>OX637585.1:13019229-15735944 GCA_951800085.1 Comarum palustre | reverse complement strand
TTCAATCTCTGTTTGCGATGTTGAATGAACCGACCAATTGTACGTATTAGTTAGCTTTTATTTTTCTGTTTTTAGGATGTTAAAAATCAAACCAAACCCCCCTAATCACCTTGTACCATGTGTAAATTTGTAAATAAAAATCTGTAAATGTTTGTATTTGTGTCTTGTTTTGTAAATAAATATTTGTTTGTATAATTGTACTAATTTTTAGAGTAACCATGAATGTAGGAGCGTCCTTTAAGTCCCCGGATTGATCGAATCATATTTACCAATGCTATAAGTGACACAAAAATGGTTCTTAAATTGTAACGCGTTCGGTAACGGGCACGTCAAAAACTAAGGGACAAATTACTTAATATTATTAGTATTATGAATATTATCATTATAATTAATATTATTATTTTTTTAAAAAATATTTTTTTCATGCAATTCAATTTTAAAAAATAAAATAAAAAACAAATCATTTATGAAAAACAAAAGTAATGGAAGAACTGTAATTATATTAAAACTGAGGGTAAAAATGTCAATTACACGACCAAAGGGTTAGCTTGTAAAAAGTAAAGGAAAAAGGACAAAATTGTAATTTTACTGTTCACTGGTGGCACTGTTCAGATGAACAGTAAACCACCCGCTTTGCTTAATATATAAAGATAGATATACTATAATTAATACATGCGTCTTGACACAGTGTATACATTTATGAAACGAGAGTGATCGAAAGAGATGCGAAAGAAAAGCTTAAGAGACGCACACGAAAAATGGGCCAGACTGAGGGTGAATCTATAATTCTCCATCCAAAATCAAAGGCAAAATCAGCCTTTGATTAGTGTGACCACTCTTTAGTTATATAGTAAATAGGGTTTAGGTTTTTTTCATAGATGTGAGTTTTTTTAACTATTTTTTATACATTTTTATCAACGAAGTTTTTTAACAATACAATCTCTTTCCTTGCAGTCTCAATTGCATCCCTTCCATGAATGATATATGTTTTTAAAAATATCAACAACAAAATCACCAAATGACAGTTTTTACATCACTTATAATAATAATTTATAGTAGTAAGTTTTGCATTAATTTTATAGACTTGTCACATTATTAAATGAGGGGTTTTTTTTGTAATTGAGTTAAATTATGAATGACATTCAGGAGAACATCTAAACAAGGAAATGCAAATGATTCATTCTCTCTATATTCGATTATTTCTCTTTCCCATTATTTCTCATTCTCTCTCAATCCTATTATCCTTTAGTAAACGCCTCCTTATTTTGTTACTGGACATCACCCAAGCTTAGATGAAAAAGTAGAAAAATAAAATGAAAATCTTTGGTGGCGTTCAGTAACATTTTTAAACGTGCATTTTCATTTTTAAAATTGAAAATGTGTTCGATTAAATATTTTTAAAAACGTTGAAAATGAAAATATTTTCAAGTTTTAAAAAGAAAGCCTTAAAGGAAAAACCTAAATACTGTAGCAATTGACAGATCTCCTAGCTCTAGTCACAAATAGCATAAATTATCTATGAAGACACGAGCAGCATGCATTGGAACTTTTTTAAAAACGTAAGGGTGAATTTCTTATCTTTAAGTCTTAGCATGCGATGGGTCTTATTAGCTCTTATCATTGTAATTCACATATTCTATTTTGTTATCGACACCTCATTTATTAATACAAAAATAAACAAGAATATTGTGTAAATAATAAGATATGTGAATAAATGTAAGTAAATTAGAAAAAAAAATGAAGAAGCAAAAATATTTTTTTTTAAAATTGTACCCCTATAACAAAAAAATTAAATATTGTCCAAAAAAAGCTGAACTCCTTTTGGTCACACAACATGACCATGAAAATGTTGCACATTGAAATATATATAAATAAGCAGGCTTCCATTCTTTCCAGAACTATACGTGTTCGTCACGCGCCCCCTCTCTTTCGTTCTCTCTCTCATAACAAACTCATTCCGCTCCCACCTCTCAATATGCTTCACTCTCTCTCACGGGTCCTCTCTCCCTCGAAAACCCTAAAAGGAATAGATGAGACAAAGAAGAAATTTAAGGCTATTAGATTCGCTCTCTGCTCCGTCTAAATCGCTTAGCTGATCGCAAATCTGTTACAGGTCCTCGCAAGATCCTCATCATCCAATCGAGTTTCGTGTTCTTCAGATTTCGCGATGGTAACTGTTGCCGCTTAATCGAATCCCTTTGAATTTTGATCGGTGAATTCTTTTCTCATTTTCTGCGTTTATTGCTTGCACTTTGCAGAGAGTCGGTCAGCGAAAATGGTGTCCTTCGAGATGAATGATCGGAAAAGTGAGTATGAGTTCCATTACTTATCTTTGCTACCGATTTAGATTCTTTAATTACTTACTTGATTTATAATTGTAGTAAATATGCATCTTATTTATGAGGACTTGTTATAGCTATTACTGTTTCTTGATTCAGTAATAGTTGAGTCTAGTGTGACTGGAGTTGCTCTGCTTGAGATTTGGACTAGTATGCTATTTCATTCATTAAATATGACTGTAGTTGAATCTAGTGTGACTGTGCAGTGCTTAGATTTTGGTTCTGTTTCCAGTACGATAATTTGTTTAATTGCTATTGGGGTGAAAATGTGTATTACATGTATTAAAAGTAGGAACTTAATTTTTCTGTTTGTTTTACTGCATTTTCCTGCCTCTGCTTAATGTCGATCTTTATTCAAGTATTTGGTGTCACCTCTAATTCATGCAATTTTGAAGTGAGACAGAGATTGGACTGGGATTGACTGGATTTAGCATATTTTTCTCAGTCCTGGGAATGGTTTTCTTCTTTGACAAGGGATTACTTGCAATGGGAAATGTGAGTGTATTATATATATATATATATATATATATATTTCCTGTTAAGTTACTCCTTTCTGTTTATTTATTTATTATTGGACATGATATGTGTTTTAACACTTCTCATTTGTTAATCAGATCCTCTTCTTCTCAGGGGTGACTCTTACCATTGGATTCAAGTCCACGATGCAATTATTCATGAAACGTCAAAATTATAAGGTTTTTCATGTTAAACTTTTCTCTAGATCTCTGTCCGTGCATTTCAACTTCCTTTTTTCACCTTTGCTTTTTCTGCAACCGTACAGGGGTCAGTTTCTTTTGGCTTTGGATTCTTCTGTGTGCTCATAGGGTGGCCAATTGTGTTCCTGCTTTTTGTGGCATATGGGTTCGTTGTACTCTTCAGGTCTGTAAAATTGTTACTTTGACCCTTTTTCATAGTGTGTAGTGGCTTCTGGCCAACGTTGGCAGTTTTTGTGCAGAAGATTCCTATTCTGGGATGGGTTTTCCAACAGCCATATGATAGATCAGTATGTTCAGTATGTTGTTGTTCAGCTGCCAATTTATGTGATGTTTTCTTGTCTTGTGCATTAATGAGTGCCGTTGTGGGAATTGCTGCAAATACAGTTTTGTTTGTGTGGTTTTTATACGGTGATTTACATCAGTTGGTATGGCCATGTTAATATTCCTAAAAGACTGAGTTTACATAAAAATTGACAATGTTATAATCAGGATAATCTTTTAGAAGTTGTGATGCAGCACGCCTACTGCTAAGACACCAGGATCAACAAGCTCTAAAGCTTGGGGATTTAAACACAAATCATTTATATGTGGGAATCACTCCCTGGTTTCTCACCTAAATGAGGCTTCTCACCCTATAACTAGGCTTCATGCCAATCCTATCTCAAGAAAATTCAGAAACTCACGGATATTTTATTCACAAGACATAGCATACCTAGGCATTATATTTTATTCACAAGACATAGCATACTTAGGCATTATGCCCTTACACTTATTTATACTCGAGAGCTAATAGCTGCACTAAAGACTCTAAATTCTTCTAAAACTGAAGCATTAAAAACTTATTACTCCTCTTAAAGTATAGAATATGTGTTTTGGCTCATTCATACAATCTGAAGTTAGGATTCAATAGGCAAATCCAAGTCTACAATATGGAAAGAGGACAACGATGTAGCTTTTCTATAAGTTCTAGGAAAGTTAGTCTTTCCAGATTATATTAGGATTTGTAATAGACTTATGTCTATTAGGTTTAAGAATCCTATATAGTGGTAAGCGCCTTTTAGATCCTTACTGGTACTTTGTGAAATAAGAAAAGAATAAAACTGGACATAACACAGCAGAACTTTATAGTGGTTCGGCTATAAATAGTGATCTCTCTTGAGAGACTCACCAGAACACTAAAGAATTTAGGTTTACAAGATCTTGTTGCAAAACCCTCTGCCTTTCCTGTCTAGGTCTTATCTCTCTATCACTCTTGATTCTCTAGGTTTTCTGTCTCACTTAGAGAATTCCCTGCAGCTCCCTTTTATAGGGGCTGCTGATACAATAATATCTTAGGATTCCTAACTCTAACAGACAAATCTTCACAAAATCTAAAAAAGATTACTTTCCTAGAACTTATAAAAAAACTTATTTCATTTTCTGACTTATTAATGCCTGCTGAATCCTAACCGTTAAATTGTATCAATGAGCCAAAACACAACAATCTCCACGTTGGTGAGTTGGTACCAAGTGATTGTTGCTCCAGGATATCTTGAATCTTCTTGAAGCAACTCTGAACAAAACCTCCAAGAACCCTTATTTTGGCAAGACTCTTCTTGCCTTAATGCACCTCAAGTGAGGAGGTGCTCCACCACAACTCAGAAAGCCGAGAGACTGAGCAAGTCCAAGCAATTCTTGAACTTCTATGCAGAAACCGACTTGGTTAGACAATATGCTGCATTGTCATTTGTGTGAACCTTCTCCATAATGATACTTCCAGCTTCTACCCAATCTCTGATCCTATGATACCGAACATCAATGTGCTTCGTCCTTGCATGAAATACCTGATTCTTTCCAAGTGAATGGCACTTTGGCTGTCACACTTCTCTACCACACCTCTTGGATGAATCCCGATCTGACTTGCAAGCCCATTCAACCAAATAGCCTCCTTTGAAGCCTCTGTTAATGCCATATACTCTGCCTCTGTAGTAGATAGAGCTGTGACTGCTTGAAGAGTCGCTTTCCAGCTCACAGGTCCTCCACAGGTGAAAACATAACCTGTTGTGGACTTCCTTCTATCTAAGTCTCCTACAAAATCAGTCTACAAAACTAGTAACGCATGCTTCCTTTTCTTTCAAACATAATTCCAAGCTGCTTAGTCCTGTTCAAGTACCTTAAATTCCACTTCACTGCTTCCCAATGGCGCTTACCTGGATTTGACATGTACTTGGAGACAACACTCAAGGCTTGTGCTAAATCTGGTCTTGTGCAAATTATTGTATACATGAGACACCCTACTGCACTTGCATATCGAACATTCTTCATTGCATCAATCTCCTTCTGATTTGATGGCCTGTGTTGTGCACTCAATTGAAGGTGTGCATCTGATGGGGTAGAAACGAACTTAGCTCCATCCATGTTGAAGCTCAAGTACCTTCATGTCGATTTCAGCTCCCAACTTATTTCAATCCCAAGGATCTTCTGTGCAGCTCCTAGATCCTTCATGTCGATTTCAGCTCCCAACTTCTTAAGTTCTTGACTTTTCGACATCTTCTTTCATGCAATTAGCAAGTCATCTACATACAAAATAAGTAGAATGAATTCCCCATCTTCGAATACATGGTAGTAGACGCAGCAGTCATATAGACACCTTGTGTAACCTATTTTCAGCATATAATTGTCAAAACGCTTGTACCACTGTCTTGGTGATTGCTTGAGCCCATACAGGGACTTCCTTAAGCGACAAACAAGATTTTCTTTTCTTGTTTCAACAAAGCCCTCTAGCTGTGACATATATGTCTTCTTTGAGGTCCCTGTGAAGAAAAGCAGTCTTTACATCCATCTGCTCAATCTCCATATCATACTGAGCTGCTGTAGACAACAACAATCTGATGGAAGTGTGCTTGACGATTGGAGAGAAAATCTCGTCATAATCCACTCCTTTCTGCTAATACTATTTTGCCACTAAACATGCTATGTAAGTTATGGCATCATCTTCATGTATTCCTTCTTTCTTCCTAAACTCCCACTTGCAGCCAACGAGCTTTCTTTCTTTGGGTTTAGGAACCAGCTCCCACACGGAATTCTTATGCAAAGATTCCATCTCTTCAGTCATAGCACCAATCTAACCTGCACTTTTCACGGTTTCTATGGCCTCTTGGTATGTTGTTGGATCTCCTTGTCTTATACTCGGTGCACGACTCACATCTTCTGGTTGTGATTGGAATCCAAAACGCTGAACTAGTTTTCGATTCCTTTTAGGTTTGTCAAGTTGGCTATGCAGTTCTGGAACTTGCATATATGATCATTAAGATCATCCCCTTCCTCCATCTTGAGGCTAAAGTGTTCCTTCAAGAGTAGCTTGTTGCCGATGCGTTTACCCCAGTAGACACTTTCAAGCTTGTCTCAGGCTTCCTTTGTCGTCATCTTTTCTCCAACATGAGGCAAGACATTATCAGCAAGATGCAACTCAATACAACTCTTTGCTATCTTGTTCTTCGTCCAATCTGCTTCAGACATCTCTGTTGAATCAGGACATTCTTCATCTTCCTCTGCCAAATCGTGAAATCAGACTTGCCATCAAAGGGTTTGATGGACGACTTCACATCTCCTGCTTCAACCCTCCCTTTGCCGTTCACTATCGCAAAGTATCCAAATATGGCTCTGATATCACTTATAATGGTAAGCGCCTTTTAGATCCTTACTGGTACTTTGTGAAATAAGCAAAGAATAAAACTGGACACAGAACACAGCGGAATTTTATAGTGGTTCAGCTATAAATAGCTTATGTCCACTTAGTGATCTCTCTTGAGAGACTCACCAGAACACTGAAGAATTTAGGTTTACAAAATCTTGTTGCAAAACCCTCAGCCTTCCCTGTCTTTATCTTATCTCTCTATCACTCTTGATTCTCTAGGTTTTCTGTCTCTTAGAGAATTCCCTGCAGCTCCCTTTTATAAGGGCTGCTGATACAATAATATCTTAGAATTCCTAACCCTGACAGACAAATCTTCACATAATCTAAAAAAGATTACTTTCCTAGAACTTCTAGAAAAACTTCTTTCCTTTTTCTGACTTATATTTGTCTGCTGAATCCTAAATGTTAGATTGTATCAACAAGTCCAAACACAACATCCTAATACATGTTGTATCAGCAGCTCGTATTCAGTATAAATAGGAGCTGCAAGGGGTTTTCTAAGGTGAGGACAGTTACATAGAAGTTGGGGATTACATCACACTTGAGAGAATCCTTACCTGAAACGAGTATGGTGATGAAGTGCTCGTATGAAGCTGGTAAAGTTGGTTAGCAACATGACTGCATTGTCCTCATCTTCAAATGGCACATCCACCTCAACACAACTCTGAAACTTATTCAGATGTTCCTACAGATCCCCGCCTTCTTCCCTCTGAAGATGAAAGAGTTTCTCCTTTAAAAAGAGTTTATCCGCGTCAGCCTTCTTGAGGGTGTTAGCCTCCTTGACCTTGTCCAATGTCTTGTTGCTGTCCATATTCTCACAAATATGACACTTAACCGCATAAACCTTCTCAAGATAATCTCAGGTCTCTTTGTTGCTTATGTTGTCATCTCCATCAGCCACTACACGACCTAGTACATGATCTTCAAAATGCAACTCTATTGTACTTGCCTTGTCCATCTTTTGTCAAACCTTATCAACTGCCTTGTTCTCTAACCCGAGAACAAACTTGTACAAATCTTATAGAATCAAGACACTTTTTAGAAGAAACAAACTTTTATTGAAACAAAAGCACAGAACAAGAACAAGGATGGGGACAAGGAGTCCTCTAGAAAGAAAAGAGGGCAACTAGGACTAACAGCATAACAGCTCAATCTTGAATCTAAAGCTAGACCTAAAGAAGTAAGCTCCAGCAGCTTCCCAGTTTATAGGAAGAATATAATCCTTGAAATCCTTCGAAGTATAAGCCCATGAAGATGCCCAAAACTTGACTCTCCCACATGACTTCCCTCTCTACCCCTTTATAGGTTTCTAATAATCTTCTATTTCTTTCCATCCACACCACCCAGATTACCACTTTTTTGGCTTTACCAAGTGCTGAAGGATTTTCTTTGAACAAGTCATTCCTATCTGGTGGAGCTGTCCAAACCAATTTTGCCTCCCTAAATAACTTCTTCCATAAAAAATTTGCAACATCACAATACAGAAAAACATGATCAACACTTTCCTCTTGAGCTTTGCACAAAATACATCAGTGAGCGGAAAAATATTGTGGTTTAGCGCCCTAGGATCTCTTATGGTCTTTACTGGTACATTATACGATTTAAGCAAAGCTATAGGATAGATGAACTTGGAGAACAGAACACAACACGCCAATTTTTATAGTGGTTCAGCCACAATCCTGGCCTAAGTCTACTAACAGCACTGGAGAATAACAACTTGATTACAAGTACTTATTGAAATTTCTATGTTAATCTCCAATTCCCTGCTAGATCTCTATATCACTCTTGGCTCCCGGTTTTTTGTGTAATCTGTCCTCATCTTAGAAAACCCCTTGCAGCTCCTATTTATGCTGAATAGGAGCTGCTGATACAACATGGTTTATGATTCCTAAACCTAATAGACATAAATCTATTACAAATCCTAATAGAATCTTGAAAGACTAACTTTTCTAGAACTTATAGAAAAGGTACATCGCTGTTTCCTTTCCATTCTACTTAGATTTACTTGCTGAATCCTAACTCTAGATTGTATTAGTGAGCCAAAAAACACAACAATCCCCACCTTGGTGAGTTGATACCAAATGCTTGAACTTCTCCATGGCAATGGTCCTAGTCAAACAATCTGAAACATTCTCCCTTGAATGTGTTTCTTCTTCAGTTGTTATCTTCCTTGAGTTGATCCAATCTTCACTGCAATGACCACAAACCTCAACATGCTTCATTCCTTGAATCACTTGATTCCTTGTCAAAATGATGACACCATTCTTCATCACAGCTTCTTGTTGAATCCCAAACTCAGTCATCAACCCATTAAGCCATAACGCCTTTGCAGAAGCTTTTGTTAGTGCCATGCAATTCTATAGTTTCTCTACAACGCCCTGAACCTTCAACACAAGTAAATCCATTACTTGTTGTAGATATTCTATAGTTTCTCTACAACGCCCTGAACCTTCAAGACAAGTAAATCCATTACTTGCAGATATTCCTTTGTCCAAGTATACTGCCAAATCTGAACTCATGACCAACAATGCATGCTTGTTCTTATTGTCTTTCAAACAGAAATCCATGCTCCTTAGTGTCTCAAATAAATCAGAATCCACGCCGCTGCTTGCCAGTGTCGTCCACCCGAATTCATCATGTACTTTGACACAAAACTTAATGCTTGAGCTGTCACATCCCGATCCTAGAATTATTGTACGGTTGGTTACTTTGGTCTTTTACCATTTAAAGTGACCGTTTAACCGTACAATGATCGTAAAGTTCACTTTTCTTTAAGTCAAGAATTAGGAAAAACTTCCTTCTTGAAAATTGTAGAGGGCGTCGTTACGAGTTCGTGAACACGTAGCACGCTCAAATCGGAGTTCGTATGGGAAAGTTATAAACAAAAATATAAAGCTATTGTGTGGTAAAATGGCTATATATAGAAGTTACCGGGGTGAAAAATCAGATTTTTCACCCAGCCCTTTCTCTCCCCCGACGGAAAAGTTGTCGGATTTTGCGCGCACCACAGCGTCGTCGTCCGGCCAACTCTCGCCGCCGCACCGGTCTCAAAAGCTCGGTCTCCAAGTCTACTTCATTCCTAGGTAAGTTTTTCGACCTAACTCGCCGTAAATCGGGAGAAATTCCGATTTGTTCTTTGAATGTACAGTGTTTGTTCTTGATCGAATTTCTCCCTCCCTAGATCACCATTTGTTGAGTTCTTTATATGTTTAGGATGGGTTTTAGGATTACTATAATCCCCTAGAATTTAGTAGCTTGATTCGAAGTGTGTAGGGAGAATTGAAGGATTGAAGTTTTGAATTGGAATTTTTTCGGGCTTACTGTTTATCACGTTTTTGACCTTGTTAGAGGCCGAATTGGCCTTCGAGTTGAAGTAGAAAGTTGTTCCAAATGACGGGACGAAACTACTGGTGAAATTTGGTGGCGATCGGAGGCCGCTGGAATTTTAGCCAGAATTTCTGCCGGCGACCGTCACTTTTTGAGCAGTTTTTCATGCCCATTAAAAAGTATATATTGTGAGGAGTCTATGGTTTAAATTTGGTAATTTTTGGAGGAGTTTTGGTTAGGTTTTGGAATTTTCTAGTTTAGTATTATTGACGGATAATTAAATATTATTCTGACCATCGATTATTGTCGGATAAGGTTTAAGAATTATTTTAAGGACTCCTAACTTATTGGTGAAGGTCGGGGATTTTTTAGTTGGCAATTTAAGAAATGTGTAGCCGATGAGCGAACTGTACGCTTTTAAATGTGTATGCTTATGTTATTTAATTATTATTCTTGCGTCCAGAAAATTAATATTAATTATGGAACATGACGTGAAGAGGCTCGTGTTGGAGACTTGGCTTGAGCGGAATTCGGGTTTTCGTCAGGCTAAGGCCTCAATCTGTGAGTTGACCTTTTATTTTAAATTTAATGCATGTAATAGATTCTATTTAGTTTCTCCTTTATTTATGAATTTCCTCCATTTTAAGTTTTATGGTGATTTTGGGAAAATGAGAATTTAATACTTTTTAAAGATAAGTGAGCCGGGGAAGAGGTTCCTACCTTTCCTGTGATTTTAAGGATTTTTCCAAAATATAGTTTTTAATTGTATCACCATTTTGGGTTATGGAGGGGGATTATTTTAAAAAGGGGAAACTTGGCTTTTGGATTTAACGATTTTAAAGTAAAGTCAGAGAACCGGTTTCGGGTTCCTGAAAATGTTTTAAATCTAATGTATTTGGGGTAAAGTCATGGGAGTTGACTTGGTTTTCGATTTATTTTACCACGAGGTTTTTAAAGGATTTTCAAGAATATGGTTATATGTATTGCATGCTAGTATGGACTCTCTCCTGATAGAGATGGTACCCTTTGGATAGTAGCTGGTCAGACCCTCTTTGGTGGTAGCTGATCAGTAGGACCCTCCCGGATAGAGCAGGTCAGGACTCTCTTCGTTGGTAGCTGGTCGGTTGGACCCTCTTGAGTAGAGCGGGTCATGGGACCCTCTCCGATGAGCTGATCAATAGATCCTCTCGTGGTAGAGCGGGTCGAAAATTATTTAAGCCAAGGGAATTATTTAATGATTTATCTATTCATTTTCTATGAATTGCGTGCACGTGAAGTTTGAAAAATCAAAGGGAAAGCATGAAAAGATTTTTACCTTTTCATATTTGATTTTCGGCCACTCACGCTAATATTGTTTTTAAATGTTTTCCTTTGGGCCCTTCGTTTTCAAATGTCCAGTGTTGCAGGGTTCCTGAGAGGAGGTCGCGCGTACCGAAGTCGAGGTATAGCTAAGTAATCCGTTGTTGCTCACTTAGTGTTTTAGGTATAACTTCCATATAGTCTGCTCTGATTACCCTAATTTAGATAGTTGAATAGAATAGTAAAGCGTAGTTGTGACTTAGGGAGCAGGATGGCTCCAGTTCATGGAAGTGCTGAAAGTTGGTTGGTAGGAAGGGTTGTCCATTTCAAGAGGGTTTCGGTAAGAAGTTCCCTTGAGGTGGTCCTCGCAGGATTTACTTCGGATTAAAGGGGTTTTAACCCGGGGTGGGTCCTGACATGAGCTGAACCTTGTCTTGTTCAGATTCTAGCCATAAGACACCCCACTGCTCTTGCATATGACACTTGCATCATCATCTCATCCAACTTAACTGTAGATCCTGCACACTAAACTGAAAGTGTGCTACTACTGGAGTAGACACGGGTTCAGTCAATAACCATAACTTTACCGCTTCTCTGTCCCTCATCTTCACTTCTAGGATCTGTTGTGCAGCCTCTGGTCTCTTAATGTCAAATTCTCCTCTTAGTTGTGTCTCCAACTTTGGAATTCTAGACACATCCTGACGTGTAGTTAACACATCACTTGATAGTAAAACCATATTATTTTTGAACACATGATGATAAACGTATCTCTCTGCTAGTGAGATCTGATCATACTCTGCTCGTCACTTGATAGTAAAACCATACTATCCTTGAACACATGATGATAAACGTATCTCTCTGCTGGTGAGATCTGATGATACTCAACCTTGTCTTTATGTTTATACTTAGCCAATACCCGAGCCTTGAATCTCATGGCTTCCTTATCATGCATTCATTCTTTTTTCCTATAAACCCATTTACATCCAACCTTTTGTCTATCTTTGGGCTTAGGAACCAACTCCTGAATCAAGTCCTTCTGTATGGACTTCTTCTGTTCTAACATAGCTCCCATCCAACTTTCTCGTACATATCTTGCTATAGCTTCCTGATACGTGGTTGGATCTCCTGAACTAAAACTTAGAGCATACTTGTCCAATGTTATGCTTCTCTGGAACTCCTGCTCAAGTGACTGACGAATTGAGTCATAAGTTCGTAGTGTTAATTGCTCCACCTGAGCTAGTATTAGTGATTGTTGTTGCCGCTCTAAGACTTCTTTCTCTATAACCCTTTTATCATGCTCCTCTTGCTTAATTTGCTCCACCTGAGCTGGAGTTTCTTCCATGATCACTTTGGTTGGAGGAACTACTGTTGCTTTATTTACAACTTCAACATCAGTCTTCTTCACCCCATTTGTCTTTATTTCATTGAACAACTTGATCTTCTCATCATTGATGACATATCTACTTAGAACCCTTTCCTTGCTGACAGTATTTTGTAACTTGCAGCCCTCAATTCATTTCTTAATAACCAGAAAATTTGGCTTGAGTTTGGTCTGCTCTTTGCTCGAAATATGAGCATATGCACTGCTACCAAACATCCTCAAGTTAAAATAGTCAGCTGGTTCTCCAGACCATACCTCCTCTGCACACTTGAAGTTTAAGACATTTGATGGTGACCGATTAACCAAATAACACGCATGGTTAACTCCTTCCCAAAACGTGTCTGGTAATCCGCCATGCAGCCGCATGCCCCTTTCTCTTTTAAAGAGAGTTTTCTTCATCCTTCTAGCAGCCATGTCTTCCTGGATATTATCCTTCACCATGATGCATCTTGTGATTCAAACCTTGTAAAATTGCAAGAACCTGTTCATTATATATTTACTGCCATTGTTACTTCTTAAATATATGATTTTTCTTCCTCTTATATTTCCTACTTTGCTTTTCCCTTGACCTTGAAGAGAACCTCGGATTTCTCTTTCATAAAGCAAGCCCAAATCTTCCTTGAAAATTCATCTAGAAAAGTAACAAAGTACTGGAAGCCTCTCGTACACCTTACTAGTGTTGATCCAGGAATCTTTTGTTCTTCTCACAGTCTACCAACTTGAATGTCACCTTCTGCTTCCCATGACTACCATCCTTGTAGAAAACATTGACACCTTCTGTCTTGCTTTCCCTTTAGAGTTCTTGCATCCCTATTTGACTCATGCACCTTTGGCCTTGCTGCCAGTGCTCAGTCTTGTCATTTCATTCAGCAGATTTTGCAACTCTAACAATTATGGTAGTCCCTTGAAGCTTGTACACGTTAGGTTGAATGTCGCCCTTCATCACAACAATTGATCCCTTGATAACTCTCAATCTTCCTTCATTAGAGCTATTCCTATATCCTGCCTTGTCCAAAGTACCCAAAGATATCAAGTTCTTCCTTAACTTAGGAATATATCTGACATTCTCCAACTTTCTAACAACTCCATCATGCATCTGGTTTTCATTGATCTAATACCTAAGAATATATCTGAAAACTTCTTCGCTGCTACTCTCCTCCAATGTGTCAAACCATTCTCGGATTGCACACCGATATCCAAAATCCAATCTCTGGAAGCGTTAGTGCTGGATGTTACCACAAGTTCACAATCATCTTCATTGTTGATGACTATGCTGGTTGTGCTTGAACTTCTTGCCGTCACCCTTGCTTCCATCCTTTCTTTGTAGTTTCTTTTCAAGTGGTATGCAATACCATATCTGAAACAACCTTCTTTGTTCTTGGATTTTGTTGTACCCTTGCTGCCAGATTTATCCTCCTTACTCGTCAAATGACCTGCCTCCTTGCCCTTGTCATAAAGGCCTCCTTGAGAACTCTCGGTCATGCTACTCGTCTTAATGTAAGATTGAATAGCTTCGGTAATCTCATCGTACTTGAAAGAATCCATACTCGAAACGAGTGTAGTGATAAACTACTCGTATGAAGTTGGTAAAGATGTTAGCAGCATAACTGCTTTGTCCTCATCTTCAAATCTCACATCCACCTTCGATAAATTGGTAACACAACTCTGAAACTTATTCAGATGTTCTTGTAGATACCCGTCTTCTTCCATACGAAGACTAAAGAGTTCCTCCTTTAAAAAAGTTTATCCGCGTCAGCCTCTTTAACATGGACTGTGTTAGCCGCCTTGACATTGTTTGTGATAGCCTCCTTGACATTGTCTGTGATACCTCCTTAACATTGTCCAATGTCTTGCTGTTGTCCATATTCTCACCAATATGACATTTACTTGCATAAACCTTCTCAAGATAATCCCAGGTCTCTTTGCTGCTCAAGTTGTCACCTCTATCAGCCGCTACACGACCCAATACATGATCTGCAAGAAACAACTTTATTGTACTTCTTGCCTTGTCCATCTTCTGCCATACCTTATCTGCATACCAACTGCCGTATTCTCTAACCCGAGAACAGCCTCGTACAGATCTTGTAGAATCAGGACACTCTTCATCTTCCTCCGTCATAGCGTGAAGTCTTCTTTGCCTCTCGCATCTTCTGCTTCAACTAGGTCTTTGCTGCCCTCCATCGCAACACTTATTGTGGTTTAGCGCCCTAGGATCTCTTCTGGTCTTTACTGGTACATTATACGATTTAAGCAAATCTGTAGGATAAATGAAATTGGAAAACAGAACACAACACACCAATTTTTATAGTGGTTCAACCACAATCTTGGCTTAAGTCCACTAACGTCATCTCTCTTGAGAGATCACTAGCACTATGGAGAATAACAACTTGATTACAAGTACGTATTGAAATCCCTATGTTAATCCCTAACTCCCTGCTAGATCTCTCTATCACCCTTGGTTCCTGGTTTTTTGTGTAATTTGTCCTCATCTTAGAAAACCCCTTGCAGCTCCTATTTATACTGAATAGGAGCTGCTGATACAACATGGTTTAGGATTACTAAACCTAATAGACATAAATATATTACAAATCCTAATAGAATCTTGAAAGACTAACTTTCCTAGAACTTATAGAAAAGCTACAACGTTGTCTCTTTCCATTCTATACTTGGATTTACCTGCTGAATCCTAACTTCAGATTGTATCAATGAGCCAAACAACACAACAAAAAACAACATGGTCTTCTCCTTTGACTGTCACAAGTGTTTGTCTTCCCATGTGCCACATTCCAAACCCAGAATTTTCACCTTAGTAGGGGCCTTGAAGCTCAAAATGAGCTTTGCAGGCTCAGAGTGGATCTGTTCCACACCTAACTAAGAAACTATGAAAAGATTTGCAAGAAAAATTCCCACTAGACTCAAGCTTCTTTCTTTTCATCCAGTTTGGATTCCACTAATTGAACATTTCCTAACTTAACCGTCAGCAAGGCAAATTCCTCAATTTCCAGGTCATTTAAGTTTCTTCTAAAACCAAAATCTCAATTCAACGGAAAACTTGCATGAACAATCAATCTTTCCATCACATAATTGACATATCTCGAAAGCCTAAACAACCTTGGAAATCAGAGACTCAAGGCTGATCCTTAAGCCAAATTTACCCCTTGGTCTCCCATTTATCAAAATAGAGAAATTTGCCGACCGCAGGCAACCTCCTACCCATTTCCTCCATCTTTCTCCAAAACCTTTGCTTTCCATAACATAATCCAAGAAATTCCACTCTACATGATCATATGCTTTTTCAAAATCAATTTTAAAAACCAGCCCCTTCCTCTTTTTCTTCCTTGTCTCATCAACTACTTCATTAGCCACCAAAGGTGCGTCTAGAATTTGCTTCCCTTTAATGAACGCCCCTTGGACTGAGGAAATCGTTTCGCTTAAAACCTCTCTCAACCTCCAAGCTAAGACATTTGCAATAATCTTGTACAAACTTGTTATCAAACTAATAGGCATGTAGTCCCCCACTTTTAAAGAGTTAGCTTTCTTTGGTACAAGGCAAATGTACGTCTCATTTGTCACCTTATTCACCACTCTGTTTTTGTGGACTTCAGCCAAGACATCCAATACCTCTCTCTTGATAATTTCCCAATATCTTTGCAGGGCTGCAAATGAAAACCCATCTAGACCTGGAGATTTATCAGTGCCACACTCAAACACAGCCCTTTTAACTTCTTCAAACGGTCTCTCCGGCCAAATTGCCTTTTTTGCAGCTACAGGGTTCCGATGAAGGCCTTCAATTCTGAAACTTATTTCCTCTTGACTTGAATAAAGATTCTTGTAATAGCCAATTATTTCTTCCTCTATTAAGGATTCATCTTCAATTACACTGCCATTACTTAGTTCTATCCTTTCAATTAAATTTCTTTTCCTTCTGCCATTGACTAGCTTATGGAAAAATCTGGTATTTTATTCTCCTTCTTTAGCCCAAGACAACTTAGCTCTTTGCTTCCAATAAGTCTCTTCTCTCACTGCCAACTCCAAACACCCTCTTAACTGTTCCCTCTCCCTTTTTTATCGCACATTTGCCTGCCCTTCTTTCTTCATCATCCAGCTCACTTATTCTTGCTTCCACCTCTTTCTTTTCTTTCCCAATGTCACTAAAAGTCTCTACTCCATGTCCTCAGCTTACTATTCATGACCTTGAGCTTTCTCATGAATCTAAAGCCTTCCCAACCATCACAGTTTACTTCTTCCCACCATTTTTAAAATTTTCTTTCAAGGAAGGATGTAACAACCACATTCTCAAACCTAAAAGGTGTAGAGCCTCATTTGGCAGCTGTGTCGAGCAAAATAGGGCAGTGATCAGATGTTACCCTCGTAAGAGCCAATTGTCTTGAGTTTGAAAACATCAACTCCCAATCTGCAGAATACAAGAATCTATCAAGTCTGCACCAAATCTCATTCTCCCTTAGATTAGACCATGTGAACTCTGCTCTTTGAAGACTTGGACCACAGAGATTTGTCTCCAGGATAAAGTCATTGAACCCCCGCATGCTTCGGGATATTCTGCCCCCACTTGACTTTTAAGAAGGGAATCGGACTACATTAAAATCCCCACCTAGGCACCACTTACGTCTACATAACCTAAACAACCCTGCTAGTTCCTCCCAAAATTGTACTCTTTCTCTGTATCTGTTTGGTCCATAAATTCCTGAAAGCCACTAATCCAAACCATCGACTCCAATCTTTATCGATATAGAGTAAACCCTGACAACCGATTCAATCACAGAAACACATTTAATATTCTAGACTATCACCACACCACCAGATCTGCCTCAAGATGGGATTGCTACCCACTCTTTGTACCGTGCACCCCAAATGCTGCTAATTAGCCTTTGATCAATTTCACCCTTATTTGTTTCCTGTAAGATTACTATATCAGCCCCACTTTACATCAGCATGTTTTTTATCACCCTTCTTTTATTCTTACTTCCCAACCCTCTTACATTCCAACTTAGAATCTTCATTTAAAACTTGTGTTCCCTCAATTCGACGTTGTCAAATGACTTCAAAATTGTCGAATCCCTCTTATCCTTTGCATCAGGACTATTCTTGCTCTTTTGTTTTTCCTTGCATGCACCATCTTCATTGGAGCTAAGAACTTTCCGAATTTTCCTATTGGTTGTAGGCCTGTGAAATTCCTTTGAGAATGGAGTGAGAAACCGTTGGCCGGTCATATTCCTTCCTTTCTCTATAATTCTTGGGTATCGGATGACCTTCCTTCCCCACTCGCATAACTTCTCCATTATCCACAGGAGCATCTGTTACAACATTGTTTGTCTCTTAGACAAAAAGACCCTTCCCATCTTCCACACTTCCTTCTACTTGAGTCGCTGCTAGATCGCTACTGGTTGTCTGCCCTTCCATAAAATCTCCTAAACTGAAGCCTAGATCTTCCAACAGGTTCCTATCTTCTATTCCTTCATGGGAGGAAAATTCTGCATCACTGCAATCGTCTTCCAAGCTACCTGATCCAATCAAATCATCTAAAGCAAAATCTGCATCAAAGTTTTCCTCCCCTTCTTTTTCTGGCAAATTTTCTACTTGGTTTGAAATCCATTGTCTTTCTTCCTTTTCCACTTCTTCGAAGGAATCTTTATTTCCTCCAACTTCTTTTTCAAGACATGGAAGCATTTCTCTTGTTCTTCTTCAGCTTCAACTTCTTCAAATTCATCTTCCTCTTCTTTTAACACTGAATCCCAACATGCACTTTTGTCTTTAAAGGATTGTTCAGTTTGTAAAGATCTTCTACTTCCAAACTCTTCAGGCTTCAATACCTTAAATGAAGTTTGGGATTCAAACTTGGGAACCCATCCAACCCAGCTGACCAATTGCTGTCTTTTCTCATATCACCTTCACTCACAAACTCCTGCCTTGCTTACCCTTATCTTCATTAAAACTTTTAGATGAACCTCTCTTTCTAGAGGAAGCTGTTTGAGTGCAACAAACTGCTTTCACTTCTTGAGGCTCTAAATCTCCTGAATTAAGAGGGGCTTTTTCCAAACCAGGAAACAATTGATGCAGCATATTAAAACTTGACTTTGAGCCCAATAAAGGTGTTGGGCCAACTTGCCCAATTCTCAATGAGCTGTCATTAATGTTCTTTTTCAGAGACTGCGCTCCAGCAGTAATTAAAGTACCCTGCATGCTTAACTGATTGCTATTCTCAGTATATATCCTCTCCCCTTCCAAAGTTGACTTCTCCCAAGAAATCTTTGCAGCTTCCAAAGCATTTTCAAAATCACTATTAGAGACCTCTTGCCTCATCATTAAGAGGCCACTTGTCACAACAGCCTTAAATGAATCAACTTCTGGCAACTTGGAGCTCGCCGGAAACCTTTTTGCACCACCTTTTGCCTATATTTCCAACCACCCCCATCTTCAATAGTGCAACTCCCCCTATCTCTGTCAATTTCTTTTTACATAGAAAGTGGAATTGTAGTTCCTTCCTCCTTACCTTGGCAGGTTGAATTGCTGGTGAAATTGACTAAATACGAACAACGTATGATTGGCTACCTTCAGTCAACTTCACCAGTTCCAGCAGAAAGCCGTTCTCATTCCCTTTGACTCTGATTCGAGCTTCAAACAGGTGCTTTAAACCAACTGTCCTGTAATCAACTTCAAGCAGACCGCCACAAATATCACTCATCTTTTTGAAATGTTTATGTGACCACCAATGAAGTGGAACCTCCACAGCTCACCACCTTCGGGTTGTTTGACAACCTTGTGCCCAATCAAAAGGAAAGATCTCCAGATGCCCCATCGACAGAACATTTCTGTGACTAATTATCTGTTCTGCTCTATTGTTTTGATAAGGATTTTATTGTATCCTCCATGTTCTGCACCTCAGGACTTCCTTGTTTTGTGAGACAACAGTTGCTTTCTAACTGGGTGTTTGGAGACTGATTCTCTGTGCTTGGACCACCATGAAGTCTTCTTTGCCTCTTAAAGGCTTGATAAATGATCTCACATCTTCTGCTTCGACTATGCCTTTGCTGCCTTCCATCGCAAAGTACCAGAGCCGAAGCTCTGATACCACTTATTGTGGTTTAGGGCCCTAGGATCTTTTCTGGTCTTTACTGGTACTTTATACGATTTAAGCAAAGCTATAAGATAGATGAACTTGAAGAACATAAACACAGCACACCAATTCTTATAGTGTTTCAGCCAAAATCCTGGCTCACGTCCACTTATGTGATCTCTTAAGAGATCACTAGCACTATAGAGAATAACAACTTGATTACAAGTACCTACTGAAATCCCTATGCTAATTCTCAACTCCTTGCTAGATCTCTATATCACCATTGTCTCCTGGTTTTCCGTGTTATCTATATCTTAACCCTACAAAACCCCCTGCAGCTCCTATCTATACTGAATAGGGGCTGCTGATAAAATTATGTTTAGGACTCCTAAACCTAGTAGGCAAATCGTAACAGAATCTTGAAAGTTTACTTTCCTAGAACTTATAGAAAATCCTTTCCTTTCTGAACTTAGATTCACCTGCTGAATCCTAACTTCCAAATCATATCAACGAGCCAAAAACACAACACCATCATGTGCCATAGTCTTCCAAAAATAACTCATGAATCAAACATCACGATCAAACACGGTAGTTTTAGGCAAACCGTGCAACCGAACAACCTTATCCAAGAAAAGCTTGGCCACCTCAGATGCGTCAAATGTCTTAGAGCAAGGAAGATAGTGAGCCATTTTAGAAAACCGGTCCACAACCACAAATATGGAATCATCTTCCTGCAGTCTTAGGCAGCCCAAGCACAAAATCCATGCTAATATCTTGCCAAGGAGTATGTGGTACAGGTAACGGGGTGTATACCTTGTGTTTTGCCTCCTGCGCTTTGCCAGTTGACATGTACGGCAGCGTTTAACAATTTTAGACACAACGTGCTTAAGACTAGACCAAAAGAATCGATCCTCCACAAGTCTAATAGTCTTGTCTCTTCCAAAATGACCAGCAACCCCACCAGCATGTGAGGAATACAAAGTTTGGTTCCTTTAAAAAGAATCCCTTCTTGAAGAACAAACTCGGTGCTTTTGGATTGTTTTTTTTTCTAAGATAGCTGCATATACACTCCCAAAATCTGGACAACTCAAATATTCTTCTTTCAGATAATCGAAACCAGCCACTTCCACACTGATCGTGTGTAAGTGAATTCCTGCGGCTAAGAGCATCTACCACCTTATTCTCCATTCCAGACTTATGTTTCAGCACAAAATTGTACTCTTGAATAAATTCAGCCCACTTTGCATGTCTTGGGTTTAGTTTCTTCTGAGAATTGAGATAACGCAGAGCGTCATGATCAGAAAATAAGACTCTTGTGGCAGCAAATAATGTCTCCAATAACGCAGAGACTGGACCGCTGCAAAAAAACTTCATTAAGCACTTTTAGAGGTTTGCAAACAACTTCTCTGTTCTAAGAACTGAGCAGACTTGCTTCAAGTGATCAAGGTGCTCCTCTTGGGATTTACTATAAATGAGGATATCATCCAAAAAACGAACTGAAATTTCTAACAAAACTGATATATCAATCTAAGAGATCATTGTCGTTGGTTTTAGGAGGATCCAAGAACAACAAAACAATCAGTTTTGGCAGATTTTGTAAACATCCATTTTTCAGGATCTTGTAAGAACTTGTTAAAAGTTCCAAAAAACGAACTGAAATTTCTAACAAAACTGATATATCAAGCTAAGAGATCATTGTCGTTGGTTTTAGGAGGACCCAGGAAGAACAAAACAATCAGTTTTTGCAGATTTTGTAAACATCCATTTTTCAGGATCTTGTAAGAACTTGTTAAAAGTTCCAAAAAACGAACTGAAATTTCTTACAAAACTGATAAAACAAGCTAAGAGATCATTGTCGTTGGTTTTAAGAGGATCCAAGAAGAGCAAAACAATAAGTTTTGGCAGATTTTGTTAACATCCGTTTTTCACGATCTTGTAAGAACTTGTTAAAAGTTCTAAAAAACGAACTGAAATTTCTAACAAAACTGATATAATAAGCTAAGAGATCATTGTCGTTGGATTTAGGAGGACCCAGGAAGAACAAAACAATCAGTTTTTGCAGATTTTGTAAACATCCATTTTTCAAGATCTTGTAAGAACTTGTTAAAAGTTCCAAAAAAACGAACTGAAATTTCTTACAAAAATTATATAATAAGCTCAGAGATCATTGTCGTTGGATTTAGGTGGACCCAAGAAGAGCAAAACAATAAGTTTTGGCAGATTACGTGAACATCCATTTTCCACTATCTTGTAAGAACTTGTTAAAAGTTTCATAAAAACGAACTAAAATTTCTTACAAAAATGATATAATAAGCTCAGAGATCATTGTCGTTGGATTTAAGTGGACCCAAGAAGAGCAAAACAATCAGTTTTGGCAGATTTTGTAAACATCCGTTTTTCACGATCTTATAAGAACTTGTTAAAAGTTCCAAAAAACGAACTGAAATTTCTTACAAAAATGATATAATAAGCTAAGAGATCATTGTCGTTGGATTTAGGAGGACCCATGAAGAGCAAAACAATCAGTTTTAGCAGATTCAGTGAACATCCATTTTCCACTATCTTGTAAGAACTTGTTAAAAGTTCCAAAAAACGAACTGAAATTTCTTACAAAACTGATATAACAAGGTAAGAGATCATTGTCGTTGGATTTAGGAGGACCCAGGAAGAACAAAACAATCAGTTTTAGCAGATTTTGTAAACATCCATTTTTCAGGATCTTGTAAGAACTTGTTAAAAGTTCCAAAAAACGAACTGAAATTTCTTACAAAACTGATATATCAAGCTAAGAGATCATTGTCGTTGGTTTTAGGAGGACCCAGGAAGAACAAAACAATCAGTTTTTGCAGATTTTGTAAACATCCATTTTTCAGGATCTTGTAAGAACTTGTTAAAAGTTCCAAAAAAACGAACTGAAATTTCTTACAAAAATGATATAATAAGCTAAGAGATCATTGTCGTTGGATTTTGGTGGACCCAAGAAGAGCAAAACAATAAGTTTTGGCAGATTACGTGAACATCCATTTTCCACTATCTTGTAAGAACTTGTTAAAAGTTCCAAAAAACGAACTTGTTAAGCTACGAGATCATTTTCGTTGGATTTAGGAGGACCCAGGAAGAACAAAACAATCAGTTTTGGCAGATTTTTTAAACATCATTTTTCAGGATCTTGTAAGAACTTGTTAAAAGTTCCAAAAAACGAACTGAAATTTCTTACAAAACTGATATAACAAGCTAAGAGATCATTGTCGTTGGTTTTAGGAGGATCCAAGAACAACAAAACAAACAGTTTTGGCAGATTTTGTTGACATCCGTTTTTCACGATCTTGTAAGAACTTGTTAAAAGTACCAAAAAACGAATGAAATTTCTTACAAAAATGATATAATAAGCTAAGAGATCATTGTTGTTGGTTGTCAGAGGACCCAGGAAGAACAAAACAATCAGTTTTGGTAGATTCCGTGAACATCCATTTTCCACTATCTTGTAAGAACTTGTTAAATGTTCTAAAAAACGAACTGAAATTTCTTACAAAACTGATATAACATGGTAAGAGATCATTGTCGTTGGATTTAGGAGGACCCAGGAAGAACAAAACAATCAGTTTTGGCAAATTTTGTAAACATCCATTTTTCAGGATCTTGTAAGAACTTGTTAAAAGTTCCAAAAAAACGAACTGAAATTTCTAACAAAACTGATATATCAAGCTAAGAGATCATTGTCGTTGGTTTTAGGAGGATCCAAGAACAACAAAACAATCAGTTTTGGAAGATTTTGTTGACATCCGTTTTTTACGATCTTGTAAGAACTTGTTAAAAGTTCCAAAAAACGAACTGAAATTTCTTACAAAACTGATATATCAAGCTAAGAGATCATTGTCGTTGGTTTTAGGAGGACCCAAGAAGAACAAAACAATCAGTTTTTGCAGATTTTGTAAACATCCATTTTTCAAGATCTTGTAAGAACTTGTTAAAAGTTCCAAAAAAACGAACTGAAATTTCTTACAAAAATGATATAATAAGCTCAGAGATCATTGTCGTTGGATTTAGGTGTACCCAAGAAGAGCAAAACAATAAGTTTTGGCAGATTACGTGAACATCCATTTTCCACTATCTTGTAAGAACTTGTTAAAAGTTCCAAAAAAACGAACTAAAATTTCTTACAAAACTGATATAACAAGGTAAGAGATCATTGTCGTTAGATTTAGGAGGACCCAGGAAGAACAAAACAATCAGTTTTGGCAGATTTTGTAAACATCCATTTTTCAGGATCTTGTAAGAACTTGTTAAAAGTTCCAAAAAACGAACTGAAATTTCTAACAAAACTGATATATCAAGCTAAGAGATCATTGTCGTTGGTTTTAGGAGGATCCAAGAACAACAAAACAAACAGTTTTGGCAGATTTTGTTACTTCTTAAATATATGATTTTTCTTCCTCTTATATTTCCTACTTTGCTTTTCCCTTGACCTTGAAGAGAACCTCGGATTTCTCTTTCATAAAGCAAGCCCAAATCTTCCTTGAAAATTCATCTAGAAAAGTAACAAAGTACTGGAAGCCTCTCGTACACCTTACTAGTGTTGATCCAGGAATCTTTTGTTCTTCTCACAGTCTACCAACTTGAATGTCACCTTCTGCTTCCCATGACTACCATCCTTGTAGAAAACATTGACACCTTCTGTCTTGCTTTCCCTTTAGAGTTCTTGCATCCCTATTTGACTCATGCACCTTTGGCCTTGCTGCCAGTGCTCAGTCTTGTCATTTCATTCAGCAGATTTTGCAACTCTAACAATTATGGTAGTCCCTTGAAGCTTGTACACGTTAGGTTGAATGTCGCCCTTCATCACAACAATTGATCCCTTGATAACTCTCAATCTTCCTTCATTAGAGCTATTCCTATATCCTGCCTTGTCCAAAGTACCCAAAGATATCAAGTTCTTCCTTAACTTAGGAATATATCTGACATTCTCCAACTTTCTAACAACTCCATCATGCATCTGGTTTTCATTGATCTAATACCTAAGAATATATCTGAAAACTTCTTCGCTGCTACTCTCCTCCAATGTGTCAAACCATTCTCGGATTGCACACCGATATCCAAAATCCAATCTCTGGAAGCGTTAGTGCTGGATGTTACCACAAGTTCACAATCATCTTCATTGTTGATGACTATGCTGGTTGTGCTTGAACTTCTTGCCGTCACCCTTGCTTCCATCCTTTCTTTGTAGTTTCTTTTCAAGTGGTATGCAATACCATATCTGAAACAACCTTCTTTGTTCTTGGATTTTGTTGTACCCTTGCTGCCAGATTTATCCTCCTTACTCGTCAAATGACCTGCCTCCTTGCCCTTGTCATAAAGGCCTCCTTGAGAACTCTCGGTCATGCTACTCGTCTTAATGTAAGATTGAATAGCTTCGGTAATCTCATCGTACTTGAAAGAATCCATACTCGAAACGAGTGTAGTGATAAACTACTCGTATGAAGTTGGTAAAGATGTTAGCAGCATAACTGCTTTGTCCTCATCTTCAAATCTCACATCCACCTTCGATAAATTGGTAACACAACTCTGAAACTTATTCAGATGTTCTTGTAGATACCCGTCTTCTTCCATACGAAGACTAAAGAGTTCCTCCTTTAAAAAAGTTTATCCGCGTCAGCCTCTTTAACATGGACTGTGTTAGCCGCCTTGACATTGTTTGTGATAGCCTCCTTGACATTGTCTGTGATACCTCCTTAACATTGTCCAATGTCTTGCTGTTGTCCATATTCTCACCAATATGACATTTACTTGCATAAACCTTCTCAAGATAATCCCAGGTCTCTTTGCTGCTCAAGTTGTCACCTCTATCAGCCGCTACACGACCCAATACATGATCTGCAAGAAACAACTTTATTGTACTTCTTGCCTTGTCCATCTTCTGCCATACCTTATCTGCATACCAACTGCCGTATTCTCTAACCCGAGAACAGCCTCGTACAGATCTTGTAGAATCAGGACACTCTTCATCTTCCTCCGTCATAGCGTGAAGTCTTCTTTGCCTCTCGCATCTTCTGCTTCAACTAGGTCTTTGCTGCCCTCCATCGCAACACTTATTGTGGTTTAGCGCCCTAGGATCTCTTCTGGTCTTTACTGGTACATTATACGATTTAAGCAAATCTGTAGGATAAATGAAATTGGAAAACAGAACACAACACACCAATTTTTATAGTGGTTCAACCACAATCTTGGCTTAAGTCCACTAACGTCATCTCTCTTGAGAGATCACTAGCACTATGGAGAATAACAACTTGATTACAAGTACGTATTGAAATCCCTATGTTAATCCCTAACTCCCTGCTAGATCTCTCTATCACCCTTGGTTCCTGGTTTTTTGTGTAATTTGTCCTCATCTTAGAAAACCCCTTGCAGCTCCTATTTATACTGAATAGGAGCTGCTGATACAACATGGTTTAGGATTACTAAACCTAATAGACATAAATATATTACAAATCCTAATAGAATCTTGAAAGACTAACTTTCCTAGAACTTATAGAAAAGCTACAACGTTGTCTCTTTCCATTCTATACTTGGATTTACCTGCTGAATCCTAACTTCAGATTGTATCAATGAGCCAAACAACACAACAAAAAACAACATGGTCTTCTCCTTTGACTGTCACAAGTGTTTGTCTTCCCATGTGCCACATTCCAAACCCAGAATTTTCACCTTAGTAGGGGCCTTGAAGCTCAAAATGAGCTTTGCAGGCTCAGAGTGGATCTGTTCCACACCTAACTAAGAAACTATGAAAAGATTTGCAAGAAAAATTCCCACTAGACTCAAGCTTCTTTCTTTTCATCCAGTTTGGATTCCACTAATTGAACATTTCCTAACTTAACCGTCAGCAAGGCAAATTCCTCAATTTCCAGGTCATTTAAGTTTCTTCTAAAACCAAAATCTCAATTCAACGGAAAACTTGCATGAACAATCAATCTTTCCATCACATAATTGACATATCTCGAAAGCCTAAACAACCTTGGAAATCAGAGACTCAAGGCTGATCCTTAAGCCAAATTTACCCCTTGGTCTCCCATTTATCAAAATAGAGAAATTTGCCGACCGCAGGCAACCTCCTACCCATTTCCTCCATCTTTCTCCAAAACCTTTGCTTTCCATAACATAATCCAAGAAATTCCACTCTACATGATCATATGCTTTTTCAAAATCAATTTTAAAAACCAGCCCCTTCCTCTTTTTCTTCCTTGTCTCATCAACTACTTCATTAGCCACCAAAGGTGCGTCTAGAATTTGCTTCCCTTTAATGAACGCCCCTTGGACTGAGGAAATCGTTTCGCTTAAAACCTCTCTCAACCTCCAAGCTAAGACATTTGCAATAATCTTGTACAAACTTGTTATCAAACTAATAGGCATGTAGTCCCCCACTTTTAAAGAGTTAGCTTTCTTTGGTACAAGGCAAATGTACGTCTCATTTGTCACCTTATTCACCACTCTGTTTTTGTGGACTTCAGCCAAGACATCCAATACCTCTCTCTTGATAATTTCCCAATATCTTTGCAGGGCTGCAAATGAAAACCCATCTAGACCTGGAGATTTATCAGTGCCACACTCAAACACAGCCCTTTTAACTTCTTCAAACGGTCTCTCCGGCCAAATTGCCTTTTTTGCAGCTACAGGGTTCCGATGAAGGCCTTCAATTCTGAAACTTATTTCCTCTTGACTTGAATAAAGATTCTTGTAATAGCCAATTATTTCTTCCTCTATTAAGGATTCATCTTCAATTACACTGCCATTACTTAGTTCTATCCTTTCAATTAAATTTCTTTTCCTTCTGCCATTGACTAGCTTATGGAAAAATCTGGTATTTTATTCTCCTTCTTTAGCCCAAGACAACTTAGCTCTTTGCTTCCAATAAGTCTCTTCTCTCACTGCCAACTCCAAACACCCTCTTAACTGTTCCCTCTCCCTTTTTTATCGCACATTTGCCTGCCCTTCTTTCTTCATCATCCAGCTCACTTATTCTTGCTTCCACCTCTTTCTTTTCTTTCCCAATGTCACTAAAAGTCTCTACTCCATGTCCTCAGCTTACTATTCATGACCTTGAGCTTTCTCATGAATCTAAAGCCTTCCCAACCATCACAGTTTACTTCTTCCCACCATTTTTAAAATTTTCTTTCAAGGAAGGATGTAACAACCACATTCTCAAACCTAAAAGGTGTAGAGCCTCATTTGGCAGCTGTGTCGAGCAAAATAGGGCAGTGATCAGATGTTACCCTCGTAAGAGCCAATTGTCTTGAGTTTGAAAACATCAACTCCCAATCTGCAGAATACAAGAATCTATCAAGTCTGCACCAAATCTCATTCTCCCTTAGATTAGACCATGTGAACTCTGCTCTTTGAAGACTTGGACCACAGAGATTTGTCTCCAGGATAAAGTCATTGAACCCCCGCATGCTTCGGGATATTCTGCCCCCACTTGACTTTTAAGAAGGGAATCGGACTACATTAAAATCCCCACCTAGGCACCACTTACGTCTACATAACCTAAACAACCCTGCTAGTTCCTCCCAAAATTGTACTCTTTCTCTGTATCTGTTTGGTCCATAAATTCCTGAAAGCCACTAATCCAAACCATCGACTCCAATCTTTATCGATATAGAGTAAACCCTGACAACCGATTCAATCACAGAAACACATTTAATATTCTAGACTATCACCACACCACCAGATCTGCCTCAAGATGGGATTGCTACCCACTCTTTGTACCGTGCACCCCAAATGCTGCTAATTAGCCTTTGATCAATTTCACCCTTATTTGTTTCCTGTAAGATTACTATATCAGCCCCACTTTACATCAGCATGTTTTTTATCACCCTTCTTTTATTCTTACTTCCCAACCCTCTTACATTCCAACTTAGAATCTTCATTTAAAACTTGTGTTCCCTCAATTCGACGTTGTCAAATGACTTCAAAATTGTCGAATCCCTCTTATCCTTTGCATCAGGACTATTCTTGCTCTTTTGTTTTTCCTTGCATGCACCATCTTCATTGGAGCTAAGAACTTTCCGAATTTTCCTATTGGTTGTAGGCCTGTGAAATTCCTTTGAGAATGGAGTGAGAAACCGTTGGCCGGTCATATTCCTTCCTTTCTCTATAATTCTTGGGTATCGGATGACCTTCCTTCCCCACTCGCATAACTTCTCCATTTTCCACAGGAGCATCTGTTACAACATTGTTTGTCTCTTAGACAAAAAGACCCTTCCCATCTTCCACACTTCCTTCTACTTGAGTCGCTGCTAGATCGCTACTGGTTGTCTGCCCTTCCATAAAATCTCCTAAACTGAAGCCTAGATCTTCCAACAGGTTCCTATCTTCTATTCCTTCATGGGAGGAAAATTCTGCATCACTGCAATCGTCTTCCAAGCTACCTGATCCAATCAAATCATCTAAAGCAAAATCTGCATCAAAGTTTTCCTCCCCTTCTTTTTCTGGCAAATTTTCTACTTGGTTTGAAATCCATTGTCTTTCTTCCTTTTCCACTTCTTCGAAGGAATCTTTATTTCCTCCAACTTCTTTTTCAAGACATGGAAGCATTTCTCTTGTTCTTCTTCAGCTTCAACTTCTTCAAATTCATCTTCCTCTTCTTTTAACACTGAATCCCAACATGCACTTTTGTCTTTAAAGGATTGTTCAGTTTGTAAAGATCTTCTACTTCCAAACTCTTCAGGCTTCAATACCTTAAATGAAGTTTGGGATTCAAACTTGGGAACCCATCCAACCCAGCTGACCAATTGCTGTCTTTTCTCATATCACCTTCACTCACAAACTCCTGCCTTGCTTACCCTTATCTTCATTAAAACTTTTAGATGAACCTCTCTTTCTAGAGGAAGCTGTTTGAGTGCAACAAACTGCTTTCACTTCTTGAGGCTCTAAATCTCCTGAATTAAGAGGGGCTTTTTCCAAACCAGGAAACAATTGATGCAGCATATTAAAACTTGACTTTGAGCCCAATAAAGGTGTTGGGCCAACTTGCCCAATTCTCAATGAGCTGTCATTAATGTTCTTTTTCAGAGACTGCGCTCCAGCAGTAATTAAAGTACCCTGCATGCTTAACTGATTGCTATTCTCAGTATATATCCTCTCCCCTTCCAAAGTTGACTTCTCCCAAGAAATCTTTGCAGCTTCCAAAGCATTTTCAAAATCACTATTAGAGACCTCTTGCCTCATCATTAAGAGGCCACTTGTCACAACAGCCTTAAATGAATCAACTTCTGGCAACTTGGAGCTCGCCGGAAACCTTTTTGCACCACCTTTTGCCTATATTTCCAACCACCCCCATCTTCAATAGTGCAACTCCCCCTATCTCTGTCAATTTCTTTTTACATAGAAAGTGGAATTGTAGTTCCTTCCTCCTTACCTTGGCAGGTTGAATTGCTGGTGAAATTGACTAAATACGAACAACGTATGATTGGCTACCTTCAGTCAACTTCACCAGTTCCAGCAGAAAGCCGTTCTCATTCCCTTTGACTCTGATTCGAGCTTCAAACAGGTGCTTTAAACCAACTGTCCTGTAATCAACTTCAAGCAGACCGCCACAAATATCACTCATCTTTTTGAAATGTTTATGTGACCACCAATGAAGTGGAACCTCCACAGCTCACCACCTTCGGGTTGTTTGACAACCTTGTGCCCAATCAAAAGGAAAGATCTCCAGATGCCCCATCGACAGAACATTTCTGTGACTAATTATCTGTTCTGCTCTATTGTTTTGATAAGGATTTTATTGTATCCTCCATGTTCTGCACCTCAGGACTTCCTTGTTTTGTGAGACAACAGTTGCTTTCTAACTGGGTGTTTGGAGACTGATTCTCTGTGCTTGGACCACCATGAAGTCTTCTTTGCCTCTTAAAGGCTTGATAAATGATCTCACATCTTCTGCTTCGACTATGCCTTTGCTGCCTTCCATCGCAAAGTACCAGAGCCGAAGCTCTGATACCACTTATTGTGGTTTAGGGCCCTAGGATCTTTTCTGGTCTTTACTGGTACTTTATACGATTTAAGCAAAGCTATAAGATAGATGAACTTGAAGAACATAAACACAGCACACCAATTCTTATAGTGTTTCAGCCAAAATCCTGGCTCACGTCCACTTATGTGATCTCTTAAGAGATCACTAGCACTATAGAGAATAACAACTTGATTACAAGTACCTACTGAAATCCCTATGCTAATTCTCAACTCCTTGCTAGATCTCTATATCACCATTGTCTCCTGGTTTTCCGTGTTATCTATATCTTAACCCTACAAAACCCCCTGCAGCTCCTATCTATACTGAATAGGGGCTGCTGATAAAATTATGTTTAGGACTCCTAAACCTAGTAGGCAAATCGTAACAGAATCTTGAAAGTTTACTTTCCTAGAACTTATAGAAAATCCTTTCCTTTCTGAACTTAGATTCACCTGCTGAATCCTAACTTCCAAATCATATCAACGAGCCAAAAACACAACACCATCATGTGCCATAGTCTTCCAAAAATAACTCATGAATCAAACATCACGATCAAACACGGTAGTTTTAGGCAAACCGTGCAACCGAACAACCTTATCCAAGAAAAGCTTGGCCACCTCAGATGCGTCAAATGTCTTAGAGCAAGGAAGATAGTGAGCCATTTTAGAAAACCGGTCCACAACCACAAATATGGAATCATCTTCCTGCAGTCTTAGGCAGCCCAAGCACAAAATCCATGCTAATATCTTGCCAAGGAGTATGTGGTACAGGTAACGGGGTGTATACCTTGTGTTTTGCCTCCTGCGCTTTGCCAGTTGACATGTACGGCAGCGTTTAACAATTTTAGACACAACGTGCTTAAGACTAGACCAAAAGAATCGATCCTCCACAAGTCTAATAGTCTTGTCTCTTCCAAAATGACCAGCAACCCCACCAGCATGTGAGGAATACAAAGTTTGGTTCCTTTAAAAAGAATCCCTTCTTGAAGAACAAACTCGGTGCTTTTGGATTGTTTTTTTTTCTAAGATAGCTGCATATACACTCCCAAAATCTGGACAACTCAAATATTCTTCTTTCAGATAATCGAAACCAGCCACTTCCACACTGATCGTGTGTAAGTGAATTCCTGCGGCTAAGAGCATCTACCACCTTATTCTCCATTCCAGACTTATGTTTCAGCACAAAATTGTACTCTTGAATAAATTCAGCCCACTTTGCATGTCTTGGGTTTAGTTTCTTCTGAGAATTGAGATAACGCAGAGCGTCATGATCAGAAAATAAGACTCTTGTGGCAGCAAATAATGTCTCCAATAACGCAGAGACTGGACCGCTGCAAAAAAACTTCATTAAGCACTTTTAGAGGTTTGCAAACAACTTCTCTGTTCTAAGAACTGAGCAGACTTGCTTCAAGTGATCAAGGTGCTCCTCTTGGGATTTACTATAAATGAGGATATCATCCAAAAAACGAACTGAAATTTCTAACAAAACTGATATATCAATCTAAGAGATCATTGTCGTTGGTTTTAGGAGGATCCAAGAACAACAAAACAATCAGTTTTGGCAGATTTTGTAAACATCCATTTTTCAGGATCTTGTAAGAACTTGTTAAAAGTTCCAAAAAACGAACTGAAATTTCTAACAAAACTGATATATCAAGCTAAGAGATCATTGTCGTTGGTTTTAGGAGGACCCAGGAAGAACAAAACAATCAGTTTTTGCAGATTTTGTAAACATCCATTTTTCAGGATCTTGTAAGAACTTGTTAAAAGTTCCAAAAAACGAACTGAAATTTCTTACAAAACTGATAAAACAAGCTAAGAGATCATTGTCGTTGGTTTTAAGAGGATCCAAGAAGAGCAAAACAATAAGTTTTGGCAGATTTTGTTAACATCCGTTTTTCACGATCTTGTAAGAACTTGTTAAAAGTTCTAAAAAACGAACTGAAATTTCTAACAAAACTGATATAATAAGCTAAGAGATCATTGTCGTTGGATTTAGGAGGACCCAGGAAGAACAAAACAATCAGTTTTTGCAGATTTTGTAAACATCCATTTTTCAAGATCTTGTAAGAACTTGTTAAAAGTTCCAAAAAAATGAACTGAAATTTCTTACAAAAATTATATAATAAGCTCAGAGATCATTGTCGTTGGATTTAGGTGGACCCAAGAAGAGCAAAACAATAAGTTTTGGCAGATTACGTGAACATCCATTTTCCACTATCTTGTAAGAACTTGTTAAAAGTTTCAAAAAAACGAACTAAAATTTCTTACAAAAATGATATAATAAGCTCAGAGATCATTGTCGTTGGATTTAAGTGGACCCAAGAAGAGCAAAACAATCAGTTTTGGCAGATTTTGTAAACATCCGTTTTTCACGATCTTATAAGAACTTGTTAAAAGTTCCAAAAAACGAACTGAAATTTCTTACAAAAATGATATAATAAGCTAAGAGATCATTGTCGTTGGATTTAGGAGGACCCATGAAGAGCAAAACAATCAGTTTTAGCAGATTCAGTGAACATCCATTTTCCACTATCTTGTAAGAACTTGTTAAAAGTTCCAAAAAACGAACTGAAATTTCTTACAAAACTGATATAACAAGGTAAGAGATCATTGTCGTTGGATTTAGGAGGACCCAGGAAGAACAAAACAATCAGTTTTAGCAGATTTTGTAAACATCCATTTTTCAGGATCTTGTAAGAACTTGTTAAAAGTTCCAAAAAACGAACTGAAATTTCTTACAAAACTGATATATCAAGCTAAGAGATCATTGTCGTTGGTTTTAGGAGGACCCAGGAAGAACAAAACAATCAGTTTTTGCAGATTTTGTAAACATCCATTTTTCAGGATCTTGTAAGAACTTGTTAAAAGTTCCAAAAAAACGAACTGAAATTTCTTACAAAAATGATATAATAAGCTAAGAGATCATTGTCGTTGGATTTTGGTGGACCCAAGAAGAGCAAAACAATAAGTTTTGGCAGATTACGTGAACATCCATTTTCCACTATCTTGTAAGAACTTGTTAAAAGTTCCAAAAAACGAACTTGTTAAGCTACGAGATCATTTTCGTTGGATTTAGGAGGACCCAGGAAGAACAAAACAATCAGTTTTGGCAGATTTTTTAAACATCATTTTTCAGGATCTTGTAAGAACTTGTTAAAAGTTCCAAAAAACGAACTGAAATTTCTTACAAAACTGATATAACAAGCTAAGAGATCATTGTCGTTGGTTTTAGGAGGATCCAAGAACAACAAAACAAACAGTTTTGGCAGATTTTGTTGACATCCGTTTTTCACGATCTTGTAAGACCTTGTTAAAAGTACCAAAAAACGAATGAAATTTCTTACAAAAATGATATAATAAGCTAAGAGATCATTGTTGTTGGTTGTCAGAGGACCCAGGAAGAACAAAACAATCAGTTTTGGTAGATTCCGTGAACATCCATTTTCCACTATCTTGTAAGAACTTGTTAAATGTTCTAAAAAACGAACTGAAATTTCTTACAAAACTGATATAACATGGTAAGAGATCATTGTCGTTGGATTTAGGAGGACCCAGGAAGAACAAAACAATCAGTTTTGGCAAATTTTGTAAACATCCATTTTTCAGGATCTTGTAAGAACTTGTTAAAAGTTCCAAAAAAACGAACTGAAATTTCTAACAAAACTGATATATCAAGCTAAGAGATCATTGTCGTTGGTTTTAGGAGGATCCAAGAACAACAAAACAATCAGTTTTGGAAGATTTTGTTGACATCCGTTTTTTACGATCTTGTAAGAACTTGTTAAAAGTTCCAAAAAACGAACTGAAATTTCTTACAAAACTGATATATCAAGCTAAGAGATCATTGTCGTTGGTTTTAGGAGGACCCAAGAAGAACAAAACAATCAGTTTTTGCAGATTTTGTAAACATCCATTTTTCAAGATCTTGTAAGAACTTGTTAAAAGTTCCAAAAAAACGAACTGAAATTTCTTACAAAAATGATATAATAAGCTCAGAGATCATTGTCGTTGGATTTAGGTGTACCCAAGAAGAGCAAAACAATAAGTTTTGGCAGATTACGTGAACATCCATTTTCCACTATCTTGTAAGAACTTGTTAAAAGTTCCAAAAAAACGAACTAAAATTTCTTACAAAACTGATATAACAAGGTAAGAGATCATTGTCGTTAGATTTAGGAGGACCCAGGAAGAACAAAACAATCAGTTTTGGCAGATTTTGTAAACATCCATTTTTCAGGATCTTGTAAGAACTTGTTAAAAGTTCCAAAAAACGAACTGAAATTTCTAACAAAACTGATATATCAAGCTAAGAGATCATTGTCGTTGGTTTTAGGAGGATCCAAGAACAACAAAACAAACAGTTTTGGCAGATTTTGTTGACATCCGTTTTTCAGGATCTTGTAAGAACTTGTTAAAAGTTCCAAAAAACGAACTGAAATTTCTAACAAAACTGATATATCAAGCTAAGAGATCATTGTCGTTGGTTTTAGGAGGATCCAAGAACAACAAAACAAACAGTTTTGGCAGATTTTGTTGACATCCGTTTTTCACGATCTTGTAAGAACTTGTTAAAAGTTCCAAAAAACGAATGAAATTTCTTACAAAAATGATATAATAAGCTAAGAGATCATTGTTGTTGGTTGTCAGAGGACCCAAGAAGAACAAAACAATCAGTTTTGGCAGATTCTGTTAACATCCGTTTTTCACGATCTTGTAAGAACTTGTTAAAAGTTCCAAAAAACGAACTGAAATTTCTTACAAAAATGATATAATAAGCTAAGAGTTCATTGTCGTTGGATTTAGATGGACCCAAGAAGAGCAACACAATAAGTTTTGGCAGATTCCGTGAACATCCATTTTCCACTATCTTGTAAGAACTTGTTAAAAGTTCCAAAAAACGAACTGAAATTTCTTACAAAACTGATATAACAAGGTAAGAGATCATTGTCGTTGGATTTAGGAGGACCCAGGAAGAACAAAACAATCAGTTTTGGCAGATTTTGTAAACATCCATTTTTCAGGATCTTGTAAGAAGTTGTTAAAAGTTCCAAAAAACAAACTGAAATTTCTTACAAAACTGATATAACAAGCTAAGAGATCATTGTCGTTGGTTTTAGGAGGATCCAAGAAGAGCAAAACAATAAGTTTTGGCAGATTCTGTTAACATCCATTTTTCAGGATCTTATAAGAACTTGTTAGAAGTTCCAAAAAACGAACTGAAATTTCTAACAAAACTGATATAATAAGCTAAGAGATAATTGTCGTTGGATTTAGGAGGACCCAAGAAGAACAAAACAATCAGTTTTGGCAGATTTTGTAAACATCCATTTTTCAGGATCTTGTAAGAACTTGTTAAAAGTTCCAAAAAACGAACTGAAATTTCTAACAAAACTGATATATCAAGCTAAGAGATCATTGTCGTTGGTTTTAGGAGGATCCAAGAACAACAAAACAAACAGTTTTGGCAGATTTTGTTGACATCCGTTTTTCACGATCTTGTAAGAACTTGTTAAAAGTTCCAAAAAACGAACTGAAATTTCTTACAAAAATGATATAATAAGCTAAGAGATCATTATTGTTGGTTGTCAGAGGACCCAAGAAGAACAAAACAATCAGTTTTGGCAGATTCCGTGAACATCCATTTTCCACTATCTTGTAAAAACTTGTTAAAAGTTCCAAAAAACGAACTGAAATTTCTTACAAAACTGATATATCAAGCTAAGAGATCATTGTCGTTGGTTTTAGGAGGACCCAGGAAGAACAAAACAATCAGTTTTTGCAGATTTTGTAAACATCCATTTTTCAAGATCTTGTAAGAACTTGTTAAAAGTTCAAAAAAAACGAACTGAAATTTCTTACAATAATGATATAATAAGCTCAGAGATCATTGTCGTTGGATTTAGGTGGACCCAAGAAGAGCAAAACAATAAGTTTTGGCAGATTACGTGAACATCCATTTTCCACTATCTTGTAAGAACTTGTTAAAAGTTCCAAAAAAACGAACTAAAATTTCTTACAAAACTGATATAACAAGGTAAGAGATCATTGTCGTTAGATTTAGGAGGACCCAGGAAGAACAAAACAATCAGTTTTGGCAGATTTTGTAAACATCCATTTTTCAGGATCTTGTAAGAACTTGTTAAAAGTTCCAAAAAACGAACTGAAATTTCTAACAAAACTGATATATCAAGCTAAGAGATCACTATCGTTGGTTTTAGGAGGACCCAGGAAGAACAAAACAATCAGTTTTTGCAGATTTTGTAAACATCCATTTTTCAGGATCTTGTAAGAACTTGTTAAAAGTTCCAAAAAACGAACTGAAATTTCTTACAAAACTGATAAAACAAGCTAAGAGATCATTGTCGTTTGTTTTAGGAGGATCCAAGAAGAGCAAAACAATAAGTTTTGGCAGATTTTGTAAACATCCATTTTTCAGGATCTTGTAAGAACATGTTAAAAGTTCCAAAAAACGAACTGAAATTTCTAACAAAACTGATATATCAAGCTAAGAGATCATTGTCGTTGGTTTTAGGAGGATCCAAGAACAACAAAACAAACAGTTTTGGCAGATTTTGTTGACATCCGTTTTTCACGATCTTGTAAGAACTTGTTAAAAGTTCCAAAAAACGAATGAAATTTCTTACAAAAATGATATAATAAGCTAAGAGATCATTGTTGTTGGTTGTCAGAGGACCCAAGAAGAACAAAACAATCAGTTTTGGCAGATTCTGTTAACATCCGTTTTTCACGATCTTGTAAGAACTTGTTAAAAGTTCCAAAAAACGAACTGAAATTTCTTACAAAAATGATATAATAAGCTAAGAGTTCATTGTCGTTGGATTTAGATGGACCCAAGAAGAGCAACACAATAAGTTTTGGCAGATTCCGTGAACATCCATTTTCCACTATCTTGTAAGAACTTGTTAAAAGTTCCAAAAAACGAACTGAAATTTCTTATAAAACTGATATAACAAGGTAAGAGATCATTGTCGTTGGATTTAGGAGGAACCAGGAAGAACAAAACAATCAGTTTTGGCAGATTTTGTAAACATCCATTTTTCAGGATCTTGTAAGAACTTGTTAAAAGTTCCAAAAAACGAACAGAAATTTCTTACAAAACTGATATATCAAGCTAAGAGATCATTGTCGTTGGTTTTAGGAGCACCCAGGAAGAACAAAACAATCAGTTTTTGCAGATTTTGTAAACATCCATTTTTCAGGATCTTGTAAGAACTTGTTAATGATGAGCGTTTTACGTCACACATGTAAACACGTGATCAAATCAAACCTCACAACTTTATAACCCTGCAAAATGTCATCGTTAGTACGAATAAGTAGGGATCGTTCAGTCCGGGGATATTGAAGGGTAATCGAAAACAGAAATTGTTAACATAATCAAATAAACATATGGGGGATATAAATGTTTAATATCTAAAGAAACTAAAACTTAACCTAAAACTAATTATTTACAATTGATCAACCACTCTACACTTAACAAATAATTCTCTAAACATGTAACAACTCAAACAAAAGAATAGGGCAGCAAGTTCAAAAACCGAATTCATAATCCAATTTAGTTCCAATTTAATTAGAGCCTTCGCGGTTATTCTAATCATTCAAGACTTCACAATTATTCAGGATTAACTTCGCGTATAATCCTAAACATAGTACTAATCGGTTTAAAAACACTTCGCGTAGAAATTAAACACAAAGAGCACATAAGCACAATAAGTCGAATTGGAGACATGTTAGCAAGTATGGCGTCACCTCATCTCACATCGACATGTAAATTTACAGAATTATTCTAGCTCTTATAAAGAACACAAATTGAACCAACTTCGCGCATGATTCAACTTATATTCGATAAGCATATGAAATCTATACACAAGGGACAGCCATGGCCGAGGCTGCCCTTGTGCATATGATTTGTTGTGTGCACAAACTCTGCGAATAAACCAAACTAAAGCATAAATTCAATTAATTACTACTGCCCTTAAGTCTTAAATTCGAATTAACACATGCATATAAAGAGAATTCAACCAAACAACAATCAAACACATAAAGAAATCCAAAGAATTCATCAAATCATGTAAGAACATTGTTAAGTTGTTACAAAATTCAGAAATAACATGGAATTTAATAACTGAATTTGAAACAAATTTAAAGACAACCATGAATCTTGGACTGACTTAGGAGTGGAGATCGATGCTTGGTTGAGCAACGGCTGAATTTGTGGTGGAGACGGCGGCGGTGTTGGTGAAGAGGGTCGGCGGCTGCTATGTTATGGTGGAGAGGAGGACGAGATGAAGTGGCTGTATGTTGTGGAGGATGAATGGAGGGCGGCTGTATTGGCTTGTGGAAGAGGAAGGAGCGGTGGCGGCTGCTTGGGAAGAGAGATGGAGGCGGCTGCTTGGTGATGGAGAGAGAGATGGCTGCTCTTGTGTTTGTGTATAGAATGGTCGACCCTTTTCTTATGTAGAGAGCCTCTATTTATAGTGTTATGTCTCCCCCATTGAGTTCTCTCAACCCTTGATCTAATCTTGATCCAATGGTCAAGGAAATTACCCAACAAATTAATAAAAACTTGTTAGGAAATTTCCAGAATTTCCTTATGCACAAAGGTGATGAATTCGGCTGCATTTGTAGGCTAGGTTCATTGCTTGTTTTCCACACAAATCAGCCCCTTTAGTTCCTTTCCTTGTTTTGCCGAAAATTAACTCCATTCTTCCAATTTTGGTGCACCATTTAATGTTCTGAAAAGGAAATGAATAAAATCAGAATAATTTGGCTTTTAGACAAAAGAAATTTAAGGAATTAATTTCATAAATTTCAGATTTGAATTGCAAATTATCTCCCTTAATTTAGACAATGAAAACTTGTCTTAAAAAGCCCTTTTAAATTCAGCAAGAAACCCCATCATTCTCCTTGATTTATGGCGACACAACTTAGTCCTAATCCATGTAGGATTTGACTTCCTTGCTTCATGTGGAATCCCTATCACAAAAGGAAAGAAAGTTTTCAAAATAAATTAGGAAAGTCAGAATAGGAAAGATTCAAAGATAGTTAGTTTCCCAAATCAAATAAGGAAAGTTTCTCTAATCAAATTAGGTAAGTTTTCCAAAATGAAATAGGTAGCTTTTCCCTTTTCAAAATAGGAAAGTTTCCTAAACTACTTATTCTCGACTTTTGCGACTCGTTGAGTTTCCTAGTTAAATAAGGATTTTGCTAAAACTCCACATTTTCTTCTATTTAAGCACATTTTCACTTGTTCTCCACCAAACAATCATGGTTTAGTCTAATGATTCAAATCTGCAAAATTAAGAGTTAAACAAAGTATAAATAGGGATAGAAACACATTAAAAACGTAGCATTTTATGCTCTTATCAACTACCCCACACTTATCCTTTGCTAGTCCCTTAGCAAATCTAATTAAAAGACTCTACTATTGCCCCTAAATAATTGTCTCAGAATCTTTAAACACATAGAGTTCAAGTTTAAGCATTGAGATGTAAGCGCACAAATTCCAAGTGTCATAAACATGTTTCATGGTATGAATAAGTAAGAAGTGAGAAAATGAGCATGCAAACATGTTAAGTTAATTTAATCCTCCTTACTAGGCATACTCTCTTCTGTTCACACATGATATGACAATATTCACTCAAGTAAATGCAAGAGAAACGATTGTAAAGCAACAAATAGCTTGCATATTCCAACAGATAAAAGCACTTGTGAAAAATTTTCTTGGATAATCTCATTTAACAACTAAGTGCAAGAATGGACCAAAACCATATGCTTAACTCTTGAGAAAATCTCCACATATCAAAGTTCACCCATTTTAAGAATCATGAAAAGATCTTTATAAAGGATAATAATGGGGCTTGGCACAAGGTATTCGAATTTAGGATAGTGGTGGCTAAAACGTCACCAAGACTTAATAAAGCTCAATTCTCCTTATGACTTCACTCCATAGGTCGAATTTCATCATGTTGGACCAATTCTTCATTCTTTCCTTCCCCTTACTTTGTGAAAACGAACAAAGGTCAAATATAACAGTGATAGACCTTCAAATCATGTACAAACTCCAAATTCACAGCAAGAACTAAATCCAATCATCACAATTCTTCTTCATTTCGTGCTTTATTTCTCTTTGGTTCGAAACACATGTTTGTTCGATTTTTCTTTTTCACTTAGCACACACGTTTTTACATTCACAATTGGATAAGTTCACCCCACACTTGTTTCACATCAACACTTCATAACACAATTCTGCATCCAAATCAAGCTTTATCAAGTCTCAACAACAAGGGTCAAGATATTTCTGTTCTAAGCAAAGGGAATGTGTATGATGGTGATGAAAGAAAGGCTAAATGTAGGCTCAAAAGGGGTTAACACTAAGGAGTCCCACGACGGGCACAAATTGGGCAAATGCTTTATTTGGCTTTGGTGGTCTTCCTAATAAGATCTGTTCAATCATTTTCAAAATCAAGGCATAGTCATGAATAAAAGTTTCGAAATTCATCAAGAGCAAGTTCTAGCATTCTAGAGTCCATTAAAAAGCTATAGCACATAGTCATTGAATATGCAAAGAATAATGAGATTAAGGAACAAGTTTTTTTTTTTCGAAAATTTTGTCTCTCATTAAGAAAGTATATAGGCTCAAATGCTCACATAGGTTGTTATGGATTAAAACCAACTCAAACATGCATGCTTTTACATATATCAATCAATATCTCACATATTCATACTAATCACATTATCCATGAAACTCAAAATTTAATTCTTATGATCATGCAAAACCATCATCTATGCATTCAAAGACATACTCATCATCAACTTTAGGGGCATAGACTCAAAACAAAACAAACAAACAAAAAAATTTATTTGGAACGATTTTCTGATTTTTCGAAACAAAACAAAGCAAAGCAAATTAAAAACACACAAAACAAACTAAAAACATGTGAATCATGTAATCCCTACCCCACACTTAGAAAATTACATTGTCCTCAATGTAAACTCGAAAATGGTGTTGTAATTTCTAAGCATATGATAAAATTTACCGTTTCACACATATATAGTTCAACCATAAGAGTGTAAGGATTTAGAAAATGCAAACTCTCGGTGATGGCTCCTCCACAGCTACGGTTGAAATGGGTTGCCTCCCATGCAGCGCTTAACTGTTTATAGTCCTTTAGCCTAGACTCTTCTCCATGTTCACTCGGATCTTGGTGCGTCCTCCACTTGGATTTCCTCAACCGTGTGCTCCTTAAAAGGCTCGTAATAAGGCTTTAAACGATGTCCATTCACCTTAAACGTTGTACCTGTTGTTTCACTTTGAATTTCAATGGCACCATGAGCAAACACGTTAGTTACAATAAATGGACCAACCCAACGAGAACGTAATTTTCCAGGAAAAAACTTAAGTCTTGAATGAAATAAAAGAACTTTTTGCCCTTTTTGAAACGATTTGCCTCGGATCATTTTGTCATGATACGCTCGAGTTTTCTCCTTGTAGATCCATGCAGCATCATAAGCATCGTTCCTTATTTCTTCAAGTTCATTGATTTGCAATTTCCGATGAAGTCCGGCAGCATCTATGTCCATGTTGAATTTCTTCACCGCCCACCATGCTCTGTGCTCTAGTTCGACCGGAAGGTGACAAGCTTTCCCATAAGTGAGCCGAAAGGGAGACATCCCAATAGGCGTCTTGTATGCGGTCCGGTAAGCCCACAATGCATCATCAAGGCGGTCGCTCCAATCCTTTCTTGCTGGACCGACAGTTTTCTCCAAAATGCGCTTGATCTCTCGATTCGACACTTCAGCCATTCCACTTGTTTGAGGGTGATATGGGGTGGAAACCTTGTGTGTGACTCCATACTTCTTGAGTAAAGCCTCTATGGTACGGTTGCAAAAATGAGAACCTCCATCGCTTATCAAAACACGTGGAACTCCAAACCTAGAAAAGATGTTAGTTCTCAAGAAAGCTGCAACAACTTTAGAGTCATTAGTCCTGGTGGCTTTCGCCTCCACCCATTTAGACACATAATCAACAGCCAATAGAATATAAAGAAAGCCTCTAGAAGAAGGAAATGGTCCCATAAAATCAATACCCCAAACATCAAAAATTTCTACCACAATAATAGGAGAAAGGGGCATTTGATCTTTTGGACCGATGTTACCTGTTCTTTGGCATCTATCACATGAAACACAAAACATGTTTGCATCTTTGAAGATCGTAGGCCAATAGAATCCGCAATCTAATACCTTGAGGGCTGTCCGTTTCGGTCCGAAATGTCCTCCACACGCCTCACTATGACAAAATGCTAGGATGGACTTGTGCTCATTCTCTGGAACGCATCGTCGAATAACTTGATCACTACATTGCTTCCATAAGTACGGTTCATCCCATATGTAGTGTCGTGCCATCTTTTTCATCCTCGCCTTGTTTGCATATGATAACGTACTAGGAAAAGTCCTAGAAACCAAGTAGTTTACAATGTCGGCATACCAAGGCTCTGCTACGTCCAAACGAAAGAGCTGCTCATCGGGAAATGTCTCTTGAAGTGGTACGGTCTCTTCTTTTTGTACAATTCTGCTCAAATGATCGGCTACCACGTTCTCGCTCCCCTTCTTGTCTTTGATCTCGACATCAAACTCTTGAAGTAAGAGAATCCATCGAATCAATCTCGGCTTAGCATCCTTCTTTGTCATCAAATACCTCAAAGCTGCATGATCAGAATAAATTATTACTTTAGATTGCAAAACATATGAACGAAATTTTTCTAAAGCAAAAATCACAGCTAAGAGTTCTTTTTCGGTTGTGGAATAATTCAGCTGAGCGTCATTCAAAGTCCGAGAGGCATAGTAAATGGCACAAGGCTTCTTATCCTTTCTTTGTCCAAGCACGGCCCCAACGGCATAATCACTTGCATCACACATCAATTCGAAGGGTAAATTCCAATCCGGAGGCGTCATAATGGGAGCTGTTGTTAACAATTCCTTGAGCTTTACGAACGCTGCTTCACACGCATTGTCCCAAACGAACGGAACATCCTTCTGCAATAGGGAACTTAGTGGTTTTGCCACCAAAGAAAAGTCTTTGATGAATCGCCTGTAAAATCCTGCATGGCCAAGAAACGAACGGACCTCTCTCACAGTTGTGGGAGAGGGTAAGCGTTGCACAACATCAATCTTAGCCTTATCAACTTCTATTCCCTTTTTCGAAATTATGTGTCCTAAAACTATACCTTGATTAACCATGAAATGACATTTTTCCCAATTTAACACAAGGTTAGTTTCTACACATTTCTCCAAGATTAACTCTAAATTCTCTAAACATGTATCAAAGTCTTTTCCATAAACGCTAAAATCATCCATAAAGACTTCAATAATATTTTCAATAAAATCTGAGAATATAGAATACATACAACGTTGGAATGTACCTGGTGCGTTGCATAATCCAAAAGGCATGCGTCGATAGGCAAACGTACCAAAGGGACATGTGAACGTCGTCTTCTCTTGGTCATCCGGGTGAATGCTAATCTGATTGTAACCGCTGTACCCATCTAAGAAGCAGTAAAACTCGTGTCCGGCTAATCTTTCAAGCATTTGATCCATGAATGGTAGAGGCATGTGATCTTTGCGCGTAGTAGCATTGAGCTTCCTATAATCGATGCACATCCTATAATCGGTCACCAAACGTTGCGGCACAAGTTCATTCTTGTCATTCTTGACAACTGTGACTCCACTCTTTTTCGGCACAACTTGGACGGGTGAAATCCATTGACTATCTGAAATTGGGTAAATCACCCCACAATCAAGTAATTTAATCACCTCGTCCTTCACAACTTTCATCATCGGTGGGTGCAAACGTCGCTGCCCTTCTCTTGTCGGTTTTGCACCTTCTTCAAGTAAGATCCTGTGAACACATTTTGTAGGGCTGATTCCCTTGATGTCCGCCAAAGTCCAACCGATGGCGGTCTTGTTTCTTTTCAGCACGGCGATCAATCCTTCTTCTTGCTGCTTACTCAGCTTTGATGATACAATAACTGGTAGAGTATCATCGTCTCCAAGATATGCATACTTCAAGTGATCCGGTAGAGGTTTTAACTCTACATTTGGGGCCTGTTCCACAGATGGTAACAACTTGTTAGTGGCAATGGGAATTGACAAGTGAGAATTATACCTATGGTAAGGGGCTGCCTCGAGTGTGGCAATGACTTCCAATATGTGTGGTTCGAGTTTAGCCTCCTCCTCTGCCGAAATTCTGTCTCCTTTCTTGTCAAATCCGGCCCCTTGCTCAATAGCTAATTGCTATTGATCCCTAGTCTCCGATAAAACCTGTGCACAAGAATTAATCATATCAATATCATAGCAAGGTTTTAAATCAGAAACTGGATACCTCATTGCTTCAAACACATTGAAGCTTATAACTTCACCATCAAACTCCATGGTGAGGTTGCCTTCAGCAACATCAATCTTGGTTCTTGCTGTTCTCATAAATGGTCGCCCCAAAAGTAACTGAGTTGAATTGATTGGCGACTCCTCCATTTGTAGCACATAGAAATCTGCAGGAAATATTAGATGATTCACCTGCACAAGAACATCTTCAACGTACCCCTCAGGATACTTAGTAGAATGATCCGCTAATTGAATAATCACATTGTCTTTCTTAAGTGGTCCTAGACTTAGTGACTTATACACATTGTAAGGCATAACATTAATTGATGCGCCTAAGTCTAGCATGACATTTTTGAAAAGTGAGTCTCCAATGACACATGAAACAGTAAAACTTCCTGGATCCTTCAACTTTGGTGGTAGTGTCCTTTTGATAACGGCTGATACCGTTTCGCTCATCTTCACTACTTGTGCTTCCCTTGTAAGCCTTCGTGTTGTGCACATTTCTTTCAAAAACTTGGCATATTTTGAAATTTGCTTGATGCATTCCAACAAGGGGATATTCACTTGAACCTTTCTGAAAATTTCCAGCACTTCCTCATCTGATTTGTCCTTCTTGGACTTTGCAAATCTAGTAGGAAAAGGTAAACACGGAGATTGGTTAGTATTAACAAAACCATTAGGGTTAGAATTTGATACCTTTGATGCCTCTGGAATTGGCACATTTTCCTTCCTTGAAGTTGCTGGATCGTTCTCCAACTCATCATTTTTCATTGTTTCCATCTCATCATTTCTAACATCTTCAAGCTCGGTTTCTTTTTCTCCTTCATCTTTGCCAAGATTCTTCTTTGAAACTTTTGGTGGCTCTTGTAGGATCTTTCCACTCCTTGTGGTGACAGCTTGAGCTTGCTCTTTCCTTGGGTTCTTGATCACACCACCCGGCAATTTTCCTTGCTCACTAAATTGTCCCATGAAGTCCACAACTTGCCCCATTTGTGTCTTGAGCTCGGCTATGTCTTTGGAGTTTGTTTGCTGTCCAACTAACAACGCTTGAGTAGCGGTGTTCAATTGACTTTGTCCCATAGCAAGCGACTTTAGCAACTCATCATAATTAGGAGAATTAGGCACGGTTTGGTTGCTTGGCATTGGTGGAGTGTAGGGAGCTTGTGGCCTTGGCATAAATTGTCCTTGTGGCTGAGGTGGAAATGTCATGGAATTCGGCTGAGCTTGTGTGGCATTCGGCATAGGAGGTTTAATCACATTGTCATTGTTTGACCATCGAAAGTTAGGATGATTACGGAAGCCAGAATTATAAGTGTTGGAGAATTGATTATATCTCTGCCCTCCTTGATATCCAATGGCGTTGGCTTGTTCAAGACTTCCATTTGCAGCAATTTGTGGACATTGATCAGTGAAATGTCCCTCGGCACATAAACCACATACTTGTGCTCCTTGCAATCTCATTAGCTGTGTCATCATGTTCGACATCTTTTCCATTTTCTCTTCAAGAGCCAAGGTCGAACTAGCCTCATTCACATGTCTTGTGGAACCTTGAGATGTTCCAAATTGCTGATTGTTGAGAGCTCTAGTATTAAGAAGTAGTTTGGCGTCCGCACGCTCTCTATCCAAAAATGCACCACCGGCGGCCGAATCAAGTAATTCTCTTTCTGCAATCCGCAAACCTTCATAGAAATATTGCAGCAACAATCCCTCACGGATTCCATGAGCTGGACAAGAAGCAACAAGAGATTAAAACCTTTCATAATAAGCACAGAAAGTTTCATCCGCTCCTTGTTTAATCCCTGTGATTTGCTTCCTCAAGTTTGTCACTTTTGATGATGGAAAATATTTTAACAGAAACTCATGAACCATAGTTTCCCATGAGGTTATGCGGTTGGTTGGCAGCTCAAATAACCATCTTCTTGCTTGATCTTCAAGAGAGAACGGAAATGCCTTCATCTTCACATGTTGCAAATCAGCTCCTCTTGGACACATTGAATCACAAGTAAATTGGAATTGCTGGAGATGATGATTCGGATCTTCACCCGAGAGTCCATGGAATTTCGGCAATTGATGTAGAAATCCACTTTTGAGCTCAAATTCACTTGTTTTTCCTTCAGCTACGGGAGGAAAAGTAATGTTGGATGGTGCGGCTCCACCTTCATATCCGGTCACATGTCCGTTTTCTTCTCTAATTGTTGGCATCTTTGGTATGTCGAAATTCAAACAACCGTGCAGAAATGGACTTGCTTCTAACTCAAATTCAGGCTCGTCTAACGGCTGATGTATCTCGTAAGGTGTTTCTTCAAACTCTTGTGCAGTTGATGATGATGGAATGTATGGTGATGATCTTGGTGTAACAATTCTTGCTGAGTACGGTGGACTTGCAAATTCAACGTCAAGTTCTTCGTCAATTTGCGGATTTGAGATGTGCACGTCAAGATTTCCAGCTTCTACAATCCGTTTCAAGCGTTCTTTAATATTTCGGTGCCAAATGTTATGGTCGGACATTCATTGACCTGAAAATGCAAAAATCAAAATGTTAGTAAACAAATAATGATGAAAAATGCAGAAAATATTGTTAAGTTAAAATGTTATGTTAGTAGTAAGTGACGAATTTACATAAGAGTAAACACAAATGTATACTAAAACTCGAAATACAAACATGTACACACGAAATCTGATTTTTCCTAAGGTTCTAATTATTTTTATTCACACAATTTTTAACATTTAAGGTACGTGGAGCAGAGGAGCAAACTGTGCAATGGACTTGTACAGCCCACGGTTTGGTCTTGCTTTATCCGATATACCTCAAAAGTTAAAAAGAAGTTTTCTTTTGAAGTTATGTAAATCTATTTATGCAGAGTTTATCTTGTATATTCTAAAGCATGGCGGACGTGCGGCCTAAGTATGGTCGTCTAGACATAAACTTACTCCGTGTTTTCAGAAGGCTTAGTTTGTGCATTCCAAATTAATCTAAGGCAAGACTCATTTGTTGGTTACCACGGAGAGCGAACTCCCTATCGACCCCTTCACCGAGAAGGGTTATCAGTCTGTGGACCTCTGAGATCTAATTGCACAAACCCCACAAGTGTTGGTTATACACGCACCAATGTGCCCCTTACTCAGTTGAGAACAAGCTATGTGTTAGACAGTTCTTCAAGTGTTAATAAGAGCCGCCCTCAACTTCATGCGATTACATGAAGGGTTTAGGCTGATATTAACAAAAGAGACTTTACCTATTCCGTTTGCTTTAGAAAACACAAATAAACGCAGCACAAATAAATCTTTAACTTCCTAACAATTTAAACTAAGTTACAACATGCATTATAAACACAAAGAAAACTGAATCGAAACTTTACAACTTATACAAAACAGAAACTTTACAATTCACAAATCTACAAAGTTAACACTTCAATAAACGATGTTTCTCAACATCCCCGGCAACGGCGCCAGAAATTGATGAGCGTTTTACGTCACACATGTAAACACGTGATCAAATCAAACCTCACAACTTTATAACCCTGCAAAATGTCATCGTTAGTACGAATAAGTAGGGATCGTTCAGTCCGGGGATATTGAAGGGTAATCGAAAACAGAAATTGTTAACATAATCAAATAAACATATGGGGGATATAAATGTTTAATATCTAAAGAAACTAAAACTTAACCTAAAACTAATTATTTACAATTGATCAACCACTCTACACTTAACAAATAATTCTCTAAACATGTAACAACTCAAACAAAAGAATAGGGCAGCAAGTTCAAAAACCGAATTCATAATCCAATTTAGTTCCAATTTAATTAGAGCCTTCGCGGTTATTCTAATCATTCAAGACTTCACAATTATTCAGGATTAACTTCGCGTATAATCCTAAACATAGTACTAATCGGTTTAAAAACACTTCGCGTAGAAATTAAACACAAAGAGCACATAAGCACAATAAGTCGAATTGGAGACATGTTAGCAAGTATGGCGTCACCTCATCTCACATCGACATGTAAATTTACAGAATTATTCTAGCTCTTATAAAGAACACAAATTGAACCAACTTCGCGCATGATTCAACTTATATTCGATAAGCATATGAAATCTATACACAAGGGACAGCCATGGCCGAGGCTGCCCTTGTGCATATGATTTGTTGTGTGCACAAACTCTGCAAATAAACCAAACTAAAGCATAAATTCAATTAATTACTACTGCCCTTAAGTCTTAAATTCGAATTAACACATGCATATAAAGAGAATTCAACCAAACAACAATCAAACACATAAAGAAATCCAAAGAATTCATCAAATCATGTAAGAACATTGTTAAGTTGTTACAAAATTCAGAAATAACATGAAATTTAATAACTGAATTTGAAACAAATTTAAAGACAACCATGAATCTTGGACTGACTTAGGAGTGGAGATCGATGCTTGGTTGAGCAACGGCTGAATTTGTGGTGGAGACGGCGGCGGTGTTGGTGAAGAGGGGCGGCGGCTGCTATGTTATGGTGGAGAGGAGGACGAGATGAAGTGGCTGTATGTTGTGGAGGATGAATGGAGGGCGGCTGTATTGGCTTGTGGAAGAGGAAGGAGCGGTGGCGGCTGCTTGGGAAGAGAGATGGAGGCGGCTGCTTGGTGATGGAGAGAGAGATGGCTGCTCTTGTGTTTGTGTATAGAATGGTCGACCCTTTTCTTATGTAGAGAGCCTCTATTTATAGTGTTATGTCTCCCCCATTGAGTTCTCTCAACCCTTGATCTAATCTTGATCCAATGGTCAAGGAAATTACCCAACAAATTAATAAAAACTTGTTAGGAAATTTCCAGAATTTCCTTATGCACAAAGGTGATGAATTCGGCTGCATTTGTAGGCTAGGTTCATTGCTTGTTTTCCACACAAATCAGCCCCTTTAGTTCCTTTCCTTGTTTTGCCGAAAATTAACTCCATTCTTCCAATTTTGGTGCACCATTTAATGTTCTGAAAAGGAAATGAATAAAATCAGAATAATTTGGCTTTTAGACAAAAGAAATTTAAGGAATTAATTTCATAAATTTCAGATTTGAATTGCAAATTATCTCCCTTAATTTAGACAATGAAAACTTGTCTTAAAAAGCCCTTTTAAATTCAGCAAGAAACCCCATCATTCTCCTTGATTTATGGCGACACAACTTAGTCCTAATCCATGTAGGATTTGACTTCCTTGCTTCATGTGGAATCCCTATCACAAAAGGAAAGAAAGTTTTCAAAATAAATTAGGAAAGTCAGAATAGGAAAGATTCAAAGATAGTTAGTTTCCCAAATCAAATAAGGAAAGTTTCTCTAATCAAATTAGGTAAGTTTTCCAAAATGAAATAGGTAGCTTTTCCCTTTTCAAAATAGGAAAGTTTCCTAAACTACTTATCATCGACTTTTGCGACTCATTGAGTTTCCTAGTTGCACCAGGAACATCCATTTTCCACTATCTTGTAAGAACTTGTTAAAAGTTCCATAAAACGAACTGAAATTTCTTACAAAACTGATATATCAAGCTAAGAGATCATTGTCGTTGGTTTTAGGAGGACCCAAGAAGAACAAAACAATCAGTTTTTGCAGATTTTGTAAACATACATTTTTCAGGATCTTGTAAGAACTTGTTAAAAGTTCCAAAAAAACGAACTGAAATTTCTTACAAAAATGATATAATAAGCTAAGAGATCATTGTCGTTGGATTTAGGTGGACCCAAGAAGAGCAAAACAATAAGTTTTGGCAGATTACGTGAACATCCATTTTCCACTATCTTGTAAGAACTTGTTAAAAGTTCCAAAAAACGAACTGAAATTTCTTACAAAAATGATATATCAAGCTACGAGATCATTTTCGTTGGATTTAGGAGGACCCAGGAAGAACAAAACAATCAGTTTTGGCAGATTTTTTAAACATCATTTTTCAGGATCTTGTAAGAACTTGTTAAAAGTTCCAAAAAACGAACTGAAATTTCTTACAAAACTGATATAACAAGCTAAGAGATCATTGTCGTTGGTTTTAGGAGGATCCAAGAACAACAAAACAAACAGTTTTGGCAGATTTTGTTGACATCCGTTTTTCACGATCTTGTAAGAACTTGTTAAAAGTACCAAAAAACGAATGAAATTTCTTACAAAAATGATATAATAAGCTAAGAGATCATTGTTGTTGGTTGTCAGAGGACCCAGGAAGAACAAAACAATCAGTTTTGGTAGATTCCGTGAACATCCATTTTCCACTATCTTGTAAGAACTTGTTAAATGTTCCAAAAAACGAACTGAAATTTCTTACAAAACTGATATAACATGGTAAGAGATCATTGTCGTTGGATTTAGGAGGACCCAGGAAGAACAAAACAATCAGTTTTGGCAAATTTTGTAAACATCCATTTTTCAGGATCTTGTAAGAACTTGTTAAAAGTTCCAAAAAAACGAACTGAAATTTCTAACAAAACTGATATATCAAGCTAAGAGATCATTGTCGTTGGTTTTAGGAGGATCCAAGAACAACAAAACAATCAGTTTTGGAAGATTTTGTTGACATCCGTTTTTTACGATCTTGTAAGAACTTGTTAAAAGTTCCAAAAAACGAATTGAAATTTCTTACAAAAATGATATAATAAGCTTAGAGTTCATTGTCGTTGGATTTAGATGGACCCAAGAAGAGCAACACAATAAGTTTTGGCAGATTCCGTGAACATCCATTTTCCACTATCTTGTAAGAACTTGTTAAAAGTTCCATAAAACGAACTGAAATTTCTTACAAAACTGATATATCAAGCTAAGAGATCATTGTCGTTGGTTTTAGGAGGACCCAAGAAGAACAAAACAATCAGTTTTTGCAGATTTTGTAAACATCCATTTTTCAAGATCTTGTAAGAACTTGTTAAAAGTTCCAAAAAAACGAACTGAAATTTCTTACAAAAATGATATAATAAGCTCAGAGATCATTGTCGTTGGATTTAGGTGTACCCAAGAAGAGCAAAACAATAAGTTTTGGCAGATTACGTGAACATCCATTTTCCACTATCTTGTAAGAACTTGTTAAAAGTTCCAAAAAAACGAACTAAAATTTCTTACAAAACTGATATAACAAGGTAAGAGATCATTGTCGTTAGATTTAGGTGGACCCAGGAAGAACAAAACAATCAGTTTTGGCAGATTTTGTAAACATCCATTTTTCAGGATCTTGTAAGAACTTGTTAAAAGTTCCAAAAAACGAACTGAAATTTCTAACAAAACTGATATATCAAGCTAAGAGATCATTGTCGTTGGTTTTAGGAGGATCCAAGAACAACAAAACAAACAGTTTTGGCAGATTTTGTTGACATCCGTTTTTCAGGATCTTGTAAGAACTTGTTAAAAGTTCCAAAAAACGAACTGAAATTTCTAACAAAACTGATATATCAAGCTAAGAGATCATTGTCGTTGGTTTTAGGAGGATCCAAGAAAAACAAAACAAACAGTTTTGGCAGATTTTGTTGACATCCGTTTTTCACGATCTTGTAAGAACTTGTTAAAAGTTCCAAAAAACGAATGAAATTTCTTACAAAAATGATATAATAAGCTAAGAGATCATTGTTGTTGGTTGTCAGAGGACCCAAGAAGAACAAAACAATCAGTTTTGGCAGATTCTGTTAACATCCGTTTTTCACGATCTTGTAAGAACTTGTTAAAAGTTCCAAAAAACGAACTGAAATTTCTTACAAAAATGATATAATAAGCTAAGAGTTCATTGTCGTTGGATTTAGATGGACCCAAGAAGAGCAACACAATAAGTTTTGGCAGATTCCGTGAACATCCATTTTCCACTATCTTGTAAGAACTTGTTAAAAGTTCCAAAAAACGAACTGAAATTTCTTACAAAACTGATATAACAAGGTAAGAGATCATTGTCGTTGGATTTAGGAGGACCCAGGAAGAACAAAACAATCAGTTTTGGCAGATTTTGTAAACATCCATTTTTCAGGATCTTGTAAGAAGTTGTTAAAAGTTCCAAAAAACAAACTGAAATTTCTTACAAAACTGATATAACAAGCTAAGAGATCATTGTCGTTGGTTTTAGGAGGATCCAAGAAGAGCAAAACAATAAGTTTTGGCAGATTCTGTTAACATCCATTTTTCAGGATCTTATAAGAACTTGTTAAAAGTTCCAAAAAACGAACTGAAATTTCTAACAAAACTGATATATAAAGCTAAGAGATCATTGTCGTTGGATTTAGGTGGACCCAAGAAGAGCAAAACAATAATGTTTGGCAGATTACGTGAACATCCATTTTCCACTATCTTGTAAGAACTTGTTTAAAGTTCCAAAAAACGAACTGAAATTTCTTACAAAACTGATATATCAAGCGAAGAGATCATTGTCGTTGGATTTAGGAGGACCCAGGAAGAACAAAACAATCAGTTTTGGCAGATTTTGTAAACATCCATTTTTCAGGATCTTGTAAGAACTTGTTAAAAGTTCCAAAAAACGAACTGAAATTTCTAACAAAACTGATATATAAAGCTAAGAGATCATTGTCGTTGGATTTAGGTGGACCCAAGAAGAGCAAAACAATAATGTTTGGCAGATTACGTGAACATCCATTTTCCACTATCTTGTAAGAACTTGTTTAAAGTTCCAAAAAACGAACTGAAATTTCTTACAAAACTGATATATCAAGCTAAGAGATCATTGTCGTTGGATTTAGGAGGACCCAGGAAGAACAAAACAATCAGTTTTGGCAGATTTTGTAAACATCCATTTTTCAGGATCTTGTAAGAACTTGTTAAAAGTTCCAAAAAACGAACTGAAATTTCTAACAAAACTGATATATCAAGCTAAGAGATCATTGTCGTTGGTTTTAGGAGGATCCAAGAACAACAAAACAAACAGTTTTGGCAGATTTTGTTGACATCCGTTTTTCACGATCTTGTAAGAACTTGTTTAAAGTTCCAAAAAACGAATGAAATTTCTTACAAAAATGATATAATAAGCTAAGAGATCATTGTTGTTGGTTGTCAGAGGACCCAAGAAGAACAAAACAATCAGTTTTGGCAGATTCTGTTAACATCCGTTTTTCACGATCTTGTAAGAACTTGTTAAAAGTTCTAAAAAACGAACTGAAATTTCTTACAAAAATGATATAATAAGCTAAGAGTTCATTGTCGTTGGATTTAGATGGACCCAAGAAGAGCAACACAATAAGTTTTGGCAGATTCCGTGAACATCCATTTTCCACTATCTTGTAAGAACTTGTTAAAAGTTCCAAAAAACGAACTGAAATTTCTTACAAAACTGATATAACAAGGTAAGAGATCATTGTCGTTGGATTTAGGAGGAACCAGGAAGAACAAAACAATCAGTTTTGGCAGATTTTGTAAACATCCATTTTTAAGGATCTTGTAAGAACTTGTTAAAAGTTCCAAAAAACGAACTGAAATTTCTTACAAAAATGATATAATAAGCTAAGAGATCATTGTCGTTGGATTTAGGTGGACCCAAGAAGAGCAAAACAATAATGTTTGGCAGATTACGTGAACATCCATTTTCCACTATCTTGTAAGAACTTGTTAAAAGTTCCATAAAACGAACTGAAATTTCTTACAAAACTGATATATCAAGCTAAGAGATCATTGTCGTTGGTTTTAGGAGGACCCAAGAAGAACAAAACAATCAGTTTTTGCAGATTTTGTAAACATACATTTTTCAGGATCTTGTAAGAACTTGTTAAAAGTTCCAAAAAAACGAACTGAAATTTCTTACAAAAATGATATAATAAGCTAAGAGATCATTGTCGTTGGATTTAGGTGGACCCAAGAAGAGCAAAACAATAATGTTTGGCAGATTACGTGAACATCCATTTTCCACTATCTTGTAAGAACTTGTTTAAAGTTCCAAAAAACGAACTGAAATTTCTTACAAAACTGATATATCAAGCTAAGAGATCATTGTCGTTGGATTTAGGAGGACCCAGGAAGAACAAAACAATCAGTTTTGGCAGATTTTGTAAACATCCATTTTTCAGGATCTTGTAAGAACTTGTTAAAAGTTCCAAAAAACGAACTGAAATTTCTAACAAAACTGATATATCAAGCTAAGAGATCATTGTCGTTGGTTTTAGGAGGATCCAAGAACAACAAAACAAACAGTTTTGGCAGATTTTGTTGACATCCGTTTTTCACGATCTTGTAAGAACTTGTTTAAAGTTCCAAAAAACGAATGAAATTTCTTACAAAAATGATATAATAAGCTAAGAGATCATTGTTGTTGGTTGTCAGAGGACCCAAGAAGAACAAAACAATCAGTTTTGGCAGATTCTGTTAACATCCGTTTTTCACGATCTTGTAAGAACTTGTTAAAAGTTCTAAAAAACGAACTGAAATTTCTTACAAAAATGATATAATAAGCTAAGAGTTCATTGTCGTTGGATTTAGATGGACCCAAGAAGAGCAACACAATAAGTTTTGGCAGATTCCGTGAACATCCATTTTCCACTATCTTGTAAGAACTTGTTAAAAGTTCCAAAAAACGAACTGAAATTTCTTACAAAACTGATATAACAAGGTAAGAGATCATTGTCGTTGGATTTAGGAGGACCCAGGAAGAACAAAACAATCAGTTTTGGCAGATTTTGTAAACATCCATTTTTCAGGATCTTGTAAGAACTTGTTAAAAGTTCCAAAAAACGAACTGAAATTTCTTACAAAACTGATAAAACAAGCTAAGAGATCATTGTCGTTTGTTTTAGGAGGATCCAAGAAGAGCAAAACAATAAGTTTTGGCAGATTTTGTAAACATCCATTTTTCAGGATCTTGTAAGAACATGTTAAAAGTTCCAAAAAACGAACTGAAATTTCTAACAAAACTGATATATCAAGCTAAGAGATCATTGTCGTTGGTTTTAGGAGGATCCAAGAACAACAAAACAAACAGTTTTGGCAGATTTTGTTGACATCCGTTTTTCACGATCTTGTAAGAACTTGTTAAAAGTTCCAAAAAACGAACTGAAATTTCTTACAAAAATGATATAATAAGCTAAGAGTTCATTGTCGTTGGATTTAGATGGTCCCAAGAAGAGCAACACAATAAGTTTTGGCAGATTCCGTGAACATCCATTTTCCACTATCTTGTAAGAACTTGTTAAAAGTTCCAAAAAACGAACTGAAATTTCTTACAAAACTGATATAACAAGGTAAGAGATCATTGTCGTTGGATTTAGGAGGAACCAGGAAGAACAAAACAATCAGTTTTGGCAGATTTTGTAAACATCCATTTTTAAGGATCTTGTAAGAACTTGTTAAAAGTTCCAAAAAACGAACAGAAATTTCTTACTAAACTGATATATCAAGCTAAGAGATCATTGTCGTTGGTTTTAGGAGCACCCAGGAAGAACAAAACAATCAGTTTTTGCAGATTTTGTAAACATCCATTTTTCAGGATCTTGTAAGAACTTGTTAAAAGTTCCAAAAAACGAACTGAAATTTCTTACAAAACTGATATATCAAGCTAAGAGACCATTGTCGTTGGTTTTAGGAGGATCCAAGAACAACAAAACAATCAGTTTTGGAAAATTTTGTTGACATCCGTTTTTCACGATCTTGTAAGAACTTGTAAAAAGTTCCAAAAAACGAACTGAAATTTCTTACAAAACTGATATATCAAGCTAAGAGATTATTGTGGTTGGTTTTAGGAGGACCCAGGAAGAGCAAAACAATCAGTTTTGGAAGATTTTGTTAACATCCGTTTTTCACGATCTTGTAAGAACTTGTTAAAAGTTCTAAAAAACGAACTGAAATTTCTAACAAAACTGATATAATAAGCTAAGAGATTATTGTCGTTGGATTTAGGAGGATCCAAGAAGAGCAAAACAATCAGTTTTGGCAGATTTTGTTAACATCCGTTTTTCAGGATCTTGTAAGAACTTGTTAAAAGTTCCAAAAAACGAACTGAAATTTCTTACAAAACTGATATATCAAGCTAAGAGATCATTGTCGTTGGTTTTAGGTGGACCCAAGAAGAGCAACACAATAAGTTTTGGCAGATTCCGTGAACATCCATTTTCCACTATCTTGTAAGAACTTGTTAAAAGTTCCAAAAAACGAACTGAAATTTCTTACAAAACTGATATAACAAGGTAAGAGATCATTGTCGTTGGATTTAGGAGGAACCAGGAAGAACAAAACAATCAGTTTTGGCAGATTTTGTAAACATCCATTTTTAAGGATCTTGTAAGAACTTGTTAAAAGTTCCAAAAAACGAACAGAAATTTCTTACAAAACTGATATATCAAGCTAAGAGATCATTGTCGTTGGTTTTAGGAGCACCCAGGAAGAACAAAACAATCAGTTTTTGCAGATTTTGTAAACATCCATTTTTCAGGATCTTGTAAGAACTTGTTAAAAGTTCCAAAAAACGAACTGAAATTTCTTACAAAACTGATATATCAAGCTAAGAGACCATTGTCGTTGGTTTTAGGAGGATCCAAGAACAACAAAACAATCAGTTTTGGAAGATTTTGTTGACATCCGTTTTTCACGATCTTGTAAGAACTTGTAAAAAGTTCCAAAAAACGAACTGAAATTTCTTACAAAACTGATATATCAAGCTAAGAGATTATTGTGGTTGGTTTTAGGAGGACCCAGGAAGAACAAAACAATCAGTTTTTGCAGATTTTGTAAACATACATTTTTCAGGATCTTGTAAGAACTTGTTAAAAGTTCCAAAAAAACGAACTGAAATTTCTTACAAAAATGATATAATAAGCTAAGAGATCATTGTCGTTGGATTTAGGTGGACCCAAGAAGAGCAAAACAATAAGTTTTGGCAGATTACGTGAACATCCATTTTCCACTATCTTGTAAGAACTTGTTAAAAGTTCCAAAAAACGAACTGAAATTTCTTACAAAAATGATATATCAAGCTACGAGATCATTTTCGTTGGATTTAGGAGGACCCAGGAAGAACAAAACAATCAGTTTTGGCAGATTTTTTAAACATCATTTTTCAGGATCTTGTAAGAACTTGTTAAAAGTTCCAAAAAACGAACTGAAATTTCTTACAAAACTGATATAACAAGCTAAGAGATCATTGTCGTTGGTTTTAGGAGGATCCAAGAACAACAAAACAAACAGTTTTGGCAGATTTTGTTGACATCCGTTTTTCACGATCTTGTAAGAACTTGTTAAAAGTACCAAAAAACGAACTGAAATTTCTTACAAAACTGATAAAACAAGCTAAGAGATCATTGTCGTTTGTTTTAGGAGGATCCAAGAAGAGCAAAACAATAAGTTTTGGCAGATTTTGTAAACATCCATTTTTCAGGATCTTGTAAGAACATGTTAAAAGTTCCAAAAAACGAACTGAAATTTCTAACAAAACTGATATATCAAGCTAAGAGATCATTGTCGTTGGTTTTAGGAGGATCCAAGAACAACAAAACAAACAGTTTTGGCAGATTTTGTTGACATCCGTTTTTCACGATCTTGTAAGAACTTGTTAAAAGTTCCAAAAAACGAACTGAAATTTCTTACAAAAATGATATAATAAGCTAAGAGTTCATTGTCGTTGGATTTAGATGGACCCAAGAAGAGCAACACAATAAGTTTTGGCAGATTCCGTGAACATCCATTTTCCACTATCTTGTAAGAACTTGTTAAAAGTTCCAAAAAACGAACTGAAATTTCTTACAAAACTGATATAACAAGGTAAGAGATCATTGTCGTTGGATTTAGGAGGAACCAGGAAGAACAAAACAATCAGTTTTGGCAGATTTTGTAAACATCCATTTTTAAGGATCTTGTAAGAACTTGTTAAAAGTTCCAAAAAACGAACAGAAATTTCTTACTAAACTGATATATCAAGCTAAGAGATCATTGTCGTTGGTTTTAGGAGCACCCAGGAAGAACAAAACAATCAGTTTTTGCAGATTTTGTAAACATCCATTTTTCAGGATCTTGTAAGAACTTGTTAAAAGTTCCAAAAAACGAACTGAAATTTCTTACAAAACTGATATATCAAGCTAAGAGACCATTGTCGTTGGTTTTAGGAGGATCCAAGAACAACAAAACAATCAGTTTTGGAAAATTTTGTTGACATCCGTTTTTCACGATCTTGTAAGAACTTGTAAAAAGTTCCAAAAAACGAACTGAAATTTCTTACAAAACTGATATATCAAGCTAAGAGATTATTGTGGTTGGTTTTAGGAGGACCCAGGAAGAGCAAAACAATCAGTTTTGGAAGATTTTGTTAACATCCGTTTTTCACGATCTTGTAAGAACTTGTTAAAAGTTCTAAAAAACGAACTGAAATTTCTAACAAAACTGATATAATAAGCTAAGAGATTATTGTCGTTGGATTTAGGAGGATCCAAGAAGAGCAAAACAATCAGTTTTGGCAGATTTTGTTAACATCCGTTTTTCAGGATCTTGTAAGAACTTGTTAAAAGTTCCAAAAAACGAACTGAAATTTCTTACAAAACTGATATATCAAGCTAAGAGATCATTGTCGTTGGTTTTAGGTGGACCCAAGAAGAGCAACACAATAAGTTTTGGCAGATTCCGTGAACATCCATTTTCCACTATCTTGTAAGAACTTGTTAAAAGTTCCAAAAAACGAACTGAAATTTCTTACAAAACTGATATAACAAGGTAAGAGATCATTGTCGTTGGATTTAGGAGGAACCAGGAAGAACAAAACAATCAGTTTTGGCAGATTTTGTAAACATCCATTTTTAAGGATCTTGTAAGAACTTGTTAAAAGTTCCAAAAAACGAACAGAAATTTCTTACAAAACTGATATATCAAGCTAAGAGATCATTGTCGTTGGTTTTAGGAGCACCCAGGAAGAACAAAACAATCAGTTTTTGCAGATTTTGTAAACATCCATTTTTCAGGATCTTGTAAGAACTTGTTAAAAGTTCCAAAAAACGAACTGAAATTTCTTACAAAACTGATATATCAAGCTAAGAGACCATTGTCGTTGGTTTTAGGAGGATCCAAGAACAACAAAACAATCAGTTTTGGAAGATTTTGTTGACATCCGTTTTTCACGATCTTGTAAGAACTTGTAAAAAGTTCCAAAAAACGAACTGAAATTTCTTACAAAACTGATATATCAAGCTAAGAGATTATTGTGGTTGGTTTTAGGAGGACCCAGGAAGAACAAAACAATCAGTTTTTGCAGATTTTGTAAACATACATTTTTCAGGATCTTGTAAGAACTTGTTAAAAGTTCCAAAAAAACGAACTGAAATTTCTTACAAAAATGATATAATAAGCTAAGAGATCATTGTCGTTGGATTTAGGTGGACCCAAGAAGAGCAAAACAATAAGTTTTGGCAGATTACGTGAACATCCATTTTCCACTATCTTGTAAGAACTTGTTAAAAGTTCCAAAAAACGAACTGAAATTTCTTACAAAAATGATATATCAAGCTACGAGATCATTTTCGTTGGATTTAGGAGGACCCAGGAAGAACAAAACAATCAGTTTTGGCAGATTTTTTAAACATCATTTTTCAGGATCTTGTAAGAACTTGTTAAAAGTTCCAAAAAACGAACTGAAATTTCTTACAAAACTGATATAACAAGCTAAGAGATCATTGTCGTTGGTTTTAGGAGGATCCAAGAACAACAAAACAAACAGTTTTGGCAGATTTTGTTGACATCCGTTTTTCACGATCTTGTAAGAACTTGTTAAAAGTACCAAAAAACGAATGAAATTTCTTACAAAAATGATATAATAAGCTAAGAGATCATTGTTGTTGGTTGTCAGAGGACCCAGGAAGAACAAAACAATCAGTTTTGGTAGATTCCGTGAACATCCATTTTCCACTATCTTGTAAGAACTTGTTAAATGTTCCAAAAAACGAACTGAAATTTCTTACAAAACTGATATAACATGGTAAGAGATCATTGTCGTTGGATTTAGGAGGACCCAGGAAGAACAAAACAATCAGTTTTGGCAAATTTTGTAAACATCCATTTTTCAGGATCTTGTAAGAACTTGTTAAAAGTTCCAAAAAAACGAACTGAAATTTCTAACAAAACTGATATATCAAGCTAAGAGATCATTGTCGTTGGTTTTAGGAGGATCCAAGAACAACAAAACAATCAGTTTTGGAAGATTTTGTTGACATCCGTTTTTTACGATCTTGTAAGAACTTGTTAAAAGTTCCAAAAAACGAACTGAAATTTCTTACAAAACTGATATATCAAGCTAAGAGATCATTGTCGTTGGTTTTAGGAGGACCCAAGAAGAACAAAACAATCAGTTTTTGCAGATTTTGTAAACATCCATTTTTCAAGATCTTATAAGAACTTGTTAAAAGTTCCAAAAAACGAATTGAAATTTCTTACAAAAATGATATAATAAGCTTAGAGTTCATTGTCGTTGGATTTAGATGGACCCAAGAAGAGCAACACAATAAGTTTTGGCAGATTCCGTGAACATCCATTTTCCACTATCTTGTAAGAACTTGTTAAAAGTTCCATAAAACGAACTGAAATTTCTAACAAAACTGATATATCAAGCTAAGACATCATTGTCGTTGGTTTTAGGAGGACCCAGGAAGAACAAAACAATCAGTTTTGGCAGATTTTGTACACATCCATTTTTCAGGATCTTGTAAGAACTTGTTAAAAGTTCCAAAAAACGAACTGAAATTTCTTACAAAACTGATATATCAAGCTAAGAGATCATTGTCGTTGGTTTTAGGAAGATCCAAGAACAACAAAACAATCAAATTTGGCAGATTATGTTGACATCCGTTTTTCACGATCTTGTAAGAACTTGTTAAAAGTTCCAAAAAACGAACTGAAATTTCTAACAAAACTGATATATCAAGCTAAGAGATCATAGTTGTTGGTTGTCAGAGGACCCAAGAAGAACAAAACAATCAGTTTTGGCAGTGTTAAAAGTTCCAAAAAACGAATGAAATTTCTTACAAAAATGATATAATAAGCTAAGAGATCATTGTTGTTGGTTGTCAGAGGACCCAAGAAGAACAAAACAATCAGTTTTGGCAGATTTTGTTAACATCCATTTTCCACTATCTTGTAAGAACTTGTTAAAAGTTCCAAAAAACGAACTGAAATTTCTTACAAAACTGATATAACAAGGTAAGAGATCATTGTCGTTGGATTTAGGAGGACCCAGGAAGAACAAAACAATCAGTTTTGGCAGATTTTGTAAACATCCATTTTTCAGGATCTTGTAAGAACTTGTTAAAAGTTCCAAAAAACGAACTGAAATTTCAACAAAACTGATATATCAAGCTAAGAGATCAATGTCATTGGTTTTAGGAGGATCCAAGAACAACAAAACAAACAGTTTTGGCAGATTTTGTTGACATCCGTTTTTCACGATCTTGTAAGAACTTGTTAAAAGTTCCAAAAAACGAATGAAATTTCTTACAAAAATGATATAATAAGCTAAGAGATCATAGTTGTTGGTTGTCAGAGGACCCAAGAAGAACAAAACAATCAGTTTTGGCAGTGTTAAAAGTTCCAAAAAACGAATGAAATTTCTTACAAAAATGATATAATAAGCTAAGAGATCATTGTTGTTGGTTGTCAGAGGACCCAAGAAGAACAAAACAATCAGTTTTGGCAGATTTTGTTAACATCCATTTTCCACTATCTTGTAAGAACTTGTTAAAAGTTCCAAAAAACGAACTGAAATTTCTTACAAAACTGATATAACAAGGTAAGAGATCATTGTCGTTGGATTTAGGAGGACCCAGGAAGAACAAAACAATCAGTTTTGGCAGATTTTGTAAACATCCATTTTTCAGGATCTTGTAAGAACTTGTTAAAAGTTCCAAAAAACGAACTGAAATTTCTTACAAAACTGATATATCAAGCTAAGAGATCATTGTCGTTGGTTTTAGGTGGACCCAAGAAGAGCAACACAATAAGTTTTGGCAGATTCCGTGAACATCCATTTCCACTATCTTGTAAGAACTTGTTAAAAGTTCCAAAAAACGAACTGAAATTTCTTACAAAACTGATATAACAAGGTAAGAGATCATTGTCGTTGGATTTAGGAGGACCCAGGAAGAACAAAACAATCAGTTTTGGCAGATTTTGTAAACATCCATTTTTCAGGATCTTGTAAGAACTTGTTAAAAGTTCCAAAAAACGAACTGAAATTTCTTACAAAACTGATATATCAAGCTAAGAGATCATTGTCGTTGGTTTTAGGTGGACCCAAGAAGAGCAACACAATAAGTTTTGGCAGATTCCGTGAACATCCATTTCCACTATCTTGTAAGAACTTGTTAAAAGTTCCAAAAAACGAACTGAAATTTCTTACAAAACTGATATAACAAGGTAAGAGATCATTGTCGTTGGATTTAGGAGGACCCAGGAAGAACAAAACAATCAGTTTTGGCAGATTTTGTAAACATCCATTTTTCAGGATCTTGTAAGAACTTGTTAAAAGTTCCAAAAAACGAACTGAAATTTCTTACAAAACTGATATATCAAGCTAAGAGATCATTGTCGTTGGTTTTAGGAGGATCCAAGAACAACAAAACAATCGTTTTGGCAGATTTTGTAAACATCCATTTTTCAGGATCTTGTAAGAACTTGTTAAAAGTTCAAAAAAACGAACTGAAATTTCTTAAAAACTGATATATCAAGCTAAGAGATCATTGTCGTTGGTTTTAGGAGGATCCAAGAACAACAAAACAATCAGTTTTGGCAGATTTTGTTGACATCCGTTTTTCACGATCTTGTAAGAACTTGTTAAAAGTTCAAAAAAACGAATGAAATTTCTTACAAAAATGATATAATAAGCTAAGAGATCATTGTTGTTGGTTGTCAGAGAACCCAAGAAGAACAAAACAATCAGTTTTGGCAGATTTTGTTGACATCCGTTTTTCACGATCTTGTAAGAACTTGTTAAAAGTTCCAAAAAACGAATGAAATTTCTTACAAAAATGATATAATAAGCTAAGAGATCATTGTTGTTGGTTGTCAGAGGACCCAAGAAGAACAAAACATTCAGTTTTGGTAGATTCCGTGAATATCCATTTTCCACTATCTTGTAAGAACTTGTTAAAAGTTCCAAAAAACGAACTGAAATTTCTTACAAAACTGATATATCAAGCTAAGAGATCATTGTCGTTTGTTTTAGGAGGATCCAAGAACAACAAAACAATCAGTTTTGGCAGATTTTGTTGACATCCGTTTTTCACGATCTTGTAAGAACTTGTTAAAAGTTCCAAAAAACGAACTGAAATTTCTAACAAAACTGATATATCAAGCTAAGAGATCATTGTCGTTGGTTTTAGGAGGATCCAAGAACAACAAAACAAACAGTTTTGGCAGATTTTGTTGACATCCGTTTTTCACGATCTTGTAAGAACTTGTTAAAAGTTCCAAAAAACGAATGAAATTTCTTACAAAAATGATATAATAAACTAAGAGATCATTGTTGTTGGTTGTCAGAGGACCCAAGAAGAACAAAACAATCAGTTTTGGCAGATTTTGTTAACATCCATTTTTCAGGATCTTGTAAGAACTTGTTAAAAGTTCCAAAAAACGAACTGAAATTTCTTACAAAACTGATAAAACAAGCTAAGAGATCATTGTCGTTGGTTTTAGGAGGATCCAAGAAGAGCAAAACAATCAGTTTTGGCAGATTTTGTTAACATCCGTTTTTCAGGATCTTGTACTTGTTAAAAGTTCCAAAAAACGAACTGAAATTTCTTACAAAACTGATATATCAAGCTAAGAGATCATTGTCGTTGGTTTTAGGAGCACCCAGGAAGAACAAAACAATCAGTTTTTGCAGATTTTGTAAACATCCATTTTTCAGGATCTTGTAAGAACTTGTTAAAAGTTCCAAAAAACGAACTGAAATTTCTTACAAAACTGATATATCAAGCTAAGAGACCATTGTCGTTGGTTTTAGGAGGATCCAAGAACAACAAAACAATCAGTTTTGGAAAATTTTGTTGACATCCGTTTTTCACGATCTTGTAAGAATTTGTAAAAAGTTCCAAAAAACGAACTGAAATTTCTTACAAAACTGATATATCAAGCTAAGAGATTATTGTGGTTGGTTTTAGGAGGACCCAGGAAGAGCAAAACAATCAGTTTTGGAAGATTTTGTTAACATCCGTTTTTCACGATCTTGTAAGAACTTGTTAAAAGTTCTAAAAAACGAACTGAAATTTCTAACAAAACTGATATAATAAGCTAAGAGATTATTGTCGTTGGATTTAGGAGGATCCAAGAAGAGCAAAACAATCAGTTTTGGCAGATTTTGTTAACATCCGTTTTTCAGGATCTTGTAAGAACTTGTTAAAAGTTCCAAAAAACGAACTGTAATTTCTTACAAAACTGATATATCAAGCTAAGAGATCATTGTCGTTGGTTTTAGGTGGACCCAAGAAGAGCAACACAATAAGTTTTGGCAGATTCCGTGAACATCCATTTTCCACTATCTTGTAAGAACTTGTTAAAAGTTCCAAAAAACGAACTGAAATTTCTTACAAAACTGATATAACAAGGTAAGAGATCATTGTCGTTGGATTTAGGAGGAACCAGGAAGAACAAAACAATCAGTTTTGGCAGATTTTGTAAACATCCATTTTTAAGGATCTTGTAAGAACTTGTTAAAAGTTCCAAAAAACGAACAGAAATTTCTTACAAAACTGATATATCAAGCTAAGAGATCATTGTCGTTGGTTTTAGGAGCACCCAGGAAGAACAAAACAATCAGTTTTTGCAGATTTTGTAAACATCCATTTTTCAGGATCTTGTAAGAACTTGTTAAAAGTTCCAAAAAACGAACTGAAATTTCTTACAAAACTGATATATCAAGCTAAGAGACCATTGTCGTTGGTTTTAGGAGGATCCAAGAACAACAAAACAATCAGTTTTGGAAGATTTTGTTGACATCCGTTTTTCACGATCTTGTAAGAACTTGTAAAAAGTTCCAAAAAACGAACTGAAATTTCTTACAAAACTGATATATCAAGCTAAGAGATTATTGTGGTTGGTTTTAGGAGGACCCAGGAAGAACAAAACAATCAGTTTTTGCAGATTTTGTAAACATACATTTTTCAGGATCTTGTAAGAACTTGTTAAAAGTTCCAAAAAAACGAACTGAAATTTCTTACAAAAATGATATAATAAGCTAAGAGATCATTGTCGTTGGATTTAGGTGGACCCAAGAAGAGCAAAACAATAAGTTTTGGCAGATTACGTGAACATCCATTTTCCACTATCTTGTAAGAACTTGTTAAAAGTTCCAAAAAACGAACTGAAATTTCTTACAAAAATGATATATCAAGCTACGAGATCATTTTCGTTGGATTTAGGAGGACCCAGGAAGAACAAAACAATCAGTTTTGGCAGATTTTTTAAACATCATTTTTCAGGATCTTGTAAGAACTTGTTAAAAGTTCCAAAAAACGAACTGAAATTTCTTACAAAACTGATATAACAAGCTAAGAGATCATTGTCGTTGGTTTTAGGAGGATCCAAGAACAACAAAACAAACAGTTTTGGCAGATTTTGTTGACATCCGTTTTTCACGATCTTGTAAGAACTTGTTAAAAGTACCAAAAAACGAATGAAATTTCTTACAAAAATGATATAATAAGCTAAGAGATCATTGTTGTTGGTTGTCAGAGGACCCAGGAAGAACAAAACAATCAGTTTTGGTAGATTCCGTGAACATCCATTTTCCACTATCTTGTAAGAACTTGTTAAATGTTCCAAAAAACGAACTGAAATTTCTTACAAAACTGATATAACATGGTAAGAGATCATTGTCGTTGGATTTAGGAGGACCCAGGAAGAACAAAACAATCAGTTTTGGCAAATTTTGTAAACATCCATTTTTCAGGATCTTGTAAGAACTTGTTAAAAGTTCCAAAAAAACGAACTGAAATTTCTAACAAAACTGATATATCAAGCTAAGAGATCATTGTCGTTGGTTTTAGGAGGATCCAAGAACAACAAAACAATCAGTTTTGGAAGATTTTGTTGACATCCGTTTTTTACGATCTTGTAAGAACTTGTTAAAAGTTCCAAAAAACGAACTGAAATTTCTTACAAAACTGATATATCAAGCTAAGAGATCATTGTCGTTGGTTTTAGGAGGACCCAAGAAGAACAAAACAATCAGTTTTTGCAGATTTTGTAAACATCCATTTTTCAAGATCTTATAAGAACTTGTTAAAAGTTCCAAAAAACGAATTGAAATTTCTTACAAAAATGATATAATAAGCTTAGAGTTCATTGTCGTTGGATTTAGATGGACCCAAGAAGAGCAACACAATAAGTTTTGGCAGATTCCGTGAACATCCATTTTCCACTATCTTGTAAGAACTTGTTAAAAGTTCCATAAAACGAACTGAAATTTCTAACAAAACTGATATATCAAGCTAAGACATCATTGTCGTTGGTTTTAGGAGGACCCAGGAAGAACAAAACAATCAGTTTTGGCAGATTTTGTACACATCCATTTTTCAGGATCTTGTAAGAACTTGTTAAAAGTTCCAAAAAACGAACTGAAATTTCTTGCAAAACTGATATATCAAGCTAAGAGATCATTGTCGTTGGTTTTAGGAAGATCCAAGAACAACAAAACAATCAAATTTGGCAGATTATGTTGACATCCGTTTTTCACGATCTTGTAAGAACTTGTTAAAAGTTCCAAAAAACGAACTGAAATTTCTAACAAAACTGATATATCAAGCTAAGAGATCATAGTTGTTGGTTGTCAGAGGACCCAAGAAGAACAAAACAATCAGTTTTGGCAGTGTTAAAAGTTCCAAAAAACGAATGAAATTTCTTACAAAAATGATATAATAAGCTAAGAGATCATTGTTGTTGGTTGTCAGAGGACCCAAGAAGAACAAAACAATCAGTTTTGGCAGATTTTGTTAACATCCATTTTCCACTATCTTGTAAGAACTTGTTAAAAGTTCCAAAAAACGAACTGAAATTTCTTACAAAACTGATATAACAAGGTAAGAGATCATTGTCGTTGGATTTAGGAGGACCCAGGAAGAACAAAATAATCAGTTTTGGCAGATTTTGTAAACATCCATTTTTCAGGATCTTGTAAGAACTTGTTAAAAGTTCCAAAAAACGAACTGAAATTTCAACAAAACTGATATATCAAGCTAAGAGATCAATGTCATTGGTTTTAGGAGGATCCAAGAACAACAAAACAAACAGTTTTGGCAGATTTTGTTGACATCCGTTTTTCACGATCTTGTAAGAACTTGTTAAAAGTTCCAAAAAACGAATGAAATTTCTTACAAAAATGATATAATAAGCTAAGAGATCATAGTTGTTGGTTGTCAGAGGACCCAAGAAGAACAAAACAATCAGTTTTGGCAGTGTTAAAAGTTCCAAAAAACGAATGAAATTTCTTACAAAAATGATATAATAAGCTAAGAGATCATTGTTGTTGGTTGTCAGAGGACCCAAGAAGAACAAAACAATCAGTTTTGGCAGATTTTGTTAACATCCATTTTCCACTATCTTGTAAGAACTTGTTAAAAGTTCCAAAAAACGAACTGAAATTTCTTACCAAACTGATATAACAAGGTAAGAGATCATTGTCGTTGGATTTAGGAGGACCCAGGAAGAACAAAACAATCAGTTTTGGCAGATTTTGTAAACATCCATTTTTCAGGATCTTGTAAGAACTTGTTAAAAGTTCCAAAAAACGAACTGAAATTTCTTACAAAACTGATATATCAAGCTAAGAGATCATTGTCGTTGGTTTTAGGTGGACCCAAGAAGAGCAACACAATAAGTTTTGGCAGATTCCGTGAACATCCATTTCCACTATCTTGTAAGAACTTGTTAAAAGTTCCAAAAAACGAACTGAAATTTCTTACAAAACTGATATAACAAGGTAAGAGATCATTGTCGTTGGATTTAGGAGGACCCAGGAAGAACAAAACAATCAGTTTTGGCAGATTTTGTAAACATCCATTTTTCAGGATCTTGTAAGAACTTGTTAAAAGTTCCAAAAAACGAACTGAAATTTCTTACAAAACTGATATATCAAGCTAAGAGATCATTGTCGTTGGTTTTAGGTGGACCCAAGAAGAGCAACACAATAAGTTTTGGCAGATTCCGTGAACATCCATTTCCACTATCTTGTAAGAACTTGTTAAAAGTTCCAAAAAACGAACTGAAATTTCTTACAAAACTGATATAACAAGGTAAGAGATCATTGTCGTTGGATTTAGGAGGACCCAGGAAGAACAAAACAATCAGTTTTGGCAGATTTTGTAAACATCCATTTTTCAGGATCTTGTAAGAACTTGTTAAAAGTTCCAAAAAACGAACTGAAATTTCTTACAAAACTGATATATCAAGCTAAGAGATCATTGTCGTTGGTTTTAGGAGGATCCAAGAACAACAAAACAATCGTTTTGGCAGATTTTGTAAACATCCATTTTTCAGGATCTTGTAAGAACTTGTTAAAAGTTCCAAAAAACGAACTGAAATTTCTTAAAAACTGATATATCAAGCTAAGAGATCATTGTCGTTGGTTTTAGGAGGATCCAAGAACAACAAAACAATCAGTTTTGGCAGATTTTGTTGACATCCGTTTTTCACGATCTTGTAAGAACTTGTTAAAAGTTCAAAAAAACGAATGAAATTTCTTACAAAAATGATATAATAAGCTAAGAGATCATTGTTGTTGGTTGTCAGAGAACCCAAGAAGAACAAAACAATCAGTTTTGGCAGATTTTGTTGACATCCGTTTTTCACGATCTTGTAAGAACTTGTTAAAAGTTCCAAAAAACGAATGAAATTTCTTACAAAAATGATATAATAAGCTAAGAGATCATTGTTGTTGGTTGTCAGAGGACCCAAGAAGAACAAAACATTCAGTTTTGGTAGATTCCGTGAACATCCATTTTCCACTATCTTGTAAGAACTTGTTAAAAGTTCCAAAAAACGAACTGAAATTTCTTACAAAACTGATATATCAAGCTAAGAGATCATTGTCGTTTGTTTTAGGAGGATCCAAGAACAACAAAACAATCAGTTTTGGCAGATTTTGTAGACATCCGTTTTTCACGATCTTGTAAGAACTTGTTAAAAGTTCCAAAAAACGAACTGAAATTTCTAACAAAACTGATATATCAAGCTAAGAGATCATTGTCGTTGGTTTTAGGAGGATCCAAGAACAACAAAACAAACAGTTTTGGCAGATTTTGTTGACATCCGTTTTTCACGATCTTGTAAGAACTTGTTAAAAGTTCCAAAAAACGAATGAAATTTCTTACAAAAATGATATAATAAGCTAAGAGATCATTGTTGTTGGTTGTCAGAGGACCCAAGAAGAACAAAACAATCAGTTTTGGCAGATTTTGTTAACATCCGTTTTTCACGATCTTGTAAGAACTTGTTAAAAGTTCCAAAAAACGAACTGAAATTTCTAACAAAAATGATATAATAAACTAAGAGATCATTGTTGTTGGTTTTCAGAGGACCCAAGAGGAACAAAAAAATCAGTTTTGGCAGATTCCGTGAACATCCATTTTCCACTATCTTGTAAGAACTTGTTAAAAGTTCCAAAAAACGAACTGAAATTTCTTACAAAACTGATATAACAAGGTAAGAGATCATTGTCGTTGGATTTAGGAGGACCCAGGAAGAACAAAACAATCAGTTTTGGAAGATTTTGTAAACATCCATTTTTCAGGATCTTGTAAGAACTTGTTAAAAGTTCCAAAAAACGAACTGAAATTTCTTACAAAACTGATATATCAAGCTAAGAGATCATTGTCGTTGGTTTTAGGAGGATCCAAGAACAACAAAACAATCAGTTTTGGCAGATTTTGTAAACATCCATTTTTCAGGATCTTGTAAGAACTTGTTAAAAGTTCCAAAAAACGAACTGAAATTTCTTACAAAACTGATATATCAAGCTAAGAGATCAATGTCATTGGTTTTAGGAGGATCCAAGAACAACAAAACAAACAGTTTTGGCAGATTTTGTTGACATCCGTTTTTCACGATCTTGTAAGAACTTGTTAAAAGTTCCAAAAAACGAATGAAATTTCTTACAAAAATGATATATCAAGCTAAGAGATCATTGTTGTTGGTTGTCAGAGGACCCAGGAAGAACAAAACAATCAGTTTTGGTAGATTCCGTGAACATCCATTTTCCACTATCTTGTAAGAACATGTTAAATGTTCCAAAAAACGAACTGAAATTTCTTACAAAACTGATATAACATGGTAAGAGATCATTGTCGTTGGATTTAGGAGGACCCAGGAAGAACAAAACAATCAGTTTTGGCAAATTTTGTAAACATCCATTTTTCAGGATCTTGTAAGAACTTGTTAAAAGTTCCAAAAAAACGAACTGAAATTTCTAACAAAACTGATATATCAAGCTAAGAGATCATTGTCGTTGGTTTTAGGAGGATCCAAGAACAACAAAACAATCAGTTTTGGAAGATTTTGTTGACATCCGTTTTTTACGATCTTGTAAGAACTTGTTAAAAGTTCCAAAAAACGAACTGAAATTTCTTACAAAACTGATATATCAAGCTAAGAGATCATTTTCGTTGGTTTTAGGAGGACCCAAGAAGAACAAAACAATCAGTTTTTGCAGATTTTGTAAACATCCATTTTTCAAGATCTTATAAGAACTTGTTAAAAGTTCCAAAAAACGAATTGAAATTTCTTACAAAAATGATATAATAAGCTTAGAGTTCATTGTCGTTGGATTTAGATGGACCCAAGAAGAGCAACACAATAAGTTTTGGCAGATTCCGTGAACATCCATTTTCCACTATCTTGTAAGAACTTGTTAAAAGTTCCATAAAACGAACTGAAATTTCTAACAAAACTGATATATCAAGCTAAGACATCATTGTCGTTGGTTTTAGGAGGACCCAGGAAGAACAAAACAATCAGTTTTGGCAGATTTTGTACACATCCATTTTTCAGGATCTTGTAAGAACTTGTTAAAAGTTCCAAAAAACGAACTGAAATTTCTTACAAAACTGATATATCAAGCTAAGAGATCATTGTCGTTGGTTTTAGGAAGATCCAAGAACAACAAAACAATCAAATTTGGCAGATTATGTTGACATCCGTTTTTCACGATCTTGTAAGAACTTGTTAAAAGTTCCAAAAAACGAACTGAAATTTCTAACAAAACTGATATATCAAGCTAAGAGATCATTGTCGTTGGTTTTAGGAGGATCCAAGAACAACAAAACAAACAGTTTTGGCAGATTTTGTTGACATCCGTTTTTCACGATCTTGTAAGAACTTGTTAAAAGTTCCAAAAAACGAACTGAAATTTCTAACAAAATGATATAATAAACTAAGAGATCATTGTTGTTGGTTTTCAGAGGACCCAAGAGGAACAAAACAATCAGTTTTGGCAGATTCCGTGAACATCCATTTTCCACTATCTTGTAAGAACTTGTTAAAAGTTCCAAAAAACGAACTGAAATTTCTTACAAAACTGATAAAACAAGCTAAGAGATCATTGTCGTTGGTTTTAGGAGGATCCAAGAAGAGCAAAACAATCAGTTTTGGCAGATTTTGTTAACATCCGTTTTTCAGGATCTTGTACTTGTTAAAAGTTCCAAAAAACGAACTGAAATTTCTTACAAAACTGATAAAACAAGCTAAGAGATCATTGTCGTTGGTTTTAGGAGGATCCAAGAAGAGCAAAACAATCAGTTTTGGCAGATTTTGTTAACATCCGTTTTTCACGATCTTGTAAGAACTTGTTAAAAGTTCTAAAAAACGAACTGAAATTTCTAACAAAACTGATATAATAAGCTAAGAGATTATTGTCGTTGGATTTAGGAGGATCCAAGAAGAGCAAAACAATCAGTTTTGGCAGATTTTGTTAACATCCGTTTTTCAGGATCTTGTAAGAACTTGTTAAAAGTTCCAAAAAACGAACTGAAATTTCTTACAAAACTGATATATCAAGCTAAGAGATCATTGTCGTTGGTTTTAGGTGGACCCAAGAAGAGCAACACAATAAGTTTTGGCAGATTCCGTGAACATCCATTTTCCACTATCTTGTAAGAACTTGTTAAAAGTTCCAAAAAACGAACTGAAATTTCTTACAAAACTGATATAACAAGGTAAGAGATCATTGTCGTTGGATTTAGGAGGAACCAGGAAGAACAAAACAATCAGTTTTGGCAGATTTTGTAAACATCCATTTTTAAGGATCTTGTAAGAACTTGTTAAAAGTTCCAAAAAACGAAAAGAAATTTCTTACAAAACTGATATATCAAGCTAAGAGATCATTGTCGTTGGTTTTAGGAGCACCCAGGAAGAACAAAACAATCAGTTTTTGCAGATTTTGTAAACATCCATTTTTCAGGATCTTGTAAGAACTTGTTAAAAGTTCCAAAAAACGAACTGAAATTTCTTACAAAACTGATATATCAAGCTAAGAGACCATTGTCGTTGGTTTTAGGAGGATCCAAGAACAACAAAACAATCAGTTTTGGAAGATTTTGTTGACATCCGTTTTTCACGATCTTGTAAGAACTTGTAAAAAGTTCCAAAAAACGAACTGAAATTTCTTACAAAACTGATATATCAAGCTAAGAGATTATTGTGGTTGGTTTTAGGAGGACCCAGGAAGAACAAAACAATCAGTTTTTGCAGATTTTGTAAACATACATTTTTCAGGATCTTGTAAGAACTTGTTAAAAGTTCCAAAAAAACGAACTGAAATTTCTTACAAAAATGATATAACAAGCTAAGAGATCATTGTCGTTGGATTTAGGTGGACCCAAGAAGAGCAAAACAATAAGTTTTGGCAGATTCCGTGAACATCCATTTTCCACTATCTTGTAAGAACTTGTTAAAAGTTCCAAAAAACGAACTGAAATTTCAACAAAACTGATATATCAAGCTAAGAGATCAATGTCATTGGTTTTAGGAGGATCCAAGAACAACAAAACAAACAGTTTTGGCAGATTTTGTTGACATCCGTTTTTCACGATCTTGTAAGAACTTGTTAAAAGTTCCAAAAAACGAATGAAATTTCTTACAAAAATGATATAATAAGCCAAGAGATCATAGTTGTTGGTTGTCAGAGGACCCAAGAAGAACAAAACAATCAGTTTTGGCAGTGTTAAAAGTTCTAAAAAACGAATGAAATTTCTTACAAAAATGATATAATAAGCTAAGAGATCATTGTTGTTGGTTGTCAGAGGACCCAAGAAGAACAAAACAATCAGTTTTGGCAGATTTTGTTAACATCCATTTTCCACTATCTTGTAAGAACTTGTTAAAAGTTCCAAAAAACGAACTGAAATTTCTTACAAAACTGATATAACAAGGTAAGAGATCATTGTCGTTGGATTTAGGAGGACCCAGGAAGAACAAAACAATCAGTTTTGGCAGATTTTGTAAACATCCATTTTTCAGGATCTTGTAAGAACTTGTTAAAAGTTCCAAAAAACGAACTGAAATTTCTTACAAAACTGATATATCAAGCTAAGAGATCATTGTCGTTGGTTTTAGGTGGACCCAAGAAGAGCAACACAATAAGTTTTGGCAGATTCCGTGAACATCCATTTCCACTATCTTGTAAGAACTTGTTAAAAGTTCCAAAAAAGGAACTGAAATTTCTTACAAAACTGATATAACAAGGTAAGAGATCATTGTCGTTGGATTTAGGAGGACCCAGGAAGAACAAAACAATCAGTTTTGGCAGATTTTGTAAACATCCATTTTTCAGGATCTTGTAAGAACTTGTTAAAAGTTCCAAAAAACGAACTGAAATTTCTTACAAAACTGATATATCAAGCTAAGAGATCATTGTCGTTGGTTTTAGGTGGACCCAAGAAGAGCAACACAATAAGTTTTGGCAGATTCCGTGAACATCCATTTCCACTATCTTGTAAGAACTTGTTAAAAGTTCAAAAAAACGAACTGAAATTTCTTACAAAACTGATATAACAAGGTAAGAGATCATTGTCGTTGGATTTAGGAGGACCCAGGAAGAACAAAACAATCAGTTTTGGCAGATTTTTTAAACATCCATTTTTCAGGATCTTGTAAGAACTTGTTAAAAGTTCCAAAAAACGAACTGAAATTTCTTACAAAACTGATAAAACAAGCTAAGAGATCATTGTCGTTGGTTTTAGGAGGATCCAAGAAGAGCAAAACAATCAGTTTTGGCAGATTTTGTTAACATCCGTTTTTCAGGATCTTGTACTTGTTAAAAGTTCCAAAAAACGAACTGAAATTTCTTACAAAACTGATATATCAAGCTAAGAGATCATTGTCGTTGGTTTTAGGAGGATCCAAGAACAACAAAACAATCAGTTTTGGCAGATTTTGTAAACATCCATTTTTCAGGATCTTGTAAGAACTTGTTAAAAGTTCCAAAAAACGAACTGAAATTTCTTAAAAACTGATATATCAAGCTAAGAGATCATTGTCGTTGGTTTTAGGAGGATCCAAGAACAACAAAACAATCAGTTTTGGCAGATTTTGTTGACATCCGTTTTTCACGATCTTGTAAGAACTTGTTAAAAGTTCCAAAAAACGAACTGAAATTTCAACAAAACTGATATATCAAGCTAAGAGATCAATGTCATTGGTTTTAGGAGGATCCAAGAACAACAAAACAAACAGTTTTGGCAGATTTTGTTGACATCCGTTTTTCACGATCTTGTAAGAACTTGTTAAAAGTTCCAAAAAACGAACTGAAATTTCTAACAAAACTGATATATCAAGCTAAGAGATCATTGTCGTTGGTTTTAGGAGGATCCAAGAACAACAAAACAAACAGTTTTGGCAGATTTTGTTGACATCCGTTTTTCACGATCTTGTAAGAACTTGTTAAAAGTTCCAAAAAACGAATGAAATTTCTTACAAAAATGATATAATAAGCTAAGAGATCATTGTTGTTGGTTGTCAGAGGACCCAAGAAGAACAAAACAATCAGTTTTGGCAGATTTTGTTAACATCCATTTTCCACTATCTTGTAAGAACTTGTTAAAAGTTCCAAAAAACGAACTGAAATTTCTTACAAAACTGATATAACAAGGTAAGAGATCATTGTCGTTGGATTTAGGAGGACCCAGGAAGAACAAAACAATCAGTTTTGGCAGATTTTGTAAACATCCATTTTTCAGGATCTTGTAAGAACTTGTTAAAAGTTCCAAAAAACGAACTGAAATTTCTTACAAAACTGATATATCAAGCTAAGAGATCATTGTCGTTGGTTTTAGGTGGACCCAAGAAGAGCAACACAATAAGTTTTGGCAGATTCCGTGAACATCCATTTCAACTATCTTGTAAGAACTTGTTAAAAGTTCCAAAAAACGAACTGAAATTTCTTACAAAACTGATATAACAAGGTAAGAGATCATTGTCGTTGGATTTAGGAGGACCCAGGAAGAACAAAACAATCAGTTTTGGCAGATTTTGTAAACATCCATTTTTCAGGATCTTGTAAGAACTTGTTAAAAGTTCCAAAAAACGAACTGAAATTTCTTACAAAACTGATATATCAAGCTAAGAGATCATTGTCGTTGGTTTTAGGAGGATCCAAGAACAACAAAACAATCGTTTTGGCAGATTTTGTAAACATCCATTTTTCAGGATCTTGTAAGAACTTGTTAAAAGTTCCAAAAAACGAACTGAAATTTCTTAAAAACTGATATATCAAGCTAAGAGATCATTGTCGTTGGTTTTAGGAGGATCCAAGAACAACAAAACAATCAGTTTTGGCAGATTTTGTTGACATCCGTTTTTCACGATCTTGTAAGAACTTGTTAAAAGTTCAAAAAAACGAATGAAATTTCTTACAAAAATGATATAATAAGCTAAGAGATCATTGTTGTTGGTTGTCAGAGAACCCAAGAAGAACAAAACAATCAGTTTTGGCAGATTTTGTTGACATCCGTTTTTCACGATCTTGTAAGAACTTGTTAAAAGTTCCAAAAAACGAATGAAATTTCTTACAAAAATGATATAATAAGCTAAGAGATCATTGTTGTTGGTTGTCAGAGGACCCAAGAAGAACAAAACATTCAGTTTTGGTAGATTCCGTGAACATCCATTTTCCACTATCTTGTAAGAACTTGTTAAAAGTTCCAAAAAACGAACTGAAATTTCTTACAAAACTGATATATCAAGCTAAGAGATCATTGTCGTTTGTTTTAGGAGGATCCAAGAACAACAAAACAATCAGTTTTGGCAGATTTTGTTGACATCCGTTTTTCACGATCTTGTAAGAACTTGTTAAAAGTTCCAAAAAACGAACTGAAATTTCTAACAAAACTGATATATCAAGCTAAGAGATCATTGTCGTTGGTTTTAGGAGGATCCAAGAACAACAAAACAAACAGTTTTGGCAGATTTTGTTGACATCCGTTTTTCACGATCTTGTAAGAACTTGTTAAAAGTTCCAAAAAACGAATGAAATTTCTTACAAAAATGATATAATAAGCTAAGAGATCATTGTTGTTGGTTGTCAGAGGACCCAAGAAGAACAAAACAATCAGTTTTGGCAGATTTTGTTAACATCCGTTTTTCAGGATCTTGTAAGAACTTGTTAAAAGTTCCAAAAAACGAACTGAAATTTCTTACAAAACTGATATATCAAGCTAAGAGATCATTGTCGTTGGTTTTAGGTGGACCCAAGAAGAGCAACACAATAAGTTTTGGCAGATTCCGTGAACATCCATTTCCACTATCTTGTAAGAACTTGTTAAAAGTTCCAAAAAACGAACTGAAATTTCTTACAAAACTGATATAACAAGGTAAGAGATCATTGTCGTTGGATTTAGGAGGACCCAGGAAGAACAAAACAATCAGTTTTGGCAGATTTTGTAAACATCCATTTTTCAGGATCTTGTAAGAACTTGTTAAAAGTTCCAAAAAACGAACTGAAATTTCTTACAAAACTGATATATCAAGCTAAGAGATCATTGTCGTTGGTTTTAGGAGCACCCAGGAAGAACAAAACAATCAGTTTTTGCAGATTTTGTAAACATCCATTTTTCAGGATCTTGTAAGAACTTGTTAAAAGTTCCAAAAAACGAACTGAAATTTCTTACAAAACTGATATATCAAGCTAAGAGACCATTGTCGTTGGTTTTAGGAGGATCCAAGAACAACAAAACAATCAGTTTTGGAAGATTTTGTTGACATCCGTTTTTCACGATCTTGTAAGAACTTGTAAAAAGTTCCAAAAAACGAACTGAAATTTCTTACAAAACTGATATATCAAGCTAAGAGATTATTGTGGTTGGTTTTAGGAGGACCCAGGAAGAACAAAACAATCAGTTTTTGCAGATTTTGTAAACATACATTTTTCAGGATCTTGTAAGAACTTGTTAAAAGTTCCAAAAAAACGAACTGAAATTTCTTACAAAAATGATATAACAAGCTAAGAGATCATTGTCGTTGGATTTAGGTGGACCCAAGAAGAGCAAAACAATAAGTTTTGGCAGATTCCGTGAACATCCATTTTCCACTATCTTGTAAGAACTTGTTAAAAGTTCCAAAAAACGAACTGAAATTTCAACAAAACTGATATATCAAGCTAAGAGATCAATGTCATTGGTTTTAGGAGGATCCAAGAACAACAAAACAAACAGTTTTGGCAGATTTTGTTGACATCCGTTTTTCACGATCTTGTAAGAACTTGTTAAAAGTTCCAAAAAACGAATGAAATTTCTTACAAAAATGATATAATAAGCCAAGAGATCATAGTTGTTGGTTGTCAGAGGACCCAAGAAGAACAAAACAATCAGTTTTGGCAGTGTTAAAAGTTCTAAAAAACGAATGAAATTTCTTACAAAAATGATATAATAAGCTAAGAGATCATTGTTGTTGGTTGTCAGAGGACCCAAGAAGAACAAAACAATCAGTTTTGGCAGATTTTGTTAACATCCATTTTCCACTATCTTGTAAGAACTTGTTAAAAGTTCCAAAAAACGAACTGAAATTTCTTACAAAACTGATATAACAAGGTAAGAGATCATTGTCGTTGGATTTAGGAGGACCCAGGAAGAACAAAACAATCAGTTTTGGCAGATTTTGTAAACATCCATTTTTCAGGATCTTGTAAGAACTTGTTAAAAGTTCCAAAAAACGAACTGAAATTTCTTACAAAACTGATATATCAAGCTAAGAGATCATTGTCGTTGGTTTTAGGTGGACCCAAGAAGAGCAACACAATAAGTTTTGGCAGATTCCGTGAACATCCATTTCCACTATCTTGTAAGAACTTGTTAAAAGTTCCAAAAAAGGAACTGAAATTTCTTACAAAACTGATATAACAAGGTAAGAGATCATTGTCGTTGGATTTAGGAGGACCCAGGAAGAACAAAACAATCAGTTTTGGCAGATTTTGTAAACATCCATTTTTCAGGATCTTGTAAGAACTTGTTAAAAGTTCCAAAAAACGAACTGAAATTTCTTACAAAACTGATATATCAAGCTAAGAGATCATTGTCGTTGGTTTTAGGTGGACCCAAGAAGAGCAACACAATAAGTTTTGGCAGATTCCGTGAACATCCATTTCCACTATCTTGTAAGAACTTGTTAAAAGTTCAAAAAAACGAACTGAAATTTCTTACAAAACTGATATAACAAGGTAAGAGATCATTGTCGTTGGATTTAGGAGGACCCAGGAAGAACAAAACAATCAGTTTTGGCAGATTTTTTAAACATCCATTTTTCAGGATCTTGTAAGAACTTGTTAAAAGTTCCAAAAAACGAACTGAAATTTCTTACAAAACTGATAAAACAAGCTAAGAGATCATTGTCGTTGGTTTTAGGAGGATCCAAGAAGAGCAAAACAATCAGTTTTGGCAGATTTTGTTAACATCCGTTTTTCAGGATCTTGTACTTGTTAAAAGTTCCAAAAAACGAACTGAAATTTCTTACAAAACTGATATATCAAGCTAAGAGATCATTGTCGTTGGTTTTAGGAGGATCCAAGAACAACAAAACAATCAGTTTTGGCAGATTTTGTAAACATCCATTTTTCAGGATCTTGTAAGAACTTGTTAAAAGTTCCAAAAAACGAACTGAAATTTCTTAAAAACTGATATATCAAGCTAAGAGATCATTGTCGTTGGTTTTAGGAGGATCCAAGAACAACAAAACAATCAGTTTTGGCAGATTTTGTTGACATCCGTTTTTCACGATCTTGTAAGAACTTGTTAAAAGTTCCAAAAAACGAACTGAAATTTCAACAAAACTGATATATCAAGCTAAGAGATCAATGTCATTGGTTTTAGGAGGATCCAAGAACAACAAAACAAACAGTTTTGGCAGATTTTGTTGACATCCGTTTTTCACGATCTTGTAAGAACTTGTTAAAAGTTCCAAAAAACGAACTGAAATTTCTAACAAAACTGATATATCAAGCTAAGAGATCATTGTCGTTGGTTTTAGGAGGATCCAAGAACAACAAAACAAACAGTTTTGGCAGATTTTGTTGACATCCGTTTTTCACGATCTTGTAAGAACTTGTTAAAAGTTCCAAAAAACGAATGAAATTTCTTACAAAAATGATATAATAAGCTAAGAGATCATTGTTGTTGGTTGTCAGAGGACCCAAGAAGAACAAAACAATCAGTTTTGGCAGATTTTGTTAACATCCATTTTCCACTATCTTGTAAGAACTTGTTAAAAGTTCCAAAAAACGAACTGAAATTTCTTACAAAACTGATATAACAAGGTAAGAGATCATTGTCGTTGGATTTAGGAGGACCCAGGAAGAACAAAACAATCAGTTTTGGCAGATTTTGTAAACATCCATTTTTCAGGATCTTGTAAGAACTTGTTAAAAGTTCCAAAAAACGAACTGAAATTTCTTACAAAACTGATATATCAAGCTAAGAGATCATTGTCGTTGGTTTTAGGTGGACCCAAGAAGAGCAACACAATAAGTTTTGGCAGATTCCGTGAACATCCATTTCAACTATCTTGTAAGAACTTGTTAAAAGTTCCAAAAAACGAACTGAAATTTCTTACAAAACTGATATAACAAGGTAAGAGATCATTGTCGTTGGATTTAGGAGGACCCAGGAAGAACAAAACAATCAGTTTTGGCAGATTTTGTAAACATCCATTTTTCAGGATCTTGTAAGAACTTGTTAAAAGTTCCAAAAAACGAACTGAAATTTCTTACAAAACTGATATATCAAGCTAAGAGATCATTGTCGTTGGTTTTAGGAGGATCCAAGAACAACAAAACAATCGTTTTGGCAGATTTTGTAAACATCCATTTTTCAGGATCTTGTAAGAACTTGTTAAAAGTTCCAAAAAACGAACTGAAATTTCTTAAAAACTGATATATCAAGCTAAGAGATCATTGTCGTTGGTTTTAGGAGGATCCAAGAACAACAAAACAATCAGTTTTGGCAGATTTTGTTGACATCCGTTTTTCACGATCTTGTAAGAACTTGTTAAAAGTTCAAAAAAACGAATGAAATTTCTTACAAAAATGATATAATAAGCTAAGAGATCATTGTTGTTGGTTGTCAGAGAACCCAAGAAGAACAAAACAATCAGTTTTGGCAGATTTTGTTGACATCCGTTTTTCACGATCTTGTAAGAACTTGTTAAAAGTTCCAAAAAACGAATGAAATTTCTTACAAAAATGATATAATAAGCTAAGAGATCATTGTTGTTGGTTGTCAGAGGACCCAAGAAGAACAAAACATTCAGTTTTGGTAGATTCCGTGAACATCCATTTTCCACTATCTTGTAAGAACTTGTTAAAAGTTCCAAAAAACGAACTGAAATTTCTTACAAAACTGATATATCAAGCTAAGAGATCATTGTCGTTTGTTTTAGGAGGATCCAAGAACAACAAAACAATCAGTTTTGGCAGATTTTGTTGACATCCGTTTTTCACGATCTTGTAAGAACTTGTTAAAAGTTCCAAAAAACGAACTGAAATTTCTAACAAAACTGATATATCAAGCTAAGAGATCATTGTCGTTGGTTTTAGGAGGATCCAAGAACAACAAAACAAACAGTTTTGGCAGATTTTGTTGACATCCGTTTTTCACGATCTTGTAAGAACTTGTTAAAAGTTCCAAAAAACGAATGAAATTTCTTACAAAAATGATATAATAAGCTAAGAGATCATTGTTGTTGGTTGTCAGAGGACCCAAGAAGAACAAAACAATCAGTTTTGGCAGATTTTGTTAACATCCGTTTTTCAGGATCTTGTAAGAACTTGTTAAAAGTTCCAAAAAACGAACTGAAATTTCTTACAAAACTGATATATCAAGCTAAGAGATCATTGTCGTTGGTTTTAGGTGGACCCAAGAAGAGCAACACAATAAGTTTTGGCAGATTCCGTGAACATCCATTTCCACTATCTTGTAAGAACTTGTTAAAAGTTCCAAAAAACGAACTGAAATTTCTTACAAAACTGATATAACAAGGTAAGAGATCATTGTCGTTGGATTTAGGAGGACCCAGGAAGAACAAAACAATCAGTTTTGGCAGATTTTGTAAACATCCATTTTTCAGGATCTTGTAAGAACTTGTTAAAAGTTCCAAAAAACGAACTGAAATTTCTTACAAAACTGATATATCAAGCTAAGAGATCATTGTCGTTGGTTTTAGGAGGATCCAAGAACAACAAAACAATCGTTTTGGCAGATTTTGTAAACATCCATTTTTCAGGATCTTGTAAGAACTTGTTAAAAGTTCCAAAAAACGAACTGAAATTTCTTAAAAACTGATATATCAAGCTAAGAGATCATTGTCGTTGGTTTTAGGAGGATCCAAGAACAACAAAACAATCAGTTTTGGCAGATTTTGTTGACATCCGTTTTTCACGATCTTGTAAGAACTTGTTAAAAGTTCAAAAAAACGAATGAAATTTCTTACAAAAATGATATAATAAGCTAAGAGATCATTGTTGTTGGTTGTCAGAGAACCCAAGAAGAACAAAACAATCAGTTTTGGCAGATTTTGTTGACATCCGTTTTTCACGATCTTGTAAGAACTTGTTAAAAGTTCCAAAAAACGAATGAAATTTCTTACAAAAATGATATAATAAGCTAAGAGATCATTGTTGTTGGTTGTCAGAGGACCCAAGAAGAACAAAACATTCAGTTTTGGTAGATTCCGTGAACATCCATTTTCCACTATCTTGTAAGAACTTGTTAAAAGTTCCAAAAAACGAACTGAAATTTCTTACAAAACTGATATATCAAGCTAAGAGATCATTGTCGTTTGTTTTAGGAGGATCCAAGAACAACAAAACAATCAGTTTTGGCAGATTTTGTTGACATCCGTTTTTCACGATCTTGTAAGAACTTGTTAAAAGTTCCAAAAAACGAACTGAAATTTCTAACAAAACTGATATATCAAGCTAAGAGATCATTGTCGTTGGTTTTAGGAGGATCCAAGAACAACAAAACAAACAGTTTTGGCAGATTTTGTTGACATCCGTTTTTCACGATCTTGTAAGAACTTGTTAAAAGTTCCAAAAAACGAATGAAATTTCTTACAAAAATGATATAATAAGCTAAGAGATCATTGTTGTTGGTTGTCAGAGGACCCAAGAAGAACAAAACAATCAGTTTTGGCAGATTTTGTTAACATCCGTTTTTCAGGATCTTGTAAGAACTTGTTAAAAGTTCCAAAAAACGAACTGAAATTTCTTACAAAACTGATATATCAAGCTAAGAGATCATTGTCGTTGGTTTTAGGTGGACCCAAGAAGAGCAACACAATAAGTTTTGGCAGATTCCGTGAACATCCATTTCCACTATCTTGTAAGAACTTGTTAAAAGTTCCAAAAAACGAACTGAAATTTCTTACAAAACTGATATAACAAGGTAAGAGATCATTGTCGTTGGATTTAGGAGGACCCAGGAAGAACAAAACAATCAGTTTTGGCAGATTTTGTAAACATCCATTTTTCAGGATCTTGTAAGAACTTGTTAAAAGTTCCAAAAAACGAACTGAAATTTCTTACAAAACTGATATATCAAGCTAAGAGATCATTGTCGTTGGTTTTAGGAGGATCCAAGAACAACAAAACAATCGTTTTGGCAGATTTTGTAAACATCCATTTTTCAGGATCTTGTAAGAACTTATTAAAAGTTCCAAAAAACGAACTGAAATTTCTTAAAAACTGATATATCAAGCTAAGAGATCATTGTCGTTGGTTTTAGGAGGATCCAAGAACAACAAAACAATCAGTTTTGGCAGATTTTGTTGACATCCGTTTTTCACGATCTTGTAAGAACTTGTTAAAAGTTCAAAAAAACGAATGAAATTTCTTACAAAAATGATATAATAAGCTAAGAGATCATTGTTGTTGGTTGTCAGAGAACCCAAGAAGAACAAAACAATCAGTTTTGGCAGATTTTGTTGACATCCGTTTTTCACGATCTTGTAAGAACTTGTTAAAAGTTCCAAAAAACGAATGAAATTTCTTACAAAAATGATATAATAAGCTAAGAGATCATTGTTGTTGGTTGTCAGAGGACCCAAGAAGAACAAAACATTCAGTTTTGGTAGATTCCGTGAACATCCATTTTCCACTATCTTGTAAGAACTTGTTAAAAGTTCCAAAAAACGAACTGAAATTTCTTACAAAACTGATATATCAAGCTAAGAGATCATTGTCGTTTGTTTTAGGAGGATCCAAGAACAACAAAACAATCAGTTTTGGCAGATTTTGTTGACATCCGTTTTTCACGATCTTGTAAGAACTTGTTAAAAGTTCCAAAAAACGAACTGAAATTTCTAACAAAACTGATATATCAAGCTAAGAGATCATTGTCGTTGGTTTTAGGAGGATCCAAGAACAACAAAACAAACAGTTTTGGCAGATTTTGTTGACATCCGTTTTTCACGATCTTGTAAGAACTTGTTAAAAGTTCCAAAAAACGAATGAAATTTCTTACAAAAATGATATAATAAGCTAAGAGATCATTGTTGTTGGTTGTCAGAGGACCCAAGAAGAACAAAACAATCAGTTTTGGCAGATTTTGTTAACATCCGTTTTTCACGATCTTGTAAGAACTTGTTAAAAGTTCCAAAAAACGAACTGAAATTTCTAACAAAAATGATATAATAAACTAAGAGATCATTGTTGTTGGTTTTCAGAGGACCCAAGAGGAACAAAACAATCAGTTTTGGCAGATTCCGTGAACATCCATTTTCCACTATCTTGTAAGAACTTGTTAAAAGTTCCAAAAAACGAACTGAAATTTCTTACAAAACTGATATAACAAGGTAAGAGATCATTGTCGTTGGATTTAGGAGGACCCAGGAAGAACAAAACAATCAGTTTTGGAAGATTTTGTAAACATCCATTTTTCAGGATCTTGTAAGAACTTGTTAAAAGTTCCAAAAAACGAACTGAAATTTCTTACAAAACTGATATATCAAGCTAGGAGATCATTGTCGTTGGTTTTAGGAGGATCCAAGAACAACAAAACAATCAGTTTTGGCAGATTTTGTAAACATCCATTTTTCAGGATCTTGTAAGAACTTGTTAAAAGTTCCAAAAAACGAACTGAAATTTCTTACAAAACTGATATATCAAGCTAAGAGATCATTGTCGTTGGTTTTAGGAGGATCCAAGAACAACAAAACAATCAGTTTTGGCAGATTTTGTTGACATCCGTTTTTCACGATCTTGTAAGAACTTGTTAAAAGTTCCAAAAAACGAACTGAAATTTCAACAAAACTGATATATCAAGCTAAGAGATCAATGTCATTGGTTTTAGGAGGATCCAAGAACAACAAAACAAACAGTTTTGGCAGATTTTGTTGACATCCGTTTTTCACGATCTTGTAAGAACTTGTTAAAAGTTCCAAAAAACGAATGAAATTTCTTACAAAAATGATATAATAAGCTAAGAGATCATAGTTGTTGGTTGTCAGAGGACCCAAGAAGAACAAAACAATCAGTTTTGGCAGATTTTGTTAACATCCGTTTTTCACGATCTTGTAAGAACTTGTTAAAAGTTCCAAAAAACGAACTGAAATTTCTAACAAAAATGATATAATAAACTAAGAGATCATTGTTGTTGGTTTTCAGAGGACCCAAGAGGAACAAAACAATCAGTTTTGGCAGATTCCGTGAACATCCATTTTCCACTATCTTGTAAGAACTTGTTAAAAGTTCCAAAAAACGAACTGAAATTTCTTACAAAACTGATAAAACAAGCTAAGAGATCATTGTCGTTGGTTTTAGGAGGATCCAAGAAGAGCAAAACAATCAGTTTTGGCAGATTTTGTTAACATCCGTTTTTCACGATCTTGTAAGAACTTGTTAAAAGTTCCAAAAAACGAACTGAAATTTCTTACAAAAATGATGTAATAAGCTAAGAGATCATTGTCGTTGGATTTAGGTGGACCCAAGAAGAGCAAAACAATAAGTTTTGGCAGATTCCGTGAACATCCATTTTCCACTATCTTGTAAGAACTTGTTAAAAGTTCCAAAAAACGAACTGAAATTTCTTACAAAACTGATATAACAAGGTAAGAGATCATTGTCGTTGGATTTAGGAGGACCCAGGAAGAACAAAACAATCAGTTTTGGCAGATTTTGTACACATCCATTTTTCAGGATCTTGTAAGAACTTGTTAAAAGTTCCAAAAAACGTACTGAAATTTCTTACAAAACTGATATATCAAGCTAAAAGATCATTGTCGTTGGTTTTAGGAGGATCCAAGAACAATAAAACAATCAGTTTTGGCAGATTTTGTTGACATCCGTTTTTCACGATCTTGTAAGAACTTGTTAAAAGTTCCAAAAAACGAACTGAAATTTCTAACAAAACTGATATATCAAGCTAAGAGATCATTGTCGTTGGTTTTAGGAGGATCCAAGAACAACAAAACAAACAGTTTTGGCAGATTTTGTTGACATCCGTTTTTCACGATCTTGTAAGAACTTGTTAAAAGTTCCAAAAAACGAATGAAATTTCTTACAAAAATGATATAATAGGCTAAGAGATCATTGTTAAACAACGACTCAAATTAAGAGTTAAACAAAGTATAAATAGGGATAGAACCACATTAAAAACGTAGCATTTTATGCTCTTATCAACTACCCCACCTTTATCCTTTGTTAGTCCCTTAGCAAATCTAATTAAAAGACTCTACAATTGCCCCTAAATAATTGTCTCAGAATCTTTAAACACATAGAGTTCAAGTTTAAGCATTGAGATGTAAGCGCACAAATTCCAAGTGTCATAAACATGTTTCACGGTATGAATAAGTAAGAAGTGAGAAAATGAGCATGCAAACATGTTAAGTTAATTTAATCCTCCTTACTAGGCATACTCTCTTCTGTTCACACATGATATGACAATATTCACTCAAGTAAATGCAACAGAAAAGATTGTAAGGCAACAAATAGCTTGCATATTCCAACAGATAAAAGCACTTGTTAAAAAAATTTTCTTGGATAATCTCATTTAACAACTAAGTGCAAGAATGGACCAAAACCATATGCTTAACTCTTGAGAAAATCTCCACAGATCATAATTCACCCATTTTAAGAATCATGAAAAGATCTTTTTAAAGGATAATAATGGGGCTTGGCACAATATCCAAGAAATTTTTTTTACAAGTGCTTTTATCTGTTGGAATATGCAAGCTATTTGTTGCCTTACAATCTTTTCACAAGTGCTTTTTTCACAAGTGCTTTTATCTCACATATTCATACCAATCACATTATCCATGAAACTCACAATTTAATTCTTATAATCATGCAAAACCATCATCTATGCATTCAAAGACGTATAGACTCAAAACAAAACTCAAAACAAAACATTTTTATTTGGAACAAGATTTTCTGATTTTTCGAAACAAAACAAAGCAAAGCAAATTGAAAACACACAAAACAAACTAAAAACATGTGAATCATGTAATCCCTACCCCACACTTAGAAAATTACATTGTCCTCAATGTAAACTCGAAAATAGTGTTGTAATTCCTAAGCATATGATAAATTTTACAGTTTCACACATATACAGTTCAACCATAAGAGTGTAAGGATTTAGAAAATGCAAACTCTCGGTGATGGCTCCTCCACAGCTACGGTTGAAATGGGTTGCCTCCCATGCAGCGCTTAACTGTTTATAGTCCTTTAGCCTAGACTCTTCTCCATGTTCACTCGGATCTTGGTGCGTCCTTCACTTGGGTTTCCTCAACCGTGTGCTCCTCAAAAGGCTCGTAATAAGGCTTTAAGCGATGTCCATTCACCTTAAACGTTGTACCTGTTGTTTCACTTTGAATCTCAATGGCACCATGAACAAACACGTTAGTTACAATAAATGGACCAACCCAACGAGAACGTAATTTTCCAGGAAAAAGCTTAAGTCTTGAATGAAATAGAAGAACTTTCTGCCCTTTTTGAAACGATTTGCCTCGGATCATTTTCATGATACGCTCAAGTTTTCTCCTTGTAGATCCATGCAGCATCATAAGCATCATTCCTTATTTCTTCAAGTTCGTTGATTTGCAATTTCCGATGAAGGCCGGCAGCATCTATGTCCATGTTGAATTTCTTCACCGCCCACCATGCTCTGTGCTCTAGTTCGACCGGAAGGTACAAGCTTTCCCATAAGTGAGCCGAAAGGGAGACATCCCAATAGGCGTCTTGTATGCAGTTCGGTAAGCCCATAATGCATCATCAAGGCGGTCGCTCCAATCCTTTCTTGTTGGGCCGACGGTTTTCTCCAGAATGCGCTTGATCTCTCGATTCGACACTTCAGCCATCCCACTTGTTTGAGGGTGATATGGGGTGGAAACCTTGTGTGTGACTCCATACTTCTTGAGTAAAGCCTCTATGGTACGGTTGCAAAAATGAGAACCTCCATCGCTTATCAGAACGCGTGGAACTCCAAACCTAGAAAAGATGTTAGTTCTCAAGAAAGCTGCAACAACTTTAGAGTCATTAGTCCCGGTGGCTTTCGCCTCCACCCATTTAGACACATAATCAACAGCCAACAAGATATAAAGAAAGCCTCTAGAAGAAGGAAATGGTCCCATAAAATCAATACCCCAAACATCAAAAATTTCTACCACAATAATAGGAGAAAGGGGCATTTGATCTTTTGGACCGATGTTACCTGTTCTTTGGCATCTATCACATGAAACACAAAACATGTTTGCATCTTTGAAGATCGTAGGCCAATAGAATCCGCAATCTAATACCTTGAGGGCTGTCCGTTTCGGTCCGAAATGTCCTCCACATGCAATCTAATACCCTCCCCGGCAACGGCGCCAGAAATTGATGAGCGTTTTTCACCTCACACATGTAAACACGTGATCAAATCAAATCTCACAACTTTATAACCCTGCAAAATGTCATCGTTAGTACGAATAAGTAGGGATCATTCAGTCCGGGGATATTGAAGGTAATCGAAAACAGAAAATGTTAACGCAATCAAATAAACATATGGGGGATGTAAATGTTTAACATCTAAAGAAACTAAAACTTTACCTAAAACTAATTATTTACAGTTGATCAACCACTCTACACATAACACATAACTCTCTAAACATGTAACAACTCAAACAAAGGAATAGGGCAGCAAGTTTAAAAACCGATTTCATAATCCAATTTAGTTCCAATTCAATTAGAGCCTTTGCGGTTATTCTAATTATTCAAGACTTCACAATTATTCAGAATTAACTTCGCGTATAATCCTAAACATAGTACTAATCGGTTTAAAGACACTTCGCGTAGAAATTAAACACAAAAAGCACATAAGCACAATAAGTCGAATTGGAGACATGTTAGCAAGTATGGCGTCACCTCATCTCACATCGACATGTAAATTTACAGAATTATTCTAGCTCTTATAAAGAACACAAATTGAACCAACTTCGCGTATGATTCAACTTATATTCAATAAGCATATGAAATCTATACACAAGGAACAGCCATGGCCAAGGCTGCCCTTGTGCATATGATTTGTTGTGTGCACAAACTCTGCAAATAAACCAAACAAGATCAAAAATTCAATTAATTACTACTGCCCTTAAGTCTTAAATTCAAATTTTCACATGCATATATAAAGATTTACACCAAATAACAATCAATCACATAAGGAAATCAAAAGAATTCATCAAATCACATAAGAACATTGATAGTTTGTTACAAAATTCAGAAATAACATTGAATATAAATACTGAATTTGAAACAAATACAAAGACAACCATGGATCTTGGACTGACTTTAGGTGTAGAGATTGATGCTTGGTGTGAGCAGCGGCTGAATTGGTGGTGGAAAGGGCGGCGGCTGCCTTGTGGATGATGTGTAAGGAGGCGGAGATGCTGTGTGGAGATGAAGGCGGCTGTGTGTTGGTGGTGGAGAGGGCGGCGGAGCTGCTGTATAGGAGGAGAGATGGAGGGGCGGAGCTTGTGGAGAGGGAGAGAGATATGGCGGCTCTAGTTTTTGTATATAAGATGGTCGACCCCTTTTCTCTTCAGCTGCTGCCTCTATTTATAGTGTTATGTCTCCCCCTTTAAGTTCTCTCAACCCTTGATTTAATTTTGATCCAATGGTCAAGGAAATTACCCAACAAATTAATAGAAATGTGTTAGGAAATTTCCAGAATTTCCTTGTTCAGCAAGATGATGAATTTGGCTCAAAAAATGGCTGCATACAAGTTCCTTCTCCAAGGTAAAATCGGCAATTTAGGAGTTCATTCCTTCCTTGGCTGATCTTAATCTTCTCCCTTCAATTTGGCCGAATTGATGATGAAATTCATTCCTTTTTCATGCACAATTATGGTTCCTGAAAAGGTAGGGAAACAAGTTAATAGAAAATCATAATAATTAGGGATTTAAACAAAGGAATTTAAGGAAAGAAGTTCCCTTATTTTCAGATTTGAATTTCAAATAAATCCCTTGATGTAGGACAAAGTTTTGTCCTAAATTCCCTTGATTAATTCGGCAGAATTGATGGAGAATGAATTTTGGAATTTTGCTGCTCCATTCCCTCTTTTATAATCGCCATAATTTCTCTTAATCCTTGTGGGAATAGGTTTCTTTGCTTCATGTGGAATCCCTGTCACAAAAGGAAAGAAAGTTTTCAAAATAAATTAGGAAAGATTCAAAGATAACTTTCCCAAATCAAATAAGGAAAGTTTCTCTAATCAAATTAGGTAAGTTTTCCAAAATGAAATAGGTAACTTTTCCCTTTTCAAAATAGGAAAGTTTCCTATCTACTTATCCTCGACTTTTGCGACTCGTTCAGTTTCCTAGTTAAATAAGGATTTTGCTAAAACACCACATTTTCTTCTATTTAAGCACATTTTCACTTGTTCTCCACCAAACAATCATGGTTCACTCCAACGACTCAAATCTGCAAAATTAAGAGTTAAACAAAGTATAAATAGGGATAGAAACACATTAAAAACGTAGCATTTTATGCTCTTATCAAACTGAAATTTTTAACAAAACTGATATAATAAGCTAAGAGATCATTGTCGTTGGATTTAGGAGGACCCAGGAAGAACAAAACAATCAGTTTTGGCAGATTTTGTAAACATCCATTTTTCAGGATCTTGTAAGAACTTGTTAAAAGTTCAAAAAAACGAACTGAAATTTCTAACAAAACTGATATATCAAGCTTAGAGATCATTGTCGTTGGTTTTAGGAGGATCCAAGAACAACAAAACAAACAGTTTTGGCAGATTTTGTTGACATCCGTTTTTCACGATCTTGTAAGAACTTGTTAAAAGTTCCAAAAAACGAATGAAATTTCTTACAAAAATGATATAATAAGCTAAGAGATCATTGTTGTTGGTTGTCAGAGGACCCAGGAAGAACAAAATAATCAGTTTTGGCAGATTTTGTAAACATCCATTTTTCAGGATCTTGTAAGAACTTGTTAAAAGTTCCAAAAAACGAACTGAAATTTCTTACAAAACTGATATATCAAGCTAAGAGATCATTGTCGTTGGTTTTAGGAGGATCCAAGAACAACAAAACAATCAGTTTTGGCAGATTTTGTTGATATCCGTTTTTCACGATCTTGTAAGAACTTGTTAAAAGTTCCAAAAAACGAACTGAAATTTCAACAAAACTGATATATCAAGCTAAGAGATCAATGTCGTTGGTTTTAGGAGGATCCAAGAACAACAAAACAAACAGTTTTGGCAGATTTTGTTGACATCCGTTTTTCACGATCTTGTAAGAACTTGTTAAAAGTTCCAAAAAACGAACTGAAATTTCTAACAAAACTGATATATCAAGCTAAGAGATCATTGTCGTTGGTTTTAGGAGGATCCAAGAACAACAAAACAAACAGTTTTGGCAGATTTTGTTGACATCCGTTTTTCACAATCTTGTAAGAACTTGTTAAAAGTTCCAAAAAACGAACTGAAATTTCTAACAAAACTGATATATCAAGCTAAGAGATCATTGTCTTTGGTTTTAGGAGGATCCAAGAACAACAAAACAAACAGTTTTGGCAGATTTTGTTGACATCCGTTTTTCACGATCTTGTAAGAACTTGTTAAAAGTTCCAAAAACGAAAGAAATTTCTTACAAAAATGATATAATAAGCTAAGAGATCATTGTTGTTGGTTGTCAGAGGACCCAAGAAGAACAAAACAATCAGTTTTGGTAGATTCCGTGAACATCCATTTTCCACTATCTTGTAAGAACATGTTAAAAGTTCCAAAAAACGAACTGAAATTTCTTACAAAACTGATAAAACAAGCTAAGAGATCATTGTCGTTGGTTTTAGGAGGATCCAAGAAGAGCAAAACAATAAGTTTTGGCAGATTTTGTTAACATCCGTTTTTCACGATCTTGTAAGAACTTGTTAAAAGTTCCAAAAAACGAACTGAAATTTCAACAAAACTGATATATCAAGCTAAGAGATCAATGTCGTTGGTTTTAGGAGGATCCAAGAACAACAAAACAAACAGTTTTGGCAGATTTTGTTGACATCCGTTTTTCACGATCTTGTAAGAACTTGTTAAAAGTTCCAAAAAACGAACTGAAATTTCTAACAAAACTGATATATCAAGCTAAGAGATCATTGTCGTTGGTTTTAGGAGGACCCAGGAAGAACAAAACAATCAGTTTTGGCAGATTTTGTACACATCCATTTTTCAGGATCTTGTAAGAACTTGTTAAAAGTTCCAAAAAACGAACTGAAATTTCTTACAAAACTGATATATCAAGCTAAGAGATCATTGTCGTTGGTTTTAGGAGGATCCAAGAACAACAAAACAATCAAATTTGGCAGATTATGTTGACATCCGTTTTTCACGATCTTGTAAGAACTTGTTAAAAGTTCCAAAAAACGAACTGAAATTTCTAACAAAACTGATATATCAAGCTAAGAGATCATTGTCGTTGGTTTTAGGAGGATCCAAGAACAACAAAACAAACAGTTTTGGCAGATTTTGTTGACATCCGTTTTTCACGATCTTGTAAGAACTTGTTAAAAGTTCCAAAAAACGAATGAAATTTCTTACAAAAATGATATAATAAGCTAAGAGATCATTGTTGTTGGTTGTCAGAGGACCCAAGAAGAACAAAACAAACAGTTTTGGCAGATTTTGTTGACATCCGTTTTTCACGATCTTGTAAGAACTTGTTAAAAGTTACAAAAACGAATGAAATTTCTTACAAAAATGATATAATAAGCTAAGAGATTTAAGAACTTGTTAAAAGTTCCAAAAAACGAACTGAAATTTCAACAAAACTGATATATCAAGCTAAGAGATCAATGTCGTTGGTTTTAGGAGGATCCAAGAACAACAAAACAAACAGTTTTGGCAGATTTTGTTGACATCCGTTTTTCACGATCTTGTAAGAACTTGTTAAAAGTTCCAAAAACCGAACTGAAATTTCTTACAAAACTGATATATTAAGCTAAGAGATCATTGTCGTTGGTTTTAGGAGGATCCAAGAACAACAAAACAATCAAATTTGGCAGATTATGTTGACATCCATTTTTCACGATCTTGTAAGAACTTGTTAAAAGTTCCAAAAAACGAACTGAAATTTCTAACAAAACTGATATATCAAGCTAAGAGATCATTGTCGTTGGTTTTAGGAGGATCCAAGAACAACAAAACAAACAGTTTTGGCAGATTTTGTTGACATCCGTTTTTCACGATCTTGTAAGAACTTGTTAAAAGTTCCAAAAAACGAATGAAATTTCTTACAAAAATGATATAATAAGCTAAGAGATCATTGTTGTTGGTTGTCAGAAGACCCAGGAAGAACAAAACAATCAGTTTTGGCAGATTTTGTAAACATCCATTTTTCAGGATCTTGTAAGAACTTGTTAAAAGTTCCGAAAAACGAACAGAAATTTCTAACAAAACTGATATATCAAGCTAAGAGATCATTGTCATTGGTTTTAGGAGGATCCAAGAACAACAAAACAAACAGTTTTGGCAGATTTTGTTGACATCCGTTTTTCACGATCTTGTAAGAACTTGTTAAAAGTTCCAAAAAACGAATGAAATTTCTTACAAAAATGATATAATAAGCTAAGAGATCATTGTTGTTGGTTGTCAGAGGACCCAAGAAGAACAAAACAAACACTTTTGGCAGATTTTGTTGACATCCGTTTTTCACGATCTTGTAAGAACTTGTTAAAAGTTACAAAAACGAATGAAATTTCTTACAAAAATGATATAATAAGCTAAGAGATTTAAGAACTTGTTAAAAGTTCCAAAAAATGAACAGAAATTTCTTACAAAACTGATATATCAAGCTAAGAGATCATTGTCGTTGGTTTTAGGAGGATCCAAGAACAACAAAACAATCAGTTTTAGAAGATTTTGTTGACATCCGTTTTTCACGATCTTGTAAGAACTTGTTAAAAGTTCCAAAAAACGAACTGAAATTTCTAACAAAACTGATATAATAAGCTAAGAGATCATTGTCGTTGGATTTAGGAGGACCCAGGAAGAACAAAACAATCAGTTTTGGCACATTTTGTAAACATCCATTTTTCAGGATCTTTTAAGAACATGTTAAAAGTTCCAAAAAACGAACTGAAATTTCTAACAAAACTGATATATCAAGCTTAGAGATCATTATCGTTGATTTTAGGAGGATCCAAGAACAACAAAACAAACAGTTTTGGCAGATTTTGTTGACATCCGTTTTTCACGATCTTGTAAGAACTTGTTAAAAGTTCCAAAAAACGAATGAAATTTCTTACAAAAATGATATAATAAGCTAAGAGATCATTGTTGTTGGTTGTCAGAGGACCCAGGAAGAACAAAACAATCAGTTTTGGCAGATTTTGTAAACATCCATTTTTCAGGATCTTGTAAGAACTTGTTAAAAGTTCCAAAAAATGAACAGAAATTTCTTACAAAACTGATATATCAAGCTAAGAGATCATTGTCGTTGGTTTTAGGAGGATCCAAGAACAACAAAACAATCAGTTTTAGAAGATTTTGTTGACATCCGTTTTTCACGATCTTGTAAGAACTTGTTAAAAGTTCCAAAAAACGAACTGAAATTTCTAACAAAACTGATATAATAAGCTAAGAGATCATTGTCGTTGGATTTAGGAGGACCCAGGAAGAACAAAACAATCAGTTTTGGCACATTTTGTAAACATCCATTTTTCAGGATCTTTTAAGAACATGTTAAAAGTTCCAAAAAATGAACTGAAATTTCTAACAAAACTGATATATCAAGCTAAGAGATCATTGTTGTTGGTTTTAGGAGGATCCAAGAAGAACAAAACAATCAGTTTTGGCAGATTTTGTTGACATCCGTTTTTCACGATCTTGTAAGAACTTGTTAAAAGTTCCAAAAAACGAACTGAAATTTCTAACAAAAATGATATAATAAACTAAGAGATCATTGTTGTTGGTTTTCAGAGGACCCAAGAGGAACAAAACAATCAGTTTTGGCAGATTCCTTGAACATCCATTTTCCACTATCTTGTAAGAACTTGTTAAAAGTTCCAAAAAACGAACTGAAATTTCTTACAAAACTGATATAACAAGGTAAGAGATCATTGTTGTTGGTTTTCAGAGGACACAAGAAGAACAAAACAATCAGTTTTGGCAGATTTTGTTGACATCCGTTTTTCACGATCTTGTAAGAACTTGTTAAAAGTTCCAAAAAACGAACTGAAATTTCTAACAAAAATGATATAATAAACTAAGAGATCATTGTTGTTGGTTTTCAGAGGACCCAAGAGGAACAAAACAATCAGTTTTGGCAGATTCCGTGAACATCCATTTTCCACTATCTTGTAAGAACTTGTTAAAAGTTCCAAAAAACGAACTGAAATTTCTTACAAAACTGATATACCAAGGTAAGAGATCATTGTCGTTGGATTTAGGAGGACCCAGGAAGAACAAAACAATCAGTTTTGGCAGATTTTGTAAACATCCATTTTTCAGGATCTTGTAAGAACTTGTTAAAAGTTCCAAAAAACGAACTGAAATTTCTTACAAAACTGATATATCAAGCTAAGAGATCATTGTCGTTGGTTTTAGGAGGATCCAAGAACAACAAAACAATCAGTTTTGGCAGATTTTGTAAACATCCATTTTTCAGGATCTTGTAAGAACTTGTTAAAAGTTCCAAAAAACGAACTGAAATTTCTTACAAAACTGATATATCAAGCTAAGAGATTATTGTCGTTGGTTTTAGGAGGATCCAAGAACAACAAAACAATCAGTTTTGGCAGATTTTGTTGACATCCGTTTTTCACGATCTTGTAAGAACTTGTTAAAAGTTCCAAAAAACGAACTGAAATTTCAACAAAACTGATATATCAAGCTAAGAGATCAATGTCATTGGTTTTAGGAGGATCCAAGAACAACAAAACAAACAGTTTTGGCAGATTTTGTTGACATCCGTTTTTCACGATCTTGTAAGAACTTGTTAAAAGTTCCAAAAAACGAATGAAATTTCTTACAAAAATGATATAATAAGCTAAGAGATCATAGTTGTTGGTTGTCAGAGGACCCAAGAAGAACAAAACAATCAGTTTTGGCAGATTTTGTTAACATCCGTTTTTCACGATCTTGTATGAACTTGTTAAAAGTTCCAAAAAACGAACTGAAATTTCTAACAAAAATGATATAATAAACTAAGAGATCATTGTTGTTGGTTTTCAGAGGACCCAAGAGGAACAAAACAATCAGTTTTGGCAGATTCCGTGAACATCCATTTTCCACTATCTTGTAAGAACTTGTTAAAAGTTCCAAAAAACGAACTGAAATTTCTTACAAAACTGATAAAACAAGCTAAGAGATCATTGTCGTTGGATTTAGGAGGATCCAAGAAGAGCAAAACAATCAGTTTTGGCAGATTTTGTTAACATCCGTTTTTCACGATCTTGTAAGAACTTGTTAAAAGTTCCAAAAAACGAACTGAAATTTCTTACAAAAATGATGTAATAAGCTAAGAGATCATTGTCGTTGGATTTAGGTGGACCCAAGAAGAGAAAAACAATTAGTTTTGGCAGATTCCGTGAACATCCATTTTCCACTATCTTGTAAGAACTTGTTAAAAGTTCCAAAAAACGAACTGAAATTTCTTACAAAACTGATATAACAAGGTAAGAGATCATTGTCGTTGGATTTAGGAGGACCCAGGAAGAACAAAACAATCAGTTTTGGCAGATTTTGTACACATCCATTTTTCAGGATCTTGTAAGAATTTGTTAAAAGTTCCAAAAAACGTACTGAAATTTCTTACAAAACTGATATATCAAGCTAAGAGATCATTGTCGTTGGTTTTAGGAGGATCCAAGAACAATAAAACAATCAGTTTTGGCAGATTTTGTTGACATCCGTTTTTCACGATCTTGTAAGAACTTGTTAAAAGTTCCAAAAAACGAACTGAAATTTCTAACAAAACTGATATATCAAGCTAAGAGATCATTGTCGTTGGTTTTAGGAGGATCCAAGAAGAGCAAAACAATAAGTTTTGGCAGATTTTGTTAACATCCGTTTTTCACGATCTTGTAAGAACTTGTTAAAAGTTCCAAAAAACGAACTGAAATTTCAACAAAACTGATATATCAAGCTAAGAGATCAATGTCGTTGGTTTTAGGAGGATCCAAGAACAACAAAACAAACAGTTTTGGCAGATTTTGTTGACATCCGTTTTTCACGATCTTGTAAGAACTTGTTAAAAGTTCCAAAAAACGAACTGAAATTTCTAACAAAACTGATATATCAAGCTAAGAGATCATTGTCGTTGGTTTTAGGAGGACCCAGGAAGAACAAAACAATCAGTTTTGGCAGATTTTGTACACATCCATTTTTCAGGATCTTGTAAGAACTTGTTAAAAGTTCCAAAAAACGAACTGAAATTTCTTACAAAACTGATATATCAAGCTAAGAGATCATTGTCGTTGGTTTTAGGAGGATCCAAGAACAACAAAACAATCAAATTTGGCAGATTATGTTGACATCCGTTTTTCACGATCTTGTAAGAACTTGTTAAAAGTTCCAAAAAACGAACTGAAATTTCTAACAAAACTGATATATCAAGCTAAGAGATCATTGTCGTTGGTTTTAGGAGGATCCACGAACAACAAAACAAACAGTTTTGGCAGATTTTGTTGACATCCGTTTTTCACGATCTTGTAAGAACTTGTTAAAAGTTCCAAAAAACGAATGAAATTTCTTACAAAAATGATATAATAAGCTAAGAGATCATTGTTGTTGGTTGTCAGAGGACCCAAGAAGAACAAAACAAATAGTTTTGGCAGATTTTGTTGACATCCGTTTTTCACGATCTTGTAAGAACTTGTTAAAAGTTACAAAAACGAATGAAATTTCTTACAAAAATGATATAATAAGCTAAGAGATTTAAGAACTTGTTAAAAGTTCCAAAAAACGAACTGAAATTTCAACAAAACTGATATATCAAGCTAAGAGATCAATGTCGTTGGTTTTAGGAGGATCCAAGAACAACAAAACAAACAGTTTTGGCAGATTTTGTTGACATCCGTTTTTCACGATCTTGTAAGAACTTGTTAAAAGTTCCAAAAAACGAACTGAAATTTCTAACAAAACTGATATATCAAGCTAAGAGATCATTGTCGTTGGTTTTAGGAGGATCCAAGAACAACAAAACAAACAGTTTTGGCAGATTTTGTTGACATCCGTTTTTCACGATCTTGTAAGAACTTGTTAAAAGTTCCAAAAAACGAATGAAATTTCTTACAAAAATGATATAATAAGCTAAGAGATCATTGTTGTTGGTTGTCAGAGGACCCAAGAAGAACAAAACAATCAGTTTTGGCAGATTTTGTTAACATCCGTTTTTCACGATCTTGTAAGAACTTGTTAAAAGTTCCAAAAAACGAACTGAAATTTCTAACAAAAATGATATAATAAACTAAGAGATCATTGTTGTTGGTTTTCAGAGGACCCAAGAGGAACAAAACAATCAGTTTTGGCAGATTCCGTGAACATCCATTTTCCACTATCTTGTAAGAACTTGTTAAAAGTTCCAAAAAACGAACAGAAATTTCTTACAAAACTGATATATCAAGCTAAGAGATCATTGTCGTTGGTTTTAGGAGCACCCAGGAAGAACAAAACAATCAGTTTTTGCAGATTTTGTAAACATCCATTTTTCAGGATCTTGTAAGAACTTGTTAAAAGTTCCAAAAAACGAACTGAAATTTCTAACAAAACTGATATAATAAGCTAAGAGATCATTGTCGTTGGATTTAGGAGGACCCAGGAAGAACAAAACAATCAGTTTTGGCACATTTTGTAAACATCCATTTTTCAGGATCTTTTAAGAACATGTTAAAAGTTCCAAAAAACGAACTGAAATTTCTAACAAAACTGATATATCAAGCTTAGAGATCATTATCGTTGATTTTAGGAGGATCCAAGAACAACAAAACAAACAGTTTTGGCAGATTTTGTTGACATCCGTTTTTCACGATCTTGTAAGAACTTGTTAAAAGTTCCAAAAAACGAATGAAATTTCTTACAAAAATGATATAATAAGCTAAGAGATCATTGTTGTTGGTTGTCAGAGGACCCAGGAAGAACAAAACAATCAGTTTTGGCAGATTTTGTAAACATCCATTTTTCAGGATCTTGTAAGAACTTGTTAAAAGTTCCAAAAAATGAACAGAAATTTCTTACAAAACTGATATATCAAGCTAAGAGATCATTGTCGTTGGTTTTAGGAGGATCCAAGAACAACAAAACAATCAGTTTTAGAAGATTTTGTTGACATCCGTTTTTCACGATCTTGTAAGAACTTGTTAAAATTTCCAAAAAACGAACTGAAATTTCTAACAAAACTGATATAATAAGCTAAGAGATCATTGTCGTTGGATTTAGGAGGACCCAGGAAGAACAAAACAATCAGTTTTGGCACATTTTGTAAACATCCATTTTTCAGGATCTTTTAAGAACATGTTAAAAGTTCCAAAAAACGAACTGAAATTTCTAACAAAACTGATATATCAAGCTTAGAGATCATTAACGTTGGTTTTAGGAGGATCCAAGAACAACAAAACAAACAGTTTTGGCAGATTTTGTTGACATCCGTTTTTCACGATCTTGTAAGAACTTGTTAAAAGTTCCAAAAAACGAATGAAATTTCTTACAAAAATGATATAATAAGCTAAGAGATCATTGTTGTTGGTTGTCAGGGAACCCAAGAAGAACAAAACAATCAGTTTTGGCAGATTTTGTTGACATCCGTTTTTCACGATCTTGTAAGAACTTGTTAAAAGTTCCAAAAAACGAATGAAATTTCTTACAAAAATGATATAATAAGCTAAGAGATCATTGTTGTTGGTTGTCAGAGGACCCAAGAAGAACAAAACATTCAGTTTTGGTAGATTCCGTGAACATCCATTTTCCACTATCTTGTAAGAACTTGTTAAAAGTTCCAAAAAACGAACTGAAATTTCTTACAAAACTGATATATCAAGCTAAGAGATCATTGTCGTTTGTTTTAGGAGGATCCAAGAACAACAAAACAATCAGTTTTTGCAGATTTTGTTGACATCCGTTTTTCACGATCTTGTAAGAACTTGTTAAAAGTTCCAAAAACCGAACTGAAATTTCTTACAAAACTGATATATTAAGCTAAGAGATCATTGTCGTTGGTTTTAGGAGGATCCAAGAACAACAAAACAATCAAATTTGGCAGATTATGTTGACATCCGTTTTTCACGATCTTGTAAGAACTTGTTAAAAGTTCCAAAAAACGAACTGAAATTTCTAACAAAACTGATATATCAAGCTAAGAGATCATTGTCGTTGGTTTTAGGAGGATCCAAGAACAACAAAACAAACAGTTTTGGCAGATTTTGTTGACATCCGTTTTTCACGATCTTGTAAGAACTTGTTAAAAGTTCCAAAAAACGAATGAAATTTCTTACAAAAATGATATAATAAGCTAAGAGATCATTGTTGTTGGTTGTCAGAGGACCCAGGAAGAACAAAACAATCAGTTTTGGCAGATTTTGTAAACATCCATTTTTCAGGATCTTGTAAGAACTTCTTAAAGTTTCAAAAAACGAACTGAAATTTCTTACAAAACTGATATAACAAGCTAAGAGATCATTGTCGTTGGTTTTAGGAGGATCCAAGAACAACAAAACAATCAGTTTTGGCAGATTTTGTTGACATCCGTTTTTCACGATCTTGTAAGAACTTGTTAAAAGTTCCAAAAAACGAACTGAAATTTCTAACAAAACTGATATAATAAGCTAAGAGATCATTGTCGTTGGATTTAGGAGGACCCAGGAAGAACAAAACAATCAGTTTTGGCACATTTTGTAAACATCCATTTTTCAGGATCTTTTAAGAACATGTTAAAAGTTCCAAAAAACGAACTGAAATTTCTAACAAAACTGATATATCAAGCTAAGAGATCATTGTTGTTGGTTTTAGGAGGATCCAAGAACAACAAAACAAACAGTTTTGGCAGATTTTGTTGACATCCGTTTTTCACGATCTTGTAAGAACTTGTTAAAAGTTCCAAAAAACGAATGAAATTTCTTACAAAAATGATATAATAAGCTAAGAGATCATTGTTGTTGGTTGTCAGAGGACCCAGGAAGAACAAAACAATCAGTTTTGGCAGATTTTGTAAACATCCATTTTTCAGGATCTTGTAAGAACTTGTTAAAAGTTCCGAAAAACGAACTGAAATTTCTAACAAAACTGATATATCAAGCTAAGAGATCATTGTCATTGGTTTTAGGAGGATCCAAGAACAACAAAACAAACAGTTTTGGCAGATTTTGTTGACATCCGTTTTTCACGATCTTGTAAGAACTTGTTAAAAGTTCCAAAAAACGAATGAAATTTCTTACAAAAATGATATAATAAGCTAAGAGATCATTGTTGTTGGTTGTCAGAGGACCCAGGAAGAACAAAACAATCAGTTTTGGCAGATTTTGTAAACATCCATTTTTCAGGATCTTGTAAGAACTTCTTAAAGTTTCAAAAAACGAACTGAAATTTCTTACAAAACTGATATAACAAGCTAAGAGATCATTGTCGTTGGTTTTAGGAGGATCAAAAAAAAAACAAAACAATCAGTTTTGGCAGATTTTGTTGACATCCGTTTTTCACGATCTTGTAAGAACTTGTTAAAAGTTCCAAAAAACGAACTGAAATTTCAACAAAACTGATATATCAAGCTAAGAGATCAATGTCGTTGGTTTTAGGAGGATCTAAGAACAACAAAACAAACAGTTTTGGCAGATTTTGTTGACATCCGTTTTTCACGATCTTATAAGAACTTGTTAAAAGTTCCAATAAACGAACTGAAATTTCTAACAAAACTGATATCTCAAGCAAAGATATCATTGTCGTTGGTTTTAGGAGGATCCAAGAACAAGAAAACAAACAGTTTTGGCAGATTTTGTTGACATCCGTTTTTCACGATCTTGTAAGAACTTGTTAAAAGTTCCAAAAAACGAATGAAATTTCTTACAAAAATGATATAATAAGCTAAGAGATCATTGTTGTTGGTTGTCAGAGGACCCAAGAAGAACAAAACAATAAGTTTTGGTAGATTCCGTGAACATCCATTTTCCACTATCTTGTAAGAACTTGTTAAAAGTTCCAAAAAACGAACTGAAATTTCTAACAAAACTGATATATCAAGCTAAGAGATCATTGTTGTTGGTTTTAGGAGGATCCAAGAACAACAAAACAAACAGTTTTGGCAGATTTTGTTGACATCCGTTTTTCACGATCTTGTAAGAACTTGTTAAAAGTTCCAAAAAACGAATGAAATTTCTTACAAAAATGATATAATAAGCTAAGAGATCATTGTTGTTGGTTGTCAGAGGACCCAGGAAGAACAAAACAATCAGTTTTGGCAGATTTTGTAAACATCCATTTTTCAGGATCTTGTAAGAACTTGTTAAAAGTTCCGAAAAACGAACTGAAATTTCTAACAAAACTGATATATCAAGCTAAGAGATCATTGTCATTGGTTTTAGGAGGATCCAAGAACAACAAAACAAACAGTTTTGGCAGATTTTGTTGACATCCGTTTTTCACGATCTTGTAAGAACTTGTTAAAATTCCAAAAAACGAATGAAATTTCTTACAAAAATGATATAATAAGCTAAGAGATCATTGTTGTTGGTTGTCAGGGAACCCAAGAAGAACAAAACAATCAGTTTTGGCAGATTTTGTTGACATCCGTTTTTCACGATCTTGTAAGAACTTGTTAAAAGTTCCAAAAAACGAATGAAATTTCTTACAAAAATGATATAATAAGCTAAGAGATCATTGTTGTTGGTTGTCAGAGGACCCAAGAAGAACAAAACATTCAGTTTTGGTAGATTCCGTGAACATCCATTTTCCACTATCTTGTAAGAACTTGTTAAAAGTTCCAAAAAACGAACTGAAATTTCTTACAAAACTGATATATCAAGCTAAGAGATCATTGTCGTTTGTTTTAGGAGGATCCAAGAACAACAAAACAATCAGTTTTGGCAGATTTTGTTGACATCCGTTTTTCACGATCTTGTAAGAACTTGTTAAAAGTTCCAAAAAACGAATGAAATTTCTTACAAAAATGATATAATAAGCTAAGAGATCATTGTTGTTGGTTGTCAGAAGACCCAGGAAGAACAAAACAATCAGTTTTGGCAGATTTTGTAAACATCCATTTTTCAGGATCTTGTAAGAACTTGTTAAAAGTTCCGAAAAACGAACAGAAATTTCTAACAAAACTGATATATCAAGCTAAGAGATCATTGTCATTGGTTTTAGGAGGATCCAAGAACAACAAAACAAACAGTTTTGGCAGATTTTGTTGACATCCGTTTTTCACGATCTTGTAAGAACTTGTTAAAAGTTCCAAAAAACGAATGAAATTTCTTACAAAAATGATATAATAAGCTAAGAGATCATTGTTGTTGGTTGTCAGAGGACCCAAGAAGAACAAAACAAACAGTTTTGGCAGATTTTGTTGACATCCGTTTTTCACGATCTTGTAAGAACTTGTTAAAAGTTACAAAAACGAATGAAATTTCTTACAAAAATGATATAATAAGCTAAGAGATTTAAGAACTTGTTAAAAGTTCCAAAAAATGAACAGAAATTTCTTACAAAACTGATATATCAAGCTAAGAGATCATTGTCGTTGGTTTTAGGAGGATCCAAGAACAACAAAACAATCAGTTTTAGAAGATTTTGTTGACATCCGTTTTTCACGATCTTGTAAGAACTTGTTAAAAGTTCCAAAAAACGAACTGAAATTTCTAACAAAACTGATATAATAAGCTAAGAGATCATTGTCGTTGGATTTAGGAGGACCCAGGAAGAACAAAACAATCAGTTTTGGCACATTTTGTAAACATCCATTTTTCAGGATCTTTTAAGAACATGTTAAAAGTTCCAAAAAACGAACTGAAATTTCTAACAAAACTGATATATCAAGCTTAGAGATCATTATCGTTGATTTTAGGAGGATCCAAGAACAACAAAACAAACAGTTTTGGCAGATTTTGTTGACATCCGTTTTTCACGATCTTGTAAGAACTTGTTAAAAGTTCCAAAAAACGAATGAAATTTCTTACAAAAATGATATAATAAGCTAAGAGATCATTGTTGTTGGTTGTCAGAGGACCCAGGAAGAACAAAACAATCAGTTTTGGTAGATTTTGTAAACATCCATTTTTCAGGATCTTGTAAGAACTTGTTAAAAGTTCCAAAAAATGAACAGAAATTTCTTACAAAACTGATATATCAAGCTAAGAGATCATTGTCGTTGGTTTTAGGAGGATCCAAGATCAACAAAACAATCAGTTTTAGAAGATTTTGTTGACATCCGTTTTTCACGATCTTGTAAGAACTTGTTAAAAGTTCCAAAAAACGAACTGAAATTTCTAACAAAACTGATATAATAAGCTAAGAGATCATTGTCGTTGGATTTAGGAGGACCCAGGAAGAACAAAACAATCAGTTTTGGCACATTTTGTAAACATCCATTTTTCAGGATCTTTTAAGAACATGTTAAAAGTTCCAAAAAATGAACTGAAATTTCTAACAAAACTGATATATCAAGCTAAGAGATCATTGTTGTTGGTTTTAGGAGGATCAAAGAAGAACAAAACAATCAGTTTTGGCAGATTTTGTTGACATCCGTTTTTCACGATCTTGTAAGAACTTGTTAAAAGTTCCAAAAAACGAACTGAAATTTCTAACAAAAATGATATAATAAACTAAGAGATCATTGTTGTTGGTTTTCAGAGGACCCAAGAGGAACAAAACAATCAGTTTTGGCAGATTCCTTGAACATCCATTTTCCACTATCTTGTAAGAACTTGTTAAAAGTTCCAAAAAACGAACTGAAATTTCTTACAAAACTGATATAACAAGGTAAGAGATCATTGTTGTTGGTTTTCAGAGGACACAAGAAGAACAAAACAATCAGTTTTGGCAGATTTTGTTGACATCCGTTTTTCACGATCTTGTAAGAACTTGTTAAAAGTTCCAAAAAACGAACTGAAATTTCTAACAAAAATGATATAATAAACTAAGAGATCATTGTTGTTGGTTTTCAGAGGACCCAAGAGGAACAAAACAATCAGTTTTGGCAGATTCCGTGAACATCCATTTTCCACTATCTTGTAAGAACTTGTTAAAAGTTCCAAAAAACGAACTGAAATTTCTTACAAAACTGATATACCAAGGTAAGAGATCATTGTCGTTGGATTTAGGAGGACCCAGGAAGAACAAAACAATCAGTTTTGGCAGATTTTGTAAACATCCATTTTTCAGGATCTTGTAAGAACTTGTTAAAAGTTCCAAAAAACGAACTGAAATTTCTTACAAAACTGATATATCAAGCTAAGAGATCATTGTCGTTGGTTTTAGGAGGATCCAAGAACATCAAAACAATCAGTTTTGGCAGATTTTGTAAACATCCATTTTTCAGGATCTTGTAAGAACTTGTTAAAAGTTCCAAAAAACGAACTGAAATTTCTTACAAAACTGATATATCAAGCTAAGAGATTATTGTCGTTGGTTTTAGGAGGATCCAAGAACAACAAAACAATCAGTTTTGGCAGATTTTGTTGACATCCGTTTTTCACGATCTTGTAAGAACTTGTTAAAAGTTCCAAAAAACGAACTGAAATTTCAACAAAACTGATATATCAAGCTAAGAGATCAATGTCATTGGTTTTAGGAGGATCCAAGAACAACAAAACAAACAGTTTTGGCAGATTTTGTTGACATCCGTTTTTCACGATCTTGTAAGAACTTGTTAAAAGTTCCAAAAAACGAATGAAATTTCTTACAAAAATGATATAATAAGCTAAGAGATCATAGTTGTTGGTTGTCAGAGGACCCAAGAAGAACAAAACAATCAGTTTTGGCAGATTTTGTTAACATCCGTTTTTCACGATCTTGTATGAACTTGTTAAAAGTTCCAAAAAACGAACTGAAATTTCTAACAAAAATGATATAATAAACTAAGAGATCATTGTTGTTGGTTTTCAGAGGACCCAAGAGGAACAAAACAATCAGTTTTGGCAGATTCCGTGAACATCCATTTTCCACTATCTTGTAAGAACTTGTTAAAAGTTCCAAAAAACGAACTGAAATTTCTTACAAAACTGATAAAACAAGCTAAGAGATCATTGTCGTTGGATTTAGGAGGATCCAAGAAGAGCAAAACAATCAGTTTTGGCAGATTTTGTTAACATCCGTTTTTCACGATCTTGTAAGAACTTGTTAAAAGTTCCAAAAAACGAACTGAAATTTCTTACAAAAATGATGTAATAAGCTAAGAGATCATTGTCGTTGGATTTAGGTGGACCCAAGAAGAGAAAAACAATTAGTTTTGGCAGATTCCGTGAACATCCATTTTCCACTATCTTGTAAGAACTTGTTAAAAGTTCCAAAAAACGAACTGAAATTTCTTACAAAACTGATATAACAAGGTAAGAGATCATTGTCGTTGGATTTAGGAGGACCCAGGAAGAACAAAACAATCAGTTTTGGCAGATTTTGTACACATCCATTTTTCAGGATCTTGTAAGAATTTGTTAAAAGTTCCAAAAAACGTACTGAAATTTCTTACAAAACTGATATATCAAGCTAAGAGATCATTGTCGTTGGTTTTAGGAGGATCCAAGAACAATAAAACAATCAGTTTTGGCAGATTTTGTTGACATCCGTTTTTCACGATCTTGTAAGAACTTGTTAAAAGTTCCAAAAAACGAACTGAAATTTCTAACAAAACTGATATATCAAGCTAAGAGATCATTGTCGTTGGTTTTAGGAGGATCCAAGAAGAGCAAAACAATAAGTTTTGGCAGATTTTGTTAACATCCGTTTTTCACGATCTTGTAAGAACTTGTTAAAAGTTCCAAAAAACGAACTGAAATTTCAACAAAACTGATATATCAAGCTAAGAGATCAATGTCGTTGGTTTTAGGAGGATCCAAGAACAACAAAACAAACAGTTTTGGCAGATTTTGTTGACATCCGTTTTTCACGATCTTGTAAGAACTTGTTAAAAGTTCCAAAAAACGAACTGAAATTTCTAACAAAACTGATATATCAAGCTAAGAGATCATTGTCGTTGGTTTTAGGAGGACCCAGGAAGAACAAAACAATCAGTTTTGGCAGATTTTGTACACATCCATTTTTCAGGATCTTGTAAGAACTTGTTAAAAGTTCCAAAAAACGAACTGAAATTTCTTACAAAACTGATATATCAAGCTAAGAGATCATTGTCGTTGGTTTTAGGAGGATCCAAGAACAACAAAACAATCAAATTTGGCAGATTATGTTGACATCCGTTTTTCACGATCTTGTAAGAACTTGTTAAAAGTTCCAAAAAACGAACTGAAATTTCTAACAAAACTGATATATCAAGCTAAGAGATCATTGTCGTTGGTTTTAGGAGGATCCACGAACAACAAAACAAACAGTTTTGGCAGATTTTGTTGACATCCGTTTTTCACGATCTTGTAAGAACTTGTTAAAAGTTCCAAAAAACGAATGAAATTTCTTACAAAAATGATATAATAAGCTAAGAGATCATTGTTGTTGGTTGTCAGAGGACCCAAGAAGAACAAAACAAATAGTTTTGGCAGATTTTGTTGACATCCGTTTTTCACGATCTTGTAAGAACTTGTTAAAAGTTACAAAAACGAATGAAATTTCTTACAAAAATGATATAATAAGCTAAGAGATTTAAGAACTTGTTAAAAGTTCCAAAAAACGAACTGAAATTTCAACAAAACTGATATATCAAGCTAAGAGATCAATGTCGTTGGTTTTAGGAGGATCCAAGAACAACAAAACAAACAGTTTTGGCAGATTTTGTTGACATCCGTTTTTCACGATCTTGTAAGAACTTGTTAAAAGTTCCAAAAAACGAACTGAAATTTCTAACAAAACTGATATATCAAGCTAAGAGATCATTGTCGTTGGTTTTAGGAGGATCCAAGAACAACAAAACAAACAGTTTTGGCAGATTTTGTTGACATCCGTTTTTCACGATCTTGTAAGAACTTGTTAAAAGTTCCAAAAAACGAATGAAATTTCTTACAAAAATGATATAATAAGCTAAGAGATCATTGTTGTTGGTTGTCAGAGGACCCAAGAAGAACAAAACAATCAGTTTTGGCAGATTTTGTTAACATCCGTTTTTCACGATCTTGTAAGAACTTGTTAAAAGTTCCAAAAAACGAACTGAAATTTCTAACAAAAATGATATAATAAACTAAGAGATCATTGTTGTTGGTTTTCAGAGGACCCAAGAGGAACAAAACAATCAGTTTTGGCAGATTCCGTGAACATCCATTTTCCACTATCTTGTAAGAACTTGTTAAAAGTTCCAAAAAACGAACTGAAATTTCTTACAAAACTGATATATCAAGCTAAGAGATCATTGTCGTTGGTTTTAGGAGCACCCAGGAAGAACAAAACAATCAGTTTTTGCAGATTTTGTAAACATCCATTTTTCAGGATCTTGTAAGAACTTGTTAAAAGTTCCAAAAAACGAACTGAAATTTCTAACAAAACTGATATAATAAGCTAAGAGATCATTGTCGTTGGATTTAGGAGGACCCAGGAAGAACAAAACAATCAGTTTTGGCACATTTTGTAAACATCCATTTTTCAGGATCTTTTAAGAACATGTTAAAAGTTCCAAAAAACGAACTGAAATTTCTAACAAAACTGATATATCAAGCTTAGAGATCATTATCGTTGATTTTAGGAGGATCCAAGAACAACAAAACAAACAGTTTTGGCAGATTTTGTTGACATCCGTTTTTCACGATCTTGTAAGAACTTGTTAAAAGTTCCAAAAAACGAATGAAATTTCTTACAAAAATGATATAATAAGCTAAGAGATCATTGTTGTTGGTTGTCAGAGGACCCAGGAAGAACAAAACAATCAGTTTTGGCAGATTTTGTAAACATCCATTTTTCAGGATCTTGTAAGAACTTGTTAAAAGTTCCAAAAAATGAACAGAAATTTCTTACAATACTGATATATCAAGCTAAGAGATCATTGTCGTTGGTTTTAGGAGGATCCAAGAACAACAAAACAATCAGTTTTAGAAGATTTTGTTGACATCCGTTTTTCACGATCTTGTAAGAACTTGTTAAAAGTTCCAAAAAACGAACTGAAATTTCTAACAAAACTGATATAATAAGCTAAGAGATCATTGTCGTTGGATTTAGGAGGACCCAGGAAGAACAAAACAATCAGTTTTGGCACATTTTGTAAACATCCATTTTTCAGGATCTTTTAAGAACATGTTAAAAGTTCCAAAAAACGAACTGAAATTTCTAACAAAACTGATATATCAAGCTTAGAGATCATTAACGTTGGTTTTAGGAGGATCCAAGAACAACAAAACAAACAGTTTTGGCAGATTTTGTTGACATCCGTTTTTCACGATCTTGTAAGAACTTGTTAAAAGTTCCAAAAAACGAATGAAATTTCTTACAAAAATGATATAATAAGCTAAGAGATCGTAGTTGTTGGTTGTCAGAGGACCCAAGAAGAACAAAACAATCAGTTTTGGCAGTGTTAAAAGTTCCAAAAAACGAAAGAAATTTCTTACAAAAATGATATAATAAGCTAAGAGATCATTGTTGTTGGTTGTCAGAGGACCCAAGAAGAACAAAACAATCAGTTTTGGCAGATTTTGTTAACATCCATTTTCCACTATCTTGTAAGAACTTGTTAAAAGTTCCAAAAAACGAACTGAAATTTCTTACAAAACTGATATAACAAGGTAAGAGATCATTGTCGTTGGATTTAGGAGGACCCAGGAAGAACAAAACAATCAGTTTTGGCAGATTTTGTAAACATCCATTTTTCAGGATCTTGTAAGAACTTGTTAAAAGTTCCAAAAAACGAACTGAAATTTCTTACAAAACTGATAAAACAAGCTAAGAGATCATTGTCGTTGGTTTTAGGAGGATCCAAGAAGAGCAAAACAATCAGTTTTGGCAGATTTTGTTAACATCCGTTTTTCAGGATCTTGTACTTGTTAAAAGTTCCAAAAAACGAACTGAAATTTCTTACAAAACTGATATATCAAGCTAAGAGATCATTGTCGTTGGTTTTAGGAGGATCCAAGAACAACAAAACAAACAGTTTTGGCAGATTTTGTTGACATCCGTTTTTCACGATCTTGTAAGAACTTGTTAAAAGTTCCAAAAAACGAATGAAATTTCTTACAAAAATGATATAATAAGCTAAGAGATCATTGTTAAACAACGACTCAAATTAAGAGTTAAACAAAGTATAAATAGGGATAGAACCACATTAAAAACGTAGCATTTTATGCTCTTATCAACTACCCCACACTTATCCTTTGTTAGTCCCTTAGCAAATCTAATTAAAAGACTCTACAATTGCCCCTAAATAATTGTCTCAGAATCTTTAAACACATAGAGTTCAAGTTTAAGCATTGAGATGTAAGCGCACAAATTCCAAGTGTCATAAACATGTTTCACGGTATGAATAAGTAAGAAGTGAGAAAATGAGCATGCAAACATGTTAAGTTAATTTAATCCTCCTTACTAGGCATACTCTCTTCTGTTCACACATGATATGACAATATTCACTCAAGTAAATGCAACAGAAAAGATTGTAAGGCAACAAATAGCTTGCATATTCCAACAGATAAAAGCACTTGTTAAAAAAATTTTCTTGGATAATCTCATTTAACAACTAAGTGCAAGAATGGACCAAAACCATATGCTTAACTCTTGAGAAAATCTCCACAGATCATAATTCACCCATTTTAAGAATCATGAAAAGATCTTTTTAAAGGATAATAATGGGGCTTGGCACAATATCCAAGAAATTTTTTTTACAAGTGCTTTTATCTGTTGGAATATGCAAGCTATTTGTTGCCTTACAATCTTTTCACAAGTGCTTTTTTCACAAGTGCTTTTATCTCACATATTCATACCAATCACATTATCCATGAAACTCACAATTTAATTCTTATAATCATGCAAAACCATCATCTATGCATTCAAAGACGTATAGACTCAAAACAAAACTCAAAACAAAACATTTTTATTTGGAACAAGATTTTCTGATTTTTCGAAACAAAACAAAGCAAAGCAAATTGAAAACACACAAAACAAACTAAAAACATGTGAATCATGTAATCCCTACCCCACACTTAGAAAATTACATTGTCCTCAATGTAAACTCGAAAATAGTGTTGTAATTCCTAAGCATATGATAAATTTTACAGTTTCACACATATACAGTTCAACCATAAGAGTGTAAGGATTTAGAAAATGCAAACTCTCGGTGATGGCTCCTCCACAGCTACGGTTGAAATGGGTTGCCTCCCATGCAGCGCTTAACTGTTTATAGTCCTTTAGCCTAGACTCTTCTCCATGTTCACTCGGATCTTGGTGCGTCCTTCACTTGGGTTTCCTCAACCGTGTGCTCCTCAAAAGGCTCGTAATAAGGCTTTAACGAATGTCCATTCACCTTAAACGTTGTACCTGTTGTTTCACTTTGAATCTCAATGGCACCATGAGCAAACACGTTAGTTACAATAAATGGACCAACCCAACGAGAACGTAATTTTCCAGGAAAAAGCTTAAGTCTTGAATGAAGTAGAAGAACTTTCTGCCCTTTTTGAAACGATTTGCCTCGGATCATTTTCATGATACGCTCAAGTTTTCTCCTTGTAGATCCATGCAGCATCATAAGCATCATTCCTTATTTCTTCAAGTTCGTTGATTTGCAATTTCCGATGAAGGCCGGCAGCATCTATGTCCATGTTGAATTTCTTCACCGCCCACCATGCTCTGTGCTCTAGTTCGACCGGAAGGTACAAGCTTTCCCATAAGTGAGCCGAAAGGGAGACATCCCAATAGGCGTCTTGTATGCAGTTCGGTAAGCCCATAATGCATCATCAAGGCGGTCGCTCCAATCCTTTCTTGTTGGGCCGACGGTTTTCTCCAGAATGCGCTTGATCTCTCGATTCGACACTTCAGCCATCCCACTTGTTTGAGGGTGATATGGGGTGGAAACCTTGTGTGTGACTCCATACTTCTTGAGTAAAGCCTCTATGGTACGGTTGCAAAAATGAGAACCTCCATCGCTTATCAGAACGCGTGGAACTCCAAACCTAGAAAAGATGTTAGTTCTCAAGAAAGCTGCAACAACTTTAGAGTCATTAGTCCCGGTGGCTTTCGCCTCCACCCATTTAGACACATAATCAACAGCCAACAAGATATAAAGAAAGCCTCTAGAAGAAGGAAATGGTCCCATAAAATCAATACCCCAAACATCAAAAATTTCTACCACGATAATAGGAGAAAGGGGCATTTGATCTTTTGGACCGATGTTACCTGTTCTTTGGCATCTATCACATGAAACACAAAACATGTTTGCATCTTTGAAGATCGTAGGCCAATAGAATCCGCAATCTAATACCTTGAGGGCTGTCCGTTTCGGTCCGAAATGTCCTCCACATGCAATCTAATACCCTCCCCGGCAACGGCGCCAGAAATTGATGAGCATTTTTCACCTCACACATGTAAACACGTGATCAAATCAAATCTCACAACTTTATAACCCTGCAAAATGTCATCGTTAGTACGAATAAGTAGGGATCATTCAGTCCGGGGATATTGAAGGTAATCGAAAACAGAAAATGTTAACGCAATCAAATAAACATATGGGGGATGTAAATGTTTAACATCTAAAGAAACTAAAACTTAACCTAAAACTAATTATTTACAGTTGATCAACCACTCTACACATAACACATAACTCTCTAAACATGTAACAACTCAAACAAAGGAATAGGGCAGCAAGTTTAAAAACCGATTTCATAATCCAATTTAGTTCCAATTCAATTAGAGCCTTTGCGGTTATTCTAATTATTCAAGACTTCACAATTATTCAGAATTAACTTCGCGTATAATCCTAAACATAGTACTAATCGGTTTAAAGACACTTCGCGTAGAAATTAAACACAAAAAGCACATAAGCACAATAAGTCGAATTGGAGACATGTTAGCAAGTATGGCGTCACCTCATCTCACATCGACATGTAAATTTACAGAATTATTCTAGCTCTTATAAAGAACACAAATTGAACCAACTTCGCGTATGATTCAACTTATATTCAATAAGCATATGAAATCTATACACAAGGAACAGCCATGGCCAAGGCTGCCCTTGTGCATATGATTTGTTGTGTGCACAAACTCTGCAAATAAACCAAACAAGATCAAAAATTCAATTAATTACTACTGCCCTTAAGTCTTAAATTCAAATTTTCACATGCATATATAAAGATTTACACCAAATAACAATCAAACACATAAGGAAATCAAAAGAATTCATCAAATCACATAAGAACATTGATAGTTTGTTACAAAATTCAGAAATAACATTGAATATAAATACTGAATTTGAAACAAATACAAAGACAACCATGGATCTTGGACTGACTTTAGGTGTAGAGATTGATGCTTGGTGTGAGCAGCGGCTGAATTGGTGGTGGAAAGGGCGGCGGCTGCCTTGTGGATGATGTGTAAGGAGGCGGAGATGCTGTGTGGAGATGAAGGCGGCTGTGTGTTGGTGGTGGAGAGGGCGGCGGAGCTGCTGTATAGGAGGAGAGATGGAGGGGCGGAGCTTGTGGAGAGGGAGAGAGATATGGCTGCTCTAGTTTTTGTATATAAGATGGTCGACCCCTTTTCTCTTCAGCTGCTGCCTCTATTTATAGTGTTATGTCTCCCCCTTTAAGTTCTCTCAACCCTTGATTTAATTTTGATCCAATGGTCAAGGAAATTACCCAACAAATTAATAGAAATGTGTTAGGAAATTTCCAGAATTTCCTTGTTCAGCAAGATGATGAATTTGGCTCAAAAAATGGCTGCATACAAGTTCCTTCTCCAAGGTAAAATCGGCAATTTAGGAGTTCATTCCTTCCTTGGCTGATCTTAATCTTCTCCCTTCAATTTGGCCGAATTGATGATGAAATTCATTCCTTTTTCATGCACAATTATGGTTCCTGAAAAGGTAGGGAAACAAGTTAATAGAAAATCATAATAATTAGGGATTTAAACAAAGGAATTTAAGGAAAGAAGTTCCCTTATTTTCAGATTTGAATTTCAAATAAATCCCTTGAATTTAGGAGGACCCAGGAAGAACAAAACAATCAGTTTTGGCAGATTTTGTAAACATCCATTTTTCAGGATCTTGTAAGAACTTGTTAAAAGTTCAAAAAAACGAACTGAAATTTCTAACAAAACTGATATATCAAGCTTAGAGATCATTGTCGTTGGTTTTAGGAGGATCCAAGAACAACAAAACAAACAGTTTTGGCAGATTTTGTTGACATCCGTTTTTCACGATCTTGTAAGAACTTGTTAAAAGTTCCAAAAAACGAATGAAATTTCTTACAAAAATGATATAATAAGCTAAGAGATCATTGTTGTTGGTTGTCAGAGGACCCAGGAAGAACAAAATAATCAGTTTTGGCAGATTTTGTAAACATCCATTTTTCAGGATCTTGTAAGAACTTGTTAAAAGTTCCAAAAAACGAACTGAAATTTCTTACAAAACTGATATATCAAGCTAAGAGATCATTGTCGTTGGTTTTAGGAGGATCCAAGAACAACAAAACAATCAGTTTTGGCAGATTTTGTTGATATCCGTTTTTCACGATCTTGTAAGAACTTGTTAAAAGTTCCAAAAAACGAACTGAAATTTCAACAAAACTGATATATCAAGCTAAGAGATCAATGTCGTTGGTTTTAGGAGGATCCAAGAACAACAAAACAAACAGTTTTGGCAGATTTTGTTGACATCCGTTTTTCACGATCTTGTAAGAACTTGTTAAAAGTTCCAAAAAACGAACTGAAATTTCTAACAAAACTGATATATCAAGCTAAGAGATCATTGTCGTTGGTTTTAGGAGGATCCAAGAACAACAAAACAAACAGTTTTGGCAGATTTTGTTGACATCCGTTTTCACAATCTTGTAAGAACTTGTTAAAAGTTCCAAAAAACGAACTGAAATTTCTAACAAAACTGATATATCAAGCTAAGAGATCATTGTCTTTGGTTTTAGGAGGATCCAAGAACAACAAAACAAACAGTTTTGGCAGATTTTGTTGACATCCGTTTTTCACGATCTTGTAAGAACTTGTTAAAAGTTCCAAAAAACGAAAGAAATTTCTTACAAAAATGATATAATAAGCTAAGAGATCATTGTTGTTGGTTGTCAGAGGACCCAAGAAGAACAAAACAATCAGTTTTGGTAGATTCCGTGAACATCCATTTTCCACTATCTTGTAAGAACTTGTTAAAAGTTCCAAAAAACGAACTGAAATTTCTTACAAAACTGATAAAACAAGATAAGAGATCATTGTCGTTGGTTTTAGGAGGATCCAAGAAGAGCAGAACAATAAGTTTTGGCAGATTTTGTTAACATCCGTTTTTCACGATCTTGTAAGAACTTGTTAAAAGTTCCAAAAAACGAACTGAAATTTCAACAAAACAGATATATCAAGCTAAGAGATCAATGTCGTTGGTTTTAGGAGGATCCAAGAACAACAAAACAAACAGTTTTGGCAGATTTTGTTGACATCCGTTTTTCACGATCTTGTAAGAACTTGTTAAAAGTTCCAAAAAACGAACTGAAATTTCTAACAAAACTGATATATCAAGCTAAGAGATCATTGTCGTTGGTTTTAGGAGGACCCAGGAAGAACAAAACAATCAGTTTTGGCAGATTTTGTACACATCCATTTTTCAGGATCTTGTAAGAACTTGTTAAAAGTTCCAAAAAACGAACTGAAATTTCTTACAAAACTGATATATCAAGCTAAGAGATCATTGTCGTTGGTTTTAGGAGGATCCAAGAACAACAAAACAATCAAATTTGGCAGATTATGTTGACATCCGTTTTTCACGATCTTGTAAGAACTTGTTAAAAGTTCCAAAAAACGAACTGAAATTTCTAACAAAACTGATATATCAAGCTAAGAGATCATTGTCGTTGGTTTTAGGAGGATCCAAGAACAACAAAACAAACAGTTTTGGCAGATTTTGTTGACATCCGTTTTTCACGATCTTGTAAGAACTTGTTAAAAGTTCCAAAAAACGAATGAAATTTCTTACAAAAATGATATAATAAGCTAAGAGATCATTGTTGTTGGTTGTCAGAGGACCCAAGAAGAACAAAACAAACAGTTTTGGCAGATTTTGTTGACATCCGTTTTTCACGATCTTGTAAGAACTTGTTAAAAGTTACAAAAACGAATGAAATTTCTTACAAAAATGATATAATAAGCTAAGAGATTTAAGAACTTGTTAAAAGTTCCAAAAAACGAACTGAAATTTCAACAAAACTGATATATCAAGCTAAGAGATCATTGTCGTTGGTATTAGGAGGATCCAAGAACAACAAAACAATCAGTTTTGGTAGATTCCGTGAACATCCATTTTCCACTATCTTGAAAGAACTTGTTAAAAGTTTCAAAAAACGAACAGAAATTTCTAACAAAACTGATATAATAAGCTAAGAGATCATTGTCGTTGGATTTAGGAGGACCCAGGAAGAACAAAACAATCAGTTTTGGCAGATTTTTTAAACATCCATTTTTCAGGATCTTGTAAGAACTTGATAAAAGTTCCAAAAAACGAACTGAAATTTCTTACAAAACTGATATAACAAGCTAAGAGATCATTGTCGTTGGTTTTAGGAGGATCCAAGAAGAGCAAAACAATAAGTTTTGGCAGATTTTGTTAACATCCGTTTTTCACGATCTTGTAAGAACTTGTTAAAAGTTCCAAAAAACGAACTGAAATTTCTAACAAAACTGACATAACTTAGCTAAGAGATCATTGTCGTTGGATTTAGGAGGACCCAGGAAGAACAAAACAATCAGTTTTGGCACATTTTGTAAACATCCATTTTTCAGGATCTTTTAAGAACATGTTAAAAGTTCCAAAAAACGAACTGAAATTTCTAACAAAACTGATATATCAAGCTTAGAGATCATTATCGTTGGTTTTAGGAGGATCCAAGAACAACAAAACAAACAGTTTTGGCAGATTTTGTTGACATCCGTTTTTCACGATCTTGTAAGAACTTGTTAAAAGTTCCAAAAAACGAATGAAATTTCTTACAAAAATGATATAATAAGCTAAGAGATCATTGTTGTTGGTTGTCAGAGGACCCAGGAAGAACAAAACAATCAGTTTTGGCAGATTTTGTAAACATCCATTTTTCAAGATCTTGTAAGAACTTCTTAAAGTTTCAAAAAACGAACTGAAATTTCTTACAAAACTGATATAACAAGCTAAGAGATCATTGTCGTTGGTTTTAGGAGGATCCAAGAACAACAAAACAATCAGTTTTGGCAGATTTTGTTGACATCCGTTTTTCACGATCTTGTAAGAACTTGTTAAAAGTTCCAAAAAACGAATGAAATTTCTTACAAAAATGATATAATAAGCTAAGAGATCATTGTTGTTGGTTGTCAGAGGACCCAAGAAGAACAAAACAAACAGTTTTGGCAGATTTTGTTGACATCCGTTTTTCACGATCTTGTAAGAACTTGTTAAAAGTTACAAAAACGAATGAAATTTCTTACAAAAATGATATAATAAGCTAAGAGATTTAAGAACTTGTTAAAAGTTCCAAAAAATGAACAGAAATTTCTTACAAAACTGATATATCAAGCTAAGAGATCATTGTCGTTGGTTTTAGGAGGATCCAAGAACAACAAAACAATCAGTTTTAGAAGATTTTGTTGACATCCGTTTTTCACGATCTTGTAAGAACTTGTTAAAAGTTCCAAAAAACGAACTGAAATTTCTAACAAAACTGATATAATAAGCTAAGAGATCATTGTCGTTGGATTTAGGAGGACCCAGGAAGAACAAAACAATCAGTTTTGGCACATTTTGTAAACATCCATTTTTCAGGATCTTTTAAAAACATGTTAAAAGTTCCAAAAAACGAACTGAAATTTCTAACAAAACTGATATATCAAGCTTAGAGATCATTATCGTTGGTTTTAGGAGGATCCAAGAACAACAAAACAAACAGTTTTGGCAGATTTTGTTGACATCCGTTTTTCACGATCTTGTAAGAACTTGTTAAAAGTTCCAAAAAACGAATGAAATTTCTTACAAAAATGATATAATAAGCTAAGAGATCATTGTTGTTGGTTGTCAGAGGACCCAGGAAGAACAAAACAATCAGTTTTGGCAGATTTTGTAAACATCCATTTTTCAGGATCTTGTAAGAACTTGTTAAAAGTTCCAAAAAACGGATCGTTTTTTGGAACTTTTAACAAGTTCTTACAAGATCGTGAAAAACGGATGTCAACAAAATCTGCCAAAACTGATTGTTTTGTTGTTCTTGGATCCTCCTAAAACCAACGACAATGATCTCTTAGCTTGTTATATCAGTTTTGTAAGAAATTTCAGTTCGTTTTTTGAAACTTTAAGAAGTTCTTACAAGATCCTGAAAAATGGATGTTTACAAAATCTGCCAAAACTGATTGTTTTGTTCTTCCTGGGTCCTCCTAAATCCAACGACAATGATCTCTTAGCTTGTTATATCAGTTTTGTAAGAAATTTCAGTTCGTTTTTTGGAACTTTTAACAAGTTCTTACAAGATAGTGGAAAATGGATGTTCACGGAATCTGCCAAAACTGATTGTTTTGTTCTTCTTGGGTATACCTAAATCCAACGACAATGATCTCTTAGCTTATTATATCAGTTTGTAAGAAATTTCAGTTCATTTTTTGGAACTTTTAACAAGTTCTTACAAGATCTGATGAGCGTTTTTCACGTCACACATGTAAACACGTGATCAAATCAAACCTCACAACTTTATAACCCTGCAAAATGTCATCGTTAGTACGAATAAGTAGGGATCGTTCAGTCCGGGGATATTGAAGGGTAATCGAAAACAGAAAATGTTAACACAATCAAATAAACATATGGGGATGTAAATGTTTAACATCTAAAGAAACTAAAACTTAACCTAAAACTAATTATTTACAGTTGATCAACCACTCTACACATAACACATAACTTTTTAAACATGTAACAACTCAAATAAAGAATAGGGCAGCAGGTTTACAAACCGATTTCATAATCCAATTTAGTTCCAATTTAATTAGAGCCTTCGCGGTTATTCTAATTATTCAAGACTTCACAATTATTCAGAATTAACTTCGCGTATAATCCTAAACATAGTACTAATCGGTTTAAAGACACTTCGCGTAGAAATTAAACACAAAAAGCACATAAGCACAATAAGTCGAATTGGAGACATGTTAGCAAGTATGGCGTCACCTCATCTCACATCGACATGTAAATTTACAGAATTATTCTAGCTCTTATAAAGAACACAAATTGAACCAACTTCGCGTATGATTCAACTTATATTCAATAAGCATATGAAATCTATACACAAGGAACAGCCATGGCCAAGGCTGCCCTTGTACATATGATTTGTTGTGTGCACAAACTCTGCAAATAAACCAAACTAAATCATTAATTCAATTAGTAACTACTGCCCTTAAGTGTTAAATTCGAATTTTCACATGCATATATAAAGAATTAAACCAAATAACAATCAAACACATAAGGAAATCCAAAGAATTCATCAAATCACATAAGAACATCGATAGTTTGTTACAAAATTCAGAAATAACATTGAATATAAATACTGAATTTGAAACAAATATAAAGACAACCATGAATCTTGGACTGATTTAGGAGTGGAGATCGATGCTTGGATGCGAGCAACGGCTGTGTTGGTGAAGGAGAGAGGGCGGCTGCCTTGTGATGAGAGGAGGACGAGATGGTGTGGCTGTATGTGAGAGGAAGGAGAGGGGCGGAGCTACTGTATGGGAAGAGGGGAGGACGAGATGTGGAGAGAGGAGAGAGCCGAGCTGCTGCTGCGTTTGTGTGTAAAAAGGTCGACCCCTTTTTGGTTCTCTTGTCCTCCTTTTATAGTGTTATGTCACCCCCTTGGAGTTCTCTCATCCCTTGATTTAATCTTGATCCAATGGTCAAGGAAATTACCCAACAAATTAATAAAAACTTGTTAGGAAATTTCCAGAATTTCCTTATGCACAAAGGTGATGAATTCGGCTGCATTTGTAGGCTAGGTTCATTGCTTGTTCTCCACACAAATCAGCCCCTTTAGTTCCTTTCCTTGTTTTGCCGAAAATTAACTCCATTCTTCCAATTTTGGTGCACCATTTAATGTTCTGAAAAGGAAAGGAATAAAATCAGAATAATTTGGCTTTTAGACAAAAGGAATTTAAGAAATTAATTTCATAAATTTCAGATTTGAATTGCAAATTATCTCCCTTAATTTAGACAATGAAAACTTGTCTTAAAAAGCCATTTTAAATTCGGCAAGAAACCCCATCATTCTCCTTGATTTATGGCGACACAACTTAGTCCTAATCCATGTAGGATTTGACTTCTTTGCTTCATGTGGAATCCCTGTCACAAAAGGAAAGAAAGTTTTCAAAATAAATTAGGAAAGTCAGAATAGGAAAGATTCAAAGATAGTTAGTTTCCCAAATCAAATAAGGAAAGTTTCTCTAATCAAATTAGGAAAGTTTTCCAAAATGAAACAGGTAACTTTTCCCTTTTCAAAATAGGAAAGTTTCCTAAACTACTTATCATCGACTTTTGCGACTCATTGAGTTTCCTAGTTGCACCAGGAATCCTTTGATTAGGAATCCGCTCGTTTTCCTCGTTTTAGCCTTATTTCATGTGAACCTGCCTTTATTGACTCTAAAACACAAGACATGTTAGAAATGAAGTTATTAAGGAGATAGCGAAGCTAAATAGGGTAGGAAATACATTAAAAACATAGCATTTTATGCTCTTATCAAGATCGTGAAAAATGGATGCTAACAAAATCTGCCAAAACTGATTGTTTTGTTCTTCTTGGGTCCACCTAAATCCAACGATAATGATCTCTTAGCTTATTATATCAGTTTTGTAAGAAATTTCAGTTCGTTTTTTGGAACTTTTAACGAATCCTGTCCCATGCCCAGCCCTACTCTCCGGATTGTAGCTGGTCAGACCCTCTTTGGTGGTAGCTGGTCGGTAGGACCCTCCCGGATAGAGCCGGTTAGGACCATCTTCGGTGGTAGCAGGTTGGATTGACCCTCTAGAATAGAGCAGGTCAAGGGACCCTCTTCGATAGAGCTGGTCAGTGGACCCTCTCGTGAATTAGAGCTGGTCAGTTGTTTTCTCGTGGTCATGGTGACATTATACCCCACTTTTTAATCATGTATTTAAGCCAAGGGAATTGTTATAAATTTTATTTAAGCGTTTTCTATGGGTTGCGTGCATGTGGATTTTGGAAAATCAAAGGGAGAGCATTAAAAGAAATTTGTCTTTACATATTTGATTTTGTCCACTCACGCTAATGTTTTTAAATGTTTCTCCCTTGGGCCATTCGTTTTCAAATTCCAAGTGTTACAGGGGTCATGAGATGAGGTCGCGCGTACAGAAGTCGAGACATAGTCAATTAATCCGTTGTCGCCGTAAGTTTAATTAGGAATCACTTTCATGTAGATTGCTCTGATTACCCTGACTTAGATAGTCGAATAGGTTGTTGAAACGTAGTTGTGATTTGGGGAGCATGATGACTCCATGAGTTGAGTTGTTTTAAATTATTCATGGAAGTGCTGAGTTGGTTTGTAGGAAGAGTTGTCCATTTCAAAAGGGTTTCGTTAAGAAGTTCCCTTAAGGTGGTCCCCGCAGGATTTACTTCGGGTTGAAGGGGTTTAACCAGGGTGGGTCTTGACACTTTAAGTCGGTATATGCACCTTTTGTGTCTTATCTATTCTAGGTAGATGACGTCTCTTTTGTTTGATTGAATGGTCGCAGCCTCCTAGTGACAAGATGAAACTAAGTGTCGTCAGGATTATTTTCTGGCAGAAACATGGTAAGAAAGCTGAATTATTAGACATTAGGATATGTAACTTTGGTACATGTCTACTGATTTTTCCATTGTCACTGTTGTGACAAAGCAAATAGAGTTGTTATTATAGCAGTATTCTTTGCTAGTTGGTGTTTGTTAGGATACAGGTACGTTGTAGAGATTCTTGATATTATTTTGGGTCTTTGTAATATGTGGTTTAGGCTTCATGTTTCCCCTTGTATTCGACAGTTTCATTAATGCAGGCTTGAGGGTAGCCGCACCAGCCCTTTATTCATAAAACAAAAACAAAAAACTTTTTTTACCCTTAACCTAAATGTCTTCCACTCATCTCTCTCATTATGAATTGAAACCATTCTCTCCTATCTCCGGCCAAAACGACTGGTCACCGGAGACTTATGAAGGCACTGTCGCTCGTCCTTCTTCGTCTGCGATCATTTGGATGGATGAGAAGTTAGATCGAAGGCAATCTTTTTGAGTTATTTGCTGAGATTTCGCATTTATTACATTTAAATAAACATTTATTATCTTGTTTAAAACGTTTTATTAGGTACAGTAAATTCTTTCTTGTGAAATTCAATCGGGAAGAAGATATGAAACATGCTGTGTGAAGAAAATACTTTTCAGGATTTGCTTTGATTACTCTCAATGTTGATCCCTTGTGGGTTTTCTCGTCGGTTTAAGAAAAAATTAATAGTTGCCACTAATAACAGTTCATCTCAAAAAGAACAAATATTAAGTATTAACAATAAGTGAGAATCTAAGTACCGCCCCATACCATCAATACCCTATCAGGATGTCGATGCAAAATCAAGAAGCATCAGACTGGTTAACCTTCTTGTCCTCACCTAATAAGCCAATAACTCGGAATTCTTTGCTTCTCGTCGAATCATCTTTTTCCGAGAGCAAGACCCTTAGGCTTCTCTCTTTTCGTATATAGAGCTGAAAGCCATAGCTGAAGCTCACGCTATTCTGATTGGGAGAAAGAAGAGTTAAAAAACGAGAAAAAAAACCTCAAAAACTACAAAAGTTAGTTGGGCAATTTAGGGTTTCCATAAATTTATACGGTTAGTTTTGAAAAATTGAGTGATTCTACTATGAATCAAATTTAATGCCAACCCCCTCTTCCTCGAAGCATTGCAGTACATAGTGCACGACTTCCCTCCGGATGATAAGTCAATCTTAACCTAAATGAAATGTCCTTTTCCAACTTTCTTGAATCCCATAACTTGACAGTGGAAACCCACAAAGAAGCTATGATCAGTTGAAATAGCTATGTCGTTGACAGCAGACTGATGCTCTTGCAAGTGTGCAACCAAAACTCCATAAGGCCTCCAACCTTGGATTTATGAAGCTCTTGCAGAAGAAGGCAGTCATGTTAGATCACTTGTGGAGGATGCATCTTCCACAGTGATAGAACTTACTTTTGTAGCACTAGATAACCCCATATCTTGAAACTTGTTATTGACAAAGGCAGTTTGGTCATTATCCCTACCATCTAGTTCATGGACTACTCGATAGAATTTTTTAGAACCACTACTGATGTTGAATGATCCTGACACTAGCTTGGGTGCTGGAACAGTACTACCTAAACTAAAAGATTTATTTACTGGATCCATCCATGGCATAGATGACGCACCTACTCCTGACACTAGCGTGAGTAACTCCCACTGCTTGGCTGTCCATGCTAAAGGAGTACAAAAGTATCCCTACTGATCATTATCACACATGAAGCTATTGATAGTACTACCCTGTGGCCCCATAAAGCCCGAGTACTGCAACTTTTCTGAGGATAAAGGACCGTGAATGTCAACTGTGCTTGAAGCCTTGTGCGAAAAGCTTCTCATATATCCAAACTTAGCCACACCATCATCAGATTCAGTTAGCTTCCCCTGTTGCAATTCATTTCCAGCATGTTTTTGATCTTTGTGATTTTCTTGGTCGTCTGTCCAGCTCCTCATTGAAATCAAGTTTGCAATCCCTTAATGAAGTAAATCCACACTTTCCCATTGTTTAGATTGAGGCCGAGAATTGTACCGTATCTTTCTGTCTTTCCAACATATCAGAACTCCTTGCATTTTCTATAACTTGGTAAAATACCTGTCTTGAGACAGGAGGCTTCAAACATGAAAAAAGGGCCTTCTCAGAAGCTAGAGAGGCTGGCTGTCTACGAAGAAAGGGACGAATAACAGGAGCAAGGAATACATATGAATCTACTGCACCCAAGTAATCACTGCTGGCTGCAAAGAAACACCCATACAATTTGGCCATGGAATACTGCTCTTAGCTGCTCATCTCGATTATTCAGAAATCAGGGAGAATGGGTAACAAAAAGTCACTCTGCCTCTGGCCAAAGAAGCAGCATAGATTACTAATATCCTGAAGGAGTGCTCTCCTGATATTGGGAGTTTTCCTGAATAACAAGCTCTTGAATAACTTCAGCTATGGACTTCCTCAACTGGGCAAGCTGTGCATCACCGTTTAACTTGTGGAGGTGACCAGATGCCTCACTAGATGATGCCAATCGCTTCTTAGAACTTACTTCATCAAGCACACCAGCCTCACTCAATGTAATTGAGTGAACTAAGAAATCATTAGTTAGTGCCAGCTTAGCTATATTACTGGCTAACATATTCTTACACTTTCCAAAGCATGGATAGCATTGGCAGAATATACTCGGGAAATATTTTTGCATCACTAGGAGGAAAATCTCGAACTAAAGGGAGGATGTCACATAGCGTCTACAAGACTACACAACGCACAATTGCAGCTTGATCTGAAAGCATTGCAACAACATAAGGAATTACACGTTGCAGTCGATTGTCATCATCAATATACAATGCACATGACTTCAGCAAAAGTATCGCCCTCCTCCTTAAATGAGGCAATTTGGCATTGCGCATGCAAGAACATAGTAAAGAGGTAATCAGAACCATGCTCTAACATCTCAAATTGTCTTCAGGTAATGGAAAAAAGGGCATGCCAAAGGTATCTGACTGGCTGTCATACTTAGACATCAATGAATTTAAATCATTCATTGTGATCTTTTTCAGAAAGGGATGATCATTTCTCCTAAATGCATGAGAGATTGTCTGAAGTAATTGACCAAGAGATTGCATGACATAGTTTCCAAGATTTCGGGAAGAAAAACAGTATCAGCTGAAAAGCAAATAAAACATAATAATTTAAAAATAAATAAAATAATAATAATAAATAAAAGCACAACACAAATTGACAAATCGTTATTCCAATTTGCCCCAAAAACTCTACTGCAACCTAAAAGCACCATGGAAAATCAACTTGCATCAAATTATTGACTCGAATTGTAAAGGCATGTTACTTATAGTTTTTACAATATACAAACTCATTCAAGATCTTTACTTTCTCTCATTCATGTTGTACTACTACTGATGAAATGAAGGGAAACAAAATACCATAATTAGAAAAGCAACCCCAAAAAATTAAAGAGTGCTACTTTATATCTAAACCAAATAACTTCCATGAAAATAAACCAATATGGAAATTGATGCATATTGCTCCATACCTGTATCAATTGAAACTTGAAGTTTCCTCTCTTGTTTTTTTCTTCCAATTTTGAGTTGATATGTGATTCTACAGGGAAAGTCATAAGATGAAAATTGTATTTAGTTGGAGGGAAAGGTACAGGTTGGATACCACATAGCAACAACAAAAACAACAAATGAATATATACACCTAAAATCAAAATCACTCATCAAATAGTTCAAAATGTTCAACATAACTTATTCATTACTCTCCTTGGTTATCTGCTTACCCCTAATGCAATTGAAATTCAAAGCAACTCCTGCCAAATATTACAATGTTGATGCAAACTCGTCCTCATCATAAGTGCCTGCAAACTCAGTAACCAACAAATTTTATGTTGGAATGGAAAAAAGAAATAAAAAGTACTAATAACTAATTGTTTTCCGTCCCAAAACTGACCCTGTAAACACTCCCAAATCCTCCTTCCCTAAATTTGTTGTTGCAAGTGTACCGTGGAATTAACCATTAGGGTAGGTATGAGAGAGAGGGAGAGAGAGAGAGTCAGGTAGTGAGAGAAAGAGAGAGGGGTCTAAGGGAAAGTAGAGAGGGAGAAGTGAGTCAGAAGCTTAAGCCTAGAGTATTCAGAGTGGAATCCAAATGTTTTACCATTGAGATTGACAGAAATTCCCATGGAGAAACCATTATCATCACAGAAAGAGGCAGATCAAAGAGGTTTCAAGTTGGAATCGGATTGGGTTGTGCGGCATGGTTTATTGATCAGTTAAGAAAGGCAAAAACTGTAGGGGAACAAAGTTTTTGTCAGGTCTTCAGAAGTAACAACTATACTTTCTGGGTGGAGATTAACAGAAATAAAAGTGGAACTTTCATGAAACTTTCTTGGGGTGGAAGATATGAAGCCATCCAATCAATCATTTTACCGAAAGGGGGAAGAAGTGAAGGATGGAGTCAGATGGAGGAGAACTTAAACAATTTCTTGTATGGGAAAAGCAAGGAGGGTACGAAGCAAGTTATGGAGAAAACGGTGCATCAAAAACAGAGGGATCAATCTCCAAAGGCTCAGCTAGAAAGCAAGTGCAGCTTGATGAAACAAGGAGGTATGGAGGAGCCGAATTTGGAGAATTCCAAATTATCCTGGGGTTGTACTGTGATTTGCGAAAGGCAGGCGGTCTTTCAGTCCTGGAAGAACATTGAAAGAGGTTTGTCAAGTTGGCTGGGAAGGGAGGTGGTGCTTTATCCTTACCAAAACAATAAAGCCTTCTTTGTATGCGAAAACTGCGAGGAGGCAGATCAGATTGTTAGTCATGGAAAGGTTCCATCGCTGGGGCAACCGAAGGTCCGTCTCTTTGATTGGGCACAAGGTCTGAAAAAGAACCTGAAGAAGGTGGTGAGCTGGCTGGGTTTCAGTAAGGGGGCTTCCAGTCCATTGGTGGTCGCATAAACATTTCAAGCAGATAGGTGATGTTTGTGCTGGCTTGCTTGAAGTAGATAACATGACAGCTGGTTTCAAGCATCTGTTTGAAGCTCGAATTAGAGTTAAAGGGAATGAGAATGGTTTCCTCCCGAAGTTGGTGATGATTAAGTCTTCTCTAGCCCATACCTTATGCTTAGTAAAGTATGGTGCAGTGTACCCAATGTAATTAGTTGTATTTTTATTTTTCTTCCTTTTCCTTGTGTATATTTATTTTTCTTCCTTTTCCTAGTTGTATTTTTATTTTTCTTCCTTCTCCTTGTGTATAAATACACACAAATGTAGGTGCTTGGTATACACAATTCAATATACAAGAAGAAAGAAAATTGCTACATCTGTTTGAGTTTTTCTTCATGGTATCAAAGCAAGAGCTTTAGTATCCTGCCTCTGCTTCTGTGTTCTTCATTTCTTCTCTTGTGAATTGTGTTTCTTCTATTGATATGAACCCTTTCAGTTCTGAGTCTAACACCAACATGGTTGGTGCTTCTGATAGTGAGGGAAATCCCAATCTTCGTTTGAGTTCAGTTTTGCTAACTGAATTCAACTATCTCCCTTGGTCAAGAGCTATAACTTTAGCTCTGGGAGGAAAAGCAAAGCTTGGTTATGTTAATGGAGGCAACACTAAGGCCTGAGGTGAACTCCACCAATTATGATGCTTGGCTTTGCAAGGATCAGCTTGTAATGCTCAACTCCATAGAGCCCAAGATTGCTGAAATTTTCAGCTTCTCAGAGTCATCTATGGATCTCTGGAAGTTTATTGAGGAGATGTATGGAAATCAAAATAACTCAGCTCGTGTCTTTCAACTCAAGAGAGACATTGCCGATTTTCAACAAGAGGGAAAGTCATTTGTCCAATTCCTTGGAAGTTTAACAGGTATGTGGAATGAGTTAGATGCTTATAGACCTCACACCATAGATCCTGTTATTTTATTGAAGAGCTAAGGAAGATAAAATCTTTCAGCTGCTTGCTAATCTCAGTTCTGATTATGAAGACTTGAGGAGTCATATTCTTATGAATGAGGTCTTGGCCTCCTTCAAAAGTGTTTGTGATATAGTCCAGAGAGAAGAGGCCAGAAGAAAAGTAATGAATCTGGATGTGAAGACAAGTTCTTCAGATACAAGTTCTTATGTTTCAAATCATAAGCAGGTTGAGGAAAAGGTGTACAAGGGAAGGCATCCAGACTTGAAGTGCAGTTATTGTAAGGGTGTTGGTCACATAAGAGAAAGGTGTTGGATTCTCTATCCAGAGCTGAAGCAAAAGTTTGCCAAGGAAAAGGCAAACAATCAGAAGAATTGGGGGGGGGGGAACAATCACAAAGCCAACTTGGCTTCTAGTTCTTCTACCTCATATGGAGTTCTGGGCTTCACATCGAATCCAAGCATACTCATCAATGATTTTGCTGTGCATCTTCAACAAAAACAGAAGAAACATGAGAATGCAGCTGAAGGTGACAACCACACTGCACTACTTGGAAAGTTCGCAGGCTTTCTTGCAGAAGCTGATCATGTGAATCAAAGTGATATTCCAGGTATCTTAAATGCCTTCAAAACAACATTAACTGTGAATGCACGATTATTGGGTTATAGATTCTAGAGCCATAGATCCTTAATAGAGAAAGAAATAATTGGCTTTTACAAGAATCTTTATTCAAGTCAAGAGGAAATAAGTTTTGGAATTGAATTGGAACCCTATAAGTGCAGAAAAGGCAATTTGGCTGGAGAAGAGATTGGAGGGTTGGAAAAAAGCTTTCCTCTCGAGAGGAGGTAGGTTGACCCCTATCACCTTTTCTTTTTACTCTAGTGGATGTCTTGAATAGACTTATAGAGAGGGCGAGATATTTCGATCTGATAGAAGGACTGGTAGTTGGGAGGGAAGATGTTGAAATTACTCATTTGCAATTTGCGGATGATACAATCTTCTATTTGAAAGATGATGACCAGTCCTGGAACAACCTAAATAACATTCTAGAATGCTTTTGTTTGCTTTCAGGTATGAAAATCAACAGATCTAAATGTTCCTTGGTTGGAATAAACACAGAGGTTGAGAGATTAGAAAGTCTGGCCGAGGAACAAGGATGTGAAGTTGGAACTTAGCCTATGAAATACCTTGGCCTTCCTTTAGGCGGCAATCCAAAACAAGCCTTATTTTGGACCCTTGTTATAGAGAAAATTGAGAAGAGATTAGAGGGTTGGAAAAAAGCTTTCCTATCGAGAAGAGGTACGTTGTCCTTGATCCAAGTAGTTCTAAGTAGCCTGCTCTTTTCCAAATTCTGGTGGGAGTGGCAAAGAGATTAGAATCTCTTCTTAAAAATTTCTTTTGGGACGGAGTTGGTGAGGGTAAGAAAGACCATTTGCTTCGCTGGGAGATTGTTCCGAAAACTAGAGGACTGAGGATTGGGAACTTAATAGCACGAAATAAGTCGTTTCTAGGAAAGTGGCTTTGGAGATTCCCTTTGGAGAGAATCCTTGTGGCACGCTGTGATAAGGAGTAAATATGGGTATGATGAGAATGGATGAGATTCTAAACTACTTGTGGGTGGATCAAGTCGAAGCCCTTGGAAACATATTTCAGCTAGGTTAAGCACTTTATCCCTGTGTCACAAATTAGTTGTGGGAAATGGCAAAAGGGTGAGGTTCTGAGAAGAAAGCTTGAGGATCAGCCCTTCAGTCTCTGCTTTCCAAGGTTGTTTAGGCTTTCGAGATATGCCAATTATGTGGTGGAAATATTGATTGTTCATGCAAGTTTTTCGTTGAGTTGGGATTTTGGTTTTAGAAGAAACTTAAATGACCTGGAAATTGAGGAGTTTGCCTTGCTGATGGTTAAGATAGGAAATGTTAGATTAGTGGAATCCAAACTAGATGAAAGGAGATGGAACCTTGAGTCTAGTGGATTTGATAGTTGAAACATGTATACCTTCAGATGCTTTCTTGGGAATTGAGATTAGCTTCTTTAAGTAGTAATCTGTGATTTCAGCTGCACACCTGCATATCTCCAATGCACGACGAGCATCTCCAGAAATAGCTGCCACCTAGAAACATGTTTAAATAATGTCAAAGATCAAGGCTCAAATTGAATCTCCTGATGAAACATAAAAGATACACCGACCTTTCTTGAAGCAAACTCTATAGCTTGTTTTTCAAATGCATCAATTCCTCTAAGCCAACTCGAGATAATCAGCTCAGTAACATGATATTGTGCAAAAAACACCATTCAAAGCATGGAATTAAAATATCCATAGGAGGGATATTATTCAATTCATGAAACGCACACTAAAAACATCACTACATATGAACACTACACCATTGCGTATTGAATATAGAGGGAGTAGAGAGTCAGGTAGTGGGAGAGAGAGGGATATGAGGGAAAGAAGAGAGGGAGTAGAGTCTAAAGCTCAAGCCTAGAGAATTTAGAGTGGAATCCAAACGTTTCTCCATTGAGATTGACTGGAAATCTCGTGGAGAAACCATTATCATCTCCAAAAGAGGCAGATGAAAAAGATTTCAGATTGGTTTCGCCTGGGTTGTGCGGCATGGCTCTTAGATCAGCTAAGAAAGGCAAGGAGTATAGGGGAACACAGGTTCGGTCAGGTTTTCAGAGGAAACAGTTATACTTTCTTGGTGGAGATTTACAGGAACAGAAGTGGAACTTTTATGAAACTTTCTCGAACAGAACAAAAATAAAGATTTACTTGAATAAATTAGAGCCATAATGTATCATGCAAATGTGCCCAAGAAATTCTGGTCCCAAGGAGTACTTACTGCTACTTACCTCATTAATAGATTGCCAAGTAGAGTTCTAAATTCCAAGTCACCATATGAGGTCTTGAAGGATAGAAGGATTGATCTATCACACTTGAGAGTTTTTGGCTGTGTCTGTTATGTTCATATTCAAGATGTGCATAGTGACAAACTTGACCCTAGGGCTGTTAAATGTATGTTTTTGGGATACTCAGCAACACAGAAGGGTACAGATGTTATAATCCAGTCACCAGAAAAATTTGTGTCAAGAGATGTGAAGTTTGATGAATATGTTTCTTATTTTTCAAAGAAACTTGATTCTAATAGTCAGGGGGAGTGTTTTCAAGATCTATTTCCCTTGCCTAATGTTTCTGTTGATAGTGAAGGAAGTTCAACTCCTATGGTTTCTATGCCTTCTTCAGATCAAGGCTCTCATGATAATCTCTTGAATCATGAGGTTGCTAATGAACCTCATGAACCTGAAGAATCTCCATTGGTGGTTCCAGTTGCTCAAGATGATCATATTTCTTTAGTTCTTCCCAGAAGATATCCCACTAGAGAGCAAAATCCTCTAGACAGGTTGGGTGACTATGTTGCTCACAAGGTTAAGTATCCCATGACAGATTTTATCAACTATAAAAAGCTGTCATCCTCACGTTCTGCTTACTTGAGTGCTATTGATAATGTTAATGAGCCTCAGATTTTTATAAAGCTAATCAACATAAAGTGTGGAAGCAAGCTATGAAAGAAGAGTTGCATGCTCTTGATGAAAATAAAACTTGGAGTGTTGTCAAACTTCCAAGAGGAAGAAAACAGTGGGGAGTAGGTGGATTTATAAAACCAAGTTCCATTCTAATGGAACCATTGAAAGGCAAAAAGCTCGATTGGTTGCTATGGATTCACACAAACCTATGGGGTGGATTATAAAGAAACTTTTGCACCTGTCGCAAAAATGAGCACTGTGAGAGTTCTCCTTTTTGTTGCTGTTCATCAGGCTGGTCTTTACATCAAATGGATGTTAAAAATGTCTTCTTGCATGGGGAACTTCAAGAAGTATACATGAAACTTCCTCCTGGTCATCCTCAATCTAATGACCCTAACATGGTGTGCAGACGCCAAGTCCCATTATTATCCTTTCAAAAGATCTTTTCATGATTCTTAAAATGGGTAAACTTTGATCTGTGGAGATTTTCTCAAGAGTTAAGCATATGGTTTTGGTCCCATTCTTGCACTTAGTTGTTAAATGAGATTATCCAAGAAATTTTTTTCACAAAGTGCTTATATCTGTTGAAAAATGCAAGCTATTTGTTGCCTTACAATCTTTTCTCTTGCATTTACTTGAGTGAATATAGTCATATCATGTGTGAACAGAAGAGAGTATGCCTAGTAAGGAGGATTAAATTAACTTAACATGCTTGCATGCTCATTTTCTCACTTCTTGCTTATTCATACCGTGAAACATGTTTATGATACTTGGAATTTGTGTGCTTACATCTGAATTCTTAAACTTGAAATCTGTGTTTAAAGATTCTGAGACAATCATTTAGAGGCAATAGTAGAGTTTTTTAATTAGATTTGCTAAGGGACTAGCAAATGATAAGTGTGGGGTAGTTGATAAGAGCATAAAATGCTACGTTTTTAATGTGTTTTTATCCCTATTTATACTTTGTTTAACTCTTAATTTTGTAGATTCGAGTCGTTAAATTGAGTCATGACTGTTTGGTGGAGAACAAGTGAAAACGTGCTTAAATAGAAGAAAATGTGGAGTTTTAGCAGAATCCTAATCACACTAGGAATGTAAAGTCAATTTCGGCGTTTTTAAAACAACGAAGATTTTCAGAAGTTCATTGAAATGAGAATCCTTATCTAGGAAACCAAGTTGAGTTAGGAATCCTCATTGAATTAGGAATCCTTATTTAACAAGGAAACCAAGTGAACTAGGAATCCTTATTGAATTAGGATTGCTAAGCTCTATATATACCCTTGTTGCTGACTAACAATTATTTCTCTCATTTACAGAAATATTCCAACATGTCAAAGGGAGAGCTGTGTTCGAATTGAATTCCAAAAGAGAGGAGGTTGCAGCCGAATTAATCTCAAAAGGAGGAGGTTGCAGCCGACTTGGATTCTCTTGTGTTTCAATTGTTTCTTGGTTTAATTCTCAACATATGCATGTAATGGTTCAAATTCAAGTCTTAGGGCAGTAGATTATTGATCGAATTTATGATATAATTTGGTTTATTTTCAGAATTTGTGTACACAAAAAAATCTTATGCACAAGGGCAGCCTTGGCCATGGCTGTTCCTTGTGTATTGATTTCATACGCTTATTGAATATAAGTTGAATCATACGCGAAGTTGGTTCAATTTGTGTTCATTCTAAGAGCTAGAATAATTCTGGAAATTTACATGTCGATGTGACATGAGGTGATGCCATACTTGCTAACACGTTTCCAATTCGACTTACTGTGTTTATGTGCCTTTTGTGTTTAATTTCTACGCGAAGTGTCTTTAAACCGATTAGTACCATGTTTAGGATTATACGCGAAGTTAATTCTGAATAATTGTGAAGTCTTGAATGATTAGAATAACCGTGAAGGCTCTAATTAAATTGGAACTAAATTGGATTATGAAATCGGTTTTTAACCTGCTGCCCTATTCCGTTATTTGAGTTTGTTACATGTTTAGAGAGTTATGTGTTTTGTGTGGAGTGGTTGATCAACTGTATATAATTAGTTTTAAGATTTTTGTTAAGTATTAGTTTCTTTAGATGATATACTCTTATATCCCCCCTATGTTTAATTAATTATGTTAACATTTTCTGTTTTCGATTACCCTTCAATATCCCCGGACTGAACGATACCTACTTATTCGTACTAACGATGACATTTTGCAGGGTTATAAAGTTGTGAGGTTTGATTTGATCACACGTTTATATGTGCGTGACGTGAAAAACTCTCACCAATCTGCAACAGGCATTTTGCATGTCACTAAAGATACTAACACTACTGTTTTAAACTGAAATGCAAAGAAATAGTCTTAGCCTCTTAGATGGTCAGTAGATTATGTTATGTCACACATATATGCTCAGAACTTAATAAAGTAGTAAGCCTTACCGAACATTCAACAGCATATCATGTCCAGGAAATGCTTCTCCATTGCTTGTACACAGATTATATACTGTCATTGCCAACTGCAATGCAAAACATAACTTGATGAGAGCATAACCCGCACAATACTACAACTATGCTAGAATTCTACAATACATGATAGAGGCTAGGGCACGAAAATTAAAATAATTTGGTTTTCATTTGTGATGCACATTGATTGTCCAATTTTCAAGGGTGAATTTTTTTTTCCGGGAACGGGGTGAAAATTCTATTAGCCATATGAGTACCATCATCTGTGGTAAATATTAAATTTCAAATACAAAGAATATGAATGAGCCATACAAAAAGTGAATAGACATTTCATAGAAGGGGAGAGATGAGAAACTCACCTTCTAGAAAGTAGTTTCACCCATTCCTGTTTTATAGAGTTCATATACCATAGCCATCAAATAGATATTACTCAGTTTGGAACAAGTTTTCATCACCTGCAAGGAATAGAAGTCATATTAAGTTTAGCAAATCTATCTGTTTCGAGAATATCAACTCTTAAACTGCAACAAATGTAGGTGCTTGGTATACACAATTCAATATACAAGAAAGAAAATTGCTCCATCTGTTTGAGTTTTTCTTCATGGTATCAGAGCAAGAGCTTTAGTATCCTGCCTCTGCTTCTGTGTTCTTCATTTCTTCTCTTGTGAATTGTGTTTCTTCTATTGATATGAACCCTTTCAGTTCTGAGTCTAACACCAACATGGTTGGTGCTTCTGATAGTGAGGGAAATCCTCCCAATCTTCGTTTGAGTTCAGTTTTGCTAACTGAATTCAACTATCTCCCTTGGTCAAGAGCTATAACTTTAGCTCTGGGAGGAAAAGCAAAGCTTGGTTATGTTAATGGAGCAACACTAAGGCCTGAGGTGAACTCCTCCAATTATGATGCTTGGCTTTGCAAGGATCAGCTTGTAATGTCTTGGCTGCTCAACTCCATAGAGCCCAAGATTGCTGAAATTTTCAGGTTCTCAGTCATCTATGGATCTCTGGAAGTTTATTGAGATGTATGGAAATCAAAATAACTCAGCTCGTGTCTTTCAACTCAAGAGAGACATTGCTGATTTTCAACAAGAGGGAGTCATTTGTCCAATTCCTTGGAAGTTTAACAGGTATGTGGAATGAGTTAGATGCTTATCGACCTCACACCATAGATCCTGTTATTTTATTGAAGAGCTGAGGAAGATAAAATCTTTCAGCTACTTGCTAATCTCAGTTCTGATTATGAAGATTTGAGTTATATTCTTATGAATGAGGTCTTGCCCTCCTTCAAAAGTGTTTGTGATATAGTCCAGAGAGAAGAGGCCAGAAGAAAAGTAATGAATCTGGATGTGAAGACAAGTTCTTATGTTTCAAATCATAAGCTGGTTGAGGAAAAGGTGTACAAGGGAAGGCATCCAGACTTGAAGTGCAGTTATTGTAAGGGTGTTGGTCACATAAGAGAAAGATGTTGGATTCTCTATCCAGAGCTGAAGTAAAAGTTTGCCAAGGAAAAGGCAAACAATCAGAAGAATTGGGGGGGGGGAACAATCACAAAGCCAACTTGGCTTCTAGTTCTTCTACCTCATATGGAGTTCTGGACTTCACATCGAATCCAAGCATACTCATCAATGATTTTTCTGTGCATCTTTAACAAAAACAGAAGAAACATGAGAATGCAGCTGAAGGTGACAACCGCACTGCACTACTTGGCAAGTTCGTAGGCTTTCTTGCAGAAGCTGATCATGTGAATCAAAGTGATATTCCAGGTATCTTAAATGCCTTCAAAACAGCATTTAAGCAGACCAATTTTCTCTCTCGGTTTGGGTTGGATGGTTTTTGGGCCAGGAGCTGGGCTTAGGCTTGCGTTTTGGTCCAAGACTTTTATTTTTATTTCAGTTTTGTTTTATTGCATTTTAAATTTAATACTAAGTGAATTTATGTCACCAATAATACACTATCATGTGTTGTTAGGGTACTAAGGGTCTTTGTGTTGGTCTATGCACCTCGTGTGTCATCTATTCTAGGTAGATGGCATATCTTTTGTTATCTATTCTAGAATTCTACAATACATGATAGAGGCTAGGGCACGAAAATTAAAATAATTTGGTTTTCATTTGTGATGCACATTGATTGTCCAATTTTCAAGGGTGAATTTTTTTTCCCGGGAACGGGGTGAAAATTCTATTAGCCATATGAGTACCATCATCTGTGGTAAATATTAAATTTCAAATACAAAGAATATGAATGAGCCATACAAAAAGTGAATAGACATTTCATAGAAGGGGAGAGATGAGAAACTCACCTTCTAGAAAGTAGTTTCACCCATTCCTGTTTTATAGAGTTCATATACCATAGCCGTCAAATAGATTTTACTCAGTTTGGAACAAGTTTTCATCACCTGCAAGGAATAGAAGTCATATTAAGTTTAGCAAATCTATCTGTTTCCAGAATATCAACTCTTAACTGCAACATTTTTCATTTTTTTAGATACCAAACTATACACCTCACTCAAGAGCATTGATTCTGTCTTCTAAGATATAATCTACCATTAAAAGCAAGAAACCTGGATATGAGGGGCCTGGAACATCTCTTCGATGTGGCTGCATCAACCTCTGCCATACGAACAAGGGCTTTTCCTACAGAGTTTAAACATATAAATCCTCTAAGGTAAAAGCACTGAGGTACAGGAGAAGAAAATAACATGTCCAACAAGGAAGCACATATATTGTGAGAGCTGCAAGAGATGACGATGGTTTGTCATGCCAATCAGGCAACAGAGAATTTCTTTCTTTATTCTATTCTTATTTCAATACTTCAAAATCGAAGAAAGAAAAGCAGTAAATAATTATAATTCCTTGGTTATATATGCCACGATTTTTGGAGAGAAATATGGCAAATACAATGAGGCTTGGAGAGTGACATGCTCACAGCACATCAATAGAAAGCATCAGACTTCTGAACTAAGCCCAAATAGAAGTTGAAGCACAGAGACATAACCAGAATTGTATCAAACAGAGTAGGCATTTCCATAACACAAATATACACATTACACAAATATACACATTCCAATGCATCTAGGCCTTCTATCTATTACGTGGTATCTGTCTGATTTACTTTCTTCGGAGTCCATTTTTAGATAGAAGGCCAAAAGTTAGTAGTAATATAGTAGTAATCTTTCAATCAATTTTTTTTAAACATAGCATCAATTTGTGAAGTCAGTCTGGTGATCAATAGTTGAAGCATGTATACCTTCAGAAGCTTTCTTGGGAATTGAGATTAGCTTCTTTAAGCAGTAATCTGTAATTTCAGCTGCACACCTGCATATCTTCAATGCATGACGAGCATCTCCAGAAATAGCTGCTACCTAGAAACATGTTTAAATAATGTCAAAGATCAAGGCTCAAATTGAATCTCCTGATGAAACATAAAAGATACACCGACCTTTCTTGAAGCAAACTCTATAGCTTGTTTTTCATATGCATCAATTCCTCTAAGCCAACTCGAGATAATCTCTTGAAGCTGCTGATAATTATAGGGGACAAAGCAAAGCCCATGGATTCCCATTCGACTTGAAATTCATGGTATTCGCTATGCCTGAAATATATATATATATATATATATATATATATAAGGAGTTAAGGATGTATTTATATATATAAGGAGTTAAGGATGTATTTGAGTATTCAACAGCATGCCAGTCAACATCATTCTTTTAATAATAACTGTTTCTAATTTTATTCCTGGCATCTGATAAGAGAAACAGCACGGGATGCTGTATAAATGCAATGATAATTCAACAGATAAGCCTAACTTTGAGTTTGGCTTTGTAGGCCAGCCAAAAGAAGACGTCCTTAACATTTGTTTATTTAAAGAATACTCAAAGTTTTAAAGGATATTGTAGAGCACGTCTAAAATAATTAAAATCAATTTTAACATCACAATATGCACAAGGTACCAACTAATAAAAGAAAAATTGTTACCGATTGGTTTCTGGTCACAAGAAGATCAATCTCATCCATAAGAAGAATATAAGGTTTGTAATCCTCTTTGCCGAACTTCTTTCCATTGGAAAATCGCTCATATAGCAAGTGGAGAGCCTTTTTCCAACCAACTCGATGCCCAATTAATGCTTCATATATAACCTGCGCAAACATAAGCTGTATTAAAGGACGTCAAGTGCATCCAATCTTGATAAACAAAGGAGCATCAGTGTGAAGCAAACTTGCCCTGTACATATTCTGAGGTGATGCCAGCTTTAGACCATATACCTCAATGAAACAGTAAGGCCTTATTCTTCCAGCAACAACTTCAGACCTCAAATTCCTCATTACTGCTAGTACACTCATAGTCTGCAGTTACACAAATATAATAAGGGAATTAGTCAGTTGTTCAATGCATAAAAAGATGAAATTTATAGGCTTTCTAAACTAATGTAGCTATCTATTTAAGAATACAACTAACATAACCTATGTTGGCAGAATCATTTGTGTGATAGATATCCCTCCTGAGATTATGCGGTTGTCTTCCAGCGGCAGTCTCTTCGGGGATTACATACCAACACACCCAACACCAATAGGTACCATCAGCTTCTTTCCATATACTGCACCAAAAACATAACTCCATAATCACAATCACATACATTACACCAACAAAAAGCAGTGAAAGCTATCTATATACCAGCTTCAATGCGGGCAGCCCACAAGTCGCTGGAGAGAAGCTTCTCTCGAAATGTCCTAACCAGCTTCTCCCCCTTCAGGGGTATTGGGAGCTGGACCTGTAACCCCAATCTGCGAGCCTTGCAAAAACCGCAAACCCAATCGCCTTGGGGGACCTCCTTCAAGGGAGGGTTCAAGCATTTAAAATGAAAGCTCGCACTCAATCATCACACGCATCCCAGACTTGAAGCAAACCCTAGATTGCTTCTCCACTTGCTCATCCTCTCTTCTCTAGACACACACATCATCTCCGACCTCGAACTCGCCGCCGTCATACACCACCTTGTAAAACACCTTGCCTGCCTCTCTTCCTTTTCTTCTTCTCTCAAGGCTCCGCTCTGCTCTGCTTTTCGATTTCTTGGATTTATCAGATTTGACAGGGACAATTGACATTTGAGGAGCCGAATTGGAGTTGGAGGGAGAGAAGGAAACAGATATATTATCAAGTACTTGAATTTGCGAAACAAGGAGCATACAATATGCAAATAAGGAGATGCAAAAGTAGCAAAACAAGCTAGGTACATTTGTTTGCTAGTCTGATGAATAATTCACCTCCGAGAATCTAGATCGAAACATAACTGCATGATGAAAAGTTGGTTCAGTACGTTACTAGGTAGAATGGAAGAATCCAGGCGTTTTTGTGCCCAAGAAAACCTGTTGAGAACAAATGATAAATAACAAAAAGAAAATAAGACATTTGAAGTACCATGACATTATAAAACAACTCAATATAATTTCAAATTTAAGCTGTACCAGGTTTATGATTTTATACACTAAATGTGTACGCAGGACTTGTTAGTCACTAGAAGTAAAGGACGAGCCTAGGTGCGGAGAGTAAGAAACGGAAGTATCAGATAATAGCTACCATGTATTGCCATTCAAAGGGAAAAATTTACAGATCCAGTGGTTAACATTTAGCTCAGTGTAGATCAATTTATCTTTTACATCATGAGCTACAGTAAATGTCAATGCTTGGCTTTAAAGGAATAACAGTAGTTGCTAAAATCAGCAAATAATTACGGTGAAGATAATCTACATTAGCAGGGATCCTTAAAACATTTAGACTAGAAGCCTTTGCGAGGGATTGCATATGATTCAAAGCAGTAGGAGTTGCTATAATTAACAAAATGATCAATCGCTACTCAACTAAATGTGTGCGCAGGACTTGTTAGTCACTAGAAGTAAAGGACGGGCCTAGGTGCGGAGAGTAAGAAACGGAAGTATCCGATAATAGCTACCATGTATTGCCATTCAAAAGGAAAAATTTACAGATCCAGTGGTTAACATTTAGCTCAGTGTAGATCAATTTATCTTTTACATCATGAGCTACAGTAGATGTCAATGCTTGGCTTTAAAGGAATAACAGTAGTTACTAAAATCAGCAAATAATTACGGTGAAGATAATTTACATTAGCTGGGATCCTTCAAACATTTAGACTAGAAGCCTTGGCGAGGGATGGTATATGATTCAAAGCAGGAGTTGCTATAATTAACAAAATGATCATCTGCTACTCGACTTAATTGCAGATTCGTGACTGCCCAACTTCCATCCATTCCTCTTCTACACACAACACATCCTTACTGATCACATCAGAAATTCAACCCTACTGGTATATACTAGTCCCTTCAAATGGAGAAATTTTTTTGCGGAGGATATATGACCCAGGGCTCCTGTGTCCAGAAACCTAACGCTGAATTGTGAAAACACAGCAGTTTCCCTTCAAAGTAAAGGTACATCCCCTAAAGTTGGACCCTAATGTATGCAATCCTTTTCTTTCACCAGAATTAACTATCCTCCCATTTTGCATTCTCATGATTTTGATACACTTTCTTGTTTGACAGGGGTACTTAAAGAGCCACTAAAAGAGTTACATTATTAACATCCATGTGAGTTCATGTATTATTTCTGAATCATCTGAGAGTTTGAAATGTCAAATGGTAAGACATATCAACTGAATGCTTAAATTCTTTGCTATATGTTCATGGTTAATACTATCTATGTCTTTTATAACTCCTATAAGATAGGAGAAGATTATATGATATTCAATAGAAAGGGCATATGCATGTGATCCCAGTGGAGCAATGCAATAAGTGAATCAACTGATAAGCATAAGAATCAAACATTACCTGAAACTGCAAGAATTTCACCGACATCCTCAGTTCTTTTGTCCATTTGAGCTTAGGAAACCCTAGGTTATAAACAACTTGCTGGCTATGATTACGGATAATGTCTGAAACTATGCAGCACCCAATACAGCAAAAGTTGTTGGCTTTGTGCACCATGTGTCTGTAACCGCACGTCTTACAGGTGTTGTCATGAGTGCCAAAGGAAACATGGTATCATCAGCTAATCCAGAACTCTCAACAGACATTTATGCCTCATGGGAGCTAGAGGAGTCCCCTAAAGGTATTAAACTAGGCATCAACCTTATAAGGATGAGAGGCTTCTGCAACCTTTATACTAGGCACCCCATTCTCATACTTGAGTGGATAAGCCTTATACACACCCGAAACCACCCTCCCCGATCCATCTCCTAAAAACCATTCACCAAATTCAGTGATTCTTCCCCTCTTAAAACCCATCATCAATCCAAAAATCAAATTCAAATCGTAAAACAAAAACTATAACAGAATTGAAACAGACACACAATCAATACCAACTACCAACGGGGAAGAGAAATCGAAGAAATAAAACTAGAACAGAATTGAAACAAAAATCAAAATTACCCAGAACAGAATCAATATCAAAACCTAGAACCGAATTGAAACAATCACAATCAAAATAAGAATTACCCGCGGAGAGAGAATTGAAGAGAGCGTCAGATCCACAATCCGATATTGAGATTTGAACAGATCGAGGGAGAATTGAGAGAGCAAATTCTGGGCGAAATTGCAGATTAGGATTTACTGGGTCGCGAAGAACAGATCTAATCGAGCGAATTGAGAAAGTGAAGTAGCGTGAAACACCGGGACGCGTATTCATTAGACGCTCTTTCTGGCTCTGAGCTGTCCATTTAGGTGAAACTTACCAAAATACCCATGGTTTGGTTTAGTGGGATTACCAAAAAACAAGGTCAATCACGTAACTGTGCACGGGGAGAAAAGGGTACTGCAACGGTAACAAAGACTTCGGTCGATCGGTGCAACGGTAACAAAGAATTCGGTCTCCCACAATTTTCAGAAGATTAATTAAAATTAAAATAATAGAAAAATTTGTTTAATAATAATAATAAACGCCAAAGTTGTTTAGCCGTTCACTTTCATACCTTGATAGAAGCTGGCTAATTAGGAGTTGTTTTTGTCCCTTTGCTCAGGAAAGTTCTTGTATAATTATTATAATAAGATCACAGTCATTTGTTTAATCATGACACTGTTTAATCATGACACTAGTATATAGAAAAAATCCAGTCCAGTTCGAAGAAGAAGCACTTAATTGACAATGTTGAAGAGCGTTAAGTGGATGAGAGAGGAAGTTCAGATCTACCAGATCTTGGTTATTTAAACAAAAGAAGAATTGACCCGGAATCATGACCCGATGATCGAGCTTCTTCGTCCGGTCATATGTTGGTGGCGGACCACGACCTTTCGCTTCATCTCTACAACAGTCGCTACTATTTTGTGCCTTGATAACGAGAGAGGAGCTGATGGGACATCAGACTTTGGGCGATAAGCTTGACGGTGACACGGAGGCCCTTCTAGTTTTGGGCGGTATCTCGGCATGTCTTCTTCTGACTTTTAGTATCTATGCATTAGTGTCTTTCTCATGTAGATGGTAAATCATAATAGATTTTAGTATCTAAAATTGGAAGCACCTTATATTGTCCAGGTTGCTGGGAAAATTACATAATTTTTGCTTAAATCTAAGATTGAATCATGATAATTCCAAGGAATCGAAAATTGGCTTGTGAAGAGAAGAGCATGGGAGAAGTTGCGTTGTTGTGGTGGGCAACAAAGCTGAGGCAATGGATATGGGAAGAGAGTCGTATATGCTTTAAGTAGAGGTCCCATCACAAAACACACAAAAGGTAAATTTGAAAGAAAAAATAAGCACGTGAGAGATGGTGGTTGATACAACTTTAATATTTTAACAAATACAAAATGACATTTGGCAAAGTGTCACACTCAGTTGAGTGTGTATATAACATTCTCCTTACTTGAGAGTCATGGAGGCATTTCATGGACAAATAAAGAGTCCTATACTTTTGTAAGGGAAAGTTCAAAGAGAAATAGGAAGTACGTCTATTACACAAAAACCCATGTCATGTGAATTAAATTTTTTCTCAAAATCTAAAAAATAATTAAGTGAAACCAAATATTTTATCGGAAGAGAAATTTCAAATATTGAAAACTTTTTTAAACTCTATCGTTTATTTTCTAAAGCTTTTTTCGAGACTTGGTTCTAATCAATTATTTTCTTTTTTATTTCCTTACTCATCCAATCATAATTTTATCAATAAAATACTTTTTTCAATGCCCATTTAGTACTAATTTTAAGGGTTGATTGTCTATTGCAATGAAAAACTTTTTTCAATGCCCATTTCAATTCATCTTAATAAAAATACTTTGTGTTTAGGAATAATCCTTCCGACACCATGCCTTCCGACCAGGAATAATCCTGGTCGGAAGGGAGAAGGCATGGTGTTTAGGATGTTGTTCAAATGGCGTGGAGTTTTTATCGATGGCTGGTATGATTCGATCTCCTTACGATCAGAACATAGGTGGTTGGTGGCGACGAGTCCATGGTGGTGGGGAGGAGATCAGAGATGCTCATATATGATCAGATTGCTCTGATTTGGCAAGCAGATTTCAATATGGTTTGGAGTCGTTGTGGGGTACGTCGTGGTTGGAAGGAGGTGTGGCACGCCGTTGTAATGGAGATGCAAGACGAAAGGAAGCTCGAAGCGTGCTCGACGCGACGAGGCTACCATCGGTGGCGGGATGATGTGGACCAGACGCGCAGGACGACGACATACTAACACAACCAATTTTTCCTCTCGGTTTGGGCTGGATGGTTTTTGGGCTAGGAGCTGGGCTTGGCCTTACGTTCTGGTCCAGGACTATTTTATTTTTATTTCAATTTTGTTTTATTGCATTTTAAATTTAATACTAAGTGAATTTATGTCACCAATAATGAACTATCATGTATTGTTAGGGTACTAAGGGTCTTTGTGTCGTTCTATGCATCTCGTGTTTCTTATCTATTCTAGGTGGACGTCTCTTTTGTTTGATTGAATGGTCGCAGCCTCCTAGTGAAGAAACTAGGTGTCGTCAGGATTATTTTCCGACAGAAACATGGTAGGAAAGCTAAATTATTGGACATTAGGATATGTAATTTTGGTACATGTCTACTGATTTTTCCATTATGTCACTGTTGTGACAAAACAAATAGAGTTGTCATTATAGCAGTACTCTTTGCTTGTTGGTGCTTGTTAGGATACAAGTATGTTGTAGAGATTATTGATATTATTTCGGGTCTTTGTAATCTTTGGTTTAGGCTTCATGTTTCTCCTTGTATTCGACAGTTTCATTATCGCAGGCTTGAGGATAGTCGCACCAGCCCTTTATTCATAAAAACAAAAAACGTTTTTACCCTTAACCTAAATGTCTACCACTCATCTCTCATTTTGATCTAAAACCATTCTCTATCTCTCTCCGGCAAAAACGACTAGTCACCGGAGAATTATGATGTCAAGACCCACCCCGGTTAACCCCTTTTAACCTGACCCATCCAGAAAATTTCGTCATAATCTTCTTTGAAAAGTGGACAACTCTTAACCTACAACCCACAATACACACTTCTATATATTCAACAACCACCCTCAAACTTCTAACGCCATCCTGCTCCAAAAAACATCATCCGCCACAAACAAGCAAATATCTTTAAATCAATTACGATACAAATAATGCCACGTCACACAGTTTAGGAGTAACATTTCACAACTACAAGGTTGAGATTAAACCCCCTAACACACATCCGCAATAATACAATCCCCCTATAGTTGTCAAACCTCTAATAACGATAAAAGGAAGCAAGAAAATTTACACAAGTAGGTATATAAGAACCTATTATAGAAAAATGGGTGTGGTAACTATTATAACACCGCCCAAAAATTCACCATTTTACCGGAATCAGGCGGGTTACAAAGGGTTGTAACCATGCTATTAGCTTTCCCCGAATTAATATTCAAGTATAATATCAAGATATTTTTGGTTCTGAGAGAAATAGATTATATGTTCTGAGGGTGCAAAATATACTAATACGAGTCCTCCGGTATATCTGAAATATTTCCGGAGCTATGGGCTGATTATTATGGATTTATTTAACTTACGAGAATATTAAAGGTTATTTATTTTACCGTAAAAATGTGAATTTGCGATATGTCGAGAAATTGGGAAAATTTCCTCTGGGAAGTTGCAGAGGACGTTAATACGAACTCGTGGATGTATCCTATGAATTAATCGGAGTTCGTATGCGGAAGTTATTCGGGATAATATATAATTACTGTGTGGTAAATAGTAAATATATCTATTTACTGTTCATGGTAACATTCTATTATTTGATCTGGGTCATTGATCTAAATAGATCAAATCCGGGTCGTTGTTTTTTTTTTAAATTTTGGTAATAGTTTCTTATGTTAGTGGATTTAAATACTACATGTTTTTCACAGATGAGTACTCTCGTTACACTTGGATTTATCCCATGCGTCGTAAAAATGAGGTCCTAACGCATTTTCAAACTCTTGTGGCTCTTATTAAAACGCATTTTCAGGGGTCCTTTCAATTTCTCTTATGGCACAGAATATGTCAACAACGTTTTTTTCACATTTTTGCACCACTATGGGTATCCAAAACGCTTCTCTTGCCCTCACACACCCCAACAAAATGGTTTGGCTGCGTAAGCATCGTCACACTGTTGCCACTATTAATTCCCTTCTTATCACTTCTCATGCTCCCGAGATCTATGTGTCAAAGCGTCTCTTACTGCTGTTTTTCTAATCAATCTTCTCCCCAGATCATTCTCAACGCACTCCACACCACTTCCTTAAGTGGGGGGTTCACCACGCGCCACCCTATAAGGTGGAGGTCATATATATTACCCTCGTAAAAGTCATGGTGAAGAAAAACACAACAAATCTGAAAAATCATAAAAGACTTTACTCCCGTAAATTAAAATATGCATTAAGTACGGTTCTCTGACCGTTTTATGATAATGGCCATAAATCCGAGAATTCCCCAATAAAATAAACATAACATAATTCCGCCGATTTAAACAAAGGGCTTACGGAAGGGGAGCAACCACCTTCCCGGCCCACCGACTCAATATAAAGAATAAATTCATGTTGTTTATAATTAAATACAAACATTAGTGCAAACATATCATTAAAATCAATTCCACTCAGACTTGGGCATTAGTCTGACGAAATTCGGATCGCTTATCAACCAAAAACTCCTCATCTCATGTTCAATGAATAATATTAAATTTCTATCGTCAAATGAAATCATTATTTAATATTGACAATAACGATACCCTCGGCTAAAACTCAAACTTAATCAACAAAAAACTCCGACATTCACCAATAGCTTAGGACTTCTTAAAATATTTATAAACCTTAATCGGCAATAATCGATAGCCGGAATAATATTTTATTATCCGCCAATGATACCAAACTAGAAAATTCCAAAACCTAACCAAATCTCCTCCAAAAATTACCAAATTTAAACCTCTTCTCATTTTATTGTATTAAATGGGCATGAAAAACTGCCCAAAACGTGGCAGCGCTGCCGCCACCGGAAATTCAGGTCAAAATTCCGGCCAACACCAATCGCCACCAAATTTGAACAGTAGCTTCGTCTCATCATTTTGAACAACTTTGTAGTTCAGCTCGAAGGCTAATTCTAACTTTAAATCTTCAATTCTCCCTCCACACTCCAAATCGAGCTACCAAATTCTAGAGAATTATAGTACTCAACAAGCCCAATAAAACCATATAAAGAACTCATCAAGTGGTGGCCTGAGGGAGAAATCCAGACACTGAACAGTGTCAAGGGCGCCTCTTGTCGTTATTCCTCCTTATCGGTGACAAGATAGCCCCATTTACCACCACCTACTTGTAGACAGTACTACATGCTTCAAATAGACACCAAGCACTCGCCCTAACTTCACCTTACAGAGGAGAAATCCGACGAAAAAAACTAGGTTTATGCATGCTACAGTAGTAACTTCTGATTTTACCATTTCACCTCCGGTAAACCCATATATACTCTTACCGCACAGTAACTTTTGTTTTTTGACCAACTTTTTTATACGAACTTTGATTTGAGCGTGCTACGTGTCCACGAACTCGAATTGATGTCCTCTACGACTTTCATGAAGAAACTTTTCCCAAATAACAATCCCTAGAAAAAGTCAACTTTATGCCTCTTATAGTAAAGTTGTTACTACAAATGGTAAAAGACTAAAGTAACCAACCGTAAAATAATTCTAAAATCGAGATGTGACAATGTGAATGAAGGTATCAAAAATGGCAAATCTTGAATATTCACAAGATTGTCTACCCTCATATCACAATGAAGCGGATTCCAGAAACAATGAAAGTTGTGCAGAAATGGAGAGAAGTAACTTGGAAACACAATAGTTGAATAGCAGAAAGTCGCAACTCCGGTAATTTATATAATTATAATGAATTCAGTTGTAATGTTTTAATTTATTTTATTTTTTTAACATGTACGTCCAAATATATATATATATATATACAAGAGTTCTACAAACTATTATCACTATATTGTTGCAAAAACAAATATTTAATTTTACAGTTTTTTTTTGAATATTTTCCTAAAGTAAATTATTCTATTTGAATTTGATAACATCAAAAAATAAATTATTTTGTTAAAAGTAAATGTAAAAATGATACAATTGATGAAATGACGAAAATGCCATAAAATTTAATAGTGTTAGTGGGCAAGGTATCAAAATGCTAATGAAATGAAGCTTCAGGTATGAAAATGCAGGTTTTTGATAGTTAGGTATGAAAATAGCATCATAGTTGCGGTGTTTTGTAATTAATCCTAAAAATTAATTAAAAAAAAGATAAAAAGTGCATATCATGTTAGGATGTAATTATTGAAGCTATTTCTTTAATAGACAACTAAAGACACTTGTGATTGTCTATCCTCATATCAGTTCTTTTGTATAATCACTAGTGCATATATGAAAATCATGGATGTAATAAAAGTGAAGCTAATTCCACAGCCATCTAAGAAGATAAAATGGAACGGGATCTAATATAACATTTCACGTACATCAGCAACAAACATTTTGAATGTCACTAAAGATACTAACACTATTGTTTCAAACTGAAATGCAAAGAAATAATCTTTGCCTCTTATATGGTCAATAGATTATGTTATGTCACATATATGCTCAGAACTTAATAAAGTAGTAAGCCTTACCCAACTATCAACAGCATAAATGCTTCTCCGTTGCTTGTACACAGATTATATACTATCATTGCCAACTGCAATGCAAAACATAACTTGATGAGAACATAACCTATGCTAGAATTCTACAATCTTAACATTTGTATATTTAAAGAATACTCCAAGTTTTAAAGGAAATAAGCATGTCTAAAATAATTGAAAACAATTTTAACATCACAATATGCACAAGGTACCAACTAATAAAAGAAAAATTGTTACCGATTGGTTTCTGGTCACAAGAATATAAGGTTTGTCATCCTCTTTGCCGAACTTCTTTCCATTCGAAAATCACTCATTTAGCAAGTGGAGAGCCATTTTCCAACCAGCTCGATGCCCACTTAATGCTTCATATATAACCTGCGCAAACATGAGCAGTATTAAAGGGCGACAAGTGCATCCAATCTTGATAAGCAAAAGGAGCATCAGTGTAAAGCAAACTTGCCCTCAGGTGATGCCAACTTTAGACCATTAATCTCAACAAAACAGTAAGGTCTTATTCTTCCAGCATCAACTTCAGACCTCAAATTCCTCATTACTGCAGTACACTAATAGTCTGCAGTTACACAAAGATAACAAAGGGAATTAGTCAAAGTTGTTCAATGCATAAAAAGATGAAATTTATAGGCTTTCTAAACTAATGTAGCTATCTATTAAAGAATAGAACTAATATAACCTTTCTGAATGTAGAGGCACCGTCCAAGACATTTATCATCAAAGATGGCACTCTTGATGAATGCAGTTAGCTCAAAAATTTCTGTACTGATCTTGCATACTTATCCCTGCAAGGTAAAGAACCATCAATTAACTGTTGAAATAACAAACCCAAAGAAAATTTTCAATGCACTGATCTTGCATACTTATCCCTGCAAGGTAAAGACTTAGGGAATGATGCCAATAGAAATGTTGATTTTGCTCTTTCAAGAGCAGTCTGCTTATGGCATCTAACATGATTAGGGATTTGCTTCATTCCAATTTTTTAAGTCCAAAGAACCGCCCCTTATGTGAATTCTGTAGATGCACAATCAACTAGTTTAAATTTCGGGCAGAAAACAAACTATAGTCCCTTTAAAAGAAAAAAAAAGGACAAACTATAGTCATAAGCCTGAGATAAAAAATTAAACAGAGAAGTGCCCATACTGCAGCCAACCCATGTGCTCGAAATGGTTTAGCCAGTATATTCTTTGTGCTCTCTTCTTCAAACTCAAGTTCATCTGTATCAGTCTGAGTCTGCCACATTTCCAATCTTCATCACTTAGCATCATCATCCTGCCAAGTGGTAAAACTGTAAAAGACAAAATTTACAATTGCACCTTAATATATTCAGCATGTATACAATGTGGGTGATTTCATGATAGGCTTAACTCTTCATCGTCATCAATTTCTGCAAGACGCTTGAAACTGTACCAGTGAATATCATATTCGTATTCGCATAAAAAGACATCATCCCCTTCATTGGCTTTGGCATATTCTTTAGGGTTCATTACAAAATAATGTTGAAGAATCGATTCCATCTGTAATAAAATGAATTAACAAAACAATATTCTTTAGGGGTAGCATTTTAACCTCTTATAATACAGATTTGTGATGGCAAAAGAGACAATATTAAGAAGAGACAAGAGATCAATACAAGTACATTAATGATTACAGCAGAGCAAGAACCTATTACACCATCGGATTCAAAGAATGAACCTTCCTTCCAAGATGTATGTCATCCCCTCCAACTCTTTCTTCCCGACCTATTTGACTCTCTGGCCACAGTTATTTAGGTGGTATCCCGAGATTGAAGAGATCGAATTCCTCCTGCCTGCATAACCGATGCAGTTAGCACAAAAGGGAGTTCAGTCACTTTCGGATCCGGATTCAATGATTGTTGAGCGAACGAAGCCAAGTGGCTTGAGCAAACAAAGGGAGATGAACAAAATGGGAAATATCAGTTGATAACTAAGAGAGCAAAGTGTATACAAAATGAAAAGAACAGTGCTTTAGCATTTAGTTGAGTTAATGAATGATAAAGGTTAGATATCAAGTATTACCTCAATGTTGGCAGAATCCTTTGTGGGATAGATCTCCCTCCTAAGATTATGTGGTTGTCTTCCAGTGGCAGTCTCTTTGGGGATTACATACCAACGCAACTGAAACCAATAGGTACCATCAGCTTCTTTCCATATACTGCACCAAAAACATAACTCCATAATCACAATCACATACATTACAGCAACAAAAAGCAGTGAAAGCAATCTATATAACTACTTTTCAATGCGGGCAGCCAACAAGTCGCTGGAGAGAAGCTTCTCTCGAAATGTCCTAACCAGTTTCTCCCCCTTCAGGGGTATTGGGAGCTGGACCTGTAACCCCAATCTGCGAGCCTTGCAAAAACCACAAACCCAATCGCCTTGGGGGACCTCCTTCAGACCTCCTTCAAGGGACCATCCTCATCTTACTATAACAAATAAAAATGGCAAAAACAATTTGAAGGAATCAAATGGAAAGAAATAAATTGTGGAAAGATCAATGATTTGCTGAAATGAAAAGGTATTTAAGGTTACCTCTGATCAGGCCATGTCATGGAGTGAGAAAACACAAAAACAATGATCGATGATATTAAAGGCCAATGATCGATGCATCTGATCCACAAGATGCAGACTTCAAAGGAATCAACATGTAATCTGGCCTTTTCATTGTGATTGTGTAAAGTTTCCTGCAACCATCCAGATAAGAAATTAGCGGTACAACTTGTAGTTTCCACAACTCCTTACACAGGTGATTCACACATTATAAATATTTATATACACACTGACACACACGCACATATATATATATATATAGCATTTCTTGGCTAAGGATGTCCTTATTTAGTATTACGGTACACATTTCCACTTTAGACTTGCTTTTCAGTCGAATTTTCACATCTCCACCTTCTAGTTTGTAGGTACTAATGTATAGATCATCCATGCAAAACTTCAGCCAATTTGGTAATGGATAAGACACCCAAAACTGCGTTTTTCTGCTATAAATATGAACGGTTCAAGTTCGACATAATTATGTTCATCCATTGTTTAAATCGAATTTGAGTGCCTTAATAATAACCAAATTGAGATGATCTATACATTAATATCTAAAGACTAAATGGTGGAGATATGAAAATTCAATTGTAAAGTGAGTCTAAAGTGGAAATGTGTACAGTAAGAATAAATGAGGACCTCCTTAGCCAAGAAAGGCTGCATATATGTATATGTATATATACATATTCAAACTTGTAATAGGTAGATAGACAACTAATATCCACTACCCAAAAATAACAAGGAACAGTAAATCGACCCTCTGCAATGAATCGGCCTGTGTGTACGGAGTCCTAATCTTCAAACAGAGCTAATATTCAGTTCCTTTCATTTCCTTGTCTAATAGTTTTCATCACCACTTTAAAAGAATGTGCGTGTTGCAAGCCCCTCTGTGTGGACAGAGAAAACAAATGGTGATTAAAAGCTACTTGTAACATACTCATTCAAAACCTAAACATCTTCAAATGCAGGCAGCCGCATAAACAGATAATTTTCAGAACATCTTTTTCTGTGTCAAACCCCAAGAACCATATTACTTTCCCACATCAATTGGGAATGATAGCTAGCATGAGACGATCACTTATTACTTGCTGTTTCTATCCTACTCTATAAACTACCACCTTTCCGAGACTGAACTGAACTAAAACATATCATGGAAAAAATGTACGGATGCATCTGCTCTCCTGACTCCAACAACTTTTCCATCAACTTTACAACCCTATTTTAGGAACTTACAAAACTAAAATAGGCTTTGATAATCAAATTGATGAGACACTCTTCCATTGTTTGACTCAAACTGAGTTATTAATGTGGAATCACAACACTATAATAGGCAAGAAATCAATTGCAAGATTTTTCTGATGAAATCTATCAAAATAAATTCACCAAAATTCAACACAAGGACATGTTAAGCAATTAGCGGGCACACATACTCAGAATATAGTATTTGTAAGTGTATTTGTTCGCCTGAAGTTTTAAGAAACAGAATTACCTGAGCAAAGAATCCTCCTAAAGCTGGACCAATGATTAATCTGATACCCCATGCTGTACTAACCTGAACACCAAGGCCCTGACTCTGGTATAGTAATTGTACAATCTTAACTTGTATATAAAATAACCAACATGACTTACTGTTGACATCCCTAACGCTTGGTGTTCTTCCCGAAAGACCACTTGCATATGCCTGGTAATTCAGGTAAATCAAATAAGAAAACTAGCCAGGAATATAGACGAGCCTGTAATCACATCATTATTCAGTACAATGTAATACCTTTATTGGTCCAAGCACACCATTTAAACTTCCAAGAACAAATCTAGTAGTAATAGCCATCCAAAAGTGTACACCAAGTCCAAAGAGAGTATTGAAAACAACCCTGAGAGAATAAAAATGCACATATCCACTGTCTGCAACAAAACATCCATCTCTAATAACTGCAGAAAAACTATATATACTCATTTCCAAAATTGCATTACTAACACTACAATGGTTCCTATTATTATGACAGGTTTTCGACCATAGCGATTAGCCCATCCCCCAGAAAACTGACGTCAATGCTCTTCCAAGCATATATGAAGACATCCTTAACATTATATGGAAGTGTGTTGTGAACACCAATTACAGAACTTAAATGTCACAAGCAAACAAATTTAGCCACCAAGAAAAACTGATGACATTCATCCCACCTACATACCCAGAGCATAGAACCCAATATCTTCCTCCCATTCGTCAATATGAAAATCCCTAATCTGTGATGCAAACACTTAGTATTCTGTAAACATGATATCAAGTAGAATTCATGGGTTCTGAAGGTTGCATTAGGGAGATGTGCAGTAATGCCTCTTTCTGAAACATTTGAACAGAGAGTGCTAAACTATTTTTGAGAATGTAAAGAGGAAAGATCTGGATGTTTTCTGGGAAAGGGCTCGGTTTTGGTCATCTTGATGGTGTCGATTTCGGGACAAAGCTCTTTTTTTGTACTTATTCATATCAGAATGCAGCTGTTTGTTAAGTTCACCATTTCTGAAGTTGTTTGGTCTCAACAAGTGTTTGAAAGAATTAGCTGGTGTATTCCATGGTAACTAATTGTCAGACACGATATCAGTAACAAAAGTCTTATTCCTTATTGCATATTAAAACTTGATCAGGTATCCATACATACAATAACACATAATGAATTTATAAAGATGCAACGGAAAAGGTAAAAAATAAAAATAAAAAAAGGAAACTTAAGTTTACCAACGATAGCATAGAGATAGAAAATACAACTGGCTGGAGTAGGGCATCAAGATAGTTAAACTACTGTGTTCCTTTCAAGTTCATGACCACGATAGACAGTCCAATTGTACTTTAAATCTTCCATTAATGTAATGGAAATGATTGACAGGTGAAAATTATTGAACTATCTAGTTCATGCACTGAACGAAGTTAATTTTCAGAGTTTATATCCTTTGTATCACCTTAGTGGTTCTTAATTTCTTCATGTTACAAACTAACTCAAAAAAAGAGGTTATGCAGATTATAGCCAGATCTTGGAAAATCACACAGAATCATCGTTCAGTTAATTTGCAGAGTTTATATCCTTTGTATCACCTTAGTGGTTCTTAATTTCTTCACATTACAAACTAACTCAAAAAAGAGATTATGCAGATTATAACCAGATCTTGAAAAATCACACAGAATCATTGTAACAAGTTAATAGTGGTATCAGCATAGAAAGACTGAAAGCTAAAGCCTATATATGCCTCCTGGACCAACAGGACTGAAGGACAACAATTAGAGTGTCAGATCAATGTGTTGTGTCTCCCTAAATATTCAGCAAACAAGAATTGCATTTATTTCATTTCTCAAATAAAATGAACAAAAAGCTATCTGGGGCAACAGATTCTGTTTGGCAAGAGCTAGCATTCAGATTCTGTTTGGCATGACAAGCCCAAACACATTTCCGAGTTTTTTTATCACTATCATGAAGGGAATAAGGAATACATCTAATAGGTAGTGGCAACTAATATCCACTGCCCAAAAATAACAAGGCACAGTAAATAGACCCTCTGCAATGAATTGGACTGTGCGTACGGAATCCAAATCTTCAAACAGACAACTAATATTCAGTTCATTTCATTTCCTTGTCTAATAGTTTTATAAGTCACCACTTTAAAAGAATGTGCTTGTTGCAAGCCCATGTGTGTGGACAGAGAAAAAAATGGTTATTAAAAGATCCTTGTAACACTTTCAAAACCTAAACATCTTCAAATGCAGGCATAAACATATATAGTTCTTGGGCCTCGACACAAAAAAATGTTCTGAAAGTTATCCAACTTTCCCACATCAATTGGGAATGATAGCATGAGACAATCACTTATTACTTGCTCCTTCTATTCTACTCTTTAAAATACTACCTTTCTGATACTGAAGTAAAACATAGCATGGAAATATGTATGAATGTACCTGTTCTTCATCAAGCCTGCCACCCTATTTTAAGAACTTACAAAACCAAAATAGGCTTTGATAATTGAATTGATAACACTCATCCACTGACTCATATTGAGATGTTAATGTGGAATCACAACACTCCGTAATAGGTAAGAAATCAATTACATGATGCTTTCTTTAAAGTGTATTGGTTCGCCTAAAGTTACAAGAAGTAGAATTACCTGGGCGAAGAATCTTCCCAAAGCTGGACCAATGATTAATCTGATACCCCATGCTCTGCTAACCTAAAAACAAAAACTCATAAGAACATGATATATTGCACAGGAATTGCGGGTAATTTCAAAGTCATCGGATTTCGTAGCTTCATCAGACTTCATAGGTCGTTCTGGCTTCTTTGATCAGGTTTGATGGACAAAATAAGAGAAAAACAAACCTGTAAATAAAAGAAGATAAGACACACATGTACATTAAAGATAATCCTGCCACTCCAATTACTGAACTACCTTTTACCATCAATTGATTTTGCATCTCATGTCCCTTATCCTAGTATGCAAACACTAACTAAAATTCACAAACTAAGCTATAAACATTAAACTTAATTAATGTAGGGAAACACCCTTTGATTCATTTAATACAGAAACCAAATGTAAATGAGATGTGTTTGTTTTTGAGGCTGCACCCGGATATTTGAATGGGTTGCCTGCGTACCCTTGGAGAGGGATCGAGCCACTCGTAGTTCAAGAATTCTAGTGAATGAATAACTCACTAGAGGGGTTTAATTTTTGAATGAGAATGGTGTTTGGGACAAATTTGGGGTAACTGAACCAGGGATTCGATTTTGTTTTTGGATCTGTGTTTGGGGGAAAGAAGCAAAAGACATCTAATCGTAAGAGACACACCATGCGACAATTATAAAGAACAAAGATTACTCACCACACAACGGTCTTGTAGCTACAGTTACAATTGAATTCAAATGATTTTGCATATTCAAATCCCTTATCCTAGTAAAACACTTATCAAGCTTCAAATACTAAACTTGTGACAGAAAAACACATATCAAGCTTCAGATACTGAACTTGTGACATGAACCAGACTATACACGAGTAGTTTTTTTATAAAAAATTAACAGGGGCTGCGAGAACACAAAACCCCACAGCATTAACCTGCATTTCACAAAAAGCTTGCACCTAAGACACAGAAGCCCATGCCATGGGAATAATAAACTAAACCTAGTCAATTTAGTTTCACAAAGAGCCATGGGAATAATAAACTAAACCTAGTCAATTTAGTTTCACAAAGAGAGTGCATAGTTTATTAAAGGTAACAAACTATTCTTCAACGCTTCCTTTATCGAGTTTTCTTGTGTTCCATGAATAAAGAAAAATGAAACATAAAAAACAATGTGAATCGGACTATGTTAAGTAGAAGGGAAATAACTGTTCGACTTGGAAGACGCTCGATAGAAAAATTGTTCTTACGGCAAAGCCAGATAGCAATCAAGAGAGTGAGGTTCCCATCCATAAGAAACCACAGAATGCACAAAACACTTTCAGAGTCCATTTGAGCTTAGGAGACCCTAGTTTATAAACAACTTGCTGGCTATGATTACGGATAATGTCTGAAACTATACAGCACCCAATACAGCAAAAGTTGTTGGCTTTGGGCACCATGTGTCTGCAACCGCACGTGTTACAGGTGTTTTCATGAGTGCCAAAGGAAACATGGTATGCACGAAATGGATAGGAGAATCCATATCATGGACAAGAAGAATATTGTCACGCTTTATGTCGCAATGCACAAAACCTTTTTCATGAATGCACTGGAGACCATTAAGCACAGACTTAGTGAACTCTTTAACCTCAAATTCGGACAATGCAGACTTCTCTATCCTACAGAGAGGAAGAAGTCCACTCTTGTCCGTAAGAACTGATGACAAAAGGGCAGTGGTGAAAGAGAGAAAGCAGCTCGGCCTCATCCAACAAGGCATCAACCTTGTAAGGATGAGAGGCGTCTGCAACCTTTACGGCCATGATACCAGGCACCCCATTCTCATACTTGAGTGGATAAGCCCTATACACACCCGAAACCGCCCTCCCCAATCCTATCTCCTAAAAACCATTCACAAAATTCAGTGATTCTTCCCCTCTTAAAACCATCATCAATCCAAAATCAAATTCAAATCGTAAAACAAAAACTATAACAGAATTGAAAGAGACACACAATCAATACCAACTACCAACGGGGAAGAGAAATCGAAGAAATAAAACTAGAACAGAATTGAAACAACGAAAAAAATCAAAATCAAAATTACCCAGAACAGAATCAATATCAAAACCTAGAACCGAATTGAAACAATCACAATCAAAATAAGAATTACCCGCGGAGAGAGAATTGAAGAGAGCGTCAGATCCACAATCCGATATTGAGATTTGAACAGATCGGGGGAGAATTGAGAGAGCGAATTCTGGGCGAAATTGCAGATTAGGATTTAGTGGGTCGCGAAGAACAGATCTAATCGAGCGATTGAGAAAGTGAAGTAGCGTGAAACACTCTTTCTGGCGCTGAGCTGTCCATTTCGGTCAAACTTACCAAAATACCCATGGTTTGGTTTGGTGGGATTACCAATAAACAAGGTCAGTCACGTAACTGTGCACGGGAAGATAATGGTACTGCAACGGTAACAGACTTCGGTCAATCCATTTTGAAATCTCTCACAATTTTCAGAATATTAATTAAAATAAAATAAATAGAAAATTTGTTAAATAATAATAATAAACCTAGCCCTCCACTTTCGTACCTTTAAGATGGTTAATTAAGAGCTGTTTTTGTCTCTTTTCTCAAGTAAGTGCTTGTATAATTATTATAATAAGATCACACCCTTTTGTTTAATCATGACACTAATATCAAGCAAAAATCCAATCTAGTTTGATGAAGAAGCACTTAATTAGTAATGTTGAAGAGCGTTGAGTGGTGGAGAGAGGAAGTCCAGATCTACTAGATTTGGGTTATTTAAACAAAAGAAGAATTAACTCGGAATCGTGACCCGATGATCGAGCTTCTTCGTCCGGTCATGTGTTAGCGATGGACCATGACCTTTCGCTTCATCTCTAGAGCCGTCGCTCCTATTGTGTTCCTTGATAACGAGAGAGGCGACGGATGGGAAATTAGAGACACGGAGCTTGACGGTGACACAAATGCCCTTTTAGTCATGGGCGATATCTTGACATGTCTGCTCTAACGATCTCTTGTCTTTTAGTATATATACATTAGTGTCTTTCTCATGTAGATGGGAAATCATATCAGATTTTAGTATCTTAAATTAGAAGCACCTTATATTGTCCGGGTTGCTGGGAAAATTGTATAATTTTTGCCGTTGGGAGAAAAGATATAGGTTTTGAGAAAAGAGTATGGGAGAAGTTGTGTCGTTGTGGTGGGCAACAGAGCTGAGGCGGTGGATATGAGAAGAGTGTCATAAATTGTATAAGTAGAGGTCTCGTCACAAATAAGGAGTATTTTACACTTTTGTAAGGGAAAGTACAAAGAGAAATAGGGAGTACGTCTATTACACAAAAACCCATGTCGTGGTTGGTGGCAACGAGTCCATGGTCGTAGGGAGGAGATCAGAGATGCTCATATATGATCAGATTGCTCTGATTTGGCTTAAGCAGATTTCAATATGGTTTGGAGTCGTTATGGGGTACTTCGTGGTTGGAAGGAGGTGAGGCACGCCAACGTAATGGAGATGCAGGACAAAACGAAGGTAGCTCGATGTGTGCTCGGTGCGACGGGGCTACCACCGGTGGCGAGATGATGTGGACCAGACGTCCAGGACGACAACATACTAACACAACTAATTTTCCCTCTCGGTTTAGGCTAGATGGTTTTTGGGCCAGGACCTGGGCTTGGGTTCTGGTCCAGGACTATTTTATTTTTATTTCAGTTTTGTTTTATTGCATTTTAAATTTAATATTAAGTGAATTTATGTCAATAAAACACTATCATGTTTTATTAGGGTATAAGGGCCTTTATGTAACATCCCGTACCTGAAAAAGTTATCTTTTTATACGGGTTTATGAGTTACCGAGAGTTTTTAACTATGGTCGGTAACTTGATAAGTTATTGCTCGAGTTTATTTTTAAGTTTTTTCTAAACTCTTCAAATTCCTTATTTAAAGTCGTGAAGTTGTAGTATGTGTTGAGAAGAGCTCACCGGTATGTCTGGATTTTTTTTTCGAAATATCGAGCGAATTTTTAAAGTTTCCAGTAAATTGTTACCGTTTCGGTAATTAAATTGTTACCGTTGTTGATCTGGACTGTTGGATCAAGCCCGATTAATCTGGGTCGTTCCTTTCCCTTTAAAGAGGTGAGAGGGTTAACCTCAGTCACTATAACCCACTGGAAGTCTGAGACGAGGGAGATCGAACTCCACTGGACGGTATCATTCTTCTTCTCTCCTCTTCTTCTTCTTCTTCTTCATTTCCATGCCCATAAACCTCTTATTCAAGGTCATAATCGAAAATCCCTCTTTCTGGTTTTTTGGTATTTTCTGGATTTTTGAGCTCTAGCTCCGGCGAGCTTGATTCTTGGTCCTCTAGCGAGCTCGTGGAGCTCTGGTGAGGCGGCAGGACAGTTAAGAGCGTTGTAGCAGAACCCGCTGTGAGGTTGCCTGAAGTGAGAGGGCAGCGGTTCGGTTGTAGCAAGGTGGGGCTGTTAGGAGACCGAAGGAGTTGTTAGGAGCACCTAGTGGTGGGCAGGCCCAGTCAGAGGTTCTGTCTGTTGAGGAATCTGTCGAGGAAGGTACTGAATCCATTTTTCGAAGGTGAGGACAGTGTTGAAGTTTTTGTGTTCTTAGTTTTGTGGATGTGGTATTGATTCTAGTTCTGTTCTTGTGTTTATGTCGAGAACTTAGAGAATCGGAGTTGCGGCGAAGCTATGGCCATTTTCCGGTAAGGTTACCGCAATCCGGCAGGATATTTCGGCGACTTGCTGGAATCCTGTGAGGCAGCAGGATATCCTGACCGGGTGCCGATGAGGTAGCAATCGACTCCCCTATTAAATTTGGAGTCGTAGAGTGTTGTTAAACTGTAAAGCAAGTAATTACGAAAAAACTTACCGTAAATAGGAAGTTTCCATTCTGGAAAACTTTCCATTTTTGAAAAGATTCTATTTATGGAAAGTTGAACAATAAATAAAAGGAAAAGTCAATCTTAGTTAACTGGTTGAAATAAACAAATTGAATCTTTCAATGAGAATCTAGTCAACTCAGGAATCTTGGTAAAAAATCGAGTTGATCGTTGTAAATAATTTGGATATATTCATAATCGGTATATCGACTCAAGGTTAAATATTTGGTTTAAGAGACACGTTGGGTGTCCATAGTAATTCAACGAATTATTATGTGACTACCTAGTGTTAAATTAAAATGGTTAAGGAAACTAAACTTCGAGTCAATAATTGGAAATAAGCATAATAGTTGAAAAAATTGTTAAAAAGAAATGAATTTGGTCAACTCCTGGTGAAATTAGAATTTCCTAGTCAAACTAGGAAAAGATCAAGTCAACGGTAATAAGATTGATATGTTGGATTAATTTTACAGCCAATGGTCGAACGTGAGATTGGACTCGACCATGTGGATATTTCGAGATGACGCTCGAGGAGTATTCATTGAGGAGGCCGCATTAAGTACTGTGAATGGACTTTTATTTTTAAATATAATGCATGCAACGAGTTTTTATTAAGTTTCTCTTTTATTTATGAAAATTTCCTCCATGTTGAGTTTTTGGTGATTATGGGAAAATTGAGGATTTATTATTTTTCAAAGATAAGTGAGCTTAGAAAGAGGTTCATACCTTTCCCGTGAGTTTTAAATAATTTCCCCGAAATATGATTTTAAATCGTTATCACCATTTTGGGTTATGGAGGGGGATTATATTTTAAAATGGGAAACTTGGCTCTTGGATTTTAATGATTTAAAGTAAAGTCAGGGAACTGTTTTCGATGCTTGGGAATGTTTTAAATCCAATGTATTTGGGGAAAAGTCATGGGTGTTTTGACTTAGATTTTTGATTTATTCACCATGAGGATTTTAAGGATTTTCAATTATATGTTTATATGTATTGCTAGCTAGCATGGACCTTCTCCGGATGAAGATGGTACCCTCTCCGGTAGGGTGGGCACTTCGTACCGCAATCCCGATCCCATCCCAGTGCCGTACCGAAAATTGGCAGGACGGGACGTGATAGAGTTTTAAAATGGCGGTACCGTACCATCCCATCCCGGTAGTTTGAAAACGGGAAGGGATCAGGACGGGACGAGACCGTCCTGAAAATATAAGTGTACTTGTATCCGATCGTAGCCATCTGATTGTTAGGGTGTATACTCTTACAATGAACTCAAGTACGCTCAATGACATGCCTAAAACCTAAACCTAAATTCAAAGTACTAATTTCACATGACAAAAGTTAAATAATTCATTCCTTTTGGTGATGATGATCATATAAAAAATATCGACTGCCACAACGAATCTATGTAGTGATAGATAGAGCTCCTTTGATTTTTCAAGTTTGAGAGTTTTCTCGAGATCTTAATTAATTAGTTAGATGTAAATTACAAGTATTTAATTAATTGGTTATTGACCCTCTTTCATTTTTACAATTGTTGTTCATCTTCTACTTATAGAGTTAGAAGTTTAGAACTAGGACAATTATACCATGGAAAAAATAACACCACGGAATATATACATACACAATAAAACTCTTATCAATATTGGATGAGTACACATTAACTTTTTAAAAAATAGATATAAAATTTCTTCAAAAATTTAGGATCAATTTCTCTCTTCTAAGTTTTTTATTTTTATATTTTTTCTATTGTTGCGGGATCTCGATCCCGTCCCGATCTTGTCCCAGTACTGACCAGGATCGTCCCGTGAGGGATAGATTTATAAAAATACAATCTCGTCCCGTCCCAATAATATAGTTTCAGGACGGGACGAGATTCGGCGAATCCTGTCCCATGCCTAGCCCCACTCTCCGGATTGTAGCTGGTCAGACCCTCTTTGGTGGTAGCTGGTCGAAAGGACCCTCCCGGATAGAGCCGGTGAGGACCCTCTTCGGTGGTAGCTGGTTGGATTGACCCTCTAGAATAGAGCACGTCAAGGGACCCTCTTCGATAGAGCTGGTCAGTGGACCCTCTCGTGGATTAGAGTTGGTCAGTTATTTCCTCGTGGTCATGGTGACATTATACCCCACTTTTTAATCATATATTTGAGCCAAGGGAATTGTTATAAATTTTATTTAAGCGTTTTTTATGGGTTGCGTGCATGTGGATTTTGGAAAATCAAAGGAAGAGCATTAAATGAAATTTGTCTTTACATATTTGATTTTGTCCATTCACGCTAATGTTTTTAAATGTTTCTCCCCTGGGTGCTTTGTTTTCAAATTCCCAGTGTTGCAGCGGTCATTAGATGAGGTCGCACTTACAGAAGTCGAGATATAGTCAATTAATCCGATGGCACCGTAAGTTTAATTAGGAATCACTTTCATATAGATTGCTCTGATTACCCCGACTTAGATAGTCGAATAGGTTGTTGAAACGTAGCTGTAATTTGGGGAGCATGACGGCTCCAGGAGTTGGGAGTTGTTTTAAATTATTCATAAAAGTGCTGAGTTGGTTTGTAGGAAGGGTTGCCCATTTCAAGGGGGTTTCGGTAAGTTCTCTTAAGGTGGTCATCGCAGGATTTACTTCGGGTTTTAACCCGGGGTGGGTCCTGACACTTTAAGTCGGTCTATGCACCTTGTGTGTCTTATCTATTCTAGGTAGACGACGTCTCTTTTGTTTGATTGAATGGTCGTAGCCTCCTAGTGACAAAATGAAACTACGTGCCGTCAGGATTATTTTCTGGCAGAAACATGGTAAGAAAGCTGAATTATTGGACATTAGGATACGTGATTTTGGTACATATCTACTGTTGTGACAAAACAAATAGAGTTGTTATTATAGCAATATTCTTTGCTAGTTGATGGTTGTTAGGATACAAGTACGTTGTAGAGATTCTTGATATTATTTCGGGTCTTTGTAATATGTGGTGTAGGCTTCATGTTTCCCCTTGTATTCGACAGTTTCATTGATGCAGGCTTGAGGGCAGCCACACCAGCCCTTTATTCATAAAAACAAAAACAAAAAACTTTTTTTAACCCTTAACCTGAATGTCTTCCACTCATCTCTCTCATTATGATCTAAAAACCATTCTCCCCCTCTCTCTCCGGCCAAAACGACTGGTCACCGGAGACTTATGAAGGCACTGTCGCTCATCCTTCTTCGTCTGCGATCATTTGGATGGATGAGAAGTTAGATCGAAGACAATCTTTTTGAGTTATTTGCTGAGATTTCACATTTATTACGTTTAAATAAACATTTATTATCTTGTTTAAAACGTTTTATTAGGTACAGTAAATTCTTTCTTAAATTTACTACCCCTAATAAAGCCTTTGTTTATATTTTATAAATTGTTTATTACTTTGTATGAAATATTTGAGGAGTTGATTAGGGTTAATAAATATTTATTACCTTGTACAAAACGTTTTATTAGTGGTAATAAATTCTTTTATAAAATTTACTACCCCAAATAAAACGTTTGTTACATTCTATAAATAGTTTATTATCTAGTATACAATATTTTTAGGGAGTTCTTGACTCCGGCGAGGGGTTCTTGGACTTCAGGCGAGCTTGGATGAGCCTTCAAGCGAGCTTGTGCTGCAGGAGAGGAGTTCTGGTGTGGAGTGTGGGTCGACAGAGGGTAAGTTCGATTCCCCTGTATTGATGTTGTTGTTTTTGTTGTTGTAAGGTTGGAGATGGGAAGAAGAAAGGGGAAGTCAGTCGGAAATGGCTGGGATCGGCTGGTAGGCCGTCCGGTTTAGGTCGGGGTAGAGAAGGGGTAAATTTCTAGGTTTTTACCAGGGTAGAGTTGAAATTTTACCATTTACCACGGGTGTGAAATATCAAAACTATAATGCTGCCCCCGACAGTTCTAGTTAATTACAGGGATGCCATTGAGACTGAAATCTTATAAATGCCCATGGCTGTTTGTTTAATTACAAGGATGCAATTGAGGCTGAAATCTCATAAATGCCCCTAGCTATTATGTCTAATTACAAGCTGCCATTGAGGTTGAATTGACAATACTACCCCTGACATTTTAAGATATTTACAAGAGTGTCATTATAGATAATTTGACTATTATATCATTGGTGGATTTATTAATTTCATGGTTGTTATTATATTTATTTATGTGATTAATATGTATCGTATGTTGTATACTTGGTTTGGTTTATCGGTATAAAGTATGATTGGGATAATCCGGAAAAATAGATGTTAATGCTACCCCAGCGGATTGGTTGAACTTCAGGTTTATGACAGGAATACTTTTAGCGGGTTTATTAAATGATCCGCTAAATAGAAAACTGAGAATTAACCGGTTAGAAAACTAAAGTAAATAAGAGCTACGTGTGGCAGGGTACGTAGGCAGCCTGACCGAGATTCGGGTGCAGTCACAAATAATATTTAGACCCTAGGACCTCTAAAGTAACTAGTATAAAATCCAATTTGGTAATCGGGATAACCTCAGGTTTCGTGAGGTCTATTTCAGTGTCTTTTGGTCTGTTGAAAATGGTTTGGGTAAAGGGTTATCCCTTCTCGAGGGGGGATTACGAGAGTAATCTCTCTTGGAATAGGTCCCGCATGTTCTATCCTGGGTTTAGGTGGGGTATGACAGCGTCTCTTTTGTTTGATTGAATGGTCGCAGCCTCCTAGTGACAATCCAAAAATAAGTGTCGTCAGGATTATTTTCCGACGGAAACATGGTAGGAAAGCTGAATTATTGGACATTAGGATATGTAATTTTGGTACATGTTTACTGATTTTTCCATTATGTCACCGTTGTGAAAAAGCAAATAGAGTTGTTATTATAGCAGTACTCTTTGCTTTTTGGTGCTTGTAGCGGTACTCTTTGATTTTTTGTGCTTATTAGGGAAAACTCAAAAGACAAGAAACAACTAGCAATAAACTGAAGACTTGTAATTCTTATAGTTTGTAAATATCTTTCCATTCAAACTGTTACTGAACTTGTACCCAAATAAACTAGACTTAATAGGCAGAGCGTGGCGGACAACTGGTCATGCACTTATGATGAGCTTACTCATCATAAGCAGAGCAAGGGTGAAGGAAAGTACTGGTCATGCACCTGTACGCATCAGGCAGAGCGGGGGAAACTGGTCATGCATTTGTGTGTCCGCCGATACATAAGCAGAGCAGTATGGTATACGTGCACGTAACCAGAACTGATGAGCAACTGTGGTATCTCGTTGGGTTGGGTAATCTTTTTCTTTGCCACTAAAAGAAATTCCTTCAATTTCAAAACACACCGAACTCAAGACAAAAGAACCAATAACTCAATAAATTCTTCCTTTTATATGTGCCGACACTCAATCATAAAATTTAATAGCCTTTGAAAAAAAAAATCCATTTTGAACTCAAACACAAGCAACTAATCTTAAAACATAAGTTGTAGAACTATGTAATGCAAATAATAAATAATTTACGGGAAGTCATAAGGAGGCTCCAAGAAAATCTAATAAATAACAAGAAATCGTATATCAAGAAAATGATCGCTTGCACTTGTTTAAAAAAGAGGTTGCGGCCGAGTTGAAGTCCAAAGGGAGAAGGCAGCCAAATTAGAGTTCTAAATCAACAAGGAAAGAAGCAATCCTAAACCTAAATGGAGAAGGATTGCAGCCAAGAGTCCAGCCCACAAAGGGATTTGAAGCAAACCCTACTTCTTTCCCTTATATAAAGCTCGGCAGCTGCTGAAGAGAAGGGATCGGCCCCTACACAAACACACATCTCCTCTCACACGAGATTGAACACAGCCTCACCACATCACAACGCCTCCTCTCACACGGACTATAAACAGTTAAGCACTGCATGGGAGGCAACCCATTTCAACCGTAGCTGTGGAGAAGCCATCACCGAGAGTTTGCATTTTCTAAATCCTTACACTCTTATGGTTGAATTGTATATGTGTGAAACTGTAAAATTTATCATATGCTTAGAAATTACAACACCATTTTCGGGTTTACATTGAGGACAATGTAATTTTCTAAGTGCGGGGTAGGGATTACATGATTCACATGTTTTTAGTTTGTCTTGTTTTGTTTCGAGTCTAGAAAAATCAGAAAAATCGTTCCAAATAAAATTGTTTTGTTTTGTGTGTTTTTGTTTTATTTTGAGTCTATGCCCCTAAAGTTGATGATGAGTATGTCTTTGAATGCGTAGATGATGGTTTTGCATGATCATAAGAATTAAATTGTGAGTTTCATGGATAATGTGATTGGTATGAATATGTGAGATTTTGATTGATATATGTAAAAGCATGCATGTTTAAGTTGGTTTTAATCCATAACCTATGTGAGCTTTTGAGCCTATATACTTTTTTAATGAGAGACAAAATTTTCGGCAAAAACTTGTTCCTAAATCTCATTATTCTTTACATATTCAATGACTATGTGCTATAGCTTTTTGATGGACTCTAGAATGCTAGAACTTGCTCTTGATGATTTTCGAAACTTTTATTCATGACTATGCCTTGATTTCGAAAATGATTGAACAGATCTTATTAGGAATATCACTAAAGCCAAATAAAGCATTTGCCCAATTTGTGCCCGTCGTGGGACTCCTTAGTGTTAACCCCCTTTGAGCCTACATTTAGCCTTTCTTTCATCACCATCATACACATTCCCTTTGCTTAGAACAAAAATATCTTGACCCTTGTCGTTGAGACTTGATAAAGCTTGATTTGGATGCAGAACTGTGTTATGAAGTGATGATGTGAAACAAGTGTGGGGTGAACTTATCCAATTGTGAATGCAAAACGTGTGTGCTAAGTGAATGAAAGAAAAATCGAACAAACATGTGTTTCGAACCAAAGAAGAATAGAGCACGAAATGAAGAAAAATTGTGATGATTGGATTTAGTTCTTGCTGTGAATTTGGAGTTTGTACGTGATTTGAAGGTCTATCATTGCTATATTTGACCTTTGTTCCTTTTCACAAAGTAAGGGGAAGGAAAGAATGAAGAATTGGTCCAACATGATGAAATTCGGCCTGTGGAGTGAAGTCATAAGGAGAATTGAGCTTTATTAAGTCTTGGTGACGTTTTAACCACCACTATCCTAAATTCGAATACCTTATGCCAAGCCCTATTATTATCCTTTCAAAAGATCTTTCCATGATTCTTAAAATGGGTGAACTTTGATCTGTGGAGATTTTCTCAAGAGTTAAGCATATGGTTTTGGTCCCATTCTTGCACTTAGTTGTTAAATGAGATTATCCAAGAAAACTTTTTCACAAAGTGCTTTTATCTGTTGAAACATGCAAGCTATTTGTTGCCTTACAATCTTTTCTCTTGCATTTACTTGAGTGAATATAGTCATATCATGTGTGAACAGAAGAGAGTATGCCTAGTAAGGAGGATTAAATTAACTTAACATGCTTGCATGCTCATTTTCTCACTTCTTGCTTATTCATACCATGAAACATGTTTATGATACTTGGAATTTGTGTGCTTACATCTGAATGCTTAAACTTGAAATCTATGTGTTTAAAGATTCTGAGACAATCATTTAGGGGCAATAGTAGAGTTTCTTTTAATTAGATTTGCTAAGGGACTAGCAAATGATAAGTGTGGGGTAGTTGATAAGAGCATAAAATGCTACGTTTTTAACATGCTTGCATGCTCATTTTCTCACTTCTTGCTTATTCATACCATGAAACATGTTTATGATACTTGGAATTTGTGTGCTTACATCTGAATGCTTAAACTTGAAATCTATGTGTTTAAAGATTCTGAGACAATCATTTAGGGGCAATAGTAGAGTTTCTTTTAATTAGATTTGCTAAGGGACTAGCAAATGATAAGTGTGGGGTAGTTGATAAGAGCATAAAATGCTACGTTTTTAATGTGTTTTTATCCCTATTTATACTTTGTTTAACTCTTAATTTTGTAGATTCGGGTCGTTAAATTGAGTCATGACTGTTTGGTGGAGAACAAGTGAAAACGTGCTTAAATAGAAGAAAATGTGGAGTTTTAGCAGAATCCTAATCAAACTAGGAATCCTAATCACACTAGGAATGTAAAGTCAATTTCGGCGTTTTTAAAACAACGAAGATTTTCAAAAGTTCATTGAAATGGGAATCCTTATTTAACTAGGAAACCAAGTTGAGTTAGGAATCCTCATTGAATTAGGAATCCTCATTGAATTAGGAATCCTTATTTAACAAGGAAACTAAGTGAACTAGGAATCCTTATTGAATTAGGATTGCTAAGCTCTATATATACCCTTGTTGCTGACTAACAATTATTTCTCTCTCATTTACAGAAATATTCCAACATGTCAAAGGGAGAGATTGTGTTCGAATTGAATTCCAAAAGGGAAGAGGTTGTAGCCAAATTAACTTCAAGAGGAGGTTGCAGCCGAATTAATCTCAAAAGGAGAAGATTGCAGCCGAGTTGAAGTCCAAAAGAGGAGTTTGTATTCGAATTAACTATAAAAGGGAGAAGGCAGCTGAATTAAAGGCCTAAATCAACAAGGAAAGAAGCAATCCTTAGCCTAAATGGAGGAGTCCAGCCCACAAAGGGAGTTGAAGCAAACCCTACTTCTTTCCCTATATATATTTGGCAGCTGCACATCAAAGATAGGTCGACCCCCTACACAAACACAGCAGCTCGCCTCATCTCACCACATAACATCTCGTCCTCTCCCTCACAAATACAGCAGCTCGTCCTCCCTCCCACGACACAACAACATCTCGTCCTCTTCTTCCACAACCACAACACAGCAGCACAGCCGCCTTCTCTTCCACAGCACATCCGCCTCTCACACCCAAGCAGCCGATTTCTACATCATAAGTCAGTCCAAGATTCATGGTTGTTTTAATTTATGTTTACATTCAGTATGTTCTTTATGAATTTTGTAATGAATTATGGATGTTCTTATGTTTTATGAAGTGTTACTTGGATTCTCTTATGTGTTTCAATTGTTTCTTGGTTTAATTCTCAACATATGCATGTAATGGTTCGAATTTAAGTCTTAGGGCAGTAGATTATTGATCGAATTTATGATATAATTTGGTTTATTTTCAGAATTTGTGTACACAAAAAAATCTTATGCACAAGGGCAGCCTTGGCCATGGCTGTTCCTTGTGTATTGATTTCATACGCTTATTGAATATAAGTTGAATCATACGCGAAGTTGGTTCAATTTGTGTTCATTCTAAGAGCTAGAATAATTCTGGAAATTTACATGTCGATGTGAGATGAGGTGACGCCATACTTTCTAACACGTTTCCAATTCGACTTACTGTGTTTATGTGCTTTTTGTGTTTAATTTCTACGCGAAGTGTCTTTAAACCGATTAGTACCATGTTTAGGATTATACGCGAAGTTAATTCTGAATAATTGTGAAGTCTTGAATGATTAGAATAACCGCGAATGCTCTAATTAAATTGGAACTAAAATTGGATTATGAAATCGGTTTTTAACCTGCTGCCCTATTCCTTTATTTGAGTTTGTTACATGTTTAGAGAGTTATGTGTTTTGTGTGGAGTGGTTGATCAACTGTATATAATTAGTTTTAAGGTTTTTGTTAAGTATTAGTTTCTTTAGATGATACACTCTTATAACCCCCCTATGTTTAATTAATTATGTTAACATTTTCTGTTTTCGATTACCCTTCAATATCCCCGGACTGAACGATACCTACTTATTCGTACTAACGATGACATTTTGCAGGGTTATAAAGTTGTGATGTTTGATTTGATCACACGTTTATATGTGCGTGACGTGAAAAACTCTCACCAATCAGCAACAGACATTTTGCATGTCACTAAAGATACTAACACTACTGTTTTAAACTGAAATGCAAAGAAATAGTCTTAGCCTCTTAGATGGTCAGTAGATTATGTTATGTCACACATATATGCTCAGAACTTAATAAAGTAGTAAGCCTTACCGAACATTCAACAGCATATCATGTCCAGGAAATGCTTCTCCATTGCTTGTACACAGATTATATACTGTCATTGCCAACTGCAATGCAAAACATAACTTGATGAGAGCATAACCCGCACAATACTACACCTATGCTAGAATTCTACAATACATGATAGAGGCTAGGGCACGAAAATTAAAATAATTTGGTTTTCATTTGTGATGCACATTGATTGTCCAATTTTCAAGGGTGAATTTTTTTTCCCGGAGCGGGGTGAAAATTCTATTAGCCATATGAGTACCATCATCTGTGGTAAATATTAAATTTCAAATACAAAGAATATGAATGAGCCATACAAAAAGTGAATAGACATTTCATAGAAGGGGAGAGATGAGAAACTCACCTTCTAGAAAGTAGTTTCACCCATTCCTGTTTTATAGAGTTCATATACCATAGCCGTCAAATAGATTTTACTCAGTTTGGAACAAGTTTTCATCACCTGCAAGGAATAGAAGTCATATTAAGTTTAGCAAATCTATCTGTTTCGAGAATATCAACTCTTAAACTGCAACATTTTTCATTTTTTTAGATACCAAACTATACACCTCACTCAAGAGCATTGATTCTGTCTTCTAAGATATAATCTACCATTAAAAGCAAGAAACCTGGATATGAGGGGCCTGGAACATCTCTTCGATGTGGCTGCATCAACCTCTGCCATACGAACAAGGGCTTTTCCTGCAGAGTTTAAACATATAAATCCTGTAAGGTAAAAGCACTGAGGTACAGGAGAAGAAATAACATGTCCAACAAGGAAGCACATATATTGTGAGAGCTGCAAGAGATGACGATGGTTTGTCATGCGAATCAGGCAACAGAGAATTTCTTTCTTTATTCTATTGTTATTTCAATACTTCAAAATCGAAGAAAGAAAAGAAGTAAATAATTATAATTCCTTGGTCATATATGCCAAGATTTTTGGAGAGAAATATAGCAAATACAATGAGGCTTGGAGAGTGACATGCTCACAGCACATCAATAGAAAGCATCAGACTTCTGAACTAAGCCCAAATAGATGTTGAAGCATAGAGACATAACCAGAATTGTATCAAACAGAGTAGGTATTTCCATAACACAAAATATACACATTCCAATGCATCTAGGCCTTCTATCTATTACGTGGTATCTGTCGGATTTACTTTCGGAGTCCATTTTTAGATAGAAGGCCAAAAGTTAGTAGTAATATAGTAGTAATCTTTCAATCAATTATTTTTAAACTTAGCATCAATTTGTGAAGAAGTCAGTCTGGTGATCAATAGTTGAAGCATGTATACCTTCAGAAGCTTTCTTGGGAATTGAGATTAGCTTCTTTAAGCAGTAATCTATGATTTCAGCTGCACACCTGCATATCTCCAATGCACGACGAGCATCTCCAGAAATAGCTGCTACCTAGAAACATGTTTAAATAATGTCAAAGATCAAGGCTCAAATTGAATCTCCTGATGAAACATAAAAGATACACCGACCTTTCTTGAAGCAAACTCTATAGCTTGTTTTTCAAATGCATCAATTCCTCTAAGCCAACTCGAGATAATCTCTTGAAGCTGCTGATAATTATAGGGGACAAAGCAAAGCCCTTGGATTCCCATTCGACTTGAAATACGAGGAAGCAACTTTTCTGGAAGATTCATTGTATTCGCTATGCCTGAAATATATATATATATATATATAAGGAGTTAAGGATGTATTTATATATATAAGGAGTTAAGGATGTATTTGAGTATCCAACAGCATGCCAGTCAACATCATTCTTTTAATAACAACTGTTTCTAATTTTATTCCTGGCATCTGATAAGAGAAACAGCACGGGATGCTGTATAAATGCAATGATAATTCATCAGATAAGCCTAACTTTGAGTTTGGCTTTGTAGGCCAGTCAAGAATGTTGTAGAGAACCTGAAACCAAAAGAAGACGTCCTTAACATTTGTTTATTTAAAGAATACTCAAAGTTTTAAAGGATATTGTAGAGCACGTCTAAATAATTAAAATCAATTTTAACATCACAATATGCACAAGGTACCAACTAATAAAAGAAAAATTGTTACCGATTGGTTTCTGGTCACAAGAAGATCAATCTCATCCATAAGAAGAATATAAGGTTTGTAATCCTCTTTGCCGAACTTCTTTCCATTGGAAAATCGCTCATATAGCAAGTGGAGAGCCTTTTTCCAACCAACTCGATGCCCACTTAATGCTTCATATATAACCTGCGCAAACATAAGCTGTATTAAAGGACGTCAAGTGCATCCAATCTTGATAAACAAAGGAGCATCAGTGTGAAGCAAACTTGCCCTGTACATATTCTGAGGTGATGCCAGCTTTAGACCATATAACTCAATGAAACAGTAAGGCCTTATTCTTCCAGCATCGACTTCAGACCTCAAATTCCTCATTACTGCTAGTACACTCATAGTCTGCTGTTACACAAATATAACAAAGGGAATTAGTCAGTTGTTCAATGCATAAAAAGATGAAATTTATAGGCTTTCTAAACTAATGTAGCTATCTATTTAAGAATACAACTAACATAACCTATGTTGGCAGAATCATTTGTGTGATAGATATCCCTCCGGAGATTATGCGGTTGTCTTCCAGCGGCAGTCTCTTCGGGGATTACATACCAACACACCCGACACCAATAGGTACCATCAGCTTCTTTCCATATACTGCACCAAAAACATAACTCCATAATCACAATCACATACATTACACCAACAAAAAGCAGTGAAAGCAATCTATATACCAGCTTCAATGCGGGCAGCCCACAAGTCGCTGGAGAGAAGCTTCTCTCGAAATGTCCTAACCAGCTTCTCCCCCTTCAGGGGTATTGGGAGCTGGACCTGTAACCCCAATCTGCGAGCCTTGCAAAAACCGCAAACCCAATCGCCTTGGGGGACCTCCTTCAAGGGAGGGTTCAAGCATTTAAAATGAAAGCTCGCACTCAATCATCACACGCATCCCAGACTTGAAGCAAACCCTAGATTGCTTCTCCACTTGCTCATCCTCTCTTCTCTTGACATACACATCATCTCCGACCTCGAACTCGCCGCCGTCATACACCACCTTGTAAAACACCTTGCCTGCCTCTCTTCCTTTTCTTCCTCTCTCAAGGCTCCGCTCTGCTCTGCTTTTCGATTTCTTGGATTTATCAGATTAACAAGGGATTGTATATGATTCAAAGCAGTAGGAGTTGCTATAATTAACAAAATGATCAATCGCTACTCAACTAAATGTGTACGCAGGACTTGTTAGTCACTAGAAGTAAAGGACGGGCCTAGGTGCGGAGAGTAAGAAACGGAAGTATCCGATAATAGCTACCATGTATTGCCATTCAAAAGGAAAAATTTACAGATCCAGTGGTTAACATTTAGCTCAGTGTAGATCAATTTATCTTTTACATCATGAGCTACAGTAAATGTCAATGCTTGGCTTTAAAGGAATAACAGTAGTTACTAAAATCAGCAAATAATTACGGTGAAGATAATTTACATTAGCTGGGATCCTTCAAACATTTAGATTAGAAGCCTTGGCGAGGGATGGTATATGATTCAAAGCAGTAGGAGTTGCTATAATTAACAAAATGATCATCTGCTACTCAACTTAATTGCAGATTCGTGACTGCGAAACTTCCATCCATTCCTCTTCTACACACAACACATCCTTACTGATCACATCAGAAATTCAACCCTACTGGTATATACTAGTCCCTTCAAATGGAGAAATTTTTTGCGGAGGATATATGACCCAGGGCTCCTGTGTCCAGAAACCTAACGCTGAATTATGAAAACACAGCAGTTTCCCTTCAAAGTAAAGGTACATCCCCTAAAGTTGGACCCTAATGTATGCAATCCTTTTCTTTCACCAGAATTAACTATCCTCCCATTTTGCATTCTCATGATTTTGATACACTTTCTTGTTTGACAGGGGTACTTAAAGAGCCACTAAAAGAGTTACATTATTAACATCCATGTGAGTTCATGTATTATTTCTGAAGCATCTGAGAGTTTGAAATGTCAAATGGTAAGACATATCAACTGAATGCTTAAATTCTTTGCTATATGTTCATGGTTAATACTATCTATGTCTTTTATAACTCCTATAAGATAGGAAAAGACTATATGATATTCAATAGAAAGGGCATATGCATGTGATCCCAGTGGAGCAATGCAATAAGTGAATCAACTGATAAGCATAAGAATCAAACATTACCTGAAACTGCAAGAATTTCACCGACATCCTCAGTTCTTTTGTCCATTTGAGCTTAGGAAACCCTAGGTTATAAACAACTGGCTGGCTATGATTACGGATAATGTCTGAAACTATGCAGCGCCCAATACAGCAAAAGTTGTTGGCTTTGTGCACCATGTGTCTGTAACCGCACGTCTTACAGGTGTTGTCATGAGTGCCAAAGGAAACATGGTATCATCAGCTAATCCAGAACTCTCAACAGACATTTGTGCCTCATGGGAGCTAGAGGAGTCCCCTAAAGGTATTAAACTAGGCATCAACCTTACAAGGATGAGAGGCTTCTGCAACCTTTATACTAGGCACCCCATTCTCATACTTGAGTGGATAAGCCCTATACACACCCGAAACCACCCTCCCCGATCCATCTCCTAAAAACCATTCACCAAATTCAGTGATTCTTCCCCTCTTAAAACCCATCATCAATCCAAAAATCAAATTCAAATCGTAAAACAAAAACTATAACAGAATTGAAACAGACACACAATCAATACCAACTACCAACGGGGAAGAGAAATCGAAGAAATAAAACTAGAACAGAATTGAAACAACGAAAAAAATCAAAATCAAAATTACCCAGAACAGAATCAATATCAAAACCTAGAACCGAATTGAAACAATCACAATCAAAATAAGAATTACCCGCGGAGAGAGAGATGAAGAGAGCGTCAGATCCACAATCCGATATTGAGATTTGAACAGATCGAGGGAGAATTGAGAGAGCGAATTCTGGGCGAAATTGCAGATTAGGATTTACTGGGTCGCGAAGAACAGATCTAATCGAGTGATTGAGAAAGTGAAGTAGCGTGAAACACCGGGACGCGTATTCATTAGACGCTCTTTCTGGCTCTGAGCTGTCCATTTAGGTGAAACTTACCAAAATACCCATGGTTTGGTTTAGTGGGATTACCAAAAAACAAGGTCAATCACGTAACTGTGCACGGGGAGAAAAGGGTACTGCAACGGTAACAAAGACTTCGGTCGATCGGTGCAACGGTAACAAAGAATTCGGTCTCCCACAATTTTCAGAAGATTAATTAAAATTAAAATAATAAAAAAATTTGTTTAATAATAATAATAAACGCCAAAGTTGTTTAGGCGTTCACTTTCATACCTTGATAGAAGCTGGCTAATTAGGAGTTGTTTTTGTCCCTTTGCTCACGAAAGTTCTTGTATAATTATTATAAGAAGATCACAATCATTTGTTTAATCATGACATTGTTTAATCATGACACTAGTATATAGAAAAAATCCAGTCCAGTTCGAAGAAGAAGCACTTAATTGACAATGTTGAAGAGCGTTAAGTGGATGAGAGAGGAAGTCCAGATCTACCAGATCTTGGTTATTTAAACAAAAGAAGAATTGACCCGGAATCATGACCCGATGATCGAGCTTCTTCGTCCGGTCATATGTTGGTGGCGGACCACGACCTTTCGCTTCATCTCTACAACAGTCGCTACTATTGTGTGCCTTGATAACGAGAGAGGCGGCTGATGGGACATCAGAGACTTTGGGCGATAAGCTTGATGGTGACACGGAGGCCCTTCTAGTCTTGGGCGGTATCTCGGCATGTCTTCTTCTGACTTTTAGTATCTATGCATTAGTTTCTTTCTCATGTAGATGGTAAATCATAATAGATATAGATTTTAGTATCTAAAATTGGAAGCACCTTATATTGTCCAAGTTGCTGGGAAAATTGCAATATTTTTGCTTAAAACTAAGATTGAATCATGATAATTCGAAGGAATCAAAAATTGGCTTGTGAAGAGAAAAGGGTATGGGAGAAGTTGCGTTCTTATGGTGGGCAACAAAGCAGAGGCAATGGATATGGGAAGAGTCGTATAAGCTTTAAGTAGAGGTCCCATCACAAAACACACAAAGGGTAAATTTGGAAGAAAAAATAAGCACGTGAGAGATGGTGGTTGATACAGCTTTAATATTTTAACAAATACAAAATGACATTTGGCAAAGTATCACACTCAGTCACACTCAGTTGAGTGTGTATATAACATTCTCCTTACTTGAGAGTCATGGAGGCATTTCATGGACAAATAAAGAGTCTTTTATACTTTTGTAAGGGAAAGTTCAAAGAGAAATAGGAAGTACGTCTATTACACAAAAACTCATGTCATGTGAATTAAATTTTTTCTCAAAATCTAAAAAATAATTAAGTGAAACCAAATATTTTATCGGAAGAGAAATTTCAAATATTGAAAACTTTTTAAAACTCTTTATCGTTTATTTTCTAAAGTTTTTTTCGAGACTTGGTTCTAATCAATTATTTTTCTTTTTTATTTCCTTACTCATCCAATCATAATTTTATCAATAAAAATACTTTTTTCAATGCCCATTTAGTACTAATTTTAAGGGTTGATTGTTTATTGCAATGAAAAACTTTTTTCAATGCCCATTTCAATTCATCTTAATAAAAATACTTTGTATTCCTAGAGTCCAGGAATAATCCTGGTCGGAAGGGAGAAGGCATGGTGTTTAGGATGTTGTTCAAATGACGTGGAGATTTTATCGATGGCTGGTATGATTCGATCTCCTTACGATCAGAATGTGGGTGGTTGGTGGCGACGAGTCCATGGTGGTGGGGAGGAGATCAGAGATGCTCATATATGATCAGATTGCTCTGATTTGGCAAGCAGAATTCAATCTGGTTTGGAGTCGTTGTGGGGTACGTCGTGGTTGGAAGGAGGTGAGGCACGCCGGTGTAATGGAGATGTAAGACGAAAGGAAGCTCGAAGCGTGCTCGACGCGACGAGGCTACCATCGGTGGCGGGATGATGTGGACCAGACGCGCAGGACGACGACATACTAACACAACCAATTTTTCCTCTCGGTTTGGGCTGGATGGTTTTTGGGCTAGGAGCTGGGCTTGGCCTTGCGTTCTGGTCCAGGACTATTTTATTTTTATTTCAATTTTGTTTTATTGCATTTTAAATTTAATACTAAGTGAATTTATGTCACCAATAATGAATTATCATGTATTGTTAGGGTACTAAGGGTCTTTGTGCCGGTCTATGCACCTCGTGTTTCTTATCTATTCTAGGTAGACGTCTCTTTTGTTTGATTGAATGGTCGCAGCATCCTAGTGATGAAACTAAGTGTCGTCAGGATTATTTTCCGACAGAAACATGATAGGAAAGCTAAATTATTGGGCATTAGGATATGTAATTTTGGTACATGTCTACTGATTTTTCCATTATGTCACTGTTGTGACAAAACAAATAAAGTTGTCATTATAGCAGTACTCTTTGCTTGTTGGTGCTTGTTAGGATACAAGTATGTTGTAGAGATTATTGATATTATTTCGGGTCTTTGTAATCTTTGGTTTAGGCTTCATGTTTCTCCTTATATTCGACAGTTTCATTAATGCAAACTTGAGGATAGCCGCACCAGCCCTTTATTCATAAAAACAAAAACAAAAAACGTTTTTACCCTTAACCTAAATATCTACCACTCATCTCTCTCATTTTGATCTAAAACCATTCTCTATCTCTCTCCGGCAAAAACGACTAGTCACCGGAGAATTATGATGTCAAGACCCACCCCGGTTAACCCCTTTTAACCTGACCCATCCAGAAAATTTCGTCATAATCTTCTTTGAAAAGTGGACAACTCTTAACCTACAACCCACAATACACACTTCTATATATTCAACAACCACCCTCAAACTTCTAGAGCCATCCTGCTCCAAAAAACATCATCCGCCACAAACAAGCAAATATCTTTAAATCAATTAGGATACAAATAATGCCACGTCACACAGTTTAGGAGTAACATTTCACAACTACAAGGTTGAGATTTAACCCCCTAACACACATCCGCAATAATACAATCCCCCTATAGTTGTCAAACCTCTAATAACGATAAAAGGAAGCAAGAAAATTTACACAAGTAGGTATATAAGAACCTATTATAGAAAAATGGGTGTGGTAACTATTATAACACCGCCCAAAAATTCACCATTTTACCGGAATCAGGCGGGTTACAAAGGGTTGTAACCGTGCTATTAGCTTTCCCCGAATTAATATTCAAGTATAATATCAAGATATTTTTGGTTCTGGGAGAAATAGATTATATGTTCTGAGGGTGTAAAATATACTAATACGAGTCCTCCGGTATATCTGAAATATTTCCAGAGCTATGGGCTGATTATTATGGATTTATTTAACTTACGAGAATATTAAAGGTTATTTATTTTACCGTAAAAATGTGACTTTGCGATATGTCGAGAAATTGGGAAAATTTCCTCTGGGAAGTTGCAGAGGACGTTAATACGAACTCTTGGGTATATCCTATGAATTAATCGGAGTTCGTATGCGGAAGTTATTCGGGATAATGTATAATTACTGCGTGGTAAATAGTAAATATATCTATTTACTGTTCATGGTAACATTCTATTATTTGATCTGGGTCATTGATCTAAATAGATCAAATCCGGGTCGTTTTTTTATTTTGGTAAATATTTTCTTCGTGGATTTAAATACTATGTGTTTTTCACAGATGAGTACTCTCGTTACACTTGGATTTATCCCATGCGTCGTAAAAATGAGGTCCTAACGCATTTTCAAACTCTTGTGGCTCTTATTAAAACACATTTTCAAGGGTCCTTTCGATTTCTCTTATGGCATAGAATATGTCAACAACGCTTTTTCAACCAAAAACTAATCATCTCAAGTTCAATGAATAATATTAAATTTCTATCGTCAAATGAAATCATTATTTAATAATGGCAATAACGATACCCTCAGCCAAAACTCAAACTTAATCAACAAAAAACTCCGACATTCACCAATAGCTTAGGACTCCTTAAAATATTTATAAACCTTAATCGGAAATAATCGATAGCCGGAATAATATTTTATTATCCGCCAATGATACCAAACAAGAAAATTCCAAAACCTAACCAAATCTCCTCCAAAAATTACCAGATTTAAACCTCTTCTCATTTTATTGTATTAAATGGGCATGAAAAACTGCCCAAAACGTGGCAGCGCTGCCGCCATCGGAAATTCCTGTCAAAATTTCGGCCAACGCCAATCGCCACCAAATTTGAACAGTAGCTTCGTCTCATCATTTTGACAACTTTTTAGTTCAGCTCGAAGGCTAATTCTAACTTTAAATCTTCAATTCTCCCTCCACACTCCAAATCGAGCTACCAAATTCTAGAGAATTATAGTACTCAACAAGCCATATAAAGAACTCACCAAGTGGTGGAGGAAGAAATCCAGACACTGAACAGTGTCAAGGGCGCCTCTTGTCGTTATTCCTCCTTATCGGCGACGAGATAGCCCCATTTACCACCACCTACTTGTAGACAGTACTACAAGCTTCAAATAGACACCAAGCACTCGCCCTAACTCCACCTTACGGAGGAGAAATCCGACGAAAAAAACTAGGTTTATGCATGCTACAGTAACTTCTGATTTTACTATTTCACCTCCGGTAAACCCATATATGGACTCTTACTGCATAGTAACTTTTGTTTTTTGACCAACTTTTTTATACGAACTTTGATTTGAGCGTGCTACTTGTCCACGAACTCAAATTGATGTCCTCTACGACTTTCATGAAGAAAATTTTCCCAAATAACGATCCTAGAAAAAGTCAACTTTATGCCTCTTATAGTAAAGTGGTTACTACAAATGGTAAAGACTAAAGTAACCAACCGTAAAATAATTTAAAATCGAGATGTGACAATGTGAATGAAGGTATCAGAAATGGCAAATCTTGAATATTCACAAGATTGTCTACCCTCATGTCACAATGAAGCGGATTCCAGAAACAAACTATTATCACTATATTGTTGCAAAAACAAATATTTAATTTTACAGTTTTTTTTTTGAATATTTTCCTAAAGTAAATTATTCTATTTGAATTTGATAACATCAAAAAATAAATTATTTTGTTAAAAGTAAATGTAAAAATGATACAATTGATGAAATGACAAAAATGCCATAAAATTTAATAATGTTAGTGGTCAAGGTATCAAAATGCTAATGAAATGAAGCCTCATGTATGAAAATGCAGGTTTTTGATAGTTAGGTATGAAAATGAAAATAGCATCATAGTTACGGTGTTTTGTAATTAATCTTAAAAATTAATTAAACAAAAAGATAAAAAGTGCATATCATGTTAGGATGTAATTATTGAAGCTATTTCTTTAATAGACAACTAAAGACACTTGTGATTGTCTATCCTCATATCAGTTCTTTTGTATAATCACTAGTGCATATATGAAAATCATGGATGTAATAAAAGTGAAGCTAATTCCACAGCCATCTAAGAAGATAAAATAGAACGGGATCTCTAATATAACATTTCAAGTACATCAGCAACAAACATTTTGAATGTCACTAAAGATACTAACACTATTGTTTCAAACTGAAATGCAAAGAAATAATCTTTGCCTCTTATATGGTCAATAGATTATGTTATGTCACATATATGCTCAGAACTTAATAAAGTAGTAAGCCTTACCCAACTATCAACAGCATAAATGCTTCTCCATTGCTTGTACACAGATTATATACTGTCATTGCCAACTGCAATGCAAAACATAACTTGATGAGAACATAACCTATGCTAGAATTCTACAATCTTAACATTTGTATATTTAAAGAATACTCCAAGTTTTAAAGGAAATAAGCATGTCTAAAATAATTGAAAACAATTTTAACATCACAATATGCACAAGGTACCAACTAATAAAAGAAAAATTGTTACCGATTGGTTTCTGGTCGCAAGAATATAAGGTTTGTCATCCTCTTTGCCGAACTTCTTTCCATTGGAAAATCGCTCACTTAGCAAGTGGAGAGCCATTTTCCAACCAGCTCGATGCCCACTTAATGCTTCATATATAACCTGCGCAAACATGAGCAGTATTAAAGGGCGACAAGTGCATCCAATCTTGATAAGCAAAGGAGCATCAGTGTAAAGCAAACTTGCCCTCAGGTGATGCCATCTTTAGACCATTAATCTCAACAAAACAGTAAGGTCTTATTCTTCCAGCATCAACTTCAGACCTCAAATTCCTCATTACTGCAGTACACTAATAGTCTGCAGTTACACAAAGATAACAAAGGGAATTAGTCAAAGTTGTTCAATGCATAAAAAGATGAAATTTATAGGCTTTCTAAACTAATGTAGCTATCTATTAAAGAATAGAACTAATATAACCTTTCTGAATGTAGAGGCAACGTCCAAGACATTTATCATCAAAGATGGCACTCTTGATGAATGCAGTTAGCTCAAAAATTTTTGTACTGATCTTGCATACTTATCCCTGCAAGGTAAAGAACCATCAATTAACTGTTGAAATAACAAACGCAAAGAAAATTTTCAATGCACTGATCTTGCATACTTATCCCTGCAAGGTAAAGACTTGGGGAATGATGCCAATAGACATGTTGATTTTGCTCTTTCAAGAGCAGTCTGCTTATGGCATCTAACATGATTAGGGATTTGTGCTTATGGCATCTAACATGATTAGGGATTTGCTTCATTCCAATTTTTTGAAGTCCAAAGAACCGCCCCTTATGTGAATTCTGTAGATGCACAATCAACTAGTTTAAATTTCGGGCAGAAAACAAACTATAGTCCCTTTAAAAGAAAAAAAAAAGGACAAACTATAGTCATAAGCCTGAGATAAAAAATTAAACAGAGAAGTGCCCATACTGCAGCCAACCCATGTGCTCGAAATGGTTTAGCCAGTATATTCTTTGTGCTCTCTTCTTCAAACTCAAGTTCTTCTGTATCAGTCTGAGTCTGCCACATTTACAATCTTCATCACTTAGCATCATCATCCTGCCAAGTGGTAAAACTGTAAAAGACAAAATTTACAAGTGCACCTTAATATATTCAGCATGTATACAATGTGTGGGTGATTTCATGATAGGCTTAACTCTTCATCGTCATCAATTTCTGCAAGACGCTTGAAACTGTACAAGTGAATATCATATTCGTATTCGCATAAAAAGACATCATCCCCTTCATTGGCTTTGGCATATTCTTTAGGGTTCATTACAAAATAATGTTGAAGAATCGATTCCATCTGTAATAAAATGAATTAACAAAACAATATTCTTTAGGGGTAGCATTTTAACCTCTTATAATACAGATTTGTGATGGCAAAAGAGACAATATTAAGAAGAGACAAGAGATCAATACAAGTACATTAATGATTACAGCGGAGCAAGAACCTATTACACCATCGGATTCAAAGAATGAACCTTCCTTCCAAGATGTATGTCATCCCCTCGAACTCTTTCTTACCGACCTATTTGACTCTGGCCACAGTTATTTAGGTGGTATCCCGAGATTGAAGAGATCGAATTCCTCCTGCCTGCATAACCGATGCAGTTAGCACAAAAGGGAGTTCAGTCCCTTTCGGATCCGGATTCAATGATTGTTGAGCGAACGAAGCCAAGTGGCTTGAGCAAACAAAGGTAGATGAACAAAATGGGAAATATCAGTTGATAACTAAGAGAGCAAAGTGTATACAAAATGAAAAGAGCAGTGCTTTAGCATTTAGTTGAGTTAATGAATGATAAAGGTTAGATATCAAGTATTACCTCAATGTTGGCAGAATCCTTTGTGGGATAGATCTCCCTCCTAAGATTATGTGGTTTTCTTCCAGTGGCAGTCTCTTTGGGGATTACATACCAACGCAACTGAAACCAATAGGTACCATCAGCTTCTTTCCATATACTGCACTAAAAACATAACTCCATAATCACAATCACATACATTACAGCAACAAAAAGCAGTGAAAGCAATCTATATAACTACTTTTCAATGCGGGCAGCCAACAAGTCGCTGGAGAGAATCTTCTCTCGAAATGTCCTAACCAGTTTCTCCCCCTTCAGGGGGCTGGACCTGTAACCCCAATCTGCGAGCCTTGCAAAAACCGCAAACCCAATCGCCTTGGGGGACCTCCTTCAGACCTCCTTCAAGGGACCATCCTCATCTTACTATAACAAATAAAAATGGCAAAAACAATTTGAAGGAATCAAATGGAAAGAAATAAATTGTGGAAAGATTAACGATTTGCTGAAATGAAAAGGTATTTAAGGTTACCTCTGATCAGGCCATGTCATGGAGTGAGAAAACACAAAAACAATGATCGATGATATTAAAGGCCAATGATCGATGCATCTGACCCACAAGATGCAGACTTCAAAGGAATCAACATGTAATCTGGCCCCTTCATTGTGATTGTGTAAAGTTTCCTGCAACCATCCAGATAAGAAATTAGCGGTACAACTTGTAGTTTCCACAACTCCTTACACAGGTGATTCACACATTATAAATATTTATATACACACTGACACACACACACACACACATATATATATACAACCAGGAACAGTAAATTGACCCTCTGCAATGAATCGGCCTGTGTGTACGGAGTCCTAATCTTCAAACAGAGCTAATATTCAGTTCCTTTCATTTCCTTGTCTAATAGTTTTCATCACCACTTTAAAGAATGTGCGTGTTGCAATCCCCTCTGTGTGGACAGAGAAAACAAATGGTGATTAAAAGCTACTTGTAACATACTCATTCAAAACCTAAACATCTTCAAATGCAGGCAGCCGCATAAACAGATAATTTTCAGAACATCTTTTTCCGTGTCAAACCCCAAGAACCATATTACTTTCCCACATAATTGGGAATGATAGCTAGCATGAGACGGTCACTTATTACTTGCTGTTTCTATCCTACTCTATAAAACTACCACCTTTCCGAGACTGAACTGAACTAAAACATATCATGGAAAAAATGTACGGATGCATCTGCTCTCCTGACTCCAACAACTTTTCCATCAACTTTACAACCCTATTTTAGGAACTTACAAAACCAAAATAGGCTTTGATAATCAAATTGATGAGACACTCTTCCATTGTTTGACTCAAACTGAGTTATTAATGTGGAATCACAACACTATAATAGGCAAGAAATCAATTGCAAGATTTTTCTGATGAAATCTATCGAAATAAATTCACCAAAATTCAACACAAGGACATGTTAAGCAATTAGCGGGCACACATACTCAGAATATAGTATTTGTAAGTGTATTTGTTCGCCTGAAGTTTTAAGAAGCAGAATTACCTGAGCAAAGAATCCTCCTAAAGCTGGACCAATGATTAATCTGATACCCCATGCTGTACTAACCTGAACACCAAGACCCTGACTCTGGTATAGTAATTGTACAATCTTAACTTGTATATAAAATAACCAACATGACTTACTGTTGACATCCCTAACGCTTGGTGTTCTTCCCGAAAGACCACTTGCATATGCCTGGTAATTCAGGTAAATCAAATAAGAAAACTAGCCATGAATATAGACGAGCCTGTAATCACATCATTATTCACCATTTAAACTTCCAAGAACAAATCTAGTAGTAATAGCCATCCAAAAGTGTACACCGAGTCCAAAGAGAGTATTGAAAACAACCCTGAGAGAATAAAAATGCACATATCAACTGTCTGCAACAAAACATCCATCTCTAATAACTGCAGAAAAACTATATAGACTCATTTCCAAAATTGCATTACTAACACTACAATGGTTCCTATTCAGGTTTTCGACCATAGCGATTAGCCACTATCCCCCAGAAAACTGACGTCAATGCTCTTCCAAGCATATATGAAGACATCCTTAACATTATATGGAAGTGTGTTGTGAACACCAATTACAGAACTTAAATGTCACAAGCAAACAAATTTAGCCACCAAGAAAAACTGATGACATTCATCCCACCTACATACCCAGAGCATAGAACCCAATATCTTCCTCCCTTTTGTCAATATGAAAATCCCTAATCTGTGATGCAAACACTTAGTATTCTGAAAACATGATATCAAGTAGAATTCGGGCCTGTTTGGTACAGCTATGGCTTTGAAAATAAGCTAGTTGTGGCTTATTCTGAGAATAAGCAGCTGACAAGCAAAACTGCTGAGTGTTTGGTAAATTGGCTTTTTATAAGTGCTGTGAATGATAGAAGCAGAGACAGACTGTTTGGTAAATTAGCTTTTTAAAAGTGCTTTGAGTTTGTAAATTACTAGTTTAGCCTTGCAATATGTTTTTGTTTTATTTATTTGGTAATGTAAACTGAAATTTTTCTTAAATTATAACCTCAAACTAATAATTTGATCTAGGAGTATCCCAAGTCTCAGGTATGATAGAGTGAAACATACAAAAATTGTCTTCATAGGTTCCACATCTGTTGACATTAATGAGCTACAGTGTCAACAGATGTTTATAAATTGCATAAATGTCAAAGTGGGCACATAACACAGGCAGAACAAAATAAAAAATGATCCTTAAATGCTTTCAGGACATTTAATTGTCGATGTTCCATCAGCATATGAAAAGTGTTTGAGTATGTTGTAATCGTCATTGTTTATCAAAAGTCAAAATAATAAGGTTCACAATGTACCTTATGGCTCGATTAGATAGCATGGTTGTGCCATGCATAGCCCTCTTTACATAACCAAATCGATCAGCCTTCACCAAGTTGCCTTTCTCTTTGTCTATGACAAGGCCTCTAATAACCTATATGAAAAGATGAAACAAGATAGAAAAGGATAGCAGTGTCAACAGATGTTTATAAATTGCATAAATGTCAATATTCTTAAATCTTGAACTGGTTTATAGATGTTACCAGGTCAGGGTCAAATGCAAGACCATCAACTGGGAAACCGACCTTCCTTAAATTGTCCATACAGTAGTCATAAGCCCTCCCTTCCCAAGCCTGCGAAATAGAAAGTCATGTCAGACAACATACAATCTTATTCTGCAAGAATCAAAAATTCAACAAAATCATGACAAATATATATTGAACTGAAACTTACAATCACATTATAATGCATCAAGGTGTAGTCCATATCATAACCGATGGCACTAATTGATCGAAGATTCAATGTCCGGCTACAAAAGATACCACGAGGTGATTGCCTTGATGAAAAAGGACTCTGTAGGCAAATATTCAACACAGTGAGATTGCTGCACAAGTACTATTCTGCCATAAAACAGTGATCAAGTACAATTAACATCAGAACATAGACAACATAACAGACTAGTACTCCACCAAACCAAACTGATACAACGAAAAAGGCCTATAATTACTCAGTGTAAGAAGATTACTGCACAAAGTGCTACTCTACTTACACAAAATGAACAATGGGATATTGAGATATTCTATTGTCAATACAAACAGACAACCAACACACAGATACACGCTTAGTACTCTACCAATTCAAAACAAAACTTAATAAAACCAAAATGTATCCTCAGGGAAAGAACAAGTAAACAGTACCGGAATACCCAAATCATTCAGCAACCTTTCAGCTTCTTCAGCCTCCATCCTTGCCACTTCCTCAATTGGACCTTCTAAAGTTGATTGGCCATCAATTCCTACATGGGTTCATCATAAACAACTTAAAGATCAAAACTTTACAAAACACAATAGCAATGCTTCATATGGGAATTCAAACTAAGTTACCAAAAGCCTCAAGACTCTCCAGCTTGACATTCAAATCCCCTTTGGTCTTCTCTCCCAAGTAATCCACGTCGTACTTGGTCGCCGGCGTTACAGAAAACATGGACTTGTCGTCAACGCTGACGTTACTGCTACTGCTGCACTGCCATTTCATGCTGCGGTTCCAAACCAGTGACTTTAGCTTTGCTATGAAGCGAAGCAGCTTAGAAGCCCAACCAAACGCGCTCGAAGTGGGTCTGATCCGAACTGGGTTCCTGAGGAAGTTGGTAGCAGCCATTGAGGCCTCTGCTGCATACATCTCTGAAACTCAAAGTTGGGTTCTTTCTAAAAGCAGAACAAACTCCGGCGCAGGCGACGACGCTTAGTCAAAATCCTCCAGCTCCGGCAAACTCCGGCGCAGGCGACGACGCTCTTCCGCGGCGGCCAGGCAGCCTCAGAGGTCTCAATTCTCATCAGAACCTCTCTCAGTAGCTCCTGAGGCATGTGGGCCTAGAAGCTCTGCTTCAACGATGGTGTCGATTTCGGTACAAAGCTCCTTTTTTGTACTTATTCATATCAGAATGCAGCTGTTTGTTAAGTTCACCATTTCTGAAGTTGTTTGGTCTCAACAAGTGTTTGAAAGAATTAGCTGGTGTATTCCATGGTAACTAATTGTCAGACACGATATCAGTAACAAAAGTCTTATTCCTTATCGCATATTAAAACTTGATCAGGTATCCATACATACAATAACACCTAATGAATTTATAAAGATGCAACAGAAAAAGTAAAAACTAAAAATAAAAAAAGGAAACTTAAGTTTACCAACGATAGCATAGAGATAGAAAATACAACTGGCTGGAGTAGGGCATCAAGATAGTTAAACTACTGTGTTCCTTTCAAGTTCATGACCACGATAGACAGTCCAATTGTACTTTAAATCTTCCATTAATGTAATGGAAATGATTGACAGGTGAAAATTATTGAACTATCTAGTTCATGTACTGAACGAAGTTAATTTTCAGAGTTTATATCCTTTGTATCACCTTAGTGGTTCTTAATTTCTTCATGTTACAAACTAACTCAAAAAAAGAGGTTATGCAGATTATAGCCAGATCTTGGAAAATCACACAGAATCATCGTTCAGTTAATTTGCAGAGATTATATCCTTTGTATCACCTTAGTGGTTCTTAATTTCTTCACATTACAAACTAACTCAAAAAAAAGAGGTTAAGCAGATTATAACCAGATCTTGAAAAATCACACAGAATCATTGTAACAAGGTAATAGTGGTATCAGCATAGAAAGACTGAAAGCTAAAGCCTATATATGCCTCCTGGACAAACAGGACTGAAGGACAACAATTAGAGTGTCAGGTCAATGTGTTGCGTCTCCCTAAATATTCAGCAAACAAGAATTGCATTTCTTTCGTTTCTCAAATAAAATGAACAAAAAGCTATCTGGGGCAACGGATTCTGTTTGGCAAGAGCTAGCATTCAGATTCTGTTTGGCATGACAAGCCCAAACACATTTCCGAGTTTTTTTATCACTATCATGAAGGGAATAAGGAATACATCTAATAGGTAGTGGCAACTAATATCCACTGCCCAAAAATAACAAGGCACAGTAAATAGACCCTCTGCAATGAATTGGAATGTGCGTACGGAATCCAAATCTTCAAACAGACAGCTAATATTCTGTTCATTTCATTTCCTTGTCTAATAGTTTTATAAGTCACCACTTTAAAAGAATGTGCTTGTTGCAAGCCCATGTGTGTGGACAGAGAAAAAAATGGTTATTAAAAGATCCTTGTAACACTTTCAAAACCTAAACATCTTCAAATGCAGGCATAAACATATATAGTTCTTGGGCCTCGACACACAAAAATGTTCCGAAAGTTATCCAACTTTCCCACATCAATTGGGAATGATAGCATGAGCCAATCACTTATTACTTGCTCCTTCTATTCTACTCTTTAAAATACTACCTTTCTGATACTGAAGTAAAACATAGCATGGAAATATGTATGAATGTACCTGTTCTTCATCAAGCCAGCCACCCTATTTTAAGAACTTACAAAACCAAAATAGGCTTCTGATAATTGAATTGATAAGACACTTCCACTGACTCATATTGAGATGTTAATGTGGAATCACAACACTCCGTAATAGGTAAGAAATCAATTACATGATGCTTTCTTTAAGGAATCTACACCAAAATTCAACACATGTAAGGACATCTTAAGCAATTATTAGGCCAGTTACAGACACACTCAGGAATATAGTATTTTTAAGTGTATTGGTTCACCTAAAGTTACAAGAAGTACAATTACCTGGGCGAAGAATCTTCCCAAAGCTGGACCAATGATTAATCTGATACCCCATGCTCTGCTAACCTAAAAACAAAAACTCATAAGAACATGATATATTGCACAGGAATTGCGGGTAATTTCAAAAGTCATCGGATTTCGTAGCTTCATCAGACTTCATAGGTCGTTCTGGCTTGTTTGATCAGGTTTGATGGACAAAATAAGAGAAAAACAAACCTGTAAATAAAAGAAGATAAGACACACACGTACATTAAAGATAATCCTGCAACTCCAATTACTGAACTACCTTTTACCATCAATTGATTTTGCATCTCATGTCCCTTATCCTAGTATGCAAACACTAACTAAAATTCACAAACTAAGCTATAAACATGAAACTTAATTAATGTAGGGAAACACCCTTTGATTCATTTAATATAGAAACCAAATGTAAATGAGATGTGTTTGTTTTTGAGGCTGCACCCGGATATTTGAATGGGTTGCCAGCGTACCCTTGGATAGGGATCAAGCCACTCGTAGTTCAAGAATTCTAGTAAATGAATAACTCACTAGAGGGGTTTAATTTTTGAATGAGAATGGTGTTTGGGACAAATTTGGGGTAACTGAACCAGGGATTCGATTTTGTTTTTGGATCTGTGTTTGGGGGAAAGAAGCAAAAGACATCTAATCGTAAGAGACACACCATGTGACAATTATAAAGAACAAAGATTACTCACCACACAACGGTCTTGTAGCTACAGTTACAATTGAATTCAAATGATTTTGCATCTTCAAATCCCTTATCCTAGTAAAACACTTATCAAGCTTCAAATACTAAACTTGTGACATAGAAAAACACATATCAAGCTTCAGATACTGAACTTGTGACATGAACCAGACTATACACGAGTAGTTTTTTTATAAAAAAATTAACAGGGGCTGCGAGAACACAAAACCCCACAGCATTAACCTGCATTTCACAAAAAGCTTGCACCTAAGACACAGAAGCCCATGCCATGGGAATAATAAACTAAACCTAGTCAATTTAGTTTCACAAAGAGCCATGGGAATAATAAACTAAACCTAGTCAATTTAGTTTCACAAAGAGAGTGCATAGTTTATTAAAGGTAACAAACTATTCTTCAACGCTTCCTTTATCGAGTTTTCTTGTGTTCCATGAATAAAGAAAAATGAAACATAAAAAACAATGTGAATCGGACTATGTTAAGTAGAAGGGAAATAACTGTTCGACTTGGAAGACGCTCGATAGAAAAATTGTTCTTACGGCAAAGCCAGATAGCAATCAAGAGAGTGAGGCTCCCATCCATAAGAAACCACAGAATGCACAAAACACTTTCAGAGTCCATTTGAGCTTAGGAGACCCTAGGTTATAAACAACTTGCTGGCTATGATTACGGATAATGTCTGAAACTATACAGCACCCAATACAGCAAAAGTTGTTGGCTTTGGGCACCATGTGTCTGCAACCGCACATGTTACAGGTGTTTTCATGAGTGCCAAAGGAAACATGGTATGCACGAAATGGATAGGAGAATCCATATCATGGACAAGAAGAATATTGTCAGGCTTTATGTCGCAATGCACAAAACCTTTTTCATGAATGCACTGGAGACCATTAAGCACAGACTTAGTGAACTCTTTAACCTCAAATTCGGACAATGCAGACTTCTCTATCCTACAGAGAGGAAGAAGTCCACTCTTGTCCGTAAGAACTGATGACAAAAGGGCAGTGGTGAAAGAGAGAAAGCAGCTCGGCCTCATCCAACAAGGCATCAACCTTGTAAGGATGAGAGGCGTCTGCAACCTTTACGGCCATGATACCAGGCACCCCATTCTCATACTTGAGTGGATAAGCCCTATACACACCCGAAACCCCCTCCCCGATCCTATCTCCTAAAAACCATTCACCAAATTCAGTGATTCTTCCCCTCTTAAAACCCATCATCAATCCAAAAATCAAAATCAAATTCAAATCGTAAAACAAAACTATAACAGAATTGAAACAGACACACAATCAATACCAACTACCAACGGGGAAGAGAAATCGAAGAAATAAAACTAGAACAGAATTGAAACAACGAAAAAAATCAAAATCAAAATTACCCAGAACAGAATCAATATCAAAACCTAGAACCGAATTGAAACAATCACAATCAAAATAAGAATTACCCGCGGAGAGAGAATTGAAGAGAGCGTCAGATCCACAATCCGATATTGAGATTTGAACAGATCGGGGGAGAATTGAGAGAGCGAATTCTGGGCGAAATTGCAGATTAGGATTTAGTGGGTCGCGAAGAACAGATCTAATCGAGCGATTGAGAAAGTGAAGTAGCGTGAAACACGCTCTTTCTGGCGCTGAGCTGTCCATTTCGGTCAAACTTACCAAAATACCCATGGTTTGGTTTGGTGGGATTACCAATAAACAAGGTCAGTCACGTAACTGTGCACGGGAAGATAAGGGTACTGCAACGGTAACAGACTTCGGTCAATCCATTTTGAAATCTCCCACAATTTTCAGAATATTAATTAAAATAAAATAAATAGAAAAATTTGTTAAATAATAATAATAAAACTAGCCCTCCACTTTTCTACATGGTTAATTAAGAGCTGTTTTTGTCTCTTTTCTCAAGAAAGTGCTTGTATAATTATTATAATAAGATCACACCCTTTTGTTTAATCATGACACTAATATCAAGCAAAAATCCAATCTAGTTTGATGAAGAAGCACTTAATTGGCAATGTTGAAAAGCGTTGAGAGGTGGAGAGAGGAAGTCCAGATCTACTAGATTTGGGTTATTTAAACAAAAGAAGAATTAACTCGGAATCGTGACCCGATGATCGAGCTTCTTCGTCTGGTCATGTGTTAGCGACGGACCATGACCTTTCGCTTCATCTCTACAGTAGTCGCTCCTATTGTGTTCCTTGATAACGATAGAGGCGACGGATGGGAAATTAGAGACACAGAGCATGACGGTGACACGAAGGCCCTTTTAGTCATGGGTGATATCTTGACATGTCTGCTCTGACGATCTCTTGACTTTTAGTATATATACATTAGTGTCTTTCTCATGTAGATGGGAAATCATATCAGATTTTAGTATCTTAAATTGGAAGCACCTTATATTGTCTGGGTTGCTGGGAAAATTGTATAATTTTTGCTTAAATCTAAGATTGAATCATGATAATTCAAATGAACCGAACACTGGCTTATGAAGATATAGGTTTTGAGAAAAGAGTATGGGAGAAGTTGTGTCGTTGTGGTGGGCAACAGAGCTGAGGCGGTGGATATGGGAAGAGTGTCATAAATTGTTTAAGTAGAGGTCTCGTCACAAATAAGGAGTCTTTTACACTTTTGTAAGGGAAAGTACAAAGAGAAATAGGGAGTACGTCTATTACACAAAAACCCATGTCGTGGTTGGTGGCAACGAGTCCGTGGTCGTAGAGAGGAGATCAGAGATGCTCATATATGATCAGATTGCTCTGATTTGGCTTGAGCAGATTTCAATATGGTTTGGAGTCGTTATGGGGTACGTCGTGGTTGGAAGGAGGTGAGGCACGCCGGCGTAATGGAGATGCAGGACGAAACGAAGGTAACTCGATGTGTGCTCGGTGCGACGGAGCTACCACTAGTGGCGAGATGATGTGGACCAGACGCGCAGGACGACAACATACTAACACAACTAATTTTCCCTCTCGGTTTAGGCTAGATGGTTTTTGGGCTAGGACCTGGGCTTGGGTTCTGGTCCAGGACTATTTTATTTTTATTTCAGTTTTGTTTTATTGCATTTTACATTTAATACTAAGTGAATTTATGTCACCAATAAAACACTATCATGTTTTATTAGGGTACTAAGGGCCTTTATGTAACATCACGTACCTGAAAAAGTTATCTTTTTATATGGGTTTATGAGTTACCGAGAGCTTTTAACTGTGGTCAGTAACCTGATAAGTTATTGCTCGAGTTTATTTTTAAGTTTTTTTTCTAAACTCTTTAAATTCCTCATTTAAAGCCGTGAAGTTGTAGTACGTGTTGAGAAGAGCTCACCGGAATGTCTGGTTTTTTTTTTCAGAACATCGAGCCATTTTTGGCGAATTTTTAAAGTTTCTAGTAAATTGTTACCGTTTCAGTAATTAAATTGTTACCGTTGTTGATCTGGACTGTTGGATCAAGCCCGATTAATCTGGGCAGTTCCTTTCCCTTTAAATAGAGGTGAGAGGATTAAACTCAGTCACTATAACCCACTGGAAGTCTGAGACGAGGGAGATCGAACTCCACTGGACGGTATCATTCTTCTTCTCTCCTCTTCTTCTTCTTCTTCTTCTTCTTCTTCTTTTCCATGCCCATAAACCTCTTATTCAAGGTCATAATCGAAAATCCCTCTTTCTGGTTTTTTGAGCTCTAGCTTTGGCGAGCTTGATTCTTGGTCCTCTAGCGAGCTCGTGGAGTTCTGGTGAGGCGGCAGGACAATTAAGAGCGTTGTAGCAGAACCCGCTGTGAGGTTGCCTAAAGTGAGAGGGCAGCGGTTCGGTTTGTAGCAAGGTGGGGTTGTTAGAAGACCGAAAGAGTTGTTAGGAGCACCTAGTGGTGGGCAGGCCCAGTCAGAGATTATGTCTGTTGAGGAATCTGTCGAGGAAGGTACTGAATCCATTTTTCGAAGGTGAGGACAGTGTGTTGAAGTTTTTGTGTTCTTAGTTTTGTGGATGTGGTATTGATTCCAGTTCTGTTCCTGTGTTTATGTCGAGAACTTGGAGAATCGGAGTTGCGGCGAAGCTATGGCCTTTTTTCGGTAAGGTTACCGCAATCCGGCAGGATATTCCGGCGACTTGCTGGAATCCTGTGAGGCAGCAGCATATCCTGACCGGGTGCCGATGAGGTAGCAATCAACACCCCTATTAAATTTGGAGTCGTGGAGTGTTGTTAAACCGTAAAGCAAGTAATTACGAAAAACTTATCGTAAATAGGAAGTTTCCATTCTGAAAAACTTTCCATTTTTGAAAAGATTCTATTTATGGAAAGTTGAACAATAAATAAAAGGAAAAGTCAATCTCAGTTAACTGGTTGAAATAAGCAAATTGAATCTTCAATGAGAATCTAGTCAACTCAGGAATCTTGGTAAAAAATCGAGTTGATGGTTGTAAATAATTTGGATATTTTCATAATCGGTATATCGACTCAAGGTTAAATATTTGGTTTAAGAGACACGTTGGGTGTCCATAGTAATTCAACGAATTATTATGTGACTACCTAGTGTCAAATTAAAATGGTTAAGGAAACTAAACTTCGAGTCAATAATCGGAAATAAGCATAATAGTTGAAAAAATTGTTAAAAAGAAATGAATTTGGTCAACTCCTGCTCAAATTAGAATTTCCTAGTCAAACTAGGAAAAGATCAAGTCAACGGTAATAAGATTGATATGTTGGATTAATTTTACAGCCAATGGTCGAACGTGAGATTGGACTCGACCATGTGGACATTTCGAGATGACACTCGAGGACTATTCATTGAGGAGGCCGCATTAAGTACTGTGAATGGACTTTTATTTTTAAATATAATGCATGCAACGAGTTTTTATTAAGTTTCTCTTTTATTTATGAAAATTTCCTCCATGTTGAGTTTTTGGTGATTATGGGAAAATTGGGAAATTATTATTTTTCAAAGATAAGTGAGCTTAGAAAGAGGTTCATACATTTCCCGTGTGTTTTAAATAATTTTCCCGAAATATGATTTTAAATCGTTATCACCATTTTGGGTTATGGAGGGGGATTATATTTTAAAATGGGAACTTGGCTCTTGGATTTTAATTATTTAAAGTAAAGTCAGGGAACCGTTTTCGGATGCTTGAGAATCTTTTAAATCCAATGTATTTGGGGAAAAGTCATGGGTGTTTTGACTTAGATTTTTGATTTATTCACCATGAGGATTTTAAGGATTTTCAATTATATGTTTATATGTTTTGCTAGCTAACATGGACCTCCGGATGAAGATGGTACCCTCTCCGGTAGGGCTGGGCACTTCGTACCGCAATCCCGATCCCGTCCCAGTGCCGTACTGAAAATTGGCGGGACGGGATAGAGTTTTAAAATGGCAGTACCGTACCATCCCATCCCGGTAGTTTGAAAACGGGAAGGGATCAGGACAGGACGAGACCGTCCCGAAAATATAAGTGTACTTGTATCCGATCGTAGCCATCTGATTGTTAGGGTGTATACTCTTACAATGAACTCAAGCACGCTCAATGACATGCCTAAAACCTTAACCTAAATTCAAAGTACTAATTTCACATGACAAAAGTTAGATAATTCATTCCTTTTTGGTGATGATGATCATATGAAAAATATCGACTGCCACAACGAATCTATGTAGTGATAGATAGAGCTCCTTTGATTTTTCAAGTTTGAGAGTTTTCTCGAGATCTTAATTAATTAGTTAGATGTAAATTACAAGTATTTAATTAATTGGTTATTGACCCCTCTTTCATTTTTACAATTTTTGTTCATCTTCTACTTATAAGAGCGTGGCGGACAACTGGTCATGCACTTATGATGAGCGTACTCATCATAAGCAGAGCAAGGGTGGAGGAAAGTACTGGTCATGCACCTGTACGCATCAGGCAGAGTGGGAGAAACTGGTCATGCACTTGTGTGTCCGTCGATACACAAGCAGAGAGGTATGGTATACGTGCACGTAACTGGAACTGATGAGCAACTGTGGTATCTCGTTGGGTTGGGTACTCATAAGGTAAAAATAAAATTCATTCTTTTTCTTTGCCACTAAAAGAAATTCCTTCAATTTCAAAACATACCGAACTCAAGGCAAAAGAACCAATAACTCAATAAATTCTTCCTTTTATATGTACCGACACTCAATCATAAAATTTAAGTCTTCAAAAAAAAAATCCATTTTGAACTCAAACACAAGCAACTAATCTTAAAACATAAGTTGTAGAACTATGTAATGAAATAATAAATAATTTACGAGAAGTCATGAGGCGGCTCCAAGAAAATCTAATAAATAACAAGAAATCATATATCAAGAAAATGATCGCTTGCACTTGTTTTAAGACAAATTCCAACTCACAATGAGAGGCTAGGCATGCCCCAACTCGAGATTATCCCCAGAAGCTCGCTCAACTGTATCACCTAGCCAATTATAATAATAAGAGTGTTTAAGTCTAAAACCAAATTAATTATGTAAGAAAACGTGAATGCACCCTAGCTTTTGGTAATCACACCCGTCCTTGACATAATCCCATTAAAAGTCATCGAAAACTTCAATCGACAAATATCCATGTTAACATCATTTCCTTTAGCTCCAACACTTCCACTTTGAAATGTTTACAATCTAATTCCAATAAAAACTCCAATCCTTAACCAAATTCTAACAACTTCACCTAGGCTAATACTAACACTCTCTAGGAGGCATAACAATGCTCCACCAACACTAAAAATATCCATGGAAGGTCATCGGAGGCGGCAGAGCCGCGGTGGCTCAAGGTAGCCGAATTCTTAAACTTAAAAATCTTCATAAACATATGCAATACTATATCCAAAAGAAAGCCCATGAGGTAAGGAACAACTTTATACCTCGAGGTTTCTCCAACTTCTTGATGGTTTGGCCAAAAATCGAAAAAATATGCCGAAATTTCAATCCATCGATTTGTTGCACACAAGTAAATAAATTATGAGGCTAGTACATATGGAATACCCATGAGGAGAGGAAGAGAATGATTCCAATTTTGTGACTAGAGGTGGCGGGAGTAGGCGGCGACGACGGTGGTTTGAGAGAGGCATGGCCTTTATCGTTCTCTTTCTCCCTTCTCTGTTTCTGTACGGGAAAAATGAAAGGGGAAGGCGCTGATCCCTTTAAGTTAGGGATGGAGAGAAAATTACCAATATGCCCTCTACTTGAAAATGCTTTTATTTTTTCCATTTCAACTCTGTTTAACTAACCGTTTGCGCATACACTCTCGTATCGTTGTATTCTACATTCTTATGCTAGGGAACAAATTTTTGGGAATCTATAAAAATAATTTCTCAAAAGGATGGGTTAATTTAACGATGAGACGAATTAAAATTCTAAATGCAATGCATTAACTAAATAAAAATATTTTCAGGTATGGGGTGTTACAGGTAATCACTCTACACACACCCCGCGCCACTTCTTTAAGTGGGAGGTCCACTCCGCGCCACCCTATAGGGTAGGGGTTATCAAGTTTGAGGTCGCGCGTACAGAAGTCGAGACATAGTCAATTAATCCGTTGTCGCCGTAAGTTTAATTAGGAATCACTTTCATGTAGATTGCTCTGATTAGCCCTACTTAGATAGTCGAATAGGTTGTTGAAACGTAGTTGTGATTTGGGGAGCTTGATGACTCCATGAGTTTAGTTGTTTTAAATTATTCATGAAAGTGCTGAGTTGGTTTGTAGGAAGAGTTGTCCATTTCAAGGGGGTTTCGTTAAGAACTTCCCTTAAAGTGGTCCCGCAGGATTTACTTCGGGTTGAAGGGGTTTAACCGGGGTGTGTCCTGACACTTTAAGTCAGTCTATGCACCTTATGTGTCTTATCTATTCTAGGTAGATGACGTCTCTTTTGTTTGATTGAATGGTCACAGCATTCTAGTGACAAGATGAAACTAAGTGTCGTCAGGATTATTTTCTGGCAGAAACATGGTAAGAAAGCTGAATTATTGGACATTAGGATATGTAACTTTGGTACGTGTCTACTGATTTTTCCATTGTCACCGTTGTGACAAAGCAAATAGAGTTGTTATTATAGCAGTATTCTTTGCTAGTTGGTGTTTGTTAGGATATAAGTACGTTGTAGAGATTCTTGATATTATTTTGGGTCTTTGTAATATGTGGTTTATGCTTCATGTTTCCCCTTGTATTCGACAGTTTCATTAATTTAGGCTTGAGGGTAGCCACACCAGCCCTTTATTCATAAAACAAAAACAAAAAACTTTTTTTACCCTTAACCTAAATGTCTTCCACTCATCTCTCTCATTATGATCTGAAACCATTCTCTCCTTCTCTCTCCGGCCAAAACGACTGGTCACCGGAGACTTATGAAGGCACTGTCGCTCGTCCTTCTTCGTCTGCGATCATTTGGATGGATGAGAAGTTAGATCGAATGCAATCTTTTTGAGTTATTTGCTGAGATTTCGCATTTATTACATTTAAATAAAACATTTATTATCTTGTTTAAAACGTTTTATTAGGTACTGTAAATTCTTTCTTAAATTTACTACCCCTAATAAAACCTTTGTTTATATTTTATAAATTGTTTATTACTTTGTATGAAATATTTGAGGAGTTGATTAGGGTTAATAAATATTTATTACCTTGTATAAAACGTTTTATTAGTGGTAATAAATTCTTTTATAAAATTTACTACCCCTAATAAAACGTTTGCTACATTCTATAAATTGGTTATTATCTAGAATACAATATTTTTAGGGAGTATATTAGAGTTAATAAACATTTATTAGCTTGTATAAAATGTTTTCCTGGGGCTAATAAATTTTAAATTCCGGTGACCAGCAATTTTTTGGTGACCGAGATCCTGCGACCGGTGACTGTCTTCCGGCTTCTACTTTCTCTCCTTAATGAAGGGTCAAGGGTAAAAATTTCTTAAAATATTATTTTATTAATACTTTATTAAAGATTTGTTTATTTAGACACTAATAAGCATTTCTCTCATTCAATTAGGATCAAAAGTTTTATTGTCATTGAAATGAGTTTTGAAAACTATATTTTTGTGAAAATGGGCATTTTCCCCAATTTTTATCTAGATAAAAAACTAATGCTTCTATCCTGAAAAGCTCTACTGAACGATTCTCTCAAACTATGTATGAGAAGTTTGAGCTCTCTAATTCTGATTATTCTTACTCCAGGGAAAGCATGATTTGAACATTTCATTCTCTGAAGAAGTTCACAACAAGCTTGACTTCGACTGGAGGTGTGTTGTCATAATGAAAATCATGGGTAAGCCTAATTCGACTAATACTTTTGAGTTCATGTTTAGAGGTTTGCGTTGGAAATGACTAGTCAAGGGTGGCTGGAAGCTTGTGGACTTGCCCAATGACTTTTTCATTGTGAAATTCAATCGGGAAGAAGATATGAAACATGCTATGTGTGAAGAAAATACTTTTTAGGATTTGCTTTGATTACTCTCAATGTTGATCCCTTGTGGGTTTTCTCTTCAGTTTAAGAAAAAATTAATAGTTGCCACTAATAACAGTTCATCTCAAAAAGAACAAATATTAAGTATTAACAATAAGTGAGAATCTAAGTACCGCCCCATACCATCAATACCCTATCAGGATGTCGATGCAAAATCAAGAAGCATCAGACTGGTTAACCTTCTTGTCCTCACCTAATAAGCCAATAACTCAGAATTCTTTGCTTCTCGTCGAATCATCTTTTTCCGAGAGCAAGACCCTCAGGCTTCTCTCTTTTCCTATATAGAGCTGAAAGCCATAGCTGACGCTATTCTGATTGGGAGAAAGAAGAGTTAAAAAAACGAAAAAAAAACCTCAAAAACTACAAAAGTTAGTATGGGCAATTCAGGGTTTCCATAAATTTATAAGGTTAGTTTTGAAAAATTGAGTGATTCAACCATGAATCAAATTTAATGCCAACCCCCTCTTCCTCGAAGCATTGCAGTACATAGTGCACGACTTCCCTCCAGATGATAAGTCAATCTTAACCTAAATGAAATGTCCTTTTCCAACTTTCTTGAATCCCATAACTTGACAGTGGAATCATAGTTGCACCCACAAAGAAGCTATGATCAGTTGAAATAGCTATGTCGTTGACAGCAGACTGATGCTCTTGCAAGTGTGCAACCAAAACTCCATAAGGCCTCCAACCTTGGAATTGATGAAGCTCTTGCAGAAGGCAGTCATGTTAGATCACTTGTGGAGGATGCATCTTCCACAGTGATAGAACTTACTTTTGTAGCACTAGATAACCCCATATCTTGAAACTTGTTATTGACAAAGGCAGTTTGGTCATTATCCCTACCATCTAGTTCATGGACTACTCGATAGAATTTTTTAGAACCACTACTGATGTTGAATGATCCTGACACTAGCTTGGGTGCTGGAACAGTACTAGCTAAACTAAAAGATTTATTTACTGGATCCATCCATGGCATAGATGACGCACCTACTCCTGACACTAGCGTGAGTAACTCCCACTGCTTGGCTGTCCATGCTAAAGGAGTACAGAAGTATCCCTACTGATCATTATCACACATGAAGCTATTGATAGTACTACCCTGTGGCCCCATAAAGCCCGAGTACTGCAACTTTTCTGAGGATAAAGGACCGTGAATGTCAACTGTGCTTGAAGCCTTGTGCGAAAAGCTTCTCATATATCCAAACTTAGCCACACCATCATCAGATTCAGTTAGCTTCCCCTGTTGCAATTCATTTCCAGCATGTTTTTTTGATCTTTGTGATTTTCTTGGTCTGTCCAGCTCCTCATCGAATTCAAGTTTGCAATCCCTTAATGAAGTAAATCCACACTTTTCCCATTGTTTAGATTGAGGCCGAGAATTGTACCGTATCTTTCTCTGTCCTTCCAACATATCAGAACTCCTTGCATTTTCTAGAACTTGGTAAAATACCTGTCTTGAGACAGGAGGCTTCAAACATGAAAAAGGGGCCTTCTCAGAAGCTAGAGAGGCTGGCTGTCTATGAAGAAAGAGACGAATAACAGGAGCAAGGAATACATATGAATCTACTGCACCCAAGTAATCACTGCTGGCTGCAAAGAAACACACATACAGTTTGGCCATGGAATACTGCTCTTAGCTGCTCATCTCGATTATTCAGAAATACAGGGAGAATGGGAAACAAAAAGTCACTCTGCCTCTGGCCAAAGAAGCAGCATAGATTACTAATATCCTGAAGGAGTGCTCTCCTGATATTGGGAGTTTTCCTTAATAACAAGCTCTTGAATAACTTCAGCTATGGACTTCCTCAACTGGGCAAGCAGTGCATCACCGTTTAACTTGTGGAGGTGACCAGATGCCTCACTAGATAATGCCAGTCGCTTCTTAGAACTTACTTCATCAAGCACACCAGCCTCACTCAATGTAATTGAGTGAACTAAGAAACCATAAGTAGTTAGTGCCAGCTTAGCTATATTACTGGCTAACATATTCTTACACTTTCCTCTGAATCATCAGGAAGCATGGATAGCATTGGCAGAATATACTCGGGAAATATTTTTGCATCACTAGGAGGAAAATCTCGAACTAAAGGGAGGATGTCACATAGCGTCTCCAAGACTGCACAACGCACAATTGAAGCTTGATCTGAAAGCATTGCAACAACATAAGGAATTACACGTTGCAATCGATTGTCATCATCAATATACAATGCACATGACTTCAGCAAAAGTATCGCCCTCCTCCTTAAATGAGGCAATTTGGCATTGCGCATGCAAGAACATAGCAAAGAGGTAATCAGAACCATGCTCTAACATCTCAAATTGTCTTCAGGTAATGGAAAAAAGGGCATGCCAAAGGTATCTGACTGGTTGTCATACTTAGACATCAATGAATTCAAATCATTCATTGTGATCTTTTTCAGAAAGGGATGATCATTTCTCCTAAATGCATGAGAGATTGTCTGAAGTAATTCACCAAGAGATTGCATGACATAGTTTCCAAGATTTCGGGAAGAAAAACATTATCAGCTGAAAAGAAAATAAAACATAATAATTTAAAAATAAATAAAATAATAATAATAATAAATAAAAGCACAACACAAATTGACAAATCGTTATTCCAATTTGCCCCAAAAACTCTACTGCAACCTAAAAGCACCATGGAAAATCAACTTGCATCAAATTATTGACTCGAATTGTAAAGGCATGTTACTTATAGTTTTTACAATATACAAACTCATTCAAGATCTTTACTTTCTCTCATTCATGTTGTACTACTACTGATGAAATGAAGGGAAACAAAATACCATAATTAGAAAAGAAACCCAAAAAAATTAAGGAGTGCTACTTTATATCTAAACCAAATAACTTCCATGAAAATAAACCAATATGGAAATTGATGCATACTGCTCCATACCTGTATCAATTGAAACTTGAAGTTTCCTCTCTTGTTTTTTTTCTTCCAATTTTGAGTTGATATGTGATTCTACAGGGAAAGTCATAAGATGAAAATTGTATTTAGTTGGAGGGAAAGGTACAGGTTGGATACCACATAGCAACAACAAAAACAACAAATGAATATATACACCTAAAATCAAAATCACTCATCAAATAGTTCAAAATGTTCAACATAACTTATTCATTACTCTCCTTGGTTATCTGCTTACCCCTAATGCAATTGAAATTCAAAGAAGCAACTCCTGCCAAATATTACAATGTTGATGCAAACTCGTCCTCATCATAAGTGCCTGCAAACTCAGTAACCAACAAATTTTATGTTGGAATGGAAAAAAGAAATAAAAAGTACTAATAACTAATTGTTTTCCGTCCCAAAACTGACCCTGTAAACACTCCCAAATCCTCCTTCCCTAAATTTGTTGTTGCAAGTGTACCGTGGAATTAACCATCAGGGTAGGTATGAGAGAGAGGGAGAGAGAGAGAGAGTCAGGTAGTGAGAGAAAGAGAGAGGGGTCTAAGGGAAAGTAGAGAGGGAGAAGTGAGTCAGAAGCTTAAGCCTAGAGTATTCAGAGTGGAATCCAAATGTTTTTCCATTGAGATTGACAGAAATTCCCATGGAGAAACCATTATCATCACAGAAAGAGGCAGATCAAAGAGGTTTCAAGTTGGAATCGGATTGGATTGTGCGGCATGGTTTATTGATCAGTTAAGAAAGGCAAAACTGTAGGGGAACAAAGTTTTTGTCAGGTCTTCAGAGGTAACAACTATACTTTCTGGGTGGAGATTAACAGAAATAAAAGTGGAACTTTCATGAAACTTTCTCGGGGTGGAAGATATGAAGCCATCCAATCAATCATTTTACCGAAAGGGGGAAGAAGTGAAGGATGGAATCAGATGGAGGAGAACTTAAACAATTTCTTGTATGGGAAAAGCAAGGAGGGTACGAAGCAAGTTGTGGAGAAAACGGTGCATCAAAAACAGAGGGATCAATCTCCAAAGGCTCAGCTAGAAAGCAAGTGCAGCTTGATGAAACAAGGAGGTATGGAGGAACCGAATTTGGAGAATTCCAAATTATCCTGGGGTTGTACTGTGATTTGCGAAAGGCAGGCAGTCTTTCAGTCCTGGAAGAACATTGAAAGAGGTTTGTCAAGTTGGCTGGGAAGGGAGGTGGTGCTTTATCCTTACCAAAACAATAAAGCCTTCTTTGTATGCGAAAACTGCGAGGAGGCAGATCAGATTGTTAGTCATGGAAAGGTTCCATCGCTGGGCCAACCGAGGTCCGTCTCTTTGATTGGGCACAAGGTCTGAAAAACAACCTGAAGAAGGTGGTAAGCTATGGAGGCTGGGTTTCAGTAAGGGGGCTTCCAGTCCATTGGTGGTCGCATAAACATTTCAAGCAGATAGGTGATGTTTGTGCTGGCTTGCTTGAAGTAGATAACATGACAGCTGGTTTCAAGCATCTGTTTGAAGCTCGAATTAGAGTTAAAGGGAATGAGAATGGTTTCCTTCCAAAGCTGGTGAAGCTAAGTGAAGGTAACCAATCTCACATTGTTCGTATCCAGTCAAGTTCGCGGACAAAAGGTCTGTAATGGTCATTATGAGAATTCTTTGGAAGCTGCAACAATTTCTTGGGAGAGAAAGGAGCTGTCATTGGGAGGGGAGAGGGTTAATACAGAGGATATCAATCAATTGAGCATGCATGGAGCTTTAATAACTAATAGAGTTGAGTCTTTGAATAGCATTAATGAGGATTCATTGAGGATTGGGCAAGTTGGCCCAACATTTTTGTTAGGCACAGAGTCTGATTTAAATAAGCAGCTTCAAGGAGAATTTAATTTAGTGGGCTGTCAGAAGACTTTTATCATTGGAAAGAGAGGTACATTAAAAAGTTTGTGAAGACAAAGGAAAGCAAGAAAGGAAGCTGGGCAGAAGGTACAACGAAGGTGATGTGAGGAAAGGTGGTGTTTGTTCATCTGAGTTGGACGGATCTCCAAGCTTTAACTCCAAATACTTTTATCATTGGAAAGAGAGGTACATTAAAAAGTTTGTGAAGACAAAGGAAAGCAAGAAAGGAAGCTGGGCAGAAGGTACAACGAAGGTGATGTGAGGAAAGGTGGTGTTTGTTCATCTGAGTTGGACGGATCTCCAAGCTTTAACTCCAAATACCCTTCAGGGCCCCGAGAAGTCTCAAGAGAAGCATTTAAGCACTTGAAGCCTGAAGATTTTGAAGGCAGAAGTTCCTTACTGATTGAACATCCATTAAAAGTGAAAAGCGATCGACGTACTTCAGCCCTAAGAGAAGCTGAAGATGAAATTGAAGAAGGTGAAATTGTAGTAGGTGAAGGTGAAGTTGAACAGGAAGAAGAGCAACTACGTCTTGAATTGGAGACCGGGGGAAATAAAGGAACTTTTGAAGAAGAGCTAGAAAAGGAAGAAACTCTGGACTTCAGGAAAAGAAATAGAAAGTATGTTCGAAAAGGACGGGGATGAAAATTCTATTGCAGATTTGGATGACTTGCTCATTTCAGATAGCTCGGAAGACGATTGCAGTGAAGTAGAATTCTCCTCTCATGAAGGAATGCAAGACAAGAACCAGTTGGAGGATGCGGGGTTCAGTTTAGAGGGTTTTATGAAAGGACAAAATGTTAACAATCTAGAAGCAATACAAGGAATCGTGGAAGACAGGAACGATCTATTTCCTAGACAAGAGTCAAACATAGCTGGAGGAGATGCATCTGGGGAAAATGGAGTAATTATGCGAAGGAAGATCAAATTTTGACCAAGCAATCTAAGAGAAAGGAAGGGCCTTGTTCTACTAGTGGGAGCTCACACCAAACTCACAGGAGCCTCTCAGGCCTACAAACAATAGGCAAACTCGGGAAATTCTTAGCTCCATTGAAGCTGAAGGTGTATGCAAGGAGAAAACAGAAGAATAAGAATACTCTTGATGCAAGAAATAGGAAGGACTCGACGAACTTGCATTTGTATGACAATGTCGAGATGGGAGAATACAAGAATTTTAAATGAAGATTCTTAGTTGGAATGTAAGAGGGTTGGGAAGTAAGAAGAAAAGGAGGGTGATTAAAAATTTGCTGATGGAAAGCGAGGCTGATATTGTAATCTTACAAGAAACAAAAAAGGGAGAAATAGATCGAAGGCTAGTTGGAAGCATTTGGGGAGCACGGTACAAAGAATGGATAGCAATTCCATCTTAGGGCAGATCTGGTGGTGTGGTGATTGTCTGGAACACAAAATGTGTCTCGGTCTTAGAATCAGTTATCGGGGTTTATTCTGTATCAATTAAGATTGCTGGCGTGGATGGTTTGGATTGGTGGCTTTTGGGAGTTTATGGACCAAACAAATATAGAGAAAGAGGACAATTTTAGGAGGAACTAGTAGGGCTGTTTGGGTTGTGTGGAAGCAAGTGGTGCATAGTAGGGGACTTCAATGTAGTCCGATTCCCAAATGAAAAGTCAACTGGGGGCAGATTCACCCGTAGCATGCAGGGTTTTAATGATTTCATTTGGGAGACAAACCTTTGTGATCCAAGCCTTCAAAGAGCAGAGTTCACATGGTCTAATTTAAGGGAGGATGCGATTTGGTGTAGACTTGACAGGTTTTTGTATTCTACGGATTGAGAATCTTTGTTTCCAAATTCAAGACAATTGGCTCTTACAAGGGTTACCTCCGATCACTGGCCTATTTTGCTTGATACAACTAGTGTCAAATGGGGTCCAACTCCTTTTAGGTTTGAGAATATGTGGCTGGAACATCCCTCCTTGAAAGATAATTTTAAAGTGGTGGGCAAAAGCAAACTGTGATGGGTGGAATGGTTATAGGTTCTTGAGAAAGCTCAAAATCATGATCGGAAAGTTAAAGACTTGGAGTAGAGAGACTTTTGGTGATATTGGTGACTTTTGGTTATAGACTTTTACCGCACAGCAACTTTTGTTTTTTTGACTATAACTTCATACGAACTCTGATTTGAGTGTTCTACTTGTCCACGAACTCGAATCGACGTCCTCTACGACTTTCATGAAATTTTTTTCTTCCAAATAACGATCCTAGAAAAGGTCAACTTTATGCCCCTTACGGTAAAGTGGTTACTACAAATGGTAAAAGGCTAAAGTAACAAACTGTAAAATAATTCTAAGATCGGGATGAGACAATGTGAATGAAGGTATCATAAATGGCAAACCTTGAATATTCACAAGATTGTCTATCCTCATATCACAATGAAGCGGATTCCAGAAACAATGAAAGTTATGCAGAAATGGAGAGAAGTAACTCGGAAACACAATAGTTGTACAGCAGAAAGTCACAACTCCGGTAATTTATATAATTATAATGAATTCAGTTGTAATGTTTTAATTTATTTTATTTTTTAACATGTACGTCCAAATATATATATATATATATATATATATATATATATATTTTAGAAATGGAGAGAAGTAACTCGGAAACACAATAGTTGTACAGCAGAAAGTCACAACTCCGGTAATTTATATAATTATAATGAATTCAGTTGTAATGTTTTAATTTATTTTATTTTTTAACATGTACATCCAAATATATATATATATATATATATATATATATTCTACAAACTTTTATCACTACATTGTTGCAAAAAAATATATTTAATTTTACCGTTTTTTTTAAATTTTTTCCTAAAGTAAATTGTTTTATATGTATTTGATAACATCAAAAAATAAATTATTTTGTTAAAAGTAAATGTAAAAATGATACATTTGATGAAATGACGAAAATGCCATAAAATTTAATGGTTACTCAAGGTATCAAAATGCTAATGGAATGAAGCTTCGGGCATGAAAATCCAGGTATTTGATAGTTAGGTATGAAAATGAAAATAGCATCATAGTTCAGGTGGCGTTTTGTAATTAATTCTAAAATTTATCCAAGAACAAATAACTTTTATCACTATATTGTTGCAAAAAACAAATATTTAATTTTACAGTTTTTTTTAATTTTTTCCTAAAGTAAATTGTTTTATATGTATTTGATAACATCAAAAAATAAATTATTTTGTTAAAAGTAAATGTAAAAATGATACATTTGATGAAATGACGAAAATGCCATAAAATTTAATGGTTTAGTAGTCAAGGTATCAAAATGCTAATGGAATGAAGCTTCGGGCATGGAAATGCAGGTATTTGATAGTTAGGTATGAAAATGAAAATAGCATCATAGTTCAGGTGGTGTTTTGTAATTAATTCTAAAATTTATCCAAGAACAAATAACTTTTATCACTATATTGTTGCAAAAACAAATATTTAATTTTATAGTTTTTTTTAATATTTTCCTAAAGTAAATTGTTTTATTTGTATTTGATAACATCAAAAAATAAATTATTTTGTTAAAAGTAAATGTAAAAATGATACATTTGATGAAATGATGAAAATGCCATAAAATTTAATGGTGTTAGTGGTCAAGGTATCAAAATGCTAATGGAATGAAACTTCGGGTATGAAAATGCTGGTTTTTGATAGATTGGTATGAAAATGAAAATAGCATAATAGTTTAGGTGGTGTTTTGTAATTAATCCTAAAATTTATCCAAGAACAAATAATTTCCTTGTACTATGACCAAATACATGTATATCAGCAGGATTGAAATTGAAGATAAAAATCAATTCTGAAGTACATGTATATCAGCAGGATTGAAATTGAAGATTATTTCTAATGCAAGAATGAATTGAAGGAAAAATAGAAATTTGAAGTAACTTGCATGGCTTAATACCTTGTTGAGCTATATCGCATGGCTAATTTAACCTCAAATTCTAAACTTTTTACATTAAATTCAGAAGACACCAGATTGAACTCACATTCAAACTAAACTTCGCATTCCACCGAAGCAAAAACCAACAGAAGACAACACGAAATTCACCTAGTTGTTCCCATTCAATTGCTTCTGAAATTAATTGACATTCAGCACCTAAACAAAGGTGCCTATATCGTTGTACATATCCACAACAATCAAACAAAACTTCAATCAATTGGAAGCCGAAATCACAAACCCGAAATCACAAACTAACTTCAGTCAATTAAGATCATTCTGACTTAAGATGACAGGGAATATGTTCCTTTGTTATGCTTCCTAAACATAATATGGATGAATTATTTGTGTAAGCAAGATTGTTAACTAATGCTGACATGTAATAGAATACAATATTGAAAACTCTCATTATTGTATATACAGTAATAAAACAAAATAAAAATCTGATAATGACATGAGAAGAAAGTCATTTGTAAGGTGAATACTACTGTTTAAGGTTGTAGATGAAATGCAAAGAGTTCAAATCAATACACACAATTAATGGATACCTAACTATCTATATTGAAGGAAAAAAAAAGAGTGAAAATGGTCCCAGAGTATTGGGGGTAGATTTGCTTAACATTAGTTTGTCTCTAATCTACTACACTGGAAAAAATGTGATTCTATAGTTTGAAATTTTAGTTGTTAAGCACAAATGAGCCATCATTGACTGCAGCCCTACATATCCAAAATCACCTAGAAACTAGCTCAAACAAATGCATATCCTAAATTTAATCAAATTCATTATAAAAAATCAATCAAGATATAAGATTGAAAAGAAAATTGATTCAGATACTACCTTGCAAAAATCACATTGCCCTTTCTTTATAATGCCAGCAAGATTGTCAATCTTTATAATGTAAATCACATTGCCCTTCATCAAATGGGAGACCGATTAGGATCAGGAGACCGATCAGGATCAGGAGGATCCTGTCCTTGCATTGGCTTCTGCTTGAACTTTTCTTCTCTCTATAAGTTTGTCTAATATTCACTTGAAACATCATAAGAAAAAAAATCAATTCAAGATGTATCATATGAAGAACCCAGCTCATCACGTTGGATAATTGTAATTTCCTTAATTAATAATTAGTATGCATTATTTTCCACAACAAATAAATTAAAAGAATAGTAAAAATGCAGATTTGTTGTTTATACTTTACTAGGTTCAAGATGAGGAAAAAAATGCTGAGTTGATGAGGAAGGAATCATTCATCTACTATATTTAGATCGTGATGACTCAAGACGTCAACTCCTCAAGTAGATATTTCATGATACCCATCAAAATGACAAATATGATGAGAAGAGGATTAGACCCAGAATGCAGAGGCTGATAATAACCCAGAAAACCTCATCGATTCAAACTAAGAATGAAGACCTGTTAAACCCATCTGCATTTCTACTCTCTTATTACACTCACCTTTTCGCCTTCAGCTCCATCTCATGGCTACCGGCCAAATCTCTGCTCCGATTCTGGTGTGTGTGCAAAGCATGGCGGGAAAAACAAATGCAGAATTGAGAAGTACGAGATATGGACCCTTACCGAAGGCGATACCCTGGGTTTGTTGGATCGGAGGAAGCTAGATTTGAGATGATGAAGCTGTTAGAAGATCAATCAGTTTGTGGGATCGATTGAGGAGGTTAGAGGATCAAGCTGTTTCTGGGCAGGTTGAGATGAGGGAGACCATGACGGGTGATGCCAACTTTAGACCATTTATCTCAACGAAACAGTAACGTCTTATTCTTCTAGCAACAACTTCAGACCTCAAATTCCTAATTATTGCTAGTACACTCATAGTCTGCAGTTACACAAAGAGAACAAAGGGAATTAGTCAGTTGTTCAATGCATAAAAAGATGAAATTTATAGGCTTTCTAAACTAATGTAGCTATCTATTTAAGAATAGAACTAATATAACCTTTCCAGTTCCAGGAACACCATGAATGTAGAGGCAACGTCCAAGACATTTATCATCAGAGATGGCACCCTTGATGAATGCAGTTAGCTCGAAAATGTATCTGCGTAAAAGCAGGAACCATCAATTAACTGTTGAAATAACGAACGCAAAGAAAATTTTCAATGCACTGATCTTACATACTTATCCCTGCAAGGTAAAGACATAGGGAATGATGCCAACATAAATGTTGATTTTGCTCTTTCAAGAGTAGTCTGCTTATGGCATCTAACATGATTAGGGATTTGCTTCATTCCAATTTTTTGAAGTCCAAAGAACTGCCCCTTATGTGAATTCTGTAGATGCACGATCAACTAGTTTAAATTTCGGGCACAAAAAAAACTATAGTCCCTTTCAAAGAAAAAAAGGGAAAAACTATAGTCATAAGCCTGAGATAAAAAATTAAACAGAGAAGTGCCCATACTGATAACTACGAGAGCAAAAATGGGAAATATCAGTTGATAACTACGAGAGCAAAGTGTATACAAAATGAAAAGAGAAGTGCTTTACCATTTAGTTGAGTTAATGAATGATAAATATTAGATATCAAATATTACCTCAATGTTGGCAGAATCATTTGTGTGATAGATCTCCCTCCTGAGATTATGCGGTTGTCTTCCAGCGGCAATCTCTTTGGGGATTACATACCAACACACCCGACACCAATAGGTACCATCAGCTTCTTTCCATATACCGCACCAAAAACATAACTCCATAATCACAATCACACACATTACACCAACAAAAAGCAGTGAAAGCAATCTATATACCTACTTTTCAATGCGGGCAGCCCACAAGTCGCTGGAGAGAAGCTTCTCTCGAAATGTCCTAACCACCTTCTCCCCCTTCACGGGTATTGGGAGCTGGACCTGTAACCCCAATCTGCGAGCCTTGCAAAAACCGCAAACCCAATCGCCTTGGGGGACCTCCTTCAAGGGAGGGTTCAAGCATTTAAAATGAAAGCTCGCACTCAATCATCACACGCTTCCCAGACTTGAAGCAAACCCTAGATTGCTCCTCCACTTGCTCATCCTCTCTTCTCTTGACATACACATCATCTCCGACCTCGAACTCGCCGCCGTCATGCACCACCTTGTAAAACACCCTGCCCGCCTCTCTTCCTTTTCTTCCTCTCTCAAGGCTCCGCTCCGCTCTGCTTTTCAATTTCTTTGATTTATCAGATTTGACAGGGACAATTGACATTTGAGGAGCCGAATTGGAGTTGGAGGGAGACAAGGAAACAGATATATTATCAAGTACTTAAATTTGCGAAACAAGGAGCATACAATATGCAAAAAAGGAGATGCAAAAGTAGCAAAACAAGCTAGGTACATTTGTTTGCTAGTCTGATGAATAATTGACCTCCGAGAATCTAGATCGAAACATAACTGCATGATGAAAAGTTGGTTCAGTACGTTACTAGGTAGAATGGAAGCATCCAGGCATTTTTGTATCAAACAGAGTAGGTATTTCCATAACACAAATATACACATTCCAATGCATCTAGGCCTTCTATCTATTACGTGGCATCTGTCGGATTTACTTTATTCGGAGTCCATTTTTAGATAGAAGGCCAAAAGATAGTAGTAATATAGTAGTAATCTTTCAATCAATTTTTTTTAAACTTAGCATCAATTTGTGAAGAAGTCAGTCTGGTGATCAATAGTTGAAGCATGTATACCTTCAGAAGCTTTCTTGGGAATTGAGATTAGCTTCTTTAAGCAGTAATCTGTGATTTCAGCTGCACACCTGCATATCTCCAATGCACGATGAGCATCTCCAGAAATAGCTGCTACCTAGAAACATGTTTAAATAATGTCAAAGATCAAGGCTCAAATTGAATCTCCTGATGAAACATAAAAGATACACCGACCTTTCTTGAAGCAAACTCTATAGCTTGTTTTTCAAATGCATCAATTCCTCTAAGCCAACTCGAGATAATCTCTTGAAGCTGCTGATAATTATAGGGGACAAAGCAAAGCCCTTGGATTCCCATTCGACTTGAAGTTCATGGTATTCGCTATGCCTGAAACAGACACACAATCAATACCAACTACCAACGGGGAAGAGAAATCGAAGAAATAAAACTAGAACAGAATTGAAACAACGAAAAAAATCAAAATCAAAATTACCCAGAACAGAATCAATATCAAAACCTAGAACCGAATTGAAACAATCACAATCAAAATAAGAATTACCCGCGGAGAGAGAATTGAAGAGAGCGTCAGATCCACAATCCGATATTGAGATTTGAACAGATCGAGGGAGAATTGAGAGAGCGAATTCTGGGCGAAATTGCAGATTAGGATTTACTGGGTCGCGAAGAACAGATCTAATCGAGCGATTGAGAAAGTGAAGTAGCGTGAAACACCGGGACGCGTATTCATTAGACGCTCTTTCTGGCTCTGAGCTGTCCATTTAGGTGAAACTTACCAACATACCCATGGTTTGGTTTAGTGGGATTACCAAAAAACAAGGTCAATCACGTAACTGTGCACGGGGAGAAAAGGGTACTGCAACGGTAACAAAGACTTCGGTCGATCGGTGCAACGGTAACAAAGAATTCGGTCTCCCACAATTTTCAGAAGATTAATTAAAATTAAAATAATAGAAAAATTTGTTTAATAATAATAAATGTCAAAGTTGTTTAGCCGTTCACTTTCATACCTTGATAGAAGCTGGCTAATTAGGAGTTGTTTTTGTCCCTTTGCTCACGAAAGTTCTTGTATAATTATTATAATAAGATCACAGTCATTTGTTTAATCATGACACTTGTATATAGAAAAAATCCAGTCCAGTTCGAAGAAGAAGCACTTAATTGACAATGTTGAAGAGCGTTAAGTGGATGAGAGAGGAAGTCCAGATCTACCAGATCTTGGTTATTTAAACAAAAGAAGAATTGACCCGGAATCATGACCCGATGATCGAGCTTCTTCGTCCGGTCATATATTGGCGGCGGACCACGACCTTTCGCTTCATCTCTACAACAGTCGCTACTATTGTGTAGATGGTAAATCATAATAGATTTTAGTATCTAAAATTGGAAGCACCTTATATTGTCCAGGTTGCTGGGAAAATAGCATAATTTTTACTTAAATCTAAGATTGAATCATGATAATTTTAAGGAATCGAAAATTGGCATGTTAAGAAAAAAGAGTATGGGAGAAGTTGCGTTGTTGTGGTGAGCAGCAAAGCTGAGGCGATGGATATGGGAAGAGTCGTATATGCTTTAAGTAGAGGTCCCATCACAAAACACACAGAGGGTAAATTTGGAAGAAAAAATAAGCACGTGAGAGATGGTGGTTGATACAGCTTTAATATTTTAACAAATACAAAATGACATTTGGCAAAGTGTCACACTCAGTCACACTCAGTTGAGTGTATATATAACATTCTCCTTACTTGAGAGTTATGGAGGCATTTCATGGACAAATAAAGAGTCTTTTATACTTTTGTAAGGGAAAGTTCAAAGAGAAATAGGAAGTACATCTATTACACAAAAACCCATGTCATGTGAATTAAATTTTTTCTCAAAATCTAAAAAATAATTAAGTGAAACCAAATATTTTATCAGAAGAGAAATTTCAAATATTGAAAACTTTTTAAAACTCTTTATCGTTTATTTTCTAAAGCTTTTTTCGAGACTTGGTTCTAATCAATTATTTTTCTTTTTTATTTCCTTACTCATCCAATCATAATTTTATCAATAAAAATACTTTTTTCAATGCCCATTTAGTACTAATTTTAAGGGTTGATTGTCTATTGCAATGAAAAACTTTTTTCAATGCCCATTTCAATTCATCTTAATAAAAATACTTTGTATTCCTAGAGTCCAGGAATAATCCTGGTCGGAAGGGAGAAGGAATGGTGTCTAGGATGTTGTTCAAATGGCGAGGAGATTTTATCGATGGCTGGTATGATTCGATCTCCTTACGATCAGAGTGTAGGTGGTTGGTGGCGACGAGTCCACGGTGGTGGGGAGGAGATCAGAGATGCTCATATATGATCAAATTGCTCTGATTTGGCAAGCAGATTTCAATCTGGTTTGGAGTCGTTGTGGGGTATGTCGTGGTTGGAAGGAGGTGAGGCACGCCGGCGTAATGGAGATGCAAGACGAAAGGAAGCTCGAAGCGAGCTCGACGCGACGAGGCTACCATCGGTGGCGGGATGATGTGGACCAGACGCGCAGGACGACGACATACTAACACAACCAATTTTTCCTCTCGGTTTGGGCTGGATGGTTTTTGGGCTAGGAGCTGGGCTTGGCCTTGCGTTCTGGTCCAGGACTATTTTATTTTTATTTCAGTTTTGTTTTATTGCATTTTAAATTTAATACTACGTGAATTTATGTCACCAATAATGAACTATCATGTATTGTTAGGGTACTAAGGGTCTTTATGCCGGTCTATGCACCTCGTGTTTCTTATCTATTCTAGGTAGACGTCTCTTTTGTTTGATTGAATGGTCGTAGCCTCCTAGTGATGAAACCAAGTGTCGTCAGGATTATTTTCCGACAGAAACATGGTAGGAAAGCTAAATTATTGGACATTAAGATATGTAATTTTGGTACATGTCTACTGATTTTTCCATTATGTCACCGTTGTGACAAAACAAATAGAGTTGTCATTATAGCAGTACTCTTTGCTTGTTGGTGCTTGTTAGGATACAGGTATGTTGTAGAGAATATTGATATTATTTCGGGTCTTTGTAATCTGTGGTTTAGGCTTCATGTTTCTCCTTGTATTCAACAGTTTCATTAACGCAGGCTGAGGATAGCCGCACCAGCCCTTTATTCAAAGAAACAAAAACAAAAAACGTTTTTACCCTTAACCTAAATGTCTACCACTCATCTCTCTCATTTTGATCTAAAACCATTCTCTATCTCTCTCCGGCAAAAACGAGAATTATGATGTCAAGACCCATCCCGGTTAACCCCTTTTAACCTGACCCATCCAGAAAATTTCGTCATAATCTTCTTTGAAAAGTGGACAACTCTTAACCTACAACCCACAATACACACTTCTATATATTCAACAACCACCCTCAAACTTCTAGAGCCATCCTGCTCCAAAAAACATCATCCGCCACAAACAATCAAATATCTTTAAATCAATTATGATACAAATAATGCCACGTCACACAGTTTAGGAGTAACATTTCACAACTACAAGGTTGAGATTTAATCTCTAACACACATCCGCAATAATACAATCCCCCTATAGTTGTCAAACCTCTAATAACGATAAAAGAAAACAAGAAAATTTACACAAGTAGGTATATAAGAACCTATTATAGAAAAATGGGAGTGTGGTAACTATTATAACACCGCAAAAAATTCACCATTTTACAGAAATCAGGCGGGTTACAAAGGGTTGTAACCGTGCTATTAGCTTTCCCCGAATTAATATTCAAGTATAATATCAAGATATTTTTGGTTCTGGGAGCAATAGATTATATGTTCTGAGGGTGTAAAATATACTAATACGAGTCCTCCGGTATATCTGAAATATTTTCGGAGCTATAGGCTGATTATTATGGATTTATTTAACTTACGAGAATATTAAAGGTTATTTATTTTACCGTAAAAATGTGACTTTGCGATATGTCGAGAAATTGGGAAAATTTCCTCTGGGGAAGTTGCAGAGGACGTTAATACGAACTCGTGGATATTAATCGGAGTTCGTATGCGGAAGTTATTCAGGATAATGTATAATTACTGCGTGGTAAATAGTAAATAATAAAAATATATATATTTACTGTTCATGGTAACATTCTATTATTTGATCTAGGTCATTGATCTAAATAGATCAAATCCGGGTCGTTTTTTTATTTTGGTAAATAGTTTCTTCTGTTAGTGGATTTAAATACTATGAGCTTTTCACAGATGAGCTCTCGTTACACTTGGATTTATCCCATGCGTCGGAAAAATGAGGTCCTAACGCATTTTCAAACTCTTGTGGCTCTTATTAAAACGCATTTTCAGGGGTCCTTTCGATTTCTTTTATGGCACAGAATATGTCAACGCTTTTTCACATTTTTGCACCACTATGGGTATCCAAAATGCTTCTCTTGCCCTCACGCACCCCAACAAAATGGTTTGGCTGAACGTAAGCATCGTCACACTGTTGCCACTATTAATTCCCTTCTTATCACTTCTCATGCTCCCCAAGATCTATGTGTCAAAGCGGCTTTTAGTGCTGTTTTTCTAATCAATCTTCTCCCCACATCATTCTCAACGCACCACACACCACTTCCTTAAGTGGGGGGTTCACCACGCGCCACCCTATAAGGTGGAGGTCATATATATATTACCCTCGTAAAAGTCATGGTGAAGAAAAACACAACAAATCCGAAAAATCATAAAAGACTACTCCTGTAAATTAAAATATACATTAAGTACGGTTCTCTTACCGTTTTATGATAATGGCCATAAATCCGAGAATTCCCCAATAAAATAAACATAACATAATTCTGCCGATTTAAACAAAGGGCTTACGGAAGGGGAGCAACCCACCTTCCCGGCCCACCGACTCAATATAAAGAATAAATTCATGTTGTTTATAATTAAATAAAAACATTAGTGCAGGCATATCATTAAAATCAATTCCACTCAGACTTAGACATTAGCCTGACGATATTCAGATCGCTTATCAACCAAAAACTCCTCATCTCATGTTCAATGAATAATATTAAATTTCTATCGTCAAATGAAAGCATTATTTAATATTGACAATAACGATACCCTCGACCAAAACTCAAACTTAATCAACAAAAAACTCCAACATTCACCAATAGCTTAGGACTCCTTAAAATATTTATAAACCTTAATCGGCAATAATCGATAGCCGGAATAATATTTTATTATCCGCCAATGATACCAAACTAGAAAATTCCAAAACCTAACCAAATCTCCTCCAAAAATTACCAAATTTAAACCACTCTTCTCATTTTATTGTATTAAATGGGCATGAAAAACTGCCCAAAACGTGACAGCGCTGCCGCCACCGGAGATTCCGGTCAAAATTCTGGCCAACACCAATCGCCACCAAATTTGAACAGTAGCTTCGTCTCATCATTTTGAACAACTTTGTAGTTCAGCACGAAGGCTAATTCTAACTTTAAATCTTCAATTCTCCCTCCACACTCCAAATCGAGCTACCAAATTCTAGAGAATTATATTACTCAACAAGCCCAATAAAACCATATAAAGAACTCACCAAGTGGTGGCCTGAGGAGGGAGAAATCCAGACACTGAACAGTGTCAAGGGCGCCTCTTGTCGTTATTCCTCCTTATCGGCGACGAGATAGCCCCATTTACCACCACCTACTTGTAGACAGTACTACATGCTTCAAATAGACACCAAGCACTCGCCCTAACTCCACCTTACGGAGGAGAAATCCGACGAAAAAAACTAGGTTTATGCATGCTACAGTAACTTCTGATTTTACTATTTCACCTCCGGTAAACCCATATATGGACTCTTACCGCACAGTAACTTTTGTTTTTTGACCAACTTTTTTATACGAACTTTGATTTGAGCGTGCTACGTGTCCACGAACTCAAATTGATGTCCTCTACGACTTTCATGAAGAAACTTTTCCCAAATAACGATCCTAGAAAAAGTCAACTTTATGCCTCTTATAGTAAAGTGGTTACTACAAATGGTAAAAGCCTAAAGTAACCAACCGTAAAATAATTCTAAAATCGAGATGTGACAATGTGAATGAAGGTATCAGAAATGGCAAATCTTGAATATTCACAAGATTGTCTACCCTCATATCACAATGAAGCGGATTCCAGAAACAATGAAAGTTGTGCAGAAATGGAGAGAAGTAACTTGGAAACACAATAGTTGAATAACAGAAAGTCGCAACTCCGGTAATTTATATAATTATAATGAATTCAGTTGTAATGTTTTAATTTATTTTATTTTTTTAACATGTACGTCCAAATATATATATATATATATATATAAAGAGTTCTACAAACTATTATCACTATATTGTTGCAAAAACAAATATTTCAAAAAATAAATTATTTTGTTAAAAGTAAATGTAAAAATGATACAATTGATGAAATGACGAAAATGCCATAAAATTTAATAGTGTTGTTAGTGGTCAAGGTATCAAAATGTTAATGAAATGAAGCTTCAGGTATGAAAATGCAGGTTTTTGATAGTTAGGTATGAAAATGAAAATAGCATCATAGTTGCGGTGTTTTGTAATTAATCCTAAAAATTAATTAAATAAAAAGATAAAAAGTGCATATCATGTTAGGATGTAATTATTGAAGCTATTTCTTTAATAGACAACTGAAGACACTTGTGATTGTCTATCCTCATATCAGTTCTTTTGTATAATCACTAGTGCATATATGAAAATCATGGATGTAATGAAAGTGAAGCTAATTCCACAGCCATCTAAGAAGATAAAATGGAACGGGATTTCTAAACATTTCACGTACATCAGCAACAAACATTTTGAATGTCACTAAAGATACTAACACTATTGTTTCAAACTGAAATGCAAAGAAATAATCTTTGCCTCTTATATGGTCAATAGATTATGTTATGTCACATATATGCTCAGAACTTAATAAAGTAGTAAGCCTTACCCAACTATCAACAGCATAAATGCTTCTCCATTGCTTGTACACAGATTATATACAGTCATTGCCAACTGCAATGCAAAACATAACTTGATTTGAACATAACCTATGCTAGAATTCTACAATCTTAACATTTGTATATTTAAAGAATACTCCAAGATTTAAAGGATATTGTAGAGCATGTCTAAAATAATTGAAAACAATTCTAACATCACAATATGCACAAGGTACCAACTAATAAAAGAAAAATTGTTACCGATTGGTTTCTGGTCACAAGAATATAAGGTTTGTCATCCTCTTTGCCGAACTTCTTTCCAATGGAAAATCCCTCATTTAGCAAGTGGAGAGTCATTTTCCAACCAGCTCGATGCCCACTTAATGCTTCATATATAACCTGCGCAAACATGAGCAGTATTAACATGCGCAAACATGAAATTTCCAACCAAAAGAAGACGTCCTTAACATTTGTTTATTTAAAGAATACTCAAAGTTTTAAAGGATATTGTAGAGCACGTCTAAAATAATTAAAATCAATTTTAACATCACAATATGCACAAGGTACCAACTAATTACCAACTAATAAAAGAAAAATTGTTACCGATTGGTTTCTGGTCACAAGAATATAAGGTTTGTAATCCTCTTTGCCGAACTTCTTTCCATTGGAAAATCGCTCATTTAGCAAGTGGAGAGTCATTTTCCAACCACCTCGATGCCCACTTAATGCTTCATATATAACCTGCGCAAACATGAGCAGTATTAAAGGGCGACAAGTGCATCCAATCTTGATAAGCAAAGGAGCATCAGTGTAAAGCAAACTTGCCCTCAGGTGATGCCAACTTTAGACCATTAATCTCAACAAAACAGTAAGGTCTTATTCTTCCAGCATCAACTTCAGACCTCAAATTCCTCATTACTGCAGTACACTAATAGTCTGCAGTTACACAAAGATAACAAAGGGAATTAGTCAAAGTTGTTCAATGCATAAAAAGATGAAATTTATAGGCTTTCTAAACTAATGTAGCTATCTATTAAAGAATACAACTAATATAACCTTTCTGAATGTAGAGGCAACGTCCAAGACATTTATCATCAAAGATGGCACTCTTGATGAATGCAGTTAGCTCACAAATTTCTGTACTGATCTTGCATACTTATCCCTGCAAGGTAAAGAACCATAAATTAACTGTTGAAATAACAAAAGCAAAGAAAATTTTCAATGCACTGATCTTGCATACTTATCCCTGCAAGGTAAAGACTTAGGGAATGATGCCAATAGAAATGTTGATTTTGCTCTTTCAAGAGCAGTCTGCTTATGGCATCTAACATGATTAGGGATTTGCTTCATTCCAATTTTTTGAAGTCCAAAGAACCGCCCCTTATGTGAATTCTGTAGATGCACAATCAACTAGTTTAAATTTCGGGCAGAAAACAAACTATAGTCCCTTTAAACGAAAAAAGGACAAACTATAGTCATAAGCCTGAGATAAAAAATTAAACAGAGAAATGCCCATACTGCAGCCAACCCATGTACTCGAAATGGTTTAGCCAGTATATTCTTTGTGCTCTCTTCTTCAAACTCAAGTTCTTCTGTATCAGTCTGAGTCTGCCACATTTCCAATCTTCATCACTTAGCATCATCATCCTGCCAAGTGGTAAAACTGTAAAAGACAAAATTTACAAGTGCACCTTAATATATTCAGCATGTATACAATGTGTGGGTGATTTCATGATAGGCTTAACTCTTCATCGTCATCAATTTCTGCAAGACGCTTGAAACTGTACCAGTGAATATCATATTCGTATTCGCATAAAAAGACATCATCCCCTTCATTGGCTTTCGCATATTCTTTAGGGTTCATTACAAAACAATGTTGAAGAATCGATCCATCTGTAATAAAATGAATTAGCAAATGAATTAACAAAACAATATTCTTTAGGGGTAGCATTTTAACCTCTTATAATACAGATTTGTGATGGCAAAAGAGACAATATTAAGAACAGACAAGAGATCAATACAAGTACATTAATGATTACAGCGGAGCAAGAACCTATTACACCATCAGATTCAAAGAATGAACCTTCCTTCCAAGATGTATGTCATCCCCTCCAACTCTTTCTTCCCGGCCTATTTGACTCTCTGGCCACAGTTATTTAGGTGGTATCCCGAGATTGAAGAGATCGAATTCCTCCTGCCTGCATAACCGATGCAGTTAGCACAAAAGGGAGTTCAGTCACTTTCGGATCCGGATTCAATGATTGTTGAGCGAACGAAGCCAAGTGGCTTGAGCAAACAAAGGTAGATGAACAAAATGGGAAATATCAGTTGATAACTAAGAGAGCAAAGTGTATACAAAATGAAAAGAGCAGTGCTTTAGCATTTAGTTGAGTTAATGAATGATAAAGGTTAGATATCAAGTATTACCTCAAAGTTGGCAGAATCCTTTGTGGGATAGATCTCCCTCCTAAGATTATGCGGTTGTCTTCCAGTGGCAGTCTCTTTGGGGATTACATACCAACGCAACTGAAACCAATAGGTACCATCAGCTTCTTTCCATATACTGCACCAAAAACATAACTCCATAATCACAATCACATACATTACAGCAACAAAAAGCAGTGAAAGCAATCTATATAACTACTTTTCAATGCGGGCAGCCAACAAGTCGCTGGAGAGAAGCTTCTCTCGAAATGTCCTAACCAGTTTCTCCCCCTTCAGGGGTATTGGGAGCTGGACCTGTAACCCCAATCTGCGAGCCTTGCAAAAACCGCAAACCCAATCGCCTTGGGGGACCTCCCTCAGACCTCCTTCAAGGGACCATCCTCATCTTACTATAACAAATAAAAATGGCAAAAACAATTTGAAGGAATCAAATGGAAAGAAATAAATTGTGGAAAGATCAATGATTTGCTGAAATGAAAAGGTATTTAAGGTTACCTCTGATCAGGCCATGTCATGGAGTGAGAAAACACAAAAACAATGATCGATGATATTAAAGGCCAATGATCGATGCATCTGACCCACAAGATGCAGACTTCAAAGGAATCAACATGTAATCTGGCCTTTTCATTGTGATTGCGTAAAGTTTCCTGCAACCATCCAGATAAGAAATTAGCAGTACAACTTGTAGTTTCCACAACTCCTTACACAGGTGATTCACACATTATAAATATTTATATACACACTGACACACACACACACACACACATATATAGCATTTCTTGGCTAAGGATGTCCTTATTTAGTATTACGGTACACATTTCCACTTTAGATGTCCCGTACCTAGAAGTTACCTTTTCACAGAGGTTTACGAGTTACCGAGGGCTTTTAATTGCGATCGGTAATTTGTTAAGTTAGCGCTCGAGTTAATTTTCAAGTTTTTCTAAATACTCCAAATACCTAATTTAATGACTCTATGTTGTAATACGTGTCAACACGAGTCTCCCGGTATTTTCGGAATATTTTTCGGAGCTTCCGGCTATTTTCTGTGAATTTCAGAAGTTTATGGTAACTTGTAATTATCAATCCGGTAAAAAGGAGAATTACCATTTAACCTTTTCACTTTTTACCTTCTTTAAATCTAGACCGTCAGATCATTTGGAGAATTGATCTAGACCGTCCATTCAATTATAAAAAGGAAGTTAGTTGGTTGACTTGGTCAAAACCAAAAACTCGGGTCAAACCCGAGTCTCTCCTCTCCCTCGACCTCCGTCTGCTCCCCTCGTCGGAGCTGCGTCCGGCCGCCCCACACCAGCACACCACCACCAATATCTTCCTCTCCTTCTCCTCTTCAAAATCCCCTTACCAATTCGTTCCAGCATCCATTGTGGAAGGAGTTTAGCCGAGGGGAGACGCGACTGTGCTCACCGGATTTTGGCGAGCTCAGGCGACGGCGAGGGCAGCAAGAGGTAGGGTTCATCTTCTCTTCCCTCCTTCAATTGGATCGCCTGGCGCTTTTGTTTGGAGGCCTAATTCAAATCCCTCCTTTTTCTGTTTTCCTTCTGGGCTTCAACCCCTAACCCCGACGACATGTTTTGGGGCTCTTGGTAGACTTCTCGAGTTCTGGTGAGACTTGGGACGCTGAGGATTAGAGCTGCTGCAGTTGAGTTAGAGTAAAGGCAGAGTTCTGGTTCTGTCGAGGGGAATCCGAGCGGTGGTGCTGGTGACTATTGAGCTGCTGAAAGAGGTCTGGGTGGAAGGATTCAGCTTGGAGGCCGCTGTCGAGCTTCTAGAGTTTGGGATGTGATTCAACAGGGGTAAGGCCGATTCCCCCTATCATTTTATCTATTGTGTTTCATTGAATTGGTGTTGTTGCTGAAATGATGTTGTTTGTTGTTCTTGTCGATAACTTCGAGACGAAGGAAACGGGGAGGTTATGGCGAAATTCCGACAAGTTACCGAAATCCGGCGAAGATTCCGGTGATGCAGTAAACCGGCAGAATGCCAAAGAGGTAGAAATCATTTCCCTTGTTAAGCTTTTAGTTGAAAAGTTCGGTTAATCCCTAAGTTGAGTAATTACGAGAAAATTGGACGTAAGTAGGAAGTTTCCATTTTGGAAAACTTCCCATTCTAAAGAACACTTACTATTTTAGGAAACTTTCCATTTTGGGAAACTTTCCCTTTTTGGAAGGTTTCCATTTATGGAAGATTGACCGATAAAGGAAAAAGGGAAAGGTCAATCTTAGTAACCGGTTAAGTTAAGACAACCGGATCTTTAAGTGAGATTCTAGGCAACTCAGGAATCTTAGTCAGAAACCAAGTTGGGCGCTGTTATTAATTCGGATAATGTCATACCGGATATATCTACTCTTAACCCGTAAATTGGTAAAGTGGTTGATTTGGGTGTCCATAGTAATTCCACAAAATTACTATGTGAAAACCTATCGTTAATAAAATAGTAAGGAAAGTCGATACGCTGAGATTACGTAGTCGGAAACCAAACTTCAAGTCGATATTCAGAGTTAAGCGTATTGATTGAAAAGTTGTTAAAAATAAAGGAACTTGGTCAACACGTGGTCAAATAGGATTTCCTAGTCAAACTACGAAAAGACCAAGTCAACTATGGAATGACTAATATAATGGTTTGTTTGTACAGTCTCTGGTCGAACGTGAGACGGGCTCGACTACGTGGTTAGTTCGAGGGTTTCGCTCGAGGAACTTTCCGAGCAGGAAGAAGGTCGCAATGAGTATTGTGAGTGGATCTTGTTTTTAAATTAAATTGCATGACATAGACTTTAATTGGTTTCTCCTGTATATATGATTTCCTCCATTTATGTTTTACGGTGATTTTGGGAAAACGGGATTTAATGCTTTTAAAGATAAACGAGCCGGGAAAGAGGTTCCTACCTTTTCCGTGATTTTAATGGATTTTCCCGGGATATGATTTAATTGTTATCACCGTTTTGGGATTATGGAGAGGGATGTTTTAAAAGGAGAAACTTGACTCTTGGATTTAAAGGGTTTTAAAGTAAAGGCAGAGAACTGGTTTTGGGTTCCTGGAAAGGTTTTTTAATCCAATGTATTTGGGGTAAAGTCAGGGTGATTTGACTTGGTTTTCGGATTATTTTTCCCACGAGGTTTTAAAGGATTTTTAAAGGGAAAAGGATATAAGTATTGCATGCTAGCATGGACCCTCTCCGGTGGTAGCTGGTCATTAGACCCTCCCGGATAGAGCAGGTCGGGGACCCTCTCCGGTGGTAGCTGGTCATTAGACCTTCCCGGATAGAGCAGGTCGGGAACCCTCTTCGGTGGTAGCTGGTCAATAGACCCTCCCGAATAGAGCAGGCCGGTTTTCTCGTGGATGAGGTTAACACCACACATAATTATTTATATTTGAGCTAAGGGATTTAATTGAACGATTTAATTATTTATTGTCTTTGATGTGCGTGCATAAGGTTTTCTTGAAAAACTCTAAGGGATAACATTAAAGGAAATAGAAACTCTAAGGGATAACATTAAAGGAAATAGAGTTTTATATTTAATTTTTGTCCACTCACGCTAACGGTTTTCAATGTTTCTCCCCTGGGCCCTTCGTTTTCAAATGCCTAGTGGTGCAGAGTTCTTGAGCGGAGGTCGCGCGCGTACAAGAGTCGAGGTATAGTCGATCAATTCATTGCTGCTTGCAAATTCATTAGGGTAATCTTCTATGTAGACTGCTCTGACTAACCCAGTTTAGCTAGTTAAGTAGGTTAGGGAGCAGGATGCCTTCATGCGTTAGGGATTGTTTTTAAATAATCATGGAAGTGCTGAGTTGGTATATAGGAAGGGTTGTCCATTTCAAGGGGATTTCGGTAAGAAGTTCCCTTGAGGTGGTTCCCGCAGGATTTACTTCGGGTTAAAGGGGTTTAACTCGGGGTGGGTCTTGACATTAGACTTACTTTTCAGTCGAATTTTCACATCTCCACCTTCTAGTTTGTAGGTACTAATGTATAGATCATCCATGCAAAACTTCAGCCAATTTGGTAATGGACCCAAAACTGCGTTTTTCTGCTATAAATATGAACGGTTCAAGTTCGACAGAATTATGTTCATCAATTGTTTAAATCGAATTTGAGTGCCTTAATAATAACCAAATTGGCTGAAATTTTGTAGAGATGATCTATACATTAATATCTAAAGACTAGATGGTGGAGATATGAAAATTCAATTGTAAAGTGTAGAGTGGAAATGTGTACAGTAAGAATAAATGAGGACCTCCTTAGCCAAGAAAGGCTGTATATATGTATATGTATATATACATATTCAAACTTGTAATAGGTAGACAACTAATATCCACTACCCAAATGTAACAAGGAACAGTAAATCGACCCTCTGCAATGAATCGGCCTGTGTGTACGGAGTCCTAATCTTCAAACAGAGCTAATATTCAGTTCCTTTCATTTCCTTGTCTAATAGTTTTCATCACCACTTTAAAAGAATGTGCGTGTTGCAAGCCCCTCTGTGTGGACAGAGAAAACAAATGGTGATTAAAAGCTACTTGTAACATACTCATTCAAAACCTAAACATCTTCAAATGCAGGCAGCCGCATAAACAGATAATTTTCAGAACATCTTTTTCTGTGTCAAACCCCAAGAACCATATTACTTTCCCACATCAATTGGGAATGATAGCTAGCATGAGACGATCACTTATTACTTGCTGTTTCTATCCTACTCTATAAACTACCACCTTTCCGAGACTGAACTGAACTAAAACATATCATGGAAAAAATGTACGGATGCATCTGCTCTCCTGACTCCAACAACTTTTCCATCAACTTTACAACCCTATTTTAGGAACTTACAAAACCAAAATAGGCTTTGATAATCAAATTGATGAGACACTCTTCCATTGTTTGACTCAAACTGAGTTATTAATGTGGAATCACAACACTATAATAGGCAAGAAATCAATTGCAAGATTTTTCTGATGAAATCTATCGAAATAAATTCACCAAAATTCAACACAAGGACATGTTAAGCAATTAGCGGGCACACATACTCAGAATATAGTATTTGTAAGTGTATTTGTTCGCCTGAAGTTTTAAGAAGCAGAATTACCTGAGCAAAGAATCCTCCTAAAGCTGGACCAATGATTAATCTGATACCCCATGCTGTACTAACCTGAACACCAAGACCCTGACTCTGGTATAGTAATTGTACAATCTTAACTTGTATATAAAATAACCAACATGACTTACTGTTGACATCCCTAACGCTTGGTGTTCTTCCCGAAAGACCACTTGCATATGCCTGGTAATTCAGGTAAATCAAATAAGAAAACTAGCCATGAATATAGACGAGCCTGTAATCACATCATTATTCAGTACAATGTAATACTTTTATTGGTCCAAGCACACCATTTAAACTTCCAAGAACAAATCTAGTAGTAATAGCCATCCAAAAGTGTACACCGAGTCCAAAAAGAGTATTGAAAACAACCCTGAGAGAATAAAAATGCACATATCAACTGTCTGCAACAAAACATCCATCTCTAATAACTGCAGAAGAACTATATAGACTCATTTCCAAAATTGCATTACTAACACTACAATGGTTCCTATTATTATGACAGGTTTTCGACCATAGCGATTAGCCACTATCCCCCCGAAAACTGACGTCAATGCTCTTCCAAGCATATATGAAGACATCCTTAACATTGTATGGAAGTGTGTTGTGAACACCAATTAAAGAACTTAAATGTCACAAGCAAACAAATTTAGCCACCAAGAAAAACTGATGACATTCATCCCACCTACATACCCAGAGCATAGAACCCAATATCTTCCTCCCTTTTGTCAATATGAAAATCCCTAATCTGTGATGCAAACACTTAGTATTCTGAAAACATGATATCAAGTAGAATTCATGGGTTCTGAAGGTTGCATTAGGGAGATGTGCAGTAATGCCTCTTTCTGAAACATTTGGACAGAGAGTGCTAAACTAAATTTGAGAATGTAAAGAGGAAAGATCTGGATGTTTTCTGGGAAAGGGCTCGGTTTTGGTCATCTTGATGGTGTCGATTTCGGGACAAAGCTCCTTTTTGTACTTATTCATATCAGAATGCAGCTGTTTGTTAAGTTCACCATTTCTGAAGTTGTTTGGTCTCAACAAGTGTTTGAAAGAATTAGCTGGTGTATTCCATGGTAACTAATTGTCAGACACGATATCAGTAACAAAAGTCTTATTCCTTATCGCATATTAAAACTTGATCAGGTATCCATACATACAATAACACATAATGAATTTATAAAGATGCAACGGAAAAAGTAAAAAATAAAAATAAAAAAGGAAACGTAAGTTTACCAACGATAGCATAGAGATAGAAAATACAACTGGCTGGAGTAGGGCATCAAGATAGTTAAACTACTGTGTTCCTTTCAAGTTCATGACCACGATAGACAGTCCAATTGTACTTTAAATCTTCCATTAATGTAATGGAAATGATTGACAGGTGAAAATTATTGAACTATCTAGTTCATGTACTGAACGAAGTTAATTTTCAGAGTTTATATCCTTTGTATCACCTTAGTGGTTCTTAATTTCTTCATGTTACAAACTAACTCAAAAAAAGAGGTTATGCAGATTATAGCCAGATCTTGGAAAATCACACAGAATCATCGTTCAGTTAATTTGCAGAGATTATATCCTTTGTATCACCTTAGTGGTTCTTAATTTCTTCACATTACAAACTAACTCAAAAAAAAGAGGTTAAGCAGATTATAACCAGATCTTGAAAAATCACACAGAATCATTGTAACAAGGTAATAGTGGTATCAGCATAGAAAGACTGAAAGCTAAAGCCTATATATGCCTCCTGGACAAACAGGACTGAAGGACAACAATTAGAGTGTCAGGTCAATGTGTTGCGTCTCCCTAAATATTCAGCAAACAAGAATTGCATTTCTTTCGTTTCTCAAATAAAATGAACAAAAAAGCTATCTGGGGCAACGGATTCTGTTTGGCAAGAGCTAGCATTCAGATTCTGTTTGGCATGACAAGCCCAAACACATTTCCGAGTTTTTTTTATCACTATCATGAAGGGAATAAGGAATACATCTAATAGGTAGTGGCAACTAATATCCACTGCCCAAAAATAACAAGGCACAGTAAATAGACCCTCTGCAATGAATTGGACTGTGCGTACGTAATCCAAATCTTCAAACAGACAACTAATATTCAGTTCATTTCATTTCCTTGTCTAATAGTTTTATAAGTCACCACTTTAAAAGAATGTGCTTGTTGCAAGCCCATGTGTGTGGACAGAGAAAAAATGGTTATTAAAAGATCCTTGTAACACTTTCAAAACCTAAACATCTTCAAATGCAGGCATAAACATATATAGTTCTTGGGCCTCGACACACAAAAAATGTTCCGAAAGTTATCCAACTTTCCCAAGTCAATTGGGAATGATAGCATGAGACAATCACTTATTACTTGCTCCTTCTATTCTACTCTTTAAAATACTACCTTTCTGATACTGAAGTAAAACATAGCATGGAAATATGTATGAATGTACATGTTCTTCATCAAGCCTGCCACCCTATTTTAAGAACTTACAAAACCAAAATAGGCTTCTGATAATTGAATTGATAAGACACTCTTCCACTGACTCATATTGAGATGTTAATGTGGAATCACAACACTCCGTAATAGGTAAGAAATCAATTACATGATGCCTTCTTTAAGGAATCTACACCAAAATTCAACACATGTAAGGACATCTTAAGCAATTATTAGGCCAGTTACAGACACGCACTCAGGAATATAGTATTTTTAAGTGTATTGGTTCGCCTAAAGTTACAAGAAGTAGAATTACCTGGGCGAAGAATCTTCCCAAAGCTGGACCAATGATTAATCTGATACCCCATGCTCTGCTAACCTAAAAACAAAAACTCATAAGAACATGATATATTGCACAGGAATTGCGGGTAATTTCAAAAGTCATCGGATTTCGTAGCTTCATCAGACTTCATAGGTCATTCTGGCTTGTTTGATCAGGTTTGATGGACAAAATAAGAGAAAAACAAACCTGTAAATAAAAGAAGATAAGACACACACGTACATTAAAGATAATCCTGCAACTCCAATTACTGAACTACCTTTTACCATCAATTGATTTTGCATCTCATGTCCCTTATCCTAGTATGCAAACACTAACTAAAATTCACAAACTAAGCTATAAACATGAAACTTAATTAATGTAGGGAAACACCCTTTGATTCATTTAATATAGTAACCAAATGTAAATGAGATGTGTTTGTTTTTGAGGCTGCACCCGGATATTTGAATGGGTTGCCTGCGTACCCTTGGAGAGGGATCAAGCCACTCGTAGTTCAAGAACTCTAGTGAATAACAACTCACTAGAGGGGTTTAATTTTTGAATGAGAATGGTGTTTGGGACAAATTTGGGGTAACTGAACCAGGGATTCGATTTTGTTTTTGGATCTGTGTATGGGGGAAAGAAGCAAAAGACATCTAATCATAAGAGACACACCATGCGACAATTATAAAGAAAAAAGATTACTCACCACACAACGGTCTTGTAGCTACAGTTACAATTGAATTCAAATGATTTTGCATCTTCAAATCCCTTATCCTAGTAAAACACTTATCAAGCTTCAAATACTAAACTTGTGACATAGAAAAACACATATCAAGCTTCAGATACTGAACTTGTGACATGAACCAGACTATACACGAGTAGTTTTTTTATAAAAAATTAACAGGGGCTGCGAGAACACAAAACCCCACAGCATTAACCTGCATTTCACAAAAAGCTTGCTCCTAAGACACAGAAGCCCATGCCATGGGAATAATAAACTAAACCTAGCCAATTTAGTTTCACAAAGAGCCATGGGAATAATAAACTAAACCTAGTCAATTTAGTTTCACAAAGAGAGTGCATAGTTTATTAAAGGTAACAAACTATTCTTCAACGCTTCCTTTATCGAGTTTTCTTGTGTTCCATGAATAAAGAAAAATGAAACATAAAAAACAATGTGAATCGGACTATGTTAAGTAGAAGGGAAATAACTGTTCGACTTGGAAGACGCTCGATAGAAAAATTGTTCTTACGGCAAAGCCAGATAGCAATCAAGAGTGACGCTCCCATCCATAAGAAACCACAGAATGCACAAAACACTTTCAGAGTCCATTTGAGCTTAGGAGACCCTAGGTTATAAACAACTTGCTGGCTATGATTACGGATATTGTCTGAAACTATACAGCACCCAATACAGCAAAAGTTGTTGGCTTTGGGCACCATGTGTATGCAACCGCACGTGTTACAGGTGTTTTCATGAGTGCCAAAGGAAACATGGTATGCACAAAATGGATAGGAGAATCCATATCATGGACAAGAAGAATATTGTCAGGCTTTATGTCGCAATGCACAAAACCTTTTTCATGAATGCACTGGAGACCATTAAGCACAGACTTAGTGAACTCTTTAACCTCAAATTCGGACAATGCAGACTTCTCTATCCTACAGAGAGGAAGAAGTCCACTCTTGTCCGTAAGAACTGATGACAAAAGGGCAGTGGTGAAAGAGAGAAAGCAGCTCGGCCTCATCCAACAAGGCATCAACCTTGTAAGGATGAGAGGCGTCTGCAACCTTTACGGCCATGATACCAGGCACCCCATTCTCATACTTGAGTGGATAAGCCCTATACACACCCGAAACCGCCCTCCCCGATCCTATCTCCTAAACACCATTCACAAAATTCAGTGATTCTTCCCCTCTTAAAACCCATCATCAATCCAAAAATCAAATTCAAATCGTAAAACAAAAACTATAACAGAATTGAAACAGACACACAATCAATACCAACGACCAACGGGGAAGAGAAATCGAAGAAATAAAACTAGAACAGAATTGAAACAACGAAAAAAATCAAAATCAAAATTACCCAGAACAGAATCAATATCAAAACCTAGAACCGAATTGAAACAATCACAATCAAAATAAGAATTACCCACGGAGAGAGAATTGAAGAGAGCGTCAGATCCACAATCCGATATTGAGATTTGAACAGATCGAGGGAGAATTGAGAGAGCGAATTCTGGGCGAAATTGCAGATTAGGATTTACTGGGTCGCGAAGAACAGATCTAATCGAGCGAATTGAGAAAGTGAAGTAGCGTGAAACACCGGGACGCGTATTCATTAGAGGCTCTTTCTGGCTCTGAGCTGTCCATTTAGGTGAAACGTACCAAAATACCCATGGTTTGGTTTGGTGGGATTACCAATAAACAAGGTCAGTCACGTAACTGTGCACGGGAAGATAAGAGTACTGCAACGGTAACAGACTTCGGTCAATCCATTTTGAAATCTCCCACAATTTTCAGAATATTAATTAAAATAAAATAAATAGAAAAATTTGTTAAATAATAATAAACCTAGCCCTCCACTTTTCTACCTTTAAGATGGTTAATTAAGAGCTGTTTTTGTCTCTTTTCTCAAGAAAGTGCTTGTATAATTATTATAATAAAATCACATCCTTTTGTTTAATCATGACACTAATATCAAGCAAAAATCCAATCTAGTTTGATGAAGAATCACTTAATTGGCAATGTTGAAAAGCGTTGAGTGGTGGAGAGAGGAAGTCCAGATCTACTAGATTTGGGTTATTTAAACAAAAGAAGAATTAACTCGGAATCGTGACCCGATGATCGAGCGTATTCGTCTGGTCATGTGTTAGCGAGGACCATGACCTTTCGCTTCATCTCTACTGTAGTCGCTCCTATTGTGTTCCTTGATAACGAGAGAGGCGACGGATGGGAAATTAGAGACACGGAGCTTGACGGTGACACGAATGCCCTTTTAGTCATGGGCGATATCTTGACATGTCTGCTCTGACGATCTCTTGACTTTTAGTATATATACATTAGTGTCTTTCTCATGTAGATGGGAAATCATATCAGATTTTAGTATCTTAAATTGGAAGCACCTTATATTGTCCGGGTTGCTGGGAAAATTGTATAATTTTTGCTTAAATCTAAGATTGAATCATGATAATTCAAATGAACCAAAAACTGGCTTATAAAGATATAGGTTTTGAGAAAGAAGTATGGGAGAAGTTGTGTCGTTGTGGTGGGCAACAGAGCTGAGGCGGTGGATATGGGAAGAGTGTCATAAATTGTTTAAGTAGAGGTCTCGTCAAAAATAAGGAGTCTTTTACACTTTTGTAAGGGAAAGTACAAAGAGAAATAGGGAGTACGTCTATTACACAAAAACCCATGTCGTGGTTGGTGGCAACAAGTCCGTGGTCGTAGGGAGGAGATCAGAGATGCTCATATATGATCAGATTGCTCTGATTTGGCTTAAGCAGATTTCAATATGGTTTGGAGTCGTTATGGGGTACGTCGTGGTTGGAAGGAGGTGAGGCACGCCGGCGTAATGGAGATGCAGGACGAAACGAAGGTAGCTCGATGTGTGCTCGGTGCGACGGGGCTACCACCGGTGGCGAGATGATGTGGACCAGACGCGCAGGACGACAACATACTAACACAACTAATTTTCCCTCTCGGTTTAGGCTAGATGGTTTTTGGGCCAGGACCTGGGCTTGGGTTCTGGTCCAGGACTATTTTATTTTTATTTCAGTTTTGTTTTATTGCATTTTAAATTTAATACTAAGTGAATTTATGTCACCAATAAAACACTATCATGTTTTATTAGGGTACTAAGGGCCTTTATGTAACATCACGTACCTGAAAAAGTTATATTTTTATACGGGTTTATGAGTTACCGAGAGCTTTTAATTGTAGTCGGTAACCTGATAAGTTATTGGTCGAGTTTATTTTTAAGTTTTTTCTAAACTCTTCAAATTCCTCATTTAAAGACGTGAAGTTGTAGTACGTGTTGAGAAGAGCTCACCGATATGTCTGGATTTTTTTTCGGAACATCGAGCAATTTTTGGCGAATTTTTAAAGTTTCCAGTAAATTGTTACCGTTTCGGTAATTAAATTGTTACCGTTGTTGATCTGGACTGTTGGATTAAGCCCGATTAATCTGGGCCGTTCCTTTCCCTTTAAATAGAGGTGAGAGGGTTAACCTCAGTCACTATAACCCATTGGAAATCTGAGACGAGGGAGATCGAACTCCACTGGACGGTATCATTCTTCTTCTCTTCTCTTCTTCTTCTTCATTTCCATGCCCATAAACCTCTTATTCAAGGTCATAATCGAAAATTCCTCTTTCTGGTTTTTTGAGCTCTAGCTCTAGCGAGCTTGATTCTTCGTCCTCTAGCAAGCTCGTGGAGTTTTGGTGAGGCGGCAGGACTGTTGAGAGCGTTGTAGCAGAACCCGCTGTGAGGTTGCCTAAAGTGAGCATTGTAGCAAGGTGGGGCTTTTAGAAGACCGAAAGAGTTGTTAGGAGCACCTAGTGGTGGGCAGGCCCAGTCAGAGATTATGTCTGTTGAGGAATCTGTCGAGGAAGGTACTGAATCCATTTTTCGAAGGTGAGGACAGTGTGTTGAAGTTTTTGTGTTCTTAGTTTTGTGAATGTGGTATTGATTCCAGTTCTGTTCCTGTGTTTATGTCAAAAACTTGGAGAATCGGAGTTGCGGCGAAGCTATGGCCATTTTCCGGTAAGGTTACCGCAATCCGGCAGGATATTCCGGCGACTTGTCGGAATCCTGTGAGGCAACAGGATATCCTGACCGGGTGCCGATGAGGTAGCAATCAACTCCCGTATTAAATTTGGAGTCGTGGAGTGTTGTTAAACTGTAAAGCAAGTAATTACGAAAAACTTACCGTAAATAGGAAGTTTCCATTCTGGAAAACTTTCCATTTTTGAAAAGATTCTATTTATGGAAAGTTGAACAATAAATAACAAGAAATCATATATCAAGAAAATGATCGCTTGCACTTGTTTAAAAACAAATTCCAACTCACAATGAAAGGCTAGGCATTCCCCAACTCGAGATTATCACCTGAAGCTCGCTCAACTGTATCACCTAGCCAATTATAATAATAATAAGAGTGTTTAAGTCCAAAACCAAATAAATTATGTAAGAAAACGTGAATGCACCCTAGCTTTTGGTAATCACACCCCTCCTTGACATAATCCCATTAAAAGTCACCGAAAACTTCAATCGACAAATATCCACGTTAACATCATTTCCTTTAGCTCCAACACTTCCACTTTGAAATGTTTACAATCTAATCCCAATAAAAACTCCAATTTCTTAACCAAATTCTAACAACTTCACCTAGGCTAATACTAACACTCTAGGAGGCATAACAATGCTCCACCAACACTAAAAATAGCCATGGAAGGTCATCGGAGGCGGCGGAGGAGGAAGAGCCACGGTGGCTCAAGGTGGCCGAATTCTTAAACTTAAAAATCTCCATAAACATATGCAATACTATATCCAAAAGAAAGCCCATGAGGTAAGGAACAACTTTATACCTCAAGGTTTCTCCAAATTCTTGATGGTTTGGCCAAAAACCGAAAAAATATGCCGAAACTTCAATCATTCGATTTGTTGCACACAAGTAAAAATAAATTATGAGACTAGTATATATGGAATACCCATAAGGATAGGAAGAGAATGATTCCAATTTTGTGACTAGAGGTGGCGGGAGTAGGCGGCGACGACGATGATTTGAGAGAGGCATGGCCTTTATCGTTCTCTTTCTCCCTTCTCTGTTTCTGTACGGAAAAAATGAAAGGGGAAGGCGCTGATCCCTTTAAGTTAGGGATGGATAGAAAATTACCAATATGCCCTCTACTTGAAAATGCTTTTATTTTTTCCATTTCAACTCTGTTTAACTAGCCGTTTGCGCATACACTCTCGTATCGTTGTATTCTACATTCTTATGCTAGGGAACAAATTTTTAGGAATCTATAAAAATAATTTCTCAAAAGGATGGGTTAATTTAACGATGAGACGAATTAAAATTCTAAATGCAATGCATTAACTAAATAAAAATATTTCCAGGTACGGGGTGTTACAGGTAATCACTCTACACACACCCCGCGCCACTTCCTTAAGTGGGAGGTCCACTGCGCCACCCTATAGGGTAGGGGTTATCAAGTTTGATTAGGGTTAATAAATATTTATTACCTTGTATAAAACGTTTTATTAGTGGTAATAAATTCTTTTATAAAATTTACTACCCCTAATAAAACGTTTGTTACATTCTATAAATTGGTTATTATCTAGAATACAATATTTTTAGGGAGTTTTTTAGAGTTAATAAACATTTATTAGCTTGTATAAAATGTTTTCGTGGGGCTAATAAATTTTAAATTCCGATGACCAGCAATTTTTTAGTGACCGAGATCCTGCGACCGGTGATCAAAGCCCTCTGAGCTTTGACAGTCTTCCCACTTCTACTTTCTCTCCTTAATGAAGGGTCAAGGGTAAAAATTTCTTAAAATATTATTTTATTAATACTTTATTAAAGATTTGTTTATTTAGACACTAATAAGCATTTCTCTCATTCAATTAGGATCAAAAGTTTTATTGTCATTGAAATGAGTTTTGAAAACTATATTTTTGTGAAAATGGGCATTTTCCCCAATTTTTATCTAGATAAAAAACTATCTTATGCTTCTATCTTGAAAAGCTCTACTGAACGATTCTCTCAAACTATGTATGAGAAATTTGAGCTCTCTAATTCCGATTATTCTTACTCCAGGGAAAGCATGATTTGAACATTTCATTCTCTGAAAAAGTTCACAACAAGCTTGACTTCGACTGGAGGTGTGTTGTCATAATGAAAATCATGGGTAAGCCTAATTCGACTAATACTTTTGAGTTCATGTTTAGAGGTTTGCGTTGGAAATGACTAGTCAAGGGTGGCTGGAAGCTTGTGGACTTGCCTAATGACTTTTTCATTGTGAAATTCAATCGAGAAGAAGATATGAAACATGCTATGTGTGAAGAAAATACTTTTCAGGATTTGCTTTGATTACTCTCAATGTTGATCCCTTGTGGGTTTTCTCTTCAGTTTAAGAAAAAATTAATAGTTGCCACTAATAACAATTCATCTCAAAAAGAACAAATATTAAGTATTAACAATAAGTGAGAATCTAAGTACCGCCTCATACCATCAATACCCTATCAGGATGTCGATGCAAAATCAAGAAGCATCAGACTGGTTAACCTTCTTGTCCTCACCTAATAAGCCAATAACTCGGAATTCTTTGCTTCTTGTCGAATCATCTTTTTCCGAGAGCAAGACCCTCAGACTTCTCTCTTTTCCTATATAGAGCTGAAAGCCATAGCTGACGCTATTCTGATTGGGAGAAAGAAGAGTTAAAAAACGAGAAAAAAACCTCAAAAACTACAAAAGTTAGTATGGGCAATTCAGGGTTTCCATAAATTTATAAGGTTAGTTTTGAAAAATTGAGTGATTCAACCATGAATCAAATTTAATGCCAACCCCCTCTTCCTCGAAGCATTGCAGTACATAGTGCACGACTTCCCTCCAGATGATAAGTCAATCTTAACCTAAATGAAATGTCCTTTTCCAACTTTCTTGAATCCCATAACTTGACAGTGGAATCATAGTTGCACCCACAAAGAAGCTATGATCAGTTGAAATAGCTATGTCGTTGACAGCAGACTGATGCTCTTGCAAGTGTGCAACCAAAACTCCATAAGGCCTCCAACCTTGGAATTGATGAAGCTCTTGCAGAAGAAGGCAGTCATGTTAGATCACTTGTGGAGGATGCATCATCCACAGTGATAGAACTTACTTTTGTAGCACTAGATAACCCCATATCTTGAAACTTGTTATTGACAAAGGCAGTTTGGTCATTATCCCTACCATCTAGTTCATGAACTACTCGATAGAATTTTTTAGAACCACTACTGATGTTGAATGATCCTGACACTAGCTTGGGTGCTGGAACAGTACTAGCTAAACTAAAAGATTTATTTACTGGATCCATCCATGGCATAGATGACGCACCTACTCCTGACACTAGCGTGAGTAACTCCCACTGCTTGGCTGTCCATGCTAAAGGAGTACAGAAGTATCCCTACTGATCATTATCACACATGAAGCTATTGATAGTACTACCCTGTGGCCCCATAAAGCCCGAGTACTGCAACTTTTCTGAGGATAAAGGACCGTGAATGTCAACTGTGCTTGAAGCCTTGTGCGAAAAGCTTCTCATATATCCAAACTTAGCCACACCATCATCAGATTCAGTTAGCTTCCCCTGTTGCAATTCATTTCCAGCATGTTTTTGATCTTTGTGATTTTCTTGGTCTGTCCAGCTCCTCATCGAATTCAAGTTTGCAATCCCTTAATGAAGTAAATCCACACTTTCCCATTGTTTAGATTGAGGCCGAGAATTGTACCGTATCTTTCTCTGTCCTTCCAACATATCAGAACTCCTTGCATTTTCTAGAACTTGGTAAAATACCTGTCTTGAGACAGGAGGCTTCAAACATGAAAAAGGGGCCTTCTCAGAAGCTAGAGAGGCTGGCTGTCTACGAAGAAAGGGACGAATAACAGGAGCAAGGAATACATATGAATCTACTGCACCCAAGTAATCACTGCTGGCTGCAAAGAAACACACATACAATTTGGCCATGGAATACTGCTCTTAGCTGCTCATCTCGATTATTCAGAAATACAGGGAGTGATTGGTAACAAAAAGTCACTCTGCCTCTGGCCAAAGAAGCAGCATAGATTACTAATATCCTGAAGGAGTGCTCTCCTGATATTGGGAGTTTTCCTGAATAACAAGCTCTTGAATAACTTCAGCTATGGACTTCCTCAACTGGGCAAGCTGTGCATCACCGTTTAACTTGTGGAGGTGACCAGATGCCTCACTAGATGATGCCAGTCGCTTCTTAGAACTTACTTCATCAAGCACACCAGCCTCACTCAATGTAATTGAGTGAACTAAGAAACCATAAGTAGTTAGTGCCAGCTTAGCTATATTACTGGCTAACATATTCTTACACTTTCCTCTGAATCATCATCAGGAAGCATGGATAGCATTGGCAGAATATACTCGGGAAATATTTTTGCATCACTAGGAGGAAAATCTCGAACTAAAGGGAGGATGTCACATAGCGTCTCCAAGACTGCACAACGCACAATTGCAGCTTGATCTGAAAGCATTGCAACAACATAAGGAATTACACGTTGCAGTCGATTGTCATCATCAATATACAATGCACATGACTTCAGCAAAAGTATCGCCCTCCTCCTTAAATGAGGCAATTTGGCATTGCGCATGCAAGAACATAGCAAAGAGGTAATCTTCATGCTCTAACATCTCAAATTGTCTTCAGGTAATGGAAAAAAGGGGATGCCAAAGGTATCTGACTGGCTGTCATACTTAGACATCAATTAATTCAAATCATTCATTGTGATCTTTTTCAGAAAGGGATGATCATTTCTCCTAAATGCATGAGAGATTGTCTGAAGTAATTCACCAAGAGATTGCATGACATTGTTTCCAAGATTTCGGGAAGAAAAACATTATCAGCTGAAAAGCAAATAAAACATAATAATTTAAAAATAAATAAAATAATAATAATAAATAAAAGCACAACACAAATTGACAAATCGTTATTCCAATTTGCCCCAAAAACTCTACTGCAACCTAAAAGCACCATGGAAAATCAACTTGCATCAAATTATTGACTCGAATTGTAAAGGCATGTTACTTATAGTTTTTACAATATACAAACTCATTCAAGATCTTTACTTTCTCTCATTCATGTTGTACTACTACTGATGAAATGAAGGGAAACAAAATACCATAATTAGAAAAGAAACCCAAAAAAATTAAAGAGTGCTACTTTATATCTAAACCAAATAACTTCCATGAAAATAAACCAATATGGAAATTGATGCATATTGCTCCATACCTGTATCAATTGAAACTTGAAGTTTCCTCTCTTGTTTTTTTCTTCCAATTTTGAGTTGATATGTGATTCTACAGGGAAAGTCATAAGATGAAAATTGTATTTAGTTGGAGGGAAAGGTACAGGTTGGATACCACATAGCAACAACAAAAACAACAAATGAATATATACACCTAAAATCAAAATCACTCATCAAATAGTTCAAAATGTTCAACATAACTTATTCATTACTATGTAATAGAATACAATATTGAAAACTCTCATTATTGTATATACAGTAATAAAACAAAATAAAAATCTGATAATGACATGAGAAGAAAGTCATTTGTAAGGTGAATACTACTGTTTAAGGTTGCAGATGAAATGCAAAGAGTTCAAATCAATACACACAATTAATGGATACCTAACTATCTATATTGAAGGAAAAAAAAGAGTGAAAATGGTCCCAGAGTATTGGGGGTAGATTTGCTTAGCATTAGTTTGTCTCTAATCTACTACACTGGAAAAAAAGTGATTCTATAGTTTGAAATTTTAGTTGTTAAGCACAAATGAGCCATCATTGACTGCAGCCCTACATATCCAAAATCACCTAGAAACTAGCTCAAACAAATGCATATCCTAAATTTAATCAAATTCATTATAAAAAATCAATCAAGATATAAGATTGAAAAGAAAATTGATTCAGATACTACCTTGCAAAAATCACATTGCCCTTTCTTTATAATGCCAGCAAGATTGTCAATCTTTATAATGTAAATCACATTGCCCTTCATCAAATGGGAGACCGATTAGGATCAGGAGACCGATCAGGATCAGGAGGATCCTGTCCTTGCATTGGCTTCTGCTTGAACTTTTCTTCTCTCTGTAAGTTTGTCTAATATTCACTTGAAACATCATAAGAAAAAAAATCAATTCAAGATGTATCAAATGAAGAACCCAGCTCATCACGTTGGATAATTGTAATTTCCTTAATTAATAATTAGTATGCATTATTTTCCACAACAAATAAATTAAAAGAATAGTAAAAATGCAGATTTGTTGTTTATACTTTACTAGGTTCAAGATGAGGAAAAAAATGCTGAGTTGATGAGGAAGGAATCATTCATCTACTATATTTAGATCGTGATGACTCAAGACGTCAACTCCTCAAGTAGATATTTCATGATACCCATCAAAATGACAAATATGATGAGAAGAGGATTAGACCCAGAATGCAGAGGCTGATAATAACCCAGAAAACCTCATCGATTCAAACTAAGAATGAAGACCTGTTAAACCCATCTGCGTTTCTGCTCTCTTATTACACTCACCTTTTCGCCTTCAGCCCCATCTCATGGCTACCGGCCAAATCTCTGCTCCGATTCTGGTGTGTGTGCAAAGCATGGCGGGAAAAACAAATGCAGATTTGAGAAGTACGAGATATGGACCCTTACCGAAGGCGATACCCTGGGTTTGTTGGATCGGAGGAAGCTAGATTTGAGATGATGAAGCTGTTAGAAGATCAATCAGTTTGTGGGATCGATTGAGGAGGTTAGAGGATCAAGCTGTTTCTGGGCAGGTTGAGATGAGGGAGACCATGAAGGGTGATGCCAACTTTAGACCATTTATCTCAACGAAACAGTAACGCCTTATTCTTCTAGCAACAACTTCAGACCTCAAATTCCTAATTATTGCTAGTACACTCATAGTCTGCAGTTACACAAAGAGAACAAAGGGAATTAGTCAGTTGTTCAATGCATAAAAAGATGAAATTTATAGGCTTTCTAAACTAAAGTAGCTATCTATTTAAGAATAGAACTGATATAACCTTTCCAGTTCCAGGAACACCATGAATGTAGAGGCAACGTCCAAGACATTTATCATCAGAGATGGCACCCTTGATGAATGCAGTTAGCTCGAAAATTTCTCTGCGTAAAAGCAGGAACCATCAATTAACTGTGGAAATAACGAACGCAAAGAAAATTTTCAATGCACTGATCTTACATACTTATCCCTGCAAGGTAAAGACATAGGGAATGATGCCAACATAAATGTTGATTTTGCTCTTTCAAGAGTAGTCTGCTTATGGCATCTAACATGATTAGGGATTTGCTTCATTCCAATTTTTTGAAGTCCAAAGAACTGCCCCTTATGTGAATTCTGTAGATGCACGATCAACTAGTTTAAATTTCGGGCACAAAACAAACTATAGTCCCTTTCAAAGAAAAAAAAGGGACAAACTATAGTCATAAGCCTGAGATAAAAAATTAAACAGAGAAGTGCCCATACTGCAGCCAACCCATGTGCTTGAAATGGTATAGCCAGTATATTCTTTGTGCTCTCTTCTTCAAACACAAGTTCTTCTTCTGTATCAGAGTCCGAGTCTTTGCCACATTTCCAATCTTCATCACTCAGCATCATCATCCTGCCAAGTGGTAAAACTGTTAAAGACAAAATTTACAAGTGCACCTTAATATATTCTGAATTTATACAATGTGTGGGTGATTTCATGAAGGCTTATCTCTTCATCGTCATCAATTTCGGCAAGACGCTTGAAACTGTACCAGTGAATATCATATTCATATTCGCATAAAAAGACACCATCCCCTTCATTGGCTTTCGCATATTCTTTAGGGTTCATTACAAAACAATGTTGAAGAATCGATCCATCTGTAATAAAATGAATTAACAAAACAATATTCTTTAGGGGTAGCATTTTAAACTCTTATAATACAGATCTGTGATGGCAAAAGAGACAATATTAAGAAGAGACAAGTGATCAATACAAGCACATTAATGATTACAGTGGAGCAAGAATTTACACCATCGAATTCAAAGAATGAACCTTCCTTCCAAGATGTGTGTCATCCCCTCCGACTCTTTCTTCCCGACCTATTTGACTCTGGCCACAGTTATTTAGGTGGTATCCCGAGATTGAAGAGATCGAATTCCTCCCGCCTGCATAACCGATGCAGTTAGCTCAAAAGGGAGTTCAGTCACTTCCGGATCTGGATTCAATGATTGTTGAGCGAACGAAACCAAGTGGCTTGAGCAAACAAAGGTAGATGAACAAAAATGGGAAATATCAGTTGAAAACTACGAGAGCAAAGTGTATACAAAATGAAAAGAGAAGTGCTTTACCATTTAGTTGAGTTAATGAATGATAAAGATTAGATATCAAATATTACCTCAATGTTGGCAGAATCATTTGTGTGATAGATCTCCCTCCTGAGATTATGCGGTTGTCTTCCAGCGGCAATCTCTTTGGGGATTTAGTTGAGTTAATGAATGATAAAGATTAGATATCAAATATTACCTATGTTGGCAGAATCATTTGTGTGATAGATATCCCTCCTGAGATTATGCGGTTATCTTCCAGCGGCAGTCTCTTCGGGGATTACATACCAACACACCCGACACCAATAGGTACCATCAGCTTCTTTCCATATACCGCACCAAAAGCATAACTCCATAATCACAATCACACACATTACACCAACAAAAAGCAGTGAAAGCAATCTATACACCTACTTTTCAATGCGGGCAGCCCACAAGTCGCTGGAGAGAAGCTTCTCTCGAAATGTCCTAACCACCTTCTCCCCTTTCACGGGTATTGGGAGCTGGACCTGTAACCCCAATCTGCGAGCCTTGCAAAAACCGCAAACCCAATCGCCTTGGGGGACCTCCTTCAAGGGAGGGTTCAAGCATTTAAAATGAAAGCTCGCACTCAATCATCACACGCTTCCCAGACTTGAAGCAAACCCTAGATTGCTCCTCCACTTGCTCATCCTCTCTTCTCTTGACATACACATCATCTCCGACCTCGAACTCGCCGCCGTCATACACCACCTTGTAAAACACCCTGCCCGCCTCTCTTCCTTTTCTTCCTCTCCCATTTTCTTCCTCTCTCAAGGCTCCGCTCCGCTCTGCTTTTCAATTTCTTTGATTTATCAGATTTGACAGGGACAATTGACATTTGAGGAGCCGAATTGGAGTCGGAGGGAGACAAGGAAACAGATATATTATCAAGTGCTTGAATTTGCGAAACAAGGAGCATACAATATGCAAAAAAGGAGATGCAAAAGTAGCAAAACAAGCTAGCTACATTTGTTTGCTAGTCTGATGAATAATTGACCTCCGAGAATCTAGATCGAAACATAACTGCATGATGAAAAGTTGGTTCAGTACGATACCAGGTAGAATGGAAGCATCCAGGCGTTTAACAAGCTAGGTACATTTGTTTGCTAGTCTGATGAATAATTGACCTCCGAGAATCTAGATCGAAACATAACTGCATGATGAAAAGTTGGTTCAGTACGATACCAGGTAGAATGGAAGCATCCAGGCGTTTTTGTGCCCAAGAAAACCTGTTGAGATGAAATGATAAATAACAAAGAGAAAATAAGACATTTGAAGTACCATGACATTATAAAAACAACTAAATATAATTTCAAATATAATCAGGTTTATGATTTTATACACTAAATGTGTACGCAGGACTTGTTAGTCTCTAGAAGTAAAGGACGGGCCTAGGTGTGGAGAGTAAGAAACGGAAGTATCAGATAATAGCTACCATGTATTGCCATTCAAAAGGAAAAATTTACAGATCCAGTGGTTAACATTTAGCTCAGTCTAGATCAATTTATCTTTTACATCATGAGCTACAGTAAATGTCAATGCTTGGCTTTAAAGGAATAACAGTAGTTACTAAAATCTGCAAATAATTACGGTGAAGATAATTTACATTAGCAGGGATCCTTAAAACATTTAGACTAGAAGCCTTGGCGCAGGATGGTATATGATTCAAAGAAGTAGGAGTTGCTATAGTTAACAAAATGATCATCTGCTACTCAACTTAATTGCAGATTCATGACTGCCCAACTTCCATCCATTCCTCTTCTACACACTACACATCATTACTGATCACATCAGAAATTCAACTCTATTGGTATATACTAGTCCCTTCAAATGGAGAAATTTTTTTGCGGATGATATATGACCCAGGGCTCCTCTGTGTCTAGAAACCTAACGCTGAATTATGAAAACACAGTAGTTTCCCTTTAAAGTAAAGGTAGATCCCCTAAAGTTGGACCCTAATGTATGCAATCCTTCTTTTCTTTCACCAGAATTAACTATCCTCCCATTTTGCATTCTCATGATTTTGATACAATTTCTTGTTTGACAGGGGTACTTAAAGAGCCACTAAAGGAGTTACATTATTAACGTCCATGTGAGTTCATGTATTATTTCTGAAGTATCTGAGAGTCTGAAATGTCAAATGGTAAGACATATCAACTGAATGCTTAAATTCTTTGCTATATGTTCATGGTTAATACTATCTATGCGTTTTATAACTCCTATAAGATAGGAGAAGATTTTATGATATTCAATAGAAAGGGCATATGCATGTGATCCCAGTGGAGCAATGCAATGAGTGAATCAACCGATAAGCATAAGTATCAAACATTACCTGAGATTGCAAGAATTTCACCGACATCCTCAGTTCTTTTGTCCATTTGAGCTTAGGAGACCCTAGGTTATAAACAACTTGCTGGCTATGATTACTGATAATGTCTGAAACTATGCAGCGCCCAATAAAGCAAAAGTTGTTGGCTTTGTGCACCATGTGTCTTCAACCGCACGTCTTACAGGCGTTGTCATGAGTGCCAAAGGAAACAGGGTATCATCAGCTAATCCAGAACTCTCAACAGACATTTGTGCCTCATGGGAGCTAGAGGAGTCCCCTAAAGGTATTAAACTAGGCATCAACCTTGTAAGGATGAAAGGCTTCTGCAACCTTTACGGCCATGATACTAGGCCCTCCCCGATCCTATCTCCTAAAAACCATTCACCAAATTCAGTGATTCTTCCCCTCTTAAACGCATCATCAATCCAAAAATCAAATTCAAATCGTAAACAAAAAGTATAACAGAATTGAAACAGACACACAATCAATACCAACTACCAATGGGGAAGAGAAATCGAAGAAATAAAACTAGAACAGAATTGAAACAACGAAAAAAATCAAAATTAAAATTACCCAGAACAGAATCAATATCAAAACCTAGAACCGAATTGAAACAATCACAATCAGAATTACCCGCCAGAGAGAGAATTGAAGAGCGTCAGATCCACAATCCGATATTGAGATTTGAACAGATCGAGGGAGAATTGAGAGAGCGAATTCTGGGACGCGTATTCATTAGACGCTCTTTCTGGCTGTGAGCTGTCCATTTAGGTTAAACTTACCAAAATACCCATGGTTTGGTTTAGTGAGATTACCAAAACACAAGGTCAATCACATAACTGTGCACGGGGAGATAAGGGTACTGCAACGGTAACAAAGACTTTGGTCAATCCATTTTGAAATCTCCCACAATTTTCAGAAGATTAGTTAAAATAAAATAAATAGAAAAATTTGTTAAATAATAATAATAATAAACCCTAAAGCTGTTTAGCCCTCCACTTTCATACATTAGATAGAAGTTGGCTAATTAGGAGCTGTTTTTGTCCATTTTCTCACGGAAGTTCTAAGATCATGGTCGTTTGTTAATCATGACACTAGTATCAAGAAAAAATCCAGTCCAGTTCGAAGAAGAAGCACTTAATTGACAATGTTGAAGAGCGTTAAGTGGATGAGAGAGGAAGTCCAGATCTACTAAATCTGGGTTATTTAAACAAAAGAAGAATTAACCCGGAATCGTGACCCGATGATCGAGCTTCTTCGTCTGGTCATGTGTTGGCGGCGGACCACGACCTTTCGCTTCATCTCTGCAGCAGTCGCTCCTATTGTGTGCCATGATTACGAGAAAGGCGGCGGATGGGACATCAGAGACTTTGGGCGATAAGCTTGACGGTGACACGGAGGCCCTTCTAGTCCTGGGCGGTATCTTGGCATGTCTTCTCCGACGATCTCTGACTTTTAGTATCTATGCATCAGTGTCTTTCTCATGTAGATGGTAAATCACAATAGATTTTAGTGTCTAAAATTGGAATCACAATAGATGGCGTGGAGGTTTTATCGATGGCTGGTATTGTTCGATCTCCTTACGATCAGTGTAGGGGGTTGGTGGCGACGAGTCCATGGAGGTGGGGAGGAGATCAGAGATGCTCATATATGATCAGATTGCTCTGATTTGGCTTGAGCAGAATTCAATTTGGTTTGGAGTCGTTGTGGGGTACGTCGTGGTTGGAAGGAGGTGAGGCACGCTGGCGTAATGGAGATGCATGACGAAAGGAAGGAAGCTCGATGTGTGCTCGGTGCGACGGGGCTACCACCGGTGGAAAGAAGATGTGGACCAAACGGGCAGGACGACGACAAACTAACACAACCAATTTTCTCTCTCAGTTTGGGCTGGATGGTTTTTGGGCCAGGAGCTGGGCTTAGGCTTGCGTTTTGGTCCAAGACTTTTATTTTTGTTTCAGTTTTGTTTTATTGCATTTTAAATTTAATACTAAGTGAATTTATGTCACCAATAATACACTATCATGTATTGTTAGGGTACTAAGGGTCTTTGTGTTGGTCTCTGCATCTCGTGTGTTATCTATTCTAGGTAGATGGCATCTCTTTTGTTATCTATTCTAGAATTCTACAATAAATGATAGAGGCTAGGGCACGAAAATTAAAATAATTTGGTTTTCATTTGTGATGCACATTGATTGTCCAATTTTCAAGGGTGAATTTTTTTTTCCGGGAACGGGGTGAAAATTCTATTAGCCATATGAGTACCATCATCTGTGGTAAATATTAAATTTCAAATACAAAGAATATGAATGAGCCATACAAAAAGTGAATAGACATTTCATAGAAGGGGAGAGATGAGAAACTCACCTTCTAGAAAGTAGTTTCACCCATTCCTGTTTTATAGAGTTCATATACCATAGCCGTCAAATAGATTTTACTCAATTTGGAACAAGTTTTCATCACCTGCAAGGAATAGAAGTCATATTAAGTTTAGCAAATCTATCTGTTTCCAGAATATCAACTCTTAACTGCAACATTTTTCATTTTTTTAGATACCAAACTATACACCTCACTCAAGAGCATTGATTCTGTCTTCTAAGATATAATCTACCATTAAAAGCAAGAAACCTGGATATGAGGGGCCTGGAACATCTCTTCGATGTGGCTGCATCAACCTCTGCCATACGAACAAGGGCTTTTCCTGCAGAGTTTAAACATATAAATCCTGTAAGGTAAAAGCACTTAAGTACAGGAGAAGAAAATAACATGTCCAACAAGGAACCACATATATTGTGAGAGCTGCAAGAGATGCCGATGGTTTGTCATGCCAATCAGGCAACAGAGAATTTCTTTTTCTTTATTCTATTCTTATTTCAATACTTCAAAATCGAAGAAAGAAAAGAAGTAAATAATTATAATTCCTTGGTTATATATGCCAAGATTTTTGGAGAGAAATATGGCAAATACAATGAGGCTTGGAGAGTGACATGCTCACAGCACATCAATAGAAAGCATCAGACTTCTGAACTAAGCCCAAATAGATGTTGATGCATAGAGACATAACCAGAATTGTATCAAACAGAGTAGGTATTTCCATAACACAAATATACACATTCCAATGCATCTAGGCCTTCTATCTATTACGTGGCATCTGTCGGATTTACTTTATTCGGAGTCCATTTTTAGATAGAAGGCCAAAAGATAGTAGTAATATAGTAGTAATCTTTCAATCAATTTTTTTTAAACTTAGCATCAATTTGTGAAGAAGTCAGTCTGGTGATCAATAGTTGAAGCATGTATACCTTCAGAAGCTTTCTTGGGAATTGAGATTAGCTTCTTTAAGCAGTAATCTGTGATTTCAGCTGCACACCTGCATATCTCCAATGCACGATGAGCATCTCCAGAAATAGCTGCTACCTAGAAACATGTTTAAATAATGTCAAAGATCAAGGCTCAAATTGAATCTCCTGATGAAACATAAAAGATACACCGACCTTTCTTGAAGCATGTATACCTTCAGAAGCTTTCTTGGGAATTGAGATTAGCTTCTTTAAGCAGTAATCTGTGATTTCAGCTGCACACCTGCATATCTCCAATGCACGATGAGCATCTCCAGAAATAGCTGCTACCTAGAAACATGTTTAAATAATGTCAAAGATCAAGGCTCAAATTGAATCTCCTGATGAAACATAAAAGATACACCGACCTTTCTTGAAGCAAACTCTATAGCTTGTTTTTCAAATGCATCAATTCCTCTAAGCCAACTCGAGATAATCTCTTGAAGCTGCTGATAATTATAGGGGACAAAGCAAAGCCCTTGGATTCCCATTCGACTTGAAGTTCATGGTATTCGCTATGCCTGATATATATATATATATATATGAGTTAAGGATGTATTTGAGTTTCCTCTAAGCCAACTCGAGATAATCTCTTGAAGCTGCTGATAATTATAGGGGACAAAGCAAAGCCCTTGGATTCCCATTCGACTTGAAGTTCATGGTATTCGCTATGCCTGATATATATATATATATATATATATATATATATATATATATAAGGAGTTAAGGATGTATTTGAGTATTCAACAGCATGCCAGTCAACATATATTGTGAGAGCTGCAAGAGATGCCGATGGTTTGTCATGCCAATCAGGCAACAGAGAATTTCTTTTTCTTTATTCTATTCTTATTTCAATACTTCAAAATCGAAGAAAGAAAAGAAGTAAATAATTATAATTCCTTGGTTATATATGCCAAGATTTTTGGAGAGAAATATGGCAAATACAATGAGGCTTGGAGAGTGACATGCTCACAGCACATCAATAGAAAGCATCAGACTTCTGAACTAAGCCCAAATAGATGTTGATGCATAGAGACATAACCAGAATTGTATCAAACAGAGTAGGTATTTCCATAACACAAATATACACATTCCAATGCATCTAGGCCTTCTATCTATTAAGTGGCATCTGTCGGATTTACTTTATTCGGAGTCCATTTTTAGATAGAAGGCCAAAAGATAGTAGTAATATAGTAGTAATCTTTCAATCAATTTTTTTAAAACTTAGCATCAATTTGTGAAGAAGTCAGTCTGGTGATCAATAGTTGAAGCATGTATACCTTCAGAAGCTTTCTTGGGAATTGAGATTAGCTTCTTTAAGCAGTAATCTGTGATTTCAGCTGCACACCTGCATATCTCCAATGCACGATGAGCATCTCCAGAAATAGCTGCTACCTAGAAACATGTTTAAATAATGTCAAAGATCAAGGCTCAAATTGAATCTCCTGATGAAACATAAAAGATACACCGACCTTTCTTGAAGCAAACTCTATAGCTTGTTTTTCAAATGCATCAATTCCTCTAAGCCAACTCGAGATAATCTCTTGAAGCTGCTGATAATTATAGGGGACAAAGCAAAGCCCTTGGATTCCCATTCGACTTGAAGTTCATGGTATTCGCTATGCCTGATATATATATATAAGGAGTTAAGGATGTATTTGAGTATTCAACAGCATGCCAGTCAACATCATTCTTTTAATAATAACTGTTTCTAATTTTATTCCTGGCATCTGATAAGAGAAACAGTACGGGATGCTGTATAAATGCAATGATAATTCAACAGATAAGCCTAACTTTGAGTTTGGCTTTGTAGGCCAGTCAAGAATGAAGTAGAGAACCTGAAACCAAAAGAAGACGTCCTTAACATTTGTTAATTTAAAGAATACTCAAAGTTTTAAAGGATATTGTAGAGCACGTCTAAAATAATTAAAATCAATTTTAACATCACAATATGCACAAGGTACCAACTAATAAAAGAAAAATTGTTACCGATTGGTTTCTGGTCACAAGAAGATCAATCTCATCCATAAGAAGAATATAACTCTTTGCCGAACTTCTTTCCATTGGAAAATCGCTCATATAGCAAGTGGAGAGCCTTTTTCCAACCAACTCGATGCCCAATTAATGCTTCATATATAACCTGCGCAAACATAAGCTGTATTAAAGGACGTCAAGTGCATCCAATCTTGATAAACAAAGGAGCATCAGTGTGAAGCAAACTTGCCCTGTACATATTCTGAGGTGATGCCAGCTTTAGACCATTTATCTCAATGAAACAGTAAGGCCTTATTCTTCCAGCATCGACTTCAGACCTCAAATTCCTCATTACTGCTAGTACACTCATAGTTTGCAGTTACACAAATATAACAAAGGGAATTAGTCAGTTGTTCAATGCATAAAAAGATGAAATTTATAGGCTTTCTAAACTAATGTAGCTATCTATTTAAGAATAGAACTAATATAACCTATGTTGGCAGAATCATTTGTGTGATAGATATCCCTCCTGAGATTATGCGGTTGTCTTCCAGCGGCAGTCTCTTCGGGGATTACATACCAACACACCCGACACCAATAGGTACCATCAGCTTCTTTCCATATACTGCACCAAAAACATAACTCCATAATCACAATCACATACATTACACCATCAATGCGGGCAGCCCACAAGTCACTGGAGAGAAGCTTCTCTCGAAATGTCCTAACCAGCTTCTCCCCCTTCAGGGGTATTGGGAGCTGGACCTGTAAACCCAATCTGCGAGCCTTGCAAAAACCGCAAACCCAATGGCCTTGGGGGACCTCCTTCAAGGGAGGGTTCAAGCATTTAAAATGAAAGCTTGGACTCAATCATCACACGCTTCCCAGACTTGAAGCAAACCCTAGATTGCTTCTCCACTTGCTCATCCTCTCTTCTCTTGACATACACATCATCTTCGACCTCGAACTCGCCGCCGTCATACACCACCTTCTTGTAAAACACCTTGCCCGCCTCTCTTCCTTTTCTTCCTCTCCCATTTTCTTCCTCTCTCAAGGCTCTGCTCTGCTCTGCTTTTCTATTTCTTGGATTTATCAGATTTGACAGGGACAATTGACATTCGAGGAGCCGAATTGGAGTTGGAGGGAGAAGGAAACAGATATATTATCAAGTACTTGAATTTGCGAAACAAGGAGCATACAATATGCAAATAAGGAGATGCAAAAGTAGCAAAACAAGCTAGGTACATTTGTTTGCTAGTCTGATGAATAATTCACCTCCGAGAATCTAGATCGTAACATAACTGCATGATGAAAAGTTGGTTCAGTACGTTACTAGGTAGAATGGAAGAATCCAGGCGTTTTTGTGCCCAAGAAAACCTGTTGAGAAGAAATGATAAATAACAAAAAGAAAATAAGACATTTGAAGTATTTTTATTGCTATAAAATTAGTACTAAATTGGCATAAAATTAGTACTTTTTTCAATGCCCATTTAGTACTAATTTTATAAGAATCCAGGCGTTTTTGTGCCCAAGAAAACCTGTTGAGAAGAAATGATAAATAACAAAAAGAAAATAAGACATTTGAAGTACCATGACATTATAAAACAACTCAATATAATTTCAAATGTAAGCTGTACCAGGTTTATGATTTTATACACTAAATGTGTACGCAGGACTTGTTAGTCACTAGAAGTAAAGGACGGGCCTAGGTGCGGAGAGTAAGAAACGGAAGTATCAGATAATAGCTACCATGTATTGCCTCAAAAGGAAAAATTTACAGATCCAGTGGTTAACATTTAGCTCAGTGTAGATCAGTTTATCTTTTACATCATGAGCTACAGTAAATGTCAATGCTTGGCTTTAAAGGAATAACAGTAGTTACTAAAATCAGCAAATAATTACGGTGAAGATAATCTACATTAGCAGGGATCCTTAAAACATTTAGACTAGAAGCCTTGGCGAGGGATTGTATATGATTCAAAGCAGTAGGAGTTGCTATAATTAACAAAATGATCAATCGCTACTCAACTAAATGTGTACGCAGGACTTGTTAGTCACTAGAAGTAAAGGACGGGCCTAGGTGCGGAGAGTAAGAAACGGAAGTATCCGATAATAGCTACCATGTATTGCCATTCAAAAGGAAAAATTTACAGATCCAGTGGTTAACATTTAGCTCAGTGTAGATCAGTTTATCTTTTACATCATGAGCTACAGTAAATGTCAATGCTTGGCTTTAAAGGAATAACAGTAGTTACTAAAATCAGCAAATAATTACGGTGAAGATAATTTACATTAGCTGGGATCCTTCAAACATTTAGACTAGAAGCCTTGGCGAGGGATGGTATATGATTCAAAGCAGTAGGAGTTGCTATAATTAACAAAATGATCATCTGCTACTCAACTTAATTGCAGATTCGTGAGTGCCCAACTTCCATCCATTCCTTATCTACACACAACACATCCTTACTGATCACATCAGAAATTCAACCCTACTGGTATATACTAGTCCCTTCAAATGGAGAAATTTTTTTGCGGAGGATATATGACCCAGGGCTCCTGTGTCCAGAAACCTAACGCTGAATTATGAAAACACAGCAGTTTCCCTTCAAAGTAAAGGTACATCCCCTAAAGTTGGACCCTAATGTATGCAATCCTTTTCTTTCACCAGAATTAACTATCCTCCCATTTTGCATTCTCATGATTTTGATACAATTTCTTGTTTGACGGGGGTACTTAAAGAGCCACTAAAAGAGTTACATTATTAACATCCATGTGAGTTCATGTATTATTTCTGAAGTATCTGAGAGTTTGAAATGTCAAATGGTAAGACACATCAACTGAATGCTTAAATTCTTAGCTATATGTTCATGGTTAATACTATCTATGTCTTTTATAACTCCTATAAGATAGGAGAAGATTATATGATATTCAATAGAAAGGGCATATGCATGTGATCCCAGTGGAGCAATGCAATAAGTGAATCAACTGATAAGCATAAGAATCAAACATTACCTGAGACTGCAAGAATTTACCGACATCCTCAGTTCTTTTGTCCATTTGAGCTTAGGAAACCCTAGGTTATAAACAACTTGCTGGCTATGATTACGGATAATGTCTGAAACTATGCAGCGCCCAATACAGCAAAAGTTGTTGGCTTTGTGCACCATGTGTCTGTAACCGCACGTCTTACAGGTGTTGTCATGAGTGCCAAAGGAAACATGGTATCATCAGCTAATCCAGAACTCTCAACAGACATTTGTGCCTCATGGGAGCTAGAGGAGTCCCCTAAAGGTATTAAACTAGGCATCAACCTTACAAGGATGAGAGGCTTCTGCAACCTTTATACTAGGCACCCCATTCTCATACTTGAGTGGATAAGCCCTATACACACCCGAAACCACCCTCCCCGATCCATCTCCTAAAAACCATTCACCAAATTCAGTGATTCTTCCCCTCTTAAAACCCATCATCAATCCAAAAATCAAATTCAAATCGTAAAACAAAAACTATAACAGAATTGAAACAGACACACAATCAATACCAACTACCAACGGGGAAGAGAAATCGAAGAAATAAAACTAGAACAGAATTGAAACAACGAAAAAAATCAAAATCAAAATTACCCAGAACAGAATCAATATCAAAACCTAGAACCGAATTGAAACAATCACAATCAAAATAAGAATTACCCGCGGAGAGAGAATTGAAGAGAGCGTCAGATCCACAATCCGATATTGAGATTTGAACAGATCGAGGGAGAATTGAGAGAGCGAATTCTGGGCGAAATTGCAGATTAGGATTTACTGGGTCGCGAAGAACAGATCTAATCGAGCGAATAGAGAAAGTGAAGTAGCGTGAAACACCGGGACGCGTATTCATTAGACGCTCTTTCTGGCTCTGAGCTGTCCATTTAGGTGAAACTTACCAAAATACCCATGGTTTGGTTTAGTGGGATTACCAAAAACAAGGTCAATCACGTAACTGTGCACGGGGAGATAGGGTACTGCAACGGTAACAAAGACTTCGGTCGATCCATTTTCGGTGCAACGGTAACAAAGACTAAGACTTCGGTCGATCCATTTTCGGTGCAACGGTAACAAAGACTTGGTCTCCCACAATTTTCAGAAGATTAATTAAAATTAAACTAATAGAAAAATTTGTTAAATAATAATATTAATAATAAACGCCAGAGTTGTTTAGCCGTTCACTTTCATACCTTGATAGAAGCTGGCTAATTAGAAGTTGTTTTTGTCCCTTTGCTCACGAAATTTCTTGTATAATTATTATAATAAGATCTGTCATTTGTTTAATCATGACACTAGTATATAGAAAAAATCCAGTCCAGTTCGAAGAAGAAGCACTTAATTGACAATGTTGAAGAGCGTTAAGTGGATGATCGAGCTTCTTCGTCCGGTCATATGTTGGCGGCGGACCACGACCTTTCGCTTCCTCTCTACAATAGTCGCTACTATTGTGTGTCTTGATAACGAGAGAGGCGGCTGATGGGACATCAGAGACTTTGGGCGATAAGCTTGACGGTGACACGGAGGCCCTTCTAGTCTTGGGCGGTATCTCGGCATGTCTTCTTCTGACTTTTAGAATCTATGCATTAGTGTCTTTCTCATGTAGATGGTAAATCATAATAGATTTTAGTATCTAAAATTGAAAGCACCTTATATTGGAAAATTGCATATTTTTTGCTTAAATCTAATATTGAATCATGATAATTCCAAGGAATCAAAAATTGGCATGTGAAGAAAAAAGAGTATGGGAGAAGTTGCGTTGTTGTGGTGGGCAACAAAGCTGAGGTGATGCATATGGGAAGAGAGTCGTATATGCTTTAAGTAGAGGTCCCGTCACAAAACACACAGAGGGTAAATTTGGAAGAAAAAATAAGCACGGGAGAGATGGTGGTTGATACAGCTTTAATATTTTAACAAATACAAAATGACATTTGGCTAAGTGTCACACTCAGTTGAGTGTGTATATAACATTCTCCTTACTTGAGAGTCATGGAGGCATTTCATGGACAAATAAGGAGTCTTATACTTTTGTAAAGGAAAGTTCAAAGAGAAATAGGAAGTACGTCTATTACACAAAAACCCATGTCATTTGAATTAAATTTTTTCTCAAAATCTAAAAAATAATTAAGTGAAACCAAATATTTTATCGGAAGAGAAATTTCAAATATTGAAAAAAAATTTAAAATCTTTATCGTTTATTTTCTAAAGCTTTTTTCGAGACTTGGTTCTAATCAATTATTTTTCTTTTTTATTTCCTTACTCATCCAATCATAATTTTATCAATAAAAATACTTTTTTCAATGCCCATTTAGTACTAATTTTAAGGGTTGATTGTCTATTGCAATGAAAAACTTTTTTCAATGCCCATTTCAATTCATCTTAATAAAAATACTTTGTATTCCTAGAGTCCAGGAATAATCCTGGTCGGAAGGGAGAAGGCATGGTGTCTAGGATGTTGTTCAAATGGCGTGGAGATTTTATCGATGGCTGGTATGATTCGATCTCCTTACGATCAGAGTGCAGGTGGTTGGTGGCGACGAGTCCATGGTGGTGGGGAGGAGATCAGAGATGCTCATATATGATCAGATTGCTCTGATTTGGCGAGCAGGTTTCAATCTGGTTTGGAGTCGTTGTAGGTTATTTCAATCCATTTCATGTTACTACCTCAAGTACTTGGTAGCACTTAGCGTTTATAGAGTGATGGTCCGACCGCGGCGGATCTATCGGCATTTTATGCTTTGGACGCTTACTGTTTATTAAGGATATGAGTTAGTATTTCTTTGTTGAGTTATGGACCGGGTGGTTCCATAAATATTTGAATCTTCAATAGTATGCCTCAGTACGCCGATCTCTCAAAGTACCCTTAAGGGAAAGGTAAATTATCTACATTTTTCTTATGAGTCGTTGAACTCTGACCGGAAATTTGTATCTGGATGAAGGATATGAGTTGAGGACTCATGAATCCATTGTTTAATTGGATCTTGATTTAAGTGCAAGGTTGGGCATTTGATGTGTATTTAAGTAATTGAAATATTAGATCATGTCCTGACGGTATCGGATAGATTAATCAAAGGAGGAAATTTTGGAAATATGATTTTACGTCTCGGTATCGATCTATGTTGCTCTTTGGGGGTGAAGAGCGGAATGTTTTTGATGTAGTTGTGGTCATTGATGCAAAAGATAGTGGAAAATTGTATAGTGAAAGCATTTTGGAAAATGAGTATTATGACAAGCTGATTGCTTAGTCACTATCAAGGAATTTCAGAAATTGCAAGGTGTCACTCAAGTGTTGACTATCGATAGATCTTTGATTGACCGGAGTGACATTTGTCGGATAAGCATATTAATTATGAGATCATGGTAAGATCTCTATGATAGTTGGATTAGGAGGTCAGGCTCCCTATGTCATTGGATGTTTTGGTAAGGTAATAAGGTATGTAGCCTTATGTTTGTGGTAGGTCGGAAGTTGGACAGTAGAGGTCATTCCGAACTGAGTCAATAGCGATTGATCTAGTGCACGGAATTCGAGGAAGAGACAACGGGGGAGCAAAGCCCACTGTATCATGGACTAGTAGTAGACCATATTTATTTCATGTGGTATTGCTGAAGGATTATTTCTAAAAGCCTTGAAATTGTGGTGGAAGTGGATTATTTCTTCGTCCAATCTGCTTCAGACATCTTTGTAGGCTTTGTTCTTATAGCCATCAGTCTTGTTGAATCAAGACATTCTTCATCGTCCTCTGTCAAATCGTGAAATTAGACTTGCCATCAAATGGTTTAATGGACGACTTCACCTCCTGCTTTGACCCCCCCTTTGCCGTTCACCATTGCAAAGTATCCAAATATGGCTCTGATATCACTTATAGTGGTAAGCGCCTTTTAGATCCTTACTGGTACTTTGTGAAATAAGCAAAGAATAAAACTGGACACAGAACACAGCGGAATTTTATAGTGGTTCGGCTATAAATAGCTTATGTCCACTTAGTGATCTCTCTTGAGAGACTCACCAGAACACTGAAGAATTTAGGTTTACAAGATCTTGTTGCAAAACCCTTTGCCTTCCCTGTCTTGGTCTTATCACTACCACTCTTGATTCTCTAGGTTTTCTGTCTCACTTAGAGAATTCCATGCAACTCCCTTTTACAGAGGCTGCTGATACAATAATATCTTAGGATTCCTAACTCTAACAAACAAATCTTCACATAATCTAAAAAAGATTACTTTACTCGAACTTGTAGAAAAACTTCTTTCCTTTTCTGACTTATATTTTCCTGCTGAATCCTAACTGTTAGATTGTATCAACGAGTTCAAACACAACTTCCTAATCCATGTTGTATCAGCAACTCCTATTCAGTATAAATAGGAGTTGTATGGGGTTTTCTAAGGTGTGGACAGTTCCATAGAAAATCGGGAGCCAAGGGATCACTTGTTGTGATGAAATCCTTCGAAGTATGAGCCCATAAAGATGTCCAAAGTTGCTATTCTCAGTATATATCCTCTCCCCTTCCAAAGTACCCTGCATGCTTAACTGATTGCTATTCTCAGTATATATCCTCTCCCCTTCCAAAGTTGACTTCTCCCAAGAAATCTTTGCAGCTTCCAAAGCATTTTCAAAGTCACTATTAGAGACCTCTTGCCTCATCATTAAGAGGGATCCACTTGTCACAACAGCCTTAAATGAATCAACTTCTGGCAACTTGGAGCTCACCGGAAACCTCCCTGCACCACCCTTTTGCCTGTATTTTCGACCACCCCCATCTTCAATAGTGCAACTCCCTTTATCTCTGTCAATTTCTTTTTACATAGAAAGTGGAATTGTAGTTCCTTCCTCCTTACCTTGGCAGGTTGAATTGCTGGTGAAATTGATTGAATACAAACAACGTATGATTGGTTACCTTCAGTCAGCTTCACCAGTTCCGGCAGAAAGCCGTTCTTCCCTTTGACTCTGATTCGAGCTTCAAATAGGTGCTTTAAACCAACTGTCATGTTATCAAATTCAACCAGACCACCACAAATATCACTTATCTTTTTGAAATGTTTTTGTGACCACCAATGAAGTGGAAGTCCCCTCACTGCTACCCAACCTCCATAGCTCACCACCTTCTTCGGGTTGTTTGACAAACCTTGTGCCCAATCAAAAAGAAAGATCTCCGGATGCCCCATCGACGGAACATTTCCGTGACTAATTATTTGTTCTGCTCTATTGTTTGATAAGGATAAAGCATGACCTCCCTGCCCAGGATTTTATTATATCCTCCAAGTTCTGCTCCTCAGGACTTCCTTGTTTCGTGAGACTGCAGTTGCTTACTAACTGGACGTCTGGAGACTGATTCCTCTGTGCTTGGACCACCATGAAGTCTTTGCCTCTTAAAGGCTTCACATCTTCTGCCTCGACTATGCCTTTGCAGCCTTACATCGCAAAGTACCAGAGCCGAAGCTCTGATACCACTTATATCCATTCTAAATATAGTGGAGAAGAGTGTTTTTTCTGCCATATGATGGAGGGAGATGGGAGTTCTGTGGGAGAGAGTGAAGTTCTGAGCATCTTTATATTTGTTTTTGCAAATTTATAGATTATTCACTTCTACTATTCTAAGTTGGCAAGCTGTTTTGGTCTTGATTTCACAATTTTCCTGTTTTAAAGTTAGTGTAGTTGTCTATTCTCATCATGCTCTTGCTCCTTCCTTTGTGTTTCCTTGGGACTTCCTTTCTGCTCCTTTGTATTTGCCTTTTGTTTCGTTAATAATAGCTGTTTCATGAAAATTAATGGAAGGATAAAAAACTAAAACTCTCAAGCTAAATTTAGATATGTTTTGCTGTTCTGAGAATTATAAATATAAAGGATCTTTCTCAGGTAGTTTTAATTTAGTTATTAAATCAGAAGCATCACCAATCTAGTTAGACAAGAGAAATCATAGATGCATAGACAGTATCTCTTTCTGATGAATTTTTTCATCTCTTGGTAGAATGCCTTGTTGTTTGTCTTAAGTTTTCCATTTGTTGTATCCTATTAGCTCGATGAATTGTACATATATAACTGTGAACTTTTGCCACTTTATGTTTTATTCTTGTTGACGGCAGGCTTTAGTGAAACATGCAGAAGCAGTAGTGGAACTGTCAAAGATATGCCTTGTTTGGCTGATTTTCCCTCCCGAGGAGTCTTTGGTATGTGATCTATAATTCATAAAACAACTTTACCACAACAAAACTACAATTTTTGACTCAGAGCACTAATAGCCTTTCCTATATTGTCTGAGAGCTATTTGTTGTGGGGCATTTGGTTTATAGTTTTTCATAGTCTTCGCCTGCATTTTTTAGATCTATATCAACCGTTTAGTTTTTAGATCTATATAATATAACATTTCTAAAATTTTTCAGTCTAAAAATTGATTTAAATCAAATCAATAGACGATCCAAATCTGTCAAACATGAGTCGTTCAAGTTTATAATTGTTACATCACATTTTTAAATGTCTTAACGATAACAAGATCGAATCACTCTTATGCAAGTTATATAGTTTTACATCCCATTACACAGTCTCTTCACAAATATCTTATTTTATTTAGGACGCGTTTACTTAGAGGCACTAGGAATCAAATATTGGAAATCATCCTCATTTCTTGATGATTTGATGTTTACTAACTTCAAGGAGAATGAATGATGTGTGGGACCTACGATCAAATCCTGAATGATTCCTCTTCCATTTCGAAGGAGGGGGTTGGTAATGAATTTGATTCATGGTTGAATCACTTAATTTTTCAAAACTAACCTTATAAATTTATGGAAACCTAAAAATTACCCATACTAACTCTAGTAGTTTTTGAGGTTTTTTTTTGTTTTTTAACTCTTCTTTCTCCCGATCAAATAGCATCAGCTTTAGTTGTGGCTTTCTACTCAGTATAGAAAAAGAGAGAAGCTTGAGGGTCTTGCTCTCAGAAAAAGATGATTCGACGAGAAGCAAAGAATTCTGAGTTATTAGCCTATTAGGTGAGGGCAAGAAGGTTATCCAGTCTAGTGCTTCTTGATTTTGCATCGACATCCTGATGGGGTATTGATGGGATGGGGCGGTACTTAGATTCTCACTTATTGTTAATACTCAATATTTGTTCATTCTAAGATGAACTGTTATTAGTGCACTATTAATTTTCTCTTAAATTGACGAGAAAACCCACAAGGGATCAATATTGAGAGTACTAAAGCAAATCCTAAAAATTCTGAAACAAAGGTTGGTTCAAATATGATATTGGTTGGTAAATCGTTTCTTTTTCCTCTTTTCCAACGGACTGCAAAGTAGCCTTTTGGGATAAGTAACTGATGTTTGCAGTTTGAGGCAAAACCCATGGTTTCTATATACATAAGTGATCAAAGAAGTAAGAAAAGAATTCAAAGGACTTGAAAACAAAGAAAGCTCAGGTGGGATCACATATCCACACTCATGCACGTTTAGATTGCAATACAGAAATTTAAAATCTAAAAAATGTCTAATTACAACGAAGAGAGTAAAATATTCAGCCTCAAAGTGTAGCGAACCCAGCTAAAATGAACACCAAATTAGAAACTAAAATTGGGATATATTTGATCACTAACCTGGTTGAATCAGAGAATTGGAGAATCTCAATTTGGATTTCGAAGTTTGTGAACTGTGAGTAGGCGAGATTAAGCGGGCTAAGCGAGGTAGGCTGAAGGGGTTGGAAGGAGTCAATCGTGTGGCAAATTTGAAATAAATTTAAAAACGTGAGGCCCAACAGCCTGACCCTTTTCTGGTGACATGAACAGTAGAAACCCCATCCCCTTATATATACAAGAACTAATTTTTCTTCTTTTCCCTTGCAGGAAAAACTCTCATGCCACTGAGATCAACGTTGCAATTGAATAGAGAATTTGTGGCCAGTAGGATGCTTAATGTTAAATAGATTGTAACATGTATATACTTTTGAAATACTTAACCATGTTTATATGACAGGCGTGGGGATGAGCCTCCCAGCTAGACTGGGTTCAAAACACTTTAAAAAACATAATCATCAAAAATTTGACTGTGTTATTTTTATCTTAGTATAAAATTTAAAAGCGTTTTTTTTTGTACAATTAGAAATAATAATTAATCACGAACGCACGCTTCTGCACGCGTGAAAGCGCGTGCTACAAGGCTAAAACTGATAGAAGCACAAAGTGCTACGATATTAACGTATTTTCTACCCTATTTAGTTATGTTATTCTCTTAACATTGTCATTTCTAACATGTTTTGTGATTGTAAAGTTAAAAAGGCGGAAAAGCAGAAAATGAAGCTAAAATCGACAAATTAAGAAGGATAACTCATTTAGGAAACTTTCCTGTTACAAATTGGAAACTTGCCTATTTCATTTTAAGAAACTTTCTTATTTTGATTTAGGAAACTTACTATTTGTGAAACTTTCCTAATCCATTTTGAAAAACCTTCTATTCTTAAATTCAGGAAATTGCTAAAGGAATAAGGATTAAATGAAGAAGATGATGCACATATGGAAATCGGAAATTTCCAAGGGATTTAGCCGAAATTATGTGAAAATTATAGCAGCAAATTTTGAGAGAATTACTCCTTGAAAATTGAAGATAATTGCTGATTTGTAATCAAGCAAATTAAGGGAGATTCTTATCTTTTATTTCTCCATTTAAATGCTTAATTTTCCAAGATTAAATATGATTTTTCTTCTTCCTTTTCAGGAATAATAATTGGCAATACATATGGAAGGAATAATAAGCATGAATTCGAAAATAATCAAGAAAGGAAACAATATTCAAATCGGCAACAGTCATGCAATAATCAACCGATTCCATTTAAAGAACAAACAATGTATTCGAAGACTTAATGCACAAGACATATATGGAATATTATTTGATTAAATTGTGCTATTATTTGTGGCCATTGGATCAGATTTAAATCAAGGGTGGAGAAGGAGGTTCGACCACTATATAAGGAGGCTCTCTACATCAGAAAAAGGGTCGTTCATTCACGTTAAAAACTAGAGAAATACATAGCAATTTCGAGCAGCCCCTTCTCTCCACCTTTGCCGAGTTCATCCTCCTTTGCCAAGCCTTGAAGGACTTTTCCATGAAGGCAGCAGCGTTGGAGACTTGAAGCATTGAAGCCTAACATCCCTTCGTCGTCATCAAGCTTTCTTGAAAACCGATAAAGTGTAAACGCTACCTTTACTTTTGTTTAGACTTCTCTAGCAAATTTAATAGCATGTTTCAGATGTTAGACTTGAGTTTTGGAAGCATGTTTCGTTTGTTGTTGTGTTCTTTGGATTCAGAATTTTATGAATTATATTGATGTCATGTTGATGATTTTCTTACAATCTGTTGTTGTGATTCTTAATAATTGAAAGGTTATGTTTTTGCTTAATTATTTAAGCTAGTATGCATGCTAGCTTATTGCCAGGATTTGTACTAAGCTTCTTTAAGTAAGTATAGATTCAAAGTAGTGGAAACTATGTGATAATGGTTGAAAACATAAACCACATAATTACATATTACGACTTCTCGGACATGGTTGTGTTTAATCTCAGAATTCTTTAGATCTTAATGATTCATGTTTTGTGTGGACGAGTACTTTGAGTCGACGCTGAGTATCGATCGCAGCCTTTGCATGAAATATCTTAGGTTCTAGACTTCTCTGTGCTTAAGAGATAAAGTAAGAAGAATTAAAGGGATGCATGACCTCTTCAGGCTTGTATTTTGAGATTATTTCTCTTAATTTGAATTTACAATAATTTCAGATTGTTGGATTTGAGACTTGATATTTATGTGTTTATGGAATTTGATTCAATCTCTGTTTGCGATATTGAATGAACCGACCAATTGTACGTATTAGTTAGCTTTTATTTTTCTATTTTTAGGATGTTAGAAATCAAACCAAACCCCCCTTAATCACCTTGTACCATGTGTAAATTTGTAAATAAAAATCTGTAAATGTTTGCATTTGTGTCTTGTTTTGTAAATAAATATTTGTTTGTATAATTGTACTAATTTTTAGAATAACCATGAATGCAGGAGCGCCCTTTAAGTCCCCGGATTGATCGAATCCTATTTACTAATGCTATAAGTGACACAAAAATGGTTCTTAAATTGTAACGCGTCCGGCAACGGGCACGTCAAAAACTAAGGGACAAATTGCTTAGTATTATTAGTATTATGAATATTATCATTATAATTAATATTATTATTATTTTTAAAAATATTTTTTTTCATGCAATTCAATTTTAAAAAATAAAATAAAAAACAAATCATTTATGAAAAACAAAAGTAATGGAAGAACTGTAGTTATATTAAAACTGAAGGTAAAAATGTCAATTACACAACCAAAGGGTTAGCTTGTAAAAAGTAAAGGGAAAATGACAAAATTGTAATTTTACTGTTCATCGGTGGCACTGTTCAGATGAACAGTAACCACTCGCTTTGCTTAATATATAAAGATAGATATACTAGAATTAATACATACGTCTTGGCACAGTGTATACATTTATGAAACGAGAGTGATCGAAAGAGATGAGAAAGAAAAGCTTAAGAGACGCACACAAAAAATGGGCCATACTGAGGGTAAATCTGTAATTCTCCATCCAAAATCAAAGGCAAAATCAGCCTTTGATTAGTGTGACCACTCTTTAGTTATATAGTAAATAGGGTTTAGGTTTTTTTTCATAGATGTGAGTTTTTTTAACTATTTTTTTATACATTTTTTTTCAACGAAGTTTTTTAACTATGCAATCTCTTTCCTTGCAGTCTCAATTGCATCCCTTCCATGAATGATATATGTTTCTAAAAATGTCAACAACAAAATCACCAAATGATAGTTTTTACATCACTTATAATAATAATTTATAGTAGTAAGTTTTGCATTAATTTTATAGACTTGTCACATTATTAAATGAGGGGTTTTTTGTAATTGAGTTAATTATGAATGACATTCAGGAGAACATCTAAACAAGGAAATGCAAATGATTCATTCTCTCTCTATATTCGATTATTTCTCTTCCCATTATTTCTCATTCTCATTCTCTCTCAATCCCATTATCCTTTAGTAAACGCCTCCTTATTTTGTTACTGGACGTCACCCAAGTTTAGATGAAAAAGTAGAAAAATAAAATGAAAATCTTTGGTGGTGTTCAGTAACATTTTTAAACGTGTATTTTCATTTTTAAAACGGAAGTGTGAATTTCTTATTTTTAAGTCTTAGTATGCGATGGGTCTTATTAGCTCTTGTCATTGTAATTCACATATTCTATTTTGTTATCGACATCTCATTTATTATTACAAAAATAAACTTGAATATTGTGTAAATAATAAGGTATGTGAATAAATGTAAGTAAATTAGGAAAAAATTGAAGAAGCAAAAATTTTTTTTTTAAAAATTGTACCCCTCTTATAACAAAAAAAATTAAATATTGTCTAAAAAAAGCTGAACTCCTTTTGGTCACACAACATGACCATGAAAATGTTGCACAGTGACTTAAAATGACAAAAATGGAGGAAATATATATAAATAAGCAGGCTTCCATTCTTTCCAGAACAATACGTGTTCGTCACGCGCCCCCTCTCTTTCGTTCTCTCTCTCATAACAAACCCATTCCGCTCCCACCTCTCAATATGCTTCACTCTCTCTCACAGGTCCTCTCTCCCTCGAAAACCCTAAAAGGAATAGATGAGACAAAGAAGAAATTTAAGGCTATTAGATTCGCTATCTGCTCCGTCTAAATCGCTTAGCTGATCGCAAATCTGTTACAGGTCCTCGCAAGATCCTCATCATCCAATCGAGTTTCGTGTTCTTCAGATTTCGCGATGGTAACTGTTGCCGCTTAATCGAATCCCTTTGAATTTTGATCGGTGAATTCTTTTCTCATTTTCTGCGTTTATTGCTTGCACTTTGCAGAGAGTCGGTCAGCGAAAATGGTGTCCTTCGAGATGAATGATCGGAAAAGTGAGTATGAGTTCCATTACTTATCTTTGCTACCGATTTAGATTCTTTAATTACTTACTTGATTTATAATTGTAGTAAATATGCATCTTATTTATGAGGACTTGTTATAGCTATTACTGTTTCTTGATTCAGTAATAGTTGAGTCTAGTGTGACTGGAGTTGCTCTGCTTGAGATTTGGACTAGTATGCTATTTCATTCATTAAATATGACTGTAGTTGAATCTAGTGTGACTGTGCAGTGCTTAGATTTTGGTTCTGTTTCCAGTACGATAATTTGTTTAATTGCTATTGGGGTGAAAATGTGTATTACATGTATTAAAAGTAGGAACTTAATTTGTCTGTTTGCTTTACTGCATTTTCCTGCCTCTGCTTAATGTCGATCTTTATTCAAGTATTTGGTGTCACCTCTAATTCATGCAATTTTGAAGTGAGACAGAGATTGGACTGGGATTGACTGGATTTAGCATATTTTTCTCAGTCCTGGGAATGGTTTTCTTCGTTGACAAGGGATTACTTGCAATGGGAAATGTGAGTGTATTATATATATATATATATATATATATATATTTCCTGTTAAGTTACTCCTTTCTGTTTATTTATTTATTATTGGACATGATATGTGTTTTAACACTTCTTATCTGTTAATCAGATCCTCTTCTTCTCAGGGGTGACTCTTACCATTGGATTCAAGTCCACGATGCAATTATTCATGAAACGTCAAAATTATAAGGTTTTTCATGTTAAACTTTTCTCTAGATCTCTGTCCGTGCATTTCAACTTTCTTTTTTCACCTTTGCTTTTTCTGCAACCGTGCAGGGGTCAGTTTCTTTTGGCTTTGGATTCTTCTGTGTGCTCATAGGGTGGCCAATTGTGTTCCTGCTTTTTGTGGCATATGGGTTCGTTGTACTCTTCAGGTCTGTAAAATTGTTACTTTGACCCTTTTTCATGTTGTGTGTAGTGGCTTCTGGCCAACGTTGGCAGTTTTTGTGCAGAAGATTCCTATTCTGGGATGGGTTTTCCAACAGCCATATGATAGATCGGTATGTTCAGTATGTTGTTGTTCAGCTGCCAATTTATGTGATGTTTTCTTGTCTTGTGCATAAATGAGTGCCGTTGTGGGAATTGTTGCAAATACATTTTTGTTTGTGTGGTTTTTATACGGTGATTTACATCAGTTGGTATGGCCATCTTAATATTCCTAAAAGATTTACATAAAAATTGACAATGTTATAATCAGGATAATCTTTTAGAAGTTGTGATGCAGCACGCCTACTGCTAAGACACTAGGATCAACAAGCTCTAAAGCTTGGGGATTTAAACACAAATCATTTATGTGGGAATCACTCCCTGGTTTCTCACCTAAATAAGGCTTCTCACCCTATAACTAGGCTTCATGCCAATCCTATCTCAAGAAAATTAAGTGGGGGATAATACCACTTAAAATAATAATATTGTTCTCAAATATCAACTCCTTTCTGAGAACTCTTCTGAATCGCCTCACGAATAGAATTGTCATAATCTTATGCACCTGCCCTTTACGATCAACATCCTTACCGATCCTCCTTATAAGTCAATTTTCAGTATACTACCCAGAAGGCTATTCACATAGGATGTAAGGAAGTAAACTTATTCACGTAACAAGGACATACGTGACACTAGGCATCCATTATAACTCCAAGGATGCCCAACATATTCCTCAAACTCATGTAACCTTGTCACATGTAACATTTAACCAACGTAGCACTCCTTACGTGGATGATAACGTCCAATACTCTCTTATTTTGTGACACCCGACCACTCTTCTCGGTTCAAAACTAAAACATCTGAAGTCTTACCGTAGATCACAATGATTTTCTCTTGAATCATTGATCAACTGAATCACCCAATTCTTATTGTACTCTATCTCATTTATGAGGTGGAATACGACACTATCTATCACTGATCCACCAACCGTAATCCTCGCGAAAGCACTATTGTTTTTCACGAAAAGATAACAAATTCTGTCATGCGCTGAAAACATCCTTTGGCAACAATTCCATGTTGTCTAAGTCAGATTATAACCACTCAAAGGCTTATCCACTTCTGTCCACTTGCTGGAAACAGCTAACCCAAACGAGAACAAAGTTCGTTACCATCACCTGGTTCGAACCTCATGACGTCAAGCAACAACTCGTCATCAAACTACTCAATAACGCGACGTAGCCAATCGTCAACACGTTATATCTTCAGGATTCACCCATACTTAATCTATCCGACACCGTCAGGACATGATCTAATATTTCAATTACTAAAATACACATCAAATGCCTAACTTTGCACTTAAATCAAGAACCAATCAAACAATGGATTCATGAGTCCTCAACTCATATCCTTCATCCAGATACAAATTTCCGGTCAGAGTTCAACGACTCATAAGAAAAATGTAGATAATTTACCTTTCCCTTAAGGGTACTTTGAGAGGTCGGCGTACTGAGGCATAGTATTGAAGATTCAAATATTTATGGAACCACCCGGTCCATAACTCAACAAAGAAGTACTAACTCATATCCTTAATAAACAGTAAGCGTCCAAAACATAAAATGCCGATGGATCCACCGCGGTCGGACCATCACTCTATAAACGCTAAGTGCTACCAAGTACTTGAGGTAGTAACAGAAAACGATAACCTAATACCTAATATATAGAACTTGCATATATGATCATTAAGATCATCCCCTTCCTCCATCTTGAGGCCAAAGTGTTGTTCCTTCGAGAGTAACTTGTTGCCGATGCTTTTACCCCAGTAGACACTTTCAAGCTTGTCCCAGGCTTCTTTTGCCGTCATCTTTTCTCCAACATGAGGCAAGACATTATCAGCAAGATGCAACTCAATACAACTCTTTGCTATTTTGTTCTTCGTCCAATCTGCTTCAGACATCTTTGTAGGCTTTGTTCTTATAGCCTCATCAGTCTTGTTGAATCAGGACATTCTTCATCTTCCTCTGTTAAATCGTGAAATTAGACTTGCCATCAAAGTGTTTAATGGACGACTTCACCTCCTGCTTTGACCCTCCCTTTGCCGTTCACCATCGCAAAGTATCCAAATATGGCTCTGATATCACTTAGAGTGGTAAGCGCCTTTTAGATCCTTATTGGTACTTTGTGAAATAAGCAAAGAATAAAACTGGACACAGAACACAGCGGAATTTTATAGTGGTTCGGCTATAAATAGCTTATGTCCACTTAGTGATCTCTCTTGAGAGACTCACCAGAACACGGAAGAATTTAGGTTTACAAGATCTTGTTGCAAAACCCTTTGCCTTCCCTGTCTTGGTCTTATCACTACCACTCTTGATTCTCTAGGTTTTCTGTCTCACTTAGAGAATTCCATGCAACTCCCTTTTACAGGGGCTGCTGATACAATAATATCTTAGGATTCCTAACTCTAACAAACAAATCTTCACATAATCTAAAAAAGATTACTTTACTCGAACTTATAGAAAAACTTCTTTCCTTTTCTGACTTATATTTGCCTGCTGAATCCTAACTGTTAGATTGTATCAACGAGTTCAAACACAACTTCCTAATCCATGTTGTATCAGCAACTCCTATTCAGTATAAATAGGAGTTGTATGGGGTTTTCTAAGGTGTGGACAGTTCCATAGAAAATCGGGAGCCAAGGGATCACTTGTTGTGATGAAGGCGACATTCAACCTAACAACGTGTACAAGCTTCAAGGGACTATCATAATAGGTGGAGTTGCAAAATTTGCTGAAGTAAATGACATGACTGAGCACTGGCAGCAAGACCAAAGGCACATGAGTCAAATAGAGATGCAGGAACTCTACAGGGAAAGAAAGGCAGGAGGTGTCAGTGTTTTCTGCAAGGATGGTAGTCATGGGAAGCAGAAGGTGGCATTCAAGTCAGTAAATTGTAAGAACAATAGCAATAGATTTCTGAATTATCTTCACTCAGAAGTATGGAGCGCAGCACTAGTAAGGTGTACGGGAGGTTTCTAGTACTTTGTTACTTTTCTAGGTGATTTTTGAAGGAAGATTTGGGCTTGCTTTATGAAGGAGAAATCCGAGGTTCTCTTCAAGGTCAAGGAAGGGAAAAGCAAAGTAGGAAACCTGAGAGGAAGAAAAATCAAGTATTTGATAAGTAGCAGTGGCATTGGACATGTATGCTCTAAGTTTCAGTCCAGGAGATCTAACCACGCATCAGAAAGCTATAGCAAGATATGTATGAGAAAGTTGGATGGGAGCTATGCTGGAACAAAAGAAGAAGTCCATATAAGACTTGGTTCAGGAGTCGGTTCCTAAATCCTAAGATAGACATCAGGTTGGGTGTAAATAGGTTTATAGGAAAAAGGAAGGAACGCATGATAAGGAAGCCATGAGATTCAAGGCTTGTATATTGGCCAAGTATACGCATAAAGAAAAGGTTGAGTATGATCAGATCTCACCAGCGTTTATCATCATGTATTCAAGGATAGTATGATTTTACTATCAGGTGTCGTGTTAACTACATGTCAAGATGGGTCTAGAATTCTAAGGTTAGAGACACAACTAAGAAGGGAATTTGACATGAAGGGTCTAGAGGCTGCACAACAGATTCTAGAAATGAAGATAAGGAGGGACAGAGAAGCGGGAACTTTATGGTTATTGACTGAACCCGTGTCTACTCCAACAGTAGCACACTTTCAGTTGAGTGTGTAGGGATCATCTACAGTTGAGTTAGATGAGATGATGCAAGTGTCATACGCAAGAGTAGTGGGATGTCTAGAATCTGCACAAGACCAGGTTCAGCTCATGCATTGAGTATTGTGTCAAAGTACATGGCGAATCTGGGTAGATGACACTGGCAAGCAGCGACGTGGATTCTGTATTACTTGAGAGACACTAAGGAGCATGGATTTCTGTTTGAAAGACAACAAGAACTAGCATGCATTGTTGGTCATGAGAGTTCAGATTTTAGCAGGGGACTTAGACAAAGGAATATATGCAACATGTAATGGATTTATTTGTGTTGATGGTTCAAGACGTTGTAGAGCAACTATGGAATTAGCTGAGATATTGTCTACCACTAAAGAAGATTGCAAGACACTAATAGAATCTTCCGCAGAGGCGTTGTGGCTTAATGGGTTAATGACTGAGTTTGGGATTTAAGAAGCTGTGGTGAAGAATGGTGTCATCATTTTGACTAGGAATCAAGTGTTTAAAGGAATGAAGCATATTGATGTTAATGACTGAGTTTGGGATTTAAGAAGCTGTGGTGAAGAATGGTGTCATCATTTTGACTAGGAATCAAGTGTTTCAAGGAATGAAGCATATTGATGTTTGTGGTCATTGAAGCGAAGTTTGGATCAACTCAAGGAAAATAACAACTGAAAAAGAAACACATTCAAGGGAGAATGTTTCAGATTGTTTGACTAGGACCATTGCCATGGAGAAGTTCAAGCATTGCTTGGACTTCTTCAAGGTCACAGCTTGCTGAGTTATGGCGGAGCACCTCCTCCTTAAAGCTTGTACACGGTAGGTTGAATGTCACCCTTCATCACAACAAGTGATCCCTGGAGATCCTTGAGTCTTCCTTTTTTAGAGCTCTATCCTATATCTGGCCTTGTCCAAAGTATCCAAAGATATCAAGTTCTTCCTTAAATTTAGAATATATCTAACATTCTCCAACTTTCTAACAACTCCGTCATGCATTTTGATTTTCACGGATCCAATGCCTAGAATCCTACACGGTGAGACATCCCCCTTGAAAACTTCTCTGTTGCTACTCTCTAATGTGTCAAACCATTCACGGTTTGCACTCATGTGGAATGTACAATCTGTATCCAAAATCCAGTCTGTAGAAGTGTTGGAGCTGGACGACCACAAGTTCACAATCATCCTTATCTTTGTTGATGACTATGTTGGTTGTGCTTGAACTCCTTGCCGTCACCTTTGCTTCCTTCCTCCCTTTGTTGCAATTTCTTTTCAAGTGGTCTGCAACACCACATGTGAAGCAACCTTTGTTCTTCTTGGATTTTGTTGTACCCGTTGTGTTTTTTTCTCATTGATACAATCTGGAGAGGTAAATCCAAGTCTACAATATAGAAAGATGACAGCGTTGTAGCGGAAAAGATAACAAATTCTGTCATGCGCTGAAAACATCCTTTGGCAACAATTACATGTTGCTTAAGTCAGATTATAACCACTCAAAGGCTTGTCCACTTCTTTCCACTCGCTGGAAACAGCTAACCCAAAGGAGAAAAAAGTTCGTTACCATCACCTGGTTCGAACCTCATGACGTCAAGCAACAACTCGTCATCAAACTACTCAATAACGCGACGTCAAAGCCAATCGTCAACACGTTATATCTCCAGTATTCACCCATTCTTATAGCGATCAACTAACCCTCCAATCGTACCGATTGAGGATTTCGTGCCCCGCAAACTGTAGGAACCCAAAATTCTAAATGATGAAATACTTCGCATGCAGAATCAAGGCTCACGATAATCCATGAAGAAATCCATAGCCAAATCGAATCACGTGAACTCTTTCTTCTTCCAAATATGTCACAAGATCCGATTCATATTTTTTGTCGTACGAGCCTGATGAATAACAATATTCTTATTGCACATGACCGCTAAAACAATATTCTTTCGTCGTGAGGATAACTTATGTATTCTTACACTCACCACACCGCAATACGTCGATCAAAGAATATAATTGATTATTTAATTCACAGACCCAACAAACCAACCAGAAATTTTCACTTCTAAATTATAGAGTATACACTAACTTCAATAACTGCGAAGGCTGCCCAAACGGTAGCAACAACAAATTTCACATTCCTCAAAACATGTCCATCGAGGACTTTAGTCTAACTTTCTTAAATAGCAATAAAGTGGTGAATAAACTCTAATCTTAACACCTCACAGCTAGTCACCCATTTTGAGAGAAATGAAAAAGAAATGATATCAATAATCCACTTCCACCACAATTTCAAGGCTTTTATAAATAATCCTTCAGCAATACCACATGAAATAAATATGGTCTACTACTAGTCCATGATACAGTGGGCTTTGCTCCCCCGTTGTCTTTTCCTCGAATTCCGTGCACTAGATCAGTCGCTATTGACTTTCTTAAATTCTCGTAACTTCATCTCAGTTCGGAATGACCTCTACTGTCCAACTTCCGACCTACCACAAGCATAAGGCTACATACCTTATTACCTTACCAAAACATCCAACGACATAGGAGCCTGACCTCCTAATCCAACTATCATAGAGATCTTACCATGACCTCATAATTAATATGCTTATCCGACAAATGTCACTCCTGTCAATCAAAGATCTATCGAAAGTCAACACTTGAGTGACACCTTGCAATTTCTGAAATTCCTTGATAGTGACTAAGCAATCAGCTTCTCACAATACTCATTTTCCAAAATGCTTTCACTATGCAATTTTCCACTATCTTTTGCATCAATGACCACAACTATATCAAAAACATTCGCTCTTCACCCACAAAGAGCAACATAGATCGATACCGAGACGTAAAATCATATTTCCAAAATTTCCTCCTTTGATTAATCTATCCGAAACCGTCAGGGCATGATCTAATATTTCAATTACTAAAATACACATCAAATGCCCAACCTTGCACTTAAATCAAGAACCAATCAAACAATGGATTCATGAGTCCTCAACTCATATCCTTCATCCAGACACAAATTTCCGGTCAGAGTTCAACGACTCATAAGAAAAATTTAGATAATTTACCTTTCCCTTTAGGGTACTTTGAGAGGTCGGCGTACTGAGGCATAGTATTGAAGATTCAAATATTTATGGAACCACCCGGTCCATAACTCAACAAAGAAGTACTAACTCATATCCTTAATAAACAGTAAGCGTCCAAAGTATAAAATGCCGATGGATCCTCCGCGGTCTGAACATCACTCTATAAACGCTAAGTGCTACCAAGTACTTGAGGTAGTAACAGGAATCGATAACCTAATGCTCTGATACCAACTATCAGGACTCACCCCGGGTTAAAACCCCTTTAACTCGAAGTAAATCCTGCGGGGACCACCTCAAGGGAATTTCTTACCGAAACCCCCTTGAAATGGACAACCCTTCCTACAAACCAACTCGGCACTTCCATGAATCATTTAAAACTTATCCCCAACTCCTGGAGCCATCCTGCTCCCCAAGTCACAACTATGTTTTACTATCTTATTCCGCTAACATGGTTGGGATAATCGGAGAAGTCTACATGGAAGTTATACCTAAAACACTAATTGAGCAACAACGGATTTATTAGCTATGCCTTGACTTAAGTACGCGCGACCCTCTCAGGAACCTGCAACACTGGACATTTGAAAACGAAGGGCCCAGGAGAAACATTTAAAAACAATATTACCACGAGAGGGTTTATTGACCAGCTCAATCGGAGAGTCCCATGACCCGCTCTCTTCGGGAGGGTTCAACCGACCAGCTACCATCGAGTAAGTAGCCTAACCAAGTTCATAGAGTAAGTAGCCTAACCAAGTTGTTTCGGTGCAAGCATGCGCAAGGGACCAATATTCAGATTCCGCACTTGAACGAGTAAAGGTCGGCTGCTTTTTGGAGCATCAGGAAACTAAATTGCAAGGAGCCAACCATTTCACGGAACACAATAGGATTATCAAGTAAAACGCCATCATCAGTGCTGAGAATAGACTTGGCAGACATGGGTATGCTAATAGGTTTGCTGAGTAACAAGTCATGCTTGACTAGGATATCATGAGCATACTTAACTTGGTGTAAGTGAATTCCATTAGAATGAGGGGTAACTTGTAAACCAAGGAAGTAATGCAGAGGACCAAGATCTTTGATATCAAATGCACTACTTAAGGCATCAATGAAGTGTTGTAGAAGCTGATCATTACTTCCCGTGAGCACAATATCAACATATAGTAGAAAACATATGGTATGGCATCCATGGTGATAGATTAACAGGGAAGAATCGGTCTTACTAAGACGGAATCCATTAGATAACAGAAACAAACTCATGCGTTGAAACCAAGCATGCGGAGCCTGTTTTAATCCATATAGTGCTTTATGGAGCTTGCAAACATAAGATGGCCGAGAAGGATCAGTAAATCCAGGTGGTTGTGTCATGTACACATCTTGGAGATAGCCATGAAGAAACGCATTCTTGACATCAAGTTGATGAAGTGGCCAACGACGAGAAACAGCAAGACCTAACTGTACGAATAGTGGTTGGCTTGATAACAGTACTATAAGTTTCACCATAGTCGATTCCTTGGTGAAATCCCTTAGCTACCAGATGTAACTTGTACCTTTCCACCGAACCATCAGAATTACGCTTGATTCGAAAAACCCATTTACAGCCCACAATATGTTGGGAAGGAGGAGGAACGAGAGACCATGTTCCCTTCTTTAACAGAGCATTTATTTCGTCTGTCATGGCAGCTCGCCATTTTTCATCTTTGGATGCCTGGGTATAACAAGTTGGTTCCATGTTAGCAATAACTGAAAGAAGAGTTCGAGGAATGGGGTACTTTCCAATTCCATCGATTCGGATACACGAGGCAGAACAATACCATCCCGAAGACGTGTAGTCATGGGATGATTGGATTGAGTAGCGGGAGCTGGGTGTTGAGGAACAGGGATTGCAGCCAGGTGAGCTGGAAGGGCGTCGGGGTGCACTGAGAGTGTGTCCGGGAGCACTTGGGGCGCATCAGTGTGCGCTGGGAGCACTTCAAGGAGAACAAGGGGCGCGACAGGGGCGCTTCAGGGTGCGGGCGGGGTGTCCAGAGGCACGCTGGGTAGAGAGGACCTGGGCGATTCCGGTGGAGCTTGTTGTGATGGAAGCAAAATCGAAGAAGCAGTAAATTGTAAAGGCAGCGTCGAGCTCCATCAACGGTCGAGGATGGCAGCGACTGTATTGAATGATTGGGATGACTTCCGACATCGCCTGTGTTGATGTTTGAGGCAAAACTGTAGGTGACTGGTCGGTGTCAAGGAGAGGAGGAACGACAGCATCTAAAGGTAGGTTTGCAGTAGCTGATGATGGGTCGGCGTTGGACTGGCTGGAGGAGAACGAATCAGGCAACTCAACTGGTGGTGTTTGGGTTTGAGGAGAATGCGATGGAGGCTGAGGCAAAGGTGAAGATGTAAGTTGACCTGGGGTTGGGCCTGAGGGCAATATGACTGGGCTCGGTAGGTGGGCTTGCGGAGGTGGTGTTGGGGCTGAATTTGATAAAAGAATCAATTCAAATGAGCCAGATTCACGAGTGGTTGTTGGGACCTGCAAATCTTTATAGGGAAAATAATTTTCGTTAAATAAGACACGATTAGCAGAGGGATGAAGACACCGATAACCAAAGAAGAAGACATATAAGACTTGGTTCAGGAGTCGGTTCCTAAATCCTAAGACATGTATATAAGATTGAACCCGTGTCTACTCCAACAGTAGCACACTTTCAGTTGAGTGTGCAGGGATCATCTACAGTTGAGTTAGATGAGATGATGCAAGTGTCATACGCAAGAGTAGTGGGATGTCTAGAATCTGCATAAGACCAGGTTCATCTCATGCATTGAGTATTATGTCAAAGTACATGGCGAATCTGGGTAGATGACACTGGCAAGCAGCGACGTGGATTCTGTATTACTTGAGAGACACTAAGGAGCATGGATTTCTGTTTGAAAGACAACAAGAACAAGCATGCATTGTTGGTCATGAGTTGGTCATCAGAGTTCAGATTTTAGCAGAGGACCTAAAGGAATTTATGCAACATGTAATGAATTTATTTGTGTTGATGGTTCAAGATGTAGAGCAACTATGGAATCAGCTGAGATATTGTCTACCACTAAAGAAGATTGCAAGACACTAATAGAATCTTCCGCAGAGGCGTTATGGCTTAATGGGTTAATGACTGAGTTTGGGATTTAAGAAGCTGTGGTGAAGAATGGTGTCATCATTTTGACTAGGGATCAAGTGTTTCAAGGAATGAAGCATATTGGTGTTAATGACTGAGTTTGGGATTTAAGAAGCTGTGGTAAAGAATGGTGTCATCATTTTGACTAGGAATCAAGTGTTTCAAGGAATGAAGCATATTGATGTTTGTGGTAATTGAAGCGAAGTTTGGATCAACTCAAGGAAAATAACAACTGAAGAAGAAACACATTCAAGGGAGAATGTTTCAGATTGTTTGACTAGGACCATTGCCATAAAGAAGTTCAAGCATTGCTTGGACTTCTTCAAGGTCACAGCTTGCTGAGTTATGGCGGAGCACCTCCTCCTTGAAGCTTGTACACGGTAGGTTGAATGTCACCCTTCATCACAACAAGTGATCCCTGGAGAACCTTGAGTCTTCCTTTTTTAGAGCTCTATCCTATATCTGGCCTTGTCCAATGTATCCAAATATATCAAGTTCTTCCTTAAATTTAGAATATATCCGACATTCTCCAACTTTCTAACAACTCCGTCATGCATTCTGATTTTCACGGATCCAATACCTAGAATCCTACACGGTGAGACATCCGCCCTGAAAACTTCTCCGTTGCTACTCTCCAATGTGTCAAACCATTCTCGGTTTGCACTCATGTGGAATGTACAATCGGTATCCAAAATCCAGTCGGTAGAAGTGTTGGAGCTGGACGACCACAAGTTCACAATCTTCCTTATCTTTGTTGATGACTATGTTGGTTGTGCTTGAACTCCTTGCCGTCACCTTTGCTTCCTTCCTCCCTTTGTTGCAATTACTTTTCAAGTGGTCTGCAACACCAAATCTGAAGCAACCTTTGTTCTTCTTGGATTTTGTTGTACCCGTTGTGTTTTTTTCTCATTGATACAATCTGGAGAGGTAAATTCAAGTCTACAATATAGAAAGATGACAGCGTTGTAGCTTTTCTTCAAGTTCTAGGAAGTTAGTATTTCAATATTTTATTATGATTTGTAAGACTTATGTCTATTAGGTTTAAGAGTCCTAAACCATGTTTCATCAGCTCCTATTCAATATAAATAGGAGTTGCAAAGGGTTTTCTAAGGTGAGGACAGATAACATAGAAAACCAGGAGCCATGGGTGATAGAGATATCTAGCAAGAAGTTGGGGATTAGCATAGAGATTTCAGTAAGTACTTGTGATGTAGGACGATATTTGAAGCCTAAAGATTTAGTCTTAATTATATGATTTGTGTTTTAGTATTTTAGGTTGATAATATTTGTGTTATTAAAGGTTATTTGTTTCCTTTTTTAATTAGGATTCTTAGGAATTATTGTTAGATTAGGATTTTGATTGTATTAGGTTTGGATGCCTATATAAGTACCATCATTCTATGTATTTGGGACAACTTTGATATAAAAAAAACCTATTATTAGAGAAGTTTCTCTTATATTTTCTGGTGGATTCCAGATCCTTGTTCTATTAGGATTACGCTTGTAATCCTTTGGTTGCTTGTGCTGCGTCAAGTGATATCAGAGCCTGGGTTTCTCCCCTCTGTTTATCGTTGGCTTTATCATGGGTGATCAAGGTCGAAATGCTCCAGTTACTCGGGCAGATTTGGAGGCTCAGAACACCCGTATTGACACTTTGTCAACGCAATTGGATGAAATCCGTACCTTGCTGCAGAATATGAACAATCGTCCCAACCCACCACCAAATCCTAGACAACTTAAGAGGGGAGGAGCTAGTGATTCAGATTCTAATGAAGATGTTCGTGAAGTAGATCCGGGAAATCATCAGGGAAACAATAACTATAATTTGAATAATGATTTTCGGATGAAGGCTGATATTCCGCAATTTTCTGGTCACTTGAAAATCGAGGATTTTCTTGATTGGCTAGTGGAGGTTGAGCGATTCTTTGAAATTATGGAGGTACCGGAAACACGGTAGGTCCGTATGGCTGCTTTTCGTTTGTAAAGTAGTGCAGCTGTATGGTGGGATCAATTGCAGAAAACTCGTCAGAAACAAGGCAAGAAAGCTATTCAGACATGGCGTAGGATGCCAAGTGATACTTTTTCCCGGACGAAATGATAATCTAATTCAATATGTTTTGTGCGGGCATGGAAGACAGGATTGGATGCCATGTAGGTTGGATTAAGGTTGTCACAATGAAGAATGATAGGGAATGGAATTAGAGCACCAAGTTCATAGAGTAAGTAGCCTAACCAAGTTTCAATATGTTTTGTGCGGGCATGAAAGACAGGATTGGATGCCATGTAGGTTGCATTAAGGTTGTCACAATGAAGAATGATAGGGAATTGAATTAGAGCACCAAGTTCATAGTGTAAGTAGCCTAACCAATTGTTTCGGCGCAAGCATGCGCAAGGGACCGATATTCAAATTCCGCACTTGAACGAGTAATGGTCGGCTGCTTTTTGGAGCACCAGGAAACTAAATTGCTGTCAAGATAAATGAGATAGCCAGAAGTGGAGCGACGAGAGTCGGGACAACCAGCCCAGTCAGCATCCGATTAGGCAGAGAGATGGACCGGTTGTCGTTGGGGACAGAAAGACAAACCATGATCCAATGTGCTTTTGATGTAACGGAGGATACGTTTGGCGGCAATGAGATGAGGAACACGAGGCTTGCTCAAAAATTATGACACTGAATTGACGGCAAAAGCAATGTCAGGACGAGTGATGGTGAGATGCAAGGAGCCAACCATTTCACGGAACACAGTAGGATTATCAAGTAAAACGCCATCATCAGTGCTGAGAATAGACTTGGCAGACATGGGTGTGCTAATAGGTTTGCTGAGTAACAAGTCATGCTTGACTAGGATATCATGAGCATACTCAACTTGGTGTAAGTGAATTCCATTAGAATGAGGGGCAACCTGTAAACCAAGGAAGTAATGCAGAGGACCAAGATCTTTGATATCAAATGCACTACTTAAGGCATCAATGAAGTGTTGTAGAAGCTGATCATTACTTCCCATGAGCACAATATCAACATATAGTAGAAAACATATGGTATGGCATCCATGGTGATAGATAAACAGGGAAGAATCGGTCTTACTAAGACGGAATCCATTGGATAACAGAAACAAACTCATGCGTTGAAACCAAGCATGCGGAGCCTGTTTTAATCCATATAGTGCTTTATGGAGCTTGCAAACATAAGATGGCCGAAAAGGATCAGTAAATCCAGGTGGTTGTGTCATGTACACATCTTGGAGATAGCCATGAAGAAACGCATTCTTGACATCAAGTTGATGAAGTGGCCAACGACGAGAAACAGCAAGACCTAACTGTACGAATAGTGGTTGGCTTGATAACAATACTATAAGTTTCACCATAGTCGATTCCTTGGTGAAATCCCTTAGCTACCAGATGTAACTTGTACCTTTCCACCGAACCATCAGAATTACGCTTGATTCGAAAAACCCATTTACAGCCCACAATATGTTGGGAAGGAGGAGGAACGAGAGACCATGTTCCCTTCTTTAACAGAGCATTTATTTCGTCTGTCATGGCAGCTCGCCATTTTTCATCTTTGGATGCCTGGGTATAACAAGTTGGTTCCATGTTAGCAATAACTGAAAGAAGAGTTCGAGGAATAGGGTACTTTCCAATTCCATCGATTCGGATACACGAGGCAGAACAATACCATCCCGAAGACGTGTAGTCATGGGATGATTGGATTGAGTAGCGGGAGCTGGGTGTTGAGGAACAGGGATTGCAGCCAGGTGAGCTGGAAGGGCGTCGGGGTGCACTGAGAGTGTGTCCGGGAGCACTTGGGGCGCATCAGTGTGCGCTGGGAGCACTTCAAGGAGAACAAGGGGCGCGACAGGGGGCGCTTCAGGGTGCGGGCGGGGTGTCCAGAGGCACGCTGGGTAGAGAGGACCTGGGCGATTCTGGTGGAGCTTGTTGTGATGGAAGCACAATCGAAGAAGCAGTAAATTGTGGGTGGGGAACAGAGGCAGCACCGAGCTCCAACAACGGTCGAGGAGGACGGCGGCGACTGTATTGAATGATTGGGATGACGTCCGACATCGCCTGTGTTGATGTTTGAGGCAAAACTGTAGGTGACTGGTCGGTGTCAAGGAGGGGAGGAACGACAACATCTAAAGGTAGGTTTGCAGTAGCTGATGATGGGTCGGCGTTGGACTGGCTGGAGGAGAACGAATCAGGAAACTCAACTGGTGGTGTTTGGGTTTGAGGAGAATGCGATGGAGGCTGAGGCAAAGGTGAAGATGTAAGTTGACCTGGGGTTGGGCCTGAGGGCAATATGACTGGGCTCGGTAGGTGGGCTTGCGGAGGTGGTGTTGGGGCTGAATTTGATAAAAGAATCAATTCAAATGAGCCAGATTCACGAGTGGTTGTTGGGGCCTGCAAATCTTTATAGGGAAAATAATTTTCGTTAAATAAGACATGACGTGAAATATAGACACGATTAGCAGAGGGATGAAGACACCGATAACCCTTATGACGAGGACTATAACTGATAAATTTGTTGGACACATAATCACCAAGATATGGAAAACACGAACATCCAAAAACACGAAGAAAAGAATATGGAGGAGTGCCATAAAGGCGAGTGTGGGGTGTTTCCCAATCTAGGGTTGGGGTAGGGAGGAGATTGATGAGATAAATAGAGGTGGTGACTGCTTCAACCCAAAGATTTTGTGGAACGCTAGAGGTAAGAAGCAAGATGCGGGCCATAGTAGCAATATGACGATGCTTTCTTTTGGCCATTCCATTTTGTTGCGGAGTACGAGGACAAGAAAAACGTTGTTGGATGCCCAAACACAATAGTGTGCAAAAGCATGGTTGACATATTCAATGCCGTTGTCACTTTGGAGACATTTGACCGAACTATTAAAAATATTTCGGATCATGGCAACCAAGGTTTGAAAATGAGTGAGGACTTCATTTTTTCTACGCATTAGGTAGAGCCAAGTATACCGAGAGTACTCATCCGTAAAGAGCACATAATACTTGAAATCAGTAAAGGATGAAATGGGATCCTGTCTCACATCACTATGAATAATATCAGAAAGAGAAGAGGCAGAAATATGATGAGATGGAAAAGGTAGTTTATGTGATTTGCCTAGCGCACAATTATTGCAAAAAGAGTTAAAAGAGAGTTTGGATCCAATAACAAAACTTAAACTAGCAAGAACAGTTGATAATGAAGGGTGACCTAAGCGATTATGCCAAAGAGATGAATGAATAGTTGATAATGCTTGTGGGACGGTAGACTGGAAAGACAGATGAAGTAGGTAAAGTCCATCTTGACATAGGCCCTGGAATAGAAGACGACCAGTACGTAAACAGTATATTTGATAATAATCAGGGGCAAAAAGGAAGAATGCAAGATTATCTTTAGTAAAACGAGCGACAGAGGAGGTTTTTCTGTATTGTCGGAATACGAAAAAACATTTTGGAGAGAAGTGGAAGAACCCAATGATATGGGGAGATTACCAGTATGAGAAATGGACATGGAGTCTCCATTTCCCATATACACATTGTGAGGCCCAGTATATGGTCGTGGATTTTGGACGGGTAAAGCCGTCATGTGGTGGGTTGCGCCTGTATCTGGGTACCAGGTCGGGTCAACAGCTGAATGGAAACCAGCAAAGGGCATGGTACGTTGGTGATGTGGACGGTAAAAGATACTAGACGCATCTTGTTGCTGTTGTAGTAAGCACGGAGATGTGACAGGTTGCCAGTGTGGAAGGTATGAATGGCACACCGAAGTTATTGGCAGCCATTGGAGATGGTGAAGAAGGAATTGTGGTTTTTTTTGGTTAATATGGCAGAGATTTCTAGAGTCGGTGTTGAGTAAGAGATAGAAGAACAAAAGAATAGTGGACGGAGCAAGAAAATAAAAAGACAGAATGTTGGAAGGAAGAAGAAAGACAAAAGGAAAGATTTAGGAAGAATTAGAAAATCCACACAAGAATGGCAAACGAAAGGAGGAAGAAAGTGGAATCACAAGGAAGGATCGATGTTTAGGCTGATACCATAATTTTCCATTGATTTGTTTGAACAAGAATACATCTATGTATAGCAGTAGATATGCTGCTGTTTACACTAGGAGAGTTAATTGCATTTACAACAAATATATATATATCAGATCTAAACGGATACAATCAAGGTGTAATTATAAAGCAAATCAGAATCAGAGTGCTAGGGTCAAGGCTTGGTTGCTGCCAATGATGTATCCTGTCTAATAGTTAGCAACATGACTGCTTTGTCCTCCACATCTTCATGTGGCATATCCACCTCTAATAAACTGGCAACACAACTCTGAAACTTATTCAGATGTTCCTGTATATCCCCGCCTTCTTCCATCTGAAGATGAAAGAGTCTCCTTTAAGAAGAGTATCCGTGTCAGCCTTCTTGACCTTGTCTGTGTCTGCCTCCTTGACCTTGTCCAATGTCTTGTTGCTGTCCATATTCTCACCAATATGACACTTACCCGCATAAACCTTCTCAAGATAATCCCAGTTCTCTTTGCTGCTTATGTTGTCACCTCCATCAGCCACTACACGACCTAGTACATGATCTTTAAAATGCAACTCTATTTTACTTTTTGCCTTCTTGTCCATCTTCTGCCAAACCTTATCTGCCTTATCAACTGCCTTGTTCTCTAACCCGAGAACAACCTTTGTACAAATCTTGTAGAATCAAGACACTTTTTTTAGAAGAAACAAACTTTTATTGAAACGAAAGCACAGAACAAGAACAAGGATGTGGACAAGGAGTCCTCTAGAAAGAAAAGATGGCAACTAGGACTAACAACATAACAACTCAATCTTGAATCTAAAGCTAAACCTAAAGAATTAAGCTCTAACTGCTTCCCAGTTAATAATAATGGAAGAAAGACTAATCCTTGAAATCCTTCGAAGTATGAGCCCATAAAGATGTCCAAAACCTGACTCTCTCCCACAGGACTTCCCTCTCTACCCTTTTATAGGTTTCAAATAATCTTCTATTTCTTTCCATCCACACCACCTAGATTACCGCTTTTTTGGCTTTACCAAGAGCTGAAGGATTTTCTTTGAACAAGGCATTCCTATCTGGTGGAGCTGTCCAAACCAATTTTGCCTCCCTGAATAACTTACATAAAAAATTAACATCACAATACAGAAAAACATGATCAACACTTTCCCCTTGAGCTTTGCACAAAATACACCAGTGAGGGGAAAAACAACATGGTCTTCTCCCTTGATTGTCACGAGTGTGTCCTCCCATTTGCCACAATCCAACCCAGAATGAGATTTGCAGGCTCAAAGAGTGGATATGTTCCACCACTAACTAAGAAACTATGAAAAGATTTGCAAGAAAAATTCCCACTAGACTCGAGCTTCTATCTCCTTTCATCCAGTTTGGATTCCACTAATTGAACATTTCCTAACTTAACCGTCAGCAAGGCAAAGTCCTCGATTTCTAGGTCATTTAAGTTTCTTCTAAAACCAAAATCCCAACCCAACGGAAAACTTTTAGATGAACCTCTCTTTCTAGAGGAAGCTGTTTGAGTGCCACAGACTGTATTCACTTCTTGAGGCTCTAAATCTCCTGAATTAAGAGGGGCTTTTTTGAAACCAGGAAACAATTGTTGCAGCATATTAAAACTTGACTGTGCCCAATAAAGGTGTTGGGCCAACTTGCCCAATTCTCAATGAGCCCTCGTTAATGTTCTTTTTTCAGAGGCTCTCCTGCAGTAATTAAAGTACCCTGCATGCTTAACTGATTGTTATTCTCAGTATATATCCTCTCCCCTTCCAAAGTTGACTTCTCCCAAGAAATCTTTGCAGCTTCCAAAGCATTTTCAAAGTCACTATTAGAGACCTCTTGCCTCATCATTAAGAAGGATCCACTTGTCACAACAGCCTTAAATGAATCAACTTTTGGCAACTTGGAGCTCACCGGAAACCTTCCTGCACCACCCTTTTGCCTGTATTTCCGACCACCCCCATCTTCAATAGTGCAACTCCCTTTATCTCTATCAATTTCTTTTTACATAGAAAGTGGAATTGTAGTTCCTTCCTCCTTACCTTGGCAGGTTGAATTGTTGGTGAAATTGATTGAATACGAACAACGTATGATTGGTTACCTTCAGTCAGCTTCACCAGTTCCGGCAGAAAGCCGTTCTTCCCTTTGACTCTGATTCGAGCTTCAAATAGGTGCTTTAAACCAACTGTCATGTTATCAAATTCAACCAGACCGCCACAAATATCACTTATCTTTTTGAAATGTTTTTGTGACCACCAATGAAGTGGAAGTCCCCTCACTGCTACCCAACCTCCATAGCTCACCACCTTCTTCGGGTTGTTTGACAAACCTTGTGCCCAATCAAAAAGAAAGATCTCCGGATGCCCCATCGACGGAACATTTCCGTGACTAATTATCTGTTCTGCTCTATTGTTTGATAAGGATAAAGCATGACCTCCCTGCCCAGGATTTTATTATATCCTCCAAGTTCTGCTCCTCAGGACTTCCTTGTTTCGTGAGACTGCAGTTGCTTTCTAACTGGACGTATGGAGACTGATTCCTCTGTGCTTGGACCACCATGAAGTCTTTGCCTCTTAAAGGCTTCATAAGTGATCTCACATCTTCTGCCTCGACTATGCCTTTGCAGCCTTACATCGCGAAGTACCAGAGCCGAAGCTCTGATACCACTTATTGTGGTTTAGGGCCCTAGGATCTCTTCTGGAACTATATACGATTTAAGCAAAGCTATAGGATAGATGAACTTGAAGAACAGAATCATAGCACACCAATTCTTATAGTGGTTCAGCCAAAATCCTGGCTCACGTCCAATTATGTGAGAGATCACTAGCACCATGTAGAATAACAACTTGATTACAAGTACTTATTGAAATCCCTATCTAATCCCCAACTCCCTGCTAGATCTCTCCATCACCCTTGTCTCCTGGTTTTCCGTGTTATCTGTCTTAACCCTACAAAACCCCCTGCAACTCCTATTTATACTGAATAGGGGCTGCTGATACAAATTATGTTTAGGACTCCTAAACCTAGTAGGCAAATCCTAACAGAATCTTGAAAGATTACTTTCCTAGAACTTATAGAAAATCCTCTTTCCTTTCTGAACTTAGATTCACCTGCTGAATCCTAACTTCCAAATCATATCAACGAGCCATAAACACAACACCATTATGTGCCATAGTCTTCCAAAAATAACTCGTGAATCAAACATCACGATCAGACACGGTAGTTTTAGGCAAACCAAGCAACCGAACAACCTCATCCAGGAAAAGCTTGGCCACCTCAGATGCGTAAAATGTCTTAGAGCAAGGAAGAAAGTGAGCCATTTTAGAAAACCGGTCCACAACCACAAATATGGAATCATGTTCCTGTACAGTCTTAGGCAGCCCAAGCACAAAATCCATGCTAATATGTTGCCAAGGAGTATGTGGTACAGGTAACGGGGTGTATACCCTGTGTTTTGCCTCCTGCGCTTTGCCAGTTGACATGTACGGCAGCGTTTAACAATTTTAGCCACAACGTGCTTAAGACTAGACCAAAAGAATCGATCCTCCACAAGACTAATAGTCTTGTCTCTTCCAAAATGACCCGCAACCCTACCAGCATGTGAGGAATACAAAGTTTGGTTCCTTTGAAAAGAACCCCTTCTTGAAGAACAAACTCGGTGCTTTTGGATTGCTTTTCTAAGATAGCTGCATATACACTCCCAAAATCCAGACAACTTAAATATTCTTCTTTCAGATAATCGAAACCAGCCACTTCCACACTGATCGTGTAAAAGTGAATTCCTGCGGCGAAGAGCATCTGCCACCTTATTCTCCACTCCAGACTTATGTTTCAGCACAAAATTGTACTCTTGATTAAATTCAGCCCACTTTGCATGTCTTGGGTTTAGTTTCTTCTGAGAATTGAGATAACGCAGAGCCTCATGATCAGAAAACAAGACACTCTTGTGGCAGCAAATAATGTCTCCAGTAACGCAGAGACTGAACCACTGCAAAAAAAATTCTGTCATATGTAGAGTACTTTTGCTTGTCTTTATTCAATTTCTCACTGAAGTAAGCAACAAGGTGCCTCTCTTATTCAAACCCACACATGAAGCAATACATGAGACCTCAAAAGGTTTTGTAAAATCAAGTAGGCGCATAACAGGGGCATTACTCATTTTGATTTTGAGTTCCTGAAATGTCTGTGCAGCTGCATTTGTCCACCGAAACTCCCTTTTCTTCGAACAATCAGTAATTGGAGCCACGATAGAACTGAACCCATCAATGATTCGGCGATAAAATGTTGCCAACCCATGAAAACTACGTGCCTCATGAATGTTTTTCGGTTCAGGCCATTCAACAATAGCTTTGACCTTCTCAGGATAAGCTTTAACTCCTTTTGACGACACAACAAATCCCAAAAACACAACTTCATTAAGCACTTCTAGAGGTTTGCAAACAACTTCTCTGTTCTAAGAACTAAGCAGACTTGCCTCAAGTGATCAAGGTGCTCCTCTTGGGATTTACTATAAATGAGGATATCATCAAAATAGACAACCAGGAACTTACCCATGTATGGCCTTAAAACTTGTGTCATAACTCATGAATGTGCTGGGTGCGTTAGTTTGCCCAAATGGCATGACTAACCGTTCATGCAAACCATCCTTTGTTTAGAAGGCAGTTTTCCATGTATCACCTGGTCTGATGAGAATCTGGTCATAACCACTCTTCAAATCAATCTTAGAAAGATTGTAGCTCCTGCCATCATGTCCAGCATGTCATCAAGTCTCGGTATGGGAAACTGATATTTGAATGTGATTCTATTTATGGCTCTGTTGTCGACACACATTCTCCAGGAACCATTCTTCTTTGGTGTGAGCAGGGCAGGAACAGAACAGGAGCTGAGACTCTCGAATGAATCCATTTGCAAGAAGCTCATCCACTTGGCCTCTTTAATTCTGCATGCTAGGTCAGATTCATCCGATAATGTGGTAAATTAGGTAATGTGGCTCCCGGAACCAGGTCAATAGCATGTTGGATATCCTGGAGATAGTAAATTGGGTAATATGTTACAAGTACTTATTAATACTTAATAGTAGAAATCACTATAAAATTATGAAACTTTCTTTTTCGTACAAATTTATATTCAAATTTTTTTATCTGATTAGGCTCGTCCCGTCCCAACTAGGACAGGGCCCGGGTGGGATGAAAACTAAAAAACGCAAATCCCGTCCCGTTTTCAATATCCAGGACGGGACGTGGGATTACCTCTATCCAGTCCCATCCCGTCCCATGCCCACCCCAGTAATGAGCAACGTTTTAAACAAAGTCTCACTTCCAATTCTGCACAAATGCTCTAGAATCTATGCTTCATCTCTTTTGTGGCTGTCCAAAGGCTAAACAGGTGTGACATTCTTTTGATATTCCTACTAATATGTTAGCTACTTTCACCTTAAATTGGGATGATTGAGTCTTTGCTAATCTGCTACAAAAAAGGTGATCATAAATCTACTTCATACTTTGTTCAGTTATTTGTTTTTATGCGAATATTCATTATCCTAGCTTATAGGCCTTGGGTGCGTATAAGAATGAAGAATCTCCGCACACTTCGGTTAGTAGCATTCTAATACTTTATAAGGAATTGACCAGTGGGAATTGCGGTAGAAAACATAATAACAAAACATATATGGAGTTCGGGCCTCCTTTGATGCTACAAATACACGGGATTCAGTGTACCGTGTCTGTTGACTTTGTGTTAAATGTATGCAGCAGGTATGCTTGTGGGCGCCATGAGTATCATTTGTTGGGTTTCCAGCCCATGTGTTTTTCCTAAGGTGTTTTGTCTTAGAGTATGGTGTTCCAATAAGGAAGGAAATCCTTGGTGAAGATGGTATACCTGTAATCCTTGTTGATTACAGAGAAGGAGGAGGCATTGCTGTCTACCACTAATAGGATTAGGATTCCTATTTGGTGAAGAGATCTGACATCCTTATGGCTATATAAGGATGAGGTCAGCTCTAGTTTATGTATCACAGAGGAAAAGAGCAAAGTGTGTTCCATTCTCGGTTAGAGGGTGAGAGATAGGGCAGAGAGGAGAGAGATAGGAAGAGAAGAGTCCTTGTTTTCTTATTCATTCTTGTATATCCATTATTAATATAGTGGAGAAGAGTGTTTTTTCTGCCATATGATGGAGGGAGATGGGAGTTCTGTGGGAGAGAGTGAAGTTCTGAGCATCTTTATATTTGTTTTTGCAAATTTATAGATTATTCACTTCTACTATTCTAAGTTGGCAAGCTGTTTTGGTCTTGATTTCACAATTTTCCTGTTTTAAAGTTAGTGTAGCTTCCTTTGTGTTTCCTTGGGACTTCCTTTCTGCTCCTTTGTATTTGCCTTTTGTTTCGTTAATAATAGCTGTTTCATGAAAATTAATGGAAGGATAAAAAACTAAGACTCTCAAGCTAAATTTAGATATGTTTTGCTGTTCTGAGAATTATAAATATAAAGGATCTTTCTCAGGTAGTTTTAATTTAGTTATTAAATCAGAAGCATCACCAATCTAGTTAGACAAGAGAAATCATAGATGCATAGACAGTATCTCTTTCTGATGAATTTTTTCATCTCTTGGTAGAATGTTGTTTGTCTTAAGTTTTCCATTTGTTGTATCCTATTAGCTCGATGAATTGTACATATATAACTGAACTTTTGCCACTTTATGTTTTATTCTTGTTGACGGCAGGCTTTAGTGAAACATGCAGAAGCAGTAGTGGAACTGTCAAAGATATGCCTTGTTTGGCGGATTTTCCCTCCCGAGGAGTCTTCGGTATGTGATCTATAATTCATAAAACAACTTTACCACAACAAAACTACAATTTTTGACTCAGAGCACTAATAGCCTTTCCTATATTGTCTGAGAGCTATTTTTTGTGGGGCATTTGGTTTATAGTTTTTCATAGTCTTCGCCTGCATTTTTTTTACCTTCGTTACGGTGTTGTTAAGAATATGATCTCTTTGTTTAATTGTTTTTGTTTTACATTTCCTAGTTAAATGTTTCATCTCTGCAGACATTGTGAGTCCGTTTTTTTTAATCAAAAACATTTATAGCTATAGATATATAAAGACAATATTTTTTAATAACCTGGCTGGTCTCTAATCAATGTACCATTGCATCATGAGAAACTGACTTCCTTCCTAAGTTAGTTGCATTTGGGATAAGTTTCTTGATGATTGGTTTTTACTGTGCCTGAGATAGAGGTGGTGGCTCGAGGCTTGGAGAAACACTTGAAATTGGATCATAGGGAATTTCTTATGAGCATGCTTGTTGGCATTTGCAGCGAAGAGAGCTAGAAAAGAGCAGCAGAAGCGCTAGGTTTGGTGCGTTCGCTTGGAAAATTTTGTTATGCTAATTAGTAGTGACTTGTTATATTAGGTTGGTGTAAACTTTAAACTAAAATTACAAGCTTCACTGATATAGCAATTGGGCATAATAAGATATTGTGTTGGCCTTTTAAGTATTGGATGATAAGAGAAACAGCACGGGATGCTGTATAAATGCAATGATAATTCAACAGATAAGCCTAACTTTGAGTTTGGCTTTGTAGGCCAGTCAAGAATGTTGTAGAGAACCTGAAATCAAAAGAAGACGTCCTTAACATTTGTTAATTTAAAGAATACTCAAAGTTTTAAAGGATATTGTAGAGCACGTCTAAAATAATTAAAATCAATTTTAACATCACAATATGCACAAGGTACCAACTAATAAAAGAAAAATTGTTACCGATTGGTTTCTGGTCACAAGAAGATCAATCTCATCCATAAGAAGAATATAACTCTTTGCCGAACTTCTTTCCATTGGAAAATCGCTCATATAGCAAGTGGAGAGCCTTTTTCCAACCAACTCGATGCCCACTTAATGCTTCATATATAACCTGCGCAAACATAAGCTGTATTAAAGGACGTCAAGTGCATCCAATCTTGATAAACAAAGGAGCATCAGTGTGAAGCAAACTTGCCCTGTACATATTCTGAGGTGATGCCAGCTTTAGACCATATTTTTTAATAACCTGGCTGGTCTCTAATCAATGTACCATTGCATCATGAGAAACTGACTTCCTTCCTAAGTTAGTTGCATTTGGGATAAGTTTCTTGATGATTGGTTTTTACTGTGCCTGAGATAGAGATGGTGGCTCGAGGCTTGGAGAAACACTTGAAATTGGATCATAGGGAATTTCTTATGAGCATGCTTGTTGGCATTTGCAGCGAAGAGAGCTAGAAAAGAGCAGCAGAAGCGCTAGGTTTGGTGCGTTCGCTTGGAAAATTTTGTTATGCTAATTAGTAGTGACTTGTTATATTAGGTTGGTGTAAACTTTAAACTAAAATTACAAGCTTCACTGATATAGCAATTGGGCATAATAAGATATTGTGTTGGCCTTTTAAGTATTGGATGATAGAACCCCATAATAAAATCTAGTGCCAAATGGTGTTGTTCGTGACCATCCCACCCTTCTCTGTCAGACACGAAAAAGTAAAACCATTATCTGGATTTCCCTTGTTTGGATGCATAAAGTCATAAACTGTATCTGTATGTACTGATGTTACAGATTAATGACATGTTCCTTGGCACATGATGAAAGTCATTTTAAAGTATGTGTTGCAGCTAGCAAGCATCAATTTGGTTAACTGTTAATGGTTTCTAATAGTGTTTCCCTTTTCTTTGCAGTTATCATCTTTCAAAGGTGTTGGTGATGAGCAATGGCAATAGTCTTTAGTTAGAAAATAACCATCGAGGAAGCACGTGGTGAATCAAATCTAATAACCATAAGGAAACACATTGGGTATTTACTATTGTGAATAAGCTGTAATATCAATTAAAAAATACATCGTGCAGTTAGTGTTGTGAATAAGGTATACATTGTATTATTGGAATGTGTGTTTGTTTTTTTAATTTCTGACGTTTTGCCGGGTATTTATTTCACACAAATAATAAGCAAAATGATTGTTCCAGTTGCTGCTATTGAAATATTGCATAGTTTGGTACTTTGGTTTATTACTTTTTTTTTCCTTTTTATTTTTCTTTCTAATATAGAAACATCAGCTCATCTACTTGCCTTTGATGTTAGAATTATGTATGAACGAACACAGTTGTGAAACATAGGAGGGGTTCTAATGAGCATCTAGTTGAGGAGTAGTTGAAGATTTAAACTCAACCTATAATGTCTAACTTAGAATCCTTACATAATCTCAACATAATAATAGTTTAGAATCATACATAATCTCAACATATATAAAATGAATGATTACTCATTTTTAAATATCATTTTACCATATTAACCGTTTAGTTTTTAGATCTATATAATATAGCATTTCTAACATTTTTCAGTCTAAAAATTGAATTAAATCAAATCAATGGACGATCCAAATCTGTCAAACATGAGTCGTTCAAGTTTATAATTGTTACATCACATTTTTAAATGCCTTAACGATAACAAGATCGAACCACTCTTATGCAAGTTATATAGTTTTACATCCCATTGCACAGTCTCTTCACAAATATCTTATTTTATTTAGGACGCGTTTACAAAGGGGCACTAGGAATCAAATATTGGAAATCATTCTCATTTCTTGATGATTTGGTGTTTACTAACTTCAAGGAGAATGAATTATGTGTGGGACCTACGATCAAATCCTGAATGATTCCTCTTCCATTTCGAAGGAGGGGGTTGGTAATGAATTTGATTCATGGTTGAATCACTCAATTTTTCAAAACTAACCTTGTAAATTTATGGAAACCTAAAAATTACTCATACTAACTCTAGTAGTTTTTTTGTTTTTTTTGTTTTTTATCTCTTCTTTCTCCCGATCAAAATAGCATCAGCTTTAGTTGTGGCTTTCTACTTAGTATAGAAAAAGAGAGAAGCTTGAGGGTCTTGCTCTCAGAAAAAGATGATTCGACGAGAAGCAAAGAATTCTGAGTTATTGGCCTATTAGGTGAGGGCAAGAAGGTTATCCAGTCTAGTGCTTCTTGATTTTGCATCGACATCCTGATGGGGTATTGATGGGATGGGGCGGTACTTAGATTCTCACTTATTGTTAATACTTAACATTTGTTCTTTTCTAAGATGAATTGTTATTAGTGCACTATTAATTTTCTCTTAAATTGACGAGAAAACCCACAAGGGATCAATATTGAGAGTACTAAAAGCAAATCCTAAAAATTCTGAAACAAAGGTTGGTTCAAATATGATATTGGTTGGCAAATCGTTTCTTTTTCCTCTTTTCCAACGGACTGTAAAGTATCCTTTTGGGATAAGTAACTGATGTCTGTGTTTGCAGTTTAAGGCAAACCCCATGGTTTCTATATACATAAGTGATCAAAGAAGTAAGAAAAGAATTCAAAGGACTTGAAAACAAAGAAAGCTCAGTTTGGTGGGATCACATATCCACACTCATGCCCGTTTAGATTGCAATACAGAAATTTAAAATCTAATCAATCGCATTCAAAATTCAATCTTACCTGTAGCTTAATCTTTTAAAAAAAATGTAATTACTCGACCGGATCTTTTTGATTTGTACTTAATTCACTTCATCTGTCTGCACCCAACAACGAACAGAGTAAAAATATTCAGCCTCAAAGTGTAGCGAACCCAGCTAAAATGAACACCAAATTAGAAACTAAAATTGGGATATATTTGATCACTAACCTGGTTGAATCAGAGAATTTGAGAATCTCAATTTGGATTTCGAAGTTTGTGAACTGTGAGTAGGCGAGATTGAGCGGGCTGAGCGAGGTAGGCCGAAGGGGTTGGAAGGAGTCAATCGTGTGGCAAATTTGAAATAAATTTAAAAACGTGAGGCCCAACAGCCTGACCCTTTTCTGGTGACATGAACAGTAGAAACCCCATCCCCTTATATATACAAGAACTCATTTTTCTTCTTTTCCCTTGCAGGAAAAACTCTCATGCCACTGAGATCAACGTTGCAATTGAATAGAGAATTTGTGGCCAGTAGGATGCTTAATGTTAAATAGATTGTAACATGTATATACTTTTGAAATACTTAACCATGTTTATATGACAGGCGTGGGGATGAGCCTCCCAGCTAGACTGGGTTCGAAACCCTTTAAAAAACATAATCATCAAAAATTTGACTGTGTTATTTTTATCTTAGTATAAAATTTAAAAGCGTTTTTTTCGTACAATTAGAAATAATAATTAATCACGAACGCACACTTCTGCACGCGTGAAAGCGCGTGCTGCAAGGCTAAAACTGATAGAAGCACAAAGTGTTACGATATTAACGTATTTTCTACCCTATTTAGTTATATTATTCTCTTAACATTGTCATTTCTTACATGTTTTGTGATTTTAAAGGTAAAAAGGCGGAAAAGCAGAAAAGGAAGCTACAATCGGCAAATTAAGAAGGATAACTCATTTAGGAAACTTTCCTGTTACAAATTGGAAACTTGCCTATTTCATTTTAAGAAACTTTCTTATTTTGATTTAGGAAACTTACTATTTGTGAAACTTTCCTAATCCATTTTGAAAAACCTTCTATTCTTAAATTCAGGACATTGCTAAAGAAGGAATAAGGATTAAATGAAGAAGATGATGCACATATGAAAATCGGAAATTTCCAAGGGATTTGGCCGAAATTATATGAAAATTATAGCAGCAAATTTTGAGAGAATTACTCCTTGAGGAAGATAATTGCTGATTTGTAATCAAGCAAATTAAGGGAGATTCCTATCTTTTATTTCTCCATTTAAATGCTTAATTTTTCAAGATTAAATATGATTTTTCTTCTTCCTTTTCAGGAATAATAATTGGCAATACATATGGAAGGAATAATAAGCATGAATTCGAAAATAATCAAGAAAGGAAACAAGATTCAAATCGGCAACAGTCATGCAATAATCAACCGATTTCATTTGAAGAACAAGCAATGTATCCGGTCACATTTCAAGTCAAATTCGAAGACTTAATGCACAACACATATATGGAATATTATTTGATTAAATTGTGCTATTATTTGTGTCAATTGGATTAGATTTAAATCAAAGGTGGAGAAGGAGGTTCGACCACTATATAAGGAGGCTCTCTACATCAGAAAAAGGGTCGTTCATTCACGTTAAAAACTAGATAAATACATAGCAATTTCGAGCAGCCCCTTCTCTCCACCTTTGCTGAGTTCATCCTCCTTTGCCAAGCCTTGAAGGACTTCTCCATGAAGGCAGCAGCGTTGGAGACTTGAAGCATTGAAGCCTAACATCCCTTCGTCGCCATCAAGCTTCCTTGAAAACTGATAAAGTGTAAACGCTACCTTTACTTTTGTTTAGACTTCTCTAGCAAATTTAATAGCATGTTTCAGATGTTAGACTTGAGTTTTGGAAGCATGTTTCGTTTGTTGTTGTGTTCTTTGGATTCAGAATTTTATGAATTATATTGTTGTCTTGTTGATGATTTTCTTACAATCTGTTGTTGTGATTCTTAATAATTGAAAGGTTATGTTTTTGTTTAATTATTTAAGCTAGTATGCATGCTAGCTTATTGCTAGGATTTGTACTAAGCTTCATTAAGTAAGTATAGATTCAAAGTGGTGGAAACTATGTGATAATGGTTGAAAACATAAACTACATAATTACATATTACGACTTCTCGGACATGGTTGTGTTTAATCTCAGAATTCTTTAGATCTTAATGATTCATGTTTTGTGTGGACGAGTACTTTGAGTCGACGCTGAGTATCGATCACAGCCTTTGCATGAAATATCTTAGGTTCTAGACTTCTCTGTGCTTAGGAGATAAAGTAAGAAGAATTAAAGGGATGCATGACCTCTTCAGGCTTGTATTTCGAGATTATTTCTCTTAATTTGAATTTACAATAATTTCAGATTGTTGGATTTGAGACTTGATATTTATGTGTTTATGGAATTTGATTCAATCTCTGTTTGCGATGTTGAATGAACCGACCAATTGTACGTATTAGTTAGCTTTTATTTTTCTGTTTTTAGGATGTTAAAAATCAAACCAAACCCCCCTAATCACCTTGTACCATGTGTAAATTTGTAAATAAAAATCTGTAAATGTTTGTATTTGTGTCTTGTTTTGTAAATAAATATTTGTTTGTATAATTGTACTAATTTTTAGAGTAACCATGAATGTAGGAGCGCCCTTTAAGTCCCCGGATTGATCGAATCATATTTACCAATGCTATAAGTGACACAAAAATGGTTCTTAAATTGTAACGCGTTCGGTAATGGGCACGTCAAAAACTAAGGGACAAATTACTTAATATTATTAGTATTATGAATATTATCATTATAATTAATATTATTATTTTTTTAAAAAATATTTTTTTCATGCAATTCAATTTAAAAAAATAAAATAAAAAACAAATCATTTATGAAAAACAAAAGTAATGGAAGAACTGTAATTATATTAAAACTGAGGGTAAAAATGTCAATTACACGACCAAAGGGTTAGCTTGTAAAAAGTAAAGGAAAAAGGACAAAATTGTAATTTTACTGTTCACTGGTGGCACTGTTCAGATGAACAGTAAACCACCCGCTTTGCTTGATATATAAAGATAGATATACTATAATTAATACATGCGTCTTGACACAGTGTATACATTTATGAAACGAGAGTGATCGAAAGAGATGAGAAAGAAAAGCTTAAGAGACGCACACGAAAAATGGGCCAGACTGAGGGTGAATCTATAATTCTCCATCCAAAATCAAAGGCAAAATCAGCCTTTGATTAGTGTGACCACTCTTTAGTTATATAGTAAATAGGGTTAAGGTTTTTTTCATAGATGTGAGTTTTTTAACTATTTTTTTATACATTTTTTTCAACGAAGTTTTTTAACAATGCAATCTCTTTCCTTGCAGTCTCAATTGCATCCCTTCCATGAATGATATATGTTTCTAAAAATATCAACAACAAAATCACCAAATGATAGTTTTTACATCACTTATAATAATAATTTATAGTAGTAAGTTTTGCATTAATTTTATAGACTTGTCACATTATTAAATGAGGGGTTTTTTTTTGTAATTGAGTTAATTATGAATGACATTCAGGAGAACATCTAAACAAGGAAATGCAAATGATTCATTCTCTCTATATTCGATTATTTCTCTTTCCCATTATTTCTCATTCTCTCTCAATCCTATTATCCTTTAGTAAACGCCTCCTTATTTTGTTACTGGACGTCACCCAAGCTTAGATGAAAAAGTAGAAAAATAAAATGAAAATCTTTGGTGGTGTTCAGTAACATTTTTAAACGTGTATTTTCATTTTTAAAACGGAAGTGTGAATTTCTTATTTTTAAGTCTTAGTATGCGATGATCTTATTAGCTCTTGTCATTGTAATTCACATATTCTATTTTGTTATCGACATCTCATTTATTATTACAAAAATAAACATGAATATTGTGTATAATAAGGTATGTGAATAAATGTAAGTAAATTAGGAAAAAATTGAAGAAGCAAAAATATATTTTTTTAATTGTACCCCTCTTATAACAAAAAAAATTAAATATTATCCAAAAAAAGCTGAACTCCTTTTGGTCACACAACATGACCATGAAAATGTTGCACATTGACTTAAAATGACAAAAATGGAGGAAATATATATAAATAAGCAGGCTTCCATTCTTTCCAGAACTATACGTGTTCATCACGCGCCCCCTCTCTTTCGTTCTCTCTCTCATAACAAACCCATTCCGCTCCCACCTCTCAATATGCTTCACTCTCTCTCACAGGTCCTCTCTCCCTCGAAAACCCTAAAAGGAATAGATGAGACAAAGAAGAAATTTAAGGCTATTAGATTCGCTATCTGCTCCGTCTAAATCGCTTAGCTGATCGCAAATCTGTTACAGGTCCTCGCAAGATCCTCATCATCCAATCGAGTTTCGTGTTCTTCAGATTTCGCGATGGTAACTGTTGCCGCTTAATCGAATCCCTTTGAATTTTGATCGGTGAATTCTTTTCTCATTTTCTGCGTTTATTGCTTGCACTTTGCAGAGAGTCGGTCAGCGAAAATGGTGTCCTTCGAGATGAATGATCGGAAAAGTGAGTATGAGTTCCATTACTTATCTTTGCTACCGATTTAGATTCTTTAATTACTTACTTGATTTATAATTGTAGTAAATATGCATCTTATTTATGAGGACTTGTTATAGCTATTACTGTTTCTTGATTCAGTAATAGTTGAGTCTAGTGTGACTGGAGTTGCTCTGCTTGAGATTTGGACTAGTATGCTATTTCATTCATTAAATATGACTGTAGTTGAATCTAGTGTGACTGTGCGTGCTTAGATTTTGGTTCTGTTTCCAGTACGATAATTTGTTTAATTGCTATTGGGGTGAAAATGTGTATTACATGTATTAAAAGTAGGAACTTAATTTTTCTGTTTGTTTTACTGCACTTTCCTGCCTCTGCTTAATGTCGATCTTTATTCAAGTATTTGGTGTCACCTCTAATTCATGCAATTTTGAAGTGAGACAGAGATTGGACTGGGATTGACTGGATTTAGCATATTTTTCTCAGTCCTGGGAATGGTTTTCTTCTTTGACAAGGGATTACTTGCAATGGGAAATGTGAGTGTATTATATATATATATATATATATATATATATATATATATATATTTCCTGTTAAGTTACTCCTTTCTTTTTATTTATTTATTATTGGACATGATATGTGTTTTAACACTTCTCATCTGTTAATCAGATCCTCTTCTTCTCAGGGGTGACTCTTACCATTGGATTCAAGTCCACGATGCAATTATTCATGAAACGTCAAAATTATAAGGTTTTTCATGTTAAACTTTTCTCTAGATCTCTGTCCGTGCATTTCAACTTTCTTTTTTCACCTTTGCTTTTTCTGCAACCGTACAGGGGTCAGTTTCTTTTGGCTTTGGATTCTTCTGTGTGCTCATAGGGTGGCCAATTGTGTTCCTGCTTTTTGTGGCATATGGGTTCGTTGTACTCTTCAGGTCTGTAAAATTGTTACTTTGACCCTTTTTCATATTGTGTGTAGTGGCTTCTGGCCAACGTTGGCAGTTTTTGTGCAGAAGATTCCTATTCTGGGATGGGTTTTCCAACAACCATATGATAGATCGGTATGTTCAGTATGTTGTTGTTCAGCTGCCAATTTATGTGATGTTTTCTTGTCTTGTGCATAAATGAGTGCCGTTGTGGGAATTGTTGCAAATACATTTTTGTTTGTGTGGTTTTTATACGGTGATTTACATCAGTTGGTATGGCCATCTTAATATTCCTAAAAGATTTACATAAAAATTGACAATGTTATAATCAGGATAATCTTTTAGAAGTTGTGATGCAGCATGCCTACTGCTAAGACACCAGGATCAACAAGCTCTAAAGCTTGGGGATTTAAACACAAATCATTTATGTGGGAATCACTCCCTGGTTTCTCACCTAAATAAGGCTTCTCACCCTATAACTAGGCTTCATGCCAATCCTATCTCAAGAAAATTCAGAAACTCACGGATATTTTATTCACAAGACATAGCATACCGAGGCATTATATTTTATTCACAAGACATAGCATACTTAGGCATTATGCCCTTACACTTATTTATACTCGAGAGCTAATAGCTGCACTAAAGACTCTAAATTCTTCTAAAACTGAAGCATTAAAAACTTATTACTCCTCTTAAAGTATAGAATATGTGTTTTGGCTCATTCATACAATCTGAAGTTAGGATTCAATAGGCAAATCCAAGTCTACAATATGGAAAGAGGACAACGCTGTAGCTTTTCTATAAGTTCTAGGAAAGTTAGTCTTTCCAGATTCTATTAGGATTTGTAATAGACTTATGTCTATTAGGTTTAAGAATCCTATATAGTGGTAAGCGCCTTTTAGATCCTAACTTTATAGTGGTTCGGCTATAAATAGTGATCTCTCTTGAGAGACTCACCAGAACACTGAAGAATTTAGGTTTACAAGATCTTGTTGCAAAACCCTCTGCCTTTCCTGTCTAGGTCTTATCTCTCTATCACTCTTGATTCTCTAGGTTTTCTGTCTCACTTAGAGAATTCCCTGCAGCTCCCTTTTATAGGGGCTGCTGATACAATAATATCTTAGGATTCCTAACTGCAGACAAATCTTTCCAAAATCTAAAAAAGATCACTTTCCTAGAACTTATAAAAAAACTTATTTCATTTTCTGACTTATTAATGCCTGCTGAATCCTAACCGTTAGATTGTATCAATGAGCCAAAACACAACAATCTCCACGTTGGTGAGTTGGTACCAAGTGATTGTTGCTCCAGGATATCTTGAATCTTCTTGAAGCAACTCTGAACAAAACCTCCAAGAACCCTCATTTTGGCAAGACTCTTCTTGCCTTAATGCACCTCAAGTGAGGAGGTGCTCCACCACAACTCAGAAAGCCGAGAGACTGAGCAAGTCCAAGCAATTCTTGAACTTCTATGCAGAAACCGACTTGGTTAGACAATATGCTGCATTGTCATTTGTGTGAACCTTCTCCATAATGATACTTCCAGCTTCTACCCAATCTCTGATCCTATGATACCGAACATCAATGTGCTTCGTCCTTGCATGAAATACCTGATTCTTTCCAAGTGAATGGCACTTTGGCTGTCACACTTCTCTACCACACCTCTTGGATGAATCCCGATCTGACTTGCAAGCCCATTCAACCAAATAGCCTCCTTTGAAGCCTCTGTTAATGCCATATACTCTGCCTCTGTAGTAGATAGAGCTGTGACTACTTGAAGAGTCGCTTTCCAGCTCACAGGTCCTCCACAGGTGAAAACATAACCTGTTGTGGACTTCCTTCTATCTAAGTCTCCTGCAAAATCAGTCTACAAAACTAGTAACGCATGCTTCCTTTTCTTTCAAACATAATTTCAAGCTGCTTAGTCCTGTTCAAGTACCTTAAATTCCACTTCACTGCTTCCCAATGGCGCTTACCTGGATTTGACATGTACTTGGAGACAACACTCAAGGTTTGTGCTAAATCTGGTCTTGTGCAAATCATTGTATACATGAGACACCCTACTGCACTTGCATATCGAACATTCTTCATTGCATCAATATCCTTCTGATTTGATGGCCTGTGCTGTGCACTCAATTGAAAGTGTGCATCTGATGGGGTAGAAACGAACTTAGCTCCATCCATGTTGAAGCTCAAGTACCTTCATGTCGATTTCAGCTCCCAACTTAAGTTCTTGACTTTTCGACATCTTCTTGCATGCAATTAGCAAGTCCCATACAAAATATGTAGAATGAATTCCCCATCTTCGAATACATGGTAGCAGACGCAGCAGTCATATAGACACCTTGTGTAACCTATTTTCAGCATATAATTGTCAAAACGCTTGTACCACTGTCTTGGTGATTGCTTGAGCCCATACAGGGACTTAAGCGACAAACAAGATTTTCTTTTCTTGTTTCAACAAAGCCCTCTAGCTGTGACATATATGTCTTCTTTGAGGTCCCTGTGAAGAAAAACAGTCTTTACATCCATCTGCTCAATCTCCATATCATACTGAGCTGCTGTAAACAACAACAATCTGATGGAAGTGTGCTTGACGACTGGAGAGAAAATCTCGTCATAATCCACTCCTTTCTGCTAATACTCTTTTGCCACTAAACATGCTATGTAAGTTATGGCATCATCTTCATGTATTCCTTCTTTCTTCCTAAACTCCCACTTGCAGCCAACGAGTTTTCTTTCTTTGGGTTTAGGAACCAGCTCCCACACGGAATTCTTATGCAAAGATTCCATCTCTTCAGTCATAGCACCAATCCAACCTGCACTTTTCACGCTTTCTATGACGTCTTGGTATGTTGTTGGATCTCCTTGTCTTATACTCGGTGCACGACTCACATCTTCTGGTTGTGATTGGAATCCAAAACGCTGAACTAGTTTTCGATTCCTTTTAGGTTTGTCAAGTTGGCTATGCAGTTCTGGAACTTGCATATATGATCATTAAGATCATCCCCTTCCTCCATCTTGAGGCTAAAGTGTTCCTTCAAGAGTAGCTTGTTGCCTATGCGTTTACCCCAGTAGACACTTTCAAGCTTGTCTCAGGCTTCCTTTGTCGTAATCTTTTCTCCAACATGAGGCAAGACATTATCAGCAAGATGCAACTCAATACAACTCTTTGCTATCTTGTTCTTCGTCCAATCTGCTTCAGACATCTCTGTTGAATCAAGACATTCTTCATCTTCCTCTGCCAAATCGTGAAATCAGACTTGCCATCAAAGGGTTTGATGGACGACTTCACATCTCCTGCTTCGACCCTCCCTTTGCCGTTCACTATCGCAAAGTATCCAAATATGGCTCTGATATCACTTATAATGGTAAGCGCCTTTTAGATCCTTACTGGTACTTTGTGAAATTAGCAAAGAATAAAACTGGACACAGAACACAACGGAATTTTATAGTGGTTCGGCTATAAATAGCTTATGTCCACTTAGTGATCTCTCTTGAGAGACTCACCAGAACACTGAAGAATTTAGGTTTACAAAATCTTGTTGCAAAACCCTCTGCCTTCCCTGTCTTTATCTTATCTCTCTATCACTCTTGATTCTCTAGGTTTTCTGTCTCTTAGAGAATTCCCTGCAGCTCCCTTTTATAAGGGCTGCTGATACAATAATATCTTAGAATTCCTAACCCTGACAGACAAATCTTCACATAATCTAAAAAAGATTACTTTCCTAGAACTTCTAGAAAAACTTCTTTCCTTTTCTGACTTATATTTGTCTGCTGAATCCTAAATGTTAGATTGTATCAACAAGTCCAAACACAACATCCTAATACATGTTGTATCAGCAGCTCGTATTCAGTATAAATAGGAACTGCAAGGGGTTTTCTAAGGTGAGGACAGTTACATAGAAGTTGGGGATTACATCACACTTGAGAGAATCCTTACCTGAAACGAGTATGGTGATGAAGTGCTCGTATGAAGCTGGTAAAGATGGTTAGCAACATGACTGCATTGTCCTCATCTTCAAATGGCACATCCACCTCAACACAACTCTGAAACTTATTCAGATGTTCCTACAGATCCCCGCCTTCTTCCCTCTGATGATGAAAGAGTTTCTCCTTTAAAAAGAGTTTATCCGCGTCAGCCTTCTTGAGGGTGTTAGCCTCCTTGACCTTGTCCAATGTCTTGTTGTTGTCCATATTCTCACCAATATGACACTTAACCGCATAAACCTTCTCAAGATAATCCCAGGTCTCTTTGTTGCTTATGTTGTCATCTCCATCAGCCACTACACGACCTAGTACATGATCTTCAAAATGCAACTCTATTGTACTTGCCTTGTCCATCTTTTGCCAAACCTTATCTGCCTTATCAACTGCCTTGTTCTCTAACCCGAGAACAAACTTGTACAAATCTTATAGAATCAAGACACTTTTTAGAAGAAACAAACTTTTATTGAAACAAAAGCCCAGAACAAGAACAAGGATGGGGACAAGGAGTCCTCTAGAAAGAAAAGAGGGCAACTAGGACTAACAACATAACAGCTCAATCTTGAATCTAAAGCTAGACCTAAAGAAGTAAGCTCCAGCAGCTTCCCAGTTAATAGGAAGAATATAATCCTTGAAATCCTTCGAAGTATAAGCTCATGAAGATGCCCAAAACTTGACTCTCCCACATGACTTCCCTCTCTACCCCTTTATAGGTTTCTAATAACCTTCTATTTCTTTCCATCCACACCACCCAGATTACCACTTTTTTGGCTTTACCAAGTGCTGAAGGATTTTCTTTGAACAAGTCATTCCTATCTGGTGGAGCATTTTGTCTCCCTAAATAACTTCCATAAAAAATTAGCAACATCACAATACAGAAAAACATGATCAACACTTTCCTCTTGAGCTTTGCACAAAATACATCAGTGAGCGGAAAAATATTATGGTTTAGCGCCCTAGGATCTCTTATGGTCTTTACTGGTACATTATACGATTTAAGCAAAGCTATAGGATAGATGAACTTGGAGAACAGAACACAACACGCCAATTTTTATAGTGGTTCAGCCACAATCCTGGCCTAAGTCTACTAACAGCACTGGAGAATAACTAGATTACAAGTACTTATTGAAATTCTTATGTTAATCCCCAATTCCCTGCTAGATCTCTATATCACTCTTGGCTCCCGGTTTTCTGTGTAATCTGTCCTCATCTTAGAAAACCCCTTGCAGCTCCTATTTATGCTGAATAGGAGCTGCTCATACAACATGGTTTATGATTTCTAAACCTAATAGACATAAATCTATTACAAATCCTAATAGAATCTTGAAATACTAACTTTTCTAGAACTTATAGAAAAGGTACATCGCTGTCTCCTTTCCATTCTACTTAGATTTACCTGCTGAATCCTAACTCTAGATTGTATCAGTGAGCCAAAAAACACAACAATCCCCACCTTGGTGAGTTGATACCAAATGCTTGAACTTCTCCATGGCAATGGTCCTGGTCAAACAATCTGAAACATTCTCCCTTGAATGTGTTTCTTCTTCAGTTGTTATCTTCTTTGAGTTGATCCAATCTTCACTGCAATGACCACAAACCTCAACATGCTTCATTCCTTGAAGCACTTGATTCCTTGTCAAAATGATGACACCATTCTTCATCACAGCTTTTTGTTGAATCTCAAACTCAGTCATTAACCCATTAAGCCATAATGCCTTTGCAGAAGCTTTTGTTAGTGACATGCAATTCTATAGTTTCTCTACAACGCCCTGAACCTTCAACACAAGTAAATCCATTACTTGTTGTAGATATTCTATAGTTTCTCTACAACGCCCTGAACCTTCAAGACAAGTAAATCCATTACTTGCAGATATTCCTTTGTCTAAGTATACTGCCAAATCTGAACTCATGACCAACAATGCATGCTTGTTCTTATTGTCTTTCAAACAGAAATCCATGCTCCTTAGTGTCTCTCAAATAAATCAGAATCCACGCCGCTGCTTGCCAGTGTCGTCCACCCGGATTCATCATGTACTTTGACACAAAACTTAATGCTTGAGCTGTCACATCCCGATCCTAGAATTATTGTACGGTTAGTTACTTTGGTCTTTTACCATTTAAAGTGACCGTTTAACCGTACAATAATCGTAAAGTTGACTTTTCTTTAAGTCAAGAATTTGAAAAAACTTCCTTCTTGAAAATTGTAGAGGGCGTCGTTACGAGTTCGTGGACACGTAGCACGCTCAAATCGGAGTTTGTATGGAAAAGTTATAAACAAAAGTATAAAGCTATTGTGAGGTAAAATGGCTATATATAGGAGTTACCGGGGTGAAAAATCAGATTTTTCACCCAGCCCTTTCAATCAGATTTTGCGCGCGCCACAGCGTCGCCGTCCGGCCAACTCTCGCCGCCGCACCGGTCTCAAAAGCTCGGTCTCCGAGCCTACTTCATTCCTAGGTAAGTTTTTCGACCTAACGCCGTAAATCGGGAGAAATTTTGATTTGTTCTTTGAGTGTACAGTGTTTGTTCTTGATCGAATTTCTCCCTCCCTAGATCACCATTTGTTGAGTTCTTTAAATGTTTAGGATGGGTTTTAGGAGTACTATAATCCTCTAGAATTTAGTAGCTTGATTCGAAGTGTGTAGGGAGAATTGAAGTTTTGAATTGGAATTTTTTCGGGCTTACTGTTTATCACGTTTTTGACCTTGTTAGAGGCCAAATTGGCCTTCGAGTTGAACTAGAAAGTTGTTCCAAATGACGGGACGAAACTACTGGTGAAATTTGGTGGCGATCGGAGGCTGCCGGAATTTTAGCCAGAATTTCTGCCGGCGACCGTCACTTTTTGAGCAGTTTTCATGCCCATTAAAAAGTATATATTGTGAGGAGTCTATGGTTTAAATTTGGTAATTTTTGGAGGAGTTTGGTTAGGTTTTGGAATTTTCTAGTTTAGTATTATTGGCGGATAATTAAATATTATTCTGACCATCGATTATTGTCGGATAAGGTTTAAGAATTATTTTAAGGACTCCTAACTTATTGGTGAAGGTCGGAGATTTTTTAGTTGACAATTTAAGAAATGTGTAGCCGATGAGCGAACTGTACGTTTTTAAATGTGTATGCTTATGCTATTTAATTATTATTCTTGCGTCCAGAAAATTAATATTAATTATGAAACAGGACGCGAAGAGGCTCGTGTTGGAGACTTGGCTTGAGCGGAATTCGAGTTTTCGTCAGGCTAAGGCCTCAATCTGTGAGTTGACCTTTTATTTTAAATTTAATGCATGCAATAGATTCTATTTAGTTTCTCCTTTATTTATGAATTTCCTCCATTTTAAGTTTTATGGTGATCTTGGGAAAATGGGAATTTAATACTTTTTAAAGATAAGTGAGTCGGGGAAGAGGTTCCTACATTTCTCGTGATTTTAAGGATTTTCTCGGAATATGGTTTTTAATTGTATCACCATTTTGGGTTATGGAGGGGGATTATTTTAAAAAGGGGAAACTTGGCTCTTGGATTTAACGATTTTAAAGTAAAGTCAGAGAACCGGTTTCGGGTTCCTAGAAATGCTTTAAATCTAATGTATTTGGGGTAAAGTCATGGGAGTTGACTTGGTTTTCGATTTATTTTACCACGAGGTTTTTAAAGGATTTTCAAGGATATGGTTATATGTATTGCATTCTAGTATGGACCCTCTCCTGATAGAGATGGTACCCTTTGGATAGTAGCTGGTCAGACCTTCTTCGGTGGTAGCTGGTCAGTAGGACCTTCCCGGATAGAGCAGGTCATGACTCTCTTCGTTGGTAGCTGGTCGGTTGGACCCTCTTGAGTAGAGCTGGTCATGAGACCCTCTCCGATGAGCTGATCAATAGATCCTCTCGTTGTAGAGCGGGTCGGAAATTATTTAAGTCAAGGGAATTATTTAATGATTTATCTATTCATTTTCTATGAATTGCGTGCATGTGAAGTTTGAAAAATCAAAGGGAAAGCATGAAAAGATTTTTACCTTTTCATATTTGATTTTTGACCACTCACGCTAATATTGTTTTTAAATGTTTTCTCTTGGGCCCTTCGTTTTCAAATGTCCAGTGTTGCAGGGTTCCTGAGAGGAGGTCGCGCGTACCGAAGTCGAGGCATAGCTAATTAATCCGTTGTTGCTCACTTGGTGTTTTAGGTATAACTTCCATATAGTCTGCTCTGATTACCCCAACTTAGATAGTTAAATAGAATAGTAAAGCGTAGTTGTGACTTAAGGAGCAGGATGGCTCCAGTTCATGGAAGTGCTGAAAGTTGGTTGGTAGGAAGGGTTGTCCATTTCAAGAGGGTTTCGGTAAGAAGTTCCCTTGAGGTGGTCCTCGCAGGATTTACTTCGGATTAAAGGGGTTTTAACCCAGGGTGGGTCCTGACATGAGCTGAACCTTGTCTTGTTCAGATTCTAGCCATAAGACATCCCACTTCTCTTGCATATGACACTTGCATCATCATCTCATCCAACTTAACTGTAGATGATCCTGCACACTAAACTGAAAGTGTGCTACTACTGGAGTAGACACGGGTTCAGTCAATAACCATAACTTTACCGCTTCTCTGTCCCTCATCTTCACTTCTAGGATCTGTTGTGCAGCCTCTGGTCCCTTAATGTCAAATTCCCCTCTTAGTTGTGTCTCCAACTTTGGAATTCTAGACACATCCTGACGTGTAGTTAACACATCACTTGATAGTAAAACCATATTATCTTTGAACACATGATGATAAACGTATCTCTCTGCTAGTGAGATCTGATCATACTCTACTCGTCACTTGCTGACAGTATTTTGTAACTTGCAGCCCTCAATTCATTTCTTAATAACCAGAAAATTTGGCTTGAGTTTGGTCTGCTCTTTGCTCGAAATATGAGCATATGCATTGCTACCAAACATCCTCAAGTTAAAATAGTCAGCTGGTTCTCCAGACCATACCTCCTCTGCACACTTGAAGTTTAAGACATTTGATGGTTACCGATTAACCAAATAACACGCATGGTTAACTCCTTCTCAAAACGTGTCTGGTAATCCGCCATGCAGCCGCATGCCTCTTTCTCTCTTAAAGAGAGTTTTCTTCATCCTTCTAGCAGCCATGTCTTCCTGGATATTATCCTTCACCATGATGCATCTTGTGATTCAAACCTTGTAAAATTGCAAGAACCTGTTCATTCTATATTTATTGCCACTGTTACTTCTTAAATATATGATTTTTCTTCCTCTTATATTTCCTACTTTGCTTTTCTTTTGACCTTGAAGAGAACCTCGGATTTCTCTTTCATAAAGCAAGCCCAAATCTTCCTTGAAAATTCATCTAGAAAAGTAACAAAGTACTAGAAGCCTCTCGTACACCTTACTAGTGTTGATCCAGGAATCTTTTGTTCTTCTCACAGTCTACCAACTTGAATGTCACCTTCTGCTTCACATGACTACCATCCTTGTAGAAAACATTGACACCTTCTGTCTTGCTTTCCCTTTAGAGTTCTTGCATCCCTATTTGACTCATGCACCTTTGGCCTTGCTGCCAGTGCTCAGTCTTGTCATTTCATTCAGCAGATTTTGCAACTCTAACAATTATGGTAGTCCCTTGAAGCTTGTACACGTTAGGTTGAATGTCGCCCTTCATCACAACAAGTGATCCCTTGATAACTCTCAATCTTCCTTCATTAGAGCTATTCCTATATCCTGCCTTGTCCAAAGTACCCAAAGATATCAAGTTCTTCCTTAACTTAGGAATATATCTGACATTCTCCAACTTTCTAACAACTCCATCATGCATCTGATTTTCATTGATCTAATACCTAAGAATATATCTGAAAACTTCTTCGCTGCTACTCTCCTCCAATGTGTCAAACCATTCTCGGATTACACACCGATATCCAAAATCCAATCTCTGGAAGCGTTAGTGCTGGATGTTACCACAAGTTCACAATCATCTTCATTGTTGATGACTATGCTGGTTGTGCTTGAACTTCTTGCCGTCACCCTTGCTTCCATCCTTTCTTTGTAGTTTCTTTTCAAGTGGTATGCAATACCACATCTGAAACAACCTTCTTTGTTCTTGGATTTTGTTGTACCCTTGCTGCCAGATTTATCCTCCTTACTCGTCAAATGACCTGCCTCCTTGCCCTTGTCATAAAGGCCTCCTTGAGAACTCTCGGTCATGCTACTCATCTTAATGTAAAATTGAATAGCTTCGGTAATCTCATCGTACTTGAAAGAATCCATACTCGAAACGAGTGTAGTGATAAACTGCTCGTATGAAGTTGGTAAAGATGTTAGCAGCATAACTGCTTTGTCCTCATCTTCAAATCTCACATACACCTTCGATAAATTTGTAACACAACTCTGAAACTTATTCAGATGTTCTTGTAGATACCCGTCTTCTTCCATACGAAGACTAAAGAGTTCCTCCTTTAAAAAAGTTTATCCGCGTCAGCCTCTTTAACATGGACTGTGTTAGCCGCCTTGACATTGTTTGTGATAGCCTCCTTGACATTGTCTGTGATAGCCTCCTTAACATTGTCCAATGTCTTGCTATTGTCCATATTCTCACCAATATGACATTTATTTGCATAAACCTTCTCAAGATAATCCCAGGTCTCTTTGCTGCTCAAGTTGTCACCTCTATCAGCCGCTACATGACCCAGCACATGATCTGCAAGAAACAACTTTGTTGTACTTCTTGCCTTGTCCATCTTCTGCCATACCTTATCTGCATACCAACTGCCGTATTCTCTAACCCGAGAACAGTCTCGTACAGATCTTGTAGAATCAGGACACTCTTCATCTTCCTCCGTCATAGCGTGAAGTCTTCTTTGCCTCTCGCATCTTCTGCTTCAACTAGGTCTTTGCTGCCCTCCATCGCAACACTTATTGTGGTTTAGCGCCCTAAGATCTCTTCTGGTCTTTACTGGTACATTATACGATTTAAGCAAAGCTGTAGGATAAATGAACTTGGAAAACAGAACACAACACACCAATTTTTATAGTGGTTCAACCACAATCTTGGCTTAAGTCCACTAACGTCATCTCTCTTGAGAGATCACTAGCACTATGGAGAATAACAACTTGATTACAAGTACGTATTGAAATCCCTATGTTAATCCCTAACTCCCTGCTAGATCTCTCTATCACCCTTGGTTCCTGGTTTTCTGTGTAATCTGTCATCATCTTAGAAAACCCCTTGCAGCTCCTATTTATACTGAATAGGAGCTGCTGATACAACATGGTTTAGGATTCCTAAACCTAATAGACATAAATATATTACAAATCCTAATAGAATCTTGAAAGACTAACTTTCCTAGAACTTATAGAAAAGCTACAACGCTGTCCCTTTCCATTCTATACTTGGATTTACCTGCTGAATCCTAACTTCAGATTGTATCAATGAGCCAAACAACACAACAAAAAACAACATGGTCTTCTCCTTTGACTGTCACAAGTGTTTGTCTTCCCATGTGCCACATTCCAAACCCAGAATTTTCACCTTAGTAGGGGCCTTGAAGCTCAAAATGAGCTTTGCAGGCTCAAAGAGTGGATCTGTTCCACATCTAACTAAGAAACTATGAAAAGATTTGCAAGAAAAATTCTCACTAGACTCAAGCTTCTCTCTTTTCATCCAGTTTGGATTCCACTAATTGAACATTTCCTAACTTAACCGTCAGCAAGGCAAATTCCTCAATTTCCAGGTCATTTAAGTTTCTTCTAAAACCAAAATCCCAATTCAACGGAAAACTTGCATGAACAATCAATCTTTCCACCACATAATTGACATATCTCGAAAGCCTAAACAACCTTGGAAATCAGAGACTCAAGGCTGATCCTTAAGCCAAGAATCTTTCGAGAACCTCACCCTTTTGCCATTTCCCACAACTAATTTGTGACATAGGGAGAAAGTGCTTAAACCAGCTGAAATATGTTTCTAAGGGCTTCAACTTGATCCACCCACAACTAGTTTAGAATCCTATCCATTCTCATCATACTCGTATTTAGTTCTTATCACAGCGTGCCACATGGATTCTCTCTCCAAAGGAAATCTCCAAAGCCATTTTCCTAGAAACTACCTATTTCTTGCTATTAAGTTTCCAATCCCAGTCCTCTTACTCTACTTTTCGAAACAATCTCTCAGCGAATCAAATGTCTTTCTTACCCTCCAACTCCGTCCCAATAGAAATTTTTCAGAAGAGATTCTAATCTCTTTGCCACTCCCACCGGAATTTGGAAAAGAGATAAATAATAAGTTGGAAGGCTGCTTAGAACTGCTTGGATCAAGGTCAACCTACCTCTCGATAGGAAAGCTTTTTTCCAACCCTCCAATCTCTTCTCGATTTTCCAAAATAAGGCTTTTTGGGTTGCCACCTAAAGGAAAGCCAAGGTATTTCATAGGCCAAGTTCCAACTTCACATCCTTGTTCATCAACTAGACTTTCTAATCTCTCAACCTCTGTGTTTATTCCAACTAGGGAACATTTAGATTTGTTGATTTTCATACCTGAAAGCAAACAAAAGCATTCTAAAACACTGTTTAGGTTGTTCCAGGACTGGTCACCATCTTTCAAAAAGAAGATTGTATCATCCGCAAATTGGAAACGAGTAATTTCAACATCTTCCCTCCCAACTACCAGTCCTTCAATCAGATTGAAATCTCTCGCCCTCTCCATAAGTCTATTGAAGACATCCACCACTAGAGTAAATAGAAAAGGTGATAAGGGGTCGCCTTGTCTTATTCCTCAAGAAGCTCCAAATTTACCCCTTGGTCTCCCATTTATCAAAATAGAGAAATTTGCCGACCGCAGACAACCTCCTACCCATTTCCTCCATCTTTCTCCAAAACCTTTGCTTTCCATAACGTAATCCAAGAAATTCCACTCTACATGATCATATGCTTTTTCAAAATCAATTTTAAAAACCAGCCCCTTCCTCTTTTTCTTCCTTGTCTCATCAACTACTTCATTAGCCACCAAAGGTGCGTCTAGAATTTGCTTCCCTTTAATGAACGCCCCTTGGACTGAGGAAATCGTTTCGCTTAAAACCTCTCTCAACCTCCAAGCTAAAACATTTGCAATAATCTTGTACAAACTTGTTATCAAACTAATAGGCATGTAGTCCCCCACTTTTAAAGAGTTAGCTTTCTTTGGTACAAGGCAAATGTACGTCTCATTTGTCACCTTATTCACCACTGTTTTTGTGGATGTTTATAGGTAGAACCTAATATTTCTCCTTTACCGGGTTACAATTCAAGAAATAACCCGTAAGTGTGGTCGATTATTAAATGTGCATCGTTTATTATGCTTGAAGTACTGTTTACAGGGTAAAAGCCCAGTCAGATTTGAGAAGCCACTCTGGGTCCTTTGTCAGGGCCCAGTTCATTGTAAAGTTGAGGAAAAGCAAGGGAGTTTATTCCCACATTGAAAAAGGACAAAGTGCTGCCTTTAATGCTACTATAAATACCGGCGCGGACCTCCCGGTAAAGAGGACGCAACTTCTTAACTATTCTTGAGTTTTCTGCTTAGCTAACAGTGTCTGACTTAAGCATCGGAGTGGCTTCCCTCGGTAAACCCGGGGACGCCTATTTGACGTGTTTGTTCTTTACACAGGAAAATTCGGAGTACAAGGAAGTTTGCTATTTCTGGAACCGCGCAACCCGCTAAAGGGATCGCGAGTTTACCCGAAAACAATTGGTGCTTTCACTGAGAGCTGAACTCAGGACCTCCCGTTTAATATTCATAAGGACGGTGGAAATGGCAGGAGAACAAGATCCAACTAGGAGGCTTAATTTCTCAGGGGATGATAACCCGGGGACCTCCGGGACCCAGTTTGGCCAAACAGATTTAGCAGCAGCATTTGAGCTCTTGAAAAAGGATTTCCTCGCTCAGAAGGAGCAATCTACTCGAGAACGTGCCGAGTTAATGACGGTAAGGGAGCAATTAGCGACTATCCAGGCCGAGCATGGGCTTCTTCAAGCAACCCTAACTCAAAGGGCGAATGCCGTTGGGACGTCAGCCAGACTTGCTGATATCATTACCCCAGAAGGGAATCCTCCGGGTTATGGAAACCCGCGAACTTTTGACAGTGCATACATACCACCCGCTATTCTCCCACCCACTGCCCACCCTAACCCAAATCCACAAATTATCCATCTCTCCAATGCTTTGTTTAATCACAATCTTACAGGACCTCCTCCACCTCCAGAGCCGGTGTTAAATCAACCACTTCCCCCAGCCGATACCCAGACTCAGCTACTCTTACAGTTGACGCAAACTGTGACCTAACTGGAGCAGCGTCTTAACTCGGGAACAGGACCACAGCAATACCAACCCTTTATTACCCGTGCAAGCCCATTCTCCACCCGGGTTCAAGCATACAAAAAGCCACCGGAAGCAAAGCCATTTAAGATTAAGAGATATGCCGGAACGGGGTGCCCGTATGCACACCTAGAGTTGTTCCAGTCTCAATTGGATTCAACCCGGTTCACAGATGCCAAAGCATGCCATGCTTTCCAGGAAACACTCAGCGAGGAGGCATTGAGTTGGTTCCTCAAGTTACCGGCTTTGTCAATAGAAACCTATGGTCAGCTGACACAGAAGTTCCTGTCCCGGTTTATCCTGCTGTCTAGTGCCAACCGAAGCACCACTTCATTATTCAAAGTCCAGCAAAGGGATGATGAGAGCTTGAAAGTCTTCGTAACCCGTTGGCTATCCACGACTTCCAAATGTGGGCACTTGGATGAGTCAGTGGCATCAGAGGCGTTCCTGCAGGCGCTCAAGCCAACCCGCTTTGTGGTGGAGCTCAGGAAGCAGCGGTTTAGGTGCTACGACGATTTAATTAATGAAGTAACTCGGCAAGCTCAAGCCGAGTATGACACCTTCGGGGAACGCCGGACGAATACCGGGTTCACAAGCCAGCGAGCTGATGGATGGAGAAGGGAAGGGCAGAATAAGAGTAGCCAGGGATACTACGGCAAAGGTTCAAACAGATCAAGGGAGAAGCCAAGAGAAGCTCCATACCCGAGACCTCCAGCCCAGGAAGCAAAAACTCCTTACATCCCGCGATATGAAGTGTTAACCAATTTGACTGCCTCCTATGAAGAAATTTGGAACCGCCATAGGAATGACATTCCCCCGGCTCCAAAAAGGAAGTTTCCCAAAAGGGCAGGGCCGGACAACGGGCAACATTGTGCCTACCACAACGAGTCTGGCCACACTACCGACCGGTGCTTTTCCCTTCGAAACACCATTGAATACATGATCCAGAACGGCAAGTTACAGCAGTATAAGTCACCCGTTACAGGTGTCAACCTGATTGAAGTATATGGGGAGATAATGACGATTCACGGGGGTGGCACCCAAGGAGTGTCCGGTCATCGGGCCAAAAGACTCTGCCCAAGAGGCCCGGAGTTAGAGATAATGTAGCTTCGTCAGGAATGCCGCAAGGAGCTGGTTCCTTGGGATACCGTGTCATTTTCTCACTCTGAAGACACGCTGAAAATGCATCACAATGATCCTTTCATTATCACTCTTCAGATTGACCATTGGAGAACTCGAAGGGTTCTAATAGACACGGGAGTCGCTGTCAGCGTCATGTTCAGCAGTTGCTATAAGGGGTTTAAAAGAGGGAGAGACAAGCTCTATAGAAACCACGAGCCATTGATCAGTTTTTCAGGTGAGACAACTCAACCGTTGGGGTCTGATCAGCTAACGGTTACAGTTGGAACCGGGCACCAATCCACAAGAATTGTAGTTCCCTTCATAATTGTGGACTGCCCATCATCCTACAATGCTATACTTGGGAGAGACGCACTTTGGGGCCTACAAAGTTTTATAGCGGGTCATATGCTGCTTATGAAGGTACCTACACCCGGGGGCTGGGTTACAATTCACGGAGACCAAGAAGCCGCTGTCAGATGCAACGCGATAGCAACAACTCAGTCCCAGCATGAGATGTTTTCAGCCGGTTTTTCTCTGTCCCCATTTGACAAACCCGATGACCCCAGAGATGACCCGGATTCTTTGCCCATCAGTAAGACGGCACAAAAGAAGAGCCAGAAGTATCCTGCCAAGTTCCCCCGGCCAGCCCCAATCGAGGCAACAGAATGGATTCAGATTTCAGAGGAATACCCGGAGAGGAAGATTTGCATTGGCACAGGCCTTGACCCAGAGGTCAGAACCCGGATGATTGAGCTGCTAACCCGGAAACAGAAGGTGTTTGCATGGTCATATGCAGACATGCCCGGGATTTCTCCAGAAGTTATGACGCATTCCCTCAATATTATCCCGGGTGTTAATCCGGTAAGACAGAAGCGTCGTGCATTTTGCGCAGAGAAGTACAAGGCCATTCAAGCAGAAGTTAAACGTCTTAAAGACATCGGGTTCATTGAAGATGCAACATACCCGGATTGGTTGGCCAATGTGGTGATGGTCAAGAAAGCAAACGGAAAGTGGAGGATGTGCGTCGACTACACAGATCTGAATAAGGCTTGCCCGAAGGATAGTTTTCCCCTTCCAAAGATTGATCAACTGGTGGATTCAACCGCGGGCCACCCCCAGTTGAGCTTTATAGATGCATACTCGGGATTTAACCAAGTTCCGATGGATCCCGCGGATCAACAACACACATCTTTTACAACAGACAAGGGGATGTATTATTACAAAGTGATGCCTTTTGGACTCCGGAATGCAGGAGCCACGTTCCAGCGCCTCGTAGTGGGCATGTTTGCAAACCAACTCGGGGATACTATGGAGGTTTATATAGATGATATGCTGGTCAAAAGCCGGGAAACAAGCAAACACCCGGATGACTTGGAGACCGTTATCGACATTGCCTGAGCAAGGGAATGAGATTAAACCCGGAGAAGTGTGTGTTCGGTGTTTCAGGAGGAAAGTTTCTCGGGTTTATGGTCAGCACTCGAGGAATTGAGGCAAACCCCGACAAAATTCAAGCCGTCTTGGCCATGGAACCGCCAAAAACCAGGAATGAAGTCCAGCAACTTACTGGCAGGCTGGTAGCCTTATCCCGGTTTATATCCAGGTTAACAGATAAATGTGCCCCCTTCTTCAAAATTCTCAAGAGTCAACACCGCGAGCGGATTACATGGCAGGAAGAGCACAATCAAGCTTTTGAAAAGTTGAAGGAATACTTGGCGTCAGTTCCTTCCTTGGCGTCTGATCAGCTAACGGTTACAGTTGGAACCGGGCACCAATCCACAAGAATTGTAGTTCCCTTCATAATTGTGGACTGCCCATCATCCTACAATGCTATACTTGGGAGAGACGCACTTTGGGGCCTACAAAGTTTTATAGCGGGTCATATGCTGCTTATGAAGGTACCTACACCCGGGGGCTGGGTTACAATTCACGGAGACCAAGAAGCCGCTGTCAGATGCAACGCGATAGCAACAACTCAGTCCCAGCATGAGATGTTTTCAGCCGGTTTTTCTCTGTCCCCATTTGACAAACCCGATGACCCCAGAGATGACCCGGATTCTTTGCCCATCAGTAAGACGGCACAAAAGAAGAGCCAGAAGTATCCTGCCAAGTTCCCCCGGCCAGCCCCAATCGAGGCAACAGAATGGATTCAGATTTCAGAGGAATACCCGGAGAGGAAGATTTGCATTGGCACAGGCCTTGACCCAGAGGTCAGAACCCGGATGATTGAGCTGCTAACCCGGAAACAGAAGGTGTTTGCATGGTCATATGCAGACATGCCCGGGATTTCTCCAGAAGTTATGACGCATTCCCTCAATATTATCCCGGGTGTTAATCCGGTAAGACAGAAGCGTCGTGCATTTTACGCAGAGAAGTACAAGGCCATTCAAGCAGAAGTTAAACGTCTTAAAGACATCGGGTTCATTGAAGATGCAACATACCCGGATTGGTTGGCCAATGTGGTGATGGTCAAGAAGGCAAACGGAAAGTGGAGGATGTGCGTCGACTACACAGATCTGAATAAGGCTTGCCCGAAGGATAGTTTTCCCCTTCCAAAGATTGATCAACTGGTGGATTCAACCGCGGGCCACCCCCAGTTGAGCTTTATAGATGCATACTCGGGATTTAACCAAGTTCCGATGGATCCCGCGGATCAACAACACACATCTTTTACAACAGACAAGGGGATGTATTATTACAAAGTGATGCCTTTTGGACTCCGGAATGCAGGAGCCACGTTCCAGCGCCTCGTAGTGGGCATGTTTGCAAACCAACTCGGGGATACTATGGAGGTTTATATAGATGATATGCTGGTCAAAAGCCGGGAAACAAGCAAACACCCGGATGACTTGGAGACCGTTATCGACATTGCCTGAGCAAGGGAATGAGATTAAACCCGGAGAAGTGTGTGTTCGGTGTTTCAGGAGGAAAGTTTCTCGGGTTTATGGTCAGCACTCGAGGAATTGAGGCAAACCCCGACAAAATTCAAGCCGTCTTGGCCATGGAACCGCCAAAAACCAGGAATGAAGTCCAGCAACTTACTGGCAGGCTGGTAGCCTTATCCCGGTTTATATCCAGGTTAACAGATAAATGTGCCCCCTTCTTCAAAATTCTCAAGAGTCAACACCGCGAGCGGATTACATGGCAGGAAGAGCACAATCAAGCTTTTGAAAAGTTGAAGGAATACTTGGCGTCAGTTCCTTCCTTATCCAGACCTAACCCGGGGGAAATACTCTATCTATACCTGGCGGTATCTCAAACGGCTGTCAGCTGTGCCTTGATAAGAAAGCCAGAGTCTGAAGAACTGCCGGTCTACTATACTGGAAAAGGATTCAATGATCCTGAAACTCGTTATCCAGATATTGAAAAACTGGCCCTGGCCTTGGTTGTAGCAGCAAGGAAGTTAAGACCCTATTTTCAAGCACATTTTATCCATGTGCTCACCAACCAACCACTACGGCAGGTTCTGCAAAAGCCGGCGACTTCAGGAAGACTGGTCAAGTGGGCAATTGAGTTGGGGGAGCATGACTTGCACTTTAAACCGCGAACGGCAATCAAAGGGCAGGCAGCAGCAGACTTCATTGCCGAGTTAATCCCAGCAGATTCATCAGTTGCTGAAACTCTTCCTACACAAGCTGAACCGGAGAGTTGGCAAATATTTGTAGATGGATCAGTCAATCAGAGGCAATGTGGAGCAGGCATTACATTGGTATACCCGGAGGGCAACATGTTTGATTATGCTCTACGTTTTAACTTCAAAGCATCAAACAACACGGCTGAGTACGAAGCCTTAATCAAAGGGCTCCAACTCGCTAAAGATATGGGCGCCCGGCATCTCCGCATACTGAGTGATTCACAACTGGTAGTGCAGCAGGTTAACGGCGGATTTCAGGCAAAGGAAGCACATCTTTCGTCCTATCAAAAGTTAGCGGCTTTCTTGCTGGAAAAATTTGACACCTTTGAGGTTACTCAGATACCGAGGCAGCAGAATGTGAGAGCAGATACTCTGGCTAGGATTGCAACAGGGGACGATTCCAATACCGAGTTTAAAGGCTTATTAGTCGAGAAATTGGAGAAACCAAGCATCACACTCTCCTTTTCTGAGATTTTCGCAGTGGAAGCAAACCCGCCACCATCTTGGATGGATGAGTTCATTAACTTCATCCAACATGGAACCCTACCTGAGGACCCGGTAGCGGCCAAACGACTACGGGTTCGAGCGGCGCAGTATAGTATCCGTGATGGGAAACTGTATCGACGAGGACATACTTTCCCTGATTTGAAATGTATTACACCCGAGGAAGGAGACCGGGTTTTGCAGTCACTTCATAGCGGGGTATGTGGAAATCACTTTGGAGCCCGTAACCTGGCTTTCAAAACCCTAAGAATGGGATATTACTGGCCTTCTCTGGAACACGATGCCAGAGTCGTCGTAGATTCCTGTCTTCAATGTCACCGATTTGCAAGCTTTCCCCGTGCCCCATCGGTCCTACTATCAGTAATCATTTCTCCATATCCATTTTGCATGTGGGGAATTGATTTCATCGGGCCTCTACCCACAGCTCCGGGACAGCTCAAACACGCCATTGTCTCAGTGGACTATAATTCCAAGTGGATAGAAGCTCAACCCCTGGCACGGATCACAACTGCAAATGTTAAGAAATTCCTTTGGAACAATGTCTTTTGCCGGTTTGGAATCCCAGAGACGTTTATCACAGATAACGGGACGCAGTTTGACAATGATGAGTTCCGGGAATTCTTACATTCCAATGGGACAAAGGTGCTATATGCCTCCCCTGCACACCCGCAGACTAATGGACAAACTGAAGCTGTTAACAAGCTCATCAAGCAAGTTCTGAAGAAGAAGCTGGAGGACGCAAAGGGTTTATGGGCTGAGAAACTTCCAGAGGTTTTGTGGGCACTTAGGACAACTCCGACAGAAGCCAATGGGGAGAGCCCATTTCTTATGACCTTTGGCTCTGAGGCAGTGATCCCGGTAGAGATGGAAGTCCCGAGTGACCGGGTACAACTGTTTGACAGGGAAACCAACAATGAAGGCATCCGCCTTAACTTGGACCTCATGGAGGAACGCCGGGAGCGTGCACATATCCGAAATATCAACAAGAAGCAAAAAGTGGCTAAACATTACAATTCCCGGGTTATCAAGCGCCCACTCAAACTCGGGGATTGGGTAATGAAGGAGGTTATCCCTAAGCCAACGGGGTTCAAAGCTCCATGGGAGGGTCCATATGAAATTGTTGAAGTCGTGGGCCCGGCAACGTTTTACATCAGGGGTACAGATGGAGTTACGCTTCCACGACCATGGAACGCCCAACATCTACATCTCTTCCCCAAATAGGTACCAAGTTATCTATAATGTCCAAATTTATTGTTTATGATGTTGTATATAAAGCCTTTCAGGCCCACAATGCATGAAACCCCCTACCGGGTTATGTTTATCAAACAGTTTGTTGAAGTGAATGCAGCCTTTAGCGGCCCTACTTGTATGCCTTAACCGGCATTCTCCGGTCTACATGACGTGAAATATTGCAAGCCTTAACGGCCTTATTTCACTGTCAAACCCGGCATTCTCCGATAATCTCCGGTCTACATGACGTGAAATATTGCAAGCCTTAACGGCCTTATTTCACTGTCAAACCCGGCATTCTCCGATAATCTCCGGTCTACATGACGTGAAATATTGCAAGCCTTAACGGCCTTATTTCACTGTCAAACTCGGCAATCTCCGATAATCTCCGGTCTACATGTCGTGAAATATTGCAAGCCTTAACGGCCTTATTTCACTGTCAAACTCGCCAATCTCCGATAATCTCTGGTAATCTCCTTGACTTGAAATATTGCAAGCCTTTCACGGCCTTATTTCAGTCTTTGAAAGTCCTAACGGACCCGTACAGCCCTAGCGGCACTATTTTTATTAAACATGCCAAACCGGCAATATGCGTACATTTTGTCAACACTTGTATATTATGCATCACAAATACCGTGTTATTCGACAGGAAGCCATAACGGACCGGTACAGCCCTACCGGGCCTATTGTTATTTTATAACGATAACATGCCAGACCGGCACTATGTGTAAATTTTATCTACACTTGCGAGATATGCATCAACTCAACTTGTTATTTTACAGGGAACAAGTGTTATAGAAAGACATTCCCCCGCAAGGCCTTAGCGGCCCATGGAAGTCCTAATGGACCCATATATCCTAGCGGCACTATATTTATTCACATGTCAAACCGGCATTATATGTAAATTTTTGTACTGTGTATCAGGTTACCGTGTTATGTCACAGGAAGAGTTATGCGAAGGAAAAGTTTGATTACTTCAAAAAGATCAATTACAAAAAGTAGCGAACCGCTACAGGTAAACTCTAATCTATTACAGTAAAAACAAAAAAGCTTAAGGCTCCAATTCATGGCGCGGCCGACCCGCTACCCCCGCCAGTGCTCGACCCGCCACGTCCTCCCCGGGGCTGTATGATGAACTGACCCCTACGGAGAGGTGGCCGGTTTCGAGGACCACCCACAATCCCACCACGGGAAGTACCTCTCCGTCGGCGGCGCAATTCTTCAAGTCCGCTACCATCCTCTGGATGGCCACGTCCGCCATTCCCGCGCTCGCCAACTCTTCCATTATCTCAGTAGTGTCCCGGTGCTGCTTTCTCTCCCTCCTCTCTTTCCTCTCCTTCCTTCTCTTCCTCCTCTCGGACCTCGCCGAGCTGGAGGCCTCCCGGGGGCGTTTGCGAGACGGAACGGGCTCCACTTCATGAACTTCGTCACTCCCGTCACTCCCCTCCAGGTTCTCACTCCCTATCCCCCTTTCCAACCCTCCAACCTCTTCACCCACGTCGTCATCCTCTTCGGTAAACTCCTCACCGGGGAGCACATACGAGGGAACCGCGCTCATCACCGGCTCTTCAGTCTCTTCATCGGCGACGGAAGATCCCCTTCCCGGTTCTTCAAATAGCGGGTTATCATCCGCCTCCGAGGGATTCCCTTCAACTTCCTCTCCCTCCTGGCAAACCTCTGGCCCGAGAACCTCAGCCAAGTACTCGGGGACCTCGTTGTAGTGCAAGGCGTCAACATGGAACTGCTGAACATCCCCTTGCTCGGCGTCTGGGCGCAGGAAAGCCGCTTTTGTCGTCAGGTCGATATCGTATGTTAGACCATCCGCCCCTTGCGTCCGGATCCCGGCCCATACAGCTTGGTCCTCGAAGCCGTCGTATATTCCCGGGTTCTTCCGTTTCGTGAACTCCATCGGAAGAAGAGCTGCAACAAAAGACATAACCCGTTAGACAAGAGCATTTGACAACAAAAGTTGAAGGGACACGATACAAACCTGGGAGCTCCATCAACCGGCACCTACTGTACACATACAGCCTTAAAGCCGGTACGAACTCCGGTCATCTTGACCCCGGAAGGCCCATAGCATCCTCCGGATCCTCTTCTCCATCACCGGCTCCAAAGGAATATCGGGGACGTCTGCGACACAAATAACATAAGCATAACTCGGAATGGAGAAAAGAAATAAACCCGGAGGGAGAAGACTTACTCATCAGTTGTTGGAAATCGACCGGTACTTGGAGCGCGTAGTCCGGGTTTTGAAAAAACTTCTCTCCCTCCAAGTCCTGCTCACCGAAGATGGCAGGTCCTCGAAGATCTTCTTGAAAACCGCTTTGGACTTCAGTTGGATGTTCCCACTGAAACCCGCCTTCCGGGAGTACTCGGCCCGGTACATGGCGTGTAACTCGTGATAGGTGGGCATCTGCTGCTTCAACACCTTGTACATAACGCACAACCCTAGTAGCTGCCTCCACATGTTCGGGCCAACTTGCCCGATTGCGAAGTTGCTCGCAGCCAGGAGGTACTGCACCTCCACCTTTAGCGGGAGTGACAGGCCGCAGCGTAGCTGGTACTCGTGGCATAGCGTCCACCCATCCCCGGGAGCGAAGAACTGATCCTCGGGTTCTAAAGGCCGAATTTCCACAGACTCGGGGATCTTCCAGTTGCTCCTTAGCTCCACAATCTCCTCCGCGGTCAGTGAGTACCAGGGAGGGTCGAGAGCGGTCCCATCAGTGAAGGTTACAGAGGCAAACTCGGGGACGTGCGTGTCCATTGCGGGGTTTGTCATCTGCAAAACCAAAAACACGGGAACGTCGTTAGAACCCCAGATAACCCGGCGACCACAAGGATAAATTCACAGACACTAACGCAGAAACCCAGATTGGAACCCAGAAACAGTACACATAATCGATCCAAAACACTCAAAAACAACGGAAGAAAAAACAGTACCTTACTTGTGAGGGTTTGAAGGGCTTTTGAGATCGATTTGAGTTTGGGAATCCAACAAGCACAGCGACAACAGAGAACAAGAGCAAAAAGCACGAAAAAGTTATCGGTTTGGAAGGTGAGACAAAACTGTCACCCTCAACCCCTATTTATACAGTTAAAGGCGTGCACTGAAGGGACGTTTCGGTTTTTCGAGAAAATCGCCACGTGTCATGCATGCCGCGTCCCAAAACCGAAAAACTTTTCAGTTTCCCCCCACTTCAAACTGAAAACTTTTCAGTTTCCCCCACTACAACCCGGAGACGTCGTTTTCAATTCTCAAAGTGAACGTGTCTGCGGGGTACCCTTGCGTACGGACTTGGGGGACTGGGTACACCGGGTCTGGATGCTAACTTTGTAACCCGGTAAAGAAATGATTTCAAGTCCCCACCCAAGCGTACCCCTTGACTGAGGACTTGGGGGACTTGTTTATAGGTAGAACCTAATATTTCTCCTTTACCGGGTTACAATTCAAGAAATAACCCGTAAGTGTGGTCGATTATTAAATGTGCATCGTTTATTATGCTTGAAGTACTGTTTACAGGGTAAAAGCCCAGTCAGATTTGAGAAGCCACTCTGGGTCCTTTGTCAGGGCCCAGTTCATTGTAAAGTTGAGGAAAAGCAAGGGAGTTTATTCCCACATTGGAAAAGGACAAAGTGCTGCCTTTAATGCTACTATAAATACCGGCGCGGACCTCCCGGTAAAGAGGACGCAACTTCTTAACTATTCTTGAGTTTTCTGCTTAGCTGACAGTGTCTGACTTAAGCATCGGAGTGGCTTCCCTCGGTAAACCCGGGGACGCCTCTTTGACGTGTTTGTTCTTTACACAGGAAAATTCGGAGTACAAGGAAGTTTGCTATTTCTGGAACCGTGCAACCCGCTAAAGGGATCGCGAGTTTACCCGGAAACAGTGGACTTCAGCCAAGACATCCAATACCTCTCTCTTGATAATTTCCCAATATCTTTGCAGGGCTGCAAATGAAAACCCATCTAGACCTGGAGATTTATCAGTGCCACACTCAAACACAGCCCTTTTAACTTCTTCAAACGGTCTCTCTGGCCAAATTGCCTTTTCTGCAGTACAGGGTTCCGATGAAGGCCTTCAATTCTGAAACTTATTTCCTCTTGACTTGAATAAAGATTCTTGTAATAGCCAATTATTTCTTCCTCTATTAAGGATTCATCTTCAATTACACTGCCATTACTTAGTTCTATCCTTTCAATTAAATTTCTTTTCCTTCTGCCATTGACTAGCTTATGGAAAAATCTGGTATTTTATTCTCCTTCTTTAGCCCAAGACAACTTAGCTCTTTGCTTCCAATAAGTCTCTTCTCTCACTGCCAACTCCAAACACCCTCTTACCTGTTCCCTCTCCCTTTTTTATTGCACATTTGCCTGCCCTTCTTTCTTCATCATCCAGCTCACTTATTCTTGCTTCCACCTCTTTCTTTTCTTTCCCAATGTCACCAAAAGTCTATACTCCATGTCCTCAGCTTACTATTCATGACCTTGAGCTTTCTCATGAATCTAAAGCCTTCCCAACCATCACAGTTTACTTCTTCCCACCAATTTTTAAAATTTTCTTTCAAGGAAGGATGTAACAACCACATTCTCAAACCTAAAAGGTGTAGAGCCTCATTTGGCAGCTGTGTCGAGCAAAATAGGGCAGTGATCAGATGTTACCCTCGTAAGAGCCAATTGTCTTGAGTTTGAAAACATCAACTCCCAATCTGCAGAATACAAGAATCTATCAAGTCTGCACCAAATCTCATTCTCCCTTAGATTAGACCACGTGAACTCTGCTCTTTGAAGACTTGGACCACAGAGATTTGTCTCCCGGATAAAGTCATTGAACCCCCGCATGCTTCGGGATATTCTGCCCCCACTTGACTTTTAAGAAGGGAATCGGACTACATTAAAATCCCCACCTAGGCACCACTTACGTCTACATAACCCAAACAACCCTGCTAGTTCCTCCCAAAATTGTACTCTTTTTCTGTATCTGTTTGGTCCATAAATTCCTGAAAGCCACTAATCCAAACCATCGACTCCAATCTTTATCGATATAGAGTAAACCCTGACAACCGATTCAATCACATAAACACATTTAATATTCCAGACTATCACCACACCACCAGATCTGCCTCAAGATGGGATTGCTACCCACTCTTTGTACCGTGCACCCCAAATGCTGCTAATTAGCCTTTGATCAATTTCACCCTTATTTGTTTCCTGTAAGATTACTATATCAACCCCACTTTACATCAGCATGTTTTTTTATCACCCTTCTTTTATTCTTACTTCCCAACCCTCTTACATTCCAACTTAGAATCTTCATTTAAAACCTGTGTTCCCTCAATTCGACGTTGTCAAATGACTTCAAAATTGTCGAATCCCTCTTATCCTTTGCATCAGGACTATTCTTGCTCTTTTGTTTTTCCTTGCATACACCATCTTCATTGGAGCTAAGAACTTTCCGAATTTTCCTATTGGTTGTAGGCCTGTGAAATTCCTTTGAGAATGGAGTGAGAAACCGTTGGCCGGTCATATTCCTTCCTTTCTCTATAATTCTTGGGTATCGGATGACCTTCCTTCCCCACTCGCATAACTTCTCCATTTTCCACAGGAGCATCTGTTATAACATTGTTTGTCTCTTAGACAAAAAGACCCTTCCCATCTTCCACACTTCCTTCTACTTGAGTCGCTGCTAGATCGCTACTGGTTGTCTGCCCTTCCATAAAATCTCCTAAACTGAAGCCTAGATCTTCCAACAGGTTCCTATCTTCTATTCCTTCATGGGAGGAAAATTTTGCATCACTGCAATCGTCTTCCAAGCTACCTGATCCAATCAAATCATCTAAAGCAAAATCTGCATCAAAGTTTTCCTCCCCTTCTTTTTCTGGCAAATTTTCTACTTGGTTTGAAATCCATTGTCTTTCTTCCTTTTCCACTTCTTCGAAGGAATCTTTATTTCCTCCAACTTCTTTTTCAAGACATGGAAGCATTTCTCTTGTTCATCTTCAGCTTCAACTTCTTCAAATTCATCTTCCTCTTCTTTTAACACTGAATCCCAACATGCACTTTTGTCTTTAAAGGATTGTTCAGTTTGTAAAGATCTTCTACTTCCAAACTCTTCAGGCTTCAATACCTTAAATGAAGTTTGGGATTCAAACTTGGGAACCCATCCAACCCAGCTGACCAATTGCTGCCTTTTCTCATATCACCTTCACTCACAAACTCCTGCCTTGCTTACCCTTGTCTTCATTAAAACTTTTAGATGAACCTCTCTTTCTAGAGGAAGCTGTTTGAGTGCAACAAACTGCTTTCACTTCTTGAGGCTCTAAATCTCCTGAATTAAGAGGGGCTTTTTCGAAACCAGGAAACAATTGATGCAGCATATTAAAACTTGACTTTGAGCCCAATAAAGGTGTTGGGCCAACTTGCCCAATTCTCAATGAGCTGTCATTAATGTTCTTTTTCAGAGACTGCGCTCCAGCAGTAATTAAAGTACCCTGCATGCTTAACTGATTGCTATTCTCAGTATATATCCTCTCCCCTTCCAAAGTTGACTTCTCCCAAGAAATCTTTGCAGCTTCCAAAGCATTTTCAAAATCACTATTAGAGACCTCTTGCCTCATCATTAAGAGGCCACTTGTCACAACAGCCTTAAATGAATCAACTTCTGGCAACTTGGAGCTCGCCGGAAACCTTTCTGCACCACCTTTTGCCTATATTTCCAACCACCCCATCTTCAATAGTGCAACTCCCCCTATCTCTGTCAATTTCTTTTTACATAGAAAGTGGAATTGTAGTTCCTTCCTCCTTACCTTGGCAGGTTGAATTGCTGGTGAAATTGACTAAATACGAACAACGTATGATTAGCTACCTTCAGTCAGCTTCACCAGTTCCAGCAGAAAGCCGTTCTCATTCCCTTTGACTCTGATTCGAGCTTCAAACAGGTGCTTTAAACCAACTGTCCTGTAATCAACTTCAAGCAGACCGCCACAAATATCACTCATCTTTTTGAAATGTTTATGTGACCACCAATGAAGTGGAACCTCCACAGCTCACCACCTTCGGGTTGTTTGACAACCTTGTGCCCAATCAAAAGGAAAGATCTCCAGATGCCCCATCGACGGAACATTTCTGTGACTAATTATCTGTTCTGCTCTATTGTTTTGATAAGGATTTTATTGTATCCTCCAAGTTCTGCACCTCAGGACTTCCTTGTTTTGTGAGACAACAGTTGCTTTCTAACTGGGTGTTTGGAGACTGATTCTCTGTGCTTGGACCACCATGAAGTCTTCTTTGCCTCTTAAAGGCTTGATAAATGATCTCACATCTTCTGCTTCGACTATGCCTTTGCTGCCTTCCATTGCAAAGTACCAGAGCCGAAGCTCTGATACCACTTATTGTGGTTTAGGGCCCTAGGATCTTTTCTGGTCTTTACTGGTACTTTATACGATTTAAGCAAAGCTATAAGATAGATGAACTTGAAGAACATAAACACAGCACACCAATTCTTATAGTGTTTCAGCCAAAATCCTGGCTCACGTCCACTTATGTGATCTCTTAAGAGATCACTAGCACTATAGAGAATAACAACTTGATTACAAGTACCTACTGAAATCCCTATGCTAATTCTCAACTCCTTGCTAGATCTCTCTATCACCATTGTCTCCTGGTTTTCCGTGTTATCTATATCTTAACCCTACAAAACCCCCTGCAGCTCCTATCTATACTGAATAGGGGCTGCTGATAAAATTATGTTTAGGACTCCTAAACCTAGTAGGCAAATCGTAACAGAATCTTGAAAGTTTACTTTCCAAGAAATTATAGAAAATCCTTTCCTTTCTGAACTTAGATTCACCTGCTGAATCCTAACTTCCAAATCATATCAACGACCCAAAAACACAACACCATCATGTGCCATAGTCTTCCAAAAATAACTCATGAATCAAACATCACGATCAAACACGGTAGTTTGAGGCAAACCGTGCAACCGAACAACCTTATGCAGGAAAAGCTTGGCCACCTCAGATGCGTCAAATGTCTTAGAGCAAGGAAGAAAGTGAGCCCTTTAGAAAACCGGTCCACAACCACAAATATGGAATCATGTTCCTGCAGTCTTAGGCAGCCCAAGCACAAAATCCATGCTAATATCTTGCCAAGGAGTATGTGGTACAGGTAACGGGGTGTATACCTTATGTTTTGCCTCCTGCGCTTTGCCAGTTGACATGTACGGCAGCGTTTAACAATTTTAGACACAACGTGCTTAAGACTAGACCAAAAGAATCGATCGTCCACAAGTCTAATAGTCTTGTCTCTTCCAAAATGACCAGCAACCCCACCAGCATGTGAGGAATACAAAGTTTGGTTCCTTTAAAAAGAATCCCTTCTTGAAGAACAAACTCGGTGCTTTTGGATTGTTTTTTTTTTCTAAGATAGCTGCATATACACTCCCAAAATCTGGACAACTCAAATATTCTTCTTTTAGATAATCGAAACCAGCCACTTCCACACTGATCGTGTGTAAGTGAATTCCTGCGGCTAAGAGCATCTACCACCTTATTCTCCATTCCAGACTTATGTTTCAGCACAAAATTGTACTCTTGAATAAATTCAGCCCACTTTGCATGTCTTGGGTTTAGTTTCTTCTGAGAATTGAGATAACGCAGAGCGTCATGATCAGAAAATAAGACACTCTTGTGGCAGCAAATAATGTCTCCAATAACGCAGAGACTGGACCGCTGCAAAAAAACTTCATTAAGCACTTTTAGAGGTTTGCAAACAACTTCTCTGTTCTAAGAACTAAGCAGACTTGCTTCAAGTGATCAAGGTGCTCCTCTTGGGATTTACTATAAATGAGGATATCATCAAAATAGACAACCAGAACTTACCCTTGTATGGCCTTAAAACTTGTGTCACAACTCATGAATGTGCTGGGTGCGTTAGTTTGCCCAAATGGCATGACTAACCGTTCATACAAATCATCCTTTGTTTTGAAGGCATGCATCACCTGGTCAGATGCGAATCTGGTGATAACCACTCTTCAAATCAATCTTAGAAAGATTGTAGCTCCTGCCATCATGTCCAGCATGTCATCAAGAAGAACAAAACAATCAGTTTTGGTAGATATCATTGTCGTTGGTTTTTGGAGAACCCAAGAAGAACAAAACAATCAGTTTTGGCAGATTTTGTGAACATCCGTTTTCCGCTATCTTTTAAGAACTTGTTAAAACTACCACAAAATAAACTGAAATTTCTTACAAAACTGTTGTAATATGATAAGATATCATTGTCGTTGGATTTAGGAGGACCCAGGAAGAACAAAACAATCAGATTTGGCAGATTTTGTTAACATCCATTTTTCACGATCTTGTGGGAACTTGTTAAAAGTTTCAAAAAACGAACTGAAATTTCTTACAAAACAGATATAATAAGCTAAGAGATCATTATCGTTGGATTTAGGTGGACCCAAGAAGAACAAAACAATCAGTTTTGGCAGATTCCGTGAACATCCATTTTCCACTATCTTGTAAGAACTTGTTAAAAGTTCCAAAAAAACGAACTGAAATTTCTTACAAAACTGAAATAACAAGCTAAGAGATCATTGTCGTTGGATTTAGGAGGACCCAGGAAGAACAAAACAATATGTTTTGGCAGATTTTGTAAACATCCATTTTTCAGGATCTTGTAAGAACTTGTTAAAAGTTCCAAAAAACGAACTGAAATTTCTTACAAAAATGATATAACAAGCTAAGAGATCATTATCGTTGGATTTAGGTGGACCCAAGAAGAGCAAAACAATAAGTTTTGGCAGATTCCGTGAACATCTATTTTCCACTATCTTGTAAGAACTTGTTAAAAGTTTCAAAAAACGAACTGAAATTTCTTACAAAAATGATATAATAAGCTAAGAGATCATTGTTGTTGGTTTTCGGAGGACCCAAGAAGAACAAAACAATCAGTTTTGGCAGAATCCGTGAACATCCATTTTCCACTATCTTGTAAGAACTTGTTAAAGTTCCAAAAACGAACTGAAATTTCTTACCAAAACTGATATAATAAGCTAAGAGATCATTGGGGTTGGATTTAGGAGGACCAACGACTATGATATCTTAAGAACTTGTTAAAACTACCACAAAACAAACTAAAATTTCTTACCAAAACTGATATAAAACCAACGACTATGATCTCTTAGCTTATTATAACAGTTTTGTAAGAAATTTCAGTTTATTTTGTGGTAGTTTTAACAAGTTCTTAAAAGATAGTGGAAAACGGATGTTCACGGAATCTGCCAAAACTGATTGTTTTGTTCTTCTTGGGTCCACCTAAATCCAACGACAAAGATCTCTTAGCTTATTATATCAGTTTTGTAAGAAATTTAAGTTTATTTTGTGGTAGTTTTAACAAGTTCTTTAAAGATAGTGGAAAACGGATGTTATGTTTTTTGGAACTTTTAACAAGTTCTTACAAGATCGTGAAAAACGGATGTTTACAAAATCTTCCAAAACTGATTGTTTTGTTCTTCCTGGGCCCTCCTAAATCCTAACACAATGATCTCTTAGCTTATTATATCAGTTTTGGTAAGAAATTTCAGTTCGTTTGTTGGAACTTTTAACAAGTTCTTAGAAGATCGTGAAAAACGGATGTTTACAAAATCTGTCAAAACTGATTGTTTTGTATTTCTTCGGTCCTCCTAAAACCAACGACAATGATCTCTTAGCTTGTTATATCATTTTTGTAAGAAATTTTAGTTCATTTTTTGGAACTTTTAACAAGTCCTTACACGATCGTGAAAAACGGATGTTAACAAAATCTGCCCAAACTGATTGTTTTGTTCTTCCTGGGGCCTCATAAATCAAACGACAATGATCTCTTAGCTTGTTATATCAGTTTTGTAAGAAATTTCAGTTCGTTTTTTGGAACTTTTAACAAGTTCTTACCAAATAACAATCACACATAAGGAAATCCAAAGAATTCATCAAATCACATAAGAACATCGATAGTTTGTTACAAAATTCAGAAATAACATTGAATATAAATACTGAATTTGAAACAAATATAAAGACAACCATGAATCTTGGACTGACTTAGGAGTGGAGATCGATGCTTGGATGCGAGCAACGGCTGTGTTGATGAAGGAGGGAGGGCGGCTGCCTTGCGGAAGAGATGAGGACGAGATGGTGTGGCTGTATGTGAGAGGAAGGAGAGGGGCGGAGCTACTGTATGGGAAGAGGGGAGGACGAGATGTGGAGAGAGGAGAGAGCCGAGCTGCTGCTATGTTTGTCTGTAAAGGGATCGACCCTTTTTGGTTCTCTTCTCCTCCTTTTATAGTGTTATGTCGCCCCCTTGAAGTTCTCTCATCCCTTGATTTAATCTTGATCCAACGGTCAAGGAAATTACCCAACAGAATAATAAAAACTTGTTAGGAAATTTCCAGAATTTTCTTACGCACAAAGGTGATGAATTCAGCTGCATTTGTAGGCTAGGTTCATTGCTTGTTCTCCACACAAATCAGCCCCTTTAGTTCCTTGTTTTGCCGAAAATTAACTCCATTCTTCCAATTTTGGTGCACCATTTAATGTTCTGAAAAGGAAAGGAATAAAATCATAATAATTTGGCTTTTAGACAAAAGGAATTTAAGGAATTAATTTCATAAATTTCAGATTTGAATTGCAAATTATCTCCCTTAATTTAGACAATGAAAACATGTCTTAAAAAGCCCTTTTAAATTCGGCAAGAAACCCCATCATTTTCCTTGATTTATGGCGACACAACTTAGTCCAAATCCATGTAGGATTTGACTTCCTTGCTTCATGTGGAATCCCTGTCACAAAAGGAAAGAAAGTTTTCAAAATAAATTAGGAAAGTCAGAATAGGAAAGATTCAAAGATAGTTAGTTTCCCAAATCAAATAAGGAAAATTTCTCTAATCAAATTAGGAAAGTTTTCCAAAATGAAATAGGTAACTTTTCCCTTTTCAAAATAGGAAAGTTTCCTAAACTACTTATCCTCGACTTTTGCGACTCATTGAGTTTCCTAGTTGCACCAGGAATCCTTCTTTGATTAGGAATCCGCTCGTTTCCCTTGTTTTAGCCTTATTTCATGTGAACCTGCCTTTATTGACTCTAAAACACAAAACATGTTAGAAATGAAGTTATTAAGGAGATAACAAAGCTAAATAAGGTAGGAAATACATTAAAAACATAGAATTTTATGCTCTTATCACCTGAAAAATGGTTGTTTACAAAATCTGCCAAAACTGATTGTTTTTTTCTTCCTGGGTCCTCCTAAATCCAACGACAATGATCTCTTAGCTTGTTATATCAGTTTTGTAAGAAATTTCAGTTCGTTTTTTGGAACATTTAACAAGTTCTTACAAGATATTGGAAAATGGATGTTCACGGAATCTGCCAAAACTGATTGTTTCATTCTTCTTGGGTCCACCTAAATCCAACGATAATGATCTCTTAGCTTATTATATCTGTTTTGTAAGAAATTTCAGTTCGTTTTTTGGAACTTTTAACAAGTTCTTACAAGATCCTGAAAAATGGATGTTTACAAAATCTGCCAAAACTGATTGTTTTGTTCTTCCTGGGTCCTCCTAAATCTGACCACAATGATCTCTTAGCTTATTATATCAATTTTGTAAGAAATTTCAGTTCGTTTTTTGGAACATTTAACAAGTTCTTACAAGATATTGGAAAATGGATGTTCACGGAATCTGCCAAAACTGATTGTTTTGTTCTTCTTGGGTACACTTAAATCCAACGATAATGATCTCTTAGCTTATTATATCAAGAGAAAAATGCACCAACATTGTCCGAAGACTTGGTGGACAATCTATATGATACCCAGATTTTCAAATGTATCAAAACGGTACCCGAACTTGCATTTTTGTATTGACGTCGTACCTATGGATGTTTTCCGTCACCTCTCCGTCAGTTCATAGCACAAGTGAACTGAGGTAGCTTGAGGTGGATCATCAACAGGTACAAAACTCTGCCGTCAGTTCTTTTTCTCTCTTTATTTTCTTTTCTGGGGGTTCTTCTCCTGGTCTGGGCTCGATCTCCAGCATCACACCACCACCACCTCGCACCAGCAGAGACGCCACCAGCCACCATCTCTGCCGCCGTGAAGTAGCGCCTGTTTCCACACGAGGAGCTGCGCTCCGTCCCTCAGTCTCAGGCCTCCTCTCGGCGCTCTACCGGTGGCCACAGCGTCGCGTCGACGTCGCCAACTTCATGTTGGTCTCAGCTTTCGGTTAGAAGCCCGGATGAGAGAGAAAATGAGGAGAGAAAGTGTATAGGTTCCGATCTAGGTCATGACGGCGAGCACGAGAGGTGTTGGTAGCTTCGCCTTGAGCTTGTGGACGTCCCTATGGCGTTTATTCTCCAAGAGGAGCTTAGTGGAGAGAGAATCGAAGAGGAGAAGCAGTCGAGATTTTCGGGTCATGGTTTGGTGTTCTTCGGTCACCGGCGAAGGCAATTGAGGTATGAAAGATGATCCACTATTCTAGCTCTACGTTTCTGTATAATTGAAATTAAGTTTGGATGAGTTTTTGGAGATGATGGATTTTGGCAGAGGATCACCGTGTGGTAGCTGCGGTGTATGACGGTGATTGTGTATAATTTCACCTCAAGCTACCTCAGTTCACTTGTGACATGAACTGACGGAGAGGTGACGGAAAACATCCATAGGTACGACGTCAATACAAAAATGCAAGTTCGGGTACCGTTTTGATACATTTGAAAATCTGGGTATCATATTGATAGTCCACCAAGTCTTCGGACATTGTTGGTGCATTTTTCTCTTATATCAATATTGTAAGAAATTTCAGTTCGTTTTTTGAAACTTTTTAAAAAGTTCTTACAAGATATTGGAAAATGGATGTTCACGGAATCTGCCAAAACTGATTGTTTTGTTCTTCCAGGGGCCTCCTAAATCCAACGACAATGATCTCTTAGCTTGTTAAATCAGTTTTGTGAGAAATTTCAGTTCGTTTTTTGGAACTTTTAACAAGTTCTTACAAGATCCTGAAAAATGGATGTTTACAAAATCTACCAAAACTGATTGTTTTGTTCTTACAAGGTTGTCGTTGGTTTTAGGAGGACCCAAGACGAACAAAACAATCAGTTTTGGCAGATTTTGTGAACATCCGTTTTCCACTATCTTTTAAGAACTTGTTAAAACTACCACAAAATAAACAGAAATTTCTTACAAAACTGTTGTAATATGATAAGATATCACTGTCGTTGGATTTAGGAGGACCCAGGAAGAACAAAACAATCAGTTTTGGCAGATTCCGGGAACATCCATTTTTCCAATATCTTGTAAGAACTTTTTAAAAGTTTCAAAAAACGAACTGAAATTTCTTACAAAACTGATATAATAAGCTAAGAGATCATTGTCGTTGGATTTAGGAGGACCCACGTAGAACAAAACAATCAGTTTTGGTAGATTTTGTAAACATCCATTTTTCAGGATCTTGTTAGAACTTGTTAAAAGTTCCAAAAAACGAACTGAAATTTCTTACAAAACTGATATAACAAGCTAAGAGATCATTGTGGTTGGATTTAGGAGGACCCGGGAAGAACAAAACAATCAGTTTTGGCAGATTTTGTAAACATCCATTTTTCAGGATCTTGTAAGAACTTGTTAAAAGTTCCAAAAAACGAACTGAAATTTCTTACAAAACTGATAAGAGATCATTGTCGTTGGTTTTAGGAGGATCCAAGAAGAGCAAAACCATAAGTTTTAGCAGATTTTGTTAACATCCGTTTTTAAGGATCTTGTAAGAACTTGTTAAAAGTTCCAAAAAATGAACTGTAATTTCTTACAAAACTGATATAACAAGCTAAGAGATCATTGTCGTTGGTTTTAGGAGGATCCAAGAAGAGCAAAACCATAAGTTTTAGCAGATTTTGTTAACATCCGTTTTTCACGATCTTGTAAGAACTTGTTAAAAGTTCCAAAAAACGAACTGAAATTTCTTACAAAAATGATATAATAAGCTAAGAGATCATTGTTTTGGTTTTCAGATGACCAAGAAGAGCAAAACAATCAGTTTTGGCAGATTCCGTGAACATCCATTTTCCACTATCTTGTAAGAACTTGTTAAAAGTTCCAAAAAACGAACTGAAATTTCTTACAAAAATGATATATTAAGCTAAGACATCATTGTCGTTGGATTTAGGAGGACCCAGGAAGAACTAAACAATCAGTTTTGGCAGATTTTGTGGACATCCATTTTCCACTATCTTGTAAGTGATAAGAGCATAAAATGCTATGTTTTTAATGTATTTCCTACCCTATTTAGCTTCGTTATCTCCTTAATAACTTCATTTCTAACATGTCTTGTGTTTTAGAGTCAATAAAGGCAGGTTAACATGAAATAAGGCTAAAACGAGGGAAACGAGCGGATTCCTAATCAAAGGATTCCTGGTGCAACTAGGAAACTCAATGAGTCGCAAAAGTCGAGGATAAGTAGTTTAGGAAACTTTCCTATTTTGAAAAGGGAAAAGTTACCTGTTTCATTTTGGAAAACTTTCCTAATTTGATTAGAGAAACTTTCCTTATTTGATTTGGGAAACTAACTATCTTTGAATCTTTCCTATTCTGACTTTGCTAATTTATTTTGAAAACTTTCTTTCCTTTTGTGACAGGGATTCCACATGAAGCAAAGAAGTCAAATCCTACATGGATTAGGACTAAGTTGTGTCGCCATAAATCAAGGAGAATGATGGGGTTTCTTGCCGAATTTAAAAGGGCTTTTTAAGACAAGTTTTCATTGTCTAAATTAAGGGAGATAATTTGCAATTCAAATCTGAAATTTATGAAATTAATTCCTTAAATTCCTTTTGTCTAAAAGCCAAATTATTCTGATTTTATTCCTTTCCGTTTCAGAACATTAAATGGTGCACCGAAATTGGAAGAATGAAGTTAATTTTCGGCAAAACAAGGAAAGGAACTAAAGGGGCTGATTTGTGTGGAGAACAAGCAATGAACCTAGCCTACAAATGCAGCCGAATTCATCACCTTTGTGCATAAGGAAATTCTGGAAATTTCCTAACAAGTTTTTATTAATTTGTTGGGTAATTTCCTTGACCGTTGGATCAAGATTAAATCAAGGGATGAGAGAACTCCAAGGGGGTGACATAACACTATAGAAAGAGGACAAGAGAACCAAAAAGGGGTCGATCCCCCTATACTTAAAACACAGCAGCCGCTCTCTCTCCCTCTCCATCACCAAGCAGCCGCCGCCTCCATCTCTCTTCCCAAGCAGCCGCCGCCGCTCCTTCCTCTTCCACAAGCCAATACAGCCGCCCTCCATTCATCCTCTCAAGCATACAGCCGCTATCATACTCACATCTCGTCCTCCTCTCTTCCTCCTACACAGCCGCCTTCATCTCCTCCACAAAAGTGCAGCAGCCGCCGCCCCTCTTCACCAACACCGCCGCCGTCTCCACCACAAATTCAGCCGTTGCTCAACCAAGCATCGATCTCCACTCCTAAGGCAGTCCAAGATTCATGGTTGTCTTTAAATTTGTTTCAAATTCAGTTATTAAATTCCATGTTATTTCTGAATTTTGTAACAAACTAACAATGTTCTTACATGATTTGATGAATTCTTTGGATTTCTTTATGTGTTTGATTGTTGTTTGGTTGAATTCTCTATAGATGCATGTGTTAATTCGAATTTAAGACTTAAGGGCAGTAGTAATTAATTGAATTTATGCTTTAGTTTGGTTTATTTGCAGAGTTTGTGCACACAACAAATCATATGCACAAGGGCAGCCTCGGCCATGGCTGTCCCTTGTGTATAGATTTCATATGCTTATCGAATATAAGTTGAATCATGCGCGAAGTTGGTTCAATTTGTGTTCTTTATAAGAGCTAGAATAATTCTGTAAATTTACATGTCGATGTGAGATGAGGTGACGCCATACTTGCTAACATGTCTCCAATTCGACTTATTGTGCTTATGTGCTCTTTGTGTTTAATTTCTACGCGAAGTGTTTTTAAACCGATTAGTACTATGTTTAGGATTATACGCGAAGTTAATCCTGAATAATTGTGAAGTCTTGAATGATTAGAATAACCGCGAAGGCTCTAATTAAATTGGAACTAAATTGGATTATGAATTCGGTTTTTGAACTTGCTGCCCTATTCTTTTGTTTGAGTTGTTACATGTTTAGAGAATTATGTGTTAAGTGTAGAGTGGTTGATCAATTGTAAATAATTAGTTTTAGGTTAAGTTTTAGTTTCTTTAGATGTTAAACATTTATATCCCCCATATGTTTATTTGATTGCGTTAACATTTTCTGTTTTCGATTACCCTTCAATATCCCCGGACTGAACGATCCCTACTTACTCGTACTAACGTCAATTTTGCAGGGTTATAAAGTTGTGAGGTTTGATTTGATCACGTGTTTACATGTGTGACGTAAAAAACACTCATCAGTAAGAACTTGTTAAAAGTTCCAAAAAACGAACTGAAATTTCTTACAAAATTGATATAATAAGGTAAGAGATCATTGTCGTTGGATTTAGGAGGACCCAGGAAGAACAAAACAATCAGTTTTGGCTGATTTTATAAACATCCATTTTTCAAATTCTTGTAAGAACTTGTTAAAAGTTCCAAAAAACGAATGAAATTTCTTACAAAACTGATATAATAAGCTAAGAGATCATTGTCGTTGGATTTAGGAGGACCCAGGAAGAACAAAACAATCAGTTTTGGCAGATTTTTTAAACATCCATTTTTCAGGATCTTGTAAGAACTTGTTAAAAGTTTCAAAAAACGAACTGAAATTTCTTACAAAATTGATATAATAAGGTAAGAGATCATTGTCGTTGGATTTAGGAGGACCCAGGAAGAACAAAACAATCAGTTTTGGCTGATTTTATAAACATCCATTTTTCTAATTCTTGTAAGAACTTGTTAAAAGTTCCAAAAAACGAATGAAATTTCTTACAAAACTGATATAATAAGCTAAGAGATCATTGTCGTTGGATTTAGGAGGACCCAGGAAGAACAAAACAATCAGTTTTGGAAGATTTTTTAAACATCCATTTTTCAGGATCTTGTAAGAACTTGTTAAAAGTTTCAAAAAACGAACTGAAATTTCTTACAAAACTGATATAATAAGGTAAGAGATCATTGTCGTTGGATTTAGGAGGACCCAGGAAGAACAAAACAATCAGTTTTGGCTGATTTCATAAACATCCATTTTTCTAATTCTTGTAAGAACTTGTTAAAAGTTCCAAAAATCGAACTGAAATTTCTTACAAAACTGATATAATAAGCTAAGAGATCATTGTCGTTGGATTTAGGAGGACCCAGGAAGAACAAAACAATCAGTTTTGGCAGATTTTGTGAACATCCATTTTTCAGGATCTTGTAAGAACTTGTTAAAAGTTTCAAAAAACGAACTGAAATTTCTTACAAAACTGATATAATAAGGTAAGAGATCATTGTCGTTGGATTTAGGAGGACCCAGGAAGAACAAAACAATCAGTTTTGGCTGATTTCATAAACATCCATTTTTCTAATTCTTGTAAGAACTTGTTAAAAGTTCCAAAAATCGAACTGAAATTTCTTACAAAACTGATATAATAAGCTAAGAGATCATTGTCGTTGGATTTAGGAGGACCCAGGAAGAACAAAACAATCAGTTTTGGCAGATTTTTTAAACATCCATTTTTCAGGATCTTGTAAGAACTTGTTAAAAGTTTCAAAAAACGAACTGAAATTTCTTACAAAATTGATATAATAAGGTAAGAGATCATTGTCGTTGGATTTAGGAGGACCCAGGAAGAACAAAACAATCAGTTTTGGCTGATTTTATAAACATCCATTTTTCTAATTCTTGTAAGAACTTGTTAAAAGTTCCAAAAAACGAATGAAATTTCTTACAAAACTGATATAATAAGCTAAGAGATCATTGTCGTTGGATTTAGGAGGACCCAGGAAGAACAAAACTATCAGTTTTGGAAGATTTTTTAAACATCCATTTTTCAGGATCTTGTAAGAACTTGTTAAAAGTTTCAAAAAACGAACTGAAATTTCTTACAAAACTGATATAATAAGGTAAGAGATCATTGTCGTTGGATTTAGGAGGACCCAGGAAGAACAAAACAATCAGTTTTGGCTGATTTCATAAACATCCATTTTTCTAATTCTTGTAAGAACTTGTTAAAAGTTCCAAAAATCGAACTGAAATTTCTTACAAAACTGATATAATAAGCTAAGAGATCATTGTCGTTGGATTTAGGAGGACCCAGGAAGAACAAAACAATCAGTTTTGGCAGATTTTGTGAACATCCGTTTTCCACTATCTTGTAAGAACTTGTTAAAAGTTCCAAAAAACGAACTGAAATTTCTTACAAAACTGATATAATAAGGTAAGAGATCATTGTCGTTGGATTTAGGAGGACCCAGGAAGAACAAAACAATCAGTTTTGGCAGATTTTGTGAACATCCATTTTTCAGGATCTTGTAAGAACTTGTTAAAAGTTCCAAAAAACGAACTGAAATTTCTTACAAAACTGATATAATAAGGTAAGAGATCATTGTCGTTGGATTTAGGAGGACCCAGGAAGAACAAAACAATCAGTTTCTGCTGATTTTATAAACATCCATTTTTCAGGATCTTGTAAGAACTTGTTAAAAGTTCCAAAAAACGAACTGAAATTTCATACAAAACTGATATAATAAGGTAAGAGATCATTGTCGTTGGATTTAGGAGGACCCAGGAAGAACAAAACAATCTGTTTTGGCTGATTTTATAAACATCCCTTTTTCTGGATCTTGTAAGAACTTGTTAAAAGTTCCAAAAAACGAATGAAATTTCTTACAAAACTGATATAATAAGCTAAGAGATCATTGTCGTTGGAATTAGGAGGACCCAGGAAGAAAAAAACAATCAGTTTTGGCAGATTTTGTGAACATCCGTTTTCCACTATCTTGTAAGAACTTGTTAAAAGTTCCAAAAAACGAACTGAAATTTCTTACAAAACTGATATAATTAGGTAAGAGATCATTGTCGTTGGATTTAGGAGGACCCAGGAAGAACAAAACAATCAGTTTTGGATGATTTTATAAACATCCATTTTTCAGGATCTTGTAAGAACTTGTTAAAAGTTCCAAAAAACGAACTGAAATTTCTTACAAAACTGATATAATAAGCTAAGAGATCATTGTCGTTGGATTTAGGAGGACCCAGGAAGAACAAAACAATCAGTTTTGGCAGATTTTGTTGACATCTGTTTTTCACGATCTTGTCAGAACTTGTTAAAAGTTCCAAAAAACGAACTGAAATTTCTTATAAAAATGATATAATAAGCTAAGAGATCATTGTTGTTGGTTTTCAGAGGACCCAAGAAGAGCAAAACAATAAGTTTTGGCAGATTCCGTGAACATCCATTTTCCACTATCTTGTAAGAACTTGTTAAAAGTTCCAAAAATCGAACTGAAATTTCTTACAAAACTGATATAATAAGGTAAGAGATCATTGTCGTTGGATTTAGGAGGACCCAGGAAGAACAAAACAATCAGTTTTGGCAGATTTTATAAACATGCATTTTTCAGGATCTTGTAAGAACTTGTTAAAAGTTCCAAAAAACGAACTTAAATTTCTTACAAAACTGATATAATAAGGTAAGAGATCATTGTCGTTGGTTTTAGGAGGACCCAAGAAGAACAAAACAATCAATTTTGGCAGATTTTGTGAACATCCATTTTCCACTATCTTGTAAGAACTTGTTAAAAGTTCCAAAAAACGAACTGAAATTTCTTACAATCTGATATAATAAGGTAAGAGATCATTGTCGTTGGATTTAGGAGGACCCAGGAAGAACAAAACAATTAGTTTTGGCAGATTTTGTCAACATCCATTTTTCAGGATCTTGTAAGAACTTGTTAAAAGTTCCAAAAAAAGAACTGAATTTTCTTACAAAACTGATATAATAAGGTAAGAGATCATTGTCGTTGGATTTAGGAGGACCCAGGAAGAACAAAACAATCAGTTTTGGCTGATTTTATAAACATCCTTTTTTCTGGATCTTGTAAGAACTTGTTAAAAGTTCCAAAAAACGAACTGAATTTTCTTACGAAAATGATATAATAAGGTAAGAGATCATTGTTGTTGGTTTTCAGAGGACCCCAGAAGAACAAAACAATCAGTTTTGGCAGGTTTTGTGAACATCCATTTTCCACTATCTTGTAAGAACTTGTTAAAAGTTCCAAAAAACGAACTGAAATTTCGTACAAAACTGATATAATAAGGTAAGAGATCAATGTCATTGCATTTAGGAGGACCCAGGAAGAACAAAACAATCAGTTTTGGCAGATTTTGTGAACATCCATTTTCCACTATCTTGTAAGAACTTGTTAAAAGTTCCAAAAAACGAACTGAATTTTCTTACAAAACTGATATAATAAGGTAAGAGATCATTGTCGTTGGATTTAGGAGGACCCAGGAAGAACAAAACAATCAGTTTTGGCAGATTTTGTTGACATCCGTTTTCACGATCTTGTCAGAACTTGTTAAAAGTTCCAAAAAACGAACTGAATTTTCTTACAAAACTGATATAATAAGGTAAGAGATCATTGTCGTTGAATTTAGGAGGACCCAGGAAGAACAAAACAATCAGTTTTGGCAGATTTTGTCAACATCCATTTTTCAGGATCTTGTAAGAACTTGTTAAAAGTTCCAAAAAACGAACTGAAATTTCTTACAAAACTGATATAATAAGGTAAAAAATCATTGTCGTTGGAATTAGGAGGACCCAGGAAGAACAAAACAATCAGTTTTGGCAGATTTTTTGAACATCCGTTTTCCACTATCTTGTCAGAACTTGTTAAAAGTTCCAAAAAACGAACTGAATTTTCTTACAAAACTGATATAATAAGGAAAGAGATCATTGTCGTTGGATTTAGGAGAACCCAGGAAGAACAAAACAATCAGTTTTGGCTGATTTTATAAACATCCATTTTTCAGGATCTTGTTAGAACTTGTTAAAAGTTCCAAAAAACGAACTGAAATTTCTTACAAAACTGATATAATAAGGTAAGAGATCATTGTCGTTGGATTAAGGAGGAACCAGGAAGAACAAAACAATCAGTTTTGGCTGATTTTATAAACATCCATTTTTCTGGATCTTGTAAGAACTTGTTAAAAGTTCCAAAAAACGAATGAAATTTCTTACAAAACTGATATAATAAGCTAAGAGATCATTGTCGTTGGAAATAGGAGGACCCAGGAAGAACAAAACAATCAGTTTTGGCAGATTTTGTGAACATCCGTTTTCCACTATCTTGTCAGAACTTGTTAAAAGTTCCAAAAAACGAACTGAATTTTCTTACAAAACTGATATAATAAGGTAAGAGATCAATGTCATTGGATTTAGGAGAACCCAGGAAGAACAAAACAATCAGTTTTGGCAGATTTTGTGAACATCCATTTTCCACTATCTTGTAAGAACTTGTTAAAAGTTCCAAAAAACTAACTGAAATTTCTTACAAAAATGATATATTAAGCTAAGACATCATTGTCGTTGGATTTAGGAGGACCCAGGAAGAACAAAACAATCAGTTTTGGCAGATTTTGTGAACATCAATTTTCCACTATCTTGTAAGAACTTGTTAAAAGTTCCAAAAAACGAACTGAAATTTCTTACAAAACTGATATAATAAGGTAAGAGATCATTGTCGTTGGATTTAGGAGGACCCAGGAAGAACAAAACAATCAGTTTTGGCAGATTTTGTTGACATCCGTTTTTCACGATCTTGTCAGAACTTGTTAAAAGTTCCAAAAAACGAACTGAAATTTCTTACAAAACAAATATAATAAGGTTATCATTGTAGTTGGATTTAGGAGGACCCAGGAAGAACAAAATATTCAGTTTTGGCAGATTTTTTAAACATCCATTTTTCAGGATCTTGTAAGAACTTATTAAAAGTTCCAAAAAACGAATTGAAATTTCTTACAAAACTGATATAACAAGCTAAGAGATCATTGTCGTTGGTTTTAGGAGGACCCAAGAAGAACAAAACAATCAGTTTTGGCAGATTTTGTTAACATCCGTTTTTCACGATCTTGTAAGAACTTGTTAAAAGTTCCAAAAAACGAATGAAATTTCTCACGAAAATGATATAATAAGCTAAGAGATCATTGTTGTTGGTTATCAGAGGACCCAAGAAGAACAAAACAATCAGTTTTGGCAAGTTTTGTGAACATCCATTTTCCACTATCTTGTAAGAACTTGTTAAAAGTTCCAAAAAACGAACTGAAATTTCTTACAAAACTGATATAATAAGGTAAGAGATCAATGTCCTTGGATTTAGGAGGACCCAGGAAGAACAAAACAATCAGTTTTGGCAGATTTTGTGAACATCCATTTTCCACTATCTTGTAAGAACTTGTTAAAAGTTCCAAAAAACGAACTGAAATTTCTTACAAAACTGATATAATAAGGTAAGAGATCATTGTCGTTGGATTTAGGAGGACCCAGGAAGAACAAAACAATCAGTTTTGGCAGATTTTGTTGACATCCGTTTTTCACGATCTTGTCAGAACTTGTTAAAAGTTCCAAAAAACGAACTGAAATTTCTTACAAAACTGATATAATAAGGTAAGAGATCATTGTCGTTGGATTTAGGAGGACCCAGGAAGAACAAAACAATCAGTTTTGGCAGATTTTGTTGACATCCGTTTTTCACGATCTTGTCAGAACTTGTTAAAAGTTCCAAAAAGCGAACTGAAATTTCTTACAAAACTGAATTAATAATTTAAGAGATCATTGTCGTTGGTTTTCAGAGGACCCAGGAAAAGAACAAAACAATCAGTTTTGGCAGATTCCGTGAACATCCATTTTCCACTATCTTGTAAGAACTTGTTAAAAGTTCCAAAAAACGAACTGAAATTTCTTACAAAACTGATATAATAAGGTAAGAGATCATTGTCGTTGGTTTTCAGAGGACCCAGGAAGAACAAAACAATCAGTTTTGGCAAATTCCGTGAACATCTGTTTTCCACTATCTTGTAAGAACTTGTTAAAAGTTCCAAAAAACGAATTGAAATTTCTTACAAAACTGATATAATAAGGTAAGAGATCATTGTCGTTGGTTTTCAGAGGACCCAGGAAGAACAAAACAATCAGTTTTGGCAGATTCCGTGAACATCCATTTTCCACTATATTGTAAGAACTTGTTAAAAGTTCCAAAAAACGAACTGAATTTTCTTACAAAACTGATATAATAAGGTAAGAGATCATTGTCGTTGGATTTAGGAGGACCCAGGAAGAACAAAACAATCAGTTTTGGCAGATTTTGTTGACATCTGTTTTTCACGATCTTGTCAGAACTTGTTAAAAGTTCCAAAAATCGAACTGAAATTTCTTACAAAACTGATATAATAAGGTAAGAGATCATTGTCGTTGGATTTAGGAGGACCCAGGAAGAACAAAACAATCAGTTTTGGCTGATTTTATAAACATCCATTTTCAGGATCTTGTAAGAACTTGTTAAAAGTTCCAAAAAACGAACTGAAATTTCTTACAAAACTGATATAATAAGGTAAGAGATCATTGTCGTTGGATTAAGGAGGACCCAGGAAGAACAAAACAATCAGTTTTGGCTGATTTTATAAACATCCATTTTTCTGGATCTTGTAAGAACTTGTTAAAAGTTCCAAAAAACGAATGAAATTTCTTACAAAACTGATATAATAAGCTAAGAGATCATTGTCGATGGAAATAGGAGGACCCAGGAAGAACAAAACAATCAGTTTTGGCAGATTTTGTGAACATCCGTTTTCCACGATCTTGTCAGAACTTGTTAAAAGTTCCAAAAAACGAACTGAAATTTCTTACAAAACTGATATAATAAGGTAAGAGATCATTGTCGTTGGATTAAGGAGGACCCAGGAAGAACAAAACAATCAGTTTTGGCTGATTTTATAAACATCCATTTTTCTTGATCTTGTAAGAACTTGTTAAAAGTTCCAAAAAACGAATGAAATTTCTTACAAAATTGATATAATAAGGTAAGAGATCATTGTCGTTGGATTTAGGAGGACCCAGGAAGAACAAAACAATCAGTTTTGGCTGATTTTATAAACATCCATTTTTCTAATTCTTGTAAGAACTTGTTAAAAGTTCCAAAAAACGAATGAAATTTCTTACAAAACTGATATAATAAGCTAAGAGATCATTGTCGTTGGATTTAGGAGGACCCAGGAAGAACAAAACAATCAGTTTTGGAAGATTTTTTAAACATCCATTTTTCAGGATCTTGTAAGAACTTGTTAAAAGTTTCAAAAAACGAACTGAAATTTCTTACAAAACTGATATAATAAGGTAAGAGATCATTGTCGTTGGATTTAGGAGGACCCAGGAAGAACAAAACAATCAGTTTTGGCAGATTTTGTGAACATCCATTTTTCAGGATCTTGTAAGAACTTGTTAAAAGTTCCAAAAAACGAACTGAAATTTCTTACAAAACTGATATAATAAGGTAAGAGATCATTGTCGTTGGATTTAGGAGGACCCAGGAAGAACAAAACAATAAGTTTCTGCTGATTTTATAAACATCCATTTTTCAGGATCTTGTAAGAACTTGTTAAAAGTTCCAAAAAACGAACTGAAATTTCATACAAAACTGATATAATAAGGTAAGAGATCATTGTCGTTGGATTTAGGAGGACCCAGGAAGAACAAAACAATCTGTTTTGGCTGATTTTATAAACATCCCTTTTTCTGGATCTTGTAAGAACTTGTTAAAAGTTCCAAAAAACGAATGAAATTTCTTACAAAACTGATATAATAAGCTAAGAGATCATTGTCGTTGGAATTAGGAGGACCCAGGAAGAAAAAAACAATCAGTTTTGGCAGATTTTGTGAACATCCGTTTTCCACTATCTTGTAAGAACTTGTTAAAAGTTCCAAAAAACGAACTGAAATTTCTTACAAAACTGATATAATTAGGTAAGAGATCATTGTCGTTGGATTTAGGAGGACCCAGGAAGAACAAAACAATCAGTTTTGGATGATTTTATAAACATCCATTTTTCAGGATCTTGTAAGAACTTGTTAAAAGTTCCAAAAAACGAACTGAAATTTCTTACAAAACTGATATAATAAGCTAAGAGATCATTGTCGTTGGATTTAGGAGGACCCAGGAAGAACAAAACAATCAGTTTTGGCAGATTTTGTTGACATCTGTTTTTCACGATCTTGTCAGAACTTGTTAAAAGTTCCAAAAAACGAACTGAAATTTCTTATAAAAATGATATAATAAGCTAAGAGATCATTGTTGTTGGTTTTCAGAGGACCCAAGAAGAGCAAAACAATAAGTTTTGGCAGATTCCGTGAACATCCATTTTCCACTATCTTGTAAGAACTTGTTAAAAGTTCCAAAAATCGAACTGAAATTTCTTACAAAACTGATATAATAAGGTAAGAGATCATTGTCGTTGGATTTAGGAGGACCCAGGAAGAACAAAACAATCAGTTTTGGCAGATTTTATAAACATGCATTTTTCAGGATCTTGTAAGAACTTGTTAAAAGTTCCAAAAAACGAACTTAAAAATTCTTACAAAACTGATATAATAAGGTAAGAGATCATTGTCGTTGGTTTTAGGAGGACCCAAGAAGAACAAAACAATCAATTTTGGCAGATTTTGTGAACATCCATTTTCCACTATCTTGTAAGAACTTGTTAAAAGTTCCAAAAAACGAACTGAAATTTCTTACAATCTGATATAATAAGGTAAGAGATCATTGTCGTTGGATTTAGGAGGACCCAGGAAGAACAAAACAATTAGTTTTGGCAGATTTTGTCAACATCCATTTTTCAGGATCTTGTAAGAACTTGTTAAAAGTTCCAAAAAAAGAACTGAATTTTCTTACAAAACTGATATAATAAGGTAAGAGATCATTGTCGTTGGATTTAGGAGGACCCAGGAAGAACAAAACAATCAGTTTTGGCTGATTTTATAAACATCCTTTTTTCTGGATCTTGTAAGAACTTGTTAAAAGTTCCAAAAAACGAACTGAATTTTCTTACGAAAATGATATAATAAGGTAAGAGATCATTGTTGTTGGTTTTCAGAGGACCCCAGAAGAACAAAACAATCAGTTTTGGCAGGTTTTGTGAACATCCATTTTCCACTATCTTGTAAGAACTTGTTAAAAGTTCCAAAAAACGAACTGAAATTTCGTACAAAACTGATATAATAAGGTAAGAGATCAATGTCATTGCATTTAGGAGGACCCAGGAAGAACAAAACAATCAGTTTTGGCAGATTTTGTGAACATCCATTTTCCACTATCTTGTAAGAACTTGTTAAAAGTTCCAAAAAACGAACTGAATTTTCTTACAAAACTGATATAATAAGGTAAGAGATCATTGTCGTTGGATTTAGGAGGACCCAGGAAGAACAAAACAATCAGTTTTGGCAGATTTTGTTGACATCCGTTTTCACGATCTTGTCAGAACTTGTTAAAAGTTCCAAAAAACGAACTGAATTTTCTTACAAAACTGATATAATAAGGTAAGAGATCATTGTCGTTGAATTTAGGAGGACCCAGGAAGAACAAAACAATCAGTTTTGGCAGATTTTGTCAACATCCATTTTTCAGGATCTTGTAAGAACTTGTTAAAAGTTCCAAAAAACGAACTGAAATTTCTTACAAAACTGATATAATAAGGTAAAAAATCATTGTCGTTGGAATTAGGAGGACCCAGGAAGAACAAAACAATCAGTTTTGGCAGATTTTTTGAACATCCGTTTTCCACTATCTTGTCAGAACTTGTTAAAAGTTCCAAAAAACGAACTGAATTTTCTTACAAAACTGATATAATAAGGAAAGAGATCATTGTCGTTGGATTTAGGAGAACCCAGGAAGAACAAAACAATCAGTTTTGGCTGATTTTATAAACATCCATTTTTCAGGATCTTGTTAGAACTTGTTAAAAGTTCCAAAAAACGAACTGAAATTTCTTACAAAACTGATATAATAAGGTAAGAGATCATTGTCGTTGGATTAAGGAGGAACCAGGAAGAACAAAACAATCAGTTTTGGCTGATTTTATAAACATCCATTTTTCTGGATCTTGTAAGAACTTGTTAAAAGTTCCAAAAAACGAATGAAATTTCTTACAAAACTGATATAATAAGCTAAGAGATCATTGTCGTTGGAAATAGGAGGACCCAGGAAGAACAAAACAATCAGTTTTGGCAGATTTTGTGAACATCCGTTTTCCACTATCTTGTCAGAACTTGTTAAAAGTTCCAAAAAACGAACTGAATTTTCTTACAAAACTGATATAATAAGGTAAGAGATCAATGTCATTGGATTTAGGAGAACCCAGGAAGAACAAAACAATCAGTTTTGGCAGATTTTGTGAACATCCATTTTCCACTATCTTGTAAGAACTTGTTAAAAGTTCCAAAAAACGAACTGAAATTTCTTACAAAAATGATATATTAAGCTAAGACATCATTGTCGTTGGATTTAGGAGGACCCAGGAAGAACAAAACAATCAGTTTTGGCAGATTTTGTGAACATCAATTTTCCACTATCTTGTAAGAACTTGTTAAAAGTTCCAAAAAACGAACTGAAATTTCTTACAAAACTGATATAATAAGGTAAGAGATCATTGTCGTTGGATTTAGGAGGACCCAGGAAGAACAAAACAATCAGTTTTGGCAGATTTTGTTGACATCCGTTTTTCACGATCTTGTCAGAACTTGTTAAAAGTTCCAAAAAACGAACTGAAATTTCTTACAAAACAAATATAATAAGGTTATCATTGTAGTTGGATTTAGGAGGACCCAGGAAGAACAAAATATTCAGTTTTGGCAGATTTTTTAAACATCCATTTTTCAGGATCTTGTAAGAACTTATTAAAAGTTCCAAAAAACGAATTGAAATTTCTTACAAAACTGATATAACAAGCTAAGAGATCATTGTCGTTGGTTTTAGGAGGACCCAAGAAGAACAAAACAATCAGTTTTGGCAGATTTTGTTAACATCCGTTTTTCACGATCTTGTAAGAACTTGTTAAAAGTTCCAAAAAACGAATGAAATTTCTCACGAAAATGATATAATAAGCTAAGAGATCATTGTTGTTGGTTATCAGAGGACCCAAGAAGAACAAAACAATCAGTTTTGGCAAGTTTTGTGAACATCCATTTTCCACTATCTTGTAAGAACTTGTTAAAAGTTCCAAAAAACGAACTGAAATTTCTTACAAAACTGATATAATAAGGTAAGAGATCAATGTCCTTGGATTTAGGAGGACCCAGGAAGAACAAAACAATCAGTTTTGGCAGATTTTGTGAACATCCATTTTCCACTATCTTGTAAGAACTTGTTAAAAGTTCCAAAAAACGAACTGAAATTTCTTACAAAACTGATATAATAAGGTAAGAGATCATTGTCGTTGGATTTAGGAGGACCCAGGAAGAACAAAACAATCAGTTTTGGCAGATTTTGTTGACATCCGTTTTTCACGATCTTGTCAGAACTTGTTAAAAGTTCCAAAAAACGAACTGAAATTTCTTACAAAACTGATATAATAAGGTAAGAGATCATTGTCGTTGGATTTAGGAGGACCCAGGAAGAACAAAACAATCAGTTTTGGCAGATTTTGTTGACATCCGTTTTTCACGATCTTGTCAGAACTTGTTAAAAGTTCCAAAAAGCGAACTGAAATTTCTTACAAAACTGAATTAATAATTTAAGAGATCATTGTCGTTGGTTTTCAGAGGACCCAGGAAAAGAACAAAACAATCAGTTTTGGCAGATTCCGTGAACATCCATTTTCCACTATCTTGTAAGAACTTGTTAAAAGTTCCAAAAAACGAACTGAAATTTCTTACAAAACTGATATAATAAGGTAAGAGATCATTGTCGTTGGTTTTCAGAGGACCCAGGAAGAACAAAACAATCAGTTTTGGCAAATTCCGTGAACATCTGTTTTCCACTATCTTGTAAGAACTTGTTAAAAGTTCCAAAAAACGAATTGAAATTTCTTACAAAACTGATATAATAAGGTAAGAGATCATTGTCGTTGGTTTTCAGAGGACCCAGGAAGAACAAAACAATCAGTTTTGGCAGATTCCGTGAACATCCATTTTCCACTATATTGTAAGAACTTGTTAAAAGTTCCAAAAAACGAACTGAATTTTCTTACAAAACTGATATAATAAGGTAAGAGATCATTGTCGTTGGATTTAGGAGGACCCAGGAAGAACAAAACAATCAGTTTTGGCAGATTTTGTTGACATCTGTTTTTCACGATCTTGTCAGAACTTGTTAAAAGTTCCAAAAATCGAACTGAAATTTCTTACAAAACTGATATAATAAGGTAAGAGATCATTGTCGTTGGATTTAGGAGGACCCAGGAAGAACAAAACAATCAGTTTTGGCTGATTTTATAAACATCCATTTTCAGGATCTTGTAAGAACTTGTTAAAAGTTCCAAAAAACGAACTGAAATTTCTTACAAAACTGATATAATAAGGTAAGAGATCATTGTCGTTGGATTAAGGAGGACCCAGGAAGAACAAAACAATCAGTTTTGGCTGATTTTATAAACATCCATTTTTCTGGATCTTGTAAGAACTTGTTAAAAGTTCCAAAAAACGAATGAAATTTCTTACAAAACAGATATAATAAGCTAAGAGATCATTGTCGATGGAAATAGGAGGACCCAGGAAGAACAAAACAATCAGTTTTGGCAGATTTTGTGAACATCCGTTTTCCACGATCTTGTCAGAACTTGTTAAAAGTTCCAAAAAACGAACTGAATTTTCTTACAAAACTGATATAATAAGGAAAGAGATCATTGTCGTTGAATTTAGGAGGACCCAGGAAGAACAAAACAATTAGTTTTGGCTGATTTTATAAACATCCATTTTTCAGGATCTTGTTAGAACTTGTTAAAAGTTCCAAAAAACGAACTGAAATTTTTTACAAAACTGATATAATAAGGTAAGAGATCATAATCGTTGGATTAAGGAGGACCCAGGAAGAACAAAATAATCAGTTTTGGCAGATTTTGTTGACATCTGTTTTTCACGATCTTGTCAGAACTTGTTAAAAGTTCCAAAAATCGAACTGAAATTTCTTACAAAACTGATATAATAAGGTAAGAGATCATTGTCGTTGGATTTAGGCGGACCCAGGAAGAACAAAACAATCAGTTTTGGCAGATTTTTTAAACATCCATTTTTCAGGATCTTGTAAAAACTTGTTAAAAGTTCCAAAAAACGAACTGAAATTTCTTACAAAACTGATATAATAAGGTAAGAGATCATTGTCGTTGGATTAAGGAGGACCCAGGAAGAACAAAACAATCAGTTTTGGCTGATTTTATAAACATCCATTTTTCTGGATCTTGTAAGAACTTGTTAAAAGTTCCAAAAAACGAATGAAATTTCTTACAAAACTGATATAATAAGCTAAGAGATCATTGTCGTTGGAAATAGGAGGACCCAGGAAGAACAAAACAATCAGTTTTGGCAGATTTTGTGAAAATCCGTTTTCCACTATCTTGTCAGAACTTGTTAAAAGTTCCAAAAAACGAACTGAATTTTCTTACAAAACTGATATAATAAGGTAAGAGATCATTGTCGTTGGATTTAGGAGGACCCAGGAAGAACAAAACAATCAGTTTTGGCAGATTTTGTTGACATCTGTTTTTCACGATCTTGTCAGAACTTGTTAAAAGTTCCAAAAATCGAACTGAAATTTCTTACAAAACTGATATAATAAGGTAAGAGATCATTGTCGTTGGATTTAGGCGGACCCAGGAAGAACAAAACAATCAGTTTTGGCAGATTTTTTAAACATCCATTTTTCAGGATCTTGTAAGAACTTGTTAAAAGTTCCAAAAAACGAACTGAAATTTCTTACAAAACTGATATAATAAGGTAAGAGATCATTGTCGTTGGATTAAGGAGGACCGAGGAAGAACAAAACAATCAGTTTTGGCTGATTTTATAAACATCCATTTTTCTGGATCTTGTAAGAACTTGTTAAAAGTTCCAAAAAACGAATGAAATTTCTTACAAAACTGATATAATAAGCTAAGAGATCATTGTCGTTGGAAATAGGAGGACCCAGGAAGAACAAAACAATCAGTTTTGGCAGATTTTGTGAACATCCGTTTTCCACTATCTTGTCAGAACTTGTTAAAAGTTCCAAAAAACGAACTGAATTTTCTTACAAAACTGATATAATAAGGTAAGAGATCATTGTCGTTGGATTTAGGAGGACCCAGGAAGAACAAAACAATCAGTTTTGGCTGATTTTATAAACATCCATTTTTCAGGATCTTGTAAGAACTTGTTAAAAGTTCCAAAAAACGAACTGAAATTTCTTACAAAACTGATATAATAAGGTAAGAGATCATTGTCGTTGGATTAAGGAGGACCCAGGAAGAACAAAACAATCAGTTTTGGCTGATTTTATAAACATCCATTTTTCTGGATTTTGTAAGAACTTGTTAAAAGTTCCAAAAAACGAATGAAATTTCTTACAAAACTGATATAATAAGCTAAGAGATCATTGTCGTTGGAAATAGGAGGACCCAGGAAGAACAAAACAATCAGTTTTGGCTGATTTTGTGAACATCCGTTTTCCACTATCTTGTCAGAACTTGTTAAAAGTTCCAAAAAACGAACTGAAATTTCTTACAAAACTGATATAATAAGGTAAGAGATCATTGTCGTTGGATTTAGGAGGACCCAGGAAGAACAAAACAATCAGTTTTGGCTGATTTTATAAACATCCATTTTCAGGATCTTGTAAGAACTTGTTAAAAGTTCCAAAAAACGAACTTAATTTTCTTACAAAACTGATATAATAAGGTAAGAGATCATTGTCGTTGGATTAAGGAGGACCCAGGAAGAACAAAACAATCAGTTTTGGCAGATTTTGTTGACATCTGTTTTTCACGATCTTGTCAGAACTTGTTAAAAGTTCCAAAAATCGAACTGAAATTTCTTACAAAACTGATATAATAAGGTAAGAGATCATTGTCGTTGGATTTAGGCGGACCCAGGAAGAACAAAACAATCAGTTTTGGCAGATTTTTTAAACATCCATTTTTCAGGATCTTGTAAGAACTTGTTAAAAGTTCCAAAAAACGAACTGAAATTTATTAAAAACTGATATAATAAGGTAAGAGATCATTGTCGTTGGATTAAGGAGGACCCAGGAAGAACAAAACAATCAGTTTTGGCTGATTTTATAAACATCCATTTTTCTGGATCTTGTAAGAACTTGTTAAAAGTTCCAAAAAACGAATGAAATTTCTTACAAAACTGATATAATAAGCTAAGAGATCATTGTCGTTGGAAATAGGAGGACCCAGGAAGAACAAAACAATCAGTTTTGCAGATTTTGTGAACATCCGTTTTCCACTATCTTGTCAGAACTTGTTAAAAGTTCCAAAAAACGAACTGAATTTTCTTACAAAACTGATATAATAAGGTAAGAGATCATTGTCGTTGGATTTAGGAGGACCCAGGAAGAACAAAACAATCAGTTTTGGCAGATTTTGTTGACATCTGTTTTTCACGATCTTGTCAGAACTTGTTAAAAGTTCCAAAAATCGAACTGAAATTTCTTACAAAACTGATATAATAAGGTAAGAGATCATTGTCGTTGGATTTAGGCGGACCCAGGAAGAACAAAACAATCAGTTTTGGCAGATTTTTTAAACATCCATTTTTCAGGATCTTGTAAGAACTTGTTAAAAGTTCCAAAAAACGAACTGAAATTTCTTACAAAACTGATATAATAAGGTAAGAGATCATTGTCGTTGGATTAAGGAGGACCCAGGAAGAACAAAACAATCAGTTTTGGCTGATTTTATAAACATCCATTTTTCTGGATCTTGTAAGAACTTGTTAAAAGTTCCAAAAAACGAATGAAATTTCTTACAAAACTGATATAATAAGCTAAGAGATCATTGTCGTTGGAAATAGGAGGACCCAGGAAGAACAAAACAATCAGTTTTGGCAGATTTTGTGAACATCCGTTTTCCACTATCTTGTCAGAACTTGTTAAAAGTTCCAAAAAACGAACTGAATTTTCTTACAAAACTGATATAATAAGGTAAGAGATCATTGTCGTTGGATTTAGGAGGACCCAGGAAGAACAAAACAATCAGTTTTGGCTGATTTTATAAACATCCATTTTTCAGGATCTTGTAAGAACTTGTTAAAAGTTCCAAAAAACGAACTTAATTTTCTTACAAAACTGATATAATAAGGTAAGAGATCATTGTCGTTGGATTAAGGAGGACCCAGGAAGAACAAAACAATCAGTTTTGGCTGATTTTATAAACATCCATTTTTCTTGATCTTGTAAGAACTTGTTAAAAGTTCCAAAAAACGAATGAAATTTCTTACAAAACTGATATAATAAGCTAAGAGATCATTGTCGTTGGAAATAGGAGGACCCAGGAAGAACAAAACAATCAGTTTTGGCAGATTTTGTGAACATCCGTTTTCCACTATCTTGTCAGAACTTGTTAAAAGTTCCATAAAACGAACTGAAATTTCTTACAAACATGATATAATAAGCTAAGAGATCATTGTTGTTTGTTTTCAGAGGACCCAAGAAGAACAAAACAATCAGTTTTGGCAGATTCCGTGAACATCCATTTTCCACTATCTTGTAAGAACTTGTTAAAAGTTCCAAAAAACGAACTGAAATTTCTTACAAAACTGATATAATAAGGTAAGAGATCATTGTCGTTGGATTTAGGCGGACCCAGGAAGAACAAAACAATCAGTTTTGGCAGATTTTTTAAACATCCATTTTTCAGGATCTTGTAAGAACTTGTTAAAAGTTCCAAAAAACGAACTGAAATTTCTTACAAAACTGATATAATAAGGTAAGAGATCATTGTCGTTGGATTTAGGAGGACCCAGGAAGAACAAAACAATCAGTTTTGGCTGATTTTATAAACATCCATTTTCAGGATCTTGTAAGAACTTGTTAAAAGTTCCAAAAAACGCACTGAAATTTCTTACAAAACTGATATAATAAGGTAAGAGATCATTGTTGTTGGATTAAGGAGGACCCAGGAAGAACAAAACAATCAGTTTTGGCTGATTTTATAAACATCCATTTTTCTGGATCTTGTAAGAACTTGTTAAAAGTTCCAAAAAACGAATGAAATTTCTTACAAAACTGATATAATAAGCTAAGAGATCATTGTCGTTGGAAATAGGAGGACCCAGGAAGAACAAAACAATCAGTTTTGGCAGATTTTGTGAACATCCGTTTTCCACTATCTTGTCAGAACTTGTTAAAAGTTCCAAAAAACGAACTGAAATTTTTTACAAAACTGATATAATAAGGTAAGAGATCATTGTCGTTGGATTAAGGAGGACCCAGGAAGAACAAAACAATCAGTTTTGGCTGATTTTATAAACATCCATTTTTCTGGATCTTGTATGAACTTGTTAAAAGTTCCAAAAAACGAACTTAATTTTCTTACAAAACTGATATAATAAGGTAAGAGATCATTGTCGTTGGATTAAGGAGGACCCAGGAAGAACAAAACAATCAGTTTTGGCTGATTTTATAAACATCCATTTTTCTTGATCTTGTAAGAACTTGTTAAAAGTTCCAAAAAACGAATGAAATTTCTTACAAAACTGATATAATAAGCTAAGAGATCATTGTCGTTGGAAATAGGAGGACCCAGGAAGAACAAAACAATCAGTTTTGGCAGATTTTGTGAACATCCGTTTTCCACTATCTTGTCAGAACTTGTTAAAAGTTCCATAAAACGAACTGAAATTTCTTACAAACATGATATAATAAGCTAAGAGATCATTGTTGTTTGTTTTCAGAGGACCCAAGAAGAACAAAACAATCAGTTTTGGCAGATTCCGTGAACATCCATTTTCCACTATCTTGTAAGAACTTGTTAAAAGTTCCAAAAAACGAACTGAAATTTCTTACAAAACTGATATAATAAGGTAAGAGATCATTGTCGTTGGATTTAGGCGGACCCAGGAAGAACAAAACAATCAGTTTTGGCAGATTTTTTAAACATCCATTTTTCAGGATCTTGTAAGAACTTGTTAAAAGTTCCAAAAAACGAACTGAAATTTCTTACAAAACTGATATAATAAGGTAAGAGATCATTGTCGTTGGATTTAGGAGGACCCAGGAAGAACAAAACAATCAGTTTTGGCTGATTTTATAAACATCCATTTTCAGGATCTTGTAAGAACTTGTTAAAAGTTCCAAAAAACGCACTGAAATTTCTTACAAAACTGATATAATAAGGTAAGAGATCATTGTCGTTGGATTAAGGAGGACCCAGGAAGAACAAAACAATCAGTTTTGGCTGATTTTATAAACATCCATTTTTCTGGATCTTGTAAGAACTTGTTAAAAGTTCCAAAAAACGAATGAAATTTCTTACAAAACTGATATAATAAGCTAAGAGATCATTGTCGTTGGAAATAGGAGGACCCAGGAAGAACAAAACAATCAGTTTTGGCAGATTTTGTGAACATCCGTTTTCCACTATCTTGTCAGAACTTGTTAAAAGTTCCAAAAAACGAACTGAAATTTTTTACAAAACTGATATAATAAGGTAAGAGATCATTGTCGTTGGATTAAGGAGGACCCAGGAAGAACAAAACAATCAGTTTTGGCTGATTTTATAAACATCCATTTTTCTGGATCTTGTATGAACTTGTTAAAAGTTCTAAAAAACGAATGAAATTTCTTACAAAACTGATATAATAAGCTAAGAGATCATTGTCGTTGGAAATAGGAGGACCCAGGAAGAACAAAACAATCAGTTTTGGCAGATTTTGTGAACATCCGTTTTCCACTATCTTGTCAGAACTTGTTAAAAGTTCCATAAAACGAACTGAAATTTCTTACAAACATGATATAATAAGCTAAGAGATCATTGTTGTTTGTTTTCAGAGGACCCAAGAAGAACAAAACAATCAGTTTTGGCAGATTCCGTGAACATCCATTTTCCACTATCTTGTAAGAACTTGTTAAAAGTTCCAAAAAACGAACTGAAATTTCTTACAAAACTGATATAATAAGGTAAGAGATCATTGTCGTTGGATTTAGGAGGACCCAGGAAGAACAAAATATTCAGTTTTGGCAGATTTTTTAAACATCCATTTTTCAGGATCTTGTAAGAACTTGTTAAAAGTTCCAAAAAACGAACTGAAATTTCTTACAAAACTGATATAATAAGGTAAGAGATCATTGTCGTTGGATTTAGGAGGACCCAGGAAGAACAAAATATTCAGTTTTGGCAGATTTTTTAAACATCCATTTTTCAGGATCTTGTAAGAACTTGTTAAAAGTTCCAAAAAACGAACTGAAATTTCTTACAAAACTGATATAACAAGCTAAGAGATCATTGTCGTTGGTTTTAGGAGGACCCAAGAAGAACAAAACAATCAGTTTTGGCAGATTTTGTTAACATCCGTTTTTCACGATCTTGTAAGAACTTGTTAAAAGTTCCAAAAAACGAATGAAATTTCTTACGAAAATGATATAATAAGCTAAGAGATCATTGTTGTTGGTTTTCAGAGGACCCAAGAAGAACAAAACAATCAGTTTTGGCAGGTTTTGTGAACATCCATTTTCCACTATCTTGTAAGAACTTGTTAAAAGTTCCAAAAAACGAACTGAAATTTCTTACAAAACTGATATAATAAGGTAAGAGATCAATGTCATTGGATTTAGGAGGACCCAGGAAGAACAAAATAATCAGTTTTGGCAGATTTTGTGAACATCCATTTTCCACTATCTTGTAAGAACTTGTTAAAAGTTCCAAAAAATGAACTGAAATTTCTTACAAAACTGATATAACAAGCTAAGAGATCATTGTCGTTGGTTTTAGGAGGATCCAAGAAGAGCAAAACCATTAGTTTTAGCAGATTTTGTTAACATCCGTTTTTCAGGATCTTGTAAGAACTTGTTAAAAGTTCCAAAAAACGAACTTTAATTTCTTACAAAACTGATATAACAAGCTAAGAGATCATTGTCGTTGGTTTTAGGAGGATCCAAGAAGAGCAAAACCATAAGTTTTGGCAGATTTTGTGAACATCCGTTTTCCACTATCTTGTCAGAACTTGTTAAAAGTTCCAAAAAACGTACTGAAATTTCTTACAAAAATGATATAATAAGCTAAGAAAATTAAGTTCGTTTTTTGGAACTTTTAACAAGTTCTTACAAGATCCTGAAAAATGGATGTTTATAAAATCAGCCAAAACTGATTGTTTTGTTCTTCCTGGGTCCTCCTAAATCCAACGACAATGATCTCTTACCTTATTATATCAGTTTTGTAAGAAAATTCAGTTCGTTTTTTGGAACTTTTAACAAGTTCTTACAAGATCCTGAAAAACGGATGTTCACAAAATCTGCCAAAACTGATTGTTTTGTTCTTCTTGGGTCCTCCTAAATCCAACGACAATGATCTCTTACCTTATTATATCAGTTTTGTAAGAAAATTCAGTTCGTTTTTTGGAACTTTTAACATGTTCTTAAAATATAGTGGAAAATGGATGTTCACAAAATCTGCCAAAACTGATTGTTTTGTTCTTCCTGGGTCCTCCTAAATCCAACGACAATGATCTCTTACCTTATTATATCAGTTTTGTAAGAAAATTCAGTTCGTTTTTTGGAACTTTTAACAAGTTCTTACAAGATAGTGGAAAACGGATGTTCACAAAATCTGCCAAAACTGATTGTTTTGTTCTTCCTGGGTCCTCTTAAATCCAACGACAATGATCTCTTAGCTTGTTATATCAGTTTTGTAAGAAATTACAGTTCGTTTTTTGGAACTTTTAACAAGTTCTTACAAGATCCTGAAAAATGGATGTTTAAAAAATCTGCCAAAACTGATTGTTTTGTTCTTCCTGGGTCCTCCTAAATCCAACGACAATGATCTCTTACCTTATTATATCAGTTTTGTAAGAAATTTCAGTTCGTTTTTGGAACTTTTAACAAGTTCTTACAATATAGTGGAAAATGGATGTTCACGGAATCTGCCAAAACTTATTGTTTTGCTCTTCTTGGGTCCTCTGAAAACCAACAACAATGATCTCTTAGCTTATTATATCATTTTTGTAAGAAATTTCAGTACGTTTTTTGGAACTTTAAACAAGTTCTTACAAGATCGTGAAAAACGGATGTTGACAAAATCTGCCAAAACTAATTGTTTTGTTCTTCTTGGGTCCTCCTAAAACCAACGACAATGATCTCTTACCTTATTATATCAGTTTTGTAAGAAATTTCAGTTCGTTTTTTGGAACTTTTAACAAGTTCTTACAAGATCCTGAAAAATGGATGTTTATAAAATCAGCCAAAACTGATTGTTTTGTTCTTCCTGGGTCCTCCTAAATCCAACGACAATGATCTCTTACTTTATTATATCAGTTTTGTAAGAAAATTCTGTTCGTTTTTTGGAACTTTTAACAAGTTCTTACAAGATAGTGGAAAACGGATGTTCACAAAATCTGCCAAAACTGATTGTTTTGTTCTTCCTGGGTCCTCCTAAATCCAACGACAATGATCTCTTAGCTTGTTATATCAGTTTTGTAAGAAATTACAGTTCGTTTTTTGGAAAATCTGTCAAAACTGATTGTTTTGTTCTTCCTGGGTCCTCCTAAATCCATTTTGAACTCAAACACAAGCAACTAATCTTAAAACATAAGTTGTAGAACTATGTAATGCAAATAATAAATAATTTACTAGAAGTCATAAGGAGGCTCCAAGAAAATCTAATAAATAACAAGAAATCGTATATCAAGAAAATGATCGCTTGCACTTGTTTAAAAACAAATTCCAACTCACAATGAGAGGCTAGGCATGCCCCAACTCGAGATTATCCTCAGAAGCTCGCTCAACTGTATCACCTAGCCAATTATAATAATAATAAGAGTGTTTAAGTCCAAAACCAAATAAATTATGTAAGAAAACGTGAATGCACCCGAGCTTTTCTTAATCACACCCCCATAATCCCATTAAAAGTCACCGAAAACTTCAATCGACAAATATCCACGTTAACATCATTTCCTTTAGCTCCAACACTTCCACTTTGAAATGTTTACAATCTAATCCCAATGAAAACTCCAATTTCTTAACCAAATTCTAACAACTTCACCTAGGCTAATACTAACACTCTCTAGGAGGCATAACAATGCTCCACCTACACTAAAAATAGCCATGGAAGGTCATCGGAGGCGGCGGAGGCGGCAGAGCCGCGGTGGCTCAAGGTGGCCGAATTCTTAAACTTAAAAATCTCCATAAACATATGCAATACTATATCCAAAAGAAAGCCCATGAGGTAAGGAACAACTTTATACCTCGAGGTTTCTCCAAATTCTTGATTGTTTGGCCAAAAACCGAAAAAATATGCCGAAACTTCAATCCTTCGATTTGTTGCACACAAGTAAAAATAAATTATGAGGCTAGTATATATGGAATACCCATGAGGAGAGGAAGAGAATGATTCCAATTTTGTGACTAGAGGTGGCGCGAGTAGGCGGCGACGACGGTGGTTTGAGAGAGGCATGGCCTTTATCGTTCTCTTTCTCCATTCTCTGTTTCTGTACGGGAAAAATGAAAGGGGAAGGGGCTGATCCCTTTAAGTTAGGGATGGAGAGAAAATTACCAATATGCCCTCTACTTGAAAATGCTTTTATTTTTTCATTTCAACTCTGTTTAACTAGCCGTTTGCGCATACACTCTCGTATCGTTGTATTCTACATTCTTATGCTAGGGAACAAATTTTTGGGAATCTATAAAAATAATTTCTCAAAAGGATGGGTTAATTTAACGATGAGACGAATTAAAATTTTAAATGCAATGCATTAACTAAATAAAAATATTTCCAGGTACGGGGTGTTACAGGTAATCACTCTACACACACCCCGCGCCACTTCCTTAAGTGGGAGGTCCACTCCGCGCCACCCTATAGGGTAGGGGTCATCAAGTTTGAGAGTTTTCTCGAGATCTTAATTAATTAGTTAGATGTAAATTACAAGTATTTAATTAATTGGTTATTGATCCCTCTTTCATTTTTACAATTTTTATTCATCTTCTACTTATATAGAGTTAGAAGTTTAGAACTATGACACTTATACAATGAAAAAAATAACACCACGGAATATATACATGAGAATATTATACACAATAAAACTCTTATCAATATTGGATGAGTACACATTGACTTTATAAAAAATAGATATAAAATTTCTTCAAGAATTTAGGATCAATTTCTCTCTTCTAAGTTTTTTATTTTTATTTTTTTTTCTATTGTTGCGGGATCTCGATCCCGTTCAGATCCTGTCCCAGATCGTCCCGTGAGGGATAGATTTATAAAAATACAATCTCGTTCCATCCCGATAATATAGTTTCAGGACGGGACGAGATTCGACGAATCCTGTCCCATGCCCAGCCCTACTCTCCGGATTGTAGCTGGTCAGACCCTCTTTGGTGGTAGCTGGTCGGTAGGACCCTCCCGGATAGAGCCGGTTAGGACCATCTTCGGTGGTAGCAGGTTGGATTGACCCTCTAGAATAGAGCAGGTCAAGGGACCCTCTTCGATAGAGCTGGTCAGTGGACCCTCTCGTGAATTAGAGCTGGTCAGTTGTTTTCTCGTGGTCATGGTGACATTATACCCCACTTTTTAATCATGTATTTAAGCCAAGGGAATTGTTATAAATTTTATTTAAGCGTTTTCTATGGGTTGCGTGCATGTGGATTTTGGAAAATCAAAGGGAGAGCATTAAAAGAAATTTGTCTTTACATATTTGATTTTGTCCACTCACGCTAATGTTTTTAAATGTTTCTCCCTTGGGCCATTCGTTTTCAAATTCCAAGTGTTACAGGGGTCATGAGATGAGGTCGCGCGTACAGAAGTCGAGACATAGTCATTTAATCCGTTGTCGCCGTAAGTTTAATTAGGAATCACTTTCATGTAGATTGCTCTGATTACCCTGACTTAGATAGTCGAATAGGTTGTTGAAACGTAGTTGTGATTTGGGGAGCATGATGACTCCATGAGTTGAGTTGTTTTAAATTATTCATGGAAGTGCTGAGTTGGTTTGTAGGAAGAGTTGTCCATTTCAAGGGGGTTTCGTTAAGAAGTTCCCTTAAGGTGGTCCCCGCAGGATTTACTTCGGGTTGAAGGGGTTTAACCAGGGTGGGTCTTGACACTTTAAGTCGGTCTATGCACCTTGTGTATCTTATCTATTCTAGGTAGATGACGTCTCTTTTGTTTGATTGAATGGTCGCAGCCTCCTAGTGACAAGATGAAACTAAGTGTCGTCAGGATTATTTTCTGGCAGAAACATGGTAAGAAAGCTGAATTATTAGACATTAGGATATGTAACTTTGGTACATGTCTACTGATTTTTCCATTGTCACCGTTGTGACAAAGCAAATAGAGTTGTTATTATAGCAGTATTCTTTGCTAGTTGGTGTTTGTTAGGATACAGGTACGTTGTAGAGATTCTTGATATTATTTTGGGTCTTTGTAATATGTGGTTTAGGCTTCATGTTTCCCCTTGTATTCGACAGTTTCATTAATGCAGGCTTGAGGGTAGCCGCACCAGCCCTTTATTCATAAAACAAAAACAAAAAACTTTTTTTACCCTTAACCTAAATGTCTTCCACTCATCTCTCTCATTATGAATTGAAACCATTCTCTCCTATCTCCGGCCAAAACGACTGGTCACCGGAGACTTATGAAGGCACTGTCGCTCGTCCTTCTTCGTCTGCGATCATTTGGATGGATGAGAAGTTAGATCGAAGGCAATCTTTTTGAGTTATTTGCTGAGATTTCGCATTTATTACATTTAAATAAACATTTATTATCTTGTTTAAAACGTTTTATTAGGTACAGTAAATTCTTTCTTGTGAAATTCAATCGGGAAGAAGATATGAAACATGCTGTGTGAAGAAAATACTTTTCAGGATTTGCTTTGATTACTCTCAATGTTGATCCCTTGTGGGTTTTCTCGTCGGTTTAAGAAAAAATTAATAGTTGCCACTAATAACAGTTCATCTCAAAAAGAACAAATATTAAGTATTAACAATAAGTGAGAATCTAAGTACCGCCCCATACCATCAATACCCTATCAGGATGTCGATGCAAAATCAAGAAGCATCAGACTGGTTAACCTTCTTGTCCTCACCTAATAAGCCAATAACTCGGAATTCTTTGCTTCTCGTCGAATCATCTTTTTCCGAGAGCAAGACCCTTAGGCTTCTCTCTTTTCGTATATAGAGCTGAAAGCCATAGCTGAAGCTCACGCTATTCTGATTGGGAGAAAGAAGAGTTAAAAAACGAGAAAAAAAACCTCAAAAACTACAAAAGTTAGTTGGGCAATTCAGGGTTTCCATAAATTTATACGGTTAGTTTTGAAAAATTGAGTGATTCTACTATGAATCAAATTTAATGCCAACCCCCTCTTCCTCGAAGCATTGCAGTACATAGTGCACGACTTCCCTCCGGATGATAAGTCAATCTTAACCTAAATGAAATGTCCTTTTCCAACTTTCTTGAATCCCATAACTTGACAGTGGAAACCCACAAAGAAGCTATGATCAGTTGAAATAGCTATGTCGTTGACAGCAGACTGATGCTCTTGCAAGTGTGCAACCAAAACTCCATAAGGCCTCCAACCTTGGATTTATGAAGCTCTTGCAGAAGAAGGCAGTCATGTTAGATCACTTGTGGAGGATGCATCTTCCACAGTGATAGAACTTACTTTTGTAGCACTAGATAACCCCATATCTTGAAACTTGTTATTGACAAAGGCAGTTTGGTCATTATCCCTAACCATCTAGTTCATGGACTACTCGATAGAATTTTTTAGAACCACTACTGATGTTGAATGATCCTGACACTAGCTTGGGTGCTGGAACAGTACTACCTAAACTAAAAGATTTATTTACTGGATCCATCCATGGCATAGATGACGCACCTACTCCTGACACTAGCGTGAGTAACTCCCACTGCTTGGCTGTCCATGCTAAAGGAGTACAAAAGTATCCCTACTGATCATTATCACACATGAAGCTATTGATAGTACTACCCTGTGGCCCCATAAAGCCCGAGTACTGCAACTTTTCTGAGGATAAAGGACCGTGAATGTCAACTGTGCTTGAAGCCTTGTGCGAAAAGCTTCTCATATATCCAAACTTAGCCACACCATCATCAGATTCAGTTAGCTTCCCCTGTTGCAATTCATTTCCAGCATGTTTTTGATCTTTGTGATTTTCTTGGTCGTCTGTCCAGCTCCTCATTGAAATCAAGTTTGCAATCCCTTAATGAAGTAAATCCACACTTTCCCATTGTTTAGATTGAGGCCGAGAATTGTACCGTATCTTTCTGTCTTTCCAACATATCAGAACTCCTTGCATTTTCTATAACTTGGTAAAATACCTGTCTTGAGACAGGAGGCTTCAAACATGAAAAGAGGGCCTTCTCAGAAGCTAGAGAGGCTGGCTGTCTACGAAGAAAGGGACGAATAACAGGAGCAAGGAATACATATGAATCTACTGCACCCAAGTAATCACTGCTGGCTGCAAAGAAACACCCATACAATTTGGCCATGGAATACTGCTCTTAGCTGCTCATCTCGATTATTCAGAAATCAGGGAGAATGGGTAACAAAAAGTCACTCTGCCTCTGGCCAAAGAAGCAGCATAGATTACTAATATCCTGAAGGAGTGCTCTCCTGATATTGGGAGTTTTCCTGAATAACAAGCTCTTGAATAACTTCAGCTATGGACTTCCTCAACTGGGCAAGCTGTGCATCACCGTTTAACTTGTGGAGGTGACCAGATGCCTCACTAGATGATGCCAATCGCTTCTTAGAACTTACTTCATCAAGCACACCAGCCTCACTCAATGTAATTGAGTGAACTAAGAAATCATTAGTTAGTGCCAGCTTAGCTATATTACTGGCTAACATATTCTTACACTTTCCAAAGCATGGATAGCATTGGCAGAATATACTCGGGAAATATTTTTGCATCACTAGGAGGAAAATCTCGAACTAAAGGGAGGATGTCACATAGCGTCTACAAGACTACACAACGCACAATTGCAGCTTGATCTGAAAGCATTGCAACAACATAAGGAATTACACGTTGCAGTCGATTGTCATCATCAATATACAATGCACATGACTTCAGCAAAAGTATCGCCCTCCTCCTTAAATGAGGCAATTTGGCATTGCGCATGCAAGAACATAGTAAAGAGGTAATCAGAACCATGCTCTAACATCTCAAATTGTCTTCAGGTAATGGAAAAAAGGGCATGCCAAAGGTATCTGACTGGCTGTCATACTTAGACATCAATGAATTTAAATCATTCATTGTGATCTTTTTCAGAAAGGGATGATCATTTCTCCTAAATGCATGAGAGATTGTCTGAAGTAATTCACCAAGAGATTGCATGACATAGTTTCCAAGATTTCGGGAAGAAAAACAGTATCAGCTGAAAAGCAAATAAAACATAATAATTTAAAAATAAATAAAATAATAATAATAAATAAAAGCACAACACAAATTGACAAATCGTTATTCCAATTTGCCCCAAAAACTCTACTGCAACCTAAAAGCACCATGGAAAATCAACTTGCATCAAATTATTGACTCGAATTGTAACGGCATGTTACTTATAGTTTTTACAATATACAAACTCATTCAAGATCTTTACTTTCTCTCATTCATGTTGTACTACTACTGATGAAATGAAGGGAAACAAAATACCATAATTAGAAAAGTAACCCCAAAAAATTAAAGAGTGCTACTTTATATCTAAACCAAATAACTTCCATGAAAATAAACCAATATGGAAATTGATGCGTATTGCTCCATACCTGTATCAATTGAAACTTGAAGTTTCCTCTCTTGTTTTTTTCTTCCAATTTTGAGTTGATATGTGATTCTACAGGGAAAGTCATAAGATGAAAATTGTATTTAGTTGGAGGGAAAGGTACAGGTTGGATACCACATAGCAACAACAAAAACAACAAATGAATATATACACCTAAAATCAAAATCACTCATCAAATAGTTCAAAATGTTCAACATGTTGGATACCACATAGCAACAACAAAAACAACAAATGAATATATACACCTAAAATCAAAATCACTCATCAAATAGTTCAAAATGTTCAACATAACTTATTCATTACTCTCCTTGGTTATCTGCTTACCCCTAATGCAATTGAAATTCAAAGCAACTCCTGCCAAATATTACAATGTTGATGCAAACTCGTCCTCATCATAAGTGCCTGCAAACTCAGTAACCAACAAATTTTATGTTGGAATGGAAAAAAGAAATAAAAAGTACTAATAACTAATTGTTTTCCATCCCAAAACTGACCCTGTAAACACTCCCAAATCCTCCTTCCCTAAATTTGTTGTTGCAAGTGTACCGTGGAATTAACCATTAGGGTAGGTATGAGAGAGAGGGAGAGAGAGAGTCAGGTAGTGAGAGAAAGAGAGAGGGGTCTAAGGGAAAGTAGAGAGGGAGAAGTGAGTCAGAAGCTTAAGCCTAGAGTATTCAGAGTGGAATCCAAATGTTTTTCCATTGAGATTGACAGAAATTCCCATGGAGAAACCATTATCATCACAGAAAGAGGCAGATCAAAGAGGTTTCAAGTTGGAATCGGATTGGGTTGTGCGGCATGGTTTATTGATCAGTTAAGAAAGGCAAAAACTGTAGGGGAACAAAGTTTTTGTCAGGTCTTCAGAAGTAACAACTATACTTTCTGGGTGGAGATTAACAGAAATAAAAGTGGAACTTTCATGAAACTTTCTTGGGGTGGAAGATATGAAGCCATCCAATCAACCATTTTACCGAAAGGGGGAAGAAGTGAAGGATGGAGTCAGATGGAGGAGAACTTAAACAATTTCTTGTATGGGAAAAGCAAGGAGGGTACGAAGCAAGTTGTGGAGAAAACGGTGCATCAAAAACAGAGGGATCAATCTCCAAAGGCTCAGCTAGAAAGCAAGTGCAGCTTGATGAAACAAGGAGGTATGGAGGAGCCGAATTTGGAGAATTCCAAATTATCCTGGGGTTGTACTGTGATTTGCGAAAGGCAGGCGGTCTTTCAGTCCTGGAAGAACATTGAAAGAGGTTTGTCAAGTTGGCTGGGAAGGGAGGTGGTGCTTTATCCTTACCAAAACAATAAAGCCTTCTTTGTATGCGAAAACTGCGAGGAGGCAGATCAGATTGTTAGTCATGGAAAGGTTCCATCGCTGGGGCAACCGAAGGTCCGTCTCTTTGATTGGGCACAAGGTTTGAAAAACAACCTGAAGAAGGTGGTGAGCTGGCTGGGTTTCAGTAAGGGGGCTTCCAGTCCATTGGTGGTCGCATAAACATTTCAAGCAGATAGGTGATGTTTGTGCTGGCTTGCTTGAAGTAGATAACATGACAGCTGGTTTCAAGCATCTGTTTGAAGCTCGAATTAGAGTTAAAGGGAATGAGAATGGTTTCCTCCCGAAGTTGGTGATGATTAAGTCTTCTCTAGCCCATACCTTATGCTTAGTAAAGTATGGTGCAGTGTACCCAATGTAATTAGTTGTATTTTTATTTTTCTTCCTTCTCCTTGTGTAAAAATACACACAAATGTAGGTGCTTGGTATACACAATTCAATATACAAGAAGAAAGAAAATTGCTACATCTGTTTGAGTTTTTCTTCATGGTATCAGAGCAAGAGCTTTAGTATCCTGCCTCTGCTTCTGTGTTCTTCATTTCTTCTCTTGTGAATTGTGTTTCTTCTATTGATATGAACCCTTTCAGTTCTGAGTCTAACACCAACATGGTTGGTGCTTCTGATAGTGAGGGAAATCCCAATCTTCGTTTGAGTTCAGTTTTGCTAACTGAATTCAACTATCTCCCTTGGTCAAGAGCTATAACTTTAGCTCTGGGAGAAAAAGCAAAGCTTGGTTATGTTAATGGAGCAACACTAAGGCCTGAGGTGAACTCCACCAATTATGATGCTTGGCTTTGCAAGGATCAGCTTGTAATGTCTTGGCTGCTCAACTCCATAGAGCCCAAGATTGCTGAAATTTTCAACTTCTCAGAGTCATCTATGGATCTCTGGAAGTTTATTGAGGAGATGTATGGAAATCAAAATAACTCAGCTCGTGTCTTTCAACTCAAGAGAGACATTGCCGATTTTCAACAAGAGGGAAAGTCATTTGTCCAATTCCTTGGAAGTTTAACAGGTATGTGGAATGAGTTAGATACTTATAGACCTCACACCATAGATCCTGTTATTTTATTGAAGAGCTAAGGAAGATAAAATCTTTCAGCTGCTTGCTAATCTCAGTTCTGATTATGAAGACTTGAGGAGTCATATTCTTATGAATGAGGTCTTGCCCTCCTTCAAAAGTGTTTGTGATATAGTTCAGAGAGAAGAGGCCAGAAGAAAAGTAATGAATCTGGATGTGAAGACAAGTTCTTCAGATACAAGTTCTTATGTTTCAAATCATAAGCAGGTTGAGGAAAAGGTGTACAAGGGAAGGCATCTAGACTTGAAGTGCAGTTATTGTAAGGGTGTTGGTCACATAAGAGAAAGGTGTTGGATTCTCTATCCAGAGCTGAAGCAAAAGTTTGCCAAGGAAAAGGCAAACAATCAGAAGAATTGGGGGGGAACAATCACAAAGCCAACTTGGCTTCTAGTTCTTCTACCTCATATGGAGTTCTGGACTTCACATCGAATCCAAGCATACTCATCAATGATTTTGCTGTGCATCTTCAACAAAAACAGAAGAATCATGAGAATGCAGCTGAAGGTGACAACCACACTGCACTACTTGGCAAGTTCGCAGGCTTTCTTGCAGAAGCTGATCATGTGAATCAAAGTGATATTCTAGGTATCTTAAATGCCTTCAAAACAGCATTAACTGTGAATGCACGATTATTGGGTTATAGTTTCTAGAGCCATAGATCCTTAATAGAGAAAGAAATAATTGGCTTTTACAAGAATCTTTATTCAAGTCAAGAGGAAATAAGTTTTGGAATTGAATTGGAACCCTATAAGTGCAGAAAAGGCAATTTGGCTGGAGAAGAGATTGGAGGGTTGGAAAAAAGCTTTCCTCTCGAGAGGAGGTAGGTTGACCCCTATCACCTTTTCTTTTTCTCTAGTGGATGTCTTGAATAGACTTATAGAGAGGGCGAGATATTTCGATCTGATAGAAGGACTGGTAGTTGGGAGGGAAGATGTTGAAATTACTCATTTGCAATTTGCGGATGATACAATCTTCTATTTGAAAGATGATGACCAGTCCTGGAACAACCTAAATAACATTCTAGAATGCTTTTGTTTGCTTTCAGGTATGAAAATCAACAGATCTAAATGTTCCTTGGTTGGAATAAACACAGAGGTTGAGAGATTAGAAAGTCTGGCCGAGGAACAAGGATGTGAAGTTGGAACTTAGCCTATGAAATACCTTGGCCTTCCTTTAGGCGGCAATCCAAAACAAGCCTTATTTTGGACCCTTGTTATAGAGAAAATTGAGAAGAGATTAGAGGGTTGGAAAAAAGCTTTCCTATCGAGAAGAGGGACGTTGTCCTTGATCCAAGTAGTTCTAAGTAGCCTTCCAATCTCTCTTCCAAATTCTGGTGGGAGTGGCAAAGAGATTAGAATCTCTTCTTAAAAATTTCTTTTGGGACGGAGTTGGTGAGGGTAAGAAAGACCATTTGCTTCGCTGGGAGATTGTTCCGAAAACTAGAGAAAGAGGACTGAGGATTGGGAACTTAATAGCACGAAATAAGTCGTTTCTAGGAAAGTGGCTTTGGAGATTCCCTTTGGAGAGAATCCTTGTGGCACGCTGTGATAAGGAGTAAATATGGGTATGATGAGAATGGATGGGATTCTAAACTACTTGTGGGTGGATCAAGTCGAAGCCCTTGGAAACATATTTCAGCTAGGTTAAGCACTTTCTCCCTGTGTCACAAATTAGTTGTGGGAAATGGCAAAAGGGTGAGGTTCTGAGAAGAAAGCTTGAGGATCAGCCCTTCAGTCTCTGCTTTCCAAGGTTGTTTAGGCTTTCGAGATATGCCAATTATGTGGTGGAAATATTGATTGTTCATGCAAGTTTTTCGTTGAGTTGGGATTTTGGTTTTAGAAGAAACTTAAATGACCTGGAAATTGAGGAGTTTGCCTTGCTGATGGTTAAGATAGGAAATGTTAGATTAGTGGAATCCAAACTAGATGAAAGGAGATGGAACCTTGAGTCTAGTGGATTTGATAGTTGAAACATGTATACCTTCAGAAGCTTTCTTGGGAATTGAGATTAGCTTCTTTAAGCAGTAATCTGTGATTTCAGCTGCACACCTGCATATCTCCAATGCACGACGAGCATCTCCAGAAATAGCTGCTACCTAGAAACATGTTTAAATAATGTCAAAGATCAAGGCTCAAATTGAATCTCCTGATGAAACATAAAAGATACACCGACCTTTCTTGAAGCAAACTCTATAGCTTGTTTTTCAAATGCATCAATTCCTCTAAGCCAACTCGAGATAATCAGCTCAGTAACATGATATTGTGCAAAAAACACCATTCAAAGCATGGAATTAAAATATCCATAGGAGGGATATTATTCAATTCATGAAACGCACACTAAAAACATCACTACATATGAACACTACACCATTGCGTATTGAATATAGAGGGAGTAGAGAGTCAGGTAGTGGGAGAGAGAGAGAGGGATATGAGGGAAAGAAGAGAGGGAGTAGAGTCTAACGCTCAAGCCTAGAGAATTTAGAGTGGAATCCAAACGTTTCTCCATTGAGATTGACTGGAAATCTCGTGGAGAAACCATTATCATCTCCAAAAGAGGCAGATCAAAAAGATTTCAGATTGGTTTCGCCTGGGTTGTGCGGCATGGCTCTTAGATCAGCTAAGAAAGGCAAGGAGTATAGGGGAACACAGGTTCGGTCAGGTTTTTAGAGGAAACAGTTATACTTTCTTGGTGGAGATTTACAGGAACAGAAGTGGAACTTTTATGAAACTTTCTCGAAGTGGAAGACATGAAGCCATCCAATCCATCATTTTACCAAAAGGGGAGAGAAATGAAGGGAGGACTCAGATGGAGGAGAATCTACACAACTTGTATGGGAAAAGGAAGGAATGAAGCAAGTTATACTTTCTTGGTGGAGATTTACAGGAACAGAAGTGGAACTTTTATGAAACTTTCTCGAAGTGGAAGACATGAAGCCATCCAATCCATCATTTTACCAAAAGGGGAGAGAAATGAAGGGAGGACTCAGATGGAGGAGAATCTACACAACTTGTATGGGAAAAGGAAGGAATGAAGCAAGTCAAGGGGGACATGGTGGTCCAAGCATAGAGGAATCAATCTCCTTTAAGGCCTGAGGTGAACTCCACCAATTATGATGCTTGGCTTTGCAAGGATCAGCTTGTAATGTCTTGGCTGCTCAACTCCATAGAGCCCAAGATTGTTGAAATTTTCAGCTTCTCAGAGTCATCTATGGATCTCTGGAAGTTTATTGAGGAGATGTATGGAAATCAAAATAACTCAGCTCGTGTCTTTCAACTCAAGAGAGACATTGCCGATTTTCAACAAGAGGGAAAGTCATTTGTCCAATTCCTTGGAAGTTTAACAGGTATGTGGAATGAGTTAGATGCTTATAGACTTCACACCATAGATCCTGTTATTTTATTGAAGAGCTAAGGAAGATAAAATCTTTCAGCTGCTTGCTAATCTCAGTTCTGATTATGAAGACTTGAGGAGTCATATTCTTATGAATGAGGTCTTGCCCTCCTTCAAAAGTGTTTGTGATATAGTTCAGAGAGAAGAGGCCAGAAGAAAAGTAATGAATCTGGATGTGAAGACAAGTTCTTCAGATACAAGTTCTTATGTTTCAAATCATAAGCAGGTTGAGGAAAAGATCTACAAGGGAAGACATCCAGACTTGAAGTGCAGTCTATCCAGAGCTGAAGCAAAAGTTTGCCAAGGAAAAGGCAAAACAATCAGAAGAATTGGGGGGGGGAAACAATCACAAAGCCAACTTGGCTTCTAGTTCTTCTACCTCATATGGAGTTCTGGACTTCACATCAAATCCAAGCATACTCATCAATGATTTTGTTGTGCATCTTCAACAAAAACAGAAGAAACATGAGAATGCAGCTGAAGGTGACAACCACACTGCACTACTTGGCAAGTTCGCAGGCTTTCTTGCAGAAGCTGATCATGAGAATCAAAGTGATATTCCAGGTATCTTCAATGCCTTCAAAACAACATTAACTGTGAATATTGAGCACGATTATTGGGTTATAGATTCTAGAGCCATAGATCACATGACAAATCAACTTACAAACTTGCATGAATTTGAAAAAAAATGTCTTCACATGTGTCCGTAGCAAATGAAAGAGGTGCATCTGTGTTAGAAAAATGAAAGATTAATTTATTTTCAAATCACATTAAGTCAGAAGCTTTGTACATTCCCTTCCCTTTCCAGTTGTTGTCTGTTGGAAAAATCACAAGAACCCTTCATTGTCTAGCTATCTTCTCTCCTTACAATGTGATTTTTTAGGATATCAAAACTAAGAAGACGATTGGTGAAGGTTTCTTTCTCAATGGACTTTATTACTTATCTAAGAAGTCCAAAGGTTTTCAAGTTAGTTCCAGCCTAACTCAAGATGATGTAGGACGAGATTTGGAGCCTAAAGATTTAGTCTTTATTATCTGATTTGTGTTGTAGTATTTTAGGTTGATAATATTTTTGTGTTATTCAAGGTTATTTGTTTCCTTTTTTAATTAGGATTCTTAAGAATTATTGTTAGATTAGGATTGTGATTGTATTAGGTTTAGATGCCTATATAAGCATCATCATTCTATGTATGTGGAACAACTCTGATATCAATAAAACCATAATATTAGAGAAGTTTCTCTCTATTTCTTGCGGCGTAATGACTAGTGGATTCTAGCTTATCCCCATATGGCTTTCGACGCTTGACGGAGCCGTCTTCTATCGTGTTCACGCTTCCCACATCACAAGATCATCAACTTTGGCACCAACGCTTGGCTCATCCTTCAGAGAAAGTGTTATCTATTTTGTTTCCAAATTTGAGTCATGATGTTTGTCAGTTATCCAAGTTTACTAGATTACCTTTTAATTCCTCCACGTCAAGAGCCAATAATCCATTTGAAATCAAACACTCAGATATTTGGGGTCCTGTACTAGAATCCTTTGATGGATTTAGATATTTTGTAACATTTGTGGATGATTTTACAAGGACATGGTTTTACCTTTTGAAATTCAAGAGCAAAGTTTTTCATGTGTTCAAAAGCTTTCACAGTTTTGTTCGTAATCAATTTGCTTCTAAAATTCAAGTTTTCTCTGAATACATGTCCAATAACATGACTCAATTCTTGACCTCAAATGGCATTGTTCATCAAACTAGTTGTGTTGGCACACCTCAACAAAATGACATTGCAGAACGAAAAAATAAAGATTTACTTGAATAAATTAGAGCCATAATGTTTCATGCAAATGTGCCCAAGAAATTCTGGTCCCAAGGAGTACTTACTGCTACTTACCTCATTAATAGATTACCAAGTAGAGTTCTAAATTCCAAGTCACCATATGAGGTCTTGAAGGATAGAAGGATTGATCTATCACACTTGAGAGTTTTTGGCTGTGTCTGTTATGTTCATATTCAAGATGTGCATAGTGACAAACTTGACCCTAGGGCTGTTAAATGTATGTTTTTGGGATACTCAGCAACACAGAAGGGTACAGATGTTATAATCCAGTCACCAGAAAAATTTGTGTCAAGAGATGTGAAGTTTGATGAATATGTTTCTTATTTTTCAAAGAAACTTGATTCTAATAGTCAGGGGGAGTGTTTTCAAGATCTATTTCCCTTGCCTAATGTTTCTGTTGATAGTGAAGGGAGTTCAACTCCTATGGTTTCTATGCCTTCTTCAGATCAAGGCTCTCATGATAATCTCTTGAATCATGAGGTTGATAATGAACCTCATGAACCTGAAGAATCTCCATTGGTGTTTCCAGTTGCTCAAGATGATCATATTTCTTTAGTTCTTCCCAGAAGATATCCCACTAGAGAGCAAAATCCTCTAGACAGGTTGGGTGACTATGTTGCTCACAAGGTTAAGTATCCCATGACAGATTTTATCAACTATAAAAAGCTGTCATCCTCACGTTCTGCTTACTTGAGTGCTATTGATAATGTTAATGAGCCTCAGATTTTTATAAAGCTAATCAACATAAAGTGTGGAAGCAAGCTATGAAAGAAGAGTTGCATGCTCTTGATGAAAATAAAACTGAGTGTTGTCAAACTTCCAAGAGGAAAGAAAACAGTGGGGAGTAGGTGGATTTATAAAACCAAGTTCCATTCTAATGGAACCATTGAAAGGCAAAAAGCTCGATTGGTTGCTATGGATTCACACAAACCTATGGGGTGGATTATAAAGAAACTTTTGCACCTGTCGCAAAAATGAGCACTGTGAGAGTTCTCCTTTTTGTTGCTGTTCATCAGGCTGGTCTTTACATCAAATGGAAGTTAAAAATGTCTTCTTGCATGGGGAACTTCAAGAAGTATACATGAAACTTCCTCCTGGTCATCCTCAATCTAATGACCCTAACATGGTGTGCAGACGCCAAGCCCCATTATTATCCTTTCAAAAGATCTTTTCATGATTCTTAAAATGGGTAAACTTTGATCTGTGGAGATTTTCTCAAGAGTTAAGCATATGGTTTTGGTCCCATTCTTGCACTTAGTTGTTAAATGAGATTATCCAAGAAATTTTTTCACAAAGTGCTTATATCTGTTGAAAAATGCAAGCTATTTGTTGCCTTACAATCTTTTCTCTTGCATTTACTTGAGTGAATATAGTCATATCATGTGTGAACAGAAGAGAGTATGCCTAGTAAGGAGGATTAAATTAACTTAACATGCTTGCATGCTCATTTTCTCACTTCTTGCTTATTCATACCGTGAAACATGTTTATGATACTTGGAATTTGTGTGCTTACATCTGAATACTTAAACTTGAAATCTGTGTTTAAAGATTCTGAGACAATCATTTAGGGGCAATAGTAGAGTTTTTTTAATTAGATTTGCTAAGGGACTAGCAAATGATAAGTGTGGGGTAGTTGATAAGAGCATAAAATGCTACGTTTTTAATGTGTTTTTATCCCTATTTTTAACTCTTAATTTTGTAGATTCGAGTCGTTAAATTGAGTCATGACTGTTTGGTGGAGAACAAGTGAAAACGTGCTTAAATAGAAGAAAATGTGGAGTTTTAGCAGAATCCTAATCAAACTAGGAATCCTAATCACACTAGGAATGTAAAGTCAATTTCGGCGTTTTTAAAACAACGAAGATTTTCAGAAGTTCATTGAAATGAGAATCCTTATTTAACTAGGAAACCAAGTTGAGTTAGGAATCCTCATTGAATTAGGAATCCTTATTTAACAAGGAAACCAAGTGAACTAGGAATCCTTATTGAATTAGGATTGCTAAGCTCTATATATACCCTTGTTGCTGACTAACAATTATTTCTCTCATTTACAGAAATATTCCAACATGTCAAAGGGAGAGCTGTGTTCGAATTGAATTCCAAAAGAGAGGAGGTTGCAGCCGAATTAATCTCAAAAGGAGGAGGTTGCAGCCGACTTGGATTCTCTTGTGTTTCAATTGTTTCTTGGTTTAATTCTCAACATATGCATGTAATGGTTCGAATTCAAGTCTTAGGGCAGTAGATTATTGATCGAATTTATGATATAATTTGGTTTATTTTCAGAATTTGTGTACACAAAAAAATCTTATGCACAAGGGCAGCCTTGGCCATGGCTGTTCCTTGTGTATTGATTTCATACGCTTATTGAATATAAGTTGAATCATACGCGAAGTTAGTTCAATTTGTGTTCATTCTAAGAGCTAGAATAATTCTGGAAATTTACATGTCGATGTGACATGAGGTGATGCCATACTTGCTAACACGTTTCCAATTCGACTTACTGTGTTTATGTGCCTTTTGTGTTTAATTTCTACGCGAAGTGTCTTTAAACCGATTAGTACCATGTTTAGGATTATACGCGAAGTTAATTCTGAATAATTGTGAAGTCTTGAATGATTAGAATAACCGTGAAGGCTCTAATTAAATTGGAACTAAATTGGATTATGAAATCGGTTTTTAACCTGCTGCCCTATTCCGTTATTTGAGTTTGTTACATGTTTAGAGAGTTATGTGTTTTGTGTGGAGTGGTTGATCAACTGTATATAATTAGTTTTAAGGTTTTTGTTAAGTATTAGTTTCTTTAGATGATACACTCTTATAACCCCCTATGTTTAATTAATTATGTTAACATTTTCAGTTTTCGATTACCCTTCAATATCCCCAGACTGAACGATACCTACTTATTCGTACTAACGATGACATTTTGCAGGGTTATAAAGTTGTGAGGTTTGATTTGATCACACGTTTATATGTGCGTGACGTGAAAAACTCTCACCAATCTGCAACAGGCATTTTGCATGTCACTAAAGATACTAACACTACTGTTTTAAACTGAAATGCAAAGAAATAGTCTTAGCCTCTTAGATGGTCAGTAGATTATGTTATGTCACACATATATGCTCAGAACTTAATAAAGTAGTAAGCCTTACCGAACATTCAACAGCATATCATGTCCAGGAAATGCTTCTCCATTGCTTGTACACAGATTATATACTGTCATTGCCAACTGCAATGCAAAACATAACTTGATGAGAGCATAACCCGCACAATACTACAACTATGCTAGAATTCAACAGCATATCATGTCCAGGAAATGCTTCTCCATTGCTTGTACACAGATTATATACTGTCATTGCCAACTGCAATGCAAAACATAACTTGATGAGAGCATAACCCGCACAATACTACAACTATGCTAGAATTCTACAATACATGATAGAGGCTAGGGCACCAAAATTAAAATAATTTGGTTTTCATTTGTGATGCACATTGATTGTCCAATTTTCAAGGGTGAATTTTTTTTCCGGGAACGGGGTGAAAATTCTATTAGCCATATGAGTACCATCATCTGTGGTAAATATTAAATTTCAAATACAAAGAATATGAATGAGCCATACAAAAAGTGAATAGACATTTCATAGAAGGGGAGAGATGAGAAACTCACCTTCTAGAAAGTAGTTTCACCCATTCCTGTTTTATAGAGTTCATATACCATAGCCATCAAATAGATATTACTCAGTTTGGAACAAGTTTTCATCACCTGCAAGGAATAGAAGTCATATTAAGTTTAGCAAATCTATCTGTTTCGAGAATATCAACTCTTAAACTGCAACAAATGTAGGTGCTTGGTATACACAATTCAATATACAAGAAAGAAAATTGCTCCATCTGTTTGAGTTTTTCTTCATGGTATCAGAGCAAGAGCTTTAGTATCCTGCCTCTGCTTCTGTGTTCTTCATTTCTTCTCTTGTGAATTGTGTCTCTTCTATTGATATGAACCCTTTCAGTTCTGAGTCTAACACCAACATGGTTGGTGCTTCTGATAGTGAGGGAAATCCCAATCTTCGTTTGAGTTCAGTTTTGCTAACTGAATTCAACTATCTCCCTTGGTCAAGAGCTATAACTTTAGCTCTGGGAGGAAAAGCAAAGCTTGGTTATATTAATGGAGCAACACTAAGGCCTGAGGTGAACTCCACCAATTATGATGCTTGGCTTTGCAAGGATCAGCTTGTAATGTCTTGGCTGCTCAACTCCATAGAGCCCAAGATTGCTGAAATTTTCAGCTTCTCAGTCATCTATGGATCTCTGGAAGTTTATTGAGGAGATGTATGGAAATCAAAATAACTAAGCTCGTGTATTTCAACTCAAGAGAGACATTGCTGATTTTCAACAAGAGGGAGTCATTTGTCCAATTCCTTGGAAGTTTAACAGGTATGTGGAATGAGTTAGATGCTTATCGACCTCACACCATAGATCCTGTTATTTTATTGAAGAGCTGAGGAAGATAAAATCTTTCAGCTACTTGCTAATCTCAGTTCTGATTATGAAGACTTGAGTCATATTCTTATGAATGAGGTCTTGCCCTCCTTCAAAAGTGTTTGTGATATAGTCCAGAGAGAAGAGGCCAGAAGAAAAGTAATGAATCTGGATGTGAAGACAAGTTCTTCAGATACAAGTTCTTATGTTTCAAATCATAAGCTGGTTGAGGAAAAGGTGTACAAGGGAAGGCATCCAGACTTGAAGTGCAGTTATTGTAAGGGTGTTGGTCACATAAGAGAAAGATGTTGGATTCTCTATCCAGAGCTGAAGCAAAAGTTTGCCAAGGAAAAGGCAATCAATCAGAAGAATTGGGGGGGGGGGAAACAATCACAGCCAACTTGGCTTCTAGTTCTTCTACCTCATATGGAGTTCTGGACTTCACATCGAATCCAAGCATACTCATCAATGATTTTTCTGTGCATCTTTAACAAAAACAGAAGAAACATGAGAATGCAGCTGAAGGTGACAACCGCACTGCACTACTTGGCAAGTTCGTAGGCTTTCTTGCAGAAGCTGATCATGTGAATCAAAGTGATATTCCAGGTATCTTAAATGCCTTCAAAACAGCATTTAAGCAGACCAATTTTCTCTCTCGGTTTGGGTTGGATGGTTTTTGGGCCAGGAGCTGGGCTTAGGCTTGCGTTTTGGTCCAAGACTTTTATTTTTATTTCAGTTTTGTTTAATTGCATTTTAAATTTAATACTAAGTGAATTTATGTCACCAATAATACACTATCATGTGTTGTTAGGGTACTAAGGTTCTTTGTGTTGGTCTATGCACCTGGTGTGTCATCTATTCTAGGTATATGGCATATCTTTTGTTATCTATTCTAGAATTCTACAATACATGATAGAGGCTAGGGCACGAAAATTAAAATAATTTGGTTTTCATTTGTGATGCACATCGATTGTCCAATTTTCAAGGGTGAATTTTTTTTCCGGGAACGGGGTGAAAATTCTATTAGCCGTATGAGTACCATCATCTGTGGTAAATATTAAATTTCAAATACAAAGAATATGAATGAGCCATACAAAAAGTGAATAGACATTTCATAGAAGGGGAGAGATGAGAAACTCACCTTCTAGAAAGTAGTTTCACCCATTCCTGTTTTATAGAGTTCATATACCATAGCCGTCAAATAGATTTTACTCAGTTTGGAACAAGTTTTCATCACCTGCAAGGAATAGAAGTCATATTAAGTTTAGCAAATCTATCTGTTTCCAGAATATCAACTCTTAACTGCAACATTTTTCATTTTTTTAGATACCAAACTATACACCTCACTCAAGAGCATTGATTCTGTCTTCTAAGATATAATCTACCATTAAAAGCAAGAAACCTGGATATGAGGGGCCTGGAACATCTCTTCGATGTGGCTGCATCAACCTCTGCCATACGAACAAGGGCTTTTCCTACAGAGTTTAAACATATAAATCCTGTAAGGTAAAAGCACTGAGGTACAGGAGAAGAAAATAACATGTCCAACAAGGAAGCACATATATTGTGAGAGCTGCAAGAGATGACGATGGTTTGTCATGCCAATCAGGCAACAGAGAATTTCTTTCTTTATTCTATTCTTATTTCAATACTTCAAAATCGAAGAAAGAAAAGCAGTAAATAATTATAATTCCTTGGTTATATATGCCACGATTTTTGGAGAGAAATATGGCAAATACAATGAGGCTTGGAGAGTGACATGCTCACAGCACATCAATAGAAAGCATCAGACTTCTGAACTAAGCCCAAATAGAAGTTGAAGCACAGAGACATAACCAGAATTGTATCAAACAGAGTAGGCATTTCCATAACACAAATATACACATTACACAAATATACACATTCCAATGCATCTAGGCCTTCTATCTATTACGTGGTATCTGTCTGATTTACTTTCTTCGGAGTCCATTTTTAGATAGAAGGCCAAAAGTTAGTAGTAATATAGTAGTAATCTTTCAATCAATTTTTTTTAAACATAGCATCAATTTGTGAAGTCAGTCTGGTGATCAATAGTTGAAGCATGTATACCTTCAGAAGCTTTCTTGGGAATTGAGATTAGCTTCTTTAAGCAGTAATCTGTGATTTCAGCTGCACACCTGCATATCTCCAATGCACGACGAGCATCTCCAGAAATAGCTGCTACCTAGAAACATGTTTAAATAATGTCAAAGATCAAGGCTCAAATTGAATCTCCTGATGAAACATAAAAGATACACCGACCTTTCTTGAAGCAAACTCTATAGCTTGTTTTTCAAATGCATCAATTCCTCTAAGCCAACTCGAGATAATCTCTTGAAGCTGCTGATAATTATAGGGGACAAAGCAAAGCCCTTGGATTCCCATTCGACTTGAAATTCATGGTATTTGCTATGCCTGAATATATATATATATATATATATATATATATATATAAGGAGTTAAGGATGTATTTATATATATAAGGAGTTAAGGATGTATTTGAGTATTCAACAGCATGCCAGTCAACATCATTCTTTTAATAATAACTGTTTCTAATTTTATTCCTGGCATCTGATAAGAGAAACAGCACGGGATGCTGTATAAACACCGACCTTTCTTGAAGCAAACTCTATAGCTTGTTTTTCAAATGCATCAATTCCTCTAAGCCAACTCGAGATAATCTCTTGAAGCTGCTGATAATTATAGGGGACAAAGCAAAGCCCTTGGATTCCCATTCGACTTGAAATTCATGGTATTTGCTATGCCTGAAATATATATATATATATATATATATATATATAAGGAGTTAAGGATGTATTTATATATATAAGGAGTTAAGGATGTATTTGAGTATTCAACAGCATGCCAGTCAACATCATTCTTTTAATAATAACTGTTTCTAATTTTATTCCTGGCATCTGATAAGAGAAACAGCACGGGATGCTGTATAAATGCAATGATAATTCAACAGATAAGCCTAACTTTGAGTTTGGCTTTGTAGGCCAGCCAAAAGAAGACGTCCTTAACATTTGTTTATTTAAAGAATACTCAAAGTTTTAAAGGATATTGTAGAGCACGTCTAAAATAATTAAAATCAATTTTAACATCACAATATGCACAAGGTACCAACTAATAAAAGAAAAATTGTTACCGATTGGTTTCTGGTCACAAGAAGATCAATCTCATCCATAAGAAGAATATAAGGTTTGTAATCCTCTTTGCCAAACTTCTTTCCATTGGAAAATCGCTCATATAGCAAGTGGAGAGCCTTTTTCCAACCAACTCGATGCCCAATTAATTCTTCATATATAACCTGCGCAAACATAAGCTGTATTAAAGGACGTCAAGTGCATCCAATCTTGATAAACAAAGGAGCATCAGTGTGAAGCAAACTTGCCCTGTACATATTCTGAGGTGATGCCAGCTTTAGACCATATACCTCAATGAAACAGTAAGGCCTTATTCTTCCAGCAACAACTTCAGACCTCAAATTCCTCATTACTGCTAGTACACTCATAGTCTGCAGTTACACAAATATAACAAAGGGAATTAGTCAGTTGTTCAATGCATAAAAAGATGAAATTTATAGGCTTTCTAAACTAATGTAGCTATCTATTTAAGAATACAACTAACATAACCTATGTTGGCAGAATCATTTGTGTGATAGATATCCCTCCTGAGATTATGCGGTTGTCTTCCAGCGGCAGTCTCTTCGGGGATTACATACCAACACACCCGACACCAATAGGTACCATCAGCTTCTTTCCATATACTGCACCAAAAACATAACTCCATAATCACAATCACATACATTACACCAACAAAAAGCAGTGAAAGCTATCTATATACCAGCTTCAATGCGGGCAGCCCACAAGTCGCTGGAGAGAAGCTTCTCTCGAAATGTCCTAACCAGCTTCTCCCCCTTCAGGGGTATTGGGAGCTGGACCTGTAACCCCAATCTGCGAGCCTTGCAAAAACCGCAAACCCAATCGCCTTGGGGGACCTCCTTCAAGGGAGGGTTCAAGCATTTAAAATGAAAGCTCGCACTCAATCATCACACGCATCCCAGACTTGAAGCAAACCCTAGATTGCTTCTCCACTTGCTCATCCTCTCTTCTCTAGACACACACATCATCTCCGACCTCGAACTCGCTGCCGTCATACACCACCTTGTAAAACACCTTGCCTGCCTCTCTTCCTTTTCTTCCTCTCTCAAGGCTCCGCTCTGCTCTGCTTTTCGATTTCTTGGATTTATCAGATTTGACAGGGACAATTGACATTTGAGGAGCCGAATTGGAGTTGGAGGGAGAGAAGGAAACAGATATATTATCAAGTACTTGAATTTGCGAAACAAGGAGCATACAATATGCAAATAAGGAGATGCAAAAGTAGCAAAACAAGCTAGGTACATTTGTTTGCTAGTCTGATGAATAATTGACCTCCGAGAATCTAGATCGAAACATAACTGCATGATGAAAAGTTGGTTCAGTACGTTACTAGGTAGAATGGAAGCATCCAGGCGTTTTAGTGCCCAAGAAAACCTGTTGAGATGAAATGATAAATAACAAAGAGAAAATAAGACATTTGAAGTACCATGACATTATAAAAACAACTAAATATAATTTCAAATATAATCAGGTTTATGATTTTATACACTAAATGTGTACGCAGGACTTGTTAGTCTCTAGAAGTAAAGGACGGGCCTAGGTGTGGAGAGTAAGAAACGGAAGTATCAGATAATAGCAACCATGTATTGCCATTCAAAGGGAAAAATTTACAGATCCAGTGGTTAACATTTAGCTCAGTGTAGATCAATTTATCTTTTACATCATGAGCTACAGTAAATGTCAATGCTTGGCTTTAAAGGAATAACAGTAGTTGCTAAAATCAGCAAATAATTACGGTGAAGATAATCTACATTAGAAGGGATCCTTAAAACATTTAGACTAGAAGCCTTGGCGAGGGATTGTATATGATTCAAAGCAGTAGGAGTTGCTATAATTAACAAAATGATCAATCGCTACTCAACTAAATGTGTACGCAGGACTTGTTAGTCACTAGAAGTAAAGGACGGGCCTAGGTGCGGAGAGTAAGAAACGGAAGTATCCGATAATAGCTACCATGTATTGCCATTCAAAAGGAAAAATTTACAGATCCAGTGGTTAACATTTAGCTCAGTGTAGATCAATTTATCTTTTACATCATGAGCTACAGTAGATGTCAATGCTTGGCTTTAAAGGAATAACAGTAGTTACTAAAATCAGCAAATAATTACGGTGAAGATAATTTACATTAGCTGGGATCCTTCAAACATTTAGACTAGAAGCCTTGGCGAGGGATGGTATATGATTCAAAGCAGTAGGAGTTGCTATAATTAACAAAATGATCATCTGCTACTCAACTTAATTGCAGATTCGTGACTGCCCAACTTCCATCCATTCCTCTTCTACACACAACACATCCTTACTGATCACATCAGAAATTCAACCCTACTGGTATATACTAGTCCCTTCAAATGGAGAAATTTTTTTGCGGAGGATATATGACCCAGGGCTCCTGTGTCCAGAAACCTAACGCTCAATTATGAAAACACAGCAGTTTCCCTTCAAAGTAAAGGTACATCCCCTAAAGTTGGACCCTAATGTATGCAATCCTTTTCTTTCACCAGAATTAACTATCCTCCCATTTTGCATTCTCATGATTTTGATACACTTTCTTGTTTGACAGGGGTACTTAAAGAGCCACTAAAAGAGTTACATTATTAACATCCATGTGAGTTCATGTATTATTTCTGAAGCATCTGAGAGTTTGAAATGTCAAATGGTAAGACATATCAACTGAATGCTTAAATTCTTTGCTATATGTTCATGGTTAATACTATCTATGTCTTTTATAACTCCTATAAGATAGGAGAAGATTATATGATATTCAATAGAAAGGGCATATGCATGTGATCCCAGTGGAGCAATGCAATAAGTGAATCAACTGATAAGCATAAGAATCAAACATTACCTGAAACTGCAAGAATTTCACCGACATCCTCAGTTCTTTTGTCCATTTGAGCTTAGGAAACCCTAGGTTATAAACAACTTGCTGGCTATGATTACGGATAATGTCTGAAACTATGCAGCGCCCAATACAGCAAAAGTTGTTGGCTTTGTGCACCATGTGTCTGTAACCGCACGTCTTACAGGTGTTGTCATGAGTGCCAAAGGAAACATGGTATCATCAGCTAATCCAGAACTCTCAACAGACATTTGTGCCTCATGGGAGCTAGAGGAGTCCCCTAAAGGTATTAAACTAGGCATCAACCTTATAAGGATGAGAGGCTTCTGCAACCTTTATACTAGGCACCCCATTCTCATACTTGAGTGGATAAGCCTTATACACACCCGAAACCACCCTCCCCGATCCATCTCCTAAAAACCATTCACCAAATTCAGTGATTCTTCCCCTCTTAAAACCCATCATCAATCCAAAAATCAAATTCAAATCGTAAAACAAAAACTATAACAGAATTGAAACAGACACACAATCAATACCAACTACCAACGGGGAAGAGAAATCGAAGAAATAAAACTAGAACAGAATTGAAACAACGAAAAAAATCAAAATCAAAATTACCCAGAACAGAATCAATATCAAAACCTAGAACCGAATTGAAACAATCACAATCAAAATAAGAATTACCCGCGGAGAGAGAGATGAAGAGAGCGTCAGATCCACAATCCGATATTGAGATTTGAACAGATCGAGGGAGAATTGAGAGAGCGAATTCTGGGCGAAATTGCAGATTAGGATTTACTGGGTCGCGAAGAACAGATCTAATCGAGCGAATAGAGAAAGTGAAGTAGCGTGAAACACCGGGACGCGTATTCATTAGACGCTCTTTCTGGCTCTGAGCTGTCCATTTAGGTGAAACTTACCAAAATACCCATGGTTTGGTTTAGTGGGATTACCAAAAAACAAGGTCAATCACGTAACTGTGCACGGGGAGAAAAGGGTACTGCAACGGTAACAAAGACTTCGGTCGATCGGTGCAACGGTAACAAAGAATTCGGTCTCCCACAATTTTCAGAAGATTAATTAAAATTAAAATAATAGAAAAATTTGTTTAATAATAATAATAAACGCCAAAGTTGTTTAGCCGTTCACTTTCATACCTTGATAGAAGCTGGCTAATTAGGAGTTGTTTTTGTCCCTTTGCTCAGGAAAGTTCTTGTATAATTATTATAATAAGATCACAGTCATTTGTTTAATCATGACACTGTTTAATCATGACACTAGTATATAGAAAAAATCCAGTCCAGTTCGAAGAAGAAGCACTTAATTGACAATGTTGAAGAGCGTTAAGTGGATGAGAGAGGAAGTTCAGATCTACCAGATCTTGGTTATTTAAACAAAAGAAGAATTGACCCGGAATCATGACCCGATGATCGAGCTTCTTCGTCCGGTCATATGTTGGTGGCGGACCACGACCTTTCGCTTCATCTCTACAACAGTCGCTACTATTTTGTGCCTTGATAACGAGAGAGGCGGCTGATGGGACATCAGACTTTGGGCGATAAGCTTGACGGTGACACGGAGGCCCTTCTAGTCTTGGGCGGTATCTCGGCATGTCTTCTTCTGACTTTTAGTATCTATGCATTAGTGTCTTTCTCATGTAGATGGTAAATCATAATAGATTTTAGTATCTAAAATTGGAAGCACCTTATATTGTCCAGGTTGCTGGGAAAATTACATAATTTTTGCTTAAATCTAAGATTGAATCATGATAATTCCAAGGAATCGAAAATTGGCTTGTGAAGAGAAGAGCATGGGAGAAGTTGCGTTGTTGTGGTGGGCAATAAAGCTGAGGCAATGGATATGGGAAGAGAGTCGTATATGCTTTAAGTAGAGGTCCCATCACAAAACACACAAAGGGTAAATTAGAAAGAAAAAATAAGCACGTGAGAGATGGTGGTTGATACAACTTTAATATTTTAACAAATACAAAATGACATTTGGCAAAGTGTCACACTCAGTTGAGTGTGTATATAACATTCTCCTTACTTGAGAGTCATGGAGGCATTTCATGGACAAATAAAGAGTCCTATACTTTTGTAAGGGAAAGTTCAAAGAGAAATAGGAAGTACGTCTATTACACAAAAACCCATGTCATGTGAATTAAATTTTTTCTCAAAATCTAAAAAATAATTAAGTGAAACCAAATATTTTATCGGAAGAGAAATTTCAAAAATTGAAAACTTTTTTAAACTCTATCGTTTATTTTCTAACGCTTTTTTCGAGACTTGGTTCTAATCAATTATTTTTCTTTTTTATTTCCTTACTCATCCAATCATAATTTTATCAATAAAAATACTTTTTTCAATGCCCATTTAGTACTAATTTTAAGGGTTGATTGTCTATTGCAATGAAAAACTTTTTTCAATGCCCATTTCAATTCATCTTAATAAAAATACTTTGTATTCCTAGAGTCCAGGAATAATCCTGGTCGGAAGGGAGAAGGCATGGTGTTTAGGATGTTGTTCAAATGGCGTGGAGATTTTATCGATGGCTGGTATGATTCGATCTCCTTACGATCAGAACGTAGGTGGTTGGTGGCGACGAGTCCATGGTGGTGGGGAGGAGATCAGAGATGCTCATATATGATCAGATTGCTCTGATTTGGCAAGCAGATTTCAATCTGGTTTGGAGTCGTTGTGGGGTACGTCGTGGTTGGAAGGAGGTGAGGCACGCCGGTGTAATGGAGATGCAAGACGAAAGGAAGCTCGAAGCGTGCTCGACGCGACGAGGCTACCATCGGTGGCGGGATGATGTGGACCAGACGCGCAGGACGACGACATACTAACACAACCAATTTTTCCTCTCGGTTTGGGCTGGATGGTTTTTGGGCTAGGAGCTGGGCTTGGCCTTACGTTCTGGTCCAGGACTATTTTATTTTTATTTCAATTTTGTTTTATTGCATTTTAAATTTAATACTAAGTGAATTTATGTCACCAATAATGAACTATCATGTATTGTTAGGGTACTAAGGGTCTTTGTGTCGGTCTATGCACCTCGTGTTTCTTATCTATTCTAGGTAGACGTCTCTTTTGTTTGATTGAATGGTCGCAACCTCCTAGTGAAGAAACTAGGTGTCGTCAGGATTATTTTCCGACAGAAACATGGTAGGAAAGCTAAATTATTGGACATTAGGATATGTAATTTTGGTACATGTCTACTGATTTTTCCATTATGTCACTGTTGTGACAAAACAAATAGAGTTGTCATTATAGCAGTACTCTTTGCTTGTTGGTGCTTGTTAGGATACAAGTATGTTGTAAAGATTATTGATATTATTTCGGGTCTTTGTAATCTTTGGTTTAGGCTTCATGTTTCTCCTTGTATTCGACAGTTTCATTAACGCAGGCTTGAGGATAGCCGCACCAGCCCTTTATTCATAAAAACAAAAACAAAAAACGTTTTTACCCTTAACCTAAATGTCTACCACCCATCTCTCTCATTTTGATCTAAAAAACCATTCTCTATCTCTCTCCGGCAAAAACGACTAGTCACCGGAGAATTATGATGTCAAGACCCACCCCGGTTAACCCCTTTTAACCTGACCCATCCAGAAAATTTCGTCATAATCTTCTTTGAAAAGTGGACAACTCTTAACCTACAACCCACAATACACACTTCTATATATTCAACAACCACCCTCAAACTTCTAAAGCCATCCTTCTCCAAAAAACATCATCCGCCACAAACAAGCAAATATCTTTAAATCAATTACGATACAAATAATGCCACGTCACACAGTTTAGGAGTAACATTTCACAACTACAAGGTTGAGATTTAACCCCCTAACACACATCCGCAATAATACAATCCCACTATAGTTGTCAAACCTCTAATAACGATAAAAGGAAGCAAGAAAATTTACACAAGTAGGTATATAAGAACCTATTATAGAAAAATGGGTGTGGTAACTATTATAACACCGCACAAAAATTCACCATTTTACCGGAAATCAGGCGGGTTACAAAGGGTTGTAACCATGCTATTAGCTTTCCCCGAATTAATATTCAAGTATAATATCAAGATATTTTTGGTTCTGGGAGAAATAGATTATATGTTCTGAGGGTGTAAAATATACTAATACGAGTCCTCCGGTATATCTGAAATATTTCCGGAGCTATGGGCTGATTATTATGGATTTATTTAACTTATGAGAATATTAAAGGTTATTTATTTTACCGTAAAAATGTGAATTTGCGATATGTCGAGAAATTGGGAAAATTTCCTTCCCAGAGGACGTTAATACGAACTCGTGGGTATATCCTATGAATTAATCGGAGTTCGTATGCGGAAGTTATTCGGGATAATGTATAATTACTGTGTGGTAAATAGTAAATATATCTATTTACTGTTCATGGTAACATTCTATTATTTGATCTGGGTCATTGATCTAAATAGATCAAATCCGGGTCGTTTTTTTTAAAATTTTGGTAAATAGTTTCTTATGTTAGTGAATTTAAATACTACATGTTTTCCACAGATAAGTACTCTCGTTACACTTGGATTTATCCCATGCGTCGTAAAAATGAGGTCCTAACGCATTTTCAAACTCTTGTGGCTCTTATTAAAACGCATTTTCAGGGGTCCTTTCGATTTCTCTTATGGCACAGAATATGTCAACAACGTTTTTTCACATTTTTGCACCACTATGGGTATCCAAAACGCTTCTCTTGCCCTCACACACCCCAACAAAATGGTTTGGCTGCGTAAGCATCGTCACACTGTTGCCACTATTAATTCCCTTCTTATCACTTCTCATGCTCCCGAGATCTATGTGTCAAAGCGTCTCTTACTGCTGTTTTTCTAATCAATCTTCTCCCCAGATCATTCTCAACGCACTCCACACCACTTCCTTAAGTGAGGGATTCACCACGCGCCACCCTATAAGGTGGAGGTCATATATATTACCCTCGTAAAAGTCATGGTGAAGAAAAACACAACAAATCTGAAAAATCATAAAAGACTTTTCTCCCGTAAATTAAAATATGCATTAAGTACGGTTCTCTGACCGTTTTATGATAATGGCCATAAATCCGAGAATTCTCCAATAAAATAAACATAACATAATTCCGCCGATTTAAACAAAGGGCTTACGGAAGGGGAGCAACCACCTTCCCGGCCCACCGACTCAATATAAAGAATAAATTCATGTTGTTTATAATTAAATACAAACATTAGTGCAAGCATATCATTAAAATCAATTCCACTCAGACTTGGACATTAGTCTGACGAAATTCGGATCGCTTATCAACCAAAAACTCCTCATCTCATGTTCAATGAATAATATTAAATTTCTATCATCAAATGAAATCATTATTTAATATTGACAATAACGATACCCTCATCTAAAACTCAAACTTAATCAACAAAAAACTCCGACATTCACCAATAGCTTAGGACTTCTTAAAATATTTATAAACCTTAATTGGCAATAATCGATAGCCGGAATAATATTTTATTATCCGCCAATGATACCAAACTAGAAAATTCCAAAACCTAACCAAATCTCCTCCAAAAATTACCAAATTTAAACCTCTTCTCATTTTATTGTATTAAATGGGCATGAAAAACTGCCCAAAACGTGGCAGCGCTGCCGCCACCGGAAATTCGGGTCAAAATTCCGGCCAACACCAATCGCCACCAAATTTGAACAGTAGCTTCGTCTCATCATTTTGAACAACTTTGTAGTTTAGCTCGAAGGCTAATTCTAACTTTAAATCTTCAATTCTCCCTCCACGCTCCAAATCGAGCTACCAAATTCTAGAGAATTATAGTACTCAACAAGCCCAATAAAACCATATAAAGAACTCACCAAATGGTGGCCTGAGGGAGAAATCCAGACACTGAACAGTGTCAAGGGCGCCTCTTGTCGTTATTCCTCCTTATCGGTGACAAGATAGCCCCATTTACCACCACCTACTTGTAGACAGTACTACATGCTTCAAATAGACACCAAGCACTCGCCCTAACTTCACCTTACGGAGGAGAAATCCGACGAAAAAAACTAGGTTTATGAATGCTACAGTAGTAACTTCTGATTTTACCATTTCACCTCCGGTAAACCCATATATAGACTCTTACCGCACAGTAACTTTTGTTTTTTGACCAACTTTTTTATACGAACTTTGATTTGAGCGTGCTACGTGTCTACGAACTCGAATTGATGTCCTCTACGACTTTCATGAAGAAACTTTTCCCAAATAACAATCCCTAGAAAAAGTCAACTTTATGCCTCTTATAGTAAAGTGGTTACTACAAATGGTAAAATACTAAAGTAACCAACCGTAAAATAATTCTAAAATCGAGATGTGACAATGTGAATGAAGGTATCAAAAATGGCAAATCTTGAATATTCACAAGATTGTCTACCCTCATATCACAATGAAGCGGATTCCAGAAACAATGAAAGTTGTGCAGAAATGGAGAGAAGTAACTTGGAAACACAATAGTTGAATAGCAGAAAGTCGCAACTCCGGTAATTTATATAATTATAATGAATTCAGTTGTAATGTTTTAATTTATTTTATTTTTTTAACATGTACGTCCAAATATATATATATATATATATATATATATATATACAAGAGTTCTACAAACTATTATCACTATATTGTTGCAAAAACAAATATTTAATTTTACAGTTTTTTTGAATGTTTTCCTAAAGTAAATTATTCTATTTGAATTTGATAACATCAAAAAATAAATTATTTTGTTAAAAGTAAATGTAAAAATGATACAATTGATGAAATGATGAAAATGCCATAAAATTTAATAGTGTTAGTGGGCAAGGTATCAAAATGCTAATGAAATGAAGCTTCAGGTATGAAAATGCAGGTTTTTGATAGTTAGGTATGAAAATGAAAATAGCATCAAGTTGCGGTGTTTTGTAATTAATCCTAAAAATTAATTAAAAAAAAGATAAAAAGTGCATATCATGTTAGGATGTAATTATTGAAGCTATTTCTTTAATAGACAACTAAAGACACTTGTGATTGTCTATCCTCATATCAGTTCTTTTGTATAATCACTAGTGCATATATGAAAATCATGGATGTAATAAAAGTGAAGCTAATTCCACAGCCATCTAAGAAGATAAAATGGAACGGGATCTCTAATATAACATTTCACGTACATCAGCAACAAACATTTTGAATGTCACTAAAGATACTAACACTATTGTTTCAAACTGAAATGCAAAGAAATAATCTTTGCCTCTTATATGGTCAATAGATTATGTTATGTCACATATATGCTCAGAACTTAATAAAGTAGTAAGCCTTACCCAACTATCAACAGCATAAATGCTTCTCCATTGCTTGTACACAGATTATATACTGTCATTGCCAACTGCAATGCAAAACATAACTTGATGAGAACATAACCTATGCTAGAATTCTACAATCTTAACATTTGTATATTTAAAGAATACTCCAAGTTTTAAAGGAAATAAGCATGTCTAAAATAATTGAAAACAATTTTAACATCACAATATGCACAAGGTACCAACTAATAAAAGAAAAATTGTTACCGATTGGTTTCTGGTCACAAGAATATAAGGTTTGTCATCCTCTTTGCCGAACTTCTTTCCATTCGAAAATCGCTCATTTAGCAAGTGGAGAGCCATTTTCCAACCAGCTCGATGCCCACTTAATGCTTCATATATAACCTGCGCAAACATGAGCAGTATTAAAGGGCGACAAGTGCATCCAATCTTGATAAGCAAAAGGAGCATCAGTGTAAAGCAAACTTGCCCTCAGGTGATGCCAACTTTAGACCATTAATCTCAACAAAACAGTAAGGTCTTATTCTTCCAGCATCAACTTCAGACCTCAAATTCCTCATTACTGCAGTACACTAATAGTCTGCAGTTACACAAAGATAACAAAGGGAATTAGTCAAAGTTGTTCAATGCATAAAAAGATGAAATTTATAGGCTTTCTAAACTAATGTAGCTATCTATTAAAGAATAGAACTAATATAACCTTTCTGAATGTAGAGGCAACGTCCAAGACATTAATCATCAAAGATGGCACTCTTGATGAATGCAGTTAGCTCAAAAATTTCTGTACTGATCTTGCATACTTATCCCTGCAAGGTAAAGAACCATCAATTAACTGTTGAAATAACAAACCCAAAGAAAATTTTCAATGCACTGATCTTGCATACTTATCCCTGCAAGGTAAAGACTTAGGGAATGATGCCAATAGAAATGTTGATTTTGCTCTTTCAAGAGTAGTCTGCTTATGGCATCTAACATGATTAGGGATTTGCCTCATTCCAATTTTTTGAAGTCCAAAGAACCGCCCCTTATGTGAATTCTGTAGATGCACAATCAACTAGTTTAAATTTCGGGCAGAAAACAAACTATAGTCCCTTTAAAAGAAAAAAAGGACAAACTATAGTCATAAGCCTGAGATAAAAAATTAAACAGAGAAGTGCCCATACTGCAGCCAACCCATGTGCTCGAAATGGTTTAGCCAGTATATTCTTTGTGCTCTCTTCTTCAAACTCAAGTTCTTCTGTATCAGTCTGAGTCTGCCACATTTCCAATCTTCATCACTTAGCATCATAATCCTGCCAAGTGGTAAAACTGTAAAAGACAAAATTTACAAGTGCACCTTAATATATTCAGCATGTATACAATGTGGGTGATTTCATGATAGGCTTAACTCTTCATCGTCATCAATTTCTGCAAGACGCTTGAAACTGTACCAGTGAATATCATATTCGTATTCGCATAAAAAGACATCATCCCCTTCATTGGCTTTGGCATATTCTTTAGGGTTCATTACAAAATAATGTTGAAGAATCGATTCCATCTGTAATAAAATGAATTAACAAAACAATATTCTTTAGGGGTAGCATTTTAACCTCTTATAATACAGATTTGTGATGGCAAAAGAGACAATATTAAGAAGAGACAAGAGATCAATACAAGTACATTAATGATTACAGCGGAGCAAGAACCTATTACACCATCAGATTCAAAGAATGAACCTTCCTTCCAAGATGTATGTCATCCCCTCCAACTCTTTCTTCCCGACCTATTTGACTCTCTGGCCACAGTTATTTAGGTGGTATCCCGAGATTGAAGAGATCGAATTCCTCCTGCCTGCATAACCGATGCAGTTAGCACAAAAGGGAGTTCAGTCACTTTCGGATCCGGATTCAATGATTGTTGAGCGAACGAAGCCAAGTGGCTTGAGCAAACAAAGGTAGATGAACAAAATGGGAAATATCAGTTGATAACTAAGAGAGCAAAGTGTATACAAAATGAAAAGAGCAGTGCTTTAGCATTTAGTTGAGTTAATGAATGATAAAGGTTAGATATCAAGTATTACCTCAATGTTGGCAGAATCCTTTGTGGGATAGATCTCCCTCCTAAGATTATGTGGTTGTCTTCCAGTGGCAGTCTCTTTGGGGATTACATACCAACGCAACTGAAACCAATAGGTACCATCAGCTTCTTTCCATATACTGCACCAAAAACATAACTCCATAATCACAATCACATACATTACAGCAACAAAAAGCAGTGAAAGCAATCTATATAACTACTTTTCAATGCGGGCAGCCAACAAGTCGCTGGAGAGAAGCTTCTCTCGAAATGTCCTAACCAGTTTCTCCCCCTTCAGGGGTATTGGGAGCTGGACCTGTAACCCCAATCTGCGAGCCTTGCAAAAACCACAAACCCAATCGCCTTGGGGGACCTCCTTCAGACCTCCTTCAAGGGACCATCCTCATCTTACTATAACAAATAAAAATGGCAAAAACAATTTGAAGGAATCAAATGGAAAGAAATAAATTGTGGAAAGATCAATGATTTGCTGAAATGAAAAGGTATTTAAGGTTACCTCTGATCAGGCCATGTCATGGAGTGAGAAAACACAAAAACAATGATCGATGATATTAAAGGCCAATGATCGATGCATCTGATCCACAAGATGCAGACTTCAAAGGAATCAACATGTAATCTGGCCTTTTCATTGTGATTGTGTAAAGTTTCCTGCAACCATCCAGATAAGAAATTAGCGGTACAACTTGTAGTTTCCACAACTCCTTACACAGGTGATTCACACATTATAAATATTTATATACACACTGACACACACACACACACACGCACACATATATATATATATATATATATATAGCATTTCTTGGCGAAGGATGTCCTTATTTAGTATTACGGTACACATTTCCACTTTAGACTTACTTTTCAGTCGAATTTTCACATCTCCACCTTCTAGTTTGTAGGTACTAATGTATAGATCATCCATGCAAAACTTCAGCCAATTTGGTAATGGATAAGACACCAAAAACTGCGTTTTTCTGCTATAAATATGAACGGTTCAAGTTCGACATAATTATGTTCATCCATTGTTTAAATCGAATTTGAGTGCCTTAATAATAACCAAATTGAGATGATCTATACATTAATATCTAAAGACTAAATGGTGGAGATATGAAAATTCAATTGTAAAGTGAGTCTAAAGTGGAAATGTGTACAGTAAGAATAAATGAGGACCTCCTTAGCCAAGAAAGGCTGCATATATGTATATGTATATATACATATTCAAACTTGTAATAGGTAGATAGACAACTAATATCCACTACCCAAAAATAACAAGGAACAGTAAATTGACCCTCTGCAATGAATCGGCCTGTGTGTACGGAGTCCTAATCTTCAAACAGAGCTAATATTCAGTTCCTTTCATTTCCTTGTCTAATAGTTTTCAACACCACTTTAAAAGAATGTGCGTGTTGCAAGCCCCTCTGTGTGGACAGAGAAAACAAATGGTGATTAAAAGCTACTTGTAACATACTCATTCAAAACCTAAACATCTTCAAATGCAGGCAGCCGCATAAACAGATAATTTTCAGAACATCTTTTTCTGTGTCAAACCCCAAGAACCATATTACTTTCCCACATCAATTGGGAATGATAGCTAGCATGAGACGATCACTTATTACTTGCTGTTTCTATCCTACTCTATAAACTACCACCTTTCCGAGACTGAACTGAAGTAAAACATATCATGGAAAAAATGTACGGATGCATCTGCTCTCCTGACTCCAACAACTTTTCCATCAACTTTACAACCCTATTTTAGGAACTTACAAAACCAAAATAGGCTTTGATAATCAAATTGATGAGACACTCTTCCATTGTTTGACTCAAACTGAGTTATTAATGTGGAATCACAACACTATAATAGGCAAGAAATCAATTGCAAGATTTTTCTGATGAAATCTATCAAAATAAATTCACCAAATTCAACACAAGGACATGTTAAGCAATTAGCGGGCACACATACTCAGAATATAGTATTTGTAAGTGTATTTGTTCGCCTGAAGTTTTAAGAAACAGAATTACCTGAGCAAAGAATCCTCCTAAAGCTGGACCAATGATTAATCTGATACCCCATGCTGTACTAACCTGAACACCAAGGCCCTGACTCTGGTATAGTAATTGTACAATCTTAACTTGTATATAAAATAACCAACATGCTTACTGTTGACATCCCTAACGCTTGGTGTTCTTCCCGAAAGACCACTTGCATATGCCTGGTAATTCAGGTAAATCAAATAAGAAAACTAGCCATGAATATAGACGAGCCTGTAATCACATCATTATTCAGTACAATGTAATACCTTTATTGGTCCAAGCACACCATTTAAACTTCCAAGAACAAATAGTAGTAATAGCCATCCAAAAGTGTACACCAAGTCCAAAGAGAGTATTGAAAACAACCCTGAGAGAATAAAAATGCACATATCCACTGTCTGCAACAAAACATCCATCTCTAATAATTGCAGAAAAACTATATATACTCATTTCCAAAATTGCATTACTAACACTACAATGGTTCCTATTATTATGACAGGTTTTCGACCATAGCGATTAGCCCATCCCCCAGAAAACTGACGTCAATGCTCTTCCAAGCATATATGAAGACATCCTTAACATTATATGGAAGTGTGTTGTGAACACCAATTACAGAACTTAAATGTCACAAGCAAACAAATTTAGCCACCAAGAAAAACTGATGACATTCATCCCACCTGCATACCCAGAGCATAGAACCCAATATCTTCCTCCCTTTCGTCAATATGAAAATCCCTAATCTGTGATGCAAACACTTAGTATTCTGAAAACATGATATCAAGTAGAATTCATGGGTTCTGAAGGTTGCATTAGGGAGATGTGCAGTAATGCCTCTTTCTGAAACATTTGAACAGAGAGTGCTAAACTATTTTTGAGAATGTAAAGAGGAAAGATCTGGATGTTTTCTGGGAAAGGGCTCGGTTTTGGTCATCTTGATGGTGTCGATTTCGGGACAAAGCTCTTTTTTTGTACTTATTCATATCAGAATGCAGCTGTTTGTTAAGTTCACCATTTCTGAAGTTGTTTGGTCTCAACAAGTGTTTGAAAGAATTAGCTGGTGTATTCCATGGTAACTAATTGTCAGACACGATATCAGTAACAAAAGTCTTATTCCTTATCGCATATTAAAACTTGATCAGGTATCCATACATACAATAACACATAATGAATTTATAAAGATGCAACGGAAAAGGTAAAAAATAAAAAAAAAGAAAAGGAAACTTAAGTTTACCAACGATAGCATAGAGATAGAAAATACAACTGGCTGGAGTAGGGCATCAAGATAGTTAAACTACTGTGTTCCTTTCAAGTTCATGACCACGATAGACAGTCTAATTGTACTTTAAATCTTCCATTAATGTAATGGAAATGATTGACAGGTGAAAATTATTGAACTATCTAGTTCATGCACTGAACGAAGTTAATTTTCAGAGTTTATATCCTTTGTATCACCTTAGTGGTTCTTAATTTCTTCATGTTACAAACTAACTCAAAAAAAGAGGTTATGCAGATTATAGCCAGATCTTGGAAAATCACACAGAATCATCGTTCAGTTAATTTGCAGAGTTTATATCCTTTGTATCACCTTAGTGGTTCTTAATTTCTTCACATTACAAACTAACTCAAAAAAGAGGTTATGCAGATTATAACCAGATCTTGAAAAATCACACAGAATCATTGTAACAAGTTAATAGTGGTATCAGCATAGAAAGACTGAAAGCTAAAGCCTATATATGCCTCCTGGACCAACAGGACTGAAGGACAACAATTAGAGTGTCAGATCAATGTGTTGTGTCTCCCTAAATATTCAGCAAACAAGAATTGCATTTATTTCATTTCTCAAATAAAATGAACAAAAAGCTATCTGGGGCAACAGATTCTGTTTGGCAGGAGCTAGCATTCAGATTCTGTTTGGCATGACAAGCCCAAACACATTTCCGAGTTTTTTTATCACTATCATGAAGGGAATAAGGAATACATCTAATAGGTAGTGGCAACTAATATCCACTGCCCAAAAATAACAAGGCACAGTAAATAGATCCTCTGCAATGAATTGGACTGTGCGTACGGAATCCAAATCTTCAAACAGACAGCTAATATTCAGTTCATTTCATTTCCTTGTCTAATAGTTTTATAAGTCACCACTTTAAAAGAATGTGCTTGTTGCAAGCCCATGTGTGTGGACAGAGAAAAAAATGGTTATTAAAAGATCCTTGTAACACTTTCAAAACCTAAACATCTTCAAATGCAGGCATAAACATATATAGTTCTTGGGCCTCGACACACAAAAAAATGTTCCGAAAGTTATCCAACTTTCCCACATCAATTGGGAATGATAGCATGAGACAATCACTTATTACTTGCTCCTTCTATTCTACTCTTTAAAATACTACCTTTCTGATACTGAAGTAAAACATAGCATGGAAATATGTATGAATGTACCTGTTCTTCATCAAGCCTGCCACCCTATTTTAAGAACTTACAAAACCAAAATAGGCTTTGATAATTGAATTGATAACACACATCCACTGACTCATATTGAGATGTTAATGTGGAATCACAACACTCCGTAATAGGTAAGAAATCAATTACATGATGCTTTCTTTAAAGTGTATTGGTTCGCCTAAAGTTACAAGAAGTAGAATTACCTGGGCGAAGAATCTTCCCAAAGCTGGACCAATGATTAATCTGATACCCCATGCTCTGCTAACCTAAAAACAAAAACTCATAAGAACATGATATATTGCACAGGAATTGCGGGTAATTTCAAAAGTCATCGGATTTCGTAGCTTCATCAGACTTCATAGGTCGTTCTGGCTTGTTTGATCAGGTTTGAAGGACAAAATAAGAGAAAAACAAACCTGTAAATAAAAGAAGATAAGACACACACGTACATTAAAGATAATCCTGCCACTCCAATTACTGAACTACCTTTTACCATCAATTGATTTTGCATCTCATGTCCCTTATCCTAGTATGCAAACACTAACTAAAATTCACAAACTAAGCTATAAACATGAAACTTAATTAATGTAGGGAAACACCCTTTGATTCATTTAATACAGAAACCAAATGTAAATGAGATGTGTTTGTTTTTGAGGCTGCACCCGGATATTTGAATGGGTTGCCTGCGTACCCTTGGAGAGGGATCGAGCCACTCGTAGTTCAAGAATTCTAGTGAATGAATAACTCACTAGAGGGGTTTAATTTTTGAATGAGAATGGTGTTTGGGACAAATTTGGGGTAACTGAACCAGGGATTCGATTTTGTTTTTGGATCTGTGTTTGGGGGAAAGAAGCAAAAGACATCTAATCGTAAGAGACACACCATGCGACAATTATAAAGAACAAAGATTACTCACCACACAACGGTCTTGTAGCTACAGTTACAATTGAATTCAAATGATTTTGCATCTTCAAATCCCTTATCCTAGTAAAACACTTATCAAGCTTCAAATACTAAACTTGTGACATAGAAAAACACATATCAAGCTTCAGATACTGAACTTGTGACATGAACCAGACTATACACGAGTAGATTTTTTATAAAAAATTAACAGGGGCTGCGAGAACACAAAACCCCACAGCATTAACCTGCATTTCACAAAAAGCTTGCACCTAAGACACAGAAGCCCATGCCATGGGAATAATAAACTAAACCTAGTCAATTTAGTTTCACAAAGAACCATGGGAATAATAAACTAAACCTAGTCAATTTAGTTTCACAAAGAGAGTGCATAGTTTATTAAAAGTAACAAACTATTCTTCAACGCTTCCTTTATCGAGTTTTCTTGTGTTCCATGAATAAAGAAAAATGAAACATAAAAAACAATGTGAATCGGACTATGTTAAGTAGAAGGGAAATAACTGTTCGACTTGGAAGACGCTCGATAGAAAAATTGTTCTTACGGCAAAGCCAGATAGCAATCAATAGAGTGAGGCTCCCATCCATAAGAAACCACAGAATGCACAAAACACTTTCAGAGTCCATTTGAGCTTAGGAGACCCTAGTTTATAAACAACTTGCTGGCTATGATTACGGATAATGTCTGAAACTATACAGCACCCAATACAGCAAAAGTTGTTGGCTTTGGGCACCATGTGTCTGCAACCGCACGTGTTACAGGTGTTTTCATGAGTGCCAAAGGAAACATGGTATGCACGAAATGGATAGGAGAATCCATATCATGGACAAGAAGAATATTGTCACGCTTTATGTCGCAATGCACAAAACCTTTTTCATGAATGCACTGGAGACCATTAAGCACAGACTTAGTGAACTCTTTAACCTCAAATTCGGACAATGCAGACTTCTCTATCCTACAGAGAGGAAGAAGTCCACTCTTGTCCGTAAGAACTGATGACAAAAGGGCAGTGGTGAAAGAGAGAAAGCAGCCCGGCCTCATCCAACAAGGCATCAACCTTGTAAGGATGAGAGGCGTCTGCAACCTTTACGGCCATGATACCAGGCACCCCATTCTCATACTTGAGTGGATAAGCCCTATACACACCCGAAACCGCCCTCCCCGATCCTATCTCCTAAAAACCATTCACAAAATTCAGTGATTCTTCCCCTCTTAAAACCCATCATCAATCCAAAAATCAAATTCAAATCGTAAAACAAAAACTATAACAGAATTGAAAGAGACACACAATCAATACCAACTACCAACGGGGAAGAGAAATCGAAGAAATAAAACTAGAACAGAATTGAAACAACGAAAAAAATCAAAATCAAAATTACCCAGAACAGAATCAATATCAAAACCTAGAACCGAATTGAAACAATCACAATCAAAATAAGAATTACCCGCGGAGAGAGAATTGAAGAGAGCGTCAGATCCACAATCGGATATTGAGATTTGAACAGATCGAGGGAGAATTGAGAGAGCGAATTCTGGGCGAAATTGCAGATTAGGATTTAGTGGGTCGCGAAGAACAGTTCTAATCGAGCGATTGAGAAAGTGAAGTAGCGTGAAACACCGGGACGCGTATTCATTAGACGCTCTTTCTGGCGCTGAGCTGTCCATTTCGGTCAAACTTACCAAAATACCCATGGTTTGGTTTGGTGGGATTACCAATAAACAAGGTCAGTCACGTAACTGTGCACGGGAAGATAAGGGTACTGCAACGGTAACAGACTTCGGTCAATCCATTTTGAAATCTCTCACAATTTTCAGAATATTAATTAAAATAAAATAAATAGAAAATTTGTTAAATAATAATAATAAACCTAGCCCTCCACTTTCGGACCTTTAAGATGGTTAATTAAGAGCTGTTTTTGTCTCTTTTCTCAAGTAAGTGCTTGTATAATTATTATAATAAGATCACACCCTTTTGTTTAATCATGACACTAATATCAAGCAAAAATCCAATCTAGTTTGATGAAGAAGCACTTAATTCGTAATGTTGAAGAGCGTTGAGTGGTGGAGAGAGGAAGTCCAGATCTACTAGATTTGGGTTATTTAAACAAAAGAAGAATTAACTCGGAATCGTGACCCGATGATCGAGCTTCTTCGTCCGGTCATGTGTTAGCGACGGACCATGACCTTTCGCTTCATCTCTAGAGCCGTCGCTCCTATTGTGTTCCTTGATAACGAGAGAGGCGACGGATGGGAAATTAGAGACACGGAGCTTGACGGTGACACAAAGGCCCTTTTAGTCATGGGCGATATCTTGACATGTCTGCTCTGACGATCTCTTGACTTTTAGTATATATACATTAGTGTCTTTCTCATGTAGATGGGAAATCATATCAGATTTTAGTATCTTAAATTAGAAGCACCTTATATTGTCCGGGTTGCTGGGAAAATTGTATAATTTTTGCTTAAATCTAAGATTGAATCATGATAATTCAAATGAACCGAAAACTGGCTTATGAAGATATAGGTGGTAGTTGGTTGGATTGACCCTCTAGAATAGAGCACGTCAAGGGACCCTCTTCGATAGAGCTGGTCAGTGGACCCTCTCGTGGATTAGAGCTGGTCAGTTATTTCCTCGTGGTCATGGTGACATTATACCCCACTTTTTAATCATGTATTTGAGCCAAGGGAATTGTTATAAATTTTATTTAAGTGTTTTTTATGGGTTGCGTGCATGTAGATTTTGGAAAATCAAAGGAAGAGCATTAAATGAAATTTGTCTTTACATATTTGATTTTGTCCATTTACGCTAATGTTTTTAAATGTTTCTCCCCTGGGTGCTTTGTTTTCAAATTTCTAGTGTTGCAGCGGTCATTAGATGAGGTCGCACTTACAGAAGTCGAGACATAGTCAATTAATCCGATGTCACCGTAAGTTTAATTAGGAATCACTTTCATATAGATTGCTCTGATTACCCCGACTTAGATAGTCGAATAGGTTGTTGAAACGTAGCTGTAATTTGGGGAGCATGACGGCTCCAGGAGTTGGGAGTTGTTTTAAATTATTCATAAAAGTGCTGAGTTGGTTTGTAGGAAGGGTTGCCCATTTCAAGGGGGTTTCGGTAAGAAGTTCTCTTAAGGTGGTCATCGCAGGATTTACTTCGGGTTTTAACCCGGGGTGGGTCCTGACACTTTAAGTCGGTCTATGCACCTTGTGTGTCTTATCTATTCTAGGTAGACGACGTCTCTTTTGTTTGATTGAATGGTCGTAGCCTCCTAGTGACAAAATGAAACTACGTGCCGTCAGGATTATTTTCTGGCAGAAACATGGTAAGAAAGCTGAATTATTGGACATTAGGATACGTGATTTTGGTACATGTCTACTGTTGTGACAAAGCAAATAGAGTTGTTATTATAGCAATATTCTTTGCTAGTTGGTGGTTGTTAGGATACAAGTACGTTGTAGAGATTCTTGATATTATTTCGGGTCTTTGTAATATGTGGTGTAGGCTTCATGTTTCCCCTTGTATTCGACAGTTTCATTGATGCAGGCTTGAGGGCAGCCACACCAGCCCTTTATTCATAAAAACAAAAACAAAAAACTTTTTTTAACCCTTAACCTAAATGTCTTCCACTCATCTCTCTCATTATGATCTAAAAACCATTCTCCCCCTCTCTCTCCGGCCAAAACGACTGGTCACCGGAGACTTATGAAGACACTGTCGCTCGTCCTTCTTCGTCTGCGATCATTTGGATGGATGAGAAGTTAGATCGAAGGCAATCTTTTTGAGTTATTTGCTGAGATTTCGCATTTATTACATTTAAATAAAACATTTATTATCTTGTTTAAAACGTTTTATTAGGTACTGTAAATTTTTTCTTAAATTTACTACCCCTAATAAAACCTTTGTTTATATTTTATAAATTGTTTATTACTTTGTATGAAATATTTGAGGAGTTGATTAGGGTTAATAAATATTTATTACCTTGTATAAAACGTTTTATTAGTGGTAATAAATTCTTTTATAAAATTTACTACCCAAAATAAAACGTTTGTTACATTCTATAAATTGGTTATTATCTAGAATACAATATTTTTAGGGAGTTCTTGACTCCGGTGAGGGGTTCTTGGACTTCAGGCGAGCTTGGATGAGCCTTCAAGCGAGCTTGTGCTGCAGGAGAGGAGTTCTGGTGTGGAGTGTGGGTCGACAGAGGGTAAGTTCGATTCCCCTGTATTGATGTTGTTGTTTTTGTTGTTGTAAGGTTGGAGATGGGAAGAAGAAAGGGGAAGTCAGCCGGAAATGGCTGGGATCGGTTGGTAGGCCGTCCGGTTTAGGTCGGGGTAGAGAAGGGGTAAATTTCTAGGTTTTTACCACGGTAGAGTTGAAATTTTACTATTTACCACGGGTGTGAAATATCAAAACTGACTCTTACAGTTCAGGTAAATTATAGGGATGCCAATGAGATTGAAAAGATAATGCTGCCCCCGACAGTTCTAGTTAATTACAGGGATGCCATTGAGACTGAAATCTTATAAATGCCCATGGCTGTTTGTTTAATTACAGGGATGCAATTGAGGCTGAAATCTCATAAATGCTCCTAGCTATTATGTCTAATTACAAGCTGCCATTGAGGTTGAATTGACAATACTACCCCTGACATTTTAAGATATTTACAAGAGTGTCATTATAGATAATTTGACTATTATATCATTGGTGGATTTATTAATTTCATGGTTGTTATTATATTTATTTATGTGATTAATATGTATCGTATGTTGTATACTTGGTTTGGTTTATCGGTATAAAGTATGATTGGGATAATCCGAAAAAATAGATGTTCATGCTACCCCAGCGGATTGGTTGAACTTCAGGTTTATGACAGGAATACTTTTAGCGGGTTTATTAAATGATCCGCTAAATAGAAAACTGAGAATTAACCGGTTAGAAAACTAAAGTAAATAAGAGCTACGTGTGGCAGGGTACGTAGGCAGCCTGACCGAGATTCGGGTGCAGTCACAAATAATATTTAGACCCTAGGACCTCTAAAGTAACTAGTATAAAATCCAATTTGGTAATCGGGATAACCTCAGGTTTCGTGAGGTCTATTTCAGTGTCTTTTGGTCTGTTGAAAATGGTTTGGGTAAAGGGTTATCCCTTCTCGAGGGGGGATTACGAGAGTAATCTCTCTTGGAATAGGTCCCGCATGTTCTATCCTGGGTTTAGGTGGGGTGTGACAGCGTCTCTTTTGTTTGATTGAATGGTCGCAGCCTCCTAGTGACAATCCAAAAATAAGTGTCGTCAGGATTATTTTCCGACGGAAACATGGTAGGAAAGCTGAATTATTGGACATTAGGATATGTAATTTTGGTACATGTTTACTGATTTTTCCATCATGTCACCGTTGTGAAAAAGCAAATAGAGTTGTTATTATAGCAGTACTCTTTGCTTTTTGGTGCTTGTAGCGGTACTCTTTGCTTTTTTGTGCTTATTAGGGAAAACTCAAAAGACAAGAAACAACTAGCAATAAACTGAAGACTTGTAATTCTTATAGTTTGTAAATATCTTTCCATTCAAACTGTTACCGAACTTGTACCCAAATAAACTAGACTTAATAGGCAGAGCGTGGCGGACAACTGGTCATGCACTTATGATGAGCTTACTCATCATAAGCAGAGCAAGGGTGAAGGAAAGTACTGGTCATGCACCTGTACGCATCAGGAAGAGCGGGGGAAACTGGTCATGCATTTGTGTGTCCGCCGATACATAAGCAGAGCGGTATGGTATACGTGCACGTAACTGGAACTGATGAGCAACTATGGTATCTCGTTGGGTTGGGTACTCGTAAGGTAAAAATAAAATTCATTCTTTTTCTTTGCCACTAAAAGAAATTCCTTCAATTTCAAAACACACCGAACTCAAGACAAAAGAACCAATAACTCAATAAATTCTTCCTTTTATATGTGCCGACACTCAATCATAAAATTTAATAGCCTTTGAAAAAAAAATCCATTTTGAACTCAAACACAAGCAACTAATCTTAAAACATAAGTTGTAGAACTATGTAATGCAAATAATAAATAATTTACGGGAAGTCATAAGGAGGCTCCAAGAAAATCTAATAAATAACAAGAAATCGTATATCAAGAAAATGATCGCTTGCACTTGGTTAAAAACAAATTTCAACTCACAATGAGAGGCTAGGCATGCCCTAACTCGAGATTATCCCCAGAAGCTCGCTCAACTGTATCACCTAGCCAATTATAATAATAAGAGTGTTTAAGTCCAAAACCAAATAAATTATGTAAGAAAATGTGAATGCACCCTGGCTTTGGGTACTCACTCCCCTCCTTGACATAATCCCATTAAAAGTCACCGAAAACTTCAATCGACAAATATCCACGTTAACATCATTTCCTTTAGCTCCAACACTTCCACTTTGAAATGTTTACAATCTAATCCCAATAAAAACTCCAATTTCTTAACCAAATTCTAACAACTTCACCTAGGCTAATACTAACACTCTCTAGGAGGCATAACAATGCTCCACCAACACTAAAAATAGCCATGGAAGGTCATCGGAGGCGGCGGAGCCGTGGTGGCTCAAGGTGGCTGAATTCTTAAACTTAAAAATCTCCATAAACATATGCAAAACTATATCCAAAAGAAAGCCCATGAGGTAAGGAACAACTTTATACCTCGAGGTTTCTCCAAATTCTTGATGGTTTGGCCAAAAACCGAAAAAATATGCCGAAACTTCAATCCTTCGATTTGTTGCACACAAGTAAAAATAAATTATGAGGCTAGTATATATGGAATACCCATGAGAGGAAGAGAATGATTCCAATTTTGTGACTAGAGGTGGCGGGAGTAGGCGGCGACGATGGTGGTTTGAGAGAGGCATGGCCTTTATCGTTCTCTTTCTCCCTTCTCTGTTTCTGTAAGGGAAAAATGAAAGGGGAAGCGGCTGATCCATTTAAGTTAGGGATGGAGAGAAAATTACCAATATGCCCACTACTTGAAAATGCTTTTATTTTTTCCATTTCAACTCTGTTTAACTAGCCGTTTGCGCATACACTCTCGTATCATTGTATTCTATATTCTTATGCTAGTTGATAAGAGCATAAAATGCTACGTTTTTAATGTGTTTTTATCCCTATTTATACTTTGTTTAACTCTTAATTTGGTAGATTCGAGTCGTTAGATTGAGCCATGATTGTTTGATGAAGAATAAGTGAAAACGTGCTTAAATAGAAGAAAATGTGGAGTTTTAGCAGAATCCTAATCAAATTAGGAATCCTAATCACTAGGAATGTTAAGTCAATTTCGGAGTTTTTAAAACAACGAAGATTTTCAGAAGTTGATTAAAAGTGGGAATCCTTATTTAACTAGGAAACCAAGTTGAGTTAGGAATCCTTATTTAACAAGGAAACTAAGTTGAACTAGGAATCCTTATTGAATTAGGATTGCTAAGCTCTATATATATACTCTTGTTGCTGACTAACAATTATTTCTCTCTCATTTACAGAAATATTCCAAACATGTCAAAGGAAGATATTGTATTCGAATTGAATTCAAAAAAAAGAGGTTGCAGCCGAGTTGAAGTCCAAAGGGAGAAGGCAGCCAAATTAGAGTTCTAAATCAACAAGGAAAGAAGCAATCCTAAACCTAAATGGAGAAGGATTGCAGCCAAGAGTCCAGCCCACAAAGGGATTTGAAGCAAACCCTACTTCTTTCCCTTATATAAAGCTCGGCAGCTGCTGAAGAGAAGGGATCGGCCCCTACACAAACACACATCTCCTCTCACACGAGATTGAACACAGCCTCACCACATCACAACGCCTCCTCTCACACGGACTATAAACAGTTAAGCACTGCATGGGAGGCAACCCATTTCAACCGTAGCTGTGGAGAAGCTATCACCGAGAGTTTGCATTTTCTAAATCCTTACACTCTTATGGTTGAATTGTATATGTGTGAAACTGTAAAATTTATCATATGCTTAGAAATTACAACACCATTTTCGGGTTTCCATTGAGGACAATGTAATTTTCTAAGTGTGGGGTAGGGATTACATGATTCACATGTTTTTAGTTTGTCTTGTTTTGTTTCGAGTCTAGAAAAATCAGAAAAATCGTTCCAAATAAAATTGTTTTGTGTGTTTTTGTTTTATTTTGAGTCTATGCCCCTAAAGTTGATGATGAGTATGTCTTTGAATGCATAGATGATGGTTTTGCATGATCATAAGAATTAAATTGTGAGTTTCATGGATAATGTGATTGGTATGAATATGTGAGATTTTGATTGATATATGTAAAAGCATGCATGTTTAAGTTGGTTTTAATCCATAACCTATGTGAGCTTTTGAGCCTATATACTTTTTTAATGAGACAAAATTTTCGGCAAAAACTTGTTCCTAAATCTCATTATTCTTTACATATTCAATGACTATGTGCTATAGCTTTTTGATGGACTCTAGAATGCTAGAACTTGCTCTTGATAATTTTCAAAACTTTTATTCATGACTATGCATTGATTTCGAAAATGATTGAACAGATCTTATTAGGAATATCACTAAAGCCAAATAAAGCATTTGCCCAATTTGTGCCCGTCGTGGGACTCCTTAGTGTTAACCCCCTTTGAGCCTACATTTAGCCTTTCTTTCATCACCATCATACACATTCCCTTTGCTTAGAACAGAAATATCTTGACCCTTGTCGTTGAGACTTGATAAAGCTTGATTTGGATGTAGAACTGTGTTATGAAGTGATGATGTGAAACAAGTGTGGGGTGAACTTATCCAATTGTGAATGCAAAACGTGTGTGCTAAGTGAATGAAAGAAAAATCGAACAAACATGTGTTTCGAACCAAAGAAGAATAAAGCACGAAATGAAGAAAAATTGTGATGATTGGATTTAGTTCTTGCTGTGAATTTGGAGTTTGTACGTGATTTGAAGGTCTATCATTGCTATATTTGACCTTTGTTCCTTTTCACAAAGTAAGGGGAAGGAAAGAATGAAGAATTGGTCCAACATGATGAAATTCGGCCTGTGGAGTGAAGTCATAAGGAGAATTGAGCTTTATTAAGTCTTGGTGACGTTTTAACCACCACTATCCTAAATTCGAATACCTTATGCCAAGCCCCATTATTATCCTTTCAAAAGATCTTTCCATGATTCCTAAAATGGGTGAACTTTGATCTGTGGAGATTTTCTCAAGAGTTAAGCATATGGTTTTGGTCCCATTCTTGCACTTAGTTGTTAAATGAGATTATCCAAGAAAATTTTTTCACAAAGTGCTTTTATCTGTTGAAACATGCAAGCTATTTGTTGCCTTACAATCTTTTCTCTTGCATTTACTTGAGTGAATATAGTCATATCATGTGTGAACAGAAGAAAGTATGCCTAGTAAGGAGGATTAAATTAACTTAACATGCTTGCATGCTCATTTTCTCACTTCTTGCTTATTCATACCATGAAACATGTTTATGATACTTGGAATTTGTGTGCTTACATCTGAATGCTTAAACTTGAAATCTATGTGTTTAAAGATTCTGAGACAATCATTTAGGGGCAATAGTAGAGTTTCTTTTAATTAGATTTGCTAAGGGACTAGCAAATGATAAGTGTGGGGTAGTTGATAAAAGCATAAAATGCTACGTTTTTAATGTGTTTTTATCCCTATTTATACTTTGTTTAACTCTTAATTTTGTAGATTCGAGTCGTTAAATTGAGTCATGACTGTTTGGTGGAGAACAAGTGAAAACGTGCTTAAATAGAAGAAAATGTGGAGTTTTAGCAGAATCCTAATCAAACTAGGAATGTAAAGTCAATTTCGGCGTTTTTAAAACAACGAAGATTTTCAAAAGTTCATTGAAATGGGAATCCTTATTTAACTAGGAAACCAAGTTGAGTTAGGAATCCTCATTGAATTAGGAATCCTCATTGAATTAGGAATCCTTATTTAACAAGGAAACTAAGTGAACTAGGAATCCTTATTGAATTAGGATTGCTAAGCTCTATATATACCCTTGTTGCTGACTAACAATTATTTCTCTCTCATTTACAGAAATATTCCAACATGTCAAAGGGAGAGATTGTGTTCGAATTGAATTCCAAAAGAGAGGAGGTTGTAGCCGAATTAACTTCAAGAGGAGGTTGCAGCCGAATTAATCTCAAAAGGAGGAGATTGCAGCTGAGTTGAAGTCCAAAAGAGGAGTTTGTATTTGAATTAACTATAAAAGGGAGAAGGCAGCTGAATTAAAGGCTTAAATCAACAAGGAAAGAAGCAATCCTTAACCTAAATGGACAAGGAGTCCAGCCCACAAAGGGAGTTGAAGCAAACCCTACTTCTTTCCCTACATATTTGGCAGCTGCACATCAAAGAGAGGTCGACCCCCTACACAAACACAGCAGCTCGCCTCATCTCACCACATAACATCTCGTCCTCTCCCTCACAAATACAGCAGCTCGTCCTCCCTCCCACAACACAGCAACATCTCGTCCTCTTCTTCCACAACCACAACACAGCAGCACAACCGCCTTCTCTTCCACAGCACAGCCGCCTCTCACACCCAAGCAGCCGATCACACCCAAGCAGCCGATTTCTACATCATAAGTCAGTCCAAGATTCATGGTTGTATTAATTTATGTTTACATTCAGTATGTTCTTTATGAATTTTGTAATGAATTATGGATGTTCTTATGTTTTATGAAGTGTTACTTGGATTCTCTTGTGTTTCAATTGTTTCTTGGTTTAATTCTCAACATATGCATGTAATGGTTCGAATTTAAGTCTTAGGGCAGTAGATTATTGATCGAATTTATGATATAATTTGGTTTATTTTCAGAATTTGTGTACACAAAAAAATCTTATGCACAAGGGCAGCCTTGGCCATGGCTGTTCCTTGTGTATTGATTTCATAGGCTTATTGAATATAAGTTGAATCATACGCGAAGTTGGTTCAATTTGTGTTCATTCTAAGAGCTAGAATAATTCTGGAAATTTACATGTCGATGTGAGATGAGGTGACGCCATACTTGCTAACACGTTTCCAATTCGACTTACTGTGTTTATGTGCTTTTTGTGTTTAATTTCTACGCGAAGTGTCTTTAAACCGATTAGTACCATGTTTAGGATTATACGCCAAGTTAATTCTGAATAATTGTGAAGTCTTGAATGATTAGAATAACCGTGAATGCTCTAATTAAATTGGATTATGAAATCGGTTTTTAACCTGCTGCCCTATTCCTTTATTTGAGTTTGTTACATGTTTAGAGAGTTATGTGTTTTGTGTGGAGTGGTTGATCAACTGTATATAATTAGTTTTAAGGTTTTTGTTAAGTATTAGTTTCTTTAGATGATACACTCTTATATCCCCCTTATGTTTAATTAATTATGTTAACATTTTCTGTTTTCGATTACCCTTCAATATCCCCGGACTGAACGATACCTACTTATTCGTACTAACGATGACATTTTGCAGGGTTATAAAGTTGTGAGGTTTGATTTGATCACACGTTTATATGTGCGTGACGTGAAAAACTCTCACCAATCAACAACAGACATTTTGAATGTCACTAAAGATACTAACACTACTGTTTTAAACTGAAATGCAAAGAAATAGTCTTAGCCTCTTAGATGGTCAGTAGATTATGTTATGTCACACATATATGCTCAGAACTTAATAAAGTAGTAAGCCTTACCGAACATTCAACAGCATATCATGTCCAGGAAATGCTTCTCCATTGCTTGTACACAGATTATATACTGTCATTGCCAACTGCAATGCAAAACATAACTTGATGAGAGCATAACCCGCACAATACTACACCTATGCTAGAATTCTACAATACATGATAGAGGCTAGGGCACGAAAATTAAAATAATTTGGTTTTCATTTGTGATGCACATTGATTGTCCAATTTTCAAGGGTGAATTTTTTTCTCGGAGCGGGGTGAAAATTCTATTAGCCATATGAGTACCATCATCTGTGGTAAATATTAAATTTCAAATACAAAGAATATGAATGAGCCATACAAAAAGTGAATAGACATTTCATAGAAGGGGAGAGATGAGAAACTCACCTTCTAGAAAGTAGTTTCACCCATTCCTGTTTTATAGAGTTCATATACCATAGCCGTCAAATAGATTTTACTCAGTTTGGAACAAGTTTTCATCACCTGCAAGGAATAGAAGTCATATTAAGTTTAGCAAATCTATCTGTTTCGAGAATATCAACTCTTAAACTGCAACATTTTTCATTTTTTTAGATACCAAACTATACACCTCACTCAAGAGCATTGATTCTGTCTTCTAAGATATAATCTACCATTAAAAGCAAGAAACCTGGATATGAGGGGCCTGGAACATCTCTTCGATGTGGCTGCATCAACCTCTGCCATACGAACAAGGGCTTTTCCTGCAGAGTTTAAACATATAAATCCTGTAAGGTAAAAGCACTGAGGTACAGGAGAAGAAAATAACATGTCCAACAAGGAAGCACATATATTGTGAGAGCTGCAAGAGATGACGATGGTTTGTCATGCTAATCAGGCAACAGAGAATTTCTTTCTTTATTCTATTCTTATTTCAATACTTCAAAATCGAAGAAAGAAAAGAAGTAAATAATTATAATTCCTTGGTCATATATGCCAAGATTTTTGGAGAGAAATATAGCAAATACAATGAGGCTTGGAGAGTGACATGCTCACAGCACATCAATAGAAAGCATCAGACTTCTGAACTAAGCCCAAATAGATGTTGAAGCATAGAGACATAACCAGAATTGTATCAAACAGAGTAGGTATTTCCATAACACAAATATACACATTCCAATGCATCTAGGCCTTCTATCTATTACGTGGTATCTGTCGGATTTACTTTCGGAGTCCATTTTTAGATAGAAGGCCAAAAGTTAGTAGTAATATAGTAGTAATCTTTCAATCAATTATTTTTAAACTTAGCATCAATTTGTGAAGAAGTCAGTCTGGTGATCAATAGTTGAAGCATGTATACCTTCAGAAGCTTTCTTGGGAATTGAGATTAGCTTCTTTAAGCAGTAATCTATGATTTCAGCTGCACACCTGCATATCTCCAATGCACGACGAGCATCTCCAGAAATAGCTGCTACCTAGAAACATGTTTAAATAATGTCAAAGATCAAGGCTCAAATTGAATCTCCTGATGAAACATAAAAGATACACCGACCTTTCTTGAAGTAAACTCTATAGCTTGTTTTTCAAATGCATCAATTCCTCTAAGCCAACTCGAGATAATCTCTTCAAGCTGCTGATAATTATAGGGGACAAAGCAAAGCCCTTGGATTCCCATTCGACTTGAAATACGAGGAAGCAACTTTTCTGGAAGATTCATGGTATTCGCTATGCCTGAAATATATATATATATATATATATATATATAAGGAGTTAAGGATGTATTTATATATATAAGGAGTTAAGGATGTATTTGAGTATTCAACAGCATGCCAGTCAACATCATTCTTTTAATAATAACTGTTTCTAATTTTATTCCTGGCATCTGATAAGAGAAACAGCACGGGATGCTGTATAAATGCAATGATAATTCATCAGATAAGCCTAACTTTGAGTTTGGCTTTGTAGGCCAGTCAAGAATGTTGTAGAGAACCTGAAACCAAAAGAAGACGTCCTTAACATTTGTTTATTTAAAGAATACTCAAAGTTTTAAAGGATATTGTAGAGCACGTCTAAATAATTAAAATCAATTTTAACATCACAATATGCACAAGGTACCAACTAATAAAAGAAAAATTGTTACCGATTGGTTTCTGGTCACAAGAAGATCAATCTCATCCATAAGAAGAATATAAGGTTTGTAATCCTCTTTGCCGAACTTCTTTCCATTGGAAAATCGCTCATATAGCAAGTGGAGAGCCTTTTTCCAACCAACTCGATGCCCACTTAATGCTTCATATATAACCTGCGCAAACATAAGCTGTATTAAAGGACGTCAAGTGCATCCAATCTTGATAAACAAAGGAGCATCAGTGTGAAGCAAACTTGCCCTGTACATATTCTGAGGTGATGCCAGCTTTAGACCATATAACTCAATGAAACAGTAAGGCCTTATTCTTCCAGCATCGACTTCAGACCTCAAATTCCTCATTACTGCTAGTACACTCATAGTCTGCTGTTACACAAATATAACAAAGGGAATTAGTCAGTTGTTCAATGCATAAAAAGATGAAATTTATAGGCTTTCTAAACTAATGTAGCTATCTATTTAAGAATACAACTAACATAACCTATGTTGGCAGAATCATTTGTGTGATAGATATCCCTCCGGAGATTATGCGGTTGTCTTCCAGCGGCAGTCTCTTCGGGGATTACATACCAACACACCCGACACCAATAGGTACCATCAGCTTCTTTCCATATACTGCACCAAAAACATAACTCCATAATCACAATCACATACATTACACCAACAAAAAGCAGTGAAAGCAATCTATATACCAGCTTCAATGCGGGCAGCCCACAAGTCGCTGGAGAGAAGCTTCTCTCGAAATGTCCTAACCAGCTTCTCCCCCTTCAGGGGTATTGGGAGCTGGACCTGTAACCACAATCTGCGAGCCTTGCAAAAACCGCAAACCCAATCGCCTTGGGGGACCTCCTTCAAGGGAGGGTTCAAGCATTTAAAATGAAAGCTCGCACTCAATCATCACACGCATCCCAGACTTGAAGCAAACCCTAGATTGCTTCTCCACTTGCTCATCCTCTCTTCTCTTGACATACACATCATCTCCGACCTCGAACTCGCCGCCGTCATACACCACCTTGTAAAACACCTTGCCTGCCTCTCTTCCTTTTCTTCCTCTCTCAAGGCTCCGCTCTGCTCTGCTTTTCGATTTCTTGGATTTATCAGATTAACAAGGGATTGTATATGATTCAAAGCAGTAGGAGTTGCTATAATTAACAAAATGATCAATCGCTACTCAACTAAATGTGTACGCAGGACTTGTTAGTCACTAGAAGTAAAGGACGGGCCTAGGTGCGGAGAGTAAGAAACGGAAGTATCCGATAATAGCTACCATGTATTGCCATTCAAAAGGAAAAATTTACAGATCCAGTGGTTAACATTTAGCTCAGTGTAGATCAATTTATCTTTTACATCATGAGCTACAGTAAATGTCAATGCTTGGCTTTAAAGGAATAACAGTAGTTAATAAAATCAGCAAATAATTACGGTGAAGATAATTTACATTAGCTGGGATCCTTCAAACATTTAGATTAGAAGCCTTGGCGAGGGATGGTATATGATTCAAAGCAGTAGGAGTTGCTATAATTAACAAAATGATCATCTGCTACTCAACTTAATTGCAGATTCGTGACTGCCCAACTTCCATCCATTCCTCTTCTACACACAACACATCCTTACTGATCACATCAGAAATTCAACCCTACTGGTATATACTAGTCCCTTCAAATGGAGAAATTTTTTTGCGGAGGATATATGACCCAGGCACCCCATTCTCATACTTGAGTGGATAAGCCCTATACACACCCGAAACCCCCTCCCCGATCCTATCTCCTAAAAACCATTCACCAAATTCAGTGATTCTTCCCCTCTTAAAACCCATCATCAATCCAAAAATCAAATTCAAATCGTAAAACAAAACTATAACAGAATTGAAACAGACACACAATCAATACCAACTACCAACGGGGAAGAGAAATCGAAGAAATAAAACTAGAACAGAATTGAAACAACGAAAAAAATCAAAATCAAAATTACCCAGAACAGAATCAATATCAAAACCTAGAACCGAATTGAAACAATCACAATCAAAATAAGAATTACCCGCGGAGAGAGAGATGAAGAGAGCGTCAGATCCACAATCCGATATTGAGATTTGAACAGATCGAGGGAGAATTGAGAGAGCGAATTCTGGGTGAAATTGCAGATTAGGATTTACTGGGTCGCGAAGAACAGATCTAATCGAGCGAATTGAGAAAGTGAAGTAGCGTGAAACACCGGGACGCGTATTCATTAGACGCTCTTTCTGGCTCTGAGCTGTCCATTTAGGTGAAACTTACCAAATTCCCATGGTTTGGTTTAGTGGGATTACCAAAAAACAAGGTCAATCACGTAACTGTGCACGGGGAGAAAAGGGTACTGCAACGGTAACAAAGACTTCGGTCGATCGGTGCAACGGTAACAAAGAATTCGGTCTCCCACAATTTTCAGAAGATTAATTAAAATTAAAATAATAGAAAAATTTGTTTAATAATAATAATAAACGCCAAAGTTGTTTAGCCGTTCACTTTCATACCTTGATAGAAGCTGGCTAATTAGGAGTTGTTTTTGTCCCGGAAAGTTATTGTATAATTATTATAATAAGATCACAGTCATTTGTTTAATCATGACACTAGTATATAGAAAAAATCCAGTCCAGTTCGAAGAAGAAGCACTTAATTGACAATGTTGAAGAGCGTTAAGTGGATGAGAGAGGAAGTCCAGATCTACCAGATCTTGGTTATTTAAACAAAAGAAGAATTGACCCGGAATCATGACCCGATGATCGAGCTTCTTCGTCCGGTCATATGTTGGTGGCAGACCACGACCTTTCTCTTCATCTCTACAACAGTCGCTAAAAGTCAGAAGACATATCCTAACAAATACAAAATGACATTTGGCAAAGTATCACACTCAGTCACACTCAGTTGAGTGTGTATATAACATTCTCCTTACTTGAGAGTCATGGAGGCATTTCATGGACAAATAAAGAGTCTTTTATACTTTTGTAAGGGAAAGTTCAAAGAGAAATAGGAAGTACGTCTATTACACAAAAACTCATGTCATGTGAATTAAATTTTTTCTCAAAATCTAAAAAATAATTAAGTGAAACCAAATATTTTATCGGAAGAGAAATTTCAAATATTGAAAACTTTTTAAAACTCTTTATCGTTTATTTTCTAAAGCTTTTTTCGAGACTTGGTTCTAATCAATTATTTTTCTTTTTTATTTCCTTACTCATCCAATCATAATTTTATCAATAAAAATACTTTTTTCAATGCCCATTTAGTACTAATTTTAAGGGTTGATTGTTTATTGCAATGAAAAACTTTTTTCAATGCCCATTTCAATTCATCTTAATAAAAATACTTTGTATTCCTAGAGTCCAGGAATAATCCTGGTCGGAAGGGAGAAGGCATGGTGTTTAGGATGTTGTTCAAATGGCGTGGAGATTTTATCGATGGCTGGTATGATTCGATCTCCTTACGATCAGAATGTAGGTGGTTGGTGGCGACGAGTCCATGGTGGTGGGGAGGAGATCAGAGACGCTCATATATGATCAGATTGCTCTGATTTGGCAAGCAGAATTCAATCTGGTTTGGAGTCGTTGTGGGGTACGTCGTGGTTGGAAGGAGGTGAGGCACGCCGGTGTAATGGAGATGTAAGACGAAAGGAAGCTCGAAGCGTGCTCGACGCGACGAGGCTACCATCGGTTGCGGGATGATGTGGACCAGACGCGCAGGACGACGACATACTAACACAACCAATTTTTCCTCTCGGTTTGGGCTGGATGGTTTTTGGGCTAGGAGCTGGGCTTGGCCTTGCGTTCTGGTCCATGACTATTTTATTTTTATTTCAATTTTGTTTTATTGCATTTTAAATTTAATACTAAGTGAATTTATGTCACCAATAATGAACTATCATGTATTGTTAGGGTACTAAGGGTCTTTGTGCCGGTCTATGCACCTCGTGTTTCTTATCTATTCTAGGTAGACGTCTCTTTTGTTTGATTGAATGGTCGCAGCATCCTAGTGATGAAACTAAGTGTCGTCAGGATTATTTTCCGACAGAAACATGGTAGGAAAGCTAAATTATTGGGCATTAGGATATGTAATTTTGGTACATGTCTACTGATTTTTCCATTATGTCACTGTTGTGACAAAACAAATAAAGTTGTCATTATAACAGTACTCTTTGCTTGTTGGTGCTTGTTAGGATACAAGTATGTTGTAGAGATTATTGATATTATTTCGGGTCTTTGTAATCTTTGGTTTAGGCTTCATGTTTCTCCTTGTATTCGACAGTTTCATTAACGCAAACTTGAGGATAGCCGCACCAGCCCTTTATTCATAAAAACAAAAACAAAAAACGTTTTTACCCTTAACCTAAATATCTACCACTCATCTCTCTCATTTTGATCTAAAACCATTCTCTATCTCTCTCCGGCAAAAACGACTAGTCACCGGAGAATTATGATGTCAAGACCCACCCCGGTTAACCCCTTTTAACCTGACCCATCCAGAAAATTTCGTCATAATCTTCTTTGAAAAGTGAACAACTCTTAACCTACAACCCACAATACACACTTCTATATATTCAACAACCACCCTCAAACTTCTAGAGCCATCCTGCTCCAAAAAACATCATCCGCCATAAACAAGCAAATATCTTTAAATCAATTATGATACAAATAATGCCACGTCACACAGTTTAGGAGTAACATTTCACAACTACAAGGTTGAGATTTAACCCCCTAACACACATCCGCAATAATACAATCCCCCTATAGTTGTCAAACCTCTAATAACGATAAAAGGAAGCAAGAAAATTTACACAAGTAGGTATATAAGAACCTATTATAGAAAAATGGGAGTGTGGTAACTATTATAACACCGCCCAAAAATTCACCATTTTACCGGAATCAGGCGGGTTACAAAGGGTTGTAACCGTGCTATTAGCTTTCCCCGAATTAATATTCAAGTATAATATCAAGATATTTTTGGTTCTGGGAGAAATAGATTATATGTTCTGAGAGTGTAAAATATACTAATACGAGTCCTCCGGTATATCTGAAATATTTCCGGAGCTATGGGCTGATTATTATGGATTTATTTAACTTACGAGAATATTAAAGGTTATTTATTTTACCGTAAAAATGTGACTTTGCGATATGTCGAGAAATTGGGAAAATTTCCTCTGGGGAAGTTGCAGAGGACGTTAATACGAACTCGTGGGTATATCCTATGAATTAATCGGAGTTCGTATGCGGAAGTTATTCGGGATAATGTATAATTACTGCGTGGTAAATAGTAAATATATCTATTTACTGTTCATGGTAACATTCTATTATTTGATCTGGGTCATTGATCTAAATAGATCAAATCCGGGTCGTTGTTTTTTTATTTTGGTAAATATTTTCTTCGTGGATTTAAATACTATGTGTTTTTCACAGATGAGTACTCTCGTTACACTTGGATTTATCCCATGCGTCGTAAAAATGAGGTCCTAACGCATTTTCAAACTCTTGTGGCTCTTATTAAAACACATTTTCAAGGGTCCTTTCGATTTCTCTTATGGCACAGAATATGTCAACAACACTTTTTCAACCAAAAACTCATCATCTCATGTTCAATGAATAATATTAAATTTCTATAGTCAAATGAAATCATTATTTAATAATGGCAATAACGATACCCTCAGCCAAAACTCAAACTTAATCAGCAAAAAACTCCGACATTCACCAATAGCTTAGGACTCTTTAAAATATTTATAAACCTTAATCAGAAATAATCGATAGCCGGAATAATATTTTATTATCTGCCAATGATACCAAACAAGAAAATTCCAAAACCTAACCAAATCTCCTCCAAAAATTACCAGATTTAAACCTCTTCTCATTTTATTGTATTAAATGGGCATGAAAAACTGCCCAAAACGTGGCAGCGCTGCCGCCACCGGAAATTCCTGTCAAAATTTCGGCCAACGCCAATTGCCACCAAATTTGAACAGTAGCTTCGTCTCATCATTTTGACAACTTTTTAGTTCAGCTCGAAGGCTAATTCTAACTTTAAATTTTCAATTCTCCCTCCGCACTCCAAATCGAGCTACCAAATTCTAGAGAATTATAGTACTCAACAAGCCATATAAAGAACTCAAGTGGTGGCCTGAGGGAGAAATCCAGACACTGAACAGTGTCAAGGGCGCCTCTTGTCGTTATTCCTCCTTATCGGCGACGAGATAGCCCCATTTACCACCACCTACTTGTAGACAGTACTACATGCTTCAAATAGACACCAAGCACTCGCCCTAACTCCACCTTACGGAGGAGAAATCCGACGAAAAAAACTAGGTTTATGCATGCTACAGTAACTTCTGATTTTACTATTTCACCTCTGGTAAACCCATATATAGACTCTTACCGCACAGTAACTTTTGTTTTTTGACCAACTTTTTTATACGAACTTTGATTTGAGCGTGCTACGTGTCCACGAACTCAAATTGATGTCTTCTACGACTTTCATGAAGAAAATTTTCCCAAATAACGATCCTAGAAAAAGTCAACTTTATGCCTCTTATAGTAAAGTGGTTACTACAAATGGTAAAGACTAAAGTAACCAACCGTAAAATAATTTAAAATCGAGATGTGACAATGTGAATGAAGGTATCAGAAATGCCAAATCTTGAATATTCACAAGATTGTCTACCCTCATGTCACAATGAAGCGGATTCCAGAAACAAACTATTATCACTATATTGTTGCAAAAACAAATATTTAATTTTACAGTTTTTTTTTGAATATTTTCCTAAAGTAAATTATTCTATTTGAATTTGATAACATCAAAAAATAAATTATTTTGTTAAAAGTAAATGTAAAAATGATACAATTGATGAAATGACGAAAATGCCATAAAATTTAATAGTGTTAGTGGTCAAGGTATCAAAATGCTAATGAAATAAAGCTTCAGGTATGAAAATGCAGGTTTTTGATAGTTAGGTATGAAAATGAAAATAGCATCATAGTTGCGGTGTTTTGTAATTAATCCTAAAAATTAATTAAATAAAAACATAAAAAGTGTATATCATGTTAGGATGTAATTATTGAAGCTATTTCTTTAATAGACAACTAAAGACACTTGTGATTGTCTATCCTCATATCAGTTCTTTTGTATAATCACTAGTGCATATATGAAAATCATGGATGTAATAAAAGTGAAGCTAATTCCACAGCCATCTAAGAAGATAAAATGGAACGGGATTCTAATATAACATTTTACGTACATCAGCAACAAACATTTTGAATGTCACTAAAGATACTAACATTATTGTTTCAAACTGTAATGCAAAGAAATAATCTTTGCCTCTTATATGGTCAATAGATTATGTTATGTCACATGTATGCTCAGAACTTAATGAAGTAGTAAGCCTTACCCAACTATCAACAGCATAAATGCTTCTCCATTGCTTGTACACAGATTATATACTGTCATTGCCAACTGCAATGCAAAACATAACTTGATGAGAACATAACCTATGCTAGAATTCTACAATCTTAACATTTGTATATTTAAAGAATACTCCAAGTTTTAAAGGATATTGTAGAGCATGTCTAAAATAATTGAAAACAATTTTAACATCACAATATGCACAAGGTACCAACTAATAAAAGAAAAATTGTTACCGATTGGTTTCTGGTCACAAGAATATAAGGTTTGTCATCCTCTTTGCCGAACTTCTTTCCATTGGAAAATCGCTCATTTAGCAAGTGGAGAGCCATTTTCCAACCAGCTCGATGCCCACTTAATGCTTCATATATAACCTGCGCAAACATGAGCAGTATTAAAGGGCGACAAGTGCATCATTCTTGATAAGCAAAGGAGCATCAGTGTAAAGCAAACTTGCCAACTTTAGACTATTAATCTCAAAAAAACAGTAAGGTCTTATTCTTCTAGCATCAACTTCAGACCTCAAATTCCTCATTACTGCAGTACACTAATAGTCTGCAGTTACACAAAGATAACAAAGGGAATTAGTCAAAGTTGTTCAATGCATAAAAAGATGAAATTTATAGGCTTTCTAAACTAATGTAGCTATCTATTAAAGAATAGAACTAATATAACCTTTCTGAATGTAGAGGCAACGTCCAAGACATTTATCATCAAAGATGGCACTCTTGATGTCACATCCCGGTTCTAGGATCAATTTACGGTCGGTTACTACCCAAGTTACCTTCAACTTTAACCATTTCGTAGTAACTGTTTTACCGTGAGAGGTCAAAAAGTTGACTTTTCGTTAAGTCAAGAATTTGGGGAAACTTTCTTCATGAAAGTTGCAGAGGGCGTCGTTACGAGTTCGTGGACACGTAGCACGCTTAAATCGGAGTTCGTATGAAGAACTTATGGTCAAAAAACAAAAGTTACTATTTGGTGAAAAGCCTATATATAGTAGTTTACTGGGGTGAAACGGTGAAAAGTTCAAAAATAGGAAGTTACTGTTCACTGTCGAATTTCCTCCGAAACCCGACAGTTTTTCCGCCGGATTTCATTACCGGATTTCTCCTCCGTCCGACGGAGTTAGGACGCGTGCTAGGTACCAAATTGAAGCCTGCTGTGCCACCTTCAAGTTGGTGGTGGTCACCGGAGCCAACTCGCCGCCATTAGGGAGAAATCACGGTGAGAAGGGGCGGCCTGAACACTGTTCATCGACACCAGATTTCTCCCTCCTCAGGCCACCTCCCGGTGAGTTCTTTACATGGTTTTGATGGGTTTGATGAGTACATTAAGCCCCTAGAATTTGGTAGCTTGATTCGTAGTGTAGGGAGAATTGAGAGTTTGAAGTTTGGTTTGAATTTTATTTCGGGTTCTTGGATTTCTTGTCGATTGACCTAGTTAGAGGCCGAATTGGCCTTCGAGTTGAACTAGGAAGTGGTTCCAATTGACGAGACGAAGCTGTTGGTAAAATTTGGTGGCGATCGGAGGTCGCCGGAGTTAGGACGGAATTCTCTGCCGACGGCCGCCGCCGGCGGCGGAGCCCCCACTTTTTGGGCGGTTTTTCCTGCCCATTAAATTGTAAAAATTAAGAGAAGGCCGTTGAAGGGCAGTTTCTAATTTTTGGAGATTTATTTGTTGTGTTTAGTATTTTTGGAAGATTTGGGTTATTAATTGGGTAATTAAAGGATAACCGGTCGTTTAGGGAGAACCGGCTAGGCGTGAGAGCGTAATTAAGAGTTTTTACGCTAATGGGGTATTAGAGGCCGACTCCTCACACTTTTCGAGAGATGGTTAAGGATGAACGTTAAGGGTAGAGATTGTTGTTGTTGCCCTTACTTTAATTATGGGTTTAAGACCTGTTTGTATGTTTTGAACAGGACGTGCGGAGCTCGAGCTGAGCAGCCTTCTGGTAGCCGACAGACCTAGCGGCATCTGTGAGTGGACTTTGTTTTTAAATTAAATTGCATGCCATAGACTTTAATTATTTTCTCCTTTATTTATGTGATTTCCTCCATTTTATGTTTACGGTGATTTTGGGAAAAATGAGGATTTTATATTTTAAAGATAAATGAGCCGAGAAAGAGGTTCCTATCTTTCCCGGGGTTTTAAAGGATTTTTCCCAGATTATGGTTTTTAATTATCACCGTTTTGAGATTATGGAGGGGAAGTTTTAAAAAGAGGAAACTTGGCTCTTGGATTTAAAGGGTTTTAAAGTAAAGGCAGAGAACCGGTTTTGGGTTTCTGGAAAGGTTTTTAAATCCAATGTATTTGGGGTAAAGTCAGGGAGATTTGACTTGGTTTTCGATTTATTTTTCCCACGAGGTTTTAAAGGTTTTTAAAGGATTTTAAAGGATAAGGTTATATATATTGCATGCTAGCATGGACCTTCTCCAGGTGGAGTTGGTACCCTCTCTGGATAGTAGCTGGTCTGACCCTCTTCGGTGGTAGCTGGTCAGTATGACCCTCCCGGATAGAGCAGGTCAGGACCTTCTTCGATGGTAGCTGGTCGGTTGGACCCTCCCGAATAGACCGGGTCATGGGACTCTCCGATGAGCTGGTCAATGGACCCTCTTGTGGTAGAGCTGGTCGGTGTTCTCGTGGATGAGGTTAATACCCCACAATTATTTATGTTTGAGCCAAGGGAGTTATTTATGATTTAATTATTTATTGTCTATGATTTGCTTGCATACGGATTTTCTTGGGAAAACTCTAAGGGAGAACATTAAAGGAAATAGAGCTTTTATATTTAATTTTTTGTCCACTCACTAACAGATTTCAATGTTTCTCCCCTGGGCCTTTAGTTTTAAATGCCCAGATTGCAGTGCTCGACCCGACTAGTCTGCGTGGAGGCCAAACATAGTTACCGCCATTTTCCGAACTATCAGTATGTTCCGGGTTGACCTACTTGTAATCTTTCTATGTTTTTATTTAATCTTAGACGCTCCGATACACATTGGGTAGTTTTATTTGTTGGTGAACCCCTAGGGATCTGGAACCCTATGTATCTCTTAATTTGGAGTTGTTGAACCATTTGTTGAATTTATTTAGATGTGTATCTTGCGGAGGTTGTTGGTTATTGGGAGCAGGATGGCTCCAGGAGAATTCGGATGGTTTTTGGTTTTAGAAGTGTATTTTGGGTTATTGCAGGTTAAGGGTTGTCCACCTTTCAAGGGAGACTATGTCGAAATTTCGGCAGAATCTTCTTTGGGAGGTGGTCCCCGCAGGACTTACTTCGAGTTAAAGGGGTTTAACTCGGGATGGGTCCTGAAAGTTGGTATCAGAGCATTAGGTTATCTGATTCTTTCATACTACTATCTGTGCTTAAGAGTATTTAGTATCTATAGTGATGGTCTGACCATGGCAGACCATTAACATTTTATGCATGAGATACTAGGTATTCTTTAAGTACTTGTAATAGTTATCCTAGTGCTGATGTTATACATGGTGCTAAATGTTTTCTTCCTCAGGTAACTATGCGTCGTGGTCGTAGTCGAGCCCGTAGGGGAAATCCTCCCAGTCCTCCCAATCCTCCAGAGGGAGAGGATGAGGGAGCGTCAGTTGATGGTCTATTGGAACATTTCTTCAGGTGACTCACTACCTTTGCCTCAGATATCACTTATGAGAAGGCACGCAGGAATGGAGCCCGGGTTTTCTCCCATGCCGATGAGCCGTTAGATGCTCTTAGCTGGTTGGAGTATGGAGAAAATGTTTGTGCAGGCAGAGTGTCCTGAGAGCAAGAAAGTGACCATAGCTGTTCAGTTTCTAGAAAGGGAAGCCTGGCATTGGTGGATAGACCTGGGCAGAGCCTTGGGCGATGGAATTCAGAGTATGACCTTGGGTTAGTTCACAGCTTATTTCAAGGAGCGTTACATCAGTCCAGCCCACATCAATCAAATGAGGTTGGAGTTCTTGAATTTGAAGAAAGACGACAGTATGACAGCGATAGGGAGTTGGCATTCTAAGTGCCTGACTTGTTTAAGACAGATGAGGAGAAGATTTATTACTTTGTCAAGGGACTTGGTGGTATGTATGCAAGTCAGATGACAGCCGTACCTTAGCAGACATTCCAGCAGGCCTTGATGTTTGCTATGCATATTGAGGCACAGGAGTTAGCAGTTGGCCCCCTACATGATTTTGGTGGTCCTAGTCGAGTTCTTCCTAGGCGGGGGACATCTACTTCTGGTTCTGGATCATCTGCTGGCAGTGGATATAGTAGCCACTCGAGTTCTGGTTCCGGAGTTCGAGGAATGTTCAAGAGGTTTGGTAAGAGACGTCCTAGGAACCGGTTTGGTGGACGCTCATCTGGACAGTTTTGTGGAGGATCAAGTAGCCGAAGTGTGGCCTCAGGTGGTCGGTCATTCCAGGTAGGGCAAAGTCAGCAGCAGGCAGGAGGATGTTATCATTGTGGTCAGCAGGGCAACTTTAAGAGAGAGTGCCCTTTCCTGACTCAGAGATCCACGTATACCCCTACTCAGACCATGGGCCAGTTTCCAGCAGGTGCTTCTGGCAGCGGTACTCGTATGTGGGGCCAGATAGAGGCAATGTTCAGCAAAACAGAGGAAACAGAGGACGTCCCACCACTACTCATGCTAGAGTGCATGCCATGACTCAGCAGGAGGGTTGTACTTCTCTAAAGGTCATCATTGGTACGTTATTAATCTTTGGTCAGCCTGCCTTTACTTTGTTTGATCCGGGTGCTACGCATTCTTTTGTGTCGAGTAGATTTTCACTCCATGCCAATGTGCCAACCTCACCACTCCCAGGTGAGTGGCGTGTATCCTTGCCTTCTAGGGATACAATGGAGATAAACTGGATGTAGTGGTTGTGAGGTGTTAGTGGAGGGACTTGTGTTCGAAGCTGACTTAATTCCGTTAGATATTATAGAGTTTGATGTAATCTTGGGTATGGACTTTTTAGAAGCCCACAGGGCCATGGTGGATTGTTTCCATAAGAAAGTAGTGTTTCGAAGTCCTGGAATGCCAGAGGTTACGTTTCAGGGAGAAAGGGAGGTTCTTCCAAAGTATCTAACTTCAGCTATGGCCGCTAGGAAATTATTAAGTAAAGGATGTCAAGTCTACCTAGCGCATGTGGTGGATACTAGTATGGGAGAAGTAGGGTTGGATGATATTCCTATAGTTAAGGAGTTCCCAGAAGTTTTCCAGATGAATTGCCTTGATTGCCACACGAAAGAGAGATCGATTCCTATAGTTAAGGAGTTCCCAGAAGTTTTCCAGATGAATTGCCTTGATTGCCACACGAAAGAGAGATCGATTTTACGATCGATTTTGAACAACTTTGTAGTTCAGCTCGAAGGCTAATTCTAACTTTAAATCTTCAATTCTCCCTCCACACTCCAAATCGAGCTACCAAATTCTAGAGAATTATAGTACTCAACAAGCCCAATAAAACCATATAAAGAACTCACCAAGTGGTGGTCTGAGGAGGGAGAAATCCAGACACTGAACAGTGTTAAGGGCGCCTCTTGTCGTTATTCCTCCTTATCGGCGACGAGATAGTACTGCATGCTTCAAATAGACACCAAGCACTCGCCCTAACTCCTCCTTACGGAGGAGAAATCCGATGAAAAAAACTAGGTTTATGCATGCTACAGTAACTTCTGATTTTACTATTTCACCTCTGGTAAACCCATATATAGACTCTTACCGCACAATAACTTTTGTTTTTTGACCAAGTTTTTTATACGAACTTTGATTTGAGCGTGCTACGTGTCCACGAACTCAAATTGATGTCCTCTGCGACTTTCATGAAGAAACTTTTCCCAAATAACGATCCTAGAAAAAGTCAACTTTATGCCTCTTATAGTAAAGTGGTTACTACAAATGGTAAAAGACTAAAGTAACCAACCGTAAAATAATTCTAAAATCGAGATGTGATAATGTGAATGAAGGTATCAGAAATGGCAAATCTTGAATATTCACAAAACTGTCTACCCTTATATCACAAAGCGGATTCCATAAACAATGAAAGTTGTGCAGAAATGGAGAGAAGTAACTTGGAAACACAATAGTTGAATAGCAGAAAGTCGCAACTCCGGTAATTTATATAATTATAATGAATTCAGTTATAATGTTTTAATTTATTTTATTTTTTTAACATGTACGTCCAAATATATATATATATATACACACACAAGAGTTCTACAAACTATTATCACTATATTGTTGCAAAAACAAATATTTAATTTTACAGTTTTTTTGAATATTTTCCTAAAGTAAATTATTCTATTTGAATTTGATAACATCAAAAAATAAATTATTTTGTTAAAAGTAAATGTAAAAATGATACAATTGATGAAATGACAAAAATGCCATAAAATTTAATAGTGTTAGTGGTCAAGGTATCAAAATGCTAATGAAATGAAGCCTCATGTATGAAAATGCAGGTTTTTGATAGTTAGGTATGAAAATGAAAATAGCATCATAGTTGCGGTGTTTTGTAATTAATCTTAAAAATTAATTAAACAAAAAGATAAAAAGTGCATATCATGTTAGGATGTAATTATTGAAGCTATTTCTTTAATAGACAACTAAAGACACTTGTGATTGTCTATCCTCATATCAGTTCTTTTGTATAATCACTAGTGCATATATGAAAATCATGGATGTAATAAAAGTGAAGCTAATTCCACAGCCATCTAAGAAGATAAAATGGAACGGGATCTCTAATATAACATTTCAAGTACATCAGCAACAAACATTTTGAATGTCACTAAAGATACTAACACTATTGTTTCAAACTGAAATGCAAAGAAATAATCTTTGCCTCTTATATGGTCAATAGATTATGTTATGTCACATATATGCTCAGAACTTAATAAAGTAGTAAGCCTTACCCAACTATCAACAGCATAAATGCTTCTCCATTGCTTGTACACAGATTATATACTGTCATTGCCAACTGCAATGCAAAACATAACTTCAAATGCAGGCAGCCGCATAAACAGATAATTTTCAGAACATCTTTTTCCGTGTCAAACCCCAAGAACCATATTACTTTCCCACATCAATTGGGAATGATAGCTAGCATGAGACGATCACTTATTACTTGCTGTTTCTATCCTACTCTATAAACTACCACCTTTCCGAGACTGAACTGAACTAAAACATATCATGGAAAAAATGTACGGATGCATCTGCTCTCCTGACTCCAACAACTTTTCCATCAACTTTACAACCCTATTTTAGGAACTTACAAAACCAAAATAGGCTTTGATAATCAAATTGATGAGACACTCTTCCATTGTTTGACTCAAACTGAGTTATTAATGTGGAATCACAACACTATAATAGGCAAGAAATCAATTGCAAGATTTTTCTGATGAAATCTATCAAAATAAATTCACCAAAATTCAACACAAGGACATGTTAAGCAATTAGCGGGCACACATACTCAGAATATAGTATTTGTAAGTGTATTTGTTCGCCTGAAGTTTTAAGAAGCAGAATTACCTGAGCAAAGAATCCTCCTAAAGCTGGACCAATGATTAATCTGATACCCCATGCTGTACTAACCTGAACACCAAGGCCCTGACTCTGGTATAGTAATTGTACAATCTTAACTTGTATATAAAATAACCAACATGACTTACTGTTGACATCCCTAACGCTTGGTGTTCTTCCCGAAAGACCACTTGCATATGCCTGGTAATTCAGGTAAATCAAATAAGAAAACTAGCCATGAATATAGACGAGCCTGTAATCACATCATTATTCAGTACAATGTAATACTTTTATTGGTCCAAGCACACCATTTAAACTTCCAAGAACAAATCTAGTAGTAATAGCCATCCAAAAGTGTACACCGAGTCCAAAGAGAGTATTGAAAACAACCCTGAGAGAATAAAAATGCACATATCAACTGTCTGCAACAAAACATCCATCTCTAATAACTGCAGAAAAACTATATAGACTCATTTCCAAAATTGCATTACTAACACTACAATGGTTCCTATTCAGGTTTTCGACCATAGCGATTAGCCACTATCCCCCAGAAAACTGACGTCAATGCTCTTCCAAGCATATATGAAGACATCCTTAACATTATATGGAAGTGTGTTGTGAACACCAATTACAGAACTTAAATGTCACAAGCAAACAAATTTAGCCACCAAGAAAAACTGATGACATTCATCCCACCTACATACCCAGAGCATAGAACCCAATATCTTCCTCCCTTTTGTCAATATGAAAATCCCTAATCTGTGATGCAAACACTTAGTATTCTGAAAACATGATATCAAGTAGAATTCGGGCAGCTATGGCTTTGAAAATAAGCTAGTTGTGGCTTATTCTGAGAATAAGCAGCTGACAAGCAAAACTGCTGAGTGTTTGGTAAATTGGCTTTTTATAAGTGCTGTGAATGATAGAAGCAGAGACAGACTGTTTGGTAAATTAGCTTTTTAAAAGTGCTTTGAGTTTGTAAATTACTAGTTTAGCCTTACAATATGTTTTTGTTTTATTTATTTGGTAATGTAAACTGAAATTTTTCTTAAATTAAAACCTCAAACTAATAATTTGATCTAGGAGTATCCCAAGTCTCAGGTATGATAGAGTGAAACATACAAAAATTGTCTTCATAGGTTCCACATCTGTTGACATTAATGAGCTACAGTGTCAACAGATGTTTATAAATTGCATAAATGTCAAAGTGGGCACATAACACAGGCAGAACAAAATAAAAAAATGATCCTTAAATGCTTTCAGGACATTTAATTGTCGATGTTCCATCAGCATATGAAAAGCATGTTTGAGTATGTTGTAATTGTCATTGTTTATCAAAAGTCAAAATAATAAGGTTCACAATGTACCTTATGGCTCGATTAGATAGCATGGTTGTGCCATGCATAGCCCTCTTTACATAACCAAATCGATCAGCCTTCACCAAGTTGCCTTTCTCTTTGTCTATGACAAGGCCTCTAATAACCTATATGAAAAGATGAAACAAGATAGAAAAGGATAGCAGTGTCAACAGATGTTTATAAATTGCATAAATGTCAATATTCTTAAATCTTGAACTGGTTTATAGATGTTACCAGGTCAGGGTCAAATGCAAGACCATCAACTGGGAAACCGACTTTCCTTAAATTGTCCATACAGTAGTCATAAGCCCTCCCTTCCCAAGCCTGCGAAATAGAAAGTCATGTCAGACAACATACAATCTTATTCTGCAAGAATCAAAAATTCAACAAAATCATGACAAATATATATTGAACTGAAACTTACAATCACATTATAATGCATCAAGGTGTAGTCCATATCATAACCGATGGCACTAATTGATCGAAGATTCAATGTCCGGCTACAAAAGATACCACGAGGTGATTGCCTTGATGAAAAAGGACTCTGTAGGCAAATATTCAACACAGTGAGATTGCTGCACAAGTACTATTCTGCCATAAAACAGTGATCAAGTACAATTAACATCAGAACATAGACAACATAACAGACTAGTACTCCACCAAACCAAACTGATACAACGAAAAAGGCCTATAATTACTCAGTGTAAGAAGATTACTGCACAAAGTGCTACTCTACTTACACAAAATGATCAATGGGATATTGAGATATTCTATTGTCAATACAAACAGACAACCAACACACAGATACACGCTTAGTACTCTACCAATTCAAAACAAAACTTAATAAAACCAAAATGTATCCTCAGGGAAAGAACAAGTAAACAGTACCGGAATACCCAAATCATTCAGCAACCTTTCAGCTTCTTCAGCCTCCATCCTTGCCACTTCCTCAATTGGACCTTCTAAAGTTGATTGGCCATCAATTCCTACATGGGTATCATAAACAACTTAAAGATCAAAACTTTACAAAACACAATAGCAATGCTTCATATGGGAATTCAAACTAAGTTACCAAAAGCCTCAAGACTCTCCAGCTTGACATTCAAATCCCCTTTGGTCTTCTCTCCCAAGTAATCCACGTCGTACTTGGTCGCCGGCGTTACAGAAAACATGGACTTGTCGTCAACGCTGAAGTTACTGCTACTGCTGCACTGCCATTTCATGCTGCGGTTCCAAACCAGTGACTTTAGCTTTGCTATGAAGCGAAGCAGCTTAGAAGCCCAACCAAACGCGCTCGAAGTGGGTCTGATCCGAACTGGGTTCCTGAGGAAGTTGGTAGCAGCCATTGAGGCCTCTGCTGCATACATCTCTGAAACTCAAAGTTGGGTTCTTTCTAAAAGCAGAACAAACTCCGGCGCAGGCGACGACGCTTAGTCAAAATCCTCCAGCTCCGGCAAACTCCGGCACAGGCGACGACGCTCTTCCGCGGCGGCCAGGCAGCCTCAGAGGTCTCAATTCTCATCAGAACCTCTCTCAGTAGCTCCTGAGGCATGTGGGCCTAGAAGCTCTGCTTCAACGAGCCCCCCACCTCCGGCGCCGACCGGTCCTGAACCACCCGCTGCGACCGGGAAAACCTCATGTCTTCATTCTAAGAAGATGAAAACAGTAGCGCGCGGCTTCTGCTTCTATAAGCAGGGTACCGCTGGCTTTGGCTTTTGGCTTCAAAAAGCCAGTGCTTTGAAGCAGAGCGGGTCAATTTATGATTTACCAAACACTTTGTTTAGCTTTGCTATGAAGCGAAGCAGCTTAGAAGCCCAACCAAACGCGCTCTTCATGGGTTCTGAAGGTTGCATTAGGGAGATGTGCAGTAATGCCTCTTTCTGAAACATTTGGACAGAGAGTGCTAAACTATTTTTGAGAATGTAAAGAGGAAAGATCTGGATGTTTTCTGGGAAAGGGCTCGGTTTTTGTCATCTTGATGGTGTCGATTTCGGTACAAAGCTCCTTTTTTGTACTTATTCATATCAGAATGCAGCTGTTTGTTAAGTTCACCATTTCTGAAGTTGTTTTGTCTCAACAAGTGTTTGAAAGAATTAGCTGGTGTATTCCATGGTAACTAATTGTCAGACACGATATCAGTAACAAAAGTCTTATTCCTTATCGCATATTAAAACTTGATCAGGTATCCATACATACAATAACACCTAATGAATTTATAAAGATGCAACAGAAAAAGTAAAAACTAAAAATAAAAAAAGGAAACTTAAGTTTACCAACGATAGCATAGAGATAGAAAATACAACTGGCTGGAGTAGGGCATCAAGATAGTTAAACTACTGTGTTCCTTTCAAGTTCATGACCACAATAGACAGTCCAATTGTACTTTAAATCTTCCATTAATGTAATGGAAATGATTGACAGGTGAAAATTATTGAACTATCTAGTTCATGCACTGAACGAAGTTAATTTTCAGAGTTTATATCCTTTGTATCACCTTAGTGGTTCTTAATTTCTTCATGTTACAAACTAACTCAAAAAAAGAGGTTATGCAGATTATAGCCAGATCTTGGAAAATCACACAGAATCATCGTTCAGTTAATTTGCAGAGTTTATATCCTTTGTATCACCTTAGTGGTTCTTAATTTCTTCACATTACAAACTAACTCAAAAAAGAGGTTATGCAGATTATAACCAGATCTTGAAAAATCACACAGAATCATTGTAACAAGGTAATAGTGGTATCAGCATAGAAAGACTGAAAGCTAAAGCCTATATATGCCTCCTGGACCAACAGGACTGAAGGACAACAATTAGAGTGCCAGGTCAATGTGTTGTGTCTCCCTAAATATTCAGCAAACAAGAATTGCATTTCTTTCATTTCTCAAATAAAATGAACAAAAAGCTATCTGGGGCAACAGATTCTGTTTGGCAAGAGCTAGCATTCAGATTCTGTTTGGCATGACAAGCCCAAACACATTTCCGAGTTTTTTTTATCACTATCATGAAGGGAATAAGGAATAAATCTAATAGGTAGTGGCAACTAATATCCACTGCCCAAAAATAACAAGGCACAGTAAATAGACCCTCTGCAATGAATTGGAATGTGCGTACGGAATCCAAATCTTCAAACAGACAGCTAATATTCTGTTCATTTCATTTCCTTGTCTAATAGTTTTATAAGTCACCACTTTAAAAGAATGTGCTTGTTGCAAGCCCATGTGTGTGGACAGAGAAAAAAATGGTTATTAAAAGATCCTTGTAACACTTTCAAAACCTAAACATCTTCAAATGCAGGCATAAACATATATAGTTCTTGGGCCTCGACACACAAAAATGTTCCGAAAGTTATCCAACTTTCCCACATCAATTGGGAATGATAGCATGAGACAATCACTTATTACTTGCTCCTTCTATTCTACTCTTTAAAATACTACCTTTCTGATACTGAAGTAAAACATAGCATGGAAATATGTATGAATGTACCTGTTCTTCATCAAGCCAGCCACCCTATTTTAAGAACTTACAAAACCAAAATAGGCTTCTGATAATTGAATTGATAAGACACTTCCACTGACTCATATTGAGATGTTAATGTGGAATCACAACACTCCGTAATAGGTAAGAAATCAATTACATGATGCTTTCTTTAAGGAATCTACACCAAAATTCAACACATGTAAGGACATCTTAAGCAATTATTAGGCCAGTTACAGACACACTCAGGAATATAGTATTTTTAAGTGTATTGGTTCAACTAAAGTTACAAGAAGTACAATTACCTGGGCGAAGAATCTTCCCAAAGCTGGACCAATGATTAATCTGATACCCCATGCTCTGCTAACCTAAAAACAAAAACTCATAAGAACATGATATATTGCACAGGAATTGCGGGTAATTTCAAAAGTCATCGGATTTCGTAGCTTCATCAGACTTCATAGGTCGTTCTGGATTGTTTGATCAGGTTTGATGGACAAAATAAGAGAAAAACAAACCTGTAAATAAAAGAAGATAAGACACACACGTACATTAAAGATAATCCTGCAACTCCAATTACTGAACTACCTTTTACCATCAATTGATTTTGCATCTCGTGTCCCTTATCCTAGTATGAAAACACTAACTAAAATTCACAAACTAAGCTATAAACATGAAACTTAATTAATGTAGGGAAACACCCTTTGATTCATTTAATATAGAAACCAAATGTAAATGAGATGTGTTTGTTTTTGAGGCTGCACCCGGATATTTGAATGGGTTGCCAGCGTACCCTTGGAGAGGGATCAAGCCACTCGTAGTTCAAGAATTCTAGTGAATGAATAACTCACTAGAGGGGTTTAATTTTTGAATGAGAATGGTGTTTGGGACAAATTTGGGGTAACTGAACCAGGGATTCGATTTTGTTTTTGGATCTGTGTTTGGGGGAAAGAAGCAAAATACATCTAATCGTAAGAGACACACCATGTGACAATTATAAAGAACAAAGATTACTCACCACACAACGGTCTTGTAGCTACAGTTACAATTGAATTCAAATGATTTTGCATCTTCAAATCCCTTATCCTAGTAAAACACTTATCAAGCTTCAAATACTAAACTTGTGACATAGAAAAACACATATCAAGCTTCAGATACTGAACTTGTGACATGAACCAGACTATACACGAGTAGTTTTTTTTATAAAAAATTAACAGGGGCTGCGAGAACACAAAACCCCACAGCATTAACCTGCATTTCACAAAAAGCTTGCACCTAAGACACAGAAGCCCATGCCATGGGAATAATAAACTAAACCTAGTCAATTTAGTTTCACAAAGAGCCATGGGAATAATAAACTAAACCTAGTCAATTTAGTTTCACAAAGAGAGTGCATAGTTTATTAAAGGTAACAAACTATTCTTCAACGCTTCCTTTATCGAGTTTTCTTGTGTTCCATGAATAAAGAAAAATGAAACATAAAAAACAATGTGAATCGGACTATGTTAAGTAGAAGGGAAATAACTGTTCGACTTGGAAGACGCTCGATAGAAAAATTGTTCTTACGGCAAAGCCAGATAGCAATCAAGAGAGTGAGGCTACCATCCATAAGAAACCACAGAATGCACAAAACACTTTCAGAGTCCATTTGAGCTTAGGAGACCCTAGGTTATAAACAACTTGCTGGCTATGATTACGGATAATGTCTGAAACTATACAGCACCCAATACAGCAAAAGTTGTTGGCTTTGGGCACCATGTGTCTGCAACCGCACGTGTTACAGGTGTTTTCATGAGTGCCAAAGGAAACATGGTATGCACGAAATGGATAGGAGAATCCATATCATGGACAAGAAGAATATTGTCAGGCTTTATGTCGCAATGCACAAAACCTTTTTCATGAATGCACTGGAGACCATTAAGCACAGACTTAGTGAACTCTTTAACCTCAAATTCGGACAATGCAGACTTCTCTATCCTACAGAGAGGAAGAAGTCCACTCTTGTCCGTAAGAACTGATGACAAAAGGGCAGTGGTGAAAGAGAGAAAGCAGCTCGGCCTCATCCAACAAGGCATGAACCTTGTAAGGATGAGAGGCGTCTGCAACCTTTACGGCCATGATACCAGGCACCCCATTCTCATACTTGAGTGGATAAGCCCTATACACACCCGAAACCGCCCTCCCCGATCCTATCTCCTAAACACCATTCACAAAATTCAGTGATTCTTCCCCTCTTAAAACCCATCATCAATCCAAAAATCAAATTCAAATCGTAAAACAAAAACTATAACAGAATTGAAACAGACACACAATCAATACCAACGACCAACGGGGAAGAGAAATCGAAGAAATAAAACTAGAACAGAATTGAAACAACGAAAAAAATCAAAATCAAAATTACCCAGAACAGAATCAATATCAAAACCTAGAACCGAATTGAAACAATCACAATCAAAATAAGAATTACCCGCGGAGAGAGAATTGAAGAGAGCGTCAGATCCACAATCCGATATTGAGATTTGAACAGATCGAGGGAGAATTGAGAGAGCGAATTCTGGGCGAAATTGCAGATTAGGATTTACTGGGTCGCGAAGAACAGATCTAATCGAGCGATTGAGAAAGTGAAGTAGCGTGAAACACCGGGACGCGTATTCATTAGACGCTCTTTCTGGCGCTGAGCTGTCCATTTCGGTCAAACTTACCAAAATACCCATGGTTTGGTTTGGTGGGATTACCAATAAACAAGGTCAGTCACGTAACTGTGCACGGGAAGATAAGGGTACTGCAACGGTAACAGACTTCGGTCAATCCATTTTGAAATCTCCCACAATTTTCAGAATATTAATTAAAATAAAATAAATAGAAAAATTTGTTAAATAATAATAATAAACCTAGCCCTCCACTTTTCTACATGGTTAATTAAGAGCTGTTTTTGTCTCTTTTCTCAAGAAAGTGCTTGTATAATTATTATAATAAGATCACACCCTTTTGTTAATCATGACACTAATATCAAGCAAAAATCCAATCTAGTTTGATGAAGAAGCACTTAATTGGCAATGTTGAAAAGCGTTGAGAGGTGGAGAGAGGAAGTCCAGATCTACTAGATTTGGGTTATTTAAACAAAAGAAGAATTAACTCGGACTCGTGACCTGATGATCGAGCTTCTTCGTCTGGTCATGTGTTAACGACGGACCATGACCTTTCGCTTCATCTCTACAGTAGTCGCTCCTATTGTGTTCCTTGATAACGAGAGAGGCGACGAATGGGAAATTAGAGACACAGAGCATGATGGTGACACGAAGGCCCTTTTAGTCATGGGTGATATCTTGACATGTCTGCTCTGACGATCTCTTAACTTTTAGTATATATACATTAGTGTCTTTCTCATGTAGATGGGAAATCATATCAGATTTTAGTATCTTAAATTGGAAGCACCTTATATTGTCTGGGTTGCTGGGAAAATTGTATAATTTTTGCTTAAATCTAAGATTGAATCATGATAATTCAAATGAACCGAACACTGGCTTATGAAGATATAGGTTTTGAGAAAAGAGTATGGGAGAAGTTGTGTCGTTGTGGTGGGCAACAGAGCTGCGGCGGTGGATATGGGAAGAGTGTCATAAATTGTTTAAGTAGAGGTCTCGTCACAAATAAGGAGTCTTTTATACTTTTGTAAGGGAAAGTACAAAGAGAAATAGGGAGTACGTCTATTACACAAAAACCCATGTCGTGGTTGGTGGCAACGAGTCCGTGGTCGTAGGGAGGAGATCAGAGATGCTCATATATGATCAGATTGCTCTGATTTGGCTTAAGCAGATTTCAATATGGTTTGGAGTCGTTATGGGGTACGTCGTGGTTGGAAGGAGGTGAGGCACGCCGGCGTAATGGAGATGCAGGACGAAACGAAGGTAGCTCGATGTGTGCTCGGTGCGACGGAGCTACCACTAGTGGCGAGATGATGTGGACCAGACGCGCAGGACGACAACATACTAACACAACTAATTTTCCCTCTCGGTTTAGGCTAGATGGTTTTTGGGCTAGGACCTGGGCTTGGGTTCTGGTCCAGGACTATTTTATTTTTATTTCAGTTTTGTTTTATTGCATTTTACATTTAATACTAAGTGAATTTATGTCACCAATAAAACACTGTCGTGTTTTATTAGGGTACTAAGGGCCTTTATGTAACATCACGTACCTGAAAAAGTTATCTTTTTATATGGGTTTATGAGTTACCGAGAGCTTTTAACTGTGGTCAGTAACCTGATAAGTTATTGCTCGAGTTTATTTTTAAGTTTTTTTCTAAACTCTTTAAATTCCTCATTTAAAGCCGTGAAGTTGTAGTACGTGTTGAGAAGAGCTCACCGGAATGTCTGGTTTTTTTCCAGAACATCGAGCCATTTTTGGCGAATTTTTAAAGTTTCCAGTAAATTGTTACCGTTTCAGTAATTAAATTGTTACCGTTGTTGATCTGGACTGTTGGATCAAGCCCGATTAATCTGGGCAGTTCCTTTCCCTTTAAATAGAGGTGAGAGGGTTAACCTCAGTCACTATAACCCACTGGAAGTCTGAGACGAGGGAGATCGAACTCCACTGGACGGTATCATTCTTCTTATCTCCTCTTCTTCTTCTTCTTCTTCTTCTTCATTTCCATGCCCATAAACCTCTTATTCAAGGTCATAATCGAAAATCCCTCTTTCTAGTTTTTTGAGCTCTAGCTTTGGCGAGCTTGATTCTTGGTCCTCTAGCGAGCTCGTGGAGTTCTGGTGAGGCGGCAGGACAATTAAGAGCGTTGTAGCAGAACCCGCTGTGAGGTTGCCTAAAGTGAGAGGGCAACGGTTCGGTTTGTAGCAAGGTGGGGCTGTTAGAAGACCGAAAGAGTTGTTAGGAGCACCTAGTGGTGGGCAGGCCCAGTCAGAGATTATGTCTGTTGAGGAATCTGTCGAGGAAGGTACTGAATCCATTTTTCGAAGGTGAGGACAGTGTGTTGAAGTTTTTGTGTTCTTAGTTTTGTGGATGTGGTATTGATTCCAGTTCTGTTCCTGTGTTTATGTCGAGAACTTGGAGAATCAGAGTTGCGGCGAAGCTATGGCCATTTTTCGGTAAGGTTACCGCAATCCGGCGACTTGCCGGAATCCTATGAGGCAGCAGCATATCTTGACCGGGTGCCGATGAGGTAGCAAATCTATCTGTTTCGAGAATATCAACTCTTAAACTGCAACATTTTTCATTTTTTTAGATACCAAACTATACACCTCACTCAAGAGCATTGATTCTGTCTTCTAAGATATAATCTACCATTAAAAGCAAGAAACCTGGATATGAGGGGCCTGGAACATCTCTTCGATGTGGCTGCATCAACCTCTGCCATACGAACAAGGGCTTTTCCTGCAGAGTTTAAACATATAAATCCTGTAAGGTAAAAGCACTGAGGTACAGGAGAAGAAAATAACATGTCCAACAAGGAAGCACATATATTGTGAGAGCTGCAAGAGATGACGATGGTTTGTCATGCTAATCAGGCAACAGAGAATTTCTTTCTTTATTCTATTCTTATTTCAATACTTCAAAATCGAAGAAAGAAAAGAAGTAAATAATTATAATTCCTTGGTCATATATGCCAAGATTTTTGGAGAGAAATATAGCAAATACAATGAGGCTTGGAGAGTGACATGCTCACAGCACATCAATAGAAAGCATCAGACTTCTGAACTAAGCCCAAATAGATGTTGAAGCATAGAGACATAACCAGAATTGTATCAAACAGAGTAGGTATTTCCATAACACAAATATACACATTCCAATGCATCTAGGCCTTCTATCTATTACGTGGTATCTGTCGGATTTACTTTCGGAGTCCATTTTTAGATAGAAGGCCAAAAGTTAGTAGTAATATAGTAGTAATCTTTCAATCAATTATTTTTAAACTTAGCATCAATTTGTGAAGAAGTCAGTCTGGTGATCAATAGTTGAAGCATGTATACCTTCAGAAGCTTTCTTGGGAATTGAGATTAGCTTCTTTAAGCAGTAATCTATGATTTCAGCTGCACACCTGCATATCTCCAATGCACGACGAGCATCTCCAGAAATAGCTGCTACCTAGAAACATGTTTAAATAATGTCAAAGATCAAGGCTCAAATTGAATCTCCTGATGAAACATAAAAGATACACCGACCTTTCTTGAAGTAAACTCTATAGCTTGTTTTTCAAATGCATCAATTCCTCTAAGCCAACTCGAGATAATCTCTTCAAGCTGCTGATAATTATAGGGGACAAAGCAAAGCCCTTGGATTCCCATTCGACTTGAAATACGAGGAAGCAACTTTTCTGGAAGATTCATGGTATTCGCTATGCCTGAAATATATATATATATATATATATATATATAAGGAGTTAAGGATGTATTTATATATATAAGGAGTTAAGGATGTATTTGATTATCCAACAGCATGCCAGTCAACATCATTCTTTTAATAATAACTGTTTCTAATTTTATTCCTGGCATCTGATAAGAGAAACAGCACGGGATGCTGTATAAATGCAATGATAATTCATCAGATAAGCCTAACTTTGAGTTTGGCTTTGTAGGCCAGTCAAGAATGTTGTAGAGAACCTGAAACCAAAAGAAGACGTCCTTAACATTTGTTTATTTAAAGAATACTCAAAGTTTTAAAGGATATTGTAGAGCACGTCTAAATAATTAAAATCAATTTTAACATCACAATATGCACAAGGTACCAACTAATAAAAGAAAAATTGTTACCGATTGGTTTCTGGTCACAAGAAGATCAATCTCATCCATAAGAAGAATATAAGGTTTGTAATCCTCTTTGCCGAACTTCTTTCCATTGGAAAATCGCTCATATAGCAAGTGGAGAGCCTTTTTCCAACCAACTCGATGCCCACTTAATGCTTCATATATAACCTGCGCAAACATAAGCTGTATTAAAGGACGTCAAGTGCATCCAATCTTGATAAACAAAGGAGCATCAGTGTGAAGCAAACTTGCCCTGTACATATTCTGAGGTGATGCCAGCTTTAGACCATATAACTCAATGAAACAGTAAGGCCTTATTCTTCCAGCATCGACTTCAGACCTCAAATTCCTCATTACTGCTAGTACACTCATAGTCTGCTGTTACACAAATATAACAAAGGGAATTAGTCAGTTGTTCAATGCATAAAAAGATGAAATTTATAGGCTTTCTAAACTAATGTAGCTATCTATTTAAGAATACAACTAACATAACCTATGTTGGCAGAATCATTTGTGTGATAGATATCCCTCCGGAGATTATGCGGTTGTCTTCCAGCGGCAGTCTCTTCGGGGATTACATACCAACACACCCGACACCAATAGGTACCATCAGCTTCTTTCCATATACTGCACCAAAAACATAACTCCATAATCACAATCACATACATTACACCAACAAAAAGCAGTGAAAGCAATCTATATACCAGCTTCAATGCGGGCAGCCCACAAGTCGCTGGAGAGAAGCTTCTCTCGAAATGTCCTAACCAGCTTCTCCCCCTTCAGGGGTATTGGGAGCTGGACCTGTAACCACAATCTGCGAGCCTTGCAAAAACCGCAAACCCAATCGCCTTGGGGGACCTCCTTCAAGGGAGGGTTCAAGCATTTAAAATGAAAGCTCGCACTCAATCATCACACGCATCCCAGACTTGAAGCAAACCCTAGATTGCTTCTCCACTTGCTCATCCTCTCTTCTCTTGACATACACATCATCTCCGACCTCGAACTCGCCGCCGTCATACACCACCTTGTAAAACACCTTGCCTGCCTCTCTTCCTTTTCTTCCTCTCTCAAGGCTCCGCTCTGCTCTGCTTTTCGATTTCTTGGATTTATCAGATTAACAAGGGATTGTATATGATTCAAAGCAGTAGGAGTTGCTATAATTAACAAAATGATCAATCGCTACTCAACTAAATGTGTACGCAGGACTTGTTAGTCACTAGAAGTAAAGGACGGGCCTAGGTGCGGAGAGTAAGAAACGGAAGTATCCGATAATAGCTACCATGTATTGCCATTCAAAAGGAAAAATTTACAGATCCAGTGGTTAACATTTAGCTCAGTGTAGATCAATTTATCTTTTACATCATGAGCTACAGTAAATGTCAATGCTTGGCTTTAAAGGAATAACAGTAGTTAATAAAATCAGCAAATAATTACGGTGAAGATAATTTACATTAGCTGGGATCCTTCAAACATTTAGATTAGAAGCCTTGGCGAGGGATGGTATATGATTCAAAGCAGTAGGAGTTGCTATAATTAACAAAATGATCATCTGCTACTCAACTTAATTGCAGATTCGTGACTGCCCAACTTCCATCCATTCCTCTTCTACACACAACACATCCTTACTGATCACATCAGAAATTCAACCCTACTGGTATATACTAGTCCCTTCAAATGGAGAAATTTTTTTGCGGAGGATATATGACCCAGGCACCCCATTCTCATACTTGAGTGGATAAGCCCTATACACACCCGAAACCCCCTCCCCGATCCTATCTCCTAAAAACCATTCACCAAATTCAGTGATTCTTCCCCTCTTAAAACCCATCATCAATCCAAAAATCAAATTCAAATCGTAAAACAAAACTATAACAGAATTGAAACAGACACACAATCAATACCAACTACCAACGGGGAAGAGAAATCGAAGAAATAAAACTAGAACAGAATTGAAACAACGAAAAAAATCAAAATCAAAATTACCCAGAACAGAATCAATATCAAAACCTAGAACCGAATTGAAACAATCACAATCAAAATAAGAATTACCCGCGGAGAGAGAGATGAAGAGAGCGTCAGATCCACAATCCGATATTGAGATTTGAACAGATCGAGGGAGAATTGAGAGAGCGAATTCTGGGTGAAATTGCAGATTAGGATTTACTGGGTCGCGAAGAACAGATCTAATCGAGCGAATTGAGAAAGTGAAGTAGCGTGAAACACCGGGACGCGTATTCATTAGACGCTCTTTCTGGCTCTGAGCTGTCCATTTAGGTGAAACTTACCAAATTCCCATGGTTTGGTTTAGTGGGATTACCAAAAAACAAGGTCAATCACGTAACTGTGCACGGGGAGAAAAGGGTACTGCAACGGTAACAAAGACTTCGGTCGATCGGTGCAACGGTAACAAAGAATTCGGTCTCCCACAATTTTCAGAAGATTAATTAAAATTAAAATAATAGAAAAATTTGTTTAATAATAATAATAAACGCCAAAGTTGTTTAGCCGTTCACTTTCATACCTTGATAGAAGCTGGCTAATTAGGAGTTGTTTTTGTCCCGGAAAGTTATTGTATAATTATTATAATAAGATCACAGTCATTTGTTTAATCATGACACTAGTATATAGAAAAAATCCAGTCCAGTTCGAAGAAGAAGCACTTAATTGACAATGTTGAAGAGCGTTAAGTGGATGAGAGAGGAAGTCCAGATCTACCAGATCTTGGTTATTTAAACAAAAGAAGAATTGACCCGGAATCATGACCCGATGATCGAGCTTCTTCGTCCGGTCATATGTTGGTGGCGGACCACGACCTTTCTCTTCATCTCTACAACAGTCGCTAAAAGTCAGAAGACATATCCTAACAAATACAAAATGACATTTGGCAAAGTATCACACTCAGTCACACTCAGTTGAGTGTGTATATAACATTCTCCTTACTTGAGAGTCATGGAGGCATTTCATGGACAAATAAAGAGTCTTTTATACTTTTGTAAGGGAAAGTTCAAAGAGAAATAGGAAGTACGTCTATTACACAAAAACTCATGTCATGTGAATTAAATTTTTTCTCAAAATCTAAAAAATAATTAAGTGAAACCAAATATTTTATCGGAAGAGAAATTTCAAATATTGAAAACTTTTTAAAACTCTTTATCGTTTATTTTCTAAAGCTTTTTTCGAGACTTGGTTCTAATCAATTATTTTTCTTTTTTATTTCCTTACTCATCCAATCATAATTTTATCAATAAAAATACTTTTTTCAATGCCCATTTAGTACTAATTTTAAGGGTTGATTGTTTATTGCAATGAAAAACTTTTTTCAATGCCCATTTCAATTCATCTTATTAAAAATACTTTGTATTCCTAGAGTCCAGGAATAATCCTGGTCGGAAGGGAGAAGGCATGGTGTTTAGGATGTTGTTCAAATGGCGTGGAGATTTTATCGATGGCTGGTATGATTCGATCTCCTTACGATCAGAATGTAGGTGGTTGGTGGCGACGAGTCCATGGTGGTGGGGAGGAGATCAGAGACGCTCATATATGATCAGATTGCTCTGATTTGGCAAGCAGAATTCAATCTGGTTTGGAGTCGTTGTGGGGTACGTCGTGGTTGGAAGGAGGTGAGGCACGCCGGTGTAATGGAGATGTAAGACGAAAGGAAGCTCGAAGCGTGCTCGACGCGACGAGGCTACCATCGGTGGCGGGATGATGTGGACCAGACGCGTAGGACGACGACATACTAACACAACCAATTTTTCCTCTCGGTTTGGGCTGGATGGTTTTTGGGCTAGGAGCTGGGCTTGGCCTTGCGTTCTGGTCCATGACTATTTTATTTTTATTTCAATTTTGTTTTATTGCATTTTAAATTTAATACTAAGTGAATTTATGTCACCAATAATGAACTATCATGTATTGTTAGGGTACTAAGGGTCTTTGTGCCGGTCTATGCACCTCGTGTTTCTTATCTATTCTAGGTAGACGTCTCTTTTGTTTGATTGAATGGTCGCAGCATCCTAGTGATGAAACTAAGTGTCGTCAGGATTATTTTCCGACAGAAACATGGTAGGAAAGCTAAATTATTGGGCATTAGGATATGTAATTTTGGTACATGTCTACTGATTTTTCCATTATGTCACTGTTGTGACAAAACAAATAAAGTTGTCATTATAACAGTACTCTTTGCTTGTTGGTGCTTGTTAGGATACAAGTATGTTGTAGAGATTATTGATATTATTTCGGGTCTTTGTAATCTTTGGTTTAGGCTTCATGTTTCTCCTTGTATTCGACAGTTTCATTAACGCAAACTTGAGGATAGCCGCACCAGCCCTTTATTCATAAAAACAAAAACAAAAAACGTTTTTACCCTTAACCTAAATATCTACCACTCATCTCTCTCATTTTGATCTAAAACCATTCTCTATCTCTCTCCGGCAAAAACGACTAGTCACCGGAGAATTATGATGTCAAGACCCACCCCGGTTAACCCCTTTTAACCTGACCCATCCAGAAAATTTCGTCATAATCTTCTTTGAAAAGTGAACAACTCTTAACCTACAACCCACAATACACACTTCTATATATTCAACAACCACCCTCAAACTTCTAGAGCCATCCTGCTCCAAAAAACATCATCCGCCATAAACAAGCAAATATCTTTAAATCAATTATGATACAAATAATGCCACGTCACACAGTTTAGGAGTAACATTTCACAACTACAAGGTTGAGATTTAACCCCCTAACACACATCCGCAATAATACAATCCCCCTATAGTTGTCAAACCTCTAATAACGATAAAAGGAAGCAAGAAAATTTACACAAGTAGGTATATAAGAACCTATTATAGAAAAATGGGAGTGTGGTAACAATTATAACACCGCCCAAAAATTCACCATTTTACCGGAATCAGGCAAGTTACAAAGGGTTGTAACCGTGCTATTAGCTTTCCCCGAATTAATATTCAAGTATAATATCAAGATATTTTTGGTTCTGGGAGAAATAGATTATATGTTCTGAGAGTGTACAATATACTAATACGAGTCCTCCGGTATATCTGAAATATTTCCGGAGCTATGGGCTGATTATTATGGATTTATTTAACTTACGAGAATATTAAAGGTTATTTATTTTACCGTAAAAATGTGACTTTGCGATATGTCGAGAAATTGGGAAAATTTCCTCTGGGGAAGTTGCAGAGGACGTTAATACGAACTCGTGGGTATATCCTATGAATTAATCGGAGTTCGTATGCGGAAGTTATTCGGGATAATGTATAATTACTGCGTGGTAAATAGTAAATATATCTATTTACTGTTCATGGTAACATTCTATTATTTGATCTGGGTCATTGATCTAAATAGATCAAATCCGGGTCGTTGTTTTTTATTTTGGTAAATATTTTCTTCGTGGATTTAAATACTATGTGTTTTTCACAGATGAGTACTCTCGTTACACTTGGATTTATCCCATGCGTCGTAAAAATGAGGTCCTAACGCATTTTCAAACTCTTGTGGCTCTTATTAAAACACATTTTCAAGGGTCCTTTCGATTTCTCTTATGGCACAGAATATGTCAACAACACTTTTTCAACCAAAAACTCATCATCTCATGTTCAATGAATAATATTAAATTTCTATCGTCAAATGAAATCATTATTTAATAATGGCAATAACGATACCCTCAGCCAAAACTCAAACTTAATCAGCAAAAAACTCCGACATTCACCAATAGCTTAGGACTCTTTAAAATATTTATAAACCTTAATCAGAAATAATCGATAGCCGGAATAATATTTTATTATCTGCCAATGATACCAAACAAGAAAATTCCAAAACCTAACCAAATCTCCTCCAAAAATTACCAGATTTAAACCTCTTCTCATTTTATTGTATTAAATGGGCATGAAAAACTGCCCAAAACGTGGCAGCGCTGCCGCCACCGGAAATTCCTGTCAAAATTTCGGCCAACGCCAATTGCCACCAAATTTGAACAGTAGCTTCGTCTCATCATTTTGACAACTTTTTAGTTCAGCTCGAAGGCTAATTCTAACTTTAAATCTTCAATTCTCCCTCCGCACTCCAAATCGAGCTACCAAATTCTAGAGAATTATAGTACTCAACAAGCCATATAAAGAACTCAAGTGGTGGCCTGAGGGAGAAATCCAGACACTGAACAGTGTCAAGGGCGCCTCTTGTCGTTATTCCTCCTTATCGGCGACGAGATAGCCCCATTTACCACCACCTACTTGTAGACAGTACTACATGCTTCAAATAGACACCAAGCACTCGCCCTAACTCCACCTTACGGAGGAGAAATCCGACGAAAAAAACTAGGTTTATGCATGCTACAGTAACTTCTGATTTTACTATTTCACCTCTGGTAAACCCATATATAGACTCTTACCGCACAGTAACTTTTGTTTTTTGACCAACTTTTTTATACGAACTTTGATTTGAGCGTGCTACGTGTCCACGAACTCAAATTGATGTCCTCTACGACTTTCATGAAGAAAATTTTCCCAAATAACGATCCTAGAAAAAGTCAACTTTATGCCTCTTATAGTAAAGTGGTTACTACAAATGGTAAAGACTAAAGTAACCAACCGTAAAATAATTTAAAATCGAGATGTGACAATGTGAATGAAGGTATCAGAAATGCCAAATCTTGAATATTCACAAGATTGTCTACCCTCATGTCACAATGAAGCGGATTCCAGAAACAAACTATTATCACTATATTGTTGCAAAAACAAATATTTAATTTTACAGTTTTTTTTGAATATTTTCCTAAAGTAAATTATTCTATTTGAATTTGATAACATCAAAAAATAAATTATTTTGTTAAAAGTAAATGTAAAAATGATACAATTGATGAAATGACGAAAATGCCATAAAATTTAATAGTGTTAGTGGTCAAGGTATCAAAATGCTAATGAAATAAAGCTTCGGGTATGAAAATGCAGGTTTTTGATAGTTAGGTATGAAAATGAAAATAGCATCATAGTTGCGGTGTTTTGTAATTAATCCTAAAAATTAATTAAATAAAAACATAAAAAGTGTATATCATGTTAGGATGTAATTATTGAAGCTATTTCTTTAATAGACAACTAAAGACACTTGTGATTGTCTATCCTCATATCAGTTCTTTTGTATAATCACTAGTGCATATATGAAAATCATGGATGTAATAAAAGTGAAGCTAATTCCACAGCCATCTAAGAAGATAAAATGGAACGGGATTCTAATATAACATTTTACGTACATCAGCAACAAACATTTTGAATGTCACTAAAGATACTAACATTATTGTTTCAAACTGTAATGCAAAGAAATAATCTTTGCCTCTTATATGGTCAATAGATTATGTTATGTCACATATATGCTCAGAACTTAATGAAGTAGTAAGCCTTACCCAACTATCAACAGCATAAATGCTTCTCCATTGCTTGTACACAGATTATATACTGTCATTGCCAACTGCAATGCAAAACATAACTTGATGAGAACATAACCTATGCTAGAATTCTACAATCTTAACATTTGTATATTTAAAGAATACTCCAAGTTTTAAAGGATATTGTAGAGCATGTCTAAAATAATTGAAAACAATTTTAACATCACAATATGCACAAGGTACCAACTAATAAAAGAAAAATTGTTACCGATTGGTTTCTGGTCACAAGAATATAAGGTTTGTCATCCTCTTTGCCGAACTTCTTTCCATTGGAAAATCGCTCATTTAGCAAGTGGAGAGCCATTTTCCAACCAGCTCGATGCCCACTTAATGCTTCATATATAACCTGCGCAAACATGAGCAGTATTAAAGGGCGACAAGTGCATCATTCTTGATAAGCAAAGGAGCATCAGTGTAAAGCAAACTTGCCAACTTTAGACTATTAATCTCAAAAAAACAGTAAGGTCTTATTCTTCTAGCATCAACTTCAGACCTCAAATTCCTCATTACTGCAGTACACTAATAGTCTGCAGTTACACAAAGATAACAAAGGGAATTAGTCAAAGTTGTTCAATGCATAAAAAGATGAAATTTATAGGCTTTCTAAACTAATGTAGCTATCTATTAAAGAATAGAACTAATATAACCTTTCTGAATGTAGAGGCAACGTCCAAGACATTTATCATCAAAGATGGCACTCTTGATGTCACATCCCGGTTCTAGGATCAATTTACGGTCGGTTACTACCCAAGTTACCTTCAACTTTAACCATTTCGTAGTAACTGTTTTACCGTGAGAGGTCAAAAAGTTGACTTTTCGTTAAGTCAAGAATTTGGGGAAACTTTCTTCATGAAAGTTGCAGAGGGCGTCGTTACGAGTTCGTGGACACGTAGCACGCTTAAATCGGAGTTCGTATGAAGAACTTATGGTCAAAAAACAAAAGTTACTATTTGGTGAAAAGCCTATATATAGTAGTTTACTAGGGTGAAACGGTGAAAAGTTCAAAAATAGGAAGTTACTGTTCACTGTCGAATTTCCTCCGAAACCCGACAGTTTTTCCGCCGGATTTCATTACCGGATTTCTCCTCCGTCCGGCGGAGTTAGGACGCGTGCTAGGTACCAAATTGAAGCCTGCTGTGCCACCTTCAAGTTGGTGGTGGTCACCGGAGCCAACTCGCCGCCATTAGGGAGAAATCACGGTGAGAAGGGGCGGCCTGAACACTGTTCATCGACACCAGATTTCTCCCTCCTCAGGCCACCTCCCGGTGAGTTCTTTACATGGTTTTGATGGGTTTGATGAGTACATTAAGCCCCTAGAATTTCGTAACTTGATTCGTAGTGTAGGGAGAATTGAGAGTTTGAAGTTTGGTTTGAATTTTATTTCGGGTTCTTGGATTTCTTGTCGATTGACCTAGTTAGAGGCCGAATTGGCCTTCGAGTTGAACTAGGAAGTGGTTCCAATTGACGAGACGAAGCTGTTGGTAAAATTTGGTGGCGATCGGAGGTCGCCGGAGTTAGGACGGAATTCTCTGCCGGCGGCGGAGCCCCCACTTTTTGGGCGGTTTTTCCTGCCCATTAAATTGTAAAAATTAAGAGAAGGCCGTTGAAGGGCAGTTTCTAATTTTTGGGGATTTATTTGTTGTGTTTAGTATTTTTGGAAGATTTGGGTTATTAATTGGGTAATTAAAGGATAACCGGTCGTTTAGGGAGAACCGGCTAGGCGTGAGAGCGTAATTAAGAGTTTTTACGCTAATGGGGTATTAGAGGCCGACTCCTCACACTTTTCGAGAGATGGTTAAGGATGAACGTTAAGGGTAGAGATTGTTGTTGTTGCCCTTACTTTAATTATGGGTTTAAGACCTGTTTGTATGTTTTGAACAGGATGTGCGGAGCTCGAGCTGAGCAGCCTTCTGGTAGCTGACAGACCTAGCGGCATCTGTGAGTGGACTTTGTTTTTAAATTAAATTGCATGCCATAGACTTTAATTATTTTCTCCTTTATTTATGTGATTTCCTCCGTTTTATGTTTACGGTGATTTTGGGAAAAATGAGGATTTTATATTTTAAAGATAAATGAGCCGAGAAAGAGGTTCCTATCTTTCCCGGGGTTTTAAAGGATTTTTCCCAGATTATGGTTTTTAATTATCACCGTTTTGAGATTATAGAGGGGAAGTTTTAAAAAGAGGAAACTTGGCTCTTGGATTTAAAGGGTTTTAAAGTAAAGGCAGAGAACCGGTTTTGGGTTCCTGGAAAGGTTTTTAAATCCAATGTATTTGGGGTAAAGTCAGGGAGATTTGACTTGGTTTTCGATTTATTTTTCCCACGAGGTTTTAAAGGTTTTTAAAGGATAAGGTTATATATATTGCATGCTAGCATGGACCTTCTCCAGGTGGAGTTGGTACCCTCTCTGGATAGTAGCTGGTCTGACCCTCTTCGGTGGTAGCTGGTCAGTATGACCCTCCCGGATAGAGCAGGTCAGGACCTTCTTCGATGGTAGCTGGTCGGTTGGACCCTCCCGAATAGACCGGGTCATGGGACTCTCCGATGAGCTGGTCAATGGACCCTCTTGTGGTAGAGCTGGTCGGTGTTCTCGTGGATGAGGTTAATACCCCACAATTATTTATGTTTGAGCCAAGGGAGTTATTTATGATTTAATTATTTATTGTCTATGATTTGCTTGCATACGGATTTTCTTGGGAAAACTCTAAGGGAGAACATTAAAGGAAATAGAGCTTTTATATTTAATTTTTTGTCCACTCACTAACAGATTTCAATGTTTCTCCCCTGGGCCTTTAGTTTTAAATGCCCAGATTGCAGTGCTCGACCCGACTAGTCTGCGTGGAGGCCAAACATAGTTACCGCCATTTTCCGAACTATCAGTATGTTCCGGGTTGACCTACTTGTAATCTTTCTATGTTTTTATTTAATCTTAGACGCTCCGATACACATTGGGTAGTTTTATTTGTTGGTGAACCCCTAGGGATCTGGAACCCTATGTATCTCTTAATTTGGAGTTGTTGAACCATTTGTTGAATTTATTTAGATGTGTATCTTGCGGAGGTTGTTGGTTATTGGGAGCAGGATGGCTCCAGGAGAATTCGGATGGTTTTTGGTTTTAGAAGTGTATTTTGGGTTATTGCAGGTTAAGGGTTGTCCACCTTTCAAGGGAGACTATGTCGAAATTTCGGCAGAATCTTCTTTGGGAGGTGGTCCCCGCAGGACTTACTTCGAGTTAAAGGGGTTTAACTCGGGATGGGTCCTGAAAGTTGGTATCAGAGCATTAGGTTATCTGATTCTTTCATACTACTATCTGTGCTTAAGAGTATTTAGTATCTATAGTGATGGTCTGACCATGGCAGACCATTAACATTTTATGCATGAGATACTAGGTATTCTTTAAGTATTTGTAATAGTTATCCTAGTGCTGATGTTATACATGGTGCTAAATGTTTTCTTCCTCAGGTAACTATGCGTCGTGGTCGTAGTCGAGCCCGTAGGGGAAATCCTCCCAGTCCTCCCAATCCTCCAGAGGGAGAGGATGAGAGAGCGTCAGTTGATGGTCCATTGGAACATTTCTTCAGGTGACTCACTACCTTTGCCTCAGATATCACTTATGAGAAGGCACGCAGGAATGGAGCCCGGGTTTTCTCCCATGCCGATGAGCCGTTAGATGCTCTTAGCTGGTTGGAGTATGGAGAAAATGTTTGTGCAGGCAGAGTGTCCTGAGAGCAAGAAAGTGACCATAGCTGTTCAGTTTCTAGAAAGAGAAGCCTGGCATTGGTGGATAGACCTGGGCAGAGCCTTGGGCGATGGAATTCAGAGTATGACCTTGGGTTAGTTCACAGCTCATTTCAAGGAGCGTTACATCAGTCCAGCCCACATCAATCAAATGAGGTTGGAGTTCTTGAATTTGAAGAAAGACGACAGTATGACAGCGATAGGGAGTTGGCATTCTAAGTGCCTGACTTGTTTAAGACAGATGAGGAGAAGATTTATTACTTTGTCAAGGGACTTGGTGGTATGTATGCAAGTCAGATGACAGCCGTACCTTAGCAGACATTCCAGCAGGCCTTGATGTTTGCTATGCATATTGAGGCACAGGAGTTAGCAGTTGGCCCCCTACATGATTTTGGTGGTCCTAGTCGAGTTCTTCCTAGGCGGGGGACATCTACTTCTGGTTCTGGATCATCTGCTGGCAGTGGATATAGTAGCCACTCGAGTTCTGGTTCCGGAGTTCGAGGAATGTTCAAGAGGTTTGGTAAGAGACGTCCTAGGAACCGGTTTGGTGGACGCTCATCTGGACAGTTTTGTGGAGGATCAAGTAGCCGAAGTGTGGCCTCAGGTGGTCGGTCATTCCAGGTAGGGCAAAGTCAGCAGCAGGCAGGAGGATGTTATCATTGTGGTCAGCAGGGCAACTTTAAGAGAGAGTGCCCTTTCCTGACTCAGAGATCCACGTATACCCCTACTCAGACCATAGGCCAGTTTCCAGCAGGTGCTTCTGGCAGCGGTACTCGTATGTGGGGCCAGATAGAGGCAATGTTCAGCAAAACAGAGGAAACAGAGGACGTCCCACCACTACTCATGCTAGAGTGCATGCCATGACTCAGCAGGAGGGTTGTACTTCTCTAAAGGTCATCATTGGTACGTTATTAATCTTTGGTCAGCCTGCCTTTACTTTGTTTGATCCGGGTGCTACGCATTCTTTTGTGTCGAGTAGATTTTCACTCCATGCCAATGTGCCAACCTCACCACTCCCAGGTGAGTGGCGTGTATCCTTGCCTTCTAGGGATACAATGGAGATAAACTGGATGTAGTGGTTGTGAGGTGTTAGTGGAGGGACTTGTGTTCGAAGCTGACTTAATTCCGTTAGATATTATAGAGTTTGATGTAATCTTGGGTATGGACTTTTTAGAAGCCCACAGGGCCATGGTGGATTGTTTCCATAAGAAAGTAGTGTTTCGAAGTCCTGGAATGCCAGAGGTTACGTTTCAGGGAGAAAGGGAGGTTCTTCCAAAGTATCTAACTTCAGCTATGGCCGCTAGGAAATTATTAAGTAAAGGATGTCAAGTCTACCTAGCGCATGTGGTGGATACTAGTATGGGAGAAGTAGGGTTGGATGATATTCCTATAGTTAAGGAGTTCCCAGAAGTTTTCCAGATGAATTGCCTTGATTGCCACACGAAAGAGAGATCGATTCCTATAGTTAAGGAGTTCCCAGAAGTTTTCCAGATGAATTGCCTTGATTGCCACACGAAAGAGAGATCGATTCCTATAGTTAAGGAGTTCCCAGAAGTTTTCCAGATGAATTGCCTTGATTGCCACACGAAAGAGAGATCGATTTTACGATCGATTTTGAACAACTTTGTAGTTCAGCTCGAAGGCTAATTCTAACTTTAAATCTTCAATTTTCCCTCCACACTCCAAATCGAGCTACCAAATTCTAGAGAATTATAGTACTCAACAAGCCCAATAAAACCATATAAAGAACTCACCAAGTGGTGGTCTGAGGAGGGAGAAATCCAGACACTGAACAGTGTCAAGGGCGCCTCTTGTCGTTATTCCTCCTTATCGGCGACGAGATAGTACTGCATGCTTCAAATAGACACCAAGCACTCGCCCTAACTCCTCCTTAAGGAGGAGAAATCCGATGAAAAAAACTAGGTTTATGCATGCTACAGTAACTTCTGATTTTACTATTTCACCTCTGGTAAACCCATATATAGACTCTTACCGCACAATAACTTTTGTTTTTTGACCAAGTTTTTTATACGAACTTTGATTTGAGCGTGCTACGTGTCCACGAACTCAAATTGATGTCCTCTGCGACTTTCATGAAGAAACTTTTCCCAAATAACGATCCTAGAAAAAGTCAACTTTATGCCTCTTATAGTAAAGTGGTTACTACAAATGGTAAAAGACTAAAGTAACCAACCGTAAAATAATTCTAAAATCGAGATGTGATAATGTGAATGAAGGTATCAGAAATGGCAAATCTTGAATCGGCCTGTGTGTACGGAGTCCTAATCTTCAAACAGAGCTAATATTCAGTTCCTTTCATTTCCTTGTCTAATAGTTTTCATCACCACTTTAAAAGAATGTGCGTGTTGCAAGCCCCTCTGTGTGGACAGAGAAAACAAATGGTGATTAAAAGCTACTTGTAACATACTCATTCAAAACCTAAACATCTTCAAATGCAGGCAGCCGCATAAACATAGATAATTTTCAGAACATCTTTCTGTGTCAAACCCCAAGAACCATATTACTTTCCCACATCAATTGGGAATGATAGCTAGCATGAGACGATCACTTATTACTTGCTGTTTCTATCCTACTCTATAAAACTACCACCTTTCCGAGACTGAACTGAACTAAAACATATCATGGAAAAAATGTACGGATGCATCTGCTCTCCTGACTCCAACAACTTTTCCATCAACTTTACAACCCTATTTTAGGAACTTACAAAACCAAAATAGGCTTTGATAATCAAATTGATGAGACACTCTTCCATTGTTTGACTCAAACTGAGTTATTAATGTGGAATCACAACACTATAATAGGCAAGAAATCAATTGCAAGATTTTTCTGATGAAATCTATCAAAATAAATTCACCAAAATTCAACACAAGGACATGTTAAGCAATTAGCGGGCACACATACTCAGAATATAGTATTTGTAAGTGTATTTGTTCGCCTGAAGTTTTAAGAAGCAGAATTACCTGAGCAAAGAATCCTCCTAAAGCTGGACCAATGATTAATCTGATACCCCATGCTGTACTAACCTGAACACCAAGGCCCTGACTCTGGTATAGTAATTGTACAATCTTAACTTGTATATAAAATAACCAACATGACTTACTGTTGACATCCCTAACACTTGGTGTTCTTCCCGAAAGACCACTTGCATATGCCTGGTAATTCAGGTAAATCAAATAAGAAAACTAGCCATGAATATAGACGAGCCTGTAATCACATCATTATTCAGTACAATGTAATACCTTTATTGGTCCAAGCACACCATTTAAACTTCCAAGAACAAATCTAGTAGTAATAGCCATCCAAAAGTGGACACCGAGTCCAAAGAGAGTATTGAAAACAACCCTGAGAGAATAAAAATGCACATATCTACTGTCTGCAACAAAACATCCATCTCTAATAACTGCAGAAAAACTATACAGACTCATTTCCAAAATTGCATTACTAACACTACAATGGTTCCTATTATTATGACAGGTTTTCGACCATAGCGATTAGCCACTATCCCCCAGAAAACTGACGTCAATGCTCTTCCAAGCATATATGAAGACATCCTTAACATTATATGGAAGTGTGTTGTGAACACCAATTACAGAACTTAAATGTCACAAGCAAAACAAATTTAGCCACCAAGAAAAACTGATGACATTCATCCCACCTACATACCCAGAGCATAGAACCCAATATCTTCCTCCCTTTTGTCAATATGAAAATCCCTAATCTGTGATGCAAACACTTAGTATTCTGAAAACATGATATCAAGTAGAATTCGGGCAGCTATGGCTTTGAAAATAAGCTAGTTGTGGCTTATTCTGAGAATAAGCAGCTGACAAGCAAAACTGCTGAGTGTTTGGTAAATTGGCTTTTTATAAGTGCTGTGAATGATAGAAGCAGAGACAGACTGTTTGGTAAATTAGCTTTTTAAAAGTGCTTTGAGTTTGTAAATTACTAGTTTAGCCTTACAATATGTTTTTGTTTTATTTATTTGGTAATGTAAACTGAAATTTTTCTTAAATTAAAACCTCAAACTAATAATTTGATCTAGGAGTATCCCAAGTCTCAGGTATGATAGAGTGAAACATACAAAAATTGTCTTCATAGGTTCCACATCTGTTGACATTAATGAGCTACAGTGTCAACAGATGTTTATAAATTGCATAAATGTCAAAGTGGGCACATAACACAGGCAGAACAAAATAAAAAAATGATCCTTAAATGCTTTCAGGACATTTAATTGTCGATGTTCCATCAGCATATGAAAAGCATGTTTGAGTATGTTGTAATTGTCATTGTTTATCAAAAGTCAAAATAATAAGGTTCACAATGTACCTTATGGCTCGATTAGATAGCATGGTTGTGCCATGCATAGCCCTCTTTACATAACCAAATCGATCAGCCTTCACCAAGTTGCCTTTCTCTTTGTCTATGACAAGGCCTCTAATAACCTATATGAAAAGATGAAACAAGATAGAAAAGGATAGCAGTGTCAACAGATGTTTATAAATTGCATAAATGTCAATATTCTTAAATCTTGAACTGGTTTATAGATGTTACCAGGTCAGGGTCAAATGCAAGACCATCAACTGGGAAACCGACTTTCCTTAAATTGTCCATACAGTAGTCATAAGCCCTCCCTTCCCAAGCCTGCGAAATAGAAAGTCATGTCAGACAACATACAATCTTATTCTGCAAGAATCAAAAATTCAACAAAATCATGACAAATATATATTGAACTGAAACTTACAATCACATTATAATGCATCAAGGTGTAGTCCATATCATAACCGATGGCACTAATTGATCGAAGATTCAATGTCCGGCTACAAAAGATACCACGAGGTGATTGCCTTGATGAAAAAGGACTCTGTAGGCAAATATTCAACACAGTGAGATTGCTGCACAAGTACTATTCTGCCATAAAACAGTGATCAAGTACAATTAACATCAGAACATAGACAACATAACAGACTAGTACTCCACCAAACCAAACTGATACAACGAAAAAGGCCTATAATTACTCAGTGTAAGAAGATTACTGCACAAAGTGCTACTCTACTTACACAAAATGATCAATGGGATATTGAGATATTCTATTGTCAATACAAACAGACAACCAACACACAGATACACGCTTAGTACTCTACCAATTCAAAACAAAACTTAATAAAACCAAAATGTATCCTCAGGGAAAGAACAAGTAAACAGTACCGGAATACCCAAATCATTCAGCAACCTTTCAGCTTCTTCAGCCTCCATCCTTGCCACTTCCTCAATTGGACCTTCTAAAGTTGATTGGCCATCAATTCCTACATGGGTATCATAAACAACTTAAAGATCAAAACTTTACAAAACACAATAGCAATGCTTCATATGGGAATTCAAACTAAGTTACCAAAAGCCTCAAGACTCTCCAGCTTGACATTCAAATCCCCTTTGGTCTTCTCTCCCAAGTAATCCACGTCGTACTTGGTCGCCGGCGTTACAGAAAACATGGACTTGTCGTCAACGCTGAAGTTACTGCTACTGCTGCACTGCCATTTCATGCTGCGGTTCCAAACCAGTGACTTTAGCTTTGCTATGAAGCGAAGCAGCTTAGAAGCCCAACCAAACGCGCTCGAAGTGGGTCTGATCCGAACTGGGTTCCTGAGGAAGTTGGTAGCAGCCATTGAGGCCTCTGCTGCATACATCTCTGAAACTCAAAGTTGGGTTCTTTCTAAAAGCAGAACAAACTCCGGCGCAGGCGACGACGCTTAGTCAAAATCCTCCAGCTCCGGCAAACTCCGGCACAGGCGACGACGCTCTTCCGCGGCGGCCAGGCAGCCTCAGAGGTCTCAATTCTCATCAGAACCTCTCTCAGTAGCTCCTGAGGCATGTGGGCCTAGAAGCTCTGCTTCAACGAGCCCCCCACCTCCGGCGCCGACCGGTCCTGAACCACCCGCTGCGACCGGGAAAACCTCATGTCTTCATTCTAAGAAGATGAAAACAGTAGCGCGCGGCTTCTGCTTCTATAAGCAGGGTACCGCTGGCTTTGGCTTTTGGCTTCAAAAAGCCAGTGCTTTGAAGCAGAGCGGGTCAATTTATGATTTACCAAACACTTTGTTTAGCTTTGCTATGAAGCGAAGCAGCTTAGAAGCCCAACCAAACGCGCTCTTCATGGGTTCTGAAGGTTGCATTAGGGAGATGTGCAGTAATGCCTCTTTCTGAAACATTTGGACAGAGAGTGCTAAACTATTTTTGAGAATGTAAAGAGGAAAGATCTGGATGTTTTCTGGGAAAGGGCTCGGTTTTTGTCATCTTGATGGTGTCGATTTCGGTACAAAGCTCCTTTTTTGTACTTATTCATATCAGAATGCAGCTGTTTGTTAAGTTCACCATTTCTGAAGTTGTTTTGTCTCAACAAGTGTTTGAAAGAATTAGCTGGTGTATTCCATGGTAACTAATTGTCAGACACGATATCAGTAACAAAAGTCTTATTCCTTATCGCATATTAAAACTTGATCAGGTATCCATACATACAATAACACCTAATGAATTTATAAAGATGCAACAGAAAAAGTAAAAACTAAAAATAAAAAAAGGAAACTTAAGTTTACCAACGATAGCATAGAGATAGAAAATACAACTGGCTGGAGTAGGGCATCAAGATAGTTAAACTACTGTGTTCCTTTCAAGTTCATGACCACAATAGACAGTCCAATTGTACTTTAAATCTTCCATTAATGTAATGGAAATGATTGACAGGTGAAAATTATTGAACTATCTAGTTCATGCACTGAACGAAGTTAATTTTCAGAGTTTATATCCTTTGTATCACCTTAGTGGTTCTTAATTTCTTCATGTTACAAACTAACTCAAAAAAAGAGGTTATGCAGATTATAGCCAGATCTTGGAAAATCACACAGAATCATCGTTCAGTTAATTTGCAGAGTTTATATCCTTTGTATCACCTTAGTGGTTCTTAATTTCTTCACATTACAAACTAACTCAAAAAAGAGGTTATGCAGATTATAACCAGATCTTGAAAAATCACACAGAATCATTGTAACAAGGTAATAGTGGTATCAGCATAGAAAGACTGAAAGCTAAAGCCTATATATGCCTCCTGGACCAACAGGACTGAAGGACAACAATTAGAGTGCCAGGTCAATGTGTTGTGTCTCCCTAAATATTCAGCAAACAAGAATTGCATTTCTTTCATTTCTCAAATAAAATGAACAAAAAGCTATCTGGGGCAACAGATTCTGTTTGGCAAGAGCTAGCATTCAGATTCTGTTTGGCATGACAAGCCCAAACACATTTCCGAGTTTTTTTTATCACTATCATGAAGGGAATAAGGAATAAATCTAATAGGTAGTGGCAACTAATATCCACTGCCCAAAAATAACAAGGCACAGTAAATAGACCCTCTGCAATGAATTGGAATGTGCGTACGGAATCCAAATCTTCAAACAGACAGCTAATATTCTGTTCATTTCATTTCCTTGTCTAATAGTTTTATAAGTCACCACTTTAAAAGAATGTGCTTGTTGCAAGCCCATGTGTGTGGACAGAGAAAAAAATGGTTATTAAAAGATCCTTGTAACACTTTCAAAACCTAAACATCTTCAAATGCAGGCATAAACATATATAGTTCTTGGGCCTCGACACACAAAAATGTTCCGAAAGTTATCCAACTTTCCCACATCAATTGGGAATGATAGCATGAGACAATCACTTATTACTTGCTCCTTCTATTCTACTCTTTAAAATACTACCTTTCTGATACTGAAGTAAAACATAGCATGGAAATATGTATGAATGTACCTGTTCTTCATCAAGCCAGCCACCCTATTTTAAGAACTTACAAAACCAAAATAGGCTTCTGATAATTGAATTGATAAGACACTTCCACTGACTCATATTGAGATGTTAATGTGGAATCACAACACTCCGTAATAGGTAAGAAATCAATTACATGATGCTTTCTTTAAGGAATCTACACCAAAATTCAACACATGTAAGGACATCTTAAGCAATTATTAGGCCAGTTACAGACACACTCAGGAATATAGTATTTTTAAGTGTATTGGTTCAACTAAAGTTACAAGAAGTACAATTACCTGGGCGAAGAATCTTCCCAAAGCTGGACCAATGATTAATCTGATACCCCATGCTCTGCTAACCTAAAAACAAAAACTCATAAGAACATGATATATTGCACAGGAATTGCGGGTAATTTCAAAAGTCATCGGATTTCGTAGCTTCATCAGACTTCATAGGTCGTTCTGGATTGTTTGATCAGGTTTGATGGACAAAATAAGAGAAAAACAAACCTGTAAATAAAAGAAGATAAGACACACACGTACATTAAAGATAATCCTGCAACTCCAATTACTGAACTACCTTTTACCATCAATTGATTTTGCATCTCGTGTCCCTTATCCTAGTATGAAAACACTAACTAAAATTCACAAACTAAGCTATAAACATGAAACTTAATTAATGTAGGGAAACACCCTTTGATTCATTTAATATAGAAACCAAATGTAAATGAGATGTGTTTGTTTTTGAGGCTGCACCCGGATATTTGAATGGGTTGCCAGCGTACCCTTGGAGAGGGATCAAGCCACTCGTAGTTCAAGAATTCTAGTGAATGAATAACTCACTAGAGGGGTTTAATTTTTGAATGAGAATGGTGTTTGGGACAAATTTGGGGTAACTGAACCAGGGATTCGATTTTGTTTTTGGATCTGTGTTTGGGGGAAAGAAGCAAAATACATCTAATCGTAAGAGACACACCATGTGACAATTATAAAGAACAAAGATTACTCACCACACAACGGTCTTGTAGCTACAGTTACAATTGAATTCAAATGATTTTGCATCTTCAAATCCCTTATCCTAGTAAAACACTTATCAAGCTTCAAATACTAAACTTGTGACATAGAAAAACACATATCAAGCTTCAGATACTGAACTTGTGACATGAACCAGACTATACACGAGTAGTTTTTTTATAAAAAATTAACAGGGGCTGCGAGAACACAAAACCCCACAGCATTAACCTGCATTTCACAAAAAGCTTGCACCTAAGACACAGAAGCCCATGCCATGGGAATAATAAACTAAACCTAGTCAATTTAGTTTCACAAAGAGCCATGGGAATAATAAACTAAACCTAGTCAATTTAGTTTCACAAAGAGAGTGCATAGTTTATTAAAGGTAACAAACTATTCTTCAACGCTTCCTTTATCGAGTTTTCTTGTGTTCCATGAATAAAGAAAAATGAAACATAAAAAACAATGTGAATCGGACTATGTTAAGTAGAAGGGAAATAACTGTTCGACTTGGAAGACGCTCGATAGAAAAATTGTTCTTACGGCAAAGCCAGATAGCAATCAAGAGAGTGAGGCTCCCATCCATAAGAAACCACAGAATGCACAAAACACTTTCAGAGTCCATTTGAGCTTAGGAGACCCTAGGTTATAAACAACTTGCTGGCTATGATTACGGATAATGTCTGAAACTATACAGCACCCAATACAGCAAAAGTTGTTGGCTTTGGGCACCATGTGTCTGCAACCGCACGTGTTACAGGTGTTTTCATGAGTGCCAAAGGAAACATGGTATGCACGAAATGGATAGGAGAATCCATATCATGGACAAGAAGAATATTGTCAGGCTTTATGTCGCAATGCACAAAACCTTTTTCATGAATGCACTGGAGACCATTAAGCACAGACTTAGTGAACTCTTTAACCTCAAATTCGGACAATGCAGACTTCTCTATCCTACAGAGAGGAAGAAGTCCACTCTTGTCCGTAAGAACTGATGACAAAAGGGCAGTGGTGAAAGAGAGAAAGCAGCTCGGCCTCATCCAACAAGGCATGAACCTTGTAAGGATGAGAGGCGTCTGCAACCTTTACGGCCATGATACCAGGCACCCCATTCTCATACTTGAGTGGATAAGCCCTATACACACCCGAAACCGCCCTCCCCGATCCTATCTCCTAAACACCATTCACAAAATTCAGTGATTCTTCCCCTCTTAAAACCCATCATCAATCCAAAAATCAAATTCAAATCGTAAAACAAAAACTATAACAGAATTGAAACAGACACACAATCAATACCAACGACCAACGGGGAAGAGAAATCGAAGAAATAAAACTAGAACAGAATTGAAACAACGAAAAAAATCAAAATCAAAATTACCCAGAACAGAATCAATATCAAAACCTAGAACCGAATTGAAACAATCACAATCAAAATAAGAATTACCCGCGGAGAGAGAATTGAAGAGAGCGTCAGATCCACAATCCGATATTGAGATTTGAACAGATCGAGGGAGAATTGAGAGAGCGAATTCTGGGCGAAATTGCAGATTAGGATTTACTGGGTTGCGAAGAACAGATCTAATCGAGCGATTGAGAAAGTGAAGTAGCGTGAAACACCGGGACGCGTATTCATTAGACGCTCTTTCTGGCGCTGAGCTGTCCATTTCGGTCAAACTTACCAAAATACCCATGGTTTGGTTTGGTGGGATTACCAATAAACAAGGTCAGTCACGTAACTGTGCACGGGAAGATAAGGGTACTGCAACGGTAACAGACTTCGGTCAATCCATTTTGAAATCTCCCACAATTTTCAGAATATTAATTAAAATAAAATAAATAGAAAAATTTGTTAAATAATAATAATAAACCTAGCCCTCCACTTTTCTACATGGTTAATTAAGAGCTGTTTTTGTCTCTTTTCTCAAGAAAGTGCTTGTATAATTATTATAATAAGATCACACCCTTTTGTTAATCATGACACTAATATCAAGCAAAAATCCAATCTAGTTTGATGAAGAAGCACTTAATTGGCAATGTTGAAAAGCGTTGAGAGGTGGAGAGAGGAAGTCCAGATCTACTAGATTTGGGTTATTTAAACAAAAGAAGAATTAATTCGGACTCGTGACCTGATGATCGAGCTTCTTCGTCTGGTCATGTGTTAACGACGGACCATGACCTTTCGCTTCATCTCTACAGTAGTCGCTCCTATTGTGTTCCTTGATAACGAGAGAGGCGACGAATGGGAAATTAGAGACACAGAGCATGATGGTGACACGAAGGCCCTTTTAGTCATGGGTGATATCTTGACATGTCTGCTCTGACGATCTCTTAACTTTTAGTATATATACATTAGTGTCTTTCTCATGTAGATGGGAAATCATATCAGATTTTAGTATCTTAAATTGGAAGCACCTTATATTGTCTGGGTTGCTGGGAAAATTGTATAATTTTTGCTTAAATCTAAGATTGAATCATGATAATTCAAATGAACCGAACACTGGCTTATGAAGATATAGGTTTTGAGAAAAGAGTATGGGAGAAGTTGTGTCGTTGTGGTGGGCAACAGAGCTGCGGCGGTGGATATGGGAAGAGTGTCATAAATTGTTTAAGTAGAGGTCTCGTCACAAATAAGGAGTCTTTTATACTTTTGTAAGGGAAAGTACAAAGAGAAATAGGGAGTACGTCTATTACACAAAAACCCATGTCGTGGTTGGTGGCAACGAGTCCGTGGTCGTAGGGAGGAGATCAGAGATGCTCATATATGATCAGATTGCTCTGATTTGGCTTAAGCAGATTTCAATATGGTTTGGAGTCGTTATGGGGTACGTCGTGGTTGGAAGGAGGTGAGGCACGCCGGCGTAATGGAGATGCAGGACGAAACGAAGGTAGCTCGATGTGTGCTCGGTGCGACGGAGCTACCACTAGTGGCGAGATGATGTGGACCAGACGCGCAGGACGACAACATACTAACACAACTAATTTTCCCTCTCGGTTTAGGCTAGATGGTTTTTGGGCTAGGACCTGGGCTTGGGTTCTGGTCCAGGACTATTTTATTTTTATTTCAGTTTTGTTTTATTGCATTTTACATTTAATACTAAGTGAATTTATGTCACCAATAAAACACTGTCGTGTTTTATTAGGGTACTAAGGGCCTTTATGTAACATCACGTACCTGAAAAAGTTATCTTTTTATATGGGTTTATGAGTTACCGAGAGCTTTTAACTGTGGTCAATAACCTGATAAGTTATTGCTCGAGTTTATTTTTAAGTTTTTTTCTAAACTCTTTAAATTCCTCATTTAAAGCCGTGAAGTTGTAGTACGTGTTGAGAAGAGCTCACCGGAATGTCTGGTTTTTTTCCAGAACATCGAGCCATTTTTGGCGAATTTTTAAAGTTTCCAGTAAATTGTTACCGTTTCAGTAATTAAATTGTTACCGTTGTTGATCTGGACTGTTGGATCAAGCCCGATTAATCTGGGCAGTTCCTTTCCCTTTAAATAGAGGTGAGAGGGTTAACCTCAGTCACTATAACCCACTGGAAGTCTGAGACGAGGGAGATCGAACTCCACTGGACGGTATCATTCTTCTTATCTCCTCTTCTTCTTCTTCTTCATTTCCATGCCCATAAACCTCTTATTCAAGGTCATAATCGAAAATCCCTCTTTCTAGTTTTTTGAGCTCTAGCTTTGGCGAGCTTGATTCTTGGTCCTCTAGCGAGCTCGTGGAGTTCTGGTGAGGCGGCAGGACAATTAAGAGCGTTGTAGCAGAACCCGCTGTGAGGTTGCCTAAAGTGAGAGGGCAGCGGTTCGGTTTGTAGCAAGGTGGGGCTGTTAGAAGACCGAAAGAGTTGTTAGGAGCACCTAGTGGTGGGCAGGCCCAGTCAGAGATTATGTCTGTTGAGGAATCTGTCGAGGAAGGTACTGAATCCATTTTTCGAAGGTGAGGACAGTGTGTTGAAGTTTTTGTGTTCTTAGTTTTGTGGATGTGGTATTGATTCCAGTTCTGTTCCTGTGTTTATGTCGAGAACTTGGAGAATCAGAGTTGCGGCGAAGCTATGGCCATTTTTCGGTAAGGTTACCGCAATCCGGCGACTTGCCGGAATCCTATGAGGCAGCAGCATATCTTGACCGGGTGCCGATGAGGTAGCAATCAACTCCCCTATTAAATTTGGAGTCGTGGAGTGTTGTTAAACCGTAAAGCAAGTAATTACGAAAAACTTACCGTAAATAGGAAGTTTCCATTCTGGAAAACTTTCCATTTTTGAAAAGATTCTATTTATGAAAAGTTGAACAATAAATAAAAGGAAAAGTCAATCTTAGTTAACTGGTTGAAATAAGCAAATTGAATCTTCAATGAGAATCTAGTCAACTCAGGAATCTTGGTAAAAAATCGAGTTGATGGTTGTAAATAATTTGGATATTTTCATAATCGGTATATCGACTCAAGGTTAAATATTTGGTTTAAGAGACACGTTGGGTGTCCATAGTAATTCAACGAATTATTATGTGACTACCTAGTGTCAAATTAAAATAGTTAAGGAAACTAAACTTCGAGTCAATAATCGGAAATAAGCATAATAGTTGAAAAAATTGTTAAAAAGAAATGAATTTGGTCAACTCCTGCTCAAATTAGAATTTCCTAGTCAAACTAGGAAAAGATCAAGTCAACGGTAATAAGATTGATATGTTGGATTAATTTTACAGCCAATGGTCGAACGTGAGATTGGACTCGACCATGTGGACATTTCGAGATGACACTCGAGGACTATTCATTGAGGAGGCCGCATTAAGTACTGTGAATGGACTTTTATTTTTAAATATAATGCATGCAACGAGTTTTTATTAAGTTTCTCTTTTATTTATGAAAATTTCCTCCATGTTGAGTTTTTGGTGATTATGGGAAAATTGGGGATTTATTATTTTTCAAAGATAAGTGAGGTTAGAAAGAGGTTCATACATTTCCCGTGAGTTTTAAATAATTTTCCCGAAATATGATTTTAAATCGTTATCACCATTTTGGGTTATGGAGGGGGATTATATTTTAAAATGGGAACTTGGCTCTTGGATTTTAATTATTTAAAGTAAAGTCAGGGAACCGTTTTCGGATGCTTGAGAATCTTTTAAATCCAATGTATTTGGGGAAAAGTCATGGGTGTTTTGACTTAGATTTTTGATTTATTCACCATGAGGATTTTAAGGATTTTCAATTATATGTTTATATGTTTTGCTAGCTAACATGGACCTCCGGGTGAAGATGGTACCCTCTCCGGTAGGGCTGGGCACTTCGTACCGCAATCCCGATCCTGTCCCAGTGTCGTACTGAAAATTGGCGGGACGGGATAGAGTTTTAAAATGGCGGTACCGTACCGTCCCGGTAGTTTGAAAACGGGAAGGGATCAGGACGGGACGAGACCGTCCCGAAAATATAAGTGTACTTGTATCCGATCGTAGCCATCTGATTGTTAGGGTGTATACTCTTACAATGAACTCAAGCACGCTCAATGACATGCCTAAAACCTAAACCTAAATTCAAAGTACTAATTTCACATGACAAAAGTTAGATAATTCATTCCTTTTTGGTGATGATGATCATATGAAAAATATCGACTGCCACAACGAATCTATGTAGTGATAGATAGAGCTCCTTTGATTTTTCAAGTTTGAGAGTTTTCTCGAGATCTTAATTAATTAGTTAGATGTAAATTACAAGTATTTAATTAATTGGTTATTGACCCCTCTTTCATTTTTACAATTTTTGTTCATCTTCTACTTATAAGAGCGTGGCGGACAACTGGTCATGCACTTATGATGAGCGTACTCATCATAAGCAGAGCAAGGGTGGAGGAAAGTACTGGTCATGCACCTGTACGCATCAGGCAGAGCGGGAGAAACTGGTCATGCACTTGTGTGTCCGTCGATACACAAGCAGAGAGGTATGGTATACGTGCACGTAACTGGAACTGATGAGCAACTGTGGTATCTCGTTGTGTTGGGTACTCATAAGGTAAAAATAAAATTCATTCTTTTTCTTTGCCACTAAAAGAAATTCCTTCAATTTCAAAACATACCGAACTCAAGGCAAAAGAACCAATAACTCAATAAATTCTTCCTTTTATATGTACCGACACTCAATCATAAAATTTAAGTCTTTGGAAAAAAATCCATTTTGAACTCAAACACAAGCAACTAATCTTAAAACATAAGTTGTAGAACTATGTAATGAAATAATAAATAATTTACGAGAAGTCATGAGGCGGCTCCAAGAAAATCTAATAAATAACAAGAAATCATATATCAAGAAAATGATCGCTTGCACTTGTTTTAAAACAAATTCCAACTCACAATGAGAGGCTAGGCATGCCCCAACTCGAGATTATCCCCAGAAGCTCGCTCAACTGTATCACCTAGCCAATTATAATAATAAGAGTGTTTAAGTCTAAAACCAAATAAATTATGTAAGAAAACGTGAATGCACCCTAGCTTTTGGTAATCACACCCGTCCTTGACATAATCCCATTAAAAGTCATCGAAAACTTCAATCGACAAATATCCATGTTAACATCATTTCCTTTAGCTCCAACACTTCCACTTTGAAATGTTTACAATCTAATCCCAATAAAAACTCCAATTCTTAACCAAATTCTAACAACTTCACCTAGGCTAATACTAACACTCTCTAGGAGGCATAACAATGCTCCACCAACACTAAAAATAGCCATGGAAGGTCATCGGAGGCGGCCGAGCCGCGGTGGCTCAAGGTAGCCGAATTCTTAAACTTAAAAATCTCCATAAACATATGCAATACTATATCCAAAAGAAAGCCCATGAGGTAAGGAACAACTTTATACCTCGAGGTTTCTCCAACTTCTTGATGGTTTGGCCAAAAATCGAAAAAATATGTCGAAATTTCAATCCTTCGATTTGTTGCACACAAGTAAATAAATTATGAGGCTAGTATATATGGAATACCCATGAGGAGAGGAAGAGAATGATTCCAATTTTGTGACTAGAGGTGGCGGGAGTAGGCGGCGAGGACGGTGGTTTGAGAGAGGCATGGCCTTTATCGTTCTCTTTCTCCCTTCTCTGTTTCTGTACGGGAAAAATGAAAGGGGAAGGCGCTGATCCCTTTAAGTTAGGGATGTAGAGAAAATTACCAATATGCCCTCTACTTGAAAATGCTTTCATTTTTTCCATTTCAACTCTGTTTAACTAACCGTTTGCGCATACACTCTCGTATCGTTGTATTCTACATTCTTATGCTAGGGAACAAATTTTTGGGAATCTATAAAAATAATTTCTCAAAAGGATGGGTTAATTTAACGATGAGACGAATTAAAATTCTAAATGCAATGCATTAACTAAATAAAAATATTTTCAGGTATGGGGTGTTACAGGTAATCACTCTACACACACCCCGCGCCACTTCTTTAAGTGGGAGGTCCACTCCGCGCCACCCTATAAGGTAGGGGTTATCAAGTTTGAGAGTTTTCTCGAGATCTTAATTAATTAGTTAGATGTAAATTACAAGTACTTAATTAATTGGTTATTGACCCCTCTTTCATTTTTACAATTTTTATTCATCTTCTACTTATATAGAGTTAGAAGTTTAGAACTATGACAATTATACCATGAAAAAATAACACCACGGAATATATACATGAGAATATTATACACAATAAAACTCTTATCAATATTGGATGAGTACACATTGACTTTATAAAAAATAGATATAAAATTTCTTCAAGAATTTAGGATCAATTTCTCTCTTCTAAGTTTTTTATTTTCATTTTTTTTCTATTGTTACGGGATCTCGATCCCGTCCCGATCCTGTCCCAGTACAGAACATGATCGTCCCGTGAGGGCTAGATTTATAAAAATACAATCTCGTCCCGATAATATAGTTTCAGGACGGGACGAGATTCGGCGAATCCTGTCCCATGCCCAGCCCTACTCTCCGGATTGTAGCTGGTCAGACCTTCTTTGGTGGTAGCTGGTCGAAAAGACCCTCCCGGATAGAGCCGGTCAGGACCTTCTTCGGTGGTAGCTGGTTGGATTGACCCTTTAGAATAGAGCAGGTCAAGGGACCCTCTTCGATAGAGCTGGTCAGTGGACCCTCTTGTGGATTAGAGCTGGTCAGTTGTTTCTCGTGGTCATGGTGACATTATACCCCACTTTTTAATCATGTATTTGAGCCAAGGGAATTGTTATAAATTTTATTTAAGCGTTTTCTATGGGTTGTGTGCATGTGGATTTTGGAAAATCAAAGGGAGAGCATTAAAAGAAATTTGTCTTTACATATTTGATTTTGTCCACTCACGCTAATGTTTTTAAATGTTTCTCCCTTGGGCCATTCGTTTTCAAATTCCAAGTGTTACAGGGGTCATGAGATGAGGTCGCGCGTACAGAAGTCGAGACATAGTCAATTAATCCGTTGTCGCCGTAAGTTTAATTAGGAATCACTTTCATGTAGATTGCTCTGATTACCCCGACTTAGATAGTCGAATAGGTTGTTGAAACGTAGTTGTGATTTGGGGAGCTTGATGACTCCATGAGTTTAGTTGTTTTAAATTATTCATGGAAGTGCTGAGTTGGTTTGTAGGAAGAGTTGTCCATTTCAAGGGGGTTTCGTTAAGAAGTTCCCTTAAAGTGGTCCCCGCAGGATTTACTTCGGGTTGAAGGGGTTTAACCGGGGTGGGTCCTGACACTTTAAGTCGGTCTATGCACCTTGTGTGTCTTATCTATTCTAGGTAGATGACGTCTCTTTTGTTTGATTGAATGATCACAGCCTTCTAGTGACAAGATGAAACTAAGTGTCGTCAGGATTATTTTCTGGCAGAAACATGGTAAGAAAGCTGAATTATTGGACATTAGGATATGTAACTTTGGTATGTGTCTACTGATTTTTCCATTGTCACCGTTGTGACAAAGCAAATAGAGTTGTTATTATAGCAGTATTCTTTGCTAGTTGGTGTTTGTTAGGATATAAGTACGTTGTAGAGATTCTTGATATTATTTTGGGTCTTTGTAATATGTGGTTTATGCTTCATGTTTCCCCTTGTATTCGACAGTTTCATTAATTTAGGCTTGAGGGTAGCCACACCAGCCCTTTATTCATAAAACAAAAACAAAAAACTTTTTTTTACCCTTAACCTAAATGTCTTCCACTCATCTCTCTCATTATGATCTGAAACCATTCTCTCCTTCTCTCTCCGGCCAAAACGACTGGTCACCGGAGACTTATGAAGGCACTGTCGCTCGTCCTTCTTCGTCTGCGATCATTTGGATGGATGAGAAGTTAGATCGAAGACAATCTTTTTGAGTTATTTGCTGAGATTTCGCATTTATTACATTTAAATAAAACATTTATTATCTTGTTTAAAACGTTTTATTAGGTACTGTAAATTCTTTCTTAAATTTACTACCCCTAATAAAACCTTTGTTTATATTTTATAAATTGTTTATTACTTTGTATGAAATATTTGAGGAGTTGATTAGGGTTAATAAATATTTATTACCTTGTATAAAACGTTTTATTAGTGGTAATAAATTCTTTTATAAAATTTACTACCCCTAATAAAACGTTTGTTACATTCTATAAATTGGTTATTATCTAGAATACAATATTTTTAGGGAGTTTATTAGAGTTAATAAACATTTATTAGCTTGTATAAAATGTTTTCCTGGGGCTAATAAATTTTAAATTCCGGTGACCAGCAATTTTTTGGTGACCGAGATCCTGCGACCGGTGACAGTCTTCCCGCTTCTACTTTCTCTCCTTAATGAAGGGTCAAGGGTAAAAATTTCTTAAAATATTATTTTATTAATACTTTATTAAAGATTTGTTTATTTAGATACTAATAAGCATTTCTCTCATTCAATTAGGATCAAAAGTTTTATTGTCATTGAAATGAGTTTTGAAAACTATATTTTTGTGAAAATGGGCATTTTCCCCAATTTTTATCTAGATAAAAAACTATCTTATGCTTCTATCCTGAAAAGCTCTACTGAACGATTCTCTCAAACTATGTATGAGAAGTTTGAGCTCTCTAATTCTGATTATTCTTACTCCAAGGAAAGCATGATTTGAGCATTTCATTCTCTGAAGAAGTTCACAACAAGCTTGACTTCGACTGGAGGTGTGTTGTCATAATGAAAATCATGGGTAAGCCTAATTCGACTAATACTTTTGAGTTCATGTTTAGAGGTTTGCGTTGGAAATGACTAGTCAAGGGTGGCTGGAAGCTTGTGGACTTGCCCAATGACTTTTTCATTGTGAAATTCAATCGGGAAGAGGATATGAAACATGCTATGTGTGAAGAAAATACTTTTCAGGATTTGCTTTGATTACTCTCAATGTTGATCCCTTGTGGGTTTTCTCTTCAGTTTAAGAAAAAATTAATAGTTGCCACTAATAACAATTCATCTCAAAAAGAACAAATATTAAGTATTAACAATAAGTGGGAATCTAAGTACCGCCCCATACCATCAATACCCTATCAGGATGTCGATGCAAAATCAAGAAGCATCAGACTGGTTAACCTTCTTGTCCTCACCTAATAAGCCAATAACTCTGAATTCTTTGCTTCTCGTCGAATCATCTTTTTCCGAGAGCAAGACCCTCAGGCTTCTCTCTTTTCCTATATAGAGCTGAAAGCCATAGCTGACGCTATTCTGATTGGGAGAAAGATGAGTTAAAAAAACGAAAAAAAAACCTCAAAAACTACAAAAGTTAGTATGGGCAATTCAGGGTTTCCATAAATTTATAAGGTTAGTTTTGAAAAATTGAGTGATTCAACCATGAATCAAATTTAATGCCAACCCCCTCTTCCTCGAAGCATTGCAGTACATAGTGCACGACTTCCCTCCAGATGATAAGTCAATCTTAACCTAAATGAAATGTCCTTTTCCAACTTTCTTGAATCCCATAACTTGACAGTGGAATCATAGTTGCACCCACAAAGAAGCTATGATCAGTTGAAATAGCTATGTCGTTGACAGCAGACTGATGCTCTTGCAAGTGTGCAACCAAAACTCCATAAGGCCTCCAACCTTGGAATTGATGAAGCTCTTGCAGAAGAAGGCAGTCATGTTAGATCACTTGTGGAGGATGCATCATCCACAGTGATAGAACTTACTTTTGTAGCACTAGATAACCCCATATCTTGAAACTTGTTATTGACAAAGGCAGTTTGGTCATTATCCCTACCATCTAGTTCATGAACTACTCGATAGAATTTTTTAGAACCACTACTGATGTTGAATGATCCTGACACTAGCTTGGGTGCTGGAACAGTACTAGCTAAACTAAAAGATTTATTTACTGGATCCATCCATGGCATAGATGACGCACCTACTCCTGACACTAGCGTGAGTAACTCCCACTGCTTGGCTGTCCATGCTAAAGGAGTACAGAAGTATCCCTACTGATCATTATCACACATGAAGCTATTGATAGTACTACCCTGTGGCCCCATAAAGCCCGAGTACTGCAACTTTTCTGAGGATAAAGGACCGTGAATGTCAACTGTGCTTGAAGCCTTGTGCGAAAAGCTTCTCATATATCCAAACTTAGCCACACCATCATCAGATTCAGTTAGCTTCCCCTGTTGCAATTCATTTCCAGCATGTTTTTGATCTTTGTGATTTTCTTGGTCTGTCCAGCTCCTCATCGAATTCAAGTTTGCAATCCCTTAATGAAGTAAATCCACACTTTTCCCATTGTTTAGATTGAGGCCGAGAATTGTACCGTATCTTTCTCTGTCCTTCCAACATATCAGAACTCCTTGCATTTTCTAGAACTTGGTAAAATACCTGTCTTGAGACAGGAGGCTTCAAACATGAAAAAGGGGCCTTCTCAGAAGCTAGAGAGGCTGGCTGTCTATGAAGAAAGGGACGAATAACAGGAGCAAGGAATACATATGAATCTACTGCACCCAAGTAATCACTGCTGGCTGCAAAGAAACACACATACAATTTGGCCATGGAATACTGCTCTTAGCTGCTCATCTCGATTATTCAGAAATTCATTGCGCATGCAAGAACATAGCAAAGAGGTAATCAGAACCATGCTCTAACATCTCAAATTGTCTTCAGGTAATGGAAAAAAGGGGATGCCAAAGGTATCTGACTGGCTGTCATACTTAGACATCAATGAATTCAAATCATTCATTGTGATCTTTTTCAGAAAGGGATGATCATTTCTCCTAAATGCATGAGAGATTGTCTGAAGTAATTCACCAAGAGATTGCATGACATAGTTTCCAAGATTTCGGGAAGAAAAACATTATCAGCTGAAAAGCAAATAAAACATAATAATTTAAAAATAAACAAAATAATAATAATAAATAAAAGCACAACACAAATTGACAAATCGTTATTCCAATTTGCCCCAAAAACTCTACTGCAACCTAAAAGCACCATGGAAAATCAACTTGCATCAAATTATTGACTCGAATTGTAAAGGCATGTTACTTATAGTTTTTACAATATACAAACTCATTCAAGATCTTTACTTTCTCTCATTCATGTTGTACTACTACTGATGAAATGAAGGGAAACAAAATACCATAATTAGAAAAGAAACCCAAAAAAATTAAAGAGTGCTACTTTATATCTAAACCAAATAACTTCCATGAAAATAAACCAATATGGAAATTGATGCATATTGCTCCATACCTGTATCAATTGAAACTTGAAGTTTCCTCTCTTGTTTTTTTTCTTCCAATTTTGAGTTGATATGTGATTCTACAGGGAAAGTCATAAGATGAAAATTGTATTTAGTTGGAGGGAAAGGTACAGGTTGGATACCACATAGCAACAACAAAAACAACAAATGAATATATACACCTAAAATCAAAATCACTCATCAAATAGTTCAAAATGTTCAACATAACTTATTCATTACTCTCCTTGGTTATCTGCTTACCCCTAATGCAATTGAAATTCAAAGAAGCAACTCCTGCCAAATATTACAATGTTGATGCAAACTCGTCCTCATCATAAGTGCCTGCAAACTCAGTAACCAACAAATTTTATGTTGGAATGGAAAAAAGAAATAAAAAGTACTAATAAATAATTGTTTTCCGTCCCAAAACTGACCCTGTAAACACTCCCAAATCCTCCTTCCCTAAATTTGTTGTTGCAAGTGTACTGTGGAATTAACCATTAGGGTAGGTATGAGAGAGAGGGAGAGAGAGAGAGTCAGGTAGTGAGAGAAAGAGAGAGGGGTCTAAGGGAAAGTAGAGAGGGAGAAGTGAGTCAGAAGCTTAAGCCTAGAGTATTCAGAGTGGAATCCAAATGTTTTTCCATTGAGATTGACAGAAATTCCCATGGAGAAACCATTATCATCACAGAAAGAGGCAGATCAAAGAGGTTTCAAGTTGGAATCGGATTGGATTGTGCGGCATGGTTTATTGATCAGTTAAGAAAGGCAAAAACTGTAGGGGAACAAAGTTTTGTCAGGTCTTCAGAGGTAACAACTATACTTTCTGGGTGGAGATTAACAGAAATAAAAGTGGAACTTTCATGAAACTTTCTCGGGGTGGAAGATATGAAGCCATCCAATCAATCATTTTACCGAAAGGGGGAAGAAGTGAAGGATGGAATCAGATGGAGGAGAACTTAAACAATTTCTTGTGTGGGAAAAGCAAGGAGGGGGGTGCATCAAAAACAGAGGGATCAATCTCCAAAGGCTCAGCTAGAAAGCAAGCGCAGCTTGATGAAACAAGGAGGTATGGAGGAACCGAATTTGGAGAATTCCAAATTATCCTGGGGTTGTACTGTGATTTGCGAAAGGCAGGCAGTCTTTCAGTCCTAGAAGAACATTGAAAGAGGTTTGTCAAGTTGGCTGGGAAGGGAGGTGGTGCTTTATCCTTACCAAAACAATAAAGCCTTCTTTGTATGCGAAAACTGCGAGGAGGCAGATCAGATTGTTAGTCATGGAAAGGTTCCATCGCTGGGGCAACCGAAGGTCCGTCTCTTTGATTGGGCACAAGGTCTGAAAAACAACCTGAAGAAGGTGGTAAGCTATGGAGGCTGGGTTTCAGTAAGGGGGCTTCCAGTCCATTGGTGGTCGCATAAACATTTCAAGCAGATAGGTGATGTTTGTGCTGGCTTGCTTGAAGTAGATAACATGACAGCTGGTTTCAAGCATCTGTTTGAAGCTCGAATTAGAGTTAAAGGGAATGAGAATGGTTTCCTTCCGAAGCTGGTGAAGCTAAGTGAAGGTAACCAATCTCACATTGTTCGTATCCAGTCAAGTTCGCGGACAAAAGGTCTGTAATGGTCATTATGAGAATTCTTTGAAAGCTGCAACAATTTCTTGGGAGAGAAAGGAGCTGTCATTGGGAGGGGAGAGGGTTAATACAGAGGATATCAATCAATTGAGCATGCATGGAGCTTTAATAACTAATAGAGTTGAGTCTTTGAATAGCATTAATGAGGATTCATTGAGGATTGGGCAAGTTGGCCCAACATTTTTGTTAGGCACAGAGTCTGATTTAAATAAGCAGCTTCAAGGAGAATTTAATTTAGTGGGCTGTCAGAAGACTTTTATCATTGGAAAGAGAGGTACATTGAAAAGTTTGTGAAGACAAAGGAAAGCAAGGAAGCTGGGCAGAAGGTACAACGAAGGTGATGTGAGGAAAGGTGGTGTTTGTTCATCTGAGTTGGACGGATCTCCAAGCTTTAACTCCAAATACCCTTCAGGGCCCCGAGGAGTCTCAAGAGAAGCATTTAAGCACTTGAAGCCTGAAGATTTTGAAGGCAGAAGTTCCTTACTGATTGAACATCCATTAAAAGTGAAAAGCGATCGACGTACTTCAGCCCTAAGAGAAGCTGAAGATGAAATTGAAGAAGGTGAAATTGTAGTAGGTGAAGGTGAAGTTGAACAGGAAGAAGAGCAACTACGTCTTGAATTGGAGACCGGGGGAAATAAAGGAACTTTTGAAGAAGAGCAAGAAAAGGAAGAAACTCTGGACTTCAGGAAAAGAAATAGAAAGTATGTTCGAAAAGGACGGGGATGAAAATTCTATTGCAGATTTGGATGACTTGCTCATTTCAGATAGCTCGGAAGACGATTGCAGTGAAGTAGAATTCTCCTCTCATGAAGGAATGCAAGACAAGAACCAGTTGGAGGATGCGGGGTTCAGTTTAGAGGGTTTTATGAAAGGACAAAATGTTAACAATCTAGAAGCAATACAAGGAATCGTGGAAGACGGGAACAATCTATTTCCTAGACAAGAGTCAAACATAGCTGGAGGAGATGCATCTGGGGAAAATGGAGTAATTATGCGAGGGAAAGAAGATCAAATTTTGACCAAGCAATCTAAGAGAAAGGAAGGGCCCTGTTCTACTAGTGGGAGCTCACACCAAACTCACAGGAGCCTCTCAGGCCTACAAACAATAGGCAAACTCGGGAAATTCTTAGCTCCATTGAAGCTGAAGGTGTATGCAAGGAGAAAACAGAAGAATAAGAATACTCTTGATGCAAGAAATAGGAAGGACTCGACGAACTTGCATTTGTATGACAATGTCGAGATGGGAGAATACTAGAATTTTAAATGAAGATTCTTAGTTGGAATGTAAGAGGGTTGGGAAGTAAGAAGAAAAGGAGGGTGATTAAAAATTTGCTGATGGAAAGCGAGGCTGATATTGTAATCTTACAAGAAACAAAAAAGGGAGAAATAGATCGAAGGCTAGTTGGAAGCATTTGGGGAGCACGGTACAAAGAATGGATAGCAATTCCATCTTAGGGCAGATCTGGTGGTGTGGTGATTGTCTGGAACACAAAATGTGTCTCGGTCTTAGAATCAGTTATTGGGGTTTATTCTGTATCAATTAAGATTGCTGGCGTGGATGGTTTGGATTGGTGGCTTTTGGGAGTTTATGGACCAAACAAATATAGAGAAAGAGGACAATTTTAGGAGGAACTAGTAGGGCTGTTTGGGTTGTGTGGAAGCAAGTGGTGCATAGTAGGGGACTTCAATGTAGTGTGGAAGCAAGTGGTGCATAGTAGGGGACTTCAATGTAGTCCGATTCCCTTATGAAAAGTCAATTGGGGGCAGATTCACCCGTAGCATGCAGGGTTTTAATGATTTCATTTGGGAGACAAACCTTTGTGATCCAAGCCTTCAAAGAGCAGAGTTCACATGGTCTAATTTAAGGGAGGATGCGATTTGGTGTAGACTTGACAGGTTTTTGTATTCTACGGATTGAGAATCTTTGTTTCCAAATTCAAGACAATTGGCTCTTACAAGGGTTACCTCCGATCACTGCCCTATTTTGCTTGATACACTAGTGTCAAATGGGGTCCAACTCCTTTTAGGTTTGAGGATATGTGGCTGGAACATCCCTCCTTGAAAGATAATTTTAAAGTGGTGGGCAAAAGCAAACTGTGATGGGTGGAATGGTTATAGGTTCTTGAGAAAGCTCAAAATCATGATCGGAAAGTTAAAGACTTGGAGTAGAGAGACTTTTGGTGATATTGGTGACTTTTGGTTATAGACTTTTACCGCACAACAACTTTTGTTTTTTTGACTATAACTTCTTCATACGAACTCTGATTTGAGCGTTCTACTTGTCCACGAACTCGAATCGACGTCCTCTACGACTTTCATGAAATTTTTTTTCTTCCAAATAACGATCCTAGAAAAAGTCAACTTTATGCCCCTTACGGTAAAGTGGTTACTACAAATGGTAAAAGGCTAAAGTAACAAACTGTAAAATAATTCTAAGATCGAGATGAGACAATGTGAATGAAGGTATCATAAATGGCAAACCTTGAATATTCACAAGATTGTCTACCCTCATATCACAATGAAGCGGATTCCAGAAACAATGAAAGTTATGCAGAAATGGAGAGAAGTAACTCGGAAACACAATAGTTGGACAGCAGAAAGTCACAACTCCGGTAATTTATATAATTATAATGAATTCAGTTGTAATGTTTTAATTTATTTTATTTTTTAACATGTACGTCCAAATATATATATATATATATATATATATTTCAGAAATGGAGAGAAGTAACTCGGAAACACAATAGTTGTACAGCAGAAAGTCACAACTCCGATAATTTAAATAATTATAATGAATTCAGTTGTAATGTTTTAATTTATTTTATTTTTTAACATGTACGTCCAAATATATATATATTCTACAAACTTTTATCACTACATTGTTGCAAAAAACAAATATTTAATTTTACCGTTTTTTTTAATTTTTCCTAAAGTAAATTGTTTTATATGTATTTGATAACATCAAAAAATAAATTATTTTGTTAAAAGTAAATGTAAAAATGATACATTTGATGAAATGACGAAAATGCCATAAAATTTAATGGTTACTCAAGGTATCAAAATGCTAATAGAATGAAGCTTCGGGCATGAAAATGCAGGTATTTGATAGTTAGGTATGAAAATGAAAATAGCATCATAGTTCAGGTGGTGTTTTGTAATTAATTCTAAAATTTATCCAAGAACAAATAACTTTTATCACTATATTGTTGCAAAAAACAAATATTTAATTTTACAGTTTTTTTTTTAATTTTTTCCTAAAGTAAATTGTTTTATATGTATTTGATAACATCAAAAAATAAATTATTTTGTTAAAAGTAAATATAAAAATGATACATTTGATGAAATGACGAAAATGCCATAAAATTTAATGGTTTAGTAGTCAAGGTATCAAAATGCTAATGGAATGAAGCTTCGGGCATGAAAATGCAGGTATTTGATAGTTAGGTATGAAAATGAAAATAACATCATAGTTCAGGTGGTGTTTTGTAATTAATTCTAAAATTTATCCAAGAACAAATAACTTTTATCACTATATTGTTGCAAAAACAAATATTTAATTTTATAGTTTTTTTTAATATTTTCCTAAAGTAAATTGTTTTATTTGTATTTGATAACATCAAAAAATAAATTATTTTGTTAAAAGTAAATGTAAAAATGATACATTTGATGAAATGATGAAAATGCCATAAAATTTAATGGTGTTAGTGGTCAAGGTATCAAAATGCTAATGGAATGAAACTTCGGGTATGAAAATGCTGGTTTTTGATAGATTGGTATGAAAATGAAAATAGCATAATAGTTTAGGTGGTGTTTTGTAATTAATCCTAAAATTTATCCAAGAACAAATAATATCCTTGTACTATGACCACTTTATATCTATAAAAAGAAAAAGAAAAAATAAAAGTTAGCTGCTTTACCCAAGATGCTAGACTCAAAACTACTACCATCCTTCATGATCAGCTTATTTGGTATGCATGATCAATCAAACTACAAAAAAAATATATAGGAAGACAAACAGAAATGACATGTTTGTCGATCAGGAGGAGGAACCTTTTGTACTCTATTAAGGACCTTGATCAGTCGTATGCATGATCAATAACTAGTTGATTTATCATATACACCTGCAAATTTTGAAGATAATGTTCAGTTCCGATAATAAGTCAATCTGAAATAACCACAATTTCAGTTCAAGAAGTGCATTGGGACTGCAATTCAACTAATAGCCCCACAGAAGGTCACTTGTAGACACCACAAACTTATCACTATCAGTTTTGAGTTATGAATATGACTATATCCGTGAACTGGACATCAAATGAACGAAACAATACCACTCTCATTTTTTATATGCTTGTCAACTTATGTTTGATACATTGGAAATGCAAGATGGAACATAAAACTAACTGTAGTTTTGAATGAGAAAGTCATTTGTTACTGTATTTAGCAATAAGTTCAATTACCTTTACAATTTCAGTTCAAGAAGTGCATTGGGACTGCAATTCAACTAATAGCCCCACAGAAGGTCACTTGTAGACACCACAAACTTATCACTATCAGTTTTGGTTACGAATATGACTATATCCGTGAACTGGACATCAAATGAACGAAACAATACCACTCTCATTTTTTATATGCTTGTCAACTTATGTTTGATACATTGGAAATGCAAGATGGAACATAAAACTAACTGTAGTTTTGAATGAGAAAGTCATTTGTTACTGTATTTAGCAATAAGTTCAATTACCTTTACAATTTCAGTTCAAGAAGTGCATTGGGACTGCAATTCAACTAATAGCCCCACAGAAGGTCACTTGTAGACACCACAAACTTATCACTATCAGTTTTGAGTTACGAATATGACTATATCCGTGAACTGGACATCAAATGAACGAAACAATACCACTCTCATTTTTTATATGCTTGTCAACTTATGTTTGATACATTGGAAATGCAAGATGGAACATAAAACTACCTGTAGTTTTGAATGAGAAAGTCATTTGTTACTGTATTTAGCAATAAGTAAAATTACCTTTACAATATAGTTTTGACGTACAAATTGCACCGGAGACTGTTTTAATCAAAGATTAAAAATTAAAGATAAAAATCAATTCTGAAGTACATGTATATCAGCAGGATTGAAATTGAAGATTATTTCTAATGCAAGAATGAATTGAAGGAAAAATAGAAATTTGAAGTAACTTGCATGGCTTAATACCTTGTTGAGCTATATCGCATGGCTAATTTAACCTCAAATTCTAAACTTTTTACATTAAATTCAGAAGACACCAGATTGAACTCACATTCAAACTAAACTTCGCATTCCACCGAAGCAAAAACCAACAGAAGACAACACGTAATTCACCTAGTTGTTCCCATTCAATTGCTTCTGAAATTAATTGACATTCAGCACCTAAACAAAGGTGCCTATATCGTTGTACATATCCACAACAATCAAACAAAACTTCAATCAATTGGAAGCCGAAATCACAAACCCGAAATCACAAACTAACTTCAGTCAATTAAGATCATTCTGACTTAAGATGACAGGGAATATGTTCCTTTGTTATGCTTCCCAAACATAATATGGATGAATTATTTGTGTAAGCAAGATTGTTAACTAATGCTGACATGTAATAGAATACAATATTGAAAACTCTCATTATTGTATATACAGTAATAAAACAAAATAAAAATCTGATAATGACATGAGAAGAAAGTCATTTGTAAGGTGAATACTACTGTTTAAGGTTGCAGATGAAATGCAAAGAGTTCAAATCAATACACACAATTAATGGATACCTAACTATCTATATTGAAGGAAAAAAAGAGTGAAAATGGTCCCAGAGTATTGGGGGTAGATTTGCTTAACATTAGTTTGTCTCTAATCTACTACACTGGAAAAAATGTGATTCTATAGTTTGAAATTTTAGTTGTTAAGCACAAATGAGCCATCATTGACTGCAGCCCTACATATCCAAAATCACCTAGAAACTTTGAAATTTTAGTTGTTAAGCACAAATGAGCCATCATTGACTGCAGCCCTACATATCCAAAATCACCTAGAAACTAGCTCAAACAAATGCATATCCTAAATTTAATCAAATTCATTATAAAAATCAAGATATAAGATTGAAAAGAAAATTGATTCAGATACTACCTTGCAAAAATCACATTGCCCTTTCTTTATAATGCCAGCAAGATTGTCAATCTTTATAATGTAAATCACATTGCCCTTCATCAAATGGGAGACCGATTAGGATCAGGAGACCGATCAGGATCAGGAGGATCCTGTCCTTGCATTGGCTTCTGCTTGAACTTTTCTTCTCTCTATAAGTTTGTCTAATATTCACTTGAAACATCATAAGAAAAAAAATCAATTCAAGATGTATCAAATGAAGAACCCAGCTCATCACGTTGGATAATTGTAATTTCCTTAATTAATAATTAGTATGCATTATTTTCCACAACAAATAAATTAAAAGAATAGTAAAAATGCAGATTTGTTGTTTATACTTTACTAGGTTCAAGATGAGGAAAAAAATGCTGAGTTGATGAGGAAGGAATCATTCATCTACTATATTTAGATCGTGATGACTCAAGACGTCAACTCCTCAAGTAGATATTTCATGGTACCCATCAAAATGACAAATATGATGAGAAGAGGATTAGACCCAGAATGCAGAGGCTGATAATAACCCAGAAAACCTCATCGATTCAAACTAAGAATGAAGACCTGTTAAACCCATCTGCGTTTCTGCTCTCTTATTACACTCACCTTTTCGCCTTCAGCTCCATCTCATGGCTACCGGCCAAATCTCTGCTCCGATTCTGGTGTGTGTGCAAAGCATGGCGGGAAAAACAAATGCAGAATTGAGAAGTACGAGATATGGACCCTTACCGAAGGCGATACCCTGGGTTTGTTGGATCGGAGGAAGCTAGATTTGAGATGATGAAGCTGTTAGAAGATCAATCAGTTTGTGGGATCGATTGAGGAGGTTAGAGGATCAAGCTGTTTCTGGGCAGGTTGAGATGAGGGAGACCATGAAGGGTGATGCCAACTTTAGACCATTTATCTCAACGAAACAGTAACGTCTTATTCTTCTAGCAACAACTTCAGACCTCAAATTCCTAATTATTGCTAGTACACTCATAGTCTGCAGTTACACAAAGAGAACAAAGGGAATTAGTCAGTTGTTCAATGCATAAAAAGATGAAATTTATAGGCTTTCTAAACTAATGTAGCTATCTATTTAAGAATAGAACTAATATAACCTTTCCAGTTCCAGGAACACCATGAATGTAGAGGCAACGTCCAAGACATTTATCATCAGAGATGGCACCCTTGATGAATGCAGTTAGCTCGAAAATGTATCTGCGTAAAAGCAGGAACCATCAATTAACTGTTGAAATAACGAATGCAAAGAAAATTTTCAATGCACTGATCTTACATACTTATCCCTGCAAGGTAAAGACATAGGGAATGATGCCAACATAAATGTTGATTTTGCTCTTTCAAGAGTAGTCTGCTTATGGCATCTAACATGATTAGGGATTTGCTTCATTCCAATTTTTTGAAGTCCAAAGAACTGCCCCTTATGTGAATTCTGTAGATGCACGATCAACTAGTTTAAATTTCGGGCACAAAACAATCTATAGTCCCTTTCAAAGAAAAAAAGGGACAAACTATAGTCATAAGCCTGAGATAAAAAATTAAACAGAGAAGTGCCCATACTGCAGCCAACCCATGTGCTTGAAATGGTAGAGAAGTGCCCATACTGCAGCCAACCCATGTGCTTGAAATGGTATAGCCAGTATATTCTTTGTGCTCTCTTCTTCAAACACAAGTTCTTCTGTATCAGAGTCCGAGGCTTTGCCACATTTCCAATCTTCATCACTCAGCATCATCATCCTGCCAAGTGGTAAAACTGTTAAAGACAAAATTTACAAGTGCACCTTAATATATTCTGAATGTATACAATGTGTGGGTGATTTCATGAAGGCTTATCTCTTCATCGTCATCAATTTCGGCAGGACGCTTGAAACTGTACCAGTGAATATCATATTCATATTCGCATAAAAAGACACCATCCCCTTCATTGGCTTTCGCATATTCTTTAGGGTTCATTACAAAACAATGTTGAAGAATCGATCCATCTGTAATAAAATGAATTAGCAAATGAATTAACAAAACAATATTCTTTAGGGGTAGCATTTTAACCTCTTATAATACAGATTTGTGATGGCAAAAGAGACAATATTAAGAAGAGACAAGTGATCAATACAAGCACATAAATGATTACAGTGGAGCAAGAATTTACACCATCGAATTCAAAGAATGAACCTTCCTTCCAAGATGTGTGTCATCCCCTCCGACTCTTTCTTCCCGACCTATTTGACTCTGGCCGCAGTTATTTAAGTGGTATCCCGAGATTGAAGAGATCGAATTCCTCCCGCCTGCATAACCGATGCAGTTAGCTCAAAAGGGAGTTCAGTCACTTCCGGATCTGGATTCAATGATTGTTGAGCGAACGAAACCAAGTGGCTTGAGCAAACAAAGGTAGATGAACAAAAATGGGAAATATCAGTTGATAACTACGAGAGCAAAGTGTATACAAAATGAAAAGAGAAGTGCTTTACCATTTAGTTGAGTTAATGAATGATAAATATTAGATATCAAATATTACCTCAATGTTGGCAGAATCATTTGTGTGATAGATCTCCCTCCTGAGATTATGCGGTTGTCTTCCAGCGGCAATCTCTTTGGGGATTACATACCAACACACCCGACACCAATAGGTACCATCAGCTTCTTTCCATATACCGCACCAAAAACATAACTCCATAATCACAATCACACACATTACACCAACAAAAAGCAGTGAAAGCAATCTATATACCTACTTTTCAATGCGGGCAGCCCACAAGTCGCTGGAGAGAAGCTTCTCTCGAAATGTCCTAACCACCTTCTCCCCCTTCACGGGTATTGGGAGCTGGACCTGTAACCCCAACTGCGAGCCTTGCAAAAACCGCAAACCCAATCGCCTTGGGGGACCTCCTTCAAGGGAGGGTTCAAGCATTTAAAATGAAAGCTCGCACTCAATCATCACACGCTTCCCAGACTTGAAGCAAACCCTAGATTGCTCCTCCACTTGCTCATCCTCTCTTCTCTTGACATGCACATCATCTCCGACCTCGAACTCGCCGCCGTCATGCACCACCTTGTAAAACACCCTGCCCGCCTCTCTTCCTTTTCTTCCTCTCCCATTTTCTTCCTCTCTCAAGGCTCCGCTCCGCTCTGCTTTTCAATTTCTTTGATTTATCAGATTTGACAGGGACAATTGACATTTGAGGAGCCGAATTGGAGTTGGAGGGAGACAAGGAAACAGATATATTATCAAGTACTTGAATTTGCGAAACAAGGAGCATACAATATGCAAAAAAGGAGATGCAAAAGTAGCAAAACAAGCTAGGTACATTTGTTTGCTAGTCTGATGAATAATTGACCTCCGAGAATCTAGATCGAAACATAACTGCATGATGAAAAGTTGGTTCAGTACGTTACTAGGTAGAATGGAAGCATCCAGGCGTTTTAGTGCCCAAGAAAACCTGTTGAGATGAAATGATAAATAACAAAGAGAAAATAAGACATTTGAAGTACCATGACATTATAAAAACAACTAAATATAATTTCAAATATAATCAGGTTTATGATTTTATACACTAAATGTGTACGCAGGACTTGTTAGTCTCTAGAAGTAAAGGACGGGCCTAGGTGTGGAGAGTAAGAAACGGAAGTATCAGATAATAGCAACCATGTATTGCCATTCAAAAGGAAAAATTTACAGATCCAGTGGTTAACATTTAGCTCAGTCTAGATCAATTTATCTTTTACATCATGTATTGTTAGGGTACTAAGGGTCTTTGTGTTGGTCTTTGCACCTCGTGTGTTATCTATTCTAGGTAGATGGAATCTCTTTTGTTATCTATTCTAGAATTCTACAATACATGATAGAGGCTAGGGCACGAAAATTAAAATAATTTGGTTTTCATTTGTGATGCACATTGATTGTCCAATTTTCAAGGGTGAATTTTTTTTCCGGGAACGGGGTGAAAATTCAATTAGCCATATGAGTACCATCATCTGTGGTAAATATTAAATTTCAAATACAAAGAATATGAATGAGCCATACAAAAAGTGAATAGACATTTCATAGAAGGGGAGAGATGAGAAACTCACCTTCTAGAAAGTAGTTTCACCCATTCCTGTTTTATAGAGTTCATATACCATAGCCGTCAAATAGATTTTACTCAGTTTGGAACAAGTTTTCATCACCTGCAAGGAATAGAAGTCATATTAAGTTTAGCAAATCCATCTGTTTCCAGAATAACTCTTAACTGCAACATTTTTCATTTTTTAGATACCAAACTATACACCTCACTCAAGAGCATTGATTCTGTCTTCTAAGATATAATCTACCATTAAAAGCAAGAAACCTGGATATGAGGGGCCTGGAACATCTCTTCGATGTGGCTGCATCAACCTCTGCCATACGAACAAGGGCTTTTCCTGCAGAGTTTAAACATATAAATCCTGTAAGGTAAAAGCACTGAGGTACAGGAGAAGAAAATAACATGTCCAACAAGGAACCACATATATTGTGAGAGCTGCAAGAGATGCCGATGGTTTGTCATGCCAATCAGGCAACAGAGAATTTCTTTTTCTTTATTCTATTCTTATTTCAATACTTCAAAATCGAAGAAAGAAAAGAAGTAAATAATTATAATTCCTTGGTTATATATGCCAAGATTTTTGGAGAGAAATATGGCAAATACAATGAGGCTTGGAGAGTGACATGCTCACAGCACATCAATAGAAAGCATCAGACTTCTGAACTAAGCCCAAATAGATGTTGATGCATAGAGACATAACCATTGTATCAAACAGAGTAAGTATTTCCATAACACAAATATACACATTCCAATGCATCTAGGCCTTCTATCTATTACGTGGCATCTGTCGGATTTACTTTATTCGGAGTCCATTTTTAGATAGAAGGCCAAAAGATAGTAGTAAAATAGTAGTAATCTTTCAATCAATTTTTTTTAAACTTAGCATCAATTTGTGAAGAAGTCAGTCTGGTGATCAATAGTTGAAGCATGTATACCTTCAGAAGCTTTCTTGGGAATTGAGATTAGCTTCTTTAAGCAGTAATCTGTGATTTCAGCTGCACACCTGCATATCTCCAATGCACGATGAGCATCTCCAGAAATAGCTGCTACCTAGAAACATGTTTAAATAATGTCAAAGATCAAGGCTCAAATTGAATCTCCTGATGAAACATAAAAGATACACCGACCTTTCTTGAAGCAAACTCTATAGCTTGTTTTTCAAATGCATCAATTCCTCTAAGCCAACTCGAGATAATCTCTTGAAGCTGCTGATAATTATAGGGGACAAAGCAAAGCCCTTGGATTCCCATTCGACTTGAAGTTCATGGTATTCGCTATGCCTGAAATATATATATATATATATATATATATATATATAAGGAGTTAAGGATGTATTTGAGTATTCAACAGCATGCCAGTCAACATCATTCTTTTAATAATAACTGTTTCTAATTTTATTCCTGGCATCTAATAAGAGAAACAGCACGGGATGCTGTATAAATGCAATGATAATTCAACAGATAAGCCTAACTTTGAGTTTGGCTTTGTAGGCCAGTCAAGAATGTTGTAGAGAACCTGAAACCAAAAGAAGACGTCCTTAACATTTGTTTATTTAAAGAATACTCAAAATTTTAAAGGATATTGTAGAGCACGTCTAAAATAATTAAAATCAATTTTAACATCACAATATGCACAAGGTACCAACTAATAAAAGAAAAATTGTTACCGATTGGTTTCTGGTCACACTAAATGTGTACGCAGGACTTGTTAGTCACTAGAAGTAAAGGACGGGCCTAGGTGCGGAGAGTAAGAAACTGAAGTATCCGATAATAGCTACCATGTATTGCCATTCAAAAGGAAAAATTTACAGATCCAGTGGTTAACATTTAGCACAGTGTACATCAGTTTATCTTTTACATCATGAGCAAATAATTACGGTGAAGATAATTTACATTAGCTGGGATCCTTCAAATATTTAGACTAGAAGCCTTGGCGAGGGATGGTATATGATTCAAAGCAGTAGGAGTTGCTATAATTAACAAAATGATCATCTGCTACTCAACTTAATTGCAGATTCGTGAGTGCCCAACTTCCATCCATTCCTCTTCTACACAACACATCCTTACTGATCACAACAGAAATTCAACCCTACTGGTATATACTAGTCCCTTCAAATGGAGAAATTTTTTTGCGGAGGATATATGACCCAGGGCTCCTGTGTCCAGAAACCTAACGCTGAATTATGAAAACATAGCAGTTTCCCTTCAAAGTAAAGGTACATCCCCTAAAGTTGGACCCTAATGTATGCAATCCTTTTCTTTCACCAGAATTAACTATCCTCCCATTTTGCATTCTCATGATTTTGATACAATTTCTTGTTTGACAGGGGTACTTAAAGAGCCACTAAAAGAGTTACATTATTAACATCCATGTGAGTTCATGTATTATTTCTGAAGTATCTGAGAGTTTGAAATGTCAAATGGTAAGACATATCAACTGAATGCTTAAATTCTTTGCTATATGTTCATGGTTAATACTATCTATGTCTTTTATAACTCCTATAAGATAGGAGAAGATTATATGATATTCAATAGAAAGGGCATATGCATGTGATCCCAGTGGAGCAATGCAATAAGTGAATCAACTGATAAGCATAAGAATCAAACATTACCTGAGACTGCAAGAATTTACCGACATCCTCAGTTCTTTTGTCCAATTGAGCTTAGGAAACCCTAGGTTATAAACAACTTGCTGACTATGATTACGGATAATGTCTGAAACTATGCAGCGCCCAATACAGCAAAAGTTGTTGGCTTTGTGCACCATGTGTCTGTAACCGCACGTCTTACAGGTGTTGTCATGAGTGCCAAAGGAAACATGGTATCATCAGATAATCCAGAACTCTCAACAGACATTTGTGCCTCATGGGAGCTAGAGGAGTCCCCTAAAGGTATTAAACTAGGCATCAACCTTATAAGGATGAGAGGCTTCTGCAACCTTTATACTAGGCACCCCATTCTCATACTTGAGTGGATAAGCCTTATACACACCCGAAACCACCCTCCCCGATCCATCTCCTAAAAACCATTCACCAAATTCAGTGATTCTTCCCCTCTTAAAACCCATCATCAATCCAAAAATCAAATTCAAATCGTAAAACAAAAACTATAACAGAATTGAAACAGACACACAATCAATACCAACTACCAACGGGGAAGAGAAATCGAAGAAATAAAACTAGAACAGAATTGAAACAACGAAAAAAATCAAAATCAAAATTACCCAGAACAGAATCAATATCAAAACCTAGAACCGAATTGAAACAATCACAATCAAAATAAGAATTACCCGCGGAGAGAGAGATGAAGAGAGCGTCAGATCCACAATCCGATATTGAGATTTGAACAGATCGAGGGAGAATTGAGAGAGCGAATTCTGGGCGAAATTGCAGATTAGGATTTACTGGGTCGCGAAGAACAGATCTAATCGAGCGAATAGAGAAAGTGAAGTAGCGTGAAACACCGGGACGCGTATTCATTAGACGCTCTTTCTGGCTCTGAGCTGTCCATTTAGGTGAAACTTACCAAAATACCCATGGTTTGGTTTAGTGGGATTACCAAAAAACAAGGTCAATCACGTAACTGTGCACGGGGAGAAAAGGGTACTGCAACGGTAACAAAGACTTCGGTCGATCGGTGCAACGGTAACAAAGAATTCGGTCTCCCACAATTTTCAGAAGATTAATTAAAATTAAAATAATAGAAAAATTTGTTTAATAATAATAATAAATGCCAAAGTTGTTTAGCCGTTCACTTTCATACCTTGATAGAAGCTGGCTAATTAGGAGTCGTTTTTGTCCCTTTGCTCACGAAAGTTCTTGTATAATTATTATAATAAGATCACAGTCATTTGTTTAATCATGACACTTGTATATAGAAAAAATCCAGTCCAGTTCGAAGAAGAAGCACTTAATTGACAATGTTGAAGAGCGTTAAGTGGATGAGAGAGGAAGTCCAGATCTACCAGATCTTGGTTATTTAAACAAAAGAAGAATTGACCCGGAATCATGACCCGATGATCGAGCTTCTTCGTCCGATCATATATTGGCGGCGGACCACGACCTTTCGCTTCATCTCTACAACAGTCGCTACTATTGTGTAGATGGTAAATCATAATAGATTTTAGTATCTAAAATTGGAAGCACCTTATATTGTCCAGGTTGCTGGGAAAATTGCATAATTTTTACTTAAATCTAAGATTGAATCATGATAATTCCAAGGAATCGAAAATTGGCATGTTAAGAAAAAAGAGTAAGGGAGAAGTTGCGTTGTTGTGGTGAGCAACAAAGCTGAGGCGATGGATATGGGAAGAGTCGTATATGCTTTAAGTAGAGGTCCCCTCACAAAACACACAGAGGGTAAATTTGGAAGAAAAAATAAGCACGTGAGAGATGGTGGTTGATAGAGCTTTAATATTTTAACAAATACAAAATGACATTTGGCAAAGTGTCACACTCAGTCACACTCAGTTGAGTGTGTATATAACATTCTCCTTACTTGAGAGTTATGGAAGCATTTCATGGACAAATAAAGAGTCTTTTATACTTTTGTAAGGTAAAGTTCAAAGAGAAATAGGAAGTACGTCTATTACACAAAAACCCATGTCATGTGAATTAAATTTTTTCTCAAAATCTAAAAAATAATTAAGTGAAACCAAATATTTTATCGGAAGAGAAATTTCAAATATTGAAAACTTTTTAAAACTCTTTATCGTTTATTTTCTAAAGCTTTTTTCGAGACTTGGTTCTAATCAATTATTTTTCTTTTTTATTTCCTTACTCATCCAATCATAATTTTATCAATAAAAATACTTTTTTCAATGCCCATTTAGTACTAATTTCAAGGGTTGATTGTCTATTGCAATGAAAAACTTTTTTCAATGCCATTTCAATTCATCTTAATAAAAATACTTTGTATTCCTAATGTCCAGGAATAATCCTGGTCGGAAGGGAGAAGGCATGGTGTTTAGGATGTTGTTCAAATGGCGTGGAGATTTTATCGATGGCTGGTATGATTCGATCTTCTTACGATCAGAGTGTAGGTGGTTGGTGGCGACGAGTCCACGGTGGTGGGGAGGAGATCAGAGATGCTCATATATGATCAAATTGCTCTGATTTGGCAAGCAGATTTCAATCTGGTTTGGAGTCGTTGTGGGGTATGTCGTGGTTGGAAGGAGGTGAGGCACGCCGGCGTAATAGAGATGCAAGACGAAAGGAAGCTCGAAGCGAGCTCGACGCGACGAGGCTACCATCGGTGGCGGGATGATGTGGACCAGACGCGCAGGACGACGACATACTAACACAACCAATTTTTCCTCTCGGTTTGGGCTGGATGGTTTTTGGGCTAGGAGCTGGGCTTGGCCTTGCGTTCTGGTCCAGGACTATTTTATTTTTATTTCAGTTTTGTTTTATTGCATTTTAAATTTAATACTACGTGAATTTATGTCACCAATAATGAACTATCATGTATTGTTAGGGTACTATGGGTCTTTATGCCGGTCTATGCACCTCGTGTTTCTTATCTATTCTAGGTAGACGTCTCTTTTGTTTGATTGAATGGTCGTAGCCTCCTAGTGATGAAACCAAGTGTCGTCAGGATTATTTTCCGACAGAAACATGGTAGGAAAGCTAAATTATTGGACATTAAGATATGTAATTTTGGTACATGTCTACTGATTTTTCCATTATGTCACCGTTGTGACAAAACAAATAGAGTTGTCATTATAGCAGTACTCTTTTCTTGTTGGTGCTTGTTAGGATACAGGTATGTTGTAGAGAATATTAATATTATTTCGGGTCTTTGTAATCTGTGGTTTAGGCTTCATGTTTCTCCTCGTATTCGACAGTTTCATTAACGCAGGCTTGAGGATAACCGCACCAGCCCTTTATTCATAGAAACAAAAACAAAAAACGTTTTTACCCTTAACCTAAATGTCTACCACTCATCTCTCTCATTTTGATCTAAAACCATTCTCTATCTCTCTCCGGCAAAAACGACTATTCACCGGAGAATTATGATGTCAAGACCCATCCCAGTTAACCCCTTTTAACCTGACCCATCCAGAAAATTTCGTCATAATCTTCTTTGAAAAGTGGACAACTCTTAACCTACAACCCACAATACACACTTCTATATATTCAACAACCACCCTCAAACTTCTAGAGCCATCCTGCTCCAAAAAACATCATCCGCCACAAACAAGCAAATATCTTTAAATCAATTACGATACAAATAATGCCACGTCACACAGTTTAGGAGTAACATTTCACAACTACAAGGTTGAGATTTAATCCCTAACACACATCCGCAATAATACAATCCCCCTATAGTTGTCAAACCTCTAATAACGATAAAAGAAAACAAGAAAATTTACACAAGTAGGTATATAAGAACCTATTATAGAAAAATGGGAGTGTGGTAACTATTATAACACCGCAAAAAATTCACCATTTTACCGGAATCAGGCGGGTTACAAAGGGTTGTAACCGTGCTATTAGCTTTCCCCGAATTAATATTCAAGTATAATATCAAGATATTTTTGGTTCTGGGAGCAATAGATTATATGTTCTGAGGGTGTAAAATATACTAATACGAGTCCTCCGGTATATCTGAAATATTTTCGGAGCTATAGGCTGATTATTATGGATTTATTTAACTTACGAGAATATTAAAGGTTATTTATTTTACCGTAAAAATGTGACTTTGCGATATGTCGAGAAATTGGGAAAATTTCCTCTCGGGAAGTTGCAGAGGACATTAATACGAACTCGTGGGTATTAATCGGAGTTCGTATGCGGAAGTTATTCAGGATAATGTATAATTACTGCGTGGTAAATAGTAAATAATAAAAATATATATATTTACTGTTCATGGTAACATTCTATTATTTGATCTAGGTCATTGATCTAAATAGATCAAATCCGGGTCGTTTTTTTATTTTGGTAAATAGTTTCTTCTGTTAGTGGATTTAAATGCTATGAGCTTTTCACAGATGAGCTCTCGTTACACTTGGATTTATCCCATGCGTCGAAAAAATGAGGTCCTAACGCATTTTCAAACTCTTGTGGCTCTTATTAAAACGCATTTTCAGGGGTCCTTTCGATTTCTTTTATGGCACAGAATATGTCAACAACGCTTTTTCACATTTTTGCACCACTATGGGTATCCAAAATGCTTCTCTTGCCCTCACACACCCCAACAAAATGGTTTGGCTGAACGTAAGCATCGTCACACTGTTGCCACTATTAATTCCCTTCTTATCACTTCTCATGCTCCCCAAGATCTATGTGTCAAAGCGGCTTTTAGTGCTGTTTTTCTAATTAATCTTCTCCCCACATCATTCTCAACGCACCCCACACCACTTCCTTAAGTGGGGGGTTCACCACGCGCCACCCTATAAGGTGGAGGTCATATATATATTACCCTCGTAAAAGTCATGGTGAAGAAAAACACAACAAATCCGAAAAATCATAAAAGACTTTACTCCTGTAAATTAAAATATGCATTAAGTACGGTTCTCTGACCGTTTTATGATAATGGCCATAAATCCGAGAATTCCCCAATAAAATAAACATAACATAATTCTGCCGATTTAAACAAAGGGCTTACGGAAGGGGAGCAACCCACATTCCCGGCCCACCGACTCAATATAAAGAATAAATTCATGTTGTTTATAATTAAATAAAAACATTAGTGCAGGCATATCATTAAAATCAATTCCACTCAGACTTAGACATTAGCCTGACGAAATTCGGATCGCTTATCAACCAAAAACTCCTCATCTCATGTTCAATGAATAATATTAAATTTCTATCGTCAAATGAAAGCATTATTTAATATTGGCAATAACGATACCCTCGACCAAAACTCAAACTTAATCAACAAAAAACTCCAACATTCACCAATAGCTTAGGACTCCTTAAAATATTTATAAACCTTAATCGGCAATAATCGATAGCCGGAATAATATTTTATTATCCGCCAATGATACCAAACTAGAAAATTCCAAAACCTAACCAAATCTCCTCCAAAAATTACCAAATTTAAACCACTCTTCTCATTTTATTGTATTAAATGGGCATGAAAAACTGCCCAAAACGTGACAGCGCTGCCGCCACCGGAAATTCCGGTCAAAATTCTGGCCAACACCAATCGCCACCAAATTTGAACAGTAGCTTCGTCTCATCATTTTGAACAACTTTGTAGTTCAGCACGAAGGCTAATTCTAACTTTAAATCTTCAATTCTCCCTCCACACTCCAAATCGAGCTACCAAATTCTAGAGAATTATATTACTCAACAAGCCCAATAAAACCATATAAAGAACTCACCAAGTGGTGGCCTGAGGAGGGAGAAATCCAGACACTGAACAGTGTCAAGGGCGCCTCTTGTCGTTATTCCTCCTTATCGGCGACGAGATAGCCCCATTTACCACCACCTACTTGTAGACAGTACTACATGCTTCAAATAGACACCAAGCACTCGCCCTAACTCCACCTTACGGAGGAGAAATCCGAAGAAAAAAACTAGGTTTATGCATGCTACAGTAACTTCTGATTTTATTATTTCACCTCCGGTAAACCCATATATAGACTCTTACCGCACAGTAACTTTTGTTTTTTTGACCAACGTTTTTATACGAACTTTGATTTGAGCGTGCTACGTGTCCACGAACTCGAATTGATGTCCTCTACGACTTTCATGAAGAAACTTTTCCCAAATAACGATCCTAGAAAAAGTCAACTTTATGCCTCTTATAGTAAAGTGGTTACTACAAATGGTAAAAGCCTAAAGTAACCAACCGTAAAATAATTCTAAAATCGAGATGTGACAATGTGAATGAAGGTATCAGAAATGGCAAATCTTGAATATTCACAAGATTGTCTACCCTCATATCACAATGAAGCGGATTCCAGAAACAATGAAAGTTGTGCAGAAATGGAGAGAAGTAACTTGGAAACACAATAGTTGAATAGCAGAAAGTCGCAACTCCGGTAATTTATATAATTATAATGAATTCAGTTGTAATGTTTTAATTTATTTTATTTTTTTAACATGTACGTCCAAATATATATATATATAAAGAGTTCTACAAACTATTATCACTATATTGTTGCAAAAACAAATATTTAATTTTATAGTTTTTTTGAATATTTTCCTAAAGTAAATTATTCTATTTGAATTTGATATCATCAAAAAATAAATTATTTTGTTAAAAGTAAATGTAAAAATGATACAATTGATGAAATGACGAAAATGCCATAAAATTTAATAGTGTTGTTAGTGGTCAAGGTATCAAAATGCTAATGAAATGAAGCTTCAGGTATGAAAATGCAGGTTTTTGATAGTTAGGTATGAAAATAGCATCATAGTTGCGGTGTTTTGTAATTAATCCTAAAAATTAATTAAATAAAAAGATAAAAAGTGCATATCATGTTAGGATGTAATTATTGAAGCTATTTCTTTAATAGACAACTAAAGACACTTGTGATTGTCTCCTCATATCAGTTCTTTTGTATAATCACTAGTGCATATATGAAAATCATGGATGTAATAAAAGTGAAGCTAATTCCACAGCCATCTAAGAAGATAAAATGGAACGGGATTTCTAAACATTTCACGTACATCAGCAACAAACATTTTGAATGTCACTAAAGATACTAACACTATTGTTTCAAACTGAAATGCAAAGAAATAATCTTTGCCTCTTATATGGTCAATAGATTATGTTATGTCACATATATGCTCAGAACTTAATAAAGTAGTAAGCCTTACCCAACTATCAACAGCATAAATGCTTCTCCATTGCTTGTACACAGATTATATACTGTCATTGCCAACTGCAATGCAAAACATAACTTGATGAGAACATAACCTATGCTAGAATTCTACAATCTTAACATTTGTATATTTAAAGAATACTCCAAGATTTAAAGGATATTGTAGAGCATGTCTAAAATAATTGAAAACAATTCTAACATCACAATATGCACAAGGTACCAACTAATAAAAGAAAAATTGTTACCGATTGGTTTCGGTCACAAGAATATAAGGTTTGTCATCCTCTTTGCCGAACTTCTTTCCAATGGAAAATCCCTCATTTAGCAAGTGGAGAGTCATTTTCCAACCAGCTCGATGCCCACTTAATGCTTCATATATAACCTGCGCAAACATGAGCAGTATTAACATGCGCAAACATGAAATTTCCAACCAAAAGAAGACGTCCTTAACATTTGTTTATTTAAAGAATACTCAAAGTTTTAAAGGATATTGTAGAGCACGTCTAAAATAATTAAAATCAATTTTAACATCACAATATGCACAAGGTACCAACTAATAAAAGAAAAATTGTTACCGATTGGTTTCTGGTCACAAGAATATAAGGTTTGTAATCCTCTTTGCCGAACTTCTTTCCATTGGAAAATCGCTCATTTAGCAAGTGGAGAGTCATTTTCCAACCAGCTCGATGCCCACTTAATGCTTCATATATAACCTGCGCAAACATGAGCAGTATTAAAGGGCGACAAGTGCATCCAATCTTGATAAGCAAAGGAGCATCAGTGTAAAGCAAACTTGCCCTCAGGTGATGCCAACTTTAGACCATTAATCTCAACAAAACAGTAAGGTCTTATTCTTCCAGCATCAACTTCAGACCTCAAATTCCTCATTACCGCAGTACACTAATAGTCTGCAGTTACACAAAGATAACAAAGGGAATTAGTCAAAGTTGTTCAATGCATAAAAAGATGAAATTTATAGGCTTTCTAAACTAATGTAGCTATCTATTAAAGAATACAACTAATATAACCTTTCTGAATGTAGAGGCAACGTCCAAGACATTTATCATCAAAGATGGCACTCTTGATGAATGCAGTTAGCTCACAAATTTCTGTACTGATCTTGCATACTTATCCCTGCAAGGTAAAGAACCATAAATTAACTGTTGAAATAACAAAAGCAAAGAAAATTTTCAATGCACTGATCTTGCATACTTATCCCTGCAAGGTAAAGACTTAGGGAATGATGCCAATAGAAATGTTGATTTTGCTCTTTCAAGAGCAGTCTGCTTATGGCATCTAACATGATTAGGGATTTGCTTCATTCCAATTTTTTGAAGTCCAAAGAACCGCCCCTTATGTGAATTCTGTAGATGCACAATCAACTAGTTTAAATTTCGGGCAGAAAACAAACTATAGTCCCTTTAAAAGAAAAAAAGGACAAACTATAGTCATAAGCCTGAGATAAAAAATTAAACAGAGAAATGCCCATACTGCAGCCAACCCATGTACTCGAAATGGTTTAGCTAGTATATTCTTTGTGCTCTCTTCTTCAAACTCAAGTTCTTCTGTATCAGTCTGAGTCTGCCACATTTCCAATCTTCATCACTTAGCATCATCATCCTGCCAAGTGGTAAAACTGTAAAAGACAAAATTTACAAGTGCACCTTAATATATTCAGCATGTATACAATGTGTGGGTGATTTCATGATAGGCTTAACTCTTCATCGTCATCAATTTCTGCAAGACGCTTGAAACTGTACCAGTGAATATCATATTCGTATTCGCATAAAAAGACAACATCCCCTTCATTGGCTTTCGCATATTCTTTAGGGTTCATTACAAAACAATGTTGAAGAATCGATCCATCTGTAATAAAATGAATTAACAAAACAATATTCTTTAGGGGTAGCATTTTAACCTCTTATAATACAGATTTGTGATGGCAAAAGAGACAATATTAAGAAGAGACAAGAGATCAATACAAGTACATTAATGATTACAGCGGAGCAAGAACCTATTACACCATCAGATTCAAAGAATGAACCTTCCTTCCAAGATGTATGTCATCCCCTCCAACTCTTTCTTCCCGGCCTATTTGACTCTCTGGCCACAGTTATTTAGGTGGTATCCCGAGATTGAAGAGATCGAATTCCTCCTGCCTGCATAACCGATGCAGTTAGCACAAAAGGGAGTTCAGTCACTTTCGGATCCGGATTCAATGATTGTTGAGCGAACGAAGCCAAGTGGCTTGAGCAAACAAAGGTACATGAACAAAATGGGAAATATCAGTTGATAACTAAGAGAGCAAAGTGTATACAAAATGAAAAGAGCAGTGCTTTAGCATTTAGTTGAGTTAATGAATGATAAAGGTTAGATATCAAGTATTACCTCAAAGTTGGCAGAATCCTTTGTGGGATAGATCTCCCTCCTAAGATTATGCGGTTGTCTTCCAGTGGCAGTCTCTTTGGGGATTACATACCAACGCAACTGAAACCAATAGGTACCATCAGCTTCTTTCCATATACTGCACCAAAAACATAACTCCATAATCACAATCACATACATTACAGCAACAAAAAGCAGTGAAAGCAATCTATATAACTACTTTTCAACGCGGGCAGCCAACAAGTCGCTGGAGAGAAGCTTCTCTCGAAATGTCCTAACCAGTTTCTCCCCCTTCAGGGGTATTGGGAGCTGGACCTGTAACCCCAATCTGCGAGCCTTGCAAAAACCGCAAACCCAATCGCCTTGGGGGACCTCCCTCAGACCTCCTTCAAGGGACCATCCTCATCTTACTATAACAAATAAAAATGGCAAAAACAATTTGAAGGAATCAAATGGAAAGAAATAAATTGTGGAAAGATCAATGATTTGCTGAAATGAAAAGGTATTTAAGGTTACCTCTGATCAGGCCATGTCATGGAGTGAGAAAACACAAAAACAATGATCGATGATATTAAAGGCCAATGATCGATGCATCTGACCCACAAGATGCAGACTTCAAAGGAATCAACATGTAATCTGGCCTTTTCATTGTGATTGCGTAAAGTTTCCTGCAACCATCCAGATAAGAAATTAGCAGTACAACTTGTAGTTTCCACAACTCCTTACACAGGTGATTCACACATTATAAATATTTATATACACACTGACACACACACACATATATATATAGCATTTCTTGGCTATGGATGTCCTTATTTAGTATTACGGTACACATTTCCACTTTAGATGTCCCGTACCTAGAAGTTACCTTTTCACAGAGGTTTACGAGTTACCGAGGCTTTTAATTGCGATCGGTAATTTGTTAAGTTATCGCTCGAGTTAATTTTCAAGTTTTTCTAAATACTCCAAATACCTAATTTAATGACTCGATGTTGTAATACGTGTCAACACGAGTCTCCCGGTATTTTCGGAATATTTTTCAGAGCTTCCGGCTATTTTCTGTGAATTTCAGAAGTTTATGGTAACTTGTAATTATCAATCCGGTAAAAAGGGGAATTACCATTTAACCTTTTCACTTTTTACCTTCTTTAAATCTGGACCGTCAGATCATTTGGAGAATTGATCTGGACCGTCCATTCAAGTATAAAAAGGAAGTTAGTTGGTTGACTTGGTCAAAACCAAAAACTCGGGTCAAACCCGAGTCTCTCCTCTCCCTCGACCTCCGTCTGCTCCCCTCGTCGGAGCTGCGTCCGGCCGCCCCACACCAGCACCCACCACCAATATCTTCCTCTCCTTCTCCTCTTCAAAATCCCCTTACCAATTCGTTCCAGCATCCATTGTGGAAGGAGTTTAGCCGAGGGGAGACGCGACTGTGCTCACCGGATTTTGGCGAGCTCAGGCGATGGCGAGGGCAGCAAGAGGTAGGGTTCATCTTCTCTTCCCTCCTTCAATTGGATCGCCTGGCGCTTTTGTTTGGAGGCCTAATTCAAATCCCTCCTCTTTCTGTTTTCCTTCTGGGCTTCAACCCCTAACCCCGACGACGTGTTTTGGGGCTCTTGGTAGACTTCTCGAGTTCTGGTGAGACTTGGGACGCTGAGGATTAGAGCTGCTGCAGTTGAGTTAGAGTAAAGGCAGAGTTCTGGTTCTGTCGAGGGGAATCCGAGCGGTGGTGCTCGTGACTATTGAGCTGCTGAAAGAGGTCTGGGTGGAAGGATTCAGCTTGGAGGCCGCTGTCGAGCTTCTGGAGTTTGGGATGTGATTCAGCAGGGGTAAGGCTGATTCCCCCTATCATTTTATCTGTTGTGTGTTTCATTGAATTGGTGTTGTTGCTGAAATGATGTTGTTTGTTGTTCTTGTCGATAACTTCGAGACGAAGGAAACGGGGAGGTTATGGCGAAATTCCGGCAAGTTACCGGAATCCGGCGAAGATTCCAGTGATGCAGTAAACCGGCAGAATGCCAAAGAGGTAGAAATCATTTCCCTTGTTAAGCTTTTAGTTGAAAAGTTCGGTTAATCCCTAAGTTGAGTAATTACGAGAAAATTGGACGTAAGTAGGAAGTTTCCATTTTGGGAAACTTCCCATTCTAAAGAACACTTACCATTTTAGGGAACTTTCCATTTTGGAAAACTTTCCCTTTTTGGAAGGTTTCCATTTATGGAAGATTGACCGATAAAGGAAAAAGGGAAAGGTCAATCTTAGTAACCGGTTAAGTTAAGACAACCGGATCTTTAAGTGAGATTCTAGGCAACTCAGGAATCTTAGTCAGAAACCAAGTTGGGCGCTGTTATTAATTCGGATAATGTCTTACCGGATATATCTACTCTTAACCAGTAAATTGGTAAAGTGGTTGATTTGGGTGTCCATAGTAATTCCACAAAATTACTATGTGATAACCTATCGTTAATAAAATAGTAAGGAAAGTCGATACGCTGAGATTACGTAGTCGGAAACCAAACTTCAAGTCGATATTCAGAGTTAAGCGTATTGATTGAAAAGTTGTTAAAAATAAAGGAACTTGGTCAACACGTGGTCAAATAGGATTTCCTAGTCAAACTAGGAAAAGACCAAGTCAACTATGGAATGACTAATATAATGGTTTGTTTGTACAGTCTCTGGTCGAACGTGAGACGGGCTCGACTACGTGGTTAGTTCGAGGGTTTCGCTCGAGGAACTTTCCGAGCAGGAAGAGGGTCGCAATGAGTACTGTGAGTGGATCTTGTTTTTAAATTAAATTGCATGCCATAGACTTTAATTGGTTTCTCCTGTATATATGATTTCCTCCATTTATGTTTTACGATGATTTTGGGAAAACGGGATTTAATGCTTTTAAAGATAAACGAGCCGGGAAAGAGGTTCCTACCTTTCCCGTGATTTTAATGGATTTTCCCGGTATATGATTTAATTGTTATCACCGTTTTGGGATTATGGAGAGGGATGTTTTAAAAGGAGAAACTTGACTCTTGGATTTAAAGGGTTTTAAAGTAAAGGCAGAGAACCGGTTTTGGGTTCCTGGAAAGGTTTTTAAATCCAATGTATTTGGGATAAAGTCAGGGTGATTTGACTTGGTTTTCGGATTATTTTTCCCACGAGGTTTTAAAGGATTTTTAAAAGGAAAAGGATATAAGTATTGCATGCAAGCATGGACCCTCTCCGGTGGTAGCTGGTCATTAGACCCTCCCGGATAGAGCAGGTCAGGGACCCTCTCCGGTGGTAGCTGGTCAATAGACCCTCCCGAATAGAGCAGGCCGGTTTTCTCGTGGATGAGGTTAACACCACACATAATTATTTATATTTGATCTAAGGGATTTAATTGAACGATTTAATTATTTATTGTCTTTGATGTGCGTGCATAAGGTTTTCTTGGAAAACTCTAAGGGAGAATATTAAAGGAAATAGAGTTTTATATTTGATTTTTGTCCACTCACGCTAACGGTTTTCAATGTTTCTCCCCTGGGCCCTTCGTTTTCAAATGCCCAGTGGTGCAGGGTTCTTGAGCGGAGGTCGCGCGCGTACAAGAGTCGAGGCATAGTCGATCAATCAGTTACTGCTTGCAAATTCATAAGGGTAATCTTCTATGTAGACTGCTCTGACTAACCCAGTTTAGCTAGTTAAGTAGGTTAGGGAGCAGGATGCCTTCATGAGTTAGGGATTGTTTTTAAATACTCATGGAAGTGCTGAGTTGGTATATAGGAAGGGTTGTCCATTTCAAGGGGGTTTCGGTAAGAAGTTCCCTTGAGGTGGTTCCCGCAGGATTTACTTCGGGTTAAAGGGGTTTAACTCGGGGTGGGTCTTGACATTAGACTTACTTTTTAGTCGAATTTTCACATCTCCACCTTCTAGTTTGTAGGTACTAATGTATAGATCATTCATGCAAAACTTCAGCCAATTTGGTAATGGACCCAAAACTGCGTTTTTCTGCTATAAATATGAACGGTTCAAGTTCGACAGAATTATGTTCATCCATTGTTTAAATCGAATTTGAGTGCCTTAATAATAACCAAATTGGCTGAAATTTTGTAGAGATGATCTATACATTAATATCTAAAGACTAGATGGTGGAGATATGAAAATTCAATTGTAAAGTGTAGAGTGGAAATGTGTACAGTAAGAATAAATGAGGACCTCCTTAGCCAAGAAAGGCTGTATATATGTATATGTATATATACATATTCAAACTTGTAATAGGTAGACAACTAATATCCACTACCCAAATGTAACAAGGAACAGTAAATCGACCCTCTGCAATGAATCGGCCTGTGTGTACGGAGTCCTAATCTTCAAACAGAGCTAATATTCAGTTCCTTTCATTTCCTTGTCTAATAGTTTTCATCATCACTTTAAAAGAATGTGCGTGTTGCAAGCCCCTCTGTGTGGACAGAGAAAACAAATGGTGATTAAAAGCTACTTGTAACATACTCATTCAAAACCTAAACATCTTCAAATGCAGGCAGCCGCATAAACAGATAATTTTCAGAACATCTTTTTCTGTGTCAAACCCCAAGAACCATATTACTTTCCCACATCAATTGGGAATGATAGCTACCATGAGACGATCACTTATTACTTGCTGTTTCTATCCTACTCTATAAAACTACCACCTTTCCGAGACTGAACTGAACTAAAACATATCATGGAAAAAATGTACGGATGCATCTGCTCTGCTGACTCCAACAACTTTTCCATCAACTTTACAACCCTATTTTAGGAACTTACAAAACCAAAATAGGCTTTGATAATCAAATTGATGAGACACTCTTCCATTGTTTGACTCAAACGGAGTTATTAATGTGGAATCACAACACTATAATAGGAAAGAAATCAATTGCAAGATTTTTCTGATGAAATCTATCAAAATAAATTCACCAAAATTCAACACAAGGACATGTTAAGCAATTAGCGGGCACACATACTCAGAATATAGTATTTGTAAGTGTATTTGTTCGCCTGAAGTTTTAAGAAGCAGAATTACCTGAGCAAAGAATCCTCCTAAAGCTGGACCAATGATTAAACTGATACCCCATGCTGTACTAACCTGAACACCAAGGCCCTTACTCTGGTATAGTAATTGTACAATCTTAACTTGTATATAAAATAACCAACATGACTTACTGTTGACATCCCTAACGCTTGGTGTTCTTCCCGAAAGACCACTTGCATATGCCTGGTAATTCAGGTAAATCAAATAAGAAAACTAGCCATGAATATAGACGAGCCTGTAATCACATCATTATTCAGTACAATGTAATACCTTTATTGGTCCAAGCACACCATTTAAACTTCCAAGAACAAACCTAGTAGTAATAGCCATCCAAAAGTGTACACCGAGTCCAAAGAGAGTATTGAAAACAACCCTGAGAGAATAAAAATGCACATATCAACTGTCTGCAACAAAACATCCATCTCTAATAACTGCAGAAAAACTATATAGACTCATTTCCAAAATTGCATTACTAACACTACAATAGTTCCTATTATTATGACAGGTTTTCGACCATAGCGATTAGCCACTATCCCCCCGAAAACTGACGTCAATGCTCTTCCAAGCATATATGAAGACATCCTTAACATTGTATGGAAGTGTGTTGTGAACACCAATTAAAGAACTTAAATGTCACAAGCAAACAAATTTAGCCACCAAGAAAAACTGATGACATTCATCCCACCTACATACCCAGAGCATAGAACCCAATATCTTCCTCCCTTTTGTCAATATGAAAATCCCTAATCTGTGATGCAAACACTTAGTATTCTGAAAACATGATATCAAGTAGAATTCATGGGTTCTGAAGGTTGCATTAGGGAGATGTGCAGTAATGCCTCTTTCTGAAACATCTGGACAGAGAGTGCTAAACTAAATTTGAGAATGTAAAGAGGAAAGATCTGGATGTTTTCTGGGAAAGGGCTCGGTTTTGGTCATCTTGATGGTGTCGATTTCGGGACAAAGCTCCTTTTTGTACTTATTCATATCAGAATGCAGCTGTTTGTTAAGTTCACCATTTCTGAAGTTGTTTGGTCTCAACAAGTGTTTGAAAGAATTAGCTGGTGTATTCCATGGTAACTAATTGTCAGACACGATATCAGTAACAAAAGTCTTATTCCTTATCGCATATTAAAACTTGATCAGGTATCCATACATACAATAACACAATGAATTTATAAAGATGCAACGGAAAAAGTAAAAAATAAAAATAAAAAAGGAAACGTAAGTTTACCAACGATAGCATAGAGATAGAAAATACAACTGGCTGGAGTAGGGCATCAAGATAGTTAAACTACTGTGTTCCTTTCAAGTTCATGACCACGATAGAGAGTCCAATTGTACTTTAAATCTTCCATTAATGTAATGGAAATGATTGACAGGTGAAAATTATTGAACTATCTAGTTCATGCACTGAACGAAGTTAATTTTCAGAGTTTATATCCTTTGTATCACCTTAGTGGTTCTTAATTTCTTCATGTTACAAACTAACTCAAAAAAAGAGGTTATGCAGATTATAGCCAGATCTTGGAAAATCACACAGAATCATCGTTCAGTTAATTTGCAGAGTTTATATCCTTTGTATCACCTTAGTGGTTCTTAATTTCTTCACATTACAAACTAACTCAAAAAAAAGAGGTTAAGCAGATTATATCATTATAACCAGATCTTGAAAAATCACACAGAATCATTGTAACAAGGTAATAGTGGTATCAGCATAGAAAGACTGAAAGCTAAAGCCTATATATGCCTCCTGGACCAAACACATTTCTGAGTTTTTTTTATCACTATCATGAAGGGAATAAGGAATACATCTAATAGGTAGTGGCAACTAATATCCACTGCCCAAAAATAACAAGGCACAGTAAATAGACCTCTGCAATGAATTGGACTGTGCGTACGGAATCCAAATCTTCAAACAGACAACTAATATTCAGTTCATTTCATTTCCTTGTCTAATAGTTTTATAAGTCACCACTTTAAAAGAATGTGCTTGTTGCAAGCCCATGTGTGTGGACAGAGAAAAAATGGTTATTAAAAGATCCTTGTAACACTTTCAAAACCTAAACATCTTCAAATGCAGGCATAAACATATATAGTTCTTGGGCCTCGACACACAAAAAAATGTTCCGAAAGTTATCCAACTTTCCCACATCAATTGGGAATGATAGCATGAGACAATCACTTATTACTTGCTCCTTCTATTCTACTCTTTAAAATACTACCTTTCTGATACTGAAGTAAAACATAGCATGGAAATATGTATGAATGTACATGTTCTTCATCAAGCCTGCCACCCTATTTTAAGAACTTACAAAACCAAAATAGGCTTCTGATAATTGAATTGATAAGACACTCTTCCACTGACTCATATTGAGATGTTAATGTGGAATCACAACACTCCGTAATAGGTAAGAAATCAATTACATGATGCCTTCTTTAAGGAATCTACACCAAAATTCAACACATGTAAGGACATCTTAAGCAATTATTAGGCCAGTTACAGACACGCACTCAGGAATATAGTATTTTTAAGTGTATTGGTTCGCCTAAAGTTACAAGAAGTAGAATTACCTGGGCGAAGAATCTTCCCAAAGCTGGACCAATGATTAATCTGATACCCCATGCTCTGCTAACCTAAAAACAAAAACTCATAAGAACATGATATATTGCACAGGAATTGCGGGTAATTTCAAAAGTCATCGGATTTCGTAGCTTCATCAGACTTCATAGGTCGTTCTGGCTTGTTTGATCAGGTTTGATGGACAAAATAAGAGAAAAACAAACGTGTAAATAAAAGAAGATAAGACACACGTACATTAAAGATAATCCTGCAACTCCAATTACTGAACTACCTTTTACCATCAATTGATTTTGCATCTCATGTCCCTTATCCTAGTATGCAAACACTAACTAAAATTCACAAACTAAGCTATAAACATGAAACTTAATTAATGTAGGGAAACACCCTTTGATTCATTTAATATAGTAACCAAATGTAAATGAGATGTGTTTGTTTTTGAGGCTGCACCCGGATATTTGAATGGGTTGCCTGCGTACCCTTGGAGAGGGATCAAGCCACTCGTAGTTCAAGAACTCTAGTGAATAACAACTCACTAGAGGGGTTTAATTTTTGAATGAGAATGGTGTTTGGGACAAATTTGGGGTAACTGAACCAGGGATTCGATTTTGTTTTTGGATCTGTGTTTGGGGGAAAGAAGCAAAAGACATCTAATCATAAGAGACACACCATGCGACAATTATAAAGAACAAAGATTACTCACCACACAACGGTCTTGTAGCTACAGTTACAATTGAATTCAAATGATTTTGCATCTTCAAATCCCTTATCCTAGTAAAACACTTATCAAGCTTCAAATACTAAACTTTTGACATAGAAAAATACATATCAAGCTTCAGATACTGAACTTGTGACATGAACCAGACTATACACGAGTAGTTTTTTTTATAAAAAATTAACAGGGGCTGCGAGAACACAAAACCCCACAGCATTAACCTGCATTTCACAAAAAGCTTGCTCCTAAGACACAGAAGCCCATGCCATGGGAATAATAAACTAAACCTAGCCAATTTAGTTTCACAAAGAGCCATGGGAATAATAAACTAAACCTAGTCAATTTAGTTTCACAAAGAGAGTGCATAGTTTATTAAAGGTAACAAACTATTCTTCAACGCTTCCTTTATCGAGTTTTCTTGTGTTCCATGAATAAAGAAAAATGAAACATAAAAAACAATGTGAATCGGACTATGTTAAGTAGAAGGGAAATAACTGTTCGACTTGGAAGACGCTCGATAGAAAAATTGTTCTTACGGCAAAGCCAGATAGCAATCAAGAGTGACGCTCCCATCCATAAGAAACCACAGAATGCACAAAACACTTTCAGAGTCCATTTGAGCTTAGGAGACCCTAGGTTATAAACAACTTGCTGGCTATGATTACGGATATTGTCTGAAACTATACAGCACCCAATACAGCAAAAGTTGTTGGCTTTGGGCACCATGTGTCTGCAACCGCACGTGTTACAGGTGTTTTCATGAGTGCCAAAGGAAACATGGTATGCACAAAATGGATAGGAGAATCCATATCATGGACAAGAAGAATATTGTCAGGCTTTATGTCGCAATGCACAAAACCTTTTTCATGAATGCACTGGAGACCATTAAGCACAGACTTAGTGAACTCTTTAACCTCAAATTCGGACAATGCAGACTTCTCTATCCTACAGAGAGGAAGAAGTCCACTCTTGTCCGTAAGAACTGATGACAAAAGGGCAGTGGTGAAAGAGAGAAAGCAGCCCGGCCTCATCCAACAAGGCATCAACCTTGTAAGGATGAGAGGCGTCTGCAACCTTTACGGCCATGATACCAGGCACCCCATTCTCATACTTGAGTGGATAAGCCCTATACACACCCGAAACCGCCCTCCCCGATCCTATCTCCTAAACACCATTCACAAAATTCAGTGATTCTTCCCCTCTTAAAACCCATCATCAATCCAAAAATCAAATTCAAATCGTAAAACAAAAACTATAACAGAATTGAAAGAGACACACAATCAATACCAACTACCAACGGGGAAGAGAAATCGAAGAAATAAAACTAGAACAGAATTTAAACAACGAAAAAAATCAAAATCAAAATTACCCAGAACAGAATCAATATCAAAACCTAGAACCGAATTGAAACAATCACAATCAAAATAAGAATTACCCGCGGAGAGAGAATTGAAGAGAGCGTCAGATCCACAATCCGATATTGAGATTTGAACAGATCGAGGGAGAATTGAGAGAGCGAATTCTGGGCGAAATTGCAGATTAGGATTTACTGGGTCGCGAAGAACAGATCTAATCGAGCGAATTGAGAAAGTGAAGTAGCGTGAAACACCGGGACGCGTATTCATTAAACACCGGAGCTGTCCATTTAGGTGAAACGTACCAAAATACCCATGGTTTGGTTTGGTGGGATTACCAATAAACAAGGTCAGTCACGTAACTGTGCACGGGAAGATAAGAGTACTGCAACGGTAACAGACTTCGGTCAATCCATTTTGAAATCTCCCACAATTTTCAGAATATTAATTAAAATAAAATAAATAGAAAAATTTGTTAAATAATAATAAACCTAGCCCTCCACTTTTCTACCTTTTAAGATGGTTAATTAAGAGCTGTTTTTGTTTCTTTTCTTAAGAAAGTGTTTGTATAATTATTATAATAAGATCACATCCTTTTGTTTAATCATGACACTAATATCAAGCAAAAATCCAATCTAGTTTGATGAAGAATCACTTAATTGGCAATGTTGAAAAGCGTTGAGTGGTGGAGAGAGGAAGTCCAGATCTACTAGATTTGGGTTATTTAAACAAAAGAAGAATTAACTCGGAATCGTGACCCGAAGATCGAGCTTCTTCGTCTGGTCATGTGTTAGCGAGGACCATGACCTTTCGCTTCATCTCTACAGTAGTCGCTCCTATTGTGTTCCTTGATAACGAGAGAGGCGACGGATGGGAAATTAGAGACACGGAGCTTGACGGTGACACGAATGCCCTTTTAGTCATGGGCGATATCTTGACGTGTCTGCTCTGACGATCTCTTGACTTTTAGTATATATACATTAGTGTCTTTCTCATGTAGATGGGAAATCATATCAGATTTTAGTATCTTAAATTGGAAGCACCTTATATTGTCCGGGTTGCTGGGAAAATTGTATAATTTTTGCTTAAATCTAAGATTGAATCATGATAATTCAAATGAACCGAAAACTAGCTTATGAAGATATAGGTTTTGAGAAAAAAGTCTGGGAGAAGTTGTGTCGTTGTGGTGGGCAACAGAGCTGAGGCGGTGGATATGGGAAGAGTGTCATAAATTGTTTAAGTAGAGGTCTCGTCACAAATAAGGAGTCTTTTACACTTTTGTAAGGGAAAGTACAAAGAGAAATAGGGAGTACGTCTATTACACAAAAACCCATGTCGTGGTTGGTGGCAACAAGTCCGTGGTCGTAGGGAGGAGATTAGAGATGCTCATATATGATCAGATTGCTCTGATTTGGCTTAAGCAGATTTCAATATGGTTTGGAGTCGTTATGGGGTACGTCGTGGTTGGAAGGAGGTGAGGCACGCCGACGTAATGGAGATGCAGGACGAAACGAAGGTAGCTCGATGTGTGCTCGGTGCGACGGGGCTACCACCGGTGGCGAGATGATGTGGACCAGACGCGCAGGACAACAACATACTAACACAACTAATTTTCCCTCTCGGTTTAGGCTAGATGGTTTTTGGGCCAGGACCTGGGCTTGGGTTCTAGTCCAGGACTATTTTATTTTTATTTCAGTTTTGTTTTATTGCATTTTAAATTTAATACTAAGTGAATTTATGTCACCAATAAAACACTATCATGTTTTATTAGGGTACTAAGGGCCTTTATGTAACATCACGTACCTGAAAAGGTTATCTTTTTATACGTGTTTATGAGTTACCGAGAGCTTTTAACTGTAGTCGGTAACCTGATAAGTTATTGCTCGAGTTTATTTTTAAGTTTTTTCTAAACTCTTCAAATTCCTCATTTAAAGACGTGAAGTTGTAGTACGTGTTGAGAAGAGCTCACCGGTATGTCTGGATTTTTTTTCGGAACATCGAGCAATTTTTAAAGTTTCCAGTAAATTGTTACCGTTTCGGTAATTAAATTGTTACCGTTGTTGATCTGGACTGTTGGATTAAGCCCGATTAATCTGGGCCGTTCCTTTCCCTTTAAATAGAGGTGAGAGGGTTAACCTCAGTCACTATAACCCACTGGAAATCTGAGACGAGGGAGATCGAACTCCACTGGACAGTATCATTCTTCTTCTCTTCTCTTCTTCTTCTTCATTTCCATGCCCATAAACCTCTTATTCAAGGTCATAATCGAAAATCCCTCTTTCTGGTTTTTTGAGCTCTAGCTCTGGCGAGCTTGATTCTTCGTCCTCTAGCGAGCTCGTGGAGTTTTGGTGAGGCGGCAGGACAGTTGAGAGCGTTGTAGCAGAACCCGCTGTGAGGTTGCCTAAAGTGAGCATTGTAGCAAGGTGGGGCTTTTAGAAGACCGAAAGAGTTGTTAGGAGCACCTAGTGGTGGGCAGGCCCAGTCAGAGATTATGTCTGTTGAGGAATCTGTCGAGGAAGGTACTGAATCCATTTTTCGAAGGTGAGGACAGTGTGTTGAAGTTTTTGTGTTCTTAGTTTTGTGGATGTGGTATTGATTCCAGTTCTGTTCCTGTGTTTATGTCGAGAACTTGGAGAATCGGAGTTGCGGCGAAGCTATGGCCATTTTCTGGTAAGGTTACCGCAATCCGGCAGGATATTCCGGCGACTTGTCAGAATCCTGTGAGGCAACAGGATATCCTGACCGGGTGCCGATGAGGTAGCAATCAACTCCCGTATTAAATTTGGAGTCGTGGAGTGTTGTTAAACTGTAAAGCAAGTAATTACGAAAAACTTACCGTAAATAGGAAGTTTCCATTCTGGAAAACTTTCCATTTTTGAAAAGATTCTATTTATGGAAAGTTGAACAATAAATAACAAGAAATCATATATCAAGAAAATGATCGCTTGCACTTGTTTAAAAACAAATTCCAACTCACAATGAAAGGCTAGGCATTCCCCAACTTGAGATTATCCCCAGAAGCTTGCTCAACTGTATCACCTAGCCAATTATAATAATAAGAGTGTTTAAGTCCAAAACCAAATAAATTATGTAAGAAAACGTGAATGCACCCTAGCTTTTGGTAATCACACCCCTCCTTGACATAATCCCATTAAAAGTACCGAAAACTTCAATCGACAAATATCCACGTTAACATCATTTCCTTTAGCTCCAACACTTCCACTTTGAAATGTTTACAATCTAATCCCAATAAAAACTCCAATTTCTTAACCAAATTCTAACAACTTCACCTAGGCTAATACTAACACTCTAGGAGGCATAACAATGCTCCACCAACACTAAAAATAGCCATGGAAGGTCATCGGAGGCGGCGGAGGCGGCAGAGCCGCGGTGGCTCAAGGTGGCCGAATTCTTAAACTTAAAAATCTCCATAAACATATGCAATACTATATCCAAAAGAAAGCCCATGAGGTAAGGAACAACTTTATACCTCAAGGTTTCTCCAAATTCTTGATGGTTTGGCCAAAAACCGGAAAAAAATATGCCGAAACTTCAATCATTCGATTTGTTGCACACAAGTAAAAATAAATTATGAGACTAGTATATATGGAATACCCATGAGGATAGGAAGAGAATGATTCCAATTTTGTGACTAGAGGTGGCAGGAGTAGGCGGCGACGACGGTGATTTGAGAGAGGCATGGCCTTTATCGTTCTCTTTCTCCCTTCTCTGTTTCTGTACGGGAAAAATGAAAGGGGAAGGCGCTGATCCCTTTAAGTTAGGGATGGATAGAAAATTACCAATATGCCTTCTACTTGAAAATGCTTTTATTTTTTCCATTTCAACTCTGTTTAACTAGCCGTTTGCGCATACACTCTCGTATCGTTGTATTCTACATTCTTATGCTAGGGAACAAATTTTTGGGAATCTATAAAAATAATTTCTCAAAAGGATGGGTTAATTTAACGATGAGACGAATTAAAATTCTAAATGCAATGCATTAACTAAATAAAAATATTTCCAGGTACGGGGTGTTACAGGTAATCACTCTACACACACCCCGCGCCACTTCCTTAAGTGGGAGGTCCACTCTGCGCCACCCTATAGGGTAGGGGTTATCAAGTTTGAGAGTTTTCTCGACATCTTAATTAATTAGTTAGATGTAAATTACAAGTATTTAATTAATTGGTGATTGACCCCTCTTTCATTTTTACAATTTTTATTCATCTTTTACTTATATAGAGTTAGAAGTTTAGAACTATGACAATTATACCATGAAAAAAATAATACCACGGAATATATACATGAGAATATTATACACAATAAAACTCTTATCAATATTGGATGAGTACACATTGACTATAAAAAATAGATATAAAATTTCTTCAAGAATTTAGGATCAATTTCTCTCTTCTAAGTTTTTTATTTTCATTTTTTTTCTATTGTTGCGGGATCTCGGTCCCGTCCCGATCCTGTCCCAGTACAGAACAGGATCGACCCGTGAGGGATAGATTTATAAAAATACAATCTCGTCCCGTCTCGATAATATAGTTTCAGGACGGGACGAGATTCGACGAATCTTGTCCCATGCCTAGCCCTACTCTCCGGATTGTAGCTGGTCAGACCCTCTTTGGTGGTAGCTGGTCGGAAGGACCCTCCCGGATAGAGCCGGTCAGGACCCTCTTCGGTTGGTAGCTGGTTGGATTGACCCTTTAAAATAGAGCAGGTCAAGGGACCCTCTTCGATAGAGCTGGTCAGTGGACCCTCTCGTGGATTAGAGCTGGTCAGTTGTTTTCTCGTGGTCATTGTGACATTATACCCCACTTTTTAATCATGTATTTGAGCCAAGGGAATTGTTATAAATTTTATTTAAGCGTTTTCTATGGTTGTGTGCATGTGGATTTTGGAAAATCAAAGGGAGAGCATTAAAAGAAATTTGTCTTTACATATTTGATTTTGTCCACTCACGTTAATGTTTTTAAATGTTTCTCTCTTGGGCCATTCGTTTTCAAATTCCAAGTGTTACAGGGGTCATGAGATGAGGTCGCGCGTACAGAAGTCGAGACATAGACAATTAATCCGTTGTCGCCGTAAGTTTAATTAGGAATCACTTTCATATAGATTGCTCTGATTACCCCGACTTAGATAGTCAAATAGGTTGTTGAAACGTAGTTGTGATTTGGGAAGCATGATAACTCCATGAGTTGAGTTGTTTTAAATTATTCATGGAAGTGCTGAGTTTGTTTGTAGGAAGAGTTGTCCATTTCAAGGGGGTTTCGTTAAGAAGTTCCCTTACGAGGGTCCCCACAGGATTTACTTCGGGTTGAATGGGTTTAACCGGGGTGGGTCCTGACACTTTAAGTCGGTCTATGCACCTTGTGTGTCTTATCTATTCTAGGTAGATGACGTCTCTTTTGTTTGATTGAATGGTCGCAGCCTCCTAATGATAAGATGAAACTAAGTGTCGTCAGGATTATTTTCTGACAGAAACATGGTAAGAAAGCTGAATTATTGGACATTAGGATATGTAACTTTGGTACGTGTCTACTGATTTTTCCATTGTCACCGATGTGATAAAGCAAATAGAGTTGTTATTATAGCAGTATTCTTTGCTAGTTGGTGTTTGTTAGGATACAAGTACGTTGTAGAGATTCTTGATATTATTTTGGGTCTTTGTAATATGTGGTTTAGGCTTTCATGTTTCCCCTTGTATTCGACAGTTTCATTAATGTAGGCTTGAGGGTAGCCACACCAGCCCTTTATTCATAAAACAAAAACAAAAAACTTTTTTTTACCCTTAACCTAAATGTCTTCCACTCATCTCTCTCATTATGATCTGAAACCATTCTCTCCTTCTCTCTCCGGCCAAAACGACTGGTCACCGGAGACTTATGAAGGCATTGTCGCTCGTCCTTCTTCATCTGCGATCATTTGGATGGATGAGAAGTTAGATCGAAGGCAATCTTTTTGAGTTATTTGCTGAGATTTCGCATTTATTACAAAAAAATAAAACATTTATTATCTTGTTTAAAACGTTTTATTAGGTACAATAAATTCTTTCTTAAATTTACTACCCCTAATAAAACCTTTGTTTATATTTTATAAATTGTTTATTACTTTGTATGAAATATTTGAGGAGTTGATTAGGGTTAATAAATATTTATTACCTTGTATAAAACGTTTTATTAGTGGTAATAAATTCTTTTATAAAATTTACTACCCCTAATAAAACGTTTGTTACATTCTATAAATTGGTTATTATCTAGAATACAATATTTTTAGGGAGTTTTTTAGAGTTAATAAACATTTATTAGCTTGTATAAAATGTTTTCCTGGGGCTAATAAATTTTAAATTCCGATGACCAGCAATTTTTTGGTGACCGAGATCCTGCGACCGGTGATCAAAGCCCTCTGAGCTTTGACAGTCTTCCCGCTTCTACTTTCTCTCCTTAATGAAGGGTCAAGGGTAAAAATTTCTTAAAATATTATTTTATTAATACTTTATTAAAGATTTGTTTATTTAGACACTAATAAGCATTTCTCTCATTCAATTAGAATCAAAAGTTTTATTGTCATTGAAATGAGTTTTGAAAACTATATTTTTGTGAAAATGGGCATTTTCCCCAATTTTTATCTAGATAAAAAACTATCTTATGCTTCTATCTTGAAAAGCTCTACTGAACGATTCTCTCAAACTATGTATGAGAAATTTAAGCTCTCTAATTCTGATTATTCTTACTCCAGGGAAAGCATGATTTGAACATTTCATTCTCTGAAAAAGTTCACAACAAGCTTGACTTCGACTGGAGGTGTGTTGTCATAATGAAAATCATGGGTAAGCCTAATTCGACTAATACTTTTGAGTTCATGTTTAGAGGTTTGCGTTGGAAATGACTAGTCAAGGGTGGCTGGAAGCTTGTGGACTTGCCCAATGACTTTTTCATTGTGAAATTCAATCGAGAAGAAGATATGAAACATGCTATGTGTGAAGAAAATACTTTTCAGGATTTGCTTTGATTACTCTCAATGTTGATCCCTTATGGGTTTTCTCTTCAGTTTAAGAAAAAATTAATAGTTGCCACTAATAACAATTCATCTCAAAAAGAACAAATATTAAGTATTAACAATAAATGAGAATCTAAGTACCGCTCCATACCATCAATACCCTATCAGGATGTCGATGCAAAATCAAGAAGCATCAGACTGGTTAACCTTCTTGTCCTCACCTAATAAGCCAATAACTCTGAATTCTTTGCTTCTCGTCGAATCATCTTTTTCCGAGAGCAAGACCCTCAGGCTTCTCTCTTTTCCTATATAGAGCTGAAAGCCATAGCTGACGCTATTCTGATTGGGAGAAAGAAGAGTTAAAAAACGAGAAAAAAACCTCAATAACTACAAAAGTTAGTATGGGCAATTCAGGGTTTCCATAAATTTATAAGGTTAGTTTTGAAAAATTGAGTGATTCAACCAAGAATTAAATTTAATGCCAACCCCCTCTTCCTCGAAGCATTGCAGTACATAGTGCACGACTTCCCTCCAGATGATAAGTCAATCTTAACCTAAATGAAATGTCCTTTTCCAACTTTCTTGAATCCCATAACTTGACAGTGGAATCATAGTTGCACCCACAAAGAAGCTATGATCAGTTGAAATAGCTATGTCGTTGACAGCAGACTGATGCTCTTGCAAGTGTGCAACCAAAACTCCATAAGGCCTCCAACCTTGGAATTGATGAAGCTCTTGCAGAAGGCAGTCATGTTAGATCACTTGTGGAGGATGCATCATCCACAGTGATAGAACTTACTTTTGTAGCACTAGATAACCCCATATCTTGAAACTTGTTATTGACAAAGGCAGTTTGGTCATTATCCCTACCATTTAGTTCATGGACTACTCGATAGAATTTTTTAGAACCACTACTGATGTTGAATGATCCTGACACTAGCTTGGGTGCTGGAACAGTACTAGCTAAACTAAAAGATTTATTTACTGGATCCATCCATGGCATAGATGACGCACCTACTCCTGACACTAGCGTGAGTAACTCCCACTGCTTGGCTGTCCATGCTAAAGGAGTACAGAAGTATCCCTACTGATCATTATCACACATGAAGCTATTGATAGTACTACCCTGTGGCCCCATAAAGCCCGAGTACTGCAACTTTTCTGAGGATAAAGGACCGTGAATGTCAACTGTGCTTGAAGCCTTGTGCGAAAAGCTTCTCATATATCCAAACTTAGCCACACCATCATCAGATTCAGTTAGCTTCCCCTGTTGCAATTCATTTCCAGCATGTTTTTGATCTTTGTGATTTTCTTGGTCTGTCCAGCTCCTCATCGAATTCAAGTTTGCAATCCCTTAATGAAGTAAATCCACACTTTCCCATTGTTTAGATTGAGGCCGAGAATTGTACCGTATCTTTCTCTGTCCTTCCAACATATCAGAACTCCTTGCATTTTCTAGAACTTGGTAAAATACCTGTCTTGAGACAGGAGGCTTCAAACATGAAAAAGGGGCCTTCTCAGAAGCTAGAGAGGCTGGCTGTCTACGAAGAAAGGGTAACAGGAGCAAGGAATACATATGAATCTACTGCACCCAAGTAATCACTGCTGGCTGCAAAGAAACACACATACAATTTGGCCATGGAATACTGCTCTTAGCTGCTCATCTCGATTATTCAGAAATACAGGGAGAATGGGTAACAAAAAGTCACTCTGCCTCTGGCCAAAGAAGCAGCATAGATTACTAATATCCTGAAGGAGTGCTCTCCTGATATTGGGAGTTTTCCTGAATAACAAGCTCTTGAATAACTTCAGCTATGGACTTCCTCAACTGGGCAAGCTGTGCATCACCGTTTAACTTGTGGAGGTGACCAGATGCCTCACTAGATGATGCCAGTCGCTTCTTAGAACTTACTTCATCAAGCACACCAGCCTCACTCAATGTAATTGAGTGAACTAAGAAACCATAAGTAGTTAGTGCCAGCTTAGCTATATTACTGGCTAACATATTCTTACACTTTCCTCTGAATCATCATCAGGAAGCATGGATAGCATTGGCAGAATATACTCGGGAAATATTTTTGCATCACTAGGAGGAAAATCTCGAACTAAAGGGAGGATGTCACATAGCGTCTCCAAGACTCCACAACGCACAATTGCAGCTTGATCTGAAAGCATTGCAACAACATAAGGAATTACACGTTGCAGTCGATTGTCATCATCAATATACAATGCACATGACTTCAGCAAAAGTATCGCCCTCCTCCTTAAATGAGGCAATTTGGCATTGCGCATGCAAGAACATAGCAAAGAGGTAATCAGAACCATGCTCTAACATCTCAAATTGTCTTCAGGTAATGGAAAAAAGGGGATGCCAAAGGTATCTGACTGGCTGTCATACTTAGACATCAATGAATTCAAATCATTCATTGTGATCTTTTTCAGAAAGGGATGATCATTTCTCCTAAATGCATGAGAGATTGTCTGAAGTAATTCACCAAGAGATTGCATGACATAGTTTCCAAGATTTCGGGAAGAAAAACATTATCAGCTGAAAAGCAAATAAAACATAATAATTTAAAAATAAACAAAATAATAATAATAAATAAAAGCACAACACAAATTGACAAATCGTTATTCCAATTTGCCCCAAAAACTCTACTGCAACCTAAAAGCACCATGGAAAATCAACTTGCATCAAATTATTGACTCGAATTGTAAAGGCATGTTACTTATAGTTTTTACAATATACAAACTCATTCAAGATCTTTACTTTCTCTCATTCATGTTGTACTACTACTGATGAAATGAAGGGAAACAAAATACCATAATTAGAAAAGAAACCCAAAAAAATTAAAGAGTGCTACTTTATATCTAAACCAAATAACTTCCATGAAAATAAACCAATATGGAAATTGATGCATATTGCTCCATACCTGTATCAATTGAAACTTGAAGTTTCCTCTCTTGTTTTTTTCTTCCAATTTTGAGTTGATATGTGATTCTACAGGGAAAGTCATAAGATGAAAATTGTATTTAGTTGGAGGGAAAGGTACAGGTTGGATACCACATAGCAACAACAAAAACAACAAATGAATATATACACCTAAAATCAAAATCACTCATCAAATAGTTCAAAATGTTCAACATAACTTATTCATTACTATGTAATAGAATACAATATTGAAAACTCTCATTATTGTATATACAGTAATAAAACAAAATAAAAATCTGATAATGACATGAGAAGAAAGTCATTTGTAAGGTGAATACTACTGTTTAAGGTTGCAGATGAAATGCAAAGAGTTCAAATCAATACACACAATTAATGGATACCTAACTATCTATATTGAAGGAAAAAAAAGAGTGAAAATGGTCCCAGAGTATTGGGGGTAGATTTGCTTAGCATTAGTTTGTCTCTAATCTACTACACTGGAAAAAAAGTGATTCTATAGTTTGAAATTTTAGTTGTTAAGCACAAATGAGCCATCATTGACTGCAGCCCTACATATCCAAAATCACCTAGAAACTAGCTCAAACAAATGCATATCCTAAATTTAATCAAATTCATTATAAAAAATCAATCAAGATATAAGATTGAAAAGAAAATTGATTCAGATACTACCTTGCAAAAATCACATTGCCCTTTCTTTATAATGCCAGCAAGATTGTCAATCTTTATAATGTAAATCACATTGCCCTTCATCAAATGGGAGACCGATTAGGATCAGGAGACCGATCAGGATCAGGAGGATCCTGTCCTTGCATTGGCTTCTGCTTGAACTTTTCTTCTCTCTGTAAGTTTGTCTAATATTCACTTGAAACATCATAAGAAAAAAAAATCAATTCAAGATGTATCAAATGAAGAACCCAACTCATCACGTTGGATAATTGTAATTTCCTTAATTAATAATTAGTATGCATTATTTTCCACAACAAATAAATTAAAAGAATAGTAAAAATGCAGATTTGTTGTTTATACTTTACTAGGTTCAAGATGAGGAAAAAAATGCTGAGTTGATGAGGAAGGAATCATTCATCTACTATATTTAGATCGTGATGACTCAAGAAGTCAACTCCTCAAGTAGATATTTCATGATACCCATCAAAATGACAAATATGATGAGAAGAGGATTAGACCCAGAATGCAGAGGCTGATAATAACCCAGAAAACCTCATCGATTCAAACTAAGAATGAAGACCTGTTAAACCCATCTGCGTTTCTGCTCTCTTATTACACTCACCTTTTCGCCTTCAGCCCCATCTCATGGCTACCGGCCAAATCTCTGCTCCGATTCTGGTGTGTGTGCAAAGCATGGCGGGAAAAACAAATGCAGATTTGAGAAGTACGAGATATGGACCCTTACCGAAGGCGATACCCTGGGTTTGTTGGATCGGAGGAAGCTAGATTTGAGATGATGAAGCTGTTAGAAGATCAATCAGTTTGTGGGATCGATTGAGGAGGTTAGAGGATACCCTGGGTTTGTTGGATCGGAGGAAGCTAGATTTGAGATGATGAAGCTATTAGAAGATCAATCAGTTTGTGGGATCGATTGAGGAGGTTAGAGGATCAAGCTGTTTCTGGGCAGGTTGAGATGAGGGAGACCATGAAGGGTGATGCCAACTTTAGACCATTTATCTCAACGAAACAGTAACGTCTTATTCTTCTAGCAACAACTTCAGACCTCAAATTCCTAATTATTGCTAGTACACTCATAGTCTGCAGTTACACAAAGAGAACAAAGGGAATTAGTCAGTTCAATGCATAAAAAGATGAAATTTATAGGCTTTCTAAACTAAAGTAGCTATCTATTTAAGAATAGAACTGATATAACCTTTCCAGTTCCAGGAACACCATGAATGTAGAGGCAACGTCCAAGACATTTATCATCAGAGATGGCACCCTTGATGAATGCAGTTAGCTTGAAAATGTCTCTGCGTAAAAGCAGGAACCATCAATTAACTGTTGAAATAACGACCGCAAAGAAAATTTTCAATGCACTGATCTTACATACTTATCCCTGCAAGGTAAAGACATAGGGAATGATGCCAACATAAATGTTGATTTTGCTCTTTCAAGAGTAGTCTGCTTATGGCATCTAACATGATTAGGGATTTGCTTCATTCCAATTTTTTGAAGTCCAAAGAACTGCCCCTTATGTGAATTCTGTAGATGCACGATCAACTAGTTTAAATTTCGGGCACAAAACAAACTATAGTCCCTTTCAAAGAAAAAAAGGGACAAACTATAGTCATAAGCCTGAGATAAAACATTAAACAGAGAAGTGCCCATACTGCAGCCAACCCATGTGCTTGAAATGGTATAGCCAGTATATTCTTTGTGCTCTCTTCTTCAAACACAAGTTCTTCTTCTGTATCAGAGTCCGAGTCTTTGCCACATTTCCAATCTTCATCACTCAGCATCATCATCCTGCCAAGTGGTAAAACTGTTAAAGACAAAATTTACAAGTGCACCTTAATATATTATGAATGTATACAATGTGTGGGTGATTTCATGAAGGCTTATCTCTTCATCGTCATCAATTTCGGCAAGACGCTTGAAACTGTACCAGTGAATATCATATTCATATTCGCATAAAAAGACACCATCCCCTTCATTGGCTTTCGCATATTCTTTAGGGTTCATTACAAAACAATGTTGAAGAATCGATCCATCTGTAATAAAATGAATTAGCAAATGAATTAACAAAACAATATTCTTTAGGGGTAGCATTTTAAACCTCTTATAATACAGATCTGTGATGGCAAAAGAGACAATATTAAGAAGAGACAAGTGATCAATACAAGCACATTAATGATTACAGTGGAGCAAGAATTTACACCATCGAATTCAAAGAATGAACCTTCCTTCCAAGATGTGTGTCATCCCCTCCGACTCTTTCTTCCCGACCTATTTGACTCTGGCCACAGTTATTTAGGTGGTATCCCGAGATTGAAGAGATCGAATTCCTCCCGCCTGCATAACCGATGCAGTTAGCTCAAAAGGGAGTTCAGTCACTTCCGGATCTGGATTCAATGATTGTTGAGCGAACGAAACCAAGTGGCTTGAGCAAACAAAGGTAGATGAACAAAAATGGGAAATATCAGTTGAAAACTACGAGAGCAAAGTGTATACAAAATGAAAAGAGAAGTGCTTTACCATTTAGTTGAGTTAATGAATGATAAAGATTAGATATCAAATATTACCTCAATGTTGGCAGAATCATTTGTGTGATAGATCTCCCTCCTGAGATTATGCGGTTGTCTTCCAGCGGCAATCTCTTTGGGGATTTAGTTGAGTTAATGAATGATAAAGATTAGATATCAAATATTACCTCAATGTTGGCACAATCATTTGTGTGATAGATCTCCCTCCTGAGATTATGCGGTTGTCTTCCAGCGGCAATCTCTTTGGGGATTTAGTTGAGTTAATGAATGATAAAGATTAGATATCAAATATTACCTATGTTGGCAGAATCATTTGTGTGATAGATATCCCTCCTGAGATTATGCGGTTGTCTTCCAGCGGCAGTCTCTTCGGGGATTACATACCAACACACCCGACACCAATAGGTACCATCAGCTTCTTTCCATATACCGCACCAAAAGCATAACTCCATAATCACAATCACACACATTACACCAACAAAAAGCAGTGAAAGCAATCTATACACCTACTTTTCAATGCAGGCAGCCCACAAGTCTCTGGAGAGAAGCTTCTCTCGAAATGTCCTAACCACCTTCTCCCCTTTCACGGGTATTGGGAGCTGGACCTGTAACCCCAATCTGCGAGCCTTGCAAAAACCGCAAACCCAATCGCCTTGGGGGACCTCCTTCAAGGGAGGGTTCAAGCATTTAAAATGAAAGCTCGCACTCAATCATCACACGCTTCCCAGACTTGAAGCAAACCCTAGATTGCTCCTCCACTTGCTCATCCTCTCTTCTCTTGACATACACATCATCTCCGACCTCGAACTCGCCGCCGTCATACACCACCTTGTAAAACACCCTGCCCGCCTCTCTTCCTTTTCTTCCTCTCCCATTTTCTTCCTCTCTCAAGGCTCCGCTCCGCTCTGCTTTTCAATTTCTTTGATTTATCAGATTTGACAGGGACAATTGACATTTGAGGAGCCGAATTGGAGTTGGAGGGAGACAAGGAAACAGATATATTATCAAGTACTTGAATTTGCGAAACAAGGAGCATACAATATGCAAAAAAGGAGATGCAAAAGTAGCAAAACAAGCTAGGTACATTTGTTTGCTAGTCTGATGAATAATTGACCTCCGAAACATAACTGCATGATGAAAAGTTGGTTCAGTACGATACCAGGTAGAATGGAAGCATCCAGGCGTTTTTGTGCCCAAGAAAACCTGTTGAGATGAAATGATAAATAACAAAGAGAAAATAAGACATTTGAAGTACCATGACATTATAAAAACAACTAAATATAATTTCAAATATAATCAGGTTTATGATTTTATACACTAAATGTGTACGCAGGACTTGTTAGTCTCTAGAAGTAAAGGACGGGCCTAGGTGTGGAGAGTAAGAAACGGAAGTATCAGATAATAGCTACCATGTATTGCCATTCAAAAGGAAAAATTTACAGATCCAGTGGTTAACATTTAGCTCAGTCTAGATCAATTTATCTTTTACATCATGAGCTACAGTAAATGTCAATGCTTGGCTTTAAAGGAATAACAGTAGTTACTAAAATCTGCAAATAATTACGGTGAAGATAATTTACATTAGCAGGGATCCTTAAAACATTTAGACTAGAAGCCTTGGCGCAGGATGGTATATGATTCAAAGAAGTAGGAGTTGCTATAGTTAACAAAATGATCATCTGCTACTCAACTTAATTGCAGATTCATGACTGCCCAACTTCCATCCATTCCTCTTCTACACACTACACATCATTACTGATCACATCAGAAATTCAACTCTATTGGTATATACTAGTCCCTTCAAATGGAGAAATTTTTTTGCGGATGATATATGACCCAGGGCTCCTCTGTGTCTAGAAACCTAACGCTGAATTATGAAAACACAGTAGTTTCCCTTTAAAGTAAAGGTAGATCCCCTAAAGTTGGACCCTAATGTATGCAATCCTTCTTTTCTTTCACCAGAATTAACTATCCTCCCATTTTGCATTCTCATGATTTTGATACAATTTCTTGTTTGACAGGGGTACTTAAAGAGCCACTAAAGGAGTTACATTATTAACGTCCATGTGAGTTCATGTATTATTTCTGAAGTATCTGAGAGTCTGAAATGTCAAATGGTAAGACATATCAACTGAATGCTTAAATTCTTTGCTATATGTTCATGGTTAATACTATCTATGCGTTTTATAACTCCTATAAGATAGGAGAAGATTTTATGATATTCAATAGAAAGGGCATATGCATGTGATCCCAGTGGAGCAATGCAATGAGTGAATCAACCGATAAGCATAAGTATCAAACATTACCTGAGATTGCAAGAATTTCACCGACATCCTCAGTTCTTTTGTCCATTTGAGCTTAGGAGACCCTAGGTTATAAACAACTTGCTGGCTATGATTACTGATAATGTCTGAAACTATGCAGCGCCCAATAAAGCAAAAGTTGTTGGCTTTGTGCACCATGTGTCTTCAACCGCACGTCTTACAGGCGTTGTCATGAGTGCCAAAGGAAACAGGGTATCATCAGCTAATCCAGAACTCTCAACAGACATTTGTGCCTCATGGGAGCTAGAGGAGTCCCCTAAAGGTATTAAACTAGGCATCAACCTTGTAAGGATGAAAGGCTTCTGCAACCTTTACGGCCATGATACTAGGCCCTCCCCGATCCTATCTCCTAAAAACCATTCACCAAATTCAGTGATTCTTCCCCTCTTAAACGCATCATCAATCCAAAAATCAAATTCAAATCGTAAACAAAAAGTATAACAGAATTGAAACAGACACACAATCAATACCAACTACCAATGGGGAAGAGAAATCGAAGAAATAAAACTAGAACAGAATTGAAACAACGAAAAAAATCAAAATTAAAATTACCCAGAACAGAATCAATATCAAAACCTAGAACCGAATTGAAACAATCACAATCAGAATTACCCGCCAGAGAGAGAATTGAAGAGCGTCAGATCCACAATCCGATATTGAGATTTGAACAGATCGAGGGAGAATTGAGAGAGCGAATTCTGGGACGCGTATTCATTAGACGCTCTTTCTGGCTGTGAGCTGTCCATTTAGGTTAAACTTACCAAAATACCCATGGTTTGGTTTAGTGAGATTACCAAAACACAAGGTCAATCACATAACTGTGCACGGGGAGATAAGGGTACTGCAACGGTAACAAAGACTTTGGTCAATCCATTTTGAAATCTCCCACAATTTTCAGAAGATTAGTTAAAATAAAATAAATAGAAAAATTTGTTAAATAATAATAATAATAAACCCTAAAGCTGTTTAGCCCTCCACTTTCATACATTAGATAGAAGTTGGCTAATTAGGAGCTGTTTTTGTCCATTTTCTCACGGAAGTTCTAAGATCATGGTCGTTTGTTAATCATGACACTAGTATCAAGAAAAAATCCAGTCCAGTTCGAAGAAGAAGCACTTAATTGACAATGTTGAAGAGCGTTAAGTGGATGAGAGAGGAAGTCCAGATCTACTAAATCTGGGTTATTTAAACAAAAGAAGAATTAACCCGGAATCGTGACCCGATGATCGAGCTTCTTCGTCTGGTCATGTGTTGGCGGCGGACCACGACCTTTCGCTTCATCTCTGCAGCAGTCGCTCCTATTGTGTGCCATGATTACGAGAAAGGCGGCGGATGGGACATCAGAGACTTTGGGCGATAAGCTTGACGGTGACACGGAGGCCCTTCTAGTCCTGGGCGGTATCTTGGCATGTCTTCTCCGACGATCTCTGACTTTTAGTATCTATGCATCAGTGTCTTTCTCATGTAGATGGTAAATCACAATAGATTTTAGTGTCTAAAATTGGAATCACAATAGATGGCGTGGAGGTTTTATCGATGGCTGGTATTGTTCGATCTCCTTACGATCAGTGTAGGGGGTTGGTGGCGACGAGTCCATGGAGGTGGGGAGGAGATCAGAGATGCTCATATATGATCAGATTGCTCTGATTTGGCTTGAACAGAATTCAATTTGGTTTGGAGTCGTTGTGGGGTACGTCGTGGTTGGAAGGAGGTGAGGCACGCTGGCGTAATGGAGATGCATGACGAAAGGAAGGAAGCTCGATGTGTGCTCGGTGCGACGGGGCTACCACCGGTGGAAGGATGATGTGGACCAAACGCGCAGGACGACGACAAACTAACACAACCAATTTTCTCTCTCAGTTTGGGCTGGATGGTTTTTGGGCCAGGAGCTGGGCTTAGGCTTGCGTTTTGGCCCAAGACTTTTATTTTTGTTTCAGTTTTGTTTTATTGCATTTTAAATTTAATACTAAGTGAATTTATGTCACCAATAATACACTATCATGTATTGTTAGGGTACTAAGGGTCTTTGTGTTGGTCTCTGCATCTCGTGTGTTATCTATTCTAGGTAGATGGCATCTCTTTTGTTATCTATTCTAGAATTCTACAATAAATGATAGAGGCTAGGGCACGAAAATTAAAATAATTTGGTTTTCATTTGTGATGCACATTGATTGTCCAATTTTCAAGGGTGAATTTTTTTTTCCGGGAACGGGTGAAAATTCTATTAGCCATATGAGTACCATCATCTGTGGTAAATATTAAATTTCAAATACAAAGAATATGAATGAGCCATACAAAAAGTGAATAGACATTTCATAGAAGGGGAGAGATGAGAAACTCACCTTCTAGAAAGTAGTTTCACCCATTCCTGTTTTATAGAGTTCATATACCATAGCCGTCAAATAGATTTTACTCAGTTTGGAACAAGTTTTCATCACCTGCAAGGAATAGAAGTCATATTAAGTTTAGCAAATCCATCTGTTTCCAGAATAACTCTTAACTGCAACATTTTTCATTTTTTAGATACCAAACTATACACCTCACTCAAGAGCATTGATTCTGTCTTCTAAGATATAATCTACCATTAAAAGCAAGAAACCTGGATATGAGGGGCCTGGAACATCTCTTCGATGTGGCTGCATCAACCTCTGCCATACGAACAAGGGCTTTTCCTGCAGAGTTTAAACATATAAATCCTGTAAGGTAAAAGCACTGAGGTACAGGAGAAGAAAATAACATGTCCAACAAGGAACCACATATATTGTGAGAGCTGCAAGAGATGCCGATGGTTTGTCATGCCAATCAGGCAACAGAGAATTTCTTTTTCTTTATTCTATTCTTATTTCAATACTTCAAAATCGAAGAAAGAAAAGAAGTAAATAATTATAATTCCTTGGTTATATATGCCAAGATTTTTGGAGAGAAATATGGCAAATACAATGAGGCTTGGAGAGTGACATGCTCACAGCACATCAATAGAAAGCATCAGACTTCTGAACTAAGCCCAAATAGATGTTGATGCATAGAGACATAACCAGAATTGTATCAAACAGAGTAGGTATTTCCATAACACAAATATACACATTCCAATGCATCTAGGCCTTCTATCTATTACGTGGCATCTGTCGGATTTACTTTATTCGGAGTCCATTTTTAGATAGAAGGCCAAAAGATAGTAGTAATATTTCAATCAATTTTTTTTAAACTTAGCATCAATTTGTGAAGAAGTCAGTCTGGTGATCAATAGTTGAAGCATGTATACCTTCAGAAGCTTTCTTGGGAATTGAGATTAGCTTCTTTAAGCAGTAATCTGTGATTTCAGCTGCACACCTGCATATCTCCAATGCACGATGAGCATCTCCAGAAATAGCTGCTACCTAGAAACATGTTTAAATAATGTCAAAGATCAAGGCTCAAATTGAATCTCCTGATGAAACATAAAAGATACACCGACCTTTCTTGAAGCAAACTCTATAGCTTGTTTTTCAAATGCATCAATTCCTCTAAGCCAACTCGAGATAATCTCTTGAAGCTGCTGATAATTATAGGGGACAAAGCAAAGCCCTTGGATTCCCATTCGACTTGAAGTTCATGGTATTCGCTATGCCTGATATATATATATATATATATATATATATATATATATATATATATAAGGAGTTAAGGATGTATTTGAGTATTCAACAGCATGCCAGTCAACATCATTCTTTTAATAATAACTGTTTCTAATTTTATTCCTGGCATCTGATAAGAGAAACAGCACGGGATGCTGTATAAATGCAATGATAATTCAACAGATAAGCCTAACTTTGAGTTTGGCTTTGTAGGCCAGTCAAGAATGTTGTAGAGAACCTGAAATCAAAAGAAGACGTCCTTAACATTTGTTAATTTAAAGAATACTCAAAGTTTTAAAGGATATTGTAGAGCACGTCTAAAATAATTAAAATCAATTTTAACATCACAATATGCACAAGGTACCAACTAATAAAAGAAAAATTGTTACCGATTGGTTTCTGGTCACAAGAAGATCAATCTCATCCATAAGAAGAATATAACTCTTTGCCGAACTTCTTTCCATTGGAAAATCGCTCATATAGCAAGTGGAGAGCCTTTTTCCAACCAACTCGATGCCCACTTAATGCTTCATATATAACCTGCGCAAACATAAGCTGTATTAAAGGACGTCAAGTGCATCCAATCTTGATAAACAAAGGAGCATCAGTGTGAAGCAAACTTGCCCTGTACATATTCTGAGGTGATGCCAGCTTTAGACCATATTTTTTAATAACCTGGCTGGTCTCTAATCAATGTACCATTGCATCATGAGAAACTGACTTCCTTCCTAAGTTAGTTGCATTTGGGATAAGTTTCTTGATGATTGGTTTTTACTGTGCCTGAGATAGAGATGGTGGCTCGAGGCTTGGAGAAACACTTGAAATTGGATCATAGGGAATTTCTTATGAGCATGCTTGTTGGCATTTGCAGCGAAGAGAGCTAGAAAAGAGCAGCAGAAGCGCTAGGTTTGGTGCGTTCGCTTGGAAAATTTTGTTATGCTAATTAGTAGTGACTTGTTATATTAGGTTGGTGTAAACTTTAAACTAAAATTACAAGCTTCACTGATATAGCAATTGGGCATAATAAGATATTGTGTTGGCCTTTTAAGTATTGGATGATAGAACCCCATAATAAAATCTAGTGCCAAATGGTGTTGTTCGTGACCATCCCACCCTTCTCTGTCAGACACGAAAAAGTAAAACCATTATCTGGATTTCCCTTGTTTGGATGCATAAAGTCATAAACTGTATCTGTATGTACTGATGTTACAGATTAATGACATGTTCCTTGGCACATGATGAAAGTCATTTTAAAGTATGTGTTGCAGCTAGCAAGCATCAATTTGGTTAACTGTTAATGGTTTCTAATAGTGTTTCCCTTTTCTTTGCAGTTATCATCTTTCAAAGGTGTTGGTGATGAGCAATGGCAATAGTCTTTAGTTAGAAAATAACCATCGAGGAAGCACGTGGTGAATCAAATCTAATAACCATAAGGAAACACATTGGGTATTTACTATTGTGAATAAGCTGTAATATCAATTAAAAAATACATCGTGCAGTTAGTGTTGTGAATAAGGTATACATTGTATTTGCACAACTCATTATATGTGGAATCATATTTTTTTTCTTTCTCAAACACGTATTATTGGAATGAGTGTTTGTTTTTTTAATTTCTGACGTTTTGCCGGGTATTTATTTCACACAAATAATAAGCAAAATGATTGTTCCAGTTGCTGCTATTGAAATATTGCATAGTTTGGTACTTTGGTTTATTACTTTTTGTTCCTTTTTATTTTTCTTTCTAATATAGAAACATCAGCTCATCTACTTGCCTTTGATGTTAGAATTATGTATGAACGAACACAGTTGTGAAACATAGGAGGGGTTCTAATGAGCATCTATAGTTGAGGAGTAGTTGAAGATTTAAACTCAACCTATAATGTCTAACTTAGAATCCTTACATAATCTCAACATAATAATAGTTTAGAATCATACATAATCTCAACATATATAAAATGAATGGTTACTCTCATTTTTAAATATCATTTTACCATATCAACCGTTTAGTTTTTAGATTTATATAATATAACATTTCTAACATTTTTCAGTCTAAAAATTGAATTAAATCAAATCAATGAACGATCCAAATCTGTCAAACATGAGTCGTTCAAGTTTATAATTGTTACATCACATTTTTAAATGTCTTAACGATAACAAGATCGAATCACTCTTATGCAAGTTATATAGTTTTACATCCCATTACACAGTCTCTTCACAAATATCTTATTTTATTTAGGACGCGTTTATTAAGGGCACTAGGAATCAAATATTGGAAATCATCCTCATTTCTTGATGATTTGATGTTTACTAACTTCAAGGAGAATGAATTATGTGTGGGACCTACGATCAAATCCTGAATGATTCCTCTTCCATTTCGAAGGAGGGGGTTGGTAATGAATTTGATTCATGGTTGAATCACTCAATTTTTCAAAACTAACCTTATAAATTTATGGAAACCTAAAAATTGCCCATACTAACTCTAGTAGTTTTTGAGGTTTTTTTTGTTTTTTAACTCTTCTTTCTCCCGATCAAATAGCATTAGCTTTAGTTGTGGCTTTCTACTCAGTATAGAAAAAGAGAGAAGCTTGAGGGTCTTGCTCTCAGAAAAAGATGATTCGACGAGAAGCAAAGAATTCTGAGTTATTAGCCTATTAGGTGAGGGCAAGAAGGTTATCCAGTCTAGTGCTTCTTGATTTTGCATCGACATCCTGATGGGGTATTGATGGGATGGGGCGGTACTTAGATTCTCACTTATTGTTAATACTCAATATTTGTTCTTTCTAAGATGAACTGTTATTAGTGCACTATTAATTTTCTCTTAAATTGACAAGAAAACCCACAAGGGATCAATATTGAGAGTACTAAAAGCAAATCCTAAAAATTCTGAAACAAAGGTTGGTTCAAATATGATATTGGTTGGCAAATCGTTTCTTTTTCCTCTTTTCCAACGCACTGTAAAGTAGCCTTTTGGGATAAGTAACTGATGTCTGTGTTTGCAGTTTGAGGCAAAACCCATGGTTTCTATATACATAAGTGATCAAAGAAGTAAGAAAAGAATTCAAAAGGACTTGAAAACAAAGAAAGCTCAGTTTGGTGGGATCACATATCCACACTCATGCACGTTTAGATTGCAATACAGAAATTTAAAATCTAAAAAATGTCTAATTACAACGAAGAGAGTAAAATATTCAGCCTCAAAGTGTAGCGAACCCAGCTAAAATGAACACCAAATTAGAAACTAAAATTGGGATATATTTGATCACTAACCTGGTTGAATCAGAGAATTGGAGAATCTCAATTTGGATTTCGAAGTTTGTGAACTGTGAGTAGGCGAGATTGAGCGGGCTGAGCTAGGTAGGCTGAAGGGGTTGGAAGGAGTCAATCGTGTGGCAAATTTGAAATAAATTTAAAAACGTGAGGCCCAACAGCCTGACCCTTTTCTGGTGACATGAACAGTAGAAACCCCATCCCCTTATATATACAAGAACTAATTTTTCTTCTTTTCCCTTGCAGGAAAAACTCTCATGCCACTGAGATCAACGTTGCAATTGAATAGAGAATTTGTGGCCAGTAGGATGCTTAATGTTAAATAGATTGTAACATGTATATACTTTTGAAATACTTAACCATGTTTATATGACAGGCGTGGGGATGAGCCTCCCAGCTAGACTGGGTTCAAAACCCTTTAAAAAACATAATCATCAAAAATTTGACTGTGTTATTTTTATCTTAGTATAAAATTTAAAAGCGTTTTTTTCGTACAATTAGAAATAATAATTAATCACGAACGCATGCTTCTGCACGCGTGAAAGCGCGTGCTGCAAGGCTAAAACTGATAGAAGCACAAAGTGCTACGATATTAACGTATTTTCTACCCTATTTAGTTATGTTATTCTCTTAACATTGTCATTTCTAACATGTTTTGTGATTGTAAAGGTAAAAAGGCGGAAAAGCAAAAAATGAAGCTAAAATCGGCAAATTAAGAAGGATAACTCATTTAGGAAACTTTCTAGTTACAAATTGGAAACTTGCTTATTTCATTTTAAGAAACTTTCTTATTTTGATTTAGGAAACTTACTATTTGTGAAACTTTCCTAATCCATTTTGAAAAACCTTCTATTTTAAATTCAGGAAATTGCTAAGGAATAAGGATTAAATGAAGAAGATGATGCACATATGGAAATCAGAAATTTCCGAGGGATTTGGCCGAAATTATGTGAAAATTATAGCAGCAAATTTTGAGAGAATTACTCCTTGAAGATTGAAGATAATTGTTGATTTGTAATCAAGCAAATTAAGGGAGATTCTTATCTTTTATTTCTCCATTTAAATGCTTAATTTTCCAAGATTAAATATGATTTTTCTTCTTCCTTTTCAGGAATAATAATTGGCAATATATATGGAAGGAATAATAAGCATGAATTCGAAAATAATCAAGAAAGGAAACAAGATTCAAATCGGCAACAGTCATGCAATAACCAACCGATTTCATTTAAAGAACAAGCAATGTATCCGGTCATATTTCAAGCCAAATTCGAAGACTTAATGCACAAGACATATATGAAATATTATTTGATTAAATTGTGCTATTATTTGTGGCCATTGGATCAGATTTAAATCAAGGGTGGAGAAGGAGGTTCGACCACTATATAAGGAGGCTCTCTACATCAGAAAAAGGGTCGTTCATTCACGTTAAAAACTAGAGAAATACATAGCAATTTCGAGTAGCTCCTTCTCTCCACCTTTGCCGAGTTCATCCTCCTTTGCCAAGCCTTGAATGACTTTTCCATGAAGGCAGCAACGTTGGAGACTTGAAGCATTGAAGCCTAACATCCCTTCGTCGCCATCAAGCTTTCTTGAAAACCGATAAAGTGTAAACGCTACCTTTACTTTTGTTTAGACTTCTCTAGCAAATTTAATAGCATGTTTCAGATGTTAGACTTGAGTTTTGGAAGCATGTTTCGTTTGTTGTTGTGTTCTTTGGATTCAGAATTTTATGAATTATATTGATGTCCTGTTGATGATTTTCTTACAATCTGTTGTTGTGATTCTTAATAATTGAAAGGTTATGTTTTTGCTTAATTATTTAAGCTAGAATGCATGCTAGCTTATTGCCAGGATTTGTACTAAGCTTCTTTAAGTAAGTATAGATTCAAAGTAGTGGAAACTATGTGATAATGGTTGAAAACATAAACTACATAATTACATATTACGACTTCTCGGACATGGTTGTGTTTAATTTCAGAATTCTTTAGATCTTAATGATTCATGTTTTGTGTGGACGAATACTTTGAGTCGACGCTAAGTATCGATCGCAGCCTTTGCATGAAATATCTTAGGTTCTAGACTTCTCTGTGCTTAAGAGATAAAGTAAGAAGAATTAAAGGGATGCATGACCTCTTCAGGCTTGTATTTCGAGATTATTTCTCTTAATTTGAATTTACAATAATTTCAGATTGTTGGATTTGAGACTTGATATTTATGTGTTTATGGATTTTGATTCAATCTCTGTTTGTGATGTTGAATGAACCGACCAATTGTACGTATTAGTTAGCTTTTATTTTTCTATTTTTAGGATGTTAGAAATCAAACCAAACCCCCCTAATCACCTTGTACCATGTGTAAATTTGTGAATAAAAATCTGTAAATGTTTGTATTTGTGTCTTGTTTTGTAAATAAATATTTGTTTGTATAATTGTACTAATTTTTAGAATAACCATGAATGCAGGAGCGCCCTTTAAGTCCCCAGATTGATCGAATCCTATTTACCAATGCTATAAGTGACACAAAAATGGTTCTTAAATTGTAACGCGTCCGGCAACGGGCACGTCAAAAACTAAGGGACAAATTGCTTAATATTATTAGTATTATGAATATTATCATTATAATTAATATTATTATTATTTTTAAAAATATATTTTTTTTTTCATGCAATTCAATTTAAAAAAATAAAATAAAAAACAAATCATTTATGAAAAACAAAAGTAATGGAAGAACTGTAATTATATTAAAACTGAGGGTAAAAATGTCAATTACACAACCAAAGGGTTAGCTTGTAAAAAGTAAAGGGAAAATGACAAAATTGTAATTTTACTGTTCATTGGTGGCACTGTTCAGATGAATAGTTGACCACTCGCTTTGCTTAATATATAAAGATAGATATACTAGAATTAATACATACGTCTTGGCACAGTGTATACATTTATGAAACGAGAGTGATCGAAAGAGATGAGAAAGAAAAGCTTAAGAGACGCACACAAAAAATGGGCCATACTGAGGGTAAATCTGTAATTCTCCATCCAAAATCAAAGGCAAAATCAGCCTTTGATTAGTGTGACCACTCTTTAGTTATATAGTAAATAGGGTTTAGGTTTTTTTCATAGATGTGAGTTTTTTTAACTATTTTTTTATACATTTTTTTTTCAACAAAGTTTTTTAACTATGCAATCTCTTTCCTTGTAGTCTCAATTGCATCCCTTCCATGAATGATATATGTTTCTAAAAATGTCAACAACAAAATCACCAAATGATAGTTTTTACATCACTTATAATAATAATTTATAGTAGTAAGTTTTGCATTAATTTTATAGACTTGTCACATTATTAAATGAGGGGTTTTTGTAATTGAGTTAATTATGAATGACATTCAGGAGAACATCTAAACAAGGAAATGCAAATGATTCATTCTCTCTCTATATTCGATTATTTCTCTTTCCCATTATTTCTCATTCTCTCTCAATCCCATTATCCTTTAGTAAACGCCTCCTTATTTTGTTACTGGACGTCACCCAAGCTTAGATGAAAAAGTTGAAAAATAAAATGAAAATCTTTGGTGGTGTTCAGTAACATTTTTAAACGTGTATTTTCATTTTTGAAAATGAAAATGTGTTCGATTAAATATTTTTAAAAACGTTGAAAATGAAAATATTTTCAAGTTTTAAAAAGAAAGCCTTAAAGGAAAAACCTAAATACTGTAGCAATTGACAGATCTCCTAGCTCTAGTCACAAATAGCATAAATTATCTATGAAGACGCGAGCAGAAGACACGAGCAGCATGCACTGGAACTTTTTTAAAAACGGAAGTGTGAATTTCTTATCTTTAAGTCTTAGCATGCGATGGGTCTTATTAGCTCTTGTCATTGTAATTCACATATTCTATTTTGTTATCGACATCTCATTTATTATTACAAAAATAAACAAGAATATTGTGTAAATAATAAGGTATGTGAATAAATGTAAGTAAATTAGAAAAAAATTGAAGAAGCAAAAATATTTTTTTATTTTAAATTGTACCCCTCTTATAACAAAAAAAATTAAATATTGTTCATGAGAAACTATACGTGTTCGTCACGCGCCCCCTCTCTCATAACAAACCCATTCCGCTCCCACCTCTCAATATGCTTCACTCTCTCTCACGGGTCCTCTCTCCCTCGAAAACCCTAAAAGGAATAGATGAGACAAAGATGAATTTTAAGGCTATTAGATTCGCTCTCTGCTCCGTCTAAATCGCTTAGCTGATCGCAAATCTGTTACAGGTCCTCGCAAGATCCTCATCATCCAATCGAGTTTCGTGTTCTTCAGATTTCGCGATGGTAACTGTTGCCGCTTAATCGAATCCCTTTGAATTTTGATCGGTGAATTCTTTTCTCATTTTCTGCGTTTATTGCTTGCACTTTGCAGTGAGTCGGTCAGCGAAAATGGTGTCCTTCGAGATGAATGATCGGAAAAGTGAGTATGAGTTCCATTACTTATCTTTGCTACCGATTTAGATTCTTTAATTACTTACTTGATTTATAATTGTAGTAAATATGCATCTTATTTATGAGGACTTGTTATAGGTATTACTGTTTCTTGATTCAGTAATTGTTGAGTCTAGTGTGACTGGAGTTGCTCTGCTTGAGATTTGGACTAGTATGCTATTTCATTCATTAAATATGACTGTAGTTGAATCTAGTGTGACTGTGCAGTGCTTAGATTTTGGTTCTGTTTCCAGTATGATAATTTGTTTAATTGCTATTGGGGTGAAAATGTGTATTACATGTATTAAAAGAAGTAGGAACTTAAAATTGTGTTCCTGCTTTTTGTGGCATATGGGTTCGTTGTACTCTTCAGGTCTGTAAAATTGTTACTTTGACCCTTTTTCATATTGTGTGTAATGGCTTCTGGCCAACGTTGGCAGTTTTTGTGCAGAAGATTCCTTTTCTGGGATGGGTTTTCCAACAGCCATATGATAGATCGGTATGTTCAGTATGTTGTTGTTCAGCTGCCAATTTATGTGATGTTTTCTTGTCTTGTGCATTAATGAGTGCCGTTGTGGGAATTGCTGCAAATACAGTTTTGTTTGTGTGGTTTTTATACGGTGATTTACATCAGTTGGTATGGCCATCTTAATATTCGTAAAAGACTGAGTTTACATAAAAATTGACAATGTTATAATCAGGATAATCTTTTAGAAGTTGTGATGCAGCATGCCTACTGCTAAGACACCAGGATCAACAAGCTCTAAAGCTTGGGGATTTAAACACAAATCATTTATATGTGGGAATCACTCCCTGGTTTCTCACCTAAATAAGGCTTCTCACCCTATAACTAGGCTTCATGCCAATCCTATCTCAAGAAAATTCAGAAACTCACTGATATTTTATTCACAAGACATAGCATACCTAGGCATTATATTTTATTCACAAGACATAGCATACTTAGGCATTATGCCCTTACACTTATTTATACTCGAGAGCTAATAGCTGCACTAAAGACTCTAAATTCTTCTAAAACCGAAGCATTAAAAACTTATTACTCCTCTTAAAGTATAGAATATGTGTTTTGGCTCATTCATACAATCTGAAGTTAGGATTCAATAGGCAAATCCAAGTCTACAATATGGAAAGAGGACAACGCTGTAGCTTTTCTATAAGTTCTAGGAAAGTTAGTCTTTCCAGATTCTATTAGGATTTGTAATAGACTTATGTCTATTAGGTTTAAGAATCCTATATAGTGGTAAGCGCCTTTTAGATCCTTACTGGTACTTTGTGAAATAAGAAAAGAATAAAACTGGACACAACACAGCAGAACTTTATAGTGGTTCGGCTATAAATAGTGATCTCTCTTGAGAGACTCACCAGAACACTGAACAATTTAGGTTTACAAGATCTTGTTGCAAAACCCTCTGCCTTTCCTGTCTAGGTCTTATCTCTCTATCACTCTTGATTCTCTAGGTTTTCTGTCTCACTTAGAGAATTCCCTGCAGCTCCCTTTTATAGGGGCTGTTGATACAATAATATCTTAGGATTCCTAACTCTAACAGACAAATCTTCACAAAATCTAAAAAAGATTACTTTCCTAGAACTTATTAAAAAAACTTATTTCATTTTCTGACTTATTAATGCCTGCTGAATCCTAACCGGTTAGATTGTATCAATGAGCCAAAACACAACAATCACCACGTTGGTGAGTTGGTACCAAGTGATTGTTGCTCCAGGATATCTTGAATCTTCTTGAAGCAACTCTGAACAAAACCTCCAAGAACCCTCATTTTGGCAAGACTCTTCTTGCCTTAATGCACCTCAAGTGAGGAGGTGCTCCACCACAACTCAGAAAGCCGAGAGACTGAGCAAGTCCAAGCAATTCTTGAACTTCTATGCAGAAACCGACTTGGTTAGACAATATGCTGCATTGTCATTTGTGTGAACCTTCTCCTTAATGATACTTCCAGCTTCTACCCAATCTCTGATCCTATGATAGCGAACATCAATGTGCTTCGTCCTTGCATGAAATACATGATTCTTTGCCAAGTGAATGGCACTTTGGCTGTCACACTTCTCTACCACACCTCTTGGATGAATCCCGATCTGACTTGCAAGCCCATTCAACCAAATAGCCTCCTTTGAAGCCTCTGTTAATGTCATATACTCTGCCTCTGTAGTAGATAGAGCTGTGACTGCTTGAAGAGTCGCTTTCCAGCTCACAGGTCCTCCACAGGTGAAAACATAACCTGTTGTGGACTTCCTTCTATCTAAGTCTCCTGCAAAATCAGTCTACAAAACTAGTAACGCATGCTTCCTTTTCTTTCAAACATAATTCCAAGCTGCTTAGTCCTGTTCAAGTACCTTAAATTCCACTTCACTACTTCCCAATGGCGCTTACCTGGATTTGACATGTACTTGGAGACAACACTCAAGGCTTGTGCTAAATCTGGTCTTGTGCAAATCATTGTATACATGAGACACCCTACTGCACTTGCATATCGAACATTCTTCATTGCATCAATCTTCTTCTGATTTGATGGCCTGTGCTGTGCACTCAATTGAAAGTGTGCATCTGATGGGGTAGAAACGAACTTAGCTCCATCCATGTTGAAACTCAAGTACCTTCATGTCGATTTCAGCTCCCAACTTATTTCAATCCCAAGGATCTTCTGTGCAGCTCCTAGATCCTTCATGTCGATTTCAGCTCCCAACTTCTTAAGTTCTTGACTTTTCGACATCTTCTTGCATGCAATTAGCAAGTCATCTACATACAAAATAAGTAGAATGAATTCCCCATCTTCGAATACATGGTAGTAGACGCAACAGTCATATAGACACCTTGTGTAACCTATTTTCAGCATATAATTGTCAAAACGCTTGTACCACTGTCTTGGTGATTGCTTGAGCCCATACAGGGACTTCCTTAAGCGACAAACAAGATTTTCTTTTCTTGTTTCAACAAAACCCTCTAGCTGTGACATATATGTCTTCTTTGAGGTCCCTGTGAAGAAAAGCAGTCTTTACATCCATCTGCTCAATCTCCATATCATAATGAGCTGCTATAGACAACAACAATCTGATGGAAGTGTGCTTGACGACTGGAGAGAAAATCTCGTCATAATCCACTCCTTTCTGCTAATACTCTTTTGCCACTAAACATGCTATGTAAGTTATGGCATCATCTTCATGTATTCCTTCTTTCTTCCTAAACTCCCACTTGCAGCCAACGAGCTTTCTTTCTTTGGGTTTAGGAACCAGCTCCCACACGGAATTCTTATGCAAAGATTCCATCTCTTCAGTCATAGCACCAATCCAATCTGCACTTTCCACGCTTTCTATGGCGTCTTGGTATGTTGTTGGATCTCCTTGTCTTATACTCGGTGCACGACTCACATCTTCTGGTTGTGATTGGAATCCAAAACGCTGAACTGGTTTTCGATTCCTTTTAGGTTTGTCAAGTTGGCTATGCAGTTCTGGAACTTGCATATATGATCATTAAGATCATCCCCTTCCTCCATCTTGAGGCTAAAGTGTTCCTTCAAGAGTAGCTTGTTGCCGATGCGTTTACCCCAGTAGACACTTTCAAGCTTGTCTCAGGCTTCCTTTGCCGTCATCTTTTCTCCAACATGAGGCAAGACATTATCAGCAAGATGCAACTCAATACAACTCTTTGCTATCTTGTTCTTCGTCCAATCTGCTTCAGACATCTCTGTTGAATCAGGACATTCTTCATCTTCCTCTGCCAAATCGTGAAATCAGACTTGCCATCAAAGGGTTTGATGGACGACTCATCTCCTGCTTCGACCCTCCCTTTGCCGTTCACTATTGCAAAGTATCCAAATATGGCTCTGATATCACTTATAATGGTAAGCGCCTTTTAGATCCTTACTGGTACTTTGTGAAATAAGCAAAGAATAAAACTGGACACAGAACACAGCAGAATTTTATAGTGGTTCGGCCACTTAGTGATCTCTCTTGAGAGACTCACCAGAACACTGAAGAATTTAGGTTTACAAAATCTTGTTGCAAAACCCTCTGCCTTCCCTGTCTTTATCTTATCTCTCTATCACTCTTGATTCTCTAGGTTTTCTCTCACTTAGAGAATTCCCTGCAGCTCCCTTTTATAGGGGCTGCTGATACAATAATATCTTAGAATTCCTAACCCTGACAGACAAATCTTCACATAATCTAAAAAAGATTACTTTCCTAGAACTTCTAGAAAAACTTCTTTCCTTTTCTGACTTATATTTGTCTGCTGAATCCTAAATGTTAGATTGTATCAACGAGTCCAAACACAACATCCTAATACATGTTGTATCAGCAGCTCGTATTCAGTATAAATAGGAGCTGCAAGGGGTTTTCTAAGGTGAGGACAGTTACATAGAAGTTGGGGATTGCATCACAATTGAGAGAATCCTTACCTGAAACGAGTATGGTGATGAAGTGCTCGTATGAAGCTGGTAAAGATGGTTAGCAACATGACTGCATTGTCCTCATCTTCAAATGGCACATCCACCTCAACACAACTCTGAAACTTATTCAGATGTTCCTACAGATCCCCGCCTTCTTCCCTCTGAAGATGAAAGAGTTTCTCCTTTAAAAAGAGTTTATCCGCGTCAGCCTTCTTGAGGGTGTTAGCCTCCTTGACCTTGTCCAATGTCTTGTTGCTGTCCATATTCTCACCAATATGACACTTAACCGCATAAACCTTCTCAAGATAATCCCAAGTCTCTTTGCTGCTTATGTTGTCATCTCCATCAGCCACTACACGACCTAGTACATGATCTTCAAAATGCAACTCTATTGTACTTGCCTTGTCCATCTTTTGCCAAACCTTATCTGCCTTATCAACTGCCTTGTTCTCTAACCCGAGAACGAACTTGTACAAATCTTATAGAATCAAGACACTTTTTAGAAGAAACAAACTTTTATTGAAACAAAAGCACAGAACAAGAACAAGGATGGGGACAAGGAGTCCTCTAGAAAGAAAAGAGGGCAACTAGGACTAACAGCATAACAGTTCAATCTTGAATCTAAAGCTTGACCTAAAGAAGTAAGCTCCAGCAGCTTCCCAGTTAATAGGAAGAATATAATCCTTGAAATCCTTCGAAGTATAAGCCCATGAAGATGCCCAAAACTTGACTCTCCCACATGACTTCCCTCTCTACCCCTTTATAGGTTTCTAATAATCTTCTATTTCTTTCCATCCACACCACCCAGATTACCACTTTTTTGGCTTTACCAAGTGCTGAAGGATTTTTTTTGAACAAGTCATTCCTATCTGGTGGAGCTGTCCAAACCAATTTTGCCTCCCTAAATAACTTCTTCCATAAAAAATTAGTAACATCACAATACAGAAAAACATGATCAACACTTTCCTCTTGAGCTTTGCACAAAATACATCAGTGAGGGGAAAAATATTGTGGTTTAGCGCCCTAGGATCTCTTATGATCTTTACTGGTACATTATACGATTTAAGCAAAGCTATAGGATAGATGAACTTGGAGAACAGAACACAACACGCCAATTTTTATAGTGGTTCAGCCACAATCCTGGCTTAAGTCTACTAACAACACTGGAGAATAACAACTTGATTACAAGTACTTATTGAAATTCCTATGTTAATCCCCAATTCCCTGCTAGATCTCTATATCACTCTTGGCTCCCGGTTTTCTGTGTAATCTGTCATCTTAGAAAACCCCTTGCATCTCCTATTTATGCTGAATAGGAGCTGCTGATACAACATGGTTTATGATTCCTAAACCTAATAGACATAAATCTATTACAAATCCTAATAGAATCTTGAAAGACTAACTTTTCTAAAACTTATAGAAAAGGTACATCGCTGTCTCCTTTCCATTCTACTTGGATTTACCTGCTGAATCCTAACTCTATATTGTATCAGTGAGCCAAAAACACAACAATCCCCACCTTGGTGAGTTGATACCAAATGCTTGAACTTCTCCATGGCAATGGTCCTGGTCAAACAATCTGAAACATTCTCCCTTGAATGTGTTTCTTCTTCAGTTGTTATCTTCCTTGAGTTGATCCAATCTTCACTGCAATGACCACAAACCTCAACATGCTTCATTCCTTGAAACACTTGATTCCTTGTCAAAATGATGACACCATTCTTCATCACAACTTGTTGAATCCTAAACTCAGTCATTAACCCATTAAGCCATAACGCCTTTGCAGAAGCTTTTGTTAGTGCCATGCAATCTTCTTCAATGGTAGACAATATCTCAGCTGATTTTATAGTTTCTCTACAACGTCCTGAACCTTCAACACAAGTAAATCCATTACTTGTTGTAGATATTCTATAGTTTCTCTACAACGCCTTGAACCTTCAAGACAAGTAAATCCATTACTTGCAGATATTCCTTTGCCTAAGTATACTGCCAAATCTGAACTCATGACCAACAATGCATGCTTGTTCTTGTTGTCTTTCAAACAGAAATCCATGCTCCTTAGTGTCTCTCAAGTAAATTAGAATCCACGCCGCTGCTTGCCAGTGTCGTCCACCCGGATTCATCATGTACTTTGACACAAAACTTGATGCTTGAGCTGTCACATCCCGATCCTAGAATTATTGTACGGTTGGTTACTTTGGTCTTTTACCATTTAAAGTGACCGTTTAACCGTACAATGATCGTAAAGTTGACTTTTCTTTAAGTCAAGAATTTGGGAAAACTTCCTTCTTAAAAATTGTAGAGGGCGTCGTTACGAGTTCGTGGACACGTAGCACGCTCAAATCGGAGTTCGTATGAGAAAGTTATAAACAAAAGTATAAAGTTATTGTGTGGTAAAATGGCTATATATAGGAGTTACCGGGGTGAAAAATCAGATTTTTCACCCAGCCCTTCTCTCCCCTGACGGAAAAGTTGTCGGATTTTGCGCGCGCCACAGCGTCGCCGTCCGGCCAACTCTCGCCGCCGCACCGGTCTCAAAAGCTCGGTCTCCGAGTCTACTTCATTCCTAGGTAAGTTTTTCGACCTAACTCGCCGTAAATCGGGAGAAATTACGATTTGTTCTTTGAGTGTACAATGTTTATTCTTGATCGAATTTCTCCCTCCCTAGATCACCATTTGTTGAGTTCTTTATATGTTTAGGATGAGTTTTAGGAGTACTATGATCCCCTAGAATTTAGTAGCTTGATTCGAAGTGTGTAGGGAGAATTGAAGGATTGAAGTTTTGAATTGGAATTTTTTCGGGCTTACTGTTCATCACGTTTTTGACCTTGTTAGAGGCCGAATTGGCCTTCGAGTTGAACTAGAAAGTTGTTCCAAATGACGGGACGAAACTACTGGTGAAATTTGGTGGCGATCGGAGGTCGCCGGAATTTCTGCCGGCGACTGCCACTTTTTGGGCAGTTTTTCATGCCCATTAAAAAAGTACATATTGTGAGGAGTCTATGGTTTAAATTTGGTAATTTTTGGAGGAGTTTTGGTTAGGTTTTGGAATTTTCTAGTTTAGTATTATTGGCGGATAATTAAATATTATTCTGACCATCGATTATTGTCGGATAAGGTTTAAGAATTATTTTAAGGACTCCTAACTTATTGGAAGGTCGGAGATTTTTTAGTTGACAATTTAAGAAATGTGTAGCCGATGAGCGAACTGTACGCTTTTAAATGTGTATGCTTATGCTATTTAATTATTATTCTTGCGTCCAGAAAATTAATATTAATTATGGAACAGGACGCGAAGAGGTTCGTGTTGGCTTGAGCGGAATTCGGGTTTTCGTCAGGCTAAGGCCTCAATCTGTGAGTTGACCTTTTATTTTAAATTTAATGCATGCAATAGATTCTATTTAGTTTCTCCTTTATTTATGAATTTCCTCCATTTTAAGTTTTATGGTGATTTTGGGAAAATGGGAATTTAATACTTTTTAAAGATAAGTGAGCCGGGGATGAGGTTCCACCTTTCTCATGATTTTAAGGATTTTCCCGGAATATGATTTTTAATTGTATCACCATTTTGGGTTATGGAGGGGGATTATTTTAAAAAGGGAAAACTTGGCTCTTGGATTTAACGATTTTAAAGTAAAGTCAGAGAACCGGTTTCGGGTTCCTGGAAATGTTTTAAATCCAATGTATTTGGGGTAAAATCATGGGAGTTGACTTGGTTTTCGATTTATTTTACCACGAGGTTTTAAAGGATTTTTTCAAGGATATGGTTATATGTATTGCATGCTAGCATGGACCCTCTCCTAATGGAGATGGTACCCTCTCTGGATAGTAGCTGATCAGACCCTCTTCGGTGGTAGCTGGTCAGTAGGACCCTTCCGGATAGAGCAGGTCAGGACCCTCTTCGTTGGTAGCTGGTCGGTTGGACCCTCTTGAGTAGAGCGGGTCATGGGACCCTCTCCGATGAGCTGATCAATAGATCATCTCGTGGTAGAGCGGGTCAGAAATTATTTAAGCTAAGGGAATTATTTAATGATTTATCTATTCATTTTCTATGAATTGCGTGCATGTGAAGTTTGAAAAATCAAAGGGAAAGCATGAAAAGATTTTTACCTTTTCATATTTGATTTTCGGCCACTCACGTTAATATTGTTTTTAAATGTTTTCCCTTGGGCCCTTCGTTTTCAAATGTCCAGTGTTGCAGGGTTCCTGAGAGGAGGTCGCGCGTACTGAAGTCGAGGCATAGCTAATTAATCCGTTGTTGCTCACTTAGTGTTTTAGGTATAACTTCCATATAGTCTGCTCTGATTACCCCAACTTAGATAGTTGAATAGAATAGTAAAGTGTAGTTGTGACTTAGGGAGCAGGATGACTCCAGTTCATGGAAGTGCTGAAAGTTGGTTGGTAGGAAGGGTTGTTCATTTGAAGGGGGTTTCGGTAAGAAGTTCCCTTGAGTTGGTCCTCGCAGGATTTACTTCGGATTAAAGGGGTTTTAACCCGGGGTGGGTCCTGACATGAGCTGAACCTTGTCTTGTTCAGATTCTAGCCATAAGACATCACACTGCTCTTGCATATGACACTTGCGTCATCATCTCATCCAACTTAACTGTAGATGATCCTGCACACTAAACTGAAAGTGTGCTACTACTGGAGTAGACACGGGTTCAGTCACTAACCATAACTTTACCGCTTCTCTGTCCCTCATCTTCACTTCTAGGATCTGTTGTGCAGCCTCTGGTCCCTTAATGTCAAATTCCCCTCTTAGTTGTGTCTCCAACTTTGGAATTATAGACACATCCTGACGTGTAGTTAACACATCACTTGATAGTAAAACCATATTATCTTTGAACACATGATGATAAACGTATCCCTCTCTGCTAGTGAGATCTGATCATACTCTACTCGTCACTTGATAGTAAAACCATACTATCCTTGAACACATGATGATAAACGTATCTCTCTGCTGGTGAGATCTGATCATACTCAACCTTGTCTTTATGTTTATACTTAGCCAATACTCGAGCCTTGAATCTCATGGCTTCCTTATCATGCATTCATTCTTTTTTCCTATAAACCCATTTACATCCAACCTTTTGTCTATCTTTGGGCTTAGGAACCAACTCCTAAATCAAGTCCTTCTGTATGGACTTCTTCTGTTCTAACATAGCTATCATCCAACTTTCTTGTACATATCTTGCTATAGCTTCCTGATACGTGGTTGGATCTCCTGAACTAAAACTTAGAGCATACTTGTCCAATGTTATGCTTCTCTGGAACTCCTGCTCAAGTGACTGACGAATTGAGTCATAAGTTCGTAGTGCTAATTGCTCCACTTGAGCTAGTATTAGTGATTGTTGTTGCCGCTCTAAGACTTCTTCCTCCATAACCCTTTTATCATGCTCCTCTTGCTCAATTTGCTCCACCTGAGCTGGAGTTTCTTCCATGATCACTTTGGTTGGAGGAACTACTGTTGCTTTATTTACAACATCAACATCAGTCTTCTTCACCCCATTTGTCTCTATTTCATTAAACAACTTGATCTTCTCATCATTGATGACATATCTACTTAGAACCCTTTCCTTGCTGACAGTATTTTGTAACTTGCAGCCCTCAATTCATTTCTTAATAACTAGAAAATTTGGCTTGAGTTTGGTCTGCTCTTTGCTCGAAATATGAGCATATGCACTGCTACCAAACATCCTCAAGTTAAAATAGTCAGCTGGTTCTCCAGACCATACCTCCTCTGCACACTTGAAGTTTAAGACATTTGATGGTGACCGATTAACCAAATAACACGCATGGTTAACTCCTTCCCAAAACGTGTCCGGTAATCCACCATGCAGCCGCACGCCTCTTTCTCTCTTAAAGAGAGTTTTCTTCATCCTTCTAGCAGCCATGTCTTCCTGGATATTATCTTTCACCATGATGCATTTTGTGATTCAAACCTTGTAAAATTGCAAGAACCTGTTCATTCTATATTTACTGCCACTGTTACTTCTTAAATATATGATTTTTCTTCCTCTTATATTTCCTACTTTGCTTTTCCCTTGACCTTGAAGAGAACCTCGGATTTCTCTTTCATAAAGCAAGCCCAAATCTTCCTCGAAAATTCACCTAGAAAAGTAACAAAGTACTGGAAGCCTCTCGTACACCTTACTAGTGTTGATCCAGGAATCTTTTGTTCTTCTCACAGTCTACCAACTTGAATGTCACCTTCTGCTTCCCATGACTACCATCCTTGTAGAAAACATTGACACCTTCTGTCTTGCTTTCCCTTTAGTGTTCTTGCATCCCTATTTGACTCATGCACCTTTGGCCTTGCTGCCAGTGCTCAGTCTTGTCATTTCATTCAGCAGATTTTGCAACTCTAACAATTATGGTAGTCCCTTGAAACTTGTACACGTTAGGTTGAATGTCGCCTTTCATCACAACAAGTGATCCCTTGATAACTCTCAATCTTCCTTCATTAGAGCTATTCTTATATCCGGCCTTGTCCAAAGTACCCAAAGATATCAAGTTCTTCCTTAACTTAGGAATATATCTGGCATTCTCCAACTTTCTAACAACTCCATCATGCATCTGATTTTCATTGATCTAATACCTAAGAATATATCTGAAAACTTCTTCGCTGCTACTCTCCTCCAATGTGTCAAACCATTCTCGGATTGCACACCGGTATCCAAAATCCAATCTCTGGAAGCGTTAGAGCTGGACGTTACCACAAGTTCACAATCATCTTCATTGTTGATGACTATGCTGGTTGTGCTTGAACTTCTTGCCGTCACCCTTGCTTCCATCCTTTCTTTGTAGTTTCTTTTCAAGTGGTATGCAATACCACATCTGAAACAACCTTCTTTGTTCTTGGATTTTGTTGTACCCTTGCTGCCAGATTTATCCTCCTTACTCGTCAAATGACCTGCCTCCTTGCCCTTGTCATAAAGGCCTCCTTGAGAACTCTCGGTCATGTTACTCGTCTTAATGTAAGATTGAATAGCTTCGGTAATCTCATCGTACTTGAAAGAATCCATACTCGAAACAAGTGTAGTGATAAACTGCTCGTATGAAATTGGTAAAGATGTTAGCAGCATAACTGCTTTGTCCTCATCTTCAAATCTCACATCCACCTTCGATAAATTGGTAACACAACTCTGAAACTTATTCAGATGTTCTTGTAGATACTCGTCTTCTTCCATACGAAGACTAAAGAGTTCCTCCTTTAAAAAAGTTTATCCGCGTCAGCCTCTTTAACATGGACTGTGTCAGCCGCCTTGACATTGTTTGTGATAGCCTCCTTGACATTGTCTGTGATAGCCTCCTTGACATTGTCCAATGTCTTGTTGTTGTCCATATTCTCACCAATATGACATTTACTTGCATCTCTTTGCTGCTCAAGTTGTCACCTCTATCAGCCACTACACGACCCAGTACATGATCTGCAAGAAACAACTTTATTGTACTTCTTGCCTTGTCCATCTTCTGCCATACCTTATCTGCCATACCAACTGTCGTATTCTCTAACCCAGCCTCGTACAGATCTTGTAGAATCAGGACACTCTTCATCTTCCTCTGCCATAGCGTGAAGTCTTCTTTGCCTCTCGCATCTTCTGCTTCAACTAGGTCTTTGCTGCCCTCCATCGCAACACTTATTGTGGTTTAGCGCCCTAGAATCTCTTCTGGTCTTTACTGGTACATTATACGATTTAAGCAAAGCTGTAGGATAAATGAACTTGGAGAACAGAACACAACACACCAATTTTTATAATGGTTCAACCACAATCTTGGCTTAAGTCCACTAACGTCATCTCTCTTGAGAGATCACTAGCACTATGGAGAATAACAACTTGATTACAAGTACGTATTGAAATCCCTATGTTAATCCCCAACTCCCTGCTAGATCTCTCTATCACCCTTGGCTCCCGGTTTTCTGTGTAATATGTCCTCATCTTAGAAAACCCCTTGCAGCTCCTATTTATACTGAATAGGAGCTGCTGATACAACATGGTTTAGGATTCCTAAACCTAATAGACATAAATATATTACAAATCCTAATAGAATCTTGAAAGACTAACTTTCCTATAACTTATAAAAAAGCTACAACGCTGTCCCTTTCCATTCTATACTTGGATTTACCTGCTGAATCCTAACTTCAGATTGTATCAATGAGCCAAACAACACAACAAAAAACATGGTCTTCTCCTTTGACTGTCACAAGTGTTTGTCCTCCCATGTGCCACATTCCAAACCCAGAATTTTCACCTTAGTAGGGGCCTTGAAGCTCAAAATGAGCTTTGCAGGCTCAAAGAGTGGATATGTTCCACACCTAACTAAGAAACTATGAAAAGATTTGCAAGAAAAATTCCCACTAGACTCAAGCTTCTCTCTTTTCATCCAGTTTGGATTCGACTAATTGAACATTTCTTAACTTAACCGTCAGCAAGGCAAATTCCTCAATTTTCAGGTCATTTAAGTTTCTTCTAAAACCAAAATCCCAATTCAACGGAAAACTTGCATGAACAATCAATCTTTCCACCACTTAATTGACATATCTCGAAAGCCTAAACAACCTTGGAAATCAGAGACTCAAGGCTGATCCTTAAGCCAAGAATCTTTCCAGAACCTCACCCTTTTGCCATTTCCCACAACTAATTTGTGACACTGGGAGAAAGTGCTTAAACCAGCTGAAATATGTTTCTAAGGGCTTCAACTTGATCCACCCACAACTAGTTTAGAATCCTATCCATTCTCATCATACTCGTATTTAGTTCTTATCACAGCGTGCCACATGGATTCTCTCTCCGAAGGAAATCTCCAAAGCCACTTTCCTAGAAACTACCTATTTCTTGCTATTAAGTTTCCAATCCCAGTCCTCTTTCTCTACTTTTCGAAACAATCTCCCAGCGAATCAAATGTCTTTCTTACCCTCCAACTCCGTCCCAATAGAAATTTTTCAGAAGAGATTCTAATCTCTTTGCCACTCCCACCAGAATTTGGAAAAGAGATAAATAATAAGTTGGAAGGCTGCTTAGAACTGCTTGGATCAAGGTCAACCTACCTCTCGATAGGAAAGCTTTTTTCCAACCCTCCAATCTCTTCTCGATTTTCCAAAATAAGGCTTTTTGGGTTGCCACCTAAAGGAAGGCCAAGGTATTTCATAGGCCAAGTTCCAACTTCACATCCTTGTTCATCAACTAGACTTTCTAATCTCTCAACCTCTGTGTTTATTCCAACTAGGGAACATTTAGATTTGTTGATTTTCATACCTGAAAGCAAACAAAAGCATTCTAAAACACTGTTTAGGTTGTTCCAGGACTGGTCACCATCTTTCAAAAAGAAGATTGTATCATCCGCAAATTGGAAACGAGTAATTTCAACATCTTCCCTCCCAACTACCAGTCCTTCAATCAGTTTGAAATCTCTCGCCCTCTCCATAAGTCTATTGAAGACATCCACCACTAGAGTAAATAGAAAAGGTGATAAGGGGTCGCCTTGTCTTATTCCTCGAGAAGCTCCAAATTTACCCCTTGGTCTCCCATTTATCAAAATAGAGAAATTTGCCGACCGCAGGCAACCTCCTACCCATTTCCTCCATCTTTCTCCAAAACCTTTGCTTTCCATAACATAATCCAAGAAATTCCACTCTACATGATCATATGCTTTTTCAAAATCAATTTTAAAAACCAGCCCCTTCCTCTTTTTCTTCCTTGTCTCATCAACTACTTCATTAGCCACCAAAGGTGCGTCTAGAATTTGCTTCCCTTTAATGAACACCCCTTGGACTGAGGAAATCGTTTCGCTTAAAACCTCTCTCAACCTCCAAGCTAAGACATTTGCAATAATCTTGTACAAACTTGTTATCAAACTAATGGGCATGTAGTCCCCCACTTTTAAAGAGTTGGCTTTCTTTGGTACAAGGCAAATGTACGTCTCATTTGTCACCTTATTCACCACTCTGTTTTTGTGGACTTCAGCCAAGACATCCAATACCTCTCTCTTGATAATTTCCCAATATCTTTGCAGGGCTGCAGATGAAAACCCATCTAGACCTGGAGATTTATCAGTGCCACACTCAAACACAGCCCTTTTAACTTCTTCAAACGGTCTCTCCGGCCAAATTGCCTTTTCTGCAGCTACAGGGTTCTGATGGAGGCCTTCAATTCTGAAACTTATTTCCTCTTGACTTGAATAAAGATTCTTGTAATAGCCAATTATTTCTTCCTCTATTAAGGATTCATCTTCAATTACATTGCCATTACTTAGTTCTATCCTTTCAATTAAATTTCTTTTCCTTCTGCCATTGACTAGCTTATGGAAAAATCTGGTATTTTATTCTCCTCCTTTAGCCCAAGACAACTTAGCTCTTTGCTTCCAATAAGTCTCTTCTCTCACTGCCAACTCCAAACACCCTCTTAACTGTTCCCTCTCCCTTTTTTTATCGCACATTTGCCTGCCCTTCTTTCTTCATCATCCAGCTCACTTATTCTTGCTTCCACCTCTTTCTTTTCTTTCCCAATGTCACCAAAAGTCTCTACTCCATGTCCTCAGCTTACTATTCATGACCTTGAGCTTTCTCATGAATCTAAAGCCTTCCCAACCATCACAGTTTACTTCTTCCCACCATTTTTTAAAATTTTCTTTCAAGGAAGGATGTAACAACCACATTCTCAAACCTAAAAGGTGTAGAGCCTCATTTGGCAGCTGTGTAGAGCAAAATAGGGCAGTGATCAGATGTTACCCTCGTAAGAGCCAATTGTCTTGAGTTTGAAAACATCAACTCCCAATCTGTAGAATACAAGAATCTATCAAGTCTGCACCAAATCTCATTCTCCCTTAGATTAGACCTTGTGAACTCTGCTCTTTGAAGACTTGGACCACAGAGATTTGTCTCCCGGATAAAGTCATTGAACCCCCGCATGCTTCGGGATATTCTGCCCCCACTTGACTTTTAAGAAGGGAATCGGACTACATTAAAATCCCCACCTAGGCACCACTTACGTCTACATAACCCAAACAACCCTGGTAGTTCCTCCCAAAATTGTACTCTTTCTCTGTATCTGTTTGGTCCATAAATTCCTGAAAGCCACCAATCCAAACCATCGACTCCAATCTTTATCGATATAGAGTAAACCCTGATAACCGATTCAATCACAGAAACACATTTAATATTCCAGACTATCACCACACCACCAGATCTGTCTCAAGATGGGATTGCTACCCACTCTTTGTACCGTGCACCCCAAATGCTGCTAATTAGCCTTTGATCAATTTCACCCTTATTTGTTTCCTGTAAGATTACTATATCAGCCCCACTTTACATCAGCATGTTTTTTATCACCCTTCTTTTATTCTTACTTCCCAACCCTCTTACATTCCAACTTAGAATCTTCATTTAAAACCTGTGTTCCCTCAATTCGACGTTGTCAAATGACTTCAAAATTGTCGAATCCCTCTTATCCTTTGCATCAGGATTATTCTTGCTCTATTGTTTTTCCTTGCATACACCATCTTCATTGGAGCTAAGAACTTTCCGAATTTTCCTATTGGTTGTAGGCCTGTGAAATTCCTTTGAGAATGGAGTGAGAAACCGTTGGCCGGTCATATTCCTTCCTTTCTCTATAATTCTTGGGTATCGGATGACCTTCCTTCCCCACTCGCATAACTTCTCCATTTTCCACAGGAGCATCTGTTACAACATTGTTTGTCTCTTAGACAAAAAGACCCTTCCCATCTTCCACACTTCCTTCTGCTTGAGTCGATGCTAGATCGCTACTGGTTGTCTGCCCTTCCATAAAATCTCCTAAACTGAAGCCTAGATCTTCCAACAGGTTCCTATCTTCTATTCCTTCATGGGAGGAAAATTCTGCATCACTGCAATCGTCTTCCAAGCTACCTGATCCAATCAAATCATCTAAAGCAAAATCTGCATCAAAGTTTTCCTCCCCTTCTTTTTCAGGCAAATTTTCTACTTGGTTTGAAATCCATTGTCTTTCTTCCTTTTCCACTTCTTCGAAGGGAAACTTTATTTCCTCCAACCTCTTTTTTAAGACATGGAAGCATTTCTCTTGTTCATCTTCAGCTTCAACTTCTTCAAATTCATCTTCCTCTTCTTTTAACACTGAATCCTAACATGCACTTTTGTCTTTAAAGGATTGTTCAGTTTGTAAAGATCTTCTACTTCCAAACTCTTCAGGCTTCAATACCTTAAATGAAGTTTGGGATTCAAACTTGGGAACCCATCCAACCCAGCTGACCAATTGCTGCCTTTTCTCATATCACCTTCACTCACAAACTCCTGCCTTGCTTACCCTTGTCTTCATTAAAACTTTTAGATGGACCTCTCTTTCTAGAGGAAGCTGTTTGAGTGCAACAAACTGCTTTCACTTCTTGAGGCTCTAAATCTCCTGAATTAAGAGGGGCTTTTTCGAAACCAGGAAACAATTGATGCAGCATATTAAAACTTGACTTTGAGCCCAATAAAGGTGTTGGGCCAACTTGCCCAATTCTCAATGAGCTGTCATTAATGTTCTTTTTCAGAGACTGCGCTCCAGCAGTAATTAAAGTACCCTGCATGCTTAACCGATTGCTATTCTCAATATATATCCTCTCCCCTTCCAAAGTTGACTTCTCCTAAGAAATCTTTGCAGCTTCCAAAGCATTTTCAAAGTCACTATTAGAGACCTCTTGCCTCATCATTAAGAGGGATCCACTTGTCACAACAGCCTTAAATGAATCAACTTCTGGCAACTTGGAGCTCACCGGAAACCGTCCTGCACCACCCTTTTGCCTGTATTTCCGACCACCCCGTCTTCAATAATGCAACTCCCTTTATCTCTGTCAATTTCTTTTTACATAGAAAGTGGAATTGTAGTTCCTTCCTCCTTACCTTGGCAGGTTGAATTGCTGGTAAAATTGACTAAATACGAACAACGTATGATTGGCTACCTTCAGTCAACTTCACCAGTTCCAGCAGAAAGCCGTTCTCATTCCCTTTGACTCTGATTCGAGCTTCAAACAGGTGCTTTAAACCAACTGTCCTGTAATCAACTTCAAGCAGACCGCCACAAATATCACTCATCTTTTTGAAATGTTTATGTGACCACCAATGAAGTGGAACCTCCATAGCTCACCACCTTCGGGTTGTTTGACAACCTTGTGCCCAATCAAAAGGAAAGATCTCCAGATGCCCCATTGACGGAACATTTATGTGACTAATTATCTGTTCTGCTCTATTGTTTTGATAAGGATTTTATTGTATCCTCCAAGTTCTGCACCTCAGGACTTCCTTGTTTCGTGAGACAACAGTTGCTTTCTAACTGGGTGTTTGGAGACTGATTCTCTGTGCTTGGACCACCATGAAGTCTTCTTTGCCTCTTAAAGGCTTGATAAATGATCTCACATCTTCTGCTTCGACTATGCCTTTGCTGCCTTCCATCGCAAAGTACCAGAGCCGAAGCTCTGATACCACTTATTGTGGTTTAGGGCCCTAGGATCTTTTCTGATCTTTACTGGTACTTTATACGATTTAAGCAAAGCTATAAGATAGATGAACTTGAAGAACAGAAACACAGCACACCAATTCTTATAGTGTTTCAGCCAAAATCCTGGCTCACGTCCACTTATATGATCTCTCAAGAGATCACTAGCACTATAGAGAATAACAACTTGATTACAAGTACCTACTGAAATCCTTATGCTAATTCCCAACTCCTTGCTAGATCTCTCTATCACCATTGTCTCCTGGTTTTCCGTGTTATCTATATCTTAACCCTACAAAACCCCTGCAGCTCCTATCTATACTGAATAGGGGCTGCTGATAAAATTATGTTTAGGACTCCTAAACCTAGTAGGCAAATCGTAACAGAATCTTGAAAGTTTACTTTCCTAGAACTTATAGAAAATCCTTTCCTTTCTGAAATTAGATTCACCTGCTGAATCCTAACTTCCAAATCATATCAACGAGCCAAAAACACAACACCATCATGTGCCATAGCCTTCCAAAAATAACTCATGAATCAAACATCACGATCAAACACGGTAGTTTTAGGCAAACCGTGCAACCGAACAACCTTATCCAGGAAAAGCTTGGCCACCTCAGATGCGTCAAATGTCTTAGAGCAAGGAAGAAAGTGAGCCATTTTAGAAAACCGGTCCACAACCACAAATATGGAATCATGTTCCTGCAGTCTTAGGCAGCCCAAGCACAAAATCCATGCTAATATCTTGCCAAGGAGTATGTGGTACAGGTAACGGGGTGTATACCTTGTGTTTTGCCTCTTGCGCTTTGCCAGTTGACATGTACGGCAGCGTTTAACAATTTTAGCCACAACGTGCTTAAGACTAGACCAAAAGAATCGATCCTCCACAAGTCTAATAGTCTTGTCTCTTCCAAAATGACCAGCAACCCCACCAGCATGTGAGGAATACAAAGTTTGGTTCCTTTAAAAAGAATCCCTTCTTGAAGAACAAACTCGGTGCTTTTGGATTGCTTTTTTTTCTAAGATAGCTGCATATACACTCCCAAAATCTGGACAACTCAAATATTCTTCTTTCAGATAATCGAAACCAGCCACTTCCACACTGATCTTGTGTAAGTGAATTCCTGCGGCTAAGAGCATCTACCACCTTATTCTCCATTCCAGACTTATGTTTCAGCACAAAATTGTACTCTTGAATAAATTCAGCCCACTTTGCATGTCTTGGGTTTAGTTTCTTCTGAGAATTGAGATAACGCAGTGTCATGATCAGAAAATAAGACACTCTTGTGGCAGCAAATAATGTCTCCAATAACGCAGAGACTGGACCGCTGCAAAAAAGCTTCATTAAGCACTTCTAGCTTTGACCTTCTCAGGATCAGCTTTAACTCCTTTTGACGACACAACAAATCCCAAAAACACAACTTCATTAAGCACTTCTAGAGGTTTGCAAACAACTTCTCTGTTCTAAGAACTGAGCAGACTTGCTTCAAGTGATCAAGGTGCTCCTCTTGGGATTTACTATAAATGAGGATATCATCAAAATAGACAACCAGAACTTATCCATGTATGGCCTTAAAACTTGTGTCACAACTCATGAATGTGCTGGGTGCGTTAGTTTGCCCAAATGGCATGACTAACCGTTCATACAAATCATCCTTTGTTTTGAAGGCATGCATCACCTGGTCAGATGCGAATCTGGTGATAACCACTCTTCAAATCAATCTTAGAAAGATTGTAGCTCCTGCCATCATGTCCAGCATGTCATCAAGTCTCGGTATGGGAAACCGATATTTGACTGTTGACACACATTCTCCAGGAACCATCCTTTGGTGTGAGCTGGGCAGGAACAACACGGGCTGAGACTCTCGAATGAATCCATTTGCAAGAAGCTCATCCACTTGCCTCTTTAATTCTGCATGCTAGGTTGGATTCATCCGATAATGTGGTAAATTAGGTAATGTAGCTCCTGGAACCAGATCAATAGCATGTTGGATATCCCAGAGATACTAAATTGGGTAATATGTTACAAGTACTTATTAATACTTAATAGAGTAGAAATCACTATAAAATTATGAAACTCTTTCTTTTTCTTACAAATTTATATTCAAATTTTTTTATCTAGATAAGGCTCGTCCCGTCCCAACCAGGACAGGGCCCGGGTGGGATGAAAACTAAAAATGCAAATCCCGTCCAGTTTTCAATGTCTAGGACAGGACGTGGGATTAGCTCTATCCAGTCCCATCCCGTCCCATGCCCACCCCAGTAATGAGTAACGTTTTAAACAAAGTCTCACTTTCAATTCTGCACAAATGCTCTAGAATCTATGCTTCATCTCTTTTGTGACTGTCCAAGGGCTAAACAGGTGTGACATTCTTTTGATATTCCTACTAATATGTTAGCTACTTTCACCTTAAATTGGGATGATTGAGTCTTTGCTAGTCTGCTACAAAAAGGTGATCATAAATCTACTTCATACTTTGTTCAGTTGTTGTTATTGGTTTTATGCGAATATTCATTATCCTAGCTTATAGGCCTTGGGTGCATATAAGAATGAAGAATCTCCGCACGCTTCGGTTAGTAGCATTCTAATACTTTATAAGGAATTGACCAGTGGGAATTGCGGTAGAAAACATAATAACAAAACATATATGGAGTTCGGGTCTCCTTTGATGCTACAAATACACGGGATTCAGTGTACCGTGTCTGTTGACTTTGTGTTAAATGTATGCAGCAGGTATGCATGTGGGCGCCATGAGTATCATTTGTTGGGTTTCCAGCCCATGTGTTTTTTCTAAGGTGTTTTGTCTTAGAGTATGGTGTTCCAATAAGGAAGGAAATCCTTGGTGAAGATGGTATACATGTAATCCTTGTTGATTACAGAGAAGGAGGAGGCATTGTTGTCTACCACTAATAGGATTAGGATTCCTATTTGGTGAAGAGATCTGATATCCTTATGGCTATATAAGGATGAGGTCAGCTCTAGTTTATGTATTACAGAGGAAAAGAGCAAAGTGTGTTCCATTCTCGGTTAGAGGGTGAGAGATAGGGCAGAGAGGAGAGAGATAGAAAGAGAAGAGTCCTTGTTTTCTTATTCATTCTTGTATATCCATTATTAATATAGTGGAGAAGAGTGTTTTTTCTGCCGTGGACGTAAGCAAACATTTTTGCTGAACCACCTTAAATTCTGTGTTCTTTGTGTCTTTTATATGTGGTTGTTTCTCTTGGTTTGCTGTGTTCCCTTGGGGTTCCTTGACACACTTAATTGGCCGATATCACAACATCATTTACTGTAGTTTCTAATTCCCCCTTTTTATAAACAGGTTTGCTTTCTTTTAGTGTTTAACTTATCTAGTACTTTTGCAGGGCACGGGGTCACTCTAAAGGTGTTGAGATAGAGGGCGAAGATGCTTGGCAATTCATAGCTGGGCTTGCTGAGAATATTGGGCTTGAGAATGTTCGTGCTGGAAGAATTGTGTCTGCTGCTGTGGCTGCACGTACACGTTCATGCTTTTTGCAGGCCTGGGTAATTTTCCCATGTTTGCTATTTATACCGTGGTCCTGTCATATACTAGTGGGATGTACGGACACAATAGGGAGTCACTTTGACATCATATTATTGCATAAGATTGCGTAGAAACTAGGTGAGAGTACAATTAAGAGGAGAGAGTTGAACAAGTTTTTTGAGAGGATTGATTCGTGAAGTGATAGGCTTATGCTTTTCACAGAAGAAAATTTTTTTCAACAGTTTTTTAACAATGCAATCTCTTTCCTCGCGGTCACAATTGCATCATTTCCATGAATGCACTGCCGGAATCAGTAGTTTGGCCGACGAAATTTTCGTCGACCTGTTAGCCAAATTCGTCGACTAAGATGTCGTCAGCAAAGACTCGTCGGCTATGACTTTAGCCGACGAAATAAAAGTGGTCGTCGGCTATAGTTTCACACTTAGCCGATGACTTATTTTTTTTATTTTTTGTCGGCTAAAGTAAGACTGAAGCCGACGAAATAAATTGTCGTCAGCCTCAACCTAAGACTTTGACCGACGAACTATAAATATTTCGTCGGCCAATTTAAAAAATTATAGTTGACGAAATGTACTATAAGTCGTCGGCTAAATATTTTAAAAAAGATGAAAAATTAAAATAATATAGCCGACGAAATATAATACATTTCGTCGGCTAAAATACTACTATAGCCGACGAATTAAGCCATATGTCGTCGTCTAAACTTTGAAAAAAAATACTATAGCCGACAAATTATGGTAAATTTCGTCGGCTATAGTACTTTTTATACTAAAAAAACCACAAAATTTCTAAATTGCCATCCAAGCAAGCTACAAATTACACAAACAATTTCATATAACAAACAATGTACACCATCAAAAGTAGTCTAAACGTTTTGCATTAAATTATTAATATAAATTGTTCATAAACCCATAAAACTAAATAAATCTATATCATCTAAATCTATATCAGCGCCAGTAGGAGGTTGTTGTTGAGGAGGTTGCGACGGTTGAGGTAGGGGAATAGGTATAGGCATGGGCGGAGGCGGAAGTCCCTGAAGCTGGGCAGCTGAAAAATCTTGCAAGTACTGGAACATTTTAACTTGTACATTTTATTGTCCCGAATGTTTACACACCAGACTATATTTCATGCGTAGCCTGAAGGATACTTCACAAAACTCATCATCTGAAAATTACGTTCTTCTGGTCAGGCTTCACGGTGTAAGGAGCTTGAGGCATTTTTTTCTTCCCTTCTTTCAACCACAAATGTCTTCGTATCTCCATTTTTTTAAGATCAATGCGTGCCTTCGGACCGTCTTTCGTCTTTCCCTCCAAGTTCAGCACTGTTCCCACCACACTGTCGCACACATTCTTTTCTATGTGCATCACATCTAGATAGTGTTTGAACAACAACTTACTCCAGTATGGGAGTTCCCAGAATATGCTCTTATGTGTCCAAAATTTATACCTGTCGGGTCTGTCAGGTATTGCCGCCACAATATTTGGATGATTGCTGAGCTGCCCAAAATCATACTCATTAAGCACTGCTAAAATTTCTTCCCCCGTCCATCTTCTAGGAGGCACACCGTTTTCTACAATCCCATCAAATGCCTTGTCATCAAACCGCCATTTGTGATCATACGGAAAGAGAGTACGGTGACCCAATCTGCATATCTTGTTGCAATGACTACTGCTCCCCTCATCGCTAAGACACTCTGGACAAGCCTTGTATTCGTTAAGGATTGAACCCGTCGGATGAGAGCCCAAACCTCACATTTCGGACCTCTGACGCAAAATGAGGAAACTCACGGTCTATATGCTTCCAAGCCTCCCCGTCAGCAGGGTGTATAAGGGTATCTTCGCCATGCAATTCCCTATCAGCATGCCATCTCATAGATTTGGCCGTGTGTGATTACATGTACAACCGTTCTAGCCTATCCCTCAACGGGAAATACCAAATTACATTCACAGGTTTCCTATTGCCTGCAAGTGTCAGCTTATACCTGTCACTCTGACATACTGGACATGCGTCAAGGTCATCAAGGTTATTCCCGTCTAGATCTTTACCCCAGAAGAGAACACAATCATATCTGCATGCATGGATCTTGATGTAGGAAAGCCCAAGATCTTATGATGAGTGGTAGGAAGACAATGACCGTGGGGCAGCATCGAAGCAGTGTACTGTAGATAGTCATCAACAACCTTCACGGTCGATTTTGTCTCAACTTTAATCTTCATAACGTCCATCACATTTTCAAAAACTGTCTTCTGACAACCGGGGTACACAGAGGTCTGTTAGAAAGCAAGTAGTTTGTTGTACCTGTCAATACCAGCAATGTTGACAACTCTAGGGAAGGGCTGCACTGGCTCAGACATATGCTGTCCTTCAGAGCATACACCGCTCTCATAAGGAAACATATCATTGATGAAGGTCGTTGTTGGATCGTTGAATGTACTGCCCGTCTCAGAAAATTACCCATGATCATGCGGACCCCCAGATGATGTTTCACCGTGATATATCCAACATGTGCACTTCTCCCAAAACCCATTACTCTTAAGGGCTACCAAACCTTGTCAATTGCAAATCGATGCATATCGCTGCGACACTGACATTTAGTGCACGGGAAATAGAAAATTGTATTCCCTTTAGCATTATCCATCAAATATTCAATAAAACTAATAACTTCTTTACCATATCTTTTATCCCATTTTGGAAGCGAAATCCAACTCTTATCCATATCCTGAAAAGATAATATGATATATATGTATAAACTCTAATTAATTAATTAAATTTACAAATCATTTAGTATTTTATCTACAGTTAACTTATAATTAATTAATAACAAATTAATAATTAACACACACATATATGTATATGCATGCATATATATATATATATATACTAATTACTAATTATATAAAAATATTATATATATATCAATTAACATCAATCATAATCAAAATATTACTTAATTCATACTATATATATATGTATGAACACAATATTATAATTAATATATATATATATATATATCTACTACTTATTAATATATATATATATATACATATATAACAACAACTTCATATATATTATCAAATTAAAATCGATCAACTCAAAATTTAATAATTCAACTCAAATTAAAACTCAAAATCAATATGTATATATATAACTCAAATAAAACTCTTAAATCAACCCAAAAACAAGATATATACACATATACGTACCTATATAGCGTCACAAACTAATTTTGGACAGATTTCGATGATACCCAACAATTTCGCCAACACCCAAACTTTTTCTCCCATTTTTTTTCACATTAGCTGGAATAGCCGACGAAATTATATATTTCGTCGGCTAAACTTTTAAAATTTCGTCGGCTATAGTTTACAGACTATAGCCGACGAAAAAATTATTTTAGCCGACTAAAAAATATTTCGTCGGCTAAAAATCAACTTTAACGGACGATTTTTTGTTTCATTGGCTAAGGTAGACTTTAGCCGACGAAAAAAAATTTCACCGGCCTGATTTTTTTTCATCGGCTATAATGTTTATTCTGATAGTGTATGATATATGTTTCTACAAATATCAACAACAACAATCTCCAATGATAGTTTTTACATCACTTCTAATAATAATTTATATTAGTAAGTTTTGTACTAATTTTAAAGACTAGTCACATTATTATATGAGGGTTTTTTGTACTTGACGTAATTATGAATGACATTCTGAAGAACATGTAAACAAGAAAATGCGAATGATTCTTCTCTCTCTAGCTTAGATGAAAATGTAGAAAAAAAATGAAACTCTTTGGTGGCGTTCGGTAACGTTTTTAAATGTGTATTTTTTTAAATGAAATGAAAATGTATTCAGTTACATATTTTCAAAAATGTTGAAATGAAAAATGAAAATATTTTTAACTTTTACAAAAAAAAAAACTGAAAACGAAACATTGATGTATTCACATTTTCATTTTCCTTGCTTGTTTAAAAAATTCTGAAAATATTTTTCATAACTTACCGAATACATTTCTAAAGTGGAAAATACAATCTCATTTTCACATTTTTATTTTAAAAATTGTTTTCATAAACATTGCTGGAGAGACCATTTAATTTCCAAAAGAGAACAAACTAGACATCAATTTGACGTTTCACTTTTTTATTTTAAAAATTATAGAAAATAATTCTCACAATAATATACAGAAGATATTTCCAAAGTTGAGAATTACAGTCTCATTTATTTTAATTTTAATTTTAAAAATTAATTTAAAAATCATTTGAAAAACGTTATCACATGTCATTAATTGGCGAAGATTTTATTATTACTTTTTAAAGTAGAACGATTATATAGACCATAAAGTGTGAATTTCTTATCTTTTTGTTACAAAAGGTGTCTAAAGACACAAACAAAAAGAAAAAACCTAAATGCTTTAGCAATTGACACATCATTTATGAATACCTAAATAGCATGCATCAGAACTTCTTCTAAAACCTAAGTGTGAATTTCTTATATTTAAGACTTAGTCCGCGGTGGGTTTTATTAGTTTCTGTGATTGTAATTCACACATCATATTTTACTATTCACACATCATATTTTATTAATACAAAAATAAACAAGAATATAGTGTATATAACAAGATATGTGAATAACTGAGTAAATTAGGAAAAAAATGAAGCAAAAATATTTTTAAAAAATTGTGCCCGTAACAAAAAAAATTAAAAATAGTCCAAAAAAGCTGAACTCCTATTGGTCACACAACGTCATCGTGAAAATGTTAACGTACAAATGACAAAAACGGAGGAAATATATATAAATAAGCAGGCTTCCATTCTTTCCAGAATTATACGTGTTCGTCACGCGCCCCCTCTCTTTCGCTCTCTCTCATAACAAACCCATTCCGCTCCCACCTCTCAGTCTGCTTCGCTCTCTCTCACACAGGTCCTCTCTCTCTCTCTCTCTCTCTCTCTCTCGAAAACCCTAAAAGATGAAATTTAGGGCTATTATATTCGCTATCTGCTCCGTCTAACTCGCTTAGCTGATCGCAATTCTTTTACAGGTCCTCGCATGGTCCTCATCATCCAATCGAGTTTCGTGTTCGTCAGATTTCGTTAAGGTAACTGTTGCCGCTTAATCGAATCCCTTTGAATTTTGCTCGGTGAATTCTTTTCTCATTTTCTGCGTTTATTGCTTGCACTTTGCAGTGAGTCGGTCAGCGAAAATGGTGTCCTTCGAGATGAATGATCGGAAAAGTGAGTATGAGTTTCATTGCTTATCTTTGCTACCGATTTGGATTCTTTAATTACTTTCTTGATTTATAATTTTAGTATATATGCTGAGGACTTGTTATAGGTATTACTGTTTCTTGATTCAGTATTAGTTGAGTCTAGTGTGACTGGAGTTGCTCTGCTTGAGATTTGGACTAGTATGCTATTTCATTCATTAAATCTGACTGTAGTTGAGGCTTGTGTTACTGTGCAGTGCTTAGATTTTGGTTCTGTGACCAGTGTGATAATTTGTTTAATTGCTATTGGGGTGAAAATGTGTATTACATGTATTAAAAGAAGTAGGAACTTAATTTTGCTGTTTGTTTTACTGCATTGTCCTGCCTCTGCATAATGTCGAGCTTTATTCGAGTACTTGGTGTCACCTCTAATTCATGCAATTTTGAAATGAGACAGAGATTGGACTGGGATTGACTGGATTTGGCATATTTTTCTCAGTCCTGGGAATGGTTTTCTTCTTTGACAAGGGATTACTTGCAATGGGAAATGTGAGTGTATGATATATATATTTCTTGTTAAGTTACTCCTTTTGTATATTTATTTATTTATTATTGGACATGATATCTGTTTTAACACTTATCATTTGTTAATCAGATCCTCTTCTTCTCAGGGGTGACTCTTACCATTGGATTCAAGTCCACGATGCAATTCTTCATGAAACGTCAAAATTATAAGGTTTTTCATGTTAAACTTTTCTCTAGATCTCTGTCCGTGCATTTCAACTTTCTTTTTTCACCTTTGCCTTTTCTGCAACCATACAGGGGTCAGTTTCTTTTGGCTTTGGATTCTTGTGTGTGCTCATAGGGTGGCCAATTGTGGGCATGCTTTTTGAGGCATATGGATTCGTTGTACTCTTCAGGTCTGTAAAATTGTTACTTTGACCCTTTTTCATATTGTGTGTTAGATGTACGTTGCTGATGGAAAGTATGTTGTGTGCAGTGGCTTCTGGCCAACGTTGGCAGTTTTTGTGCGGAAGATTCCTATTCTGGGATGGGTTTTCCAACAGCCATATGATAGATCGGTATGTTCAGTTTGTTGTTGTTCAGCTGCCAATTTATGTGATGTTTTCTTGTCTTGTGCATTAATGAGTACCGTTGTGGGAATTGCTGCAAATACAGTTTTGTTTGTGGTTTTTATACAGTGATTTACATCAGTTGGTATGGCCATCTTAATATTCCTAAAAGACTGAGTTTACATAAAAATTGACAATGTTATAATCAGGGTAATCTTTTAGAGGTTGTGATGCAGCACGCCTACTCCTATCACCAGGATCAACAAGCTGTAAAGCTTGGGGATTTAAACACAAAACACTTATATATGGGAATCACTCCCTGGTTTCTCACCAAAATAAGGCTTGTCACCCTAAAACTAGGCTTCACGCCAATCCTATGTCATGTTAATTCAGAAACTCACTGATAATTTTATTCACAAGACATAGCTTACCTAGGCATTATATTTTATTCACAAGACATAGCATACTTAGGCATTATGCCCTTACACTTATTTATACTTGAGCTAATAGCTCAAATTGATTGCACTAAAGACTCTTTAAAATTCTTCTAAAACTGAAGCATTAACAACTTATAACTCCTCTAAAAGTGAAACATTGAAGAGACCTTTAGACTTCTAAACTGGCGCATTTAAAAGGCCTTTAGACTTCTAAACTGAAAACTGAAATAAAGACACACAGACTAGAACCAAGCTGGGGAATTATATCGAGAGCAATTAATCAAACCATATGGAAGGGGCTTGATTATGTGCTCTCTTCTTCCATTTCTTCCTCCCATAAACCTTGAAAGGTTTAGTCATGATGTCCTCATCAATTCTCCCCGGCTGAGAATAGCTCGCCTCCCTCGAGATAAAGCTGTAGTATCTTTCCAAGATATCTGGATCAAAGCGCTGTAGCTCCTCTTTAGTCACCCAAGTGTTGTCAGAGTCTGTCCTTCCATTTAATTAAATACTTCTGGTAGCCACCTTTTCTTGAAACTATTTGTTCGTCCACAATGTTTTCAACCACATCTTTCTTGGGAGCTTTGGGATTTACTTGATCAAGGTGCTCTTGATCAAGGTGCTCTTGGGATTTACTATAAATGAGGATATCATCAAAGTAGACAACCAGGAACTTACCCATGTATGGCCTTAAAACTTGTGTCATAACTCATGAGTGTGCTGGGTGCGTTAGTTTGCCCAAATGGCATGACTAACCATTCATACAAACCATCCTTTGTTTTGAAGGCAGTTTTCCATTCATCACCTGGTCTGATGCGGATCGGGTGATAACCACTATTCAAATCTATCTTAGAAAAGATTGTAGCTCCTGCCATCATGTCCAGCATGTCATCAAGTCTCGGTATGGGAAACCGATATTTGACAATGATTCTGTTTATGGCTCTGCTGTCAACACACATTCTCCAGGAACCATCCTTTGGTGTGAGCAGGGCATGAACAGCATAGGGGCTGAGACTCGAATGAATCCTTTCGCAAGAAGCTCATCCACTTGCTTCAATTCTGCATGCTCGGTTGGATACATCCGATAATGTGGTAAATTTGGTAATGTGGCTCCTAGAACCAGATCAATAGCATGTTGAATATCTCGGAGAGGAGGAAGTTAATCCGGAAGATCCTTGGAAAACACATCACTGAACTGTTCAAGGACTGTTTTCACATCTAGGGGCACCTCACAACTAGTTGCGGGGTAAGTTTCCTTTGCAAATAAAACAAATATATCAGTCACATGTTGTCTCCTTATCAAAGTCTTTTGGACTGTTAATGTTGAGGGATTTTGGCTGCTGATCTCCCTTGCTAGGCATGGGCTGCGGCACTGGCATGGGCTGAATAGGCTGCAATTTGACTTGCTTTCCTTCATGAATAAAGGAGCATGAATTGGCACGGACTGAAATGGTTACATCAAGATCGTACAACCAAGGTCTACCCAGGAGAATGTGTCCCATGTCCATCGGCACCACATCACACCAAACAGTATCCTTGTAAGATAAAAACTGAATAGGCACCTGACACCGTTGTGTTACAGGAATAGAAGATTTATCAATCCATGCCACACAAAAGGGTTGGGGATGATCAGCTGGAGTCAGACCCATCTGACAGATGGTCCGAGGAGATACCACATTAATGCAGCTTCCATTGTCAATAATAACCTTGGAACTATGTCCATGTTTGATGTATGTGTTAAAGATGCTAGTCCTACAATCCTCTGTTGGTTTGGGTTGAGTCAAGGTGCATCTGTCCATAGCCGTTCTTGGTTGAGATTGATCTATAAGTTCCCCGTCAAAATCATCATCAATAGCTGGAATCTCACGAACATTAATTTCTTCCTCCAGCCCTTCTTGAGCATCAACTCCCTCTTCTATGCAGGTTGCGAACAGACTTCGAGGTTGCTCTTTGGTTGGGCATTGGCCTGCATAATGGCCATGACCTTGACACTTGTAGCACTTTGTAGATCCCCCTCCTCGAACAATAGGCTGTACACCTTTTCCCCTATCCGCTTTCACCCACAAATTAGTTGTGCCAGAGCTACTGGCAAATGGAGTTGTTTTTGATACAGATGTAGTGGGATGAAATTCAGGATTTCGCTGGTCAAACCGTCTTTGCACAATGCTTGTAGGGGTCTTCAAGTAGCGCTCCAATTCCAGCACTAACTGATAAGCTCGCTCCAATGATGGTACTTCATGAGGAATCAGTTCCCTTTGAAGTCCTGGCCGAAGGCCGGTTCTAAAACGAGCGAGAGTCACATAAGGGTCTTCATTATTATTACATCTCCATAAATTCTTCAAACTTATCAATATACTCAGCAGCTGTCATGTTCCCTTAACGAAGAGATTGCCACTGATCTAGCAAGCGCTCTTTGTAAGCCAAAGGAACATACTTCTCCCTCAGCCTTTCTTTTATCTCCTCCCAATCAGTGATAGGGTCTTCACCGGCTCTTGCAACTCGCCTTTCCACACCACTCCACCATTCTCTAGCTTTACACCATTGTTGTTTCGTAGAGCCTGCCTTCGAACATTCCTCCTAGGCTGCATTCTCGTTCCTCCACCAGTACTCTCTTCTTCGTTGTTGATAGAAGCTTCGATTGCAGCCAATCTTTGGTCAGAAGCAGTTGCTTGATCTTGAATTCTGGTCTCAACATGGCCAATTTGAGTGGCCAAGGCTTCTATTGTTTTAGCCAAGGTTTCAAGGTCCATGGCTAAATGGGGTTTATTGGCTGGAGCTTGTCCAGCTCTGATACCAAAACTGATGTAGTACGCTTACTGCTAAGACACCAGGACCAACAAGCTCTAAGGCTTAGGGGTTTAAACACAAAACACTCTAATTTTGGGAATCTCTCCCTGATTTCTCACCAAATCTAGGCTTCTCACCCAAAACTAGACTTCACGCCAATCCTATCTCAGGAAAACTCATAAACACTAATATTTTTATTCATAAAACATAGCGTACCTGTGGAATAGGCCCGTACACTTATTTATACCTGAGCAGGGAGCTCATATTAAAAGACTCTAAGACTACTGAAACTGAAACATTAAAAGTTATAACTACTCTAAAATTGAAATATTTAAGACTCATACTGAAACTGACGCATTTAAGAGACCTTAAGACTTCTAAACTGAAATGGAAATACGAAAGACACAGAGACTAGAACCAAACTGGGGAATTATATCGAGAGCAATTAATCAAACCATATGGAAAGGGAATGATTAGATGCTCTCTTCCATTTCTTCCTCTCATAAACTTTGAAGGGTTTAGCTGTGATGTCCTCATCAGTTCACCACCTCAGTTTGCCCATCTGGTTGCGGATGTTAATCAGATGAAAACTGGAGTTTGGTTCCCATCATGTGCCATAGTCTTCCAAAAATAACTCATGAATCGAACATCACGATCAGACAATAGTTTTCGGCAAACCATGCAACTGAACAACCTCATCCACGAAAAGCTTGGCCACCTCAGATGGATCAAATGTCTTAGAACATGGAAGAAAGTGAGCCATTTTAGAAAACTGGTCCACAACCACAAATACGAAATCATGTTCCTGTAGTCTTAGGCAGCCCAAGCACAAAATCCATGCTAATATCTTGCCAAGGAGTATGTGGTACAAGTAACGTGGTGTATAACCCTGTGTTTTGCCTCGTGTGCTTTGCTAGATGACATGTATGGCAGCGTTTAACAATTTTAGCCAAATCATGCTTAATACTAGGCCTAAAGAATTGATCCTCCACAAGACTAATGCCCAGCAGCTCTAGGAAATTCTCTCACTGACGGGCGAGGAATACAAAGTTTGGTTCCTTTAAAAAAAGAAACCCATCTTGAAGAACAAACTCGGTGCTTTTGGATTGCTTTTCCAAGAGAGCTGCTTATACACCCAAAATCCGGACAACTCGTATTCTTCTTTCAGATAATTGAAACCAGCCACTTCCACTCATCGTGTGTAAAAGTGAATTCTTGTGGCTAAGACCATCTGCCTTCTTTTCTCCACTCTAGACTTATGTTTCAGCACAAAGTGTACTGAATAAATTAAGCCACTTTGCATGTCTTGGGTTTAGTTTCTTCTGAGAATTGAGTTAACGCAGAGCATCACGATCAGAAAATAATGTAGAAAAGCTGTCAAATTAGGATTACTAATATTAGTAGGAAACCTTGTAATTATGGGTATCCTTTTTCTTGTATGTTTAGAATAGCTCTCTAACTCTTGTATCACTATAAATACCCCTTGAGGGATGAATGAAATAACACAACATATTGAAACACAAATCAAATTATCCTTTGAACTTGCTACAACCTTTGTATCCTGAATTCCTACAACCCTCCTCCTGAGTAATAAGGAGGAGGGTTGTATCAGAGCAGGTTCAATCCTGCATCTGAAAACCACAAATCCGATGCATTGTTACTGAATCAAATACCATACCAAATCCAGCACCAGGGGGATATCCACCATCCCCTTACGGTGTCCCTCCGGCAGCTTCATACCCTCCTGCACCATACCCTCCATTTTCAGTATATCCACCACCTACACAAACATTATCCCAGACCTTGTTTTGAACTTGGTGATACAGAAACATTATCCCAGACCTTGTTTTGAACTTGGTGATACAGAAACATTATCCCAGACCTTGTTTTAAACTTGGTATCAGAGCCCAAAACGATCTTGGGCGCCGCACCACCGATACACGCCGCACCATGACGGCTCCTCCGATTGTGATACAATCTGAAGGTTCTGGATTCAATGCCGGAATAACCCTGACTGAAACAAACTACGATGTATGGTCTCAGATGATGGAGATGCACATCGCTGGACGTGAGAAGATTCAATACATTCGTGGAATTAGTATACAACCAAGAGAAGGAGAAGCAGATTATGACAAGTGGTATGCTGATAACCAAAAGGTCAAAGGATGGTTACTTATGTCCATGGTTCCTGAGATCCAGAAGCCCTACCATCTTGAAACCTTGAATTGAAACCCTGAATTGAAATCCTGACTTGAAACCCTGAATTGAAATCCTGAATTGAAACCCTGAATTGAAACCCAGAAAGCCCCCACCACACCAACGTAACGGGGGAAAGTCTCCCATCATAATGAACTCAAATTTGGGTTCATCGAATCAAATTGGGAAATATTCTGATTGGTCCATACCATACCAAGTGCCTACAGTGGGTCTTGGATCGCATACCCCAATTTCCGATATGGGAATTGGACTGAATGAATTTCACGTGTCAAACCTAAAAAGTTAGGTTGCACGTGAGGGGGAGAAGCATATCAGAATCACTCCCTGACATAGCAGCAACAATCGGAGGTCGTGGTCTGTTATTCTAACCCAGGGGTCTACCTCTCGGCTTCTTGCTGCTCGAGTTTGACGACACCATCATCATTGTATAGTTTCTTCCGCTCATGAAGAAAGTGACTTTGTCATCATTGTCCCACTCAGCAAGGCGAAGAGGTTGTACTCTAGTTGTGAACTTGAACCCTGCATTTTCCTTCATCAATACTAACCCGGCAGGAGTAGAAACACTGACAGGGGAGATAATCTTGCATATACCATATTTGGAAGCTGCAGCCAGTAAGTTTGAAGAGGAAGAGGCAGTGTTAGAGGAGATTCAAAGTCAAGGTGAAAATGGTTATGACTTGTATTCATACCCATTAGATTTGTCTCAGATAGCAGAAGAGAAAGGATACTCCCCTTACTGCAGTATAGAATTTGAGTTGAACCCCGAACTCCCTGGTACAACAGAACTCACTGGCACGACTTTGGATCAGTCACAAGAGCCAGCTGCGCCTTGTTCTCGTGGTGGAAAATATTCCAGTTCTGCAGTGTCAGAAAGTTCCATTTCATATATTTCATCTACACTTTGTTCTCCTTCAGAGCCTCTTGACAGCGTGTGTGCACCCAATAATGAGCATGCCAACTCTAAGACAGTGACTCCAAATTCCAAAAGGTCTGCGTATGAGTCTTCTTGGTCCTCCCCATTGTATGATGAATGCTCAAGTGTACGTCCAGAAGGTTCTAATGCATTGGAGGTTAGGCCTATAGATCAAGGCAGTGATGATTCTGATTCAGAGATATTTAGGGTTAAGCGCCGTTCTTCATTGAAGGTGGAGAAGAGAACCAGGGATTTAATTGACTGAAGAAACTGCAACCAGATAATAAATGTGGGAGGTCAGTTCAAAGCTCCAGCACTACAGAATCAAGTACTAAGCTGGTTACATCTACTAATACCAAAGGGGCTCCAGAGATTGCTTCAAGAGATGACAGGTTTGCCAGAGGAAGTACCATTCCCTTGTGTAACAAGTTGACCAATGAAGATTCTGTTAGGATACAGCGAGATCACCATAGAACCGATATATGCCAGCTTGAGTTGGGAAAGAGCCACAGGGAACCTCCGCCAATAGAGATTGAGCCAAAGCGCTTTAGGGTTAAAGGCTCTCATTTCTTAACTTCAGAGGAACAGTTAGCAGATGTTCTTACTAAAGGAGTATCATAGGAACAGTTAGCAGATGTTCTTTCAAAAAATTGTTTGACAGCTCAATTGACAAGTTGGGCATGATTGACATCCACGCGCCCAACTTGAGGGGGAGTGTAGAAAAGCTGTCAAATTAGGATTACTAATATTAGTAGGAAACCTTGTAATTATGGGTATCCTTTTCCTTGTATGTTTAGAATAGCTCTCTAACTCTTGTATCACTATAAATACCCCTTGAGGGATGAATGAAATAACACAACATATTGAAACACAAATCAAATTATCCTTTGAACTTGCTACAACCTTTGTATCCTGAATTCCTACAACCCTCCTCCTTATTAGAGCAGGTTCAATCCTGCATCTGAAAACCACAAATCCGATGCATTGTTACTGAATCAAATACCATACCAAATCCAGCACCAGGGGGATATCCACCATCTTCGTACAGTGTCCCTCCTGCACCATACCCTCCATCTTCAGTATATCCACCACCTACACAAACATTATCCCAGACCTTGTTTTGAACTTGGTGATACAGAAACATTATCCCAGACCTTGTTTTAAACTTGGTGATACAGAAACATTATCCCAGACCTTGTTTTAAACTAATAAGACACTGTTGTGGCAGCAAATAATGTCCAATAACGCAGACTGAACCACTGCAAAAAATACTTTGTCATATGTGGAGTACTTCTGCTTGGCTTCATTCATTTTCTCACTGAAGTAGGCAATAGGGTGCCTCTCTTGACTCAAAACTCCACCAATTCCCACACCTGAAGGATCACATGAGACCGTAAAAGGTTTTGTAAAATCAGGAAGGCACATAACAGGGGCATTAATCATTTTGATTTTGAGTTCCTGAAATGCCTTTGCAGCTGCATTTGTCCACCGAAACTCCCCTTCAAACAATCAATAATTGGAGCCACGGTAGAACTGAACCCAGCAATGAATCGGTGGTAAAATGTAGCCAATCCATGAAAACTACGCATCTCATGAAAGTTTTTCGGTTCAGGCCATTCAACAATAGCTTTGACCTTCTCCGGATCAACTTTAACTCCTTTTGACGACACAACAAATCCCAAAAACACAACTTCAATGCACATAAATGAGCACTTCTTGAGGTTTGAGAACAACTTCTCTGTTCTAAGAACTGAGCAGGCTTGCTTCAAGTGATCAAGGTGCTCTTGAAATTTACTATAAATGAGGATATCATCAAAATAGACAACCAGGAACTTACCCAGGTATGACCTTAAAACTTGTCATAACTTTTGAATGTGCTTGGTGCGTTTGCCCAAATGGCATGACTAACCATTCATACAAACCATTCTTCGTTTTGAAGGCAGTTTTCCATTCATCACCTGGTCTGATGTGGATCTGGTGATAACTACTCTTCAAATCTATCTTAGAAAAGATTGTAGATCCTGCCATCATGTCCAGCATGTCATCAAGTTTCAGTATGGGAAACCGATATTTGACTGTGATTCTGTTTATGGCTCTGTTGTCGACACACATTCTCCAGGAACCATCCTTTGGTGTGAGTAGGGTAGGAACATAGGGGCTGAGACTCTCGAATGAATCCTTTCGCGAGAAGCTCATCCACTTGCCTCTTCATTTCTGCATGCTCGGTCGGATTCATCCGATAATGTGGTAAATTAGGTAATGTGGCTCCTGCAATAGCATGTTGGATATCCTAGAGATAGTAAATTAGGTAAATATGTTAAAAGTACTTATTAATACTTAATAAAGTAGAGATCACTATAAAATTATGAAACTTTATTTTTCTTACAAAATTATATTCAACTTTTTTATCCGGGATTAGGCCCGTCCCGTCCCAACCGGGATAGGGCCCGGGTGGGATGAAAACTAAAAAACACAAATCCCGTCTCTTCCTGTTTTCAATGTTTGAGATGGGACGTGGGATTAGCTCTATCCCGTCCCATGCCCACCCCTACTAATGAGCAACGTTTTAAACAAAGTCTCACTTCCAATTCTGCACAAATGCTTTAAAATCTATTCTTCATCTCTTTTGTGACTGCCTAAAGGCCTAAACAAGTGTGACATTCTGTTGATATTCCTACTAATATGTAAGCTACTTTCACCTTAAATTAGGATGATTGGGTCTTTGCTAATCTGCTACAAAAAGGGTTATCATAAATCTACTTCATACTTTGTTTAGTTATTGGTTTTATGTGAATATTCATTATCCTAGCTTATAGGGGTGCATATAAGAATGAAGAATCTCCGCACACTTCGGTTAGTAGCATTCTAATACTTTATAATGAATTGACCTGTGGGAATTGCGGTAGAGAACATAATAACAAAACTTTTCTGGCCCCACTCACCTGGTCTGATGCGAATTTAGTTATAACCACTCTTCAAATCAATCTTAGAAAAGATTGTAGCTTCTGCCGTCATGTCCAGCATGTCATCAAGTCTCGGTATGGGAAACCGATATTTGACTATGTTATTTGACTGTGATTCTCGGTATGCTCAGTCGGATTCATCCGATGTGGTAAATTAGGTAATGTGGCTCCGGACCAGATCAATAGCATGTTGGATATCCCGGAGAGTAGGAAGTTCATCCGGAAGATCCTCAGGAAACACATCACTGAACTATTCGGCTGATTTCGCATCTAGGGGCACCTCAAAACTAGTTGCGGGTAAGTTTCCTTTGCAAAAAACACAAATATAACAGTCACATGTTGTCTCCCTCACAGTCTTTTGGACTGATAATGTTGAGGGATTTTGGCTGCTGATCTCCCTTGCTTGGCATGGGCTGAATAGGATGCAATTTGACATGCTTTCCTTCTTGAATAAAGGAGCACGATTTAGCACGGCCTTAAATGGGTACATCAAGATCGAAAATCAAGGTCTGCCCAAGAGAATGTGTCCCACGTCCATCAGCACCACATCACACCGAACATTATCCTTGTAAGATAAAAACTGAATAGGCACCTGACACCGTTGTATTACAAGAATAGAAGACATATCAATCCATGCAACACAATAGGGTTGGGGATGATCAACTGGAGTCAGACCCATCTGAGAGATGGTCCGAGGAGTTGCTACATTAATGCAGCTTCCATTGTCAATAGTAACCTTGTAACTTCTCTCTCCATATTTGATGCAAGTGTTAAAAATGCTAGTCCTCCAATCTGACGACGTCCGTTATTGGGCGTTCATAACAATTTAAAACCCCTTTGTGTCATATTGTAGCATTGGTAAGGCTCTTATGGTTATCAAATCAAATAAGTTAGTATCTAATAACCAAGAAAATTATTTACAACATATTAACTAAGGAATTATTTACTGAATATTTACACCAATTACATTTACAAAATTCATGGGGGGATTTATGGTTTGGTTTTCTAAAGTCCCCATAACAGAAAATAAATTTAACTAATATGTACAATGGATCAACTTCCACACTTTCAATATTAGATTTCAGAGAATACAAAGCATGCAACAACAATTTTCAATCACTTATTCGAATCATCAAAAGAAAAACAAAGAAGTCCTAAATTCAAGTCTACGAGGTCATGCATCTAATCGGTTCTTAATTATTGTCCAAGCTAGAACGTCTGAACTTAGAACATTATGTCGATGCTATCAATACTAAGTATCTGTCTTCAAATATGCAAATCATTAAGCAAAAGAACAGACTCTAACATGCATCAAATTTACGTACGACACTTAATTTATCACATGCAACGCAAGTACTCGAACGGAGTTTAAGCCGACTTCACTACTTTAGACCTAACTTGCCTACGAGCCTTAGTTAAGATCATAGCCGCCACCAATCTTGCAGAATCGATTTATGATTAAACTAAGTAACAAGCATTCAAAGATCCCATTGGTGACAACATCGATTAAGCAACATCATAAAATTATTAAAACATACTTCATATAAACTGAAAATTAACAACTCACAATCATGACATCCATCCAATTCAAAAAATAAAATATAGAATTCTATTTCAAAAACTAGAATGAAAAGAAAATAACCTCAAAGCTTTAGGCATGGAATTACACTTTTTCAATGAACTTGAAGGCCGATCGAAGAACTTGAGAACGAGCAACTCCAAGCTACTGCTTCAATACTTCTTGGAACATCCTAGGTATCAAGGGTTTTCTCTTCTCCTTCTAGGTTGGCGGCAACAAGAGAGGAGCAATGAGAACTTTTTCTGATATTTTCTAGCGTGGGAAGTGACCTTTAAAAATGTTGTTGTCGTCCTCCTTTTATAGTGGTTCAGCTGCATAGAGGGTTTATTTTCCACCTTATGGTCCAAGAAAATTGCTCAATAAATTAATAAAAATATGTTTGGAATTCTTTAGAATTCCTTGCGCGGCAAGATGATGAATTTGGCTCAAAAAAGATGGCTGGATACATTACTTTTCCTCCAAGTTGAAATCGGCAATTTAGGAGTTCATTTCTTATTTGGTTGATCCGAGCTTCTCCTTTAATTTTGCCGTGCCATTTAGGATTCCTGAAAAGAAAGAATTAGTATTGCTTAAGTTCAGGGTTTTCGCCAAAGGAATTTAAGGGATTAATTTCTAGATTTTCAGATTTAACAATTGAAATCCCTTGATTTAGGACAAAGTTTTGTCATCCTTATTGAATTATTGGCTATTTATGATCCTTCCATGTGTTGCTGCAAATCAGCCCCTCTTTAATTTGATTTTGACATTAGGGTTCCTGAAAAAGGAAGGTAGATTCAGAATAATAGAGATTTAAAACAGATTAATTTAAGGAAAGTATTTTCCTTGTTTTCCATGAATCTTGGCCGATTTATATCCCTAAGATCTTACTCAACTTCAGCATAAATTTCTGAGATTTTTGCTGTCCCTTTTCCTCTTTTATAGTCGCCATAATTTTCCTAATCCTTGTGGGAATAGGTTTCTTTTTGCACATGGATTCCATGTCTTAAAAGGAAATAAAAATTCCAAAATAGATTAGGAAAGTCAAAATAGTAAAGATTCAAAAGTGGTAACTTTCCCAAATCAAAATAGGAAAGTTTCCTAAAGTGAAATAGGTAAGTTTTTCATTTCAAAACAGGAAAGTTTCATAAACGACTTATCCTTGTTGCAGCGGGAATCCTTCTCTGATTAGGAATCCTTTTATTTTGCCGTTTTCGCCTTTTGTGTAAAACCTGCCTTTATTGACTAAAATACAAAACATGTTAGAAATGACATTATTAAGGAAATAACGAAGCTAAGGTTGGGTTTGGTGCAGCTGGGCTTATAAGATATAAGCTGACTTTTAGCTTATAAGCAGAAGGTAGTGTTTGCAGCTTCTCCTTTGGTGCAGCTGGGCTTATAAAACACTTTATACTTTTTTAAGAAGTAGCTTATTTTTGGACTTACCAAACACCAAAACCTTTGGTGCTTAAAAGTAAAGGAGCTTATAAGCTCTCCCAAACCCAGCCTAAATAGGGTAGGAAATACTTTAAGAATGTAGCATAAAATGCATCTTTCACAATCCTCAGTTGGTTTGGTTTGAGTCAAAGTGCACCTGACCATAGTCGTTCTTGGTTGAGATTGGTCTATAAGTTCCCTATCAAAATCATCATCAATATCTGGAATCGCAAGAACATAAACTTCCTCTCGTCCTTGAGCATCAGCTCCCTCTCTATGCATGTTGCGACAGACTTCGATGTTTCTCTTTGGTTGGGCATTGGCCTGCATAGTGTCCATGACCTTGACACTTGTAGCACTTCGTAGTCCCCCTTCTCTAATAACAGGCTGTACACTTTTTCCCCTATCTACTTGGACCCATGAATTGGCCGTGCCGGAGCTATTGGCATATGGAGATGGTTTTGATCCAGATGTGGTAAGACGAAATTCAGGATTCCGCTGGTCAAATCGCCTTTGCACAATGCTTGTAGGGATCTTTAAGTAGCGTTCCAATTCTAGCACTATCTGATAAGCTCGTTCCAATGATTGTACTTCATGAGGAATCAGCTTCCTTTGATGTTCAAGGTGAAGGCCGGTCTGAAATGAGGGAGTGTCACAGAATGGTCTTTATTTATATTGCATCTCACTATAAATTATTCAAACATCAATATACTCAGCAGCTGTCATATTCCCTTGACGAAGAGATTGCCACTGATCCAGCAAGCGCTCTTTGTAAGCCAAAGGAACATACTTCTCCCTCAGCCTTTCTTTCATCTCCTCCCAATCAGTGATAGGTTCCTCACCAGCTCTTGCAACTCGCCTTTCCACACCACTCCATTCTCTAGCTTTGCCCACCAACTTCATCTTTGCAAATCACACCCGTCGAGTTTCAGACAACTCATACCAGACAAAATAATGGTCCATGTCTGTTATCCAATCCAGACACCTTCGCATTCAGCTGGCCATCAAAACTTGGTGCTTCAACTTTGATAGACTTAAATGCTCTTTCTTCTGGATCATGTCCATCTTGCCCATAGTTGTTTCGTAATGCCTGCCTTCAAACATTCCTCCTTGGCTGCATCTTCGGTCCTCCACCGGTACTATCTTCGTTGTTGATAGAAGCTTCAATTGCAGCCAATCTTTGGTTAGAAGCAGCAGCTTGATCTTGTATTCTGGTCTCAAGATGGCCAATTTGAGCAGCCAAGATTTATATTGTTTTAGGCAAGGTTTCAAGATCCATTGCTAAATAAGGCTTCTTGACTTTGACTTATCAATGATCAGATTGGTCCTTCCATCAACCAATTAATAGTTGTTTGGTGAGAGTTTTTCACGTCACGCACATATAAACGTGTGATCAAATCAAACCTCACAACTTTATAACCCTGTAAAATGTCATCGTTAGTACGAATAAGTAGGGATTGTTCAGTCCGGGGATATTGAAGGGTAATCAAAAACAGAAAATGTTAACATAATCAAGTAAACGTAGGGGGGAATATAAGAGTTTATCATCTAAAGAAACTAATACTTAACAAAAACCTTAAAACTAATTATATACAGTTGATCAACCACTCCACACAAAACACATAACTCTCTAAACATGTAACAAACTCAAATAAAGGAATAGGGCAGCAGGTTAAAAACCAATTTCATAATCATATTTAGTTCCAATTTAATTAGAGCTTTCGCGGTTATTCTAATCATTCAAGACTTCACAAGTATTCAGAATTAACTTCGCGTATAATCCTAAACATGGTACTAATTGGTTCAAAGACACTTCGCGTAGAAATTAAACACACAAAGCATATAAACACAGTAAGTCGAATTGGAAACATGTTAGCAAGTATGGCGTCCCCTCATCTCACATCGACATGTAAATTTCCAGAATTATTCTAGCTCTTAGAATAAACACAAATTAACCAACTTCGCGTATGATTTAACTTATATTCAATCAGCATATGAAATCAATACACAAGGAACAACCATAGCCAAGGCTGCCCTTGTGCATATGACTTTTGTGTACACAAATTCTGAAAATAAACCAAATAGAATCATGAACTCGATCAATAAACTACTGTCCTAAGACTTAAATTCGAACCATTACATGCGTATATTGAGAATTAAACCAAGAAACAATCGAAACACATACAGAAATCCAATGAACACTTCATAAAACATATGAACATCCATAATTCATAGAGAAAATCGAGTATGAATACAGAAATTGAAGCAACCATGAATGAAGATATTTGATGGAGGATTCTTGGACTGACTTATGGATGTAAAAACATATTAAAAACGTAGCATTTTATGCTCTTATCAATTACCCCACACTAATCCTTTGCTAGTCCCTTAGCAAATCTAATTAAAAGACTTATTGCCCTTAAATGATTGTCTCAGAATCTTTAAACACATAGATTTCAAGTTTAAGCATTCAGATGTAAGGGCACAAATTCCAAGTGTCATAAACATGTTTCACGGTATGAATTAGTAAGAAGTGAGAAAATGAGCATGCAAGCATGTTAAGTTAATTTAATCCTTCTTACTAGGCGTACTCTCTTCTGTTCACACATGATATAGTTATATTCACTCAAATAAATGCAAGAGAAAAGATTGTAAGGCAACAAATAGCTTGCATGTATCAACAGATAAAAGCACTTTGTGAAAAATTTTTTTTTGGATAATCTCATTTAACAACTAAGTGCAAGAATGGAACAGAACCATATGCTTAACTCTTGAGAAAATCTCCACAGATCAAAGTTCACCCATTTTAAGAATCATGAAATTTTTTTTTGAAAGGATAATAATGGGGTTTGGCACATGGTATTCGAATTTAGGATAGTGGTGGCTAAAACGTCACCAAGACTTAATAAAGCTCAATTCTCCTTATGACTTCACTCCACAGGCCGAATTTCATCATGTTGGACCAATTCTTCATTCTTTCCTTCCCCATACTTTGGATAAGTTCACCCTACACTTGTTTCACATCATCACTTCATAACACAGTTCTGCATCCAAATCAAGCTTTTCAAGTCTCAACAACGAGAGTCAAGATATTTCTGTTCTAAGCAAAGGGAATGTGTATGATGGTGATGAAAGAATGGCTAAATAGAGGCTCAAAGGGGATTAACACTAAGGAGTCTCACGACGGGCACAAATTGGGCAAATGCTTTATTTGGCTTTGGTGGTATTCCTAATAAGATCTGTTCAATCATTTTCGAAATTAAGGCAGTCAGTAATAAAAGTTTCAAAAATCATCAAGAGCAAGTTCTAGCATTCTAGAGTCCATCAAAAAGCAATAGCACATAGTCATTGAATATGCAAAAAATAATGAGATTAGGAACAAGTTTTTGCCGAAAATTTTGTCTCTTATTAAGAAAGTATATAGGCTCAAAAGCTCACATAGGTTGTTATGGATTAAAACCAACTCAAACATGCATGCTTTTACATATATCAATCAATATCTCACATATTCATACCAATCACATTATCTATGAAACTCACAATTTAATTCTTATGATCATGCAAAACCATCATCTATGCATTCGAAGACATACTCATCATCAACTTTAAGGGCATGGACTTAAAACAAAACAAAAACACACAAAACAAAACAATTTTATTTGGAACAATTTTTATGATTTTTCTAGACTTGAAACAAAACAAAGCAAACTAAAAACACACAAAACAAACTAAAAAAAACATGTGAATCATGTAATCCCTACTCCACACTTAGAAAATTACATTGTCCTCAATGTAAACCTGAAAATGGTGTTCTAATTTCTAAGCATATGATAAATTTTACAGTTTCACACATACAGTTCAACCATAAGAGTGTAAGGATTTAGAAAATGCAACCTCTCGGTGATGGCTTCTCACAGCTACGGTTGAAATGGGTTGCCTCCCATGCAGGGCTTAACTGTTTATAGTCCTTTAGCCTAGACTCTTCTCCATGTTCATTCGGATCTTGGTGCGTCCTCCACTTGGGTTTCCTCAACCGTGTGCTCCTCAAAAAGCTCGTAATAAGGCTTTAAGCGATGTCCATTCACCTTAAACGTTGTACCTGTTGTTTCACTTTGAATCTCAATGGCACCATGAGCAAACACGTTAGTTACAATAAATGGAACGACCCAACGAGAACGTAATTTTCCAGGAAAAAGCTTAAGTCTTGAATGAAATAGAAGAACTTTCTGCCCTTTTTGAAACGATTTGCCTCGGATCCTTTTGTCATGATACGCTCGAGTTTTCTCCTTGTAGATCCATGCAGCATCATAAGCATCGTTCCTTATTTTTTCAAGTTCGTTGATTTGCAATTTCCGATGAAGGCCGGCAACATCTATGTCCATGTTGAATTTCTTCACCGCCCACCATGCTCTGTGCTCTAATTCGACCAGAAGGTGACAAGCTTTTCCATAAGTGAGCCAAAAGGGAGACATCCCAAAAGGCGTCTTGTATGCAGTTCGGTAAGCCCACAATGCATCATCAATGCGGTCGCTCCAATCCTTCCTTGTTGGGCCGACGGTTTTCTCCAGAATGTGCTTGATCTCTCGATTCGACACTTCAGCCATCCCACTTGTCTGATGGTGATATGGGGTGGAAACCTTGTGTGTGACTCCATACTTTTTGAGTAAAGCCTCTATGGTACGGTTGCAAAAATTAGAACCTCCATCGTTTATCAAAACACGTGGAATTCCAAACCTAGAAAAGATATTAGTTCTCAAGAAAGCTGCAACAACTTTAGAGACATTAGTCCTGATGGCTTTCGCCTCCACCCATTTAGATACATAATCAACAGCCAACAAGATATAAAGAAAACCTCTAGAGGAAGGAAACGGTCTCATAAAATCAATACCCCAAACATCAAAAATTTCTACCACGATAATAGGAGAAAGGGGCATTTGATCTTTGGACCGATGTTACCTGTTCTTTGACATCTATCACATGAAACGCAAAACATGTTTGCATCTTTGAAGATCGTAGGCCAATAGAATCCGCAATCTAATACCTTGAAGGCTGTCCGTTTCGGTCCGAAATGTCCTCCACACGCCTCACTATGACAAAATGCTAGGATGGCCTTGTGCTTATTTTCTGGAACGCATCGTCGAATAACTTGTTCACAACATTGCTTTCATAAATACGGCTCATCCCATATGTAGTGTCGTGCCATCTTTTTCATCCTCGCCTTGTTTGCATATGATAAAGTACTAGGAAAAGTCCTAGAAATCAAGTAGTTTACAATGTCGGCATACCAAGGCTCTGCTGCGTCCAAACGAAAGAGCTGCTCATCAGAAAATGTTTCTTGAAGTGGTACGGTCTCTTCTTTTTGCATAATTCTGCTCAAATGATCAGCTACCACGTTCTCGCTCCACTTCTTGTCCTTAATCTCGACGTCAAACTCTTGAAATAAGAGAATCCATCGAATCAATCTCGGCTTAACATCCTTCTTTGTCATCAAATACCTTAAAGCTGCATGATCAGAATAAATTATTACTTTAGATTGCAAAACATATGAACGAAATTTTTCTAAAGCAAAAATCACAGCTAAGAGTTCTTTTTCGGTTGTGGGATAATTCAGCTGAGCGTCATTCAGAGTCCGAGAGGTATAGTAAATGGCACAAAGCTTCTTATCCTTTGTCCAAGCACGGCTCCAACGGCATAATCGCTTGCATCGCACATCAATTCGAAGGGTAAATTCCAGTCCGGAGGCGTCATAATGGGAGCTGTTGTTAACAATTCTTTGAGCTTTACGAACGCTGTCTCACACGCCTTGTCCCAAACGAACGGAACATCCTTCTGCAATAGGGAACATAGTGGTTTTGCCACCAAAGAAAAGTCTGATGAATCGCCTGTAAAATCCTGCATGGCCAAGAAACGAACGGACCTCTCTCACAGTTGTGGGAGAGGGTAAGTGTTGCACAATATCAATCTTGGTCTTATCAACTTCTTTTCCATTTTTTGAAATTATGTGTCCTAAAACTATACCTTGATTAACCATGAAATGACATTTTTCCCAATTTAACACAAGGTTAGTTTCTACACATTTTTCCAAGATTAACTCTAAATTCTTTAAACATGTATCAAAGTCTTTTCCATAAACGCTAAAATTATCCCTGAAGACTTCAATAATATTTTCAATAAAATCTGAGAATATAGAATACATACAACGTTGGAATGTACCTGGTGCGTTGCATAACCCAAAAGGCATGCGTCGATAGGCAAACGTACCAAAGGGACATGTGAACGTCGTCTTTTCTTGGTCATCCGGGTGAATGCAAATCTGATTGTAACCGCTGTATTCATCTAAGAAGCAGTAAAACTCGTGTCCGCTAATCTCTCAAGCATTTGATCCATGAACGGTAGAGGCATGTGATCTTTACGCGTAGTAGCATTGAGTTTCCTATAATCGATGCACATCCTGTAATCGGTCACCAAACGTTGCGGCACAAGTTCATTCTTATCATTCTTGACAACTGTGACTCCACTCTTTTTCGGCACATGGACGGGTGAAATCCATTGACTATCTGAGATTGGGTAAATCACCACACAATCAAGCAATTTAATCACCTCATCCTTCACAACTTTCATCATTGGTGGGTGCAAACGTTGCTACCCTTCTCTTGTCTGTTTTGCACCTTCAAGCAAAATCCTGTGAACACATTTTGTAGGGCTGATTCCCTTGATGTCCGCCAAAATCCAACCGATGGCGGTCTTTTTTTTTCAACACAGCGATCAATCCTTCTTCTTGCTTCTTACTCAACTTTGATGATACAATAAATGGTAGAGTGTCATATTTAGTTTCAATTTAATTAGAGTCTTCGCGGTTATTCTAATTATTCAAGACTTCACAAGTATTCAGAATTAACTTCGCGTATAATCCTAAACATGGTACTAATTGGTTCAAAGACACTTCGCGTAGAAATTAAACACAAAAAGCACATTAGCACAGTAAGTCGAATTAGAAACATTTTAGCAAGTATGGCGTCACCTCATCTCACATCGACATGGAAATTTTCAGAATTATTCTAGCTCTTAGAATAAACACAAATTAAACCAACTTCACGTATGATTTAACTTATATTCAATCAGCATATGAAATCAATACACAAGGAACAACCATAGTCAAGGCTGCCCTTATGCATATGACTTTTGTGTACACAAATTCTGAAAATAAACCAAATAGAATCATGAACTCAATCAATAAACTACTGCCCTAAGACTTAAATTCAAACCATTACATGCGTATATTGAGAATTAAACCAAGAAACAATCAAAACACATACAGAAATCCAAGGAACTCTTCATAAAACATATGAACATCCATAATTCATTAAATTCATAGAGAAAATCGAGTATGAATACAGAAATTGAAACAACCATGAATGAAGATATTTGATGGAGGATTCTTGGACTGACTTATAGGTGTAGAAATCGTCTGTTTTATGGTGATTTTCTCTTGAAACTTATGAATTGCAGCTGCCTTTGTGTGGTGAGAGGTGGCTGTGTTGTGGTGAGAGGCGAGCTGATGTGGTGTGGCTGTGTTTTGTAGGAGGGTCGAACTGTGTTATGGTGAGGAGGCGTTGTGATGTGGTGTGGCTGTGTTCAATCTCGTTTGAGATGAGATGTTTGTTTGTGTAAGGGCCGATCCCTTCTCTTCAGCAGCTGCCGAGCTTTATATAAGGGAAAGAATTAGGGTTTGCTTCAAATCCCTTTGTGGGCTGGACTCTTGGCTGCAATCCTTCTTCATTTAGGTTTAGGATTGCTTCTTTCCTTGTTGATTTAGAACTCTAATTCGGTTGCCTTCTCCCTTTGGGCTTCAACTCTGCTGCAACCTCTTTTTTTGGTATTCAATTCGAATACAATCTCTCCTTTTGACATTTTGGAATATTTCTGTAAATGAGAGAAATAATTGTTAGTCAGCAACAAAAGTATATATATAGAGCTTAGCAATCCTAATTCAACAAGGATTCCTAGTTCAACTTAGTTTCCTTGTTAAATAAGGATTCCTAATTCAATAAGGATTCCTAGTTCAACTTAGTTTCCTTGTTAAATAAGGATTCCTAATTCAATAAGGATTCCTAATTCAATAAGGATTCCTAGTTAAATAAGGATTCCCACTTTTAATTAACTTCTAAAAATCTTCGTTGTTTTAAAAACTCCGAAATTGACTTAACATTCCTAGTGTGATTAGGATTCCTAATTTGATTAGGATTCTGTTAAAACTTCACATTTTCTTCTATTTAAGCACGTTTTCATTTATTCTCCATCAAAGAATCATGACTCAATCTAACGACTCGAATCTACCAAATTAAGAGTTAAACAAAGTATAAATAGGGATAAAAACACATTAAAAACGTTGCATTTTATGCTCTTATCATTGTTCGCTCATTTTAAACAAGTAAAAGCTATTGGCTATTTTTGTGGCCACTTATTTTGTTGTTACCTTGGTGTGGTTTAGGGTGTATCTTAAAATTGGTTCTGAAACTGTTAGTTGCCTTGGTTGCGACAATAAACATTCACTTGGGTTAGATTCCTTTGTATTGATAGTTACGGAGACGAACTTTTATGAAATTGCCAGTTTTATTGAACTAACATGGAAGGAGGAGCCATGAACATCCCTATTGCCTGAAATGCTTTAAATTCCTGATGGGATATTATTAGTTTATGTCCTATGTCAAGGTGACTTGGTATTTAAAATTAATGTCAAATAGAAGGCTGAAACACATCTATTTTGAAATTCTGAACTTTTTGAAATTAAATTCTGTGAGATTCTGCAACTATTGTGCGGTTTGTACTTTTTGCCTTTTTGATATGAAGATGTGAAGATGTGAAGACTGCTACATACAAGAACCACACCTTGATTAGCTTGGTAGCATTCACATTGCAGTGATTTTGTTGAATCATGAGACTAACTTTTAATTTTTAGACCCATATCATAGTATCAACTTCTCCACAATAATAGGCTTCTGATAATATGGTTCTTGCATGATTGAGTAGAATGCATTTTGAACATCTTCTCCTTTTCTCCTCAAGTTTGCGTCATTCTTATGTAATCTCACTTTTTTGCGTTTCTTATGTGTGCAGTTCTTTGACCGGTACCGTGGTCGACGGATGCCCGTGTAGCCAGGAGACAGTGCCAAATCTGATGCAGGAGAATCTGTTATTCTTGTAATATACTTTAGATGGAAAACATGATTCTTTTTATTTCAGCCCACTTATTGACGGTAGGAAATTATGGTGAGACATTTTCACGTCACGCGTATGTAAACGCATGACCGAATCAAACCTCACAACTTTATAACCCTGCAAAATGTCATCATTAGTACGAATAAGTAAGGATCGTTCAGTTCGGGGATATTGAAGGGTAATCGAAAAACAGAAAATGTTAACATACTTAAGTAAACATAGGGGGATATAAGAGTTTATCATCTAAACAAACTAATACATAACAAAAACCTTAAAACTAATTATATACAGTTGATCAACCACTCCACACAAAACACACAACTCTCTAAACATGTAACAAACTCAAATAAATGAATAGGGCAGCAGGTTAAAAACCAATTTCATAATCATATTTAGTTCCAATTTAATTAGAGTCTTCGCGGTTATTCTAATCATTAAAGACTTCACAAGTATTCAGAATTAACTTCGCGTATAATCCTAAACATGATACTAATTGGTTCAAAGACACTTCGCGTATAAATTAAACACAAAAGGCACATAAACACAGTAAGTCAAATTGGAAACATGTTAGCAAGTATGGCGTCCCCTCATCTCATGTCGACATGTAAATTTCCAGAATTATTCTAGTTCTTAGAATAAACACAAATTAAACCAACTTCGCGTATGATTTAACTTATATTCAATCAGCATATGAAATCAATACTCAAGGAACAACCATAGCCAAGGTTGCCCTTGTGCATATGACTTTCGTGTACACAAATTCTGAAAATAAACCAAATAGAATCATGAACTCAATCAATAAACTACTGTCCTAAGACTTAAATTCGAACCATTACATGCGTATATTGAGAATTAAACCAAGAAACAATCGAAACACATACAGAAATCCAAGGAACACTTCATAAAACATATGAACATCCATAATGCATTACAAAATTCATAGAGAAAATCGAGTATGAGTATAGAAATTGAAACAACCATGAATGAAGATATTTGATGGAGGATTCTTGGACTGACTTATGGATGTAGAAATCGGTTGCTTTGGAAGGCCGAAGCTTTGAGAGTGAGAGGCGGCTTTTTTGTGGTTGTGGGAGAGGAGGCGAGCTGATGTGGGGAGAGGACGAGATGTGATGTGGTGAGGAGGCTGTGTTATCGCTCGAGTTAATTTTCGAGTTTTTAAAAGTACTCCAAATACCTGAATTGATGACTCGATGTGGTAGTACGTGTTAACACGAGTCTCCCGGTATTTCCGGAATATTTTTCGGAGCTTCCGGCTAATTTCTGTGAATTTCTGAAGTCTATGCTAATTTTGGATTATTATTCCGGTAAAAAGGAGTTTTACTATTCAACCTTTTCACTTTTCACTCTCTTTAAATCTGGACCGTCAGATCATTTGGGGAATTGATCTGGACCGTCCATTCAAGTATAAAAAGGGGAGTAATGGGTTGACTTGGTCAAAAGACCAAAATCGGGTCAAACCCGAGTTTTTTTTCCTTCTCCTTTCCTTCCGCGACGCAGCGTCGCCCTCTTCGCTCCGATCGACACCACCGGCGGGTCCGGCCAACCCACACCGGCGCACCACCACCAATATCTTCCTCTCCTTCTCCTCTTCAAAACCCCCATCACTTTTCACTCCGAGAGGCAAGGATGAGGGAGATCGACCGAGTTGGGGTGCGGCGGTCTTCGCCGGATTTTGGCCGTTCCAGGCGGAGTTAGGGCGCGTGGAAGGTAAGGTTCGCCTCCTCTGCACTTCCTCTTCCTTTTCCATGTCTTTGAACAATCGATTCGAGCCTGAATGAATTCTCCCTTTCCCTAGGTGTTCACTGTTTCTGGGTTCCTTGTTCTTCCTCAGGCGACCGAGCTCTTCGAGCTCTTAGTGGCCCTCTCAGCCTCCTAGTGACAACCTAACTACAACAGAAGTCTTTGGAGAGCACCTGCAGTAGTGGGGTGTTGGTTTGGAGGAGGCAGTGACTGAGGCAGTGACCGAGGCGGGACTTGGGTGTACTCAGAGCTCCTGTAGAAGATGATGGAGCTGCTGGGTCTTGAAGGGGAAGTCCTGCAAGTCGACTCTGGGATTCGAAGGGAGGCCACTGTGTTCCTGCCTCGGATTGGTGTTAAAGGTGAACTTTTAGTTCTAGGATTACAGTGTTGTTGATTTTGCTTGGATTTGATGTTTGTGTTGTAGTGGTGTTTAATTGTGTCGTTTTTGGTGCATGTTGTCGTAACTTGGTGAACCGGTGGAAACGGGGAGGTTATGGCGAAATTCCGGCAAAATTGCCGGAATCCGGTGACTGCTCCGGGAATAAAGTAAACCGGCAGAATGCCGAAGAGGTAGAAATCTTTTCCCCTGTTAGGCTTTTAGTCAAAATTTCGGGTAATTCCCACGGAAAAGATTGGACGTAAGTAGGAAGTTTCCATTTTGGGAGACTTCCCAATCTAAAGAACACTTACCATATTAGGAAACTTTTCATTTTGGGGAACTTTCCCTTTTTGGAAGGCTTCCATTTATGGAAGATTGACCGATAAAAGTAAAAAGAGAAAGGTTAATCTTAGTAACCGGTTAAGTTAAGACAACCGGATCTCTAAGTGAGATTCTAGGTAACTCAGGAATCTTAGACTCCGAGTTGGGTGCTGTAAATAATTCGGATATTATCTTATTGGGTATATCGACTCATAACCCGTAAATTGGTAAAGGGGTTGATTGGGTGTCCATAGTAATTCCACAAAATTACTATGTGATAACCTATCGTTAATAAAATAGTAAGGAAAGTCGGAAACCAAACTTTGAGTCGATATTCTGAATTAAGCGTATTGTTGTAAAGTTGTTAAAAAGAAAGGAACTTGGTCAACACGTGGTCAATTAGGATTTCCTGGTCAAACTAGGAAAAGACCAAGTCAACTGTAGAAAGACTAATTTATTGGTTTGTTGTACAGTCTCTGGTTGGACGTGAGACGGGCTCGACTGCGTAGTTAGTTCGAGGTTTCGCTCGAGGAGCTTTCCGAGCAGGAAGAGAGTCGCAATAAGTATTGTGAGTGGACCTTTGATTTAAATTAAATTACATGCTTTATACTTTAATTGGTTTCTCCTGCATATATGATTTCCTCTATTTATATGTTTTACGGTGATTTGGGAAAAGGGGATTTAAGGATTTTAAAGGCAAACAAACCGGGAAAGAGGTTCATACCCATCCCGTGATTTTAAAGGATTTTTCCCGGGGTATGGTTTTATTGATTATCACCGTTTTGGGATTATGGAGGGGGATGTTTTTAAAGGAGAAATTTGGCTCACGGATTTTAAAGGGGTTTTCGATTTATTGTTTCCACGAGGTTTTACGAGGTCTTACAGGTTTTACAGGTTTTAAAGGGATTTTGAAAAAGGGAAAAGGATATAAGGATTGTTTGCTAGCATGGACCCTCTCCAGTTAGAGCGGGTACCATCTCTGGATAGAGCAGGTCAGGGACCTTCTCCGGTAGAGCTGGTCATTTGAACTTCCCGGATAGAGCAGGTCAGGGACCCTCTTCGGTAGAGCGGGTCATTAGACCTTCCCGAATAGAGCAGGTCGGGTTTTCTCGTGGATGAGGTTAATACCCCACATAATTGTTTATATTTGAGCCAAGGCATTGTTTATGTTTTACTTGCATGCGGATTTCCTTAGAAAAACGTAGAGGGAGAACATTAAAGGAATTAGAGCTTTTATATTTATTTTTGTCCACTCACCCTGACAGTTTTTAAATGTTTCTCCCCTGGGCCCTTCGTTTTCAAATGCCCAGTGGTGCAGGGTTCTCGAGCGGAGGTCGTGCGCGTACAAGAATCGAGGCATAGTCGATCAATCCGTCGCTGCTTGAAATTCTTTAGGGTAATCATCTTAGTAGACTGCTCTAACTAACCTAGTATAGCTAATTAAGTAGGTTAGGGAGCAGGATGCCTTCATGAGTTAGGGTTTGTTGTTAGATACTCATGGAAGTGCTGAGTTGGAATGTAGGAAGGGTTGGCCATTTCAAGGGGGTTTCGGTAAGAAGTTCCCTTGAAGTGGTTCCCGCAGGATTTACTTCGAGTTAAAGGGATTTAACTCGGGGTGGGTCCTGACAATGATCTCTTAGCTTATTATATCAGTTTTGTAAGAAATTTCAGTTCGTTTTTTGGAACATTTAACAAGTTCTTACAAGATATTGGAAAATGGATGTTCACAGAATCTGCCAAAACTGATTGTTTTGTTCTTCTTGGGACCACCTAAATCCAACGATAATAATCTCTTAGCTTATTAAATCTGTTTTGTAAAAAATTTCAGTTCGTTTTTTGAAACTTTTAACAAGTTCTTACAAGATATTGGAAAATGGATGTTCACGGAATCTGCCAAAACTGATTGTTTTGTTCTTCCTGGGGCCTCCTAAATCCAACGACAATGATCTCTTAGCTTGTTATATCAGTTTTGTAAGAAATTTCAGTTCGTTTTTTGGAACTTTTAACAAGTTCTTACAAGATCCTGAAAAATGGATGTTTACAAAATCTGCCAGAACTGATTGTTTTGTTCTTCCTGGGTCCTCCTAAATCCAACCACAATGATCTCTTAGCTTATTATATCAGTTTTGTAAGAAATTTCAGTTCGTTTTTTGGAACATTTAACAAGTTCTTACAAGATATTGGAAAATGGATGTTCACGGAATCTGCCAAAACTGATTTTTTGTTCTTCTTGGGTCCACCTAAATCCAACGATAATGATCGCTTAGCTTATTATATCAGTTTTGTAAGAAATTTCAGTTCGTTTTTGGAAACTTTTAACAAGTTCTTACAAGATATTGGAAAATGGATGTTCACGGAATCTGCCAAAACTGATTGTTTTGTTCTTCCTGGGCCTCCTAAATCCAACGACAATGATCTCTTAGCTTGCTATATCAGTTTTGTAAGAAATTTCAGTTCGTTTTTTGGAACTTTTAACAAGTTCTTACAAGATCGTGAAAAACGGATGTTAACAAAATCTGCCAAAACTGATTGTTTTGTTCTTCTTCGGTCCTCCTAAAACCAACGACAATGATCTCTTAGCTTGTTATATCAGTTTTGTAAGAAATTTCAGTTCGTTTTTTGGAACTTTTAACAAGTTCTTACAAGATCCTGAAAAATGGATGTTTACAAAATCTGCCAAAACTGATTGTTTTGTTCTTCTTGGGTCCTCCTAAATCCAACGACAATGATCTCTTAGCTTGTTATATCAGTTTTGTAAGAAATTTCAGTTCGTTTTTTGGAACTTTTAACAAGTTGTTACAAGATCCTGAAAAATGGATGTTTACAAAATCTGCCAAAACTGATTGTTTTGTTCTTCCTGGGTCCTCTTAAATCCAACGACAATGATCTCTTAGCTTGTTATATCAGTTTTGTAAGAAATTTCAGATCGTTTTTTGGAACTTTTAACAAGTTCTTACAAGATAGTGGAAAATGGATGTTCACGGAATCTGCCAAAACTAATTGTTTGTTCTTCTTGGGTATACCTAAATCCAACGACAATGATCTCTTAGCTTATTATATCAGTTTGTAAGAAATTTCTGTTCGTTTTTTGGAACTTTTAACAAGTTCTTACAAGATCGTGAAAAATGGATGTTAACAAAATCTGCCAAAACTGATTGTTTTGTTCTTCGTGGGTCCTCCTAAATCCAACGACAATGATATCTTATCTTACCCTAAACCCTAAACCCTAAAACCCTAAACCCTAACCCCAAACCCTAAACCCTAACCCTAAACCCTAAACCCAAAACCCAAAACCCTAACCCTAAACCCAAAACCCTAACCCTAAAACCTAAACCCTAACTGTCACATCCCGATCCTAGGATTATATTACGGTTGGTTACATTGGTCTTTTACCATTTAAAGTGACCGTTTAACCGTACAATGATGGTAAAGTTGACTTTTTGGTAAGTCAAGAATTTGGGAAAACTTCCTTCTTGAAAGTTGTAGAGGGCGTCGTTACGAGGTCGTGGACACGTAGCACGCTCTAATCGGAGTTCGTATGAGAAAGTTATGAACAAAAGTATAAAGTTACTATGCGGTAAAACTGCTATATATAGGAGTTACCGGGGTGAAAAATCAGATTTTTCACCCGGCTTCTCTCTCCTCTTCCCCGACGGAAACGCTGCCGGAGCTTTTGGCCGCCACCGCGCCGCCGTCCGGCCACCCCAGGCCTCCACACCGGTCCCAAAAGCTCGGCCTCCGAGTCTACTTCATTCCTAGGTAAGCTTTCCGACCTAACTCGCCGTAAATCGGGAGAAATTCCGGTTTGTTCTTCAAGTGTACAGTGTTTGTTCTTGATCTGATTTCTCCCTCCCTAGATCACCATTTGTTGAGTTCTTTATATGGATAGGATGGGTTTTAGGAGTACTGCAATCCCCTAGAATTTGGTAGCTTGATTCGAAGTGTGTAGGAAGAATTGAAGGATTGAAGTTTCAAATTGGATTTATTTCGGGTTTACTGTTCATCGAGTTTTTGACCTAGTTAGAGGCCGAATTGGCCTTCGAGTTGAACTAGAAAGTTGTCCCAAATGATGAGACGAAGCTTCTGGTAAAATTTGGTGGCGATCCGAGGTCGCCGGAATTTCTGCCGGCGGCCGCTGTCGGCGGCGGAGCTGGCGGTGGTGCCACCACTTTTGGGCAGTTTTTCATGCCCATTAATTAGTACATATTGTGAGGAGTCTATGGTTAAAATTTGGTAATTTTTGGAGGAGTTTTGGTTAGGTTTTGGAATTTTCTAGTTTAGTATTATTGGCGGATAATTAAATATTATTCCGACCATCGATTATTGCCGGTTAAGGTTTAAGGATTATTTTTAAGGACTCCTAAGGTATTGGTGAAGTGGTTGAATGGGTGTCCATAGTAATTCCACAAATTATTATGTGTGAACCTAATGTCAAGTGAATTATTAGAGAAAGCCGGTGTTACGGTTGGGTAATCGGAAACGAATCTATTTGTTGAAAAGTTGTAAAAAGAAAGGAACTTGGTAAACACGTGGTCAAATAGGATTTCCTGGTCAACCTAGGAAAAGACCAAGTCAACTGTAAAGACTAATATGATGGTTTGTTTGTACAGTCTCTGGTTGGACGTGAGACGGGCTCGACTGCGTAGTTAGTCGAGGGTTTCGCTCGAGGGGCTTTCCGAGCTGGAAGAAGGTCGCAATAGTACTGTGAGTGGACCTTTGTTTTAAATTAATTGCATGTCATATACTTTAATTGGTTTCTCCTGCATATATTATTTCCTCCATTTATATGTTTTACGGTGATTTGGGAAAATGAGATTTAAGGATTTTAAAGGCAAACAAACCGGGAAAGAGGTTCATACCCTTCCCGTGATTTTTAAAGGATTTTCCCGGGGTATGGTTTTATTGATTATCACCGTTTTGGGATTATGGAGGGGGATGATTTTAAAAGGAGAAACTTGGCTCACGGATTTAAAGGGGTTTTCGATTTATTATTATTCCCACGAGGTTTTACAGGTTTTAAAGGGATTTTAAAAGGGAAAAGGATATAAGGATTGTATGCTAGCATGGACCCTCTCCGGTGGAGCTGGTCAATAGACCCTCCCGGATAGTAGCAGGTCGGGATCCTCTTCGGTAGTAGCTGGTCAATAGACCCTCCCGGATAGTAGCAGGTCGGGACCCTCTTCGGTAGTAGCTGGTCAATAGACCCTCCCGAATAGAGCAGGTCAGGACCCTCCCCGATGAGCTGGTCAATGGACCCTCTCGTGGTAAAGCGGGTCGGGATTTCTCGTGGATGAGGTTAACACCCCACATTTAAATTATTTATGTTTGAGCCAAGGCTTTGTTTATGTTGTACTTGCATGCGGTTTTTCTGAGAAAACTGTAAGGGAGAACATTAGCGCAAAATAGAGTTTTACATTTGATTTTCGTCCACTCACTCTAACGGTTTTTCAATGTTTCTCCCCTGGACCCTTCGTTTTCAAATGCCCAGTGGTGCAGGGTTCTTGAGAGGAGGTCGCGCGCGTACAAGTGTCGGGGCATAGTCGATCAATCTGTTGCTGCCGCAATTCTTTAGGGTAATCATCTTAGTAGACTGCTCTGACTAACCCAGTATAGCTAATTAAGTAGGTTAGGGAGCAGGATGCCTTCATGAGTTGGGGTTTGTTGTAGATACTCATGGAAGTGCTGAGTTGGATTGTAGGAAGGGTTGGCCATCTCAAGGGGGTTTCGGTAAGAAGTTCCCTTGGGGTGGTCCCCGCAGGATTTACTTCGAGTTAAAGGGATTTAACTCGGGGTGGGTCCTGACACTAACCCTAAACCCTAAACCCTAAAACCCAACACCCTAAACCCTAGACACTTCATTACACATAATTTGCTACAACACGCTAGCTAGCTCCTGCGTAAGTTTGAGTCTCCATGAATAATAATACATCCTCGAGTCTTGGAGCATTAAAATGAACACACAATTATATATGCGAATCCTTCGTAGTCGATCTCAAGGTCTTTTCCTATTGAATATGGAGGAATTGGGTTGTAAAATCTGGGCAGGATTACCATCAAATAGCTCATCAATGCACGTCTCTATGTCATCCGGCTGATACTTTACGTACTTCTCTGTTTGCCTTCCCGGGTCCGACACCCTAAACCCTGATTTAGGTCATGTATTTTACTGTTTTCTGGATGGTTTCTCAGATTATTATCAAATTGAAATTGACATTGATGATCAAGAGAAAACTACTTTTACATGTTCTTTTGCCGCATTTCGTAAAATGGCATTTGATTTATGTAATGCTCCTGTCACATTTCAAATGATTAGTATTTTTAGTGACATGATAGAAGAATGTGTTGAAGTTTTCATAGATGATATAACTATTTTTGGTGATTCGTTTGATGAATGTTTGTCTAATCTTGAAAAAGTGCTGATAAGATGCGAAGAGAAAAATCTTGTGTTAAACTGAAAAAAATGTAATTTCATGGTCTCTTCTGGAATTGTTCTTGGTCACAATGTTTCTACTAAAGGAATTGAGGTAGACAAGTCTAAAATTGAATTAATTGCTAAATTGCATGTTCCAAAGAGTGAAAAATGTTAGATCATTTTTAGATCATGCTGGTTTTTACAAGAGATTTATAAAGGATTTTAGTGCCATATCTAGACCTTTGTGTAATCTTTTATCTAAGGATGCCTCATTTGTTTGGACTGATGCTTGTCAAATTGCCTTTGAAAAATTAATTAAGATGTTAAGTTCTGCTCATATTGTGCAACCACCTGATCTTCTGAAATTATGTGTGATGCTAGTGATTATGCAAGAGATCATTGTCGTTGGTTTTAGGAGGACCCAAGACGAACAAAACAATCAGTTTTGACAGATTTTATGAACATCCGTTTTCCACTATCTTTTAAGAACTTGTTAAAACTACCACAAAATAAACTGAAATTTCTTACAAAACTGTTGTAATATGATAAGATATCATTGTCATTGGATTTAGGAGGCCCCAAGAAGAACAAAACAATCGTTTTGGCAGAATCCGTGAACATCCATTTTCCACTATCTTGTAAGAACTTGTTAAAAGTTCCAAAAAACGAACTGAAATTTCTTACCAAAACTGATATAATAAGCTAAGAGATCATTGTGGTTGGATTTAGGAGGACCAACGACTATGATCTCTGAAGAACTTGTTAAAACTACCACAAAACAAACTGAAATTTCTTACCAAAACTGATATAAAACCAACGACTATGATCTCTTAGCTTATTATAACAGTTTTGTAAGAAATTTCAGTTTATTTTGTGGTAGTTTTAACAAGTTCTTAAAAGATAGTGGAAAACGGATGTTCACGGAATCTGCCAAAACTGATTGTTTTGTTCTTCTTGGGTCCAACTAAATCCAACGACAATGATCTCTTAGCTTATTATATCAGTTTTGTAAGAAATTTAAGTTTATTTTGTGGTAGTTTTAACAAGTTCTTTAAAGATAGTGGAAAACGGATGTTCAGTTTTTTGGAACTTTTAACAAGTACTTACAATATCGTGAGAAACGGATGTTAAAAAAATCTGCCAAAACTGATTGTTTTGTTCTTTTTGGGTCCTCCGAAAACCAACGACAATGATCTCTTTGCTTATTATATCAGTTTTGTAAGAAATTTCAGTTCATTTTTTGGAACATTTAACAAGTTCTTACAAGATCGTGAAAAACGGATGTTAACAAAATCTGCCAAAACTGATTGTTTTGTTCTTCTTGGGTCCAACTAAATCCAACGACAATGATCTCTTAGCTTATTATATCAGTTTTGTAAGAAATTTAAGTTTATTTTGTGGTAGTTTTAACAAGTTCTTTAAAGATAGTGGAAAACGGATGTTCAGTTTTTTGGAACTTTTAACAAGTTCTTACAATATCGTGAAAAACGGATGTTTACAAAATCTGCCAAAACTGATTGTTTTGTTCTTCTTGGGTCCTCCGAAAACCAACGACAATGATCTCTTAGCTTATTATATCAGTTTTGTAAGAAATTTAAGTTTATTTTGTGGTAGTTTTAACAAGTTCTTTAAAGATAGTGGAAAACGGATGTTCAGTTTTTTGGAACTTTTAACAAGTTCTTACAATATCGTGAAAAACGGATGTTTACAAAATCTGCCAAAACTGATTGTTTTGTTCTTCTTGGGTCCTCCGAAAACCAACGACAATGATCACTTAGCTTATTATATCAGTTTTGTAAGAAATTTCAGTTCGTTTTTTGGAACTTTTAACAAATTCTTACAAGATTGTGAAAAACGGATGTTAACAAAATCTGCCAAAACTGATCGTTTTGTTCTTCTTCGGTCCTCCTAAAACCAATGACAATGATCTCTTAGCTTGTTATACCAGTTTTGTAAGAAATTTCAGTTCGTTTTTTGGAACTTTTAACAAGTTCTACAAGATCCTGAAAAATGGATGTTTACAAAATCTGCCAAAACTGATTGTTTTGTTCTTCCTCGGTCCTCCCAAATCCAACGACAATGATGTCTTAGCTTGTTATATCAGTTTTGTAAGAAATTTCATTTCATTTTTTGGAACTTTTAACAAGTTCTAACAAGATCCTGAAAAATGGATGTATACAAAATCTGCCAAAACTGATTGTTTTGTTCTTCCTGGGTCCTCCTAAATCCAACCACAATGATCTCTTAGCTTATGATATCAGTTTTGTAAGAAATTTCAGTTCATTTTTTGGAACATTTAACAAGTTCTTACAAGATATTGGAAAATGGATGTTCACGGAATCTGCCAAAACTGATTGTTTTGTTCTTCTTGGGTCCTCCGAAAACCAACAACAATTATCTCTTAGCTTATTATATCATTTTTGTAAGAAATTTCAGTTCGTTTTTTGGAACTTTTAAAAAGATGTTAACAAGATCGTGAAAAATGGATGTTCACGGAATCTGCCAAAACTGATTGTTTTGTTCTTCTTGGGTCCACCTAAATCCAACGACAATGATCTCTTAGCTTATTATATCAGTTTTGTAAGAAATTTCAGTTCGTTTTTTGGAACTTTTAACAACTTCTTACAAGATAGTGGAAAATGGATGTTCACGGAATCTGCCAAAACTGATTGTTTTGTTCTTCTTGGGTATACCTAAATCTAACGACAATGATCTCTTAGCTTATTATATCAGTTTGTAAGAAATTTCTGTTCGTTTTTTGGAACTTTTAACAAGTTCTTACAAGATCGTGAAAAATGGATGTTAACAAAATCTGCCAAAACTGATTGTTTTGTTCTTCCTGGGTCCTCCTAAATCCAACGACAATGATATCTTATCTTACCCTAAACCCTAAACCCTAAACCCTAAACCCCAAACCCTAAACCCTAAACCCTAACCCTAAACCCTAAACCCTAAACCCTAAACCCTAACCCTAAACCCTAAACCCTAAAACCCTAAACCCTTCATTACACATAATTTGCTACACCACGCTAGCTAGCTCCTGCGTAAGTTTGAGTCTCCATGAATAATAATACATCCTCGAGTCTTGGAGCATTGAAATGAACACACAATTATATATGGGATCCTTCGTAGTTGATCTCAAGGTCTTTTCCTATTGAATATGGAGGAATTGGGTTGTGCAATCTGGGCAGGGTTACCATCAAATAGCTCATCAATGCACGTCTCTATGTCATCCGGCTGATACTTTACGTACTTGTCTGTTTGCCTTCCCGGGTCCAACACCCTAAACCCTGATTTAGGTCATGTATTTTACTGTTTTCTAGATGGTTTCTCAGATTATTATCAAATTGAAATTGACATTGATGATCAAGAGAAAACTACTTTTACATGTTCTTTTGCCGCATTTCGTAGAATGGCATTTGATTTATGTAATGCTCCTGTCACATTTCAAATGATTAGTATTTTTAGTGACATGATAGAAGAATGTGTTGAAGTTTTCATAGATGATATAACTATTTTTGGTGATTCGTTTGATGAATGTTTGTCTAATCTTGAAAAAGTGCTGATAAGATGCGAAGAGAAAAATCTTGTGTTAAACTGAAAAAAATGTAATTTCATGGTCTCTTCTGGAATTGTTCTTGGTCACATTGTTTCTACTAAAGGAATTGAGGTAGATGATGAGCGTTTTTCACGTCACACATGTAAACACGTGATCAAATCAAACCTCACAACTTTATAACCCTGCAAAATGTCATCGTTAGTACGAATAAGTAGGGATCGTTCAGTCCGGGGATATTGAAGGGTAATCGAAAACAGAAAATGTTAACACAATCAAATAAACATATGGGGAATGTAAGTGTTTAACATCTAAAGAAACTAAAACTTAACCTAAAACTAATTATTTACAGTTGATCAACCACTCTACACATAACACATAATTCTTTAAACATGTAACAACTCAAATAAAGGAATAGGGCAGCAAGTTTAAAAACCGAATTCAAGATCCAATTTAGTTCCAATTTAATTAGAACCTTCGCGGTTATTCTAATCATTCAAGACTTCACAATTATTCAGAATTAACTTCGCGTATAATCCTAAACATGGTACTAATCGGTTTAAAGACACTTCGCGTAGAAATTAAACACAAAAAGCACATAAGCACAATAAGTCGAATTGGAAACATGTTAGCAAGTATGGGGTCACCTCATCTCACATCGACATGTAAATTTACAGAATTATTCTAGCTCTTATAAGGAACACAAATTGAACCAACTTCGCGCATGATTCAACTTATATTCGATTAGCATATGAAATCTATACACAAGGGACAGCCATGGCCAAGGCTGCCCTTGTGCATATGATTTGTTGTGTGCACAAACTCTGCAAATAAACCAAACTAAAGCATAAATTCAATTAATAACTACTGCCCTTAAGTCTTAAATTCGAATTAACACATGCATATATAGAGAATTCAACCAAACAACAATCAAACACATAAGGAAATCCAAAGAATTCATCAAATCACATAAGAACATTGATAGTTTGTTACAAAATTCAGAAATAACATGGAATATAACAACTGAATTTGAAACAAATTTAAAGAAAACCATGAATCTTGGACTGACTTAGAAGTGGAGATCGATGCTTGGTTGAGCAGCGGCTGAATTGGTGGTGGAGAAGCGGCTGTGTGCGGCTGTGTTGGCTTGTGGAGGTGATGGAGAGGAGGACGAGATGCTTGTGAGGGGCTGTGGAAGGAGGAGGAACGGCTGCTGTATAGGAGGAGAGGAGCGGCTGCTTGTGGAGATGAAGGATGGAGGGAGGCGGCTGCTTGGGAAGAGGGGAGGACGAGATTTTGTGGAGAGGGAGAGAGAGAGAGAGAGGCTGCTGCTGTGTTTAAGTGTAGGGGGTCGACCTCCTCTCCCTTGCAGCTGCCCATCTATTTATAAGGATGAAGTAGGGTTTACTCCCTTGTGGGCTGGGCTTTTGGCTGCATTCCTTTTCCTTTTGGGTTAAGGATTGCTTCATTCCTTGTTAGTTTAGGCCTCTAATTTCGAATTCCAACTCCTTTTAACTTCAATTCGGCTGCAAACTCTCTATTCTTGGAATTCAACTCAGCTGCAACCTCCTCCTCTTGAAGTTAATTCGGCTTCCACTTCCTTCTTTAATTCGAACAAAATCTCTCTCTTTGAAATGTTGGCAAATTTCTGTAAATGAGAGAGAAATAATTGTTAGTCCACAACAATGGTATATATAGAGCTTAGCAATCCTAATTCAATAAGGTTTTCTAGTTCAACTTAGTTTCCTTGTTAAATAAGGATTCCTAATTCAATAAGGATTCCTAACTCAACTTGGTTTCCTAGTTAAATAAGGATTCCCATTTCAATGAACTTCTGAAAATTTCAAATTTGACTTTGCATTCCTAATGTGATTAGGATTCCTGGTATGATTAGGATTCCTAGTTTGATTAGGATTCCTAGTTTGATTAGGATTCTGCTAAAACTCCACATTTTCTTCTATTTAAGCACGTTTTCACTTGTTCTCCACCAAACATTCATGGTTTAGTCTAATGATTCAAATCTGCAAAATTAAGAGTTAAACAAAGTATAAATAAGGATAGAAACATATTAAAAACGTAGCATTTTATGCTCTTATCAGTAGACAAGTCAAAAATTGAATTAATTGCTAAATTACATGTTCCAAAGAGTGAAAAATGTTAGATCATTTTTAGGACATGCTGGTTTTTACAAGAGATTTATAAAGGATTTTAGTGCCATATCTAGACCTTTGTGTAATCTTTTATCTAAGGATGCCTCATTTGTTTGGACTGATACTTGTCAAATTGCCTTTGAAAAATTAATTAAGATGTTAAGTTCTGCTCATATTGTGCAACCACCTGATCTTCTGAAATTATGTGTGATGCTAGTGATTATGCAAGAGATCATTGTCGTTGGTTTTAGGAGGACCCAAGACGAACAAAACAATCAGTTTTGGCAGATTTAGTGAACATCCGTTTTCCACTATCTTTTAAGAACTTGTTAAAACTACCACAAAATAAACTGAAATTTCTTACAAAACTGTTGTAATATGATAAGATATCATTGTCGTTGGATTTAGGAGGACCCAGGAAGAACAAAACAATCAGTTTTGGCAGATTTTGTTAACATCCATTTTTTATGATCTTGTAAGAACTTGTTAAAAGTTCCAAAAAACGAACTGAAATTTCTTACAAAACTGTTGTAATATGATAAGATATCATTGTCGTTGGTTTTTGAAGGACCCAAGAAGAACAAAACAATCAGATTTGGCAGATTTTGTGAACATCCATTTTCACGATCTTGTAAGAACTTGTTAAAAGTTTCAAAAAACGAACTGAAATTTCTTACAAAACTGATATAATAAGCTAAGAGATCATTATTGTTGGATTTAGGTGGACCCAAGAAGAGCAAAACAATTAGTTTTGGCAGATTCCGTGAACATCCATTTTCCACTATCTTGTAAGAACTTGTTAAAAGTTCCAAAAAACGAACTGAAATTTCTTACAAAACTGATATAACAAGCTAAGAGATCATTGTCGTTGGATTTAGGAGGACCCAGGAAGAACAAAACAATCAGTTTTGGCAGATTTTGTAAACATCCATTTTTCAGGATCTTGTAAGAACTTGTTAAAAGTTCCAAAAAACGAACTGAAATTTCTTATAAAACTGATATAACAAGCTAAGAGATCATTGTCTTTGGTTTTAGGACCCAAGAAGAACAAAACAATCAGTTTTGGCAGATTTTGTTAACATCCGTTTTTCACGATCTTGTAACTTGTTAAAAGTTCCAAAAAACGAACTGAAATTTCTTACAAAAATGATATAATAAGCTAAGAGATCATTGTTGTTGGTTTTCGGAGGACCCAAGAAGAACAAAACAATCAGTTTTGGCAGATTCCGTGAACATCCATTTTCCACTATCTTTTAAGAACTTGTTAAAACTACCACAAAACAAACTGAAATTTCTTAAAAAACTGTTGTAATATGATAACATATCATTGTCGTTGGATTTAGGAGGACCTAAGAAGAGCAAAACAATCAGTTTTGGCAGATTCAGTGAACATCCATTTTCCACTAACTTGTAAGAACTTGTTAAATGTTCCAAAAAACGAACTGAAATTTCTTACAAAACTGATATAATAAGCTAAGAGATCATTCTGGTTGGATTTAGGAGGACCCAGGAAGAACAAAACTATCAGTTTTGGCAGATTTTGTGAACATCTATTTTTCACGATCTTGTAAGAACTTGTTAAAAGTTTCAAAAAACGAACTGAAATTTCTTACAAAACTGATATAATAAGCTAAGAGATCATTATCGTTGGATTTAGGTGGACCCAAGAATAGCAAAACAATAAGTTTTGGCAGATTCCGTGAACATCCATTTTCCACTATCTTGTAAGAACTTGTTAAAAGTTCCAAAAAACGATATGAAATTTCTTACAAAACTGATATAATAAGCTAAGAGATCATTGTCGTTGGATTTAGGAGGACCCAGGAATAACAAAACAATCAGTTTTGGCAGATTTTGTAAACATCCATTTTTCAGGATCTTGTAAGAACTTGTTAAAAGTTCCAAAAAACGAACTGAAATTTCTTACAAAACTTATATAACAAGCTAAGAGATCATTGTCTTTGGTTTTAGGAGGACCAAAGAAGAACAAAACAATCAATTTTGGCAGATTTTTTTAACATCCGTTTTTCACGATCTTGTAAGAACTTGTTAAAAGTTCCAAAAAACGAACTGAAATTTCTTACAAAAATGATATAATAAGCTAAGAGATCATTGTTGTTGGTTTTCGGAGGACCCAAGAAGAACAAAACAATCAGTTTTGGCAGATTCCGTGAATATCCATTTTCCACTATCTTTTAAGAACTTGTTAAAACTACCACAAAACAAACTGAAATTTCTTAAAAAACAGTTGTAATATGATAAGATATCATTGTTGTTGGTTACAAAACTGTTGTAATATGATAAGATATCATTGTCGTTGGTTTTCGGAGGACCCAAGAAGGATAAAACAATCAGTTTTGGCAGATTTTGTGAACATCCGTTTTCCACTATCTTTTAAAAACTTGTTAAAACTACCACAAAACAAACTGAAATTTCTTACAAAAATGTTGTAATATGATAAGATATCATTGTCGTTGGTTAAAAACTATTTTAATATGATAAGATATCATTGTCGTTGGTTACAAAACTGTTGTAATATGATAAGATATCATTGTCGTTGGTTTTCGGAGGACCCAAGAAGAATAAAACAATCAGTTTTGGAAGATTTTGTGAACATCCGTTTTCCACTATCTTTTAAAAACTTGTTAAAACTTCCACAAAACAAACTGAAATTTCTTACAAAACTGTTGTAATATGATACGATATCATTGTCGTTGGTTACAAAACTGTTGTAATATTATAAGATATCATTGTCGTTGGTTTTCGGAGGACCCAAGAAGAACAAAACAATCAGTTTTGGCAGATTTTGTGAACATCCGTTTTCCACTATCTTTTAAAAACTTGTTAAAACTACCACAAAACAAAGTGAAATTTCTTACAAAACTGTTGTAATATGATAAGATATCATTGTCGTTGGTTTTAGGAGGACCTAGGAAGAACAATACAATCAGTTTTGGCAGATTTTGTTAACATCCATTTTTCAGGATCATGTAAGAACTTGTTAAAAGTTCCAAAAAACGAACTGAAATTTCATACAAAACTGATATAACAAGCTAAGAGATCATTGTCGTTGGTTTTCGGAGGACCCAAGAAGAACAAAACAATCAGTTTTGGCAGATTTTGTGAAAATCCGTTTTCCACTATCTTTTTAGAACTTGTTAAAACTACCACAAAATAAACTGAAATTTCTTACAAATCTGTTATAATAAGCTCAGAGATCATAGTCGTTGGTTTTCCGTGAACATCCATTTTCCAGTATCTTGTAAGAACTTGTTAAAAGTTCCAAAAAACGAACTGAAATTTCTTACAAAACTGATATAATAAGCTAAGAGATCATTGTCGTTGGTTTTAGGAGGACCCAAGAAGGACAAAACATTCTGTTTTGGCAGATTCTGTGAACATCCGTTTTTCACGATCTTGTAAGAACTTGTTAAAAGTTCTAAAAAAGGAACCGAAATTTCTTACAAAATTGATATAATAAGCTAAGAGATCATTGTCGTTGGTTTTAGGAGGTCCCAAGAAGAACAAAACAATCAGTTTTGGCAGATTCCGTGAACATCCGTTTTTCACGATCTTGTAAGAACTTGTTAAAAGTTCCAAAAAACGAACTGAAATTTCTTATAAAACTGATATAATAAGCTAAGAGATCATTGTCGTTGGTTAAAAGGTGGACCCAAGAAGAACCAAACAATCAGTTTTAGCAGATTTTGTAAACATCCATTTTTCAGGTTCTTGTAAGAAATTGTTAAAAGTTTCAAAAAACGAACTGAAATTTCTTACAAAACTGATATAATAAGCTAAGAGATTATTGTCGTTGGTTTTAGGAGGACCCAAGAAGAACAAAATAATCAGTTTTGACAGATTTTGTTAATATCCATTTTTCACGATCTTGTAAGAACTTGTTAAAAGTTCCAAAAAACGAACTGAAATTTCTTACAAAACTGATATAATAGGCTAAGAGATTATTGTCGTTGGTTTTATGACCCAAGAAAGAACAAAACAATCAGTTTTGGCAGATTTTGTTAACATCTATTTTTCAGGATCTTGTAAGAACTTGTTAAAAGTTCTAAAAAACGAACTGAAATTTCTTACAAAACTGATATAATAGGCTAAGAGATCATTGTCGTTGGTTTTCGAAGGACCCAAGAAGAACAAAACAATCAGTTTTTGCAGATTCCGTGAACATCTGTTTTCCACTATCTTTTAAGAACTTGTTAAAACTACCACAAAACAAACTGAAATTTCTTACAAAACTGTTGTAAAATGAACTGAAATTTCTTACAAAACAGAGGTCCTAAGAACAAAAACATTAATTTTAGCAGATTCCGTGAACGTCCATTTTCCATTAAGAGTTGATTAAGTCTTGTAATTTCCGTGCAAAATTCTGCTTTGACCTTTCTTACTTCAAATGGTAATTCTGGGAGCATCAGAACTCCAAATCCATTTCTGCAAAAAGCCACATAAACTAGTTCCAAAACTCTTCCTTCTCTAAAGAGCAAGCCTCTTCATTCAAAAGAAGTTGAGAGTTGTGCACGTTCAAAGTCAGTAGAACTGCATTTCAAACTCAAAAACTTATCACAATTTAAACTAAGAAAAATTAAAAGTAAAAATAAAAAAATAATTAAACAAAAATGCTGCAAGTTTCAGCAACTTATTAATAAAAGGTCTTAAACAAATCAAAAAAACTTTCAGAAATAAAAACAAATTCACTAGAAATGCAGTGTGGCTCGATGTAGAGCTGCCTCCCTAAAGCGCAGCTTTTAACGTCTATTAGCTAGACGTTTGACTCCTTTAGTCTTCATCCACAAAAGCTTCACTTGTGTCGAAATTATTCTCATTTGTCGGCATGAAGATGCTCATCCTCCCATGGTGAGCCTTAAGAAGTATATGATCTTGGTAAGTTTCTATGGCTCCCATAACTAAAGTTAGAGTCATTGTCTTCCTCTTCTTCATTGTTATTTCTTGCAAGCTTCTCTTCTTGTTCAAGCTCTTGAGCAGCTTATTCAAACTCGGTATTTTTTGTTCTATTTGAGAGGTACTTGGTTTGAGATGTTATTTCTTCTATCCTATTCTTTATCTTGTTCAATTGTTGCTCAGCTTGCTCTTTCTCAATCTTCTCAATGCTTGCAAACAACTTCTCCTACTTGTCTTCTTTCTTCTTTTTCTGAATCATTTTCTAGGAAGAGATGAAATAGGGAGATGATCGAGGCTGTGGTGGTGATCTCAAATGGACACTTGCACAAATTCTTTTTTGCATTCTTCTCTCAAGTGTTCTCATGGTTCAGCTCCTATTGGAACCATCTATAAGTTTTCCTTTCAAACTCCTCATGAAGGCATTACCGCAACTTCTTCAGCATAAATTGGCGCCATAAGTTTGCTAATATCTTTCACATATGTAAGGTGACTTGCTTCATCCACCTTGCTTATTCCATCGAAATCAGGGAAGAATTTGAGCACCTTATGCATCTCTTCATGATGTTTGAAAGAGTTGATGATGTCCTTGATTGAAATTGTGTGAGGACATCTGTTTATTCAAAAGAAAAATTGTTAGTAATCAACTAATAAAACTAAAAAAAACTAATAAATTTTTAGTATAGTGGAAAGTATTCCCGCCTGTCACGCGGGTGACTCGGGTTCTATCCCCCGACAAAGGCGTCAAAAACTGACGTCAGTTACCGGACACGTAACAATTTAAAATCTTTTTTTTGTCATATTGTAGCATTGGTAAATAAGGTTCGATCAATCCGGGACTTTAGAGCGTTACTGCGGTTAAAAATCAATTAAGTTAGCATCAATTAAGCTCCATTTCTCCAATTTTGGTGTCATTTAAAGTTAGTCAATTTCGAAATTTTCAGAAGTTCATTGAAATGGGAATCCTTATTTGACTAGGAAACCAAGTTGAGTTAGGAATCCTCATTGAACTAGGAATCCTTATTTAACAAGGAAACTAAGTTGAACTAGGAATCCTTATTGAATTAGGATTGCTAAGCTCTATATATACCATTGTTGTGGACTAACAATTATTTCTCTCTTATTTACAGAAATATTCCAACATGTCAAAGAGAGAGATTGTGTTCGAATTAAAGAATGAAGTGGCAGCCGAATTAACTTCAAGAGGAGGAGGTTGCAGCTGAGTTGAATTCCAAGAAAAGAGAGTTTGCAGCCGAATTGAAGTTAAAATGAGTTGAAATTCGAATGCAGCTGAATTAGAGGTCTAAACTAACAAGGAAAGAAGCAATCCTTAACCCAAAAGGAAAAAGAATGCAGCCAAAAGCCCAGCCCACAAAGGGAGAAGAAGCAAACCCTACTTCCTCCCTATAAATAGGTGCGGCAGCTGCAAGGAGAAGAGGTCGACCCTTTTACACAAAACACAGCAGCCTTTCTCTCTCTCACCACAAAATCTCGCCCTCTCCTTCCTCCACAACAACAGCCGCCTCCCTCCTTCATCCTCCACAAGCAGCCGCACACATCCTCCTCATCTCTTCCACAACACAGCAGCCGCCGCTCTCTCACACCTCCTATACAGCAGCTGCTCCGCCCTCCTTCCACAGCCCCTCACAAGCATCTCGTCCTCCTCTCCATCACCAACACAGCCGCACCTCCACAGCCGCACACAGCCGCCCTCTCTTCCACCAATTCAGCCGCTGCTCACACCAAGCATCGATCTCCACACCCTAAGTCAGTCCAAGATTCATGGTTGTCTTTATTTATGTTTCAAATTCAGTATTTATATTCAATGTTATTTCTGAATTTTGTAACAAACTATTGATGTTCTTATATGATATGATGAATTTCTTGGATTTCCTTATGTGTTTTGATTGTTGTTTGGTTTAATTCTCTACATATGCATGTGATAATTTGAATTGAAGACTTAGGGCAGTAGATATTAATTGAATTTATGATCTTATTTGGTTTATTTACAGAGTTTGTGCACACAACAAATCATATGCACAAGGGCAGCCTTGGCCATGGTTGTCCCTTGTGTATAGATTTCATATGCTTATTGAATATAATTTGAATCATACGCGAAGTTGGTTCAATTTGTGTTCATTATAAGAGCTAGAATAATTCTAGAAATTTACATGTCGACATGAGATGAGGTGACGCCATACTTGCTAATATGTTTCCAATTCGACTTATTGTGCTTATGTGCTTTTTGTGTTTAATTTCTACGCGAAGTGTCTTTAAACCGATTAGTACCATGTTTAGGATTATACGCGAAGTTAATTCTGAATAATTGTGAAGTCTTGAATAATTAGAATAACCGCGAAGGCTCTAATTAAATTGGATTATGAAATCAGTTTTTAAACCTGCAACCCTATTCCTTTATTTGAGTTGTTACATGTTTAGAGAGTTTTGTGTTTTGTATGGAGTGGTTGATCAACTGTATATAATTAGTTTTAAGTTAAGTTTTAGTTTCTTTAGATGTTAAACTTTTATATCCCCCATATGTTTAATTAATTATGTTAACATTTTCTGTTTTCGATTACCCTTCAATATCCCCGGACTGAACGATCCCTACTTATTCGTACTAACGATGACATTTTGCACGGTTATAAAGTTGTGAGGTTTGATTTGATCACGTGTTTACATGTGTGACGTGAAAAACGCTCACCAGAAAAGTGTATACAAAATGAAAAGAGCAGTGCTTTAACATTTAGTTGAGTTAATGAATGATAAAGGTTAGATATCAAGTATTACCTCAATGTTGGCAGAATCCTTTTTGGGATAGATCTCCCTCCTAAGAATATGCGGTTGTCTTCCAGTGGCAGTCTCTGGGGATTACATACCAACGCAACTGAAACCAATAGGTACCAACAGCTTCTTTCCATATACTGCACCAAAAACATAACTCCATAATCACAATCACATACATTACAGCAACAAAAAGCAGTGAAAGCAATCTATATAACTACTTTTCAATGCGGGCAGCCAACAAGTCGCTGGAGAGAAGCTTCTCTCGAAATGTCCTAACCAGTTTCTCCCCCTTCAGGGGTATTGGGAGCTGGACCTGTAACCCCAATCTGCGGGACTTGCAAAAACCGCAAACCCAATCGCCTTGGGGGACCTCCTTCAAGGGACTATCCTCATCTTACTATAACAAATAAAAATGGCAAAAACAATTTGAAGGAATCAAATGGAAAGAAATAAATTGTGGAAAGATCAATGATTTGCTGAAATGAAAAAGGTATTTAAGGTTACCTCTGATCAGGCCATGTCATGGAGTGAGAAAACACAAACAATGATCGATGATATTAAAGGCCAATGATCGATGCATCTGACCCACAAGATGCAGACTTCAAAGGAATCAACATGTAATCTGGCCTTTTCATTGTGATTGCGTAAAGTTTCCTGCAACCATCCAGATAAGAAATTAGCGGTACAACTTGTAGTTTCCACAACTCCTTACACAGGTGATTCACACATTATAAATATTTATATACACACTGACACACACACACATATATATAGCATTTCTTGGCTAAGGATGTCCTTATTTAGTATTACGGTACACATTTCCACTTTAGACTTACTTTTCAGTCGAATTTTCACATCTCCACCTTCTAGTTTGTAGATACTAATGTATAGATCATCCATGCAAAACTTCAGCCAATTTGGTAATGGATAAGACACCCAAAACTGCGTTTTTCTGCTATAAATATGAACGGTTCAAGTTCGACAGAATTATGTTCATCCATTGTTTAAATCGAATTTGAGTGCCTTAATAATAACCAAATTGGCTGAAATTTTGTAGAGATGATCTATACATTAATATCTAAAGACTAGATGGTGGAGATATGAAAATTCAATTGTAAAGTGAGTCTTAAGTGGAAATGTGTACAGTAAGAATAAATGAGGACCTCCTTAGCCAAGAAAGGCTGTATATATGTATATATACATATTCAAACTTGTAATAGGTAGACAACTAATATCCACTACCCAAATGTAACAAGGAACAGTAAATCGACCCTCTGCAATGAATCGGCCTGTGTGTACGGAGTCCTAATCTTCAAACAGAGCTAATATTCAGTTCCTTTCATTTCCTTGTCTAATAGTTTTCATCACCACTTTAAAAGAATGTGCGTGTTGCAAGCCCCTCTGTGTGGACAGAGAAAACAAATGGTGATTAAAAGCTACTTGTAACATACTCATTCAAAACCTAAACATCTTCAAATGCAGGCAGCCGCATAAACATAGATAATTTTCAGAACATCTTTCTGTGTCAAACCCCAAGAACCATATTACTTTCCCACATCAATTGGGAATGATAGCTAGCATGAGACGATCACTTATTACTTGCTGTTTCTATCCTACTCTATAAAACTACCACCTTTCCGAGACTGAACTGAACTAAAACATATCATGGAAAAAATGTACGGATGCATCTGCTCTCCTGACTCCAACAACTTTTCCATCAACTTTACAACCCTATTTTAGGAACTTACAAAACCAAAATAGGCTTTGATAATCAAATTGATGAGACACTCTTCCATTGTTTGACTCAAACTGAGTTATTAATGTGGAATCACAACACTATAATAGGCAAGAAATCAATTGCAAGATTTTTCTGATGAAATCTATCAAAATAAATTCACCAAAATTCAACACAAGGACATGTTAAGCAATTAGCGGGCACACATACTCAGAATATAGTATTTGTAAGTGTATTTGTTCGCCTGAAGTTTTAAGAAGCAGAATTACCTGAGCAAAGAATCCTCCTAAAGCTGGACCAATGATTAATCTGATACCCCATGCTGTACTAACCTGAACACCAAGGCCCTGACTCTGGTATAGTAATTGTACAATCTTAACTTGTATATAAAATAACCAACATGACTTACTGTTGACATCCCTAACACTTGGTGTTCTTCCCGAAAGACCACTTGCATATGCCTGGTAATTCAGGTAAATCAAATAAGAAAACTAGCCATGAATATAGACGAGCCTGTAATCACATCATTATTCAGTACAATGTAATACCTTTATTGGTCCAAGCACACCATTTAAACTTCCAAGAACAAATCTAGTAGTAATAGCCATCCAAAAGTGGACACCGAGTCCAAAGAGAGTATTGAAAACAACCCTGAGAGAATAAAAATGCACATATCTACTGTCTGCAACAAAACATCCATCTCTAATAACTGCAGAAAAACTATACAGACTCATTTCCAAAATTGCATTACTAACACTACAATGGTTCCTATTATTATGACAGGTTTTCGACCATAGCGATTAGCCACTATCCCCCAGAAAACTGACGTCAATGCTCTTCCAAGCATATATGAAGACATCCTTAATATTATATGGAAGTGTGTTGTGAACACCAATTAAAGAACTTAAATGTCACAAGCAAACAAATTTAGCCACCAAGAAAAACTGATGACATTCATCCCACCTACATACCCAGAGCATAGAACCCAATATCTTCCTCCCTTTTGTCAATATGAAAATCCCTAATCTGTGATGCAAACACTTAGTATTCTGAAAACATGATATCAAGTAGAATTCATGGGTTCTGAAGGTTGCATTAGGGAGATGTGCAGTAATGCCTCTTTCTGAAACATTTGGACAGAGTGCTAAACTATTTTTGAGAATGTAAAGAGGAAAGATCTGGATGTTTTCTGGGAAAGGGCTCCGTTTTGGTCATCTTGATGGTGTCGATTTCGGGACAAAGCTCCTTTTTTGTACTTATTCATATCAGAATGCAGCTGTTTGTTAAGTTCACCATTTCTGAAGTTGTTTGGTCTCAACAAGTGTTTGAAACAATTAGCTGGTGTATTCCATGGTAACTAATTGTCAGACACGATATCAGTAACAAAAGTCTTATTCCTTATCGCATATTAAAACTTGATCAGGTATCCATACATACAATAACACATAATGAATTTATAAAGATGCAATGGAAAAAGTAAAAAATAAAAATAAAAAAAGGAAACTTAAGTTTATCAACGATAGCATAGAGATAGAAAATACAACTGGCCGGAGTAGGGCATCAAGATAGTTAAACTACTGTGTTCCTTTCAAGTTCATGACCACGATAGACAGTCCAATTGTACTTTAAATCTTCCATTAATGTAATGGAAATGATTGACAAGTGAAAATTATTGAACTATCTAGTTCATGCACTGAACGAAGTTAATTTTCAGAGTTTATATCCTTTGTATCACCTTAGTGGTTCTTAATTTCTTCATGTTACAAACTAACTCAAAAAAAGAGGTTATGCAGATTATAGCCAGATCTTGGAAAATCACACAGAATCATCGTTCAGTTAATTTGCAGAGTTTATATCCTTTGTATCACCTTAGTGGTTCTTAATTTCTTCACATTACAAACTAACTCAAAAAAAGAGGTTACGCAGATTATAACCAGATCTTGAAAAATCACACAGAATCATTGTAACAAGGTAATAGTGGTATCAGCATAGAAAGACTGAAAGCTAAAGCCTATATATGCCTCCTGGACCAACAGGACTGAAGGACAACAATTAGAGTGTCAGGTCAATGTGTTGTGTCTCCCTAAATATTCAGCAAACAAGAATTGCATTTCTTTCATTTCTCAAATAAAATGAACAAAAAGCTATCTGGGGCAACGGATTCTGTTTGGCAAGAGCTAGCATTCAGATTCTGTTTGGCATGACAAGCCCAAACACATTTCCGAGTTTTTTTATCACTATCATGAAGGGAATAAGGAATACATCTAATAGGTAGTGGCAACTAATATCCACTGCCCAAAAATAACAAGGCACAGTAAATAGACCCTCTGCAATGAATTGGACTGTGCGTACGGAATCCAAATCTTCAAACAGACAACTAATATTCAGTTCATTTCATTTCCTTGTCTAATAGTTTTATAAGTCACCACTTTAAAAGAATGTGCTTGTTGCAAGCCCATGTGTGTGGACAGAGAAAAAATGGTTATTAAAAGATCCTTGTAACACTTTCAAAACCTAAACATCTTCAAATGCAGGCATAAACATATATAGTTCTTGGGCCTCGACACACAAAAAAATGTTCCGAAAGTTATCCAACTTTCCCACATCAATTGGGAATGATAGCATGAGACAATCACTTATTACTTGCTCCTTCTATTCTACTCTTTAAAATACTACCTTTCTGATACTGAAGTAAAACATAGCATGGAAATATGTATGAATGTACCTGTGCTTCATCAAGCCTGCCACCCTATTTTAAGAACTTACAAAACCAAAATAGGCTTCTGATAATTGAATTGATAAGACACTTCCACTGACTCATATTGAGATGTTAATGTGGAATCACAACACTCCGTAATAGGTAAGAAATCAATTACATGATGCTTTCTTTAAGGAATCTACACCAAAATTCAACACATGTAAGGACATCTTAAGCAATTATTAGGCCAGTTACAGACACACACTCAGGAATATAGTATTTTTAAGTGTATTGGTTCACCTAAAGTTACAAGAAGTACAATTACCTGGGCGAAGAATCTTCCCAAAGCTGGACCAATGATTAATCTGATACCCCATGTTCTGCTAACCTAAAAACAAAAACTCATAAGAACATGATATATTGCACAGGAATTGCGGGTAATTTCAAAAGTCATTGGATTTCTTAGCTTCATCAGACTTCATAGGTCGTTCTGGCTTGTTTGATCAGGTTTGATGGACAAAATAAGAGAAAAACAAACCTGTAAATAAAAGAAGATAAGACACACACGTACATTAAAGATAATCCTGCAACTCCAATTACTGAACTACCTTTTACCATCAATTGATTTTGCATCTCATGTCCCTTATCCTAGTATGCAAACACTAACTAAAATTCACAAACTAAGCTATAAACATGAAACTTAATTAATGTAGGGAAACACCCTTTGATTCATTTAATATAGAAACCAAATGTAAATGAGATGTGTTTGTTTTTGAGGCTGCACCCGGATATTTGAATGGGTTGCCTGCGTACCCTTGGAGAGGGATCGAGCCACTCGTAGTTCAAGAATTCTAGTGAATGAATAACTCACTAGAGGGGTTTAATTTTTGAATGAGAATGGTGTTTGGGACAAATTTGGGGTAACTGAACCAGGGATTCGATTTTGTTTTTGGATCTATGTTTGGGGGAAAGAAGCAAAAGACATCTAATCGTAAGAGACACACCATGTGACAATTATAAAGAACAAAGATTACTCACCACACAACGGTCTTGTAGCTACAGTTACAATTGAATTCAAATGATTTTGCATCTTCAAATCCCTTATCCTAGTAAAACACTTATCAAGCTTCAAATACTAAACTTGTGACATAGAAAAACACATATCAAGCTTCAGATACTGAACTTGTGACATGAACCAGACTATACACGAGTAGTTTTTTATAAAAAATTAACAGGGGCTGCGAGAACACAAAACCCCACAGCATTAACCTGCATTTCACAAAAAGCTTGCACCTAAGACACAGAAGCCCATGCCATGGGAATAATAAACTAAACCTAGTCAATTTAGTTTCACAAAGAGCCATGGGAATAATAAACTAAACCTAGTCAATTTAGTTTCACAAAGAGAGTGCATAGTTTATTAAAGGTAACAAACTATTCTTCAACGCTTCCTTTATCGAGTTTTCTTGTGTTCCATGAATAAAGAAAAATGAAACATAAAAAACAATGTGAATCGGACTATGTTAAGTAGAAGGGAAATAACTGTTCGACTTGGAAGACGCTCGATAGAAAAATTGTTCTTACGGCAAAGCCAGATAGCAATCAAGAGAGTGAGGCTCCCATCCATAAGAAACCACAGAATGCACAAAACACTTTCAGAGTCCATTTGAGCTTAGGAGACCCTAGGTTATAAACAACTTGCTGGCTATGATTACGGATAATGTCTGAAACTATACAGCACCCAATACAGCAAAAGCTGTTGGCTTTGGGCACCATGTGTCTGCAACCGCACGTGTTACAGGTGTTTTCATGAGTGCCAAAGGAAACATGGTATCATCAGCTAATCCAGAACTCTCAACAGACATTTGTGCCTCATGGGAGCTAGAGGAGTCCCCTAAAGGTATTAAACTAGGCATCAACCTTATAAGGATGAGAGGCTTCTGCAACCTTTATACTAGGCACCCCATTCTCATACTTGAGTGGATAAGCCTTATACACACCCGAAACCACCCTCCCCGATCCATCTCCTAAAAACCATTCACCAAATTCAGTGATTCTTCCCCTCTTAAAACCCATCATCAATCCAAAAATCAAATTCAAATCGTAAAACAAAAACTATAACAGAATTGAAACAGACACACAATCAATACCAACTACCAACGGGGAAGAGAAATCGAAGAAATAAAACTAGAACAGAATTGAAACAACGAAAAAAATCAAAATCAAAATTACCCAGAACAGAATCAATATCAAAACCTAGAACCGAATTGAAACAATCACAATCAAAATAAGAATTACCCGCGGAGAGAGAATTGAAGAGAGCGTCAGATCCACAATCCGATATTGAGATTTGAACAGATCGAGGGAGAATTGAGAGAGCGAATTCTGGGCGAAATTGCAGATTAGGATTTACTGGGTCGCGAAGAACAGATCTAATCGAGCGATTGAGAAAGTGAAGTAGCGTGAAACACCGGGACGCGTATTCATTAGACGCTCTTTCTGGCTCTGAGCTGTCCATTTAGGTGAAACTTACCAAAATACCCATGGTTTGGTTTAGTGGGATTACCAAAAACAAGGTCAATCACGTAACTGTGCACGGGGAGATAAGGGTACTGCAACGGTAACAAAGACTTCGGTCGATCCATTTTCGGTGCAACGGTAACAAAGACTTCGGTCTCCCACAATTTTCAGAAGATTAATTAAAATTAAACTAATAGAAAAATTTGTTAAATAATAATATTAATAATAAACGCCAAAGTTGTTTAGCCGTTCACTTTCATACCTTGATAGAAGCTGGCTAATTAAGAGTTGTTTTTGTCCCTTTGCTCACGAAAGTTCTTGTATAATTATTATAATAAGATCACAGTCATTTGTTTAATTATGACACTAGTATATAGAAAAAAATCCAGTCCAGTTCGAAGAAAAAGCACTTAATTGACAATGTTGAAGAGCGTTAAGTGGATGAGAGAGGAAGTCCAGATCTTGGTTATTTAAACAAAAGAAGAATTGATCTGGAATCATACCCAATGATCGAGCTTCTTCATCCGGCATATGTTGGCGGCGGACCACGACCTTTCGCTTCATCTCTACAACAGTCGCTACTATTGTGTGCCTTGATAACAAGAGAGGCGGCTGATGGGACATCAGAGACTTTGGGCGATAAGCTTGATGGTGGCACGGAGGCCATTCTAGTCTTGGGCGGTATCTTGGCATGTCTTCTCCTGACTTTTAGTATCTGTGCATTAATGTCTTTCTCATGTAGATGGTAAATCATAATAGATTTTAGTATCCTTAAAATTGGAAGCACCTTATATTGTCCGGGTTGCTGGGAAAATTGCATAATTTTTGCTTAAATCTAAGATTGAATCATGATAATTCCAAGGAATCGAAAATTGGCATGTGAAGAGAAAAGAGTATGGGAGAAGTTGCGTTGTTGTGGAGGGCAACAAAGCTGAGGCGATGGATATGGGAAGAGAGTCGTATATGCTTTAAGTAGAGGTCCCGTCACAAAACACACAGAGGGTAAATTTGGAAGAAAAAAAATAAGCACGTGAGAGATGGTGGTTGATACAGCTTTAATATTTTAACAAATACAAAATGACATTTGGCCCGGATGGGAAATTAGAGACACGAAGCTTGACGGTGGCACGAAGGCCCTTTTAGTCATGGGCGATATCTTGACATGTCTGCTCTGACGATCTCTTGACTTTTAGTATATATACATTAGTGTCTTTCTCATGTAGATGGGAAATCATATCAGATTTTAGTATCTTAAATTGGAAGCACCTTATATTGTCCGGGTTGCTGGGAAAATTGTATAATTTTTGCTTAAATCTAAGATTGAATCATGATAATTCAAATGAACCGAAAACTGGCTTATGAAGATATAGGTTTTGAGAAAAGAGTATGTGAGAAGTTGTGTCGTTGTGGTGGGCAACAGAGCTGAGGCGGTGGATATGGGAAGAGTGTCATAAATTGTTTAAGTAGAGGTCTCGTCACAAATAAGGAGTCTTTTACACTTTTGTAAGGGAAAGTACAAAGAGAAATAGGGAGTACGTCTATTACACAAAAACCCATGTCGTGGTTGGTGGCAACGAGTCCGTGGTCATAGGGAGGAGATCAGAGATGCTCATATATGATCAGATTGCTCTGATTTGGCTTAAGCAGATTTCAATATGGTTTGGAGTCGTGGTTGGAAGGAAGTGAGGCACGCCGGCGTAATGGAGATGTAGGACGAAACGAAGGTAGCTCGATGTGTGCTCGGTGCGACGGGGCTACCATCGGTGGCGAGATGATGTGGACCAGACGCGCAGGACGACAACATACTAACACAACTAATTTTCCCTCTCGGTTTAGGCTAGATGGTTTTTGGGCCAGGACCTAGGCTTGGGTTCTGGTCCAGGACTATTTTATTTTTATTTCAGTTTTGTTTTATTGCATTTTAAATTTAATACTAAGTGAATTTATGTCACCAATAAAACACTATCATGTTTTATTAGGGTACTAAGGGCCTTTATGTAACATCACGTACCTGAAAAAGTTATCTTTTTATACAGGTTTATGAGTTACCGAGAGCTTTTAACTGTGGTCGGTAACTTGATAAGTTATTGCTCGAGTTTATTTTTAAGTTTTTTCTAAACTCTTCAAATTCCTTATTTAAAGCCGTGAAGTTGTAGTACGTGTTGAGAAGAGCTCACCGGTATGTCTGGATTTTTTTCGGAATATCGAGCGATTTTTGGTGAATTTTTAAAGTTTCCAGTAAATTGTTATCGTTTCGGTAATTAAATTGTTACCGTTGTTGATCTGGACTGTTGGATCAAGCCTAATTAATCTGGGTCGTTCCTTTCCCTTTAAATAGAGGTGAGAGGGTTAACCTTATTCACTATAACCCACTGGAAGTCTGAGACGAGGGAGATCGAACTCCACTGGACGGTATCATTCTTCTTCTCTCCTCTTCTTCTTCTTCTTCTTCATTTCCATGCCCATAAACCTCTTATTCAAGGTCATAATCGAAAATCCCTCTTTCTGGTTTTTTGAGCTCTAGCTCTGGCGAGCTTGATTCTTGGTCCTCTAGCGAGCTCGTGGAGTTCTGGTGAGGCAGCAGGACAGTTGAGAGCGTTGTAGTAGAACCCGCTGTGAGGTTGCCTAAAGTGAGAGGGCAGCGGTTCGGTTGTAGCAAGGTGGGGCTGTTAGAAGACCGAAAGAGTTGTTAGGAGCACCTAGTGGTGGGCAGGCCCAGTCAGAGATTATGTCTGTTGAGGAATCTGTCGAGGAAGGTACTGAATCCATTTTTCGAAGGTGAGGACAGTGTGTTGAAGTTTTTGTGTTCTTAGTTTTGTGGATGTGGTATTGATTCTAGTTCTATTCCTGTGTTTATGTCGAGAACTTGGAGAATCGGAGTTGCGACGAAGCTATGACCATTTTCCAGTAAGGTTACCGCAATCCGGCAGGATATTCCGGCGACTTTATTAGTCAGCAGGATATCCTGACCGGGTGCCGATGAGGTAGCATTCAACTCCCCTATTAAATTTGGAGTCGTGGAGTGTTGTTAAACCGTAAAGCAAGTAATTACGAAAAACTTACCGTAAATAGGAAGTTTCCATTCTGGAAAACTTTCCATTTTTGAAAAGATTCTATTTATGGAAAGTTGAACAATAAATAAAAGGAAAAGTCAATCTTAGTTAACTGGTTGAAATAAGCAAATTGAATCTTCAATGAGAATCTAGTCAACTCAGGAATCTTGGTAAAAAATCGAGTTGATGGTTGTAAATAATTTGGATATTTTCATAATCGGTATATCGACTCAAGGTTAAATATTTGGTTTAAGAGACACGTTGGGTGTCCATAGTAATTCAACGAATTATTATGTGACTACCTAGTGTCAAATTAAAATGGTTAAGGAAACTAAACTTCGAGTCAATAATCGGAAATAAACATAATAGTTGAAAAAATTGTTAAAAAGAAATGAATTTGGTCAACTCCTTGTCAAATTAGAATTTCCTAGTCAAACTAGGAAAAGATCAAGTCAACGGTAATAAGATTGATATGTTGGATTAATTTTACAGCCAATGGTCAAACGTGAGATTGGACTCGACCATGTGGACATTTCGAGATGGCACTCGAGGACTATTCATTGAGGATGCCGCATTATGTACTGTGAATGGACTTTTATTTTTAAATATAATGCATGCAACGAGTTTTTATTAAGTTTCTCTTTTATTTATGAAAATTTCCTCCATGTTGAGTTTTTAGTGATTATGGGAAAATTGGGGATTTATTATTTTTCAAAGATAAGTGAGCTTAGAAAGAGGTTCATACCTTTCCCGTGAGTTTTAAATAATTTTCCCGAAATATGATTTTAAATCGTTATCACCATTTGGGTTATAGAGGAGGATTATATTTTAAAATGGGAAACTTGGCTATTGGATTTTAATTATTTAAAGTAAAGTCAGGGAACCCTTTTCAGATGCTTAGGAATGTTTTAAATCCAATGTATTTGGAAAAAAGTCATGGGTGTTTTGACTTAGATTTTTGATTTATTCACCATGAGGATTTTAAGGATTTTCAATTATATGTTTACAAGTATTGTTAGCTAACGTGGACCTTCTCCGGATGAAGATGGTACTCTCTCCGGTAGGGCTGGGCATTTCGTACCGCAATCCCGATCCCGTCCTAGTGCCGTACCGAAAATTAGCAGGACGGGATAGAGTTTTAAAATGGCTGTACCGTACCATCCCATCCCGGTAGTTTGAAAACGGGAAGGGATCAGGACGGGACGAGACCGTCCCGAAAATATAAGTGTACTTGTATCCGATCGTAGCCATCTGATTGTTAGGGTGTATACTCTTACAATGAACTCAAACACGCCTAATGACATGCCTAAAACCTAAACCTAAATTCAAAGTACTAATTTCACATGACAAAAGTTAGATAATTCATTCCTTTTTTGTGATGATCATATGAAAAATATCGACTGCCACAACGAATCTATGTAGTGATAGATAGAGCTCCTTTGATTTTTCAAGTTTGAGAGCTTTCTCGAGATCTTGATTAATTAGTTAGATGTAAATTACAAGTATTTAATTAATTGGTTATTGACCCCTCTTTCATTTTTACAATTTTTGTTCATCTTCTACTAATAAGAGCGTGGCGGACAACTGGTCATGCACTTATGATGAGCGTACTCATCATAAGCAGAGCAAGGGTGGAGGAAAGTACTGGTCATGCACCTGTACGCATCAGGCAGAGCGGGGGAAACTGGTCATGCACTCCTGATATTGGGAGTTTTCCTGAATAACAAGCTCTTGAATAACTTTAGCTATGGACTTCCTCAACTGGGCAAGCTGTGCATCACCGTTTAACTTGTGGAGGTGACCAGATGCCTCACTAGATGATGCCAGTCGCTTCTTAGAACTTACTTCATCAAGCACACCAGCCTCACTCAATGTAATTGAGTGAACTAAGAAACCATAAGTAGTTAGTGCCAGCTTAGCTATATTACTGGCTAACATATTCTTACACTTTCCTCTGAATCATCAGGAAGCATGGATAGCATTGGCAGAATATACTCGGGAAATATTTTTGCATCACTAGGAGGAAAATCTCGAACTAAAGGGAGGATGTCACATAGCGTCTCCAAGACTGCACAACGCACAATTGCAGCTTGATCTGAAAGCATTGCAACAACATAAGGAATTACACGTTGCAGTCGATTGTCATCATCAATATACAATGCACATGACTTCAGCAAAAGTATCGCCCTCCTCCTTAAATGAGGCAATTTGGCATTGCGCATGCAAGAACATAGCAAAGAGGTAATCAGAACCATGCTCTAACATCTCAAATTGTCTTCAGGTAATGGAAAAAAGGGCATGCCAAAGGTATCTGACTGGCTGTCATACTTAGACATCAATGAATTCAAATCATTCATTGTGATCTTTTTCAGAAAGGGATGATCATTTCTCCTAAATGCATGAGAGATTGTCTGAAGTAATTCACCAAGAGATTGCATGACAGTTTCCAAGATTTCGGGAAGAAAAACATTATCAGCTGAAAAGAAAATAAAACATAATAATTTAAAAATAAATAAAATAATAATAATAATAAATAAAAGCACAACACAAATTGACAAATCGTTATTCCAATTTGCCCCAAAAACTCTACTGCAACCTAAAAGCACCATGGAAAATCAACTTGCATCAAATTATTGACTCGAATTGTAAAGGCATGTTACTTAAAGTTTTTACAATATACAAACTCATTCAAGATCTTTACTTTCTCTCATTCATGTTGTACTACTACTGATGAAATGAAGGGAAACAAAATACCATAATTAGAAAAGAAACCCAAAAAAATTAAAGAGTGCTACTTTATATCTAAACCAAATAACTTGCATGAAAATAAACCAATATGGAAATTGATGCATATTGCTCCATACCTGTATCAATTGAAACTTGAAGTTTCCTCTCTTGTTTTTTTCTTCCAATTTTGAGTTGATATGTGATTCTACACGGAAAGTCATAAGATGAAAATTGTATTTAGTTGGAGGGAAAGGTACAGGTTGGATACCACATAGCAACAACAAAAACAACAAATGAATATATACACCTAAAATCAAGATAACATGACAGCTGGTTTCAAGCATCCCTTTGAAGCTCGAATTAGAGTTAAAGGGAATGAGAATGGTTTCCTTCCGAAGCTGGTGAAGCTAAGTGAAGGTAACCAATCTCACATTGTTCGTATCCAGTCAATTTCGCGGGCAATTCAACCTGCTAAGGTAAGAAGAAAGGAATTACAATTCCACCTTTGCACAAAGATGCTGAGAGAGATGGCCAGAAGCTGTAATTTGAGAAAGAAGGTGGCTGGAGCCACAAGCAATCAAGTGATGGAAGTTTTCCGGTGAGTCTCAGGTTGCTAGAAGCTGATTCATCTAAAGCTGTTGTGGCACGTGGCAGTCCTCAGATTAGTGAAAGTCAAAAGGTCTCTAATGGTCATTATGAGAATTCTTTGGAAGCTGCAACAATTTCTTGGGTGAGAAAGGAGCTGTCATTGGGAGGGGAGAGGGTTAATACATAGGATATCAATCAATTGAGCATGCATGGAGCTTTAATTACTAATAGAGTTGAGTCATTGAATAGCATTAATGAGGATTCATTGAGGATTGGGCAAGTTGGCCCAACATTTTTGTTAGGCACAGAGTCTGATTTAAATAAGCAGCTTCAAGGAGAATTTAATTTAGTGGGCTGTCAGAAGACTTTTATCATTGGAAAGAGAGGTACATTAAAAAGTTTGTGAAGACAAAGGAAAGCAAGAAAGGAAGCTGGGCAGAAGGTACAGCGAAGGTGATGTGAGGAAAGGTGGTGTTTGTTCATCTGAGTTGGACGGATCTCCAAGCTTTAACTCCAAATACCCTTCTAGGCCCCGAGAAGTCTCAAGAGAAGCATTTAAGCACTTGAAGCCTGAAGATTTTGAAGGCAGAAGTTCCTTACTGATTGAGCATCCATTAAAAGTGAAAAGCGATCGATGTACTTCAGCCCTAAGAGAAGCTGAAGATGAAATTGAAGGTGAAATTGTAGTAGGTGAAGGTGAAGTTGAACAGGAAGAAGAGCAACTACGTCTTGAATTGGAGACCGGGGGAAATAAAGGAACTTTTGAAGAAGAGCTAGAAAAGGAAGAAAAACTCTGGACTTCAGGAAAAGAAATAGAAAGTATGTTCGAAAAGGACGGGGATGAAAATTCTATTGCAGATTTGGATGACTTGCTCATTTCAGATAGCTCGGAAGACGATTGCAGTGAAGTAGAATTCTCCTCTCATGAAGGAATGCAAGACAAGAACCAGTTGGAGGATGCGGGGTTCAGTTTAGAGGGTTTTATGAAAGGACAAAATGTTAACAATCTAGAAGCAATACAAGGAATCGTGGAAGACAGGAACGATCTATTTCCTAGACAAGAGTCAAACATAGCTGGAGGAGATGCATCTGGGAAAATGGAGTAATTATGCGAGGGAAGGAAGATCAAATTTTGACCAAGCAATCTAAGAGAAAGGAAGGGCCCTGTTCTACTAGTGGGAGCTCACACCAAACTCACAGGAGCCTCTCAGGCCTACAAACAATAGGCAAACTCGGGAAATTCTTAGCTCCATTGAAGCTGAAGGTGTATGCAAGGAGAAAACAGAAGAATAAGAATACTCTTGATGCAAGAAATAGGAAGGACTCGACGAACTTTCATTTGTTTGACAATGTCGAGATGGGAGAATACAAGAATTTTAAATGAAGATTCTTAGTTGGAATGTAAGAGGGTTGGGAAGTAAGAAGAAAAGGAGGGTGATTAAAAATTTGCTGATGGAAAGCGAGGCTGATATTGTAATCTTACAAGAAACAAAAAAGGGAGAAATAGATCGAAGGCTAGTTGGAAGCATTTGGGGAGCACGGTACAAAGAATGGATAGCAATTCCATCTTAGGGCAGATCTGGTGGCGTGGTGATTGTCTGGAACACAAAATGTGTCTCGGTCTTAGAATCAGTTATCGGGGTTTATTCTGTATCAATTAAGATTGCTGGCGTGGATGGTTTGGATTGGTGGCTTTTAGGAGTTTATGGACCAAACAAATATAGAGAAAGAGGACAATTTTAGGAGGAACTAGTAGGGTTGTTTGGGTTGTGTGGAAGCAAGTGGTGCATAGTAGGGGACTTCAATGTAGTCCGATTCCCTTATGAAAAGTCAACTGGGGCAGATTCACCCGTAGCATGCAGGGTTTTAATGATTTCATTTGGGAGACAAACCTTTGTGATCCAAGCCTTCAAAGAGCAGAGTTCACATGGTCTAATTTAAGGGAGGATGCGATTTGGTGTAGACTTGATAGGTTTTTGTATTCTACGGATTGGGAATCTTTGTTTCCAAATTCAAGACAATTGGCACTTGCAAGGGTTACCTCCGATCACTGCCTTATTTTGCTTGATACAACTAGTGTCAAATGGGGTCCAACTCCTTTAGGTTTGAGAATATGTGGCTGGAACATCCCTCCTTGAAAGATAATTTTAAAGTGGTGGGCAAAAGCAAACTGTGATGGGTGGAATGGTTATAGGTTCTTGAGAAAGCTCAAAATCATGATCGAAAAGTTAAAGACTTGGAGTAGAGAGACTTTTGGTGATATTGGTGACTTTTGGTTATAGACTTTTACCGCACAGTAACTTTTGTTTTTTTGACCATAACTTCTTCATACGAACTCTGATTTGAGCGTTCTACTTGTCCACAAACTCGAATCGACGTCCTCTACGACTTTCATGAAATTTTTTTTCTTCCAAATAACGATCCTAGAAAAAGTCAACTTTATGCCTCTTACGGTAAAGTGGTTACTACAAATGGTAAAAGGCTAAAGTAACCAACTGTAAAATAATTCTAAGATCGGGATGTGACAATTTGAATGAAGGTATCATAAATGGCAAACCTTGAATATTCACAAGGTTGTCTACCCTCATATCACAATGAAGCGGATTCCAGAAACAATGAAAGTTATGCAGAAATGGAGAGAAGCAACTCGGAAACACAATAGTTGTACAGCAAAAAGTCACAACTCCGGTAATTTGTATAATTATAATGAATTCAGTTGTAATGTTTTAATTTATTTTATTTTTTAACATGTACGTCCAAATATATATATATATATATATATATATATATATATTCTACAAACTTTTATCACTACATTGTTGCAAAAAAAAAATATTTAATTTTACAGTTTTTTTTTAATTTTTTCCTAAAGTAAATTGTTTTATATGTATTTGATAACATCAAAAAATAAATTATTTTGTTAAAAGTAAATGTAAAAATGATACATTTGATGAAATGACGAAAATGCCATAAAATTTAATGGTTTGTAGTCAAGGTATCAAAATGCTAATGGAATGAAGCTTCGGGTATGAAAATGCAGGTATTTGATAGTTAGGTATGAAAATGAAAATAGCAACATAGTTCAGGTGGTGTTTTGTAATTAATTCTAAAATTTATCCAAGAACAAATAACTTTTATCACTATATTGTTGCAAAAACAAATATTTAATTTTATAGTTTTTTCAATATTTTCCTAAAGTAAATTGTTTTATTTGTATTTGATAACATCAAAAAATAAATTATTTTGTTAAAAGTAAATGTAAAAATGATACATTTGATGAAATGATGAAAATGCCATAAAATTTAATGGTGTTAGTGGTCAAGGTATCAAAATGCTAATGGAATGAAACTTCGGGTATGAAAATGCTGGTTTTTGATAGTTTGGTATGAAAATGAAAATAGCATAATAGTTTAGGTGGTGTTTTGTAATTAATCCTAAAATTTATCCAAGAACAAATAATTTCCTTGTACTATGACCACTTCATATCTATAAAAAGAAAAAGAAAAAATAAAAGTTAGCTGCTTTACCCAAGATGCCAGACTCAAAACTACTACCATCCTTCATGATCAGCTTATTTGGTATGCATGATCAATCAAACTACAAAAAAAATATATAGGAAGACAAACAGAAATGACATGTTTGTCGATCAGGAGGAGGAACCTTTTGTACTCTATTAAGGGCCTTGATCAGTCGTATGCATGATCAATAACTAGTTGATTTATCATATACACCTGCAAATTTTGAAGATAATGTTCCGTTCCGATAATAAGTCAATCTGAAATAACCACAATTTCAGTTCAAGAAGTGCATTGGGACTGCAATTCAACTAATATCCCCACAGAAGGTCACTTGTAGACACCACAAACTTATCACTATCAGTTTTGAGTTATGAATATGACTATATCCGTGAACTGGACATCAAATGAACGAAACAACACCACTCATTTTTTTATATGCTTGTCAACTTATGTTTGATACATTGGAAATGCAAGATGGAACATAAAACTAACTGTAGTTTTGAATGAGAAAGCCATTTGTTACTGTATTTAGCAATAAGTTCAATTACCTTTACAATATAGTTTTGACGTACAAATTGCACCGGAGACTGTTTTAATCAAAGATTAAAAATTAAAGATAAAAATCAATTCTGAAGTACATGTATATCAGCAGGATTGAAATTGAAGATTATTTCTAATGCAAGAATGAATTGAAAAAATAGAAATTTGAAGTAACTTGCATGGCTTAATACCTTGTTGAGCTATATCGCATGGCTAATTTAACCTCAAATTCTAAACTTTTTACATTAAATTCAGAAGACACCAGATTGAATTCACATTAAAACTAAACTTCACATTCCACCGAAGCAAAAACCAACAGAAGACAACACGAAATTCACCTAGTTGTTCCCATTCAATTGCTTCTGAAATTAATTGACGTTCAGCACCTAAACAAAGGTGCCTATATCGTTGTACATATCCACAACAATCAAACAAAACTTCAATCAAACAAAACTTCAATCAATTGGAAGCCGAAATCACAAACCCGAAATCGCAAACTAACTTCAGTCAATTAAGATCATTCTGACTTAAGATGAGAGGGAATATGGTCCTTTGTTATGCTTCCTAAATATAATATGGATGAATTATTTGTGTAAGCAAGATTGTTAACTAATGCCATGTAATAGAATACAATATTGAAAACTCTCATTATTGTATATACAGTAATAAAACAAAATAAAAATCTGATAATGACATGAGAAGAAAGTCATTTGTAAGGTGAATACTACTGTTTAAGGTTGCAGATGAAATGCAAAGAGTTCAAATCAATACACACAATTAATGGATACCTAACTATCTATATTGAAGGAAAAAAAAGAGTGAAAATGGTCCCAGAGTATTGGGGTAGATTTGCTTAACATTAGTTTGTCTCTAATCTACTACACTGGAAAAAATGTGATTCTATAGTTTGAAATTTTAGTTGTTAAGCACAAATGAGCCAACATTGACTGCAGCCCTACATATCCAAAATCACCTAGAAACTAGCTCAAATAAATGCATATCCTAAATTTAATCAAATTCATTATAAAAAATCAATCAAGATATAAGATTGAAAAGAAAATTGATTCAGATACTACCTTGCAAAAATCACATTGCCCTTTCTTTATAATGCCAGCAAGATTGTCAATCTTTATAATGTAAATCACATTGCCCTTCATCAAATGGGAGACCGATTAGGATCAGGAGACCGATCAGGATCAGGAGGATCCTGTCCTTGCATTGGCTTCTGCTTGAACTTTTCTTCTCTCTGTAAGTTTGTCTAATATTCACTTGAAACATCATAAGAAAAAAAATCAATTCAAGATGTATCAAATGAAGAACCCAGCTCATCACGTTGGATAATTGTAATTTCCTTAATTAATAATTAGTATGCATTATTTTCCACAACAAATAAATTAGAATAGTAAAAATGCAGATTTGTTGTTTATACTTTACTAGGTTCAAGATGAGGAAAAAATGCTGAGTTGATGAGGAAGGAATCATTCATCTACTATATTTAGATCGTGATGACTCAAGACGTCAACTCCTCGAGTAGATATTTCATGATACCCATCAAAATGACAAATATGATGAGAAGAGGATTAGACCCAGAATGCAGAGGCTGATAATAACCCAGAAAACCTCATCGATTCAAACTAAGAATGAAGACCTGTTAAACCCATCAGCATTTCTGCTCTCTTATTACACTCACCTTTTCGCCTTCAGCCCCATCTCATGGCTACCGGCCAAATCTCTGCTCCGATTCTGGTGTGTGTGCAAAGCATGGCGGGAAAAACAAATGCAGATTTGAGAAGTACGAGATATGGACCCTTACCGAAGGCGATACCCTGGGTTTGTTGGATCGGAGGAAGCTAGATTTGAGATGATGAAGCTGTTAGAAGATCAATCAGTTTGCGGGATCGATTGAGGAGGTTAGAGGATCAAGCTGTTTCTGGGCAGGTTGAGATGAGGGAGACCATGAAGGGTGATGCCAACTTTAGACCATTTATCTCAACGAAACAGTAACGTCTTATTCTTCTAGCAACAACTTCAGACCTCAAATTCCTAATTATTGCTAGTACACTCATAGTCTGCAGTTACACAAAGAGAACAAAGGGAATTAGTCAGTTGTTCAATGCATAAAAAGATGAAATTTATAGGCTTTCTAAACTAAAGTAGCTATCTATTTAAGAATAGAACTGATATAACCTTTCCAGTTCCAGGAACACCATGAATGTAGAGGCAACGTCCAAGACATTTATCATCAGAGATGGCACCCTTGATGAATGCAGTTAACTCGAAAATGTCTCTGCGTAAAAGCAGGAACCATCAATTAACTGTTGAAATAACGAACGCACAGAAAATTTTCAATGCACTGATCTTACATACTTATCCCTGCAAGGTAAAGACATAGGGAATGATGCCAACATAAATGTTGATTTTGCTCTTTCAAGAGTAGTCTGCTTATGGCATCTAACATGATTAGGGATTTGCTTCATTCCAATTTTTTGAAGTCCAAAGAACTGCCCCTTATGTGAATTCTGTAGATGCACGATCAACTAGTTTAAATTTCGGGCACAAAACAAACTATAGTCCCTTTCAAAGAAAAAAAGGGACAAACTATAGTCATAAGCCTGAGATAAAAAATTAAACAGAGAAGTGCCCATACTGCAGCCAACCCATGTGCTTGAAATGGTATAGCCAGTATATTCTTTGTGCTCTCTTCTTCAAACACAAGTTCTTCTTCTGTATCAGAGTCCGAGTCTTTGCCACATTTCCAATCTTCATCACTCAGCATCATCATCCTGCCAAGTGGTAAAACTGTTAAAGACAAAACGTACAAGTGCACCTTAATATATTCTGAATGTATACAATGTGTGGGTGATTTCATGAAGGCTTATCTCTTCATCGTCATCAATTTCGGCAAGACACTTGAAACTGTACCAGTGAATATCATATTCATATTCGCATAAAAAGACACCATCCCCTTCATTGGCTTTCGCATATTCTTTAGGGTTCATTACAAAACAATGTTGAAGAATCGATCCATCTGTAATAAAATGAATTAGCAAATGAATTAACAAAACAATATTCTTTAGGGGTAGCATTTTAACCTCTTATAATACAGATCTGTCATGGCAAAAGAGACAATATTAAGAAGAGACAGGTGATCAATACAAGCACATTAATGATTACAGTGGAGCAAGAATTTACACCATCGAATTCAAAGAATGAACCTTCCTTCCAAGATGTGTGTCATCCCCTCCGACTCTTTCTTCCTGACCTATTTGACTCTGGCCGCAGTTATTTAGGTGGTATCCCGAGATTGAAGAGATCAAATTCCTCCCGCCTGCATAACCGATGCAGTTAGCTCAAAAGGGAGTTCAGTCACTTCCGGATCTGGATTCAATGATTGTTGAGCGAACGAAACCAAGTGGCTTGAGCAAACAAAGGTAGATGAACAAAAATGGGAAATATCAGTTGAAAACTACGAGAGCAAAGTGTATACAAAATGAAAAGAGAAGTGCTTTACCATTTAGTTGAGTTAATGAATGATAAAGATTAGATATCAAATATTACCTCAATGTTGGCAGAATCATTTGTGTGATAGATCTCCCTCCTGAGATTATGCGGTTGTCTTCCAGCGGCAATCTCTTTGGGGATTACATACCAACACACCCGACACCAATAGGTACTATCAGCTTCTTTCCATATACCGCACTAAAAACATAACTCCATAATCACAATCACACACATTACACCAACAAAAAGCAGTGAAAGCAATCTATATACCTACTTTTCAATGCGGGCAGCCCACAAGTCACTGGAGAGAAGCTTCTCTCGAAATGTCCTAACCAGCTTCTCCCCCTTCAGGGGTATTGGGAGCTGGACCTGTAACCCCAATCTGCGAGCCTTGCAAAAACCGCAAACCCAATCGCCTTGGGGGACCTCCTTCAAGGGAGGGTTCAAGCATTTAAAATGAAAGCTCGCACTCAATCATCACACGCATCCCAGACTTGAAGCAAACCCTAGATTGCTTCTCCACTTGCTCATCCTCTCTTCTCTTGACATACACATCATCTTCGACCTCGAACTCCCCGCCGTCATACACCACCTTGTAAAACACCTTGCCCAACTAAATATAATTTCAAATATAATCAGGTTTATGATTTTATACACTAAATGTGTACGCAGGACTTGTTAGTCTCTAGAAGTAAAGGACGGGCCTAGGAGTGGAGAGTAAGAAACGGAAGTATCAGATAATAGCTACCATGTATTTCCATTCAAAAGGAAAAATTTACAGATCCAGTGGTTAACATTTAGCTCAGTCTAGATCAATTTATCTTTTACATCATGAGCTACAGTAAATGTCAATGCTTGGCTTTAAAGGAATAACAGTAGTTACTAAAATCAGCAAATAATTACGGTGAAGATAATTTACATTAGCAGGGATCCTTAAAACATTTAGACTAGAAGCCTTGGCGCGGGATGGTATATGATTCAAAGAAGAAGGAGTTGCTATAGTTAACAAAATGATCATCTGCTACTCAACTTAATTGCAGATTCATGAGTGCCCAACTTCCATCCATTCCTCTTCTACACACTACACATCAGAAATTCAATTCTATTGGTATATACTAGTCCCTTCAAATGGAGAAATTTTTTTGCGGATGATATATGACCCAGGGCTCCTGTGTCTAGAAACCTAACGCTGAATTATGAAAACACAGTAGTTTCCCTTTAAAGTAAAGGTAGATCCCCTAAAGTTGGACCCTAATGTATGCAATCCTTTTCTTTCACCAGAATTAACTATCCTCCCATTTTGCATTCTCATGATTTTGATACAATTTCTTGTTTGACAGGGGTACTTAAAGAGCCACTAAAGGAGTTACAGTATTAACATCCATGTGAGTTCATGTATTATTTCCTAAGTTCATGTATTATTCCTAACTCACTACGGTACGCGTTCTTTTGAGCCTTGCTTCACTGCGTGGGTGGCATTTACATCAGTTGGATGTCAATAATGCATTCTTTAATGGCGATTTTTATAAGTATGTCTACATGAATCTTCCTTCTGGTTTTGGTCGAAAGGAGGAGACACCCTGCATACATCAATTTATGGCTTAAAACAAGTTTCACGTCAATGGTTCATTAATATATCTGGTGCCCTTAAGAGTGAGGGATTCCAATAACTTCCACTAGATTTCAGTTTGATAAATCCCCAATTTCAACCCTAACCCCCAAATTCGATATCATCTGAATCTTGAGTTTATGTCATGGATTATCGTTAATATGGTCAGATCTTACTGTTGGTCTTGTGTTCTTTCTATATGATTTGCATATCGCTTGATTCAGTGCTTTGACGTTTTGTTAATGGTTTGAGCTTTTTATCGAACACCTGGTGTGCATTAGAGTGTTCATGTTAGTTCGTTTTTTTTGTTTCGATAAACGTTGCCTCTAGCAATTTTCTTGTGCAAATTTGATTTTGGATTGGTATTATTCTGATTTTGGAGTATCCACGCTTCTATTCATGGTCTATTAGCCATTGAAACTTTTAAAATAGTAAGCAGAGGTTATGATAATTGGTGATGTTGCTAAGAGAAATAATCTGTATTATTTCTGAAGTATCTGAGAGTCTGATACTTCCTCAGTTCTTTTGTCCATTTGAGCTTAGGAAACCCTAGGTTATAAACAACTTGCTGGCTATGATTACTGATAATGTCTGAAACTATGCAGCGCCCAATACAGCAAAAGTTGTTGGCTTTGTGCACCATGTGTCTTCAACCGCACGTCTTACAGGCGTTGTCATGAGTGCCAAAGGAAACAGGGTATCATCAGCTAATCCAGAACTCTCAACAGACATTTGTGCCTCATGGGAGCTAGAGGAGTCCCCTAAAGGTATTAAACTAGGCATCAACCTTATAAGTGTCGTCAGGATTATTTTCCGACAGAAACATGATAGGAAAACTAAATTATTGGACATTAGGATATGTAATTTTGGTACATGTCTACTGATTTTTACATTATGTCACCGTTGTGGCAAAACAAATAGAGTTGTCGTTATAGCAGTACTCTTTGCTTGTTGGTGCTTGTTAGGATACAAGTATGTTGTAGAGATTATTGATATTATTTCGGGTCTTTGTAATCTGTGGTTTAGGCTTCATGTTTCTCCTTGTATTCGACAGTTTCATTAACGCAGGCTTGAGGATAGCCGCACCAGCCCTTTATTCATAAAAACAAAAACAAAAAACGTTTTTATCCTTAACCTAAATGTCTACCACTCATCTCTCTCATTTTGATCTAAAACCATTCTTTATCTCTCTCCGGCAAAAACGACTAGTCACCAGAGAATTATGATGTCAAGACCCACCCCGATTAACCCCTTTTAACCCGACCCATCCAGAGAATTTCGTCATAATCTTTTTTGAAAAGTGGACAACCCTTAACCTACAACAACCCACACAATACACACTTCTATATATTCAACAACCACCCTCAAACTTCTAGAGCCATCCTGCTCCAAAAAACATCATCCGCCACAAACAAGCAAATATCTTTAAATCAATTACGATACAAATAACGTCACGTCACACAGTTTAGGAGTAACATTTCACAACTACAAGGTTGAGATTTAACCCCCTAACACACAACCGCAATAATACAATCCCCCTATAGTTGTCAAAGCTCTTTAATAACGATAAAAGGAAGCAAGAAAATTTACACAAGTAGGTATACAAGAAACTATTATAGAAAAATGGGAGTGTGGTAACTATTATAACACCCCGCCCAAAAATTCACCATTTTTTACCGGAATCAGGCGGGTTACAAAGGGTTGTAACCACGCTATTAGCTTTCCCTGAATTAATATTCAATTATAATATCAAGATATTTTCGCTTCTGGGAGAAATAGATTATATGTTCTGAGGGTGCAAAATATACTAATACGAGTCCTCAGGTATATCTGAAATATTTCCGGAGCTATGGACTGATTATTATGGATTTATTCAACTTACGAGAATATTAAAGGTTATTTATTTTACCGTTAAAATGTGACTTTGCGATAAGTCGAGAAATTGGGAAAATTTCCTTCGAAGAAGTTGCAAAGGACGTTAATACGAACTCGTGAGTATATCCTATGAATTAATCGGAGTTCGTATGCGGAAGTTATTCGGGATAATGTATAGTTACTGCGTGGTAATAAGTAAATAGTAAAAATATATATTCATTGTTCATGGTAACATTTTATTATTTGATCTGGGTCATTGATCTAAATAGATCAAATCCGGGCCGTTGTTTTTTTATTTACTGCATGGTAAATAGTTTCTTCTGTTAGTGGATTTAAATACTATGTGCTTTTCACAGATGAGTACTCTCTTACACTTGGATTTATCCCATGCGTCGCAAAAATGAGGTCCTAACGCATTTTCAAACTCTTGTGGCTCTTATTAAAACGCATTTTCAGGGGTCCTTTCGATTTCTCTTATGGCACAGAATATTTCAACAACGCTTTTTCACATTTTTGCACCACTATGGGTATCCAACAACGCTTCTCTTGCCCTCACACACCCCAACAAAATGGTTTGGCTGAGCGTAAGCATCGTCACACTGTTGCCACTATTAATTCCCTTCTTATCACTTCTCATGCTTCCCAAGATTTGTGTCAAAGCGGCTCTTACTGCTGTTTTTCTAATCAATCTTCTCCCCACATCCACTCTCCAATGGGACACCATTCTCTTCCGTTTACATCAAAGACACCCTTCGTGTTTTCGGTTGTGCATGTTTTCCTCATCTAGGTCCTTACGTTTCTAATAAGTTGTCCAGTCGTAGTCTTGAATGTGTCTTTATAGGATACAGTCCTCATCACAAAGGTTATAAATGTCTTGATCCTTCCACTGGTCGTGACTATATTTCTCACCATGTTTTATTTAACGAAAATCACTTTCCTTACAAAGCTTTGTAGGTCACTCCAACCAGCAATTCAGAGTTTATTGACTTTACTTTGGTTCACACACCATCTGCTCCTCCGCATGCCCACCTGTCGAGCCCAAGCCCAACAGCAACAGAAGAAGATTCCATCATTAACTCTGCCTCACAACCAACAAATCCAACCACATCATCATCTACATCGACAAGTTCTGTCGCGATCCAGCCTTCTCCCACCACAGCGTCACCATTTTCTACCACGTCGCCTCCAATTATAGCCACCAACAATCGTCGTGCCCGACCCATCTCACCACCTCCACCACCACCTCCCACCGTCATTCATACATACCGACGCCGAGATCTGACCCAACCTCAACCGGCTGCATCACCATCTCCACCTGTACCTCTAGTTAAGGTACTTTGGCGGAGTCATGAGTTAGAAGAAGCAACTTGGGAACCAGAGGCACGGATGAGGCAGCAGTACCCCCATCTCTTCGAATGACAGGTATGTAATTTTGAGGATGAAATTTTTATATGGGGGGGGGCGAATTGTCACATCCCAGTTCTAGAATCCATTTACTGTCGGTTACTACCCAAGTTACTGTGGTCTTTAACCATTTCGTAGTAACCGTTTTACCGTGATAGGTCAAAAAGTTGACTTTTCGTTAGGTCAGGAATTTGGGAAAACTTTCTTCATGAAAGTTGTAGAGGGCGTCGTTACGAGTTCGTGGACATGTAGCACGCTTAAATCGGAGATCGAATGAAGAAGTTATGGTCTAAAAACAAATGTTACTATTTGGTGAAAAGCCTATATATAGTGAGTTACTGGGGTAAATCGGTGAAAAAGTGAAAATTGGAAAAGTTACTGTTCATTGTCGAAAACCTCCGAAAATCCTGATTTTTCGCCGGATTTCTCATCCGTCCGACGAAGTTAGGGCGCGTGCTAGGTACCAAATTGAAGCATGTTGTGCCACCTTCAAGTTGGTGATGGTCACCGGAGCCAAGTCGTCGCCGTTAGAGAGAAATCACGGCGAGAAGAGGCGGCCTGAACACTGTTCGAGTTCACCGGATTTCTCCCTCCTCAGGCCACCTCCCGGTGAGTTCTTTACATGGTTTTGATGGGTTTGAGGTGTACATTAAGCCCCTAGAATTTGGTAGCTAGATTTGAAGTGTGTAGGGAGAATTGAGGATTTGAAGTTTGGATTTACAATTCTTGTCGATTGACCTAGTTAGATGCCGAATTGGCCTTCGAGATGAACTAGGAAGTGGTTCCAATTGATGAGACGAAGCTGCTGGTAAAATTTGGTGGCGATCGGAGGTCGCCGGAGTTTGGCCCGAATTCTCTGCTGGCGGCGGAGCCGCCACTTTTTTGGCAGTTTTTCTTGCCCATTAAATTGTAAAAATTAAGGGAAGGCCATTGAAGGGCAGTTTCTAATTTTTGGGGAATTTAATTGATATGTTAAGTATTTTTGGAAGGTTTGGTTTATTAATTGAGTAATTAAAGGATAACCGGTCGTTTAGGGAGAACCGGCTAGGCGTGATTAAGAGTTTGTACGCTAATGGGGTATTAGAGGCCGACTCCCCACGCTTTTCGAGAGTTGGTTAAGGGTAGAGATTGTTATTGTTGCTCTTACTTTGATTATGGGTTTAAGACCTGTTTGTGTTTTTGACAGGACATGGGGGAGCTCGAGCTGAGCAGCCATCTAGTAGCCGGCAGACCTAGCAGCATCTGTGAGTGGACCTTGTTTTTAAATTAAATTGCATGCCCATAGACTTTAATTATTTTCTCCTGCATATATGATTTCCTCCATTTATGTTTTACGGTGATTTTGGGAAAATGGGATGTAATGCTTTTAAAGATAAATGAGTCTGGAAAGAGGTTCATACATTTCCCGTGATTTTAAAGGATTTTCCCGGGATATGATTTAATTGTTATCACCGTTTTGGGATTATGGAGAGGGATGTTTTAAAAAGGAGAAACTTGGCTCTTGGATTTAAAGGGTTTTAAAGTAAAGGAAGAGAACCGGTTTTTGGTTCCTGGAAAGGTTTTTAAATCCAATGTATTTGGGGTAAATTCAGGGTGATTTGACTTGGTTTTCAAATTATTTTTCCCACGAGGTTTAAAGGATTTTTAAAAGGAAAAGGATATAAGTATTGCATGCTAGCATGGACCCTCTCCGGTGGTAGCTAGACATTAGACCCTCCCGGATAGAGCAGGTCAGGGACCCTCTCCGGTGGTAGCTGGTCATTAGACCCTCCCGGATAGAACAGGTCAGGACCCTCTTCGGTGGTAGCTGGTCAATAGACCCTCCCGAATAGAGCAGATCGGTTTTCTCGTGGATGAGGTTAATACCCCACATAATTATTTATGTTTGAGCCAAGGGATTTAATTGAATGATTTAATTATTTATTGTCTATGAGTTGCTTGCATGCGGATTTTTCATGGAAAACTCTAAGGGAGATCATTAACGGAACATAGAGTTTTTATCTTTGATTTTTGTCCACTCACTCTAACAGTTTTCAATGTTTCTCCCCTGGGCCCTTCGTTTTAAATGCCCAGATTGCAGTGCTCGACCCGACTAGACTACTTGGAGGCCAAGCATAGTTACCGCCACTTCTCGCACTATCAGTAGGTTCCGGGTTGACCTACTTGTAATCTATCTATGTTTCTACTTAATCTTAGACGCTCTGATACACATCGGGTAGTTTTATTTGTTGGTGAACTCTTAGGGATTTGGAACTCTATGTATCACTTACATTCGGAGTTGTTGAACTATTTGCTGAATTTATTTAGATGTGTATCTTGTGGAGGTTGTTGGTTATTGGGAGCAGGATGGCTCCAGGAGATTTCGGATGGATATTGGTATTAGAAGTGTGTTGTGGGTTATTGCAGGTTAAGGGTTGTCCACTTTTCAAGGGAGACTGTCGAAATTTCGGCAGTATCTTCTTTGGGAGGCGGTCCCCGCAGGACTTACTTCGGGTTAAAAGGGTTTAACTTGGGGTGGGTCCTGACAGTTGGTATCAGAGCATTAGGTTATCTGATTCCTTCATACTACTATCAGTGCTTAAGAGTATTTAGTATCTATAGAGTGATGGTCTGACCATGGCGGACCATTAGCATTTTATGCATGAGATACTGGGTATTCCTTGAGTATTTGTAGTAGTTAATCCAATGCTAATGTTATACATGGTGCTAAATGTTTTCTTCCTCAGGTAACTATGCGTCGTGGTCTTAGTCGAGCCCGTAGGGGAAATCCTCCCAGTCCTTCCAATCCTCCAGAGGGAGGGGATGAGGGAGCGTCAGCTGATGGTCCATTAGAACATTTCTTCAGGCGACTCACTACCTTTGCCTCGGATATCAATTATGAGAAGGCTCGCAGGAATGGAGCCTGGGTTTTCTCCCATGCCGATGAGCCGTTGGATGCTCTTAGCCGGTTGGAGAGTATGGAGAAAATGTTTGTGCAGCCAGAGTGTCCTGAGAACAAGAAAGTGACCATAACTGTTCAGTTCCTGGAAAGGGAAGCTTGGCATTGGTGGTTGGACTTGGGTAGAGGCTTGGGCGATGAAGTTCAGGGTATGACCTGGGGTCAGTTTACTGCTCATTTCAAGGAGCGTTATATCAGCCCAGCCCACATCAACCGAATGAGGTTGGAGTTCTTGAACTTGAAGAAAGATGATAGTATGACAGTGACAGCTTTTGAGCAGCGCTTCAGGGATTTGGCATTTTATGTGTCTGACTTGGTTAAGACAGATGAGGAGAAGATTTATTACTTTGTCAAGGGATTTGGTGGTATGTATGCGAGTTAGATGACAGCCGTACCTTACCAGACTTTCCAGCAGGCCTTCATGTTTGCTATGCATATTGAGGCACAGGAGTTAGCAGTTGGCCCCCTACATGGTTTTGGTGGTCCTAGTCGAGTTCCTCCTAGGCGGGGGACATCTACTTCGGGTTCTAGATCATCTGCTGGCAGTGGATATAGTAGTCATTCGAGTTCTGGTTCCGGAGTTCGAGTTCTGGTTCCGGAGTTCGAGGAAGGTTCAAGAGGTTTGGAAGGAGACATCCTAGGAACCGGTTTGGTGGACGCTCATCTGGACAGTGGAGGATCTGGTAGCCAGGGTGTGGCCTCAGGTGGTCAGTCATTTCATGTGGGGCAGAGTCAGCAGCAGGCAGGAGGATGTTATCATTGTGGTCAACATGACCACTTTAAGAGAGATTGCCCTTTCCTGACTCAGAGATCCACATATACCCCTACTCAGACCATGGGTCAGTTTCCAGCGGGTGCTTCTGGCAGCGGTACTCGCACGTGGGGTCCAGATAGAGGCAATACTCAGCAGAACAGGGGCAGCAGAGGACGTCCCACCACTACTCATGCTAGAGTGCATGCCATGACTCAGCAGGAGGGTCGTACTTCTCCAGAGGTCATCATTGGTACATTATTAATCTTTGGTCAGCCTGTTTTTACTTTGATTGATCCGGGTGCTACGCATTCTTTTATGTCGAGTAGATTTTCACTCCATGCCAATGTACCAACCTCACCACTCCCAGGTGAGTGGCGTGTATCCTTGCCTTCTGGGGATACAATGGAGATAAACTGGGTGTGTAGTGGTTGTGAGGTGTTAGTGAATGGACTTGCGTTCGAAGCTGACTTAATTCCGTTAAATATGATAGAGTTTGATGTAATCTTGGGTATGGATTTTCTGGAAGCCCACAGGGCCATGGTAGATTGTTTCCAGAAAGAAGTGGTATTTCGAAGTCCTGGTTTGCCGGAGGTTACGTTTCAGGGAGAAAGGGAGATTCTTCCAAAGTATCTAATATCAGCTGTGGCCGCTAGGAAATTGTTAAGTAAAGGTTGTCAAGCCTACCTTTCGCATGTGGTGGATACTAGTATGGAGAAGTAGGTTTGGATGATATTCCTATAGTTAAGGAGTTCCCAGAAGTTTTCCCAGATGAATTGCCTGGATTGCCACCTGAAAGAGAGATCGATTTTACGATCGATTTACTTCCTGGAACCGCACCTATTTCTCAAGAACCATACAGAATGGCCCCTGCCGAATTGAAGGAGTTGAGAACTCAATTGCAGGAGTTGTTGGATAAGGGATTTATTCGACCAAGTTCCTCTCCTTGGGGTGCCCCGGTGTTGTTTGTTAAGAAGAAGGATGGTTCGTTGAGACTTTGTGTGGATTACAGGAAGCTGAATCAAGTTACTGTGAACAAGTATCTCTTGCCCCGTATTGATGACTTGTTTGATCAATTGAGGGGGGCAACAGTCTTTTCGAAGATTGACTTGAGGTCGGGATATCATCAGTTGCGGATTCGGGAGAATGACATAGCCAAAACAGCTTTTCGGTCACGTTACGGCCATTATGAGTTTGTGGTGATGGCTTTTGGGCTTACCAATGCACCTGCAGCTTTTATGGACCTCATGAATAGAGTGTTTGGCCCATATCTTGACTGATTTGTGATCGTGTTCATAGATGACATTCTGGTTTATTCCAAGAATGCAAAGGAACATGCAAGACATTTGAGGTTGGTCTTACGGACTTTGAAGGAGACTCAATTGTACGCAAAGCTCAGCAAGTGTAAGTTTTGGCTGGATAAAGTGGGGTTCTTGGGCCACATTGTGACGGTCGAAGGTGTTAGTGTGAACCCCTAGAAGATAGAGGCAGTTATGAGTTGGAGGAGACCCACTAGTGTAAAGGAGATACGGAGTTTCTTGGGTCTAGCTGGGTACTACCGCCGTTTTGTGGAAGGTTTTTCCAAGATTGCGGCTCCTCTTACTAGATTGACAAGGAAAGGTGTGAAATTTGAATGGTGTGAAAACTGCGAGCAGAGTTTTCAAGAATTAAAGAATTGTTTGGTTAGTGCTCCAGTTTTGGCATTACCTGACGATAGTGGTGAGTTTGTGGTTTATAGTGATGCATCTAGACAAGGTTTGGGTGGTGTGTTGATGCAACATGGGAGAGTTATTGCCTACGCTTCTAGGCAATTGAAGTTACATGAAGGAAATTATCCCACCCATGATCTAGAGCTTGCAGCGATAGTTTTCGCGTTAAAGTTATGGAGACACTATCTTTACGGAGCTAAGTGTCAAATTTTCACTGATCACAAGAGCCTCCGTTATGTGTTCACTCAGAGGGATTTAAATCTGAGGCAGAGAAGATGGATGGAGCTACTGGCAAATTATGATATTTCCATTGAGTATCATCCAGGAAGGGCCAACTTAGTGGCCGATGCACTTAGCCGCAACCCTTCCGTCTCTTTGGCTCATTTGAGGGCGGTTCGGGTTCCACTTCTCTACGAGTTGCGGGCTACTTGTATTGAACTTTGGGAAGATGAAGTTGAAGCTTTGGTGGCTAATTTTCAAGTGAGGCCAGTTTTAATTGATAAAGTGTGAGAGGCACAGTATAATGATCAGTCAATAGTGTGGTTGATTGAGCGGACACTTGATGGGACAACAGTTGACTTCTCGGTTAGAAAAGATGGAACTTTGATGTTCAAGAACCGACTTTGTGTTCCAAAAAGAAATGAGGAGCTTAAGTTGGAAATTTTGGAGGAAGCTCATAGTTCAGCATTTGCAGCTCATCCTGGACGCACTAAAATGTACAAGACCATGAAGAATCATTATTGGTGGCCGAATATGAAGAGAGAGATTGCGGGTTTTGTGAGCAGATGCTTGATTTGTCAACAAGCAAAGACTGAGAGACAGAAACCTGCTGGTTTGCTTCAGCCTTTGCCTATTCCCGTGTGGAAGTGGGATGACATTACCATGGATTTTGTCTTTAGTTTACCACGCACCCGAGATGGTCATGATGGAATTTGGGTGATCGTTGATCGATTGACCAAATCAGCACACTTTCTTGATTCACAATCTTTTCAAGTACTTAATTTAAACACTCAATCAAACACGAAAACAATTAAAACTCTTCTTTGTAGATGTAGCATTGATAAGTAGGGATCGTTCTTAACCGGGGATTGAGGGTGCATGCATAACTATGCTAGGTTTAAATGGGGGTGCAAAGTTGGTTTGTTTAACTAATTTCCTACGAAATATAAGAACAAAACGTGGCAACCATACACAAATAGGAACCTTAGAATTCTAACATGCTTCACTCATAGACAAGCAAACAATCAAGAACCCTAAAAACCCTAAGCATGCATAGTTGTCGAAAATCAATCTATATCTAATATTTACAAGATCAACTCATCAAGTTACCTATCCTTTAATAACCTAACCAATTTCATGCAACCTATTTGGTCTCTAAGTCATTAGCTACGTTTTACATGCATATCTCATAATTAAGTGCCAAACTCGGGAATTGCCCGATATTCAACACATCATAATCTAAACCGGGAATTGCCCTGCATTCAAATTAAGCGTTAGGAACAAATAAGCATGAGTAACCAATTTCGAAGAACACCAAACAAGTCATACAAAACTAATTAAAATTATTTAACCAAAAGACTTCAAGAAACCAATCCATAGTAATCGTAAATTTACACAAGGAAGAAGAATAAAGAGAAGAAGACATGGTTACACTTTTAGAGTAAGGGAATTGCCCTATACTAATCCGTGCTTGATGCTCCTTCGATGGATGGAGGATGAAGACACCTTGGGATTGACAAGCTATGTATTCGGTCCTTGAAGGATGGTGGAGGCGGTTTGTGAAGATGTGCGGCTTCCTTGGAGACTATGACGTTTTGGAGAGGCTTGAGAGGACTCTAGGACAGGGGTTCGGCTCTTTCATTCGTCATCCTCCTTTCTTCCTCCAAAGCTCTCTTTATATCGGAGATGATTGGCATGCATGCAATTAAAACCATTTCAAATTTCGGTGGTGGCAATTAAGCTCTTATTTCCGTTTCAGCCATATGCATGTAATTAAAGGTCCGTTTGTAACCGTCCAACCATTCACTCCATCCATTCATGCTATGCAATTATACAAAAACCGTTTCAGCCATGCAGCAAATCCAGCCATGCAATCATGCAATTATACATTCATGTTTGTCAGCCATTACATCACCATCCGTTCTTCTTCGGAATTAGGAACGTCTTCCTTAGCATGCACTTTGCTCCAAATCGCCTCTTTTATTGTTTCCTCTTTTATTTCTACCTAAAAACATAAAATAAGTTAAAACATATTTACTAAGCATAAAACAAAGCTAAATGTAGAGAGAAAGACATTAATAATCAAGCGTAAAATGCGTAGATCAAATTCCCCCACACTGGACTTTGCTAGTCCCTAGCAAATACAAAACAAAACAAGGACTCAAAAACAAAGAAAAACAAATAAAGGAAAAAATAACAATGGGAAAAACGTCACACTTTATATGTGCAAAACACTTAGAGGTCTCAACGTTTCAAAGCCGCAAATTTTCATGTTATCTTGTTTGAAAACGTAAGAGATACTAAGTAAAACAACACTAACCCCTTAGTCAAAATTTGTCTCAGAAATTTCTTTATGTATATGGCGATCGAATCACAATGTGTCTAGTATGAATGATCTTTGAATTCACTAGATAATAGAGACATGATCATGTTATGAACAAGTAAGACATAGAGAAAACAATGGTGAGTTTAAGTATGTGCATGCTTCGAATGAAGTTCAAATAAACTCACATGGATGCTCTCATCGTATTTCCACTCATGCAAAGGTTTCACTCAAAGTGTTTAAATCAATGAATGGAATGAATTACTTGCTCAAATGTACCAAAACCATATGCTTACTCATGCAACTTACTCCACAGATTGAAGGCTACTCATCTTAAGGATCAAAAAGGACTTTTAAAGGGTTGTAATAGGGCTCAGGTTAAGGCATTCGAAGTTTAGATATGTGGTGTTTAAGAACATTCTAAAGACTTAGCCAAAGCACCAAAACTTGATCAATTTTAAACTCTCATATCACCAAAACGTCACCATGTATGTCTTTGAAGTACAAGGGCCGGATTTCATCATGTTGGGCCCTATGTTCATTCTAAACTTTCCCTTGAGCTTTGTGAACAGGACAAAGGCTAAATTCCTTGACTTTTGGGCCTTCAATTCAAAACAAACTTCAAATCCACAAGTATGGGGGGCATTAATTCAAACAATGTACATTTAAAACCTATTGCCGGAGAGCTTTTGATCTTTCTTTTCTTTCTTTATTTTCGGCAATTTCTATTTTAACAAGCTGTTTGAACAAGTCTATCCCCATACATACATTCCCTTACATGATTCTCACGCCATCTTCTTTGTTTTAGCTTCAAAAATCCCACCAAGTCTTTAGAACAAGGGTATGGATAATCTACACTAAGTTTAAGTGTTTAGATTCATATGGCAATGAAAGAAAGGCTAAATGTAGGCTCAAATGGGTTCATCTAGGGATGTCGCAACTCGTGCGCACAAAATGGGATACAAGGTTGTTTGGCGAAGTGGTGGAAAATCCTAAATGCCTTTAATCATATCCAAAATCAGAGTACGTATCAACTATAAGCTTTGCAAATTGACATGAGTAAGTTCTAGTATTCTCTAGTTCATTAAGATCTATGGCAAGTGAGTGTATGAATGATTTTGAGACCTAATATTTATAATGCACAAATTTTTACTCTCAAAGGAAGTGTTTAGGCTCAAAATCTCACTTTAAGGCTCATATGATTCAAAACTTATTCTAACATGCGAATTTCTGTACCAAGTTTTACAAACCATATCTACTACATGTCATAACACTCAAAGATGTCTCAATTAGCAGTTGAATTCCTTCTTAATGATTTCCAACGCCATAGGTATGTTCTTTCGGTCCATTTGCATCATCGACTAACTAAGGGCATCCTAAGGCTCTTTAAAAACACTAAGTTATACAAAAAGACTCGAAATACACAATTAGGGCATCATCCGTCGGAAAGTTCCATTGTCCGCCCGATTTTTTTAATTTTATGACTCAACAAAGCTGTAAACCTCTCCCCCACACGTAAACTCTACATTGTCCTCAATGTACCAAAGTAAAGTCATAGAATTTAAGCATAGAAGAGAAACTCACGAAAATTTCTAATTAATGAAAGAAAATTTATGAAAATTTAAAAGAGAAAGGGAAGAGAATGCAAATCTGTTGAAGACTCCTCCATTGGGTTGTCTCCCAATAAGCGCTTGTTGTTTAACGTCTTCCAGCCTAGACGTGATGCATCCTTCATGTGGTTGAAGTTGGCGGCTCCTTAAGCTTCACATCTTCAACGAGTTCCTCCTTGAAATTTGCATAATATGGCTTCAAACGATGGCCATTGACTTGGAACTCATTGCCGGTTATTGGACTTTTGATCAAAACAGCTCCATGTGAGAACACTTCAATAACAATGAAAGGTCCGATCCATCTTGAGCGTAGCTTGCCCAGAAAAAACTTGAGTCGAGAGTTGAATAAGAGAACTTGTTGACCAATCTCAAACTCCTTCCTTCGGATCATCTTGTCATGAAACACCTTTGTCTTCTCCTTGTAGATCCAAGCATTGTCAAACGCATCATTCCGGATTTCTTCTAACTCACATAACTGCAACTTTCGATGTAATCCAGCTTCATCCTTGTCCATGTTGAACTTCTTCACCGCCCACCAAGCTTTGTGTTCTAGCTCCACCGGAAGATGACAAGACTTCCCATAAACAAGTCTATAGGGTGACATGCCTATAGGGGTCTTGTACGCTGTTCTATATGCCCACAAAGCATCATCCAAACACTGGCTCCAGTCTTTGCGGTTTGGTTTGATAGTTCGTTCCAAGATCTTCTTGATTTCTCGATTTGATACCTCCGCCATGCCATTTGTTTGTGGATGATAAGGTGTAGAAACTTTGTGCTTGACCCCATACTTTCTCATCAACGCTTCCACTGTCTTGTTGCAAAAGTGACTTCCTCCATCGCTGATTAGAACGCGTGGCATTCCAAACCTAGAAAATATGTTCGTCTTGAGGAAATCTGCAACAACTCGCGAATCATTAGTACGGGTGGCTTTTGCTTCCACCCATTTCGAAACATAATCAATAGCGAGTAAGATGTAAGTAAAACCGTTAGATGGAGGAAAAGGTCCCATAAAATCAATGCCCCAAACATCAAAAATTTCGACATTTAGTATGAACACTTGTGGCATCTGATCTCGAGATCCAAGATTGCCGGATCGTTGGCACCTATCACACTTAGCACAAAAATCATTAGAATCACGAAATAGGTTAGGCCAAAAGAAACCACAATCTAACACTTTTAGGGCAGTCTTTTTCGAACCAAAGTGACCTCCACAGGCACCACTATGACAAAACTCAAGAATAGATGCAAACTCACTATCCGTAACACACCTTCTAATCACTAAATCAGCACATTGTTTCCATAAGTAAGGTTCATCCCAAATAAAAGTCCTAGCATTACTCCTAAGCTTGTCATGTTGGGCCTTATGCATTGATGGTGGAAACTCTCCAGTAACTAAGTAGTTAACAATATCTGCATACCATGGAGTTTCAGAGGCACTTACCTGAAGTCCGAAGAGTTGTTCATCCAGAAAATGCTCCTCAATTGCAACGTTGGATCTCTCTCTCTCAATCCTAGAGAGGTGGTCGGCTACCACATTCTCTACTCCTTTCTTGTCCTTGATTTCCACATCAAACTCTTGTAGAAGTAGTATCCAACGTATGAGCCTTGGCTTTGCATCCTTTTTCTGGGGCATTACAAAGTCCAAATGGCATGCGTCGATAAGCAAATGTTCCAAAAGGGCATGTGAACGTTGTTTTCTCTTGATCCTCCTCAGCAATGCTAATTTGGTTGTAACCTGAATATCCATCAAGGAAGCAGTAGTATGAATGACCAGCCAATCTCTCAAGCATCTGATCAATGAATGGCAAAGGAAAGTGATCCTTTCGAGTGCTGGCGTTGAGCTTCCTATAGTCAATGCAAACTCTGTGTCCAGTGATAGTGCGTTGAGGCACTAACTCATTCTCCGCATTCTTCACAACAGTGATTCCAGACTTCTTAGGAACAACTTGCACAGGTGAGACCCATCGGCTGTCTGGAATCGGATAAATGACCCCACAATCCAAGAGTTTGATGACTTCCTTCTTCACAACCTCCATCATTGGTGGATGGAGTCTCCTTTGAGCTTCACGTGTTGGCTTGGCGCCATCTTCAAGCAGAATACGATGAACACAAGTGGCCGAATTGATACCTTTGATATCCGCGAGTGTCCAACCAATGGCGGGCTTGTACTGTTGAAGCATTCGAACTAGCTTGTCCTCTTGTTCTTCCTCCAATGTTGATGAGATGATAACCGGTAATGTCTCATTGTCACCCAAGTAAGCATACTTCAAATGATCCGGTAATACCTTGAGGTCTAATTCTGGTGCTCGAATGATGGAAGGAACAAGCTTGTTTTCGCCATAGACCAAAGGAATTGGTGGAGGTCTAGTTGTCACAAAGGCTGCTTCATTAAGTGCCAACGCCATTTCTCTAAGTCTGGGCTCCAAGACGTCAATCAAAACGTCAACTAGGGCATCATCTCTAGTGTAGGTCAGCCCAATTCCATTTTGAAGGACAATGTCAAGCTCATCCTCTCTAAGTACATCCAAATGCTGCTGTGCCATATCTTCGACTAAATCCAACGAAATGCATGAGTTGACAGTAGCAATGGGAACCTTCATAGCATCAAGGATGTTGAACTCGATCTTCTCCCCATCAATCTCCATGGAAAACTTGCCTTCAAACACATCTATCTTTGTTCTTGCGGTTCTCATGAAGGGACGTCCAAGCAAAAGTGGCGTAGTATTCAACGGACTCTCCTCCATGTCAACAATGTAAAAGTCTGCAGGGAATATCAAATTGTTGACTTGCACAAGAACATCTTCAACGTATCCTCTTGGATACTTGTGAGAACGATCGGCTAGTTGAATGATGACATTGTCTTGCTTAAGCTCGCCAAGCTCCATGGAGGCATAAAGATTGTAGGGCATCACGTTGATGGATGCACCCAAGTCGAGCATGACATCTTCAAATCTCTTGTCACCAATCACGCAGGGAACAGAAAAACTCCCAGGGCCCTTCAATTTAGGGGGTAGCCGTCGTTGCAACACTGCAGAAACTGTTGCATTCACCTTCACAACCTCCTTCGCTCTCGTTTGCCTCCTTTGGGTGCATAGCTCTTTCAAAAACTGGCATAGATAAGTACTTGCTTTATGCACTCGATCAAGGGCAGGCACCTTCCGAAAGATGTCCAGAATTTCCTCGTATTGATCATCTTTCTTTGATTTGGATAACCTGTGTGGAAATGGTGCACGAGCAAACGATGCATTAGTATTAACTAAACTTGAAGGGGTAGAGTCAATACCTTTCATTGGGGTAGGGTGCGTCGGTGTTGGTAGTGGCAAAAGTGGCGCCACTTTCTTCTTCCTTTTGAGCTCTTCAGTAGCTTCTTCAAAAATTTCTTCCACAACGACTTCATCTGGTGATGACGTTGCCTTCTGCTTTGGCAGCTCCAAAACCTTCCCACTCCTTGTAGTAACCGCACTCACATTCCTAGTAGGTGGCGTTGGTTGAGATGGAAGCTGTCCAGTTGTTCGAATATGTCCCATAAAGTTCACAAGTTGGCCCATTTGCTTCTTGATTTCATTGATGTCTTGACCATGTGCATCCAACGTTGCCTTTGTTTCTTTTTGTCCATCCAAAAGTACTTGAGTTAAGGCAGACAGTTGACCAATCATCTTGTCATAATCCGGATTTGTGAAAGTCTGAACCGGAGGGGGCAAGGGCACTTGTGACGTTGGGGCCATTTGTGGCCTTGCTTGATATTGTTGGGGACGTTGGTATTGCTGCCGATGAGGTGCTGGAGGGTTAAGACATCCCTCATTGCTGCTCCACCTGAAACCAGGATGATCACGGTTTCCAAAGTTGTTGTAATTGTTGTAGCGTTGGCCTCCTTGATATCCACCTATGGCATTGACTTGTTCTTCATGTGGTTGCTCGGCCAAGGTAGGACATTGATCACCTAAGTGCCCTTGAGAATGGCAGACGCCACATAATTGTCCAAGAGAAACTTTCTGACGTTTCACTTCAAGCTTCATCATCTGCTCCATCAAGTCAGAAAGTTTGTCATACTTGTCATCTGCAGCGACTTTTGCTGAGCTCACTTCGGCAACAGTCTTCCTTGGAGCCATCCCATATTGAGCATCATTGTTAGCTCGGTTCTCCAAGAGTGCACGGGCACGTTCTTCATCTAAATCCATGAAGGCTCCATTTGCAGCAGCATCTAGAAGCTCTCGATCAATCGGTTTGAGTCCATCATAGAAGTAGTTCATAAGATTCATCTCAGAGAAACCATGGGAAGGGCATGTGGCGCAGAGAACTTTGAAGCGATCATAGTACTGCCCAAATGACTCATCTGTTGCTTGTGTGATTCCAGTGATCTTTTTCCTCAAAACAGTGATCTTTGAGGCCGGAAAGTACTTGCTCAAGAAAGCATCTGCAAGTTGCTTCCATGTAGTAATGTGATTCGGTGGGAGCTCCATGAGCCAAGTCTGAGCTCTCTCCTTCAGAGTGAATGGAAACGCCTTCAATTTCAAAAGCTCATCATCCGCATCAGTGGGCTTCATACTCGAGCAAACAAACTGAAACTGCCTCAAATGCATGTTCGGATCTTCATGCGCCATCCCTTGAAAGATTGGAAGGCGACGGAGAAATCCACTCTTGAGCTCAATATCCTGCTTGTCATCTTGAGGTTCAGGAAATCGAATGCATGAGGGGCCATCACTCCAATCCGTTGAGCAGGTTTGTTGGCGAAGAGTTCTCCTCACAACGTTATTGCCTCCACCATTGTTAAGAAGCACATTGTTGTTGTTGTTAACTTCGTGATTCCTCTTCTTGATCTTGCTCGGAATGATGGGATCTTGGTGAGTCAACTTCGTCCTCAACAATAGGTCGGTCCAAGTCTTCCACTGTGCTAGGAGGAATGATCACTGTGCGGTTACGGAGTTGAACTTCACGTGGAGCAGGTTTGGTCATTCACAACCTGAAATTCAACCAAGATCAAGTGTTAGTATAAAAAGAATACACAAGGAATGCATGATACTTTGATCAAAACGTTGGAAACTTTACAAAAATACTCAAAAACAAGTCACGCGAATTAAAAGTAAGCAAAAACACACCAAAATCATACAAAGACACTAGGCTACGTTTAAGACACATTGTACACACACTAGCTACGGCTAAGACACTAATATGAAATGCAAGAGCTCTAAGTTTATCCTAAAATGAATGCAAGTTACTAAGAACAAGTTATGTACATTTGTACATGTATCCTGCAGGGGTTAGTTAAATATACAATGTTAAAGTTATGTAAAACGTCATATATACAAAATTGTCACTCAAAAGATGCAAGCACTCATAATCCACGAAATTCATGCAAGAATTCATTCAAACTTTCATTCAAAGTGCATCAAGCAAGAACCTAAGTGAAAGATGGAGTGAATGCATAAGAGAAAACGTTAGAAAACCTGCAGAAAACACAAGAGTTACGTGCTAATTACATGATGCAACGTGACCGCTCGTTTGGCCTTATGCCCCTAACTTCACTTAGGTTAGGGTGTGTGGTGACGAAATCCACACATCATAAAGCCGCTAGAGGGTTATGCAAGCTACAAATGCAAGTGTTTAAGTCCTTTACACATTTGACACAACAACACAATTCCGTTGGTTTATGTACATGTATGGTTTGTTGAGTTGCGCTTTAGATTTGAAGAGAGTACATTCGCTTGATCTTTAGGTCGTTCAAAGGACGTGCGACCCGCGCGATAAAGTGTACACTTTCAATCGAATGGTCTTGGTTCAATCGATAAACATGGCCAGTTGGGGATAGATGTAATGCGAGAGGCAGGACTAATTTCAATCTTAGATCCAAATCCTGTCACCAGTCATAACCCGTTTCTAGACACCATGTCTGACATTCAACCAATCTTTCAAAAATGTACAACTCCCTCATAGTCCAATGTAGACTCCGCCCTCAACCTCATGTCCATAACTTCACTTAGGTTATGGTGTATGGTGATGAAATCCATACATCACGAGGGGTTAAGGAGATAAACATGGAAAAGAAACGCCATCTATTCAACAATGAGTGCGACTTAATCAACCAAGCTCATGTACTCAATGCAAATCCAAGCTTCCTTTAACGTTACATGGCTGTAAAAACAACAATATGAACAATGTTAGTTATCTCGAAGATTTACAAGTATTTATGCACAAAAATTTCACAACTTTACAAAGAACACATGCAATTCCAGATTCTGCCAAACATGAACACAGCAGCTTGTCGAATTTTTTAAGAATTATTAGCTCTGTCGACTGGGCTGAAATTTTTCAGGCACAAACTAGACACATAACCAAACATTCCTGCAAAATTTCAGATTTTTGTGAGTCCTCTAGCTATGTCAAATAATTTGCACAAAACCGGGCAGTGCATAGTTCCAAAAACAGAAACTATAAACATATTTACGAGCATAATCACACAAAATTGATTCACAATCCCCGGCAACGACGCCAAAATTGATTCACAATCTTTTCAAGTACTTAATTTAAACACTCAATCAAACACGAAAACAATTAAAACCCTTCTTTGTAGATGTAGCATTGATAAGTACGGATCGTTCTTAATCGGGGATTGAGGGTGCATGCATAACTATGCTAGGTGACGAGGCCGTTTGTCAACAACCTGCAATTTAAAACCCTATCGTGTAGTAACTGTAAGTAGGGATCGTTCAAGCCGGGGACACTAGGGAAGGATTATGTCTGCAAAACAAATCGTTAGTAATATTCACACATTTTATACTAAATACACATATACATAGCATATACAATTATCTGTCACATAATATACAAGTATACACAAATGCAAAGGTATTAACATATTTACGATTTTAAATGGGGGATTTATAATGTGGTTCGAAACATAAAGAAAAGAAGTAAAATATTTACATACATCGGTCAATCAATACTCAAGCACACAACATAACAAACACCGCAATAAGCATATAACAATTTCATGCAAGATTAAATAGTGATGCTCGCACTATCATATGTTTTCATTGATTTCAACCTCTTATGACTTCTCATGTGTTTTTAGGAACTTCAAATATGCCTGAACCTAAAACATATGTGTCACCTTGTTTAAACTATCAAATATGCCTAATCTAAACAAGATACACTTACGAACTGGAGTCGGTTGAAGACATGGTCCTAGGTATGGCGTCACTCATCCTATTCAACATGCAAATCACTCACCCTAGCAACCCTTTGCAGCAACTAGAATCAAACTATCAAATATGCCTAACTTGATCCTAGATTACTACGGCAGATTAAACTCCCCCCTTAGAAACGTCTTGGCCTAGACTATCTTTAGGTTTGATTACGTGATCAGGTGATGATTAATCAATTAGCACATACTACACACAAGAACATACAGCAACTTAATCTAAATCATGAAACTAAAATATACTTAGAACGTTATACATCACACATAGTTTCAAGAAAATCACAAAGAAGAACTCAAGAACACATGCAATGTATAAAACCGAAAACCATAGAATAATTTATAATAAAACTTGATAAAACACAGTAGATTTTTACACACAACCTTGATGAACTTCATACCTAGACTACCTATATAGATCGGCTAGGGTAAAAGGTGAAATCGGCGGCGGATGGAAGCAATTGGTTGGTGCGGCGGCGGCGGCAGCAGCTTGTGTATTTAGGGTTTTTGGTAGAGCTTGGCTATACTAAGGCTTAGAGCAATTGAGAGACACTTTTTCTACTGTGTTACATGTGTATTTATAGAGACAAAACCCTAAAGAAACCTAATGAAAATCAGCAGCCCCTTGTGTTCCAAACCGGGTAGGTTTCTCTTCTTTCCTTGTTGGATTTGTCTTCCTTCTCTTTAATTTGCTGACTTGGAAAATAGTTTAAAAACTTCTTTTTCTGAATTCATGGACTCTTCCTCATTTGTGTGGATCGGCATTGGGCTCTCTTTCATGCTCATTGACTCCTAGGACAGCCGAAAGGTTTCCATAATCTCGGTTGAACAAGTTATCCTGTTTTGACCGGGATAACTTTCGTAGTTGTTATTTTCGGCTTCTCCTTGGTGATTTCTTCGATTCTTCTTCTTCTAAACAACTTCCCATATCATCATTAAGCTCTTCATCAATCATTTGGCATGCTTGGGAAGGATTTTGGTGAAGAAACACACTCACGAACTCGGTAGACAACTTCAGCAAATTCTGTCCTGTTTCCAGCAGACTGACCTCCGGCCATTGTTTCCGGCATAACTCCTTCCTCAGAACTTGGATTGCTTCGATTCCAAAATATTTAGAAACTAGACATCCACATCTTTCCATCCATATATGGCACGTTCCCTGGTACCTCCTGGATCGTCCTAGGAAAATCTTTGAAGTTGAGTTATGGTTTCTGAAAATCCTCTGTTTTTGTTCCGAGTTCATGCTTTTGGCCTCTTGTCTTTCCATGCTTCTTTTGCGACCTTCCATAAGTCCGATCCTCACGATTCTTGTTTCGTTATGTCCACATACATGTCACCTACATATTCAGAAGATATAATCAAGTAGTGACAATGTATTGGTTTACAGAAACTTAAGAAAAACATCACGAACACTTCCAATTTCAGCTTTTAACGATATTGCACATACTTTATCTATTTTACACATGTTTTAGCCAATGTTCTACAAATAACCCCTTATGCTAAATAACTACTAATACTAACCAAATAATGGATAAACAAAGCATAAATGAGGGTAAAAACATGTTAAGAACGTAGCGTAAAATGCTCCTATCAACTACCCCACACTTACCCTTTGCTAGTCCCTAGCAAACTAACTATAAGACTCTACTAACACTAACGACACAAAAACAACTAACACTTAAACAACTAATACCCTTAAATGATTTGTCTCAGATTTTTTAGCATGCATAACTTTCAAGTTTGAACATTTGAATGAAAAGCGTAATTGCAAAGCTTCATAAGCATGTATCATAGCATGAACAAGTAAGATATGAGATCATATAGCACAAACATGTATGATAACCGTTCCACCTTACAATAGCATACTCTCTCCTTTTCATTCATCCATGGTATTCACTCAATCGTATATGCAAGGGAAAAGATGATAAGATAACAAATAACTTGCATATTTCAACAAATAAAAGCACTTTGCGAATAGAAATTCATGGAAAAACCTCATATAACAACTATGTGCAATAATGGACCAAAACCATATGCTTGACTCATGAGAAAATCTCCACAAATCAAATTTAGCTATCTTAAGAATCATGAATTAATCTCATTATAAAAATGGTTGTAATGGAGCTAAGTTTCATAAGGTAGGAATATTTGGATAAATGGTGATTTTAAGGCGTCACCAAGACTTTAGCAAATCTCGCTCCTCCTCATGTCTTCACTTCAAGGGTCGAATTTCTTCATGTTGGACCCATACGTCAATCTTGACTTCTTTCCATATCGTGAACAGGACAAAGGTCATATAAACACTTTTAGACCTTCAAATAATTACTAACTCCAAATTCACAAAACATTACAACACACCATGAAAGGATTTTTGCCTTGAACTTTAATTTTATCCGATTTTTTTTTTCTTCTTTCTCTTTTTTTTTTCTTGTTTGTTTTTTTTTCTCTTTTTTTTTCGGACATTTTTTTCATGATTCTTTTTTCGGATATACAAATTTCGGCACATATACAATACAAAACATTGGTGTTGAACCCCACACTTGCTCTTTATTACCTTGTCCACCCCACACTTGCTCTTCAGCATCACGCATTACAACTTCATTAGAAGTACTTTGCCAAGTCTTGATAACAAGGTAAAAGTTTAGCTATTCTAAGCAAAGGAATTCTGTTTAAAGGTGATGAAATAAAAGGCTCAATGTAAGCTCAAAGGGGTTAACTAAGGAGTCCCACGACGGGCACAAAATAGGCATAAGTTGTATTTGGCTTTGGTGGTGATCCTAATGAGATTTAATTCAATCATATTCAAAATCAAGACATGTTATGATTATAAAGCTTTGACAATCACATAAGCAAGTTCTAGTAAATCCTAGAGTCCATTAAAAAGCTATAGCACATAGTTATTGAATATAAAAAGAATGATGAGGTTTCAAAAGATAGTGAAAAAGTAGTGAAAATTTAGACAAAATCGGCACATAATTCACTCATGAAAGAAAGTTTTTTTGGGCTCAAAAGCTCACATAGGTTATGTTGGAACAATTTAATCAAACATGCATACTTCATTATCAATCAAGTCTCAAATATTCATACTAATTCACAATATCCATGAAACTCGCAATTTCTTAAGATAAATGTCAAACTATCAATCATGCATTCAAAGATATAGTTCATCATAGACTTTTAAGGGTATATCCTAAGACTCAAAAATAATTAAAAATATTTAAAACAAATTTGAAAAATTTCGACAAAAATTAAAAAATTTCGGAAAATTTGAAAAAAACACACAAAACAAAAATATGTTACTATGTAACCTCTACCCCACACTTAGAAAATTACATTGTCCTCAATGTAAACCCAAAATAATGTCATAATTTCCTAAGCATGTGTCTAAGTCACATAATAAACATATAAATAAGTCAACCATAAAAGTGAAGGGATTAGAAAAATGCAAACTCTCGTTGATGACTCCTCCACTACTACGGTTGAAATGAGTTGCCTCTCATGCAGCGCTTAATGTTTTAAGTCTGTCAGCCTAGACTTCTTCTTTCCTTGATAATGACGTCATCCATGAACCATTAGTGGTGGCTCATTCAAAACTTGCTCGTCCTCGTCGCGCTCTTGAAATGGTGTGTAATAAGGTTTAAGTCGATGACCATTCACCTTAAACCTATTTCCTGATAAGCTCTGAATCTCTACTGTACCATAAGGAAATATATTAGTAATAACAAATGGACCTGTCCAACGAGAACGAAGTTTACCTGGGAAGAGTTTAAGTCTTGAATTGAACAAAAGGACTTGTTGCCCTATCTGAAAGTTCTTCCCTCTTAATATCTTATCATGATATGCTTTCGTTTTCGCTTTGTAGATCATGGCGGATTCATAAGCGTCATTCCTTATTTCTTCAAGCTCACAAATCTGCAACTTCCTATGCAATCCAGCCTCGTCCTTGTCCATGTTGAACTTCTTTACCGCCCACCATGCTCTATGCTCCAACTCAACTGGAAAATGGCAAGCTTTGCCATACACAAGCCTAAAGGGAGACGTCCCTATTGGCGTCTTGAACGCAGTTCTATAGGCCCACAGTGCATCGTTTAATCGATCACTCCAATCTTTCCTTGTAGGTCCTACAGTCTTCTCCAATATCTGCTTGATTTCTCTGTTGGAAGTTTCGGCCATGCCACTTGTCTGAGGGTGATATGGAGTTGACACTTTGTGGGTGACTCCATATTTCTTGAGCAAAGCCTCAATAGTTCGATTGCAGAAGTGAGATCCACCATCGCTTATCAGAACTCTTGGCACTCCATACCTAGAATAAATGTTAGTTCTGAAAAACTCTGCAACGACTTTAGAATCATTAGTCCTGGTGGCTTTTGCTTCCACCCACTTTGAAACATAATCAACAGCCAATAATATATAAATAAAACCTTTAGATGAAGGAAAAGGTCCCATGAAATCAATACCCCAAACATCAAAAATTTCAACAACAATAATAGGATTTAAGGGCATTTGATCTCGTTTACCTAAATTACCTGTTCTTTGGCAACGATCACATGAGGCACATGTTGCATAAGCGTCTTTGAACAACGTTGGCCAATAGAATCCGGCTTCCAACACCTTTCTAGCTGTCTTGTTCGATCCAAAATGGCCTCCACACACCTGTTTGTGACAAAAATCCAAGATGGATATATGCTCTTCTTCTGGAACACAACGTCGAATGACTTGGTCCCCACATTGCCTCCACAAGTATGGCGCATCCCATATGTAATTGCGAGCATCCTTCTTGATCTTGACCTTGGTATGGTGCGGCATTGATGTTGGAAATGACCTTGACACCATGTAGTAAACCAAATCGGCATACCAAGGTTCTTTGGCCTCCAACTGAAACAATTGTTCGTCTGGGAACGTTTCTGACATAGGGATTTCGTCCTTTGCATGTATGATTCGGCTAAGATGGTCTGCTACAACGTTTTCGCTTCCTTTCTTGTCCTTAATTTCGATATCAAACTCTTGAAGTAACAAAATCCATCTGATGAGCCTTGGCTTTGCCTCCTTCTTTGTCATTAAGTACCTTAATGCTGCATGATCAGAAAACACAACAACTTTAGAATTCAACAGATAAGATCGAAATTTTTCTAAAGCAAAGATTACTGTAAGGAATTCTTTTTCTGTTGTTGAGTAGTTCAGCTGAGCATCGTTCAATGTCCGAGAAGCGTAGTATATAGCACACGGCTTCTTCTCCCTTCTTTGACCTAGCACGGCACCGATGGCATAGTCAGAAGCATCGCACATTAACTCAAATGGCAAATCCCAATCTGGTGGCGTCATGATAGGTGCAGTTGTCAATAATTCCTTCAATCGCACGAACGCATCCTCGCATTCCCTAGACCATGAAAACGGCACATCTTTCTGCAACAAGGAAGTAAGTGGTTTTGCCACCAAAGAAAAGTCCTTGATGAACCAACCCGTAAAAACCTGCATGGCCAAGAAACGAACGAACCTCTCTCACCGTTGAAGGTGAGGGTAAGTGATGCATAATATCTATCTTGGCTTTATCAACTTCTAATCCTTTAGCAGAAACAATATGACCTAAAACTATACCTTGATTTACCATGAAATGACATTTTTCCCAATTTAGTACAAGGTTAGTTTCAACACACCGGTTTAAAATCTTCTCTAAATTCTCTAAGCATGCATCGAAATTTTTGCCATATACACTAAAATCATCCATAAAAACTTCAATGATATTTTCTATATAATTAGAGAAAATAGAATACATACAACGTTGAAATGTACCTGGGGCGTTGCACAATCCAAAAGGCATTCGGCGATAAGCAAACGTACCAAAGGGACATGTAAACGTTGTCTTTTCTTGATCATCCGGATGTATCATGATCTGGTTGTAACCGCTGTAGCCATCTAAGAAGCAGTAGAACTCATGACCGGCAAGTCTCTCCAACATTTGGTCCATGAAAGGCAACGGCATGTGATCCTTGCGTGTTGTTGCATTAAGTCTTCTATAATCGATGCACATGCGATGTCCCGTCACCAAACGTTGTGGCACTAATTCGTTCTTGTCATTTTCTACCACCGTCACTCCACTCTTCTTTGGCACAACTTGAACTGGTGAGATCCATTGACTATCCGAGATTGGGTATATGACACCGCAATCTAATAACTTGATCACTTCGTCCTTTACAACCTTCATCATTGGTGGATGCAAACGTCTTTGAGCCTCCCTTGTAGGCTTGGCGCCATCCTCAAGCAGAATTCGATGAACACATTTTGTCGGGCTAATTCCCTTGATGTCTGCCAAAGTCCAACCGATGGCAGCTGTGTTCCTTTTCAAAACCGTAACTAGCTTGTCTTCTTGTTGCTTTGTCAACGTTGATGACACAATAACTGGTAGAGTGTCATCTTTTCCAAGAAAAACGTACTTCAAATGTGGGGGTAGAGCTTTGAGCTCTAACTTAGGGGCCTGTTTCACAGATGGTAACAACTTATTAGTAGAAATTGGAATTGACAAAGGAGAATACCTTTCATAGATTGGTTGTGACTCAAGCTCCTTCACAACTTCAAGTATGGACGGCTCTAAATTTTTCAAAGCCTCCTCATCCCATTCTCCAAACTTGTCAAATCCGGCCCCTTGCTCGATGGCTAATTGCTATGCTTGGTGGGTGGTCATTGCACATGGTGCAACGCCAAATCTATGTTCGGATCCGTACCTGGTATCACCAAGCATGTCGATATTCCTGCTGCCCCCAACAAGTTCATCCTCAATTTCAGCTCTTGGAAACTTCATGGAATTAAAAATATTGAACCTGATCATCTCGCCATCAAATTCCATTGTTAGGTTGCCTCCAGCAACGTCGATATTTGTTCTTGCAGTGCGCATGAAGGGTCGTCCCAATAACAGTTGTGTTGAGTTAGAAAGTGACTCCTCCATTTCCAAAACGTAGAAATCTGCAGGAAAGATTAGTTGATTCACCTGCACAAGAACATCTTCAACATACCCCATGGGGTATTTGTTAGAATGATCCGCCAATTGGATTACGACGTTATCAGTTTTCAAAGGGCCTAGATCTAAAGATGCATAAACATTATGGGACATGACATTTATCGAAGCTCCTAGATCTAGCATGACATTATCAAAACGTGTTGAACCAATAACACAAGGGATAGAAAAACTCCCTGGATCCTTCATTTTGGGCGGCATTTTCCTTTGGAGAACGGCAGACACCGTCTCACTCATCTTGACAACTTGTGTTTACCTTGTGTGCCTTCTTGTTGTGCAAAGCTCCTTCAAGAACTTAGCATACTTTGGGATTTGTCGAATGCACTCCAACAAGGGAAGGTTCACATTTACCTTCCTAAAAACCTCCAACACTTCTTCGTCGGATTTATCCTTTCTGTTCTTTGTGAACCTAGAAGGAAAAGGCAAACAAGAAGATTGATTAGTCGAAACTAATTCACTTGTGTTAGAGTTTTTACCTTTGTGTGCCTCAAAATTCGGCACATTCTCCTTCTGTAATGCAGCTGGATCTTTCTCAAGATCCTTTTTCTTCATTGCTTCCAAGTCTCCCTTGCTTGGCTCAGCTTCTTTTCTTCTTCCATTCTTCGCTTGACCTTGGTTTGTGCCTTCATTTTGCTCGGTATGGCTTGTTTTGGCAGGATGCTCGGCTGCATCATGTGTGGCAGTCTCTCTCTCGGCAGCATCCTTCTCGGCACCCAGCTGCTGCTCGGCATCCTTATGCTCAGCATTGCTTGTCTCGGCAGCATGGTGCTCGGCATCATAACCGTGCCTATGTTGTGTCCTAGGTGGTGGCAGCCATGTTCTCCCACTTCTTGTGACAACTGCTTGTGCTTGCTCGTTCTTAGGATTCTTGATGACACCTCCTGGCAATCTACCCTGTTCGTTGAACTTCCCCATAAAATCCACAACTTGTCCCATTTGATTCTTCAGCTCCACAATGTCTTAATTTAGACATCAAGGCAATGTCCCTAGTGTTGGTTTGAGTTGTGGCCAACAAAGATTGTGTCGAAGTGGCTATGTTCTTGAAAATTTCATCATAGTTGTTCCCTCCACTTACTTGGCCTCCTTGTTGGTTGTAAGGTTGGAATGGCCTAGGCATGAATTGTCTTTGTGGCCTTGCTACATAGGGTTGTTGTCCTTGAGGTGCACTTGGTTGAGGATTGAGCACGTTATTGTTGTTGTTCCAACGAAAGTTTGGATCGTTGGCTCTTGGATTGAAGTTCTGAAAACGTGTCTGACCTCCTGAACCTTGGACATTGCCGAATCCTCCTTGGTAACCCACGACATTCACATCTTCAATGTATGAGTTCCCCTGATTGCATTGCTCTGATGTATGTCCTTCCATGCTACAGACACCACAGACTTGCATTCCTCTATTCTTGGATAAATTCGACACCATGAGTGTCAACTTGCTCAAATCTTCCTTAAGCTCACTTATGGCACTGGATTCTCCATGAGTGCTTGCCTCGTTCACACGCCTTGTGGAAATCGAACCAAATTGTTGATTGTTGGTGGCACGCATTTCCAACAAGTTGCTTGCTTCCTCTCTGCTCTTCTCCATCAATGATCCTCCAGCTGCTGAATCAAGGAATTGCCTCTCCATTGGGCGTAGTCCCTCATAGAAGTATTGAAGCAAGAGTCCCTCACGTATCCCATGATTTGGACACGAAGCAACCAATGCCTTATACCTTTCATAATATACATCAAAGGCTTCATCCACATCCTGTTTGATGGAAGTTATCTCCTTTCTGATTTGCGTCACCCTTGACGATGGAAAGTACTTGAGGAGAAACTCATTGATCATTGTCGCCCATGATGTGATTCTACCAGCTGGCACTGCAAAGAACCATCCCCTAGCTCTGTCTTCAAGTGAAAATGGAAATGCTTTCATTTTGACCAGTTGCAAATCAGCTCCTCTAGGGCACATGGTGTTACAACAAAATTCAAACTGTTGCAAGTGTCGGTTAGGATCTTCTCCACTAAGTCCATGGAACTTGGGCAGTTGGTGGAAGAATCCACCTCTCATCTCAAAATCTGCTGTTTTCCCATCCACAGGATCCGGATAGGTAATGTTAATTGGTCTGGTGACCCCATTAGCTCCATTAACTTGCCCGTTCTCTTCTCTTAGTGATGGCATCCTGACGTTTGGCACTTGAGGAATGTCACAAAAATCGGCAAATTCTCTTGGTGAAGTCTCACACGGTGATGTGATGATGGATGACGATGTAGGTGTTGACTCAGGTGAATGTGGTTCTGACTCTGTGTGAATGACTAAGGCTGAAGATGTTGGTTCTACACGCCTCAATCTGTTTTGATTATCTCTTCTCCACGCTTCAGATCCGGACATTCATGGACTCCTACAAAAACCAATTGGCACATTTGACCAAAGATCAAGTTAGCATCGTCGTAATTAAGAACGAAAAACAAAACTTAACTAAGAAATATAAATAGGTTCGGCAACTAAGATGAAAGTAACATAACCTTACTAACACACACACACATGACATATTAGAAACACATAACATATAAACTAACCATGGCATCACACAAAACTGTAACGAACATGAAAATTGGACAAAAACATATTCACACACACGGCAAACAATATATTGAGCTCGGCATCCACACATATACACGGCAAACACTGACATTTATCAACAAGGCATAAGTATAAGTTAGAAACACACACGGCATTCATAGTTACATATAGACAAAAATCATGACAAAAACATAATGTGATGACGTCTCACCCTAAAATGTTTCTACTTGATTTTATTAACCCCTAATTTTCAAGGTACATGGAGCAGGGAAGACCACTGTGCAATGGACTGATACAGCCCAAGGTAGTGTTATGCTTCGTCCGATATACCTCAAAAATTAAAGCCAAGTTAATTTGAAGTTCATGGCGTCATACATGTCTAAGTAAATTCTAGCGTTTAAAGTGTGGTGATGCTTCGGCCCAAGCATTTGGCTAGTTCGAGCGGATTCCGTGGTTTCAGAAGGCAAGTGTCAATGTCACGGGGGGCAAACCCCCTACAAGAACCAGGCAGGACTCGTTTTGTGATCAAGGAGGCGGACCCCTATCGACCCCTTCACCGAGAAGAGTGGTCAGTCATGATCTTGAGATCCAATTGAACAAACCTGAATTCCATATCTATGACAGAACGGCCCCTTACTCAACTAGGAACAAACTCGGGTCACTAGACCACTCGACAAGTGTTAATCAAAGCCGCCCTCAACCTCATGAAATCCGCAAATAACATGAAGGGTTTAGGCTAAGATTAACAAATGCGGCTTCTCCCTACATGTTACACTTTAAAAACCACAATAAACTCTAACACATATGAAACAATCAACCTCCTAAATATTTACTAAGTTACAACAAATGTGACACGAAAATATACACATATAAATTCGGCACCTACACAAAAATATAAGAAAGAAATTGTTAGTCAATAATTATGGCACAAAATATACAATTTCACACCAAAGAATTCGGCACATACACAAATCTACAATGTATAAATCGACAATATACACAAATACATTCGAAACATATGTGTTTTACACACATATATCGGCACCTACAAAAGAAAACAAAGTTAATTCACAAACATATACAACACAAAAATCCTTTTTAGCATCCCCGGCAACGGCGCCAAAAACTGACGAGGCCGTTTGTCAACAACCTGCAATTTAAAACCCTATCGTGTAGTAACTGTAAGTAGGGATCGTTCAAGCCGGGGACACTAGGGAAGGATTATGTCTGCAAAACAAATCGTTAGTAATATTCACACATTTTATACTAAATACACATATACATAGCATATACAATTATCTGTCACATAATATACAAGTATACACAAATGCAAAGGTATTAACATATTTACGATTTTAAATGGGGGATTTATAATGTGGTTCGAAACATAAAGAAAAGAAGTAAAATATTTACATACATCGGTCAATCAATACTCAAGCACACAACATAACAAACACCGCAATAAGCATATAACAATTTCATGCAAGATTAAATAGTGATGCTCGCACAATCATATGTTTTCATTGATTTCAACCTCTTATGACTTCTCATGTGTTTTTAGGAACTTCAAATATGCCTGAACCTAAAACATATGTGTCACCTTGTTTAAACTATCAAATATGCCTAATCTAAACAAGATACACTTACGAACTAGAGTCGGTTGAAGACATGGTCCTAGGTATGGCGTCACTCATCCTACTCAACATGCAAATCACTCACCCTAGCAACCATTTGCAGCAACTAGAATCAAACTATCAAATATGCCTAACTTGATCCTAGATTACTACGGCAGATTAAACTCCCCCCTTAGAAACGTCTTGGCCTAGACTATCTTTAGGTTTGATTACGTGATCAGGTGATGATTAATCAATTAGCACATACTACACACAAGAACATACAGCAACTTAATCTAAATCATGAAACTAAAATATACTTAGAACGTTATACATCACACATAGTTTCAAGAAAATCACAAAGAAGAACTCAAGAACACATGCAATGTATAAAACCGAAAACCATAGAATAATTTATAATAAAACTTGATAAAACACAGTAGATTTTTACACACAACCTTGATGAACTTCATACCTAGACTACCTATATAGATCGGCTAGGGTAGAAGGTGAAATCGGCGGCGGATGGAAGCAATTGGTTGGTGCGGCGGCGGCGGCAGCAGCTTGTGTGTTTAGGGTTTTTGGTAGAACTTGGCTATACTAAGGCTTAGAGCAATTGAGAGACACTTTTTCTACTGTGTTACATGTGTATTTATAGAGACAAAACCCTAAAGAAACCTAATGAAAATCGGCAGCCCCTTGTGTTCCAAACCGGGTAGGTTTCTCTTCTTTCCTTGTTGGATTTGTCTTCCTTCTCTTTAATTTGCTGACTTGGAAAATAGTTTAAAAACTTCTTTTTCTGAATTCATGGACTCTTCCTCATTTGTGTGGATCGGCATTGAGCTCTCTTTCATGCTCATGGACTCCTAGGACAGCCGAAAGGCTTCCATAATCTCGGTTGAACAAGTTATCCTGTTTTGACCGGGATAACTTTCGTAGTTGTTATTTTCGGCTTCTCCTTGGTGATTTCTTCGATTCTTCTTCTTCTAAACAACTTCCCATATCATCATTAAGCTCTTCATCAATCATTTGGCATGCTTGGGAAGGATTTTGGTGAAGAAACACACTCACGAACTCGGTAGACAACTTCAGCAAATTCTGTCCTGTTTCCAGCAGACTGACCTCCGGCCATTGTTTCCGGCATAACTCCTTCCTCAGAACTTGGATTGCTTTGATTCCAAAAGATTTAGAAACTAAACATCCACAGCTTTCCATCCATATATGGCACGTTCCCTGGTTCCTCCTGGATCGTCCTAGGGAAATCTTTGAAGTTGAGTTATGGTTTCTGGAAATCCTCTGTTTTTGTTCCGAGTTCATGCTTTTGGCCTCTTGTCTTTCCATGCTTCTTTTGCGACCTTCCATAAGTCCGATCCTCACGATTCTTGTTTCGTTATGTCCACATACATGTCACCTACATATTCAGAAGATATAATCAAGTAGTGACAATGTATTGGTTTACAGAAACTTAAGAAAAACATCACGAACACTTCCAATTTCAGCTTTTAACGATATTGCACATACTTTATCTATTTTACACATGTTTTAGCCAATGTTCTACAAATAACCCCTTATGCTAAATAACTACTAATACTAACCAAATAATGGATAAACAAAGCATAAATGAGGGTAAAAACATGTTAAGAACGTAGCGTAAAATGCTCCTATCACTAGGTTTAAATGGGGGTGCAAAGTTGGTTTGTTTAACTAATTTCCTACGAAATATAAGAACAAAACGTGGCAACCATACACAAATAGGAACCTTAGAATTCTAACATGCTTCACTCATAGACAAGCAAACAATCAAGAACCCTAAAAACCCTAAGCATGCATAGTTGTCGAAAATCAATCTATATCTAATATTTACAAGATCAACTCATCAAGTTACCTATCCTTTAATAACCTAACCAATTTCATGCAACCTATTTGGTCTCTAAGTCATTAGCTACGTTTTACATGCATATCTCATAATTAAGTGCCAAACTTGGAAATTGCCCGATATTCAACACATCATAATCTAAACCAGGAATTGCCCTGCATTCAAATTAAGCGTTAGGAACAAATAAGCATGAGTAACCAATTTCGAAGAACACCAAACAAGTCATACAAAACTAATTAAAATTATTTAACCAAAAGACTTCAAGAAACCAATCCATAGTAATCGTAAATTTACACAAGGAAGAAGAATAAAGAGAGGAAGACATGGTTACACTTTTAGAGTAAGGGAATTGCCCTATACTAATCCGTGCTTGATGCTCCTTCGATGGATGGAGGATGAAGACACCTTGGGATTGCCAAGCTATGTATTCGGTCCTTGAAGGATGGTGGAGGCGGTTTGTGAAGATGTGCGGCTTCCTTGGAGACTATGACGTTTTGGAGAGGCTTGAGAGGACTCTAGGACAGGGGTTCGGCTCTTTCATTCGTCATCCTCCTTTCTTCCTCCAAAGCTCTCTTTATATCGGAGATGATTGGCATGCATGCAATTAAAACCATTTCAAATTTCGGTGGTGGCAATTAAGCTCTTATTTCCGTTTCAGCCATATGCATGTAATTAAAGGTCCGTTTGTAACCGTCCAGCCATTCACTCCATCCATTCATGCTATGCAATTATACAAAAACCGTTTCAGCCATGCAGCAAATCCAGCCATGCAATCATGCAATTATACATTCATGTTTGTCAGCCATTACATCACCATCCGTTCTTCTTCGGAATTAGGAACGTCTTCCTTAGCACGCACTTTGCTCCAAATCGCCTCCTTTATTGTTTCCTCCTTTATTTCTACCTAAAAACATAAAATAAGTTAAAACATATTTACTAAGCATACAACAAAGCTAAATGTAGAGAGAAAGACATTAATAATCAAGCGTAAATGCGTAGATCATTTCTGCCGGAGAACAAGAAGTATGCTTTGGATAGATTGGCAGAATTGTATGTCAATGAGATCGTGAGACTTCATGGGGTGCCGGAGACTATAGTGTCAGATCGGGATCCTAGGTTTGCCTCCAGGTTTTAGAGGGCTTTACAAACAGCTTTGGGCACCAGATTGCAATTCAGCACAGCCTTTCATCCTCAGACCGACGGGCAGTCCGAAAGGTCTATCCAGACCTTAGAGGACATGCTGAGGTCGTGTGCCATGCAGTTTTCGAGAAGCTGGGACAAGAACTTAGCTTTAATGGAGTTTGCTTACAACAATAGTTATCACTCTACCATTGGTATGTCTCCTTTTGAGACACTGTATGGACGACAGTGTCGTACACCCTTGTGTTGGAATGAAATTGGTGAAAGAGAGTTGTGTAGTCCCGACTTGATTCATGAAACAAATGAGAAGATCAAGGTTGTTCGGGACAAGCTAAGGACAGCTCAAAGTAGGCAAAAGAGCTATGCAGATAACCGAAGGAGAGATCTGGAGTTCCAAGTGGGTGATTTGGTATTTCTGAAACTATCCCCTTGGAAGGGAGTAGTACGTTTCGGCAAGCGGGGGAAGCTTAGCCCAAGGTACATAGGCCCTTATGAGATTATTGAGAGGGTTGGTTACTTGCTTATCGGTTGGACCTACCCCCTGATTTGGCGAAGATACATAATGTCTTCCATGTGTCCATGCTTCGCAAGTATATTGTCGATCCATCCCATGTGTTGCAGGAGCAACCGGTTAATTTAAAAAGGGATTTGACTTATGAGGAATTGCCAGTGAAGATCCTTGATTGGAAGGAGCAGGTACTCAGGAACAAAACCATTCCCCTAGTGAAGGTACTTTGGCGGAGTCATGAGTTAGAAGAAGCAACTTGGAAACCAGAGGCACGGATGAGGCAGCAGTACCCCCATCTCTTCGAATAACAGGTATGTAATTTCGAGGACAAAAATTTTATATGGGGGGGGAGAATTGTCACATCCCGGTTCTAGAATCCATTTACGGTCGGTTACTACCCAAGTTACTGTGGTCTTTAACCATTTCGTAGTAACCGTTTTACCGTGAGAGGTTAAAAAGTTGACTTTTCGTTAGGTCAGGAATTTGGGAAAACTTTCTTCATGAAAGTTATAGAGGGCGTCGTTACGAGTTCGTGGACAAGTAGCACGCTTAAATCGGAGATCGTATGAAGAAGTTATGGTCTAAAAACAAAAGTTACTATTTGGTTAAAAACCTATATATAGTGAGTTACTGGGGTAAATCGGTGAAAAAGTGAAAATTGGAAAAGTTACTATTCACTGTCGAAAACCTCCGAAAATCCCGATTTTTTGCCAGATTTTCAACGCCGGATTTCTCTTCCGTCCGGCGGAGTTAGGGCACGTGCTAGGTACCAAATTGAAGTCTGCTGTGCAACCTTCAAGTTGGTGGTGGTCACCGGAGCCAAGTCGCCGCCGTTAGAGAGAAATCATGGCGAGAAGAGGCGGCCTGAACACTGTTCATCGACACCGGATTTCTCCCTCCTCAGGCCACCTCCTGGTGAGTTCTTTACATGGTTTTGATGGGTTTGACTTTTGAGGTGTACATTAAGCCCCTAGAATTTGGTAGCTAGATTTGAAGTGTGTAGGGAGAATTGAGGATTTGAAGTTTGGGTTGATTTTTATTTCGGGTTTTTGAAATTCTTGTCGATTGACCTAGTTAGATACCGAATTGGCCTTCGAGTTGAACTAGGAAGTGGTTCCAATTGACGAGACGAAGCTGCTGGTAAAATTTGGAGGCGATCGAAGGTCGCCAGAGTTTGGCCAGAATTCTCTGCCGGCGGCGGAGCCGCCACTTTTTTGGCAGTTTTTCTTGCCCATTAAATTGTAAAAATTAAGGGAAGGTCATTGAAGGGCAGTTTCTAATTTTTGGGGAATTTAATTGATATGTTAAGTATTTTTGAAAGGTTTGGTTTATTAATTGAGTAATTAAGGATAACCGGTCGTTTAGGGAGAACCGGCTAGGCGTGAGAGCGTGATTAAGAGTTTGTACGCTAATGGGGTATTAGATGCCGACTCCCCACGCTTTTCGAGAGTTGGTTAAGGATGAACGTTAAGGGTAGAGATTGTTATTGTTGCCCTTACTTCGATTATGGGTTTAAGACCTGTTTGTGTTTTGGACAGGACGTGGGGGAGCTCGATCTGAGCAGCCATCTAGTAGCCAGCAGACCTAGCGGCATCTGTGAGTGGACCTTGTTTTTAAATTAAATTGCATGCCCATAGACTTTAATTATTTTCTCCTGCATATATGATTTCCTCCATTTATGTTTTACGGTGATTTTGGGAAAATGGGATGTAATGCTTTTAAAGATAAATGAGCCGGGAAAGAGGTTCCTACCTTTCCCGTGATTTTAATGGATTTTTCTGGGATATGATTTAATTGTTATCACCGTTTTGGGATTATGGAGAGGGATGTTTTAAAAAGGAGAAACTTGGCTCTTGGATTTAAAGGGTTTTAAAGTAAATGCAGAGAACCGGTTTTGGGTTCCTGGAAAGGTTTTTAAATCTAATGTATTTGGGGTAAAGTCAAGGTGATTTGACTTGGTTTTCAGATTATTTTTCTCACGAGGTTTAAAGGATTTTTAAAAGGAAAAGGATATAAGTATTGCATGCTAGCATGGACCCTCTCCGGTGGTAGCTGGTCATTTGACCCACCTGGATAGAGCAGGTCAGGGACCCTCTTCGGTGGTAGCTGGTCAATAGACCCTCCCGAATAGAGCAGGTCAGTTTTCTCGTGGATGAGGTTAATACCCCACATAATTATTTATGTTTGAGCCAAGGGATTTAATTGAATGATTTAATTATTTATTGTCTATGAGTTGCTTGCATGCGGATTTTTCCTGAAAAACTCTAAGGGAAAACATTAACGGAACAAAAGTTTCCCAAAATGGAAAGTTTCCTAAAATGGCAAGTGTTCTTTAGAATGGGAAGTTTCCCGAAATGGAAACTTCCTACTTACGTCCAATTTTCCGTAAATCTCCCAATTTCGATTCAACTGACACTTTTCGACTCAAAGCTTAACAGGGATTCGATTTCTACCTCTTCGGCATTCTGCCGGTTTAACTACATCACCCGAATCTTTACCGGATTCCGGCAACTTGCCGGATTTTCTTCGGAGTTTCCCCGTTTTCTTCGTCACCAAGTTATCGACGTACCAGCAGTCAAACAACACAAACACAGGTCAGAACACCAATCAACAACACAGTACAACAAGAATTAACCACAGTTTAAAAAGGGAGAAACTTTACCCTCTGCCTCTGCGCCAAACTTTGACCCAAAAATCCAGCAGCAGCCTCCCTGCTACCTGTCTCCATGCTGCCTCGATTACCACCTCCACCAAAACCGTTCCACCAGTCCCTCCACCCCTTCTCTTCACTGTCCCGAGTACAGGGACTCCATCAATCACAGTAGAGCAGCACACACTGCCCCAAATCCCACAAATTCCATCTCCTTGAAATTCTCAACTCATCTTCTCTTCCATCCAAAACAGAAACTAAATTCTGAACCAATGAATCACAAACTCTAATCGTCGCGTCCGCCGCTGAGCAGAGTGCCACAGACGGTGGTCAACACAGCCTAACACCCAGATTTGTCATCTCTCATCCAAAATAGAATTTGAGCATCTCTAATCCCTCCATTAATTCCATATGCTAATATAAAAGTCAGAACTACCAAAAACAACCATCACCACCGCCGTGCACAGCAGCATGCACGACGGTCCTCCCCTGCCAAAATCCCAATTCTTCAAACTTAAGCAAATTGCAATTCAATCACACAGAAAGAAAGAGCTTGACGAGCAGACATGTTTTGTACTTGATTCGAATCAAAAACACCATGAACACGATTTGGGGATTTAGGTATTGGATTTCGATCTTGGGAGGAAGCGGATACATGTCGAAATAGAGGCCAGAGGTAGAGAGAAGAGACAGAGGCCAACGACGGCCTGACGCACCGGCGATGAAGGTGGCGGAGCAAGGGGTCAAGAGCAGAGAGAGAGAGAGAGACCGGCAGAGAGAGAGACGAGGGGGTGTTTGACCCGAGTCAACGCTCTCCCCAATTATTTATACTCGAATCAACGGCCCAGATCAAACCCCTAATTGATCTGACGGTCCGAATTAAAATAAGGTAAAAAGTAATTAGTTAAATGGTAAAAACTATTTACCGGAATAGTAATTAAAAGTTACCGGAAACTTCGAAAATTCGTAGAAAACAAACTGAAGCTCCAAAAAATAATCCGAAAATACTGGGAGACTCATGTCGACACGTACTACAACATCGAGTTATTAAACGAGGAATTTGGAGAGTTTAGAAAAACTCAAAAATAAACTCGAGCGATAACTTTATAATTTACCGGTGACTCGTAACCTCTGTGAAAGGTAACTTCTTAGGTACGGGGTGTTATAGAGTGATTATGATTCGGCTTAAGCAACAGGGAGTTGTTGCTAAAGGATGTTTTTAGTACACAACAGAGTTTGTAATATTTTTTTGAGAAACAGTAGTGATTTGCGCAAGGATTACAGTCGGTGGACAATTGGTAGGCAGTGTCGTATTCCACATCGTACATGGTTTGGAGTATAATAAGAAGTTGGAGATTCAGTATATTTAGTGATTCAAGGATAAGATCACTGTGATTAGAGGTAAGATTCCAGACGCTTTAGTGTTGACCCGAGAATAGTAGTCAGGCGTCAAAAAAATGATGGAGTATTGGAGGTTATCCACATAAGGAGGAGTGCTACATTGGATAAATATGAAATGTGACTAGGTTACATGAGTTTGTGGAATATGTTAGGTATCCTTAGGGTTATATTAGATGCATAGTGTCACGTATGTTCACGTTACGAGAATAAGTCTATTTCCTTACATCCTATGTGAATAGCCTTTCGGCTAGTACTGGAAATTGGCTTATAAGGGGGATCAGTAAGGGTGTTGATCGAAAAAAACAGATTTGCAGGGTTATGGCAATGCTATTTGTGAGGCGATTTGGAAGAGTTCTTATAAATGAGTTGTTATTTGAGAACAATAATATTATATTAAGTGGTAGTGTCCCCCAATGTGTTGGACTTTGAGTATAGAAATTTCGAGAACGAAATTTTTATAAGGTGGGGAGAATTGTCACATCTCGATCCTAGAATTATTTTACGGTTGGTTACTTTGGTCTTTTAACCATTTAAAGTAACTGTTTGACCGTATAATGACCGTAAAGTTGACTTTTTGTAAAGTCGAGAATTTGGAAAACCTTTCTTCATGAAAGTTGTAGAGGACGTTGATACGAGTTCGTAGACATGTAGCACACTCAAATAGGAGTGCGTATGAAGAAGTTATGGTTGAAAAATAAAATTTACTATGCGGTAAAAAGTCTATATATAGAGGTTTACTGGGGTGAAACGGTAGAAAGTAGGAAAAAAACTACTGTTCACCTTTGATTTTCTCCCAAAAGACCCGATTTTTCGTCGGATTTTCTTCTCTGGATTTCTCCTCCGTCAGGCAGAGTTAGGACGTGTGCTTGGTGTCCAATTGAAGTCTGCTGTGCCATCTAGAAGTTAGGGTGGCGACCAAAGCTAACTCGCCGCCGTTAGGGAGAAATTACGGAGAGAAGGTGCGACCAGAGCACTGTTCATCATAACCAGAGTTCTCCCAACTCAGGCCGCAAATCCGGACAATCTAGGTATGGTTCTGAAAATTATGACAATCTTGGTATGGTTCTGACAATCTTGGTCTCCATTAGTACAACAATCCTGTAAATTATGGCGATCCAATTCGAAATGTGTAGGGAGAATTAGTGATTTGAAATTTTTAGGGTTTTAAAATTTGGGATTTCTTAAATTGTTTCGATTAACCTAGTTAGATGCGGAATTGGCCTTCGTGTTGAACTAGAAAGTTGTTCTAAATGATGAGATGAAGCTGCTGCTAAAATTTAGTACCGATTGGAGGTTGTCAGAATTTTGGTCAGAATTTCTGCTGGCGGCAGTGCTGCCACTTTTAGGGCAATTTTTCATGCCCATTAAATAGTATAATATAAAATGAGAGGAGTCTCTAGTTTAAATTTGATAATTTTTGGAGGAGTTTTGGTTAGATTTTGGAATTTTTTCAAGTTTAATATTATCTTCGGATAATAGAATATTATTCCGGCCATCGGTTATTACCGGTTAAGGTTTAAGAAATATTTTAAGGACTACTAAGCTATTGATGAAGGTCGGAGATTTTTGTTGATTAAGTTTTAGAGTTTTGACCGAGAGTAGCGTTATTACCAATTTTAAATAATTATTCGTTTGACAATTGAGATTTACTATTATTCGTTGAACAGGAAATGAAGAGTTCTCGCTTGAGAAGTGATCCGGATTTCGTTAGGCTAAGACCTATGTCTGTGAGTGGACTTTTTATTTTAAAACGTGCATGCTCAAATATTTATGAAAATTTATAAATAACATAATTTTTTACTGACTTAATGAGTCGTTGGGGCCAGGAATGTGGGTTGCTCCCCTTCCTTATGCTCATACGTTGTGTCAGCTGAAATCTGTAATTTATTGGTTAAATTTGGAATGATTTTTTATGGCCATTGTTTTGAGGGCGGTTGGAAAACCGTGTCTCATACATGAGATACATGTTTTAATTTACGGAGGTAGAGTCATATATTAATAACTTTTAGTATTTGTTTGTTTTCTTCGTCATGAAAGGTCGTTATATATATTATCATTGCTAGCTAGCCATATGAGCCCCCCATTTTAGAAGTGAAACGGGAAAATAATAGCCTTATTTGTCTCCGACACTAGCCTGAGAGGTTCATTGTCATGGTGAAATCTCTCCACCATGAAAGGTCGTTCATTAGTTAGTAGCCTCGAGAAGGCTCTGACCCTAGTCTAGGAGACTCTTCGTCATGGTGAAACCTCTTTTCCTATTTTTAATGTTGATTTACAAGCCAATGAGATTGGCATTTTACGTTTTGGTTTTCGAAATGATTATTTGGGATTCTTTCCCGACGAGGCATGCATATGGATTTTCTGGAAAATCAAAGGGAGAACATAAATTGATTATTTTCACACGCTTGGATATTGTTTTGTGCACTCACTCTAACGTCCTTGTTTTAAATATTTTCTCGTTGGTCCTTCATTTTCAAATGCCCAGTGTTGCAGGGTTGCTGAGAGGAGGTCGTGCGTACAGAAGACGAGGCATAGCCAGCTAATCCGCTGATGCTAGCAATTTTACTTAGGTATCTCATCCATGTAGATTTGCTCTGATTACCCCAACTTAGCTTACTTTAATATTTGTGAAGCGTAGTTGTGATTTGAGGAGCATGATGGCTCCAGGTGTTGGGGTCGAAATATATATTACGTGGAAGTGTTTTGTGTATTTACAGGAAGGGTTATCCATTTCAATGGGGTTTCGGTAAGAAGTTCCCTAGAGGTGGACCCCGCATGATTTACCTCGGGTTAAAGGGGTTAACCCGGGGTGGGTCTTGACACTTATTGCCTACATGAGTCAGCTTATACATGTCGGTGTGACATATCAGACATGCGTCAAGGCCACCAACGTCATTCCCTTCTGGATCTTTACCTCAGAAGAGAACGCAGTCATATCTGCATGTATGGATCTTGATGTAGGAAAACCTAAGATCTTTCAGGATACATCGGACCATATGATAAGTGGCAGGAAGACGATGATCGTTGAGAAGCATCGAAGTAGTGTACTGTAGATAATCATCTACAGGCTTCACGGTCGATTTTATCTCAAATTTAATCTTCATTACGTCCATCACTCTTTCAAGAACCGTCTTCTGACAACCGGGGCACACAGGGGTCTGTTGAAAAGCAAGTAGTTTGTTGTACTTGTCAATACCAGCAGTGTTGACAACTCTAGGGAATGACTGCACCGACTCAGGTATATACTATCCTTGAGAGCATACACAGCTCTCATAATGAAACATGTCGTTGATGAAGGTCGTTGTTGGATCGTTGGATGTATTGCCCGTCTCAGAAAATTTCTCATGATCATGCGGACTCCCTGATGATGTTTCATCGTCATATATCCAACAAGTGTACTTCTCTCAAAACCCATTACTCTTCAGGTGCTGTCATACTTTGTTAATCGTAAATCGATGCATATCACTGCGACACTAGCATTTCGTGCACGGACAATAGAAAATTGAATTCCTATTAGTAGGACTGGGCATGGAACAGGATGGGACGAGATTCGGAGAATCCTGTCCTGAAAATATATTATCGAGACAGGGCGGGACGGGATTGCATTTTTAAAAATGTATATCGTACAGGACGATCCATTTTGGGACCGGGACGAGATTGGGATCCCGCAATGATTAAAAAAATTTTTAAAAAAACATAGAAAAGAAAAATTGATCATAAATTTTTGAAAAAAAAAAATTATTTCTATTTTTTATAAAATCAATGTGAACCTGTCAGGACCCACCCCGAGTTAAAACTCTTTAACTCGAAGTAAATCCTGCGGGGACCACCCCAAGGGAACTTCTTACCGAAACCCCCTTGAAATGGCCAACCCTTCCTATAATCCAACTCAGCACTTCCATGAGTATCTACTACAAACCCTAACTCATGAAGGCATCCTGCTCCCTAACCTACTTAATTAGCTATACTGGGTTAGTCAGAGCAGTCTACAAAGATGATTACCCTAAAGAATTTCAACGGCAACGGATTGATCGACTATGCCTCGACTCTTGTACGCGCACGACCTCCGCTCGAGAACCCTGCACCACTGGGCATTTGAAAACGAAGGGCCCAGGGGAGAAATATTGAAAAACTGTCAGGGTGAGTGGACAAAAATAAAACTTAAAAGCTCTAGTTCCTTTAATGCTCTCCCTCTACGTTTTCCTAAGCAAAACCGCATGCAGGTAAAACATAAATAATGCCTTGGCTCAAAATATAAACAATTATGTGGGGTGTTAACCTCATCCACGAGAAAACCGACCTGCTCTATTCGGGAGGGTCTAATGACCAGCTACCACCGAAGAGGGTCCCCGACCTGCTCCATCCGGGAGGGTCTATTGACCAGCTCAACCGGAGAAGGTCCCTGACCTGCTCTACCCAGAAGATGGTACCCGCTCTAACTGGAGAGGGTCCATGCTAGCAAACAATCCTTATATCCTTTTCCCTTTTTCAAAATCCCTTTAAAACCTGTAAAACCTGTAAGACCTTGTAAAACCTCGTGGAAACAATAAATCGAAAACCCCATTTAAAATCCGTGAGCCACATTTCTCCTTTTAAAAACATCCCCCTCCATATTCCCAAAACGGTGATAATCAATAAAACCATACCCCGGGAAAAATCCTTTAAAATCACGGGATGGGTATGAACCTCTTTCCCGGTTTGTTTGCCTTTAAAATCCTTAAATCCCCTTTTTCCCAAATCACCGTAAAACATACAAATAGAGGAAATTATATATATATGCAGGAGAAACCAATCAAGTATAAAGCATGCAATTTAATTTAAAACAAAGTCCACTCACAGTACTCTTTGCGACCTTCTTCCTGCTCGGAAAGCTCCTCGAGCGAAACCCTCGAACTAACACGTAGTCGAGCCCGTCTCACGTGCAACCAGGGACTGTACAACAAATCATTATATTAGTCATTTCACAGTCGACTTGGTCTTTTCCTAGTTTGACCAGGAAATCCTATTTGACCACATGTTGACCAAGTTCCTTTCTTAAAGCACTTTAACCTTTTTGACTTTCTTTCCCGGTTATCGACTCTTAACTCAATTTACCGGAAGTCCGACTCAGCTTCCGAACTTTCCTTTATCACTTAACTTGACGTTAGGGTGTCACGTATTAATTCGTTGAATTACTATGGACACCCATTCAACCATTTCACCAATACCTTAGGAGTCTTTAAAATAATCCTTAAACCTTAACCGGCAATAATCGATGGTCGGAATAATATTTAATTATCCGCCAATAATACTAAACTAGAACAATTCCAAAACCTAACCAAAACACCTCCAAAAATTACCAAATTTTAACCATAGACTCCTCACAATATGTACTAATTAATGGACATGAAAAACTGCCCAAAAAGTGGCGGCACCGCCGCCAGCTCCGCCACCGACGGCGACCACCGGCAGAAATTCCGGCTAAAATTCCGGCGACCTCGGATCGCCACCAAATTTTACCAGTAGCTTCGTCTCATCATTTGGGACAACTTTCTAGTTCAACTCGAAGGCCAATTCGGCCTCTAACTAGGTCAAAAACTCGATGAACAGTAGACCCCGAAATTTACACTTCAAAACTTCAAATCCTCAATTCTTCCTACACACTTCGAATCAAGCTACCAAATTCTAGGGGATTGTAGTACACCTAAACATATAAAGAACTCATCAAATGGTGACCTAGGGAGGGATAAATTCGATCCCGAAATTCTACTGTACACATGATGAACAAATCGGAATTTCTCCCGATTTACGGCGAGTTAGGTCGGAAAGCTTACCTAGAATTGAAGTAGACTCGGAGGCCGAACTTTTGGGACCGGTGTGGTGGCCTGAGGTGGCCGGACGGCGGCGCTGTGGCGGCCGGAAGCTCCGGCACAGTTTTTCCCGATCGGAAGGAGAAAGACGCGGGGAGAGAGAAAGAGAGGCTGGGGTGAAAAATCTGATTTTTCACCCCGGTAACTCCTATATATAGCCGTTTTACCGCATAATAACTTTATACTTTTGTTTATAATTTTCCCATACGAACTCCGATTTGAGCGTGCTACGTGTCCATGAACTCGTAACGACGCCCTCTACAACTTTCAAGAAGGAAGTTTTCCCAAATTCTTGACTTAACGAAAAGTCAACTTCACGATCATTGTACGGTTAAACGGTCACTTTAAATGGTAAAAGACCAAAGTAACCAACCGTAAAATAATTCTAGGATCGGGGTGTGACAATTCTCCCCACCTTATAAAAATTTCGTCCTCGAAATTTCTATACTCAAAGTCCAACACAGAGGGGGATAGTACCATTTAAAATAATAACATTGTTCTCCAATATCCACTTCCTTCTGAGAACTCTTCTGAGACGCCTCACGAAAAGCATTGTCAAAACCCTAAACACCTGCCCTTTACGATCAACATCCTTACTGATCCTCCTTATAAGCCAATTTCCAGTACTAACCAGAAGTCTAATGACATAGGATGTAAGGTAGTAATCTTATTTCCGTAACAAGGGCATACGTGACACTAGGCATCCATTAACTCTAAGGATACCCAACATATTCCTCAAACTCATGTAACCTTGTCCATTGTCACATTTAACCAACGTAGCACTCCTTCCTACGTGGATGATAACCTCCAATACTCCCTCATTTTCTGACACCCGACCACTCTTCTCGGGTCAAAACTAAAGCATCTGAAGTCTTACCGTGTATCACAATGATTTTCTCTTGAATCATTGATTAACTGAATCACCGAAATCTTACTGTACTCCATCTCATTTATGAGGTGGAAAACGACACTGCCTAACCCTGATCCACCATCTGTAATCCTCGCGAAAATCACTATTGTTTTTGCGCTGAAAACATTCTTTGGCAACAATTCTATGTTGCCTAAACCGGATTATAACCATAACCTTGAAAGTCCAACTGCACAACACAACAACTTCGACCAGTAACCAACCTCCTATCCCTTCTCGTTTAGCCTAACAACCACCAACAATTGTCCTTACCAACCGCATGTGACGTCGTCACAATACCGCTATCAAACATTCTGATTCCAATAACCACTCGCTTGTCGTGAGTAAAATTTCTTCAAGATTACTCGTATCCTTCCGTTGAACTTAGATATCAGCTCACACATTCCCTATGTAGGAAATGATTACCATGCCTGAGGAGTAGAGTCCGATATCACTAATGGATTTAAATCCTCTGATATCAATATACAACGTGGGGTCAAAACCCATGACAACAAGCCCACGAGAAAACCATGACGACTTGTGTTACACAAACCATCACCTCATTTGAGCCAAGCTCCCTGATCTGGTTTACGCTTTCTAGAAACCATTCTGTCAAGTTGTCCTGTTGTAGAGTAATTGTCTTCCCGTGATCTATCCTTACTCAAACCACTTACACACACAGGACATGAACTGCCATGAATTTTAGCGTAAATCCAAAACCATAGCCTTTAAATCAGGGAGATCCAAAAGCTCCTGACATCGAGATCCAACAATATTGTCTCCTCGCATGAAGACAAATTGTCAGGCTTCCCACTGCCTACAAAGCTATTCTGACAGGTTAAATCTTGATTTTTCCAACAAGCCGATCATTAGAGTCGCCTACTCGATCAACACCTTGTGGGGTTACAGCGTACTTTACAACTGGTAATACATACCCGTACTACTCTTAGGTGAGGTGCCACCGACCTCCCTATCTCTTACATTAGCCTGGGATGACGCATAGGTGCAGAAATTGCACTTCAACCATAGCTGTGCGTCTATTAAACATTATCCGTAACACAATCTGGGATAGACTTACCAATAAAAGAATTCCAGAACCTTACCCGCTCAACCAAGGTATTTCCTTCATAAATACCTCCATTACCAAACCGTCTGGTAATAACCGACAAATTTGGACAATTAACCAGATCGGACATCTACATAAAATTTAGTGCCACTGGTGCACACCTAAGGTAACCTCTGATCAAAGCACTGGAAATTAATTCCACGCCGAACTTAGCCACACTAATCACCAAGCATCCAGTTACCTAGGCACAAATTAGCAAATGCCATCACTGCACTGGGCGAGTACACACCACAGAGTCAACTCGTACAACTAGTTAGTCTCTAACAAAACTGTACCCCACGCTCTGTAAGTTTACCAACCACCGCATCCTCTATTTGGTAGGATTCAGGATTCCCAATCACTTACCATTCTAATTGAAGAGGAAAAATAACTGCATGCACCGAAAATCACATTACCACTCCAGATCCTATATTACAAGATCCACCGCCACACGTTAACATCCCCTCAGATCATAACTTAATCTGAACGTGGCTTAATCACTCCACGATTTCCAATGAAGTGTTGTTCAACTTAGCAACATACCTTACCAATCTCAGTAACAAATGTCACCACACTTAGACTCGTAACACCTTCGAGTCATCAAGGAAAACCTTTCCTAGTTCCACCGCATTTCACACTCGCCGAAAAGCTGACAGTTCCATGAACCACATATTGTGATTTTTCTTGCTACCACTCTACACTCGTGGCGCCAAGATCTGCCGCTATGTCAATAATTCCTAACAAGTAGAGTCACTACTCAAATGACCCATGACAATGGCAATGCCAACAATTCTTTAATCCTCTCAGGATTCCATTAAATTAACATCAATAATTGATCCCCAGATCTTAATCCTCACTCCATAGATCACAATTGAGAATATTGCCTGTCACTGCAGTGGATGTAACTTATGACCCTAAACACGACTAAGTACACCTTCGATTACAATACTTGATTGAACCACAGCCAGTGAGTGTACACATTCCCATGCCATCAAGCTCAGTTAATCACCCTCGAGGAAACCAAGTGTCATAACAGACAACTTTGGTTGCAGGTTGAAGCTTGACCATCTACAAACATTCTCACTCCTATTCAACGATTCAGTAAACCTTGCTCCACTGCTGTCACTTCACCACTTCCGTGCAATTAACTCAGCACGCAAACAACTACCTACTAACAACGTTTAACAATTTAACTAACCATCTTGAAAGTCGAAGCGTCTACCAATAACCCACTTCCGACCCGTTCTTAAACGGTTAGACCATTTAATTGACGTTTTGCACAAAACTATTGGCAAACCTCCTTCACCTCTGTCTTCAAGGTATGGGACTCTCACAATACATTCTTGAAATATATGAATGTATCATTTCGACCACACACAGCTGCACAAAAACAATTATGCCTTACATGTATGTGCTACCCAAATTTCAGCTTTACCACTTCCCTACACAGGAGGATACACGTGCTCCTGTGGGGTATTCCCATGTACATCTTCGGCCGTCGAAACAATACCGTTTGCACAACGACCGGTTCCTACACCACAATAATACAAAGTCAATCAAGACTCGTATCACTATCTCCGGTTCCCCAAGCATTCTTAGTCCATGACCCGGTAGATTGTTGCCACTTCTATCATCTCCTTAAATTTCGAAACCATAAACCTTTAGCTACAAATCAACCGTTCACTTGATCTGTCACTGAACCCCAACACAGCCAACCCCTGGAGACCTCTCCACAGGTGTACTAATTAAAATACTTTTGACCACAGGTGGATAACCCACCTTATGGTTGACATGAGCCCCAAGATCTGGTGACACGATTAATTTCGGCCTCCACGATAAATGGCCTAATGACCACTGTCACCAACAATTCAAATCACGTTTGGACTCACTAACAATTCAAATCCTGCTTGTACCCCAATCATGGGTGGCTGGAGCGAAAAGGATCTGGTCGTAGTTGACGACAACAATTTCAGCACCAAGGTGACCCAAACCATTAGTTTCAGTGGCTGTCCCATAAAGCATCAAGTGACCAAACTAGCCATTACTTCCTTAACATTCTCCAGTAGAGTCACATCATGGACTCGTCACTGGATCCAGACCACAAAATAACAACACACAAATTTCCTTGAGTCATTCCACTTTCATGTGTCCGTTGGTTTCTCTGAAACCACACTAAAGACGAACATCCACAATATCTTGGCAATCGTCAAATCTTAATATTCATCTTCTCTAAATAATCGCGCTGGGCGACTTCAGCTCCTTTTTCCATCGCATGATGCAACCTCTTTCATCAACTCTTACGACTCTTCACTTCTAAGAGTCTCGTAACTCGAACATTAAGGCCTCGCCTCAGGTCTCTAAAACATTCCTGCCAACAACATGGCAGCCTTCTAGGCATGAAGTTACTGTTTCACCACCGAGCACTCACACCAACTGCTCAACCAATGTTATACAACGCGAGTTTCCAGCTCGATCCCCAACTCAAATCTCAAATACTCATTGGGGAAACTCATAAAAGTAACTACGTAACGAGCTTACCTTGTTCCTTACAGGAGCTCTCTTTGAGGTCGGCGTACTGAGGCATAGTCTTGAGGATTCAAATGTTTATAGGACCACTCGGTCCATAGCTCAACCAGAAAGTACTAACTCATGTCCTTAATAAACACTAAGCGTCCAAAGCATAAAATGCCGATGGATCCGCTGCGGTCGGACCATCACTCTATAGACACTAAGTGATACCAAGTATATGAGGTAGTAACAGGAAACGATAACCTAATGCTCTGATACCAATTGTCAGGACCCACCCCGAGTTAAAACCCTTTAACTCGAAGTAAATCCTGCGGGGACCACCCCAAGGGAACTTCTTACCGAAACCCCCTTGAAATGGCCAACCCTTCCTACAATCCAACTCAGCACTTCCATGAGTATCTACTACAAACCCTAACTCATGAAGGCATCCTGCTCCCTAACCTACTTAATTAGCTATACTGGGTTAGTCAGAGCAGTCTACTAAGATGATTACCCTAAAGAATTTCAACGGCAACGGATTGATCGACTATGCCTCGACTCTTGTACGCGCACGACCTCCGTTCGAGAACCCTGCACCACTGGGCATTTGAAAACGAAGGGCCCAGGGGAGAAACATTGAAAAACTGTCAGGGTGAGTGGACAAAAATAAAACTTAAAAGCTCTAGTTCCTTTAATGCTCTCCCTCTACGTTTTCCTAAGCAAAACCGCATGCAGGTAAAACATAAATAATGCCTTGGCTCAAAATATAAACAATTATGTGGGGTGTTAACCTCATCCACGAGAAAACCGACCTGCTCTATTCGGGAGGGTCTAATGACCAGCTACCACCGAAGAGGGTCCCCGACCTGCTCTATCCGGGAGGGTCTATTGACCAGCTCAACCGGAGAAGGTCCCTGACCTGCTCTACCCAGAAGATGGTACCCGCTCTAACTGGAGAGGGTCCATGCTAGCAAACAATCCTTATATCCTTTTCCCTTTTCCCTTTTTCAAAATCCCTTTAAAACCTGTAAAACCTGTAAGACCTTGTAAAACCTCGTGGAAACAATAAATCGAAAACCCCATTTAAAATCCGTGAGCCACATTTCTCCTTTTAAAAACATCCCCCTCCATATTCCCAAAACGGTGATAATCAATAAAACCATACCCCGGGAAAAATCCTTTAAAATCACGGGATGGGTATGAACCTCTTTCCCGGTTTGTTTGCCTTTAAAATCCTTAAATCCCCTTTTTCCCAAATCACCGTAAAACATACAAATAGAGGAAATTATATATATATGCAGGAGAAACCAATCAAGTATAAAGCATGCAATTTAATTTAAAACAAAGTCCACTCACAGTACTCTTTGCGACCTTCTTCCTGCTCGGAAAGCTCCTCGAGCGAAACCCTCGAACTAACACGTAGTCGAGCCCGTCTCACGTGCAACCAGGGACTGTACAACAAATCATTATATTAGTCATTTCACAGTCGACTTGGTCTTTTCCTAGTTTGACCAGGAAATCCTATTTGACCACATGTTGACCAAGTTCCTTTCTTAAAGCATTTTAACCTTTTTGACTTTCATTCCCGGTTATCGACTCTTAACTCAATTTACCGGAAGTCAGACTCAGCTTCCGAACTTTCCTTTATCACTTAACATGACGTTAGGGTGTCACGTATTAATTCGTTGAATTACTATGGACACCCATTCAACCATTTCACCAATACCTTAGGAGTCCTTAAAATAATCCTTAAACCTTAACCGGCAATAATCGATGGTCGGAATAATATTTAATTATCCGTCAATAATACTAAACTAGAACAATTCCAAAACCTAACCAAAACACCTCCAAAAATTACCAAATTTTAACCATAGACTCCTCACAATATGTACTAATTAATGGACATGAAAAACTGCCCAAAAAGTGGCGGCACCGCCGCCAGCTCCGCCACCGACGACGACCGCCGGCAGAAATTCCGGCTAAAATTCCGGCGACCTCGGATCGCCACCAAATTTTACCAGTAGCTTCGTCTCATCATTTGGGACAACTTTCTAGTTCAACTCGAAGGCCAATTCGGCCTCTAACTAGGTCAAAAACTCGATGAACAGTAGACCCCGAAATTTACACTTCAAAACTTCAAATCCTCAATTCTTCCTACACACTTCGAATCAAGCTACCAAATTCTAGGGGATTGTAGTACACCTAAACATATGAAGAACTCATCAAATGGTGACCTAGGGAGGGAGAAATTCGATCCCGAAATTCTACTGTACACATGATGAACAAATCGGAATTTCTCCCGATTTACGGCGAGTTAGGTCGGAAAGCTTACCTAGAATTGAAGTAGACTCGGAGGCCGAACTTTTGGGACCGGTGTGGTGGCCTGAGGTGGCCGGACGGCGGCGCTGTGGCGGCCGGAAGCTCCGGCACAGTTTTTCCCGATCGGAAGGCGAAAGACGCGGGGAGAGAGAAAGAGAGGCTGGGGTGAAAAATCTGATTTTTCACCCCGGTAACTCCTATATATAGCCGTTTTACCGCATAATAACTTTATACTTTTGTTTATAATTTTCCCATACGAACTCCGATTTGAGCGTGCTACGTGTCCATGAACTCGTAACGACGCCCTCTACAACTTTCAAGAAGGAAGTTTTCCCAAATTCTTGACTTAACGAAAAGTCAACTTCACGATCATTGTACGGTTAAACGGTCACTTTAAATGGTAAAAGACCAAAGTAACCAACCGTAAAATAATTCTAGGATCGGGGTGTGACAGAACCTATCCAATATTGATGAGGGCTTTATTGTATATAATATTCTCATATATATATATATATATATATATATATATTCTATGGTGTTACTTTTTCATGATATAATTTCTCTAGTTCTAAAGTTCTAACTCTATATAAGTAGAAGACGAGCAAAAATTGTAAAAATGAAGGGAATCAATAAACAATTAATTAAATGCTTGTAATTTGCTTCTAACTAATTAATTAAGATCTCGATAAAACTCTCAAGCTTGAAAATAAAAGGAGCTTTAGTTATCGCTATATAGCTTCGTTGTGGCGGCCAATATCTTTCATATGATCATCATTACCAAATGTGAATGAATTATCTAACTCTTGCTATGTGAAACTAGTATTGTGAATTAATGTTACGGTTTTGGGCGTCCCATTGAGTGTGTTTGAGTTCATTGTAAGATTATACACCCTAAAAATAAGACGGTTATGATCGGATACAAATACATTTATACTTTCTGGATGGTCCCATCTTGTCCTGATCTCGTCCTGTCCCATTTTCAAACTATCAGGAAGGGATGGTACGGTATCGTCATTTTAAAATTGTGTCCCGTCCCACCAATTTTCTATACGAAATCAGGACGAAATCGGGATTGTGGTGCAAAATGCCCAGCCTTACTCGTTAGCATTAGCCAACGTATATTCAATAAAACTAATAACTCTTTACTATATCTTTTGTCTAATTTTGGAAGCAAAATCCAACTCTTATCCATATCCTGAAAAGATAACAAAATATATATGTATAACTCTAATTAATTAATTAATTCCATATATAAAATCTCAAATTATTTAGTATTCTACAATTAATTAATAAGAAATTAATAATTAACACACACACACATATATATATATATATACTAATTAATAATTGCATAACAATATTATATATCAACATCGATCATCACAAAATCATAATCAACATATCATCAACAACTTAATTCATACCATGCATCAACATAATATTGTAATTAAATTAATTAACATATACATATATATATATATATGTATGTATATATTTACTACTTATTAACAACAACTTCATATATATTATCAAATCAAAATCGATCAACTCAATCACACTCAAAATTCATTAATTCAACTTAAATAAAACTCAAAATCAATATTATATAACTCGAATAAAACTCTTAAATCAACTAAAATCAACATATATACACATATCATAACTATATATAGCTCTAAAAACTAATTTTGGACAGATTTTGACAACACCCAACAATTTCGACAACATCCAAATTTTTTCTTCCGTTTTTTTTTCAAATTAGTTGCTGTCTAGATCTGTCAGGACCCACCCCGAGTTAAAGCCCTTTAACTCGGAGTAAATCCTGCGGGGACCACCTTAAGGGAATTTCTTACCGAAACCCCCTTGAAAATGGCCAACCCTTCCTACATACCAACTCAGCACTTCCATGAGTATTCAAAAACAATCTCTAAACTCATGAAGCCATCCTGCCCTCTAACCTATTTAACTAGCTAAGCTGGGTTAGACAGAGCAGTCTACATGGAAGTTTACCCTAAAGAATTTACAAGCAGCAACAGATTGTTCGACTATGCCCCGACTCTTGTACGCGCGCGACCTCCGCTCAAGAACCCTGCACCACTAGGCATTTGAAAACGAATGGCCCAGGGGAGAAACAATGAAAACAGTTAGCGTGAGTGGACAAAAATCAAATATAAAAACTCTATTTCCTTTAGTGTTCTCCCTTAGAGTTTTTCAAGAAAACCTCATGCACGCACATCATAGACAATGAATAATTAAAACATAAATAATACACTTGGCTCAAATCCACAAATAAATGTGTGGGGTATTAACCTCATCCACGAGAAAACTGACCAGCTTATCGGAGAGGGTCCCATGACCTGCTCTATTCGGGAGGGTCCAACCGACCAGCTACCACCGAAGAGGGTCCCAACCTGCTACTATCCAGAGAGGGTACCAACTCCATCTGGAGAGGGTCCGTGCTAGCATGCAATATATATATTCATATCCCTTTAAAAATCCTTTAACACCTCGTGGGAAAAATAATCCGAAAACCAAGTCAAATCTTCCTGACTTTATCCCAAATACATTGGATTTAAAAACCTTCCCAGGAACCCAAAACCGGTTCTCTGCCTTTACTTTAAAACCCTTTAAATCCAAGAGCCAAGTTTCCTCTTTTTAAAACATCCCCCTCCATAATCCCAAAACGGTGATAACAATAACACAAATCCCGGGAAAATCCTTTAAAATCACGGGAATGGTAGAAACCTCTTTCCCGGCTCACTTAGCTTTAAAAAGCATTAAATTCTCATTTTTCCAAAATCATCGTAAAACATAAAATGGAGGAAATCATATATACAGGAGAAACTAATTAAAGTCTATGGCATGCAATTTAATTTAAAAACAAGGTCCACTCACAGTACTTATTGCGACCTTCTTCCTGCTCGGAAAGCTCCTCGAGCGAAACCCTCGTACTAACCACGTAGTCGAGCCCGTCTCACGTTCGACCAGAGACTGTACAATTAAACCAATATATTAGTCATTACATAGCTGACTTGGTCTTTTCCTAGTTTGACTAGGAAATCCTATTTGACCCCGTGTTGACCAAGTTCCTTTCTTTTTAACAGCTTTTCAATCAATACGCTTAAATCTGAATATCGACTCGAAGTTCGGTTTTCGACTTCGAAATCTCAGCGTATCGACTTTCCTTACCATTTTATTAACGATAGGTTGTCACATAGTAATTTTGTGGAATTACTATAGACACCCAATCAACCACTTTACCAATTTACGGGTTATGAGTCGATATATATCTAGTAAGAAATTATCCGAATTATTTACAGCACCCAACTCGGAGACTAAGATTCCTGAGTTGCCTAGAATCTCACTTAAAGATCCGGCTGTCTTAACTTAACCGGTTACTAAGATCGACCTTTCCCTTTTTACTTTTATCGGTCAATCTTCCATTAATGGAAACCTTCCAAAAAGGGAAAGTTCCCAAAATGAAAAGTTTCCTAAAATGGTAAGTGTTCTTTAGATTGGGAAGTTTCCCAAAATGGAAACTTCCTACTTACGTCCAATTTTTCCGTAAATACTCAAATTAGGAATTAACCGTAATTTTTGACTAAAAGCTTAACAGGGAAAAGATTTCTACCTCTTCGGCATTCTGCTGGTTTAACTGCGTCACCGAAACCTTTGCCGGATTCCGGTGACTTGCCGGAATTTCGCCATAACCTCCCCGTTTTCTTCGTCTCCAAGTTATCGACATTCATGCAAAACACAACAACTCCAATTCAGCAATAGAGCACAACAACAACAACAACAATCACAGCAACAACAACCTAGTTCTAACTCTCACCTGTAAACCTTTAATTTCATGAACCAGATGCCTCTCCTCAGCCATTATAACTGAAGAACAGAGGCTTATCCCACACCGGATTCATCTGCAACCCCCTGCAGTCACCAAGACATTACTCAGCTTGAATGAAATATAAACAGCCTATTTACTCCCTGACCAACAGATTAACAAATATTCACTCAATTCCTCTATTTCTTGAAATCGATCATAACCATTCACTACTAGCTTCTTTCAACGACAATTCAGCAACTCAAACTCCAAAATCATCAAAACTTGCACTAGACCCAAATTGAGCAGAAAACCCAAAATTCCAACTTTCTCCAAAACTTAGCTAAACTCAAATACAATTATATAGAGGAGTAAAACACGAAGAGTAGATCGTCTTTCATACCTCATTTGTTTCTGCCGGTTACCAGAAACATTAAGAATTCGCCTGAAACGCAAAGCCATCCCTCTGCTCGCATATCTCTCCTCAATGCTCATCTTCGAAAACCAACACCACAGCGACGTCTACGATGACGATACGAAGCTTTGACACTGATGAGAGACTTCGACTGGGTCTGAATTAGAATCAGAATCCCCTAAATCGGAAGCAGAGCCACCTTCTCTCCTCCCTTTCTCTGTCACCAGAGCTCCTCTCCTGAAACTGAAACCACATAGAGGTTGTGGACAACGAGGCGAAGCTGTCACCACCACTCGCGCTCTCTGTCGTGGCCAAAATCAGAAAACTCGATCGGAGCACAGTCGAGTTCTTTGTCGGCCGATCTTCTCCCACAATGGATACTTGAATGAATTGGTTAGGGGGTTTTGAAGAGGACGAGAAGAGGAAGAGATTGGTGGTTTTCTGCCAGCAAGCGGTGGCCGGAATCGCCGGCGTCAAGCGGAGGTTACTGAAGCAGGAGGAGAGCTCGGGGAGCTCGAGTTGACCGGGTAGGGGATCTTTGACTTCGGTCAAAGGTCTCACCCCTATATATAGGAAAATGGACGGTCCAGATTCATTCTAGGATCGATCCAACGGCCCACATTCAAAGAAGGTGAAAAGAAAAAGGTAAATGGTAAAACTCTTTTTACCGGATTGATAATTAAAAGTTACCGGAAACTTCGAGAATTTGTAGAAAATAAACCGAAGCTCCGAAAAATATTCCGAAAATACCGGGAGACTCGTGTCGACACGTACTACAAACTCGAGTCATTAAATGAGGAATTTGGAGAACTTTTAAAAACTCCAAAATTAACTCGAGCGATGACTTATCAAATTACCGATCGCAATTAAAAGCTCTCGGTAACTCGTAAACCTCTGTGAAAAGGTAACTTTTAGGTGCGGGGTGTTACAAGATCTGCAAATATAAGGCACTTTAGCCGACGAAGTTATACATTTCGTCAGCTAAACTTCACAAACTTTAGCAGACGAAAAAATAAGTTTAGCCTACAAAAAATTAATTTTGTCGCCTAAACACCTCCTCTTTGTAGTGCAATATCATATTTGAACCAACCTTTGTTTCAGAATTTTCATAATTTTCTTTGATTACTTTCAATGTTGATCCCTTGTTGGTTTTCTCGTCAGTTTAAGAGAAAATTAATAGTGGTTACTTATAACAGCTCATCTCATAAAGAACAAACATTAAGTATTAACAATGAGTGTGAATCTAAGTACCGCCCAAACCAATACCTTATCCGGATGTCGATGTAAAATCAAGAAGCACTAGATTGGCTAACCTTCTTGTCCTTACCTAATAAGCCAATAAATTGGAATTCTTTGCTTCTCGTCGAATCATCTTTTCTGAGAGCAAGACCCTCAAGCTTCTCTCTTTTTTAATACAGAGCTAAAAGCCACAGCCGAAGCTGATGCTATTCTGGTTAGGAGAAAGAAGAGTTAAAAAGGAAACGAAAAAAACCTCAAAAACTACACGAGTTAGTTTGGGCAATTCAAGGTTTCCATAAATTTATATGGTTAGTTTTGAAAAATTGAGTGATTCAACCATGAATCAAATTTAATACCAACCCATTCCTCCAGAATGTAAGAGGAATGAATCAGGCTTTTACTATGGATCCCACACATAATTCATTCTCCTTTGAAGTTAGTAAACACCAAATCATGAAGGAATGAGAATGATTTCCAATATTTGATTTCCAGTGCCCTTTAGTGAACAAGCCCTAAATAAAATAAGATGTGTAGAGAGAGACATAGTGGGTGTAAAACGATATAGTAAGTTTCGAGGGAGTGGTTCGATCTTGTTATGATCAAGACATTTATAAATGTGATGTAGCAATTATAAACTTGAACGACTCATATTTGACAGATTTGATCTATAGATTTGATTTAATTCAATTTCTTGATTGTAGAAATGATATATTAAATAGATCTAAATACTAAATGGTTGAGATGTTAAAATGATAATAAAAATGGGTGTAATCAACCATTTTACATTATGTTGAGATTATGTATGATTCTAAACTATTATGTTAAGATTATGTAATGATTCTAAGACGTTATAAGTTGAGTTTAAGTTTTCAACTAATCCTCAACTAGATGTTCCTGCTATGTTTCTTCCTTCATACATATTTCTAACATCAAAGACCAGGTAGATGAGCTGATGTTTCTATATTAACAAAAAAGAAAAAGGAAAAAAAAGTAATAAACTAATGTACCAAACTACGCAATATTTCAATAGCAGCAATTGGAACGATCATTTTGCTTATTATTTGTGTGAAATAAATACCCCACAAAACGTCAGAAAAAAAAACAAACACACATTCCAAGTGTTTGAGAAAAAAAATATGATTCCACATATAATGAGTTGTGCAAATACAATGTATAACTTCACAACACTAACTGAACGATGTATTTCTTAATTGATATTAGAGCTTATTCACAATAGTATATACCCAATGTGTTTCCTTATGGTTATTAAATTTGATTCACCATGTGCTTCCTTGATGGTTATTTTCTAACTAAAGACTATTGCCATTGTTCATCGCCAACACCTTTGAAAGATGATAACTGCAAAGAAAAGGAAAACAGTATTAGAAACCATTAACAGTTAACCAAATTGATGCTTGCAAGCTGCAACACATACTTTAAAATGACTTTCATCATCTGCTAAGGAACATGTCATTAATCTGTAATATCAGTACATACAGATACAGTTTATGACTCGATGCATCCAAAAAAGGGAAATCCAGATAACGGTTTTACTTTTCCGTGTCTAACAGAGAAGGGTGGGATGGTCAGGAACAACACCATTTGGCACTTGATTTGATGATGGGGTTCTATCATCCAATACTTAAAAGGCCAACACAATATCTTGTTATGCCCAATTGCTATATCAGTGAAGCTTGCAATTTTAGTTCAAAGTTCAAACCAACCTAATATAACAAGTCACTAATAATTAGAATAACAAAATTTGCCAAGAAGCGAACGCACCAAACCTAGCGCTTCTGCTGCTCTTTTCTGGCTCTCTTCGCTGCAAATGCCAACAAGCATGCTCATAAGAAATTCCCTCTGATCCATTTTCAAGTGTTTCTCCAAGCCTCGAGCCACCATCTCCATCTCAGGCTGCACAGTAAAAACCAATCATCAAGAAACTTATCCCAAATTTAACTATATACTATGCGTTGTCAGACAGTTCACAGGAACAGTTTAGCAAGTGTGTTCCAGGTTTTAGTGAATTACATATTTGCCCTCAATTGCTCATCTTCCTCTTTCTGGATGATGTTTCTCGGGTCTTCTTCAGCTTGCCCAAAAAGGAGAGCGAAGAGAGCAGAGGAAGTGGAGAGCAGGTTGTTCGGAGCTCGAAGATAACATGCAATTAGTGTTCCTGAATCTTCGTATGCACAATAGCTCGCAAATCGTGTTGGGGGATTGGTTTTAATCTATCTTCGATCAAAACGGAAGTCTCCTGACTTCTGTCTCAAATTTCCCTCTTTTCGATTGTGGGTATGCTCTGCTGTTGTCTCTATGATCAGTTCTTACGTATGTTTTTTATTTCCTAATTGGGTAGTGTTTTTTAAGGTTCTCCCGATCGTTCTTATGAGTGGCTCTTCTTCTCTGAATCTTTTAGACTACCAATTCGGATCCCCTTGATGGAGGTAAATCTCAAACCTTTTCTTTATCGAAAATGATTAAGTATTTTTCTTCTTCTTTTTCTGTGTATGATTGAGACTTGATTTTATTCTCTGACGATTGGTCTTCATATTGCCTCTATGTTTTATGATTTGAGTTAGTATATAATATGCAGGATGATATATGAATGAATGAATGTACTAGAACTGTGTATAGAGGAAACCATATCAGACTAAAAGAAATCAGCTTTTCAAACTATGTCTTATTATCCATGATTTTGTTGATCCAGGTATCTTACAAACTGGCATAGCCTTATAATCATTTCTATTCATCATCTATAGCTAGATATCCTCGGCTAGGCCCAAGAAAAGTGGCTAAAGTTTGTTCAATGAAACCTAATGTTGCAGGCCATCTCACTAGCCATCCAGTACTGAGTGGCCACCAGAAGAGCTAAAGGTATGAGGAAGAAATGAAAGAGAACTTAAGATGGAGCTTTACTTTTATAGGTATAATTACTTTCGAACATGTTATGTAGAATCAATTACATTATACCATTTTCCTTTCTCTTTTCTTTTTCTTTGTGGTGTTCCTATTTCATTACATGTAAGTAAGTTTTAGCCGACTTATGGCCCTATTTTAAGATCTGACAAGACATAATAATGTTGGATAAAAACTAAACATTCTAATCAGTGTTTAGTTTGATCGTTTAGATATTTAAGATTTTAATGAGTTCTGATTCTTTTTTGCTTTGCTGGACACAAGACACCTCGGAAAAGTTTGGATGATGTCTACATCAAGTTGTCAAAAACCAAGCAATTCATCCATTTTCTCTACAGTAGTTGACCACCTATATATTTCTGGCTTAGGTCAATTTCCCTGACAAAGTTATGGTGCAGCATTTTGTTTCCCCACAGTTAACTTTACTGATATAGAACAGTTTGCACATACATTTGATACACAGCTTGCTAAGAAGAAAAAGAAAACAAAGTCAAAGCAGCAGCTTTGAGTCTGCAAAGCTGTAGCTTCACTACTTTATATTACCGTTCAGCATTAGGATTATTTTACTTTATATGTTTTCATTAAGATTTAAGTTTTTTTTCAGATTCCTAGCATTAGGATTACTTATAGTGTGTAATATTTCCTATATACTTAAGGGGGTGCAAGGATGCACTATTCACCATTCCTGTTCAAATGGAGTTGACTTAATACCAGCTCAGCCGATAGAAAAAAAAAACTTTCTGAGTTTGTTACTGATGCACAGTAGTTTTAAACTAATAATACTTGCTATCTTCAGTTTTTTTGGGGGGCGGGGTGGGTTGCTTTTTTCTTCTTTTATTTACTCTCTTTTCGTTCATGTTGAAAGTGTAACAGCTGAGGATATATATACATATATATACATAGAGGTTAAAATGCAGAGGTCCGCATTTTTTGTATTTTTAAAAAAAATACGGACTTTTATATTTTGATCCACTTTTTTATCATGATTTTTTATCTTAATCGTTCACAATGCAGATATATGTGAGTAGATCATCTCTGCAAATTTTCAGTAAATTTGGAGATCATTAAGACATCTAAAATGAATCAAATTTATGAACGTAATAAAACTGTTCAGCCGGAACCGTTAGTTTTTTCCGTTCTAAATCACACATTTAAATACCTTAACGATCCAAATTAAATGAAAATTATAAGCATGAACGGTTCATGTTTGGCAGATGTCAATTGATTTCAGTTACTTCAAAACCTTAACGATCACCAAATTGGATGAAATTTTACAGAAATGATCTAAGTATTAAACGGTTGAGATGTGATCGAAATGTTGGTCTAATGATTGATCCCTCATATGTCAAAAATATATATATATATATATATATATATATATATATTATTGGGTGCATGAAATTACTAGCCCACTTCTTGTATATACTACTCTTTGAACTACTGTTCATTAACAGTAAAATAGTGTAATTACATGTTCTACCCTTCCTATTAGGATGTGTAATTCCAGTAATGCCCTTAGAATTTGTGTAATCCCTCATCTGGCCCTGGAATTTGTGAAGTGTCTAGACTCTAGACTCTTCACGCACTCTCGCCCGAAAGCCCGAGGTTTCTTTGTCTCCTTAAACTCTAGATTCTTCTCCCTCTCTGTCTCGCCCAAGACTTCTCCCTCTCCATCAACCACTCTCTCTAGCAGAATCTTCTTGCTACCTCAATCTCCCTCAATTTTCGATAGAAGGGTGCCTGTAAATCGGTATACCCAATAGCTACATATTGTTTTCGTATCGCTTTACACAATTTCAGACTTCAATTTCATTGCCTTTATCTGTTTTAGCAAATAATTAATTCACACTAATCTGATCTGTATCTTATTTCAGAATTCCCACTTTTTCCTATAGTGATCGTCCATCGATTTCCATCAACGACCGTCGTCTCTCTGTTTAATTGGCAAGTCTTCCAAACTGATCAACACTGTTGAACTCTTTTTCCTTTTTCTATTTGACTTCAATTCTCTGCTATTGAGATGAAGGTGGGATATTTGGTTTGTCATCAACAATTTCATTCCTTTTGTTGAGTTCCCATAATTGCTTTCTGAGCATCTGGATAATGGCTTAATTCATTGTTTTTATGTAATAAGGTGCTGTGTACTCTTTTTCCTTTTTCTATTTGACTTCAATTCTCTGCTATTGAGATGAAGGTGGGATATTTGGTTTGTCATCAACAATTTCATTCCTTTTGTTGAGTTCCCATAATTGCTTTCTGAGCATCTGGATAATGGCTTAATTCATTGTTTTTATGTAATAAGGTGCTGTGTACTTGAAACTATCATTTAATAAATTTCAGTTGAATGCTATTTGTTCTGTCCAGTAAAGATCAAGTGTTTGGAGCAGTCTGACTGTATCTTCATGATCAGTCGTACTACTTTATGTGATGTAATGTAGTATAAAAGCTTTCACATGAAAAGCGGCAATTTGGCACCTATCCTTATACTCTTCTATCTTTATGTGTAAAATGAACTCCTTATTTATTGTTTTATGTGTACTTAAATCTTCAGAACTGCAAAATTAACTGAGTTGGTTTCTCATCTTTGGTTTGGTTTTCATGTCAGTTTCTTATCTTTGGGAGTTTGACATAAGTCATCTACTCATATTTAAGAGTTTGAGATTTTTTTATCTTTAATTCCCTTCAAATAGAGTTGTCATGTTTCTGAAATTTCAAACACGCCATGTTTATAAAAATAAGTGAAGTTGGCATGTTCTTCAAGTTTTTTTTCAATTTTATTTTCTTTCAGTTTTAGCATTTGCTGTTTGATTCCATTAGTAGTTGCTGATTTACTTAATTGTGCTTTGGATATAATATTTAGAAAGAGATAAAGAAGTGATATGAAATAAACTTAAATTCTTGTGTCTTGACACTGCAATCTTCTTATTTCAACAGTAAAATCAAGTAATTGGTGTTTGTAGAAAGAGAAGGCACTGATATAATGTGCTATTACACACATCTCCCTAAGAAATCCATAGTGATCTTAAAAAAGTAAGAATAAAAACCATATTATCATACTATGATCAAACTTAAGGGCATTGATGTCTTCTGGGTTACTAGCTTTCAATTTCATTTCCAGTAGATTTTTGATGGAATTTCTTAACTTCGATCTAGAGTAGTTAGACAACAATCAACAATGCTAGGTTGTGCATATATGCCATTTAGCCAGTGCTGCAACCTATTCGGCTATTCCACAAAAGTTAAGAAAGTCTTGGAGAGTTATTATTAATTTTTTTTGTCAAGGAATGATGGATTGCATTCTTTTATACTTTTTTTTGTTTGGGGATGCTGGAGTGTGCCAAATGTTATTTTCATGTCGTTGTAATTTAACATGTTGATTAGTCCTATAATTTGTTTTTATAGGTTTGATTGCATGAGAAGATAAATAGATATGTTGTCAAGTTTATCATGTTTTCTGATGTCTATTTCTTGCACAGATGACCATTGCAAAAAGTAGAGGGTGTTCATGTGAGGATCTAAATGCATGTATCTTATCTGTTGATTTATTTGAAATCATGTTGGCATGTTGCTAAGTTACGTAAGTAATAATCTACATTTTGGTTTGATATTGGCTCTGTAGGAAGATGCAGACCAAAATGAGATATACATTGTCAACTCTATAGTGCTATATATTTTTCAACTGTATATAAGGGTACATACTTTCCAAGACTAGAAATCAGATATAAGCAATTTATAATCAGAGTTGTTTCCAAATGTTTATTTACGATAACCAGCAGCAAAGCGCGGGCACACTGTCTAGTGCAACAACTAAGTCAGGAAGGAAAGTCAGTTTCTCATGATGCATGTGTACATTGATTAGAGACCAGCCAGGTCATTAAAAAATATATTGTCTTTATATATCTATACCTATAGATGTTTTTGATTAAAAAAACGGACTTACAATGTCGGTCAGCAGAGATGAAACTATATAATGGGATTGAGCAGAAGATAATTTTCTTAACTAGGAAATGTAAAACAAAAACAATTAAACAAAGAGAGTATATTATTAACAACACCGTAACGAAGGTAAAAAATGCAGGTGAAGACTATTGAAAAACTATACAGCAAATGCCCCACAAAAAATAGCTCTTAGAGCTCTGAGTCAAAAATAGTTGTTTTGTTGTGGTAAAGTTGTTTTTTATGAATTATAGATCACATACCGAAGACTCCTCAGGAGGGAAAATCCACCAAACAAGGCATATCTTTGACAGTTCCACTACTGCTTCTGCATGTTTACCCTGCACCACTAAAGCCTGCAATCAACAAGAATAAAACATAAAGTGGCAATAGTTCACAGTTATAAATGTACAACTCATCAAGCTAATAGGATACAACAAAAGGAAAACTTAAGACAAACAACAAGGCATTCTACCAAAGAGATGAAAAAAATCATCAGAAAGAGATACTGTCTATGCGTCTATGATTTCTCTTGCAACTCCTCCCTTATCTAACTAGAATGATGATGCTTCTGATTTAATAACTAAATTAAACCTACCTGAGATTGATCCTTTATATTTATAATTCTCAGAACAGCAAAACATATCTAAATTTAGCTCGAGAGTTTTCGTTTTTTGACCTTCCTTTTATTTTCATGAAACAGCTATTATTAACGAAACAAAAGGCAAATACAAAGGAGCAGAAAAGAAGTCCCAAGGAAACACAAAGGAAGGAGCAAGAGCATGAGAATAGACAGCTATTCTAACTTTAAACAAGAAAATTGTGAAATCAAGACCAAAACAGCTTGCCAACTTAGAATAGTATTAGTGAATAATCTATAAATTCGCAAAAACAAATATAAAGATGCTCGGAACTTCACTCTCTCCCACAGAACTCCCATCTCCACTCCATCATATGGTTCAAAATTCCTTTTGTTTATTTCTATTCAAACCATCCAAACTACAGCTAATACTCCACAACCCCAAAGAACTATAGTTTGCTATTATCACCTAGTTTTGTACACAATCTTATGCAATAATATGATGTCAAAGTGACTACCTATTGTGTCCGTACATCCCACTAGTATATGACAGGATCACAGTAAAAATAGCAAACATGGGAAAATTACCCAGGCCTGCAAAAAGCATGAACGTGTACGTGCAGCCACAGCAGCAGACACAATTCTTCCAGCACGAGCATTCTCAAGCCCAATATTCTCAGCAAGCCCAGCTATGAATTGCCGAGCATCTTCACCCTCTATCTCAACACCTTTAGAATGACCCGGTGCCCTGCAAAAGTACTAGATAAGTTAAACACTAAAAGAAAGCAAAACTGTTTATAAAAAGGAGGAATTAGAAACTACAGTAAATGATACTCATGGCGCCCAAAAGCATACCTGCTGCATTCATTTAAGACAAAGTCAACAGACACACGGTACACTGAATCCCGTGTATTTGTAGTATCAAAGGAGACCCGAACTCCATATATCCTGCATATTTGACGTAACTGCTCACCCACTCAGGCAATGTATACAGTGTGTGATGAATTATCAGTTAATGCAGGATCAAATTCTAATTAGAAATTACAATAACAATTGGATACGAGGATTGTCCCAGACATAATGAATCCATAAAAGAGAAGGTCTAGACATAAGGAAATTTTCTTTCATAAAACCATGTAAAATTATATAGAAAAGAACTGAACAATCAACTAGATAAAAAGCACTGACATGAATTATATCATCCTCCATAATGTCCTTCCCGCTCATTCTATTGTCCGTGATCGCTGGAAATCAAGTGGATGAGTTGGGAATTAAAGACGGAAATCATGAAACATTATGAAACTCTGAGAAATGTTGCAATTCTTTACCTACAAGAAAAACAAAACCAACAATGATATCAAGTTAAAAACGAGCTCTACTTATGATTCTAATAAGAATTTGCAGTTGTAATAAAGAATGCATGTACAACAGTACACCAAATAAATATCTAAGAGGCAAATCATAACACAACAATATTAACATGAAGTCTTTAAAAAAATGAAAGAAGCATGGGTTTGGGTTTGGAAAGCAACCTCTAACTAATCTATTTGCTTGTCTCTGGTGCTCCTCATTATCCACCCCTAAAATCGGCTGGGAAGTTGCAGTTGGCCACCATTGGGGAAGCTTCTCTCCGAATCGAACCCGATTCTTGAACACTCTCTCCATCCCGGAAACCATGGAGCTCTGATCCCTTTTCTTCCTGACACTAACCTCCTCAGCTCTGGGCCTCTCTATCCTCGCCACCACAACTTCTTTCCCGCCAAGACTCCTATCTCTTCTCGTCACCACCTTCTCCCTTCCGTAACCCGACCCGCTCCCAAACCCTAACCTCACCAACCCAACCAAAACCCGAAACCCCAGCACGAGGGCGCAGGTCGCCACCGCGAAATTGCCGACGAATCGTAGCGTGGAGGGGCGGCAGGATACGACGATTCTCCGGTCAGCGTCGACGGATACGAGAGTCTGGAGGTCGTGGACGGCGTCGGAGGCGGAGGAAAGGAAGTGACGGAGGTAGGAGTGGGAGGAGTAGTAGAGGCTGTTGAGGTCGAAGGTGGCTTGGAGATTTTCGGAGTCAGAACAAGTGTAGAAGGCGGGCTTGGCGGTGGGGACGGTGGTGGGGGTGGTGGCGGTGTTGGGGTTTCGTCGGCGGTTTCGGCGGTTTCGATTGGGAGGGCGAGGCATGGAGCAGGAGAAGGAGGGTTTGGGAGCGCATGTGTTGCGGATTGACAACGAAGTCAGCGAGGCGGCGGTGGCGGAGGAGTTCATGTAGAAGAAGAAGAAGAAGAAGAAGAAGAGAGTAAAGTTGTCATTATGTTTGAGTTAAATACTTGCCAAAAACAAATTATAACCTTACAAGGAGTTTTATCCTTTCACTTTTAAATTAATCCAATTTTTAAGAAAACCATTAAAATTCCAAATTTTGTCCAATCCGTTAAAATACCTTTGTTGGGTAAAAATGTGCACACAAATGTAGAATGTCACCCAACGTAATTTCACTCTATTTTATTGATTAAAATAGAGTTTTAATAATGTTTGGTTCAACCCATTCAAGACAGAACATGTCTCTTAATTACAATCCCTCATTACAAGGGAACACCTTTTGATTCAATTTATCAAGCAACCGATGTGAGTTTGTTTGTTATTACGACTGCACCCGAATGGGTTGCCTACGTACCCTGAGAGGGATCAAGTCATTCGTAGTTCAGGATCTCCAACAAGTGAATGACTCATTGGAGGGCTTTGATTTTGAAATGAGAGTAGTGTTTGGGTTTATATCTAGGGGCGTGTGAGCTCTGAGGCGAGGCTTCAGAAGATCTGAGAATTTATTTGGAGTTGTGGTTGCATCCAGATATAAATCTAGACTGCCTAAATACCCTGTGAAGGGATCAAACCGATGTAGTTCGAAAGGAAGTGATTTTTGAGAATTTGACTGAAGTCATTTGGACTGGTCGATTTTTGACTGGTGGTCGGAGATTATATTTGGAATGATGAATTTGACTGATAGAGTCAGAGATTTGATTTTGTGATTAGGAAATTGGCTTGAAAAGCACCAGGATTTGGTTTTATCCATGGTTGTGTCTAGATTTAAATCTAGACTGCCTACATATCTCATGAGGGAATCAAACCATTGTAGTTCATGCCGAAGCTTATAGAAGACCCGAGAATTTATTTGGATTTGTGGTTTTGATAGATGTACATATATTTTGAATCCATCAATTGTATTTCTTGTCGACACTTCATTTGGTAGGGTGCCAGCTGATTTGACTTGGGCACCCATCACCCTAGGCTTTGCAGTTGGGCCTTGGAATTCAAATCGGGCTTTTATACTGAGACTGCCTACATATCCCATGAGGGAATCAAACTATTGTAGTTCATGCCGAAGCTTATAGAAGACCCGAGAATTTATTTGGATTTGTGGTTTTGATAGATGTACATATATTTTGAATCCATCAATTGTATTTCTTGTCGACACTTCATTTGGTAGGGTGCCAGCTGATTTGACTTGGGCACCCATCACCCTAGGCTTTGCAGTTGGGCCTTGGAATTCAAATCGGGCTTTTGTACTGCTTCATTTAGTTTTGAGGTAACCGACGGGTAAAGTGGACCTGTTTCTTATTTGCAAGAGGCCCGAAGATTTTTTTTTGGAGAAATTTTATTTGATTTGGGCACCCGTTGTGTTGAGCTTTGTTGTTGGACCAATTTGTACCGGGGACTTCTTTAATTTTGGATCTTGTCGAGATGAGTATTTTGAGTGAATTGGGGTTGAATATTTTTGTGGGATTTATGATACTTTGGAACTTGTCAAGAGCCCAAATCGTGGCTCATCATTCTTTTTTTCCTCTTCTTCGTTTACTCTCGCAACTAAGCTCCAGAGAAGAAGATATGAGATATGAAAACCCCAACTTTGACAGATTCCAAATCCATGCCATGGTTTGAGAGGAAAATTAGATTACGGATGGGGATTGAGTTCGACTGGGAGATTCCAAATCTCTTCCTTTAATCTTCAGTCCCTCTTCATCATTTCATTTCGTCGACCCAATTCTGAACTAGCAAGGGAACACGGCTTCTGTCGAATCGAGAAGAGATTCTGGAGATAAATGTGGACTTGGAGATTGGAGCTCCCATGGGTCTTCCGAATCTTCAACCGTGGGAACAAGGTACAGTGTCAGCGAGATTTCCGAAGTCTGCAATTTGGTGCTTCGCACAAATTAGGTGAGGATGGCAATTTCTCGCCTTTGTTTTTATTTTGGAAAATCTCCCGTTGAACTTGGACTCAAGTTTGAGAGAGTGCCGAGCATGTCTCGATTTCAAGAGCAGTAGAGTTTGAAAGCCTCTTCCACGTTGATTTCTTTTGTTTTTCAAACTAATTCAGTTTTCTCTTATCCTTGCCTTGTTACTGTCGAAGACATATTTGGAGATGGAAAGCGGACTCAAAAGCCTGGCTCTGTATATTTGTGGAGGTATTGTTTGACTTGGTATGCACTTCACACAATCGAAATTTGCATTGGGTAATGACTCCTTGCTGGGCTTGATCTTGAAAATTTTCTTTCTGATAATTAAGCTTTGTTTCTGCTTTTGTTGTCAGTAGTTCCTGCCGGAGATTGGGGTAGTTTGGAATCTTAACTCACCAACTGAGACTGCATTTTGGTCTCTTTTTTGTCTGAGCCTCTCGGTGAGCAATTGAAACTTGTTAATATGTGGCTACCGTTTAGCATAGACTTCAAATGTGTAATTGAGGATTTGGTCTTCATGCTCTTGCTGTGATAAACTCCTGGATGTGTTCTGTCTTTGTCATTTGATTTCCCACCTTTCATACTGAATGCCCTTTTTTTATTCAATCGGATTAGAATTTGTACTGCTTGTCTTTTTTTCCTTCGTGTGGCTTGAGTTGTGAAAGGCCACTTGCTTTGAGACATATTTAACAACTGCACACCTTCAACTTTGTGCACGTCTTGAATGCAAGGGGTCCTGAACCTTCTTCTCCCATTGCAGATTTTAGAATACCATTTGAAGAGGTAGACTTGCAATAGATTTTTTTAGGGATGTGTTTGGTTGTGGTGGTAATCATGAAACAGGGTTTTCAAGGCTTTTTTTTTGTGTAATAGGCTTTGTATCTGGATTTGGAGGGTTCCGGCTCTTTTCTTTTGGTCATGGAACTGTGTCATAGGTTCTGTATTTGGATTTATAGCCGGCAGTAGCAAAGGTGACTGTAGAACCAGAGAACACAGTAACGAGAGAGCCATAGTAATCATGGAGTCTAGGACATACGAACCGCCAGTGACCTTAGTAATCATGAGAACATGAGAGCGATTACATAAGTAACCAGAGTATCAAGAACCAGAGAACATAGTCACCACCAGAACACAGTAACATGAGAGCCTTAGTAACCCGATTGATCTGAGATGATTTAAGTAACCAAGTAGCAAAGGCCGCAGCCATAGTAAAAAGTAACCATAGCGATCTGTAATGGGATTTGGGTGTCGAAAATAACAAGAGACCAGGACCAATAGTCACCAAGAGCTTGTAAAGAATGAAAGAATGAACTGCACCTCTAGGATCCTCTTGTTTGTTCTTCTGCGTCTTTCTCTTCTTGTCAGCGTCCTCTCCCTCCTGTTTTGCATGCTTCTGCCTTTTTTCTGCGTCTCCTCCCTTCTTTTTTTTTACAGTGTTATGGTTCACTACCAGGATAAGCACTTTAGCCGACGAAATACACCCAAATACATCTAAATACACCCAAATACACCCAAATACACCTAAATAAACCCAAATACACCTAAATACACCCAAATTCACCCAAATACAACCAAATATACACCCAAATTCAGTAAATACACCCAAATACACCCAAGTACACCCAAATTCACCCAAATATACACCCAAATTCAGTAAATACACCCAATATAATTCAACATTATCACAACATAATACAATTCAACATTATCATAATACAATTCAACATTATCACAATATAATTCAACACAATTCAATATAATGCAATATATTGAAAAAACAAATGAAATTTGTTCTATAATACAATATAAACATGAAATTGCATGCCTAATTGATTTGGGAGATGAGGGAGGCGGAGTGGAGGCCGGAAACCGTCGAAAATGGTGAAAGAAAATCGAGAGGAGAGGGAGAAATTCGCCGGCGGAGTGGAGAAGTGGGGTTCTGTCTTGCTGGGTTCGAATATATAGTAAGAACTATAGCCGACGAAATAAAAAATTCGTCGGCTATAGTCCCACTTTAGCCGACGAAATAAAAAATTCATCGGCTATAGTTGGACTTTAGCCGACGACAAAACCCTAATTTCGTCGGCTAAAGTCCAACTATAGCCGACGAAATTACTACGAATGTTAGTAATTTCGTCGGCTAAAGTATATTTTATAATTATTTAGTAAGTTCATGCACAATTTATATGTTTCATCTTGTGAAACGAAAAACCGACCGTCAGATATCATCATTATGTTGAAACATGTGTGAGGGTAAAATTTCAACATCATCGGACACACGTAAGGGCTCGATCCGCACGGTCAATCCCGTTGGTCAAACCCCTAAACACAAACAAACGGTGATTTGGTCACCTAAATTACGTATTCTGTCCGGACCTTCAACTACAAATAGTTTCATATCGAGCAGACGCAACTAGCGGTATAAAATTTATAAGAAAAATAACCGTCGGAGATAGGGCGTCCTCTATGGCGAACGAATAGAAAAAATGCAATGACCGCAAGTATTGGCACCGAAACTTTTCGGAATTACGTGAAATTTCAACCGTAGACATATTTCATCGTTCCGGTCATAACTTATCTCACGACTTTTTTTTGTTTGAAGCATCTACGTATAGTTTGTTTTTAAAACGGAACATTTACTTAACACTTAGTAAATTAGTTATACAACATTAGTAGGCATATTTTGATTGTGACAATCCATCTTGTGAAACGAAAAACTGACCGTCAGATATCATCATTATGTTGAAACATGTGTGAGGGTAAAATTTCAGCATCATCGGACACACGTAAGGCCTCGATCCGCACGGTCAATCCCGTTGGTCAAACCCCTAAACACAAACAAACAGTGATTTGGCCACCTAAATTACGTATTCTGTCCGGACCTTCAACTACAAATAGTTTCATATCGAGGAAACGCAACTAGGGGTATAGATTATTATTTTATTCATTTAACTTTAGCCGACGAAATATTAGGGTATTCGTCGGCTAAGATACTTTTAGCCGACGAAATACAACATGTTTCGTCGGCTAAGATACTTTTAACCGACGAAATATTATGGATTTCGTCGGCTAAAACTGTCAAATAGATAAAAAAAACAGTTGGTTTAACCGTACCCATAACAATTTCCTGCATATATAACCAACATTAAGATACATTATGAATTGTAGAGCTTGTACCATATAAAACACATCAAATTGTATTACAAATTCAAATAACTAAGAAGGCTCGTAATCAGAATCATCTGATGAGTCTTCTTCGGTGTCAGAATTAATTTCCGGTAATCTATGCATTTCTACATCACAAGAGTCGTCGTCTGTTTCTTGATTTGGATCCACATCAATAAGGCGAGCGTCTAAATCACGAATTCGAACCGAACGACCCGGTTTAAAATTATTAAGGCGAATTGTAGAGGAGTCAGGAATACCTATTGCACTGTGTTCTTGATACGCAACATTTTCTTCCTCGTCTTCGGCCTCTCCAAGTGTAGCCGCCCGGTAAATGTTTCGAGGGTGCACAAGATTGACTACTTTCCACGCGTCACCCTTAACAAGGTCATCAAGATAAAACACTTGTTTCACCGATGTCGCAAAAACAAACGGGTCATCTTCGTAACAGCTTGTACCAGTGTTCACCGATAAAATCCCGTACTGATCAATCTTCATGCTCTGCAAGCTTCTAGTATCAAACCATCTACACTTGAACAGGTGCACGGTCATGCCTTGCCCATAAACGAGTTCCACCACAGAATCAAGAACACCGTAATAATCAACTCCATTCCGGCCACCATGCGCCATAACCCCAGAATTCTGTGTTCTTCGTCTGTTGTCTCTCATTTCACATATAAATTGCACGCCATTGACCTTGCACATCGGGTAAACTCTTGACATTATCGGCTTCATAGCTAGAAGTCTTAGTTCGTGAGACCAATTTGGGTGACCATCAAATTGAATATGGTTCATCTGCAACCAAAGATTCAATGTATTGTAAATATGAATAATTATGCAATCAATGAGCCATGAACAGAGTTAAAGAATTACATACCCAATGGCCAAAATAGTTCGCGAACTCCTTGTTGTGGTAGTCGAGATCACCTTGAATGTCTGGACAGTGTAGATGGATGTCTTTCCAGTATTCAACTTCTTGACAGTTAATCAATACCCACCAATGGGCTATGACGAGCTCATGGGGTTGCAACTTGTAGGACTCTGGTAAAATTCCATAAACTTCAACATCATTTGAGACTATGGAAAGGTTAAACTTCGGTTCATCAACCGGTATGGTTTGTGGAGTTTCCTTCAATGCTCCTAGATACAACTTCATGTAGGTGACGCACTCGTGCGCAATATATGCTTCTGCTATACATCCTTCAGGCGCGGATTTGTTAGCCACATAAGCTTTGTAGTCTCCAAGTTGTCTGTAAATAAATAAATTTGTTGTCATATGTTACGATTATACAATGAACATGTACAATAAAAACATTAGGTGTAAAAAACATACATTTCCATAGGATACATCCAAGTATAGTGTACTGGACCGGTAAGCAACAATTGCTCGGGAAGATGGATCATCAGGTGCGGCATGATGTCAAAAAAATTTGGAGGAAATATTCTCTCAAATTTATACATGATATAAATAATGTCCTGTTGCATTTCTCGGAGATCAGATTTTGTCACTTCCCTTGTGCATAACTTCTGGAAGAATCTTGACAACGCTACTAACGGCTCCACCACCTGACGGGGAAGGAAGGGTCGAATGAAAATAGGGAAGAGACGTTGTAGCAGAATATGACAGTCATGACTCTTTAACCCGTACATTTTATTGTCCCGAATGTTTACACACCGGGTTATATTTCCTGCGTAGCCTGAAGGATACTTCACAGAACTCAACCACCTGAAAATTACGTTCTTCGCTTCAGGCTTCACGGTGTACGGAGCTTGAGGCATTTTTTTCTTCCCTTCTTTCAACCACAAATGTCTTCGTATCTCCATTTTTTTAAGATCAATGCGTGCCTTCGGACCGTCTTTCGTCTTTCCCTCTAAGTTCAGCACGGTTCCCACCACACTGTCACACACATTCTTTTCTATGTGCATCACATCTAGGTAGTGTCTGATCAACAACTTACTCCAGTATGGGAGTTCCCAAAATATGCTCTTATGTGTCCAAAATTTATACCTGTCGGGTCTGTCAGGTATTGCCGCCACTATATTGGGATGATTGCTGAGCTGCCCAAAATCATATTCATTAAGCACTGCTAGAATTTCTTCCCCTGTCCATCTTCTAGGAGGCACACCAAGTTCTACAGTCCCATCAAATGCCTTGTCATCGAACCGTCATTCGTGATCATACGGAAGGAGAGTACGGTGACCCAATCTACATATCTTGTTGCAATGACTACTGCTCCCCTCATCGCTTAGGCACTCTGGACAAGCCTTGTATCCCCTAACAACGTTGCCCGACAACATCCCACGAGCAGGAAAATCACTAATGGTACCAACAACCATAGCATGCATCTGGAACATCTCGTGCATGAACTTATCATAAGTGGGATGACCAACGTCCCAAAAAAACTTAAGCTCTTCAATCAAGGGTCTCAAATACACATCGAGACATTTCCCTGGATAACCGGGTACCGGAATCAACAAACTCAACATATTGTATTCCTTCTTCATGCACATCCATGAAGGAAGATTGTATGGTACCAAAATCACCGGCCATACACTGTATTGAAGACTCATGTTGCCAAAAGGATTGAACCCGTCGGATGAGAGCCCGAGCCTCACATTTCGGACCTCAGAAACTCCATGTTTATATGCTTCCAGGCCTCCCCGTCAGCAGGGTGTATAAGGGTATCTTCGCCTTGCAATTCCCTATCAGCGTGCCATCTCATAGATTTGGCCGTGTGTGATGACATGTACAACTGTTCCAGCCTATCCCTCAACGGGAAATACCGAAGTACCTTCATAGGTTTCCTATTGCCTGCAGGAGTCAACTCATACCTGTCACTCTGACATACTGGACATGTGTCAAGGTCACCAAGGTCATTCCCCTCTGGATCTTTACCCCAGAAGAGAACACAATCATATCTGCATACATGGATCTTGATGTAGGAAAGCCCAAGATCTTTCAGTATACATCGGACCTTATGATGAGTGGTAGGAATACGATGACTGTGGGGCAGCATCGAAGCAGTGTATTGTAGATACTCATCAACAGCCTTCACAGTCGATTTTGTCTCAACTTTAATCTTCATAACGTCCATCACACTTTCAAGAACCGTTTTCTGACAACCGGGGTACACAGGGGTCTGTTGGAAAGCAAGTAGTTTGTTGTACCTGTCAATACCAGCAGTGTTGACAACTCTAGGGAAGGGCTGCACCGGCTCAGACATATACGGTCCTTCAGAGCATACACCCCTCTCATAAGGAAACATATCGTTGATGAAGGCCGTTGTTGGATCGTTGGATGTACTGCCCGTCTCAGAAAATTGCCCATGATCATGCGGACCCCTTGATGATGTTTCACCGTGATATATCCAACATGTGTACTTCTCCCAAAACCCATTACTTTTAAGGTGCTGCCAAACCTTGTCAATTGGAAATTGATACATATCGCTGCGACACTGACATTCAGTGCGCGGACAATAGAAAATTGTATTCCCTTTAGCATTATTGATCACATATTCAATAAAACTAACAACTCCTTTAGCATATCTTTTGTCCCATTTTGGAAGCGAAATCCAACTCTTATCCATATCCTGAGAAAATAACAAAATATATATGTATAAACGCTAATTAATTAAATTTACGAATCATTCAATTTATATTATATCTGCATTTAACGTACAATTAATATATATATACATGCATATATATAATAATTACTAATTAATATAATCAAATTAATATATATATAACAACAACTTCATATATATTATCAAACCCAAATCGATCAATTCAATCACACTCAAAACATAATATAATCAACTCTAATTAAAACTCAAAATCAATGTGCATGACGAAAATTAAACTCTTAAATCAACTCAAAAACAAGATATATACATATACGTACCTATATATAGCGCCACAAACTAATTTCGGACAGATTTCGACAACACCCAACAATTTCGCCAACCCCAAAACTTTTTCTCCCGTTTTTTCTTTCAAATCAGCTACTGTCTAGATCTGGAAATATAAAGCATTTTAGCCGACGAAATTATATATATTATCGGCTAAAGTTTTAAAATTTCGTCGGCTATAGTTCACAGACTATAGCCGACGAAAAAAACTATTTTAGCCGACGACACAATATTTCATCGGCTAAAGTGGACTTTTAGCCGACGAAAATTTCACTTAGGCGACGAAAGTTTTTTTCGTCGGCTAAAATAGACTTTAGCCGACGAAAAAAAATTTCGTCGGCCTGTTAATTTTTTTCGTCGGCTATGATACTTATTCTGGTAGTGGTTCCTTATATATTGTGTGGTGTTTGAGAAGAATGATTCCCAATATATCTGAACATGTAACTTGTATGAGTAATAGCTAAACTCAAATAGCTTTTGTGTGTATCATTGATAAGAAGTGAAAGACTCCTCCATTCGTTGCCTTTCTTCTCTCTCTTTTTTTATTTAAATTAACTCCCTCCTTTGTGTATATATATATATATATATATATGTGTATATATATATATATTTATATATTGTTAAACCCTTTTTTTGGTATCAACAACCTTACAAACTCAAATCTAGTCACCTTATCGATTTCAGAACTAGCCTTCAATATGTCAAGATTTCACCTAACGACTTTGTGTCTAAATAGTTACTATACTGGAGAAATCAGTGTTGTCTTAAGGTGCAAGAAACATAGATTTTAATATGCAAAAATATCTTAGATACAAAATTCAAACAAACATCTAGAAGTAAAATAAATTTTAAAAAAAAATTGTTGTGACGAAATTATGGACACAAGATAGAATTCATTTAACATAACTACAAATACAAAACTCAGAGCCTCGCTCTTGTATAAACAGCTATAAGTTGTTTAGCTATTTATGATTATAATTACAAGCACAAAGTACTTACTTGTAATAAAAACACATCACACTGAATAATTACAAACTAGAATCTTCACACAGTACTCACACTCGCACTCTTATTTCACACTTATACTAGAGACACTGTTTACACAAACGATTTTTCTCGCTTTTTGACTTTAAGAGGAAGGTTGAGAGTTTTCAACTTCTATTCCAAGTTTTTCGATGTCTTCTCTCAGAAGCTTGAGACTCTTTATATAGTAAACAGACTCCAAACTCAAATTAAACAAAGCTAAGAAAAAGTGGGTGACATGGGGAATCAAACTTTACTTTCGCAAAAGTAAAGTTGTTTGTTTTTATGCGTCGGCAGCAAAAAGGAGAACATACTAACTTTAACAAAAAAAAGTCTTTTGTCGTTATGCGTCGGTCACCGCTTATTTCTCCATCATGTTTATTGTATTGTAATATTCTTCATCAATGCAATCATAATCAACAAACGAATCTTGGCTCTCGTGTTCCTCCTCTGGTGTTTTTCATATTTTTCTTCATTGTCTAAGTCTGAATCATAAGAAAAGGGATAAGAAATCCTGAATCCTTTTTCTTTTTCTACCTTTTCAAGTCATTATGTAGTAGCTAGGGTGAAGTCAACTTCATTTCCCATGATGGCTGAGAAGAAGTCACAATTCACTGGTGGATGATGATTATAGTAAGAAACCATTATCTTGTCTCCACTTGCCAAGAGACTGTTGATACGCAAAAAAAATATACATAAATATATATATATATATACATATGTATATATATATATATATAAAAAGGAGAGAGTCAATTTAAATAAATAAGAAAAAAAGGGGGAAATAAAGAGAAAGACAAATGGAGGAGTCTTTGACTCCTTGTCAAGGTGTTCCACTCCTTATCAAAAAAAGGCTATTTGAGTTTACCTATAACTCATTTAAGTTGCATAGCCTATTGGGACTCATCTTCCTCAACTCCACACAATATATAAAGACTAGAGGACGCAGAAAAGAGAGAAAAGACGCAGAAAAGAGAAAAAAGACGTAGAAAGGAGAGAAAAGACGCAGAAAAGAATAAAAAGACGCAGAAGAGGAGGAAGAACAGAGGAAGACGCAGAAGAACAAGACAAAAGGATCCTAGAGGTACAATTCATCCTCTCATGCTCTTGGTGACTATTATTCCTAGGTTCTTGCTCTCTGGTGGTGCCTATGCTCTTTGGTCCTTGTTACTTGGTTACTCAAATCCCTCCTAGTTACTATGGTTCTCATGTTGCTGTGTTCTGGTGGTGACTATGTTCTCTGGTCCCTGATATACTGGTTACTATGGTTACTGTCCTCTTGGTCACTTAAATTCCTGGCGGATCGATTTGGTTACTGGTTACTTTGGTTACTGGATACTATGGTTACTGATTACTAGGAATTACTATGGCCCTCAAAGTTTTGGTTCTATGGTTGCTATATGGTTCTGATTCTCTATCTACTCTGACAACCTATTTGTTCATGTTACTTCCCTTTGATCCTACAAAAAAGAGAACAACAAAACCAGACTCAAGGTTCCACCACAAAAAGAAACATCTTTACTGTCCCTATTCCTGTTAATCATATGCCACACGCCTAGAACACCAACACATCTCCTAAATTACTGGCCAAATAACCAAAACACCAAATGGTGTCCCCAAATCCCCCGACTCCCTGTTCTACAGCACCATTGACATACAGGAAGAACAAAACAGAGACCTACTTGTGAAATAAAGCATGTATTCATCATAAACAAAGAAAAAGCATAAGAACTCACCTTCTCGGTATGCTCCTGCAATGGCACCCCAATTACCAATCAAATGTTCACCTACAGAAAAGGGACAAGCTCTCAGTCTTCGTTCTCACAAATTAAAAGAACAGAAGAAAAATTGAGCCTTCACCTGTTTTTATGTGTTCGAATCCAAATTGAAAAATTGAAGACCTTGTGGGGGTGTAATTCCCAGCTCCAGCTCGAATCCATCTCCAAATCAGCCCTCGACAGTAACAATGCAAAATCGAGTCAAAGAAGAAAACTGAATCAGTTTTGGAAAAAAAAATCTCGGCTGTCACCATACACAAATCAGATCAAGGAACGAAATAAAGGAAAGAAATTGCCAACCTCACCTGATTTGTGTGAAGCACCGAATTGCAGACTTCGGAAATCTCGCTGACACTATCTCGTTCCCATGCTTGAAGATTCAGAAGACTCATTGGAGCCCCAATCTCCAAGTCCACACCTCCAGAATCCCTCCTCGATTCGACAGATGCCTCGCCTCCTTACTGGTTCAGAATCGGGGCGACGAATCGAAGTGATGTAGGGGGATTGAGGATCCAAGGAAGAGACGCCCCCCCAATTTCCAAAGAACTGCGCCTCTTCTCCCAATCGAACACCCAAGATTCTCCTTCCACTGGATCTCGAACTTCGGACTTTCTTCTGGGCTCTAATCGCCACAGCGGAGAGATAAAACAAAGAGGAGAGGCAGAAAGCGAAGAGACGAAGAGGAGAGAGACTCGAAGGCTGCCTCTGTCTCCAATTTGTTTAACACAACAAATCTAGGGGAGGAGCGAACAGAAGGAAAAAAGAGGAAGAAATGGCGAGGAACAGACGAAGAGGAAGAAGAAAAGATCGAAGCAATTGGGCCTCAGATCTGGGCCTCCAAAATTGGGCCTCCGTATGGGCCTGCCAAGGAAAAAACGGGCCTGGTAACAAAGCATCCCCAAAAAAAAAAGAGGAGACATATGGGCCTTCGAATCGGGCCTCCGAATTGGGCCTATACTGGGCCTGGCAACCAAAAGCTTGCCTCACGGGTCTTCAACCATAAAAAGACTTATGGGCTTCGGTCGTCTTTCTAATGAGCCTTCAACAAAGGGAAGCCCACTTCACAGACCCATCATCAATACAAGACCAACTCCACCAATTTTTCAGTTTGAAGCCCAATCCAAGTCCCAAGGCCCAATAACAAAACACGATGGGCGCCCAAATCAAATAAAATGTCTTCAAGAAAAATCTATCGGCTTCTCACAAATGAAAGGGAAATAAGCCCACAAAAGTCATTATCAATGCAAATTCGGTCTCACTAAATTACATGCCGAGCACAAGTCCAAATGCAGCAGTGTAAAAGCCCACTTTAAGTCTCAAGGCCCAACTGTTTGCCCAGGATGATGGGTGCCCAAATCAAATCAATTGGCACCCCACCAAATGAAGTGGCATACAATTGATGAATTCAACGGGCCCACTTTACCCGTCGGTTACCCCAAAACTAAAGGAAGCAGTACAAAAGCCCGGTTTAAATTTCAAGGCCCAACTGCAAAGCCTAGGATGATGGGTGCCCAAGTCAAATCATCTGGCACCCCACCAAATGAAGTACCGACAAGAAATACAATTGATGGATTCAAAATATATGTACATCTGTCAAAACCAAATCCAGGCATAAACTACAATGGTTTGATTCCCTCAAGGGATATGTAGGCAGTCCGGATTCAAATCTGGATACAACCATGGCTAAAACCAAATCCTGGTTCTTTTCAAGCCAATTTCCTAAACACAAAATCAAATCCCTGACTCTATCAGTCAAACTCACCACATCAAACAAAATCTTTGAGATAACCAGTCAAAAATCATCCTGTCCAAATGACTTCAGTCAAATCCTCAAAAATCACTCTCTTTCAAACTACACCTGGATGCAACCACAACTCCAAATAAATTCTCGGACTTTCTGAAGCCTCGCTTCATGCCTCATACGCTTCCAAATACAAATCCAAACACTACTCTCATTTCAAAATCAAAGCCCTCGAATGAGTCATTCACTTGTTGGAGATCCTGAACTACGAATGACTTGATCTCTCCCAGGGTACGTAGGTAACCCATTCGGGTGCAGTCGTAAAAGCAAACAAACTCACATCGGTTTCTTGATAAATTGAATCAAAGGGTGTTCCCTTGTAATGAAGGGTTGTAATTAAGAGACATGTTCTGTCTTGAATGGGTTGAACCAGACATAATTAAAACACTATTTTAACCAATAAAATAGAGTAAAATTACGTTAGGTGACATTTTACATTTTTGTGCACATTTTTACCCAACATAGTTTTTGGCGACTCTGCTGGGGACTCATTTTCCCTTTCATCTCTTTTTATGAAGTTATTAACTTATTATGTGTGTTTTGAAGGAAACAAATCAATGGCACCAAAGGTTACAGTTTTCTTCCACAAGCTCACTCCAACTACTAATCACTCGAATCGAACTGGTTACCGAATGTCATTCGCGATAGGCCATCTTCCTGTAATTTCTACAAAAACAAAACTTGGAACGAAGCAAGACAAGGTGGCCACAGGTGGGATGAAGACCCAGGCTTTCAATGGCATCTCCAAGAATGCTTTGAGAAATTAGAGGAAGAGGGCAGCACGAGCTCAAAGGAAGAAAGATGCCCAAACAGAGTCAAGTGAGGCTGTTCTGACAAAAATTGCTCAATCAACACCAGCAATTGTGACAACTCATGCTCCAGCTTATGTCACGATTGGTACAATTTGGGTCCCTCTACCAACCGTAGAAACTGTGATGACAACTTCCGCTAAGGGAGGAGAAGACAAAGAGGATGACCATGTACCTCAACTCCCTTTTGGAAACTCACAAAGATCCACCTCATCCTCGCAACAAACAACTTCTCAAGATAGTCAAGAGCTTGACCCAAAGAAGTTAGCAGAGGAGGTAGCAAAAGCCCTCGACGCACCCCCCAAAGCTCGAGAAAGAAAAAATGGATCTAAAGCCGAGGAGTATCCAGTGTATGGAGATGATTCTTACACAGGTCCGATTACTCGCAATATGACTAAGAAGAGAATGCTTGACATGTTACCAACAAGTGATACGTCGGACAATCCTTTATTGGTCTCGTGGAAAGGAAACCCTTTGTATGAGGCTTCCAATCCAATCGGTGATTCTTCAATGTCTCAGTTTCAAGCAAAGTCTAGCAACAACACTGAATTCAACAATGCCCAAGTACTTATGGCAAGCTCCGAAACTCCGCCAGAGGAGCAATTGAGACAACGACTGGAAGAGATGGCAAAAAGAATGGCTCAACTTGAACTAGATGCCCAACAGAGGCAAACTGAGAGAGAAATTGAAGCTCAAAGGCTTACAGTTATTGAGTTTGAATCAAAGAAAAAGTTAGCCGAAAAAGAAGTGGAAATCGCTAGCCTCATGGCTAAGTGTGCTGCGCTCATGGAGAAGAAGAGACAAGAAGAACAAGAGGAGCCAGGTCCTTCCTTTGCTTAAAAAGACGATAACATGCTCTCAGCAGAAAGTATCAAGAGCTTGATAGCTGAAGGAATAAGAGACTTTCAGTTGTCTTTGGCTACGCCAGTTCTGGGATATCGTAAGCCATATCCTAACCATTATGATGCGATACCCTTCCCAAAGGGATATCAAAGGCCAATTTTTGACAAATTCGATGGGACAAATAGTTCTCCACGAGAACATCTCACCCACTTTTATTCAGCCTGTGGGGAAACGTCACAAGTAGACGCCTTTCTGGTTAGGCAATTCGTACAGTCCCTCAAGGGTTCTGCATTCACATGGTACACACAGTTGGAGCCAGGTTCTATACTAACATGGGACGACATGCAAAGAGCATTCTTGGCGCAATTTGTCAGTTCTAAAAAGAAAATCTCAATTATTGACCTGGCGGATACCAAACAAAAGGACAAAGAAAGTTCCACCGAGTTCATCACAAGGTGGAGAAGTCTTAATCTCCAATGTCCCGACAAGTTGTCTGAGTCCTCTGCTGTTCAGATGTGTGCTAATAACCTCCTTCCAGAGATCGCAACATATATTGGCACAGCAGAGCCACAAACATTCGATGAGTTGGTGTCTAAGGCAGGTAATGTTGAAAGACAGATTGCTTGTCAAAAAACAGCTTCGAGTTCGAGGAATCAAATTGCTGGCAAGAATAATGATTCAAAAAAGCCGGTTGTCAAGAAGGGAGAAACAATGGCGACCTTCGTCAAGAATGACAAAAAAGGCGACAATGTCAAGAATAATAATGACAGCAAAACAAAAGATGATCGCCCTCGAAGACTCACTCTCAAAGAAAGGAGAAACGTCAATTATTCATTTGACAATGATGACGTGGATGCAATTTTTGATGAGCTCATGGCGGCTAAGATGATTACACTGCCTGAATCAAAACGACCCTCAGAGATGAACAAAACCAATGATCCAAAATATTGTCGGTATCACCGCATAGTCAGTCATACATTGAAAGATTGTTACATCCTCAAGAACATAATACAGGAAATGATTAACAAAAATGAAATCGTGACAACGGCAGCCAATGTAATTACAACTGATGTGTCTAGGCCTGACAACGCCATATCTGTCATGTTCGAAGTTGACAATGAGGTCACAATTGTCGAAGCACATCCCAACATGCCACGTCCTGGATACCCTAATATTCCATCCTTATATGAACTCATGACGACAAGCTTTGAGATATGGGAAGATTCAGATGGGTTGGAAGACTCAGATAGGGAATGGACAACTGTAAGGAATAACGCGAGGCAACATCATCCTTCCTCGACTCAATCCTCTTCACCTTCTCTTTCTTTGAAAAACAAACATCGTGGTAAGTTCTCAAAAGGTAAGAAGAAAGGAAGAAATGCGACAAAGAACGTTCAGGCTCAAAACACAAATGAGTATAGACAATCACCGCGAACTCCAATTACCCTTATGGAATTCCTACCAAAGGAGTTCTTCAAGAACGACCAGAAGAAAGAAGATTATGAAGAGGTGCTCCAATGTTGTATGGCCTCTGTTGAGACAGCCTCCCCATCCAGCTCAGACGCAGACGATGAAAGGCCGCATGAAGTCGATCAAATTCAACCACGCTCTGCCCTGGTTATACCATCAGCTATTCAAGACGATGGAAAAATATTGTGTAGAAATGTGTTTTCCTTAATTCATATTGACACAAAGTCTGTACATTATATAGCTGAGTCTAGGCTAGATTACAGGAAGGTAATAAGGATGAAATGAATACAATATCAAAACTGATCCTAAACTATAGCTATATTCAAAATCAAAATATGATTAGACTTTGTGAAGGCTTGATTGTTGCTGACGTTGGGATATTCTTCTGATTTGGTGCAGGTAATCTAACACCCTCCCGCAAACTTGGCGGTCCTGGACGGATAAGTTTGTGAGATAGAGAAGCATGACGATGTGTGTGCAGGGGTTTGGTGAGCAGATCTGCTGGCTGATCTACTGAAGGGATGAAGCATATTCGATGGCTGCCAAGAGTGACTTTTTCACGCACAAAATGGTAATCTAGTTCGACATGCTTAGTGCGGGCAAGAAAAACCGGATTTGAGGCCATATATGTGGCACTAAGATTATCACAGTACACCAAAATAGGAAACTGAAGATGTGCACCAAGCTCATAAAGAAGAAAGGCTAACCAAGTAGTTTCTGCACTTGCATGAGAGAGGGAGCGATATTCTGCTTTGGCACTAGAGCGAGCAACTGTGGGTTGCTTTTTAGAACACCAGGAGATGAGATTAGTGCCGAGATAGACTAGATAACCGGAAGTGGATCGTCGGGTATCAAGGCAACCAGCCCTATCATCATCGGCATAGGCAGCAACATGAATTGGATGACGTTGAGGACCAAAATACAAACCATGATCAAGCGTGCCTTTAACATAGCGAAGGATGCGTTTGGCAGCGACAAGGTGTGGGAGGCGCGGTTGACTCATGAATTGGGAGAGGGAGTTGACAGCAAAGGCAATGTCGGGACGAGTGATGGTGAGATATTGCAGCGAGCCAAGAATTTCTCGAAAATCTTTGGGAGTGGAAAGAAGCTCTCCTTCAGAAGCCGAGAGCATGTTTTTGGCAGACATGGGAGTGCCAACCGGTTTGCTGTACAACATATCATGCTTATGCAGTAGATCATACGCGTAGCGAAGCTGACTAATATGAATTCCACTTGTAAGATGAGTTACTTGCAAGCCCAAAAAATAATGAAGTATTCCCAAATCCTTGATATCAAAATGTCTGCCCAATGCATCTATAAAACTCTGAAGTAGTGTATCATTGCTACCAGTAATCACAATGTCATCAACATATAGTAAGAAATAAATGGTATGGGATTCATGGCGAAGGATGAACAGTGATGAATCAGACTGACTCTGCATAAAACCAACAGATAGCAAGAATGAAGTCATACGATGAAACCAAGCTCGGGGGGCTTGCTTGAGACCGTAGAGGGCCTTATGGAGCTTGCAAACAAAGGAGGGTCGAGTTGGATCAACAAAGCCTGGTGGTTGGAGCATGTATACATCCTCCTTAAGAAGGCCGTGGAGGAATGCATTCTTGACATCCAGTTGCCTGAGGGACCATTTTCGAAAGACAGCAATGGAAAGTACAGTCCTGATAGTGGCAGGCTTAATTACAGGACTAAAAGTTTCTTCGTAATCAATACCTTGCTGTTGGTGAAATCCCTTTGCAACAAGGCGAGCCTTGTGGCGTTCGACCGTTCCGTCAGGATTGTGCTTGGTTCGGAAGACCCATTTGCAACCGACAATGTTCTGTGTTGGGGAAGGGGGAACTAAGGTCCATGTATTATTCTTGAGCAAAGCATTGAGTTCTTCCGTCATTGCTTCTTGCCACTCCTTCTGCTTAACTGCCTGAGTATAACAAGTGGGTGCAGCAGCTTCGATTGTGTGCATTAAGGCATGGGGAAGAGGATGCCGAATGCTTTTAGCAGAGTAAGTTCGCTGTGGAATTGATTCATCACGAAGTCGCGTGACCATTGGATGGCGCGGAGGAATCGACGACGCGGTTGAGGCGGTTGTCAAGGAAGGCAGCAGCGGTTCCGGGTCTGGGCTAGGTGAGGAGGCAGCTGCGGGTAGTGGTGATTGCGATGAAGGAGGTAGAGACGGTGGGGCTTGTTGGCACCGGCGATAAGTAATGATCGGTGCGGCTGGAGGTGGCGAATCAAGTGGGAGAGCTTCTGAGGGCGAGTCCGTGGGAGTGTTTGGTTGTGGGCCTGGGCTGTTCGGCGGTGCAATAACTGGGGAAGTTATTGGGCTGCTTAAATGGATGAATTCGATTGGGCCCGCATCAGAACTTGATAGTACCTGGAAATTTTTGTATGGAAAATTCACTTCGTTAAATAAAACATTCCTAGACACATAGACTCGACCAGTGGATGGATCTAGACAGCGATAACCTTTGTAGAGGACTGTAACCTAAAAAGACACATTCTATACTACGACTAGACAATTTGTTTGAGATATAAGCACCAAGATAAGGGAAGCAAGAACAACCGAAGACACGAAGGGAAGAGTAGGGTGGCTGAGTTCCGAAAAGACGGTTATGAGGGGTATCCCATTCAAGAGTAGAAGTAGGGAGTAGGTTGATGAGGTATACTGAAGTAAGGGCGGCTTCGACCCAAAGATGGTGTGGGACGCCAGAGGTAAGAAGGAGACTGCGAGTCATTGTGGCGATGTTTTCGTTCGGCGAGACCTTCCTGCCGCCATGAACCACACTTTCACTGTGGTCTAACTCTACCAAGCATACAATCCAATAATAGGCATGAACAATTAACATTGATAATAATAACAACATCCCATGTTCTGATCCCTAACCAAATTTGGAACCTAGCATCTGCAAATCATCCCTTCATCTTACATTAATCAATCTAACACTAGTTAACAAAGAAACCACCTCACCTTGATTCATTAAATACCCAACTTGAAGAACACAGAAGCTCCAACTCTAGCTCCTCTCCTCCTCTGCCCATAACCGAGCTCAAAGCTCCCGTTCTCGGCATGCTGCAGCTGTAGTCGAGCTGCTCCTATCACGTCCTCCATGGAAGGCCACGAGGCTCATCAGAGAAGGAAAAACTCGATCGGAGAAACCAATTTGAAGATTTGGGGTTTTCTAAATTGATTTTCCAATTTGAGAAGGGAGTGGATGCATATCGAATTTGGTGGCAAGGATAGAGAGAGGAAAGGCAGGAGAACTCATTGGTGGTCGCCGATCGGCCAGAGGCGGCTTGAAGGGGGTGCTCCGCCATGGTGGCGATCAGAGTAGAGAGCTGAGAAAGAGAATCGGGTGGGAGAGTGCCTGACTATGGTCAACACTCACTTCCTTTTTATGCACGGATTGATGACCGATCAAATTCCTAATTGATTTGTGACCCATATTTAAAGTATAAATATTATTTATCGTAAATGTAAGTTACCTAAAATATAACTAAAAGTTATCATAAACAGTAATTGAAAATTATTGTAATCTTCAATACTTCACGTGAAATAGCTCGTTGTTCTAGAACATAATCTGGACATACCAGTGAGCTCGTATTACTGCACACTACGTCTTCAGACCTTCAAATCTACTATCACCGATTCCATAAAAACTCTAAAATAAACTCGAGTAATTACTTATCATATTTTCTCGACGTTGTCGAAAGTCCTCGATAACACTTACAATCTGTAAATAGGCAACCTTTTGGTTTGGGTCGTGACAAACTCCCCACCTTATAAAATTTCGTCCCTGAAATTTCCAACGTACTCTTCAATGCTCACAATACTAACTGGACTATCATGCAAGCCTAATTAACTCGTCAACGACTAAAATCCACAAGCATTCTACGCTCACAGCCTAACGCACATATAAATATATAACTGTTATGAGAGGAATCATTTTCCTCTCTCTACAGACCATTACCTCCGTCCACTCACACAATCACATCATATGGACTGATAGAACTATGGGGATGCGAAACCAACACCACAACCCTAGAGTTTGAAAAAAAATCAAAATTTCTAAATTTCAAGGGTCATAACTAATGACTTCTCATATAAAAAGCAATTACTAGAGAACCCATCTGGCTGGACGAGTCTGGCTCTTTACCACCTCTTGATGCCACACACTTCCTCATTGTTACTTATAAAAGCAACACTATACCAATGGTATCCTGTTAATTCCCACCGAAGATACCATATTGACTAAATTGACAGAGCATATTTCAGTGTTCGCGTTAACACCAAGAGAGCCATGCAGGGACTGTCTTAAAAAGAAATTGTACCAAAATTTCGACCGAACTTCCTCTAAAAATGGGCAGCCTTTACCTACAAAGAAACTCACAAGTGTATCTATAAATCCGACCAATCCATCCCACCCCTAGAGCTCGACGCTCACCATACCACAACCACACCACCCACATATATTTAATAGAGGTGTTACATTATTCCACTTACTACACGTAAACTCATTAATTTCATACATTGCACATAACACATATAGTAGTAAATCTCCACAAGCTTCGGTTATGGTGTTTCAAGTGGCAGAGGTCAGAAACAGGGCATAGCAGAAACTGCAGAATGGTTTAGTGAGTTTGAAGACCTATAATTTTTGACTCAAAGATTATTTGTCAGTGAAAAATTATCTGATTGTGGTTATATGAGTCTGCTTTGATTTTCAATTGGTCTCAGCCTCTTTGCATTTCTAGATCTTCAAATATCACAGTTTTGGTGACCGAGGGTCAGAAGAAAACTTCATGACAGTTTGGTAACTTTGACCAGCCATAGTTTTTATCTCACATGGAGATAGGTGAGCTACATTATATGGATATAGAGAAATCTACGAGTCTACTTTCCATTTAAGGTGGTCTCATCTACTATTCACACTCTGAGTTTGAGATATTGGCATTTCAAGAGAGAAAGATCATTGCTGGAAGTATGCATAACTCACTAGTTTTGCTCATTTGGTTGGCAAGACTTCTTTACACTTCATTTCATCTTTGGAGGATAGGTTATTGGATAGTCATGTGATGTGTTTGAGGTGATGAATTCTATGATTTTAATGGAGAACATTGTCTCTTTACTCCTATTGTGTGGCTTCTTGCTCGAGAACATTGTACTTTTTATATGGAGTTGATCTTTATGAGCACCTTGAGCTATTATGGCGTATATTGGAGATTAAGGCCTTGTGCCTTGAGGATGGTGTCTCTTCATGGTCTTCTCCAAAGGTCGTGAGCAATGGAGGTCGACAAATGGAGTTTTCCGCAACTTGTCTCCGCATTTAGATTTTCATTTACTTTTTGTGCAATTGCTCGGACTTCACTCTCATGCCTAAATTCAATATTGATTTAGCTTTTTAGCTCTTTACAACATTGATGACAATGTTGGTTTTAAGTGTGGGGGTGAAGGCTCGGCGCTTTATATGAAAAAAATTGTTTTTTTCTTTGTTAGTTTTAGTGTAAATAAGTAGGTTTTGTTGTAAATAAGTAGTGTGTGACTAGTTTCTTTCCGACCCCAATGACGAAGCATGAACTCGATGTGTTGTGACTTTGAAGAGAAAAAGCATGTTTCTAGGTCTTAGGATTTATTTTACAATTAATGGTGATATGCGATTGTATGCTTGAGTGCTAGCCTTATGTCAAACTCGTTTATAGCATTCAGGGAAGACTTTCTAAACTTGTATGACTTGGATACACTACCAGAATTAGTAGTTTGGCCGACGAAAAGTTTTCGTCGGCCTGTTAGTCAAATTCGTCGGCTAAGATCTTAGCCGACGAGTTGTCGTCGGCTAAGAAGTCGTCGGCAAAGGCTCGTCGGCTATGACTTTAGCCGACGAAATAAAAGCTGTCGTCGGCTATAGTGTCACACTTAGCCGACGACGTATTTTCCAATTATTCGTCGGCTAAAGTAAGACTTTGGCTGACGAAATACATTGTCGTCGGTTTAAACCTAAGACTTTGGCCGACGATATATTTATATTTCGTCGGCTAACTTAAAAAACTTTAGCCGATGAAATATAGTATAAATCGTCGGCTAAATATTTTAAAAAATTAAAAATTAAAATAATAAAGCCGACAAAAATATAGTACATTTCGTCGGCTTAAATACAACTATAGCCGATGAAATTTACCATATTTCGTCGGCTAAACGTTGAAAAAAATAATAAAAAATACTATAGCCGACGAATTATGGTAAATTTCGTCGGCTATAGTACTTTTTATACTAAAAAAACTATAAAATTTCTAAATTACCATCCAAGCAAGCTGCAAATTATATTAACAACATTATCACTAATATATTAAATATACCAAATTTATTAAATATACAAAATTATAAAAATTAACAACATTATCACAAATATATTAAATATACAAAATTATAAAAAATTAACAACATTATCACAAATATATTAAATATACCAATTAATATTTTAATATACCAAATTTATTAAATATAGAAAATTATTAAAAATTAACAACATTATCAAAAATATATTAAATATACCAATTAATATTTTAATATACCCAATTTATTAAATATACCAAATTATAAAAAATTAACAACATTTATGCAATATTCACAATTTCAATAACAAATATACCAAATTAACCAAAATTTGATATAATTCAATATACACATCAGTAATTGAAAATAGTTATATAATTCAATATAGATATGAAATTGCATACCTTAATTGCTTGGGAGAGGGCAATGGCTGTGAGAGGCGGAGTGGAGGCCGGAAGGAGACCAAAAAATGCAAAGAAAGTCGAGAGAGGGAGAAACAGTGTTGCGGCCGAGATGGAGAGGAGAAACTGCTAGGGTTGTCGCTGGGTTCACATATATAGGAAGAAGTATAGCCGACGAAATAAAAAATTCGTCGGCTAAAACTTAGTAATTTTGTCGGCTATAGTCCCACTTTAGCCGATGAATTTTTTTAAATTCGTCGGCTAGTTACAATACTATAGCCGAGGAAATTGCTAAGAGTTCGTCGGCTATATTACTTTTTATAATAATTTACTAAATTTATGTCAAATTTATATGTTTTATCTTGTGAAACTAAAATCCGACCGTCAGATATCATCATTATGTTGAAACATGTGTGGGGGTAAATTTTTAGCTTGATTCGACAAACTTAAAGATTCGATCCGGACGTCAATCCCGTTAGTCAAACCCCTAAACACAAACAAATGGTAATTTGACCGTCTAAATTACGTATTCTGTCTAGACCTTAAACTACAAATAGTTTCAAATCGAGGAGATGGAACTAGTGGTATAAAAATTACAAGAAAAATAACCATCGGAGATAGGGCATCCTCTAGGAGGAAAGAATGAAAAAAATGCAATGACCGCAACTATTGGCACCGAAACTTATCGGAATTACGTGATTTTTCAACCGTAGACATATTTTATTGTTCCGGTCATATCTTATTTCATGACTTTTTTTTTCGTTTGAAGCTTCTACGTATAGTTTGTTTTTGAAACGGAACATTTACTTAACACTTGGTAAATTAGTTATACAACATTAGTAGGCATATTTTGATTGTGACGATCAATCTTATGAAACTAAAATCCGACCGTCAGATATCATCATTATGTTGAAACATGTGTGGGGTAAATTTTCAGCTTGATCCGACAAACTTAAGGATTCGATCCGCACGGTCAATCCCGTTAGTCAAACCCTAAACACAAATAAACGGTAATTTGACCTGTCACTCTGACATACTGGACATGCGTCAAGGCCACCAAGGTCATTTCCTTCTAGATCTTTACCCCAAAAGAGAACACAATCATATCTGCATGCATGGATCTTGATGTAGGAAAGTCCAAGATCTTTCAAGATACATCGGACCTTACGATGAGTGGTAGGAAGACGATGACCTTGGGGCAGCATCGAAACAGTGTACTGTAGGTAGTCATCAACAGCCTTCACAGTCGATTTTATCTCAACTTTAATCTTCATAACGTCTATCACACTTTCTAGAACCGTTTTCTGACAACCGGGGGTACACATAGGTCTGTTGGAAAACAAGTAGTTTGTTGTACCTGTCAATACCAGCAGTGTTGACAACTCTAGGGAAGGGCTGCACCGGCTCAGGCATATACGGTCCTTCAGAGCATACACCGCTCTCATAAGGAAACATATCGTTGATGAAGACCGTTGTTGGATCGTTGGATGTACTACCCGTCTCAAAAAATTGCCCATGATCATGCGGACCCCCTGATGATGTTTCACCGTGATATATCCAACATGTGTACTTCTCCCAAAACCCATTACTTTTAAGGTGCTGTCAAACTTTGTCAATTGCAAATCGATGCATATCGCTACGACACTGACATTTAGTGCATGGGCAATAGAAAATTGTATTCCCTTTAGCATTATCCATCACATATTCAATAAAACTAATAACTCCTTTACCATATCTTTTGTCCAATTTTGGAAGCGAAATCCAACTCTTATTCATACCCTGAGAAGATAACATAATATATATGTATAAACTCTAATGAATGAATTAATTAATTAATTAATTAAATTTGCAAATCATTTAGTATTCTATCTACAGTTAACGTACAATTAATTAATATATAACAAATTAATAATTAACACACATATATATATATATACATGCATATATATAATAATTACTAATTATATATATATATATATCAATTAATATCAATCATAATCAAAATATTACTTAATTCATATTATATATATGCCTGAACACAATATTATAATCAAATATATATATATATATATATATATATATATATATATATAACAACTTCATATATATTATCAAATTCAAATCGATCAACTCAATCACACTCAAAATCCAATAATTCAACTCAAATTAAAACTCAAAATCAATATATAACTCAAATAAAACTCTTAAATCAACCCAAAACAAGATATATACACATATACGTACCTATATATAGCGCCACAAACTAATTTTGGACATATTTCGACAACACCCAACAATTTCACCAACCCCCAAACTTTTTCTCCTGTTTTTTTTTCACATGCGCTGCTGTCTAGATATGAAAATATAAGGACTTTTAGCCGACGAAATTATATATATCGTCGGCTAAACTTTAAAAATTTCGTCGACGAAAAAAATATTTTAGCCGACTACAAAACATTTCGTCGGCTAAAATTCCACTTTAGCAGACGAAAAATGAACTTAGCATTGTTATTCTGGTAGTGATATACCTATTGTGAGATTTTGAGCCTTGTTGATAAATATGCATTGTTCATATATACTTGTTCTTTCATGTGTGCCAATTTTGTGATATAGCCTCTTGGAGCCTTTGTATATATTTACCATTAAATAGCCTCTTTGAGCCTTTGTATATATTTAGCCTTTTTTGTTCATTAGCACTACAAATTCCTACCTAGCCTATACACTTTATCCTACTCTTTCATGGTAGTTGATGAAGCAACTCGAGAGAGTGACTTGATGTTCGAGTGCTTCAAAAGAAAGAAGTCAAAAGTGTGAGAATACAAAAGAACAAGTGTGGGTGGTGACTTTTTTTATAGAAAAGAAAACGTGAAAAAAGTAGAAAAAGAAAGAAAGCAAAGGAGTACAAAGAACAAGAAAAAAAGATATTGTATTGTTTTGTCTTGTATAGTCTTTTTTCAGTGAGTTATGTGAGATTAATGAAAGTGAGTGAGCTAGCACTTGAAAGAAAAAGTCTCATATCTCTACAAGAGAGAGTTGCTTCATCGATTCTATAGACTTTGTTTTTCCTTATCCTTTATTTCTTATAGCCACTCGCCCTTAGCCTCGTTACAACAAATAAAAGACCTCATGATCTTGAAAATTATGAAACGACCTCGTGGAGATGCGATTGAAGAGTAAGCCAATAGAAACCTACTTTGCGAAATTGTTATTGAGTGAAACACATTAGCCCTAAACATTTGAGCGGAAAAATATTGAGTGCATCCTTGTGATTTTAGCGGTTAACTCAAGTATAGTGTGTCATACTTGTCGTAAATTGGTTTGACACATGGCTAGCACATGAGCATCTCTTACATGTTACATATTAATTACCTCAAATGCACATGAGACTTGTACATATGTTTGATCAATTCATTGTCATGTACATAATTTTGTTCTCCGAGGGTTATGGTTGGAAAGACTAGCACCATCACTTTGCATTTGTGTGATTTCGTTATTAGATTTTTGATTATATTTTCTTTCGTTTGCTTGTGGACAAACAAAGTTTAAGTGTTGGGGTGTAATTACGTGTATTTTTATATACATAATTAGTACTTAAACACTATAAATTAACTAACCCTCTTAGCAATTAACATGTAATAAATATACTTTTATTTCTTTTCTAGAAAATAAACGGAGTTCTGGAAATGAGAGAATATGTGTCGAAATTCAAACAAAATGTTGCTTTCAATTGACGAAATGAATGTGCTGCACGTTTGCCTCTTTCAATTAAGTAAAGATTGATCATCCTCTAGCATGTGTAGTACCCTCTGTTCTCACCCTAGCCAATCGAGAGAGGCCACCTCATCTTATCTCAGTCTTCAACCCACACCAGTTGAGAGAAGAAAGGTGTACCTGGTGGATTTGAGAGTGAGAAGTCAACAAAATCGAAATTCGTAATGGGTTTAGGGTCTGCAAAATCGAAATCAAGAATCAACCAAAGTCAACAAGTTCAGAGAAGCAGTTACCCGAGTATTAAAGATCTGGAGGAGGCGGAGGAGGTGCCGTCGAGGACTAGCAAGAGGGAGAGGATTCTGGTGGTGGCGGAAGGCGAGAGGAACGAGAATGAGAGAACGCAGAGAGTTGAGGTAAATAAGCGACTTCTGGCTTTCAAAAGCTGGGGGTCGGAGGCTTTGGCTTTTTGACGTAAAATAGAGGTGCTTTAAAGCAAAGCTGGGTGTTCTGTGATGAACCAAACACTCTAACCAACTTTACTTCAAAGCAAAGCTGACAAAAAGCCTTACCAAATGGGGTCATAGTCATTTGTGAGAGGAGACCCGAAAAAGGTACCGAGAGAGAGAGCCGCACGAAATTGAAAAGGTAGGGCCTTGCCCTCTCGGCCTCTCCCATCATCTTCTCTCTTCGCATCCATCTCATCCTAGTTTTCTTTAGCAATTTGAAGGAGTACTCACTCAAGGCTTCAGGGGCATCACCTCTTTATCAATTAGGTAGTTGGGTTTGAGTCTATTTGGTTCATACTAGCCTATAGTTAGAAGTGACCAATCTAGTTCTTCCCTCTCTTCCTTAATATCTCTTTTATGCTTTGAATGATGTATATGATCATGGGTAGTGAGTAATTTCTTTGTTGGGTGTTAGGGTTATGTTACCTAGCCCAATTTTGATGTAATAGATGCTTAGTTAAATTCATATATGCAATTTCATTATATTTGGATGCTTGTGTTATGTAATAAGTGTTTAGAATGCATACTTAAGAATTATCAACTCTTGTGTATGTGTTTTGAATTCCTAGATTATAATTTAGGGGATGACATCCTTAGATTCTATACCTAGAACCCCGAATTAGTATTCGTGGGTAACACAAGCATGGTTAATTTCATGATTAACTTGATCGCGGTCATGTGAGTTTGATAGTCTTCCATGACCTTTATGCCTCTTGATATGAGTTAGTGACTCTTGAACCGGCTCTAACTCATGTCAAATGAGTTCCTACGGCCCTTCAACCGGAGTAGGAATACTATAAAAGGGAATCGGCCCTTGAGCCTTGAAAAGCCATGAGTACGGCTTTCACCATCTTCATGGAATTGCATGTCGATTAGTTAGCATCTAGAGCATTGAAATAAGGTTAGGGTCCATCCCTAACTACCAATCCCCGTTTTATATTCCTTTCGTACTTTGCTTTCATTGATCTAGTTTCGTTTGTTCTTATAAGTTTCATGCATTAAGTTCTTACAATTTCAAAATAAAATCTCGGTGACAAATTCTACTCATTGTAAGTAGTCATCACTAGGTATTAGTAGTGATTAGGCTTTGGTGACAACCGAGGCCTAACATTGCTAAGGCTTGGTGCCTTAGAGTAGTATTTTAGTTTATTTTATTTTCCTTTTATTCTTTTTATTTGTTTTCATTAGTGACACTATTTTCAATTACTTAAGGATTGCGGTTATCCCTTCAATCCCAGTAATACGATACTTGGGCATAAATACTTGTGACTTCTTTAATGGTCGTGCTATTGTTAAGTGAGCATTAGTTGCATATCATAAATTAGCATTGGCACAAGATGTCCAAACAACATGAAATAATATGAGTTTCTAACTTGACTTTCCAACTCATAACTCCATTTCAAATCTCAAATAGTCCCGCAAATGTACAAACGATTAAATGCATTATTGTTTTCCAAGGAAGACTAGCCGCTTATATTTTTATTATGTTTTGTGGCAAGAGTTACCACCTGGGGTCGAGTAGTGATGTTAAATGTAATTATAAAGTTTACGACATCAGTTGCAATTAGATGTCGATATTAACTTTTCTTTGGATCGAAAAGTAGAGGTGCTCGTAAATTTAGTATCGAGTTAGATTAGGAAAAATAATTTTGAAAGTCAGTATTGGGCTAAATAGGCTTAAAAATGCTCCTAATATTATTCGAAAATATAAATCGACGATTATTGAGCTTAGTAAGGTTTGATCCTTGTTGATTAGTCGAAAAGTCGTGATCAATTTATTGGTCAACCAAGGAAAGACTTGGTCAACCCTAAAGTCAATCATTGAATTTTCCTAGTCAAACTAAGAAAATTGGGGGTTAGACTATTTGATAGTCATTTCGCGTCCTACATTTTGATTGATGGGTTAAGGGAGTATGTATGACCATTTTTGTCAACACATTAGTGTTGCGTAATTATATTCGGGCAGGATAATGGATGATCAGGTGATTGAGATGCTGGTCGAAGTTAAGAGAAAGGGATTACATAATGTTTCAAATCCCAAGAGAAAGCTCAAGGAGGAATATGTTATTACGGTTAGGAAATCGTATAGTAATAGGTTATTACGGTCAGGGAACTGTAAATGGGCATGAGAAACATTACTGATTATGAGGTAGTCAATCTAGGAAGGTTAGAGTACCGTACCTGGAGCAGGAGACGCGTTGTCAGTATGGTGAGTGGACCTTTGAAGGGTTTTAAAGACATGCGTGTCATGGTTTATTACTTAAATGATTTTAAAATTTCCCAGCAAGGATGGTTTCTCGGGTTTATATGTATTTTTGATTCCTTTAGTTCTGCGAGCACCTCAGTGGAGGGTTTTTATTTGTTTATTTCCATTTGATTCATGGATTTCCGCTCGCTTATCTTCATTTGGATTTTGAATGGTTTTTGACAGGAGAGACCCGTCGTACAGATGAGAATCGGACCCGATGTTTTATTGGGATTTCTATGTTTAGAATTTGCCAAGTTTGAATTGTTTTTGGCATGTTGCCAGGATTAGGTTAAATTTTTAGCATTTGCCTGGATTTTAAAATAGGATTCGGGCCTGGATTTATAAATATATCGGGAATTCGTTTTAATTTTACCATAAAGGGTCGTCAGATGTTTATAGCTAGCAGGCGGAGGTCCTCATTTAGTGGAGTGGAAGCGCGCCCACCCAGCGCTCCTCGTTCGACAGAGTGGAAGCGCGGGATATGTTTGTTACTAGCTAGCGGGCGGCGCTCCTCGTTCGGCGGAGTGGAAGCTCGTCACTCGTTGCTCTTCTCTCCTTAAGAGGGAGATGGTAGTATTAGGGCGGGATTGCGTCCTCACTGAGAGGTACGCTAGAGCTCTTAGCTCCGACCTTGGAATGTGTGATCGATAATTTGTGAAATTCTTTTCCTGATTTGATAAATATATGGACGGAGATTTTGGGTTGACGGTTAATAAATATATGGACGTGACACTTGAGATATGTTGAGCTGATTGGTGCAATATAGGATTGTGATGTTGAAATTGACTATGGAAGCACCATGAGATACATGTAGGATTTTGAGCTGAACTTTTGTCCTTTACGCAAAACTTGAGCACACATGAGTTAGTGTGCGAGCTTGTTAGCTCTTATTGTTCTGAAATGCCCTACTGTAGACTCTTTCCCAAGAGAGTGGAGTAGGATGAGGAAATTCATTGATGGCTGAGTATGTGAAGATGACATCCTTGTTGGCGCGAAGGCTTAGCGGATTCATCAGCCCGAGTGAGCAGTTTTGAGATCGCATTGTGGTATGCGAGTTCGTTCGAGCCCCGTGATCGAAAGTTAGGGTACAAGGAACGAGAATGAGAATTTTTTATTGAAGGACGCAGGAGATAATACGTCCATAGCCTCAAGGCCTAGTGTAGAAAGTGCATGTCTCTCTTGTCTCGAAAGGTATGAGAGACGTATAAGTTTCCCTTACGGTAATGGATTGTAGCATTTCCATTCTTCCATGAGGAAGACATTGGCGTTAAGTGGCAAGTGTGGCAGTCGTATAAGTGGAGCATACTTATTGACTACGAGTTAGTCTACGTTTATGTCTCGAAAAACTATCAGATTGTTTTAATTGCCATTTCAGGAATTAACTCGAGAAGAGCTAAGAGGCAAGCTTTGTGGAGTCGATTTACGACGATAGTGATGAGACGAGAGTATCGTGCCCGAGAAAGTGCATCAAAGAGGGCGTAGTGGTGTATCTCGTATTGCAACTACAAGAAGACTTCGAGTTCTAAAGGAATTGGTACATAGAGCTTGTGACATTTGTTTGCTTGAAGTTCCGACAAGTGGAACTTCACGACATTCCTTGACGGTTTGACAAATAGTCTTGGAATGTAAATCATCTTTAAATGAATGTAATTAAAGGAATGACTTCTACGGAAGCAAAAAGAGTGATCTTGTTCCCTATAGTTTTGCAGAGAATTTATTGGTAAAGTAAAGAATAGTGTTATTCGGAATGACTGTTAGATTACGTCCCGTAGTGAAAATTTTGATGACTAAATTTTTATAAGAGGGGTAGTTTGTAACACCCCGCCCTAAAATTTACCCTTTTATTAGAACTAGACGGGTTACAAAGGGTTGCAACCGTGTAATTAGCTCTCCCCGAGTTAATATTCTCGATTCTGGGGGAAGATAGAATTAATGTCCTGAGGTGGTAGATTATATTAATACGAGTTCTCCGATATGTACAGAATGTTTTTTGGAGCTACGAGCTGTTTAATATAGATATATTTAGTTTACGGAAGTAATAAATGTTATTTACTTAATCGTAAAAAGTTGACTTTGCGATAAGTCAAGAATTTGAGAAAACTTCCATCGGGAAAGTTATAGAGGACGTTACTACGAACTCGTTGGTATGTCCTATGAATTGATCGGAGTTCGTATGCAGAAGTTATTAAGGATAATGTGTTGTCACTGTGTGATAAATAGTAAATAACAAAATATCTATTTATTGTTTATGGTAACTTTCTTTTATTCAATCTGAGCCGTCAGATCAATCAGGGATTCGATCTGGGCCGTTGGTTTTTAAATATATATGGGATCTGGCCGAATCTTTCTCTCTCCTCACTCTCTCTCTCTCCTCGACGAAGACCGATCCAACTGCTCCCCACAGCCGCGCGTTTTGCCTCACCGCCACCACCAATGGCTCCGCCGTACCCCAACGACCAAGTCTGGACCTTCATCCACGCTAGAGTCGCCGTGACCGCCGTCCAGTGGAAGAGAGTGGAAGCTCGAGCACTGCCGGTCGGAGTTGACGTCGAGCCAGGACTAGAGGTGAGCCAAAGGACTGCCAGGCATCACCAAGAGCTGCCTAGGAGCATGGAGGAGGTAGGAGGCCAGCGGAACTTCGTCGGAGGAGTTTCGTCGGAGTTTGCAGCAGTCAACTTCGAGTTATGAAAACCTCAAATTTTCTTTCATTTTAAACCTTGTAGGACTGCTTAGAGTGTGTAAAAGCTGGTTTTGTATGCATAGAAGCTCGGTTTGGTCGGAAAAGGCTTGTTTTCAACGAACCAATGATTAGAGAAGATAAAGGGTAAAAACTCTAGTTTTTACCATTTTACTATAGGGTGTAAAATGTCAGAACTACCCTGGCAGTTTGGGTTAATTACAAGGACGTCATTAAGGCTGAAATCCCAGAAATGCCTTTGGCATCTTTGCATATTTACAAGGCTGTCATTTAAGCTAAAAAGACAATATTGCCCTCGATAGACTAAGTTAATTACATGACTGCCCCCTAAAATTCCAGAAATACCCCTGGCAGCTTTGCATATTTACCAAGCTGTCATTGAGGCTGAATTGACAATGCTACCCCTGACAGTTTTAGGTATTTACAAGAGTGTCATTGAGGATAAATTGACTATTATATCCTTGGTGGATTTATATAATTAAGTGGTTGTCATTATATTCTGTTTATACGTGTATGGTTGTTATATATAAGTATGGTGGTATGCTTGGGATAATCCCGATAGATAGTTGATTGGTGGATACCTCAGCGGAGAGGTTAAACTCCAGATATGTAATAAGCGTATGCTATCCATAATAATATATCGACCGATGAATAGAAAAGCGGAATTTGCCCGGTTAGGGCATTAATTAAAATAAGAGTTACATGTGGCTTGATCCATGAGTACATGGTACGTAAGCAGCCTGACCGGGATTCGGGTGCAGTCACAAATACTATTTAGACCCTAAGTCCTTTAAAGTAATTAGTATGAAACCCCATTCGGTAATCGGGATAACCTCAGATTTTGTGAGGTCTATTTCGGTGTCGTTTGAACTGTTGAAAAAGGCTTGGGTAAGAGTTATCCCTTCTCAAGGGGGATTACGAGGGTAATCTCTCTTGGGATGAGTCTCACACATCCTATCCCGTATCCCGGGTTTAGGGAGGTAAACTCAGGCCGGGACGTGACATAAATACAATAGAACTACTAACTCATATCCCTAGTAATACTAAGTGTCTCAAGCATAAAATACCGATGGATCCGCCGCGGTCGGACCATCACTATATAGACACTAAGTGTTACCAAGTACACGAGATAGTAACAGGAAACGATAACCTAATGCTCTGATACCAACTGTCAAGACCCACCCCGGGTTAACCCCTTTTACCCGAATTAAATCTTTTAGGGTCCACCTTAAGGAAACTTCTTACCGAAACCCCTTTGAAATGGACAACCCTACCTGTAAACCAACTAAGAACTTCCTTGAATAATTTAAATCAACCCCCAACTCTAGGAGTCACCATGCTCCTCAAAACACATCTACGCTTCACCAATAAATTAAACTAATCTAAGCTGGGTAATCAAAGAAAATCTACAAGGAAGTGCTACCTAAATAAACATCTTAGCGTCATCGGAGTAAGTGGCTATGTCTCGTCTTCTATACGCACGACCTCCTCTCAGCAACCAGACAACACTGGTGATTTGAAAACGAATGGCCCAAGGAAGTACATTTAAAACACAACATTAGAGTGAGTGGACAAAAAAGATATCCAAGCATGAGAAAATAATCGATTTATACTCTCCCTTTGATTTTTCAGAAAATCCATATGCACGTCTCGTTGGGAAAGAATCTAAAATAATCATTTCGAAATGAAAACATATCATGCCAATCACATTGGCTTATAAATCATTAATAAAAATAGGAGAAGAGGTTTCACCATGACAGAGATTCTCTCAGACTATGGTCAGAACCTTTAAGGCTACTAAGTAATATGACGACCCTTCATGGTGAAGAGATTCCATCATGACGATGAGTCTCTCAAGCTAGGGTCGGAACCCTCTAGAGCCTATTATGGCTAGCTAGCATCTTTATATATATATGACGGCCCGTCATGATGAAGAAAAACAACACAAATACGAAAAGTCATAAATTTCTCTTCCTCAATAATAAAATAAAATATGCATCTCATGCATAAGGTACGGTCCTAGCCCTACCGGCTCATTAAATCAATAAAATCATATTATTTATAAATTTTCATAAATATTTGAGCATGCATGTCTTAAAAAAAATCAAAAGGTCCACTCATAGACTTAGGTTTTAGCTCGACGAAATCTGGATCGCTTCTCACGCGAGAACTCCTCATATTCTGTTCAACGAATAATACTAAACGTCAATCACCAAACGAATAAATATTCAATATTGACAATTACGATACCCTTGGCCAAAACTTTCAAATTAAAAGACAAAAATCCTTGACTTCATCAATAGCTTAGGAATCCTTAAAATATTTCTTAAACTTTAATCGGCAATAACCAATGACCTGAAAAATATTTTATTATCAACCAATAATAATAAACTTGAAAATTCCAAAACCTAACCAAAACTCCTCCAAAAATTATCAAATTTAAACCATAAAATCCTCTCATTTTAAACTATTTAATTGGCATGAAAAACTGTCCAAAAAATGGCGGCGCTGCCGGTAGAAATTCGGGCAAAAAATTCGGTCATCTCCAATCGCCACTAAATTTTAACAGTAGCTTCGTCTCCTCATTTTGAACAATTTTGTAGTTCATCTCGAAGGTCAATTCAGTCTCTAACTAGGTCAATCGAAACAATATACAAAAATCTCAAATTTTTAAATATAAAAACTTCAAATCTTCTATTCTCCCTCCACACTCTAAATCAATCCACAAAACTTTAAGGGTGAGTAGTACTCCTAAAACTCATCCTATCCATATATATAATTCACCAATTGGTGGACTGAGGAGGGAGAAATTCAATTTAGATCTCCTATTGTACACTCAGAAAACAACTCGACATTTCTCTTAAAATACAGCGAGATAGGTCAGAAAGCTTACCTAGAAATGAAGTAGACTTAGAGGCGGTCCTTTTAGGACCGGTGTGGCCACCTGAGATGGCTTGACGGTAGCGCAGTGGTGGAGAGAAGCTCTAGACCTGAAATCACCTAAAATCGAATTGAACATTAACTTTTTCAAAATTTTCACTTTTTACTAATTCATCTTGGTAATTTTTCAAATTTATAGACTTTTTACCGTGAAAAGTAACTTCAGATATTTTGATTTTTTATTGTTTTTACCGCACGATAAATTTTGTTTTTAGACCATAACTCCTTCATACGAACTCCGATTTAAGCGTGCTACATGTCCATGAATTCGTATCGACATCCTCTACTACTTTCATGAAGAAAGTTTTTTTTTTTCTTCAAATTCTCGACTTTACGAAAAGTCAACTTTATGACTTTCTATGATAAAACGGTTACTTCAAACGGTTAAAGATTAAAGTGACCAAAAGTAACTGACCGTAAATTGATTCTAGGATCCGGATGTGACAACCTGAGAATCCGGTGTTGGATTTATAAAAAAACTTATACCATACAAGATAGAAGTGTGTATTTTCTTGGACAAGTTTTTTGGTTTTCTCACTTAAATTTTGTAGCGGAGAAAAAAGACAGGAAAAAGAAAAAAAATAAGAGGAATCCGTAACTGGTGTTGGATGGACACTACCGCATCTGGGAAGGTAAGTAAATTCGAAAATCCAGAGAGTTGTGGAAATGGCAGCGCTAAATTGGCTTCACCCTCCTTCTCTCTTATCCTCCTTCAAATCTTCCCCCTCACTCATCACTCGCTTCCCCTCTTCGCTCTACTCCCCTCGCCGTCTCTGCTCCTACGCCCAGGTCCTCTCTCTCTCTCTCTCTCTCTCTCTATATATATATATACATATACATTTGGTCGTGATCGCTGTTGTGTTGCGTGGTTCAGGCTCAGTTTTCAACTGCGGAAGCGAATGGATCAATAGTCGGGGATCTACTGGACTACCTCAACGAGTCTTGGACTCACTTTCACGCTACCGGTAAGCTTTCCCTATTCATTTCATTTCCAAGCAATTATCTTTCTCGGGTGGTTTTCAGATTTATTTATTTTTGGTTGGGGAGAAGAGGAAATGAGTGATAAGATGATAGAATTTAGGGACGACGACATATGGACTTCAAAGCTCTGACTGGAGTTTTTTTTAATTTTTTTTCCAAGATTCGTTTGATGAAATTTGATGAAGTAGAGCAGCAGTGCACTCTAACGGAAATCAATGTTACTGACTATATGCTGATTAGATACTTGAACAATAAGCAATGCTTCTCTGACATCTGCAATGCTGCTTTTTGTGCGTATGATGCGGAAATTGTTGTCTTTTTATTTTCTATTAGGCCCTTAGCGTTCTTATATCCTGAGAAACAGATTCGGAATCAGTTAGTTGTGTCGCCTGTCTTAGTTTTGTTCTAACTTACGATATGGTCTTTTGCAGCCGAGGCTAAACGACAACTGATTGATGCTGGTTTTCATTTGCTGAATGAAAATGATGAGTGGGACCTTAAGCCCGGTGGACGCTACTTCTTTACACGAAATATGTCTTGTTTGGTTGCGTTTGCTGTTGGAGACAAGTGAGTATAACAACTCTACCAGTTGAAATAAATATTGTCAGTTAGGATCACATTGCTACCTCTAGCAACATGAGTTGAGGAATAAACATTTAAAATTCAACATGCAATTAATGACCTGGTTAGGATGAGACTGGTTACAGTGAGGCAAGGTTACTACTATCCTACAATCTTTTTTTCTTAGTTTTTCCATGTTTTCTCAAACTTTTTATTTTTTATTAATGATGGATGTATTGTTCTTTATGAATTTATATATAGTTTTCTAGTTTTATATGCTTCGTCGTTGACTAATCAGAGGTTCTTCTTAGCTTTTCAGGTATAGTGCTGGTAATGGTTTCCATGTGATTGCTGCTCACACAGATAGTCCCTGTCTAAAATTAAAACCAAGATCCGCATCAACCAAGTCTGGCTGTCTAATGGTAAATGTGCAGACCTATGGAGGTGGTTTGTGGCATACTTGGTTTGATAGAGACCTAAGTGTTGCTGGCAGGGTTATTTTAAGGGACAGGAATGGTTCTTTTATCCATAAGCTTGTGAAAGTGAAGAGACCTCTTTTACGAATACCTACACTTGCCATTCACCTTGACCGGTTAGCAGTTGCTTCTTTGCTCTGTGGTTCATTTCAGTTGATTTTCGTTTGAACTTGCAAATACCTTTTTTTCTCCATAGAAAGGTGTTTTTTGTCTACCAGCAATGGAATCAAAGAGTGAATCCTAGACTTGAGCTCTCAGTATTTAGTTCAGCTGCCCACATGATGAGTATTCTCAAAAGTTTAGACAAATGACCCGGTGATTAATGTATGCCAGTAATACCGTTGAAAACAAAGTTTTATAGGAGAATCAGATTGAATCCTAGACTTGAGCCTTAGTATGTAGTTGAACTGTCCACGTATTGGGTATATTCAAAAGTTAAGACATACCAACTGGACTGATTTGCCACTTCAGAAACAAAATGTATGGCCAATATTAGAACTCAGGCAAAAGTTTAGTAGTTACAAAATTTGAGACCTTGTGGCTAGAAGTGTTGGACGACGAAAGAAAGTGTTTTATACTCACTAAAGAAAGTGGTCGGGAGGTTCACACTCACTTTTTGTCTGTTAATGCAGTCACACCCTTGACGTACTTTCCTGTATATAGCCTTGAGTGTTTCTGTACCTATATATTGTTTAGAGGGTTATAACAATATATCACAGCAGAGACGATAATAGGGGAGGGATTTTATTGCTATATAACTATTGAATTCAGGGAATACGGGTGGTTCTGTACCTATATATTGTTTAGAGGATTATAACAATATATCACAACGGTGACGATAATAGGGGACGGAGCTTTTGCTATATAACTATTCAATTCAGGGAATACGGATAAGGATATCAACTATCTACTTTACCACATTCAGAGCAACAAACTGTCTATCTAAAATTTTAGACTGTACAGAACATGTGTTCACCAAAATTTCTAGGCATAAAATCTTCAGATTTTTGCAAAACATTGTTTTTTACTGACCAGCAGTAGAATGTCTTTTAAATTCGTGTGACTGGGTCTTAAGCATAGTAGTTCAACTTTTGCTTTCTTGGTTGAATATAAGACAGATCTTTGCATTTTTTATATATTAAACATTTTGGTAATGGTTTCTTACATCTGTTTACTCTTAACCTTTGGTTCCCAAACTTACTTTAAATTCTTAACATCACACAGTGGCCAAGGGCAACCCTCTTCTCAAATTTATAGTAATTCTCCAATGATCATATATTTTCATGCTTCTAGTTTCAATAATATCTGTGTTCTATACATCTATTACCAGGAGGTTATTTGACCTGGTATTTCTTAAAGTGAAGGTAAAATTGGAAGACAGCATTCATAAATTAGATTGCAAATTTTTTTATGGTAGCTAGTAGCTACATTGTGATTTTAGGTAGTAAGAGAATTAAAATAGAGCCTGTTCATCGCTGAGAACATCTTTCTCTTTTCTGTTTGCTTGTTCAGCACAGTGAACAAGGATGGATTCAAACCAAATATAGAGAATCATCTTATTCCTTTACTGGCATCAAAACTTGAAGAAACAGCATCTTCAGACACAAAAGAGAAAAGTGCAACAATATCTACAAAAGCAACTCATCATCCATTGCTCATGCAGGTACCTGCCTGGTTTTTCCACATTTTGTTGCTAACTCAATATCTCTTAGAAGTATTCCAGTGTCGGTGAATACAGATATCATACGATCCTGCCATCTTCATTTATCCTTTGTACTGCAGTCATAATAAGAAATTGATAAGGCTATGTTGAAATATATGAATATACAGATGTGATTTGTGAATTGCTTATGTTGCATCAAAATGTGTTAGTACATCCACATGTTAACCTCTAGTTCTTGTTTGTTTCACTTAGTTAACAGATATTTCATTGGACTAGATGAATTTTCATCTCCTGTTGGGCACAAGGAAACTCCTGTGTCTATCAGTAGCTTCAATATTCAGTTTATCATCTACATTGAGGTCACTGTGTATCTAGTAAAAGATCTATGTGATGGCATTTTCAGTTTTTTTTTAAGTTGAGAGGGAACTAAGGTAGAGCAGACAGCACAATGGGCACCTACTATAAAACTCTGCTGATGATGTTGGAGAGGAAATAGAGGTATAGGATGTAGATTCTGGTCTCTCATGGTTTCTGGACCTCCCTTTTACCTCTCCAGTGTTCTCTCCTTCTAGTAGAAGTTTATTTCCTGGCCCTTTGACTGTTAGCGGGTGATATCACTAATTTTATTCTTTTAATGATAATCTACTATTTTATATTGTGGGCCATTTGTTGGAGTTAATTAGTATAGTGGGTCTCTTGTTTGGTTTGATGAAACTGACAAAACATATTGAATAGTTTACATTTGTGCTGTGTGGCTAAAGGTAAAAGGCTATTTTTATGAATTGCAATATTTATTTGCTTATGGAGTATTTTGCGATTTGTATGGTTTGAAAAAGTTGAAAAAAGGGTGGAAAACTAAAAAGATTAAGGTGAGGGAACACTACTATAATTTTGTAAAGTAGCATTTAGTGTCAATTTTTTTAAATTTATTTCTCCATTGACAAAGCATGACCCATAAGTGTTATTTTCAGGCGTTATCAGATGAGATCAATTGTAACGTCAATGACATAGTGAGCATTGAGTTGAATGTGTGTGATACCCAACCAAGCTGCCTTGGAGGTGGGAATAATGAGTTTATCTTTTCAGGAAGACTAGATAATCTTGCCTCAAGTTTTTGTGCTGTAAGAGCTCTTATTGATTCGTGTAAATCACCTGGTGATTTAGCAAGTGAGCATGCTATACGTATGGTTGCTTTATTTGACAATGAAGAGGTATATCCTTCTTCTCCGTTTTTCTAACAGCATGAAGTTTTACTTTATGTGGTGTAGATCCTGGTATTTTACTTTTTTAATTTGAGTTTTTGTTGAGTGTCTCTGGGATAATTTTAGTTCCCTTGTATATTCTCTGTGTTATGAGAAACTAGTATTAATAAATCAATCATCCGTTATTGCAAATTCGTTGATGGACTAATTGTATGTATGTGTGTGTGTGTGTGTATATATATATATATATTAAATACGCCATCAACCATCATTGATCACACACGCCAGTCTAAACCGGACATCATCCCCTCAACCATCATTGATCACATTGACTTCATCATGCAGTTAATGTAACCTGTAATGCAAGTATAGAGGATAAACTAAGGTTTATAACTAGTTTGTTCTCAAATTTCGAATCATGACAAGACATCCTAAAAGGCCAACACTATCGGGTAGGAGTTGGAAATATTTTATTTTGAGGTTGTAGAATTCCATGTGGTACTGTATTTTCAGTCCACAATATTATTTTCGTATATAGGTGTCATGGCCAACTTGTAAGCAAATATTAATTATCTAAAACTTGGGTTTTTAACCAAGGCTTTTCATTATCAGTGGTACCGAGTCCTTTTTAAGGGACAATGGGACAATCCACTTGCTACTTTACTTACATCTGCGGTTGCCTATTGATGACTTTCGTGTAATAATCTCTTGCCCTCAAAGCCAGTTTATGTACTAAATTATTCTTATTGTGTAGGTGGGTTCAGGATCCATTCAGGGTGCTGGTGCTCCAACTATGTTTCAGGCCATGAGACGCATAATTAGTTGCTTAGCTGAAAAGTATGTTGGTGAAGGGTCCTTTGAGCGTGCAATACGCCAATCATTCCTTGGTATTTTTTACCACACCTTTTTCAGTCTAGCCAGTTATATCCTTCATAATTATAATTATTTTTAGCATAATTACTAATTAGGTTATGTGTTATTCTAGTCTATAAGTGTTTGATAATATGACATATTTCCAAGCTACTGACCTATCCTTCAGCATTTCTGGTATTAACAATCATCCATAACATGTAAATCGCACACCTGAAGTTGTATGCTCTAATTTAAAGAACAGACTATATTATATGAGCATTTGGATCAGTTGTGGATTGCAAATACTTAGAATCATACGATTATGTAATTCCAAGTGATCACTGAAAATCAAACAAGTGGAGATAGAAACACCTAAAAAAATGTATGCACAATGTATATTATACATTTCTCTATTTTACATTTCCATTATCCGTGGTCATATTTGTATTTTTTATTTTTTGTTTATTTTTTGGATAAGAGCCAGATATTTCATTACCTAAAATTAGGTAATATGTTGTAGTGGACAAGATATCCAGGATCCAGAAGTACACCGGAAAAGACCAGCTCATTAAATCTTTTTTATGAACAGATAAAACATAAAACTTATCTGGAACTGCATCCCCATCTGAGGACATTGCTGAAGACCAACTGAGTCCCAGAAATGTCCAGAAAGAAACCCTTGTCCAGAAAGAAACCCTTGTCCATTGCAGGACTGGTTGACAGTTTCTTATGCTGTGTTAATTAGAAGATGGCGGCCACTTTGCCCTTGTTATCCCCATGGGATATGCTCTGTCAAAAACAATTTACTGCCATACTTGATTCCCCATAGAGAAAATAATTGCATACAATTACATTAATGTTGTTTCTGAGTTGAAAGTAACATTAAAGCTGATAAAACACATATGGTGTGCTTATATTTGTTCATTTGTATTATTTAGATTAACATAATCAACAGAATTTTTGAACTTTTATGTGGATGGTTTTCCTAATAGTGTCTGCTGACATGGCTCACGGAGTGCACCCAAATTTTATGGACAAGCATGAAGAATACCATCGACCTGAAATGCAGAAGGGACTTGTTATCAAGCATAATGCAAACCAACGATATGCCACTAGTGGTGTCACCTCTTTTCTTTTCCAAGAAATTGGCAAAATCCACAACCTTCCAACTCAGGTACAGGGAATTATTATTATTATTATTATTATTATTATTATTATTATTATTATTATTTTTCAAATTTTTTCTTCTGGTGGTCAAAACTCAGGCACTGAAGAGCACCGACCATGCACCCATCCTAAACTATTTAATTCATTATGCACATGAAAGTCTGTAATTGAATAGGTGCTACATTTTTTTTTCAAAATATTGGCCTTATGCAAGTGAAAACGAACTATTGTCTATTGATAGGCCACACACACACACACACTTTCCCATATTTTCTAACCGAAAACGTGGGTTGCCTAAAAAATGTATTATATTAGAGATATTAACCTATGACAGTTTGAAGTAATTGATTTATTTAAGTTCATGAATTTTTCTTTCGTCAGTATTTTAGTATATCACCCATTCATGATATTAATTGATTATGCTGAATATCATCCTTTGTAATTTTTTTCCGAGCGTTTTGGAATGAGATCAAGCTGATTCAATTGATACATTATCATGAATAATTAATATTGAGTGAAGCGATTAATATCTTAGATTTTATGTTCTTACTTAAGTTAACAAGAATGGTTCATAAATTTTACAATTTACTTTCTATGTAGGATTTTGTGGTGAGAAACGATATGGGATGCGGGTCGACAATAGGTCCCATACTAGCTTCAGGGGCGGGCATCCGTACTGTTGATTGTGGAATTGCTCAGCTTTCTATGCACAGGTACCTCTGGATTGATGGTACACATACTAGAACAAGTCCCAGATTTTGTACACTGGTTACTCACTATTTAACTAGATACGGCCTAGTCATTTGCCTAAAGAAATTGCTAGTTCATATGTCATTTCATTTGCTTTACTTAAACTTGGTTACCTGTTGGTGGAATTGGCTTCAATAAATTCAATATACCTTAAACAGTGAATTTGTAAACAAGCATTGAGAATCCCTCATTGTCTGTTAGTCTATGTCTTTTAATGGGGTTTCGATTAACTACTCTCTATCATAGTAAGGATTTGGATTATAATTTATTGCCATTTTGTTAGTTTTGTCTGAAAATGTCTCATGTAGTATTTTGATTCTGTTGGTTTCACATTTTTAGTGAAAATTTCTTGTCAACAAAACATTGTTGGTATTATGAACAAATTGATGGGCTAAATTCTTCCAGTCAGTACTCAGAACTGCATGTTTGGAAGGAGAACTGCAAAAGAAAATGTGTTCTGGTCTCCGCAACGTATATGTCTATGAACACCACTCATGGTCTCCATTCCATCTTTAACTGCAGTGTGAGAGAAATATGTGGGAAGGAAGATATAGACATTGCTCACAAGTATTTCAAGGCATTCTACCAAACATTCTCAAGCATTGATAGAAAGCTAATTGTGGATTCGTAAGTATTCTTTGTTAGCCATGCTTGCGTATGTTATTCCCTCTGTGTATGTGTGAGTGTTCGTGATATAATAAGAATGGGTTGGTTGGGAAAAAATGGGCATTTTTTTTAAATAACCTCATTCAACAGTGTGTTGTTCCCCACAGAGTTTACCTATGCAATATATAATCTGTTCAGAAATTGCTTTCTGACTAGGTAACAAGACTTCAGTCGCATGAAGACAATAAAGTGCAAGGAAAAAGCATTTCTAGTTAAGTTCTGCGAATTGATGGTGCATGAGTAAACAGTTGGGCTAGTGGCAGTGTCAGATCCAAACATCAATTTTGAGTGGTCTGTAGAGAGTATGCTTCAGCTCAGACAAAAAAATCTGTTTCTCCTGGTTCAGGACAGCTCTTTTCCATGAAATTTCATTTTGTTGGAGTATAATATACTTGAGCAGCTGAGCTACTATTATATATAGCATCCTGACATGCTGAGTTTATTTTTTATGAGTGTTAATTTGTTTTTGTACATTTATTTGCATACTGTAATTATCCTCATATTTTCTCCCACCCCATTCTCTCCTTAAAAAGAGTGTAATATTCAAAACTGACTATTTTTTGGCCTTGGTTTTCCATTTCCTATTATTTTGGTTTCTCCTTTCTTCTTCTTCTCCTTCCTTTTTTATGGTTTCTTCTTTCCCTTTTGGTTGCAGAATTACAATAGTAACCTTTATTCAATAATTATCCATAGCTAAATAATAATAAATCTTAGTTTTTTTGAAAGTTCAAAAATTTAACCTTTCACTTCTATTCCCAAATCCCTTCTGGTTTTATTAATATATATATATATATATATATATATATATATATATATGTTTCAAATATGATTGTATCATGAAATTAATTTGTTCCGGTATATGTCAAAATAATCTTTTTTTGCAGACTCGTTTCTTTATGTAAATAGATGAAAAAAAATAAAATATTCTGAGGTATGAAGGAAATAATCAGAATTGTTACACATTGTAGCTATACACTAGCAACATCTTTTAAACCTTTCTGCTTATATATAAATATATATATATATATATATATATATATATATATATATTTATATATATTTGTTTCAAATATGATTGTCATGAAATTAATTTGTTCCGGTATATGTCAAAATAATCTTTTTATTTTTGCAAAAGACTCGTTTCTTTATGTAAATAGATGAAACAAATAAAATATTCTGAGGTATGAAGGAAATAATCAGAATTGTTAGAACTCATTGTACCTAACACTAACAACATCTTTTAAACCTTTCTGCTCATAGATGGAGAGAATAGTAATTCAACTATATGTAGTGTACAGAAAGAAGTGTCTTTGCTTCCAAATGTTGCAAGTTAATTGGTACTTATTGACATGAGAAAAATCTAATTAAGGAAAATTATTACAAATGGTATCCGTCTATCTGAATTCTGAACTTGGCTACCATTATATTTGTTTCCTATTCCTCAGCCTTCCAACTATAATACCCTAATATCTTGGCTCAACTCTTTACTCTCTGACCCATATTCTTTGATTCCCTGCGTTCTCGACCTGTGTTATTATATTTGGCAAGCTCTAGACCACCTAATTTTCAGACAAACTCAATTTACCCTGTAAGGTTTAGGGTAATATCATTTCATTCCATGTTCTCACAATTTATCATCTTCAATTACTGAAATTTCGCCTAATTTAGACTTAAATTTTAACTTTATAACTCACTTTAAGGACAAAATTAGTCATATGACAACAAAAATCGTAGTTTGAGACAATTTCTGTAAGATATCATGCTAGCATTTAACAGTTCAAATTGGACCTCATCAATTGAGAATGATTTATGAAAATTAGAAACTTTAGGGGGTAAATTTTTATAATTAAAAGTCTAGCAAGTGAAATAATGTTAACCTTAAACCTAAGAAGAGTAAACTGAAATTAATCATTTTTAAGCGAAAATTAATCCTTCTTTTATTCACCAAAATAACAGTGTATTATGTGAGTTTCTATTCATATCTCCAAAATGACTATTTAGACATCTCTACTAAATGAATCTCTAATTTACTTTTATATAAAACAGAAATGCGCGCTATCTACACTTCCCTTGTTTACCCAAAATACCCGTTGTTCAACAGAATCAATAAAAGATAAATGATGAAAAGTTAAATTCACACTCTTCAAATTGAAATCTTCACTCCCACTTTCTATATTTAATAATTTAAATTTTAACTTTAGTGACTCAAATTTTGTATTCTTATGATAATGATTACTAAATATAAAAAGTGGAATTGTAGATTTCAATTTGAGAAGTGTGGATTTCAATTCCCTTATATAAATCAAGGGTGCGGCTATTTCCACCCTACAATCTTCTTTGTTCACCCTATATGCTCATTTCACCTTATATTTTAATTTTCTATACTAGGTTTACTTTGCACACCCATTTCGTTTAACTATAATATATATATATATATATATATATATATGTATATATATATATATATACGTGTGTGTATATATATATATGACTTAAGTAAATTTTATCAAAAATCTATCATAATCATTACTAGAAAAAACACTTTAGCCGTCGAATTTTTTTTCGTTGGCTATACTATACTTTAGCTGACAAAAAAAAACATCATCGTCGGCTAAAATTTATTCTCGTTGGTAAAAATATGTTAGCGGACAAAAAATATTGTCATCGGCTATTGTCGACAGACGTCTTCGGTTGTTCTGAACTTTAGCCGATGACTTTTTTCAACAATAGGCGACGAAATGATAGAACTTTAGCCGACAAAAATATAAACTTTAGCCGACGAGATTATTATTTTGTTGGCTAAAGTTCTTCGTATTTCTAGATCTCGACAACACCTCATTTATTCATTCATTCAAATAAAAAACGGTGAGAAAAACACAAATCCCTTTCAAATTGTTTGGTGTTATCGAAATATGGCCAAAATGAGTTCGTGAAGCTATATATCCCTATAGCTAGCAGGTACGTGTACACAATTTTTTGCTATATATTATTGTTGATTTTGAGTTGATTTGGATGAATATATATATATATATGTTAATTTTTTGATATTCTGCATATATATAAGATTTTGTTAATTTGTAATTAAGTAATGTTTTAATTTACCGTAATGTTAAAAGGGCCATTTGAGCTTCCTAATAATAAAAAAAATCATTTAGTTTTGCACTTTCTAAAACATGGCTGTCTTTTGACTATAATCTGATAAAAAGATACTCCATATTCTAGGATATTTGATATATATGTATGTCTTGGTCCATGCATTGTATACGGCCTTTATGTAGTAAACCATGTTGTAATAGGGTTTTACACATATCCATGTAAGAGGCCCATTGGTCCATGTAATAGTCCAAGAGACCCATGTATTTTCCTATATAAAGGGGCTTCATTCTATCAATAAGATAAGGAGAATTTATTCCCTCAATATGATTCTACAACACGTTATCAGCACGTAGCTCTAAACCCCAAAAAGAGCAAGTAAGCCACTGAAAAAAAAGGAAAAATTATGTCGCGCGCACGCCTGTGCACTACCGCCGCGCACCCTTTGGGCACCGCTGCGCACCCCTTGGGCACCGCTGCGCACCCCTCAGGGCACTGCTACACACCTCCTGGGCACCGCAGGGCACTGTTGCGCACCCCTCAGGGCACTGCTGCGCACCCCTCAGGGCACCGCTGCGCACCCCCCTGGGCACCGCCACGCACCCCCTGTGCACCTCCTGTGCACTTGCACACCAATAAACCCTAAAATCTGCCTCAGGTTTCAAACGCCAATATCGACAGAATAATTTTGGAATTGGCTTTTGTCACCAACAGATAAGTTGAAGATATAGCTCATACACTTCCAACGCCGCTGGCCTCACCCCAAGAACCGGCCGGAAAGGAACCGAATCGGCCGCCGGAATACCCAGACCGACCGAAATATTAAAGCAACTGGTTCGGACACTTTCGGAACTCCGATGTCAGTGAAATTTGGAGAGGTTATGCACAATGATGTCAGGATCCTACAGATAAAAGGACACCCCAGAACCGGAGTAAAAGTGGGTGAATCGGTCCTCCCAATGGCTTCAACGCACATAGGAATCACTTTTCCTTAAGAAAAACGGGTTGTATTTGTAGCATCTCGGGAGGGGAAACTACAGTAGCCACGAATTTAAGCCAATAAGAAGCCAACACGTCCGAAAGACGTGCCAACAACCTATTAACCTAAAGTCGTAATCTTTTTAGTAAGTAAAATACAATTTAAACTTTAATACTTTGAGTGGCACCACATGGAATTCTTAAAACATTCATCAGAGTTTATTTAATTTCGCGGAAGGTGGTCAAAATAAAGGGACAATTTAAAACTTTAGCGACAACAATAGAAATCTAAAACATGGTTAACAAATCGGGGTGACAACTTTACTGTCTATGTAGAAGGCTCTGGTAAATGACTCAGGGTAAAACCGGAATAGGGAGTACACTTGGACCAAACATCGAGTAAGGAATGAAGCTCCACACATACAGCTCTCTTTATCTATCCCATCACAGTACCTGCAAACAATATGTTGTAGGGGTGAGCGTCGTCCTCGCATGCTCACGTATAGGCCCACCAATGATAGGTTTGAAAACTATAAAATCATATATATACATATAGATTTGAGCTCTTAATAAAATCATTTAGAAAATCCTTGGCACACAAAAACATCATTTCTTATCCTTTAGGAAAACAGTGTAGTATGCTAAAACAGGGGGGCCAGAGCGCTCAAAGAACAATACAGCCTGCAGGGCTTCACGAATCTCTGTGACCGAATCCCGGGTTTGTCTTCACAGCAAACTGGGGCCAACTACCTATGTGAGCGTAAGCGGGATAATTTAAATAAACAGGGCATTGCCCCTCCGGAGGTTCACGGTCATCGACACCATGGGAAGCGTAGTCTAAATACTAGGTCCCGCCACTCTCAGGTCACGTACCGGAAATCAGGACAACGGTGCTCAACATATCACATCATCGTATAAAAATCATTTACGTCTAGCCTCGGGTTTTCTTGGCCCAATCATAAATCATTTATCATTTATATAAAGAAAACTTTCCGGAGACATCGACCATGAGCATACATAAAATCATGCACTTTCTCATACAAATAAAACCACTACCAAGGGGGTTCAGATTCCCTACCTGAAATTGCCGTTCCATACGTACGCTCAAAGCTTCCAGGAGCTGCCTCGGTGAACCGAGGTCACCGCGTAAGCTACCTCGTCCAATAATCACTGCAGAATTAAAGTAGCTTAGCAACCAAGAAACAATAACAGTCAACAGACCTCAGCATTCCTAGTTTGACCAGGAATGACCACATTGACTAAGTTGACCAACCAATTCCCTTTTATGGCACTTTAACTTTTTTAACTTGCTTTTCCGTTTATCGACTCTTAACTCAATTTACCGGAAGTCTGACTTAGCTTCCGAACTTCCCTTTACCACTTTATGACGTTAGGGTGTCACATGATAATTTGTTGAATTACTATGGACACCCAACGTGTCACACTAATCAAATCTTTAACCTTGAGTCGATTTACCGATTTACGTGAAATACCAACTTTACTTAACATGGTTAACTTACATTTTCCAGAATTTTCAGTTATCATTTTCCGATAACAATTCAATACTTTACCGTTTTAACCAAAAAGTGTCAAACTTCGTTGAACTTCAATTCCTTAACCATTTTTCTGAAAATGTAACTTTTCCCAAAATGGAAACTTTCCTTTAATGTAAACTTTTCCAAAATGGAAAGTTTTCCAAATTAGCAGGTTTCCAAACTTGTAAGGTTTCCTAAAATGGAAGGTTCCCAAATACGGTTAGTTTCCGTTTTTATACGTTTCCTTACGTAAATTCCGATTTACGACACTTTAACTCTATTAAATGGAAACAACACATTTGAAGGGATCAAAGGACTACCTCCTCGGCATTTTCTGTCATTTTAAATTCATCATCGGAATCGTTACCGGATTTCGGCAACTTGCCGGAATCTCTTGCCGGATTCCGGTCAACTTGTCGGAATTTCGTCAGAGTTTCCCTCGTTTCTTCGCCTCCAAGTTATCGACAACAAGCAGGAAAACAACAACCAAATCAGTAGCAGATCAACAACATCAATTCCAACACAGTAGCAGAATTACACAGTTTCAAGAGGGAAAATCCTTACCCTCTGCCTCTACTCCCAAACACCAATCCCAGCAGCCTCCCTGGCTGCCTACCTACTCCTAGACCAAGACCTGGCCTCAGCTTGCCCTGCTGCCTCAAGTCTAGGCAGCTACTCCAGCCACCACCTCTGCCTCTGCTTTGCCCTGCCCCAACTCACTGCAGCTTCTCCAGAACCTCACTAAGCCTCCAAGCTCCTCCTCAAGCATCACACAGGTGTCCAAGGCTCGCTAGAACACCAAGAATAGGTCGCCGGAGCTGCTAGCCTCGAAACCTAGAAAAACCGAAGAAAGCAGGAAAAACAGTGAAAAGGGAGTTTTCAGGTAAGGCTTGAATCGAATGATCAAAAGCATAGAAAAGGAAGAGGAAGAGAAGAAGAGCAGTACCTTTCACGCGCCGAACCGCCGCCTGGATCGCCGGAATTCGGCCTTGACCGCCGAGCGCAGTGGCGCTCGATCTCCTTGCACAGTCGTTGTCTCGTTGAGCTGAGGGTATGAATGAGTAGAGGAGGAAGAGAGGAGAAATCTGGAGGTGGTCCGCCAGCCATTGGTGGCCAGACGACGGTGGTCGCCGGAGTTGCAGAGAACTCGGGTGAGAGGAGAGAGAGTCGAGAGGGAAGAGTTGACTGAGGGGGGGACGGTTTTGACCGAGTCAAAACTGATCCCCTATTTATAGAAAAATGGATGGCTGAGATCAGATCTTGAAAAGATCTGACGGTCCAGATTTAAAGAAGATGAAAAGTAAAGGTAAAATGGTAAAACTCTTTTTACCGGATAGATAATTAAAAGTAACCGGAAACTTCGAAAATTCATAGAAAATAAACCGAAGCTCCGAAAAATAATCCGAAAATACCGGGAGACTCGTGTCAATACGTACTATGACATCGAGTCATTAAATCAGGTATTTGGAGAACTTTGAAAATTCAAAAATGAACGTGGTAGTTAACTCGCGATGTTACTGAATGCGACTTAAACCTCAGTAACTCACCATTAACCACGGTTAAAACGTGCGGGGTGCCACACTCTACCCCCCTTAATGAAATTTCGCCCTCGAAATTCACATACCAAAGTGGTCACTGATCAAGGGTCAATTTCTCTCTCAATCTCTGTTCCTTCAGGAATTATGTTGACTAAACTTTGCTAGTCCACGTGTGACGACGTCACTACCGATACCCTGGTGACTTTAGTCCACCAATAGCCTCGTTTACCGCGAGTCCAACTTTCTTCAAGATCACTGAATTTTCTGCGGAACCTCGAATCTTTGCTCGTGTCCAGAACAACTATGTCGATGCCAAGGCATGTACACCCAAACATTTCCACTTTTTCGTCACCTCGTGTAACGAGTGCTAAGTCACGATGGAAGTGTAACCGTCGATTCGATCGGCAATCTTGCAGGTTCTACAACCATGTAACAAACTCGAACTTGCCACTTTCTCGTCTTGATCGCAAAGACAAGATACTCGAGACCAGCTGTCACATCCGCTAACGCATAGCGTCACAAAGTCCTCGCACCAAAACGACTTAACAAAGCCTTACTGTAGGAGAGCATGCACAAACACCAATTGACAAGTGATAATCCATAGGATCATGTCTTTCGTTGCAGCGTCGTGCTTACACGATCGATGAACCACGAACGATGTCTCAACATCGAAGAACCACTAATGATGAGCCAAATCAATCATGTTGTTGTACTTTCAACTCTTTGATGACTCGTAATGATGTCGCCGATAGACTTTTCCTCGAAGTTGCGAATTTAGTATCGTCTTCATCGAAAATCGGAACAGACACTCGCAGATACTTTCACTAATCCACTCTTTTAATGCCAATACGATGACGAGTCGTCTCATGCGAGTGTTTCCGTCAGGCTCCATCAGAAAGATAACGGTCAGCCTTGACAACACGTTCGAAAAGATCAGAAGACGTCTTAGTTACCGCATCCTATTCAAAGGATTAGTACGTCTTCGCCTCTGAAGCTGTCAGGTCGCACCTCGTATGAAGCTTTCCTTAAGATAGAATCTCATGTTCCACACCTGCCAAGAGGGATGTTACACGTCATCAACATCGTAAAACATTCACCAGGTCTCTTGCTTAATGGACGTTTCCCTCATTATCGTACCTCGTCATAGACTCACAGCGTTACTAACTCGAACCGAGCAACACTTTATCTATGACTCAGTCATAGGCACCAGAAACCTTTAAAAATGTTCTTTCTTACCTGTGATCACTTATTGAAGAAGTGATTAACTTAAGGGTAATTTCCACCTCGAAGTGCAACACTTGGTTGAACTGAGACTCTTGGATAATGTCCTCTGGCCACAATCTTTCTCATCTGCTTTGCACTTTTTCTTTTCCGTGGCCCGCTATCAACTTGCACTGAAGTGATGTTCTCTTTTGTCACTAACTTTCACAAACTCGAAGCTGACCAAGATTTTGATATTCTGAGCATCTGTCAAACTTAACTGCATGACTATTACAGGGGGAAAACTAGTACTACTACTTTGGTTACAAGCCAACAAATTACCACCAAAATTAAAGGTACTCACCGAATATCCTTAGGTACATTTCCTTCCCTGTCTCAGACCGTTTGTTCAAATCATGAAGCTACCACTTGGTCATCAAACAGTGTTTTACACTTTTCCTCACTTCAGGCTTTCCATGCATAGAGTTCAAGCTGAAAACATCATGTCCAATTTCACCCATGGACAATTGATAACGTTGCAAACTCTAAATGCAAATAACCAAACTGATGCACAAACTCGAGTTCGTCGTTCCAATCTTTGACAATTCGGTCGTACAACATTTCTGACACCTCACTTGGTCAGAACCGATTCTTAACGGTTCCACACGGCTCCAATAACATTAAGTTTCCTCAGCCATGGAAAATCTTTTACAGATTGTTGTCTTGACGAACCACAAAGTCACAAGAGTACGTGAACAATTACAAAATCCAAGTTGCAAAGTACTCCTAAGAAAACGGGAATGAATTACAGGTCTTAAGCTGTCTGCTCCCAACACTTGCAACATCTTGAGACTACTCTTACCTCATTCAACATACAAGGTCGAGGGTAAGGCCCCACATATTTGTACTATCATGTTCACATCACATACTCTTAATTCAGGACCTCAAAAGGTCAACACAGTTTCCAAAGCTTCACCACGCATCGGAGTAACCACAAGCGTCGACGCCAAGCTTTAATAATGCACTAGGAAGGATACGATACTCATCGCTCAATCCACTCCCTCGATTGTCTCTTTCACATTGCGGAGGATAATACCAATCACCTCAACGCCACATCACATCTTCCCACACTAGGGGAGAGACACCACTGATTTGTCGTAACTTATGCTAATACTCAACCAAGCACGTACGACAAATGGTGAACTTTGTCTCAAAGACTATGAGCAACCAATGGAGTCACCTAACTCCAATAAGATCTAAGAAACCACCTTGGGCTCCACCAACAATAACATCTCTTTTCAATCATAACTTTCTTTACGGGATCTACCACTACGGGATCCTCAATCTCCTTTGAAACTCCAGGATCTACCATTATGAGATCTTCAATCTCAAACTCAGGGATCTACCACTACGGGATCCTCAACCTCAATTTCAAACCCAAGGACCTCATCTCCAACTCACTATCTCAGCAAAGAGGGTCTGTAAACACAATCCAGATTTCATGCTCATGTACAACAAATCTCATACCCTGCGGCTCAAATAACATGCTCTGGCCCTACATGCAATCTCATTGCATAAACAATATCCATCATCCATATCACATGCACAAGGTTTTCCTCTATATCATCAACAATCCAAAACAGGCCGTTTTCACATCCATAATCCTCAGGTATGCCAAGTTTTCAGAGCTCAAAATCTATAGTCTCAATTTACTGCCACTCTTATCATATGTCGTGGACTGTGTACTGTGAGAGAGCTAAGTGGGAAAATACTTGAAGAAACAATGACCTCATTATCAAATAGGTTTGGACATAACCGAAGCACAAGAAATTCTTCTGTAGTCATCGAGGTTCTCAAGACAAAACAATGGTCAAGATTCTCAGGCAGGACATAACACATGAATAAGATCAAGGTGACAACATGGCTTTTTAGCTCAAGACACAACTATCACTGCCATAACACACACCAGAGTCACAAGGGATTTCATATACTACTAAAGGCAACGAGTCGGATTTAAGGAATGACACCAAGGGTAGGAACACGACTCGTGAATGAATTCATAGTTGTCGCTAAAATTTAAAATCGTAAATGAAAACTCCCAAGTGAGAATTTTCAAAACCCTTATTGTGCCAACTCACGAAACTCTACTAGCTCCGAAATTTCTTAAAGATCACATTCAGAAAAATTTTGACGCGCTAGCACAGACTTCAAGGCATCAGAGGTTTTAAAACATTTTTAAAACAAAAGTTCGAGGAACGATTGCTCTGATACCACTGTTGTAGCACCCCGGGAGGGAAAACTACAGTAGCCACGAATTTAAGCCAATAAGAAGCCAACACGTCCGAAGGACGTGCCAACAACCTATTAACCTAAAGTCGTAGGCTTTTTAGTAAGTAAAATAAAATTTAAACTTTAATACTTTTAGTGGCACCACATGGAATTCTTAAAACATTCATAAGAGTTTATTTAATTTCGCGGAAGGTGGTCAAAATTAAAGGGGACAATTTAAAACTTTAGCGACAACAATAGAAATCTAAAACATGGTTAACAAATCGGGGTGACACCTTTACTGTTTATGTAGAAGGCTCTGGTAAATGACTCAGGGTAAAACCGAAATAGGGAGTACACTTAGACCAAACATCGAGTAAGGAATGAAGCTCCCCACATACAGCTCTCTTTATCTATCCCATCACAGTACCTGCAAACAATATGTTGTAGGGGTGAGCGTCGTCCTCGCGTGCTCACGTATAGGCCCACCAATGATAGGTTTGAAAACCATAAAATCATATATATATATATATATATATATATTTGAGCTCTTAATAAAATCATTTAGAAAATCCTTGGCACACAAAAACATCATTTCTTATCCTTTAGGAAAACAGTGCAGTATGCTAAAACACGGGGGGCCAGAGCGCTCAAAGAACAATACAGCCTGCAGGGCTTCACGAATCTCTGTGACCGAATCCCGGGTTTGTCTTCACAGCAAACCGGGGCCAACTACCTATGCGCTTGAAAACGCGTAGTAGCAAGAGTGTCCATTTACAGCTAATGCCCAACAAATCACTCATAACAACACACCGCACTTACGTCTAGCTTAACTCTGTGCGAGACGAGCGTAAGCGGGATAATTTAAATAAACAGGGCATTGCCCCTCCGGAGGTTCACGGTCATCGACACCGTGGGAAGCGTAGTCTAAATACTAGGTCCCGCCACTCTCAGGTCACGCACCGGAAATCAGGACAACGGTGCTCAACATATCACATCATCGTATAAAAATCATTTACGTCTAGCCTCGGGTTTTCTTGGCCCAATCATAAATCATTGATCATTTATATAAAGAAAACTTTCCCGAGGCATCGACCATGAGCATACATAAAATCATGCACTTTCTCATACAAATAAAACCACTACCAAGGGGGTTCAGATTCCTTACCTGAAATTGCAGTTCCATACGTACGCTCCAAGCTTCCAGGAGCTGCCTCGGTGAACCGAGGTCACCGCGTAAGCTACCTCGTTCAATAATCACTGCAGAATTAAAGTAGCTTAGCAACCAAGAAACAATAACAGTCAATAGACCTCAGCATTCCTAGTTTGACCCGGAATGACCACATTGACTAAGTTGACCAACCAATTCCCTTTTATGACACTTTAACCTTTTTAACTTGCTTTTCCGGTTATCGACTCTTAACTCAATTTACCGGAAGTCTGACTTAGCTTCCGAACTTCCCTTTACCACTTTATGACGTTAGGGTGTCACATGATAATTCGTTGAATTACTATGGACACCCAACGTGTCACACTAATCAAATCTTTAACCTTGAGTCGATTTACCGATTTACGTGAAATACCAACTTTACTTAACATGGTCAACTTACATTTTCCAGAATTTCCAGTTATCATTTTCCGATAACAATTCAATACTTTACCGTTTTAACCAAAAAGTGTCAAACTTCGTTGAACTTCAATTCCTTAACCATTTTTCTGAAAATGTAACTTTTTCCAAAATGGAAACTTTCCTTTGATGTAAACTTTTCCAAAATGGAAAGTTTCCCAAATTACCAGGTTTCCAAACTTGTAAGGTTTCCTAAAATGGAAGGTTCCCAAATACGGTTAGTTTCCGTTTTTATACGTTTCCTTACGTAAATTCCGATTTACGACACTTTAACTCTATTAAATGGAAACAACACATTTGAAGGGATCAAAGGACTACCTCCTCGGCATTTTCTGCCATTTTAACTGCATCGTCGGAATCGTTTCCGGATTCCGGCAACTTGCCGGAATCTCTTGCCGGATTCCGGTCAACTTGCCGGAATTTTGTCAGAGTTTCCCTTGTTTCTTCGCCTCCAAGTTATCGATAACAAGCAGGAAAACAACAACCAAATCAGTAGCAGACCAACAACATCAATTCCAACACAGTAGCAGAATTACACAGTTTCAACACAGTAGCATCACACTCAAACACATGACATTACAAGGATGTATCAAACAACATTTTCAAAAGAACGATGTCAAGGGTCATCCAGAAAGTTAACTACACATACTAACAAGCATCATCATAACTCATCACAACAAGCAGAGTAAAATAAAAGTATCTCTCCTGGATACTACTGATCAATAGCTAACACTCTAGCCTGACCTGGGGTAACCGTCTCTACTGGTTTCCTTGCCTACCATCCTGAGGCTGGTACACTCTCTGACAATGTGTCCAGCCTACCCACATCTATAGCATACGCGAACCTTGGGCCTCGCACACTCTCTAGAAATATGCCTCAACAATCAGTAATTGTGACATCTGAGTGGTGCCAACTGTCTGATAGGTGTAGCTGCCACCGCCACTAGAGCCTGCTGATGAGTCCGTTGCCTCTTCCCATCCCCTCCATGATGACCCTCTGAGTCGTCACTCCTAGCAGTTGCTTTTCCTTTCCCACGAACATCTCTCAAGCTCTCATTCTCCCGCACAATAAAATCCTGCTTGACAACCATGGCACTCTCGACTGCCTCAGCTAAGGTAGCAAATTGATGAGAAGCCACAATAATCTTGAGCTCACGCCTCAAACCTTGAACATACTTTCGAGCCAAGGCTACCGGATCCAACTCCCACGCATAACGATACAATTGAGAGAACCGAGACTCATACACTCTAACACTCATATCACACTGCCGTAGGTCTAAGAACTCAACCTCTAACTATTCCCTGACTGTAGCGGGAAAGTACTTCTCCTGAAAAAGTCGTACAAAGCCCTCCCATGTCAAGGTGGACACGTCTCTAGCTCTCCTCACACTACTCCACAACACAAGGGCCTCATCCTTCAGGAAGAAGGTGGCAATCTGCCTCTTCTCAATCTTGCTACAAAAGACCAACTCAAGGTGAATCTCCATGTCCTCGATCCAGTGATCAGCAGCCAAGCAATTCGTGCCCCCAAAGAAAGCAAGTGCTCTCAACCTAGTCATCTGTGTGACATCCGGGCTAAATGGAGACCATCATCCCTAACATACGGCACCGCTGGCTCCATCTCCAACTCCTCCTGATAGAGCTCATCCTCAGGTCGACCTCTGCCTCTGCCTCTAATCTTGGTTGCTCCTCTGGCCATACCCCAGCCCCTAGCTCTGCCTCCACGAGGATCCATCACCTAAGAAGCAAGTAAGCTTGATCATCACACGTATAAAACTTAACCCAAAGTATAAGTCTAACACACATTTGCATTAATCAAGACACAATTTCAGTTGATGGACAAAAGTTTCAATGTCTCTCTACCAGAGTAAATCATTACTCTCATAGCCTATCTTAAGACGACACCTATCCTATTTACATAACCAATGACATATCAATACCGAAATGAATGGTGATCCGCTACAATCGAACCATCAATCCAAGGCACTGATTATCCCCAACTATGTAAACCTAAGCTCTATACCAACTGTCACGATCCGAATTTTAGAATAACCAAAATCCTGAAACTCGAGACATGATAACTTTACCAACATTCTATAACCCAATAAAGTCGTGTTCCAAGAAACTTACTACCAATTAACGACCGCTACAAGCAGGGTTCCAATACCGAGAAGTAAGCTCCTAAGCCTCCGTTACAGTAGTGGTATCAGAGCAATCGTTCCTCAGACTTTTGTTTTTAAAATGTTTTAAAACCTCTGATGCCTTGAAGTCTGTGCTAGCACATCAAAATTTTTCTGAAATTGATCTTTAAGAAATTTTGGAGCTAGTAGAGTTTTGTGATTTGGCATAAAAAGGGTTTTGAAAATTCTCACTTGGGATTTTTATTTACGATTTTAAATTTTAGCGACAACTTTAAATTCATTCACGAGTCGTGTTCCTATCCTTGGTGTCATCTCTTAAATCCGACTCATTACCTTCTAAAAGTGTTGACTCTGGTTTGTGTTATGGCAGTGACTGTTACACCTTGAGCTAAAAAGCCTTGTTGTCACCTTGATTCTATTATTGTGTTATGTCCTGTCTGAGTATGTTGACCATTGTTTTGTCTTGAGTACCTCGATAACTACAGAAGAATTTCTTGTGCTTCTGTTAAGTCCAAACCTACTTGATAATGAGGTCATTGTTTCATAGAGTATTTTCCCACTTAGCTCTCTCACAGTACACGGGCCGCGACATATGATAAGAGTGGCAGTAGATTGAGACTACAGATTTTGAGCTCTGAAAACTTGGCATACTTGAGGATTATGAATGTGAAAACGTCTTGTTTTGGATTGATGATGATATGGAGGAAAAACTTGTGCATGTGTATGGATGATGGATATTGTTTATGCTATGAGATTGCATGTAGGGCCACAGCATGTTATTGGAGCCGCAGGGTATGAGATTTGGTGTACATGAGCATGGTATCTGGATTGTGTTATTGGACCCTCCTTGGTGAGATAGTGAGATGGAGATGAGGTCCTTGAGTTTAAGATTCAGACTGAGGATCCCGTAGTGGTAGATCTTGGAGTTTGCGATTGAGATCGAGGATCCTGTGGTGGTAGATCCTTGAGTCTGAGATTGTGATTGAGGATCTCGTAGTGGTAGATCCCGTAGTGGTAGATGACAAGTGCGTTTTACGCTATGTTTTTAATATGTTTTTACCCTTATTTGTACCTCGTTTATTCCTTAGTAATGTTGTTTTTACTTATTTTGAGTCAAAAAGGGTTTTTCTGTAGAGTAATGGTTAATATGTGTCTTTATACAGAAATTTGTGCTTAAGTATTGTAAAACCGATTTTGGATAAGACTTGGTTATTTCTCTTATGATTCACCGTACCTTTACATTGTCATTTTTGATAAATTTGGTTTAATGTGTAGATGACATGTAAATGAGCATATGTGAACAAGAATCATGAAGATTGGATTCATGGAAGACAACAAGAGAGGCCATGGAAAAGAAGAAACTCCGAAACATAAGATTTTGATCCGAGCAGAAATTTCCAGAAACCATAACTCAACTTCAAAGATTTCCTAAGGAGGAACCAGGGAACGTGCCATATATGGATGGAAAGCTGTAGATGTCTAGTTTCTAAATCTTTTGGAATCGCAGCAATCCGAGTTCTGAGGAAGAAGTTATGCCGGAAACAATGGCCAGAGGTCAGTCTCGCGAGCAAAATCTCTCGCGAGCAAAATCTCTCCCGCGAGCAAAATCTCTCGCGAGTAAAATCTCTTCCGCGAGCAGAAACCCTACATCAACTTCGGAAAATCATATCTAAAGATCCATGAGGAATCTGAGGACGAGCCATATATCATTGGAAAGCTACGGAAGTCTAGTTTTCAGATCTTCTTGAATCGCAGCATTTGGAGTTCAGATGAAAGAGTTATGATCAAAACAATGGACTGAGGTCAAGCTGCAAAACTGGGCAGTTTCTGCTTAAGTTGACACACGAGTTTGGGAGGATGTTTCTTCACCAAAATTCTTCCCAAGCATGTCAAAGGACTTAAGAAGAGCTTAATGAAGTCATGGGAAGCTGTATTGAAGAAGGAGATTCGAAGAAGTCATCATGGCAGCCGAAACAACTAAGTATGGAGCTTTTCCGGTCAAACCGGGAAAGTCTGTCCTTGCCGAGTTTGCCAATGATTTCGGCTGCCTATGAGCCCAAGAACTTGTGTATGAGGCCTACATTGATCTAATAACATGTAGAGGAGTCCAAGAAATTAGAAATCCAAGGTCTAAGTCAAAATCCTTGTCAAGAAAGAAAGGAGGAAACCAAATCCAAGAAGGATTCCAAGTCCAACAAAGGTTGTGTCTCCTTGAAGCTCCCGAATTCTCTAGGGTTTTGTTCGAAATTTTCTGTATAAATAGACATATATAGCTCTTAGTTTAGTGTCTTTCAATTGCTCTAAGCCTTAGTATAGCCTTACTCTACCCAAAAACCCTTTAACGCTGAAAACAACACAAGCTGCCGCCGCCGCCCAACTTCATCCAATTCGACTGCCATCTTTCCGCCGAATCTCCCTTCATCTTTGCCGAACCTTATAGGTAGGTTAAGCATGAAATTCTTCATGGTTTTGTGTAATAGTTTTCTGTGTAAAACAGTTCTTTATGATATATATACGGTTTGGTTTTTGGTTTTGCATAATAAACATGTTTATGAACTCTTCTTGGTGATTTGCATATGAATATGTTTGTTGTGTAACGATTTAGATTGCATGTTAGGATTTTGATTTAGTTTAAGTTGTTTATGTTTGTGTTTAGTAGTTGTCGAATTGATTTATTGCTTACCTGATCACGTAATCGAACCTGAAGATAGTCTAGAGCTCAGATGTTTCTAAGGGGAGAGTTTAATCTGCCGTAGTATTCTAGGTTGAGTTCACCGGGTCGGGCTCTCAATTTTAGTTGCTGCATAGGGTTGCTAGGGTAAGTGATTTACATGCTAATAGGATGAGTGACGTCATGCCTAGGATCATGTCTCCAACGACTCGTGTACGGTAAGTGTATTTTATGTTAATGTGATGCGTGTCGTAAGCATTAAACAAGATGACACATAAACTTAGGATGATGTGTGTCGTAAGTTCTAAGTTACATGAGAAGTCATAAAAAGTTGGAATTAATTTGCATCTATGATAACATAAACGTAATAACTTGATCTTTCATAAAACTTATATGTTCTTTAATCGGTGTTTGCTATATCTTGTGCTTGAGTATTGATTGACCAATGTATGTAAATATTTTGCTTCTTTTCTTTATATGTTTCGAACCACCCTATAAATCCCCCATAATATTTTGTATATATGTTTATACTTGTATAGTTGTGACAGAATTGTACTTGTATGTTTATATTATATGTGTGAATATTTCTAACGTCTTCATTTTGCAGAATATAAGTCCTTCCCTAGTGTCCCCGGCTAGAACGATACCCTACTTACTAATACTACACGATAGGGTTTTTTAAAATTGCAGGTTGTTGACAAACGGCCATGTCAGTTTTTGGCGCCGCTGCCGGGGAATGCTAAAAAAGGATTTTTGTTTTGTATATGTATATGTTTGTGAATTAACCTTACTTTTATGACTAACGATTCTTTTTTTTTCTCTTATATATATGCCGATTTTGTGTATGATATGTCTTTATCAAAATGTTTTGTTACATGTGTATTCTTGCCGATAATTTAGTAAATATTTAGGAAAAATTGAAGTTATGGTTTTTATATGTTATGATGTTTTGTGATTTCTAAAGTAAAACATGTCAGGTGGAGCCACTTTTGTTAATCTTAGCCTAAACCCTTCATGTTATTTGCCGATTTCATGAGGTTGAGGGCGGCTTTGATTAACATAAGATGACTGATCTAGGGATCCGAGTTTGTTCCTAGCTGAGTAAGGGGCCGTTCTGTCATAGATATGGAATTCAGGTTTGTTCAATTGGATCTCAAGATCATGACTGACCACTCTTCTCGGTGAAGGGGTCGACAGGGGTCCGCCTCCTTGATCACAAACGAGTCCTGCCTGGTTCTTGTAGGGGGTTCGCCCCCGTGACATTGACACTTGCCTTCTGAAACCACGGAATCCACTCGACCTAGTCAAAAGCTCGGGCCGTAGCATCACCTTGCTTTAGATTTCAAAAAGCAACTTGGCATATAGGCATTATAACTTCAATGTCGAAATTGGTCTTGATTTTCATGGTATATCGGACGAAGCAAAACACTACCTTGAGCTGTACAAGCTCATTGCACAGTGGTCTTCCCTGCTCCACGTACCGTGAAAGTTAAGAGTAATAAAATCAACTAGCAACTTTATTAGGTTGCCGACATTTTGTGCTTAAATGTTAAAAAAATTTCGAAACTTGGCCACTTTTTGCCGAGCTCTTCATACATGCCTTGTTTCGAAATTCCTTATGACTTACTAACTTGGTCTTGGCCAATTGTGCCATCCTGTTTTGTAGGTGAATGAGCGGTTCTGACACTTGGACAAGAGACATCAACAACCGACTTGTACATGTCCGAGAGGAGCTTGCCATCAACATACCATCAACATCTCATCACTCAACATCGAATTCATCACCACCACACTCGCCATTTGAATTGAGAATGACTTCACTCAGGGAAGAAAACGGCCAAGTTAATGGAACAGGGGTCAGGCCAGCAAATGTCACTTATCCTGCTGTGGAAACAGGGAAAACGGCTGACTTCGAACTCAGAGGTGGTTTCTTCCACCAACTGCCGAAATTTCATGGACTGAGTGGAGAGGATCCGAACCGACACTTGCAACAGTTTGAATATTGTTGTGACATTATGTGCCCTAGAGGAGCTGATATGCAACTTGTCAAAATGAAAGCATTTCCGTTTTCATTAGAGGATAAAGCTAGGGAATGGTTCTTTCAGTGCCAGCTGGACGAATTGTGTCATGGGCCACTATGATGAAAGAGTTTCTCCTCAAGTACTTTCCTTAGTCAAGGGTGACGCAAATCAGAAAGGAGATAACTTCTATCAAGCAAGACATTGATGAGTCTTTCGAAGTGTATTATGAGAGATATAAGGCATTGGTTGCTTCGTGTCCAAACCATGGGATACGTGAGGAACTTTTGCTACAGTACTTTTATGAGGGACTTCGCCCTATGGAAAGACAGTTTTTAGATTCAGCAGCTGGAGGTTCTTTGATGGAGAAAAGTAGAGAAGAGGCCAGTAACTTGTTGGAAATGCGAGCTACAAACAATCAGCAATTTGGTTCGTTTTCATCAAGGCGTGTGAATGAGACAAACATTCATGGGGAGTCTAGTACCATTGCCGAGCTAAAAGATGACTTGAGTAAGTTGACTCTCATGGTTTCGAACCTAGCCAAGAATAGAGGGATACAAGTCTGTGGAGTGTGTAGCATGGAAGGACATACATCCGATCAGTGCACTCAAGTAAATCCGAACTTTGAGGATGTCAATGCGTCGGTTTTCAAGGACAATTCGGCAACTTCCAAGGTCAAGGGGCTCAAACACGTTTTCAGAATTTCAATCCAAGGGCCAACGATCCGAACTTTCGTTGGAACAACAATAGTAACGTGCTGAATCCACAGCCAAATGCACAAGGGCAGCAACCAAGTACTTACATGGCACGGCCTCAAGGTAATTTCATGCCAAGGCCATACCAACCCTACCAACAAGGAGGACAGCCGAGTGGTGGAAACAACTACGATGAAATCTTCAAGAACATTGCCACCTCGACACAATCTTTGTTGGCCACAACTCAAACCAACACCAAGGACATTGCCTTGATGTCGAAAGACATTATGGAATTAAAGAATCAAATGGGACAAGTTGTGGACTTCATGGGAAAATTCAATGAACAAGGGGGGTTGCCAGGAGGTGTCATCAAGAATCCCAAGAACGAGCAAGCACAAGTTGTTGTCACAAGAAGTGGGAAAACCTTGTTGTCGCCACCTTCAAAGCCTTAAACCACAAAAGGACTTGGAGTGTTGGACATGAGTGATGAAGAAGGAGATGCCGAGCCTATAAATGCCGAGCATGGGATGAATGCCGAGCACAATGCCAATACCGAAACACATGGACAAGATCAAGGAAAAACCGTGCGAAACAAAGAAGCTGAGCCAAGCAAGGCAGACTTGGAAGCAATGAAAAAGAGGGATCTTGGAAAAGATCCAGCAACTTCAACGAAGGAAGGTATGATTTCGAACCCTAGTGATTTAGTTAATACTAACCAATCTTCTTCTCTACCTTTTCCTTCTAGGTTCACTAAGAGCAAAAAGGATAAATCTGACGAAGAAGTGTTGGATGTTTTTCGAAAAGTGAACGTCAATCTACCCTTGTTGGAGTGCATTCGACAAATCCCAAAGTATGCTAAGTTCTTGAAGGAGCTTTGCACATCAAGGAGACACACAAGGGAGACACAAGTTGTCAAGATGAGTGAGACGGTTTCTGCCATTCTCCAAAGAAAAATGCCGCCCAAGATGAAGGATCCAGGGAGTTTTTCTATCCCTTGTGTTATTGGTTCTACTGGTTTTGAGAATGTCATGCTAGATTTAGGAGCTTCAATTAATGTTATGTCACTTAATCTTTATAAGTCCCTAGACCTAGGACCTCTCAAAACTGATAATGTTGTGATCCAATTGGCGGATCATTCTAACAAGTACCCTGAGGGGTATGTTAAAGATGTTCTTGTGCAGGTCAATCATCTGATATTTCCTGCGGACTTTTATGTGCTAGAAATGGAGGAGTCATCTACAAACTCGACACAGTTATTGTTGGGAAGACCCTTCATGCGAACAGCAAGAACACACATCGATGTTGCAGGAGGAAATTTGACAATGGAGTTCGATGGTGAGGTGATTAAATTCAACATTTTTGACGCCATGAAACACCCTAGTGCCGAACTCAACAATGGAGGAAGTAACAATGTCGAAACTTATGGGGAAGAATTCGGCAGTGAATGGAGGTATGGTGGTGTTGCACCGTGTGCAATGACTACCCACCAAGCATAGCAATTAGCCATCGAGCAAGGGGCCGGATTTGACAAGTTTGGAGAACGGGATGAGGAGGCTTTGAAAAATTTAGAGCCGTCCATACTTGAAGTTGTGAAGGAGCTTGAGTCACAACCAATCTATGAAAGGTATTCTCCTTTGCCAATTCCAATTTCTACTAATAAGTTGTTACCATCTGTGAAACAGGCCCCTAAGTTGGAGCTCAAAGCTCTTCCCCCACATTTGAAGTACGTTTTTCTTGGAGACGATGACACTCTACCAGTTATTGTGTCATCAACGTTGACGAAGCAACAAGAAGACAAGCTAATTGCAGTTTTGAAAAGGAACACAGCTGCCATCGGTTGGACTTTGGCAGACATCAAGGGAATCAGCCCGACTAAATGTGTTCATTGAATTCTGCTTGAGGATGGCGCCAAGCCTACAAGGGAGGCTCAAAGACGTTTGCATCCACCAATGATGAAGGTTGTAAAGGACGAGGTGATCAAATTATTAGATTGTGGTGTCATATACCCAATCTCGGATAGTCAGTGGATATCACCAGTTCAAGTTGTGCCAAAGAAGAGTGGAGTGACGGTGGTAGAAAATGACAAGAACGAATTAGTGCCACAACGTTTGGTAACGGGACATCGCATGTGCATCGATTATAGAAGACTTAACGCAACAACACGCAAGGATCACATGCCATTGCCTTTCATGGACCAAATGTTAGAGAGACTTGCCGGTCATGAGTTCTACTGCTTCTTAGATGGCTACAGCGGTTACAACCAGATCATGATACATCCGGACGATCAAGAAAAGACAACGTTTACATGTCCTTTTGGTACGTTTGCTTACCGTCGTATGCCTTTTGGATTATGCAACGCCCCAGGTACGTTTCAACGTTGTATGTATAATATTTTCTCTGATTACATCGAAAATATCATTGAAGTGTTCATGGATGATTTTAGTGTTTATGGCAAAGATTTCGATGCATGTCTTGAGAATTTAGAAAAGATTTTAAACCGGTGTGTTGAAACTAACCTTGTACTCAATTGGGAAAAATGTCATTTTATGGTAAATCAAGGTATAGTTTTAGGCCATATTGTTTCTGCTAAGGGAATAGAAGTTGATAAAGCTAAGATTGATATTATGCATCACTTACCCTCACCTGCAACGGTGAGAGAGGTTCGTTCTTTTCTTGGCCATGCAGGTTTTTATAGGAGGTTCATCAAGGACTTTTCTTTGGTGGCAAAACCACTTACTTCCTTGTTGCAGAAAGATGTGCCATTTTCATGGTCTCAAGAGTGTGAGGATGCGTTCGTGCACTTGAAGAATTTGCTGACTTCTGCACCAATAATGACGCCACCAGACTGGAATTTGCCATTTGAGTTGATGTGTGACGCTTCGGACTATGCCATAAGAGCTGTGCTCGGCCAACGCAAGGACAAGAAGCCATGCGTCATTTACTATGCATCACAGACACTCAACGATGCACAGCTCAATTATACCACAACTGAAAAAGAACTCTTAGCTGTTATTTTTGCTTTAGAAAAATTTCGATCTTATCTTTTGAATTCTAAAGTTGTTGTTTATTCTGATCATGCAGCTTTGAGATATTTAATGACAAAGAAGGATGCTAAGCCAAGGCTCATTCGATGGATCTTGCTACTCCAGGAGTTCGACATTGAGATAAAGGATAAGAAAGGATGCGAGAATGTTGTAGCAGACCATCTTAGCCGAATTATGCATGAGGAGGATGCCATTCCTATGTCCGAATCGTTCCCGGATGAACAACTATTTCGAATGGAAGTTAAGGAACCATGGTATGCCGATTTGGTGAACTACATTGTGACAAGGAATTTTCCTTCATCTATGCCGAACCATACAAGGATCAAAATCAAGAAGGAAGCTCGACATTACTTATGGGATGCGCCATATTTGTGGAGGCAATGTGGGGACCAAGTCATTCGACGTTGTGTGCCAGAAGAAGAGCATCAATCCATCTTGAATTTTTGCCATAAGGAGGCATGTGGAGGACATTTTGGACCAAAGAAGACTGCTAGAAAGGTGTTGGAAGCCGGTTTCTATTGGCCAACGTTATTCAAAGACGCTTATACAACATGTGCTTCATGCGATCGTTGCCAAAGAACAGGTAATTTAGGTAAGAGAGATCAAATGCCCTTAACCCCTATTATGGTTGTCGAAATTTTTGATGTTTGGGGCATTGATTTCATGGGTCCTTTTCCTTCATCTAAAGGTTTTCTTTATATTTTATTGGCGGTTGATTATGTGTCGAAATGGGTGGAACCAAAAGCCACCAGGACTAATGATTCTAAAGTTGTTGCAGAGTTTGTCAAAACTAACATTTTTGCTAGGTATGGAACTCCACGAGTTTTGATAAGTGATGGTGGATCACACTTTTGCAACCGAACTATTGAGGCCTTGCTCAAGAAATATGGAGTCACCCACAAAGTATCAACGCCATATCATCCTCAAACAAGTGGCATGGCCGAAACATCCAATAGAGAAATTAAGCAGATTTTGGAGAAGAATGTAGGACCAACAAGGAAAGATTGGAGTGATCGATTAGATGATGCACTGTGGGCCTACAGGACTGCGTTCAAGACGCCAATAGGGATGTCACCATTTAGACTTGTTTATGGCAAGGCATGTCATCTTCCAGTGGAGTTGGAGCACAAAGCATGGTGGGCAGTTAAGAAATTCAATATGGCCAAGGACGAGGCTGGATTACATAGGAAGTTACAAATCTGTGAGCTTGAAGAAATCAGAAACGACGCCTATGAATCTGCCATGACATACAAAGCAAAAACGAAAGCGTATCATGACAACATGATAAGGGGAAAGACATTCGAAATAGGACAGCAAGTCCTGTTGTTCAACTCACGACTTAGACTCTTTCCAGGTAAGCTTCGTTCACGTTGGGAAGGTCCATTTGTTATCACTAATGTATTGCCTTATGGTACAGTGGAAATTCAAAGCACAACCTCAGAAAATAGGTTTAAGGTAAACGGTCATCGACTTAAGCTTTATTATCCTATATTCCCTAAATGTGACGTCAACATCCAATCATTTGAGGAGCCATCGCCAAAGTGTCCAAAGTGACGCCATAAAAAGCAAGAAGAGAAGAGTCTAGGCTGATAGACTATAAACATTAAGCGCTGCATGAGAGGCAACTCATTTCAACCGTAGCTGTGGAGGAGCCATCAACGAGAGTTTGCATTTATCTAATCCCTTCACCTTTATGGTTGAATTATTTTGTTATTTTGGTTTATTATGTGACTTAGACACATGCTTAGGAAATTATGACATTATTTTGGTTTTACATTGAGGACAATGTAATTTTCTAAGTATGGGGTAGAGGTTACATAGTAACATATTGTTATTTTTATGATTTTCAATTTATGTCGAAATTTTCTTCCAACTTTTAATATTTTCCGTAATTTTTATAAAAAAAAAAATTAAAAAAAAATGTTTCGAAATTTAATTTTTGTTTTTGTTTTTAAAAATGTTTTATTTTGTTTTTGAGTCTTAGGATATACCCTTAAAAGTCTATGATGAACTATATCTTTGAATGCATGATTGACGGTTTAACATTTATCTTAAGAAATTGCGAGTTTCATGGATATTGTGAATTAGTATGAATATTTGAGACTTGATTGATAATGAAGTATGCATGTTTGATTAGATTGTTCCAACATAACCTATGTGAGCTTTTGAGCCTAAAAACTTTCTTTCATGAGTGATGTGCCGATTTTGTCTAAATTGTTTCGAAAATTTCACTACTTTTTCACTATCTTTCGAAATCTCATCATTTTTTGCATATTCAATCACTATGTGCTATAGTTTTTAATGGACTCTAGAATTTACTAGAAATTGCTTATGTGATTGTCGAAACTTTATAATCATAACATGCCTTGATTTTGAATATGATTGAATTTTATCTCATTAGGATCACCACCATAGCCAAACAAAGCATATGCCTATTTTGTGCCCGTCGTGGGACTCCTTAGTTTTAACCCCTTTGAGCCTACATTGAGCCTTTTATTTCATCACCTATAAACAGAATTCCTTTGCTTAGAATAGCTAAACCTTTACCTTGTTATCAAGACTTGGCAATGTACTTCTGATGGAGCTGTATTGCGTGATGCTGTGAAACAAGTGTGGGGTGAACAATGTAATAAAGAGCAAGTGTGGGGTAAAACACCATATGATTATAAATATATGTGCCATGTAAGAACAAAGAGAAAGAAATATGTCCGAAACAAAAGAAAAAAAATTCGGATAGAATTAAAGTTCAAGGCACAAATTCTTTCATGGTGTGTTGTAATGTTTTGTGAATCTGGAGTTAGTGATTATTTGAAGGTCTAAAAGTGTTTATATGACCTTTGTCCTGTTCACAATATGGAGAGAAGTCAAGATTGACGTATGGGTCCAACATGAAGAAATTCGACCCTTGAAGTGAAGACATGAGGAGGAGCGAAATTTGCTAAAGTCTTGGTGATTTCTTATAGCACCACTTATCTAAAAATTCCTACCTTATGAAACCAAGCCCCATTACAACCATATTATTGAGATTAATTCATGATTCTTAAGATAGCTAAATTTGATTTGTGGAGATTTTCTCATGAGTCAAGCATATGGTTTTGGTCCATTATTGCGCATAGTTGTTATATGAGGTTTTTCCAGGAAATTTTATTCACAAAAAGCTTTTATTTGTTGAAATATGCAAGTTATTTGTTATCTTATCATCTTTTCTCTTGCATATACTATTGAGTGAATACCATGGATGAGTGAAAAGAAGAGAGCATGCCATTGTGAGGTGGAACGGTTATCATACATGTTTGTGCTATATGATCTCATATCTTACTTGTTCATGCTATGATACATGCTTATGAAGCTTTGCAATTACACTTTTCATTCAAATGTTCAAACTTGAAAGTTATGCAGGCTAAAGATCCTGAGACAATCTTTCTAAGGGTATTAGAAGTTTTTAAGTCATTTGGTTTTGTTTTTGTTTTAGAGTCAGTTTGCTAAGGGACTAGCAAAAGGTAAGTGTGGGGTAGTTTGACAAGTGCGTTTTACGCTATGTTTTTAATATGTTTTTACCCTTATTTGTACCTCGTTTATTCCTTAGTAATGTTGTTTTTACTTATTTTGAGTCAAAAAGTGTTTTTTTTGTAGTGTAATGGTTAATATGTGTCTTTATACAGAAATTTGTGCTTAAGTATTGTAAAACCGATTTTGGATAAGACTTGGTTATTTCTCTTATGATTCACCGTACCTTTACATTGTCATTTTTGATAAATTTGGTTTAATGTGTAGATGACATGTAAATGAGCATATGTGAACAAGAATCATGAAGATTGGATTCATGGAAGACAACAAGAGAGGCCATGGAAAAGAAGAAACTCCGAAACATAAGATTTTGATCCGAGCAAAATTTCTAGAAACAATAACTCAACTTCAAAGAATTCCTGAGGACGATCCAGGAGGAACCAGGGAACGTGCCATATATGGATGGAAAGCTGTGGATGTCTAGTTTCTAAATCTTTTGGAATCGCAGCAATCCGAGTTCTGAGGAAGAAGTTATGCCGGAAACAATGGCCAGAGGTCAGTCTCGCGAGTAAAATCTCTCGCGAGCAAAATCTCTCCCGCGAGCAAAATCTCTCGCGAGTACAATCTCTTCCGCGAGCAGAAACCCTACATCAACTTCGGAAAATCATATCTAAAGATTCAGGAGGAATCTGAGGACGAGCCATATATCATTGGAAAGCTACGGAAGTCTAGTTTTCAGATCTTCTTGAATCGCAGCATTTGGAGTTTAGATGAAGGAGTTATGATCAAAACAATGGACGGAGGTCAAGCTGCAAAACTGGGCAGTTTCTGCCTAAGTTGTCACACGAGTTTGGGAGGATGTTTCTTCACCAAAATTCTTCCCAAGCATGTCAAAGGACTTAAGAAGAGCTTAATGAAGTCATGGGAAGCTGCATTGAAGAAGGAGATTCGAAGAAGTCATCATGGCAGCCGAAACAACTAAGTATGGAGCTTTTCCGGTCAAACCGAGAAAGTCTGTCCTTGCCGAGTTTGCCAATGATTTCGGCTGCCTATGAGCCCAAGAACTTGTGTATGAGGCCTACATTGATCCAATAACATGTAGAGGAGTCCAAGAAATCAGAAATCCAAGGTCCAAGTCGAAATCCTTGTCAAGAAAGAAAGGAGGAAACCAAATCCAAGAAGGATTCCAAGTCCAACAAAGGTTGTGTCTCCTTGATGCTCCCGAATTCTCTAGGGTTTTGTTCGAAATTTTCTGTATAAATAGACATATATAGCTCTTAGTTTAGTGTCTTTCAATTGCTCTAAGCCTTAGTATAGCCTTACTCTACCCAAAAACCCTTTAACGCAGAAAACAACACAAGCTGCCGCCGCCGCCCAACTTCATCCTATTCGACTGCCATCTTTCCGCCGAATCTCCCTTCATCTTTGCCGAACCTTATAGGTAGGTTAAGCATGAAATTCTTCATGGTTTTGTGTAATAGTTTTCTGTGTAAAACAGTTCTTTATGATATATATACGGTTTGGTTTTGCATAATAAACATGTTTATGAACTCTTCTTGGTGATTTGCATATGAATATGTTTGTTTTGTAACGATTTAGATTGCATGTTAGGATTTTGATTTAGTTTAAGTTGTTTATGTTTGTGTTTAGTAGTTGTCGAATTGATTTATTGCTTACCTGATCACGTAATCGAACCTGAAGATAGTCTAGAGCTCAGATGTTTCTAAGGGGGGAGTTTAATCTGCCGTAGTATTCTAGGTTGAGTTCACCGGGTCGGGCTCTCAATTTTAGTTGCTGCATAGGGTTGCTAGTGTAAGTGATTTACATGCTAATAGGATGAGTGACGTCATGCCTAGGATCATGTCTCCAACGACTCGTGAACAGTAAGTGTATTTTGTGTTAATGTGATGCGTGTCGTAAGCATTAAACAAGATGACACATAAACTTAGGATGATGCGTGTCGTAAGTTCTAAGTTACATGAGAAGTCATAAAAAGTTGGAATTAATTTGCATCTATGATAACATAAACGTAATAACTTGATCTTTCATAAAACTTATATGTTCTTTAATCGGTGTTTGCTATATCTTGTGCTTGAGTATTGATTGACCAATGTATGTAAATATTTTGCTTCTTTTCTTTATATGTTTCAAACCACCCTATAAATCCCCCATAATATTTTGTATATATGTTTATACTTGTATAGTTGTGACAGAATTGTACTTGTATGTTTATATTATATGTGTGAATATTTCTAACGTCTTCATTTTGCAGAATATAAGTCCTTCCCTAGTGTCCCCGGCTAGAACGATACCCTACTTACTAATACTACACGATAGGGTTTTTTAAAATTGCACAGGTCATACTTTTGGCCACGTCAGTAGATCCCTGAGTTTGAAATTGAGATTGAGGATCCCATAGTGGTAGATCCTGGAGTTTGAAAAGAGATTGCAGATCCCGTAATGGAAAATCCTGTAAAGAAAGTTATGATTGAAAAGAGATGTTATTGTTGGTGAAACCCAAGGTGGTTTCCCAGATCTTATTGGAGTTAGGTGACTCCGTTGTTTGTACCTAGTCTTTGAGATAGAGTTTGCATTTGTCGTACGTGCTTGGTTGAGTATTAACATGAATTACGACGAATCAGTGGTGTCTCTCCCTAGTGTGGGAAGTTGTGATGTAGCGTTGAGGTGATTGGCATTATCCTCCGCAATGTGAAAGAGACAATCGAGGAAGTGGATTCAGCGATGAGTATCGTATCCTTCCTAGTGCATTATAAAAGCTTGGCGTCGAAGTTTGTGGTTACTCCGACGCGTGGTGAAGCTTTGGAAAATGTATTGACCTTTTAAGGTCCTGAATTAAGAGTATGTGATGTGAACATGATAATATGAATATGTGAGGCCTTACCCTCCACTTTGTATGTTGGATGAGGTAAGAGTGGTCTCAAGATGTTGCAAGTGTTGGGAGCAGACAACTTAAGACCTGTAATTCATTCCTGTTTTCTTGTAAGTACTTTGCGACTTGGTTTTGTACTTGTTCACATACTCTTATGACTTTGTGGTTCGTCAAGACATCAATCTGTAAATGATTTTCCATGGCTGAGGAAACTTAATGTTATTGGAGCCATCTGGAGCATTAAGAATCGGTTCTGACCGAATGAGGTGTCAGGAGATGTTGTACGACCGAATTGTCGAAGATTGGATCGACGAACTCAAGTTTGTGCATCAGTTTGGTTGTTTGCATTTACAGTTTCAATTTTATCAAATTATCCATTGGTGTATTTTGGACATGTCATTTTCTGCTTGAACTCTATGAATGAAATGTCTGAAGTGATGACCTGTCATGACATGACATGCAATTTAAAAAACCCTATCGTGTAGCTTTAGTAAGTAGGGATCGTTCAAGCCGGGGACACTAGGGAAGGATTTATATTCTGCAAAACAAATTGTTAGTACTTTCAAAAGAATATAATATAAACATACAAGTACAATTCTGTCACAACTATACAAGTATAAACATATACACAAAATATTATGGGAGATTTAAAGATGGTTCGAAACATATAAAGAAAATAAAGACACTTATTTACGAAACATGGTCAATCAATACTCAAGCACACAACATAACAAACACCGAAATAAGCATACAACAATTTCACGCAAGATTAAATAGTGATGCTCGCACTATCATATGTTTTAACTGATTTCAACCTCTTATGACTTCTCATGTGTTTTTAGGAACTTCAAATATGCCTGAACCTAAAACATATATGTGTCACCTTGTTTAAACTATCAAATATGCCTAATCTAAACAAGATACACTTACCGTTCTGGAGTCGGTTGAAGACATGATCCTAGGTATGGCGTCACTCATCCTATTCAACATGCAAATCACTCACCCTAGCAACCCTTTGCAGCAACTAGAATCAAACTATCAAATATGCCTAACTTGATCCTAGATTACTACGGCTTATTAAACTCCCCCCTTAGAAACGTCTTGGCCTAGACTATCTTTAGGTTTGATTACATGATCAGGTGATGATTAATCAATTAACACATACTACACACAAGAACATACAGCAACTTAATCTAAATCATGAAACTAAAATATACTTAGAACGTTATACATCACACATGGTTTCAAGAAAATCACAAAGAAGAACTTAAGAACACATGCAACGTATAAAACCGAAAACCATAAAATAATTTATAATAAAACATGATAAAACACAGTAGATTATTACACAAAACCTTGATGAACTTCATACCTAGACTACCTATATAGATCGGCTAGGGTAGAAGGTGAAATCGGCGGCGGATGAAAGCAATTGACGGCGGTTGGTGCGGCGGCGGCAGCTTGTGCAGTTTCTGTGTTTTAGGGTTTTTAGGTAGAGCTTGGCTATACTAAGGCTTAGAGCAATTGAGAGACACGAAATTTGATGTACATAGGTCCTATTTATACAGAAAGTTTAAGGGAAAACCCTAGAGAAATCAGGAGCTTCAAGGAGACACTTTCCTTGTTGAACTTGTAATCCTTTTTGGACTTGGTTTCTTCTTTCTTCTTTGACAAGGATTTCGACTTGGACCTTGGATTTCTGATTTCTTGGACTCCTCTACATGTTATTGGATCCATGTAGGCCTTATACACAAGTTCTTGGGCTCATAGGCAGCCGAAATCATGGACAAACTCGGCAAGGACAGACTTTCCCGGTTTGACCGGAAAAACTCCATACTTGGTTGTTTCGGCTGCCATGATGCATTCTTCGAATCTTCTTCTTTAATGAAGATTCCCATGACTTCATTAAGCTTCTCTTAAGTCCTTTGACATTCTTGGAAAGAATTTTGGTGAAGAAACATCCTCCCTTACTCGTGTGACAACTTAGGCAGAAACTGCCCAGTTTTGCAGCTTGACCTCCGTCCATTGTTTTGATCATAACTCCTTCATCTGAACTCCAAATGCTACAATTCAAGAAGATCTGAAAACTAGACTTCCGTAGCTTTCCAATGATATATGGCTCGTTCTCAGATTCCTCCTGGATATTTAGAAATGATTTTCCGAAGTTGATGTAGGATTTCTGCTCGCGGGAGAGATTTCTGCTCGCGAGTAAGATTTTATTCGCGGGAGAGTTTCATTCGCGAGAGAGTTTCATTCGCGAGACTGACCTCCGGCCATTTTTTCCGGCATAACTTCTTCCTCAGAACTCGGATTGCTGCGATTCCAAAAGATTTAGAAACTAGACATCCACAGCTTTCCATCCATATATGGCACGTTCCCTAGTTCCTCTTGGATCGTCTTAGGGAAATCTTTGAAGTTGAGTTATGGTTTCTGGAAATTCCTGCTCGAATCAAAATCTTATGTTTCGGAGTGTCTTCTTTTCCATGGCCTCTCTTGTTGTCCTCCGTGAATCCAATCTTCATGATTCTTGTTCTCATATGTTCATTTACATGTCATCTACACATTAAACCAAATTCATCAAAAAATGACAATGTAAAGGTACGGTGAATCATAAGAGAAATAACCAAGTCTTATCCAAAATCAGTTTTACAACACTTAAGCACAAATTTCTGTATAAATACATGTTTTAGGCATTGCTCTACAGAAAAACCCTTTTGACTCAATATAAGTAAAAACAACATTACTAAGGAATAAACAAGGTACAAATGAGGGTAAAAACACATTAAAAACATAGCGTAAAACGCACTTATCAAACTACCCCACACTTACCCTTTGCTAGTCCCTTAGCAAACTGACTCTAAAACAAAAACAAAACGACTCAAAAACTTCTAATACTTAAACAACTAATACCCTTAAATGATTTGTCTCAGATTCTTTAGCATGCATAACTTTCAAGTTTGAACATTTGAATGAAAAGTGTAATTGCAAAGCTTCATAAGCATGTATCATAGCATGAACAAGTAAGATATGAGATCATATAGCACAAACATGTATGATAACCGTTCCACCTCACAATGGCATGCTCTCTTCTTTTCACTCATCCATGGTATTCACTCAATAGTATATGCAAGAGAAAAAATGATAAGATAACAAATAACTTGCATATTTCAACAAATGAAAGCTCTTTGTGAATAGAAATTCATGGAAAAACCTCATATAACAACTATGTGCAATAATGGACCAAAACCATATGCTTGACTCATGAGAAAATCTCCACAAATCAAATTTAGCTATCTTAAGAATCATGAATTAATCTCAATAATGTGGTTGTAATGGGGCTTGGTTTCATAAGGTAGGAATATTTAGGGTAAGTGGTACTTTAAGTAATCACCAAGACTTTAGCAAATCTCGCTCCTCCTCATGTATTCGCTTCAAGGGTCGAATTTTTTCATGTTGGACCCATACGTCAATCTTGACTTCTCCCCATATTGTGAACAGGACAAAGGTCATATAAACACTTTTAGACCTTCAAATAATCACTAACTCCAAATTCACAAACTTTACAAAACACCAAAACTTTGTGCCTTTTACTTTTGATCCGAAACTCTTTTATTTTCTGATTTCTTCTTTCTTTTTTTTTCTTTTCTTTTTTCGGAAAATTTTTTCATAAAATTTTTTTTCGGATATACATATTTCGGCACATATACAATACAAAACATTGGTGTTTAACCCCACACTTGCTCTTTATTACCTTGTTCACCCCACACTTGCTTCACAGCATCACGCAATACAGCTCCATTAGAAGTACTTTGCCAAGTCTTGATAACAAGGTAAAGGTTTAGCTATTCTAAGCAAAGGAATTCTGTTTAAAGGTGATGAAATAAAAGGCTCAATAAAAGCTCAAAGGGGTTAACTAAGGAGTCCCACGACGGGCACAAAATAGGCATATGCTTTATTTGGCTATGGTGGTAATCCTAAAGAGATTTAAATTCAATCATATTCAAAATCAAGACATGTTATGATTATAAAGCTTCGAAAATCACATAAGCAAGTTCTAGTAAATTCTAGAGTCCATTAAAAAGCTATAGCACATATTTATTGAATATGCAAAGAATAATGAGGTTTTGAAAAATAGTGAAAAAGTAGTGAAAATTTCGAAAAATTTAAGCAAAATCGGCACATCACTCATGAAAGAAAGTTTTTAGGCTCAAAAGCTCACATAGGTTATGTTGGAACAATCTAATCAAACATGCATACTTCATTATCAATCAAGTCTCAAATATTCATACTAATTCACAATATCCATGAAACTTACAATTTCTTAAGATAAATGTTAAACCGTCAATCATGCATTCAAAGATATAGTTCATCATAGACTTTTAAGGGTATATCCTAAGACACAAAACAAAACAAAGATATTTAAAACAAATTTGAAAAATTTCGACAAAAATTAAAAAAAATTCAGAAAATTTGAAAAACACACCAAACAAAAATATGTTACTATGTAACCTCCATCCATATATGGCACGTTCCCTGGTTCCTCCTGGATCGCCTTAGGGAAATCTTTGAAGTTGAGTTATGGTTTTTGGAAATTCCTGCTCGAATCAAAATCTTATGTTTCAGAGTGTCTTCTTTTCCATGGCCTCTCTTGTTGTCCTCCGTGAATCCAATCTTCATGATTCTTGTTCTCATATGTTCATTTACATGTCATCTACACATTAAACCAAATTCATCAAAAAATGACAATGTAAAGGTACGGTGAATCATAAGAGAAATAACCAAGTCTTATCCAAAATCAGTTTTACAACACTTAAGCACAAATTTCTGTATAAATACATGTTTTAGCCATTGCTCTACAGAAAAACCCTTTTGACTCAATATAAGTAAAAACAACATTACTAAGGAATAAACAAGGTACAAATGAGGGTAAAAACACATTAAAAACATAGCGTAAAACGCACTTATCAAGTGAGGAAAAGTATAAATCGTTGTTTGATGACCAAGTGGTAGCTTCATGATTTAAACAGTCAGTATGAGACAAGGGAGGAAGTGTACCTAGGATTATTCGGGGAGTACCGTAAATTTTGGTGGTAATTTGTCGGTTTGTAGCAGAGGTAGTGGGTACCAATTTTCCCTGCAATAGTCATGCAGTTAAGTTTGACCGATGTTCAGAATATCGAAATCTTGGTCAGGTTCGAGTTTATGTAAGTCTGTGACATGAGGAAACATCACTTCAGTGCAAATTGTTAGCGGGCAATGAAAAGTGAAAGTGTAAAGCTGATAAGAAAGATTGTGGCCAAAGGACATTATCAAAGAGTCTCAGTTCAACCAAGTGTTGGACTTCGAGGTGGAAATTATTCTTGAGTTAATCACTTCTTCAACAAGTGATCACGGGTAAGAAGGTATGTTTTTGAGGTTTCTGGTGCCTATGACTGCTTCATAGATAAAGCGTTGTTCGGTTTGAGTTAGGAAACGCTGTGATCTATGACGGGCACGATAATGAGGGAAGTATCCATTAAACAAGAGACCTGGTGAACATTTTACAACGTTATTCGCAAGAGTAGTATCCCTCTTGACAGGTATTGAACCTAAATTCTATCGTAAAGAAAGCATAGTACGAGGTGCGACTTGACAGCTTCAGAGGCGAAGACTTACTGATCCTTTGAATAGGATGCGGTTACTAAGGCGTCTTCTCATCTTTTCGAACATGTTATCAAGGCTAACCGTTATCTTTCTGATAGAGCCAGACGGACACACCCGCATGGAACAACTCATCGTCGCAGTGACATCAAAAGAGTGGATCAGCGAAAGTATCTGCGAGTGTCTATTCTGATTTTTGATGACGTGGATACTAAATTCGCGATATCGACTTTGAGGAAAAGTCTATCGGCGACATCTTTACGAGTCATCTAAGAGTTGAAAGTCCTGCAACATGATTGACTTGGCTCATTATTAGTGGTTCTTCGATGTTGAGACACCGTTCGTGGTTTATCGATCGTGCAACACGAGGCGGCAAAGAATGACGTGATCTTGTGTGTCATCAATTGTCAGTTGGTATTTGTGCATCCCCTTTGTTAAAGTCGTTTTGGCGTGAAGACTTGGTGATGCTAAGCATTAGCGGATATGACAGCTTGTTTCGAGTATCTTGTCTTTGCGATCGAGACGAGAAGTGACAGGTTTGAGTTGTTACTTGGCTATAGAACATGCAAGATTGACGATCGAATAGACTGTTACACTTCGATCGTGGCTTCAACACTTGTTACACAAGGTGGTGAAAAAGTGGAGATGCTGGAGTGTTCATGCCTTGGCATCGGCATTGTTGTTCTGGTCACGAGCAGAGATTCGAGAATCAGCGGGAATATTCAGTGACCTTGAAGAAAGTTGGACTCACGGTAAGCGAAGTTATTGGTGAACTAAAGTCACCAGGGTATCGGTTGTGACGTCGCCACACGTGGACTGGCAACGTTGAGCCATCATAATTCTTGGAGGAATAGAGAATGACAAAGAAATTGACCCTTGGTCAGAGACCAGTTTGGTATGTGAATTTCGAGGGAGAAATTTCTTTAAGGGGAGTAGAGTGTGAGACCCCGCACGTTTTAACCGTGGTTAATGACGAATTACTGAGGTTTACGTCGCACTTAGTACCTTCGCGAGTTAACGACCACGTTCATTTTTGAGTTTTTCAAAGTTCTTCAAATTCCTCATTTAATGACTCAATGTCATAGTACGTGTCAACACGAGTCTGTCAGTATTTTCAAAATATTTTTTGGAGCTTCAATTTATTTTCTATGAATTTTCAAAGTTTCCGGTAACTTTTAATTATCAATCAGGTAAAAAGAGTTTTTACCATTAACTTTTACTTTTCACCCTCTTTAAATCTGGACCGTTGGATCTTTCTTGGATTTAATCTGGACCGTCCAATCCTCTATAAATAGAGGGTGAGTTTTGACTCAGTCAACAGAGCTCCGATCGAGCTCTCTCGTCTTCTCCACTGTCTTCCGCTCGACGCCGGCGACTCTGGCCACCACAGGCCGGCGACCACTCACTTTCTCTTCCTCTCTTTCTCCTCTAGCGACTATGCAAGGAGATCGAGCGCCACTGCGCTCGGCGGTCAACTGCCGAAATCCGGCGATCCTGGCAGCGGTTCGACGCGTGAAAGGTACTGCTCTTCTTCTCTTCCTCTTCCTTTTCCATGCTTTTGATCATTCGATTCGAGCCTTACCTGAAAACTCCCTTTTCACTGTTTTTCCTGCTTTCGAGGCTAGCAGCTCCGGCGACCTATTCTTGGTGTTCTGGCGAGCCTTTGACACCTGTGTGATGCTTGAGGAGGAGCTTGGAGGCTTGGTGAGGTTCTGGAGAAGCTGCAGTGAGTTGGGGCAGGGCAAAGCAGAGGCAGAGGTGGTGGCTGGAATAGCTGCCTGGACTTGAGGCAGCAGGGCAAGCTGAGGCCAGGTCTTGGTCTAGGAGGAGGTAGGCAGCCAGGGAGGCTGCTGGGATTGGTGTTTGGGAGTAGAGGCAGAGGGTAAGGATTTTCCCTCTTGAAACTGTGTAATTCTGCTACTGTGTTGGAATTGATATTGTTGATCTGCTACTGATTTGGTTGTTGTTTTCCTGCTTGTTGTCGATAACTTGGAGGCGAAGAAACAAGGGAAACTCTGACAAAATTCCGGCAAGTTGACCGGAATCCGGAAACGATTCCGACGATGCAGTTAAAATGGCAGAAAATGCCGAGGAGGTAGTCCTTTGATCCCTTCAAATGTGTTGTTTCCGTTTAATAGAGTTAAAGTGTCGTAAATCGGAATTTACGTAAGGAAACGTATAAAAACGGAAACTAACCGTATTTGGGAACCTTCCATTTTAGGAAACCTTACAAGTTTGGAAACCTGCTAATTTGGGAAACTTTCCATTTTGGAAAAGTTTACATTAAAGGAAAGTTTCCATTTTGGGAAAAGTTACATTTTCAGAAAAATGGTTAAGGAATTGAAGTTCAACGAAGTTTGACACTTTTTGGTTAAAACGGTAAAGTATTGAATTGTTATCGGAAAATGATAACTGGAAATTCTGGAAAATGTAAGTTGACCATGTTAAGTAAAGTTGGTATTTCACGTAAATCGGTAAATCGACTCAAGGTTAAAGATTTGATTAGTGTGACACGTTGGGTGTCCATAGTAATTCAACGAATTATCATGTGACACTCTAACGTCATAAAGTGGTAAGGATTTAATGGACGTTTTCAGAGGCGAAGACGTACTGATCCTTTGAATAGGATGCGGTAACTAAGACGTCTTCTGATCTTTTCGAACGTGTTGTCAAGGCTGACCGTTATCTTTCTGATGGAGCCTAACGGAAACACTCGCATGAGACGACTCGTCATCTGGACCGTCCAATCCTCTATAAATAGAGGGTGAGTTTTGACTCGGTCAACAGAGCTCCGATCGAGCTCTCTCGTCTTCTCCACTGTCTTCCGCTCGACGCCGACGACTCTGGCCACCACAGGCCGGCGACCACTCACTTTCTCTTCCTCTCTTTCTCCTCTATCCCGCCTAGTCCTTGGATCACTCAGACGTCCACCGTGGAGGGAGAACGACCAAGAAAAATGCTCGGCGGTCAACGACCAAATTTCGGCGAACCAGGCGATGACTTGACCTCCAATCGGTATGGTTCTTCTTCTCTTCTGTTCTTCTTCCTTTCTATGTCATTTGTTTGTTCGATTGGAGCCTTAATCGAAGATCTCCATTCTACTGTTTTCACTGTTTTTTTCGGGTTTTTCTTGGGTTTGGGTTCTCGAGCTCCGACGAGTCTTCTCTGCATTCTTTGACAACCTCTTAAGCCTTTGGAGACGTGGATGTCTCTATTAGTGTAGCACCCTAGGGGGAAAACTACAGTAGCCACGAGTTTAAGCCAATAAGAAGCCAACACGTCCGAAGGACGTGCCAACAACTTATTAACCTAAAGTCGTAGGCTTTTTAGTAAGTAAAATAAAATTTAATCTTTAATACTTTTAGTGGCACCACATAAAATTCTTAAAAACATTCATCAGAGATTTTCCAATTTCATGGAAGGTGGTCAAATTAATGGGTCAATTAAAAACTTTAGCGACAACAATGAAAATATACAACAAGGTTTATGAAAAAGGCTTTGGTATATGACTCGAAGGGTAAGACTGGAAAAGTGAGTACATCTTGGACCAAACATCGACAAAGGAATGAGGCTCCACACAGCTCTCTCTATCTATCCCGTCACAGTACCTGCAATCAATCTGTTGTAGGGGTGAGCGCCGTCCTCGCGTGCTCACATATAGGCCCACCAATGATAGGTTTGAAAACCATAAAATCATACATATACATACGTATAGATTTGAGCTCTTGATAAAATCATTTATAAAATCCTTGGCACACAAAAACATCATTTCATATCTTTCGGGAAAACAGTGCAGTATGCTAAAACAGGGGCCAGAGCGCTCAAAGAACAATACAGCCTGCAGGGCTTCACGAATCTCTGTGACCGAATCCCGGGTTTGTCTAAACAGCAAACTGGGGCCAACTACCTATGCGTCTGAAGACGAATAGTAGCGAGAGTGTCCATTTACAGCTAATGCCCAACAATTCTCTGTGCGAGATAAGCGTAAGTGGGATAATTTAAATAAACAGGGCATTGCCCCTCCGGAGGTTCACGGTCATCGACACCGTGGGAAGCGTAGTCTAAATACTAGGTCCTGCTACTCTTAGGTCACACACCGGAAATCAGGACAACGGTGCTCAACATATTACATCATCGTATAAAAATCTTTACGTCTAGCCTCGGGTTTTCTTGGCCCAATCATAAATCATTTATCATTTAATATAATGAAAACTTTCCCGAGGCATCGACCATGAGCATACACAAAATCATGCACTTTCTCATATATATACAAAACCACTACCAAGGGGGTTCAGATTCCCTACCTGGAATTGTTGTTCCATACGTAAGCTTTCAGGAACTGCCTCGGTGAACCGAGGTCACCGCGTAAGCTACCTCGTCCAATAATTACTGCAGAATTAAAGTAGCTTAACAACCAAGAAACAATAACAGTCAACAGACCTCAACATTCCTAGTTTGACCAGGAATGTCCACATTGACTAAGTTGACCCACCAATTCCCTTTTATGGCACTTTAACCTTTTTGACTTTCTTTTCCAGTTATCGACTATTTACTCAATTTATCGAAAGTCCGACTTAGCTTCCGAACTTTCCTTAACCATTTTAATCTAACGTTAGGGTGTCACATAATAATTCGTTGAATTACTATGGACACCCAACGTGTCACATCAACCAATTTATTTACCAAGAGTCGATTTACCGATTTACGTGAAACATCAACTTTACTTAACACGGTCAACTTACATTTTCTCAGAATTTCCAGTTATCATTTTCCGATAACAATTTAACACTTTACCAATTTAACCAAAAAGTGTCAAACTTCGTTGAACTTCAATTCTTTACTTAACCGTTTTTCTGAAAATGGAACTTTCCCAAAATGGAAACTTTCTCTTAATGGAAACTTTCCCAAAATGGAAACTTTCCTTTTTACGACTTTATAAGGCTCTATAACTCCAAAACTTTTACTAACATATGACCACAACTAATTCCTTATCAAAGCACTCACTTTACTCTAAATTTCACCAATTTTTCGATTATCTTAACTTTAGCTCAATACTAACCAAACCACACACACACACATTCTCGGACCACAACTCTACCAACAATCCGTTAAACACTAGAAATTCACCTTTCGAGTAAAATGATGAGCTGCACACGGATTCACTTTTCACACCCGAGAATCTGTTCTCGGCACCCGAACATTTGCTCTATACACCCAGACACCAAACCTTGCTGCTAAAAGCAGCTCCTCAGCAGCAACTGCCTTCCACCAATTCCAAACGAAATATCAGAAAAACTCAATTGTGAATCAAACATCCAAACACATGTAACAAGACAGAAACTCCTCACCTTCCTCACTGGATTCAATGTCTTGCCGGAAGTGATCTCTACATCCATAAGGCATCACATTGGCCTCCTCAGCCCTTCCTCCACTCTCCTTCCTTACTCTTCAACTCCAAAACCATAACATCACATAAACACAAACAAATACAAATTTCAACATTCTGTCGAAAATCCAAGAAAAACCCAGAAACACCAAAACTTAACCAAATCTGATTCTTAGGGAGGGGTGGCTTACCAGCGGTCCAAGGACCATGAACGAAGCCTCCTAAAGCTCGAAAAGCAACCTCGAATCCCAAATACGTCGTCGCCGGAGGAGATGCAGAAATCCCAGAAAAATAGTAAAACAAGGATTCTCAGATTGAGCCTTGAATCAAAGGTTCAAGGGCAGGAAAAGGAAGAAGAAGAAGAAGAAGAAGAAGAAGAAGAAGAAGAAGGAAGAAGAACCATAACATTCACGCGCCGAATCGACGCCTGGGTCGTCGGATTCCGGCCGTTAACCGCCGAGCGCAGTGGCACTCGATCTCCTCCCTCGGTGGACGTCGGTGCGATCTGAGGACAGGGTTAGGACAAGGAGAAGGAGGGGAAGAAGCTGATGGTGGAGCGCCGGCCAGTGGTGGCCGGACGACGGAGCGCCGTCGAGCTCACAGTCTCGGCCGAGAGGCGTCGAGAGGGGGAGAGAGAAAGGGAGGGGAGAATTTTGACCGAGTCAAAACTCTCTCCTTATTTATAGGGAAAGGAACGGCTCAGATCTGATCTGAGAAAGATCCAACGGTCCAGATTTAAAGGTGAAAAGTAAAAGGTAAAATGGTAAAACTCTTTTTACTGAATAAATAATTAAAGGTTACCGAAAACTTCAAAAATTTGTAGAAAATAAACCGAAACTCCGAAAAATAATCTAAAAATACCGGGAGACTCGTGTCGACACGCATTATGAAATCGAGTCATTAAATCAGGTATTTGGAGAACTTTTGAAAACTAGAAAATGAACGTGGTCGTTCACTCGCGAAGTTACCGAATGCGACTTAAACCTCAGTAACTCGCCATTAACCACAGTCAAACATCCGGGGTCTCACATGTTAGGGGCTAGGGGTGCGACTGCTACAGCGTAGGAGGAGGGTTGGAGCTACTGACATCGTTTGGGAGCAAAGGCAGAGGCACTGGATTCGGTTCAGTGACAAGGATAGCTGTTGGGTTTTGGAATGGAGGAGTTTGGAGGTGAGAGGCAGTTTCTGGTTTTGTTCAAGCTATTGTATAATTGTTCTTGTTTGTTATTGTTTATAGTTTGTTGATTATGATCTAAGTTAAATCTGATGTTGTTTTGTTGTTTGTTTGTCGAGAACTTGGTGATCGAAGAAACGGGAAAACTCTGCAGAAATTTCGGCATGTTGACCGGAATCCGGTGACGATTTCGACGAGGCAGTAAATCCGGTAGAATGCCGAGAGGTAGTCTTCGAATCCCATCAAAATGTATTGTTTTCGTTTAGTCGAGTTAAGAGTCGAAATCAAAAAGTTACGTATAAGGAGACGTACTAAAATGGAAACTAACCGTAATTAGAATCTATTCCATTTGGGGAAACTTTCTATTTTTAGAAACTTTCTATTTTGGGAAAGTTTCCATCTTGGGAAAGTTCCATTTTCAGAAAAGCGGTTTAGTAAAGAATTGAAGTTCAACGAAGTTTGACACAATTTGGTTAAATTGGTAAAGTGTTAAATTGTTATCGGAAAATGATAACTGAAATTCTGGAAAATGTCGAGTTGACCATGTTAAGAAAATTGATGCTTCACGTAAATCGGTAAATCGACTCTTTGTAAATAAATTGGCTAATGTGACACATTAGGTGTCTATAGTAATTCAACGAATTATTATGTGACACCCTAACGTCAGATTAAAATGGTTAAGGAAAGTTCGGAAGTTAAGTCGGACTTCTAGTAAATAAGTAAAGAGTCGATAACCGGAAAAGCAAGAAAAGGTTAAAGAGTTATAAAGGAAATTGGTTGGTCAACTTGGTCAATATGGTCATTCCTGGTCAAACTAGGAATGCTAAGGTCTGTTGACTGTTATTGTTTCTTGGTTGCTAAGCTACTTTAATTCTGCAGTGAATCATTGGACGAGGTAGGTTAAGAAGTGACCTCGGATTACCGAGGTGGTTCCTAGATTCTTGGAGCTTATGTAAGGAACAGCTATTCCAGGTAGGGAAGCTAAACCCACTTTGTTAGTGGTTTTATATATATATATATATATATATATATATATATATATATATATAAGTGCATGATTTCGTATGCTCATGGTCGATGCCTCGGGAAGTTTTCTTTATATATGTGATAAATGATTTATGATTGGGCCAAGAAAACTCGAGGCTAGACGTAAATGATTTTTATATGATGATGTGATATGTTGAGCACAGTTGTCCTGATTTTCGGTGCGTGACTTGAGAGTGACGGGACCTAGTAAATAGCACTCCCACGGTGTCGATGACTGTGAACCTCCGGAGGGGCAATGCCCTGTTTATTTTAATTATTCCACTTACGCTCGTCTCATACAGAGTTAAGCGAGATGTAAGTGTGGTGTGCTGTTAAGAGAGATTTGTTGGGCATTAGCAGTAAATGGACACTCTCGCTACTATTCGTCTTCAGACGCATAGGTAGTTGGCCCCGGTTTGCTGTATACACAAACCCGGGATTCGGTTACAGAGATTCGTGAAGCCTTGCAGGCTGTATTGTTCATTGAGCGCTCTGGCCCCTGTTTTAGAATACTGCACTGTTTTCCCGAAATATATAAAATGATGATTTTGTGTGCCAAGGATTTTCTAAATGATTTTATCAAGAGCTCAAATCTATATGTGTATATATGGTTTTATGGTTTTCAAACCTATCATTAGTGGGCCTATATGTGAGCACGCGAGGACGACGCTCACCCCTACAACAGGTTGTTTGCAGGTATTGTGTACTGTGACGGGATAGATGGAGAGAGCTGTGCGTGTGGAGCCACATTCCTTCCTCGATTTTTGGTCCGAGTTGTACTCTCCTTTACTGTATTATCCTTCGGGTCGTTTACCAGAGCTTTTTACATAAACAGTAAATGTGTCATCCTGAAATGTTGACCCTGTTTTATATTTTCATTGTTGTCGCTAAAGTTTTTAATTAACTCTTTAATTTGACCACCTTCCGCGAAATTAGAAAAACTCTAATGAATGTTTTAAGAAATTATGTGGAGCCACTCAAAGTATTAAAGTTTAATTTTATTTTACTTGCTAAAAAAACCTACGACTTTAGATTCATAAGTTGTTAGCACGTCCTTCAGACGTGTTGGCTTCTTATTTGCTTAAATTCGTGGCCACTGTAGTTTCCCCTCCCGGGGTGCTACAGTGATTATGATCCGGCTTAGGCAACATGAAATTGTTGCCAAAGGATGTTTTCAGTGCATGACAGAGTGTCTATTATTTTCGTAGAAAACATTAGTGATTTTTGCAAGGATTTAAGTCGGTGGATAATTGGTAGGCAATTTTGTATCCCATCTCGTAATAGGTTGGAGTATAGTAAGAATTCGGTGAGTCGGTTTGATCAATGATTCAAGGAGATAATCATTGTGATAAGAGGTAAGATGTCAAACGCTTTAGAGCAGACGTGAAAAGAGTGGCTGAGCCTCAGAAGGTAATGAAATATTTTGAGATGATCCACGTAGAAATGTGTGCTACGTTGGATAAATAAGAAATTTGACTAGGTTTTATATGAGGTTGCAGAATAGGTTGGTGATCCATGGGATGGATGCGCTTATGTGCATGTGTCGTAAGTAGGTACTTATATTATCTGATACTCGGTGAGAATATCCTTTCAGTTTGTACTGGAAATGGGCTTATAAGTAAGAATCGGTATTGATCTTTGATGGAAAGGAGCTAGTGGGTAGAATTTTGACAATCTATTCGCGATGCAATTCGAAAGAGTTCTCAGAAATTATTGATGCTTGAGAGCGACAAGATAATTTTCAGTGGTAGTGTCACCCTCTGTGTTGGACTTTGAGTATAGAAATTTCGAGAACGGGGAGAATTGTCCTGATCCTAGAATTATTCTATGGTTGGTTACTTTGGTCTTTAACCATTTAAAGTAACTGTTTCTCTGTATAATGACCGTAGAGTTGACTTTTCATAAAGTCGAGAATTTGGGAAAACTTTCTTCATCAAATCGGAGTTCGTATGAAGAAGTTATAAGGGTCTGAAGTCAGGGACATATGGTAATTTTGCAAAAAAAAAACTATAGCCAAAAAACCCAGAAATTGGGCAGAAAATCTGCCGGAGCTTCGCGGCGTCGCCGCTATAGACTCAGGCCACTTCAGGCCGCTGCACCGGTCTCAAAAGGAGTGCCTCTGAGTCTAATTCAATTCTCAATAAGCTTTTCGACCTATCTCTTCATGGTTTAGGAGAAATTTTAATTTGATTACCGAGTGTAAAGTAGGTGATCTATATCAGATTTCTCCCTCCTCAAGCCACCAATTTCTGAGTTCTTTATTGGTTAGAATGGGTTTTAGGAGTACTACTCACCCCTAAAGTTTGGTGAATTGATTTGGAGTGTGGAGGGAGAATCTAAGATTTGAAGTTTTAAAAAACATTTCGGGTTTTACATTTTCATTCGATTGACCTAATTAGATGCCGAATTGACCTTCGAGTTGAACTAGAAAGTTGTTTCAAATGATGAGGCGAAACTACTATTAAAATTTGGTGGCGATCAGAGGTCATTAGAATTTTGGCCAGAATTTCTGCCGGCGGTGCTGCCTTTTTTTAGGTAGTTTTTCATGCCCATTAAATAGTATAAAATGAGAGGAGTCTATGGTTTAAATTTGGTAATTTTTGGATGAGTTTTGGTTAGGTTTTGGAATTTTTCAAATTTAATATTATTGGTGGATAATAAAATATTATTCCGGCCATCGATTAGTGCCGATTAAGGTTTAGAAAATATTTTAAGGACTCCTAAGCTATAGATGAAGGTCGGGGTTTATCTTGACTAAGTTTAAGGGTTTTGGCCGAGGGTATCGTTATTGCCAACATTAAATAATTTTTCATTTGGCGATTGATATTTAATATTATTTGTTGAACAGGAGATGAGGAGTTCTCGCTTGGGAAGCGATCCGGATTTCGTCAGGCTAAGGTGATAGGAGCATTTTATGCCACGTTCTTAATACGTTTTTACCCTCATTTATGCTTTGTTTATCCATTATTAGTATAGTTTTAATAGTTATTTAGCATAAGGGATTATTTGTAGAACATTGGCTAAAACATGTGTAAAATAGATAAATTATGTGCAATATTGTTAAAAGCTGACTCATGAAGTTATCGTGTTATTTCCAATGATTCTGTAAATTTATACATTGTCATTACTTGATTAATTTTCTTTAATGTTTAGGTGACATGTATATGGACTTAAGGAAATAAGAATCATAAGGATCGGACTTATGGAAGGTATCAAAAGAAGCATGAAAAGACAAGAGGCCGAGAGCATGAATTCGAAACAAAAACAGAGGATTTCCAGAAACGTGCCATATATGGATGGAAATCTGTGGATGTCTAGTTTCAGAATCCGTTGGAATTGAAGCAATTAGACATCTGAGGAGGGAGTTATGCCGGAAACAAGTGATGAAGGTTAGTCTGCCAAAACAGGGCAGATCATGCTGAAACTTCTGTCCGAATGTGTGAGTGTGTTTCTTCATCAAAATCCTTCCCAAGCATGCCAAATGATTGATGAAGAACTTAATGATGATATGAGAATTTTTTTTAGAAGAAGAAGAGTCGAAGAAATCACCAAGGAGAAGCCGAAAACAACAACTAGGAAAGTTATCCTGATCAAAACATGATAACTTGTTCTACCGAGACTATGGAGGGGATTCGGCTGTCCTATGGAGCCCAAAACGTGTAAGGGAGTCCTTCATTGATCCATTAACATGTAAGGGAGTCCAAGAATTCAGAAAAGAAGTCTATGAATCATTATCCAAGTCAGCAAATTCAAGAGTTAAAGTTGTGTGCAACAAGGAAAAGCAAGAAGCCCAATCCGACATGGACAAGGAGTAGGCTGCCGAATCTCTTAGGGTTTCTTTAGAAGTTTTCCTCTATAAATACACATGTAATACAACTGAAAAGAGAGTCATCAATTTTGTGAAAGCCTTAGCTAGCTAACTCTACCAAAATCCCTCAACACAGCCGAAACACAAAGCCTTGCCGCCGATCACCCCTTGCCTTAGACGAACCTTTTAGGTAGGATTTGGTATGGATTCCTCCATGTCTTTGTGTAATTCTACTGTGTTTAATTCAATGTTATATATATATTGGTATTTCGGTTTCTGGTTTTATGTTATGAACATGTTTGTTTTTCTTTGTGATCTACTTATGAATGTGTTTGTTAGCATAACATTTAGGATGCATGCTAGGTTTTGGATTTAGAATAGGTTGTGTATGTTTATGTTATTACTGTTTTCTAATTGATTAATCACATATCTGAACACGTAATCGAACCTAAGGGTAGTCTTGTGCACGGATGTTCCTAAGGGGGGAGTTTAATATGCCGTAGTGTTCTAAGGTTAAGTTCGTCGATTGGGTTCTTGATTTTTAGGCATTGCTAAGGGTTGATAGGGTAAAGTGATTTACATGCTAATAGGATGAATGACGCCATACCTAGGATCATGTCTCCAATGACTCTCGCTCGTAAGTGTATTTTGTATTAGTGTCAGGCGATTGTAGGTACTAAACAAGATGACACATATATGAATTTAGGATCAGGCGATTGTAGGTCCTAAGTTTACATGAGAAGTCTAAATAGTTGGAATTAATTAGAATTCACGAAAACATATTTCATTGCATCTTGTTCGTGTGTAAAACTTATGTGTTTTCTATTTGGTGTTAGCTATGTTTTGTGCTTAACAATTGATTGACCAATGTAAATATTAATTTAAGGTTTAGGAGTAGAAATAATTTAGAAAATAAATCTAAATCCTCATAATAAAACTTTGTAAACATGTAAATAATTTGTGAATAGTTTTTAGGTATATTTTGTATTTATTTTATACTTGTGCCGAAAATGTATGTACATGTGTATATTTATGTGATAGTATTTACTTGTGTATTATGTGACAGATAATTGTTTATACGATCTATATCTATTTTGTATTTTTGTGAAAATTACTAACTTGTTTATAATACAGTAATAATCATTCCCTAATGTCCCCGGCTTGAACGATCCCTACTTACAGTTACTACAATGATAGGGTTTAAATTGCAGGTGCTTTATCAATGAACCGGTAACGGCACTCGTCATAAGGCCTTAATCTGTGAGTGGACCTTTGTTTTGAATTAATGCATGTCGCGTTTTTATGCTATACATAATTTTTATTAATTTAATGAGCCGGTGGGGCCGGGAAGGTGGGTTGCTCCCCTTCCGTAAGCCTTATGTTATATCGACTGAAATCTATGTTATATTGATTAAATTTGGAATATTTGTTTTATGGCTATAGTTTTTAGGACGGTCGGGGAACCGTGCCTTATACATGAGATGCATGTTTTAATTTACGGGGGAGGAGTCATATATTAATGACTTTTCGTATTTGTTTTCTTCGCCATAAAGAGTCGTTATATATATTTTTATCATTTCTAGCTAGCCATACAGGCCCCCCACTTTAGAAGTGAAGCGGGGCAATAGTAGCCTTATTGGGCTCCGACCCTAGCCTGAGAGGCTCATTGTCATGGTGGAATCTCTCCAGTATGAAGGGTCGTTCATTACTTAGGAGCCTCCGGAAGGCTCCGACCCTAGTCTGGGAGACTCTTCGTCATAGCGAAACTTCTTCTCCTATTTTTAATGTTGATTTACAAGACAATGGGATTGTCATTTTATGTTTTGGTTTCCGGAACGATTATTTGGGATTCTTTCCCGACGAGACATGCATATGGATTTTCTGAAAATTCAAAGGGAGAACATAAATTGATTATTTTCACACGCTTGAATATTCTTTTTGTCCACTCACTCTAACGTTGTGTTTTTAAATGTTTTCCCCTAGGCCCTTCATTTTCAAATGCCTAGTGTTGCAGGGTTGCTGAGAGAAGGTCATGCGTACTGAAGACGAGGCATAGTCAAATTATTCTGCCGTCGCTATTTAGTTTATTTAGGTATTGCTTCCACGTAGAATGCTCTGAATACCCCAGTATTGTGTTTAGTTGTATTCAATTGTGAAAGTGTTTTCGTTCGATTGCCGGTAGGGTTGTCCATTTCAAATGAGGGCTTCCGGTAAAAAATTCCCTTGAGGTGGACCCCGCATGGTTTACTTCGGGTTAAAAAGGTTAACCCGGGGTGGGTCCTGACAAAATCTATGTGAAATGTATCATTTGTATATAAGGAGTGATGGTCTAGCCTCCCTTTGGGTTTCCAGCCGTAAAAAATATATGTTTAAGCATTATTAACGGGTTAGAACTTACTTTTTCATCTTAAATTACTAAAAATCTCTATAGATCAATGTTTATTTAAAGTTTTTTTTCAAATATAATACATAATATAGGAAAAAAACATCTCTTAAAATTTCAATTTAAATTTTTTTGTTTTTCTTCAAAATTCGGTCAATTTCCTTATTTTTTTACTGTTATAGATATTTTCTCAAAATTTTCATCGAAATTTCCATTTTTTGAGCCTTGAAATTTCCGTAATTAGCAAATTTTAGCCATTGGTTCTGATTTTATGTTTTGGTGGTCGTTGTAAACTAAACGAGGTTAAGTGTCCGCGCCAGCGTAGTTAGGCTGACTAATGATAGTTATCGATGAGTGATGGTTACAACATTATTGACAATAATAGCAAGTATGCTCATCCCTTAACAATTTCAGTAGATTGTGAATTGATCCAGAACACCAGTGGTTATGGACTATTACGAATACTGACCTGAAGACTCGATATACTCCTTCCTCGCGTTTTCTCTCAACACATCTCCCCAAAGTGCATCTGTAGAGTCCATCCACATGAAGAACCGCGCACTTGCGGAAGTGCGTTTTATGCGTGCGTGATACTATTAATTGACATCTTATTGTATAAAATTGGAATGCTAAAGTTTGACATCTTAATGTATAAAACAACAGCTGTAACATCCCGTACCTAAAAGTTACCTTTTCACAGAGGTTTACGAGTTACCGAGGACTTTTACTTACGATCGGTAATTTGTTAAGTTATCGCTCGAGTTAATTTTTGAGTTTTTAAAAGTTCTCCAAATACCTAATTTAATGACTCGATGTTGTAGTACGTGTCGACACGAGTCTCTTGGTATTTTCAGAATATTTTTCGGAGATTCGGTTTATTTTCTACGAATTTTCGAAGTTTCCGGTAACTTTTAATTATCAATCCAGTAAAAAGGGGTTTTACCATTTAACATTTTTACTTTTCACCTTCATTTAATCTGGACCGTTGATCTTTATTAAGATCTAATCAGGGCCGTTCATTTCGGTATTTAAGGAAGAGACCGTTCAACCCGGTCAAAGAGATTAGACTCGGGTCAACCGAGTCTCCTCCCCCTCTCTCGACTTCGCTTCTTCTCCGGCGTTCTCTGCTCGACCCAGCCACGTCCAGCCGCCTCCTCACCGGCGCACCACCACCAAAACATCCATTATCCTCCCCTTGACAAAACCCCTCTTGAAATTTCCTCGATTAGTGTCGCTGGGAGGAGATCGGAGGAGGAGGAGGAGCGACTGTGTTCGCCGTTTTCCGGCGACTCAGGCGGCGAATCAACGGTTGGAGGTTATTTTATTGTTTCTCCTCTCCTCTTCTTCATTTCCTTGTACCTAATTCTTGATTTAAATCCCTAATCGGGAAATCCCCATTTCACTGTTTCCACTGTTTCTGGGTTTCTCCTGGGTTTCTCTTCTCCCTCCTCCAGCGACCTTTTCTGGTGAGCTTCTCAAGCTCAGGCGAAGCTGCAGGGCAGCTACTGGTGGTTGGACAGAGGCAGAAGTGGAGGCTCTGCTTGTGGAGGAAGTAGGTAGCAGGGAGGCTCTCTCGGCAGCGAGCGGTGGAGGTGGTGGCAGCCAGGCGTTTTGGGCTGTGAAGTTTAAGAGTTTAGGGAGCAGAGGCAGAGGTCTGGTGTTTCTGCCTCGGATCAATTTTGAAGGTAATTACTGTTACCTAGAGCTCCTGTGTTTATTCTTTATCAATTGTGTAATTACAGTGTTGTTGGTGTTGTTGTTGCTGAAATTGTGATGTTTTGTGCATGTGGTCGATAACTTGGTGACAGAGGAAACGGGGAAACTCCGGTGAAATTCCGGCAAGTTGACCGGAATCCGGCAAGAGATTTTGGCAAGTTGCCGGGATCCGGCGAAGATTCCGGTGATACAGTTAAACCGGCATAATGCCGAAGAGGTAGAAACCATTTCCCCTGTTAAGCTTTTAGTCAAAAAGTTCGGTTAATTCCTAATTTGAGTATTTACGGAAAATTGGACGTAAGTAGAAAGTTTCCATTTTGGGAAACGTCCCATTCTAAAGAACACTTGCTATTTTAGGAAACTTTCCATTTGGGAAACTTTCCCTTTTAGAAGGTTACCATTATAGGAAGATTGACCGATAAAAGTAAAAAGGGAAAGGTTAATCTTAGTAACCGGTTAAGTTAAGACAACCGGATCTTTAAATGAGATTTTAGGCAACTCAGGAATCTTAGTCGCCAAGTTGGGTGCTGTAAATTATTCAGATAATGTCTTACTGGATATATCTACTCATAACCCGTAAATTAGTAAAGTGGTTGATTTGGGTGTCCATAGTAATTCCACAAAATTACTATGTGATAACCTATCGTTAATAAAATAGTAAGGAAAGTCGGAAACCAAACTTCGAGTCGATATTCGGAATTAAGCGTATTGTTGAAAAAGCTGTTAAAAAGAAAGGAACTTGGTCAACACGTAGTCAAATAGGATTTCCTAGTCAAACTAGGAAAAGACCAATTCAGCTATGTAAAGACTATATATTGGTTTAATTGTACAGTCTCTGGTCGAACGTGAGCTCGACTACGTGGTTAGTTCAAGGGTTTCGCTTGAGGAGCTTTCCGGGCAGGAAGAAGGTTGCAATAAGTACTGTGAGTGGACTTTATTTTTAAATTAAATTGCATGCCCATAGACTTTAATTAGTTTCTCCTTTATATGGGATTTCCTCCATTATATGTTTTACGGTGATTTTGAAAAAATGGGAATTTTATACTTTTAAAGATAAATGAGCCGGGAAAGAGGTTCCTACCTTTCCCGTGGTTTTAAAGGATTTTTCCAGGATTTGTGTTATTGTTATCACCGTTTTGGGATTATGGAGGGGGATGTTTTAAAAAGGGGAAACTTGGCTCTTGGATTTAAAGGGTTTTAAATTAAAGGCAGAGAATCGGTTTTGGGTTCCTGGAAAGGTTTTTAAATCCAATGTATTTGGGGTAAAGTCATGGGAGATTTGACTTGGTTTTCGGTTTATTTTCCCACGAGGTTTTAAAAGGATTTTAAAGGATATGGATATATGTATTGCATGCTAGCATGGACCCTCTCCAGATGGAGTTGGTACCATCTCTGGATAGTAGGAGGTCAGGACCCTCTTCGGTGGTAGCTGGTCAGTATGACCCTCCCGGATAGAGCAGGTCGGGACCCTCTTCGGTGGTAGCGGATCGGTTGGACCCTCCCGAATAGAGCGGGTCATGGGACCCTCTCCGATGAGCTGGTCAATAGACCCTCTCGTGGTAGAGCAGGTCGGTTTTCTCGTGGATAAGGTTAATACCCCACACATTTATTTGTGGATTTGAGCCAAGGGTGTTATTTAGGCTTTAATTATTCATTGTCTATGATGTGCGTGCATAAGGTTTTCTTGGAAAACTCTAAGGGAGAACATTAAAGGAAATAGAGTTTTTATATTTGATTTTTGTCCACTCACACTAACAGTTTTCATTGTTTCTCCCCTGGGCCCTTCGTTTTCAAATGCCCAGTGGTGCAGGGTTCTTGAGCGGAGGTCGCGCGCGTACAAGAGTCGAGGCATAGTCGATCAATCCGTTGCTGCTTGCAAATTCATTATGGTAACCTCCCATGTAGACTGCTCTGACTAACCCAGCTTAGCTAGTTAAGTAGGTTAGGGAGCAGGATGCCTTCATGAGTTAGGGATTGTTTTTAAATACTCATGGAAGTGCTGAGTTGGCTTGTAGGAAGGGTTGTCCATCTCAAGGGGGTTTCGGTAAGAAGTTCCCTTGATGTGGTCCCCACAGGATTTACTCCGGGTTAAAGGGGTTTAACTCGGGGTGGGTCCTGACAACAGCTGAATTTATAACATAGCAAACCTTCCACAAAACTAAAGCTTTGAGACAAACTAAATGAAATTTTATTCCTAAAAAAGTTGTAGACAGTTCTTGAAGAGTTATGAAATTACTTTAATAACAGTTGCATAAGAAAGTATACCAACTTCATGAGAAAATCATGGTAATCGGGATTCTAAGAAATCATATTTGCTGAGTAAACTTTGTGCCCGTTTGGTAGGGCTTTTTGTCAGCTTTGCTTCAAAGCAAAGCTGGTTAGTGTGTTTGGTAGGCAGCTTCCCACCTGCTTCGCTTATAAGCGCGGGTGTTTTCTCTCAAAAAGCCGAAGCTGCTCGACCCCAGCTTTTAGAAGCCAAAAGCCGAAGCTGCTAAGAACTCGATCGATCGGGACCCTACCGACCCCATCGCCGCGAAGAACTCTGGTCACTACCTCGACACTGTTGTTCCGATTCGGAAAGTCAGCTATGGCGGCTACTCGGCGCAGGTATCGTCGGCGGGGAACGAATCGGACAGAGCCTCGGTGGCGCACCACGACGCGGACGACGCCGCGTTCTGCGAGCCGAGGGATTCGAAGGTGTTCTGAGCAAACGGTGTAGGAGTGGCTGGGATTCTGTACAAGTGAGTGAACTACGGTAAGGGGTGGAGGTCGCGGTGGTTTCTGCTCGAAGACGGCGTGCTTTCGTATTTCAAGGTTCATGGACAGGACAAGATTCTGATGAGTCTGGCGAGAGAGAAAGGCGTGGCGGTGATCGGAGAGGAGTCGGTGAGGTATTTGAAGAAGGCGAATTGGAATCGGAATCGGCTTGATGTTCTGGCGAGGAGGACCTGCAAGCCTTTCGGCGAACTAGGAGAGCATCTCCAGGTTGCTGAAGTTTTTCGTTCTTTCTTTTTCGGTTTGAGTTTGTCGGAATTTGGACTGATTTTTTTGACTGATTGTTTGATTTGTGGAAAATGTATGTGTGCAGGAATGCTGTATCACACTATTGTGGAAGCCGGTGGGTTGAAGCTACCCTTGAGTCAGATAGCGGTTGTTTCAGTCATGGATTCGAAGACTTTGTCTATCAATCCATTTGATCCAAATGTAATGAAATCCTGCTTATTTCTTTTAAGTTTTTGTTGATCTTTGTTTTCTATGCCATCAGCATGTGATCGTCAGTTTACACTCTGTTCATCAGTTTTATACATTTGATCCAAATATCATGAAATCCTGCTTATTTCTTCTACGTGTCTGTTGATCTTTTTCTATGCCATCAGCATGTGATCATTAGTTTACACTCTGTCCATTAGTCTTATACATGTGCTCTGTAATGAGCTTTCAAAATTAATCTAGTTATGAGATTAAGAATTTCTAGAACTTCAGTTTGGATTAAGCATGACTTGTAAATGTTCGTGCTTAAGAAATGGTATAACTTCGTCCTGCCTAAAATATATAAGATTACCTCACTAATGTAGTAAATATTGCAGGCCCTGAAGAATATAGAGACTGCTATTATGAATGTCCGTTGGGTTTAAATCCTAAAACCGATAGAGATCGATTAATTGCAGCTATTCCTCCGTAAGTGTTCTATTGTTGTGACTCATGCTCTCCTCTGATGTCAACACATTTTATTTGTAACAGGTGGTGTAAACCTTCATACACAGAATAGATTAGTTTTCAATACTGTTCCAGACCTTCATAACCAATGTCTTATCAGTAACAATATGTTACCAGGCTATCTGTAGAGTGGTTAACAAGTCTTGTGAAGATGGCAGACTAAGCATAAGAAGGGGACGCCAAAAGGTAACAGAAACCAATTAGTTTTCTTCTAATCCTGTTTGGAAACAATACATTTGAAAGATATGATGCATTATCAGCAGTTATAGTAACAGTAGTATCAGACGATAAGTTGAACCCGGTCTGCTCTCATGAAGAATTGTGCCTCTATTAGTATTGAAGATCAAAACAATTTTAGGCTATAAAAGGTTTAGTTATGATGTGTTAGCTGTTATATTTCCAATCTGTGTCTGAATAGGTAGTTGGTTTCTTTTACAGGCAATTGATGCAATTAAAAAGTTATATTCAAGCTACCCTAAGGACGACTTAAAAAGATTGGAGAAAGAGGTGAGTAAAAAATTACGATCTAACGGCTTTTCAACGAATATTAATGAAAAGTATATATGTTGCTTTGTTTTCTGAATGGTCACATATTGCAGGTTGAGGAACTAACTAAAAAGTATATCATGAAAGCAGAGGACTTGTGCAAAGCAAAGGGGAAGGAGATTGCTGGAGGTTAAAAGGTGGCGGATTTCCTATGTATCTTGATTGCTGTAAAACCCCGCTCCTTTTTGAAGGTGCTATACCTGGAATCGTTTTTACAGAGTCTCTTGGTTAGCTTCATCATTATTTGTTATAACCTAGTTATTCCCTCCAAAGATACATGCGATGTCGAGGTTTTTTGTATAAATAAAGTAATTACCAAATAAATAAAGTAAAAATATATTGTAAGGCTAAACTGGTAATTGACAAACTCAAAACACTTTCAAAAAGCTAGTTTGCCAAACAGGTTGTCTCTGCTTCTACCATTCACAGCACTTATAAAAAGTCAATTTACCAAACACTCAACAGCTTTGCTTATCAGCTGCTTATTTTCAGAATAAGCCACAGCCAGCTTATTTTGGAAGCCACAGCTGTACCAAACAGGCCCTTTATAGCCATTACAGCTCTATACACCGTCCAATCTCCTCATGTCAATACCAAACATAAGAAAAGCAGCAAATTAAAAACTATAAAATACAAAAAATGCTCAGTTCACTATTGGCTTGTCAAGATTCTTGATGCCTGTAGCGCCCCGGGAGGGGAAACTACAGTGGCCACGAATTTAAGTCAATAAGAAGCCAACAAGTCCAAAAGACAAGCCAACAACTTATTAACCTAAAGTCATAGGCTTTTTAGTAAGTCAAAAATAAAATTAAACTTTAACTAGAGTGGCACCAAATAATTTATTAAAACGTTCATCAGAATTTTTCCAATTTCACTGAAGGTGGTCAAATTAAGGGGTCAATTAAAAACTTTAGCGACAACAATAAAAATATAACACAGGGCTAACAATTCAGGATGACACCTTTACTGTTTATGTAAAATGCTCAGATAAATGACTCGAAGTGTAAAACCGAAAAAGTGAGTACAACTTGGACCAAACATCGAGTAGGGAATGAGGCTCCACACACACAGCTCTCTCTATCTATCCCGTCACAGTACAAAGTACCTGCAAACAATCTGTTGTAGGAATGAGCGTCGTCCTCGCGTGCTCACATATAGGCCCACCAATGATAGGTTTGAAAACTATATATATATATACACACGTATAGATTTGAGCTTTTAATAAAACCATTTAGAAAGGCACACAAAAACATCATTTTATATCTTTCGGGAAAACAATGCAGTATGCTAAAACAGGGGCCAGAGCGCTCAATGAACAATACAACCTGTAGGGCTTCACGGATCTACGCGGCCGAATCCCGAGTTTGTCTACAACAAACCGGAGCCAACTACCTATGCGTCCTAAGACGAGTAGTAGCGAGAGTGTCCATTTACAGCTAATGCCCAACACATCACTCTAGTACACACCGCACTTACGGCCCGCTTAACTCTGAACGAGACAAGCGTAAGTGGGAAAATAAAATAAACATGGCATTGCCCCTCCAGAGGTTCACGGTGTACGACACCGTGGGAAGTGTAGTCTAAATACTAGGTCCCGTCGCTCTTAGGCCAAGCACCGGAAATCAGGACAACGGTACTACTTTTCGATCCGAGTCGTCACATAAAAATTATTTACGTCTAGCCTCAGGTTTTCTTGGCCCAATCATAAATCATGTATCACATATATAAAGAAAACATTCCCGAGGCATCGACCGTGAGCATACAAAATCATGCACTTTCATATATCAGGCAAAACCACTAACAAAGGGGGTTTAGCTTCCCTACCTGAAATAGTAGTTCTTTACCCAAGCTCCAAGCTTCCAGGAACTGCCTCGGATAAACCGAGGTTACCACGTAAGCTACATCGTCCAACGAATCACTGCAGAATTAAAGTAGCTTAGCAACCAAGAAACAATAACAGTCAACATACCTCAGCATTCCTAGTTTGACCAGGAATGACCACATTGACCAAGTTGACTGTGGGACCCCGCACGATTTAACCGTGGTTAATGGCGAGTTACTGAGGTTTAAGTCGCTTTCGGTAACTTCGCGAGCTAATTACCACGTTCATTTTCGAGTTTTTCAAAGTTATCCAAATACCTGATTTAATGACTCGATATCATAGTGCGTGTCGACACGAGTCTCCCGGTATTTTCAGATTATTTTTCGGAGCTTCGGTTTATTTTCTACGGATTTTTGAAGCTCCTGGTAACTTTTAATTACCAATCCGGTAAATCAGTTTTACCATTTTACCTTTACCCTTTTACCTCCTTTAAATCCGGACCGTAAGATCAATTAGGGTTTTGATCTTGGCCGTCGGTTTGTGTATAAATAGAAGTGAGACTTTTTGACCGAAGTCAAAAATCCCACTTCGGTCAGCTTTCCTTCCCCGAGCTCACTGAGCTCCTCTTCTGCCTCCGCTCAGTTTGCCCAGCGCCGACGACTCCGGCCACTACACGCCGGAGGACCAACACCATTCAACTCCACTCCACCTTCTCGTCCTAGCCCATCCCTCTTTTCACCGTATCGTCCACCGTGAAGGGAGATCGAGTGCCCCTGCACTCGGCGGTCAACGCCGGATTTCCGGCGTTCCAGGCGGCGGTTCGGCGCGTGGGAGGTATGGTTCTTCTCCCCTTCACTTCACTTCTTCTTCCTTTTCCTGCCCTTCAATCTCCAAATCCAACCCTCATTCGAGTTCCCCATCTTCACTGTTCTCCTTAACTTTTCTGGGTTTTTCCCCTGCAACTCCTCCGGCGGTCCGATACTTGGCTTTCCCGGTGTCCCCCTCTTCTGACGACGGCACGAGCACGTGGATGAGTTGGGTTGGTGAGAAGTAGAGCTGCAGCAGTGACATGGAGGAGACCCAGTGGAGGTGTGGTTCTAGCTGGAGGCAGATGATGAGGTTCTGGGAAGAACCTGCACTTGTTTTGGAGCAGAGACACAGAGGCAGGGCTGCATAGAGAAGCTGCGGAGCAGAGTTGGAAGTTTTGGTGAAGATCTGAGGTGAGACAGATCTCCTGGTTTTGAGCTACTGTGAAATTGTTGATGTGTTGTTGGATTTGTTGTGATCTGTTGTAATTTGGTTTTGTTGTTGTGTTGTCGATAACTTGGAGACGAAGAAACGAGGGAAGCTATGGCGAATTTCCGGAAAGTTGACCGGAATCCGGTGAAGGTCCAGTGATGCAATAAATCCGGCTGAAATGCCGAGAGGTAGTCTTCGACTCCTGTTTAAAGTTCATCGTTTCCGTTTAATTGAGTTAAAGTGTCGTAATTGGAAATTACGTAAGGAAACGTATAAAAAACGGAAACTAACCATGTTTGGAAACCTGCTAATTTGGGAAACTTTCCATTTTGGGAAAGTTTCCATTAAAGGAAAGTTTCCATTTTGGGAAAGTTACATTTTCAGAAAAATGGTTAAAGAACAACTTGGTTAATTGGGTAAAGTGTTGAATCGTTATCGGAAAATGATAACTGAATTTCTGTAAAATGTTAAGTTGACCATGTTAAGTAAAGTTGGTGTTTCACGTAAATCGGTAAATCGACTCTCGGTAAATAAATTGGTCAGTGTGACACGTTGGGTGTCCATAGTAATTCAACGAATTATTATGTGACACCCTAACGTCAAGTTAAAGTGGTTAAGGAAAGTTCAGAAGTTTAGTCGGACTTCCGGTAATTGAGTAAAGAGTCGATAACTGGAAAAGAAAGTCAAAAAGGTTAAAGTGCATAAAAGGAAATTGGTTGGTCAACTTAGTCAATGCGGTCATTCCTGGTCAAACTAGGAATGCTGAGGTCTGTTGACTGTTATTACATCTTGGTTGCTAAGCTACTTTAATTCTGCAGTGATTTTTGGACGATGTAGCTTACGAGGTGATCTCGGTTCACCGGGACAGTTCTTGGAAGCTTGGAGCTTGCGTTTGGAACGGCAATTCCAGGTAGGGAACCTGAACCCCTTTGGTAGTGGTTTTATATATGTATGAGAAAGTGCATGTTTTTGTGTATGCTCATGGTCGATGCCTCGGGAAAGTTTTCTTTATATTAAATGATAAATGACTTATGATTGGGCCAAGAAAACCCGAGGCTAGACGTAAATGATTTAGTGTGTGTGTGTGTGTGCCTCGGATCGAAAAGTAGTACCGTCATCCTGATTTCCGGTGCTTAGCCTGAGAGTGACGGGACCTAGTATCTAGCACTCCCACGGTGTTGAGACCGTGAACCTCCGGGGGGCGATGCCCTGTTTATTTTAAATATCCCGCTTACGCTCGTCTCGTACAGAGTTAAGCGAGACGTAAGTGAGATGCGTTGTTTGGGCATTTAGCTGGAAATTGACACTCTCGCTACTATGTGTTTTCAAGCGCATAGGTAGTTGGCCTCGGTTTGCAGTGAAGACAAACCCGGGATTCGGCTGTCCAGATCCGAGGAGTCCTGCAGGCTGTACTTGTACATTGAGCGCTCTGGGCCCCTATGTTTTTAGCATACTGCACTGTTTTCCTAAAGGATATAAAATGATGGTTTTTGTGTGCCAAGGATTTCATAAATGGTTTTATTACGAGCTCAAATCTATATGTATATATATACGCTTTTTGGTTTTCAAACCTATCATTGGTGGGCCTACGTGAGCACGCGAGGACGACGCTCACCCCTACAACAGATTGTTTGCAGGTACTGTGACGGGAAAGATAGAGAGAGCTATGTGTGGAGCTTCATTCCTTCCTCGATGTTCGGTCCAAGTGTACTTCCTTTTCCGGTTTTACCCTTTGAGTCATTTACCAGGGCCTTCTACCTAAATAGTAAAGGTGTCATCCCGATTTGTAAACCATGTTCTATATTTTTATTGTTGTCGCTAAAGTTTTTAAATTGTCCCCTTTATTTTTACCACCTTCCGCGAAATTAGATAAACTCTGATGATTGTTTTAAGGATTTCATGTGGTGCCACTCAAAGTATTTAAAGTTTAAATTTTATTTTACTCACTAAAAAGCCTACGACTTTAGGTTAATAAGTTGTTGGCACGTCCTTCGGACGTGTTGGCTTCTTATTGGCTTAAATTCGTGGCTACTGTAGTTTACCCCCAGGGGTGCTACAGCAGTGGTATCAGAGCAATCGTTCCCCGGACTTTTGTTTTTAAAATGTTTTAAAACCTCTGATGCCTTAAAGTCTGTGCTTGCACGTCAAAACTTTTCCGAAAGTGGTCTTTAAGAAACCTCGGAGCTAGTAGAGTTTCGTGAGTTGGCATAAAAAGGGTTTTGAAAATTCTCTCTTGGGAATTTTCATTTACGATTTTAAATTTTAGCGACAACTTTAAATTCATTCACGAGTCGTGTTCCTACCCTTGATGTCATTCCTTAAATCCGACTCGTTGCCTTCCAAAAGTATTTGAAATACCTTTGTGACTCAGATTTGTTTTATGGCAGTGACAGTTGTGCCTTGAGCTGAAAAGCCATGTTGTCACCTTGATTCCATTCTTGTGTTATGTCCTGCCTGAGTATCTTGACCATTGCTTTGTCTTGAGTACCTGAATGACCACAGGAGAATTTCTTGTGCTTCTGTCGTGTCCAAACCTATTTGATACTGAGGTCATTGTTCCATCGAGTATTTTCACACTTAGCTCTCTCACAGTACACGGGCTGCGACATATGATAAGAGTGGCAGTAAATTAAAACTATAGATTTTGAGCTCTGAAAACTTGGCATACTTGAGGATTATGGATGTGAAAACGTCCTGTTTGGATTGTTGATGGTATGGAGGAAAACTTGTGCATGTGCTATGAGTGATGGATACTGTTTGAGCTATGAGATTGCATGTAGGGCCAGAGCATGTTATTTGAGCCTCAGGATATGAGATTTGTTTCTACATTAGCATAGTATCTGGATTGTGTTTACGGACCCTCCTTGCTGAGATAGTGAGTTGGAGATGAGGTCCTTGGGTTTGAGATTCAGACTGAGGATCCCGTAGTGATACATCCCTGAGTTTGAGGATTGTGGATCCCGTAGTGGTAGGTCCTGGAGTTTAAAGGAGATTTCAGATTCCCTTAGCGGCAGATCCTGTAAAGAAAGTTCGTGATTGAAAAGAGATGTTGTTGGTGGAATCCAAGGTGGTATCCCAGATCTTATTGGAGTTAGGAGACTCCGTTGTTTGCTTAGTCTTTAAGACAGAGTTTGCATTTGTCGTACGTGCTTGGTTGGGAATTAGCATGAGTTACGGCGGATCAGTGGTGTCTCTCCCCTAGTATGAGAAGTTGTGATGTAGCGTTGAGGTGATTGGTATTATCCTCCGCAATGTGAAAGAGACATTCGAGGAAGTGGATTGAGCGAGAGTATCGTATCCTTCCCAGTGCATTGTTAGAGCTTGGCGACGACGCATGTGGTTACTCTGACGCGTGGTGAAGCTTTGGAAACTGTGTTGACCTTTTGAGGTCCGGAATTAAGAGTATGTGATGTGAACGTGATAGTAAGAATATTTGAGGCCTTACCCTCGACTTGGCATGTTGGATGAGGTGTCAGGAAAATGTTGGACGACCGAATTGTCAAAGATTGGAACGACGAACTCGAGTTTGTGTATCAGTTTGGTTATTTGCATTTAGAGTTTGCAACTTTGTCCATGGGTGTGATTGGACATGTTGTTTTCAGCTGGAATTCTATGCATGGAAAGCCTGAAGTGAGGAAAAGTGTAAAGCGTTGTTTGATGACCAAGTGGTAGCTTCATGATTTGAGCAAACGGTCTGAGACATGGAAGGAAGTGTACCTAAGGATATTCAGTGAGTACCATAAACTTTGGTGGTAACGTGTTGGCTTGACAAGGAAGTAGGTACTAATTTTCCCCTGCAACAGTCATGCAGTTAAGATTGACCGATGTTCAGATTATCGAAATCTCGGTCAGCTTCGAGTTTGTGAAAGTCAGTGACAAAAGAGAGCATCACTTCAGTGCAAGTTGGTAGCGGGCCACTGAAAAGAAAAAGTGTAAAGAGATGAGAAAGTTTGTGGCCAGAGGACATTATCAAGGAGTCTCAGTTCAACCAAGTGTTGGACTTCGAGGTGGAAATTACCCTTGAGTTAATCACTTCTTCAACAAGCGATCACGAGTAAGAAGGTATGTTTTCAAGGTATATGGTGCCTATGACTGATCCATAGATAAAGCGTTGTTTGGTTTGAGTTAGAAAACGTTGTGATCTATGACGAGGCACGGTAATGAGGGAAACGTCTTTTAAGCAAGAGACCTGGTGAACGTTTTACGACGTGATGACGTGTGACATCCTTCTTGGTAGGTGTGGAACCTGGAATTCTATATTAAGGAAAGCTTCGTACGAGGTGCGACCTGACAGCTTCAGAGGCGAAGACATACTGATCCTTTAAAAAGGATGTGGTAGCTAAGGCATCTTCTGATCTTCTCGAATGTGTTATCAAGGCTGACGGTTATCTTTCTGATGGAGCCTGACGGAAACACTCACATGAGACGACTCGACGTCGTGGTGGTATCAAAGGAGTGGATTAGCGAAAGCGTCTACGAGTGTCTGTTTCGATTTTCGGTGACGAGGATACTGGATTCGCGGTTCTGACTTCGAGGAAAAGTCTATCGGCGACATTTTTACGAGTCATCAATGAGTTGAGTGTGTGACAACCTGTTTGACTTGGCTCATCATTAGTGGTTCTTTGGTGTTGAGACATTGTTCGTGGTTCATCGATCGTGTAAGCACGACGCTGCAACGAAAGACGTGATCTTGTGTGTTAACACTTGTAAGTTGGTATTTGTGCATCCTCACCTACAGTAAGGTTTTGTTAAAGTCGTTTTAGCACGAGGACTTTGCGACGCTGTGCGTTAGCGGATGTGATAGCTTGTTTCGAGTATCTTGTCTTTGCGATTAAGACGAGAAAGTGACAAGTTCGAGATTGTTACGTGACTTTAGAACCTGCAAGATTGACGATCGAATCGACGGTTACACTTCGATCGTGATTTCAGCACTCCTTACACGAGTTAACGAAAGGTGGAAATACTTGAGTGTTCTTGCCTGGGCATTGGCATTGTTGTTTGGGGTTACGAGCAGAGTTTCAAGGTTCAACAGAAAATTCAGTGATCTTGAAGAAAGTTGGACTCACGGTAAACGAGGCTATTGGTGGACTAAAATCACCAGGGTGTCGGTTGTGACGTCGTCACACGTGGACTGGCAACGTTGAGCCATCATGATTCCGAAAGGAACAGAGATTGACAGAGAAATTGACCCTTGGTGAGTGACCAGTTTGGTAAGTGAATTTCGAGGACGAAATTTCTTTAAGGGGGGTAGAGTGTGGGACCCCGCACGATTTAACCGTGGTTAATGGCGAGTTACTGAGGTTTAAGTCGCTTTCGGTAACTTCGCGAGCTAATTACCACTTTCATTTTTGAGTTTTTCAAAGTTATCCAAATACCTGATTTAATGACTCGATGTCATAGTGCATGTCGACACGAGTCTCCCGGTATTTTCAGATTATTTTTCGGAGCTTCGGTTTATTTTCTACGGATTTTTGAAGCTCCTGGTAACTTTTAATTACCAATCCGGTAAATCAGTTTTACCATTTTACCTTTACCCTTTTACCTCCTTTAAATCCGGACCGTAAGATCAATTAGGGTTTTGATCTTGGCCGTCGGTTTGTGTATAAATAGAAGTGAGACTTTTTGACCGAAGTCAAAAATCCCACTTCGGTCAGCTTTCCTTCCCCGAGCTCACTGAGCTCCTCTTCTGCCTCCGCTCAGTTTGCCCAGCGCCGGCGACTCCGGCCACTACACGCCGGCGGACCAACACCATTCAACTCCACTCCACCTTCTCGTCCTAGCCCATCCCTCTTTTCACCGTATCGTCCACCGTGAAGGGAAATCGAGCGCCCCTGCACTCGACGGTCAACGCCGGATTTCCGGCGTTCCAGGCGGCGGTTCGGCGCGTGGGAGGTATGGTTCTTCTCCCCTTCACTTCACTTCTTCTTCCTTTTCCTCCCTTCAATCTCCAAATCGAACCCTCATTCGAGTTCCCCATCTTCACTGTTCTCCTTAACTTTTCTGGGTTTTTCCCCTGCAACTCCTCCGGCGGTCCGATGCTTGGCTTTCCCGGTGTCCCCCTCTTCTGACGACGGCACGAGCACGTGGATGAGTTGGGTTGGTGAGAAGTGGAGCTGCAGCAGTGACATGGAGGAGACCCAGTGGAGGTGTGGTTCTAGCTGGAGGCACATGATGAGGTTCTGGGAAGAACCTGCACTGGTTTTGGAGCAGAGACACAGAGGCAGGGCTGCATAGAGAAGCTGCGGAGCAGAGTTGGAAGTTTTGGTGAAGATCTGAGGTGAGACAGATCTCCTGGTTTTGAGCTACTGTGAAATTGTTGATGTGTTGTTGGATTTGTTGTGATCTGTTGTAATTTGGTTTTGTTGTTGTGTTGTCGATAACTTGGAGACGAAGAAACGAGGGAAGCTATGGCGAATTTCCGGAAAGTTGACCGGAATCCGGTGAAGGTCCAGTGATGCAATAAATCCGGCTGAAATGCCGAGAGGTAGTCTTCGACTCCTGTTTAAAGTTCATCGTTTCCGTTTAATTGAGTTAAAGTGTCGTAATTGGAAATTACGTAAGGAAACGTATAAAAAACGGAAACTAACCATGTTTGGAAACCTGCTAATTTGGGAAACTTTCCATTTTGGGAAAGTTTCCATTAAAGGAAAGTTTCCATTTTGGGAAAGTTACATTTTCAGAAAAATGGTTAAAGAACAACTTGGTTAATTGGGTAAAGTGTTGAATCGTTATCGGAAAATGATAACTGAATTTCTGTAAAATGTTAAGTTGACCATGTTAAGTAAAGTTGGTGTTTCACGTAAATCGGTAAATCGACTCTCGGTAAATAAATTGGTCAGTGTGACACGTTGGGTGTCCATAGTAATTCAACGAATTATTATGTGACACCCTAACGTCAAGTTAAAGTGGTTAAGGAAAGTTCAGAAGTTTAGTCGGACTTCCGGTAATTGAGTAAAGAGTCGATAACTGGAAAAGAAAGTCAAAAAGGTTAAAGTGCATAAAAGGAAATTGGTTGGTCAACTTAGTCAATGCGGTCATTCCTGGTCAAACTAGGAATGCTGAGGTCTGTTGACTGTTATTACATCTTGGTTGCTAAGCTACTTTAATTCTGCAGTGATTTTTGGACGATGTAGCTTACGAGGTGATCTCGGTTCACCGGGACAGTTCTTGGAAGCTTGGAGCTTGCGTTTGGAACGGCAATTCCAGGTAGGGAACCTGAACCCCTTTGGTAGTGGTTTTATATATGTATGAGAAAGTGCATGTTTTTGTGTATGCTCATGGTCGATGCCTCGGGAAAGTTTTCTTTATATTAAATGATAAATGACTTATGATTGGGCCAAGAAAACCCGAGGCTAGACGTAAATGATTTAGTGTGTGTGTGTGTGCCTCGGATCGAAAAGTAGTACCGTCATCCTGATTTCCGGTGCTTAGCCTGAGAGTGACGGGACCTAGTATCTAGCACTCCCACGGTGTTGAGACCGTGAACCTCCGGGGGGCGATGCCCTGTTTATTTTAAATATCCCGCTTACGCTCGTCTCGTACAGAGTTAAGCGAGACGTAAGTGAGATGCGCTGTTTGGGCATTTAGCTGGAAATGGACACTCTCGCTACTATGTGTTTTCAAGCGCATAGGTAGTTGGCCTCGGTTTGCAGTGAAGACAAACCCGGGATTCGGCTGTCCAGATCCGAGGAGTCCTGCAGGCTGTACTTGTACATTGAGCGCTCTGGGCCCCTATGTTTTTAGCATACTGCACTGTTTTCCTAAAGGATATAAAATGATGGTTTTTGTGTGCCAAGGATTTCATAAATGGTTTTATTACGAGCTCAAATCTATATGTATATATATACGCTTTTTGGTTTTCAAACCTATCATTGGTGGGCCTACGTGAGCACGCGAGGACGACGCTCACCCCTACAACAGATTGTTTGCAGGTACTGTGACGGGAAAGATAGAGAGAGCTATGTGTGGAGCTTCATTCCTTCCTCGATGTTCGGTCCAAGTGTACTTCCTTTTCCGGTTTTACCCTTTGAGTCATTTACCAGGGCCTTCTACCTAAATAGTAAAGGTGTCATCCCGATTTGTAAACCATGTTCTATATTTTTATTGTTGTCGCTAAAGTTTTTAAATTGTCCCCTTTATTTTTACCACCTTCCGCGAAATTAGATAAACTCTGATGATTGTTTTAAGGATTTCATGTGGTGCCACTCAAAGTATTTAAAGTTTAAATTTTATTTTACTCACTAAAAAGCCTACGACTTTAGGTTAATAAGTTGTTGGCACGTCCTTCGGACGTGTTGGCTTCTTATTGGCTTAAATTCGTGGCTACTGTAGTTTACCCCCAGGGGTGCTACAGCAGTGGTATCAGAGCAATCGTTCCCCGGACTTTTGTTTTTAAAATGTTTTAAAACCTCTGATGCCTTAAAGTCTGTGCTTGCACGTCAAAACTTTTCCGAAAGTGGTCTTTAAGAAACCTCGGAGCTAGTAGAGTTTCGTGAGTTGGCATAAAAAGGGTTTTGAAAATTCTCTCTTGGGAATTTTCATTTACGATTTTAAATTTTAGCGACAACTTTAAATTCATTCACGAGTCGTGTTCCTACCCTTGATGTCATTCCTTAAATCTGACTCGTTGCCTTCCAAAAGTATTTGAAATACCTTTGTGACTCAGATTTGTTTTATGGCAGTGACAGTTGTGCCTTGAGCTGAAAAGCCATGTTGTCACCTTGATTCCATTCTTGTGTTATGTCCTGCCTGAGTATCTTGACCATTGCTTTGTCTTGAGTACCTGAATGACCACAGGAGAATTTCTTGTGCTTCTGTCGTGTCCAAACCTATTTGATACTGAGGTCATTGTTCCATCGAGTATTTTCACACTTAGCTCTCTCACAGTACACGGGCTGCGACATATGATAAGAGTGGCAGTAAATTAAAACTATAGATTTTGAGCTCTGAAAACTTGGCATACTTGAGGATTATGGATGTGAAAACGTCCTGTTTGGATTGTTGATGGTATGGAGGAAAACTTGTGCATGTGCTATGAGTGATGGATACTGTTTGAGCTATGAGATTGCATGTAGGGCCAGAGCATGTTATTTGAGCCTCAGGATATGAGATTTGTTTCTACATTAGCATAGTATCTGGATTGTGTTTACGGACCCTCCTTGCTGAGATAGTGAGTTGGAGATGAGGTCCTTGGGTTTGAGATTCAGACTGAGGATCCCGTAGTGATAGATCCCTGAGTTTGAGGATTGTGGATCCCGTAGTGGTAGGTCCTGGAGTTTAAAGGAGATTTCAGATTCCCTTAGCGGCAGATCCTGTAAAGAAAGTTCGTGATTGAAAAGAGATGTTGTTGGTGGAATCCAAGGTGGTATCCCAGATCTTATTGGAGTTAGGAGACTCCGTTGTTTGCTTAGTCTTTAAGACAGAGTTTGCATTTGTCGTACGTGCTTGGTTGGGAATTAGCATGAGTTACGGCGGATCAGTGGTGTCTCTCCCCTAGTATGAGAAGTTGTGATGTAGCGTTGAGGTGATTGGTATTATCCTCCGCAATGTGAAAGAGACATTCGAGGAAGTGGATTGAGCGAGAGTATCGTATCCTTCCCAGTGCATTGTTAGAGCTTGGCGACGACGCATGTGGTTACTCTGACGCGTGGTGAAGCTTTGGAAACTGTGTTGACCTTTTGAGGTCCGGAATTAAGAGTATGTGATGTGAACGTGATAGTAAGAATATTTGAGGCCTTACCCTCGACTTGGCATGTTGGATGAGGTGTCAGGAAAATGTTGGACGACCGAATTGTCAAAGATTGGAACGACGAACTCGAGTTTGTGTATCAGTTTGGTTATTTGCATTTAGAGTTTGCAACTTTGTCCATGGGTGTGATTGGACATGTTGTTTTCAGCTGGAATTCTATGCATGGAAAGCCTGAAGTGAGGAAAAGTGTAAAGCGTTGTTTGATGACCAAGTGGTAGCTTCATGATTTGAGCAAACGGTCTGAGACATGGAAGGAAGTGTACCTAAGGATATTCAGTGAGTACCATAAACTTTGGTGGTAACGTGTTGGCTTGACAAGGAAGTAGGTACTAATTTTCCCCTGCAACAGTCATGCAGTTAAGATTGACCGATGTTCAGATTATCGAAATCTCGGTCAGCTTCGAGTTTGTGAAAGTCAGTGACAAAAGAGAGCATCACTTCAGTGCAAGTTGGTAGCGGGCCACTGAAAAGAAAAAGTGTAAAGAGATGAGAAAGTTTGTGGCCAGAGGACATTATCAAGGAGTCTCAGTTCAACCAAGTGTTGGACTTCGAGGTGGAAATTACCCTTGAGTTAATCACTTCTTCAACAAGCGATCACGAGTAAGAAGGTATGTTTTCAAGGTATATGGTGCCTATGACTGATCCATAGATAAAGCGTTGTTTGGTTTGAGTTAGAAAACGTTGTGATCTATGACGAGGCACGGTAATGAGGGAAACGTCTTTTAAGCAAGAGACCTGGTGAACGTTTTACGACGTGATGACGTGTGACATCCTTCTTGGTAGGTGTGGAACCTGGAATTCTATATTAAGGAAAGCTTCGTACGAGGTGCGACCTGACAGCTTCAGAGGCGAAGACATACTGATCCTTTAAAAAGGATGTGGTAGCTAAGGCATCTTCTGATCTTCTCGAATGTGTTATCAAGGCTGACGGTTATCTTTCTGATGGAGCCTGACGGAAACACTCACATGAGACGACTCGACGTCGTGGTGGTATCAAAGGAGTGGATTAGCGAAAGCGTCTACGAGTGTCTGTTTCGATTTTCGGTGACGAGGATACTGGATTCGCGGTTCTGACTTCGAGGAAAAGTCTATCGGCGACATTTTTACGAGTCATCAATGAGTTGAGTGTGTGACAACCTGTTTGACTTGGCTCATCATTAGTGGTTCTTTGGTGTTGAGACATTGTTCGTGGTTCATCGATCGTGTAAGCACGACGCTGCAACGAAAGACGTGATCTTGTGTGTTAACACTTGTAAGTTGGTATTTGTGCATCCTCACCTACAGTAAGGTTTTGTTAAAGTCGTTTTAGCACGAGGACTTTGCGACGCTGTGCGTTAGCGGATGTGATAGCTTGTTTCGAGTATCTTGTCTTTGCGATTAAGACGAGAAAGTGACAAGTTCGAGATTGTTACGTGACTTTAGAACCTGCAAGATTGACGATCGAATCGACGGTTACACTTCGATCGTGATTTCAGCACTCCTTACACGAGTTAACGAAAGGTGGAAATACTTGAGTGTTCTTGCCTGGGCATTGGCATTGTTGTTTGGGGTTACGAGCAGAGTTTCAAGGTTCAACAGAAAATTCAGTGATCTTGAAGAAAGTTGGACTCACGGTAAACGAGGCTATTGGTGGACTAAAATCACCAGGGTGTCGGTTGTGACGTCGTCACACGTGGACTGGCAACGTTGAGCCATCATGATTCCGAAAGGAACAGAGATTGACAGAGAAATTGACCCTTGGTGAGTGACCAGTTTGGTAAGTGAATTTCGAGGACGAAATTTCTTTAAGGGGGGTAGAGTGTGGGACCCCGCACGATTTAACCGTGGTTAATGGCGAGTTACTGAGGTTTAAGTCGCTTTCGGTAACTTCGCGAGCTAATTACCACTTTCATTTTTGAGTTTTTCAAAGTTATCCAAATACCTGATTTAATGACTCGATGTCATAGTGCATGTCGACACGAGTCTCCCGGTATTTTCAGATTATTTTTCGGAGCTTCGGTTTATTTTCTACGGATTTTTGAAGCTCCTGGTAACTTTTAATTACCAATCCGGTAAATCAGTTTTACCATTTTACCTTTACCCTTTTACCTCCTTTAAATCCGGACCGTAAGATCAATTAGGGTTTTGATCTTGGCCGTCGGTTTGTGTATAAATAGAAGTGAGACTTTTTGACCGAAGTCAAAAATCCCACTTCGGTCAGCTTTCCTTCCCCGAGCTCACTGAGCTCCTCTTCTGCCTCCGCTCAGTTTGCCCAGCGCCGGCGACTCCGGCCACTACACGCCGGCGGACCAACACCATTCAACTCCACTCCACCTTCTCGTCCTAGCCCATCCCTCTTTTCACCGTATCGTCCACCGTGAAGGGAAATCGAGCGCCCCTGCACTCGACGGTCAACGCCGGATTTCCGGCGTTCCAGGCGGCGGTTCGGCGCGTGGGAGGTATGGTTCTTCTCCCCTTCACTTCACTTCTTCTTCCTTTTCCTCCCTTCAATCTCCAAATCGAACCCTCATTCGAGTTCCCCATCTTCACTGTTCTCCTTAACTTTTCTGGGTTTTTCCCCTGCAACTCCTCCGGCGGTCCGATGCTTGGCTTTCCCGGTGTCCCCCTCTTCTGACGACGGCACGAGCACGTGGATGAGTTGGGTTGGTGAGAAGTGGAGCTGCAGCAGTGACATGGAGGAGACCCAGTGGAGGTGTGGTTCTAGCTGGAGGCACATGATGAGGTTCTGGGAAGAACCTGCACTGGTTTTGGAGCAGAGACACAGAGGCAGGGCTGCATAGAGAAGCTGCGGAGCAGAGTTGGAAGTTTTGGTGAAGATCTGAGGTGAGACAGATCTCCTGGTTTTGAGCTACTGTGAAATTGTTGATGTGTTGTTGGATTTGTTGTGATCTGTTGTAATTTGGTTTTGTTGTTGTGTTGTCGATAACTTGGAGACGAAGAAACGAGAGAAGCTATGGCGAATTTCCGGCAAGTTGACCGGAATCCGGCAGAGGATTCCGGCAAGTTGCCGGAATCCGGTGAAGGTCCGGTGATGCAATAAATCCGGCTGAAATGCCGAGAGGTAGTCTTCGCCTCCTGTTTAAAGTTCATCGTTTCCGTTTAATTGAGTTAAAGTGTCGTAATTGGAAATTACGTAAGGAAACGTATAGAAAACGGAAACTAACCATGTTTGGAAACCTGCTAATTTGGGAAACTTTCCATTTTGGGAAAGTTTCCATTAAAGGAAAGTTTCCATTTTGGGAAAGTTACATTTTCAGAAAAATGGTTAAAGAACAACTTGGTTAATTGGGTAAAGTGTTGAATCGTTATCGGAAAATGATAACTGAATTTCTGTAAAATGTTAAGTTGACCATGTTAAGTAAAGTTGGTGTTTCACGTAAATCGGTAAATCGACTCTCGGTAAATAAATTGGTCAGTGTGACACGTTGGGTGTCCATAGTAATTCAACGAATTATTATGTGACACCCTAACGTCAAGTTAAAGTGGTTAAGGAAAGTTCAGAAGTTTAGTCGGACTTCCGGTAATTGAGTAAAGAGTCGATAACTGGAAAAGAAAGTCAAAAAGGTTAAAGTGCATAAAAGGAAATTGGTTGGTCAACTTAGTCAATGCGGTCATTCCTGGTCAAACTAGGAATGCTGAGGTCTGTTGACTGTTATTACATCTTGGTTGCTAAGCTACTTTAATTCTGCAGTGATTTTTGGACGATGTAGCTTACGAGATGATCTCGGTTCACCGGGACAGTTCTTGGAAGCTTGGAGCTTGCGTTTGGAACGGCAATTCCAGGTAGGGAACCTGAACCCCTTTGGTAGTGGTTTTATATATGTATGAGAAAGTGCATGTTTTTGTGTATGCTCATGGTCGATGCCTCGGGAAAGTTTTCTTTATATTAAATGATAAATGACTTATGATTGGGCCAAGAAAACCCGAGGCTAGACGTAAATGATTTAGTGTGTGTGTGTGTGTCTCGGATCGAAAAGTAGTACCGTCGTCCTGATTTCCGGTGCTTAGCCTGAGAGTGACGGGACCTAGTATCTAGCACTCCCACGGTGTCGAGACCGTGAACCTCGGGGGGGCGATGCCCTGTTTATTTTAAATATCCCGCTTACGCTCGTCTCATACAGAGTTAAGCGAGACGTAAGTGAGATGCGCTGTTTGGGCATTTAGCTGGAAATGGACACTCTCGCTACTATGTGTTTTCAAGCGCATAGGTAGTTGGCCTCGGTTTGCAGTGAAGACAAACCCGGGATTCGGCTGTCCAGATCCGAGGAGTCCTGCAGGCTGTACTTGTACATTGAGCGCTCTGGGCCCCTATGTTTTTAGCATACTGCACTGTTTTCCTAAAGGATATAAAATGATGGTTTTTGTGTGCCAAGGATTTCATAAATGGTTTTATTACGAGCTCAAATCTATATGTATATATATATATATACGCTTTTTGGTTTTCAAACTTATCATTGGTGGGCCTACGTGAGCACGCGAGGACGACGCACACCCCTACAACAGATTGTTTGCAGGTACTGTGACGGGAAAGATAGAGAGAGCTATGTGTGGAGCTTCATTCCTTCCTCGATGTTCGGTCCAAGTGTACTTCCTTTTCCGGTTTTACCCTTTGAGTCATTTACCAGGGCCTTCTACCTAAATAGTAAAGGTGTCATCCCGATTTGTAAACCATTTTCTATATTTTTATTGTTGTCGCTAAAGTTTTTAAATTGTCCCCTTTATTTTTACCACCTTCCGCAAAATTAGATAAACTCTGATGATTGTTTTAAGGATTTCATGTGGTGCCACTCAAAGTATTTAAAGTTTAAATTTTATTTAGTCACTAAAAAGCCTACGACTTTAGGTTAATAAGTTGTTGGCACGTCCTTCGGACGTGTTAGCTTCTTATTGGCTTAAATTCGTGGCTACTGTAGTTTACCCCCAGGGGTGCTACATTGACCAACCAATTTCCTTTTTGACTCTTTAACCTTTTTAACTTGCTTTTCCGGTTATCGACTCTTTACTCATTTACCGGAAGTCCGACTTAACTTCCGAACTTCCCTTTACCATTTTAATTTGACGTTAGATTGTCACATAATAATTCGTTGAATTACTATAGACACCCAATGCATCACATTAACCAATTCTTAAACCGTGAGTCGATTTATCGATTTACGTGAAACACCAATTTTACTGTAAAACGGTCAACTTGACACTTCTAGAATTTCCAATTATCATTTTCTGATAACAATTCAACATTTTACAAATTTTACCAAACTGTGTCAAACTTCGTTGAACTTCAATTCTTTACTAAACCGTTTTTCTAAAAATGGGACTTTTCCAAAATGGAAAGTTTCCCAAATTAGTAGGTTTCCAAAAATGGAAAGTTTTCTAAATTGGAAAGATCCCAAATATGGTTGGTTTCCGTTTTTGTACGTTTCTTTATTCGTAAATTCTGACTATGACCTTTAGCCCGACTAAACGGAAACAATACATTTCTTAAGGGATTCGAAGACTACCTCTCAGCATTCTACCTGATTTACTGCTTCGTCGGAATCGTCACCGGATTCCGACAGCTTGCCGGATTCCGGTCAACTTACCGGAATTTCGACACTTTCCCCCCGTTTTCTCTGAATCACCAAGTTATCGACAACATGAAATCAAACAACAATAACAACATCAGATTGATTCCAACATCAACAGCAACAACACAGTGGATCAAGATCATCACTCACCCCTGCCTCTGCCCCCCAAATTCGAGATTCCAGCAGCTCCAACCTCCTCCAGCTAGACCTCCTCTGCCTCAGTCGCCCTATCTCTCTCCACCCAAATCGACACTGCAACACCTCGGGTTACCCACTGCCAAAACACCAAGGCACTACCTCGTCTCAGCCCATTGCTTCAGCCTCATCGGAGCTCGAGGAACCCGCCAGAACCTCAAGAACTCCTCGTCGGAGACGAGAGCCCGAAAATCTAGAAAACACAGTGAACACAGAGAAGAGAAGGATTTCAATTAGGGATCCAATTCTTTCCAAATAGGGCATAGGAAGGAAGAGAAGAAGGAGAGGAGCAAGAATATACCTCTCGTCGCCATCGTCGTCGCCTGAGCTCGCCAGAATTCGATGAACACAGTGGGTGTTCATGGATTCGATCTCCCTCGATTGTGGATGTAACACCCCGTCCCGAAATTTCCTTGTACTGAGAATTAGGTGGGTTTAAAGGGTTTAATATTCCCTTGCTGTTAATCTTCCCTAAATTAATATTCGAGTTTAATATCGAGATATTCTCGATTCTGGGGGAAAATAGAATCTATGTCCCAAGGGGTAGATTATGTTAATACGAGTCATCCGGTATGTCCAGAAGATTTTCCGGAGCTACGAACTGTTCATTATGATTTTTTTAGTACGGAAGTAATAAAATGTTATTTATTTTACCGTAAAAGATGACTTTGCGATGAGTCGAGAATTTGGGAAAACTTCCTTCGAGAAAGTTGTAGAGGACGTTAATACGAACTCGTGGGTATGTCCTATGATCTAATCGGAATTCGTATACGAAAGTTATTTGAAATAATGTTTAGTTACTATGCAGTAATAGTTAAAGGTAAATTATCTATTTACGGTAACTTTTTCATGGTTGTTCTGGGCCGTTGGTTATATATATATATATATATATATATATATATATATATATATATATATATATATATATATAACCAACGGCCCAGAACAACCATGAAAAAGTTACCGTAAATAGATCGAGGGGGGAGACGGGGGGTTCTCTCTCCTCTCTTGTTTCTCTCTCATCCTCTCTTTGTCCCCTCCTCACCAGAGCCACCGGCGTGCGCATCTCACCTCACCGCCTTCTTCGGCCGCCTCGCTCCTGCCAGTCTTTTTAAACCCTCAGCTGCGTCAGAGGTGTTGGAATCGAAGCACTGTGGAGGAGAAGTTCGCCGGTGGACTGTCCAATCGAGACGAAGGTCGTGCTGGATTCGATGGGGCGCTAGGGTGGTTTTTGAAGCTGCAGGAATTGCCCAGCAGTTTGGAGGAAGAGAGGAACGCTGGAGAGCAGCTAAAACGCTTCGCCGAAGTGGTTTCGTAGGGAAGCTTCTGCACCAGTCCTTCCAGGTATTTCCTCCATTTTCTCTCCTTTCTCTCCTCTAAATTTATGGTATGTTGGTTGTTGTTGTTGTTGGGGGTAGAGATTGGGAGGAATTTGGCCGGAAAAAAGGGTCCAAGACCGGTTGTAAGCCGGCGGGGATGAGTTAGGTAAATAGGGGTAAATTCTCGGATATTTACCGGACTGCCATCAAGGTAGAAATCCTGAAAATACTTTTGGCAGTTTTGTTTAATTACAAGACTGCCACTAAGACTAATAAGACAATACTGCCCCTGACAGTTTTATTTAATTACAGGGCTGCCCCTCAGGACTGAAATTTCTGAGATACCTCTGTCAGCTTAGAATATTTACCAAGCTGCCATTGAGGCTAAATTTACATTATTGCCCCTGAAAATTCTAGGTTTTTACAAGAGTGTCATTAGGGGTAAATTAACTATTTTATCATTGATGAGTTTATGTAATTTTATGGTTGTCACTATGCTTAATTATGTGTTTGAATGTTGTATATATTTAGGGTTCGATCGTTAGCTAGGTTGTGGATACTCAGCGGAGAGGGTAAATCCTCGGATTTGTATTTAGCTTATGCTATCGTTTTTCGACCGTTATGTAGAAGAGCGGGATTTAGCCCAGTTAGGGCGTCAACTATATAAGAGCTACGTGTGACTTGATCCCTGAGTACAAGGTACATAGACAGCCTGACCGGAATTCGGGTGTAGTCACAAATAATATTAAAACCCTAGGTCCTCTAAAATGATTGGTTTGAGATCCAAATGCGGGAATCAGGATAACCTTCGGCTGTGAGGCCTATTCCGGTTTCGTTTAGACCGTTTGAAATTGGTTTGGGAATAAGGGTTACCTTTTTCAAGGGGGATTTCGAGTAAATCTCTCTTAGGATGGGTCCTGCACGTTCCATCTCGAGTTTAGAGAGGTAAATTCGAGTTGGGGAGTGACAGTGGATGTTTGTTGGATTGGTTTGAGGGGTTTTGTATAGGAAAGAAAGAGGAATCGAATGGGAGTGGTTTGCCGGCCTATGGTAGTGGAGCAGAAGCGGAGCTCGAGAGGAAGGAGAGAGAGAGAGAGAGAGAGAGAGAGAGACTTGACCGATTTGGGATCTTTGACTTCGGTCAAAGGTCTCACCCCTTTTATAGAAAAATGGACTGTCCAGATTCAATCTGGAATCGATTCAACGGTCCATATTTAAAAAGGTAAAAAGTAAAAGGTTAAATGGTAAAAACTATTTACCATGATGGTAATTAAAAATTACCAGAAACTTCAGAAATTCGTAGAAAATAGACTGAAGCTCCAAAAAATATTTTGAAAATACTGGGAGACTCGTGTCGACACGTACTATGACATCGAGTCCTTAAATGAGGAATTTGATAAACTTTGAAAAACTCAAAAATGAACGTGGTCGTTCACTTGAGAAGTTAACGAATGCAACTTAAGTCTTAGTAACTCGTCATTAACCACGGTAAGAACGTGCGGGGTCTCACAATGCAGGTAGCCAAATAAGAATTGTAGTATTAGAAAATGAGTGCATCATAAGCTGGAAAGAAATAGACAACTGCTTGTGAAAAATGTAAGGAAGTTCAATTGCAACCTGGAAAGAAAAAAGAAATAAACTGCATACGATAAAATGACAAATAGAAATTAAATTAGTAGTCAATTGGTAACATGTACTATTTGGCAAAACAGATGAAAGAAGATTTTTTGTGTTTTTGATTTTTTTCCCATTCAAATATGCATCATACCCTCTAAAATATGAAGTAAAAACTGGTAAATAAGATATCACAATATTATATCACTTCTGAAGCCCAACTGAATTTAAAAGAATAAATTTAATGATCAGTGCTAGATCAGCTTTTAGTATGTAAATGTCACTTACCTGAACTATTTGCACAACAGTAGCTATCATTTAACCAAAAGCTGAAAAATCCTTGTAGAAGAAGGTAAAAGTTTCCACATCGTTAGAATTATGAAATTTACTATAAACTGTATTTAAGTTAACAAATTGAAAATTGATAAGGAAAAATGACAGTTCAATTTGCAAGAATAGTTGAGAAGGTCACAAACACTATTGATCAAAAAATTGTAAACCAAAAATACGTACAAAAATAAAAGGTCCTTTTTATGAATAACGATTCATACACAAATAAAAAAAGACACCTCTAGTGATTCAAAATTAAATCAAAATTACAGAAAAGAATGAGAAAACAACCAGTGAAGGCATCAATCTATCATGTTCTAAATTTTAAATTATATGCATCTACAATCGTAATTTTCATGTGTAGTGTATTAGCAATTATCCTGAAATTAGTGTCCTAGTGAGATTCTGAAGCACAGCCACAACATGTTCTTCCTTCCCTGAATTGAACGACAATGTTACTAGTCTATTAACACACACACATAACACATACTCCAACGAATTATACCTCTACTACATATCAATTAGGAGTCCACTCTTCATTTCGGTAAAATACTAAACACATAAGAAACGTACAATGTTTTAAGCAAAATTATTATAAATATTCATGCCCTCGCACTTTCCATACTTAATCAACTCCTCAATTAGAACCATACTGGAGTCACACAAAAAAACAATAGATCAGATACTTATATGAGGTACCAAGACATGAATTAGCGAAAAGGAGATCAAGGAAAAAGAAAAGAGAGAAAGGAACTCGTTGAGTTGAAACTAGAGCAGGCGTTCGCTTTAAAATTTCTTGAAATTGTTTCGAAATCTTTCCATTTGTTTCGAAATACTTACACCAACACAGGCTCCATGACGCCAAAAGAAGACAAACCATCAATCCTAGGAATCGGAAATCCAAAACGCGTAGAAACAGAAAAACACACTCACCCATGAAGCAGATCCACTACAGAAAACCAAGAATCGGCTTGTTTCGTCGACACAAACCATTGTGAGCTAAATTTCCCGATCTATAATTATATCAGTTGAAAACGACCACCCCATGATTGATAAAAAATATACCTATTATTGAAAACTTGGCGATTGAAAATAAAAAACCAGTCATATTATAGGTTGCAATTGTGAGATAAAATTTCGAACCCAAAATCTAAACACGTACCTTCAAGGCCAATCTCGGCAGCACCCGATATCCATTCTAGTATAGCCCAAGTTGTTTAGCAACCTCTGGAGAGTTCGATCGAGTTTGGAGAGAGAAAGCGAACAAGAGAGAGACAAAAGAGGTCGAGAGAAAACCTGAAAAGTAAGCAACTCCTAACGCCTTTTATAGCTAGGGTTAAAATCAAAGGTAAAATAGTCTTTAACATGCTTTGGCTCGGCTGGAGCAAGGCCAAAAATCAGCTCTTTAGTAACCGGAACAGCTTTGTTACATGATTGTTATATAGGAAATTTGTGAAATATAAAAAAGGTATATTAAATGCCACGTGTGCCATGAAAAAAGAAAATCTCACCCACCCAAAAGCACGCCATCCATCGTCAAACCCTATCTCTCGCCCCCTCTGGAATTCTATTTCATTCTCTCTTCCGGAACCCGAAAATAACCCCCAAAATTGGCATGCGATAAAAACCCCAAATTCTGGTTGGGTTCCTCTGATGAATATCAAACCCTAGCCTCGATTCTTCCCCTTTTCGTGTTTCGATTTCACGCTCTCTCTGAAAGGCCATGGAGGGCTCTGATCTCGGCGCCCCGGAGTCATGGGAGGTCGCCGGCGTCGACGAGGCTATGAGCCGCCTCATGCTCTCCAACAAGGAACACAAGCCAGGCCTCATCAACGACGCGTCGTCGTCCCTGGTCTCTGCTTCTGATGATAAGCTCTCTGTGGACGCCCTCAATCAGGTCGACCAGTTCCTTCGTGAGGCTTTGCAAAACCCTCGGGAGCGCCTTTCAAGTAAGTGCCACCCTTCCATTGCTTTGGTTAACTTGTTCTAGTGTCTTTATTTTCAGATCTTATGTGATTAACACTTGTTAGAATGGTTCTCAATTTTTATGCTATAATGCACTCATCGATACAGCTGCGGCTTTCTTTTTCAGTTCGAATGGTGATTGTTGATGTAGAACCTTTTAGGATTCTCTTTTATACAATTGTAAAAGTTGTCAGGATGTGTTGCGGTTGATTTCTGTTACAATAAATATTCACATCTCACCTGTGCAGTTTTACGAATGGAGCAAGATGTTGAGAAGTTTATCCGTGATCCTATTCAGCAGCAACTAGAGTTTCAGCAGTTGCCTACTTCCTATTTGCGCTTGGCTGCACACCGTGTAGCTCAGCATTATGCACTTCAGTCTATGGTTTTGTTGGATAATAACTTGCCTGATGGTTCTGGTTCCAGAATTATTGTTCGTAAAACTCCTGAGTGTCGACTTCCTTTGATTCGGCTTGCAGACATCCCTGTTAGTTTACGGTCAGAAGAATGTGGCATCACTAAAGTTGCAATAAAACAGAGGCCACAGAAACGGTCACAAATGGCTAACAGTGGTGGCTCAAATTCATCAAAGGGAAACAGTTCTAAAAGTGTGGAGGAGAGGAAAGAGGAGTATAACAGGGCCCGTGCGCGAATATTTAATGCTGCTAATAATATTAGTGGCAGTCCAAGCAGGAAATTTGAAAGTGAACCAAAACTGCAGGATACCTCACAACATGTTCCCCTGGTGATGCCGAAAGTGGAAGATAAATCGAATGTTTCTGATTTACATTCTAGTAGAGGTTTAATCGATTGTTCAACAAGTAGCAGTAGATCATCTTCTAGAAGTAGGACAGAGAAGGAGCCAGTGGGGAGGTACAAACCAAATAACAGGGTGGCCATATTTAGGGACCGTGAGATTGACAGGAAGGATCCAGATTATGACAGAAGTTACGACAGGTATGGTATACAATGAAGGCTTCAGTCTTTTTCTTCATGTCCTAGACATTACAGGAATATTCTTATCATTTAACTTTGAGATGGAAATAATGTCTGCTGTATGTTACCCCAACAGTTTTACAGTAATATTCTCTTCAGGTACATGCAAAGATTTGATCCCGGTTTTGGATTCAGTGGTGGACCGTACACCATCCAGCCCATATATACTCCTGCATTGAACTATAACACTGAATTCCCTCAACTTGGTTCTGCTCATGGGCTGCAGATTTCTTCAGAACATCAACCTCGCCCACTTCCGCAACACATACCTGTGCCCTGGGTTGCGCCGTTGCCCCCTGGTGGTATTGGTTATGGTCATCCAGAACAGATAATGACATCGTTTAATCCTAATCATGTTGGTGTGCGCTCCACGTCTAGCATATATATGCCATCCTCCCAGTATCCGTGTCAGCGGCCTGGAATTCCCTTTATGCATCCTCATGAACATGTTCACCAACATTTTTCACAGGTATGGTAATTATTCAGCTCTTTTCTGCTGTCAGTAATGAACTTTTCTTGTCTTTTGTTGCAGAATTTTCAATTTTGCAGAATTTTCAATTTTGTCAGTATATGTTTTTACTGTTGTTTGGGGGAAGTGGACAGAAGCCTTGATTATATGGTAATAACTTGGATGTATAGTGCAAAACATTATATAGCATGGTAGAGTTGATTGGAATACACCCTACATTCATTAACTCTGATCAATCTTATACACAACAGAATATCATCATCGGGTTCTTGATCATTTTACTGATCTCTGACTCCCCAGAGTGCCTCAGCTAGAGGAAGTTTTTTTTCTGTTTATACTACAAAAATTCTATTTTCTTCAATACTTTTCTGTTTAATCTACAAGATATTTCGTTTAATTTAACACCATGCCCTCCTTTTTTTACTCTGCACAGTACTCATGCCATCTGCCATAGATGAGTCGTTTTCAGAGTTTGTGGTTGTGGTGTAGTACAATTGAAAATTGTTGGTCCCCTGCCAGCGTTTGGTATCAAAGCGGGGGTGTTTTGGAATCTCACAGAGCTAAATACCCCAAAACTTTTTTTCACTATTTCTTATGTTCAAAGCTTATGTAGTAGATCATGAATCGTTGGAATGCCTTAAAATATTTCACTTAGAAATTCTCAAAAATCAAAACTTACATCATAAATTGTTCCATAATGACAAAAAAAAATCAAAAGTAAAGATAACTTTTGATGCATTTGTGAACTTAATTACTTGGTAGGAAGATTAACTCTATTAGATGATGGTAAATTAAAGTGAAGTAAAGAATGTAGGAAAACTCTATTAGATGATGGTAGTAATTAGCATTAACTAAACTTGGTGTAGTTTGAACTTGCCCGCCGTATCAGATTGTATAGTTATATGTTGATTTTCATTATACAGGTCTGACATGTTCCATCAGAAGTGTACTGTTGTACATTTTCTTATTTACTTTTGTCATTCAATTATCTCAATCATCTGTCTTGCCTCCATTAAAAGATTCCATTATGTTGTTTTGAAGAGATCAACCTAACTACTTCCATTAAATGAGGAGCCTAAACATGATGTATGGAAGGATCTAAAATTTGTTTAATTTTCTTTTATTCTGACAGTGAAAAGTTGATCTTTTAAGGCACAATCACAAATAGTTGTATGAGTTTTGTTATCTTGACAAATATAAGTCTGTTGGAGAACATATGCTTGTATTATATATGCCTTATGTAGATTTGACTTGTTTTCTTACAGTCTCATCATCAGCAGCCTGATGCAAGTTTTGGGTTAGCCCGGCCCCGGTGAGGGGCAGAGACCATGCCTGCACCCTGCATGCATGAATTTGAGCTTCAAGTACAATTGGCTTCCAGAGCCAGTGCATGTTTTTGTTGGCAGGACTGCAGGCATGGAGAACCAAGGTGGGCTTGAGATGGATCAATTCAATACCAACAATGTCCATTCTCCCCAATCCTTGGTCTCATCGGAAGCTTCATCCATCTATGATAGAATGATGAGGAAGCTCCATCAGTTTGGCAATCTATGAGAATGACGACGACGACAATGATTTCAAAGAGATTTAACTGAGCTTGAAAAGTTTGTACACTGAAGAGTCAAGTACAATTGGCTTCCAGAGCCAGTGCATGTTTTTGTTGGCAGGACTGCAGGCATGGAGAACCAAGGTGGGCTTGAGATAGATCAATTCAATGGCCACCAACAATATCCATCCTCCCCAATCCTTGGTTTCATCGGAAGCTTCATCCATCTATGATAGAATGATGAGGAAGCTCCATCAGTTTGGCAATCTATGAGAATGACGATGACGACAATGATTTCGAAGAGATTTAACGGAGCTTGAAAAGTTTGTGCTCTGCTTGGATGAAGGTATGCTCCTTACTCATCAAGATACGCGCAGTGCATTGCATTAGCTTAGTCCATTCTAGAAGGGACTTGTGGAGTCGATGGATTTGGCTCACAAGTCTGTAGGGGTCTATTTCTGAATGGGCATAGGTAAAGTGCAGTACATTACATACATTGCACCTATTAGTGGTAGACCATGCTGTGGTATCAACTTTGTACTTTTGTAGGTTAGCTGCTTCCCTCCATAGAATTGCGTGTACCATTGGATTGAGCTGGTCTATCACTACTGGAAGTTGTATGTAGACAAATTTTATATATATATATATATATATATATATATATTTCTTTAGACCCAACTATTTTTGTGAGATTCTTACGTACTTGATTTATAGTTGGTGAAAGCTTGCGAGTGAGTTTGTATTGGTCTGGCAAATATCTGAAGTTTTCGACTTGAGCATGTTAGTCACATAGTTTTGTTATATTATATAGGCTTTGCCAACCACCTTAAGGAGAAAGCAACATTGTTTTGCTGATTTGGGGCATACAGCTGAACGAAGAGTCAGTGCTTAGGAAGACACTTCGCAAGCTGTGATGTATGCTTCTGAGAATTTTGGTCTGCATCCAGGGTTGTCCTAAACAAGATCTGATACTTTCAGTGCTTTACTAGAGCTATATCTACACAATAATACAATAGACTAATTATGTATCATACAGCATTTTGGTCTGTAGATCTTTATTTTGATCACCATTCATGGTTTTTATTTTTATGAGTTGCAGCAGTTACAATATGTTTCCTGCAGTTTCAAGTATGTTATACGTAGATGAGTGCATTGGTCACCCATTTCAGATGCATTGTGATTGTCATTGTGGTTGCATTTCAGGTCTAATGCCACATTATATCAACCAACATTGTGGCGACGTCATGTAGAATGGATATAAATAATTTTTTAATTATTATTATGCTGCAAAAGCAGGTTATCTGACTAGTGTCTGAAGTAAAAATATTTGTTGCTATAATTATATTGCTGACCTTTACTGGCTGGCACCCTTCATCACACTATGTATTGTGTTACTTAACGCTTAACTCACTGGTACCGGTATTTTGATAAATTATAGTAACGCCACTGCCCCTCAACTCTAGAGAATGCGCAAGATGGTCATTCTGATTAGCAAATTCTGCTCAGGGACACACTGCCATCCCAATTCCCAAAGTACGTATCCAATACAAGGATCTCCGACAAAGGCACAGTTGTCCATACAAGGATGTTCTCTTGACTTGCAACTAACCAAACAAGTTATGGGGACGAGTCAGCGTAAGGTGAGAGCCGCACAATCCACAGATGACACGAGCGAGCACAGGTTTGCTATAAGTATCTTGTTTGCTATAAGTATCTGGTTTCAAAAGGAAGCACATCTACTAGGGGTGGCCATCTAAAACTGAAAACCAAAAAAACCGAACTGGAAACTAAACCGAAACTGTTTGAATTAAATTGGAAGAAAAATCGAACCGAAAGAAGAAAACCAAACCGAACCGGGTCTATACGGTTTGGTTTGCGGTTTGAGTCCTGTAGAAACCGAACCGGACCGAAAACCGTATAAAAAATAAAAAATAAATTAAAAAAACAATATGGAGTATGAAGGAAATGAATTTTAAATATGGAAGTGTTTTCATTTTTTATTTCAATTATATAAATTGGCTTCACTACTAGAATAAAGGAATTAGGTATCAAACTATTTTCATCTCTTAAAACGAACCAAAAACAAATGATCATTTTCATCTAAAAATTTATGGTCATTTTTGTCGTTTAAATGCTCATTTTCTAAAAGCAAATGCACTTTTGTGAACCAACTCTATATAGAAGAAAAATTATCAAAAATATCGTGAAATAAGATATGTTCGGAATGGTGAAACACGGCTATGGTTCAAAAATCACGTAATTCGGGTAACGTCTCGGTGCCAATAGTAGAGGTCAACTCTATTTACCGTTATTATTCCCTATGGGAAGCCCTATCGTCTGAAGGTAAATGTCCTTAAGTTTTTATATGGGAGGTTGCGTCTCATCTACGTGAGATTTTTTCGTGTGGAAGGTTTGACAAACTACGTCATATAGAGGTAGATATGAGTGTTTCCGTGTGATAAGTGACAATAGATTATGGTTGACCGTTTCGATCGAGCCCTTAACGTTGTCGGATCCAATTGAATTTTTTACCATAGAAATTTTTCATCATAATGATCATATCTAATGGTCAAATTTTTGTTTGTGAATTTTAGTCATCGAAATCACAATATGCATACTAATGTTGTATAACATGTTTATTAGATTTTAAGTAAATACACAATTTTATGAACCAACTCTACATAGAAGAAAAATTATCAAAAATATCGTGAAATAAGATATGTTTAGAATGGTGAAATGCGTCTGGTTAAAATCACGTAATCCAGGTAACATATCGGTGCAAATAGTAGCGGTCAACCTTATTTACCGTTATTATTCCCTATGGGGAGCTCTATCGTCGGAATGTACCAAAATTTTTATATGGGCGGTTGCGTCTCATCTACGTGAGAGTTTTTTGTGTAGTATGTTCGACCAAAATACGTCATATAAAGGTAGATATGAGTGTTTTCGTGTAATAAGTTACGATGTATTAGAGTTGACCGTTTCGATCGAGACCTTAACGTTTTCAGATCCAGTTGAATTTTTTACCATAGACATATTTTGTCATAATAATCATATCTAACGGTCGAATTTTTGTTTGTGAATATTAGTCATCTGAATCACAATATGCATACTAATGTTGTATAACTTGTTTATTAGGTTTTAAGCAAATGCACAACTTTGTGAACCAACTCTACATAAAAACAAAATTATCAAAAATCTTGTGAAATAAGATGTGTTCAGAATGATGAAATACGACTATGGTTCAAAAATCATGTAATTCGAGTAACGTCTCGGTACCGATAGTTGTGGTCAACCCTATTTATCGTTATTATTTCCTATAGGGAGCCCCCTCGTCGGAAGGTACATGTCCTAAAATTTTTATATGGGAGGTTGCGTTTCATCTACGTGAGAGTTTGTTGTGTGTAAGGTTGAACAAAACTATGTCATATAGAGGGAGATACGAGTGTTTTCGTGTTATAAGTGACAATGGATTAGGGTTGACGGTTCCGATCGAGCCCTTAACGTTGTCGGAACCAGTTGAATTTTTTACCATAGACATCTTTCGTCATAATGATCATATTTAAGGGTCAAATTTCCGTTTGTGAATTTTAGCCATCAGAATCACAATGTGTTTACTAATATTGTATAACTTGTTTAGTAGATTGTAAATAAATGTAAAACTTTGTGGTCATTTTTCACTATAATGATAATGATAAGAAATATTATCAATTTTAAAATATAAAAAAATGAAAAAAAACCGAACTGGACCGGACCGAAGTATAACATTGGTTTGGTTCACGGTTTAAGGTATAAACCGAACCGAAGAAGACCAGAGCCGGCCCTAACATGTACGTAGTGAATCATTCATTAGGATAAATTCAACGTAGTTGTTTGCCTTAATTACAACAAGTTTCACATGGGAATGGCTTTGAAGACTAGTTACTATGGTGGTTTCAAAGAGCTAAAAACATTACGAATTTAGATGATATATATAAACTTCACTTGTCTTTGTCCCACACAAATCATGCCATGCATTTGATCTTTCCATTTTCATTGTGCATGTGTTTGATCCTATGTGCCTTCTACTTACGTGACAACAATTAAGTATATATCTTTTTTTAGAAGAAACACACTTTTATTGAAACAAAAGCACATAAGAAGAAAAAGGTTGCGGACAAGGAGTCCGTTAGAAAGAAAAGAGGGCAACTAGGACTACTCAATCTTGAATTCAAAGCTAACCCTAAAGAATTAAGCTACAGTTGCTTTCCAGTTAAGAATAATTGAAGAAATACTATAATCCTTGAAATCCTTCGAAGTATAAGTAGATATCCAAAACTTGACTCTCTCCCACAGGAATTCTCTCGACCCTATTATAGGTTTTAAATAATCTTCTATTTAGTTCCATCCACACCACATACCGGTAGCACCCCACAACCCCAAAGAATTCTGGCTTTTTTCCCTTTACCAAGAGCTAAAGGATTTTCTTTGAACAAGTCATTCCTATATGGTGGAACTGTCCAAACCAATTTTGCCTCCCTAAATAACTTCTTCCATAAAAAATTAGCAACATCACAATGCAAAAAAAACATGATCAACACTTTCCTTTTGAGCTTTGCACAAAATACACCAGTGAGGGGAAAACAACTTAGTCTTCTCCTTTGAAGATTGTCACAAGTGTTCGTCCTCCCATGTGCCACAAGCCAACCCAGAATTTTCACCTTAGTATGGGCCTTGGGGCTCCAAATGAGCTTTGCATGCTCAAAGATTGAATATGTTCCACCCCTAACTAAGAAACTATGAAAAGATTTACAAGAAAAATTTCCACTAGACTCAAGCTTCCATCTCCTTTCATCCTATTTGGATTCCACTAATCGAATATTTCTCAACTTAACCATCAACAAGGCAAACTCCTCATTTCTAGGTCATTTAAGTTTCTTCTAAAACCAAAATCCCAACTCAATGGAAAACTTGCATGAACAATCAATCTTTCCACCACAAAATTGGCATATCTCGAAAGCTTAAACAACATTGGAAAGTAGAGACTCAAGGGCTGATCCTCAAGCCAATAATCTTCCCAGAACCTCATCCTTTTGCTATTTCCCACAACTAATTTATGACACAGGGAGAAAGTTCTTAAACCAGCTGAAATATGTTTCCAAGGGCTTCGACTTGATCCACCCACAACTATTTTAGAATCTCATCCATTCTCATCATACCCATATTTACTCCTTATCACAGTATGCCACAAAGATTCTCTCTCCAAAGGAAATCTCCAAAGCCACTTTCCTAGAAACGACTTATTTCTTGCTATTAAGTTTCCAATCCTCAGTCTTCCTCTTTCTCTATTTTTCGAAACAATCTCCCAGCGAAACAAATGGTCTTTCTTACCCTCTCCAACTCCGTCCCAAAAGAATTTTTTCAGAAGATATTCTAATCTCTTTGCCACTCCCACCGGAATTTGGAAAAGAGATAAATAATAAGTTGGGAGGCTGCTTAGAACTGCTTGGATCAAGGTCAACCTACCTCCTCTTGATAGGAAAACTTTTTTCCAACCCTCCAATCTCTTCTCGATTTTCTCTATAACAGGGCTCCAAACTAAGGTTTGTTTTGGGTTGCCACCTAAAGGAAGGCCAAGGTATTTCATAGGCCAAGTTCCAACTTCAAATCCTTGTTCCTCAGCCAGACTTGCTAATCTCTCAACCTTTGTGTTTATTCCAACTAGGGAACATTTAGATTTGTTGATTTTCATACCTGAAAGCAAACAAAGCATTCTAGAACGTTGTTTCGGTTGTTCCAGGACTAGCCATCATCTTTCAAAAAGAAGATTTTATCATCCACAAATTGCAAATGAGTAATTTCAACATCTTCCCTCCCAATTACTAGTCCTTCAATCAGATTTAAATCTATCGCCCTCTTCATAAGTCTATTCAAGACATCCACCACTTGAGTAAAAGAAGAGGTGATACGGGGTCACCTTATCTTAATCCTCGAGAAGCTCCAAATTTTCCTCTTGGTCTCCCATTTATCAAAATAATGAAATTTGTCGATCGCAGGCAACCTCCTACCCATTTCCTCCAATTTTCTCCAAAACCTTTGCTTTCCATAACATAATCCAAGAAATTCCACTCTACATGATCATATGCTTTTTCAAAATCAATTTAAAAACCAGCCCCTTTCTCTTTTTCTTCCTTGTCTCATCAACTACTTCATTAGCCACCAAAGTTACGTCTAGAATTTGTCTCCCTTTAATGAACACCCCTCAGACTGAGGAAATCATACAAACTTGTACAAGCTAAGACCTTTGCAATAATCCTGTACAAACTTGTTATCAAACTAATAAGCTTGTTGTCCCCCACTTTTAAAGAGTTCACTTTCTTTAGTACAAGGCAAATGTACGTCTCATTTGTTACCTTATTCACCACTCTGTTTCTGTGGAATTCAGCCAAGACATTCAATACCTCTTGATAACTTTCCAATATCTTTGCAGGGCTACAAATGAAAACTCATCTGGACCTGGAGGTTTATCAGTGTCACACTCAAACACAACCATTTTAACTTCTTCTTCAAACGATCTCTCTAGCCAAATTGCCTTTTCTGCACTTACAGGGTTCCAATGGAGGCCTTCAATTTCAAAACTTATTTCCTCTTTACTTGAATAAAGATTCTTGTAAAAGCCAATTATTTCTTCCTCGATTAAGGATTCATCTTCAATTACACTGCCATTACTTAGTTCTAGCCTTTCAATTAAATTTCTTTTCCATCTGCCATTGACTAGCTTATGGAAAATCTAGTATTTTTATCTCCTTCTTTAGCCCAAGACAACTTAGCTCTTTGCTTCCCATAAGTCTCTTCTCTCACTGCCAACTCCTCAAAACGCCCTCTTAACTGTTCCCTCTCCTTTATTGATCGCACATATGCTTCCCTTTCTTTCATCATCATCCAGCTCACTTATTCTTGCTTCTACCTCTTTCTTTTCTTTTCTAATGTCACCAAAAGTCTCTCTACTCCATATCCTCAGCTTACTTTTCATGACCTTGAGCTTTCTCATGAATTTAGCCTTCCCAGCCATCACAGTTTGCTTCTTCCCACCACTTTTTAAAATTTTCTTTCAAGAAATGATGTAACAACCACATATTCTCAAAACTAAAAGGTGTAGGACCCCATTTGGCCTTAGTTGTGTCAAACAAAATAAGGCGGTGATCAAATGTTACCCTCGTAAGAACAATTGTCTTGAGTTTGAAAACATAAACTCCCAATCTGCATAATACAAGAATTTATCAAGTCTGCACCAAATCTCATTCTCCCTTAGATTATACTATGTGAACTCTGCTCTTTGAAGACTTGGATCATAGAGATTTGTCTCCCGGATAAAGTCATTGAAACCTTGCATGCTTCGAGATATTTTGCCCTCACTTGACTTTTTCAGAAGGGAATCATACTACATTAAAATCCCCACCTAGGCACCACCTACTTCCACATAACCCAAACAACCTTGCTAGTTCCTCCCAAAATTGTACTCTTTCTCTGTATCTGTTTGGATCATAAATTCCTGAAAGCCACCAATCCAAACCATCGACTCCAACAATCTTTATCGATACAGAGTAAACCTAGACAACTGATTCAATCACAGAAACACATTTAGTATTCCAGACTATCACTAAACCACCAGATCTGCCCCGAGATGGGATTGCTACCCACTTTTTGTACCTTGCTCCCCAAATGTTGCTAATTAGCCTTCAATTGATGTCACCTTTTTTGTTTTCTGTAAGATTACTATATCAGCCCTACTTTCCATCGTCATGTTTTTTATCACCCTTCTTTTATTCTTACTTCCCAACCCTTTTACATTCCAACTGAGAATCTTCATTTAAAACCTTTATGTTCCGTCAATTCGACCTTGTCAAATGACTTCAAAATCGTCAGATCCTTCTTATCTTTTGCATCAGGACTATTCTTACTCTTAAGTTTTTTTCTGGCATACACCTTCATCTTCATTGGAGCTAAGAACTTTCCAAGTTTGCCTATTGGATGTAGGCCTGTGAAATTCCTTTGAGAATGAAGTGAGATACCATTGGCCGGACATATTCCTTCCTTTCTCTTATAATTCTTGGGTATCAGATGACCTTCCTTCCCCATTCGCATAACTTCTCCATTTTCTACAAGTGAACTAAACTAGATTTACCTTAATGTCAACGCAACGTTATGGTATCATGAACATATTTTGATCCCTAAAAGAAACGTACCATTGACTTGGGTCTATTCTATCCTTACAGAGAGACAAGAGAAACCAATGACGGTACTGCACATCCTAAAGGAAATGTTGAAACCAAAAATGTTGTTTTTGTCGATTTTGTCGATGCTGGGTACCTCTTTGACCTACATAGAGGACGTTCCCAAATTATTATATATACAACATTGGAAACACTAAGCAAACTCTTGTGGCTACCTCCTTGAACAACTTTGAGATCATTACTGTATATAAGACAGTTCGTGAGTTTATATGATTAAGAACCATCATCAGACATATTCAAGATACTGATTATTTAGGGGTGTGATATGACTCTTTGTGGTGAGGACAATGCCTCTATTTATAAGCGCAACAGATAGTTAGTGACAACTGTAGCGCATATCGGCAGAAAGACAGAGCACGGCTCGATATGACCTTATCGTTGCGTCTACCTGTACAACTTTAGAGTGCTTGGCAGATGCTGAGAGTTGCTAAAACGCATGAGTAAGACTTAGCTACAACTGTGACGATATGTTCCCCACAACACTAGTCCTTGCATAAGGCTACATCTAAAAAGCATGTGTGAAACATCAAAATGCAAAGACTTTTCAAGATCCCTTGATTGATGTAAGGATCAGGAAGGTTGTACACTTCACAGGGAGTTTAACGTATACATTCCATCTTCAAATGCAACAGGTGCGTTGCATTTTTTTCCCTCCCACTACTGGATTTTGTTATTTGACAAAGTTTTTAATAAGGCAACACCACATGCAATGTTTCGTTTTTAACTTAGCACAAGAGGTAGTTAACAATGGAACTACATGTCTCAAGATTTTTAACAAATGAACTGAAATTTACACTCATCAAATTGTAATATACCCTCCCACTTTTCTTTTAGCCATAATTCTCATAAAAAGACCATCTAAGTTGGTAAAGACAAAATTTAAGTTATTTAAAAAACAAAGTAGGGGGATGAGAGTGTGTATTTCACTTCCCTTTATGATTTTTACCGTATTTACTCGTCTCTAAAAAATTGTGTAGAGCAAGTCCAACTGATTCTCCATATCCATTGATTTTCTCTATTTTAGAGAATATTGTCTTATTTCTCCCTCCAACAGATTTCCTATCTCATTTCTTAAAATAGAGAGAGAGATGAAAGAGAATAAATCATTTCATATATTTCCAGAATCTCTAAAAAATTTGGAGAATGGAGAATTAAATGTTGAACATTCCTCAAGACTCCAATTGAGAGAGAACAAATTTTATTTGATAAAAAAGGATGTTTAGACTTTTATACTTATTTTAATATAATAATCAATGAGGATGTATAATCTATATTAATAAAGCCAGAAGAATTCTCAGAATGGTTAAATTTTTGAAGTGCCTAAAATACCTTGAATTAATTAAAATTTTAAACTTAAGACTTTCAATAACTATAGGTAAAATAGTAATTGACACTCAACATGTGAATCAGATTTATTTTTCTTGAAAGAAAAAAAAGTGGAGATATAAATTGGAATGAGAAAAACTTTAAATATTATTAAATAAAGAGAATATTCAAATATTAATTACAAAATGATTTTATAAAAAAAAAAAAGCAAATTAACATCCACATTGTGTGGGTCAAGATGCTAGTATCATATTATTGTAATAAATAACAAATTTTACTAATAAAGTAACTGTTAGAATTAAGACATCTGTTATAAACAATGGAAACTAATTAACACATTTAATTATATGTGGTTCAAAACATTAAAAAATCAGCATGGCATACCCAGCCATTCATATCTCGATTTATTGATATGTCTCTTATATGCTCTTTAGGAGCTCATTCATAACTTCGTGAAAGTTTAAATATGAGTAACATGATCCGAATTTAATTTTGTAGTCCAATCATAATACTCATTGAGTCAATTTTGATCACTTTAACTATAACAGAATGTATCTATAAGCTAGCTTTAGACTATCCATGAGTTATCTTCAGTGTAACAACTAAGTATAACAAGATATTCAACTTTGGGCATCTCCCTTATGGTTTTCTTCTTGGGTTCCAACCCAAGACACGTCTCACTAATGTATAAGACACATTTCTTCATTACCCTCAGTCAAAGATGAATATATCTCACATTTAGACTCTTTCTCAAGAATCCATAGATCAATTTACAATCAAATCAATCTTGTACTTGCATCCTTTAAGGACTTGATAAGCGATAAGATCCTCATAGCATATGATGACAACTGTCGTAAGTCATTGTCAATAACAAGTATATGAAACATTGTATATATGACTCTGTACTTACAGAAAATTTTCACGTATAAGAAAAAATGTTTGTAATGCCCTTGTCTCTTGTAGACATTGTGCCATAGTGATTTATTTTCACTATGATCAATACCCTTTTATATCATGTAGAGTCAAATGTCTAATTATCTCATCACGTTTCAAATATTAAGTTTCATTGGAATTGCCTCTATCCAATTTGGCCAATATATGCTTTTGTCAACATTCAGATAAAACGTGATATTGCATCATACAGTCCTTGATGGTCATTGGTAGCTACCATTTGTAAATTTTTATAGATGATCATCATTCATAGATCCCACACATTCTTATATGCATGCATTAGCTACTATGAGCTTATTGATATTGGCTACCCATGCCACTTTTGGGGCAAATATTGTCACTTCTAGGACAAACAACTCTCGTAGATAAATTATATCTAGCGAATGTGGATTTATATTCATAATATCATAAAACATTATAGAACCTGTATAAACTTTCATTTTCAGGAGCTTAAAACTTTTAGACCTGGTGGATACATTCCATTCAAATTCACGTCGTTATTCAAATGACAATAGTCTTTTTTCTCCCCCTAACAGCGCAAGACTATCTTAGTATGCCCATACACAAAAATGCATAGATATATCACTTTCTTCCAAATGAAGATGTTCTTTGGTTGGTGGCGAACCCAAACCAAGTTGAAGGTCAAAACATCAAATTTATAAATATCAACCATATTGATGTATAATTGTATCACCAACTATAATTCTTTGATTGTGTACTTTAACATGTAACATTGCAATCATATTAGAAACTCTGATATTCTTTACTGACAATCTCTTCAAGATCATGTCAGTTAGATACACATCCCTTGCACACATCAAATGGGGGCTACGTGAGGGCTACGTATTCTATGAATATGGTTTATGTCACGCCCCGGCCCGGTTAGGCTGCCTATGTACCCTGTATTGAGAGATCAAGCCACACATAGCTCTTATTTTAATTAACGTCCTAACCGGGCAAATTCTGTTTTTCTATAAATCGATCGATCTATTAATATGGATAGCAAACGCCTATTGCATATCCAGAGTTTAATCTCTCCGCTGAGGTATCCCCTAACCAACTATCTATCGGGATTATCTCGAACATTCCACCATACATATATACAACATCCAATAAATAATAACCACATAAATAAAGCATTAAGTCAACCACGTAATTATGTAGATCCACCAAGGGCACTAAGGTAAAAACAACATTAATGGAACCCTTGTAATTAGCCAAAACTACTAGGGGCAGCATGATCATTCTAGCCTTAATGGAAGTTTGCAATTAATCTGAACTGCCAGGGGCATTTTAGGAATTTCATCCTTAGTGGCGGCCCTTGTAAATAGACAAAACAAACAGGGGTATTTATGGGTTTTCAGCCTTAATGACATCCCTGTAAATATATAAAACAGCCAGGGACAGAATTGTCTTTTTGGCCTCAGTGTCTGTCTTGTAAATATACAAATCTGTCAAGGGCATTTCTAGAATTTCAGTCCCAGTGACAGCCCTGTAAATATACAAAACAACCAGAGGCATTTATGAGATTTTAGCCTTAATGACATCCCTGTAAATATACCAAACAGTCAGCGGCAGTCCTGACTTTTCACACCCGTGGTAAATGGTAAAATATCAGATCTATTGTGGTAGAAACCTAGGAATTTACCCCTTTACCCTAGACTACTGCGACTCGGCATGCCGGCTGAGTTTCCCCCTATTTTTGTCATAACCGCTCCCAATCAACATCCACAATACAAAAACAACCATTGGACGACATAAACACACAACCATGATAGTGAAAAACAGAGGGGAAGAGGTGGTTACCTCTCGGCGACGACGTCCTGGAACCCCACCTCCACCTATTCGATTAGCCCTCACCGCTACTCCTTCCAAAAAATTAAGGACACGGAGAGGCTCGCCGAGCTGTGACGAAGCTGCGAACACCGGCCACACCCACCGTCTTGGTCTGGATAGGAAAAACCCGATCGAACCCTAAACTCTAATATCCTCCAATTCTCTGCCAACAACACTCCTGGATAAAAACCATGACCATAGAGGTTGGGTAAGACGAGACGAAGTTGTGGCCACCTACAATGATTGTTTCTCCCCCTCATAACAAGAGGGGTATCCAGATCTGAGAGTGTTCTATTCAGGTGACAAACCAAAATAGATATGTGGCAAATGAATAATTCGCTCAGAGTATAGCGTTAGCTAGCGGTCATCAAGAGTCGTTACTGTTTCTGTAACGCCCCGTCCCGAAATTTACCTTTTTACCAGGATCAGGCGGGTTACACAGGGCTGTAACCACGTTGTTAGTCTTCTCCGAACTACTATTTGAGTTTAATATCGAGATATTCTCGATTCTGGAGGAAGATATAATTAATGTCCTGAGGTGGTAGACTGTTAATACGAGTCCACCAGTATGTCTAGAATATTTTCTGGAGCTACGACATGTTTAATATGAATTTATTTAATTTACGGAAGTAATAAATATTATTTACTTTACCGTAAAAAATGACTTTGAGATAAGTCGAGAATTTGGGAAAACTCCCTTCGGGGAAGTTATAGAAGACGTGAATATGAACACATAGACATGTCGTGCGATTTAATCGACATTCGTATGAAAAAGTTATGGCCTAAGAATTTAAGTTACTATTCATGGTAAATGGCTAAAGGCGTTTGCTATCCTGATAGATAGTTTGGTCGGTGAATACCTTAGCGGAGAGGTTAAACTCCATGTATGCAATAGGCGTTTGCTATCCATATTATTAGATCGACTGATAATTAGAAAAACGGGATTTGCCCGGTTAAGACGTTAGTAAAAATAAGAGCTACGTGTGGCTTGATCCCTAAGGACAGAGTACGTAGGCAGTATGACCAGGATTCAGATGCAGTCACAAATAATATTAGAAACCTAGGTCCTCTAAAGTAATTGGTTTGAGATCTAAATGCAGAAATCGGGATAACCTTCAGCTGTGAGGTCTATTCCGGTATCGTTTGGATTGTTGAAAATGGTTTGGGAAAAAGGGTTATCCCTTCTCAAGGGGGATTTCGAGTAAATCTCTCTTAAGATGGGTCTCGCACGTCCTATCCCGGATTTAGAGAGGTAAACTTGGGCCGGGGCGTGACAGATTCTAAGTAATTTTTTATGTAAAATATGATGTAACTTGTCATGCCAAAATACTATATTTGGTTCAAAGAACTTCTAGTTCATAACATGATGTGTCTCAGTTTAATGTAGAATTTGACCCGTAATAGCTAGGCCGTATAGCAAGATACTGTGTGCTTTGGACCTCACCTCATAATTTTGTTCTTAGGTTGTAATCCAAAATGCGTCACAATATGGGGATGTATGTTTGCAACATGTTAGACATATCTCTAGCCTTTCTTTGGGGGAGGTGGGATCTCACATCACAGTATGTGTTAAATCTTGGAGACACTTAATGTAAAGAAAAAATAATATGTGCTCTTTCGGAGTCATCATTCACATATGTAATCCAAACTTCAGGTTCGGTCTTATAATGTTAGAACTACATGCTCTCAGAATGTTAACTTCTAGTTAATTGTTGCTCGAAACTTCAAGCTCCAGTAACTCAAATGAAACTTCAATTTACTTAATATTCATTGATATTTCATACTCAAAGCTTAGGTTTGAGTTTCTTACTGTTAGAATCCTGGTAATTCTTATAAAAAATAATATTTCACTCGAAATTTAAATGTTCGGGATATGGAGCTGCGGTTCTTATGAGGAACAATAAAGTTAGAAAAATAAGTATAGTATTGAGAGTAAATGCAAAATAAGAAAATTGTAAAGAACCAAATAAATAAGAATCACATTGAAACTTCTGGTTCCATGTGTGAATACTAAGAACTTCCGGTCTAGTTAACTTCCTCAAATATGATTATCTTATTTCTCTCCTCTAGTTAAACAAAAAGACAATATGAAAGTAAAGTGAGGAATTGCAGGTTCTCATTTATGAGGAATCATAACACACATGCATGTCAACCATTATGTAACTTGAGGAACTACTGGCCCTCGTTAATTGCATAGGCTTTAGCCAAATCAATAGGTATGATTGCACTATATATGTGGTTACATAACATTTCCATTTATGATATATCTCAAAATTTAGAACTTAAGGTTCTTAATTTGTATAACCTCATGCTAGAAACAAATCACTTGAAACTGTAGGTTTGAGGTGACACATGCTAGAACTCTTTCATTCTAGCTCTACTCGAATTTTCATGTTCGAGTCTACATAATTAGAAGCTTCAGGTTCTAAGAGTGGGTGAGCTTGAGGTTCACACATAATTATTAGCATATGTGAGATCGCATGATTATTTTCATGAAATACCACGATGAGAAACTTCTGTTTCATGACATGGTATGTCTCGATAGACTTGATGGTTGTGTAATATAAACCGGATAATAAGTCAACCAACCTTTCCAATTCGCGCCTTTGGCTGCAGTCATTGGAAGAAATACAAAGAGATTCCACAGTTGTCATTTTTAATACCAAAAACCATTAGTGAAAAACAAACTTTTGTATGTATATTGTACATGATCGTCAATTACTAAACCAAAGCTAATAATGAAGAAATTACTAGACGCAAAGCATGTAATATTTTGAAAAGAGTTGAAGATGTCCTACCATGATGGAAGATAAAAACTATTTCATTATCACATAATAAAAGTGAAATTAAGAAATGTCATTACACAATAGTGAGATAATGGTGATAGATATCATGGTGGTAAAGAACCTATTAAAAGCAACACCATAAAAGAGTAATATGAAACGTAATTACAAAATAACTAATCACATTATGGTAGTAAAAAAAGGAGTTATTTAAATCAATAACTCATACATCAATTTAATAAATCTCACATAATACTACTAAAAATGTTAATAGTCACATGAATATGGTTGCAACTAATGTTCATCACTACAACAATAATATCTATAATCAAATATCATAATTCGATGTCAAAGACACCATTATTGATAGACTTAAGATAATCAGTGTCAAAACCATCGTCGATCGCATCAACATGTTTTCAAATTTCTGATTTTTTCATCATGTGTCTTATTGTCCAAAAATTGTTGATTTTCAGTGGATTGATACCAAATGGCTCAAAAGAATCTCAATTGAATTTAACTCGATTAATTGTCTTTGTTAGAGGACTTCGTAGAAAGCCACAAAATAATAGTGAGATAATGGTAATAGATATCTTGGTGGTAAAGAAGCTATTAAAAGCAACGCCATAAAAAGAGTAATATGAAAAGTTATTAAAAAATAACTAATCACATTATAGTAGTAAAAAATGAGTTAATTAAATCAATAACTCATACATCAATTTAATAAATCTCACATAATACTACTAAAAAAATGCTAATAGTCACATTAATATGGTTGCAACTAATGTTCATCACTACAACAATAATAACTATAATCAAATATCATAATTCGATGTTAAAGATACTGTCACATCCCGATCCTAGAATTATTTTACGGTTGGTTACTTTGGTCTTTTACCATTTAAAGTGACCGTTTAACCGTACAATGATCGTAAAGTTGACTTTTTGTTAAGTCAAGAATTTGGGAAAACTTCTTTCTTAAAAGTTGTAGACGGCGTCGTTACGAGTTCGTGGACATGTAGCACGCTCAAATCAGAGTTCGTATGGCAAAGTTATAAACAAAAGTATAAAGTTACTATGTAGTAAAATGACTATATATAGGAGTTACCGGTCTGAAAAATCAGTCTTTCTCTCCTCTCCCGACGGAAACGCTACCGGAGCTTTCGGCCGCCACAGCGCTGCCGTCCGGCCACCTCTTGCTGCCGCACCGGTCCCAAAAGATCGGCCTCCGAGTCTACTTCATTCCTAGGTAAGTTTTCCGAGCTAACTTGCCGTAAATCGGGAGAAATTCCGATTTGTTCATCATGTGTACAGTGAATTGTTCTTGATCGGATTTCTCCCTCCCTAGATCACCATTTGTTGAGTTCTTTATATGTTTAGGATGGATTTTAGGAGTACTATAATCCCCTAGAATTTGGTAGTTTGATTCGAAGTGTGTAGGGAGAATTAAAAGATTGAAGTTTCAAATTGGATTTATTTCGGGTTTACTGTTCATCAAGTTTTTGACCAAGTTAGAGGCCGAATTAGCCTTCGAGTTGAACTAGAAAGTTGTTCCAAATGATGAGACGAAGCTACTGACAAAATTTGGTGGCGATCGGAGGTCTCCGGAATTTTGGCCAGAATTTCTGCCGCCGGCCGCCGCCAGCGGCGGTGCCGCCACTTTTTGGGAATTTTTTCATGCCCATTAAATAGTATATATTGTGAGGAGTCTATGGTTAAAATTTGGTAATTTTTGAAGGAGTTTTTGTTAGGTTTTGGAATTTTTCTAGTTTAGTATTATTGGCGGATAATTAACTATTATTCCGACCATCGATTATTGCCGGATAAGGTTTAAGAATTATTTTAAGGACTCCTAAAGTATTGGTGAAGGTCAAGGATTTTTAGTTGACAATTTGAGAAATGCGGAGCCGATAAGCGAGCAGTACGCTTTTAAATGTGTTCGCTTATGCTAGTTAATTATTATTCTTATGTCCAGAAAATTAATATTAATTATGTTACAGGACGCGAAGAGGCTCGTGTTGGAGACTTGACTTGTGCGGAATTCAGGTTTTCGTCAGGCTAAGGTCTCAGTCTGTGAGTGAACCTTGTTTTTAAATTAAATTGCATGTCATAGACTTTAATTATTTTCTCCTTTATTTATATGATTTCCTCCATTTTATGTTTTACGGTGATTTTGAGGAAAATGAGGATTTAATACTTTTAAAGATAAATGAGCCGGGAATAGAGGTTCCTACCTTTCCCGGGGTTTTAAAGGATTTTCCCGGATTATGATTTTAATTGTTATCACCGTTTTGGGATTATGGAAGGGGATGAGTTTTAAAAGGGGAAACTTGGCTCTTGGATTTAAAGGGTTTTAAAGTAAAGATAGAGAGCCGGTTTTAGGTTCCTGGAAAGGTTTTTAAATCCAATGTATTTGGGGTAAAGTCAGGGAGATTTGACTTGGTTTTCGATTTATTTTTCCCACGAGGTTTTAAAGGTTTTTAAAGCATTTTAAAGGATAAGGATATATATATGCTAGCATGGACCCTCTCCAGATGGAGTTGGTACCATCTCTGGATAGTAGCTGGTCAGTATGACCCTCCCGGATAGTAGCAGGTCAGGACCCTCTTCGGTGGTAGCTGGTGGGTTGGACCCTCCCGAATAGAGCGAGTCATGGGACCCTCTCCAATGAGCTGATCAATGGACCCTCTCGTGGTAGAGCATGTCGGTTTTCTCGTAGATGAGGTTAATACCCTACACAAATGTTTATGTTTGAGCCGAGGTTGTTATTTATGATTTAATTATTATTTGTCTATGATTTGCTTGCATGCGGATTTTCTTAGGAAAACTCTGATGGAGAACATTAAAGGAAATAGAGCTTTTATATTTAATTTTTTTGTCCACTCACTCTAACAGTTTTCAATGTTTCTCCCCTGGGCCCTTCGTTTTCAAATGCCCAGTGGTGCAGGGTTCTTGAGCGGATGTCGCGTGCGTACAAGAGTCGAGGCAGACTGCTCTGACTAACCCAGCTTAGCTAGTTAAGTAGGTTAGGGAGCAGGATGCCTTCATGAGTTAGGAATTCTTTTTAAATACTCATGGAAGTGCTGAGTTGGTATATAGGAAGGATTGTCCATTTCCAAGGGGTTTCGGTAAGAAGTTCTCTTAAGGTGGTCCCCGCAGGATTTATTTCGGGTTAAAGGGTTTAACTCGGGGTGGGTCTTGACAGATACCATTGTTGATAGACTTAAGATAATCAGTGTCAAGACCATCGTCGATCACATCTTTCAAATTTCTGATCTTTTCATCAACATGTGTCTTATTGTCCATAAATTGTTGATTTTTAATGGAATGATACCAAATGGCTCAATTGAATTTAACTCGATTAATTGTCTTTGTTAGAGGGCTTCGTAGAAAGCCACGAAATGTTATGGCATGTGTCCAAAAATGGTTACTATAGCCTTAACAAGATCCATATTAGAAGGTGCAAAAGCATCCATTTATATCATACTCTTGAATGCTTGATAGGCAAAATGCCAAAGCTTGCCAAAACTGAAACCGATCCTTCACCGTTAGATCGATACTCGACTTTTAGACTCTTGTCAATATGATAATGTAAAAAGAATTATATATTTGATATGATCCTGTGCATATGTCTTATTGTCCAATACGATGGCAACCTTGAGGTTAATTTTGGCCTCAAGGACCTGGAGCAAATAATTCTTGTCAGAAATCATGAGCATCAAAATCTAACTTTGTTAGAGCTTCAGGCTCGTAATATATTTCATGTAGGATCATAGATTTGTGATCTAAGTCAATAATATACAACAAACTCATACAGCATTGATCGTGGCCTTAACTCTTACGCAATGAGCTTGCATCATGGAACACATCGCTCATCATAGATCCAAAAATGTTGTTCAGAACTTCAAATGCATACAAACATCGAAACTTCAGGTTTGAATCTAGTGAACAATGAAACACATTTATATGCACAAACTTCAGGTTCATGCAAACAATTAGAATTGCAAATCTAAAGCAATTTTGAACTTCAAGTTCATAATCTCGAAATTTCTAATTTGAGTATTATTAGTGAAACTTCCGGCTCACTAATATAAGCAATTGTAATAATATAATTGAGCAATATAAACAAACATACATGTGGACAAATTATAGAGATTTAGATATGAAAAAAAAAAGATGAAAACTCATAGATCATGAGTGTGGAGAATAAGCAACAAAAGTTACACCAACATCTCGTAGATCATCATAAAGTTCATGGAACGAATGAGCGAAATCGTGCTGATAACCTGTTATAAACTGAAAAATAAGATAGTGAGAAAGAGAAGAACAAAATACAGGAGGATGAAGAAGTGAAATATTATGTGTCACATTATTTTGATATTGTATATAAGTCTTTAAATATAAATAGACAAAACAACAACAAAATTATACAGATTTTTAGTTTTATTTGTAAGGAAGAAAATATAAAGAAGGTGTTGGAGGCTGATATTGGATAATAGAACAGCGGATGCTGTGCAGGAGGGAGGAGCAGACAGAGAGTGAGTACTAGGCAAACTATGAAGTCTCTCTCTCCCTCCGCAACAACAGTCACCATATCCAACAGCTGCTACTCATTCATTCTCAAAACCCCCAATTCTACCAACCTCAGATTCCCCATCTCACAAAGCCATCAAACCTTTTCTCTCACTTGTTCCAACTCCTTTTCTATTAAAGCATGTGCAGCTTCACCTTCAACCTCCCGCCACTGGATGGTGCTCATGGAGACTCCTCCACAAGGCCTCATTTCCAAGCAACAAGTCATCGAGTACTATGTTCACTCCGTGCAAACAGTTTTGGGCAAGTGGGTAAGCTTTATATTTTGTCTTATAATGTCGAAATGCTTACCTCTCCAGCTGAACTACACTTCAATGTTGTGTCTACAGTGAAAAGGATGCTCAGATGTGTATGTATGATGCTTCTTGGGACACCCATTTTGGCTTTTGCTGTCATGTTGATTATGAAACTTCCCAGAAGCTTGCACGTAACACGCTTATCATTTTCACTCAGTTCCATTGTTTTTTACTAGATACTAAAATGTGCTAATGAGTATTTGTGACAATTTGGTTGTTCATTATTGTCAGTGCTTGTCTTTGTTGTAGGTTTACCAGGCGTTTTATCGGTTAAGCCTGACCCCGATTTTGGTTCTTCAAACAAGGATTACAGTTTTTCAAATGCTCAAAGTGCAACTACTCAGTTATTTCCACTTGGGAATACCAAACACTGGCTTGTTCGAATGGATAAACCGGGGGTCATGGTTGTTACAAAGGCGCAAATGGTTGATTATTATGCTCAAATACTAACAAAGGTCTTGGGAAAGTATGTATTTTCTACCATTGGGTATCAATGCTGTTTGCTTCCTTATATTACTTACTTTTGCTGAGTGGTATGGTATGTTTGTCTGCAGTGAGAAGGATGCACAAATGTGTATATATCATGTGTCCTGGCAATGTAACTTTGGGTTCTGTTGTGAACTAGATGAAGAATCTGCAAGCAATCTAGCAAGTTAGTGTAGTTCATACAGTTGCGGTTTTTTAATTTTTTTTTAATTTTTTATTTTTATTGTGTGCTAAATGATCCATATACTGCAGGTGTTCCTGGTGTTTTATCTGTTTGGCCAGACAAGAGTTATGAATCAGATCATAAAGACTATGGAGGTTTTTATTCTTTCTTAACTTGGATATTACTGTTCATTCATTAAAATTATCTGGTTATGTATGCCATTTTTAGATGGTTTTGTCTCTTGTCATTGCTGGATAGAAGTTTTCTTCTCAACACGACTTTTAAAAAATCATTTGAACTTATATTCTACCAACTTGATGCCATGGAATGTCTTGCTTTCGGATCTAAGTAACATTAAAGTCACAGTTTGTCTTGATTTAGTATATGTCTGTCAGTACCAGAGAGCAATTTCACTGTGCCGTCCCAAGAGTGAAGAGGAGTTGGCAAGATTGTCTGCTAAAACCGAAGCAACAAAGTTCTTGTAGTAGCAATTTTTGATGTATCATTGAACACTAGATATATCTGCAAATTGAAGCAGAGTTGACAAGATTGTGAGATTTATGTTGCAGTAGACAATTTTTTTCAAAAGTGGAAAGCTTTGTGCCTAAAAATCAATCGAGTAAGCTAATGTTCTAGGTAGAACAAGTAAATAATAGCCTATGTTTTGGCCTAAAGTAAAGGAAAAACTGAGTTGCATCCTCAATCTCATATGAGTGAATAACGTTTGTTGTTATTATTCCCAAGTAATATAATTGTAAGAGAAAGCAACACAGCCTAGCCTGAGTTCATATTGATAAATTTTGGGTCAGCAGGAGTACCCACATTCTACTTCCCAGGCATGTAACAAGACTAGGCATTTGACAAGAGGTAAGGTCTCTAGTTTTTTGATTGTGTGATCTTGTGATAGACAACACTAATGTCCTTTGTCTTCAAACATACAAATTTACTGAAGTTTGATGGTGGCAGAAAATGTTGTAATTGAGTGAGAAAGCAGAATGGGGAACTGAGCCAAAAAGTATTTAGGTTATCTGATAGACCCTAGAATGCAGCTTCAATTTAGTTTTGAATTCAACAATACTGATTTACTGAGCTTGATTTTGTTTTGTTGAATTCGTGGTTTTTTTGGCAATAGAAAATATCTGTTGCTTTTCTAGTGTAGGAAGTACACATACAATGAAGTCACATGTTTATGGTACTGAGTGGGATTCTCTATAGAAAATATTCAATCCACCATTGTGGTTAGTCTGCTCTCAATCACCGTATCTTGAAGTGACTTGGTGGAATAGTTTATGGAGCTTGATTGTTTTCTCAACTGTGATTTAATGTTTATTGCTAACCCTTTCCACTGAAGCATGACATTATTTCTACCAGGTTTTTAATGTGTAAGAAACATGCACCTTATCTACAGAAGGAAATTTAAAATTGGTGGTTATAAAAAAATTATTAGTATTAAAGTAGATATTGTGGTTTTCAGATAGATATGTAAGTGGTGCTGGTCTCACTAGGCCAGATAGATGAAGGCACTTGCTAGAATCTTCTGGGAACTTTTCTTACCTTGCTCAATTTATTCCCCCTACTGCAATCTGGAAGACCAAAGTACCACCAAGGGTAAGAATGATTATTGACCATGGGAGGACCCCTGTGATATATTTTAGAGAAGAAGACATGATTGTTTTTCCTTTTGTCCTCATTGGTGTGATGTGCTAAGTGGTAGCTGTGAGTGGAGACCATCTGCTTTTACATTCTCTAGTTGCTTTAGACCTTTGGACAACACTTTACTGGGAGACTAATTTGAGCTGGGATAATCAAAGCTCTCAGCTTCTTGTGTTTTTCTGCTGATTGGAAAGCACAAGTTCTTTTGTGGCAGGAAGACTGTCATCATTCTGATAAAATTGGCATGCTTCAATGGAGAAAAAAAGCTGAAGACTTTAAGAAGGGAAGGGAGGAGGAGCTATGTCAACTGTTAGATAGTTCTTTTGTTTGTTACTTCTTCACATCATAGACTTTCGAGTTTCTTAGAGCACCATGGTTGCTTGGTTTCATATTTGGGCTGTGTTTTTGGAGTTAGTGGATTCCTTATCCACTTCTGTCATTGCTGTGTACACTTTCAGCTTCCTAAAATAGAAAATTACAAACTACCATAACTATTTATCTGGAAATTCTCTTCATAAACCCAATTGCCAGTTATGATTTTACAGAGTGAATCAGATCCTGTTCTATTTGATGGCATTACTGCTAAGTTGCTAGTGACATATATTTATTTTATCAGGTAATGGCATAAACAAATCTAACGATTTGTTACTCTCTGCGGAGGCAAGTCAAACAACCCCCACAAGAACAAAGAAGCTTTTTGTGACTGGTATGTTGCGACTTCAATTCCTATGTCAAACATTTAGGATAGGATGGTTTACAAAGAGAGTATTTGGACTTGAGTTTTAGTGAGTGTCTTTAAAAAAGTTGTTCTTATATTGATATCCTTGTTTTCAAACACTGAAATTGGTGGTTTTATTAACAGAAGAAATAAAGATTTCGAGAGTCCTATTTTGAAAGTTATACTAAAACCTGGAATTCAAATCATCCCTTTGCAAATCCTTCCATTTAGTGACACCTACCCCCGTCTTCATTTCATAGTGTATGTTCCTTTAGTATTTACATGATATTTGCAGCATTTTCAAGTTTCATTTTATTTTTATTACAGCAGCATAAATGTCCCAAAATAAACTAGCAAAATTTTGATTTTCCTCTACTATATTTTAGCAAGTTTGAACTTTAACTGTTTACCCCTATTGGAAACATTACCGGTTCTCCATTGTATGTAGTTTTCTTTTTCCCTCATTACAAAACTGCTTTTTTGAAAGGAAATTGCTTTAAAACTGCTTAAAACATCTTAGTTTCTTACAGGATTATCATTTTATACATCTGAGAAAACCCTTCGAGAAGCATTTGAAGGCTTTGGTCAGCTTGTTGAAGGTAATACTTGTAAATATATATATACCTTTCATTTTTATCAAAAAATTGGGATTTTCAATTCCTTGGCAATGGTAATGCTCATGTTTATGATCTGAATTTTTACAGTAAAAATAATAATGGACAAGATTTCTAAAAGGTCCAAAGGCTATGCATTCATAGAATACACTACGGAGGAAGCTGCTGCTGCTGCACTCAGTGAGATGAATGGCAAGGCAAGAACATTCTCTTTTATTTTGTAGACTTCATCAAATATAGTTAAACACCGATCATATTCTTTTGTATCTTTGTTTATGTGTTTTAGAAACAGATGCATCACACCGAGAGACCAAATCTTATTCTACTTTTTGTTAATGTTACTTACAGATCATTAATGGCTGGATGATAGTTGTTGATGTTGCCAAGACTAGCCCTCAAAGATATAGCAGGGGCCAAAGCAGATCAACAGCGACCAGATGAAATTAAGAGACAAGAATGAAAAGATTTGACTGCAAGAATGAAATATGTTTGTAACCAGACTGCTACTTTACTTACCATGTTTTTGTGTCTCGTAACATAAGCAAAAGTTCATTAAGTTATTGAAAATCAATAGATGTCTCATGCTACCCTTGCCACACTGAAATTTGTTATGACAGTACATGTGGAGTGTTTCCTGAAGAATTGAGAAATTTTTGAAAATCTGATTTATATGAAAATTAGGGTCTCGCCGTGTTAGAGCCTTAGAGGTTTGAGTAGATATTATACATTCTCTCAATGCAAGCAAGTTCTATTCAGTTTGTTTTTGTATATTGTGCTGTCCATGTTAAATGAGAGTCAGAGCATAAACCCTGTTGTAAGTTTCCCATCACTTCAGTTTCTGGCTTGTGTTTTGTGATTTGATGTACTAGTTTGGGTATTTCTGCCCCAAAATGTTTCCTTTTGGTATAAAAACAACATTCACAGATTGGTCTTCTTCACTGTTACGTACAGAAATGAATGGTAGGAATTATGTGTTTATGGCACCAGAATTGTTGCAGCTGTGAACTTGTATATTTTCCTGTTGATATATTTTTATTGGTTGTATCTTTTTGTTGTCTGCTCAAATTTGGGTTGGTTCTATTACTAATGTGAAAAGTAAGTGCCCCAATGGCATATGCTGTAGTAGGGTTTGTTGTTTTAGCTTAAATGTGCTTATATGTTACAGGTTTACACGAAGTAAACATTGATTTTCGGAGTTACTCTTTTGCCTATAGTTTCTTCTCTTGTTGCCTTAGCTCTTTTGCCTATAGTTTCTTCTCTTGATGCCTTAGTTAAAGATAAAGTAGTCTGGGGTTTAACTCTAAAACCAATTGACAATGGAGAGAGTAGTCCAAACCCTTATAAACCCACAGACAATGTCTCATATTCCTGATGTGGGATATATATCTCAACACGTCTCCGTACTTGTGGTAAATCTTTAAGTCTAACACGTGGACAACAACTTGGGTGGTCGTGGAGTTCTTGTGACCTTTGGGCTTCACACGTGTACGTGGGTAACCCGCTCTGATACCATGATAAAGTAGTCTGAGGTTCAACTCCAAAACCAATTGATAATGGAGAGAGTAGCTTAAATTCTTCACTTAAACAATGTCTCTTATTTTCGATATGATATATATATATATATATATATATATATATCTCATGCAGGTATGGAATTAAAGTGAGTTTAGGAAGACTTTCTTTTTCTTTTTTCTTTTCTTGAATCCAAGACCATGAACAACTTGATTCATTGCCTGGCTTCATTAAATCATTTTATTTTATTTTATATCTCAACACCTGTAGAAATAATGTTAAGGGGTAAGCTTGGACTTTGAAGAGAGACGAGAGGAGTCGGAGAATTTAGATGTCCTAGTAGAAATTCTTTTATGTTTTTTTTCTTTAGCGATAATGTGAGATCCAAAATTTAAGTCCCCCCTAAATGTCTGGAATAAGCAAAATCGTTTGACACCCCTGAATCAATTTTTTAATTCCTCAAATGTTGAATGAAAATGTTTTTCAAATGGAATTTTTTTCCATGGTCAAATTTGAGTCGTGGAGACCAATGAAATCTGAATTACCAAAGCTAAGTGTGTCATACTATTCCTACCTGTATAAAAACATGACCAAGTACTCGGAGTGTGTGTCTAGCTAGTTTATTTTCCAAAACTGATGCATGCTTATAAATGGAGCAGACCATTGTTGAGCAAAAATGGTGAAATAATATACCTAACATAATTTCGTTTTATCTCATCGAGGGAGATAGAACTTTTTATTATGTTAAGTTCGAACTATCCCAGCTAAAATATCTGTTAATTACATCCCCTTTATTTAAAGAGAAAAACACTTTGATTCTAATGGAGATACCAAACTGGAAGGGTGTGTGTGTTTGTTTGTTTTTGTGGCTGCACCCGGAATTTTAAATGGGTTGCCTACGTACTCTCGGGGAAGGGATCAAGTCATTCGTAGTTCAAGATCCTCAACAAGTGAATGACTCATTGGAGAGCTTTGATTTTGAAATGAGAGTAGTGTTTGGATTTGTATCTGAAAGCGTATGAGATATGAAGCGAGGCTTTAGAAGATCCGAGAATTTATTTGGAGTTGTGGTTGCATCCAGATTTAAATCTAGACTGCCTACATACCTCGTGAGGGGATCAAACCATTGTAGTTCATGCTTGGAAGTATTTTTGAGAATTTGACTGAAGTCATTTGGACTGGTCGATTTTGACTGGTGGTCAGGGATTCTGTTTGGAATGGTGGTTGTATCTAGTGGGTCGCTAGATTGCCTATGTACCCCTTTTGAAGGGATCAAACCGACCGTAGTTCATTATTTAGATTTTACGGTTTTGTACCGACTTTTTGAGTTTGACAGATGTACATATTTTTTTGAATCAATTAATTGTATTTCTTGTTGGCACTCAATTTGATAGTGTCTGCTAATTTGATTTGGACACCCGTCATTTCAAGCCTTGTAGTGGGCCTTAAGACTTGAAATGGGCTTTTAAACTGCTGCTTTTTGGCTTTGAGGTGACTAATACGTAATTTGATGAGACGCGAAACTTTTCTAGAATGGGTTTATTTCCGTTTCATTTGTTGGAGGTCCTCTTTTTTTTCATTCATCACACCTCATTATCCTTTTCCTTGCCCCAGCAATGTTACGAGCTCGGCGTGTTTACCAAGACATGAAGAGATTCTAGATTCAGAGACGGGAGCATCTATGGTCTTCCGAATTTCTCAACCAGGTGGGTCTTCATCGAGGAGTTTCTCAACACTGAGGCTTGCGGTGTCAGATTCAATTCTAGCTGGGCATATTCGAATTATAGCATCAATGTAATTTGGTGAGAACTGGCTTCGTTGGATCTTTTGGTCCTCCTTGAGCATTTTGGTGAGCACCTTTTCAATTTCTGTTTGACATTTATTTTGTCTTTCTCCATGATCAAAATTTTAATTAAGATATATATAAAGCTTGTTGCTTTGTATGTTGCTCACTGCCAAACTCCACTGATTCACTTGGGGGTTTGCTCTTGTATTCCCCTTGAACAAGTCTATATGCCTTTGGTGTCTGATTGTGAAAAAGACACGTAGCCCATGTAATTGACAATCACACAATATGTTCTTGTCAAATCTTTTAAGCTCCTGGAGATGATCATCTATGATGTGAGGCTTTTGTATTTTTTACAAGATAGTCACCTTCTTGTAGACTTTGTGACTGAGTGCAGCTTCTGTTCTAGAAATACATCATGACGATCATATCACTCCTAAAGCCTTTGTTATCCTGTGCAGTTCACAAATGCTCCTCCTGGCAAAACACTGCGGCACCGAATATTCTCAAGAAACAGGAATTTTGATGCATAGTTGTGGCTTGTTATGAGGTCATGGCGCTGCTTCTTGACTTGTTGATGCACACACTTTCAACCAGAGCTTGCTGCTTTGTAGGTTGATAAATCATGAAGTCCGCTTCCACCAAAGGCAAGAGTTTAAGACATCGATATTGTGGCTTGTCTTTCACAAGATGCAGGAGCTAAACTTCATTTTCCCTGCTTATCCTTTGTAAACGACTTGAGCCACTCCGTTGCTGCGTAACTGTGATACTCCTTTGTTGCATAACTTGAGCCATTTATCGTTTGTAAACGACCTGAGCCACTCCTTTGTTGCATAACTGTGACACTCCTTTGTTGCATAACTTGAGCCACTTTTTTGTTGCATGACTGTGATGCTGTCTTTGACCCCAATTACTAGAAACTGGAACTTCGACGTTTCCGTGACTTGTTCCTTTCTTCTTCAGTTGCAGCAAAGTGTGTGCACACATTGGCATTTGTTGTGAGGCATCGCCGGTGATAGCTTCGTCGAGGCATCATGCTTCATCTTCCTTGCATTGTTGTAGATGACTTGAGTCATTTTGACATCCTTGCTACAGGGAAGAGCCATTGGTGAGTGTTGTTTGGATGCCTACCTTCTCCTTCCTTCGTGTGGCTTATTATGCAAATGCAAGTGATGCAAGGCCATGCTTCGTCGCAATGAGGGAAGGAACCGAGAGGCTGCCAGCTTCTTTCGGTGGTAATCCGGAGGCGATGGAATGGTCCTCAGAGATTTGAATGACGTCGAGGGGTTGTTTGAGCAACTGGGAGGTGGAAGTGGTCATTGAAGCCTTGATGGAGGTAGCTGCTGTGCCGTGACGCTTCTTGGAGGGCAGTCTTTTCCGGATAATTATCTGTAGCCAGTCTTTTTCATCATTCTTTTTACTCATCCTTAGTTCTGAAGACGATGTGCCCCTCTTTATTACACAATTCTCTATCTTAATTCACAAATGGTATCTAAAGCTTCTAAACTTGGCGTAGCTTACAAATTAGCTTATAATTTTCAAATCGAGCAATTTGATATCTGCTAGCATGCAGAATAATCAAAACTACATCAAATTGGTATGAGCTAGCATACAGGACTCAAATTGCTTTCTCTCATCAAATCAACAAGGGGATTAAGCTTTCTGCATCAAATATGGAGTGATCGAAGCTCTCTAAGAGTTTGGGCTCTGGTGAATCGTGATGTGGATTAGGTTTGGCAGATTTGTATCATCCTATTTTTCCTGCCTAAAACCCTATCTGTTCTAATGCTTTCTGCAATTAGGTTGCATGCAGGACCTGGGTTTCAATTTCAGTGTGGTAAATGGATGCGTTGTGGTTGTGGGTGTTCGTTGGTTTCGGGCTTCAAGCACATCTGGTGTTTTTAAATTCACTCCTTTGATTTGTTTTCGTTTGTGTGGGTTTTATTTTCAGCAATTTCAGAGGTAATGTAGTATTCATGTATTTTCGATCAATATTGCTTTTTCTTTGCAGCTAAAGGGCTGCTCAACATACTGAGTTTTCAATGATTTGTTTTGCTCCAGTTGTGTTCTCTTTAAGAAAATGTATTTACGAGGACGTCATAGCTATGCTAAACTGAATATATACTCCAAAGACGGATTTTCGGTCAATTGTATTTTGACTATTGTGAATTGATAATTATTTTGATTACTGTACTCTATACTTTTGATTTTGTAGACTTATTGGGGTTATGGGGTTGTTGTGATTGGGGTTAGGGTAGGAGCTGTATGCTGATGATCTACTTTGTTGAATTGTAAATTACTAATAATGTGTATTGATCAATTCATTTAATAGAAGTTGAAGTTCTGTTGTTACACGCTCAGGAAACCAGATGGTGAAGTGTTTATTCCTACATTCAAAAACGGTTGAAAATTTGTATTGAAACCCCTTATGATACCTGTTGTTTTTTTGATATCAAATGTGTCAACGAGTCCTCCAACTTAATTCGGGTCCATAAAGAGCAACCGAATAGAAAGATGTTAGATTTGTTATCAGTGTTATCTTTTCTTCTCCATTGGTTCACAGTTCACTAAATAGTTTTAGGTCTTTTGGATTTAGCTAGCTAATGCCAGTTCTTATTGCAGTTCTTTGATGGAATGGGTGAAAAGAAGTGAAGACCCAGATTAATATAGGCATCTGCAAATGAGAGATTGAATCGGTTAGTATTTTATCACTGGTGAGTAAAATTTCATTTTCTCATGATTGCTGGAGAACCAAATTGCATTTTAGTTGTATCTCAATTACTTGCTCATAGATTCATTTACAGTTGAGGTCTACGATGTTATAGGTTGGAGGAAATTTTTTGTTGATGCCTCTTTCATAAGAAATGATGCTAGAAAAATCTGAATGCCTTTATGTAGGTATTTTTATGTCTTCTGATTGAACATCTCTACATATACTTTAGCAATAAGGTTGCATGGGTAAAAATCTAATATCTCTGCATTTACTGATAATATACAGGCCAACCACTTGCTTGAGAGCATTTGACATCAAAAACAGATGTAAAACTAGGTACTCATGTGTGCTAGAACTTTATATCAATGATAAAGTACTCTTCTTTCTGGTTGATTTAATGGGCAAGGCACGGTAACTCCAAAGGGTGTTATTTAAATTTTTAATTTGAAAGAACAAGAGGGTTTGAAAAGGAAAGTGTTTGTTAGTTTTGGCAAATTGACGTACGTAATATATTTTCCAGTAAGCTTTTAGGATTAATATTTGCATCTCATACACAAAAATTCAAAGCCAGAAAAGCTACTCTTTTACTTATATTCGTCATGCAATTTTACGATTCAGAGACAGCAACAGCTTTGCTATGGACTTGATCATTATAAGGAGCGAATCCAGAAGATAACCATTATGAATAGAAACATACCTGATCCAACAGTTGACGAGGTAAGACTACTACTTAATCTGCACTATAACAATTATGCAGTTATAATTGCAATCTAAACATGAGTTTCTTTCAGTTGCAGGATAAACTGTTCTATTCCAATGCCACTCTTAACCACGTATGTGGCTGAACAAGGATAGTGGTGCAGAAGTTGCCCTAAATACAGGAAGTAGATGAGTAAAAAGCCCGATAAATTGTGAGACCATGATGTGCAGGAGCCTTCCAGGTGACACACTACCATAATACTTTTTAAACAATACCTGTTACGTTTACCTACGTCCCTTCTAATCCTTTTGCCTGAAAAGCTTGCGACACTTTGTGCAACTAGCCTTAATGTAACTTTTTGTCTAGATGCTTATATAATGAATACGTTACACAATAGCATCAGAATACCTGAAGGTATACAACCTTTAAATTTGGAGCACGGTTAGTCTATGTTTGTTGTAATTAGTGAACACCAAGTTTGTTGCGAATATGAATGCAACACAAGGCTACATTTTGTTGTCACTTTAGTTATGTCTTACGATGAATCTGAAAATTTTAAAAGGATATACTTGATGGACATGAGTGCTTATATCATGCAAGTTGCCAATAAACATGGTACTAAAGGAGTTTAACGAAGTTGAACTACTGTTGGCTATGTATAACATCATTATCATCAACTTCAGTAACATATTTGAGTTTTGGGTCATCAAGAAATATGAAGTTAGGGAATCTAGAATGCTTCATTAGGAATGCTCAATCCAGTTAGACACTCATTGTTTCCTCGCAGCAGGGCGCCGGCAATCAACCTAGTTATCATACATTGGGTGTGAATAACGAAATAGGATGTGTGAATATCACCACCCAACATGTTAAGGGATGGGATGAACTTTGCATATGGAGGAACTGGTGTTTTTTGAGACTTTGGTCAGTGCACCAAACATGACTACCCAAATCGATTTTCTCCAACTAGTGGAAGAAAAATTGTATACAAAAAGTGACTTAGACTCGTTCATCCCTTTGGAGCATCTTTAACAACTCTATTATAAAAATATTATTATAAAAGAAGAAATCACCAAATCTGTATAAAAAGGGGTTAACTCTAAGAGCTTATCTATTTTATTCTGTAAAATTAAATGTTTTCATGTATAATTTAATGAATCTATATAAATATTAAATATTTATATAGATCAAATCAAATCCCATGCTTTTAATATTTATATAGATCAAATCAAATCCCATGCTTGCCCTTAAATTTTCCAACTCAGACATGCGTTTTGAAGTTACATCCCCAGTACCACTGATTTTTTCCTTTTTCAGGATTTCATTTTCATTATCAGTAACTTGTTCATTGTTTTTTGCCATCTGGATAGCTTCGTTGTAACCTTTCTTCCTATTGGCCTCTTCAAGCTTGCTGGTTCAGGACCTTCTCCATCGTCATCTTCTAAATTAATTGAACCTGGGATCATAGTACAAGGTCGACTAGCATTGTTACGCCTGCCATTCATTCTTTGAGATTCATCTATCAATTTTTGCTGGAACCTCATTATATTCGACCAATGGTCAAGTACAAATGCAGTACTTTTCTCTTTCTTGTACAGCTCCTTTGTCACCACAACCTATCAATGTCCATATACAATCTGTTAGATTAATTATTTCCGTTCGCGTAAAGCTAAAAATCATTGCATTGGTATTAGAATATTAACTACATGCATACCTTATCTCGCTCTGTGTGACCACTTTTTGCAAGTTATCAATCTGAGAACGATATCCACAAAACTTAATTACTCATAGATCTGCTGACCGTCGTCCAACGACTATTCAATGATATGTCCGTACGTTCATCTTTACAAAGTACTTGGCAATACGGATCCAGTATTTTCCATTATTTTGTTCGAAGAACTCGATTTTCCTTTAGACTTACATAAACACATTTTTAAAGAATGATGCATTTCTCGGTTCCATTACCGTGCCCTCATGTACATTAGAAATTTCTGATTTGTGCACAAGGAAGCGATAAGCCGTACTGTTATGTGCATATCCAATAAAAATGCAATCAACTATTCTAGGTCTATTTTTCACTTTTTTAGGTTTAGGGACTACCACCTTAGCCAAACATCCCCACACTCGTAAGTAATCATAGGATGACTTTCTTCCTTTCCATAGTTCATATGGAGTTTTCTCTTGTTTCCTTTTGGGAACCTTATTTAAAAGGTAGTCAGCCGATAAAATGGCGTCTCCCCACATGTTGGGTAGTAAACCAGAACTTTGTAGCATTGCATTCATCATTTCAATTAATGTACGGTTCTTTCGTTCAGCAACACAGTTTGATTGTGGAGAGTAAGGTGCGGTTCTTTCATGAATAATCTCATGCTGGGAACAAAATTAAGCAAATGGTGATTCATATTCACCTCCTCGATCACTTCTCAATACTTTTATTTTTTTATCGAGTTGGTTTTCCACCTCACTCTTATAGAGAACAAACTTCTCTATTGACTCATCTTTGCTCTTCAGCAAATACATATAGCAGTATTCGTGTTGTCATCGATAAAGGTAATGAAATATTGGTTACTATCTCTTGACTATGTTGGTTTTAAAGCACATACATCACTATGGATTAAATCAAAAGGTTCATTGTTTCTTTCAATGTTTTTGAAAGATGATCTCGTTAGTTTTGCCTTTACACAAGTCTCAACCTTATGTTTCGCATCAACTTGAAATTTTGGTAAGTATTCCATGTTAATTAGCCTTTGCAAAGTACCATAATTAACATGTCATAGTCTACCATGCCACAAATTGGAAGACTCAAGCATATAAGTGGAAGTACTAGCTTCATTCATATTTTTGACAATAGTCATTACATTCAATTTGAATATTCCACCACTCATATAACCCTTACCCACATACATTCCACCCTTAGACAAAACAACTTTTTCAGACTCGATCACAATGCGGAAACCATGAGTATTCAGCAGTGCACCAGAGATAAGGTTCTTGCGGATATCAAGAACATACACAACATTGTTCAAAGTTAGCTCATTTTCAGAGGTCATCTTTAGAACCACCTTGCTCTTGCCCTCAACAACAGATGTGGCCGAGTTCCCCATGTACATTATCTCCCTATCAGTGCTGGGTTCAAAGTTGGAGAACATCTTCTTGTCAGCACATACATGACGAGTTGCTCCAATGTCGAGCCACCGTTTCTTTGGGTTTAAGCCCACCATGTTCATCTCAGACACCACAATAGAGAGGTTCATGTCAGAGACATTCTTTATGACTTCTTTAATCATGTTGGCTTCCTTATTCTTCTTCTTCTTTGGCTTGTTGCAGTCAACAGCTCTGTGACCAGTCTTGTCACAATTGAAGCACTTGCCTTCAAATCTAGGCTTCTTGGAAATGCCCCCTCTTGGTCCGAGCTTGGACCCTTGATTTTTGAACTTCTTAGTCTTGGAGCTTTGACCATGTTCCACAACATTTGCCTTAGCAGAGTAGCCACTAACTCATGTCTTCTTTTCAGATCCTCGGTTGTCTTCTTCAATGCGAAGCCTGACCTCCAGATCTTTCAAGCTCATTTCCTTTCACTTGTGCTTCAAATAATTCTTGAAGTATTTCCAAGCTGGTGGCAATTTCTCAATAGCACATGCCACTTGAAAGCTTTCTCCAAGCTTCATCCCTTCAACGTGAATCTCATGCAGGTTCAACTGGATTTCTGAGAATTGACTCATCACAATTTTGGAATCCACCATCTTATAATCAAGGAAGCGGCCCACAATAAATTTCTTGGCACCGGCATCCTCAGTTTTATATTTTTTTTCTCAAAGGATTCCCACAGCTCCTTCGCTGTTCCTATGCTAATGTACACATTGTACAAAGAGTCAGCCAAACAGTTTATGATATAGTTTCTACACAGATAGTCACGATTATTCCATGCATTCACAGCTGCAATTTTTGCTTCATCATCTTGCTCATCTTCTTTGAGCTCAGGAGCTTTCTCAGTCAGGAACCTTGCCAGATTCAGAGTGGTCAAATAAAACATTATCTTTTGTTGCCACCTCTTGAAGTGCAGCCCATTGAACTTCTTAGGTTTCTCACCATGAGACACCGACACAGGAATGATTAGCACTTGGGTTGAAGAGCTACTTCCATCAACAGACTTCTTAGAGTTAAATTTCATTTTTCTGAAAATATTAGCAATACAGGTTAATATTGATTCATATCAACAATATTCGCAATTGGTAACTCAAAGTAAAGTCAACATCAATGTTAATTTGGCTACTCAATCCGTTCGGTAATTCCAGTCAGACATGACTAGGTAAGAAGATGAAGCTTTAGTGGAGCGTGGCTCTCTTAAGAATATTGCCTCAAAGGTTGTAGCCTAGACATCATGCCAAACTGAGTATGCCTAGTTGAAAAGATTCACAAACCAAAGCAATATTAATTTGTCTTAAGATTGTTAAAAAATATGTCAAATATTGCAAATATATAATAACATAAATTCATTATAATTAAATAAATAATTATAACTAAAAACTCATAATACAAATATGATGATGAACATCAATGTTACCAACTCGAATTTAAGGATAGGAGGATGTTGAAGGAAGTCGAGTCGTGTGTCTCACACACTTTCCTTAAGACAAATAAGACAAATTATGCCTCCTCTTTGGTGCAAAGGTTTGATGACACTTGTCTCCCAGGATACAAAGACTGTTTGTCGCTTAAAACTGCACTGCTACTAAGGACACTGAACGAACTTGAAGTATCTTCGTCTATTACTAGAACACAACTTAGAGAGGGAGAGAGAGAACTCAAGTAAGCAGAGATGCTTTGAGTTGGTGCGTTTAGAATGAGGGATGAAGTCACCTATTTATATTGGTGGGATTGAAGGAAAACTTGAATGCCATGAATAAGGTTACAACCTTTCATTAGACCACTACAATGTTATTGATTCATGTTGTTACAAAAACCAAAAGACAAGGAAGTTGAAAGATCAACCATTATATGCATTACTTTGGTGACTATTTTCATTCACCTTTTGTCAATACCCACCCCGAGTTAAACCCCTTTAACCTGAAGTAAGTCCTGCGGGGACCACCTTCCAAAGAAGATTCTGCCGAAATTTCGACATAGTCTCCTTTGAAAAGTGGACAACCTTTAAGCTACAATAAACCCAAAAGAATACTTCTATAAACCAACAACCATCCAATACTCCCGGAGCCATCCTGCTACCAAAACCAACATCCTCCACAAGATACACATCTAAATAGTTCACAACAAATCACACCAAGTGTTAACATGACAATGTTACAGCAGTTCTAAAATTTAAAACTTTCAATAGGTTCTAGATCCCTAGGAGTTCATCGAAAAAGTAGAATACAACCCGATGTGTATCAAAGTGACTAAGTAAAGTAGAAGCAAGGAAAATTACAAGTAGGTCAGCCCGGAACCTACTGTTGGTTTGAAAAGTGGCGGTAACTATGGCTGGCCTCCACGAAGACTAGTCGGATCGAGCATTGCAATCTGGACATTTAAAACGAAGGGCCCAGGGGAGAAATATTGAAAAATATTAGCGTGAGTGGACAAAAAATAAATATGTAAAGACTATTTTCTTTAATGTTTTCCCTTGAAATTTTTCAAGAAATACCTTATGCACGCAACGATTAGAAAATGAATAAATAAAACATAAAACAATTCTCTTAGCTCAAATCCATAATTAAAGATGTGGGGTACTATCACCATAACCACGAGAAAACAACTGACCAGTTCTAAACAACGAGAGGGTCTATTGACCAACTCAATCGGAGAGGGTCCCTTGATCTGCTCTATTTGGGAGGGTCCTTCTGACCAGCTATCATCGAAGAGGGTCCTGACCGGCTCTATCCGGGAGGGTCCTTCTAACTAGCTACCACCGAAGAGGGTCTGACCAGCTACAATCCAGAGAGAGTACCATCTCCATCTGGAGAGGGTCCATGCTAGCTAGCAATACATATAAACATAACCTTGAAAATCCTAAAACCCTCGTGGTAAATAAATCGAAATCCAAGTCAAAACACCCATGACTTTTCTCAAAAATACATTGGATTTAAAACATTTCCAAGCATCCGAAACGGGTTCCCTGACTTTACTTAAAATCAATAAATCCAAGAGCCAAGTTTTCCTTTTTAAAAATAATCCCCCTCTATAACCCAAAATGGTGATAACAATTGAAAACCATAATCCGGGAAAATCCTTTAAAATCACGAGAAAGGTAGAAACCTCTTTCCTGGCTCACTTATCTTTGAAATATAATAAATTCCCAATTTTTCCCCAAAACCACCATAAAACACAATGTAGGGAAAATTTCATAAATAAAGGAGAAACTTAAAAAAATCTATTGCATGCATTATATTTAAAAATAAAGGTCCACTCACAAAGATGCCGCTAAGTCTGCCAGCTATCTGAAGGCTGCTCAGCTCGAGCTCTCCCACGTCCTGTTCAAAATACACAAATAACGTCTCATTCCCACAATTTAAGAAAAAGGCAACAACATTAAATATCAACCCTTAACGTTCATCCTTAACCATCTCTAGAAAAACGTGAGGAACCGGCCTCAAATACCCCGTTAGCGTAAAAACCTTTATTTACATCCTCACGCCTAGCCGGTAATTTCTAAATGACCGGTTGCCATTTAATTATCTAATTATTAAATCCAAATCTTCAAAAATACTATACGTACCGAATAAATCTCCAAAAAATAGAAAGTGTCCTTCAATGGCATTCTCTAAATTTTTAGAATTTAATGGGGAAGAAAAACTGCCTAAAAAGTGGCGGTTCCGCCGCCAGCTCTGCCGCACGCAAAAAATTCCTGCCAAACTCCGACCACCACCAATCATCACCAAAATTTCACTGTTTGTTCCTCTCATCACTACGAACAACTTTCTAGTTCAACTCGAAGGCCAATTCGATCTCTAACTAGGTCAATCGAATAAAAATTCCTTAAACCCAAAATTTTTCACTTCAAAACTTCAATCCTTCAATTCTCCCTCCACACTCCAAATCAAACTACCAAATTCTAGGGGATTATTGTACTCCTAAAACTCATCATATCCATATAAAGAACTCACCAATTGGTGATCTAGGGAGGGAGAAATTCGATCAAGAACATTTTATTGTACACTTGAAGAACAAATCAGAATTTCTCCCGATTTACGGCGAGTTAGGTCGGAAAGTTTACCTAGAAGTGAAGTAGACTCAGAGGCCGATCTTTTAGGACCGGTGCGGCGGCGAGTGGTGGAGCGACGACGGCGTTGTGGCGTGGGCAAGCTCCGGTAGGAAAAACCGTCGGGAAGGAGGAGAGAGAGATTTTTTAACTTTTGAATTTTTACTTTCTACCTACAGTAAATTCTCCTTTTTATAGAGTTTTTCGAAATAGTAACTTCCCGTTTTTAAACCGTAACTTTCGCATACGAACTTCGATGAAGACACATAGCATGTCTACGGATTCATATTAACACCCTCTACAACTTTCATGAAGAAAGTTTTTCCAAATTCTTGACTTAACGAAAAGTCATTTTTGTGACCTCTCACGGTAAAACGGTTACTACGAAATGGTTAAAGATTAAACTAAATTAAGAAGTAACCGACCGTAAATTGATTCTAGAACCGGGATGTGACATCTTTAACTATCAAAATGATTACAAAAAATCTTTTATTTCTATCATTTTTCCAACAAGTAATACACTGGATCGATCCTCCTGATGCTGTTTCTAGAGCGATCAAATGTGGAAAAAGTGAAAGGTTGCCCCTGAGAAATATTAATTTCCCTTGCCATTGCTTATTATTCATTTATACATATAAATTTCTCACTCTCATTTTATCCATGAGAGCACTTCTAAATGTATGGCATTAACATATGAAATTGATGGAAATTTTTGTAGATCTATCTCTTCTTTTATTAATTCATTATGGTGTGTAATAGTTCACTTATGCCTATTATGAAAATTGATTTTCCGATTAATTGCAGAAAATTACTATTTTTTAAAAGTGAAAATAATTCTATGGAGTTTACAAAACGCCATAGAATCCTACTTCAATGGCGTTTTTAAATGGAATTAACTCCTGTGTAGTAGTGATTTATAGCGGTTAAGAAACACTGTCGAAGCCAATTTCATGGCGTTTCTAAAACGCCATAGAAAACAGTAAACGGTGTTTTACAAACGTTATAAACGAAGATTTTATGACGTTTTTGAAACGCCGTAAATAGAGTTTCAAAACATGGCGTCACTTTAGATGGCGTTACAGGATGACGTCGAAAAATGCCGTAGAAAGTATTTCATGGCGTTTTTCAAACATCATGGATGTAGCTGTGTGGAGTAGTGGAGGGTTATTGGGCATAACAATCCACGTTTGACTATTCACAAGTTACTACTATTGAACTCTATTAGAATTTACAAATCTTTTTCACTCGCATGCAAGCAGGAAATTCGACAACATGACGTGTGGGAGTGTGGTTTAGAAAAGTGGAGCAAACAAGTACACAGTGTGTAGTAATCCGGGAAGGTCTCATTTGGGACCAGGAGCACCCTTCGCAGAACGGCTGGCGTGCTGTTTATTCTGCAATCAAGTCTTCTCTATTTCCATTACATTAATATGCATGTGACTTCAAGGCTTGGCTTGGCTTAGCTCGGATTAGATTTAATTGCTCAATAATTTATCTGTTTTTCATCAATAGATAATTTCTCTGGTTAAAGAGCCAACATCTCTATTAATAAAGGCATAAGGTTTGTTCAACATTTAAATTTTTGAAGTACGAATTACCTATTGATTGATTACTATTTTTAATATAATAAAATTTATGAAATCATAGATAGAATTGATAACTCAACCGTTAGGTTTAGGAAGAAAAAGTGAGAGATTTAAGGAGAAACATGTGGGAGAGATAAGAGTGATCGGTTAAACCAGTAAACTGAAAATATAAAACAGAAAAAAAAAATTGAAGAAAAGCAAATTGACTTGCACGTGGTGCGGGTTAAAAGACTTGTTTTGAACAAGTAAACAGGGTAAAAAATGAGAGATAACAAAGAGAATGAATAATTATTATCTTATTTATTAATAGAGAACTCTTTATAGAGGTGATTTACATAGGTTGTACAAAGAAACATATCTTAATATCCTATTTTTATATAGAATATGGATTCCTAGTATGACTAGCACAGAAGAAAGCACAGACGTGTGGAGTATTCCTACAACGTTTTTAATAACTGGCTGAGGAATGAGCATTGACACCCTAAGTTTTACTTCTAAAAAAAATAATGTCTCTCGTTTTCAAATTTAATATGTATTATCCCCATCTATGACGGCCTCACTTTCGCTCTTGAGAAGCGCAACCAAGGGCATCTCTACCACCCACCAAATAACTCGGTAAAGCCTCTCCGTGATTTGGATTTTGGATGACACAACCCTCACCACGCAGCCACCATTTCGTTGTGGTTTATTCAAGGGGCATCCATCAATGAGCAATGGAACCATTTTGACTCATCTGACGCCGTGCCACGAGGGCGAGCTGCTGGAAGGAATTAGGTGTTTTTTCTATGTTAGCGTAGGCGACTCTGTCAAGTTCTCCAGATTTTTTGGACAAGTTCGATTAAGGGTGCCACAATGAATATTATAGTTCCAAATGATGATTCTTACTCCAAATCTACTATTTAAATGTCTCTTCTTTTTTTCAAGCATGGTGTCTTTTGTTTTGTTTTTTTTTAACTAAAAACTATAACGGCCGCTCTCACGTCATAACCATTAATGAAACCGCAGAATACAAATGAAAGACATTGTGTCTAAATCTCATACTGTAGGAACACTCTAAAATAATATTAGGCATGTCTACAAAATAAAAGTATTGTAGCAAGTATAATTTAACAAATAGTGCATCATTGGCTACTCCATTTGCTTTACAATTTTGACGACATATCAGAAAGACAATGCTCATGCAGAGCCATAAATTACTAGAAAGTATTACCAGTCACACTAAGTCTCATCTTGCCACGGAGAGGCTGTGACCATTTGACGAAACAAGGAACTTGCCTCCTCTACAGAGCAGACATAACACGTTGAGTGCACATACCAGGACATAGCCCGCATTGTTCTACCATAGAGTGATAGAAATTTATTGACGGCCTAGTGCTGCATTTAGCTAATAATAAAAGAAAACAATAAAACAAACTATAACAAGATTTTGGGCCCAGGATCCTAGTCCAAGCCCAAAACCCAATCAAAGTCAACATGAAACTAGTACCTCACCGTCTTTGTCGTTCCACCACCGTCCTACCACGGACGGTATGGAGAGCACACCAATCGGCATCTTTTGTTTATGGTATAAATGTCCTACTTGTGCCTGAGTCGAATACCAACGTACCGCTCTTAAGCGATGTCCTTATTCAGCGACATATCTAGATTTTTTTTTCAAAATAGGCAGGTCTCAAATTAAATTTAATGATACATAAAAAGAAGATAAAAAAGTAAATTGAGTTATGAAGGGAGCTCAATCAGCTAATCAAACAACAAAATAATAGCTTTTTGAAATTTCAATATTTGATTCAACAATTGCCAACCAATTCTAATGAATAATAATAAATTGGTAGCCTACTCTTCAATTCTTTAACCCATAACTCATCTCCAATCTTAGAAATTCTAAAAAAACAATGTGCAGTTGAAGGAATAATTATGGACATTGGCTAATTATCCTACCATCCAAGTCCTATTTGAACTTTGCGTCAGACTTTTCCTTCATATTTATCAAAACAAATCTTCTTGGCTTCTCATCTAAACTGCTCTTAAAAGAAAATAAAATAAAAAATGGACTAGCCCAAATTGTTCTGGTTATGCCCTAATCTACTATTTTTACATGGCTCAACTTAACCAATCCTATAGTTAAGAATGAAAATATAGGATGAGCGAAAAGGAGACCGCTAGGAGGTTGACCTCGGTGAAACTCTGATTTTTGGCTGGAGAACTATCCGTGGATGGATAGTCGGGCTAGAACTATCCGCCGCTGGGTGCTTCGGACAATGGATTTATCCGCGGACACTTGCAAAACAGAAGGAGCTTGGTTAAGGAATTGTTCGGATTGCTCTGGACAATTGTCCTCTGACGCTCAAGTCAGTCATTTGTGTGGATAGTTTGGAACTCTTTGTGCCCGTTTGGTAGGGCTTTTTGTCTGCTTTGCTTCGAATCAAAGCTGGTTCGCCCGTTTGGTAGACAGTTTCTGGCCTGCTTCGCTTATAAGCACGGCTGATTTCTGTCAAAAAGCCGAAGCTGGTCGAGGCCAGCTTTTAGAAGCCAAAAGCCGGTCTCGATCGATCGGGACTTAGTTTTCTCTTCAACTTTGGCGCTACCCAGTCTCTCACGGCGCTCCTCTTCTTCTTGTCCTTCTTCCTCCTTCTCAACGCCCTCGTCTTCCTCGCCGTACTTCACACACTCTCTCTGCCTCTCAGTCTCTACTACCGCTTCATCCATTCCCAGACTTCCGATTTCAATCGGAATGGCCGCGATGGCGTGAATCACCACGACTGAGAATCCAGAATGTTCGAGCGGCTCGTCACTCAGGTTCTTCACGGCTACCTAGGTTGCTACGTCAAGGATTTCCACAAGCACCAGCTCAAGATCACCATCTGGAATGGTGCGTTCAATTCACTCGCGGTTTTATTTTTTGTGTCATCTCAGCTTGAATTTGATTTTTCGTTGTTGAAAATTTCGTGATGGTTGAATTTGCAGAGGAAGTGTTCTTGGAGAACGTGGAGCTTAGTCTCGAAGCCTTCGATTATCTCCAGTTGCCTTTCGCTCTCAAACAAGGTACTGCTGTCACTTGAGAGGTGTGTGTATGTGTTATGTATGGAGGTAAGGATATTTTGTATCTCTAGGTTTCAATGGATTCGCTGTGCTATTAATGTTGGTGATGATGATCCAGATGCTGTTGATGGTATCAACGGCACGATCATCACTTATGGACAGGTAACTTCTCCTCCTTGTGGTGGTGCCTTGTTTCTGAATTGATTCTAATTTGTGATTTTCTTCATCTAATGACAAACTGGGGCTGGGAAGACGTATAGTATGGAGGTAATGTTTTGATAGCATCATGCTCTAGAGTTGTTAGCTAATAGTTTTTAAGTTACTGAAGCTCACAGATAGTGATGTTTATACTTTTAGAGCAGGGCCCTAGCATAATGGTAATCAATGAGCAGGAGAGAGGTTTAGTTCCGAGAGTAGTTGATGGACTGTTTGATTGCATTAAGTCTTCTGATGGGATAGTGAAGTACTCGATCAAATTGTCAATGGTATCGATATACTTACCTTTCACTGGAGTCTATCATTTGGTTGCAACGTCTTCATTTCTGTGATTTTCTCAATCTGTTTGTTTGTCTTGCAGGTGGAGATCTACATGGAAAAAGTAAGTTATGTAGAACTGGAATGACTCGAATACATTATCCTTTGAGACATAGACAAAGTAAGCTGAATATGATGACACTAATATTAATTATCCTTCTTACACAAGGACCTCTTTGATTTGTCAAAAGACAACATACAGATCAAGGAGAGTAAAGCACAGGGCATAGTGCTAAATGGAGTGACAGAGGTCTGTTTATATTTGAGATTTCTAGTCTTGGAGGGTTATAAATTGGTTCATATTATGCTAGATCTAGATGTTTAGTTAATCTGCAATACATGTTGTAATATGCTGCCTCACTAAGAACTATTATCTTCTGTTTCCTTTACTAGATGTCAGTTTCGGATCCTGCAGAAGCATTACAGACCCTATCTGTAAGATAAGTTTTCTTGCTTTTGTGGTTGGATAAATTGGAGTTGAGTGTGTTACTATGTATGTATACATTTGGATTCTTGCTTTTACCCAATTCTTCCTACCAAACGGGCACTTTGAACCTGATATTGCTTTCAACTCTTTGGTTGTTTGTGGCAGCCAAATATAACTGTATTTTGAATTCCTGGGCTGTATATTACGTATAGGTTTATAGCTATCAAATACAATGTGAATGTATGCAAGAATAGAAGAGACAATGATGAGAATCTCCTGGGCTGTATATTACTCACCATTTTCATCACTGTCACATTTTACTGGCAGATCTATAGCTGCTTGTGAGGTGCTGTACAATGCTGGCTATAGAAACCTTTTCTGGGTTCAGGGGGGTCTAGAGGCTGCTGAAGAAGAGGTAATTATGGTTTTACTGTAATTTTGATGTTGTTGATTGTAATTACCATTCCCAGATCTCTATTCTCTTTTGGGTATGATGCTGTGAACCACTGAAACTCTAAATGTAGCTAGTCTCATCTTATTTGGGAGCAGGATCTTGTCAGAGAAGGCCCTCAGCCATTTAAGATTGCATTACTGTTGTGTTTACATCAGTCAATGAAGTTGTATCTAAGAATGGCTCAGCAATTTTGTTTAAACACTTCTGTATATCCTTGTATGTTATCAACTCATTGTTAGTAATTTTTTTTGGCCAGATTTTTTGGTGTGGATATGCTGAGAATTTATCAATTTCATGATTAGGTCTTCTTCTATTCTACAATATCTTTGAGATGTGAATGGCTGGTTTGGTTATGAAAGCTTCTGATTTCTATCCTTGTCTTGGTTTTGAATGATTACTTGTTTCTGGTAAACTTGTCAAGTAGTAGTGACATGATTAAAGAGAACAAGACTGAAGCAACTTCATTTGGAAAGATTGAAACTTTAAGTAGTGGGAAGGTCGAAGATAAGAGAAAGAATGGAGCTGATTAGTTCTTTTGGGTTTTAATTATAGGATGCTTTTCTTCTATTGTCATTGTCCATATATTTATAATTTTACTTATTCTTCTATTTGGTTAATCTGATTTCCTCCTAAATTTCTTCTAGGAGGAAATTTGTGGCAGGTAGTTCTTTTCTTCAGCTTTCATGTGGGTCTGGTCCCCTGAATGAAATCCAAAAGTTGTTCTTCAGATGAGCAAAGCCAGTATTTTAACAAAATTCCATACCTTTGTTTTTTGTTGAAAGTAGACTAAAGTGTTGTAATGAGAGAGGGCAAGAGTTGAACTCCTACCGTTAGTGTTGGATCCGGTGCTCTTACTGAAATCGAAGGCAACCACCTCTCCGCTGCCGCAATCATCGGCCAGTGAAAAGAATGTTTGAAGGTAATATGAAATTTTTATGGTTCATATGAGCCAGTGAAAGATAAATTATTATTAATGTATGGAACAACATGTAATTCCAAGATAAATTATTACAAACTTAAAGCACTTTTAAAAAGCTATTTTACCAAACAGTTTACCCCTGCTTCTACCATTCACAGCACTTATAAACAGCCAGTTTACCAAACACTCAGCAGCTTTGCTTGGCAGCTGCTTATTCTCAGAATAAGTCACAACCAGCTTATTTTTGAAGCCACAGCCGTACCAAACAGGCCCTTTGTTACCTGAAACTGTGAGGTTGGACGCCTATTTATAGAAGTTGAGCGGGGCTTGTTTGTCTGTTAGGGCTAGTGTCACTGGTGACCCTAACAATGATATGATAGGAGTTGCCTACTCATATAGACCTACAAAATTAACGGTGAAGATATGATTTTATAAATTTTAAATTTGCAAATAAACAAAAATAAGAAACGAAGGCCCAGCCATCCCGTGTTCGTTGATGCATATATACTCCCGAGGGAGGGTTTTGATGTAGGGTTTCCAGAGCAAAGCTGAAAAGTAGCCGGCGCAAATGGTGAGCAGGACTCTTTGTCTTCCGCCGTTAACGTGGGATCATACTTAGCTGTTCGTTCATTAATTGTTGCAGGGTCCCAAAAAGGGTGTAAAAGCTCCAGTTGCTACCTCGAAGAAGAAGCCGGAGAAGGTGGTGAACCCACTCTTCGAGAAGCGGCCGAAGCAATTCGGGATCGGAGGAGCGTTGCCTCCCAAGAGGGATCTGACCCGATTCGTTAAATGGCCCAAAGCTGTTCAGATTCAGAGGAAGAAGAGAATCCTTAAGCAGAGGCTCAAGGTTCCTCCTGCTTTGAACCAGTTCACCAAGACACTCGACAAAAACTCGGTACCACTTTTCCTCTTCAGTTCATATTAGATTTATTATGTCGAATATGATTTATAGGTAGGTGTTGGTGCTTGTGTTCTAAGTATATGTTGGAGAATGAACTTATGTTCGTGTGTGCCTCTGTTCATATTTACTTTCTGTGTGTCTCTGGTGGGTAGTGCACTCGCATTGTTGTGATGAACTATCTAGACACTGTGTGGGATAATTTGTTGCTTATCGTTTGAATTGGTTTGGATAAGTGTGAGATAATGTTTTTGTTTTCTATTTCTTTTGGAGAAGGAGCAATTGTGCTTCTGTTTTGACTTGTATGAGAAAAATGAGCTCTTATGCTGTTGTCTGTGATTGTAGCTACAAGCCTGTTCAAGATGCTTTTGAAGTATCGGCCTGAGGACAAGGCAGAGAAGAGGGAGCGTCTCTTGAAAAGGGCACAAGCAGAAACTGAAGGAAAAACTGTTGAAAACAAGAAGCCGATTGTTGTGAAATATGGTCTCAACCATGTCACCTACCTCATTGAGCAGGTATTGTTCTTTGCCATCTTTATATGTTGCATTCCTTGTTTTTTAGGTTTCATTATAGCGACATTCTTTTTACTTGCAGAATAAGGCTCAACTTGTAGTTATTGCTCATGATGTTGATCCGATAGAGTTGGTTGTCTGGCTCCCTGCCCTGTGCAGGAAGATGGAAATCCCCTACTGCATTGTGAAGGGCAAAGCACGCTTGGGAGCGGTAATTAAGCTTACACATGCATTGATCTTTTCTTTTATCTTGCCCGGTTTGCAAGACCTGGAAATTAACTTGTAAACTGCTAGATTGTCCATAAGAAAACTGCTTCAGTGTTGTGCCTGACAACGGTCAAGAATGAAGATAAGATGGAGTTCAGCAAGGTCTTAGAAGCAATAAAGGTGAGTTAGAATAGGATGCCAGATTTGATGACAATCTGTTGAAGTTGTTAAGTGTGCCATATTGTTAGCCTCAAAGTCTCAAACTTAATATGTTTTGATGCATTGCAGGCCAACTTCAATGACAAGTACGAGGAATACAGGAAAAAGTGGGGTGGTGGCATCATGGGTTCCAAATCCCAGGCCAAAACAAAGGCAAAGGAAAGGCTCCTGGCGAAAGAGGCTGCACAAAGAATGACTTGATTTGGTTCTTATGTTTTGTTTCACTTAGATTATGGTACTAAAGTTTTGTGTGTTACAATTTTATTCATATCAACAACTGAGGTTTTGTTTAAATGCCGACATTGTTATTTATTTGAAAGGATCAGTTATTAAAATTGGAAATGCTATGGAGAGTTTTGGTTCAAGATTTCATAGTCAATTAAGCCATTGGTAATACTATTGAGTTGCAAAAACCAATGCATTTCAAGCTTTGGTTTGAAATCTGAATTTCACTGTTGACGGGAATAAAATGTGAATGCGCTTCAAACTCAACAATCGATTCTCACCATTGGATTGCGTATACTGTTTTCTAAGGAGGGAGATTTTTGGACTCAATGAGCAAGGTGTAAATGGTTACGATTACGCTGTAAACATACTTGGAAGATCTTCCAGAAAATTATGGCCTTGTGCTCTGGCGCCCTACTATTTCTTTTTTGTCCTACATTCAGCCTTGAATCTAAGCCCCAACTACAATGGTAAAACTTTATAGTGCAATTCATAGCATTGTGGAAGGCACCTAATTAAGAGCAACAATTTTTATTATAGGTTTTTTGAGACGAGTACAGCAGACGGTGTTTGATCGGCTAGCGAGCCACCACAGCAGATCTTGGTTTGCTGCGACTATTGATGTAGCCATCATGAGCTCCCAGCTGCTCGTTCATCTCGTCCTCCTCGATAGTTTCCAATCTTTTCCCGCAAGTAGGCTTCCGCTCCAGACGAAGAATTCGGGGTGGAGCTGGTTCGGAGACCTGCAAACTCATGAGGCTTGATGATGAAGACCTTGACGACATTTCGCAGCGAGTTTTGTTCTGCTAGAGCTGCTGCAAGCAAGGGCTTATAAACACAAGAAAGTTCTACTTTTTCCTATATACGTCATACAAATATTCTAGCTGCACCGGCCAGTGCCACTACTCAAATATCCTTTCATCTTTTTATTCCAGGATTTTATTCAGGGCCCTGAATTTCATCTTTCTATCTCAAGACTCCTCATCGAATTAATTTCTGAGACTACTATATATTTACCTGCCCATGCACGTCTTAATCGATGCAAATATCTACTCTCAAGTTGCAAACTTCATTTTAAAAAAGGAAAATTAACAAAACATAATCTACGTGCAGTAATTTATCATGAAAAAAAAACGGACGGTTTCTGAACTGTTTAACCGGAACCGTCTATTTTTTTCATGGTAAATCACATATTTGAATGTCTTAATGATCACCAAATGAGATGAAATTTTACACGGATGATCTATACATATATACCTAGATATTAAACGGTTAAGATTTGAAACTAAGATCGAAAAGCGAGGAATAAATGAAAATCCGCACCAATCTGAAACTAAAGTTGTAGAATTCTCCAACTTGAATCGTACGTATATTTTGTAGTTGCTCAACTTGGAAGGCTGTAGATTTTGATTGTGGCCAAGCATATTACACTCTTCTTTATATGAAAAACTGGACCAAGAATATAATTAAGCTGGTCACTTGATCACTTGATGTGCATGCATGCATCCTACATATATGGTTTAGATCATGGTCATATATATATATATATATATATATATATATATATATATATATATATATATATATTACGATCACCATAATTCAAATGATCGTTTTTGGGGCTCAGCCTTCTCTCTAAAAGCTAGAGGGAGAACGTAGATCTGAGCCTTGTCCTTCCCCTTCTCTCCTGCCTTGATCTATATCCCTCCGGATTCGGATCTCCGGTTAGAGAGGAGGGGGAGGGTGATCTTGTTCGGGCTTCTAGTCCCAGTTTTCTTGTTTGCTTTTACGGTTTGTTTCCCTCCCTGCTCACAGAATATCTCCACCCATGGCTGCCAAACTCCTCACCTCAGTTCTCCTCTCATCCCTTCTCTCTTATTTTCAATCCGCCTCACCTCAACCCCCAAAACTTTCATCTCCTCTCTGCTGGTTGTAGTAAGCTTCACCCCTTTGATGCTGCTAGAAAAACGCCCCTGCAACCGGATCTGACCAGTATTTTGGATGCTAGAACGACCCAGTCTTTTATAAAGACAAATAAGTGGGGATATCCCTCGAGATTCCACCATGGGTGCCGGTGCGAAGGTTCACAGCTTCATGGTAGCGAGCAAAGGAAAAAGGACGGCGATGGATCCACTGCGAATCCCCTGGACGACGGCGGCTGTTTTTCTAACTTTGGCGATATGTTTGTGTTATTGGGAGAGCTTCCAATGAGGACCTTATAATGAGGACCAAATGAACGGTTGAATGATATGCACATGAGAATTATAAAATATCAATTAAAAGTGAAAACTTTGATCGTATCGTTCATTTGAAAGTCTCACTTGGTCTTTATTATAAGGTCTTCATTAGAAGCTCTCCTCACTTGGTCCTGATTGAAGTACACATCAGGGGGAGCATCACATGGCGAGTTCTCAATTGAGAAGTTGGTGCATTGTACTCTTTTACCTCCGACCAAGGTTTAGTGTGCACTCTGCCTGTGCGCGCTGCCTGAGCGTTACCTGTGCACCTAGATGCCAAGCGATGTGCACCAGCTACTGAGCATTGTGCACCTAGCTGCCGAGCGCTGTGCACGCCGGCTGCCGAGCGCTGTGCACGCCGGCTGCCAAGCGCTGTGCATACAACTGCTAGGCATCGTGCACATAGCTGCTGGCACTAAGTAGTGCCACATTTGAGACATGTTGAAAGAGCATACAGATGCCAGATTGTCAAAACAGCTTCGTGGTCACTAGAGATCCGGAAGCGCCCTATGAATGATCATAAGATTAGGGGAAGATGCAGATTTGAAAGAAAGTCTAGCATATACATGTCATGATCAAATGTGAAGGGTGTGGTTGTTTATATCAACCATGTTGCACTCTTTTTCCCTTAGTCTAAGCTTTTTGTCCCACTAGGTTTTTGCTTGACAAAGTTTTTAACGAGTCAATATTGCATGCACTGCTAAGACCATTGATCCCCATTTGTGGTTGATCATGGCAGACTTGTTTAAGTCTGGCTCACATCTACTCTTGAGATATATGTTGGTGTTTCCGGGGATGCTCGTGGCCCCTTTAACGGGTTGCACGGTTCCAGAAATAGCGAACTTCCTTGTACTCCCGAGTTTTCCTGTGTAAAGAACAAACACGTCAAAGGGCGTCCCCGGGTTTACCGAGGGAAGCCACTCCGATGCTTAAGTCAGACACTGTCAGATAAGCAGAAAACTCAAGAGTAGTTAAGGTACCGTCCGTCCCCTTACCGGGAGGTCCTCACCGGTATTTATAGTAGCATTAAAGGCTGCACTTTGTCTTTTTCCAATGTGGGAATGAACTCCCTTGCTTTGCCTCAAACTTACAATGAACTGGGCCCTGACAAAGGACCCAGAGTGGCTTCTCCAGTCTGACTGGCCTTTGGCCCTGTAAACAGTAGTTCAAGCATAATAAACGATGCATATTTAATAATTGACCATACTTGGTGTTATTTCTTGAATTGTAACCCGGTAAAGGAGAAATATTAGGTTCCACATATAAACAAGTCCCCCAAGTCCTCAGTCAAGGGGTACGCTTGGGTGGGGACTTGAAACCATTTCTTTACCGGGTTACAAGGGTATCATCCAGACCCGGTGTACCCAGTCCCCCAAGTCCGTACGCAAGGGTGCCCCGCAGACACGTTGACTATGGGAACTGAAAATGACATCTCCGTATTGTAGTGGGGGAATATGAAAAGTTTTCGGTTTGAAGTGGAGGAAAACGAAAAGTTTTTCGGTTTTGGGACGCGGCATGCGCGACACGTGTCGATTTTCTCGAAAAACCGAAATGTCCTTTCTGTGTACGTCTCTCAAACGTCGCTTCAGTGTACGTCTCTTAACAGTATAAATAGGGGTTGAGGGTGACAGTTTTGTCGTACCTTCGAAATCGAAAACTTTTTCGTGCCTTTGCTCTCGTCCTCTGTTGTCGCTGTGCTTGTTGGATTTCCAAACGCAAATCGACATCCAAATCCTTTGAAACCCTTACAAGTAAGGTACTGTTCTCTGTGACGATGTTTTTGAATGTTTTGGGTCGATATTGTGTACTGTTTTCTGGGATCCAAACTGGGTTGCTGCGTTAGTGTGTGCGTTCATCGTTGAGGTCGCCGGGTTTATCTGGGGTTTTGACGATGTCCCCGTGTTTCTTGTTTTGCAGATGACAAACCCCGCAATGGATGCTCACGTCCCCGAGTTTGCCTCAGTTACCTTCACTGATGGTACCGCTCTTGACCCTCCCGGGTACTCGCTGACCGCGGAGGAGATTGTGGAGCTAAGGAGCAACTGGAAGATTCCCGAGTCTGTTGAAATTCGGACTTTAGAACCCGAGGATCAGTTCTTCGCTCCCGGGGATGGGTGGACGCTATGCCACGAGTACCAGCTACGTTGTGGTCTGTCACTCCCGCTAAAGGTGGAGGTGCAGTATCTCCTGGCTGCGAGCAACTTCGCCATCGGGCAAGTTGGCCCGAATATGTGGAGGCAGCTGCTGGGATTGTGCGTGATGTACAAAGTGTTGAAGCAGCAGATGCCGAGTTACCACGAGTTACACGCCATGTACCGGGCCGAGTACTCCCGGAAGGCGGGTTTCAGTGGGACCATCCAACTGAAGTCCAAAGGGGTCTTCAAGAAGATCGTGGAGGACCTGCCTACCTCTGTGAGCCGGACCTGGAGGGAAAAGAGTTTCTTGATAAGAAACTTTCAAGACCCGGGACACGCGTTTCAAGTACCGGGTGACTTCCAGCCACTGATGAGTAAGTCCTTTCTCTCCGGATTTTTCTTTCCTTTATCTTTCCCGGGTTATAATTATATTGTACGTGTTGCAGATGTTCCCGACATTCCTCTGGAGCCGGTGATGGAGAAGAGGATCCGGAGGATGCTATGGGCCTTCAGAGGTCAAGATGACCGGAGCTCGTACCGGCTTTGCAGGCTGTATGTGTACAGCCGTTGCCGATTGATGGAGCTTCCAGGTTTGTCTCGTTTCCTTTACAATTTTTGTTTACATGCCCCGGTCTAACAGGTTAGATCTTTTGTTGCAGCTCTTCTCCCGATGGAGTTCACGAAGCGAAAGAACCCGGGAATATATGACGGGTTCGAGGACAAGGCTGTATGGGCCGGGATCCGGGCGCAAGGGACGGAGGGGCTGGCATACGACATCGACCTGACATCAAAGGCGGCTTTCCTGCGCCCAGACGCCGAGCAAGGGGACGTTCAGCAGTTCCATGTCGACACGCTGCACTACAGCGAGATCCCCGAGTACTTGGCTGAGGTTCTCGGGCCAGAGGTTTTCCAGGAGGGGGAGGAAGTCGAAGGGAATCCCTCGGAGGCGGATTACAACCCGCTATTTGAAGAACCGGGGAGGGAATCTTCCATCGCCGACGAAGAGACCGAAGAACCGGTGATGAGTGCGGTTCCATCGTCTGTGCTCCCCGGTGAGGAGTTTACTGAAGAGGATGACAATGGAGGTGAAGAAGTTGGAGGGTTGGAAAGGGGAATGAGTGAGAACCCGGAGGGGAGTGACGGGAGTGATGAAGTGCAAGAAGTGGAGCCCGTTCCCTCTCGCAAACGCACCCGTGAGGCATCCAGCTCGGGGAGGTCCGAGAGGAGGAAGAGAAGGAAGGAGAGGAAAGAGAGGAGGGAGAGAAAACAGCACCGGGACACCACAGAAATAATGGAGGAGATGGCGAGTGCGGGAATGGCGGACGTGGCCATCCAGAGAATGGTAGCGGATTTGAAGAACTGCTCCGCCGACTCCTATGTACTGTAGCATGAGGACCCGGTGACTGTAGCCCGGAGGGCGCAGGAGAAGCTGATGCGGGTAAGTTAGTCTTCTCCTTTAACTCGTTCTCTTTTTGTTTTTGGTTCCTCGCACTAACCCGTTGTTTTATTTGTGTAGGCTGTCAGGTTGTCGTACTTGGCGACTGACCGGCTCATAACCGAAGGCATCCCCGAGCGTGAGAGAGTCCTCAGGGACGATCTCCGGGCGGCCCGGGATCAAGTGACGGCGAGCGAGGAATGCCTGGCTCGGGTCCGGGAAGAGGCAAACTCATCAGCCATTGCGTCGTGTGCGGAGTTGGCCAAGGCAGAAGAAAAAATAGCAGACTTGGTGGCCAAGAACTCGGAGTACGAGAGAGTCATCAAGGGTCACCGGGAGGACCGGTGTGCTCAAGATGCTGCTATTGCTCAGCTTACCCAACAGAATCAAGCGCTGCAGCAGCAAGTGACTTCTCTGGAGCAGCAGAAAGGAGCGTTGGTGCAGGCTGTTTCCCGGGCCAGGAACTCTGCTGTCTCCGAGTTTCTAGCGAGTCCAGAGTTTGAGCTGAAGCTGCGGTCGGCGAGGGCTGAGGCTCGTGCAGAAATTGTTAGCGCCGGGATTCGCCAAGGGTGGCTCGACAAAGCCGGGTATGATGGTCACCAAGGTCACGTTAGACCCGACGAGGCTGCAGGCACCTCCCGGTCGACTCCTGCCATGGCCGCAAACCCTAGGGCTCCTGCAAACCCGGCTCGGAGTCCCCCAGTTCATTCTTCAGCAGCCCGGAGAGGTACTTCCCGTGGTGGGATTGTCGGTGGTCCTCAAAACCGGCCACCGCTCCGTAGGGGACAGTTTATCATACGGCCCCGGGGAGGACGTGGCGGCTCGAGCACTGGCGGTGGTAGCGGGTCTGCAGCGCCCTGAGCTGGAGCCTAAGTATTTGTCTTTGCTTTTGTAGTGTAGTCTGTTTTGTAGCGGTTTACTGCTCTTGTAATTGACCTCTTTGAAGTAATCAAGCTTTTCCTTCGCTCTTGTGAAATAACACGGTAACCTGATGCATAGTATAAAAATTTACACAATGCCGGTTTGTCATGTAAATAAAGATAGTGCCGCTAAGGCTTTAGGGGTCCGTTAGGACTTCCAAGGACCGCTGGTTTTTACGGGGGGGAATACCATTCTATAACACGGTATTTCTTCCTGTAAAATAACACGTTAATCTGATGCATAATCTGCAAGTGTTGACAATTCACATATAGTGCCGGGTTGGCATGTAAATAAAAATAGTGCCGCTAGGGCTTTACGGGTTCATAAGGACTTTCAACCCGATGCATAACCTGCAAGTGGTGACAAAATTTGCATATAATGCCGGTTTGGCATGTAAATAAAAATGGTGCCGCTAGGGCTTTACGGGTCCGTTAGGACCTCCATGGGCCGCTAAGGCTTTTCAGGGGGGGTGTCATTCTATAACACTCGTTCCCTGTAAAATAACAAGTTGAGTTGGTGCATGTCTCGCAAGTGTAGATAAAATTTACACATAGTGCCGGTCTGGCATGTTATCGTCATAAAATGACAATAGGCCCGGTAGGGCTGTACCGGTCCGTTTGGGCTTCCTGTCAAATAACACGGTAATGTGATGCATAATATACAAGTGCTGACAAAATGTACGCATATTATGCCGGTTTGGCATGTTAATAAAAATATGGCCGTTAAGGCTTCAGGGGTCCATTAGGACTTCCAACCTGGTGCATAACCTGCAAATGTTGACAAATTTCACATATAATGCCGGTTTGGCATATAAATAAAAATAGTGCCGCTAGGGCTTTACGGGCCCATAAGGACTTTGAAAGGCCGCTAGGGCTTTAAGGGTCCGTTAGGACTTCCAACCCGATGCTTAACCTGCAAGTGTTGACAAAATTTGCATATAGTGCCGGGTTGACATGTTAATGTTATAAAATGAAAATAGGGCCGCTAGGGCTGTACGGGTCCGTTAGGACTTCCAACCCGTTGCATAACCTGCAAGAGTTGACAAAATTCACATAGTGCTGGTTTGACATGTGAATAAAAAATAGGGCCGCTAAGGCTTTACGGGTCCATAAGGACTTTCAAGGGCTTCCTGCCAAATAACACGGTAATCTGATGCAAAATAAGCAAGTGTTGACAAAATACACATATAATGCCGGTTTGGCATGTAAATAAAAATAGTGCCGCTAGGGCTGTATGAGTCCGTTAAGACTTTCAAAGACTGAAATAAGGCCGTGAAAGGCTTGCAATATTTCAAGTTATGGAGATTACCAGAGATTATCAGAGATTTATCGGAGCTTGCCGAGTTTTGACCATGAAATAAGGCCGTGAAAGGCTTGCAATATTTCATGTCAAATGGAGATTATCGGAGATTTATCGGAGCTTGACAAGTTTTGACCATGAAATAAGGCCGTGAAAGGCTTGCAATATTTCATGTCAAATGAAGATTATCGGAGCTTGGCGAGTTTTGACCATGAAATAAGGCCGTGAAAGGCTTGCAATATTTCATGTCAAATGGAGATTATCGGAGATTATCGGAGCTTGGCGAGTTTTGACCATGAAATAAGGCCGTGAAAGGCTTGCAATATTTCATGTCAAATGGAGATCGCCTGCATTCACTCAACAAACTGATTGATAGACATAACCCGGCCGGGTTTTATGTGGGCCTGAAAGGCTTTATATATATAACATCAAAATATAATAAACTTGGACAGTTGTAGATAACTTTTGTACCTATTAACTTGGTACTGGTTTCCATAACCCGGAGGACTCCCTTCTGGGGTTATCACATCAGCGAGTCTGGCTGACGTCTCATTGGCATTTCCATCATCGTTCTTTAAAATATTAAGCGAGAGGGTCTTGAGTTCGACTCTCAACGAGAGCCCCAATTGTTTCCGGGGATGCTCGTGGCCCCTTTAACGGGTTGCACGGTTCCAGAAATAGCGAACTTCCTTGTACTCCCGAGTTTTCCTGTGTAAAGAACAAACACGTCAAAGGGCGTCCCCGGGTTTACCGAGGGAAGCCACTCCGATGCTTAAGTCAGACACTGTCAGATAAGCAGAAAACTCAAGAGTAGTTAAGGTACCGTCCGTCCCCTTACCGGGAGGTCCTCACCGGTATTTATAGTAGCATTAAAGGCTGCACTTTGTCTTTTTCCAATGTGGGAATGAACTCCCTTGCTTTGCCTCAAACTTACAATGAACTGGGCCCTGACAAAGGACCCAGAGTGGCTTCTCCAGTCTGACTGGCCTTTGGCCCTGTAAACAGTAGTTCAAGCATAATAAACGATGCATATTTAATAATTGACCATACTTGGTGTTATTTCTTGAATTGTAACCCGGTAAAGGAGAAATATTAGGTTCCACATATAAACAGTTGGAATGCACCATTCATTAGGAAAATCTGATTGAAGTACACATCAGGGGGAGCATCACATGGCGAGTTCTCAATTGAGAAGTTGGTGCGTTGTACTCTTTTTCCTTCGACCAAGGTTTAGTTTTCTCACAGGGTTTTTGTTACTTGGCCAGGTTTTGATGAGGCAACACCGTAAGCACCATACCAGCATGAAGACACGCGATACAAGCGGAAGTGTTATGTGTGTGTGTGTGTGTGTCTTGGTCCATGTCTTGTATACAAGTTTTATGTAGTAAACCATATTGTAATAAGGTTTTACACATATCTATGTAATAGGCCCATTGATCCATGTAATAGCCCAAGAGATTCATGTATTTCCCTATATAAAGGGACTTCATTCTATCAATAAGATAAGGAGAATTCATTCCTTCAATATTATTCTACAACAATAATATTTTTTTAAAAATATTAGTGTGAGAAAATTATAAATAGATGAAGCATGTAGATAAATTTAAGGAAATAATTCGGATTTAAGAAAAAATATATAAAGATTATCAAAAGGAAAATTGATTATTGTATCATAGTTCAATTACCAAGATTAAGTTATGTTTATTACTACTCATAACCGGACAACATTTGCATGGTGGACAACATTTATAGCACATGGCATTAGATGTGGAGCCCACCGAATTGGTCAGTAATTGGATGGGTGAAAATGAGCAACTCAAGTGCCTTGGCAATTACTATTCATATGGGGCCTAATCAGCCAAACAATTACCCGCAGCTGTATTGAAAAAATGACAATTCCGTTTAGTAACGTGGTGTTAAAATCAGTTCAGTCCCTCGTTTTAAAATTTTATTTTTTTAGTTTCTAAACTTTTTAAATATGACGTCAGCTGACGTGGATCTTATAAGATGGCCCCACATTGTAGAAACCTGAACGCTCAAACAGGTTTCTTATTCACTCTAGGATCTTGTTGTTTCAGAAAATAAGAACCTAATTGGAACAGTAACTAATAACTAGTAAGGACATCCAAATTTGCAGAATAAGTCACTAACATGTTGATCAATGTCTATGCCTAGCCTTCATTCTTGTTGGAAAACGTTCTGGTTAATAACTGGACAAAAAACATAAGCTAACTTGGATGATAACTGGACTAAACGTAAGAAGAAAATTTCAGAGTGAAATAGATACTAGCAAGGATTGAAACAGACCTAGCTTTGAATCCCAAATCTAGTTCACCAAATCCAGTATTTGTAATCATATCTTCCCTTCTATCTCTTCTGCCTCTCTTTCCTTTCCTCTTCTGATCTAAGTTTGGTCTCTTCTTACTTTTTATTTAATATAAATAAAAATAATTTTCTATTTGAAAAGGCTTATTGAACGAAAAGATGGAATGAGATATCAAAATACAAGGCGAAGATGTATGTTGGGTACGTTATGTTACATGAACTTACACGTCATGCCATGTTATGTCATTAAGCGATATTGAGTAAGAAACTGAAATTCAAGGTAGATACTGGGTATTGGTTTTGTAGTCGAATCATAACTTTTGTCTCATTTCTATTACCACTTTCACGAGCTATCTGTTTATGACATGTTTACTATATTATAGAATTGAATTGATTCTAAGATGTGTTCTAGTTACTATAGAGGTAGGAATAAAATTTTTTGATCATCTTTAAAAAATAATAAAAAGATTCGGTGATAGAATAAACTTCTTTTGGATTGAAATGGCTCCGATTCATAATATTTTTTATTTTAAATTAACAAACGCGACATCATTACATGGGCTTAAGTGTCGTTTATAATATATAGCTCCACTCACTCGTATTTATTTGAAGTTTCAAACTCATCTACTTCTGCTCTGGCCAATGCGTCAGTGTACCTAACAACGCTAAACAAACTTAAAAAGGATCACGTACTTTTGGAGAATAGCTAGCATTGTAAACGGAACAATGTAAAATGGAGCACAGAATAAGTTCCTTGATAAGTTGCTATCCAATATTTAAGCATATGATCCATCCATTGAAAATACGATTGTTCCGTAGCAGAATATTGATCTCTCATAGATTCTTATAAAGTGCATGAACATATACGTGGCTAAACCGATCGTAATATATATATATATATATATATATTAAAAAGGGAAATATATTAATAAGGGCAGCTAACCTAGATTAATACATACAGAGGCCCACAAAGGGAAGCTCACGATGGGATACAGATTACAAACATAATGCAAATAAAACAAAGGGCCCAAAACAAATGGACCAACAAACAGTAGTCTAAACACAAGGTCCAACCGCCATAAAACATAGCAAATGATTGAAAAACATCAAGCATATGAATGATTCAAAGAGAAACAGGGAATACAACCCGTTTTTCTCAAGGAAAAGTGATTCCCATGCGCGTTGCAGTCATTGGGAGGACCGGTTCACCCACCTTTGCTCCGGTTCTGGGGTGCCCTTTTTACTGAATAATCTTAACATCCTTGTGCATAACCTCTCCAAATTTCACGGAAATCGGAGTTCGGCAAGTGCCCGGTTACTTGAACATTTTGGTCGGTTTGGGGATTCCGTGGGCCAGTTCAGTGCCTTTCCGACCAGTTCTTTAGATGATACCGGCGAAGTTGGATTCGTGAGAACAATATCTTCAAGTTCTTTGTTGGTGATGAAGTCCAATTCGGATTTTATTATGTCGATATTGGCTTGTGAATCCTGAGACAGATTTTAGGGTTTCTTGGTGCGCAAGTGCACAGCAGATGCACAGGGGTGCGCGACGGTGCCCAGGGGGGTGTGCAGCGGTGCACAGGGGTGCGCAGGGGGTGCCCAGCGGTGCCAAGGAGGTGCGCAGCGGTGCCCAGGTGGTGTGCGGTGGTGCCCAGGCGGTGCGCCGTGGTGCCTAGCGGTGCGCGCAACAGTGCACAGGCCTGCGAGCGACAAAATTTTCCTTTTTTCGGTGGCCTACTTGCTCTTTTTAGGGTTTAGAACTAAGTGTCTGATAACGTGTTGTAGAATAATATTGAGGGAATGAATTCTCCTTATATAATGAAACCCCTTTATATAGGAAAATACATAGGCCTCTTGGGTTATTACATGGGCTAATGGACCTATTACATAGATATGTGTAAAACCCTATTATAACATGGTTTACTACATAAAGTCCGTATACAAGGCATGAACCAAGACACACATATATATCAAATATCTTATAACAATTATTGATATTTAATTTAATACTTGAAATTGTACGGTTAATCTCATTCTTAATTAATCAAAATATATGTTTTGCTTGTCTAAATCAAGTCATTGAAATTTGAAGTAATAATTGTGTAATAACACGTAAATTGCCTTCGATTAGTGCATTGATAAAGGAGAGGCAATTGACAATTTTGGATGAATAGCTATTCAACAATGGCAATTAAATAGGCAAATCAACATTTGCCCTATATTATGGGTGCAATTGCTCTTATAGCATTAGCAAATAGGGTTCGATCAATCTAAAGTATAAGAGTTAGTAAATAAAAGTCAGAATATACAAAGTATTTACAATAATTACTATTACAGGTTCAAGAGGGGGGGAGAATGATATAATTTATATACAGGCTTCATTCCAATCCAAAATTGAAGTATCAGAAACATGCCTACAATCAATTATATACTTCAAATTTGACAACCAAACTATTACTCAATCATTGTTGCAATCCAACTCTAAATTTAAGATAAGATACGGCCTTCAAGATCTTTCCCTATCCGTGTGACATACCGGACAGACATCAAGGCCTTCAAGATCATTCTCTTTTTCAGGATCTTTACCTCAGAAGAGAACGTAATCATATCTAGATGCATGGATTTTGATGTAGGTAAGACCAAGCTCTTTTAGGATATTTCAGACCTTACGATGAGTGATAGAAAGACGATGATTGGGGGGTAACATTGAAGCATTCAAGTCTAGATAATCATCAACAGTCTTGACACTCAATTTGTTCTCCACTTTCACCTTCAATACTCCCATGAAACTTTCAAGAACAGTCTTCTTACACCCATTGGAAGGCAATCAACTTGTTGTACTTGTCAATACTAAAAATGTTGACACTTCTAGGGAATTGTTGGAAATGCTCAACAACAGGGAAACCCTCAACGGCTGCAAGGATATATGCCCTTGATCAAATACATCGCTCTCATAAGAAAACACATCGTTGATGAACCTTGTTGTTAGATCATTGGATGTATTGGTCCTCTCAGGAAATTGCCCATGATCATGCTGACCTGCTAATGATGTTTCACCGTGATAAATTCAGCATGTGTACTTATCCCAAAACCTGTTATTTTCAGGTGCTGTCATACTTTATCAATAGTAAAATAATACAAATCGCTGCGACACTATCATTTTGTGTATGGGCAATAATGAATTGTATTCCCGTTAGCATTAGTCATTACATATTCCACAAAACTCCACATTCCACCGCCATATTTTCAATCCCATTTTGGAAAGCAAATCCAACTCTTGTCCATATCTTGAAAATATATAAATATATTTATATATATAACTAATTAAACTCCATATATATATATATATATATCTAACTTGCTAATTACAATTGTAAAATTATATATATATATATATATATATATATATATATTCAAAACATTATTCAATCTAAATTTAATAACAAATTAACACATATATACTCCTTATATGCATAGCATCCTCAACTCCAAATCAACGCATCACACCCAAATCGATCAACACATGCATGTATATATATCTAAATAATCACTATAACACACACACATATATATAGGGCCATTCCACTAAGGGATCCCTTTTTTGACTTACATAAGAGATTGGGGATTACACAAACTTTTGGATCCCAAAACCACATCTCCATCGTTCAATCTCAAGATATATATGAGTAGAGCACTTCTGTAAAAACCACTTCTGTAATTTTAGATAATTTGAAGCCTTAACGATCACAAATTTTGATGAAATTTTGTAGAAGTGATCTACTCATGTCACGCCCCAACCCGAGTTTACCCCCTAAACCCGAGATAGGACGTGCATGACCCATCCCAAGAGAGATTACCCTCATAATCCCCCTTGAGAAAGGATAACCCTTACAAAAACCATTTTCAACAGTCCAAACGACACCGAAATAGACCTCATAAAACCTGAGGTTATTCCGATTACCGAGTTAGATTTCATACTAATTACTTTAGAGAAATTATGGCCTAAATATTATTTGTGACTGCACCCGTATCCCGAACAGGCAGCCTACGTACCCTCTACACAGGGATTAAGCCACATGTAGCTCTTATTTTAATTAACGCCCTAACCGGACAAATCTCACATTTCTATTTATCGATCGATATATTATTATAGATAACATACGCCTATCGCATATCCAGAGTTTAACCTCTTCGCTGAGGTATCCACCAACCATCTATCGGGATTATCCCGAACATATCACCATATTTATATATAACAACCATACACATAAAAACAGAATATAATGACAACCACATAATTATGTAAATTCACCAAAGATATAATAGTCAATTTATCCCCAATAGAACTCTTGTAAATACCTAAAAGTTCCAGGGGCAGTATTGTCAATTTAGCCTCAATGGTAGCTTGGTAAATATGCTAAGCTGCCAGGGGAATTTCTAGAATTTCAGCCCTAGGGACAGTCCTGTAATTAACTAAATCTGTCGAGGGCAGTATTGTCTTTTTGGCCTCAATGACAGCCTTATAAATATGCAAAGTTGTCAAGGGCATTTTTGAGATTTCAGCCTTAATGGCATCCCTGTAATTATACAAAACAGTCAGGGGCATTTATGGGATTTCAGCCTTAATGGCATCCCTGTAATTATACAAAACAGTCAGGGAAAATTCCATCCCGGTAAATGGTAAAAATACCAGATCTACTGCGGTAAAAACCTTAAAATTTATCCCTATCTACCCTAATCGACTCTGATTGGCCTGCCGGCCGATCCCAACCATTTCAGGCTGTCTCACCCCTCCATCCTCCCATCCACAACCATACAACAACAATCACAACACTGATCCAAACATACCTAGAGCTAAATAAAGGAGAAGCAAGGATAAGGAGTTTACCCGTGTCAGCGTCGTCTCGAGGTGGAAGAGCTGCCGTCAAACTGACCTCGGGACTGCTGAGGTTCCTTCTCTACTCCAAGGATCATCCACTACCCCTAAAGCTGTACACTTGAGCTTCCTTTGATTCCTAGCCGAGGTGGTCCGTCAGCCAATTGGAGACCAGAGAGATCCACGGGGTGGCGCCGCAGGTGGTTGGGTGGTTCGACGACAAAGGAAGAGAGTGAGGGAGTGAGATCGGGTACGGAGAGAGAGAGACCAGAGTGAGAGAGAGAGAGAGCGAGGGAGGGAGAGAGAACCAGAAAAATGAAAGGGGAGGGGGATCCCCGATTGGGTCTCTCTCCTCCAAATATATATAGAAAGAAATCAACGACCCGGATTTGATCTATTTAGATCAATGGCCCAGATCAAATATCAAAAAATTACCATAAACAGTAAATATTCATCGTACAGTAACAACACATTATCCTGAATAACTTCCACATACGAACTCCGATTAATTCATAGGACATACCCACGAGTTCGTATTAACATCATCTACAACTTTCCCGAAGGAAGTTTTTCCGAATTCTCGACTTATCGCAAACTCATATTTTTACGGTAAAGTAAATAACATTTATTACTTTCATAAACTGAATAAATCCATATTAAACAGCTCGTAGCTCTGAAAAATATTCCGGACATACTGGAAGACTTGTATTAACATAATCTACCACCTCAGGACATTAATTCTATCTTCCCCTAGAATCGAGAATATCTCGATATTAAACTCGAATATTAGTTTGGGAAAGATTAACAGTGCGGTTAAAACCCTCTGTAACTCGCCTGATCCGGGTAAAAATGTAAATTTTGGTGCGGGGTGTTACAATCTACCCCCTTGTAAAAATTCGTCCTCAAAATTTCCGCTTTGGGACGTACAACTAACTGTCATACCAAATAACATCATTCTTTACTTTACCAATAAATTCATTGCAAAACTATAGGGAAGAAGATTACACTCTTTGCTTCCATACAAGTCATTCCTTTAATTACATTCATCTAAATATGATCCAAATTCCAAGAATTTATTTGTTCAACCGTCAAGGAATGTCGTCAAGTTTCACTGGACGCAACGTCAAGAAAACAAGAGTCATAAGTTCTATGTAGCAATTCCTTTAGAAACCGAAGTCTTCTCGTATTTGCATACGAGATACACAACTATGCCTGCTTTGATATATTTTCTAATTCGTCTCATCACTTTCGTCGTAAATTGACTCCTCAAGGTTTGCCGCTTAGCTCTTCTCAAGTTTATTCCCGAATTGGCAATTAAGACAATCTGATAGCTTTTCGAGACATAAACATAAACTAACTCGTAGTCAATACGTATGGTTCATTTTTACAACTGCCACACTTGACAATTAACGCTAATGTCTTCCTCGTGGAAGGATGAAAATGCTACAGTTCATCACCGTAGGGGAAACTCACACGTCTCTCGCACCTTTCGAGACAAAAGAGACATGCACTTTCTACACTAGGCCTTGAGGTCATGGACGTATTATCTCCTGCGTCATTCAATTAAAAATTCTCATTTCTCGTTCCTTGTACCCTAACTTTCGATCACGGGGCTCGAACGAACTCGCATACCACAATGCGATCTTAAAACTACTCACTCGAGCTGATGAGTCCGCTAAGCGCCTTCGCACCAACATGGATGTCATCTTCATATACTCCTTCACAAATGAATTTCCTCATCCTACTCCACTCTCTCGGGATAGAGTCTATAATAAGGCATTTCACAACAATAAGAGCTAACAACCTCGCACATTAACTCATGTGTGCTCAAGTCTTGCCTAATGGACAAAAGTTCAACTCAAAATCTCTTTCCTCATGAGTGAGTTTTCCTCTAAGAGATACCCCGATCTCTTTTACCAAAATTCAATCACCACTCATGCAAGCGATCACAAGCAAACCAAACTGTCTCCAACTATACCCTTAGAAATCTAGAGTACCTCACTTTTAGATTTTATATATCATTCATAACTAGCGTGGACATGTCAGCCTCCCAGACTAGGGCTGGAACTTCTCAGACATGGAAAGCTTTAGAGTGAGTGGACCAAAAATTAATGCCAAAAAGTAGTGGTTCAAAACCATAAATTCAAATTTCATTTTCCCCCGAAAATAATCCAGGTCTTACGCCAAAAATAAATAAATTCCCGGCCCTCGGACAAATATAAATCTAATCCCAGCCTGCAGCTAATATAAAACAAATCATGGTCTGCAGCCAAATATAAATCAAATCGTGGCCTGCAGCCAAATATAAATCAAATCATGACATGCAGCCGTATATAAATCAAATTATGGCTTCCAGCCTTATATAAATTAAATCGGAAAAAGCATTTCACAAATGATCGATCACACATACTAGGGTCGGAGCTAAGAGCTCCAGTCGTACCTCTCAGTGAGGACGCAATCTCACGCTAATACTACCACCGCCCTCTCAAGAAGAGGAGCAAAACGAGTGGCGCACTTTCACTCCACCGAACAAGGAACGCGGCCTGCTAGTTAGCAACAAACAATACATATGATGACCCTACATGACAGTGAGTCTTACAGGTTAGGGTCAGAGCTAAGAGCTCTGGCGTCTCACCCACTGTCTAGTGAGAACACAAATCCTGCATATTATCCACTCTCTGTGAGAGCACAAATCCCGCACTTTCACTCTACCGAACGACAAACGCTGGGTGGGCGCGCTTCCACTCCACCGAATGAGGAGCGCTGCCCGGCACGCTTCCACTCCACCGAATGAAGAGCGCCGCCTACGAGCTAGCAATAAACAATACATATGATGACCCTTCATGACAATGAGCCTCACAGGCTAGGGTCGGAGCTAAGAACTCTGGCGTCTCACCCACTGTCTAGTGAGAACGCAAATCTCGCATATTATCCACTCTCCATGAGAGCACATATCCCACGGTTTCACTCTGTCTAACGAGGAACGCTGGGTGGGCGCCCTTCCTCTCTACCGAATGAGGAGAGCTGCCCGGCGCGCTTCCACTTCACCGAATGAGGAGTGCCGCCTGCTAGCTAACTATAAACATCTGACAACCCTTTTTGATGAAATTAAAAAAATCCTCAATTTATAAATCCAGGCCCGAAGCCTATATATAAAAAAAATCTAGGCAAATGCCAAAAATTTTAACCCAAATACTGGCAAATGCCAAACATATAAATCCTAGTAAAACATCGGGTCTAATTCCCATCTAAACGACGGGTCTATCCCATATAAAACCATTCAAAACCCACATGAAGATAAGCGAGCTGAAATCCCTAAATCAAATATAAATAACAATTAAAAACCTTCCACTGAGGTGCTAGCAAAACCAAAGGAATCATAAATCAAATGGTACTCTAATCATCCTCAATTAATTACCTCATATTCAGTAACGTTTCTCATGCCCGTATGCAGTTCCCCGACAGTAATAACTTATGCCTCCAAGAGCTTACTCTTGGGCTATTAAACATTACGTAATCCCTTTCTCTTAACCTCGACCTGCATCTCAATCTCATGAACATCCTTGATCCTCCTCCAATATAATTGCACAATACCAATGTGTCGACAAAAGCGATCCTATATACTCCCTTAACCCATCGATCAAAATGTAGGACACGAATTGTCTATTGGATAGTCTAACACCTCAATTTTCCTGGTTTGCTAGGAAAATTTAATGATTGACTTTAAGGTTGACCAAGTCTTCCCTTTGTTGCCCGGGAAATTGACTAAGACTTTTCGACTAATCGACAAGGATCAAACCCTAAAAAGCTTGATAATCGTCGATTTAAAATTCTGAATAATATTAGACATACATTTAAGCCTATTTGCACCCAATACTGAAATTCAAATTTACTTTTCCAAAATCTGGCTCGTTACTAAACTTACGAATCTCTCGACTTTTCAATCCAACGAAAAGTCAATATCGACATCTAAAAGCAATTGATGTCGCAAACTTTATAATTATATTTAACTTTACTAATTCTTTCCCAGGTGGCAACCCTTGCCACAAAACATATGTATTCATATAAGCACCTAGCCACACTTGGAAATCATTAACGCATTTAAACATTTCCAAGTACTTTAATTACTCAAATCTTTGGTTTGAGATTTGAACCTATGCTCTGATACCATTTGTCACCCCGACCCGAGTTTACCCTCCTAAACCCGAGATAGGACGTGCATGACTCATCTCAAGAGAGATTACGCTCGTAATCCCTCTTGAGAAAGGATAACTCTTACAAAAACCATTTTCAACAGTCCAAACGACACCGAAATAGACCTCACAAAACCTGAGGTTATCCCGATTACCAAATTGGATTTCATACTAATTACTTTAGAGGACCTACGGTCTAAATATTATTTGTGACTGCACCCGTATCCCAGACATGCTGCCTATGTACCCTCTACGCAAGGATTAAGCCACACGTAGATCTTATTTTAATTAACGCCTTGACCGGGCAAATCACGCTTTTCTATTTATCGATCGATATATTATTATGGATAGCATACGCTTATCGCATATTCAGAGTTTAATCTCTCCATTGAGGTATCCACCAACAATTATCTATCGGGATTATCCCGAACATACCACCATACTTATATATAACAACCATATATAAACAGAATATAATGGTAACCACATAATTATATAAATCCACCAAGGATATAATAGTCAATTTATCCCTAATGACACTCTTGTAAATACCTAAAATTGTCAGGGGTAGTATTGTCAATTCAGCCTCAATGACAGCTTGGTAAATATGCTAAGCTTGCAGGGATATTTCTAGAATTTCAGCCTCAATGGCAGTCTTGTAATTAACTAAATCTATCGAGGACAGTATTGTTTTTTGGCCTCAATGACATCCCTGTAATTATACAAAACAGTCAGGGGCATTTATGGGATTTTAGCCTTAATGACATCCCTGTAATTATACAAAACGGTCAGGGGCAGTTTCGTCCTTTCACACCCGTGATAAATGGTAAAAATACCAGATCTATCACGGTAAAAACCCAAGAATTTACCCCTATCTACCCTAATCGACTCCGATCGGCCTACCGGCCGATCCCAGTCATTTCAGGTCGTCTCACCCCTCCTTCCTCCCATTCACAACCATACAACAACAATCACAACACTGATCCAAACATACCTAGAGCTAAATAAGGAAGAAGCAAGGATCGAAAGTTTACCCGTGTTAGTGTTGTTTCGGGGTGGCATCGCTGCTCTCAAACTGACCTCGGGGCTGCTGAGGTTTCTTCTCTACTCCAAGGATCATCCACTATCCCTCCTAAAGCTGCACACTCGAGCTTCATTCGATTCTTAACCGAGGTGGTCCGCCTGCCAGTCGGAGACCAGAGAGATCCATGGGGTGGCGCCACAGGTGGTTGGGCGATTTAGCGACAAAGGAAGAGAGTAAGGGAGTGAGATTGAGTACTAAGAGAGAGAGACCGGAGTGAGAGAGAGAGCTAGAGAGAGCGAGGGAGAACCAGAAAAATGAAGGGGGAGGGGGATCGCCGATCGGGTCTCTCTCCTCCAAATATATATAAAAAGAAACCAACGGCCCGGATTTGATCTATTTAGATCAATGGCCCAGATCAAATATAAAAAAATTATCATGAACAGTAAATATATATTTTTACTTACTATTTACCATACAGTAACAACACATTATCCTAAATAACTTCCGTATACAAACTCTGATTAATTCATAGGACATACACACGAGTTCATATTAACGTCCTCTACAACTTTTCCGAAGGAAGTTTCCCCGAATTCTCGACTTATCGCAAAGTCATCTTTTTAGGGTAAAGTAAATAACATTTATTACTTCCGTAAACTGAATAAATCCATATTAAACAGCTTGTAGCTCCAGAAAATATTCTGGACATACTGGAGGACTCGTATTAACATAATCTACCACCTCGGGACATTACACTACCAGGATCAGTACTTTAGCCGATGACAATTTTTCGTTGGCCTGTTCATCAAATTCGTCGGCTAAAGTCATAGCCGACGAGTTTTCGTCAGCTAAGAAGTCGTCGGCAAAGGCTTTTCGGGGAAGACTAGTTCGGGGAAGACTAACAGTGCGGTTATAACCCTCTGTAACCCGCTTGATCCCTGTAAAAAGGTAAATTTTGGGACGGGGTGTTACAACTCATATATATAGGGCTTCACGAACTAATTCTGGATAGATTTCGATAACATCCAACGATTTGAGAGAGATTCATAAATTTTTTTATCATTTTTATGAATGAGCTGCTGCCTAAATCTGAAAATTTAAGGAACTTTAGCCGACGAAATAAAATTTTTGTCGCTTAAAGTTTAAAATTTTGTTGCCTAAAGTTTAAAATGTCGTCGGTTATAGTCTATACTTTAGGTGACATGATAGAAGCACAAAGTGCTACGATATTAACATATTTCCTACCCTATTTAGTTATGTTATCCTCTTAATATTATCAATTCTAACATGTTTTGTGATTGTAAAAGTAAAAGAGCGGAAAAGTGAAAAAGGAAGCTAAAACCGGCGAATTAAGAATGATAAGTTATTTAGGAAACTTTCTTGTTTTTAATTAGGAAACTTGTCTATTTCATTTTAAGAAACTTTCTTATTTTGATTTAGGAAACTTACTACTTGTGAAATTTTCGTATTCTGACTTTCCTAATCCATTTTGAGAAACCTTCAATTCTTAAAAATCATGAAATTACCAAAGAACGAATGAGCATTGGACATGATGAAGCACAAAATGGAATCGAAATTATCTAGAAATATGGCCAAATTTAAATGGAGATTAGGCAGCAAATTTTGATGATTATCTTTCAACAAATCAAGATAATGGATGATTTAACATCAAGGAAATTAAGAGAAATTCTTACCTTTTATTTTTTCATATAAATTCCTAATATTCCAAGAGTTTATATCTGATTTATATTCCTTTTCTAGGAACATTAATTGGCAATATATATGAGAATTATCATCACTAAATTAGCAAGAAACAAGGAAGAGAATAAAAATCAGTTCGGCAACAATAAAGCAATTATTCGGCCGATTCCAATTGGAGAACACGCAATGTATCCAGCCATAATTCAAGCCTAACTCGAAGCAAGAATTTTGGAGAATTATATGAAATATTATTAGAAGAGTTTGTGCTATTAATCGTGGCCATTAGATCAGATTTAAATCAAGGGCTAGGATGAACTCTAGGAGATGACATGATCACTATATAATGAGGCTCTCTACATCAGAAAAAGGGTCGTTCATTCACATAACAATTAGAGAAACACATAGACAATTTCGAGCAGCCTATCCCTTTCCATTGCCTAGCCTCTTCTCCCTTGCCAAAGCCTTGTCGGACCTTCCAAAAGCGCAACGACTCTGGAGTCTTGAAGCCGGAACACTTTCTAAATGTCAACAAACTTCTTGAAGACCTATCAAGTGTTATCATATCTCTAATTTTTTTAGTTGACTTTACAGTTTTCAGACATGTTTTCGGTTTTCAAATTCTGGATTTGGATGTTGTTTCGATGGTTTTGTTTTTAGTAAATTCATAATTTTAGTGAAGCATGTTTAAGACTTGTTCATGATATTTTAATAATCTGATTCTGCTTATTCATAAGATTAGAAAGTGTGCAATGTTGTTTGATATACCATATATTAGAATGCATGCTAACTAGTGTCATGGTTTATGCTAAGCCTTATAGGTAGGTGTAGATCTTTAGTGGTGGAAGCTATGCAATAATAGCTGAATTCGTACACTATGTGATTTTTGTTATGACGTTCATGATATAAAGTTGTATTCAATCTCGTTTCATAAATCTTAATGACCTGTGTTAAGCATAGACATATACTTTTGTATCTGAAGCTGACCCAATCAGTTTGGATTTGGTCCACACCGGTCCGGGTTTTCGGGTTTAAAAACGCACCCCTAAATTTCATGATGGCCAGTGCACTATAGATATCACTCATGTAAAGAAAGGGTAACGCCAAAAAGTTGCTCATGGTGCAACACACCATTTCTTTTTGGAAGAGTTGATTGCAATGTACTACTACAACTATAGGGCTAATACAACCACCAGTAGTACCTTGTACTACAGCTGAATTACATGTACTCTCTGTACTAAGTACTACTGCCGTTTCTTTCTTTTCTCTTGTTCCGTCCCTTTGAAGTAGGTTCAACTAACTTGCTTCTTTTTTTACTACTTAGGCTAGGTTGTACTTTCAATCATTTTTCTTAGTTCATTTCAGAAGACTACTCCAAGTACCCCCTTTATTTTTTCAGTGAAAATCTAGGACCTTGTAATCAGATATCACTCAAAAAAATATCATTCACAAATTTGAAGCATCAGGAGGTACACGCTTTAGCTTTTGGGATATTTTAGTTGGAGAAAAATAATTCAAACGGTATCTGATCTTTTAGAGAAGTAAAGTTTCGGTGTCTCACGTTTCAAAAACTTCAAAACAGCATCTCACGTTCTTACACTAATTGAAGAAATGTATCTGAAACTGTTAGTTCCGAATCACCAACATCCCCTGCATCATTTCTCCCATCTGAGCTCCTCGTCTTCCTCCAATCCACTTTTAATCCTGACTTTGTCTTCTTTGTCGATATCACATAGTATAGATGACTATTGTAGGATCCGATGCAACATTTGAATCTCAAATTCACCATATCTAGTTACTTTTGGTTTTGATAACCACCAATTGATCACAGACGTTTTCTAATTTTAACATAAACCATAAAGATTTTGAAAATATGACTGATACAATATAACTTAGGTGGCTATGGTTGGCTAATGCTGACAAGTGCATAAAGTCAAGCATTAGCATCTGAAACTGTATCTTTCTCAGGCGGCAGCGTTTCTCCCTTCTCTCTTTTTTCGATGGAGAGAAAGATGACAATATTTTTTCTTTTCTATTTACTAAGTTATATTCACTCTTACATAATTTTTTAATTAATTAATGTTCTTAATTTTAAAAACAGAATTTTAGAGATGAAAAAGAAATAAAAAAAAATTTTAATGGAACTAACGGTTCCAAATACCTTTCTTCAGTCGGGGAACGAACATGGGATACCGTTTTGAAGTTTTTGAAGCATGAAACACCAAAGTTTTGATTCTCTAAAATGTCAGACATTGTTACCAAAGGGTAAATTAGTTTTTTTTCATGTCAAAAATGTCTGTCGTTAGTTTTTTTAACTTAACTAACAATTCCAGATACATTTTTATTCAGTCGGGGTACAACACATGAGATACCGTTTTAAAGTTTTTGAAACGTGAAATACCAAAGCTTTGCTTCTTCTAAATGTCAGACATTGTTTAGATCATTTTGTCCTTTAATTTGTGTTCAGGGGAAGGGTATCTATTGAGGACCTTCTTATTGAGGTCTAGTTGAGGACTTTCTCGTTTCACCATATTTTCAATCGCATATTCACATCTCGACCGTCTAGTTTGTAGATATATATGAGTAGATCATCTCTACAAATTTTCAGACAAATTGAAAATCGTTAAGACATTCATAAATGCTATTCACCGATTATAAACTTGAACGACTCTTGTTTGACATATTTAGACTGTTTATTGATTTGATCTATTTCGATGTCTTAACGATCACCAATTTGGCTAGAAATTTTTAGAATTAATATACTTATATAGATCTATAAACTGAATGGTTGAGGTGAAAAAATATGATTGCATTGAAAAATGGTTGTAATAAATTATTAAGGAGAAAGTTCTCGACTAGTCCTCAACAAAAATGTCCTAATAGATTCCCTCCCGGTGTTCAGGTGTTGTGTGAGAATAAGCATTAAAATTACAATAAGCCTGCTACAAATGAAAACCTCAAAAGAAGAAATTTCCCAAAGACCCCGACTAACGAAGCTAGTTGAAAAGTGAAAGCCCAAATGTTAATGATCTTTAGTTAAATTGCTACCCTAAATTTTATATTGGTGTCAATTTGTTGGATTCATTTCGGCCAATTTGTTACCTTAAGTTTTTATTAGCCAATTTGCTACCATAAGCAATATTTATGTCAATTTGCTACATTATGTTTTCAAAATTAGTCAATTTGTTACATTTTGTTATTTTAATTTGTTTATTTCTTCATCTAAACATAAATTAATTCAGAAATTCAAATGTTGAAGCTGGTCATTATTGAAATTTTAATAAATAAATTGGTTAATCTTGAAAGTTTAAAATAACAATTTTGAATGAAGGGTAGAAAATTTGTTAAAATAAAACCTAAAATATCAAATTATCTAACTCGAAGTGAGTCCACATGTATTGAAAGTTGCATGTATTTACACATGTATTGAAGATTCTCCTAAAAAAGTTACCCGAGTAAATTAAGTCATGTCGAGGGAAAATGCCCTACAGATAACCAAACAAACACAAGAATAACAGCCATAACTTTTACGTCACGTCACTTTTTTGTTTGTTAGAAAAGGGTCAACCTCAATCGAGTCTCCAAATAGAACCGACCCAATCCCACCGCCAAGACCTGGCCCAAGAGTGTTTGGCATTCGTTATAAAAACAAACACGGTGCGATTTTGGGTTTGCAATTCTCAGCTCTTCCTCCAATCCACAGACAAAGATGACCTCTCCTCCTCAGGTACCTCTCTTTCCTTTTTGTGTCTGGGTTTCTTCGATTCCATGTATCCGCCTTTGATTGAACATTCTTCTCTTCCTTTTCAACGCTCCCTATTTGATTCTTTCTTTGAGATTTAGATTGGCTTGTGGATCTCTTTTGTTTGTTTGAATGAAGAAATATGATCTTTTTGATGGGCTCTATTTTGTGCAAGCTGAATAGTCTTCTCAGATTGTTGTTTTGGTGATTTCTCTGCAGAAATGGCCAGAATACAAAAATTACCAAAATACTTGTGATTTGGGAGTTTGTGAATGCCAATATGCATGACAGTTTTGATTTACTGCCGAATATGGCTAAATTGAATTCTTTCTTTTGTTTTCTGTGCAGACTACAGTCCTCAAGGTTGGCATGTCGTGCCAAGGCTGTGTTGGTGCTGTCAAAAGGGTTCTTGGCAAACTCGAAGGTCCGTTGTTCTTGTTTCTTTGTCTCTATTATTGCTTCTCGTAATCATGTTCAACGTCTCAACAATAAGAAATATTTTTGGAGTGCTTTCTGTATTTTATTTCTGTGAGTTTCCAGGCACAGACACAGCGATGGTTTTACTTGTGTTGAAATGCTATATCGTTATCAACCCTATGTTGATATAGGACTATATTATGCATGACGGGCAAATTGAAATGCATATGTTAATACAATGTTGGAAATAACAACTGGTCAAGCATTTGAAAATTCTTTCATATGTTCTTAAAGTATGTGTTTCTATCATTACTGAGCTGCTCCTTGTAAAAGTTTAATTTATCTTGCATTGTTATACGTCTTTTATTAAGAGTCATTGAATTTCCTCACCCGCTTATTGATTTTGATTGTGATACAAAAATAGAGATAAGACTTGATTTAAATAGTGACCTCAACAAGTTCACCTAGATTCATTCTTCCATCTTAACTGCCTTTGTAAGAATGCAGAGAAACGGGCAAGATTTAGAAGATATTACTGTTCAGTTGAACAATTATTCTCCATACTATCTGATCTACAGACTTGCTAATAATCATTGTTCTCACTTATAAAAGTGTGTAATAGATACTGACTTGATTTTATGCTGTATTGGGGAATGCTGAGAAATGTTCTTTGTTATCATATTCAGGGGTGGAATCATATGACATTGATTTCGATGCACAAAAGGTGACAGTCAAAGGCAATGTGCCAGCCGAGACAGTTCTTCAAACTGTTTCTAAAACTGGCAAGAAGACTGCCTACTGGGAGGCAGAAGCACCAGCAGAGCAGCCTGCAGAAGCACCAGCAGAGCCTGAAGCAAAGCCTGCAGAAGCTGTGGCTGCTGCATAGAGTATTTTCCTGTTTAATATTGTAATAATTGGTTTAAGTGGGTACTCATTGATGTGCCTTAGAATGGCGAATGTTGTATCGTGCACTGTGAACTTATGAAGCACACCCTTGTGCTTGTTTGTAAGCTACACTTTCTTTCCGAGCTTGCTGTATGAATTTCTGTATAAATAATTGAAATTTGAAAATGTGGTGGTGTGTTATCCCTATCCTTATTTCCCTGTTATTGCTTCTTTCTAAGATGCTTTCAATACTGTTGTGTTTGAAAGCTGAAACCAGTAAATACGGGGAAAATGAACTGTAGGCTAATCTAAATTGGTCAGTCTTCCTATGCCTATGATGATATCTGACAATGCAAACCGTTTTCCGTTCATGCCTACACTACCAGCAATAGGGGAATGGGTTATAGATGAGACGTGAGAGTCCCCTAGGTACATAGTTTCTTGGGTTGGATGCTGATTATTTTAGGAAGGATTGTATGCAGTTTTTTAGTAGAATGGAAATAAGATTTGGTAACATATTTTCGGTATTGATTGCAAATCTGTTTACAAAGTATTAAACATGTATGTATGTTCAATTATGAACGTCTAGTGGGAAGGTGTAGGGTTTGCATGATGATCAATCAGTGAGGTCTCTGAAGTGGCTTTAACTCCCCGCTAACTCCCCGCCACCAGCTGTAATCGGAGAACTCCTTTGGTAGGAATTCCATAAGGGTAATTGGAGTTCGCGATGATTGTCTATACTCATCTGTGTTTTGAGCTTGAACGTTCTTTCTCGCATTTTTTCCTTTCTTCTTACTTTTTGAGAACCTACCACGATGTTTGTTTTTCGAAGAAAGAGAAGTGAAGAGGATTGAGCCGAGGAAGGATGATGTTGCCTCGCATTATTCCTTACAGCTATCCATTCCCCATCTGAATCTTCCAACCCATCTGAATCTTCCCATATCTCAAAGCTTGTCGTCATGAGTTCATATAGGGATGGAATATTAGGGTTTCCAGGACGTGGCATGTTGGGATGTGCTTCGACAATCGTGACTTCATTGTCAACTTCGAACATGACAGATATGGCGTTGTCAGGCCTTGACACATCAGTTGTAATTACATTGGCTGCCGTTGTCACGATTTCATTTTTGTTAATCATTTCTTGTATTATGTCCTTGAGGATGTAACAATCTTTCACTGTATGACTGACTATGCGGTGATACCGACAATATTTAGGATCATTGGTTTTGTTCATCTCTGAGGGTCGTTTTGATTCAGGCAGTGTAATCATCTTAGCTGCCATGAGCTCATCAAAAATTGCATCCACGTCATCATTGTCAAATGAATAAGTGACGTTTCTCCTTTCTTTGAGAGTGAGTCTTTGAGGGCGATTATCTTTTGTTTTGCTGTCATTATTATTCTTGACATTGTCACCTTTCTTTTCATTCTTGACGAAGGTCGCCATTATTTCTCCCTTCTTGACAACCGGCTTTTTTGAATCATTATTCTTGCCAGCAATTTGATTCTTCGAACTCGAAGCTATTTTTTGACGAGCAATCTGTCTTTCAACATTACCTGCCTTAGACACCAACTCAACGAATGTTTGTGGCTCTGCTGTGCCAATATATGTTGCGATCTCTGGAAGGAGGTTATTAGCACACATCTGAACAGCAGAGGACTCAGACAACTTGTCGGGACATTGAAGATTAAGACTTCTCCACCTTGTGATGAACTCAGTGGAACTTTCTTTGTCCTTTTGTTTGGTATCTGCCAGGTCAATAATTGATATTTTCTTTTTAGAACTGACAAATTGCGCCAAGAATGCTTTCTGCATATCGTCCCATGTTAGTATAGAACCTGGCTCCAACTGAATGTATCATGTGAATGCAGAACCCTTGAGGGACTGTACGAATTGCCTAACCAGAAAGGCGTCTACTTGTGACGTTTCCCCACATGCTGAATAAAAGTGGGCGAGATGTTCTCGTGAAGAACTATTTGTCCCATCGAATTTGTCAAAAATTGGCCTTTGATATCCCTTTGGGAAGGGTATCGCATCATAATGGTTAGGATATGGCTTACGATATCCCAAAACTGGTGTGGCCAAAGACAACTGAAAGTCTCTTATTCCTTCAGCTATCAAGCTCATGATACTTTCTGCTGAGAGCATGTTATCGTCTTTTTGAGCGAAGGAAGGACCTGGACCCTCTTGTTCTTCTTGTCTCTTTTTCTCCATGAGCGCAGCACACTTAGCCATGAGGCTAGCGATTTCTACTTCCTTTTTGGCTAACTTTTTCTTTGATTCAAACTCAATAGCTGTGAGCCTTTGAGCTTCAATTTCTCTCTCAGCTTGCCTCTGTTGGGCATCCAGTTCAAGTTGGGCCATTCTTTTTGCCATCTCTTCGTTGTCTCAATTGCTCCTCTGGCGGGGTTTCAGAGCTTGCCATAAGTACTTGGGCATTGTTAAATTCAGTACTGTCGCTAGACTTTATTTGTAATTGAGACATTGAAGAATCACCGATTGGATTGGAAGCCTCATACAAAGGGTTTCCTTTCCACGAGACCAATAAAGGATTGTTCGACGTATCACTTGTTGATAACATGTCAAGCATCCTCTTCTTAGTCATATTGTGACTAATTGGAATTGCGTAAGATGTTGACTGCTTTCATTAGCAGCTTGGCTAGTTCCAGTACCAGCCTCACGTGTTCATTTCGAAGAACTCGATTTCCCTCTAGACTTACATGGAAACACTTTTTCAAAGAATGATGCATTTCTCAATTCCATTACCGTGTCCTCATGTATATTAGAAATTTCTGATTTGTGCATAAGGAAGCGATAAGCCATACTGTTATGTGCATATCCAATGAAAATGTAATCAACTGTTCTAGGTCCATTTTTCACTTTTTTAGGTTTAGGGACTACCACATTAGCCAAACATCCTCACACTCGCAAGTAATCATAGGATGGCTTTCTTCCTTTCCATAGTTCATATGTAGTTTTCTCTTATTTCTTTTTGGGAACCTTATTTAAAAGGTAGTTAGCCGACGAAATGGCGTCTCCCCACATGTTGGGTGGTAAACCAGAACTCTGTAGCAATGCATTCATCATTTCAATTAATGTAAGACTCTTTCGTTCAGCAACACCGTTTGATTGTGGAGAGTCAAGTGCAGTTCTTTCATGAATAATCTCATGCTGAGCAAAAATTCAACAAATGGTGATTCATATTCACCTCCTCGATCACATCTCAATACTTTTATTTTCTTATCGAGTTGGTTTTCCACCTCACTCTTATAGAGAACAAACTTCTCTATTGCCTCATCTTTGCTTTTCAGCAAATACACATAGCAGTATTTCGTACTGTCATCGATAAAGGTTTTGAAATATTGGTTACCATCTCTTGAATGTGTTGGTTTTAAAGCACATACATCGCTATGGATTAAATCAAGAGGTTCATTGTTTCTTTCAACGCTTTTGAAAGATGATCTCGTTAGTTTTGCCTCTACACAAGTCTCACACTTATGTTTCCCAACAACTTGGAATGTTGGTTAGTGTTACATGTTAATTAGCCTTTGCAAAGTACCATAATTAACATGTCCTCGTCTATCATGCCACAAATTGAAAGACTCAAGCATATAAACGGAAGTACTAGCTTCATTCATATTTTTGACAATAGTCATTGCATTCAATTTGAACATTCCACCACTCATATAACCCTTACCCATATACATTCCACCCTTAGATAGAACAACTTTGTCAGACTCGATCATAATGCGAAAACCATAAGTGTTCAGCAGTGCACCAGAGAAAAGGTTTTTGCAGATATCAGGAACATACACAACATTGTTCAAAGTTAGCTTCTTTCCAGAGGTCATCTTTAGAACCACCTTGCCCTTCCCCTCAACGACAGATGTGGCCGAGTTCTCCACGTACATTATCTCCCTATCAATGCTGGGTTCAAATTTGGAGAACATCTTCTTATCAGCACATACATGGCGAGTTGCTCCAGTGTCGAGCCACCATTCCTTTAGGTTTGAGCCCACCATGTTCACCTCAGACACCACAACAGAGAGGTTCATGTCAGAGACATCCCTTATGACTTCTTCAATCATGTTGGCTTCCTTATTCTTCTTTGGCTTGTTGCAGTCAACAGCTCTGTGACCAATCTTGTCACAATTGAAGCGCTTGCCTTCAAATCTAAGCTTCTTAGAAATGCCCTCTCTTGGTCCAAGCTTGGACCCTTGATTTTTAAACTTTTTGGTCTTGGAACTTTGACCATGTTCCACAACATTTACCTTAGAAGAGTAGCCACTAACCAATGTCTTCTTTTCAGATCCTTGGTTGTCTTCTTCAATGCGAAACCTGACCTCCAGATCTTCCAAGCTCATTTCCTTTCGCTTGTGCTTCAAATAATTCTTGAAGTCTTTCCAAGCTGGTGGCAATTTCTCAATAACACATGCCACTTGAAAGCTTTCTCTAAGCTTCATCACTTCAATGTGAATCTCATGTAGGATCAACTGGATATCTGAGAATTAACTCATCACAGTTTTGGAATCCATCATCTTATAATCAAGGAAGCTGCCCACAATAAATTTCTTGGCACCGGCATCCTCAGTTTTATATTTCTTCTCAAGGGATTCCCACAGCTCCTTAGTTGTTCCCATGCTAATGTACACATTGTACAAAGAGTCAGCCAAACAATTCATGATATAGTTTCAGCATAGATAGTCACGACTATTCCATGCATTCACAGCTGCAATTTTTGCTTCATCATCTTGCTCATCTTCTTTGAGCTCAAGAACTTTCTCAGTCAGGAACCTTGCCAGATTCAGAGTGGTCAAATAAAACATCATCTTTTGTTGCCACCTCTTGAAGTGCAGCCCATTAAACTTCTCAGGTTTCTCACCATGAGACACCGACACAGGTTCATGAGCAGCAGCAGGAATGATTGGCACTTGGGTTGAAGAGCTACTCCCGTCAGCAGACTTCTCAAAATTAAATTCCATTTTTTGTAAAAAAATGTTAACAATACAAGTTAATATTGATTCATATCAACAATATTCACAATTGGTAACACAAAATAAATGCAACATCAATATTAACTTGGCTACTCCTCAATTTGTTCAGTAATTCCAGTCAGACACGACCAAGTAAGAATATGAAGCTTTAGTGGAGCGTGGCTCTTTTAAGAACATTGCCTCAATGGTTCTAGCCTAAACATCATGTCAAACTGAGTACGCCTAGTTGGAAAGATTCATAAACCAAAGCAATATTAATTTTCTTAAGATTGTTAGAAAATATGTCAAATATTGCAAATATATAATAACATAAACTCATTATAATTAAATAAATAATTATAACTAAAAACTCATAATACAAACATGTTGATGAATGTTACCAACTCGGATTCAAGGATAGGAGAATGTTGAAGGAAGTCGAGTCGTGTGTCTCACACACTTTTCTTAAGACAAATTATGCCCCCTCTTCGGTGCAAAGTTTTGATGGCACTTGTCTCCCAGGATACAACGATTCTTGTCCCTTGAAGCTGCACTGCTACTAAGGACACGGAACGAACTTGAAGTACATTCGTCTATCATCAGAACACAACTTAGAGAGAGAGAACTCAAGTAAGGAGAGATGCTTTGAGTTGATGTGTTTAGAATGAGGGATGGAGTCACCTATTTATATTGGTGGGATTGGAGGAAAACTTGAATGCCATGAATAAGGTTACAACCTTTCATTAGCTCACTACCATGTCATTGATTCATGTTGTTACAAAAACCAAAAGACAAGGAAGTTGAAAGATCAACCATTACATGCATTACTTTGGTGACTAATTTTATTCACCTTTAACTATCAAAATGATTACAAAAAATCTTTTATTTCTATCATTTTTCCAACAGCATATACTGTCCTTGAGCTCATACACCGCTCTTATAAGGACACATATTGTTGATGAAGGTCGTTGTTGGATCGTTGGATATACTGCCCGTCTCAGAAAATTGCCTATGATCATGCGGACCCCCTGATGATGTTTCACCGTGATGCATCTAACATGTGCACTTCTCCCAAAACCCGTTACTCTTCAAGTGTTGTCATACTCTAGCAAACGTAAATCGATGCATATTGTTGCGACACAAACATTTCATGCATGGGCAATAGAAAATTGTATTCCCGTTAGCATTAGCTAGCTCATATTCCAAAAAAAACTCATAACTCATTTACCATATCTTTTGTCTCATTTTGGAAACGAAATAAAACTCGTAACCATATCATGAAAATATAACAAAATATATATGTATAACTCTAATTAATTAAATTTCATATATAAAATCTCAATTTATTATTTAGTATTCTACTACAACTAATTAATAATAAATTAATTAACACATGTATATACTTAATAATTACATAACAATATTATATGTCAGCATCCTCACAAAATCATCATCAACTCATATCATCAACAACTCCACACCATCAACACAATATTATAAATTAATTAACATATATATATACTTATAATTAACAACAATTTCATATATATTAATTATCAAATCATCAACCAAATCGATCAACACATATATATACATCCAACATACTCAAAATCGATCAACTCAATCACACTCAAAATCGATCAACTCCAATAAATTAAAACTCAAAATTAACTCAAATAAAACTCTAAATCAACTCAAATAAAACTCTAAATCAACTCAAATAAAACTCTAAATCAACATATATACACATATATGTACCTATATATAGCTCCACAAACTAATTATGGACAGATTTTGACAACAATTTCGACAACACCCAAACTTTTTCTCCCTTTTTTTCTCCAAATGAGCTGATGTCCAGATCTGCAAATATAAGACACTTTAGCCGACCAAATTATATATTTCATCGGCTAAATTTTCAAATTTCGTCAGCTAAAGTTCATTAACTATAGCCGTTGAAAAAAATTACTTTAGCCACAATTTAATTTTCATTAGCTAAAGTTGACTATAGTCGACCAAAATTTAACTTAGCCGACAAAGAAAAATTTCATGAGCTAAAGTCCACTTTTTTAATTCCTGTTTTTTTCATCGGTTAAAGTTTTTATTCTGATAGTGAAAGCTTTATAAATTCATCTAGCTGTAGCTAGCTTGCTCAGTCTGTCAGGCTATTAAACACCGCGACTTAAGTCACAGTCAAACCCAACAACCTAATTCCAAACCTGATTTTTTGGGTTAGGATTTAGACCCAAGCCTAAGGACTCGAGTCCATTCCCAAACCCATCATCACCTTCCAACGATCTTTGTCCTTGTTGACGAAAACCGTGTGGTGTCATCATCGGACCTTTAAAAACCTCTACCCATAGAAGTTGGGTCAGCAACCTTTACAGTGGTCGTTCGCCGTAGTCTAAAAGATCAAGAGCTTTCGTTAGCGCAAAGTGCAAACTGACCTTTGTATCACTTTGAAATTTTGATCTGAATCATCGATGTAGATTGTCGATCCTTAGCCGTCACAGCTAAGGACGACTGGAATCTTTGAAAAAAAAATTAATCGAGATTGCAATGTCGGCTGTCGGAGTAAAATGCCCGCCGTCGGTATCACGCCAAGGTTTCATGTTGCTGAGATACTCTGCCAAGGTCAGAGCTTCATAGTTGTAGAGATTTTATATAAAGAAAAAAAAAGTAAAATGGTAATGTAAATCATAGGGAATCTAAAGGTTTAGTGCTTCAACATTTGCGACCGTAACAAAATATAAATCCCAAATTAATAGGAGAAATTAATAGGGCTACATGTTGGGTTTGGATCCGATCCGATCCAATCCGAATAAGACGAATCGGAACGGATCCTGAATATGAAAAAAGTACATTTCCAAGAATTCGATTCGTTTAACAAAATTCGGATTAGATATGATCCTAAAAAATAATGTAAAAATCTAAATAACCGTTGGATTAAACTTTTACACCCTTAGATTCCTAGGGTACCCAATTATAAAACACAACTTTCTCTGCCATTCGACCTTCATTCTTCGCCTCTCGACCTTGGAGCTTCATTCTTTACCTCTCTTAGTCTCTCGCTTCTCGACCATCGACCTCCATTCTTCGCCTCTATCTCTTAGTCTCTCAGCTTCGCTATCCAGGTCGTCTCTCGCTTCTAGACCTTCGACCTCCATTCTTCGCCTCTCTTAGTCTCTCAGCTTCTCGATCCGGTCGTCTGCAATTGTGTTCCAAGAGGTAAGCTTATTGATTTCATTCTTCTCTTGGTTTCTGAATTTGGATATTTACCCTCTTTTAGTGTTATCTCCAGTTCGTCGAATTTGGATTTCTATATTTCCTCTCTTAGATTTGATTCCATTTTTGGAGGAGTAATGGTTATGTGTTTCTGTTAGTTCGATTTATATCCTTAAAATTGTGTTATTTAGCTCGATTTGCATGCAGATACCCTCTGGGTACACCTTACTCTGTATAATTTTCTTTCGATATTTGCTTGCACAACTCAATTTCACATTGCTCTTTATGGGGCCATTACTACCTCTTTCATGAATTGTTAGTAGCTACATCTCTCATGTTTTTGATTGTATAAATGTCCTTAACTACTTGTGTATTATACTTTGATGTTAGCTCGTTTGATGCTTGAATAATGTGATATGCATGTAATATAAAGAAATGGATAGACTTCCCGCAATGGATGTCTTATAATCTATGTTTTGACTGTAAAGAGATAGTTGTAATTACTGTGTCATATCACCAGTCTAATAATGTCTTATCTTTGTACTTTTGTAGGTCTTAGAATCATTCAATGTCTGGATCAGAATACGGCTTAAATGATTTGGATTGTAATGAGATTGTTACTGTTGAAGACAGTAATGCTCAAAGACAACAAGAAGTTGCTAGATCTCATAGAGAGAAGCAAGTTGCTACTGCTGCAACTACTGAAGCCGAAAATACTGAAGCTGGAAAGAGCATTGTTACTACCGTGAAAACAAAAGGAAGACCTAGAAAAAGCAAGGAGAGATCGAATGTGTGGGGTCATTACGTGAAGCGTACTTATCCATTGTGGAGGGTAGTTGATGGTGTTGAGAAGGTGGTTGGTCATTACCAGTTGCAAGTGAGTCGAGTTTCAGTACTGGAAAAAGAGTGGTAGATCCATATAGTGTTAGACTAAATGATGCAACAATTAAACACATCCAGATCAAATCATAACAATCATGAACACACATCTCATATCAGTAGGAACAATAGGTCTAGAATACTAACCTGATGACTGGTTCATTGAGATCGACATCCTAGCAAAAACAGCTGCTCTAGAACCAAGATAAGCCTTCTGCACTTTAACACTAAAAGCGTTAGTATGGGACTAAACTGAATGCAAAGCGTGTGTTGAGTGCAGGGGCTTCTCCTTGTATATATATTGGCCAGTTTAACAAGATAAGAGACTCATCCCATTAGGAGTCCAATATCTGCTTAATAGTTATCAAGAGAAACTAAAACTTATCACAACTCCTAATATTAATCAGGTAATTAACATGATGAGTGTCCTACTTTTGCAAGGAGATATAACCTAAACAAATAACCAGAAATAGAGTCATATTCATGTATTTCTTGTTATTTGTATTTAGCTAAATCAATTGTAATTATCTTAATGTAATGCAGTAAGTGTAAAGTCCAATATTTTCTAACATTCTCCCACTGGACTTAACACACACTGCATGACAACAATTGAACCAATAACTGAAGACAATCAACAAATGAAGTGTGCACTGAAATACACAAGAACTCAGAACTCATCCAGCTTGGTCAATTAAAGCATATAGTGCAGAATTCAAAACCATATTGATTTACAAAACCAGATGATTGAGAATCATTAACACCACACACAGTAACCACATAAGCTGCAGTGATAACTAGAGCAAATAAAAGATAAGTATATCTACCTGGAATATCTTTTGCTCATACCCCAAATGAATGATTTCACATGAAATCTCAGCAGAAATTCTAAAACACCAGTGAGCTCATGTTCTGCCTTTACTGAATTGCAATTTCTTAATGCATGAAGGAGCTCACCTGATAACACACAATATTATATGAAAATATGTAAATTTCAAAAATGACACAATGGAATATATCTGAAATACCTCATTTTATTAATATCTTGCTGAATCAAAAATTGCAAGCAAATTTGAAACAAAATGACTGAACAAGGAAACTAATACACTGATATAAAATTCTAACTTTGTATAGCTCCCACTGAGCTCATGAATACAAATCTTCCAAAACTCCCATGTTTTTGACATGTTCCTGAAACTTCTTAATTGGTAAAGCTTTAGTAAAAGGGTCTGCAAGTTGTAATTCAGTACCAATGTCTATAACATTGACTTCACCATGTTTAACTCTTTGTCTCACACTGTAGAATTTGAGATCTATATGTTTAGAGTTATTTGATCTTTTACTATTTTTGCTGAAGAACACTGCAGCCTCATTATCCCAGTACATTTTAAGTGCACCTGAAACAACTGAACTTAAGACTTCAGTATACAACAAAAAATTTCTAATCCATAGTCCTTGACAGACACCTTCATATGCAACAATAAATTCAGCCTGCATTGTGGATGTTGATATGAGTTTTTGTTTTTCAGTTTTCCAAACTATAACCCCACCAGCAAGCATAAAAATATACCCAGAAGTAGACTTATTGGAGTCTGGATAGTTGCCTGCCAAATCTGAGTCAGTATAACCAACTAACTCGAGATTTTTGTCTCGTCTATAAACCAAACTATAACCTTTAGTTTTCTGCAAATACCTAAGCACTTTTTTACCAGCAACCCAGTGCTCTTGAGTGGGATTGGATTGAAACCTAGATAAGATACCTACTGAAATGCTAAGTCAGGTCTAGTACAGATCTGAGCATACATTAGGCTGCCAATGAGTTGAGCATAAGGTTTGCTCTCTATGGCAGCTATCTTCCCCCCATTTTCAGTAATCTTATTTTTGTTTTTGGCCAGTTTGTCTCCTTTTGACATAGGAGAATGACCTGATGCACATGTTTCCATATTAAATCTCTTAAGAACTTTTGTGATATAGTTCAATTGAGATAAACCTAATAAACCTTGTGCCCTGTCTCTAGTTATTTCAATCCCTAAAACATAAGATGCCTCACCTAAATCTTTCATGTTAAAGTTATTTGACAGAAAGTCTTTAGTTTCCTCAAGCAATTCCACATTGCTGCTAGCAAGAAGAATATCATCTACATACAGTATCAGAAAAATAAAATTATTCCCAACTGTCTTAATGTATACACATTCATCAACAATGTTTTCAGAAAAGCCAAAGCTTGAAATTACTGAATCAAACTTCCTATACCATTGTCTAGAAGCTTATTTTAACCCATAAATAGATTTCTTAAGTTTGCATACATATTCTTCTTTTCCAGGTATTACAAAACCTTCAGGTTGCCTCATATAGATTGTTTCATCTAACTCTCCATTCAAAAATGCAGTTTTTACATCCATTTGGTGTAATTCCATATTATAATGTGCTGCTAGAGCCATTATAATTCTAAAAGAGTCTTTAGTTGAAACTGGAGAGAAAGTTTCTGTATAGTCTATACCCTCTTTTTGTGTAAAACCCTTAGCAACTAATCTAGCCTTATGTCTTTCTATATTCCCTTTTGCATCCCTTTTGGTTTTATAGACCCATTTGCAGCCTATTGGTTTTTGGTTTGGATTTTGCTTAACTAAATTCTAGACTACATTATCACTCATGGACTTCATCTCAGCTTCCATAGCTTCCTGCCATTTCTCTACTTCTTCAGTTTTTATAGCTTCTTTGTAACTCTTTGGATCATCATCTTCATCTAGTACATATGTTTCTTGCAAGTATACTACATACTCACTATCTTCCCCATAAACAGGTTTTCTTTGTCTGTCAGATCTTCTAGGTTGAGGATTCTCAGCAATTGGTTGGTCTACTGCATTAGGCTGGTATACAACCATGTCATTTATAGGTTCAGATTGTGAAGGTTGGGCTACTTCAGGTTGTGTTGGTTCTGGCTCTATTGGATTTTGATATAGAAACTGATTTTCTGTAATTATAGTAGCAGCTCTGTGAGTTTGATCTAAGGATGTATTATACTGAATGTCTTGATCCTCAACAATTTCTGTAAGTTCTGAAGAAAAATCTTCATAAACATTATTAACTCCTTCATCTAAAAATTTTGCCTGACTAGTTTCAAAAGTTTTAGTTGAGTTATGAGGTGTATAAAACTTATATCCCTTAGATTTTTCACAATAGCCTATGAAGTTACAACTGATTGTTTTGGACTCTAACTTATCTGTTAACTCATATGGTATTTTTGCCTCAGCTTTGCATCCCCACACATGAATGTGATGCAAGCTGGGCTGTCTAGCACACTATAATTCAAAAGGTGTTTTTTCTACTGATTTGGAGGGTAATCTGTTGCAAATATAATTTGCAGTCTTAAGTGCTTCCCCCTATAAGAAAATTGGTAAACCAGCTGTGCACATCATGCACCTTACCATGTTTAATAAAGTCATGTTCTTTCTCTCTGCTACTCCATTTTGTTGGGGATTATGGGGAGTTGAATACAGAGCCTTAATGCCATTTTCTTGAAGGTACCTTGCAAAAGGTCCATTCTGTTGGCCTGCTTCAGTATGCCTACCATAGTACTCTCCACCCCTATCAGATTTCACTACTTTAATTTTCTTTTCAAGCTGCAATTCCACTTCAGTTTTATAGATTATGAATGCTTGAAGAGCTTGTGATTTTTCTGATAACATATAGATATAGCAGTACCTAGAGAAGTCATCTATAAAGGTGATGAAGTAAACATTTCCACATATAGTTTTATGCTTAAAGGGTCCACAGATGTCAGTGTGGATTAGTTCTAAGAGTTTCTGACTTCTTGTTGCTTTCTTATTTTTGAATTTAGTCATCTTACCCTTACAACATTCTACACAATCAGTCATATCAGAATAGTATAAATCTGTAGGTAAAAGTTTATTTTTCTCAAGTGTTTTAAGTCTTTCTTTTGAAATGTGGTCTAGCCTCCTATGCCACAGGTTTGCAGACCGTTGATTATAAGGGATTCTTTTAGTTCCAGTGATATTATTGATGTGATTCTTAATGTTTTCATTATTTTCAATTAACAGAATTTCCTGTTGTGCAACAGAACAATTTAATTGCAAATAATCATTATTGAAAACACCACAACCAATATATTCAGAATCACGAAATAGCTTTATTCCATCCAAATCAATAGAAAATCTACAACCAAACTTAACCAAAAGAGAAACAGAAATCAAATTCCTTTTAAGAGAAGGAATATAATAAACATTGTCTAAATAAACAAACTTTCCTAAACCAAGATCTAATCTCAAAGTTCCAATAGCCTTAACAGCTACTCTAGCTCCATTTCCAACACAGACATTTGCCTCATTTTTCCTTGGGGCTCTCCTCTTTATTATACCCTGCAATGAAGTGGTAATATGAATAGGTGAGCCTGAGTCTATCCAGTAGGTATGTGGACTAACATTAACAAAATTAACTTCTAAAGAGAAAACTGAATTTGGAAAAGACTCACCCTTTTTAGTCATCCAGGCTTTGAAGCCTGAACAATCTTTCTTCATGTGACCAGGCTTTTTGCAGAAAAAACACTTATACTTAAATGTTTTTCCTGCTTTAACCTCTGAAGATTTTCCAGATACTTTAGTGTTAACAGTTTTCTTATCCTTCAGCTTGCTATAATTCTTCCACTTAGCCTTCTCTTTCTCCACCAGATTAACCGTAGTAGTGGGTTCAGATTTTTTAGACTCCTTCTTAATCCTAGCTTCCTCATTTACGCAGACAGAAATAAGCTTATTAAGGGTCCATTTTTCTTCAGAGGCATTATAAGTGGTTTTGAGGTTACTATATGTGGCTGGCAGGGACTCAAGTGCCTGTGCCACTACCTGTTCATCTTTAACGCCCACTTCTAAATCCCTTAGCCTAGAATTTAGATCCATCATTGTCATGATATGCTCTCGCACTGAACCATTCCCAGAAAAACTCATATCATTGAACTCCCTACTCAGCCTCAATATCTCAGCCTTATCATTCTCCAGATATTTCTCAGAGATAGCCTCCAAAAAATTCCAAGCTGTTTCAGGTTCCTCTATGGATCTCCTAATTGAGTCGACCATGGAAGTTCTAATCAAGGTTTTGGCTTTTCTGTTACTGTTGTGCCAATCCTTATAGGCTCTCCTTTCCTCAGGGCTACTATCAACATCTAATTCATCAGGTTGCTCATCAACAATGCAGAGGTCCATGCCTGGGGTCATAGTCATATGGTAATCTATGTGTTTCCTCCAATTCTTATAATTATTACCATGCAACAACTCCACTTGAGTCACATTCAAAAACAGAGATCCTAAAGAGAAAAATAAAGCAGTGTAAGACTATATTCCATTTTGTGTGTTACTGAAAAATTGCAAAAAATATAAAAACACTACAATCAGGCAATTCTAAAGTACCAGAATGGTATATGCTTTCAATATCAAACAAGCAATCAACGTAAATCTCATAGCTGAAGTAATAGCTGAAGTATTGTCAAGTAATCCCTTTGTGGGATAAAACTTAGCATTATGAAATTTCTTTATCAATATACTATTCACTACAAAAACCTGGTATCCCATGAAATAGTCTTTCTCTTTGGACAAAGTAAAATTTCAAGTTATCAGTATTGGTCTTTGTGTTAACATATATTGCTGTTTTAAAAAACAAAATTACACAGTGAACTACTCCTTTGGGAGTCAAAATATAAGTGTAACGTTAAATTTAAAACACAAGGTCCCAGTTTTGTTTTTCTCAAAGATTCTGAAAAATAGAAGTGAAGGCTTGCTTTGTGCAATATAATCAAAACAGTTCCTCAAAATCACAAAACTTGATTAATACTATATGTTCAGTTTTTACACAAGAACTTTCATTAATCTTTACTGTAGTCTTTTAACAAATTTCTGAAGTTTTGCATGTATATATATAAATTTATTTGCATACGGGGAGAAACTCAAGTATTTGTAAAAACACAGCAACTCAATTCAGGCAAAAACCAATTTCGGAACAAAAATCAATTTCAATACATGCCTTATAATCTCAATCAATCTCAATCATATCAACTTAATAGATTCATAATCATTCCAACAGTCAATCAACAATGTATCAGTAAAGCAATTCGACAGTATTAATCAGGAATGAAAACGAATTCATAAGGGTTTTTTTGACAACTCAATTCTCAATAGCAATCATCATGAATATCATACTACATAAAAAACCCATCCAGACAAGATTGAAAGAGAAGATTTAGAATCCAGAAATTCACACCTTAGCCTCTGCTACAGCGCTGCATCAAAATTAACGGAAGCAAGCAAAAACAGAATAGTAGCAATCCATATCCCATCCATATTCGAGCGCCTAAATGGGTCTTGAATCCCTTCTGAGATGCTGAATCTCATTGCGCTCAAAAACCCCAAAATAAAACAAAGCAGAAAACAACGAAAGGGAGAAGAGAAGGATACTGAAGACAACGCCAAAGAAAAGAACGTTGTTCTCTTCCCCTTTATTTTTTTTGTTTTATTCTGAATAGATTTTTGGGCTTTAAAACGGGTTATTTCTTAAACCCTATTTTCTGGAAAACGAAGAACACTGCAGGTTTAAAATGCATACATATCTTACTGATCTTAAAGTTTTGCAGCCAAAACAAAACATACGATATGATTTATATTATTATGATAGCCCAAAGCTCTGATACCACTGTTAGACTAAATGATGCAACAATTAAACACATCCAGATCAAATCATAACAATCATGAACACACATCTCATATCAGTAGGAACAATAGGTCTAGAATACTAACCTGATGACTGGTTCATTGAGATCGACATCCTAGCAAAAACAGCTGCTCTAGAACCAAGATAAGCCTTCTGCACTTCAACACTAAAAGCGTTAGTATGGGACTAAACTGAATGCAAAGCGTGTGTTGAGTGCAAGGGCTTCTCCTTGTATATATATTGGCCAGTTTAACAAAATAAGAGACTCATCCCATTAGGAGTCCAATATCTGCTTAATAGTTATCAAGAGAAACTAAAATTTATCACAACTCCTAATGTTAATCAGGTAATTAACATGATGAGTGTCCTACTTTTGCAAGGAGATATAACCTAAACAAATAACCAGAAATAGAGTCATATTCATGTATTTCTTGTTATTTGTATTTAGCTAAATCAATTGTAATTATCTTAATGTAATGCAGTAAGTGTAAAGTCCAATATTTTCTAACATATAGATCTTCCATATTGCCAAAAACAGTTGAAAAACTCATATGTCTGCAAAATTGGCTGAAGTCTGACTCTATTATGAGGTTGCAGTACATTACAGAAGCAGGGGAAATGGAGGCATATGAATCCCTTGAAGCTGGTATTGTTTCTCATTCTTATTCTTTACATTGTAAGCTTGTTTTCATACTTGTGTTTCATGTGTTCTTTTCTGGTGTAGCACATTTAAATAAAGGGCTGGACAAGGATGCAAATGTGCAAAACAATGTTGGTGTTGCATCTATATCTACATCAAGTGAGAAGACATACAAGAGTTCAGAGACTTCAGCTTGTGCTCTCCCTGTAATCAAGAAGAGAAAGCCAAAGAAAAACAAAGTGAAGGCTGTGGAAACTAGAAAGGTATAAAAAACATTGACTTATCTTTTATTTTCTTTGTTCCAACAACTTTTCTGAGAGCATCAATACTCTTACTGTATCAATATTCCAACATCTTTTCATATATAAATTTTTATGAATTAGACCTTGTTATTCTGACTGGTGGCCTATGTTGGTTCTTTGGCTGTGTTATGATATTGTTCATGGTTGGTTATTTGGACTGTTCTTAGTAGTTTATGTATGAAAGATGTAATAGCTTGAAGTGTGATTATTATCTTTTGTCATCAGCAGTGATCAATGTTCCAACAGCTTTTCATTATACGTTTTTATGAATCAAACCTTGTGCATATGATTTATCTGGTTATTTTGACTGGCCCGTGTTGGTTCTTTGGCTTTGTGTAATGATATTGTTCATGGTTGGTTGTTTGGAATATTCTTAGTACTTTATGTATGAAAGATTTAATAGCTTGAAGTGTGATAATGATCTTTTGTCATCAGCAGGGATCTGGTTGTTAACATCTCATCCTTCATGGTGAGAACTGATAAGTCTTCTTGGAGGTGGCCGCCTTAAAAGACGAGGAATGAGAACGAGCAGTGAAGCATCATGATGCATGAACTTGTTTATTATTGTAGATTTGTACTGAATATTTGTCAAATTATCGAACTGGTTTTAATTCGTATTAGAACTCTGATTTTAATCAGATCACGGATCTTATTTTTAAAAAAAGGATACAATCCAAACAGGCCCTACCTGCGAAAAGGCCCAAAACCCACCCTTACCGTTGTTTTTTTAGATTCCCCTTCCTCTCGCCACATGACACCCTACTTTAGTCTTTTCCACCCGGACCCAAAAAAAAGAAGGAAAATATCAACACCCCTCTCTCTTTCACAGACCCACTCCCCACACTCTCTCCCCTCCATCTACATCCCATCCTAGTTAAGGAAACAAACCTCGCTTATTGGCCACCGTCCAGATCTGTTATCCAACGGTTGTCATGAGTCGGCGATTGGTTTCCCCAAAACCTGCCCTTCTAAACCCTAGCCGAGACAACAACTTTCCACACTCCCTCACCGATGTTCAACCTCTCTCTCCGCTTCGATCTCTGATCTCCTTCTCCCCAGATCTTGGTGGTCTCGCCTGTAATTAGCCCTGTAGGTCTTCCTCTCTTGTTGATTTAGTCTAGTTCCTGTTCATAAAATTTCTACCTGAAAACCTCATTTTTATTTTCTTATAATTTGGATCCATCTTCGGGGCTACCCAGTTCCCTTTCAATTCTCGGTAGAATTTTTACCTTTTTGTTTGGATGCGTCCTGAGTACCAGGCCGAGAGTGGGGAATTTGAGCACGAGGGAAATGCCATCCGTGGAGATGAGGAGGACCACCAGAGTTTTCGGTATGGGGAAGGGGGTCGACGGAGCCCGCGTCTTGCGTTCCGGCCGCCGCCTCTGGCCGGAATCCTCTGTGGTCAAGCTGGAGACGATGAATGAAGACGAGGACTGGCTTAAGCTCATCAAGAACAATGGCGAGGGTCGTGATTCTGATGCCATTGGGATGAAGCAGCACAAGGGATGGACCACAGCCACCCGGCCAGCGGGTCCTAAGCCCAAGCCGGACATAGTTGTGTCTGTGAGTCAAGTTCCTAAGGTTGTGGATGATGGACTTAAGCAGCACAAAAGATTTGGGATTGTATATACCAGGAATAGGAAACGGACCAGTCGCGATAGAATGTACGGGCAGAGGTTTGCTAGGAAAAAGAGGAAGACAACCGGCGGAAATGGAGGTGGGAGCTTGGTAGGAGCTCCGATGTTGGATTCCCATGTGGATTTTGTAAGCCCTCAAGTGCTTCACATTATGTTCGAGTCTTCATGGGGTAGGAGATACTGGGCTGCTCGGTTTATGTATTCGATTTTGGTGCACATGTCAAGGTCCGGCCTGCAATTGACTGAGCTTTGTCAATTCCTTGTCTCAGACCCCATCTCCATTGTTTTTGCCATACCTGGCATTAGTTTTTCCTGGGTAAGTGGCTGCTATCACGTTTGAATTGTTTCATCTAAATGGTGTTGCTTTACTTTTTTGTTTGTTTTGTTATGTGGTTTTTCAAATCCAAGGTATTGTTTCAGGTTGGTTCTTCTACTGTTGGCTTGGGAGTTTGCAAGTTTTTTGAGAGCAAGGAGTACATGCCAATGTTTTCTGTGGACTTTTCTGCAGTTCCTCTAAGTTTCATGCACATGCACTCCAATATGCATTTTAGATACATGTTTCAGCCAATTCTTCCTGTAAACCATTTGAATGATGAGCATGTTGATGATGATGCTGTTGATCAGTGTGGCAGTGAGAGTGACAAATGTGTAGTCTTGCAGGAGGTTGACCATACTGACAATAGCCCATTACATCCATTTGTAAAAGTTCCCAAATTAGGTTGTAGAGGCACGATTATGTATAGGAATGGTTTAAGTTCGAGGGGTAGTATTCAAAAGAGGAGGAGTTCACTTAGGAGGAGGAGATCTAGAAATCCTTCTTTTGTTCCTATACGGAAACATAGTGGAGCGTTGGTTTCAGAACTGATGAACATTAAGAAGAATGGCCTTTCTTTTTCTTCTGTAGCCTTGAATCAGAAGCTGCGGGGGTCAGACTCAACATGCTCTGCTAAGAACTCAAAAGCAGATAGGTTGGTGCAAGATTTTGATACGACTTGCTGCTCTGCTAACTTATTGGTCTCTGAATCAGACAGATGCTATAGGGAAGTTGGTATAACCATTATGCTAGAAACCTCTTCTTCTGGAGAGTGGCTTCTTGTGGTCAAGAAAGATGGATTAGTGCGACTTACCCACAAAGCTGAGAAAGATAAAGTAATAAGGCCGGGCTCCAACCGTTTTACACATGATATTATCTGGTATCCAGATAGTGATGTATTGAGGCTTGAGTTTCCAGATCGAAGTCAGTGGATTAATTTCAAGGAGCTTTACAAGGAATGTTCTGATCGTAATGCTGCAATTGAGTTCATTCCTGAGCCTGCTTCTGAGCGTAATGCCCCTGCGCAATCCATTCCAGTGCCAGGGGTGCGTGAAGTCCCAGGGTATGCAGATACTCACAGTTTGCCATTTCTCATACCGGAGTCATACATATCTGTGAAGGAGGATGAGGTGTCTAGATCCTTTGCAAAGAAGACAGCAAATTATGACATGGACTCTGAAGATGAGGAATGGCTGAACAAGTTCAACGAGGATTTTGAACTCCATGATCATGTTTCTGAGGATAAATTTGAATTAATGGTTGACGCCTTTGAGAAGGCATTTTACAGTAAACCATATGATTTCTCTGATGGAGTTGCTGCTGCTGTGCATTTTCTGGACATGGGGAAGAGGGAAGTTGTAGAAGCCGTGTATAGTTATTGGATGATTAAAAGGAAGCAGAAAAAGTCGTCACTGCTTAGGGTCTTCCAGGTACAAGTTATATATTCTACTCTTCACATGTTTTACATTTCGGCAATATATCTTCTTAAAGTTCTTATGCTTGTTGCTTCGAGATATGTCTTACCTTGGTAACTTCTCACATGGAGAACTATTGGTACTTGTATATGATGATTGTTCACAAATGGTATATTATCTGATGAAGTTTAGTCTGTGTGTCAATCATTCAGTAGTAGTGATTGATCGAATTTGATGCTAGTTGAAGCTTTTTCCTTTTCAGTATTTGTTGGTAGGATCATGTTAATCTAATATCCGTTGAATCCACAACACCTTTGTATTCTGAAATTTTTCTACTTTTGTATGACTGTGTATTAATATTAACATAACCGTCCTATCTAACAGGGGCATCAAGTGAAAAGGCCACTGCTGGACTCAAAGCCTGTTATGCGCAAGAGAAGATCATTCAAACGACAACCGAGTCAATGTGGCAGAGGCAAACAACCAAGTTTTTTGCAAGGTAATTTTCACTGCCTTATTTGGTTATGGTAGTGGTAAAAAAATGAGTTACACAATCATATTGAGCTATTTTGACATTATTTGTAATAAAACACCAAGTGACATGAAATATTCTCATGTCTATATCATTGTGATTAACATGAACTAATACATTAGTAAAGTATACTTCTCCTAAAGAATAAACAAAGAATGAAGAATAAACTGATAGTATGTTTGATACATTATGTTCTGTATGTTACTGAAATTAGCTGTATTATTAAGTATTGATTCTTAATGTATGGCATGATCTGCTGCAAATTAACTCTGGAAAGGGTTATGCTCTGTATATTAACAAACAAGTTAGCTGTACTATAAAGTTTGGTTTATTAATGTTTGGCTTGTTCTGAGGAGAATTCTATGTTTTTGGTGGAATGATAAGATCGGTCAATTGTATTGTCTTCTCTGCCTTGGAAGTTTTCAAGTGAAGTCAATTACCGATGTTGTTTTTCTTGAAAGACGTAGTATATTTCATTGCATGAACTTATAATCTTGACTTCTATTCATGTACAGCAATGGCTGCTGAACAAGATGCTTTGCAAGAACAAAATGCTGTGCTTGAAGTTGAAGAGGCAAAAGCAGCAGCGAACAGATCTGTAGATTTAGCGATCCGCAAAAGACAGAGAGCTCAGGTACTTATGCAGAATGCTGATTTGGCAACTTACAAAGCTGCAATGGCATTTAGAATTGCTGAAGCTGCTCAAGTTCTTGGATCACCAGATGCTGCTGCTGTTTATGTACTTGATTGACCAATGTAGGTGCAATTATGTGTTCCTGATGATAGTTGGAAATGGAAAATAACCAATTTTTTATTACAGGAAGGAGCACAGCCTTAATGCCCTATGGCTGTTTTTGAAGCCTTTGGAAGAACAAGTGTTGGATAAGTAGTATGATTTTGTATAGGTTTTGATTGAATGCACATTCTGTATTATTATTATATCAACCTCACACCATTACCAATAGTGTACAATTTGACTTGGTCTATTCTCTTGGTAATAGAAAAAAAAGAACAAACAAAAGCTCAGAAAGGATCGACTTCCATTACTTTTAGTGTTATTCTTCCTTTATTGGTCGAACAAGCTACACACAAACTAGCTTTGAAATGGGGCGCTAAACAGGAGAGGTACTGAGATAACTCATGGAACGGCATAAGACCCGTTGGGTATCATTTTGCAATAGTCTTCTGTTTTAGAAATTAAAAAATTCATGTAATTCGTGTTCGGTACATTAAATTTGAAAAACAATAAAAACAAAATTTGAAAAACAGTTCAAGTATTATGATTGAACTTATGAAACGAGGTTTTGAGAGTATTTTGGTTGTCTAAGTATTTCAAATTTTGAGTATCCCTTTTGGTTGTCTTAGTATTTACATACGCAACCAACCATGGGAACCATTTCGCTATGAAGACATGAAGTCCCCCATTCATTTCTCAAAATTGCCAAAACCTATGGCCACGACAAACCCCCTTAACAATAAAAAGCTGAAAGCTGAAGCCTTGAAGGCAAGTAAGCTCTGCATTTCCTTGTTGTAAGGGAAATGATTCGACTAGGAGACTATCAAAAAGTAAATTTAACAGCAGTAAACCTTCTTGGACCACAAATTTTGTGCCTGATTGTGATCCTTTAGTTCATGTCATAACTGTCAGACCTAGTAAACTATCCTTGCAACAAGTTAACAGAGTTCATAGTGCGATAAAGAAAAAACCGGGTGCGGCTTCAATTTTTACAAAATAGTACTTCCTATCTCCTTTTGACATGATCAAAGATCGTGAATGCAACTCAGCTGTTCTCTCCAACCTAGTACATTATACAATCACACCAGTCACATATTTCCAAAGAAATCCACATTACATGTCCGATTAATAGAACTGTTCTGCTGTATAGCATTGTCCAACCCTTAATTAGTATCTGTACCCAGATATACAGCTACCTCTCATCAAGGTTTAACAGGAGCATTGGCCAGGTCCTGAATCTCCTTCTTGCTCTTTATCAAACTCCAGTTCCTTGTGTTAAAATCTACTTTATCCAGGTCCTCCGCAATCCCCATATATCCATGTAAAAGTCGCTCCTCCACACTGTCTCCCTGGATTCCTGCTTCAAATATCTTTCTGCTGTTGGAGGTAGCTCGCTCAAAGTCTGCTCTGCCATGGTTTTGATCTGCAAAATACTTGTGAATCCTCTCTGCATTCCCAAGCCCAGTGAAAGTTCCCAAGAACTTCACCAACACAACACTTTGATCAGCAGGCTTCCCCAGGCACATCTTGATTCGCCCCCTAATTAACCCTTTACCTGCCATTAAATAGAGAAACCAAAAGATGGAATTCAAAACAAAAATTGTAGTCAACATCGAGTACAATACAAACTAATATACCAAGATTTGGAAGAATATGAAGCTTAGAAAAAGTAAACACATGGTTATACAGCAGATAAAGATCATTCTTATTTTCAATTCTCACTTCATTTTTATTTTCTAATTCTTATCTTTTAAAAAAGCCTATCAAATCATGCTCAACCATCCCTTATATGTTCTCGAATGACCCCTTCTCATAATTAGAATGTATATCCCTATTCCGGTCTGGTCCGGTATGGAATGAACTTATAATCATGGTTGGAATTTTTATAGTCGAAAAACAAAAGCCCACCTCTTAGAAAAGCCTCGAGATCTTCAATACTTACAACCTTCCAATTTTCAGGATTGTTGTCTGACATAGAAATATTGTGGATAATGATGACTGGAGGCCAAAGAATCAAATCTTCCTTCTGAGCCAAAGCTTCTGCCTGCGGCAAGACTTGGGGAACCCACAGTACAATGTCAGTGAGTATAGCAGTACTCCACCCCAACAGAGAACAAACTGCTTTGAGAAGTCCCAAGTGTTGTGCTCTCAACCCAGATTTTTTAGACATAAATGCATGAGTAACCAATCGTTGGGTGTCCATGAACTCCTTTGAGAAGCTGTAACAGGAAGAAAAAGGAAGTAACAAACTGTAAAAGGAAGGCTACTATGATTTTCACTTTTACCAATATCTAAACAATAAAATAAAATCATATACTAATGTACACTCACTAGTAATGAACACATAACAGAAGGAAGAGCAAATTACGATACCTTTATTCAAAAGTTGCAAAAAAAATTAATAGAACCAAGACAAAAAAGTTGACCAGAGAAAAAAAGTAAATACAAATGCTATTTAATGGACATATATTGAAACAGACAAGGCATGGCAGTTTTAGCCGTATTATAACAGACCTTCTGACAGGTTTCATACAAGCTTATACCAGATTAAAGACACTAAGACAGTCTGATACAGAGAGAACTCCGAAAGTATACATCAATACAGCAGTAAGAGAGGACCAGAATGACAGTCTAGATCTTGACAAGACTTCTGCCCCCTCAAACTTATAAATACCGGAAGATTGTGACATAAAAGAACCTGACAGGAAAAATGATATTTGGTTTTCCTCTGAAGAACTCCCCTCAGAGATATATTACGACCAATAGGATTTGGAAAGTTTGCCTAAAGGCTTGGTAATACAAAATACACGGAGATCACTTAACAGACAACCAACGAGAATGCTATTCAATAATTATAGGTTTCCATATTTGTTTATCTTCTCAACCAGCAAATTAACGGTTGATTGCATCGTCACTAAATGTTAAGACACTTCCAGGTGCTCAACAGAAAGGGAACCTTAACTACTCAGTTTGTATTCCCACTCGGCCTATTACCTCAAATTCTGTTACAGATCCTTCTTTCTCTATTCTTACCCACCAACTTCAACCACCTTTAAACAGACTCTTCATTATATAGTCAGGTCTATGCAAGGATAATTCGCCTGTTGTCGCTTCGGGGATTTGAATCAATAAGTACAACCTCGTTTAACAATCATGTCCATTTACAACCCAAAGCCCTAGGACCAATCCCATCCCCCCAGACCCAAAAACAACCATGTGCAAATTATCACTCCAACATTGCAACCTATAAGTATTAGACAGCATGTTAGTTTGTTTCTGTCAGCTAAAAAGGAACCAAAGAAATAGTCCATCCTGTAAGTCACCATCAACTGCACTATCACCTTTTCATCATCACTTGAATGGGGTCATTCCCCAAAAATAAAGCGACTTAATTAGAAATTTCAACCAGGATACAGCGAACAAATCCACAAACACCATTGTCCAACTAGCATCATGATATAATTTTATCGAACGATCAGATCGAATCCAAAGACCATGACATGATATAATTTTCATAAAACCTAACATCATAAAATCTGCTTGAAGTCGCATCATGATGCAACATTTACCCACATTGTACGTTCCTGTACCACATTGACTTGAATCCACCATCCACCTCTAAGTACTCGGACAGCAATGTACAATCAACCATAAAAAAATCCAAGTGACAAATCTCAAAAAATTATAGCATACCAAGTTGACTGCATCTGTAAGAGTATATTTAAAAACTCCGGAATAAAAAGATGAAACAGGAACACTGCTTTTAAACATGACAGAAAAGAAAACAGACCTTCGGCCACATACGATGCAGAACAAAGTCCCAGCCTTTCCTTGTTCCATGTATCTTCTCCGAACACCCTGGTTCATATTTAATTGTTTAGAGTATGTTAGGAAGGCTTCGTGTACCAATTGCATAAACTCCTCAGAATCCTCTGATGGCTCAAGAGCTGCAGAACTCAGCCCATTTTCTGATGGATCAGCATCTTTTTCACCTCCGAGGACATCCTCTTGATAATTATCACTTCTCTTCCAAACTTTGTGCTGTTTGTGAAAGCCACTTTTTACGTCAACTTGCTGTGACCTATGCCTACTTAATGAACCATAGTTTTGGTGGCCATTGCCATACCAATCACTATTCTTATAATATCTAATTGAGTGCCTTTGTGCATGCGCCAAAGAGTCTTGAGACAGCAGATGATCATCTGATGCAAATTCATCATACTGTTCTGTTCCAGCATATTTCTTCTTGGCCTTATAGTATTCTTTATGGCCCACTTTTTTTGATCTAGATGTATACAAAGATCCTACATCTTCACCGTTCCACTCTTCACCACTATCATACCATTCTTGAAACTCTCTAGATGTATTCCATTTACCTGACATAATTTGTCTAGGACTATCTATACTTCCATGCTCTTCATTAACATATTTTCTTTTCAGCACCCTCTCGGTTGGTTCATATGCTCCAAGCTTGTCTCTTATACTCTGCATTCTAATTGTATTTCTATGCTTTTCCGCATCGTATTTGATCACAGGAGACTGCCTGTCCTGAAACTTCAGGTTTCTTTCTCTTTCAAAACCATAATCTTCTTTCAGATGTGAGATTTGACAAACTTGCACTGCACAATGTGATATATCATAGTCTTGTGATATTCTCCTTCCAAACTTGCCATGCATACGTCCAGAACCCATATATTCTCCACCCTGCTTTGATGCACTTGATATTCTGCTTCTATCTGGGTAGTCTGATAGTGTTTGCCTTTCTGAAGTAGAAGTATTCAACACAATGCCCTTTCTCGAATTTCCAGAATAATTATCACTATCATCAATTCTGTCCACAACAGGGAGCATGGTATTAGATCTTGACACAGTTCTGTGATCATATCCAATTCGAGAATGGTCATAGTCAAGTGGTACTCGTGGATGCATCACTTTGTGTAAGTGATCAGATGGAATCTCACGATCATCAAATATCATTCCCCTTGAGTTCGGGTAGAAATAATAGTCATCATCATACTCAACTCTAGTAGGACTATCTCTGTGGTAAAATTTCAGATTCTTCTGCCCAGAATCAAGATCTCGGGAAAACTCTACTACCGGTATTTCCCTATATGCATTAATGCTTACGGAATCTTTTAGTTTTCTATTTTTTGAAAATTCCTCAGAAGAAGGCATGTGCTGGTCATGCCGATAGGAATCTTCAAAGTCAAACCTCAACCCTGTTGAGGAGCTAGCAAAGTAATCCATGGAATGAGATCCTGACATCACAGAATAGAAGCCATCCCTTGTAGGAAAAACAGGTTTCTTTCCTTCTTTGTAGACTTCTGTCACTGGTAATCTATCCAAAGATATAGAGTCCGGATAAGGAAGCCTTTCTTGGTCAGAAAGACATACACTCATGCTGTGTGTTGATGATGGGAGGCGGCCACCCCTTGCCCCTTGAGTTATAGCAGGACCAAGGCTTGGAGGAGAATGATATGCTCCTGGCACAGTGTCACCTTCAATGAACACGGTGTTTGATCCTCTAACAGCACTATCTTCCACATGGATTGGTTTTTTACCTAACATCCCATGTTTACCACCAGCTAACAATCTGCTTTCATTCAATTCCTCTTTACTGATTCCAAAATCATTATGCTCAGAGCCATATACGCGCCTTCCATTCAGAACATCACCGCCACCGTAACTCCTAGCCTCACCACTGCCATGTCTCTGTTTTAACCCCAAAGGAATAGACACAGGAACAGGTACTGGTGGTGGCGGTGAATAACTCCTATGAAAATCCCCATCTATCTCCTCCTCAAAATGTGACATTTTCCTCAGTTCACCATAAGGCAGCTGTAGCGGTGACCCCGACCTTGACCTTCCCCGCGAGCGATCAGTCCTACCGCCACGGCTGCCCAAATGCCAGCAGTACTCCCTCCTGGCAACATTCCTATGACTAACAGTGAGATGATCTTGCTGAGGGCTCAAACTCCTCCTAATAATAGTCCGGTGTACCACCTCAGGCCTACTCCTACTAACACTAGCACTACCACTACTATAAGGGTTGTTGTTGGCAGCAGCACCCGATTCAAATCGGTACTCGGGATGTAATTTAGATTCTGGAGGCTGCTGTCTACTGAAACCCTCATGCCTCCGAGGTTGCATTTTGCAAAGTTTAACAGATACAAACAACTTGTTCACAATCCAATTCCAAGTTTCCAGATTTATATAAGACTATAGTGTCAGAGAGCGCTTGGGAAACACTAAACCCTAAGCCTTAATGATACTCAAACAAAACAGAGACCAAATTTCAAACCTTTTGTTGTTGGGGATCCATGATTGGTCCTAGAATCTGAACAAACGACAAAAAGGTTGGATCTTTAGCTTGTCCAACTTTCTGGGCTTCCTTCATTCCGCATCTCAGATTGAACAGTGATGAGCTTAGTTTGCTGTTTCGGTCGTCTAGGTGGTCGGTCAAACAGAGAATAAGGGTAAAAGCTTCGACTCCTGTTCTCTCTCTATCTCTCTTTTGAGTTTCTGGGTAAAACAAAAGCGTCTTGCCTTGTGTTTTTGTTAGTGGGCACCTAAAGGAGGATAATGGACGAATATGCGGCTGGGATCTACCACGTCAGTATCTCCCTTCAGCTGCTTATATATCCACCGTCCTTTACAAGACCACTTCGTATTCTCGCGTGTGCGTTTTTTTTGGTTACGGGGCACAGAGGCCCAACAGAAGAAAACAAAAGAGACTAACTAAGAAAAAGAAGTGCTGCCAGCTCCCTAACTCGAGAAATTTCACAGATCGTCTGAGTAGGCGACAGAAGCATGAATAGGAGGCTCATCAAACGTAATAAGCATGCTCAATACTCCTCTTAGTTAAGGAATCAGCAACCATGTTACACTCATAAAAAATGTAAATGAATTTGAAGTGCATCATAGTAGAGACAAAATGGTGACAACCAGCCATTAGGGATCTTAGGGGATGAAGAGACAGATCTTTTCTTTAAACCCAATTCATGAGATTGGCATAATTAGACTCAATTTTTAGGTTAGAGATACCTAGATTGCTTGCAATCTTAAGACCATAATAGAAACTCCAGGCTTCTGTATCAAGAATAGCACCAGCTTCCAAGTTTATCTGAAAATCAGAAATCCACCTTCCATTATGATCTCTTATCACACCACCAGCACCAATTTTGCTAGAAAGAGAAGATCGAGTTCAATCAACATTAAGCTTATACACATTCTCAAAGAGTCTTTTCTAGGCCAAGCTATAGCACACCTTTATTAGACATTTTAGACATAACAGCAGCATTCTTCCATTCAACAGCAACATCAAGGATAATTTTACCAGAACAACTAGGGAAAGAAAAGATGGGATCACTCGCGTGTGCGTTTTTGCATTTAATTTTTCTAATTTTCTTTTTATTATTTTGAAAAATAAAAACACATATAAAGTTGTAGTATTTTCTTGACCAAAAATCTCAAAACTTGAGACTTAACTTCTCCAACAACTAATACCAAGAAAACCAATTAAAGTCGTGAGCCAAAAAGCTTACTACAAATCACTGGCCGCTACAAGCAGAGCTCCAACCTCTAAAGAGTAAGCTCCTATATCTTCACTACGAAATCTCTGATAATTCACAACCTGCAAGATTAAACCCTACACCAAAGATTGGTGCACTTGGTTGTAAACAAAACAAACCCGATAAGCTTTGTCACGCCCCGACCCAAGTTTACCCTCCTAAACCTAGATTAGGACGTGCGAGACCCAACCCAAAAGAGATTTACTCGAAATCCCCCTTGAGCCAGGATAACCCTCTTTCCAAACCAAAATCAAATAGTCCAAACGGTACCGGAATAGACCTCATAACCGGAGGTTTTCCCGATTCCCGCATTTGGATCTCAAATTGCCCATTTAAAGAACCTAGGGTTCTAATAATATTTGTGACTGCACCCGAATCCCGATCAGGCTGCCTACGTACCATGTCCTCAGGTATCTAGCCACACGTAGCTCTTATTTTAATTAACACCCTAACGGGGCGAATCCTGCTATTCTATTTATCAGTCGCTTTATAAATGTGGATAGCATACACCTAACGCATATCCTGAGTTAACCTCTCAAATGAGGTATCCACCGACCAACTAACCCTCGGGATTAACCCGAACATTCCACCATTCTTGTCAATAACATCCATACACAGCAAGACAGGTAATAAAAGCAATCACACGATTATAAACAACAATCACACATAAATATAAATATAAAACATAGTGGCATTCACGTAAATAACAAATCATCCAGAGGCATAACTGTAATGTCAACTGGAAGGTACCCTTGTAATTATCCTAAAATTAACAAGGGCAATAAAGTCAATTCCACCTCAATGGCAGTTTAGTAGATATGTTAAGCTGCCGAGGGCAGTATTGTCTTTTTGGACTCAATGGCAGTTTGGTAAATAATCTAAACTACCAGGGGCATTATAAGAATTTCAGCCTCACATGCATCTTTATAATTATCTAGAACTAATAAGGGCAGTATCGTCTTTTTACCCTCAATGGCAGTCTTGTTATTATACAAATCTGACAAGGGTATTTTTGGAATTTCAGCACTAGTGGCAGTCCGGTAATTATCTCAAACTACCAGGGGTATTTCTTGAATTTCAGCCCTGAGGGCACCCCTGTAATTTCCCTAAACTATCAGGGGCATTTCTGACCTTTTCCATCACGGTAAAACGGTAAAAGGAAGTTCTACCGCGATAAAAACCAGGGTTTTTGCCCTCTGTTTCTCCGATCAGCTGGTTCGCCGGAAAACCAGGGTTTTCCGACCGAACCAGCGTCCATCAACTACAAATCCAACTTCTATACAACCTAGACTATCCAACAACACCACAATACGAGAGAAAGTTGAGCTTTTCTTACCCTAAACCTGTGCGTCTGAAATTTCCGACGATTCTCCTCCAGTGGAGCTCCGCGGAGCTCTTCCTCCCTCCTCCACACTTCTGGACAACTCCTGGTGCTGACAGGATGCCCCTTACCCCCCCCTCTCGCCTGGTTCTGCCTCGAGGCAGAGAGGCAGTTCTCCTCCTCTCTCTCTACTCTGCTGGACATCACCACGGCGGCGCTCGCTTGACTGGCGGTCAGGAAGTGATCGCCGGAGCTTGGCGAACGTGGTGGCGGCAGCGGTGAGGCAGCACGCGCGCTGACGGGGCGGGTCTGGGCGATCTCCATCGAGGAGAGAGAGAGAGAGGGAGAGCGAGAGAGATCGAGGGTGGAGAGAGAATGATCCGGTCAACCCTATATATAAACGAAAATCAACGGCCCAGATTTGATCTCACGAATCCAACGGTCCAGATTTGCCAATAAATAGTTACCGTGAACAGTAAAATGATATTTTTCTATTTACTTTTACTGCACGGTAACAACACATTAACCCGCATAACTTTCGCATACGAACTCTGATTAATTCATAGGACATACCCACGAGTTCATATTAACGTCCTCTACATCTTTCCCGACGGAAACTTCCTCAAATTCTCGACTTAACGCAAAGTCATCTTTTTCTACGGTAAAGTAATTTAACATTTGTTACTTCTGTAAATTGGATAAATTCATAACTAACAACTCGTAGCTTCGGAAAATCTTCTGGACATACCGGAGAACTCGTATTAACATAATATACCCCTCGGGACATTAATTCTATTTTTCCTCAGAACCGAGAATATCTCGATATTAAACTCGAATATTAATTCGAGGAAAATTAACAGTGTGGTTACAATCCTCTGTAACTCGCCTAATCCCGGTAAAAAGGTAAATTTCGGGACGGGGTGTTACAAGCTTTACAGCTCGTATGAGTAAATCTAAAGATAATTCACGGACTTGTACCTCAAAGATACTAAAGCTCCCGATATAAGAAGATTTAATAATAAAGAGAACAATTTAATAAAACAAGCGTTCAGTGATATTCAAAATAAATATAACGATAAAATTATACATTTTATGCATAAAGATTAGTTCAGGAAAATGCACAAAAAATCATAAATCAAAACATGGGAATTCAGGTAATTAAGGGTAGTTCCGGAATTACCCAAAACCATAGAAAATCAAGGCACAACCGAGAAAACAAAATTAAATAAATAATAAATCAAACACGCTCCACTTGAGCCAAACGTCACACTAGGAAAATATGTCCGTACACCACTAAAGAGGACATAGCCTACCAAACCAGAATAAATCTCTTCGCCACTAAAGAGAATCTAGACTGCAACACCAGAATAGATCTCTTTGCCACTATAGAGGATCTAGACCGCACACAAGCACAATAGACGCATACGCCACACATGACACAATAGATCCATTCACCACACAAGAGGATCTAGACCACACAAAACAACAATTGACCCATTCGCCACACAGGAGGATCTAAACCACACAAAACAACAATAGACCCTTCACTACCAGAACATCTACTATAGCCGACAAAATTTTTTTGTCGGCCTGTTACAACATTTCATCGGCTATTATATTGGCCGAGAAGGGTTCGTTGGCTATAGCGTCATCGGGCAAAGGTCGTCGGCTAAACCTCAAACAATTAGTCAAAAAATTTTGACCGTGGAAAGTTTAGCCGACGAAATAAATGTAACTCGTCGCCTAAAGTTTGTAACTCGTCGGCTAAGGTTTAAATTTCGTCGCCTAAAGTTTGAATTTCGTCTGCTAAAGTTTGTATTTTTTCGTCTAAAGTTTGCATTTCATCGGCTAAAATTTTTAAAATAATAATAATAATAATAATTTTTTGTTTTCATTTTTGTATCTTTTACTTTCGATTAATTTTTTTTCTTCTTTTTCATTTTTCCGCCACCACACCATTGTCCGGAGGTGTTTGGAGGAAGAGGCGGCCGGAGGAGGAGGCGGCCAGAGGAGCCGCGGTGGAGGAGAAGGAGGAGCGATTACCGTCAGAGGAGGAGTTGCTGCTGATGGAGGAGGAGGAGGAAGAGGGATGAAGAGGAGGGAGAGAGATGAAAGATATAGAAAAAATTCAAAAATTTTTGCGAGAATTTTAAAAAATTTAAACTTTAGCCGACGAAAAGAAAATATCGTCGGCTAAACCTCAAAAAATTTGGTGTGGAATTTGAAAATTTTGAGGGTACTTTAGCCGACGACACGTGATATTTCGTCGGCTAAAGTATCATTTATTGAAAAATTGCGGCATTCGGTGTCTGATTGACTACTGTGATATCAATCTGGAAGAAGAACGGTCCGATGAGTCAAACTCGTTGCTTTGCCACGGCCTATAGGATTTGTTGGCCATCCGAGTCCGTTTACGGATTTAAAATGCAGTATTTCTATTTTCGGATAATTATTTAACACACGGAAACGTATATATCTGCATCTATATGAGGTAATTTGGTCGAAGCTTCAACACCAAACATACCCTCACCATGATGAGACACAATCGCCCGTGTAAAAATTTTGGGACATTTACCCTTTGAAGATAGGGCTTCTCATTGGGATAAATAATGGTAAATATGGTTAACCGCTACTATTGACACTGAGATGTTACCCGAATTACACTGGTAAATATGGTTAAACTAAATAAAGTCAAAAAAAATTAATTAAAATAAAACAAAACAAAATAATAAAAAAATAAAACTCGAAAATAATTAAAAACAGTCTTCTAGAAGCCCAATGAACTTAGATATCTGTAAATAATTTGCCACGATCAAACGGTTATCCAATCTTTATTTTTCTTCAAAAAGCGACCCTCATTCGTTCTACATCAGTCTCCTTCACTTCAAAAGAACTCGACCTCGAGTTCATCTTGAATAAAGAAGAATAATTTGTAGAAAACAAACTCAATAATAAATATAATAATTAAACATGTGGTTTAGAAGCCGGAGACTCTATAAACTCTGAAGGCACAATTATTAATCTAACACCATAGATGAGTTTGTTAAATGCAACTTGAGAGAAAGTGTCAGGACCCACCCCGAGTTAAATCCCTTTAACCCGAAGTAAATCCTGCGGGGACCACCTCAAGGGAATTTCTTACCGAAACCCCCTTGAAATGGCCAACCCTTCCTACGTACCAACTTAGCACTTTCATGAGTATCTAACAACAATCTCTAACTCATGAAGGCATCCTGCTCCCTAACCTACTTAACTAGCTAAACTGGGTTAGTCAGAGCAGTCTACAAAGATGATTACCCTAAGGAATTTCAAGCGGCAACGGATTGATCGACTATGCCTCGACTCTTATACGCGCTCGACCTCCTCTCAAGAACCCTGCACCACTGGGCATTTGAAAACGAAGGGCCCAGGGGAGAAACATTGAAAAACTGTTAGAGTGAGTGGACGAAAATCAAATATAAAAACTCTACTATCCTTTAATGCTCTCCCTTAGAGTTTTCTAAGAAAATCCGCATGCAACAAATCATGGACATTAAATAATTAAATCATCCAATAAATCCCTTGGCTCAAATATAAACAATTATGTGGGGTGTTAACCTCATCCACGAGAAAACCGACCTGCTCTATTCGGGAAGGTCTAATGACCAGCTCCACCGAAGAGGGTCCCCGACCTGCTCTATCCGGAAAGGTCTAATGACCAGCTCCACCGGAGAGGGTCCCCGACCTGCTCTATCTGGGAAGGTCTAGTGACCAGCTCCACCAGAGAGGGTCCCCGACCTGCTCTATCCAGAGATGGTACCCGCTCTATCTGGAGAGGGTCCATGCTAGCATACAATCCTTATATCCTTTTCCCTTTTTAAAATCTCTTTAAAACCTGTAAAACCTGTAAAACCTCGTGGGAATAATAAAATCGAAAACCCCTTCAAATCCGTGAGCCAAGTTTCTCCTTTTAAAATCATCCCCCTCCATAATCCCAAAACGGTGATAATCAATAAAACCATACCCCGGGAAAATCCTTTAAAAATCACGGGAAGGGTATGAACCTCTTTCCCGGTTTGTTTGTCTTTGAAAACCTTAAATCTCATTTTCCCAAATCACCGTAAAACATATAAATGGAGGAAATCATATATGCAGGAGAAACCAATTAAAGTATATAGCATGCAATTTAATTTAAAACAAAGTCCACTCACAGTACTCATCGCGACCTTCTTCCTGCTCGGAAAGTTCCTCGAGCGAAACCCTCGAACTAACCACGTAGTCGAGCCCGTCTCACGTTCAACCAGAGACTGTACAAACATACCAATATATTAGTCATTCCAAAGTTGACTTGGTCTTTTCCTAGTTTGACTAGGAAATCCTATTTGACCACGTGTTGACCAAGTTCCTTTTTATGACACTTTAACCTTTTTGACTTCCTTTCCCGGTTATTGACTCTTAACTCCATTTACCGGAAGTCCGACTCAGCTTCCGACCTTTCCTTTATTACTTTAACTTGACGTTAGGGTGTCACGTATTAATTCGTTGAATTACTATGGACGCCCAACGTGTCACATTAATCAATGTATTTAACTTTAAGTCGATTTACCGATTTACGTGAAATACCAACTTTACTTAACATGGTCAACTTGACATTTTCTCAGAGATTCTAGTTATCAATTCCCGATAACAATTTAACACTTTACCCATTTAACCAAAAAGGGCCACCTTCATTGAACTTCCATTCTTTAACCATTTTTCTGAAAATGTAACCTTCCCAAAATGGAAACTTTCCCTTAATGGAAACCTTCCCAAAAATGGAAAGTTTCCCAATTTAGCAGGTTTCCAAACATAGAAGGTTTCCTAAAATGGAAGGTTCCCAAATTACGGTTAGTTTCCGTTTTTCACGTTTCCTTACGTAAATTCCGACTTACGACACTTTAACTCTATTAAACGGAACCAACACATTTAAAGGGATCGAAGACTACCTCGGCATTTCAGCCGGATTTACTGCCGTCGGAATCGTTACCGGATTCCGGCAACTTTGCCGGAAATTTTGCCATAACCTCCCTGTTTCCTCCGATTCACCAAGTTATCGACACATGCACAAAACAGCACAATTTCAGCAACGATACCAACAACAACCCCAAATAGCAACACAACGATAAAAATCACAACACTGTGCTCACCTATGTTTCCAAATCCGGTATCTCTTCCACCGGATTCCTTTCCAAACAGACCCACTGTCTCGGCCTGCCCACCACAATTCATTTCCCGGACTCCCCAGCAGCTCCTCCACGTCTGGCCCTAGCTGCTGCCCAAAACTTCGAGCAGTCTAGGAATCATTGCTGCTGCAGTGTCCACACACGCTGTCGCTGCTCCAAACTCTACCATCATGTTACAGGCTCCAGCAGAAACTCGGTGAGGCTCCCTAGGGCACGGCGGAGACGTCAAGGACTGCAAATGCTCAACCGCCGGAAGTCCGCCCAAGAACCCAGAAAAACCCGAAGAAAGATTTTGAGTTTGGGGTCTCAAATCGAACATACCAGGAAGTGAAATTGAAGATGAAAGAGAGAAAAGAAGAACCCCATCTCATCTCGGTCGAATTGTGGCCTAAAACGCCGAGTTTCGTCGGAGCACCGCCACCCTTCATCTTGAACGATCTCCCTCCACAATTGGCGCATAAGTGTTTTGAGGTATGGGCTTTGTAGAGAATGAGGAGAGGAAGATCATGGTGGTGGCGCGCCGGTGTGGGTTGGCCAGACGCGCCGGTGGTGTCGATCGGAGCGAAGAGGGCGACGCTGCGTCGCGGAAGGAAAGGAGAAGGGAAACTCGGGTTTGACCTGATTTTGGTCTTTTGACCAAGTCAACTCATTACTCCCCTTTTTATACTTGAATGGACGGTCCAGATCAATTCCCCAAATGATCTGACGGTCCAGATTTAAAGAGAGTGAAAAGTGAAAAGGTTAAATGGTAATTCTTCTTTTTACCGGATGGATAATTAAAAGTTACCATAAACTTCAGAAATTCACAGAAATTAGCCGGAAGCTCCGAAAAATATTCCGGAAATATCGGGAGACTCGTGTCGACACGTACTACAACATCGAGTCATTAGATCAGGTATTTGGAGAGTTTAGAAAAACTCAAAAATTAACTCGAGCGATAACTTATCGAATTACCGATCGCAATTAAAAGTCCTCGGTAACTCGTGAACCTCTGTAAAAAGTAACTTTTGGGTACGGGATGTTACAGAAGATAACTTTTATTAACTTTAAAAGATTCGGGGTGTGACAGAAAGTCTTCTTGATTCCTAAAATTTTCTTCTTGAATGATCTTTGGTTCCGGCTCTGAAATATTCACTTGAGGTGATGCTTCTTCAATACTGACAACCGAGTCAACATGAGAAAATTCTTCTTTAATCTACAAAGTGATTTCTTCAACATTCTTTTCACACACTTCAGGCTTTGCAGGCTTGATTGTAATCTTGTTCGATTCATTCTTGAGTAAATATGTCTCATCTTTGCAATAACAACCGTTGACGCTTTCATGCCATGGTTTCCCAAAAAACACATCACTGTCATCCATATCAACACATAACAAGTAACCTCATCGTTATAAAATTCTCCTATAGAGATGGGAACTTTACAAACGTCTGTCACAAGTGCACGATCATCAATCCAAAATGGATTGCTCAACTTCATTGTCGGTAATTGAAGTGAATAAACAACCTTACTGGCAACAAAATTCTCATGCAAATCACTATCAATTATTGTTGATCATTCCTTGTTTTTGATGAATCACGTTGTTCTGAAATCATTGCAATCTGGTAAAGTAAATATCCAACGTTCCATGCTAGCTTCCTTCTTTTCTTCTTCTTCCTTTCTTCTTCTTCTTCTTCTTCTTCTTCTTCTTCTTCTTCTTCTTTCTTCTGATTTTTATTGGTCAGGCGGGTCGGGTCGGTATAATGGTTACCAGGTCAGGTCAATAGTTAACGGGTCGGGTCAATAGTTAACAGGTCAGGTCGGCTAATGGGTCGGGCTGACTTGGATTGGGTCGGTTTTCCGAGCCGGGTTACGATACCGGTCAGGTTTTTTTGTAGAAAAACCCAGAAAACTGGGTTTTCTCAAGAGGACGTCGAACTACGCAGTGTAGTGGCCAGAGGCGGAGCCCAGGCGGGGCAACCTAGGGCTAGGGAGGCGCCGGGTTGGGTGGCTACGCAGATGCAGTGGCTCGGTGGCGCAAATGTAGGTCGGGCGGAATTTTACCGGAGGTGGAGCCGAGGCGATTAATCTTGGGCTGGGGGAGGCGCCGGGTTGGGGTGGCGCTGTCGCCGGATCAGAGAAGAGCAGCAGAAAGGGCGAAGGACGCCTTCGTCCGTCGGGTCGGGTCAGCGACGCGCTGTTTTTGATACTGTTTTTTTTGCTTCTGAATCGATCGATAGATTACTCACCAGGAATCTACCAAGCTTCTGATTACCAATTGATGCAGCGTAAAGTAAATGGATAGGAGATTGGAATCCACCAATCTGTTTTTTGATCTTCAATTCACGAGAGGTTCTGGAATCCACCACGTATTGAGATAAACTCAAAGGTTTTTTTTATAAATCAAGATTATCAAATACAACTGATAGAGGCTCTGTAGCACCCCTGGGGGGTAAACTACAGTAGCCACGAAGTTAAGCCAATAAGAAGCCAACACGTCCGAAGGACGTGCCAACAACTTATTAACCTAAAGTCGTAGGCTTTTTAGTGAGTAAAATAAATATTAAACTTTAAATACTTTGAGTGGCACCACATGAAATCCTTAAAACATTCATCAGAGTTTATCTAATTTCGCGGAAGGTGGTCAAAATAAAGGGGACAATTTAAAAACTTTAGCGACAACAATAAAAATATACAACAGGGTTAACACATCGGGATGACACCTTTACTGTTTATGAAGAAGACTCTGGTAAATGACTCAAAGAGGTAAAACCGGAATAAGGGGTACACGTGGGAGTGCTAGATACTAGGTCCCGTCACTCTCAGGTCACACAACGGAAATCAGGACAACGGTGTTCCACACATCTCACATTGACGTAAAAAAATCATTTACGTCTAGCCTCGGGTTTTCTTGGCCCAATCATAAATCATTTAATATACAGAAAACTTTCCCGAGGCATCGACCATGAGCATACACAAAATCATGCACTTTCTCATACATATATAAAACCACTACCAAGGGGGTTTAGATTCCCTACCTGGAATTGCTGTTCCATACGTAGCTCCAAGATTCCAGGAACTGTCTTGGTGAACCGGGGTCACCTCGTAAGCTACCTCGTCCAATAATCACTGCAGAATAGAGTAGCTTAGCAACCAAGAAACAATAACAGTTCAGTTGACCACTACATTCCTAGTTTGACCAGGAATGACCGCATTGACTAAGTTGACCAACCAATTTCCTTTTATGGCACTTTAACCTTTTGACTTTCTTTTCCTGTTATCGACTCTTTACTCGATTTACCGAAAGTCTGACTTGGTTTCTAAACTTTCCTTTAACCACTTTAACTTGACGTTAGGGCGTCGCATAATAATTCGTTGAATTACTATGGACACCCAACGTGTCACACTAATCAATTCATTTACCAAGAGTCGATTTACCAATTTACGTGAAACACCAACTTTACTTAACATGGTCAACTTAACATTTTTCCAGAAATTCCGGTTATCACTTTCCGATAACAGTTTAACACTTTACCAATTTAACCAAACTGTGTCAAACCTCACTGAACTTCAATTCTTTACTAAACCGTTTTTCAGAAAATGGGACTTTCCCAAAATAGAAACTTTCCTTTAATGGAAACTTTCCCAAAATGGAAAGTTTCCCGAATTAACAGGTTTCCAACTTAAAAGGTTTCCTAAAATGGAAAGACTCCCAAATACGGTTAGTTTCCGTTTTTAACACATTTCCTTACGTAATTCCCGATTACGACACTTTAATTCTATTAAACGGAAACGATGAACTTTAAACAGGAGTCGAAGACTACCTCTCGGCATTTAGCCGGATTTACTGCTTCGCCGGATTGTCACCGGATTCCGGTCAACTCGCTGGAAATTTCACCGGAGTTTCCCTCGTTTCTTGATCACCAAGTTATCGACATGAAACGACGAAAACAATAACCAACTCATCAGATCATCAACACATCAACATCGGATCAATTCAGCTAATCAAAACACACTGTAATCTTAGGGGAAACGTCACTCACCATCTGTCTGCCCAAACTGCCTCCTCTCCACACCAGAACCGTTCCACCAGTCCCTGCATCCCTGCTCATCACTAAAACCGGACACAGTTTCAAACAACACAACAACAGAACCAAAACTAAACCAAGGATCTGTGCACTACCTCCTCCTCGGTTCCTTCTTCCCTTACCCTGCTCTCATTTTCACAACCCCATCACCATCTCCACTCCTTCCTCCTCTGCAGAGACAGAGACCACCATAAACGACGGCGACGGCGACGATACCAGAACTCCAGAAAACACAGAAGAAATGGAGGAAGAGTGATTAGGTCCACAATTGACATCAGAGTTCCAAGAAGGGTTCGAAATTGAAGGAGGTGTAAGAAGATTACCTTCCAGACCCATGGCTGGCCGGAGAGGAAGGAAAACCGACAAGGGGACCGGTTTAGGGCTAGGAGTTGACTTTCGAATTGGAGAGGAGAGTGAGTGGATGGGGAAAAGATGACCATGGATGGAGAGAGGAGACAGAGGCGAACTCAACGGTGGTGGTGCGACGGCGGCTGGACGGCGGGACTGCATCAGACCTTCTCGGTCTCTCTCTCTGCCTCTCTCTCTCTCTTCTCTCGACAATAATGAGAGAAAGAGAAGAGATTGGTTTGTATATAGTTAGATCCAATGGTCCAAAATGCTAGTTGAGATCAAAGGCCACGATTGAATGTGGGGTTTTAAAATCAGAAAATAATAATTTAGAAATTACCAAGGACTTTGGAAATTCGTAAGAAATAGACGGAATCTCCGAAAAATAATCCGAAAATACTGGGAGACTCGTGTCGACACGTACTATGACATCGAGTCATTAAATCAGGTATTCGGAGAACTTTGAAAAACTCGAAAAGAACGTGGTAATTAACTCGCGAAGTTACCGAATGCGACTTAATCCTCTGTAACTCGCCATTAACCACGGTTAAATCGTGCGGGGTCCCACACTCTACCCCCTTTAAAGAAATTTCGCCCTCGAAATTCACATACCAAACTTGTCACTGATCAAGGGTCAATCTCTCTGTAAATCTCTGTTTCTTCAGGAATTATGTTGACTAAACTTTGCCAGTCCACGTGTGACGACGTCACAACCAATACCCTGGTGACTTTAGTCCACCAATAACCTCGTTTACCGCAAGTCCAATTTTCTCCAAGTCCACTGAATTTTCCGCTGAAGCTCGAAACTCTGCTCGTAACCCGAACAACAATGCTGACACCAAGGCAAAAACACTGAAGCATTTCCACTTTCTCGTCACCTCGTGTAACGAGTGCTGAAGTCACGATCGGAGTGTAACAGTCGATTCGATCGTCAATCTTGCAGGTTCTATAGCCACGTAACAACCTCGAACTTGTCACTTTCTCGTCTTGATCGCAAAGACAAGATACTCGAAACGAGCTGTCACATCCGCTAACGCACAGCGTCACAAAGTCCTCGTGCCAAAACGACTTTAACAAAGCCTCACTGTAGGAGAGGATACACAAATACCAACTGACAAGTGATAATCCACAAGATCACGTCTTCCGTTGCAGCGTCGTCTTTAAACGATCGATGAACCACGAACGATGTCTCAACACCGAAGAACCACTAATGGATGAGCCAAATCAACCAGGTTGTCATACTTTCATCTCCTAGATGACTCGTAATGATGTCGTCGATAGACTTTTCCTCGAAGTCAAATCCGCGAATCTAGTATCCACGTCATAGAAAATCGAAACAGCCACCTGCAGATGCTTTCGCTAATCCACTCTTTTGATACCACCACGACGTCGAGTCGTCTCATGAGAGTGTTTCCGTCAGGCTCCATTAGAAAGAAAACAGTCAGCCTTGATGACACTTTCGAAAAAAAAATCAGAAGACGTCTTAGTCACCGCACCCTAATCAAAGGATCACTGCGTCTTCGCCTCTGAAGCTGTCAGGTCGCACCTCGTACGAAGCTTTCCGTAAGATGGAATCTCAGGTTCCACACCTGTCAGGAAGGATGTTACACGTCACCAACGTCGTAAAACGTTCACCAGGTCTCTTGCTTTCTAGACGTTTCCCTCATTACCGTGTCTCGTCATAGATCACAGCGCTTTCTACTCAAACCGAACAACGCTTTATCTATGGACCGGTCATAAGCACCAGATACCTCGAAAACATACCTTCTTACCCGTGATCGCTTGTTGAAGAAGTGATTAACTCAAGGGTAGTTTCCACCTCGAAGTCCAACACTTGGTTGAACTGAGACTCTTTGATAATGTCCTCTGGCCACAAACTTTCTCATCTCTTTACACTTTTTCTTTTCAGTGGCCCGCTACCAACTTGCACTGAAGTGATGTTCTCTTTTGTCACTGACTTCCACAAACTCGAAGCTGACCGAGATTTCGATATCCTGAACATCGGTCAATCTTAACTGCATGTCTATTGCAGGGGAAAATTATTACCTACTTCCTTGTCAAGCCAACACGTTACCACCAAAGTTTATGGTACTAACTGAATATCCTTAGGTACACTTTCTTTCCTGTCTCAGACCGTTTGTTCAAATCACGAATTTACCACTTGGTCATCAAACAACGCTTTACACTTTTCCTCACTTCAGGCTTTCCATGCATAGAGTTCAAGCAGAGAACAACATGTCCAATTACACCCATGGACAATCTGATAACGTTGCAACTCAAATGCAAATAACCAAACTGATGCACAAACTCGAGTTCGTCGTTCCAATCTTTGACAAATCGGTTGTACAACATTTTCCTGACACCTCATCCAACATACCAAGTCGAGGGTAAGGCCTCACACATTCTTACTATCATGTTCACATCACATACTCTTAATTCCGGACCTCAAAAGGTCAACACAGTTTCCAAAGCTTCACCACGCGTCGGAGTATCCACAAGCGTCGACGCCAAGCTTTAACGATGCACTGGGAATGATACGATACTCATCGCTGAATCAACGTCCTCGATTGTCTCTTTCACATTGCGGAGGATAATACCAATCACCTCGACGCCACATTACAACTTTCCACACTAGGGGAGAGACACCACTGATCCGCCGTAACTCATGCTAATACTCAACCAAGCACGTACGACAAATGCAAACTCTGTCTCAAAGACTATAAACAAACAACGGAGTCTCCTAACTCCAATAAGATCTGGGATACCACCTTGGATTCCACCAACAATAACATCTCTTTTTAATCACGAACTTTCTTTACAGGATCTGCCACTACGGGAATCTGAAATCTCTTTTAAACTCCAGGATCTACCACTACGGGATCCACAATCTGAATCTCAAACCCAAGGACCTCGTCTCCAACTCACTATCTCAGCAAGGAGAGTCCATAAACACAATCCAGGTGCCATGCTCATGTACAAGAAATCTCGTGGCCTGCGGCTCAAACAACATGCTCTGGCCCTACATGCAATCTCGTAGCACAAACAATATCCATCATCCATAGCACATGCACAAGGTTTTCCTCCATATCATCAACAATCCAAACAGGACGTTTTCACATCCATAATCCTCAAGTATGCCAAGTTTTCAGAGCTCAAAATCTATAGTTTTAATTTACTGCCACTCTTATCATATGTCGCAGCCCGTGTTCTGTGAGAGAGCTAAGTGGGAAAATACTCGAAGGAACAATGACCTCAGTATCAAATAGGTTTGGACATAACAGAAGCACAAGAAATTCTTCTATGGTCATTCAGGGTACTCAAGACAAAACAATGGTCAAGATACTCAGGCAGGACATAACACATGAATAGGATCAAGAGGACAACAAGGCTTTTTAGCTCAAGAAGTAAAAGTCACTGCCATAACACAAACAGAGTCACAAGGGATTTCAAATGCTACAAGGTAACGAGTCGGAGTAAGGGAATGAAACCAAGGATAGGAACACGGCTCGTGATGAATAACTTTAAAGTTGTCGCTAAAATTTAAAATCGTCAATGAAAATTCCCAAGAGAGAATTTCCAAAACCCCTTTTTATGCCAACTCACGAAACTCTACTAGCTCCGAAGTTTCTTAAATACCACTTTCGAAAAAGTTTTGACACGCTAGTACAAACTTCAAGGCATCAGAGGTGTTAAAACATTTTAAAAACAAAAGTCCGGGGAACGATTGCTTTGATACCACTGCTGTAGCACCCCTGGGGGGTAAACTACAGTAGCCACGAAGTTAAGCCAATAAGAAGCCAACACGTCCGAAGGACGTGCCAACAACTTATTAACCTAAAGTCGTAGGCTTTTTAGTGAGTAAAATAAATATTAAACTTTAAATACTTTGAGTGGCACCACATGAAATCCTTAAAACATTCATCAGAGTTTATCTAATTTCGCGGAAGGTGGTCAAAATAAAGGGGACAATTTAAAAACTTTAGCGACAACAATAAAAATATACAACCGGGTTAACACATCGGGATGACACCTTTACTGTTTATGAAGAAGGCTCTGGTAAATGACTCAAAGAGGTAAAACCGGAATAAGGGGTACACTTGGACCGAACATCGAGTAAGGAATGAAGCTCCACACCAAGCTCTCTCTATCTTTCCCGTCACAGTACCTGCAAACAATCTGTTGTAGGGGTGAGCGTCGTCCTCGCGTGCTCACGTAGGCCCACCAATGATAGGTTTGAAAACAAAAAACCGTATATATACATATAGATTTGAGCTCGTAAGAAAACCATTTATAAAATCCTTGGCACACAAAAACCATCATTTTATATCCTTTAGGAAAACATGCAGTATGCTAAAATCATAGGGGCCCAGAGCGCTCAATGTACAAGTACAACCTGCAGGACTTTCGAATCTCAATGACCGAATCCCGGGTTTGTCTTCACAGCAAACCGGGGCCAACTACCTATGCGCTTGAAAACACATAGTAGCGAGAGTGTCCATTTCCAGCTAAATGCCCAAACAGCGCATCTCACTTACGTCTCGCTTAACTCTGTACGAGACGAGCGTAAGCGGGATATTTAAAATAAACAGGGCATCGCCCCCCCGGAGGTTCACGGTCTCGACACCGTGGGAGTGCTAGATACTAGGTCCCGTCACTCTCAGGTCACACACCGGAAATCAGGACAACGGTGTTCCACAAATCTCACATTGACGTAAAAAAAATCATTTACGTCTAGCCTCGGGTTTTCTTGGCCCAATCATAAATCATTTAATATACAGAAAACTTTCCCGAGGCATCGACCATGAGCATACACAAAATCATGCACTTTCTCATACATATATAAAACCACTACCAAGGGGGTTTAGATTCCCTACCTGGAATTGCTGTTCCATACGTAGCTCCAAGATTCCAGGAACTGTCTTGGTGAACCGGGGTCACCTCGTAAGCTACCTCGTCCAATAATCACTGCAGAATAGAGTAGCTTAGCAACCAAGAAACAATAACAGTTCAGTTGACCACTACATTCCTAGTTTGACCAGGAATGACCGCATTGACTAAGTTGACCAACCAATTTCCTTTTATGGCACTTTAACCTTTTGACTTTCTTTTCCTGTTATCGACTCTTTACTCGATTTACCGAAAGTCTGACTTGGTTTCTAAACTTTCCTTTAACCACTTTAACTTGACGTTAGGGCGTCGCATAATAATTCGTTGAATTACTATGGACACCCAACGTGTCACACTAATCAATTCATTTACCAAGAGTCGATTTACCAATTTACGTGAAACACCAACTTTACTTAACATGGTCAACTTAACATTTTTCCAGAAATTCCGGTTATCACTTTCCGATAACAGTTTAACACTTTACCAATTTAACCAAACTGTGTCAAACCTCACTGAACTTCAATTCTTTACTAAACCGTTTTTCAGAAAATGGGACTTTCCCAAAATAGAAACTTTCCTTTAATGGAAACTTTCCCAAAATGGAAAGTTTCCCGAATTAACAGGTTTCCAACTTAAAAGGTTTCCTAAAATGGAAAGACTCCCAAATACGGTTAGTTTCCGTTTTTAACACATTTCCTTACGTAATTCCCGATTACGACACTTTAATTCTATTAAACGGAAACGATGAACTTTAAACAGGAGTCGAAGACTACCTCTCGGCATTTAGCCGGATTTACTGCTTCGCCGGATTGTCACCGGATTCCGGTCAACTCGCTGGAAATTTCACCGGAGTTTCCCTCGTTTCTTGATCACCAAGTTATCGACATGAAACGACGAAAACAATAACCAACTCATCAGATCATCAACACATCAACATCGGATCAATTCAGCTAATCAAAACACACTGTAATCTTAGGGGAAACGTCACTCACCATCTGTCTGCCCAAACTGCCTCCTCTCCACACCAGAACCGTTCCACCAGTCCCTGCATCCCTGCTCATCACTAAAACCGGACACAGTTTCAAACAACACAACAACAGAACCAAAACTAAACCAAGGATCTGTGCACTACCTCCTCCTCGGTTCCTTCTTCCCTTACCCTGCTCTCATTTTCACAACCCCATCACCATCTCCACTCCTTCCTCCTCTGCAGAGACAGAGACCACCATAAACGACGGCGACGGCGACGATACCAGAACTCCAGAAAACACAGAAGAAATGGAGGAAGAGTGATTAGGTCCACAATTGACATCAGAGTTCCAAGAAGGGTTCGAAATTGAAGGAGGTGTAAGAAGATTACCTTCCAGACCCATGGCTGGCCGGAGAGGAAGGAAAACCGACAAGGGGACCGGTTTAGGGCTAGGAGTTGACTTTCGAATTGGAGAGGAGAGTGAGTGGATGGGGAAAAGATGACCATGGATGGAGAGAGGAGACAGAGGCGAACTCAACGGTGGTGGTGCGACGGCGGCTGGACGGCGGGACTGCATCAGACCTTCTCGGTCTCTCTCTCTGCCTCTCTCTCTCTTCTCTCGACAATAATGAGAGAAAGAGAAGAGATTGGTTTGTATATAGTTAGATCCAATGGTCCAAAATGCTAGTTGAGATCAAAGGCCATGATTGAATGTGGGGTTTTAAAATCAGAAAATAATAATTTAGAAATTACCAAGGACTTTGGAAATTCGTAAGAAATAGACGGAATCTCCGAAAAATAATCCGAAAATACTGGGAGACTCGTGTCGACACGTACTATGACATCGAGTCATTAAATCAGGTATTCGGAGAACTTTGAAAAACTCGAAAAGAACGTGGTAATTAACTCGCGAAGTTACCGAATGCGACTTAATCCTCTGTAACTCGCCATTAACCACGGTTAAATCGTGCGGGGTCCCACAGGCTCCTTATATAGGAGCAAAGAAACCCTAGGGCAACTAACAATGAAACCTAAAAGTCCATGGATTAAAATAAAATAAAGTCCAAAAAAAATTAATTAAAATAAAACAAAACAAATAATAAAAATAAAACTCGAAAAATAATTAAAACAGTCTTCTGGAAGCCTAACGAATTTAGATATTCGTAAATAATTTGCCACAATCAAACGGTTCCCCAATCTTTATTTTCCGTCAGAAAGCGACTCCCCTTCGTTCTACATCATTCTCCCCAATTGATGCAGCGGAAAGTAAAAGGATATGAGATTGGAATCCACCAATCTGTTTTTGATCTCGAATCCATGAGAGGTTCTAGAATCCACCAGGAATTGAGATAAACTCAAAGATTTTTTTTTATAAATCAAGGTTATCAAATACAACTAATAGATGCTCCTTATATAGGAGCAAAGAAACCCTAGGGCAACTAACAATGAAACCTAAAAGCCCATGAATTAAAATAAAATAAAGTCTAAAATAAATAAATTAAAATAAAATAAAATAAAACAAAACAAAATAATAAAAAATAAAACTCAAAAATAATTAAAAACAGTCTTCTAGAAGCCCAGCGAACTTAGATATCCGTAAATAATTTGTCACGATCAAACGGTTCTCCAATCTTTATTTTTCGTCGGAAAGCGACCCTCATTCGTTCTACATCAGAAACCTTTGAAGAGTTGATGAATTTTATTTTCATTTACACTTGAAAATTTTGAAACATTGAAGGTATTTGTTATGTATTTAGATCTATTAAATCAATTTGACTATTTATGTAAATCTCTCTCTCCAAAAAAAATGTGGTACTTTTTGCTTTTTGATAAATCAATTATCATAAATCTCAAATAACTCAAAGGAAACCTTCAATTCTGCCTAATGATATAGATGTTTGACTTGTTTAATTATATTTTCATGTGTTTGATTACTGGTTCGAGAGTGGTTCCATGCCTTGCTTAAATCCACTATCATTTTGAGAATGTTGTACTTTTTTAGCATGGGACTGGATCAGATTCGTGGATGTAAGTATATTGTATTTGGAGTTCCCAGTTTTTCAAATTTGGTTGTTCCTTTCATGTTGGCTATAACTAATCGTAGTCATACAGCTCAGTGTTTGGTTAGTCTTATGATGTTATTGACATACAACTCACCAATTGTAGTCATACAGCTTAGTAGATCATAAGCCTGATAGGAGTGTAGCTCAGTTTGGTCATCTTCACATAAGCAATGTACTTGATTAATGTGCAGTTTGTAGCTTAGTGGAAAGAAAATCGCGTTTAGATCCTATAAATCTGGTAAGGAATTCTTCTTTCACAGTGAATTTTATTTTCACTTTTGGTTCAGCAATCCTTTCTTTAAACCAAAATTAATTCAAATATCTGTTTTGTGGATTATCTTGAGGTAAAGAGATGAACTGAAGAATGAGCACAAGTTTGACTGATGGAGTATGAGTGAGTATTGGAGCCACTCGAATGTTTCCTTAACTTTGATAAGTATTTCGCTTCCTTTTTACTTTAACTGTTTGGTTTGTTGTTATTGCTGAAATTGATATTTCTTGTAGAGAAAGAAAGATAGACAGAGAGAAGAGAAAGGAAGAGAAGATTTAGACTAATTGATTTCACAAAGAGATTATTACAACCTCATTTTCACAGCCTTATATACTAGGCCGGATACCCCTAACTAATCCAGAATCAGCTTAACAAACTCTAACAGCTAACAAGAATTAGGTACAACAGTCTTAACCTTAACAATCTTCTGACAATACAGTAGCTGAGCTGGAGCTGGTCCTAACAGACTGAGCTGAGCTGGAGCTGGTCACGCTGATATTGCTGCTATAATCCTTACATCCCCCCTCAAGCTTATGTTGGGAACCAAGCATAAGATTGCTGCAAAGATATCTAAACTGTGGAGAGTCTAACCCCTTGGTCAAGATATCAGCCAGTTGTTGAACAGAAGAAACAAATTGCAGACTGAGTTCCCCTCTAGCTACCTTTTCTCTAGTGAAATGTATATCAACCTCAACATGTTTCACTTTAGAATTATGAATTGGATTTGAAGCCAGAGATAATGCAGAGACATTATCACAATGCAAAGTTGGGGCAGAAGGTAGTTTCACCTGTAGATCATCAAGCAAATGTCGCAGCCACAATATTTCAGAGGTGGTGTCAGCCATAGCACGATACTCTGCCTCTGTTGATGAGCGAGAAACAGAAGTTTGCTTCCTTGAAGTCCACGAAACAGGACAGTTTCCCAGAAAAATGACAAAACCAGTAGTGCTTCTCCTATCATTGGGATCACCAGCCCAGTCAGAATCAGTATAGGCTCTCAGTTCCATAGGTGCAGCTCGAAATGTAATACCATAGTCCATAGTCCCTTTTATGTATCTCAGGATGCGTTTGACAGCTAGAAAATGAACCTCAGTTGGATTCTGCATAAACTGACAAACTGAATTCACACTATATGCAATGTCAGGACGTGTGAATGTTAAGTACTGTAAACATCCCACAATACTTCTATAGGTCTTAACATCTGTAAATGGAGCACCATCATTCCTTAACAATTTAGAATAAGGAAGGCAAGGAGTGATGCTAGGATTGCAATCAGTCATACCAGCTTTGTCAATGATGTCCTTAGCATATTTAGCCTGAGAAAGGAATAGTTCATCTGGAAGATAAGTGATTTGAAGGCCTAAGAAGTAATGCAGCAATCCCAAATCTTTCATTTCAAACTCATGTTGAAGGGAATCCTTAATAGACTGTATAGCAGAAGTGTTATTTCCTGTTATAATGATGTCATCTACATACAGCAGTAGATAGACTTGAGTTGAGCCAGAGCACCTGATGAATAGAGAAGGATCTGCAAGGGAACATCTGAATCCAAGTTTTGGCAGAAAGGATGTGAATCTCTCATTCCAGGCTCTAGGAGCTTGTTTAAGGCCATATAGAGATTTCTGCAATTTGCAGACATAATGAGGAAAATTTGGATTTTCAAAGCCAGGTGGTTGGGACATATAGACTTCTTCCTTTAAAATGCCATGAAGGAATGCATTTTTCACATCAAGCTGATGAAGTTTCCAACCAAATTGAGCTGCTAAAGCTAGCACAAGACGCACTGTTGTATGTCTAACAACAGGACTGAAGGTTTCTACATAATCAATACCTTCTTCTTGACTGAATCCTCTAGCTACCAGTCTAGCTTTCTGTCTTGATATTGAACCATCCGAATTCTTCTTTACTTTGAAAATCCATTTGCAGCTAACAATATTCTTTTCTGGTTGAGGAGGAACTAAGGTCCAAGTTCCCTGTTTTGCCAAAGCATCAAACTCTTCTTGCATAGCATTTTTCCAAACAGGAATAAGCATAGCCTTTTTATAGCTAGAAGGTTCAACTGAATCCAGATTACTGCTTGTAGATGCAATAAAAGCCTTTTTCTTCACAATTCCATTCTTGCTCCTGGTTGTCATATGATGCTCATTAACAGTAGCTTCTGACTGAGGTAAGCTAGAGATAATGTTAACTGTAGCTGCAGAAGGACCTTCTATATGAATCTGAATATCCTCAATAGGAATGTAGACCTCACCAGGTTGAACAATAAATTCACTTGAGGAACTAGAAGGAACTGAGTTGGCAACTGAAGTGTCTGGAGGAGCTGAGCTGCTATCTGAACTGCTTGTATTTGTCTGGACTGCTGTCTGAACTGCTTGTGGAGGGACAGGTGAGGCCAGGTGCTGTTGAGAATGAATAGGACCAGAAGGATGTCTAATTAACACTTGAACAGGAGAACTAGCAGAAGACACTGACTGGGAGGATTCAGAAGTAGAAGAAGAGAGAAACTGATGTGGAAAAGAAGACTCATCAAATACAACATGTCTGGATATAATAAATTTGTTATTTGAAGGATTGAAACACACAAAGCCCTTGTACCCTTGTGCATAGCCTAAAAAGATGCACTTGACAGTTTTGACCTGTAATTTGTTGGAATTGTAAGGTTTTAGCAGAGGAAAACAGGCACATCCAAAAATTCTAAGAGAATCCAGACATGGGGATTTAGAAAACAACAGCTCAAAGGGAGAAGACATATCAAGTGTGGGAGTAGGCATCCTGTTAATAAGAAAAACTGCAATGGCACAAGCATGATACCAGAACTTTGGTGGAAGAAAAGCTTGATGCAACAATGTAAGTGCAGTTTCTACAATGTGTCTATTTTTCCTTTCTGCAAGACCATTTTGCTGGGGTGTATATGGACAGGATTTTTGATGAATGATGCCATTTTTAGTAAGAAAAGATAGGAAAGCAGTGCTGTGATATTCACCCCCACCATCTGTTTGTAAGATTTTGATTGTAGCAGAAAACTGAGTTGCCAGAAAAGAACAGAAAGCAGTGAACTTGGAATAAACTTCTGCTTTATTATGTAATGGAAAAATCCAACAAAATCTAGTGTAATCATCTATGAAGGTAAGATAATATTTGAAACCTTCCACTGATACATGTGGAGAAGGCCCCCATACATCAGAATGTATTGTATGAAAGGGAACAGATGATCTAGAACTAGACTGAGGAAAAGGCAGTTTTGTAAACTTGCCTGCAAGACATGATTCACATATAGCAGATACATCACTAGAATGAAAAGGGATCTTTGATTTTTCTAATAATGCAGAAGTAACAACATTAGAAGGATGGCCTAATCTTTTGTGCCACAGACTCTGGGATATTTTTGCACCAAGGAAAGCTTTCTGGGAAGAAATTGATGAGCTGAACAGGTTTCTGGAAATTGACACAGGAATTGGATAGAGTCCATTCTCACTGAGACCCTGGAACAGCACCTTGCCTGTCACCTTGTCCTGTATAGAAAAAGTAAACTCATCAAATATCATTCTACAGTTATTATCCTTGCACAACTGGTATACAGACAATAAATGTGCAGCTAACTTAGGAACATGCAGAATCCTTTTAAGTAGTAACCATGCATTTTTGTTAAGAGAAATAGATCCATTGCCAACATTCTTAATACCAAGTCCTGCACCATTACCAACTTGTACTTGATCATTAGCTGTATAAGAGGTCACATTGTTTAGAACTCCAATGTCAGAGGTCATATGAGATGAAGCACCAGTATCAGTGATCCAGACTTCAGTATTAGAACCTGAATTTTGCTGAAGACAAGCTGTCATAGCAGACTGAGGCTGACCCTGTAGAGCAGCAAACTGGAGCCTTTGATTGCATTCAGCTGCAGTGTGATTAGAATTACCACACAATTGACATGCCACAGCATCAGAGTTGGAGGAAGAACCATTGACATTGCTGAGATACCAGCATGTCTGAGCAGAGTGACCAGGCTTGTTGCAAATCTGACAGACAATTCGAGGCCTGTAACCACCATTAGAATTCTGACCCCCATAATTCCTATTTGTATTGTAGCCATTCTGCTGATTTCTGTTGCCATTATACCCAGCATTGTTGTTTCTACCACCATTGTAACCATTTCCATTACCTCCATTATTCCTGTATCCTCCATTGTTTCTGTATCCTCCATTACCTCTACCACCAGCATTAAAGGCCACAAAAGCTGATACCATCTCCTTGGCTATAGCACTAAGATCAGGACTATCATTCTTGGACTGTGGAGTTGGTAGAATACCCTTGGTGTTGTCTGTACTATCAGTAACATCATTCTTGGCTACCATAGCAGTAATGGACTTTGATTCACAATCCAATTCAGATTCAGCAGCAAGAAGCAAGGATCGCAATTCAGACATAGAAATAGGAGCATGCTTAGCTTTGATCATCATTCTAACAGTACTAAACTCATATGGTAGTCCCTTTAGGATCAAGATCATAATATCTTCATCAGCAATTTTAACACCTATAGCAGACAATTGATCTCTAGCATTCTTCACCCTTAGCAAATACTTGTCAATACTATCAGACCCTTTCTCAATAGACTGTAAATTTGACTTCAATTGAACAACATTGGCTCTAGAAACAGTAGCATATCGGTCTTTAAGAGTCTGCCATACCTCAATTGCAGAATTACACCCTACCACATGAGAGAGAGCCTCAGAGGAAAGCGTAGCTGTGATTAAAGAAACCAAATTCCAATCTTGCTCAATCCAGGCATCATAATCTGCAGAAGGAGTTTTTGTGAGAGTGCCATTATCAGCAATGGTGTACTGAGATGGTGCAGATTGTGAGCCATCGACGAACTTGAGCAATCCATGACCACGAAGCAGAGAGTACATCTGAAAATGCCATGTCGGGTAGTTGTTGTCATCAAGTTTGACGGACACAGCGCTTGAAAGATTGGCGAGCAGAGTTGATGTTGTGGCCACCATTGTTGCAGAGCTTGAAAGCTTGAATCTTGAAGTAGATTTAAAAAAAAAAAAAAATTCTGGAATTTGAAGGAATTGGAGGACGAGAAAGAGAAGAGCTTCAGAGAGCTTTGAATTGAGGAAAAGGAGAGCTTCAGAGAGCTTTAATCTGTGTATCCATGGCTCTTGATACCATGCTGAAATTGATATTTCTTGTAGAGAAAGAAAGATAGACAGAGAGAAGAGAAAGGAAGAGAAGATTTAGACTAATTGATTTCACAAAGAGATTATTACAACCTCATTTTCACAGCCTTATATACTAGGCCGGATACCCCTAACTAATCCAGAATCAGCTTAACAAACTCTAACAGCTAACAAGAATTAGGTACAACAGTCTTAACCTTAACAATCTTCTGACAATACAGTAGCTGAGCTGGAGCTGGTCCTAACAGACTGAGCTGAGCTGGAGCTGGTCACGCTGATATTGCTGCTATAATCCTTACAGTTATGCATGCGTTTTGGAATTGGATTTGAGAGTTTGATTCTCTAAACTACTCTGGTTTTTGGTTGGTGCTGCTCTGCACGAAAGAGAAGATCATAATCAATTAAGCTTAAAGAGTACGTCTTTGGGGATTGCATCTGATGATTGTGTGATAAAAGATACTGTTTTTTCGACTTGGCTGCCTTTCGTGATAAAAGGTGTTGTTCAATTATGCCTTTTCTGTGGGACGTGGTTCTTTTTCCTTTACTACCCTTGGTAATAAATTTCAGTAGAATCACACAGATTGTGGAGCAGGGCAGACTAAAACACACACTGAGAGAGAGTAAAAGATTGGTATCAGAACAGTTGATTCCAGATTCAATTGTCTATCAAACTAGCTTATCGATTTGGGTACTTTGCTTCAATTTCTTCTCTCTGGTTGTTCTTAAACTCTACTGCCTCTGGTAATTTGCTATGATTTTTATTTTTTCTGGTGGAATCGCATATATTTGACTGCATGGATCATTTGGTGATTAAAGTTAGCTCCAGGCTTTCTTTTTATCTCCATTATGAAGGAACCAGATACATATGGTGACAGACTTACAGGTATGGTCTGGTTGATCTCATTCAAATTTCGTTGGGTAGTCTTTGTATTGTCTTCTGTTAATCAATTTTTATGCAATTTTTCTCACTACTCTGCTTCAATCTCATAAGTTTTGTTTCTATTTTTCGTTTCCATCTGGCGGAGGAGGCACAATTTGAGACTCTACGATAGCACTAACTGCACCTAGGAAGCACGTCGCACTAACTGCACCTAGGAAGCACGCAGTGCAGTTAGAGTAAAGGTTTATTATTTTTATTATTATTTTTCATCAGGTCTATACATGACCATTTTAATAAATTACCTTTCAATTGCATCAACTTCAATGCTATACTTTCCTGTAGTTTTGCATTATTTTTGCTTGATTGTGTTTTCTAATTTGCAGTTTATATTTCCCAAATGACTTTGTTGCTCAGCTTCCATTAAATGGAAATCCACCAACTCTATATTTAGTGTTATGAGATAATGATATTTAAATTCCTTTTTTTATTAATCTCTCTGTACATTGCAGTTTAGTACTCATGTCTGATTCTCAGTGATCCCGTAAATACTCCAAGTTCATCAATTGTATATTTAGTGTTACGAGATAATGATGTTCATGAAGATGATATGGTGTGATACATTGTTTTATAATTGACTTCGTAGTATCTTTAACAGTGGTATACTGTGTTTATATGTGTAGGTTGAAGACCCTTTTTTCTCTTTTCACATTATAACTGTATAGATTGATGTCATGCAAATGGAGTATATTTGTAAAGCATTCTTTTTGTTGATCTCTCTTCATTGGCAACAAATTTGTGCGTTTGACATCCTATTTATGCAGTCTCCAGGCATCACTTATTAGTCAGTTACTAACACATGGTATGTTTCTTTATTTGCAGGTCTAGATGCTAATCTGATTCCGGAGATGTTGAGAAAGATGGAGAGGGGCTAAGCAAGTAAGCTGCAATGTGTTTCCGTTGTTCATGTCTGGTCAATTGGCATAGCAGTCTGGGTTATTCTTTGTTTGATTTCAATTGTGGTTATGGGTTATCACTTTTTTTTTCACGGTGAATTTGAAATTATGCTCTGTGCTTCCAATTTTTGGTAACTATTTTTTCGTCGAAATGATTCTATGCAATGAACCATCTTTGAATTGTTACTACATATTTTGTTTTATCTTGAACAGTCTATGGAAAGTTGAATAGGGGACATAGTTTACATGAGTTCGTACTAAGTATTTGTTTTTGCAATGAATACTATGGTTATTTTCTTACTTTTTTTTTTTTTTACAGCTAGCAGAGAATTAAGTTTAGTTGGCAACAAAATGGCATGAAACATTTTCCGTTTTATTCAAGACTAGAATGTTCACTCTGATGTGTGTGCAGGATGTTGTACAATTATACCTAATTAACTCTTATTTTGCGCGCGGAAGCATTATGGTTTAAGAAGGAAGGAGTTTATGGTGTTGCAACTATTATTTTTCAATTCATGTATTATTGTTTCCATGTTAGAGTGTTGCTTGTTGATAGTTGTTCTTTGAGTTGATCCAGTGGTACTTTTACCTTTGGTTAATTTCAGGTCAAGGCCGTATTTCTGCTATGGTACATTGCCTGTAGGTTCCTTGTCTAGAATATAAAGAGATTTGAGAATACGAAGAGACTTGAGATTGAAGGGTTTTTCCCTTCTGTCCCTTTTATCCCTTTGAAGTGTTTCATATAGTCTCGCCTATGTCCACTTCTAGTATATCTCTGTTGACTCAAGTTATGTTGTGGTTTTAGTTTAAAAGAAGGTTAGATCAATCTATGGTGGTAGAAAGAAGTGAACATGTAAAAGTTAAGACTGGTTTTAATTGAATTATCTTTTTTGATGCTATTTTTGCATGAATGAGATTAATTTTCTTGTACATGACAACTATTAACCGGTTTCCTTTTGTATTATTGTTGTTTCAACCTCAGTCAATAACTATGAAGGCATTTTTTTCTTCACAGACAAGCATTGTATTTTCTATGGCTATTCAGTTTTTGAACACAAAATCTCATTTTCAATGTACTTAAGAAGTAAAAGTCTGAAAAACTATCCTTCACCAATTGATGTTATCGATCAGTATGTAGCTGTATGTGTTTATCGTTACTAACTGTTCGTATAATAGTTTCAGTTCCTTTTCTTTTCATGGTTTCTTTGTCAAATGGTGGGAAGATGATATATTTCACAAAAAATCATGTCTAATCAGATTTCTGTTGTGCATGATGCAGTACAATTATACCTAACTCTTCTGTTGTGAGTGCGGAAGCATTAAGTTTCAAGAAGGAAGGATATTATGGTGTTGCAAGTGTTATTTTTCAGTTCTTGTATAATTGTTTCAATGTTGGAGTGTTGTTTGCTTATCTTTGTTCTTTGAATTGATCCAATGGTACTTTTATCTTTGGTTAATTTCAGGTCAAGTAGTTCTGCAATGGTACAATGCCTATAGGTTCCTTGATTAGAATGCAAAGAGACTTGAGATTGAAGGGTTTGCCCCTTTATCCCTTTGAATTGTTTCATGTAGTCCCCTATGTCCACTTTTAGCTGATACTAACTTGTACAATCTAATGATAAATTTATAGGTCCACCGCACATCTGCAAATTTATGTCTTTTACTACTACAAGGCCTTTGCAGTTAGGTGCCTATCTTGAAAGTTAAAGATGCACCATTGATTTCGTATTTTATATGTAATTATCTTGAAATTTAAAGATGCACCATTGATTTCGTATTTTATATGTAATTATCTATGTAGAGTGGGGCTCTGGTGAGGATCTTTAAAGTTTGGGCTTTTAATTCAACCGTTGGACTTTTTTCCAGGTAAATTTTCTGTCTCTTTTATGCTTGGGTTCTGATCTTTTATCTTTGTCTATACAACTTGTTTAATTTTGAACCAAGAAATGGGTCTTATGTGTGGGTTCTCATCTGTGAACTTGAACTTATAATGATTAGTTGAGCAAAAATCGTTTGATTACAATATTTGGATAAGTTTCTGCTACGACTGATATCCCCTCTGTTTTCCTCTCTTCCCTTGCATTTGTTTATCATCTAGCATGCATGGATCAAGAGCCCTATCCTTACAGACCAAGCTATATTTAATGCACCCCCTTTGTTTTACAGGAGAAGAGGGCGGCTTTGAGTTTGAGTTTGTTCTGGGTTACTTTTCTTTGTTTACTTGCATAGTTTAGGGCTAGTTCGGTTTTATTGTTTATTGATTGTAGTCATTAGCTTAATATTGGGATTTAATACAAGAAAATGTTAAATTCTCAAACTGATTTAATAAGATGTAAACAATATTTGGATAGGTAGTTACAAAAGAAAAAAAATCCACATGGGTTTACCGATTTTACATGTAATTGTGGCAACCATATAGTAGTAATGACAGTGATTATAGTTATCCAGACATGAAATCTTTTGGAAGCAGCTTTTTGGTTCTTTATTATCTTTTCATGTGTTTGAACCTTGGTTCGAGAGTGGTTCCATGCCTTGTGTTTAAATCCACTATCCTTTTGAGAATGTTGAATTTTGTTAGAGAAACTTTCTTGGAAATTTTGTGGCTGAAGGACTGGATCAGATTTGTGGATGGTAAGTTTATTGTATTTGGAGTTTCCTTTCATGTTGGCTATCACTAATTGTAGTCATACGCATAAGCTGGGTTAGTCAAATGTCAGTGCTCTAGAACTTCCAATTTTTTCTATAATCATTTTAGAAGATTATATATCAATTATGTATGTACATGTGTGGCAATGATACCTCTTTCCACATGGATTCTAGCGTTAGATGAAGACTTCAAAAATTAAGTCAAGAATGCAGGAGGAGAAACTTAGTTGATCTCCATGAGACGAACAGTTTGGATTCCTGATAGCATTTACAAAATGAAATGAAATCAAAATGTTTGAAACTTGGCTAAACAGTTGAGCCTCGTGTGGCTCGCTGTGTTATATTTTCCCTTCGGTCAGTTAAGTTACACTACCAGGATCAACACTTTAGCCGACGAAAAACTTTAGCCAACGAAAAATTTTCGTCGGCCTGTTAGCCAAATTCGTCGGCTAAGATGTCGTCGGCTATGACTTTAGTCGACGAAATAAAAGTGGTCGTCGGCTATAGTTTTACACTGAGCCGAAGATTTATTTTTCTATTTTTCGTCGGCTAAAGTAAAACTAAAGCCGACGAAATATAAATATTTCGTCGGCCAAAGTATTTAATAAAAAATAAATAAAAATAACTATAGCTGACGAAATTTACTATAATTCATCGGCTAAATATTGAAAAAAATATAGCCGACGAATTATAATAAATTTTGTCGGATAAATACTACTATACCCGACGAATAAGTCATATTTCGTCGGTTAAACCTTGAAAAAAAAAATAATAAAAAATACTATAGCCGACGAATTATGGTAAATTTCGTCGGCTATAGTACTTTTTATACTAAAAAACCACAAAATTTCTAAATTACCATCTAGCAAGCTGCAAAGTATATAAACAATTTCATATAACCAACAACACCATCAAAAGTGGTCTAAACGTTTTCATTAAATTATTTATAAATTGTTCATAAACCCATAAAACTATATAAAATCTATATCATCTAAATCTATACCTGCGTCAGGAGGAGGTTGCGGCAGCTGAGGTAGGGGAATAGGCGTAGGCATAGGTGGAGCCGGAAGTCCCTGAAGTTGGGCAGCTGAAAAATCCAACAAGTACTGAAACATATGCTGCTGTTGTGCATGGTTGGTGGCATATACTGCGGCATTATACTCTTGTAAAGCGGCAGTATAGGCTGTTTGGACGGCTTGTTGTTCCCGTAACATCTGAACTTTCGCCTCTAGCTGAGTCGTTCTGTTGCTGGTCGAGGCTGCATTTTTTTTTGAAATCCGGGAGTAGTCTTCAGTACTCCCTCGCCCTTCTTTCCTAGACCCCGGCAGTAGAAGTTATTTCCTCGCAGTGGGAATGCTGTGCCCATGATCCTCGCCCCCAACCCTGAGATCTGAAGTGTCGATCCGAGACATGGCTTCAGACATGTCTTCCTCCTGCGTGTCTGGCCATGTCTCCCTCACTATAGTAGTAATCACCTCGTCACTAGTCTGCCTCACCTTCGCCTAATTGGATAGAAAAAATAATTAATTAATATTATGAAATATATATATATATATATATATATATAATTTAAAAAATTTGAAAACGTAAAACAACTTACAATATCATCCTGGGCGTCAGAATATGCCAAAAATTTGAACACATTTTCTGTTCATATATCACCAAAATTAAATAAAATCGTGAATTCAACCGCTTGTAGCATAAAGCACACATCAATTTGTATTACAAATTTAAACTAAGAAGGCTCGTAATCGAAATCATCCGATGAGTCTTCTTCGGTGTCAGAATTAATTTTTGGCAATCTATGCATTTCCTCATCACAATAGTCTTCGTCTGTTTCTTGATTTGGATCAGCATCAATAAGCCTTGCGTCTAAATCACGAATTCGAACTGAACGACCCGCTTTAAAATTATTAAGGCGAATTGTAGAGGAGCCAGGAATACCTATTGCGCTGGGCTCTTGATACGCAACATCTTCTTCCTCGTCTTCGGCCTCTCCAAGAGTAGCCGCTCGGTAAATGTTTCGAGTGTGCACAAGGTTGACTACTTTCCACGCGTCATCCTTAACAAGATCATCAAGATAAAACACTTGTTTGACCGATGTGACAAAAACAAACTGGTCATCTTCGTAACAGCTTGTAGTAGTGTTCACCGATAAAATCTCGTACTGATCGATCTTCATGCTCTGCGGGCTGCTAGTATCAAACCATGTACACTTGAAGAGATGCACTGTCATGCATTGCCCATAAACGAGTTCCACCACTGAATCGAGAACACCATAATAGTCAACTCCATTCTGCCCACCATGTCTCATCACCCCAGAATTTTGTGTTCTCCGTCTGTTGTCTCTCTATTTCACATATAAATTGCACGTCATTCACCTTGCACATCGGATAAACTCTTGACATTATCATCTTCATCGCTAGAAGTCTTAGTTCGTGCGACCAATTTGGGTGACCATCGAATTGAATATGGTTCATCTGCAACCAAATATTCAATGTATTGTAAATATGAATAATTATGAAATGAAAGAGTCATGAACAAAAATAAAGAATTACATACCCAACCGCCAAAATAGTTCGCGAACTCCGTGTTGTGGTAGTAGAGATCACCTTGAATGTCCGGACAGTATAAATGGATGTATTTCTAGTATTCAACTTCTGGACAGTTAATCAATACCCACCAATGGGCTATGACTAGCTCATGTGGTTGCAACTTGTAGAAGTCTGGCAAAATTCCATAAACTTCAACATCATTAGAGACTATGGAAAGGTTGAACTTCGATACATCTACCGGTATGGTTTGTGGAGTTTCCTTCAACGCTCCTAAATACAACTTCATGTAGGTGACGCACTCGTGCGCCATGCTTCAGCTATACATCCTTCAGGCGCAGATTTATTAGCCACATAAGCTTAGTAGTCTCCAAGTTGCCTATAAATAAATTGTTGTAATCTGTTATGATTATATATTGAACATGTAAATTACGAATTTAGGTGTAAAAACATACCTTTCCATGGGATACATCTAAGTATAGTGTACTGGACCGGTAAACAACAATTGCTCGGGAAGATGGATCATCAGGTGCGGCATGATGTCAAAAAAATTAGAGGAAATATCCTTTCAAATTTACACATGATATAAATAATGTCCTCTTGCATTTTTCGGAGGTCAGATTTTGTCACTTCCCGTGTGCATAACTTCTGGAAGAATCTTGACAACACTACTAACGGATCTACCACCTGACGGGGAAGGAACGGTCGAATGAAAATAGGGAAGAGACGTTGTAGCAGAATATGACAGTCATGACTCTTTAACCCGTACATTTTATTGTCCCGAATGTTTACACACCGGGCTATATTTTCTGCGTAGCTTGAAGGATACTTCACAGAACTCATCCACCTGAAAAATTACGTTTTTCTGGTCAGGCTTCACGGTGTAAGGAGCTTGAGGCATTTTTCCTTTCCTTCTTTCAACCAAAAATGTCTTCGTATCTCCATTTTTTAAGATCAATGCGTGCCTTCGGACCGTCTTTCGGCTTTCCCTCCAAGTTCGTACACATTCTTTTCTATGTGCATCACATCTAGGCAGTGTCTGATCAACAACTTACTCTAGTATAGGAGTTCTCAGAATATACTCTTATATGTCAAAAATTTATACCTGTCGGGTCTGTCAGGTATTGTCGCCACAATATTGAGATGATTACTGAGCTGCCCAAAATCATACTCATTAAGCACTGCTAAAATTGCTTCCCCCGTCCATCTTCTAGGAGGCACACTGTTTTTAACAGTCTCATCAAATGCCTTGTCATCGAACCGTCATTCGTGATCATACGGAAGGAGAGTACGGTGACCCAATCTGCATATCTTGTTGCAATGACTATTGCTCCCCTCATCGCTAAGACACTGTGGACAAGCCTTGTACCCCTAACAACATTGCTTGACAACAACCCACGGACAGAAAAATCATTGATGGTACCAACAACCATGACATGCATCTGGAACATGTTGTGCATGTACTTGTCATAAGTGAGATAACCAACGTCCCAAAAAAGCTTAAGCTCTTCAATCAAGGGTCTCAAATACACATTGAGACACTTCCCTGGATAACCGGGCCCAGGATTCAACAAACTCAACATATTGCATTCTTTCTTCATGCACATCCATGGAGGAAGGTTGTATGGTATCAAAATCATCGGCCATACACTGTATTGAAGACTCATGTTGCCAAAAGGATTGAACCCGTCGGATGAGAGCTCAAGCCTCACATTTCAGACCTCTGATGCAAAATGAGGAAACTTACGGTCTATATGCTTCCAAGCCTCCCCGTCAGTAAGGTGTATAAGGGTATCTTTGCCATACAATTCCCTATCAGCATGCCATCTCATAGCTTTGGTCGTGTGTGATGACATGTACAACCGCTCCAGCCTATCCCTTAACAGGAAATACCAAAGTAACTTCACAGGTTTCCTATTGCATGTAGGAGTCAGCTTATATCTGTCACTCTAACATACCTGACATCCGTCAAGGTCACCAAGGTCATTCCCTTCTGGATCTTTACCCCAAACACAGTTATATCTGCATGCATGGATCTTGATGTAGGAAAGCCCAAGATCTTTTAGGATACATTGGACCTTATGATGAGTGTTAGGAAGACGATGACCGTGGGGCAGCATCGAAGCAGTGTACTGTAGATAATCATCAACAACCTTCACGGTCGATTTTGTCTCATAAGGAAACATATCGTTGATGAAGACCGTTGTTGGATCGTTGGATGTACTGCCCGTCTCAAAAAATTGTCCATGATCATGCAGACCCCTTGATGATGTTTCTCCGTGATATATCGCTGTGACACTGACATTTAGTGCACAGGCAATAGAAAATTGTATTCCCGTTAGCATTATCCATCACATATTCAATAAAACTAATAACTCATTTACCATATCTTTTGTCCCATTTTGGAAGCGAAATCCAACTCTTGTCCATATCCTGAAAAGATAACATAATATATATGTATAAACTCTAATTAATTAATTAAATTTTCAAATCATTTAGTATTCAATCTACAGTTAATATACAATTAATTAATAACAAATTAATAATTAACACACACACATATATTTATATATACATGCATATTTATACTAATTAGTTAACAATATTATATATATATATATATATATATATATATATATATATATCAATTAACATCAATCATAATCAACATAGTACTTAATCCATACTATGCATCAACACAATATTATAATTAAATTAATATATATATATATATATATATATATATATATCTGCTACTACTTATTAATAACAACAACTTCATATATATTATCAAATCAAAATCGATCAACTCAATTACACTCAAAATCTAATAATTCATCTCAAATTAAAACTCAAAATCAATATATATAGCTCAAATAAAACTCTTAAATCAACTCAAGATCAAGATATATACACATATACATACCTATATATAGCTCCACAAACTAATTTTGAACAGATTTCGACGACACCCAACAATTTCGACAACACCCAAATTTTTTCTCCCGTTTTTTTTTCAAATGAGCTGCTGTCTAGATCTGGAAATATAAGGACTTATACCCGACGAAATTATATATTTCGTGGCTAAACTTTAAAAATTTCGTCGGCTAAAAATCCACTTTAGCCTTTGAAAATTTAACTTAGCCGATGATTTTTGTTTCGTCGGCTAGTGGACGTTAGCCGATGAAAAAAAATTTCGTTGGCCTGTTTTTTTTCATCGGCTATAATGTTTATGTTGGTAGTGTTATAGCACCAAACAACATCTAAAAAATGAAGAAAAAAACAACTCTAAAATATAAGCCTAGAGAAAAAAATTGACAGCAATAATAATTACAATGGGCGAAACTGATAGTTTAAGAGAAAAATATTGTTGTTGATATGTATTCAGCAAAAATTGAGGTATGAGTCATAAAAGTCTTGCATCACAAAAGTCTGGAAGCGAAATGGTGAAGCCTATCATGTGTTCTAAATCTATGTTTTTAAATAAAAATAAATAAATTACAAAAAAAAATCATTAAAAATACTTAAAAATTAAAATTTAAGTAGCTACGTATATCACAAAGATAATGTATAAGATTTTTAATAACAAACACATAATAATATAAAATTATTTACTCATGATCTGAAAGAAAAGATGGAAGAAGCTGCTCATGAATAAAATGAAAGAAGTCACACAACGTTATTTTTTCTCTTTGGGCTTTAACCAAAACGACGTATTTTTAGGGTTGAGAAAAAAAATCACACACAATTAATAGTGATGTCTCGTGACGCCTTTGAGCGCCTCAAAGTGAAAGGTGGAAAATGCACGCCTTTAGCTCGCATTTTGTGACAAAAACCTTTCAAGGGAAGTCTTGAGTTGAAATGGAGAAGCCACACCACGCTCTAAGTCATAAAGTGCCTCAAGACGCGCTATTTTAAATATTGGGTATGTCACACCCCGATCCTAGGATTATTTTACGGTTGGTTACTTTGGTCTTTTACCATTTAAAGTGACCGTTTAACCGTATAATGATCGTGAAGTTGACTTTTCGTTAAGTCAAGAATTTGGGGAAACTTCCTTCTTGAAAGTTGTAGAGGGCGTCGTTACGAGTTCATGGACACGTAGCACGCTCAAATCGGAGTTCGTATGGGAAAGTTATGAACAAAAGTATAAAGTTACTGTGCGGTTAAAAGGCTATATATAGGAGTTACCGGGGTGAAAAATCAGATTTTTCACCCAGCCTTTCTTTCTCTCTCCCGATCGGCAAAACGCTGCCGGAGCTTCCGGCCGCCACAGCGCCGCCGTCCGGCCACCTCAGGCCGGCGCAACGGTCCCAAAAGCTCGGCCTCCGAGTCTACTTCAATCCTAGGTAAGCTTTCCGACCTAACTCGCCGTAAATCGGGAGAAATTCCGATTTGTTCTTGGTGTGTACAGTAGATTTTCGGGATTGAATTTCTCCCTCCCTAGATCACCAATTGTTGAGTTCTTTATATGTTTAGGATGGGTTTTAGGTGTACTACAATCCCCTAGAATTTGGTAGCTCGATTTGAAGTGTGTAGGGAGAATTGAGGATTTGAAGTTTGGTAGTGTAATTTTTCGGGGTCTACTGTTCATCGAGTTTTTGACCTAGTTAGAGGCCGAATTGGCCTTCGAGTTGAACTAGAAAGTTGTCCCAATTGACGAGACGAAGCTACTGGTAAAATTTGGTGGCGATCCGAGGTCGCCGGAATTTCTGCCGGCGGCCGCCGTCACTTTTTGGACAGTTTTTCATGTCCATTAATTAGTACATATTGTGAGGAGTCTATGGTTAAAATTTGGTAATTTTTGGAGGTGTTTTGGTTAGGTTTTGGAATTGTTCTAGTTTAGTATTATTGGCGGATAATTAAATATTATTCCGACCATCGATTATTGCCGGTTAAGGTTTAAGGATTATTTTAAGGACTCCTAAGGTATTGGTGAAATGGTTGAATGGGTGTCCATAGTAATTCAACGAATTAATACGTGACACCCTAACGTCAAGTTAAGTGATAATGGGAAGTTCGGAAGCTGAGTCGGACTTCCGGTAAATTGAGTTAAGAGTCGATAACCGGGAAAGAAAGTCAAAAAGGTTAAAGTACTTTGGGAAAGGAACTTGGTCAACATGTGGTCAAATAGGATTTCCTGGTCAAACTAGGAAAAGACCAAGTCAACTGTGGTATGACTAATTTAATGATTTGTTGTACAGTCCCTGGTTGCACGTGAGACGGGCTCGACTACGTGTTAGTTCGAGGGTTTCGCTCGAGGAGCTTTCCGAGCAGGAAGAAGGTCGCGATGAGTACTGTGAGTGGACTTTGTTTTAAATTAAATTGCATGCTTTATACTTGATTGGTTTCTCCTGCATATATATAAATTTCCTCTATTTGTATGTTTTACGGTGATTTGGGAAAAAGGGGATTTAAGGATTTTAAAGGCAAACAAACCGGGAGAGAGGTTCATACCCATCCCGTGATTTTAAAGGATTTTTCCCGGGGTATGGTTTTATTGATTATCACCGTTTTGGGAATATGGAGGGGGATGTTTTTAAAGGAGAAATGTGGCTCACGGATTTTAAATGGGGTTTTCGATTTATTGTTTCCACGAGGTTTTACGAGGTCTTACGGGTTTTACAGGTTTTAAAGGGATTTTGAAAAAGGGAAAAGGGAAAAGGATATAAGGATTGTTTGCTAGCATGGACCCTCTCCAGTTAGAGCGGGTACCATCTTCTGGGTAGAGCAGGTCAGGGACCTTCTCCGGTTGAGCTGGTCAATAGACCCTCTCGGATAGAGCAGGTCGGGGACCCTCTTCGGTGGTAGTTGGTCATTAGACCCTCCCGAATAGAGCAGGTCGGGTTTTCTTGTGGATGAGGTTAACACCCCACATAATTGTTTATGTTTTGAGCCAATGCATTGTTTACGTTTACCTGCATGCGGATTTTCCTTAGAAAAAGTAGAGGGAGAACATTAGAGGAATAGAGCTTTTAAGTTTTATTTTTGTCCACTCACCCTGACGTTTTTCAATGTTTCTCCCCTGGGCCCTTCGTTTTCAAATGCCCAGTGGTGCAGGGTTCTCGAGCGGAGGTCGTGCGCGTACAAGAGTCGAGGCATAGTCGATCAATCCGTTGCCGTTGAAATTCTTTAGGGTAATCATCTTAGTAGACTGCTCTGACTAACCCAGTATAGCTAATTAAGTAGGTTAGGGAGCAGGATGCCTTCATGAGTTAAGGTTTGTTGTAGATACTCATGGAAGTGCTGAGTTGGATTGTAGGAAGGGTTGGCCATTTCAAGGGGGTTTCGGTAAGAAGTTCCCTTGGGGTGGTCCCCGCAGGATTTACTTCGAGTTAAAGGGATTTAACTCGGGGTGGGTCCTGACAATTGGTATCAGAGCATTAGGTTATCGTTTCCTGTTACTACCTCGTATACTTAGTATCACTTAGTGTCTATAGAGTGATGGTCCGACCGCGGCGGATCCATCGGCATTTTATGCTTTGGACGCTTAGTGTTTATTAAGGATATGAGTTAGTACTTTCTGGTTAATTTATGGACTGAGTGGTCCTATAAACATTTGAAACTTCAAGACTATGCCTCAGTACGCCGACCTCACAGAGAGCTCCTGTAAGGAACAAGGTAAGCTCGTTACGTATTTAATTTATGAGTTCCCCAAGGATGTTGTTTTAAAGGGAATTATTGAGAATTGAGTTGGGGATCGAGCTGGAAACTCACGTTGTTTAACGTTGAGCATTAGGTGTGAGTACTCGGTGGTGAAACGGTCAATTCACGTCTGGAAGGCTGTCATGGTTGTTGACAGGGATGCTGTAGAAATCTAAGGCAAGGCCTGGGTGTTCGAGTTACGAGACTCTTAGAAGTGAAGAGTCGTAAGAGTTGATGAAAGAGGTTGCATCCTGCCATGGAAAAAGGAGCTGAAGTCGCCTAGCGCGATTATTCAGTGAGGATGAATATTTAGTTTTGACGATTGCCACGACGTTGTTGAGGTTCGGCATTAGTGTGGTTTCAGAGAAACCAACGGACATATGAAAGTGGAATGACTTAAGGAAATTGAGTGTAGTCATTTTAGGATCAATGGACTTGTTTCTGGTGACGAGTCAATGATGTGACCCTACTGGAAAATGTCAAGGAAGTAAAGGCTAGTTGGCACTTGATGCTTGAAGGGACAGCCACTGAAACTGATGGTTTGGGTCTCCTGGGTGCTGACATTGTTGTCGTCAACTACGACCAGATCCTCTTCGATCCAGCCACCCATGATTGGAGTACTAGAAAGATTTGAATTGTTAGTGAGTCCAAGCGTGATTGGATTGTTGGTGACAATGGTCATTAGGCCATTTATCGAGGAGGCAGAAATTAAATCGTGTCACCAGATCGTGGGGCTCATGTCAACCATGAGGTGAGTTACTCACCTGTGGTCGAAGTATTTAATTAGTACACCTATGAAGGAGTCTCCAGGCTGGCTGTGTTGGAGTTCGGTTACAGATTAAATGAGCGTTTTGATTTGTAGCTAAAGATTTATGGTTTCGAAATTTAAGGAGATGATAGGAGTGGCAACAAGCTACCGGGTCATGGACTAAGAATGCTTGGGGAACCGGAGATAGTGATACGAGTCTTGATTGACTTTGTATTATTGTGGTGTAGGAACCGGTCGTTGTGCAAACGGTATTGTTTCGACGACCGAAGTTGTACATGGGAATACCCCACAGGAGCACGTGTATCCTCCTGTGTAGGGAAGTGGTAAAGCTGAAATTTGGGTAGCACATACATGTAAGGCATAATTTGTTTTTGTGCAGCTGTGTGTGGTCGAAATGATACATTCATATATTTCAAGAATGTATTGTGAGAGTCCCATACTGTGAAGACAGAGGTGAAGGACGTTTGCCAATAGTTTTGTGCAAAACGTCAATTAAATGGTCTAACCGTTTAAGAACGGGTCGGAAGTGGGTTATTGGTAGACGCTTCGACTTTCAAGATGGTTAGTTAAATTGTTAAAAGTTGTTAGTAGGTAGTTGTTTGCGTGCTGAGTTAATTGCACGGAAGTGGTGAAGTGACAGCAGTGGGGCAAGGGTTACTGGAGCAGTGAATTTGAGTGAGAATGTTTGTTGATGGTCAAGCTTCAACCTGGAACCAAAGTTGTCTGTTATGACACTTGGTTTCCTCGAGGGGGATTAACTGAGCTTGATGGCATGGGAATCAGTGCACTCATTGGCTGTGGTTTAAACAATTGTGTAACCGAAGGTGTACTTAGTCGTGTTTGGGGTCATAAGTTACATCCACTGCAGTGACAGGCAATATTCTCAATTGTGATCTATGGAGTGAGGATTAAGATCTGGGAGATCAATTATTGAGGTTAATTTAAGGAAAACCTAAGAGGATTAAAGTTTTGTTGGCGTTGCTATGGTCATTGGTCATTTGGGTAGTGACCCCACTTGTTAGGAATTATTGACATAGCGGCAGATCTTGGCGTCACAAGTGTAGAGTAGTAGCAAGAAGGGTCATTGGAGGTGACCCTCAAAATTGTCAACATTTTCGGTGAGTGTGAAAGCGGTGGAACTAGGAAAGGTTTTCCTTGATGACTCGAAGGTTTTACGAGTCTAGGTGTGGTGATATTTGTTACTGAGATTGGTAAGGTATGTTGCTAAGTTGAACAACACTTCATTGGGAATCGTGGAGTGATAAGCCACGTTCAGATCAAGTTATGATCTGAGGGGATGTTAACGTGTGGCGGTGGATCTTGTAATATAGGATCTGGAGTGGTAATGTGATTTTCGGTGCACGCAGTTATTTTTCCTCTTCAATTAGAATGGTAAGTGATTGGGAATCCTGAATCCTACCAAATAGAGGATGCGGTGGTTGGTAAACTTACAGAGTGTGGGGGACAGTTTTGTTAGAGACTAACTAGTTGTACGAGTTGACTCTGTGGTGTGTACTCGCCCAGTGCGGTGATGGCATTTGTTAATTTGTGCCTTGGTAACTGGATGCTTGGTGATTAGTGTGGCTAAGTTCGGTGTGAAATTAATTTTCGAGGCTTGATCAGGGGTTACCTTGGGTGTGCACCAGTGGCACTAAATTTTATGTAGATGTCCGATCTGGTTAAATGTCCAGAGTTGTCAGTTATTGCCGGATGATGTGGTAATGGAGGCATCTGGGAATTGAATGTCCTTGTTGAGCGGGTAAGGCTCTGGAATTCTTTTATTGGTAAGTCTATTTCAGATTGTGTTATGGATAATGTTTAATTAGACGCTCAGTTATGGTTGAAGTGCAAGTTCTGCACTATGCGTCATTCCAAGTTAAGGTAAGAGATAGGGAGGTCAGTGGCACCTCACCTATGAGTAGTACGGTGATGTATTACCAATTGTAAAGTACGCTGTAACCCCACAAGTGATAATTGAGTTAGCGACTCTAATGTTTGGGGTTGTTGGTAAAAATCAAGATTTATCCGATCAGAATAGCTTTGTAGGCAGTGTGAAGCCTGATAATTTGTCTTTATGCGAGGAGTAAGTATTGTTGGATCTCGATGTCTGGAGCTTTTGGATCTTCCTGAGTTAAAGGCTATGGTTTGGTTTACGCTAAAAATTCATGGCAATTCACGTCCTGTGGGTGCAAGTGGGTTGAGTAAGGATAGGTCAAGGAAGGACAATTACTCTACAACAGGGCATCATGACAGAATAATTTATAGAAAGCGTAACCAGAGTAGGGAGCCTTGTTCAAATGAGGTGATGGTTGGTGTAACACAAGTCATCATGGTTTTCTCGTGGACTTGTTGTCAGTAGATTTGACTCCACGTGGTATTGTGTTACCAGAGGATTTAAATCCATTAGTGACATCGAACCCTACTCCTCAGGTGTGGTAATCAGTTCCTGCATAGGGAATGTGGGAGATGATGTCACACCCCGAATCTTTTGAAGTTAATAAAAGTTACCTTTCACAGAGATTCACGAGTTACCGAGGACTTTTAATTGCGATCGGTAATTCGATAAGCTATCGCTCGAGTGAATTTTCGAGTTTTTCAAAGTTCTCCAAATACCTGAATTGATGACTCGATGTTGTAGTACGTGTCGACACGAGTCTCCCGGTATTTTCAGAATATTTTTCGGAGCTTCCGGCTAATTTCTGTGAATTTCTGAAGTTTACGGTAATTTCCAATTACTATTCTGGTAAATAGTTTTTACCATTTAACCTTTTCACTTTTCACCTTCTTTAATCTGAACCATTGGATCTATTAGGGTTTTGATCTTAACCGTTGATTTGAGTATAAAAGGATTTAAGGGAGTTGACTTCGGTCAGAAACCGAATTGGAGGGTTGACCGCAGTTTTTCTCTCGATTCCGTCTCCGCCTGCGACTGTGCTCCGATCGCACCTCCGCCCAACGATCACCTCTCGGCGCTCCACCGGTGGCCACAGCGTCGTCGCCAATTTCATGGTGGTTTCAGCTTTCGGTTAGAAGCCCGGATGAGAGAAAAGGAGGAGAACGACGACAACGTCGTCTTGAGCAGCGGTGGAGCTGCGCTCCGTCCCTCAGTCTCAGGTCATCTCTCGGCCTCTCACCATGGTTAAAGCCTCGCCTCTTCGTTCCTCACCCCCCTGTGATTCCATTTTGTCGAGATAAGCTCAGGAGAAGAAGATTTGAAGTGAGGAAGGATTTCTGGGTTTTCAGGTGAGGGTTCGATGTTCTTGGGCGACTTGAAATTCGATTTAGGTGTCAAGGTCAGATCGTTTGTTGAGGTTTACATGTCTTATACTTGAATTCGAGTTTGGGTAAGTTTAGGAGAAGATGGGTGCTTGGCTATGTCGACCACCGTGTGAGACCTCTGTGCACGGCAGCGATGGGGATACTTTGGGGTTTTGGCGATTGTTAGTTAGTTAATTTCCAGTTAGCCTTGAAGTCATGAACTTCAGTGCATAGTTTGGGATTGTTCAAGAGATTCTTGATGATGTTTTGGTTTTTGTTAGTTTTCAAGTTCAGGGTGTGATATATGGGGATTGAACTTCAGGAAATGGTAGGGTTAGGGTGTTCTACGTGTTCTGCTAATGATGGAGTTAAGGATTGTGTGAAAATGAAGGAATTGGTAAGTGATAATGTCACGTGGGTTGCTCGAGAAGTTAGGAATTTCAGTAATGGACTTTACATGTTTTAGACACTTGCTAATTTGGCCAAGTCTTATTGGCAGAAATGGAGAGATGTGATCGATTAAGGTTGGATGTTTGAATCAGTATTTACTTATTATTGATCAAGAAAGGGGTGTTTGATAGGAAGTATGATGACTTTGGGTGTCCATAGTATATGATGAAGATTTGTGGGAAAAAGGTAAAGGTGAAAAAGGGAATTAGAAGGTTTTGATGGAAAAATGGATTTTACCCGGTAATTTGTCGATTCGGCCTAGGTTATAATAAGTGTGAACATGAGTGAAGGCCGAGGTTTGGTTAAGTTAACAAGGGGTGTGTGAGGATTAAGTTAAATCCTTTTATTACCGGAGACACCATTAGCGAGTTTTGGAATTTAATATATTTATATATTATTCTTGCGTCCAGAGAAATAATATTTATTTTGGAACAGGACGCGAGGAGGCTCGTGTTAGAGACTTGGCTTGAGCGGAATTCGGGTTTTCGTCAGGCTAAGGCCTCAGTCTGTGAGTGGACAGATTATTTTATTTAAATGATTGCATGCCCTAATTGTTGATATATTTGCATGGTTTTTATGATTGTTCGAGTATGATATGTTCCTCGGGTGCTCGGATATTATATTTGGATTTATGCTTTTGTGTCGAGGGATAGATTTATTTATTTGTTTGGGAAGAGTATTCGAGTAAAGTATTGTTAGGAATTTCCTTTATGGGTTGTCCAATGATTATGCTAGCTAGAGTAGCGTGAGGGCGCTACTAGAGCTCTTAGCTCCGACCCTAGCCTGAGAGGTCAGGCAAATTACGTAGTGCACTATGAGGGTTGTCCATCACCATATACCCAGAGCTCTTAGCTCCGACCCTGGTCTGAGAGGACAGACACGCCTGAGATGTCAGGTGGATATTCTAAGGGTTGTCCATCACCATATACCCAGAGCTCTTAGCTCCGACCCTGGTCTGAGAGGACAGACACGCCTGAGATGTCAGGTGGATATTCTAAGGGTTGTCCATCACCATATACCCAGAGCTCTTAGCTCCGACCCTGGTCTGAGAGGACAGACACGCCTGAGATGTCAGGTGGTTATATTAAGGGTTGTCCATTACCGTTTTATATAGCTAGCATAGCGTGAAGGCGCAACCCGAGCTCTTAGCTCCGACCCTAGGCGGATAGGCCAGATTTATTGTGTTGTGAATATTACTCTTCCCATAATCCTTATTGGTTTATATTATCATGCATTTGTGGAAATTTAGAAATTTTGGGCATGCATAAATGTTCTTTAAATCATTAAAGTTTTTGGGAGAGCATTAAAAGAAGTAGAGTTTTATATTTGATTTTCGTCCACTCACTCTAACAGTTTTTAAATGTTTCTCCCCTGGGCCTTTCGTTTTTAAATGCCCAGTGATGCAGGGTTCATGAGAGGAGGTCGAGCGCGTACGAGAGTCGAGGCATAGTCGATCATTCCGTTGCTGCTTGAAATTTCTTTGGGGGTAATTATCTCTGTAGACTGCTCTGACTAAACCGGTTTAGTTAGTTTAGTAGGAAGGGTTGGCCATTTCCAAGGGGGTTTCGGTAAGAAGTTCCCTTGAGGTGGTCCCCGCAGGATTTACTTCGGGTTAAAGGGGTTTAACCTGGGGTGGGTCCTGTCAATGGTATCAGAGCATTAGGTTATCGTTTCCTGTTACTACCTCATGTACTTAGTATCACTTAGTGTCTATAGAGTGATGGTCCGACCGCGGCGGATCCATCGGCATTTTATGCTTGGACGCTTAGTGTTTATTGAGGATATGAGTTAGTACTTCCTGATTGAGATATGGACCGAGTGGTCCTATAAACGATCGAATTTTCAAGACTATGCCTCAGTACGCGCGACCTCATAGAGAGTTCCTGTAAGGAACAAGGTAAGCTCGTTACGTATTTATGTTTTTGTATTCCCCATTGATTTATGAGATTAGAGTTGGGGATCGAGCTGTAAACTCCCGCTATTTAACGAGCTTGAACATTGTGTGAGTATTCGGTGGTGAAACAGTTAATTCACACCTGGAAGGCTGTCATGGTTGTTGACAGGGATGCTGTAGAAGCCTAAGACAAGGCTTGGGTGTTCGTGTTATGAGGCTCTTAGCAGTAAAGAGTCGTACGAGTTACTGGAAGATGTTGCATCCTGTGATGGAAAAAGGAGCTGAAGTCGCCTAGCGCGATTATTCTGAGAGGATGAATATTAAGATTGACGGTTGCCACGATTTTGTTGAGGTTCGTCATCAGTGTGGTTTCAGAGAAACCAACGGACTCATGAAAGTGGAGTGACTCAAGAAAGTTGAGTGTAGTCAATTTGGGATCAATGGACTTGTTTCTGGTGACGAGTCCATGATGTGACACTGCTGGAAATGTTAAGGAAGTAAAGGCTGGTTTGGTCACTCGATGCTTTATGTGACAGCCACTGAAACTAATGGCTTGGGTCAGCTTTGGTGCTGACATTGTTGTCATCAGTTACGACGAGATCCTCTTCGCTCCAGCCACCCACGTTTGGGGTACTAGAAAGATTTGATTTGTTAGTGAGTCCAATCGTGATTTGAATTGTTGGTGACAATGGTCATTGGGCCATTTATCATGGAGGCAGAAATTATATCGTGTCACCAGATCTTGGGACTCATGTCGACCATAAGGTGAGTTATCCACCTGTGGTCAAAGTATTTTAATTGGTACACCTGTGGAGGGGTCTCCAGGTTAGCTGTGTTAGAGTTCGATTTACAGATCGAGCGTGTTACCAGTTGTAGCTAAAGGTAATTGGTTTCGGGATTTAAAGAAACATGTTGGAAGTGGCAACAAGCCACCGGGTCGTGGACCAAGAGTGTTCGGGGTACCGGAGATAGTGATACGAGCTTTGATGGACTTGGTATTATTGTGGGGTAGGAACCGGTAGTTGTGTAAACGACACGGTTTCGACGACTGAAGATGTACAAGGGTATACCCCACATGAGCACGTGTACCCACCTTTGTAGGGAAGTGGTAAATTGGAATTTGGGTAGCGCTTGCTAGTAAGGCGTAATTATTATGTACAGCTGTGTGTGAAAGACTAAGGCTGGTGATGACATCATCTTAAGAATGTGTCATGAGAGTTCCATTTATTGTGAACGGAGATTAAGGACGTTTGATTAGAAGTTTTGTGCAAAACGTCAATTAAATGGTCTAACCGTTTAAGTATATGATGGAAGTGGGTCATTGATAGTCGCTCTGACTTTTGTGAGGGTTAGCGAGATTATTGTATGTTATTAGTAAGTGGTTGATTGCTTGCTGGGTTAATTGCACGGAAGTGGCGAAGTGACAGGAAATATTCTCAATATTGATATGGAGAATAAGGATGAAGATCTAGGAGATCAATTAGTGAGGTTAATTTAAGGAAATCCTCAGAGGACTAAAGTTCTGTTGACATTGTCATTGTCATGGGTCATTTGAGTAGCGATCTTAGTTACCGTGAATTATTGACCTAGCGGCAATCCTTGACGCCACGAGTGTAGATTGGTAGCAAGAGAAATCACTAGAGGTGACTCTCGAAATTGTCAACATTTCAGTGAGTATGAAAAGCGGTGAAACTGAGGAAAGAGTTTCTTTGATGACTCAAAGGTGTTACGAGTCAAGGTTTTGGAAACCAAATTGTTACAAGGGTAGTAAAGTATGTTGCTAAGTTGTGCAACACTCCATCGGAAACCGTGGAGTGATTAAGCTACGTTCAGATTAAGTTATGATCTGAGAGGATGTTAACGTGTGGCAGTGGATCTTGTGATTTAAGATCTAGAATGGTAAGCGATTGAGAATTTTGAATCTTACCGAATAGAGGTTGCGGTGGATGGTAAACCCGCAGCGCCTGGGGGACAGTTTTGTTAGAAACTGTCTAGTTGTACGAGTTGACTCTGTGATGTATACGTGCCCAGTGCGGTAATGGTATTTGTTATCTTGTGCCTCGTTAACTGGATGCTCGGTGATCAACCTGGTTGTGTCTGGTGAAATTAATTCCCGATGCTTTGATCAGATGTTCCTTTGGGTGTGCACCAGTGGCACTAAATTTCATGTAGATGTCTGATCTGGTTAAATGTCCAAGTTGCTGGTTATTACCGGACGATGTGGTAATGGAGGCATCTGGAAATGGAATATCCTTGTTGAGCGGGTAAGGCTCTGAGATTCTTTTAATGGTTTGGTTAATCCAGTTTGTGATGCGGATAAAGTTTATTAGACGCACAGTTATGGTTGAAGTGCAAGTTCTGCACTATGCGTTATTCCAGGCTAAGGTAAGAGAGAGGGAGGTCAGCGGCACCTCACCTATGAGTAGTACGGAGATGTGTTACCAGTGGTAAAGTACGCTGTAACCCCACAAGTGATTTTGAGATGGTGATTCTAATGATCGGCTTGTTGGTAAATCCAGATTTATCCGGTCAGAATGGCTTGTAGTAGTGGGAAGCCTGGCAATTTGTCTTCATGTGAGTAAGTATTGTTGGATCTCGATGTCTGGAGATTTGTATCTCCCTGATTAAAAGGCTATGATTTTGGATTTACGCTAAAATTTATGGCAACTCGTGTCCTAGGTATACAAGTGGTTTGAGTAATGATAGAGTAAGGGAAGACAATTACTCTACAACTGGACAGAATAAGTTATAGGAAGCGTAAACCAAATCAGGGAGCCCGGTTCAAATGAGGTGATGGTTTGTGTAACACAAGTTATCATGGTTCTCTCGTGGGCATGTTGTCGTGGGTTGACCCCACGTTGTACTGTGTACCAGAGGATTTAAATCCATTAGTAACATCGGACCCTACTCCTCAGGTGTGGTAATCATTTCCTGTATAGGGAATGTGTGAGCTGATATTTAAAGTTCAACGAAAGAATACGAGTATCTTTGAAGGAATCTTACTCGCGATAAGCGAGGGGTGATTGAATCAGAATGAGTATTAGCAGTATCGTGACGACGTCACTTATAGTTGGTATGAATATTCGGTTGTGTTTAGTTGGCTAAACCAGAAGGGATAGGAGGTTGGTGATTGGTCGAAGTTGTTATGTTGATCGTAAAAGGTAGGTGTTTAGGGGTTTGGCAATGCTATTCGTAAGGCGTCTCAGAAGAGTTCTCAGAAGGAAGCTGACATTGGAGAACAATATTATTGTTTTTAAGTGGTACTATCCCCCACTGTATTGGACTTCGAGTATTGAAATTTCGAGGACGAAATTTTTATAAGGTGGGGAGAATTGTCACACCCCGAATCTTTTGAAGTTAATAAAAGTTACCTTTCACAGAGATTCACGAGTTACCGAGGACTTTTAATTGCGATCGGTAATTCGATAAGCTATCGCTCGAGTGAATTTTCGAGTTTTTCAAAGTTCTCCAAATACCTGAATTGATGACTCGATGTTGTAGTACGTGTCGACACGAGTCTCCCGGTATTTTCAGAATATTTTTCGGAGCTTCCGGCTAATTTCTGTGAATTTCTGAAGTTTACGGTAATTTCCAATTACTATTCTGGTAAATAGTTTTTACCATTTAACCTTTTCACTTTTCACCTTCTTTAATCTGAACCATTGGATCTATTAGGGTTTTGATCTTAACCGTTGATTTGAGTATAAAAGGATTTAAGGGAGTTGACTTCGGTCAGAAACCGAATTGGAGGGTTGACCGCAGTTTTTCTCTCGATTCCGTCTCCGCCTGCGACTGTGCTCCGATCGCACCTCCGCCCAACGATCACCTCTCGGCGCTCCACCGGTGGCCACAGCGTCGTCGCCAATTTCATGGTGGTTTCAGCTTTCGGTTAGAAGCCCGGATGAGAGAAAAGGAGGAGAACGACGACAACGTCGTCTTGAGCAGCGGTGGAGCTGCGCTCCGTCCCTCAGTCTCAGGTCATCTCTCGGCCTCTCACCATGGTTAAAGCCTCGCCTCTTCGTTCCTCACCCCCCTGTGATTCCATTTTGTCGAGATAAGCTCAGGAGAAGAAGATTTGAAGTGAGGAAGGATTTCTGGGTTTTCAGGTGAGGGTTCGATGTTCTTGGGCGACTTGAAATTCGATTTAGGTGTCAAGGTCAGATCGTTTGTTGAGGTTTACATGTCTTATACTTGAATTCGAGTTTGGGTAAGTTTAGGAGAAGATGGGTGCTTGGCTATGTCGACCACCGTGTGAGACCTCTGTGCACGGCAGCGATGGGGATACTTTGGGGTTTTGGCGATTGTTAGTTAGTTAATTTCCAGTTAGCCTTGAAGTCATGAACTTCAGTGCATAGTTTGGGATTGTTCAAGAGATTCTTGATGATGTTTTGGTTTTTGTTAGTTTTCAAGTTCAGGGTGTGATATATGGGGATTGAACTTCAGGAAATGGTAGGGTTAGGGTGTTCTACGTGTTCTGCTAATGATGGAGTTAAGGATTGTGTGAAAATGAAGGAATTGGTAAGTGATAATGTCACGTGGGTTGCTCGAGAAGTTAGGAATTTCAGTAATGGACTTTACATGTTTTAGACACTTGCTAATTTGGCCAAGTCTTATTGGCAGAAATGGAGAGATGTGATCGATTAAGGTTGGATGTTTGAATCAGTATTTACTTATTATTGATCAAGAAAGGGGTGTTTGATAGGAAGTATGATGACTTTGGGTGTCCATAGTATATGATGAAGATTTGTGGGAAAAAGGTAAAGGTGAAAAAGGGAATTAGAAGGTTTTGATGGAAAAATGGATTTTACCCGGTAATTTGTCGATTCGGCCTAGGTTATAATAAGTGTGAACATGAGTGAAGGCCGAGGTTTGGTTAAGTTAACAAGGGGTGTGTGAGGATTAAGTTAAATCCTTTTATTACCGGAGACACCATTAGCGAGTTTTGGAATTTAATATATTTATATATTATTCTTGCGTCCAGAGAAATAATATTTATTTTGGAACAGGACGCGAGGAGGCTCGTGTTAGAGACTTGGCTTGAGCGGAATTCGGGTTTTCGTCAGGCTAAGGCCTCAGTCTGTGAGTGGACAGATTATTTTATTTAAATGATTGCATGCCCTAATTGTTGATATATTTGCATGGTTTTTATGATTGTTCGAGTATGATATGTTCCTCGGGTGCTCGGATATTATATTTGGATTTATGCTTTTGTGTCGAGGGATAGATTTATTTATTTGTTTGGGAAGAGTATTCGAGTAAAGTATTGTTAGGAATTTCCTTTATGGGTTGTCCAATGATTATGCTAGCTAGAGTAGCGTGAGGGCGCTACTAGAGCTCTTAGCTCCGACCCTAGCCTGAGAGGTCAGGCAAATTACGTAGTGCACTATGAGGGTTGTCCATCACCATATACCCAGAGCTCTTAGCTCCGACCCTGGTCTGAGAGGACAGACACGCCTGAGATGTCAGGTGGATATTCTAAGGGTTGTCCATCACCATATACCCAGAGCTCTTAGCTCCGACCCTGGTCTGAGAGGACAGACACGCCTGAGATGTCAGGTGGATATTCTAAGGGTTGTCCATCACCATATACCCAGAGCTCTTAGCTCCGACCCTGGTCTGAGAGGACAGACACGCCTGAGATGTCAGGTGGTTATATTAAGGGTTGTCCATTACCGTTTTATATAGCTAGCATAGCGTGAAGGCGCAACCCGAGCTCTTAGCTCCGACCCTAGGCGGATAGGCCAGATTTATTGTGTTGTGAATATTACTCTTCCCATAATCCTTATTGGTTTATATTATCATGCATTTGTGGAAATTTAGAAATTTTGGGCATGCATAAATGTTCTTTAAATCATTAAAGTTTTTGGGAGAGCATTAAAAGAAGTAGAGTTTTATATTTGATTTTCGTCCACTCACTCTAACAGTTTTTAAATGTTTCTCCCCTGGGCCTTTCGTTTTTAAATGCCCAGTGATGCAGGGTTCATGAGAGGAGGTCGAGCGCGTACGAGAGTCGAGGCATAGTCGATCATTCCGTTGCTGCTTGAAATTTCTTTGGGGGTAATTATCTCTGTAGACTGCTCTGACTAAACCGGTTTAGTTAGTTTAGTAGGAAGGGTTGGCCATTTCCAAGGGGGTTTCGGTAAGAAGTTCCCTTGAGGTGGTCCCCGCAGGATTTACTTCGGGTTAAAGGGGTTTAACCTGGGGTGGGTCCTGTCAGATGATATCTAAAGTTCAATGAAAGAATACAAGTATTCTTGAAGAGATTATACTCACGACAAGCGAGTGGTTATTGGAATCAGAATGATTATTAGCGGCATTGTGACAACGTCACATGCGGTTGGTAAGGACAGTTGTTGGTGTTTGTTTGGCTAAACGAGTAGCGATAGGAGGTTGGTTATTGGTCGAAGTTGTTGTGTTGTGCAGTTGGATTTTCTAAGATATGGTTATACTCCGGTTTAGGCAACAGGGAATTGTTGCCAAAGGATGTTTTCAGCGTGTGACAGAATTTGTCATCTTTTCGTGAAAAACAATAGCGATTTTCGCGAGGATTACAGATGGTGGATCAGTGATAGGCAGTGTCGTATTCCACCTCATAAATGAGATGAAGTACAGTAAGAATTCGGTGATTCAGTTAATCAATGATTCAAGAGAAAATCATTGTGATCCACGGTGAGACCTTATGCTTTAGTTTTGACCTAAGAAGAGTGGTCGGGTGTCAGAAAATGAGGAAGTATTGGAGGTTATCATCCACGTAGGAAGGAGTGCTACGTTGGCTAGATGTGACACGTGACAAGGTTACATGAGTTTGAGGAATATGTTGGGTATCCTTAGAGTTAATGGATACCTAGTGTCACGTATGTCCATGTTACGTAAATAAGTTTACTACCTTACATCCTATGTCAATAGACTTCTGGTTAGTACTGGAAATTGGCTTATAAGGAGGATCAGTAAGAATGTTGATCGTAAAAGGCAGGTGTTTAGGGTTTTGACAATGCTATTCGTGAGACGTCTCAGAAAGTTCTCAGAAGAGTTCTCAGAAGGAAGTGGATATTGGAGAACAATGTTATTATTTTAAGTGGTACTATCCCCCTCTGTGTTGGACTTGAGTATAGAAATTTCGAGGACGAAATTTTTATAAGGTGGGGAGAATTGTCACACCCCGATCCTAGGATTATTTTACGGTTGGTTACTTTGGTCTTTTACCATTTAAAGTGACCGTTTAACCGTATAATGATCGTGAAGTTGACTTTTCGTTAAGTCAAGAATTTGGGGAAACTTCCTTCTTGAAAGTTGTAGAGGGCGTCGTTACGAGTTCATGGACACGTAGCACGCTCAAATCGGAGTTCGTATGGGAAAGTTATGAACAAAAGTATAAAGTTACTGTGCGGTTAAAAGGCTATATATAGGAGTTACCGGGGTGAAAAATCAGATTTTTCACCCCAGCCTTTCTTTCTCTCTCCCCGAGAGTTTCTCTCTCCCGATCGGCAAAACGCTGCCGGAGCTTCCGGCCGCCACAGCGCCGCCGTCCGGCCACCTCAGGCCGGCGCAACGGTCCCAAAAGCTCGGCCTCCGAGTCTACTTCAATCCTAGGTAAGCTTTCCGACCTAACTCGCCGTAAATCGGGAGAAATTCCGATTTGTTCTTGGTGTGTACAGTAGATTTTCGGGATTGAATTTCTCCCTCCCTAGATCACCAATTGTTGAGTTCTTTATATGTTTAGGATGGGTTTTAGGTGTACTACAATCCCCTAGAATTTGGTAGCTCGATTTGAAGTGTGTAGGGAGAATTGAGGATTTGAAGTTTGGTAGTGTAATTTTTCGGGGTCTACTGTTCATCGAGTTTTTGACCTAGTTAGAGGCCGAATTGGCCTTCGAGTTGAACTAGAAAGTTGTCCCAATTGACGAGACGAAGCTACTGGTAAAATTTGGTGGCGATCCGAGGTCGCCGGAATTTCTGCCGGCGGCCGCCGTCACTTTTTGGACAGTTTTTCATGTCCATTAATTAGTACATATTGTGAGGAGTCTATGGTTAAAATTTGGTAATTTTTGGAGGTGTTTTGGTTAGGTTTTGGAATTGTTCTAGTTTAGTATTATTGGCGGATAATTAAATATTATTCCGACCATCGATTATTGCCGGTTAAGGTTTAAGGATTATTTTAAGGACTCCTAAGGTATTGGTGAAATGGTTGAATGGGTGTCCATAGTAATTCAACGAATTAATACGTGACACCCTAACGTCAAGTTAAGTGATAATGGGAAGTTCGGAAGCTGAGTCGGACTTCCGGTAAATTGAGTTAAGAGTCGATAACCGGGAAAGAAAGTCAAAAAGGTTAAAGTACTTTGGGAAAGGAACTTGGTCAACATGTGGTCAAATAGGATTTCCTGGTCAAACTAGGAAAAGACCAAGTCAACTGTGGTATGACTAATTTAATGATTTGTTGTACAGTCCCTGGTTGCACGTGAGACGGGCTCGACTACGTGTTAGTTCGAGGGTTTCGCTCGAGGAGCTTTCCGAGCAGGAAGAAGGTCGCGATGAGTACTGTGAGTGGACTTTGTTTTAAATTAAATTGCATGCTTTATACTTGATTGGTTTCTCCTGCATATATATAAATTTCCTCTATTTGTATGTTTTACGGTGATTTGGGAAAAAGGGGATTTAAGGATTTTAAAGGCAAACAAACCGGGAGAGAGGTTCATACCCATCCCGTGATTTTAAAGGATTTTTCCCGGGGTATGGTTTTATTGATTATCACCGTTTTGGGAATATGGAGGGGGATGTTTTTAAAGGAGAAATGTGGCTCACGGATTTTAAATGGGGTTTTCGATTTATTGTTTCCACGAGGTTTTACGAGGTCTTACGGGTTTTACAGGTTTTAAAGGGATTTTGAAAAAGGGAAAAGGGAAAAGGATATAAGGATTGTTTGCTAGCATGGACCCTCTCCAGTTAGAGCGGGTACCATCTTCTGGGTAGAGCAGGTCAGGGACCTTCTCCGGTTGAGCTGGTCAATAGACCCTCTCGGATAGAGCAGGTCGGGGACCCTCTTCGGTGGTAGTTGGTCATTAGACCCTCCCGAATAGAGCAGGTCGGGTTTTCTTGTGGATGAGGTTAACACCCCACATAATTGTTTATGTTTTGAGCCAATGCATTGTTTACGTTTACCTGCATGCGGATTTTCCTTAGAAAAAGTAGAGGGAGAACATTAGAGGAATAGAGCTTTTAAGTTTTATTTTTGTCCACTCACCCTGACGTTTTTCAATGTTTCTCCCCTGGGCCCTTCGTTTTCAAATGCCCAGTGGTGCAGGGTTCTCGAGCGGAGGTCGTGCGCGTACAAGAGTCGAGGCATAGTCGATCAATCCGTTGCCGTTGAAATTCTTTAGGGTAATCATCTTAGTAGACTGCTCTGACTAACCCAGTATAGCTAATTAAGTAGGTTAGGGAGCAGGATGCCTTCATGAGTTAAGGTTTGTTGTAGATACTCATGGAAGTGCTGAGTTGGATTGTAGGAAGGGTTGGCCATTTCAAGGGGGTTTCGGTAAGAAGTTCCCTTGGGGTGGTCCCCGCAGGATTTACTTCGAGTTAAAGGGATTTAACTCGGGGTGGGTCCTGACAGGGTATGAGTAGAATCTCCTTTTTTCTATTTAGTTTTGGGTAATAAAAGTCACCCTTCTCTTTGAATTCCAGCCATTAGATGTTCAAATTGTAGATCCAAAGCAAAGGCTGGAATCCAAAGACCTTTCGTAAAAGTTTGGGAGATGGATCCCTAGGAGATAGAGACCAGCTTATTGATCAAAGAAGTGCAAAACTTACAAAACAAAACCGTTTTCAACTCTTTCCAATTCAAATGGAACACCGAAATTCTAAACAGGGAAGATAGTGAAACCAAACTATATGAGCGATAGAGTTAAATCCTAGAGGCAAAGGTGATAGGGACTTCAACATGTGGCCGATTACCCATATTTTCTTTGGGCCAATTACATAGAAGTCATCTTTTGAATATTCTCTCCTATAGAGTTCCATCCAAACATTTTTGTTCATATAAGTCCATTCAAGCCTAAATATAGGTATTGAAGTTCAAAATAATTATTACAAATTGTCATCCATAAAAAAATTAGATTCTCTCTCTTATATTTACATAAATATCATTAATATAAAAAGTCAATAACTATCTCCATTTCCAGAAAAGTCTCTGGCCAACTCAAGTTGGTCTCCGGTGAAGTTTCCGGCAGACCCCCAGTGATGTTTCCGGCAAAATTTTCGATGATTGCAAAAGCTACTATCATAAGCTACAAAAACTACTATCACTAGCTTAAAAAGCTACTATCACCAGCATAAAAAGCTACTATGGTGATATTTCCGGCAACCTCCGGCGAGGTCACAAAAGCTACTATCGCCATCAACAAAAGATACTATTACAAAAACAACTATAACTAACACCAAAAGCTACTACAATCACCGACAAAAGAAAAACCTACTGCCACTATGCACAAAAGCTACTACCGCTGTGAAAAAAAACTATTATCGCCGTAAAGAAAAACAACTACCGCCACCAACAAAAACTATTACCATCACCAACAAAAGGAAAACCTATTACCAGTGTGCAGAAAAACTACTACCGCTGTGAAGAAAAACTACTATCACCATGAAGAAAAGCAACTACCGCCAAACAAAAAATCTACTACCGTCATCAACAAAAACTACTGCAGCCAACAATTAAAGCTTCTAACATAAGAAACAGAGCTACTAAGAAAAAAAAACTACTCCCCGACAGCAACAACCTATTACCACCAGCAACAATACTTACCACTATCGTCAACAAAAACTACTATGAAGCATAATAAAAGATACTATCAAAAAATAGAAAATCTACTCAATATGTCAAAATATACCATGTGTTGAAAATATACTATCGTAGTGAAATATACTATCACCGTATTGATAATATACTACCAACTAATACAAAAGCTAATCAACCTCAGATGTGAAGTCTTCGTCATTGAGGTGTCTTCGACGGTCGAATCAAAAGTCGTCGTCGATCCAACAGTGTTGAGATCTAGCCGTCGTGGCTGTCGATCTGGTAACATCGAGGTCAAGGAGTCAAAGTCTAGCCTGCAATGACATCGTCGATCCAGGCGGTGGCGTCATCGTTAGATGTGAGCATAATTGAGGTTGTCGTCAACAAAATTAAAGATGCAGTCAAAGTCTTCGATGACGAAATCGAAGATCCACTCGAGTTTGAGCCGTCGTCGGAGGAGGAGTTGGTGCCTCCGTGAAAACCCGAAATGCGTCGAACCATGGCCTCCGTGTCAATCCAGAATTCAAATAGAGCAGAAGCAGAGAGATATATAGCAGAGTAAGAGAAGAGAGAGAAAGAGATAATGAACGAGAGAAGATGAATCAGTAAAAGAGGGAGAGGAGGGTATTTTAGGTATCAGATATGAAAAGAGCTGATGTATTTGGACCTAAGGTGGACTTACATGAAAAAAATTGTTTAGGTGGACCTTTGTGCGATAGAATGTCTCAAAATGGATTTCTATGAAATTTTCTAACTTTTTTTTTTCCAAAGTGGAGCATATACATATAATTTTTTTTACTCAATAGTAATATGTCTCAAATTTTCTGTTAACAAGTCTTTATAAGGGGCTAATTTATCAGAATTAACAAATGACGACCGTCGAGACTTTGGTTTGATGATCTTTAAGTCATAGTTAGTAAAATACGGTACGTGAATTATATTTTAAAAATTCGTATGCGTATAATTCAGAAAATATAAATGAAAGTACGTTTAAAAATTCATTCAAAAAATACGAATACGACAAATTTAAAAATACGTTATGTACATGTTTAATTCGGGATGTAATGAAAAATACGAACAGAAAAATACGGATATATATTATCCATTTCTAGTAGTTATACGTATTTTTATGATATCTAAAATATAAATAGTCATGATTTTATATATAAAACATCATGGTTCTAAAAGGCCCCGCTTAGCATCGTCTAGTCCATGCCTAGGCTCTAGGCTGCAACAAGCCGCCTCGTTTTTCTTCAAGGCTTTTGTGTCAGGCTGTGGGCAATTAGGCGGCCGCCCAGCCCGCTTAATCGCCGCCTAGCCGCCTAGGGTTCATAGCTCTCCGGCTAATTTTATTTACATTTGGTGGTGGGGCCGTTACATTATGGGGAGCATGAAAGTATAAAAGTAAATGATGTTTTTATAATTAGAAGTCTATGTGTTTATTATTGTTGTTGCTCACTTGTACATGAAGTTATGCTAAATTTTGGCTATAATTTATTTTATAAATATATCTAACAAGATTTATGTTGAATAATTTATCCACATTTGACTGTTTTCGAATATTGTAGTACATAAAATATATATTTTTAATTAATAAATATGAAAAAAGTAAATCGTCTAATCTCCGCCTAGTCCCCGCCTAGGCTGTCCAGGCCCTGGGCTATGGGTCGCCGCCCGCCTATCGTCTAGCGTCTTTTAGACCATTGTAAAACATCAATACATGTTAAATATTTAATGAATAAGAAATGTAAATAGTACTATAATAAAAAAAGATTAAAAATTCACTTTTTTTTTCTCTTAATTGACTTTCATAGTTGAAAAAAATACATTTAACAAAAAAAATTGAACAATTCTTTTTAATTTTGGTTTTTTGTTTTGTTTTAAAATACTAAAAAAATACGGCTAGATTCAAAAATACGAAAATTTGAAACAATTAAAAAAACAGATATATAATTGACTAACTAGCTTCAAGTAAGTTGTGGCTTGTTGTAAAAAAAGAAAGGTCGTTTAACCCGCCCATGCTGTCTTGGCCCGACCCGCTTTTGATGAAAATCAAGTCATTTTCCCCAAAATTTGAAAAACGAATCGGCGGTATTCCCAAAAGTCTGTCTCTTGTTTGGATCAAATGCGTGGGCGAAGGTGAAGATGTGGACGATTGAGAAGCAGTGGGTGCAGATCTTCGAGAGGCAGCAATGGGTCATCAACCAGGCCAAGCAGCAGGCCTTCCTCTTGGACCAGGACATCTCCTCCAAACTCCTCCTCGCCGGAATCCCCCCCGATCCCTCTCTCGGTACATCTTCACTTTAGGGTTTGTGGGTGTTTATGTAATTCCTAGGATTTTACCCATGCAAAACGAATTAGGACAACTAGCAACTGTCTGCTTAGGAATAAGCCTATGCCAACCCAGAGAGTATGACCATTGTCCTTGCTTCTGTTATTTCCATGGCTTCACTAGCAGTCTTTTTTGTTTTGTCTTGTCATTACAGCGTTGAACCATCAGCAGCTGATTTCAGAAGATGAGAGGAATTCAGCTTTACACCTGGCTAGAGTCGCCGGAGAGGGCCACGCTGGGAGACAAGAGAATTCTGGTCGTATATCTCCTCAATGTCAGTGTGATGCAAAAATGGTATGTCTCCCAAAGATCACTAGTGGATGTGCCTCCAATGGTTTTACTCAAGATCATAGAGAAGAAGATCCTAGTGATGCAAGAGTCTCAGACGTTTACCATGACTCAGCTTTAACGCCAGTTAGAGGTACAGGAGAGGGGTCATCAAATTTGCCTGTATGTCACATTAGTGATGCTGGATGTGCCTTTGATGGTGTTATACGAGATCACAAAGAAGAAAATGAAGATCAGAGGGATGCAACAATGTCAGACAGTGGCCTTGACCCGGCTCGTTCCCTAGCTAGACTTCAGAGATCTAAGTCAAGACAAAGGGCTCTAGCAATTCGAAACAGCACGCAAAAAAGCTGTTCACAGGGCAAGGATAATGTTGATGGTTATGCTGGTGGAACTATCAAGTGTCTGATATCTACCCCACAATCTGAAAATGTCAATGAATTGAATGACAATCATTCTGTAGTGGAGAAACCAAAGATAGGAGAATTTCAAACCAAGGAAAGGGGTTCTCACATCTACTGTGGTAGAATTACTAGATCTAGAAGCTCTGGCCATCAGGAGAACTCTTCAAATGTCAGTAGCTCTCCGTGTATTTGCAAGACTAGTGGTGGTATAGCTGGTGATTCTATTGGAAAATCAACGCCGCTGTCTAACCATGTAATTCACTCACTGGAAATGGCCAGTTACTCTCATATAACTAATGACAGTTGTCAAGAGGGGAAATTGAAATCTCGAGACTACTTAGGCAAGGAGAAGCAAACTGTTGAGCAAGTTTCTATGTCTGCAGACTTGAAAAGAGATGAACACACTCCAAAGGCTTTACAAGAAGTCAAAGGTCCTTCAATTTCTAAGGGTGATGCTGGGAACTCAATTGATTGTAGGAGTCCTGTTGATGAAACACATCTAAATAAGGATCAACACATAGTAGAGACATCTGGATCTTCACCTGAGGGACAGAGGAAAGAGGTACTCACCTTTTTTTTTCATTTTAGCTGAACTTGCCCGTATGCATCTGTGATCTGTTTAATTAGTTTTCTTGTTTCATTGAAGTATTTTCTATATCCTTACTCTCTTACATTAAACAGCTGGTAGTTTGTTCTAAACTGATCTTTTCTTATGCATAATAATGTTTGATAGGGTGGAATGGGTTTTGAAGGGGTGGATAGTAGTCTAAATGGTCTACTCACTTCTTTGCATGAAGAAAAAGAACCATCATATTCAAGTTTGATCAAGCAGTCTGCTGGACGTCCACATGATTCTTTGCTGGAGGAAACAGGAGTAGCTCTTCCAACTAGCATTGACATTCATGGAGGAAGCCACTGCTTAAAGGAGAACCCAGTTTTTCTTCTTCAGGATAATTTAAGAATAGAAAATACTGAAGACTTGCCTTGTGCTGGACAAATAGTGCAGGCAAATAGATTTGATTTTGGAGGGCCCAGCAATTTGTCAGATTTGTCAGGCAGTGCTCCACATGTTAAAACCTCACAGCCTGAAAATGTTGATGAATTGAATGATAATCTTCCTAAAGTGGTGGAACAAAAGACGGGAGAATTTCAGATCAAGGAAGATGTCTGTAACTTGATCTCTGGTAGAATTACAAGATCTAGAAGCTCTGGCCATCTGGAGAACTCTCTAACTGCCAGTGGCTTGCCCTGCATTGACTGGACAAGTAGTGGTATAGCTGTTAATCATGATACTATGGAACAATCGTGTTTAAAAGGACTTTCTACTCCTGCTGGTAGGAAGGAGATACATGGGAGTTCATCAGTTAAAATGCCTCTTTCCTTCGTGCATGTGGAAAAGAAACTAGAAGAAGGAACAACTATCACTGCCCATGGAAACTATAACTCACTTCTGAAAATGAATTTTCTGAGCAATTGTGATGTTTCAGCCGAGGTCCATAGCAGTTTAGCTGAAGCTATTGAGGAGGATTTCAGTGAATCTAGAAGATTGTCAAATGGCAATGTGATATCATCAGTAAAAGGACCAGATGATGCTTCTACGGATGCAGATGCTAATAGTTTGCTGGAATGCGGGAAAGCTCCGAAACTGAAATGTTCTCGGACAGATGATCAAACTCCCTTGCGAGTAGGCAGGGATTGTTTGGTTCATGGCCCAGTAAAAGAAGTAAGTGGATCTAATGCTGCAAAATCAACGGAGTTGGTGTCAGACGAGAGTGCAGTGGATTCTAAAGCCCTCTGTAATCCTCACAAATCAACGGATGGTGATTATGCTAACGTGTCTGGGGCTGGTTCTCATAGGTTCCTATATGCAGAGAATCTTGAAGTTGAGAACCCTTATGCTGCTTCTAGGGATGGGCTCAGAAGTAACTTGGTTCAGTTGACTGTAAATGCAGACATTTCTCCAGAATATTTGCAAAGGAGTGTCAGTGATGACAGAGAGGAAGGTGGTTCGGAACCAACTGAATGCCAGACTGCAGAGAACTCCAAAGGAAGAATTATTTCCTATTCTATGGACGGGACATCATCTAAGCATAACCGAAGAAAGATTGATGATAAAAGAGTTAATGACTTGTCTACTTCAGTAGCCTTGAGAGAAGACTCTTTTCATGCTGTAAGAAAGGATTCTATGTGTGCAAACTGGGAAAGAGAAGAACACAGTCCAACTGCTTTACAACAAGTTCAAGGGCTTTCAATTTCTCTGGAGGATGCTGGGGAAACAACTGTCAGTAGGAGTCATGCTGAAGAAAGACATCTAAATGAGGATCATATGGTAGAGAGGTCTGAATCTTTACCCCAGGCACAGAAGAAAGAGGTACTCATCATTTTTATTTTATTTTTTTGCTGAGCCTGTTGTGTTTTCTGTTTTCTTACTCTCATACACTGAACAATTGCTGAATTATTGTTCTTATGCATTATAATGTTTGATAGGGTACGGGCTTGGAAGGAGTGGATAGTAGTCCAAATGTTCCGTTCACTTTTTCACATGAAGAAAATGAAGCATCAGTTTTCTCAAGATTGATCATGCAGTTTCCCGAACATCCTCAGGATTTTTTGCTGGAGGAAACAGGAGTAGCACTTCCAACTAACATTAACAATGATGGAGGAAGCCATTCCTTAAAAGAGGACCCACTTTGTCTTCATCATCTTGATGATATAAGACTAGAAAATGCTGAAAATATGTCTTGTGCTGGAAGACACATGCTTGCAAAGAGATTTGATTTTGAAGGGATTGGCAACTTCACAGAGTTGTCAGTCAGTGCGCCACATGTTAAATCCTTGGATTTGACTAGTGCTGATGATGCAATGCCATTACTTGAGAAGTTTGTTATAAAAACAGATGATGATCCACATAGCATTGCTGAAGAGGGATGTGGCTTTGATGAATGGATCCTTCCAAACAATGCAGTAGAACGTGCGAGTATTCTGGAGCAGCTTTGCATATCTGCTTGCATGCAAACTCCCAAAGCATTTTCTTCAGCTTCCTATAAGCTGCAAAGAGTAGAACATCTACAGAAATCTGTACCAACTGGGGTTTTGGAGCATGTAGATCTGAGGACCACCCTTCCTATTAATGATAATGTTAAGCAATCAAAGGACGATGATGGTTGTTGGACTGAGGAAGTTGGCGCAGCCTTTTATGGAGCATCCTATTCTGATTGCCTACCAAATTTTAGTGGTCAATCTGGTTGGGATATTAAGAAACCTTATGCCTCTCCTGTTGGGAAAGTTTGGGATAGAATTGCTTCAAGCTCTAGTAGTTTGGGGAAGCGAGTGAGCTCAATCCCAGAGCTTGCCTGTATTAACGAAGAAATTGAGAATGCAGATGAGGTAGCTGATACTTTTCAAGGTGGCATTGTTTCTGAAGTGTTAGATCATTCTCCAAACTGGCCACCGCTTGCAGACATTACAGAAATAGCTAACCTTCCTGCTTCAGTTTCTAAAGCTGTGCCCTATTCTGATAGATTAAGTTTAGATTCAGTAACCACTGAATTCAGTTTAACAGGGACTCATAATAGTGTGAAAAAGAAGCCTGGAATCCAAAACAGCACTAAGAGAAGATATAACAGTAAGGAGAACCAGAGCGTATCACGAGGAACAAAGGATATTAAAAGGGCCACTGGATCACTTCAGAATAGGTACAGCAAGCCAAAGTTATCTGGAAAAACCATTTTGAGGAAAGGTGGCCCTAGTTTGTCAGAGCTGGAGCCTAAGCTTAACAATATTGTCACCAATATTACTTCCTTTATTCCACTTGTGCAACAGAAACAAGCAGCTGCAGCCTTACCAGGTAATTCTTAATCATGAAAAATGGCAGTTATGTTTGTGGTAAAAAATAAAAATCGGATGTTCTCCTGTGTTAAATTTATATGCTTATTGCTCCACAAGTATATTGATATATTTAGTGTATATAATGGGGTATAGAACTGCACTACAGTGTAAGTGATGGTTTGTACCTTTTAGTTTTTTACTGAGCCTGGAGTTATAGGTTTGGAGTTGGATTTGCACTTGACAGTCTCATGAAAGTGTAGCTCTTGAAGTTAATATAGGTTTATCAATCATGTAGAATTGTTGCAAGTATAAGTAATTGTTGTGTGATGGCGGGCTGGCTTCTGCAAAACATTCTGGTGCCTTTTTCTGTTCTTTTGTTAATTTGATTCAGTAGTTTGAGCTTCTTGTGCTTGTTTATAGGGAAGAGAGACATCAAAGTGAAGGCCCTGGAGACTGCTGAAGCTGCAAAACGTCTTGCAGAAAGGAAAGATTATGAACGTAAGATGAAGAAAGAAGCTATGAAGGTTGAGCGAGCAAGAGTAGAGCAAGAGAATCTGAGGAAGTTGGAGCTGCAGAAGAAAAGGAAAGAAGAAGAGAGGAAGAAAAATGAGGCCGATATGGCAGCAAAGAAGAGACAAAGGGAAGAGGAAGATAAAAAGGAGAAGCAAAGAAAAAGGATGCGTGTTGAAGAAGGGCAGAGGGAGCAGAGAGAGCATGAAGAGAAGTCACGGGTGGAAAAAGTAAAGAAAGAACTAAAATGCCATGCCAGTGTACAATACTCTTATGCGCTGACTTGTTTTAGAATTTTTATTATCTAGGATCTGGCTATTTATCAGACACATTGAATCTTGGGCTGTCTTTTCTAGGATGGAAGAGGACGCAAGAATAAGGAATCAAAATGGAATACCGTGTGTAAGAAAGTGGAAGGAAAAATGGATCATGACACTCTCAGGGGCATTTCAGAGACTGGTAATAGGAGTTCGTGTGTTTCAGCAAATAATGCCAGAACAGGGACTGCTGTCCATGAAGAGTACTATGAGGGCTTCAGTAACTTTGAGCATAAGGAAGAGGTAATTGCTAATGACTTTCAATGACCAATTTTTTTCATCACTTGTTAGAACTTATAACTAGGGCAATCTATGTTTAAGAGTATGATTTTATAATTATTTGTTATTATATGTGCCTTGGACCTTTAAAACCTTTGATCTTTGACCACTCTGAGGCCATCATATCTACTATCTTTGTGCCATAAAAGAAGAGAAAATACTTGTCTTATTGCAGGGTTTGTTTTCTTCTGTAAAAGGTAAAATCCATAAATAAGGGATACTCATGGTAACTCAAAATTGAGCCACCCTTAGAATCTTTTCTTACCCAAATAGCTACATATTCTGTGTCCATATCTGTGTCTGGACAACCTCCTGCTGATACTTCGATTTTCAAGTACAGGAAAATTTAGACAAAGCTGCAGAGAATGAGAAATTGGTTGTGAAGACAAGTCGAGAACAGTCTTATGATATCTCTCCATACAAAGAATCAGATGATGAAGACGATGAAGATGATGATAGTATACCAAATAATAAGTTTATTCCTTCATGGGCAAGGTATGATTTTTCAACTTGCTGTTGTATGATGGTGAAAATGCATAGATTCTTTACCCATTGAATCTATGACTTCCAGTTATTTATTAGTTGCCTTTTGTTTTATGCAGCAAAAGCTGTCTGGCTCTTGTTGCTTCTCGCCAGAGCGTACCTGAGCCAGAGATGATCTTCCATCCGAAAAGCTTTCCCTGTATATCTGAAGGTACTTGAGTGTTATAACTTATAAAGCTATATGATCTCATGAGCTTGTGTATTCTTTCTACTTATTAGCATCTAGTGCTTGACTAAAGATTTAATATGTTCATTTGCAGTTCTGTTGCCTCGAAAATATCAAATACAGTAGTGAAGAACCCCATCACATTGGAATTTGCTGAACTCTATTTGATATACACTTCCATGTTTGTTGGTCAAGAAGAGGTATATTCATGTTGTCCATATGTTGCCAGCTTCAGTATATTTGTGGTGATAGTTATTGAGGCATCTTTAAGTGCATGTTTTCCTTTGAGCAATTTTTATTCTGGAAAACGTAGCATGTTACTGCAAAGTATTTGAAGAAAGTGATCATTGACATATATGTTAGAATTTGAGAAGATCTGAAGTATTTGTGATGGTTTTTAATTTCTTATTCGTCGTGGCAGATTTTCAAAGACTTGTGCGAAGAGATTTTGAGCAAGCGTTCCATTTCAAGCCGCTCTAGTCTTTAGGTTAATACTGTAGAATATTCTGATGTATAGGAATCCGTTGTACTGTCGTATCAGATATTGTGCAAAGTGACTGTAGTTAAGAAGCAACAAGCTGTCAAGTTCCATTTTCTGTATGGAAAGGGCAATCACCTGAACTGCCGAGTGTTTTCCGGTGGGTGCGTGCGTGGAGTACTTAGTAGTCACTGAGCAATGACATGTGGGTAATCATCTGTGTTTGATTTGTATCATAAAGTAATCTATATGTATTATGCTTGGAACCATTTGATGGGGAGAGGGGAAGAACTAGGTCTACAGTTTGGTCGGTTCGAATCGGTAATGGGTGTTACTAATTTTAAAACCAAAGTTTTCGGTCATGAAATATGACTATCAATTACCAATAAAAACTTTTGCTATGTAATTGATCTTACTAAATTCGGTATTTTGGTTTTTGGTATTACCAAAGTTATTCAATAAATATATATTCAGAATATAATGAGACAATAAGAAATATAAGATTAAATAATCACATGTTTAGTTACATTTCAAGAGTATAACTTGTTTAGTACGTTATATGTAAGTGTATGTCTTTGTAAATCAACTATATAGAGAAAGCAAAATTTTTAAAAATCTTGTGAAAAAGGATGTGATCGGTATAGTGAAATATGATTAGGGTAGAAAAATCAGTTTAGTTTGACAATGTTTCAACCTCGAACAAATCGGTCAACACTATTTAAGCTTATGTTTCTTTATAGGGAGCCATATCCACGGGAAGTAAACATTTCCAAATTTTTACATGAGTGGTTACATCTCATCTATATAACAATGTGATGTGTAGAAAAGTCGACCAAACTAAGTCACATAAGAATAGATAATAGCGTTTTCGTATGATAATTGACGAAAAAATAGGTTTGACCTTAACGATGGAACTCCGAACGTATCTGAATTGAGTTAAATTTTCTACCATTTTCATATTTAACTACAATGATCACATAAGACGGTCAAATTTTTATTTTGTGAATTTTAGCCATTGGAATCATAACATGCCTACTAATTTGGTATAACTTGTTTAGTAGCTTATATGCAAGTGTACAACTTTGTGAACCAACTATACAAAGGAAGAAAAAAAATTAAAAATCTTGTGAAATAGGATGTGATCGTTATAGTAAAATACGGTTCTGGAAGAAAATTCACTTTAAATCGACAACATTTGAGTCCCGATTAAAGTGGTCAACCTTATTTACCCTTATGTTTCCTTATAAGAAATTCTATTGTCGGGATGTAAGCGTCCTTAAATATTTACATAAGTGGTTACATCTCATCCATGTTAGAGTGTGTTGGTGAAAGAATCAAACAAAATAGGTCATAGATACCTATGTAAGAGCGTTTTCATTAATAATTGACGTTGAATTATAGTTGACCCATTTGATCGAGTCTCAATCATTACCGAATATCGTTGAATTTTCTACCATATCCATATTTAATTATAATGATCACATCAGACGATCAAATTTTCATTTTGTAAACTGTAGCTATTGGAATCACTGTGTCTACTAATACGGTATAATTTATTTAGTATGTTGTATGCAAGCGTATATTTTTGTGAACTTTATATTTACCAAATGATACACACACACGTGTGTGTGTATGTTTACGAATATATGTATTTAAATAGCTAACATTTTGATAAATTCGGTATTTACCAAAAACCAAACTAACTTTTTCAGTATTTCTCAGTTCCGGTTTTTTTGATTTCTGTTACCAAGATTTAGTTTATCAAATTAAAAATCTTCAGTCGGTTTGGTATTTACCAAACCAAATGGCTTGAGAAATTCTTTGTCAAACGTACCACGTGGCTTCTGTGACCGTCCTATCACACATCGACACGCGGCTCGCTCCTCCTCTCTCCTCTGCCGATTCCTCCGAACAATAATCCCAATCATGCTCTACTCCCAACAATAAGTATCTTCTTCCTATACAAATCCTAATGTTCAGACTCCTTTACCACCCAATTCCTCCCCTCCCTTCTCCGACTCCTCCATTCCGCTTCTCGCACTCTCACCATCTGCTTCGAATTAACCTCAAACACTATCTACACTAACGGTGTTGGGAGGTTTGGATTGGTGACGGGAGCGAAAGGGTTTCATGGCAACATGTGTTGCATGAGGAATCGATAGCGTGGGTTTCTGCAAGGATATGGCGACGGGTTTTACCAGGCTTGAAGCTGCAGGGCTTGTGGTGGTTGGTGGCAGGACTCAGGAAAACATGGTTTGGTGAGGTCTGATCGGAGAAAAAATCTCCGACCTCTTATTTTTTGTCTTCTGATTTCTTTAGGGTGAGTTGGAAAAAAAATTAAGAGAAAGTGACAGCCCACTACTCCAAATAGTTACGGAATACAAAAAACTCATCTTTAAACAGATTTATACAGATAAAGACACCAACCCAAACCCATTATAGATGGCACGAGACCCCATCAACATTTTTTAAATGAGATACTGAAAAGAACCGTTCGTTATCAAAATATAACGATTCTGTCACTGGTTCTTAATAAAACTCATTTCGACCGGTCTCAACCAACCACTTCGTTTTCTCCCAAATCTGAAAAACCTAGATTCACAGTAGCAGACGATGATCAAATATGAAAACCATAGATTCACAGTGGCAGACGACGATTGATCAACGATGACTATCCACAACACGACGACGATCCATAGTAGCAGACTATCATAGATTCAACAAGGTCTATAGTAGCAGATTGATTTCTCTTCCGATTCAGGTACTTGTTTAATCTTCAGCCACTTTTGCTTTTAGTTCGCTTAGTTTTAGATTCGCGATTTTAGTAGTAGCAATTAGAGAACCATAAGAGATATCAATAGATTTCACGGGATTTTGTTCAGATTTTGTGTGTTTTTGAATTAGTCATTCATGTTTTACCCTGCTTTTGGATGCATTTGCAGTTACTTTTCAAATTTTTACCTGATTAATGGAAGAACAAGGGGTTGGAAGGATGCTAAAGAGCCAAAAAGGAAAAGATGTGGTCTAAGATGCTGAGGTAGGTCTAAGATGCTGAGGTAAATTTGTAGTAGCTATTTATTTTGTTTTGTTTATTTTTAAATTTGAAAATCTGTTTTGAATATGAGGTAGTAGCAGCATAAGACAGAGTAGCTGTTTGATTTTGAGTATCATGCTACACTGTGCAGATGCACATGAAAAAAAGCATGAATAACGAACCGAAAAAGAAGAGATTTAAAGCTCTAGCACGTAGGATAAAGTTTGACAAGGTTAAACAACATGGCAACAAGAAAGTAGATGATGAGAGTAAGATAAAGACAACACGAAACAGTGACTAGAAATTTCGTCAGTACAGTTGCACCATGACGACATTCGAAGAAGCATATAGCAAGGTTTGTAAAGAGTTAGGTGGTGAGAAAGAGAAATTGAAAAGTGAGCTATTGAAAACACCATTCTGGAAGTTAATATCAATATATGATAGGAATTTGGTGTCGGATTCTACTGCAAAAAAGTTTGATAAAGACATAAAACGATTGATTGACTGCTATGTGCCTAAGTTGAAGAAGTTTAAGTTTGGGAATAAGGTGGCTGGGATAAGTGAGTATAATGTGGAGGGGATTTTTGGGCTAAAAAACCTAAAAGACGGGCTTAATGTGCCGCACCCCTTGGAAGATTCGAGAATGCCAATTGACAATCCAGTGGTGCAAGCATTTTTTTCCAATGATAACAGGATAATGAAATCAAGGATAATAGACTGCCTGGATGCTGAAGTGAAAAACAAAAATGTTAGATGGCCGAGCAGAGTCGCACAGCTACTGATACTACATTTATTCTTGACATTATTATTATTTGCAAACTCAGGTTCCACACTTGGTTGGAGTTTTGTTAAGTGCATCACAGATTATGAAACGATGAACAAGTACAATTGGGCGAAAGGAGTTAGGGACTACTTGTTCTCATGCTTACGTTCTTCAGATGATGGGAAGACTCATACAATTAGTGGCTGTGTTGTATTGATCCTCGTAAGTAATAGTAGTGTTGCTGCTATTGGTTTTGAATTATGTGCTACTACTATTACTGCTTTCTTACATGCTCATTTTGTTTTTGAATTGTGTGCTACTAGTACTGGATTTGCGAAAGAAGCACTATACTCTGTGAGATTGAAGGGTGATGTGGGATGACTCCGTGCTGCGTGAAGTGGTGTCTCCCTGCGTTCAAAAGAGCTTTGAGAAAAATGCGGGTCGATCAAATTGAAGTAAGTAAACATTAAGCTGCTACTTCATGTAACCAATATTGCTACTACTACAATAATATAGCCAATATTGCTGCTACTACAATAATATAGCCAATATTGCTGCTACTACATATAACCCATCTGCTATAGTCTTGTGTGAATTTTTTGTTATTCATTTATGAAACTTGTGTATTGCAGATTGATATTGCTGAGGATTATACAAATGTGAACGATAACAAAGAAAAAAGTGATGATGATTTTGTGACTCATCAACCAAAGCATGATGCTGCTGCAAAGCCAAAAGTCAAGAAAAGACAACGGGTAGAAGATAAGATTGAGAAAGAAGCATCGTCAAGCAATGCTACTACAGTGGAGCAAGAAATGGAAAAAAAAGAAGCAAAAGCATGTGGCAGAGCAAGAAATGATTTTAACAGTAGCAGTGAAAGATAGAGTAAGAATGCTCAAACAACTATATATTGAATTTTACTTCAAATTTTTAATTCGGTTCTACTACTACACAAAAGAAACATAGCTTTGCTATCTGTTCAAAATAAATTATATTTGCTGAGAACTCTATATTAATTGCATAAACATTACACTGCAGATTGATATTGTAGGTGGTGACGATGACTTTGAGAACTCTCTATCGAAGAAGGCTGCTACTGCAATGGCGAAGAAGGGAAACAAGAAACAAATGAAGAAGAACTTGAAGAAGGGTATTGGTGCAGTGGCAGAGAAGGAAAAGAAGAAACAAATGAAGAAGAACTCTAAGGAAGGTGCTGCTGTAGTGGCGGAGAAGAGTTCTACAACACTAGTTGAAGAGGGTGCTACTGCACAAGCCGAAGAGGATGCTACTGCGCAAGCTGAAGAGGATGCTATTGCTCAAGCCGAGGAGGGCGTTACTGCACAAGTTGAAGAAGGTGCTACTGCGCAAGACAAGGTGGGTGCTACTGCACAAGCCGAGGAGGGTGTAACTGCACAAGTTGAAGAAGGTGCTACTGCACAAGCTGAGGTGGGTGCTACTGCACAAGCCGAAGAGAATGCTACTGCGCAAGCCAAAGAGGATGCTACTGCTCAAGCCAAAGAGGGTGTTACTGCACTAGTTGAAGAAGGTGCTACTGCACAAGCTGAGGTGGATGCTACTGCGGAAGCCGAGGAGAGTACTACAGTGCAAAGCCGAGGAGGGTGCTACTACGTAAATCGAGGAGGGTGCTACTGCACAAGTTGAAGAAAGAGCTACTGTTCAAGCCGAAAAGGGTGCTGCTGAAGACCTTGAATCCTTTGACATGACATTTAGTGATTGGTGTAACATCCCACATCGACCAACGGAGAGGGTGATGTACCATATATGTACATCGGTGACACCCATCTAGCACGAGGCCTTTTGGGAGCTCAATGGCTTTGGAGGGGATGAGAACTCTGAAGTTAAGCTTGCTAAGCTTAGGGCAATCCCATGATGGGTGACCCCTGGGAAGTTGCTCTGAGAGCTCATGGAAATAAAACCGTGAGGGCCGGCAAGCCCAAAGCGGACAATATCGTGCTACGGCGGAGATGGTCCGGGATGTGACAGATTGGTATCAGAGCCACTCTGCCGAGGGGTGCGAGTGTGCCGACGAGGACGTCGGGCCCCTAAGGGGGGTGGATGTAACATCCCACATCGACCAACGGAGAGGGTGATGTACCATATATGTACATCGGTGACACCCATCTAGCACGAGGCCTTTTGGGAGCTCAGTGGCTTTGGAGGGGATGAGAACTCCGAAGTTAAGCTTGCTAAGCTTAGGGCAATCCCATGATGGGTGACCCCCTGGGAAGTTGCTCTGAGAGCTCATGGAAACAAAACTATGAGGGCCGGCAGGCCCAAAGCGGACAATATCGTGCTACGGCGGAGATGGTCCGGGATGTGACAATTGGGTAAGTATCAAACTTAGATTTACACTTATAGTGGATACAAGTAAATTTATAAGTTTAAACTTGAGTTATTTTTGTCTTTTTTTTAAGATGGGAGGAAATGAGAAAGCTGCTACTGTGTACGATGAAGGTGAAACGTATGAAGAAGCACAAGAAAAAACGGAAGAGATTTTGAATACGTTTTTCAATAAAGATAAGGATGTGGATCAAGGAGGACAACATGAAGAAAAAACATTGCAAGGAATTTGTTAGTGATAAAAAGTGTGATCAGAGGACTTCAGATTGTATGAGGAGTTTCTTGTACAAGAGTCCAAGTTATATCCTAAAGCAACTAGTGAGGATGATTTGGACTACTGGCAGGAGACGGCCACCATAAGAGGAGAAATGTTGCAGACTGGAATCTCTAGCTGCATAAGGAAGAATGACTTCATTAATCGACAATGACAAAAAATGGAAGAACTGAAGAGAAATAACAAGAAGCTGAAGAAAAAATGAAGCAGAAGAAGAATCATATAAAGAAGTTAAAATACAAGTGCAAGATGTTAATGCTAGGGAAAACATGGGAAATGAGTGCTGCTGCTGTTGGAAAGGAGGTTACAACTCAGGTCGAAGGAGGTTTTGCTGGAAATGATGTAGAAGATGTATAAGCTGAAAAGACTGCTACTGCAAATGAATTTACAACTTAGGTTGAAGGTTTAGCTGAGGTTACAACTCAGGTTGAAGGAGTTACAGCTGGAAATGATGTAGGTGTAGAAGCTGAAAAGGTTGCTACTGCAAATGAAGTTGAACATGTAGCTGAAAGAGAAGAACCAAGGACACGTTCAGTTGTAAGAAGGATCAAAGCAAGGACTGACCGGAAAAAGAAGATGGAAGAATTTGAGGTCCAAATTCCCTTAAAGAGACAAAGGATGAAGCGTGTTTAAAAGTATGGTGTGTGTTAGGAAGGATGCTTATTGTTTTGTAGCTGGGTAACAAGTCAGTTTATATGGCGGTTCTGTTTAGTTTATGTGGCAGTTATATGGCGGTTCTGTTTAGTTTGTGGCGGTTCTATTTAGTTTATATGTCGGTTGTGTTTAGTTTGGAATTATGTAATGCAGTAGTTTATCTTTGATATTACGAATTAATCTACTATGCGGTATGACAATTGTGCTATCAGATTGATGAATCTAATTACATTGTTCTTTAATTTTGGTGCTTGAGGAAAGTATGGGCATGATGTCTCAAATTATATATATTGTGATCTTCAGACGTGATGCTACTGCTTAAGACAAATGAGAGGAGAGGAACTGTACGTGTATTAATAAGAAACACTACTCTTGACATTGATATAGAAACATCATATTTATGTAGCTCAGTTATAAAAAGAAACACTAAACAGTAAAAGCTTACTCAATTATATAGCAACATGATAAGAACCTAATTATATAAACGAAGGGATAGAAATTGTGTATTAAAGAAACACCAGACATTGATGAATAGCGATGTAAGTACAGGTTATATATCTGCTACTACAAAGGCTAGTTATATATTTGCTACTACACCTGCCGAATCATAAGAATCAACAAAACTACACTAGCTGAGAACACAGAAGCAAGAAAAGCTACACAAAATTCTGATAATGAGTTGCAAAAATATTCTGATACTACATTTACTGAAAAAATCTATGAACTCTTATGTTTTTTTTTATAACAAAACAATATCCGATACAAAGGAACCCAAAAAAGAGCAAGTATGATGCTGCAACACAAAAGACCAACCTACATGAACCTAAAGGGCAGTGTACCGCTGCATCGCCAAAGAAAAATCTACAAAGTTCTTGTAAAAATAGATGTTGTACTCAGATAGGGTTAGTGCATGTCTGCTGTTGTGGTGGCCTAATGTATGACAACGCAAGCAAGTGATCTCCTTGCATTCTTCCCCAAAAGATCTAATTCTTCTAGACTTCGGTCTTCCAGCTGGTCTTCTTGTCCTGGGAGGCTGCAGTGCAGAATCTCCAAAACTCAAGATGTTAGGCTTATCCAAATCAAGAACTTGACAGATAGGAAGCTCATAAGCTTTCTTGTAGAATGTACTCTTCCAGTAGTCTTCGATGTAATCATATGCAAGAAGATTGGCTTTATTCATGACTTGAATAACATGGGCACAAGGAAAGCATCGAAAGTCCCAGTGACCACAAGAACATTGGTACACAGCTAAATTCACCATCACGTTTAAGGTTTCGGTAAAAACTTCAAAAACATATTGGCTAGACTGGCTAACCCTCCAATTCCTCCCTATATGCAGTCTCTTCAACAACTTTGTCTCCATTTTAGGACACAAAACACTGCCCCAAGTAGATGACTCAATCCCCCTTCTCGTAAACAACTCTATCGTATGAACACGAATACCTTCAAGAAGCTGATGTCGCATCCCGGGGCTATTTTCGGCCCCGGAACACGACGGTAACCGCCGTAATCCCGGTCTAGAGAGAAATCAATACGTCATTTGACGTACTAATAACCCTCCGGACCGAAACCACAAGGCTATGAATAAAATAATCAGCACACAAATGATATGAATGTCAAATATGAAATAAAAAATGTGCATAATAGCATACAAATATTTTACAAGCGGAAGGTAGCAAATAAAGATACCTGAGACAAATATAATACAAGGAAAGAGGTCTCGGAATCACAAGCCCGAATAATGTCTCAAAGTACGCAACAGATGATAAAGAATACACCAAATACGGAAATCATAAGATATGGAGCCCACACCAGAAAACGGGTGTCCCCAGAAGTAGAAGTGCACGATGACCGACGTCGCTCCACGAGCTCTTAGTCCAGCTCCGTCAAAGATGGGTGCTGAAGACCTGAAAAGATGTAGGGGTGAGCAACTCGTCCTCGCTGACCCAAATGGGGACCAAAGCCAACCAAGTCAGGGTTTAAAACCCATGAGAAAACATATAGCTTATATATGTACATATACGTATAGAAATACGTTCAGGGCAGTTAAAAAAATATGCAATAGCCACGCACGCAGAGCTCGAGTAAAACATGCTGACCACATAAGAAAGAACTCTTAGGATCCACATGGCTGAAATCCCGGGTTTGTCTTCACAGCAAACCGGGGCCAACTACCTATGCGTCTGTAAATGAATAGTAGCGAGAGCGTTCATTTACAGCTAATGCCCAACACATCTCTCGTAACTACACACCACACTTACGCTTGCTTAACTCTGTACGAGACGAGCGTAAGCGGGATAAATAAAATAAACAGGGCATTGCCCCTCCGGAGGTTCGTGGTCATCGACACCGTGGGAAGCAGAGTCTAAATACTATGTCCGGTTGCTCTCCGGCAAAGCACCGGAAATCAGGACAACGGTACTACTCTTTGATCCAAACACACACACACACACCAAATGCTGTGGTCATATCTTAAAATAATGCAGCTATACTTTTATATGTAAGTAACGAAAAAGCCACCAACCCGAGAGGGTTTCGGCTCACCCATTGGGCGTGCCCCCTACTACCTGATATGCTGATACAGCTGGCTGCGCTCCAACTCTCGGTCCTCCTGAAACCAACGTAGATGTGCTCCTGAGTCTTTAGGTGAGATAACAACATAGCCAAGTATATGTAATTCGAGGATTTACTGTCTACAATTATGACTTGATAAACATTCACTGTTTATCTTTTTGACATTAGAGTTTAATTTATTTGACACTCCGATTCTCGAACTGGCGAGAATTTGGGATTATTTCATATTCGGTACTTACGTCGTTTCATCGCGTTTTTAAATCAAAAACCTTTAAAACATTTAACTGTAGTGATAAAAAACGTAGAAGTAAGTGTTCTACACTAAAAGTCAAAAGTCAACTTTGGAATAGTAAAAGTCAACGGTCAGCAGTAAAGTCAAAGGTCAAAAGTCAACCATTGAATAGTGAAAAGTCAATGGTCAAAAGTCAACCAGCGAATAAGCAAAAGTCAACGGTTAAAAGTCAACTAGTGAATAGTAAAAGTCAACGGTCAAAGTCAACTGATGAATAGTAAAATTCACCAGTAAAAGTAAAACAGTAAAGGTAAAAGGTAAACAGTAAATGTAATTAGTAAAACGGTAAACGTAATTAGTAAATCTGCTAGGGGTAATTTAGTAACTTTACCCTCTCGGTAAAACTGTAAAAGTAAAACTGACGCGGTAAAAATCAGAGTTTTTACCGCGTCGGTTCCCGATCTACTATGTCACCAAAAAAGCTTCGTTTTCTGACCAAATCGAGTCCCTAGGCTTCTCTTTTCTCTTTCTACACATCCTAAGCTATCCAACAACACCAAAATCATAAGAAATAGTCGAGTTTTGTACTTCGAAGTTCCTTTCTGGGTTTTTCGGCAGACCTCATCCGACGGAGCTTCGCTTGCCTCCTCCTCTTTCCTCCTTGTTCCTGGGCAGCTCCTGGTGGTGCCTGGGAGCTTCCTTGTTCACCAAATGGCTTGGTGTGACTCGATCTCGAATGTACAGTCCTTCCTCCTCTTCTCCTTGCTGCTGGGCGGCGCTGGTGGTCTGAGCTAGGTTGCCGAGGCATGGCCAGGCCGATGGCGGTGGCGGTGGCGGTGAGTATCGACGCACGCCTGGTGAGGGAGTGCCAAGCGATGTGTCGAGGAGAGAGAGAGAGCTGTCTCTCGACCCAAAACGGAAAGAATGAGAAAGGGGAAAGAAAGGAAAAGGAAAGATGGAGAAGTGGAAAGGATAAGAGGATAAGGAGAGATAAGGGTTTTTAAAGAAAAACCGACGGCCATTATTCGACGATCGAATCAACGACCACGATTCAATCACACTTTTAAAATAATTTTTTAAATCAAATTAATTTAAAAAACAACCGAACGTCAAATTAAATTGTAAAAATTGTACAAAAAATACGTGAAGTGCTAGAAAATATTCTGTAAATACTTCCACGCATATGGCGACTTGTGTCCTAACATAAACGTGTTAGACAAAATTTACGACGTACCGAAAAGTAATCGGGATTAAACCCTAAATGTGTCGGAAAATTAAATAAAATTATCAGGATGTCACAACTGAGGTAGAGGCATACACCTTTCATCCTTGACTATGTTGTTATGACTTCCACCTAGCGAATTGCTCATGACACCATATCTCTTCCCGAGGAAGTGACTGAAGCATAGTTTTCCGGGTGCAGATCTTTAAGAAAATCTTCATCCACCCCTTTACCATCATTTCTCAACTTCTGCATTGCTTCATCAAACTTTTCAACGGTCCTAGCATATGCACATGCACATGCAACAAACAACGACACAAGAGTGTCTCTATAAGACGCAGGCAACTTCTTCGGCATCATACCATACAAATTGTCTTTAAGATGCTTGATGTATTAGGAGTGTGGGGAAGTAGAAAAAACTTCCTTAGCACCTTCCAACAGACCTTTACCACGGTCCGTCATGAAAACAATATTCTTGTGATCATTGATTAAAATGATGGCTAATTGTTCAAAAAACCACCTCCAGTTGTCTTTGGTTTCAACATCTACAACTGAAAATACAAATGAAAATATATCTATAAAATAAAGTGAAACAAGAATATATATACAATATTAAAAGAGAAAACAATTTGAGGAACACTACTACTAGTTCAAGACAGCTACTATTACTAAAAATAGCTATTACTAATATAGCTGCTATTACCAAAACAAAATATCCCAATATTCAAAAGTTATCATACCTTTGTTCCCTGTTTTTGCAACAACACATAAGAGCACCCCTTGTATTTGTTCTTGATGAAGGTTCCATCACAAAACAAAATTGGAATATAGTATTGAAACCCATTGAGGGAAGCCCTATAAGCAACAAACAAACGGTGGAAACGACCATCTTGAGTGTCAAGAACACAACGAGATCAAGGATCTGTACTCTTTAATGCCTCTAAGTACCAAGGTAAATAGCCATAACCTATGCCTTCATTACCATGTAATCTTCGATTGGCATCATCTTTTCCCCTATACGCTGTATGGTAAGCAACCTCAAATCCATAGTCTTGCTTCAAGTAATCCAAAATATCCTTAGTCTTCACAAATGGATTGGCTCGAACTTTATCACTAATGATTGTGAAAAAAACATTGGACCCAGCCTCTTGTTTTTTTGATGGCGAACGACATAAACATAGGTGTGCTCATTATTCAACTTTGTGATGTAGAAATAGTTATTGGACAGACACAAAGAGGCACGCACATACCATGGACATTTCTTTGAGGCACACTCAACACTAACACGAGACTTGTCATTTTTCTTATAGCGAAACTGAAATCTCTTCTCAGCAGTATATTTACACAACTTATCCAGAAACTCAACAACACCACTAATAAAAAACTGATCTTCCTTTAAAATGTAATCATTCCAATCGCTTGACATGTATTTCCATTTCATTTTTGTCACTTACAAAGTTCCCTAGGATCATGTTAGAATCATCTTCACAATTAAAATCGTCACTGCTAAGATTGTCATCATGAAAGGATGCTTGCATACTAACAGTAGCAGGCTTAACTGTAAGACCCCGTCCCAAAAATTTACCTTTTTACCAGGATCAGGCGAATTACAGAGGGTTGTAACCGCGCTGTTAGTTTTCCCCAAATTAATATCCGAGTTTAATATCGAGATATTCTCGATTTTGGGAGAAAATAGAATAATTGTCCCGAGGGCGTAGAATATATTAATACGAGTCCACCAGTATGTCCGGAATGTTTTTCTGAGCTACGGGCTGATTAACATGGATTTATTTAGTTTACAGAAGTAATAAAAGTTATTTACTGTACCGTAAAAAGATGACTTTGCGTTAAGTCGAGAATTTGGAGAAACTTCCTTCGGGAAAGTTGTAGAGGACGTTAATACGAACCTGTGGGCAATGGTCTAAAAGGCGCTAGGCAGGCGGCGACCCACAGCCTAGCGCCTGGACAGCCTAGGCGGGGAACAGACGGGGATTAGACGATTTACTTTTTTCATTTTATTAATTAAAAATATATATTTTATGTACTCAAATATTTGAAAACAGTCAAATATAGATAAATTATTCGACATAAACCTTGTTAGACATATTTATAAAATAGATTATAGCCAAAATTTAGCATAACTTCATGTAACAACAATAATAAACACATACACTTTTAATTCTAAAAACATCATTTACTCTTATACTCTCATGCTCCCCACAACGTAACAACCTCATCACTAAATGTTAATAAAATTAGTTAGAGAGCTTAGAACCCTAGACGGCGTCTAGGCGGGATAGGCAGCCGTCTAATTACCCAGAACCTGGCTCAAAGGCCTTGAAGAAAAGCGAGGTGGCTTGTTGTAGCCTAGAGCCTAGGCGAGGACTAGGCGGTGTTAGGCGGGGCCTTTTAGAACACTGCCCGTGGGTATGTCCTATGAATTAAAAGGAGGTCGTATGCAGAAGTTATTCGGGATATTGTATAGTTACTGCGTGGTAAAAGTAAATAGTAAAATATTTATTTACTACTCATGGTAACATTTAATATTTAATCTAGATCGTTGGATTTTTCCAGATTAAATCTGGGCCATCCATTTGTCTATAAAAAGGCTTGAGGCCTTTGACCGAAGTCAAAGACCCTAAAAATCGGTCAACTCTCTCCCTCTTTCTTCTCTCGAGCTCGGATACCCTCTTCGGAAACCACCACCGTCTGGCGGCCCTAAGACGGCGCACAACCACCGTTTGATTTCTTTTCCTTCCCCCTACGAAGTCCGGTCCTAAACTTCCATTTTCATCCACAATCGAGAGAGATCGAATCCATGAACACCCACTGTGTTCACCGGATTTTGGCGAGCTCTAGCGACGAGGCGGTTAACGATGGGTGTGGTTTCGTTCCTCTTCTATTCTTCTGTAACCTCATGCCCTTATTTCGTTGATTCAAGCCCTAGCCTCGAAATCACTGTTTCGTTCTTTTTCTAGGTTTTTGGTAGTATGGTGGATTTGGAACTGTTTTAGTGTTTATAGGGTTGTTGTGGTGTAGTTGTTGATAGGTTAGGGTGGAGGGGTGGCCGGAAAAAGGAGTCGAAACCGGTTGTAGGCTGGCTGGGGTGGTGCTAGGTAGAAAGGGGTAAATCCCCAGATTTTTACCGCGGTAGATCTGTTTTTTTACTGAATTACCACATTGTGTAATGCCAGATTTGCCCCTGGAAGTTCAGGTTATTTATAGGGCTTCCACTAGGACTGAAATCCTAGAAACGTCCTTGACAGTTTTGTATATTTACAAGACTGCGACTAAGGCCAAAAGACAATACTACCCTTGTCTATTTTATATATTTATTGAAATGCCATCAAGGCTGAAAACCCATAAATATCCCTGGCTGTTTTGTCTATTTACAGGGGCTGCCACTAAGGCTGAAATTCCTAAAATGTCTATGGTAGTTCAGATTAATTACAAACTGTCACTGGCAGTTTTGGCTAATTACAAGTCATTTGAAAATAGATTGACTACTATCCTTGATGGATTTATTATTTACGTGGATGCCACTATATTATATATTTATGTGTGGATGTTGATTATAATTATGTGGTTGCCTTTATATTCATATATGTATGGTTGTTTTATATAACTTTGGTTGAATGTTAGGGTTAATCCCGATAGATAGCTAGTTTTTGAGTACTCAGCGGATAGGTTAAACTCCGGAATGGCCTTAATCGTACGTCATCCATGATAGGTTATCTACCGATAAATAGAAAAACGGGATTCGCCCGGTTAGGACATTATTTAAAATAAGAGCTACGTGTGGTTTGATCCCTGAGTACAGGGTACGTAGGCAGCCTGACCGGGATCCGGGTGCAGTCACAAATAATATTTAGACCCTAGGTCCTCTAAAGTAGTTAGTTTGATATCCAAATGCAAAAATCGGGATAACCTCCGGTTGTGAGGTCTATTCTGGTATCTTTGGATTATTGATAATGGATTGAGAAAAAGGGTTATCCCTTCTCAAGGAGGATTACGAGTAAATCTCTCTTAGGATGGGTCTCGCAAGTCCTATCCAGAATTTAGGAAGGTAAAACTCGGGTTAGGGCATGACATTAACAGTAGGAGGAATATCATGAAAGGGTGCTTGAATACTAATAGTAGCAGGAACTTCAATTGTTGAAGCCATTATTAAGGTAGATGAACTATATGCACCATCAAATTCTTTATATCTATGAACCGAGAGTTCAATACTCGAAAAATCTCCATTATTATGGCAAGATGACAATTAGGAAGATCAGAAAGCGAATATTTCAAGACATACTGACCAGCCTTAAGATGCTGAAACTTTAAACAAAGCTTCACACACATATCATCATACTTAGTGCTTGATGACAAGCACATAACGAAAGTATCTCCACCATATGAAAACCTTTCAAAAATAGAATCAGACATCCTGCAAAAATTTTCACACACACTATCAAAACAAAAGCTATACAAACTACTTAGCTGGACGAGCTAGGAAGCTGCTATTACAATAGCGGAAACATCGAATCAAACTAAAACAAACACATGCTACTGCATATAAACTGTAATAGCTAAACCATTGAATCTAAACATGTAAACTACTATAACTACCTACTACTGCATATAACATACAAAAGCGACTGCAAACACATGCTACTACATTAGTTGAAATGTTGAATCAGAAGAAATAATCTAAATCAAGCATGAGCTAGAGAGCTGCTATTACAATAGCTTGAAACATAAATAAAAACTTAAACAAATACATGCAAATTGAGATTCCGATGAAATTTATAACAGCAATCGAAACAATATCAACACAAAAACAATATGAAATTTCAATTCAAAAGAGATGAAAACACCGTAAGAATAAAGAATCAACCTACAATTTGAACCTTAATAGCATCAAAGAATCAAACTAAGAAAAAACGAAGTAAACCTAATGCCGAATCTGATCAAATTCAAAGTAATTCTATTATACAACTATCTTAATAATAGCTTGAAATCGATGGATAAGCATGAAAATTGAAGCAATTGAGAAGAAGAAGCATGAAGGCTCACCTGAAAATCCAGATCTGGAGACGAAGCAATACGAATCGCCAAAGCTTTGAGATGAAGTAGTTAAGAACAGATAGGAGGTCTGCTTCGTTTGGTTTTCGGCGGTATATATACGATTGGGTTCGGTCTGTTGTTTAAGAAAGGGTAATTTAGTAAACTCGCCGTGTGACACATGACATGCTCAGAAAAAATTGTCCTTACTTGTTAAAAACAGCCCTCATTTGTTTAATAATAACATAAGTAAGTTTATCTGTGTTTCAAATAATTTTTAGGGAGGTATATGTGATATCCTTAAAAATTAGTAAAATAGCGACGTGTCGATGTATGATAGAACGGTCGCATGAGCCAAGAATTTCTCAGAACCCTTACCCTTATTAGCCCCATGGTCTGAATTTCCAAAATAAATCAGAAGACATTCCACATTTTCAATAAGTACCTTCACAATTTCATGCTTGTACTCTGTTTGGTATTTTGCATCTGGAAGACCGGAACTAGCAAAAATTATTCTAAGTAAATGTGGCCTATTTAAATTACAATAAACATGTTAATATAAGTAGTATAGAGTCAAAGGTATTTATGTAGCGAAAATGTCCATTTAGTACTAATTAAGCTCCCTCTTGGTCTATTTAAATGATTCAAAAAATGCTCATTCTAAATGAATAAATCTTTATTAAAACTCTAAGGGAGCTGTATTATTTTAATCCTATTTTACCTTTATTCCTTAAACATAATTAGAGAGAAAAACTAGAAGAGAGCTGTGACTTGGCCGGAACCTCACCGGATCCGGTCATCGAAATCCGATCGTAGGAATCTTGCCAATCGCCAGATTCTGGTCACCGAAATCTAGTCGAACTCTTTAAAACATCACCAGAATATCATTAGACCTTGTCGGAACCATTTCATACCTTCGTTGCATGTTTTATTGGGGACTGTAATATTGAAAAATTATTTACTAAAAGCAATAAACTTTATGAAGATACTTTATTAGGGGTAATAAACTTAGGAAGACTTAGGTACCTTGAGGTATTGATACCTTACAAGGTGTCTACCTTCTTGTCGGGACATATTCTCATGTAAAAGTAGACTTTGTCATTTGTCAAGTCTACTCTTTTATGATGTCTAGTTTACTTAGATTATGTGAAATGTTGGTCGAATATACGTACACCTTCTCCAGTTAGACATATCATTTACTCACTCGTCGAGTCTACTTGTTCACCGTGAGAGATGTACCTTGTTTTGAATAGGAGTGTACCCATTTCGCATTCTCATTTTCATGTGATAAGTAGACATTTTCGATAGTATTGTTGGGTATTTCCAACAAAATCTGTAGACCTTGCAAATGATAGCATTATTTTTTTGAGGTAAAATAATGAAACATAAGTACACTAGATACAGAGAGAGTTGACTGACATAGAAAACGAGTAGACTGAGCATGTAAGAGAAGAATGGTGTCGAACTCCACGAAGTCTACTTCTATATGATCAAAATTTATTATTATTTAAGTAAACGTTTCAATTGGAAGACAAAGATCTTATGCGTGCGTCTACTTGTAAATGAGAAACGCTCTCACGTAAAGAGTATAATATTCTTAATGTAACAGTAGACTTATCTTACAAAAACAAGTCTGGTTAATATATAAGAGGATGAGTTGGTAAAATGTAAGAGGCCTTTTTGGGTTTAGTACTTCTCGACATATAATATTGATCTTTAACAAAACATAGTGAGAAGATACGTCTCAGTTCAAAAGCAGGAACATACACTTGCAATCGTCGTTAACCGATGAACATAAACTTCCCTGTAAATCCCAGAATGACCCCTGCAGAGATCACCTCAAGTGAAATTTTATAGAAAATTCGGTGAACTTTCCTTGAAAATAGACAACCCTTAATCTGCACAACCCAACACTTCCAAAAAACAAACAACCACCCAAACTTCTGGAGCCATCTTGCTCCCCAAATTAAACAACAACTCCCATAAAAATTAACATAGATAACACTAAAAGTATTTTTCCATGAAATACCTCATATATCAAATAATCCAATAAATATACCAAACGCTTCAAATGATATAATACCCAAGGTTACTAGAGCTCTAAACGGAAGGAAAAACACGGAAATAAACATAGATACGTTAAACATCAACCTATTAATGGAATGGTTCTAGGACATGCAACTATGTCGCGCCTCCAACTAATGTCGGGCAAACTTTGCAGACTGGGCAATTAGAAAGCACGAAGGGCCCAGGGAAGAAACATGGAAAACGTTAGAGTGAGTGAACAGAACAAAACTCAATAAAATAATAGCTTTAAACCAAAACTTATTTTCATGTTCTCCTACGAATAAGCCAAAAATAAATCATCGTAATGCATATTCATAATAATTCAAATATAAAATCATGGTCTTAAGCCAAACACAATTAATCCAGGCCTATAGCTAAATAATAAACGAAAACAAAAATCATGGCCTGCAACCTACTCATCAATAAAAGGGAATAAATATCACAAATAATCTATCTCTCATGACATGGTTGGAGCTAAGAGCTCTAACGTACCACCTACCCTCAGTGAGGACGCAATCCGCACTAAAACTACCATCTTCCCCAATGGGAGAGGAGTGCAACAAGTGGCGCGCTTCCACTCCACCGAATGAGGAGCGCTGCCTGCTAGCTAGCTAAAAATAAATATGACAACCCTCATATAATAATATATAATCCAGTGATAAGAAATCCAAGTTTTCCCCTTTTTCCCAACCAATGCCAAATATAAAACATTAATCCAAGCCCTTGGTTAAATATAACAAAATCCCGGCAAATATCAAAACTTAATCTCAGTAAAATATCGGGTTCGATTCCCATCTGTACGACGGGTCTCTCCCGTAGAAAATCATCTAAACCCAAATATGTCATGTGCGTGCCGAAATACATATGAGAAATAAACAATTAAAAATCCTACACTGAGGTGCTCGCATATATAAGGGAATCAAAATAAACAGAAAACCTGAGAATCACAATTACTGGAAAAATCTCTAAAACTAGTAAATTCACAAATCATGACAGACATTCAATTACGTAAAATAAAAGTCCACTCACAGTACGTACGCGGCTATGTCTGTTGTTGACCGGTAGACTCCACAGTACGAGTCTCCTCAGGTCCTATTGACCAAAAATAATATATATATATATATATTTCGTAACTCGTTAATGTTGTCTCCAGTAACAAAAGGACTTAACTTAACTCTCACACCCTTTTTCATTTAACTTTTACCCATTAACCCTAAATTAACCTCCACACCAATTAAAATAGTATAATTCAAAAACCCCAAGTGAAAAGACCAAATTACCCCTGAACAGTAACCAACACAGTCGCCGGCCGGCGAGTTCTGAGCATCACTAGCTCCGCCTCTTCCTCCACAACAACTTTTCTCAACACAACCAAACTCAAATCGAATCCTAACTACCTCAAACAGTCCATGAACAGTAAACTCGAAAAAAGTCAAACGGAGTTCGATCTTGTCACCTGGCACGTTATAGGTCAACTCCGTGAAGTTGGAGCTTCTTGGGAGGACGGCGGTCCTTCCCTCACCCACAAAAGTCGGCGCAGCTACTGGAGGAAACGAACCTAGGAGACCCCCGATGGTAGTGTTACTGTTGCATCTTCTCTCTCCCTCGTCGGCGCTCCACTGCCGGAAACAACTACCCAGATCGACGGCGGAGGTTGAGGCGAGTTGACCGGGTCGGTGGTGCGCTAAGCGGTGGCCGGTGGACAGAGAACTGTGATGCGCAGTGAGGAAGGAGAGAGATTCGAGCGCGGGAGGAACAAGGAGAAGAAAAGAAATGAAGAAAAGAAAGGAGGGAAACTGGGGAAAAGAAGAGGAAAAAGAAAGAAAAAGAAAAAGGGAAAGTTTCCCAAAACGAAAACTTTTCCAACCCTTTTACCATTTTTCTTTCTTCCCCGACAAAGGAAATTGGCACCCTAATGATTTCACTAAAATTTTCAATTACCTTCTCAATAATTACTCTCCGATAATTTTTATTTTTTTATTACTGACGATCATCCAATTAATTAATTTTATCGATAAATCTTAATATCGATAAGGTAATTTTCAATTGTAAACGGAGAAAGAAACTTTTAGTAAACTGTGACTTTACTTTTGTTTAGTTTTCTTTACAAATTTGAAAGCATGAATTCAGATTTCAACCTTGGATTTGGATGTTTTTTTCGTTCGTTATGGTATTAGTAGATTCATATTTTAGTAAAACATGTTAAAGTTTTGTTCATGATATTTTAGCAATCTGATCTTGTCTATTCATAAGATTAAAAAATGTGTGATGTTGTTTGATATACCGTATGTTAGAATGCATGCTAACTAGTGCCATGATTTATGCTAAGCCTTGTAGGTAATTGTAGATCTCCAGTGGTGAAAACTGTGTAACAACGGCTGAATTCGTACACTATGTAATTTTTGTTATGACGTTCATGATATAAAGTTGTATTCAATCTCGTTCCATAAAGCTTAATGATTTGCATGTTTGAAGACAGATAATTTTAGTATTGATAGCTTTGACATGTAAAATGCCCTAGTTTTAGACGTTCTGTGCTAGGAATAAAGTAAGTGGAACAATAAGGTGCATGACCTTGTAGGCTTGTATTCTTGAGATTGTTTTTAGTTCTTTGAATTCGCATGTCATCAGATTGTTAAGGTTGAAACATGATCTTTGAAGTGTGTTCAAAATTTGGGTTTCTCTCTAATTGATGTGTTGAATGAATCGATCACTTACACATATTAGTTTAGTTTTTATTTTTTGTTTTTAAGATGTTAGAAACCAAAACAAACCCCCCTAATCACCTTGTACTATGTGTAAATTTGTAAATAAATATCTGTAAATATTTGTATTTGTACTGTGTAAATAATTGTTTTGTAAATAATACTTGTATATACTTATTTTGTTATTTACTAACTTGTTTGATCATTGTGACAGGAGCACCCTTAGTCCCCGGATTGATCAAACCTTATTTGCCTTATACTACGATTGTCAAAAGGGTTCTTAAATTGTAATGCATCCTGGTTTCGGATCACGTCAGAAACAACTGCCCAGATCGACGGCGGAGGTGGAGGCGAGTCGACCGGGACCAGTGGCGCGCCAAGCGGTGGCCGATGGACGGAGAATTGTGATGCGCACAGTGAGGAAGGAGAGAGAGTTGAGCGCGTGAGGAATAAGGAGAAGAAAAGAAAAGAAGAAAAGAAAGAAAGAATAGAAAGGAGGAAAACCGGAGAAAAAAGAGGAAAAAGAAAGAAAAAGAAAAAGAGAAACTTTTCCAACCCTTTTATCATTTTTCTTTCTTCCCTGACAAAGGAAATCGGCACCCTAATGATTTCACTAAATTTTTTAATTACCTTCTCAATAATTACTCTCCGATAATTTTTTTTATTACCGACGATCTTCAAAATAATTAATTTTATCGATAAATCTTAATATCGATAAGGTAACTTTCAATTGTAAACGGAGAAAGTAACTTTTAGTAACTTAAAAAGAGTCGGGTGTGACACTGGTGGCCATATATAATAGCTTGTGCAATTTCCACCCTTTGCTTCTGTTCACCAGACAATTGCCTATGATATCTTGCCAATCTGCCAATTAGAAACCATGTAAATGTGCAAAAAACAAACAAATGTCATACTGAATTTCCTAAAACTCAAGGCATCAGTTGAAAAGAGATAAAATTAAAAACAAATAAAACAACAACATACCATCTATTTTACTTTGTTCAAGTACATGACTGCATTGACAGTCATAATATTAATAGAATTTACAGATATAGAAAACAAAAAATGAATACCAAACCAATATCGATCAACATGTATATTCATGCACACCCACTCATATACTCTTACCCATTATGCACGTTTGTAGCCTAATATGTCATCATAAAAACTACACCTATGGATAGAAGCCTGTAATGTTGCTAAAATTTCAAAACATCAAATTCAGCCACATGAACTCCAAAGACAGAAATAAATCATACATTTGTGCATATCAAATTGAACATAAATTCAATCAGCCTTATTCATAAGATGAACTATGAACAGATGTAATAGTGTCAGAGTTGTTTGAGTTCAAAAACTGAGATTCTATATCTACATAACAAAACCAAATAAAAGGTCTCTATGTTGCTATTTGGTTCCTACAAACAAAGAGTGATCAAGCAACCAAAACTACTTCAATACCCATCTCAACCAAAAAAAACAAAAACGATTTCTATATTATCGAAAATCTGAGTAAATAATCATATTTATATAACAACTAATGAATGATTAACGGAACCAACAAACTTATGAAAGATACAAAGGGTCAAACGTGATACCCAATAACTAAACATTAGCAAACTGAACATTATCCATTACCTGCTTTTTTAAGATTTCTAGATGCGAGAGAGAAGAATTTACGATTTATGGATGCGACATAGAGAGAGAGAGAGAGAGATTCGCGAATTCTGGATGTGAGAGAGATTTCAATTTCTGGATGTGCGAGAGAGAGGGATTGAGTTTGGAATTCTAGGGTTCTGGGTATAGGGATTTCTTGTTGCTTCTAGGTTTTCGTTTGTGTCTGAGACAGAAAGAGAGATAGTTTGTGATTTTACGGTAGTTTTGAGAGTGGATAGAATATTTTATTTTGAAAGGAACAAAGAATTAACATTAACAGAGATGTTAATGGTAAGATAATGGAGCTGGTGAGTCAACTAATGGAGTTAGTGCCACCTAGATGAGGTATGAATACCCTAAGGTATTAACGAGGTCCGCTAAGCAACCTGCAATTTAAAACCTTATCATTGTAGTAACTGTAAATAGGGATCGTTCTAGCTAGGGAAACTAGAGAAGGATTATATCTGCATTAAAACATTAGTGATATTTACAGATACAAATATACAAGTATAAATCTGTCACATGATATACAAGTATACAACACATATTCACATAGCACAAATCGGAAAAATAACTACGCAATACCGAAACAAAAATCAAGCACGTTTTGGTACCTCTAGGACAGCCGAATCCCTTCCATAGGCTCGGTAGAACAAGTTATCCTGTTTTGACCGGGATAACTTTTCTAGTTGCTGTTTTTGGCTTCTCCTTGGTGATTTCATCGATTTTTCTTCTAAACAACTTCTCATATCATCATTAAGCTCCTCATCAATCATTTGACATGCTTGGGAAGGATTTTGGTGAAGAAACACACTCACGAACTCGGTAGACAACTTAAGCAAAATCTGTCATGTTTCCAGCAGACTGACCTCCGGTTATTGTTTCTATCATAACACCTTCCTCAAAACTTGGATTGTTGTGATTCCAAACGATTTAGAAACTAGACATCCACAGCTTTCCATCCATATATGACACATTTCCTGGATCGTCCTAGAGAAATTTTTGAAGTTGGGTTATGTATGGTTTCTAGAAATCCTCTGTTTTTGTTCCGATTTCATGCTTTTGGTCTCTTGTCTTTCCATGCTTCTTTTGCTACCTTTCATGAGTCCGATTCACATGATTCTTGTTTCGTTAAGTCTATATACATGTCATCTGAACATTAAAGAAAATTAATCAAGTAATGACAATGTATAAATTTATAGAATCATAAGAAATATCACGATAACTTCATAAGTCAGCTTTTAATAATTTAGTGCACATTTTCTCTACTATACGCACATTTTAGCCATTGCTATACAGAAAAACTCTTAAGATAAATACATACAAATACTAAACTAATAATGGATAAATAAAACATAAATGAGGGTAAAAACATATTAAGAACGTAGTATAAAATGCTCCTATCAACTACCCCACACTTACCCTTTGCTAGCCCTAACAAACTAAATAAAAGACTACTAAAATTAAAGACACAAACATCTAATAGCTATAAATAATTTGTCTCAGATTCTTTAGCATAGCTTTCAAGTTTAAACATTCGAGTGAAAATCGTAATTTCGAAGCTTCATAAACATGTTTCATAGCATGAACAAGTAAGAAATAAGAACATATAGCATGACATGTATGATAATCTTTCCACCTCATAATGGGACACTCTTCTTTTTACTCATCCATGGTATTCACTCATAAGTATATGCAAGAGAAAATATTATAAAACAACAAATAGCTTGCATATTTCATCAAATAAAAGCACTTTGTGAATAGATATTCATGGCAAAACCTCATATAACAATTAAGTGCAATAATGGACCAAAACAATATGCTTAACTCATGAGAAAATCTCCACAAATCAAAGTTAGCTATCTTAAGAATCATGAATCAATCTCAATAATGGTTGTAATAGGACTGGGCTGCATAGAATAAGATTTTTAGGATAAGTGGTGCTTTAAGATATCATCAAGACTTAGCAAATCTCGTTCCTCCTTGTGTCTTCACTCCAAAGGTCAAATTTCATCAAGTTGGACCCATACATCATTCTCAACTCTTCCACTTATTATGAACAAGACAAAGATCACATCAACAACTTTTAGACCTTCAAAGAATCATAAAACTCTAAATTCACAAACTTTACAAACACTATCAAAATCCGTACCTTACAATTTCTTTTGATCCGAAATTTTTCTTCTTTCTTTTTGTTTTTCATTTCTTTTTCTTTTCTTTTGTTTCAGACATATACATACATTACAATGATGTTTTACCCCATACTTGTTCAATATTACAACGTCATCCAACACTTGCTTCACAACATCACTCAATATAGCTCCATCGAAAGTACTTTGTCAAATCTTGATAACAAGGTAAATGTTTAGCTATTCTAAGAAGAAGAATTCTATTTAAAGGTGATGAAATAAAAGGCTCAATGTAGGCTCAAAGGGGTTAAAACTAAGGAGTCCCACGACGGGCACAAAATAGGCATAAGCTTTATTTGGTAATGGTGGTAATCCTAAAGAGATTAAATTCAATCACATTCAAAATCAAGACATGTTATGATTATAAAGTTTCGACCATCACATAAGCAAGTTCTAGTAAATTCTAGAGTCCATTAAAAAACTATAGCACATAGTTATTGAATATGCAAAGAATGATGAGGTTTATGATAGTGAATTTTAAAAAAAAATTGGCAAATTATCACTCAAGAAGAAAGCATTTAGGCTCAAAGGCTCACATAAGTTATTTTGGAACAATTTAACGAAACATGCATACTTTACAATCAATCAAATCTCAAATGTTCATACCAATCCACAATATCCATGAAACTTATCATTTCTTTAAGTAAATGTCAAACCATTATCTATGCATTCAAATATAAAATCATCATAGACTTTTAAGGGTATATCCTAAGACTCAAACAAAAAAACAAAAACACACACAACATAAATCAAATTTTTATTTGATTTTTTTTGGAACCGATTTTCTAATTTTTGAATTGTTTTTCTTTGGTTTTCTTTTTATGACTCGAAACTATAATTAAATGACTCAAACAAATATGTTATTATGTAAACCTTCTACCCCACATTTAGAAAATTACATTGTCCTTAATGTAAAATCCAAAATCATGTCATAATTTTCTAAGCATGCGTCTAAGTCACATAATAAACACATACAATTCAACCAATAAAGTAAAGGGATAGGAAATATTCAAACACTCGTTGATGGCTACGATTGAAATGAATTGCATCTCATGCAGCGCTTAAAGTTTTAAGTCTGTCAGCCTAGACTTCTTCTCTTCTTCATAATGGCATCACTCTCCATACCGTGGTGGTGGCTCTTTCACGAATTGCCCTCCACATCGTGCGGTTTGAATGTGTCATAATAAGGTTTAAGGAGATGAACATTCACCTTAAACTGATTATCTGCTTAGTTCTGAATCTCAACTGCACCATAAGGAAACATATTAGTAATAACAAATGGACCTTCCCAACGAGAACGAAGTTTACCTGGAAAAAGTTTAAGCCTGAAATTGAACAATAGGACTTGTTGTCCTATTTCAAAATGACGCGCCCGTTATCGGACACGTGACAATTTAAAACCCTTTTTGTCATATTGTAGCATTGGTAAATAGGGTTCGATCAATCCGGGGACTTTAGGGAGTTCCTGCGGTTAAAAATCAATTAAAATAGCATCTAAAAAGTTAGAGAATTATTTTAAACAACAAAGACATTATTTACAGAATATTTACATCATTATTTACATAATATTTACATAATTTAAAAACTCATGGGGGGTTTCGGTTTGGTTTCTATGTTCCTACAAAACAAAAAATAAACATGTTATTTACAAGTGATAACTTCATTCCACTTCCAAATCAAAATATCAGAGTTATAAACACATAAATATCAAGTCTGAAATCCAACAATCTGAAATCATTGTAAATTCAAATTAAGAGAAATAATCTCGAAATACAAGCCTGAAGAGGTCATGCATCCCTTTAATTCTTCTTACTTTATCTCCTAAGCACATAGAAGTCTAGAACCTAAGATATTTCATGCAAATGTTGTGATCGATACTCAGCGTCGACTCAAAATACCCGTCCACACAAAACATGAATCATTAAGATCTAAAGAATTCTGAGATTAAACACAACCATGTCTGAGAAGTCGTAACATGTAATTATGTAGTTTATGTTTTCAACCATTATTACATAGTTTCCACCACTTTGAATCTGTATTTACTTGAAGAAGCATAGTACAAATCCTGGCAATAAGCTAGCATGCATACTAGCTTTAGTAATTAAACTAAAACATAACCTTTCAATTATTAAGAATCACAAGATCAGATTGTAAGAAAATCATAAACATACAAAGTCATACACAAATAAATCTGAAAATTACTAACTCATCATGTTCTTCTACCAAGCAATACGAAATCCAATCCGGAAACAAACAACAAGTTTATGAGGCATAGTGTTACACTTTTTGTCGATCTTGGAAGACGGCAAAGGTGCTGCTATACGTCAAAAACTCCAATGGCAGCAACTTGAGGAAACTCTAAGGGGTGTCGTCGGCTTGATTCTTCTTGAGGAATGCCGCACCACTATTGGAGACGCTAGGGAGAGAGAGAGAGAGAGCAATTTCTGATTTTTCTATGGAAGCAGTGTTGTCGAATTTGGTTGCTCTTGTCCTCCTTTTATAGTGTTATGTCGCCCCCTAGGAGTCTCATCCCTTGATTTAATCTTCATCCAACGGTCAATGAAAATTACCCAACAAATTAATAAAAACTTGTTAGGAAATTTCCAGAATTTCCTTATGCACAAAGGTGATGAATTCGGCTGCATTTGTAGGCTAGGTTCATTGCTTGTTCTCCAAATAAGTCAGCCCATTTAGTTCCTTTCTTTGTTTTTCCGAAAATTAACTCCATTCCTCTAATTTTGGTGCGCCAATTAATGTTCAGAAAAAGGAAGGAATTTGTTAACATAAAATCAGAATTATTTGGCTTTTAGACAAAAGGAATTTAAGGAATTAATTTCATAAATTTCAGATTTGAATTTCAAATTATCTTCCTTAATTTAGACAATGAAAACTTGTCTTAAAAAGCCTCTTAATTTCGGCAAAAACCCTATCATTCTCCTTGATTTGTGGCGACACATCTTAGTCTTAATCCATGTAAGATTTGACTTCTTTACTTCATGTGGAATCCCTGTCACAAAAGGAAAGAAAGTTTTCAAAATAAATTAGGAAAGTCAGAATAGGAAAGATTCAAAGATAGTAGGTTTCCCAAATCAAATAAGGAAAGTTTCTCTAATCAAATTAGGAAAGCTTTCCAAAATGAAATAGGTAACTTTTCCCTTTTCAAAATAGGAAAGTTTCCTAAACGACTTATCCTCGACTTTTGCGACTCATTGAGTTTCCTAGTTGCACCAGGAATCATTCTTTGATTAGGAATCAGCTAATTTTCCTCGTTTTAGCCTTATTTTGTGTAAACCTGCCTTTATTGACTCTAAAACACAAAACATTTTAGAAATGAAGTTATTAAGGAAATAACGAAGCTAAATAGGGTAGGAAATACGTTAAGAATGTAGCATAAAATGCGCTTATCACAAAGTTCTTCCCTCTTATGATCATGTCATGATAAACCTTCGTCTTACCTTTATAGATCATGGCGAACTCATAGGCGTCATTCCTTATCTCTTCCTGCTCACAAATCTACAGTTTCCTATGCAATCCAGCCTCATCTTTGTCCATATTAAACCTCTTGACTGCTCACCAGGATTTGTGCTCCAACTCTACTGGCAGATGGCAAGCTTTGCCGTACACCAACCTGAATGGTGACGTTCCTATAGGTGTCTTGAATGCAGTCCTGTAAGCCCACAGTGCATCGTCTAATCGACCTTCAATCTTTTTTGTAGGTCCTACAGTCTTCTCTAATATCTGCTTAATCTCTTTGTTAGAAATTTCGGTCATGCCACTTGTCTGAGGGTGATATGGTGTTGAAACCCTATGAGTGACTCCATATTTCTTGAGCAAAGCCTCAATGGTCCGGTTGCAAAAGTGAGATCCACCATCGCTTATCAGAACTCTTGGCACTCCAAACCTAGAATAAATGTTATTTCTAAAAAACTCTGCAACAACTTTAGAATCATTAGTCCAATGGCTTTTGCTTCCACCTATTTTGAAACATAATCAATAGCCAATAATATATAAAGAAAGAATTTAGATGAAGGAAAATGTCCCATAAAATCAATACCCTAAACATCAAAAATTTCAACAATAATAATAGGGTTTAAGGGCATTTGATCTCTCTTACCTAAGTTACCTGTTCTTTGGCAACGATCACATGAAGCACATGTCGCATAAGCGTCTCTGAATAACGTTGGCCAATAGAATCCGACTTCTAACACCTTTTAAGCTATTCTTTTTTGTCCAAAGTGTCCTCCACACGCCACCTTGTGACAAAAATCCAAGAGATTTATGCTCTTCTTCTGGAACACAACGTCGAATGACTTGGTCCCCACATTGCCTCCAGAAATATGGCGCATCTCATATGTAATTTGGAGCATCCTTCTTGATTTCACCTTGGTATGGTTCGACATTGATGATGGAAATGTCCTTGACACCATGAAATTCACCAAATCGACATACCAAGGCTCTCTAGCTTCTAACCGAAACAACTGCTCGTCTGGGAACGTCTCTGACATAGGCAACTTGTCCTCAGCACGTACAATTCGGCTGAGATGGTTCGCTACAACGTTCTCACTTCCTTTCTTGTCCTTGATTTCGACATCAAACTCCTGAAGTAACAGAATCCATCTGATGAGCCTCGGCTTTGCATCTTTCTTTGTCATTAGATACCTTAATGCTGCATGATCAGAATAAACAACAACTTTAGAATTCAAAATATAAGATCGAAATTTTTCTAAAACAAAGATAACAGCTAAGAGTTCTTTTTCTGTTGTTGAGTAATTCAGCTGAGCATCATTGAGAGTCCGACATGCATAGTAAATTGCACACGGTTTCTTGTCCTTCCTCTGCCCTAGCACGACACCAATGGCATAAACTCAATCATGATAGGTGCAGTCGTCAGCAACTCCTTCAATCGCACGAATGCATCCTCACACTCTTAGACCATGAAAACAACACATCTTTCTGCAATAAGGAAGTAAGTGGTTTGACCAGCAAAGAAAAGTCTTTGATGAACCTCCTGTAAAAACCTGCATGGCCAAGAAAAGAACGAACCTCTCTCACCGTTGAAAGCGAGGGTAAGTGATGCATAATATCAATCTTAGCCTTATCAACTTCTATTCCTTTAGCAGAAACTATGTGACCTAAAACTATACCTTGATTGACCATAAAATGATATTTTTCCCAATTAAGTACAAGGTTAGTTTCTACACACCGTTCTAAAATTAATTCTAAATTCTTTAAGCATGCATCAAAGTCTTTACCATAAACACTAAAATCATCCATAAAAACTTCAATGATATTTTTGATATAATCAGAGAAAATAGAATACATGCAATGTTGAAAAGTACCTGGGGCATTGCACAATCCAAAAGGCATTCGTCGATAAGCAAACGTACCAAAGGAACATGTAAACGTTGTCTTCTCTTGATCAACCGGGTGTATCATGATCTGGTTGTAGCCACTATATCCATCCAAGAAGCAGTAGAACTCGTGACCTGCTAATCTCTCCAACATCAGATCCATGAACTGCAAAGGCAAGTGATCATTCCTCATTGTTGCATTCAATCGTCGATAATCGATGCACATGCGATGACCTGTCACCAACCGTTGTGGCACTAGCTCATTCTTCTCATTCTCTATAACAGTCACGCCACTCTTCTTGGGCACAACTTGAACGGGTGAAATCCATTGACTATCCGAAATAGGATAGATTACTCCACAATCTCACAACTTAATTACCTCGTCTTTAACCACTTTCATCATTGGAGGATGCAAACGTCTCTGAGCCTCTCTGGTAGGCTTGGCACCATCCTCAAGTAAAATTCTATGAACACACTTTGTAGGGCTTATTCCCTTGATATCTGCCAAAGTCCAGCCAATGACAGTTGTGTTCTTTGTCAAAACCGCAACTAGCTTGTCCTCCTGTTGCTTTGTCAACTTTGAAGAAACAATAACTGGTAAAGTGTCATCTTCTTCAAGAAATACATACTTCAAATGTTTGAGCAGAGCTTTTAGCTCCAACTTAGGGGTATGTTCCACAGATGGTAACAACTTATTAGTGGAAATTGGAATTGACAAGGGAGCATGTCATATCCCGGTTCTTAAATCTATTTACGGTCGGTGATTTACCTAAGTTACTTTGGTCTTTAACCATTCCGTAGTAACCGTTTTACCGGGAGAGGTCAAAAAGTTGACTTTTCGTTAGGTCAGGAATTTGGGGAAACTTTCTTCATGAAAGTTGTAGAGGGCGTCATTACGAGTCCGTGGACACGTAGCACGCTTAAATCGGAGATCGTATGAAGAAGTTATGGTCTAAAAACAAAAGTTACTATTTGGGTGAAAAGCCTATATATAGTGAGTTACTGGGGTAAATCGGTGAAAAGGTGAAAATTGGAAAAGTTACTGTTCACCTCGAAAAAAATCCCTCCGAAACCCGATTTTTTCCGCCGGATTTCATCACCTGATTTCTCCTCCGTCCGACGGAGTTAGGGCGCGTGCTAGGTACCAAATTGAAGCCTGCAGTGCCACCTTCAAGTTGGTGGTGGCCATCGGAGCTGAGTCGCCGCCGTTTGAGAGAAATCACGGCGAGAAGGGACGACCTGTGTACTGTTCATTGACACCGGATTTCTCCCTCCTCAGGCCACCTCCCGGTGAGTTCTTTATATGGTTTTGATGGGTTTGAGGTGTACATTAAGCCCCTAGAATTTGGTAGCTAGATTTGAAGTGTGTAGTCTTGAGGATTTGAAGTTTGGGTTGACTTTTGGTTTCGGGTTGTGAATTTCTTGTCGATTGACCTACTTAGAGGCCGAATTGGCCTTCGAGTTGAACTAGGAAGTGGTTCCATTGGTTGAGATGAAGCTACTGGTAAATTTTGGTGGCGATCGGAGGTCGCCGGAGTTTGGCCGGAAATCTCTGCCGGCGGCGGAGCCGCCACTTTTTGGGCAGTTTTTCTTGCCCATTAAATTGTAAAAATTAAGATAAGGCCATTGAATGACAGTTTCTATTTTTTGGGGATTTAGTTGTTATGTTAAGTATTTTTGGAAGGTTCGGTTTGTAATTGGGTAATTAAGGGATAACCGGTCGTTTAGGGAGAACCGGCTAGGCTTGAGAGCGTGACTAAGAGTTTGTACGCTAACGGGGTATTAGAAGCCGACTCCCCACGCTTTACGAGTAATGGTTAAGGTTGAACGTTAAGGGTAGTGCTTGTTATTGTTGCCCTTACTTTGATTATAGGTTTAAGACCTGTTTATGTATTTTGGACAGGACGTGGGGGAGCTCGAGCTGAGCAGCCATCTGGTAGCCGGCAGACCTAGCGGCATCTGTGAGTGGACTTTGTTTTTAAATTATATTGCATGCCCATAGACTTTTATTAGTTTCTCCTGCATATGTGATTACCTCCATTTATGTTTTACGGTGATTTTGGGAAAATGAGATTTAATGATTTTAAAGAGAAATGAGCCGGGAAAGAGGTTCATACCCTTCCCGTGATTTTAATGGATTTTCTCGGGATTTGATTTAAATGATTATCACCGTTTTGGGATTTTGGAGATGGGTGTTTTAAAAGGAGAAACTTGGCTCTTGGATTTAAAGGGTTTTAAAGTAAAGGCAGAGAACCGGTTTTGGGTTCCTGGAAAGGTTTTTAAATCCAATGTTTTTTGGGGTAAAGTCAGGGTGATTTGACTTGGTTTTTCTGATTGTATTTCCCACTAGTGTGTTAAAGGATTTGATTATATGTATCGCATGCTAGCATGGACCCTCTCCAGATGGAGCAGGTACCATCTCTGGATAGTAGCAAGTCGAGACCCTCTTCGGTGTAGCTGGTCATTAGACCCTCCCGAATAGTAGCAGGTCGGGACCCTCTTCGGTGTTAGCTGGTCAATAGACCCTCCCGAATAGAGCAGGTCATGAGACCCTCTCCGATGAGCCGGTCCATAGACCCTCTCGTGGTAGATACCCCACACATATATATGTATGATTGAGCCACAGGAGTTTTTATTGATTCATTTATTTATTGTCTATGAGGTGCGTGCCTAGGGTTTTTCGTAGAAAACTCTAAGGGAGAAAATCATAAGAATTAGAGTTTTATATTTGATTTGTTTTTGTCCACTCACTCTAACGGTTTTCAATGTTTCTCCCCTGGGCCCTTCGTTTTAAAATGCCCAGATTGCAGTGCTCGACCCATCTAGACTACTTGGAGGCCAAGCATAGTTACCGCCACATTCCGCACTATCAGTAGGTTCCGGGTTGACCTACTTGTAATATATCTATGTTCCTGCTTTATCTTAGACGCTCTGATACACATCGGGTAGCTTTGTTGTTGGTAAACTCTTAGAGATTTGGACCTTTTTGTATCATTTACTTTCGGAGATATTGAACTAATTGCTGGATTTATTAGATGTGTATCTTGTGGAGTTGTTGGATATTAGGAGCAGGATGGCTCCAGGAGTTTAAGGATGGATATTGGTATTGGAAGTGTTTTGTGGGTTATTGCAGGTTAAGGGTTGTCCACTTTCCAAGGGAGACTATGTCGAAATTTCGGCAGAATCTTCTTTGGGAGGTGGTCCCCGCAGGACTTACTTCGGGTTAAATGGGTTTAATCCGGGGTGGGTCTTGACAGAGCATACCTTTCGTAGATTGGTTGTGAATCAAGCTCCTTCACAACTTCAAGTATGGACGGCTCTAAATCATTCAAAGCCTCCTCATCTCGTTCTCCATACATGTCATACCCGTTCCCTTGCTTGATCACTATGAAAAACAAACAACACAAAAATGCAATATGCACACGATATGCAAAACAATAAAACACAAGTATGATTGAATGCAAAATGGATGTAGTGCAAACACAATCTGGATAACATGAAACAAAATGCAATACAGCATGATGCAAACAAAACAAAACAAAACCTGCAAAACAAAGAATGTTAGCTAAACATGGCACATGGCAATATAAACACAAAGGATACACGGCATGACATGGTATTAACAAAGCAAGCAACTAAAACACATAGAGCACACAGCATCACATAGGCACATAACACTTTTAAGCACAAGATGTCGATAACCTATAATGTTTCTAGTTGATTTTATTAACCCCTAATTTTCAAGGTACGTGGAGCAGGGAAGACCACTGTGCAATGGACTGATACATCCCAAGGTAGTGTTATGCTTCGTCCGATATACCTCAAAAATTAAAGTCAATTCGTGTGAAGCTTATAGCGTCATATATGTTCAAGTAAATTCTAGCGTTTAAAGTGTAGTGATGCTTCGGCCCAAGCATTTTGCTAGTTCGAGCGGGTTCCGTGGTTTCAGAAGCCAGTTTTGTTAAGATCCAAGGAGGGCGAACCCCCTACAGGAACTAGACAAGACTCGTTTAGTGATCACGGAGAGCGAACTCTCTATCGACCCCTTCACAGAGAAGAGATATCAGTCTATGACCTTGAGATCCAGTTAAACAAACCTGAGAATCATATCTATGAATAATAACTTGCCCCTTACTCAGTTGAGAACAAACTCGGGTCACTAGACCAGTCTACAAGTGTTAATCAAAGCCGCCCTCAACCTCATGAGATCTGAAGATAACATGAAGGGTTTAGAATAAGATTAACAAAAGTGGCTTCTCCCTACATGTTACACTTTAAAAATCACATTAAACTCCAACATATACAAAACTATAAACCTCTTAAGTAATTACTAAGTTATTACAACAATTATATATCAACAAGTATATGACACGAAAATAATCAAAGTATACAACATATAATCGACAATTATTCATAAGAATAAGAAACAAAGTGTTAGTTCACATTTATATATAAATTAAAATCATCTTTAGCGTCCCGGGCAAAGGCGCTAAAAACTGACGAGGTCCGCTAAGCAACCTACAATTTAAAACTCTATCATTGTAGTAACTGTAAGTAGGGATCGTTCTAGCCGGGGACACTAGGGAAGAATTATATCTGCATTAAAACATTAGTGATATTCACAAATACAAATATACAAGTATAAATCTGTCACATGATATACAAGTATACAACACATATTCACATAGCACAAATCGGCAAAAATAACTATGAAATACCGAAACAAAAATCAAGCATATGCACAGGTATGAAATCGACATACACAAATATTCACAAGTATATATCTACAATAATCACATATTTACCGAATTATGATGGGGGTTATTAATTGGTTTTCTAAATTACTTCTACTCCTAGAACATAAACTAATATTTACAAGGTTGTTCAATCAGTTTTTAAACACATAATCATAACAAGCACCGAATAAACAAACATGCAAAACCTAAGCAAGATTTAGATGCAACATTTATGTTATCATAGACTCTAATTTATTCCAAATATTAGACTCCTCATGTAAACTTAAGACCTACAATCGTATGATCTTAAGCTTATATATGTGTCATCTTGCTTAGTACCTACAATCGCATGACACTAGGACAAAATACAGTGATCGAACAAGAGTCATTGGAAACATAATCCTAGGTATGGCGTCACTCATCCTAATAGCATGTAAATTGCTTACCCTAACAATCCTTGGTAGTGCCTAACAATCAAGACCTACAATCGCATGACCTTAACCATAGAACACTACGGCATGTTAAACTCCCCCTTAGGAACATCTGGTACCTAGACTACCCTCAGGATCGATTATATGATCAGATAAACAATAAATCAATTAGACACCTATTACACACATAAATATAAATAACTTAAACTATGCAAAGTCCTAACATGCATACTATTCGTTACAAAATCAACAAGTTCATGAAATAATCACAAAGAAGAAACATAAACATGTAAATCGTATAAAACCATAAAAATCCAACAATAATATATAAAAATAAAGTACTGTTAACGAAGTAAAAATACAAGAAAATTGAGGTTTTTCATACCTAAAACCTACCTAAAGATTCGGCCTAGGGTATGAAAGGAATTGGCGGTGACGGCGGAGGTGTGGTTTGGCGACAACTTGATCTTTCTTTGTGTTTGGGAGGGTTTTTAGGTAGAGCTTGACTATACTATGGCTTAAACAAATATTGACTCTTAAAACTGAACTATTATATGTGTATTTATAGGGAAAAATCCTAGCAAATTCGGTAGCCTCTTGTCCAAATAGGATTGGGCTTCTTGCTTTTCCTTGTTGCACTAGACTTTGACTTCTTCAATGGCTGACTTGGATAATACTCCAAGGACTTATTTATGAATTTGTGACTCCCCTAAATGTTAAGGGATCAATGAAGGACTCCCTTACACGTTTTGGTACCCCTAGGACAGCCGAATCCCCTCCATAGGCTCGGTAGAACAAGTTATCCTGTTCTGACAGAGATAACTTTCCTAGTTGCTGTTTTCGGCTTCTCCTTGGTGATTTCTTCGATTCTTCTTCTTCTAAACAACTTCCCATATAATCATTAAACTCCTAATCAATCATTTGGCATGCTTGGGAAGGATTTTGGTGAAGAAACACACTCACGAACTCGGTAGACAACTTCAGCAAAATTTGTCATGTTTCCAGCAGACTGACCTCCGGCTATTGTTTCAATCATAACGCCTTCCTCAAATCTTGGATTGCTGCGATTCTAAAATATTTAGAAACTAGACATCAACAGCTTTCCATCCATATATAGAACGTTTCATGTTTCCTTCTGGATCGTCCTAGAGAAATTTTTGAAGTTGGGTTATGGTTTCTGGAAATCCTCTGTTTTTGTTCCGATTTCGTGCTTTCGGCCTCTTCTCTTTCCATGCTTCTTTTGCTACCTTCCATGAGTCCGATTCACATAATTCTTATTTCGTTAAGTCCATATATATGTCATCTGAACAATAAGAAAATTAATCAAGTAATGACAATGTATAAATTTACATAATCATAAGAAATATCACGATAACTTCATAAGTCAACTTTTAACAATTTAGTGCACATTTTCTCTACTTTACGCATATTTTAGCCATTGCTCTACAGAAAAACCCTTATGATAAATACATTACAAATAATAAACTAATAATGGATAAACAAAGCATAAATGAGGGTAAAAATATATTAAGAACGTAGCAAAAATGCTCCTATCAGGTATGTAAGGGGAACCCAATAAATTTTATAGGGAAACTTTTATTGGAGATAGTAATCATAAGGATCAGACTTATGGAAGGTAGAAAAAAAAGCCTGGAAAGATAAGAGACCAAAAGCATGAAATCAGAACAAAAAACAGAGGATTTCCAGAAACCATAACTCAAATTTAAAAATTTCCCTAGGACGATCCAGGAGGAACCAGGAAACGTACCATATATGGATGGAAAGCTGTGGATGCGTAGTTTCTAAATATTTTGGTATCGCACCAATCCAAGTTCTGGGGAAGGATTTATGATGGAATCAATGGCTTGAGGTCAGTCTGCTAGAAACAAGACAGATTTTGCTGAAGTTGTCTACCGAGTTCTTAAGTGTGTTTCTTCACCAAAATCCTTCCCAAGCATGCCAAATGATTGATGAGGAGCTTAATGATGATATGGGAAGTTCTTCAGAAGAATAAGAATCGAAGAAATCACCAAGGAGAAGCTGAAAACAGCAACTAGGAAAGTTCTTCCGGTCAAAACAGGATAACTTGTTCTACCGAGATTATGGAAGGGATTCGGCTGTCCTATGAAGCCCAAAATGTGTAAGGGAGTCCTAAATTTATCCCTTAACATGTAGAGGAGTCCAAAATTCAGAAATAAATCCATGGAGTACTATCCAAGTCAGCCATTAAAGAAGTCAAAGTCTAGTGCAAAAAAGAAAAGCAAGAAGCCCAATCCAATGTGGACAAGGGGTTGCCGAGTTTTATAGGGTTTCTCTCTATAAATAGACATGTATTAGTTCAGTTTTAGAGTAGTCAAATAATTTACTTTTTCTTAGAATAGCCAAGCTCTACCTAAAAACCCTAAACACAGAAAATTCCCAAACCTGCCACCACCACTTCACCGCCGCCAATCAGGCCGGAATGAAGTTTCTAAGTACACATGAGAAGTCTAATATATTGGAATTAATTAAAGTCTACGATCATCTAAACGTTGCTATTGCTCCTTGCATGAAATTGATTTGCATTCTTAACGGTGTTTGTGTTATTTGATGCTTAAGTGATGTTTGACCACCACCTATTGTAAATATTAGATTTAGATTTAGGACGTTAGAAAACACTATAAAAACGACCATCATAATTCGGTAAATAATTTAATAGCTTGTAAATAATTTAATTTTTTTTGTATATATATAGATGTCATGTATATATCTTGCCGATTGCATATGATTATTTGTTTATGTGTTTTATACTTGTATAGTTGTGACAGAATTGTACTTGTATGGTTATTTTATATTTGTGAATATTACTAACTTGTTTTAATGCAGATATAACCATTTCCCAGTGTCCCCGGCTAGAACGAACTCTACTTACAGTTACTACAATGATATGGTTTTAAATTGCAGGTTGTTTAACAGACCTCGTCAGTTTATGGCGCCGTTGCCGGGGACGCTAAAAAGGATTTTTGTTTTGTATTATATTTGTGAACTAACGTTTTACTCTTTTATTTGTGAATATGTGCCGATTATACGTGTTGTATATTTTTGTTATTTTCGTGCCAAATATGTTGTTTATAATTGTTGTAATAACTTAGTAATTACATAGGAGGTTTATAGTTTTGTATATGTTGGAGTTTATTGTGGTTTTTAAAGTGTAACATGTAGGGAGAAGCCACTTTTGTTAATCTTAGCCTAAACCCTTCATGTTATCTTCGGATCTCATGAGGTTGAGGGCGGCTTTGATTAACACTTGCAGAATGGTCTAGTGACCCGAATTTGTTCTCAACTGAGTAAGGGGTAAGTTATTATTCATAGATATGGTTCTCAGGTTTGTTTAACTGGATCTCAAGGTCATAGACTAACATCTCTTCTCGGTGAAGGGTCTATAGAGAGTTCGCTCTCTGTGATCACTAAACGAGTTCTGCCTGGTTTCTATAGGGGGTTCGCCCCCCGTGAATCTTAACGACACTGCCTACTGAAACCACGGAACCTGCTCAAACTAGCCAAATGCTTGGGCCGAAGCATCACCTCACTTTAAACGCCAGAATTAGCTTAGACATATGTGACGCCATAAACTTCAAACTAACTTGGCTCTAATTTTGGAGGTATATAGGATAAAGGATGACACTACCTGGGGCTGTATAAGTCCATTGCACAATGGTCTCCTCTGCTCCCCGTACCTTAGAAATCAGGGGTTAATAAAACTAACTAGAAAGCTTAGGTAATGATGTCAAGTGTGTGTGAGTTTTGTGGTGCCGTGTGTCATGTCTATGTATTTCATATGTCTAGTGTAGTGTGTGTATGTGTGTTCATGGTGTCGTGATTTTTGTTGCATGTTTTCATCTTGCATAATGTTTATGTGTTCAATTGCATATTGTTTCATGTTGCATTCCGTGTGTGTTCATGCCATATTGCATTTTTGTTTCATACTAACCCGTGTGTATGTGCATTGCATTCATTCATGTTGCATTCATTCTTGCATGTATGCTGTAGCTCTTAGATTTAATGCTAGCTTAGTTTAATTTTTGGTTTCGTTTTTAATTTTGTTTACAATGATGCTACCTTGATCTTGTTCAATTGTGTCAGATTGGTTTTATAGGTTACCATGAATGACCAGTTTTGGACAAAAGACATTGAAGTGCTAGGTAATGAGTTCTTTGGTGACATTGGATGCAATGGTGCTAAGATTAATGGTGATGCCGAGCAACATAAGGCCGAGCAAGATAATGCCGAGCACGGCATGGAAAATGATCAAGTAAGCACGATTCAAATGGCAGCAATGTAGCCAAGCCAAGCAAGGAAGACTTGGAGACAATAAACATAACCAAGTGACGTCACCATAGCAGAGCAACTCGTAGTTGGCCACCACAACCAGAGGATAAGTGATACACTTTTGGAGAGAGTATAGGCTGACAGACTATAAACATTAAGCGTTGCATGAGAGACAACTCATTTCAACCGTAACTGTGGAGGAGCCATAAACGAGTGTTTGAATATTTCCTATCCCTTTACTTTTATTGGTTGAATTGTATATGCTTGTTATGTGAATTAGACACATGCTTAGGAAATTATGACATGATTTTGGGTTTACATTAAGGACAATGTAATTTTCTAAGTGTGGGGTAGAGGTTACATAGTAACATATTATTTTACAAAATTTTCGAAATTTATAAAAGAAAACCAAATAAAACAATTCAAAATTCAGAAAACCAATTTTTTTCGATTTACATTGTGTGTGTTTTTGTTTTATTTTGTGTATTAAGATATACCCTTAAAAGTCTATGATGATTTTATCTTTGAATGCATGATTGATAGTTTAACATTTATTTTAAGAAATTGCAAGTTTCATAGATCTGTGAATTGGTATGAATATTTAAGACCTGATTGATTATGAAGTATGCATGTTTGATTAATTTGTTCCGAAATAACCTATGTGAGCTATTGAGCCTAAATGCTTTCTTCTTGAGTGATAATATGCCAAATTTTTTAAAATTCACTATCATAAACCTCATCATTCTTTGCATATTCAATAACTATGTGCTATAGCTTTTAATGGACTCTAGAATTTACTAGAACTTGCTTATGTGATTTTCGAAACTTGATAATCATAATTTGTCTTGATTTTGAATATGATTGAATTTAAATCTCTTTAGGATTACCACCATTGCCAAATAAAGCTTATGCTTATTTTGTGCCCGTCGTGAGACTCCTTAGTTTTAACCCCTTTGAACCTACATTGAGCCTTTTATTTCATCACCTTTAAACAGAATTCCTCTGCTTAGAATAGCTAAACCTTTACCTTGTTATCAAGACTTGACAAAATACTTTCGGTAGAGTTGTATTGCGTGATGCTGTGAAGCAAGTGTGGGGTGACGTTGTATTTGAACAAATGTGAGGTAAAACACCATTGTAATGTATGTCCGAAACAAAAGAAAAAACGAAAAGAAAAAAAGAAAAAAAAAGAAAGAAAAATTTCAGATCAAAAGAAAGTGTAAGGTACAGATTTTGATGGTGTTTGTAAAAGTTTATGAATTTGGAGTTTTATGATTATTTGAAAATCTAAGGTTGTTGATGTGACCTTTGTCCTATTCATAATATGTGGAAGAGTTGAGAATGATGTATGGGTCCAACTTGATGAAATTTGACCCTTGGAGTGGAGACATAAAGAGGAACAAGCTTTGCTAAGTCTTGGTGATGTCTTATAGCACCACTTATACTAAAAATTCCTACCTTATGAAACCAAGCCCCATTACAACCATGTTTTTGAGATTAATTCATGATTCTTAAGATAGCTAACTTTGATTTGTGGAGATTTTCTCATGAGTTAAGCATATGGTTTTGGTTCATTATTGCACATAGTTGTTAAATGAGGTTTTTATAGAAAATGTTATTTAGAAAGTGCTTTTATTTGATGAAATATGCAAGCTATTTGTTGTCTTATAATCTTTTCTCTCGCATATACTTATGAGTGAATAGCATGGATGAGTGAAAAGAAGAGAGTATGTCATTGTGAGGAGGAACAATTGCCATATATGTTCATGCTATATGTCCTTATTTCTTACTTGTTCATGCTATGAAACATGTTTACGACCCTTTGCAATTACGCTTTTCACTCAAATGTTTAAACTTGAAAGCTATGCTAAAGAATCTGAGACAAATCATTAAGGGTATTAGTTGTTAACGTTATTGTTTGTGTTGTTAATTTTAGTAGAATCTTTTATTTAGTTTGCTAGGGACTAGCAAAGGGTAGTTGATAAGAGTATTTTATGCTACGTTCTTAATATGTTTTTATCTCATTTATGCTTTGTTTATCCATTATTAGTTTAGTATTGTTAGTTATTTATCATAAGAATTTTTCTGTAGCGCAATGGCTAAAATGTGCGTAAAGTAGAGAAAATGTGTACTAATTTGTTAAAAGTTGACTTATGAAGTTATCGTGTTATTTCTTATAATTCTGTGAATTTGTACATTGTCATTACTTGATTAATTTTTAATGTTCAGGTGATATGTATATGGACTTAACGAAACAAGAATCATGAGGATCGGACTTATGAAAGGTAGCAAAAGAAGCATGGAAAGATAAGAGGCCAAAAGCATGAAATCGGAACAAAAACAGATGATTTCTAGAAACCATAACTCAAATTCAAAAATTTCCCTAGGACGATCCAGGAGGAACCAGGAAACGTGCAATATATGGATGGAAAGCTGTGGATGTCTAGTTTCTAAATATTTTGGAATCGCAGCAATCCAAGTTTTGAGGAATGATTTATGATGGAATCAATGGCCTGCTGGAAATAGGACAGATTTTGCTGAAGTTGTCTACCGAGTTCGGGATCATAGCGGTTACTGTCATGTTTCGGGGCCGAAAATAGTCCCGGGATGCGACACTAAAGTTCGAGGGCTACCCAGCTCATGATAATTCTCCATTACAAACAATGAAACTCGGGGACTTCCCGAAACTCGTTTTTGCATGTACTTGACTCAACAAAATGTTCGAACACAAAAAACCACATTTTTGTGAACGCTTACTACGCTATAAATGAAACGGGATTATCCCAACTATTATTCTTGGGGGCATACGCTTATTCAATAAGCGTCAATTCCAAGAATAAAGATAATCCTCTAATGATTTCATTTAACAACAAAAATGGTGGATTTTCCACAAGTCACTCAAACAACATTACTCAAAACAAACGATTAACTAAAACCTCACGTTTGACAACAACTTTCTCCATCACAATGGGCGAACGACAACAAATCGCAGTAACAGTGCAACGTTACAATCTACAGTCTTATCGCCTTATGCGTGAATCTATCTTACGGGATAAGCGCTCTCCGGCATCTACAGATAGCGTACTGTTGTAAGAGTTTTGTATACCTTACACGGTACTGCTCTACATCGAATATCTACAGATAGCATATCGCTATGAGCTAACACGTCCTCACACAATACTGTCTCTGAATTGCATATCGTTGTGAGCTAACACGTCCTCACACGATACTGTCTCCGAATTGCATATCGTTGTGAGCTAACACGTTCTCACACGATACTGTCTCTGAATTGCATATCGGTTTGAGCTAACACGTCCTCACACGATACTGTCTTTGAATTGCATATTGTTGTGATCTTACATGTCCTCACACGATACTGTCTTCGAATTGCATATCGTTGTGAGATAACATGTCCTCACACGATATTGTCTCCAGCATCTACTGATTCACCTCTCGTTGTAAATGATCCACTACCAGTATTTTCTTTGTTACATGTGTGCATGAAAACAAGCATATTATTAGGTGACGGTTCGCCATCCGCGTAATCAAGCGAGAGTCCGCCATCTACGCCAAGTGCCGAGAGGCAAGACTGCACCATCTACACCAACAGGCGAAAGGCAAGACTTCGCCATCTTCCACAAAAGACAGCGTAACCATTCTTGATTGAGGAGCTAGGGGACTGGTAGGGTTAGGTGTCACATTGGCATTACTTATGCTTGGTAACTTTGTTTCAACTCCCTAACCAAGAATGCTCTCATACTTGGAGACTTCGGGGACTTTTTGCAGTAGACACTATATGCCTCTACCACCAACCATAAGTAACAGCATTTATATGCGCCCATAAGCCACAACGAGACTCGACTACGGCGTACATCACGAAGGCTGTCATACAAGCTACGCAATGACACCTGAAAGTCGTACCGCCTGCCTCACAATCATTCCCTCACTGAACACGTTTTGAAATAGTTGTCCCAAATCAAAGAAAATGTAAAGAGTGGAGTCTCCTCTTCCTATAAATAAGAGACTCCCCTCTCTTATTAGTGATTGATCTTTCTGTTGATACCAGATATACACTTGTAAATCGCCATTAAGGCACCCAAGATTCTAATACAGTTTAAGTGAACGTAACCTTTCCCACCGAAAGTAAGATGAACCACTATAGATCGTGTGTCTGACACGTATCGTCATTAATAACGTTTTACCATAATGTATTGCCATAACACACACATTACACATACGTATCACCGAGTGGTATAAAACCTGTTCCAACAGGGATTGGAAAATGGAGTTACAGGACAAAAGGCCAAGGAGAGGTGTGTGCTGTGTGTTGTGGTGCTCTGCGGTCTGGTGTTGTTTTGTGTCTGCAACTTCTGATTTTGCTTTTGTTTAAAGATCAGGAAGCAACAAGTACATTCAATTATTGCAGACTATGATTTTTTTCCCCAAATAAAGAATTTATGAGTTGGGGTTTCAAATTTTGTCCTACAGCGAAAATGGAATTCAACATATTCAGTTTCTGAGGCAACCAGATTTAATCTAGAAGACACAGTTCATTCGGCTCAGGCCAACTGATATACCTCTTCCTTTTTTTTGAAATAACCCCTCCCTTTGCAATACTACTTTTAGAGTAATGTAAGAATGTTTACACCTACTGAAAATGAGAGAACTATTTGAATCAAACATCAGTGAAACAGAAGCCAATTAGGAGCACTGAGTTTGATGTGTGTACAACCTCAATCTTCATTAAATACAGAAAATACAAGCAAGGGGGGGGGAAGAAAAAACGTGGAAGAAAGGAAAATATCCAGGTCCATATGAGTTCAAAACCATCCAGCAACTACTACTCTAGTACTACTAACGTCTGTAATCAACTAAAACACTCCCTTTATCTGTACATATTTGGTCTACCAGGATCATCATACGATGACAAGTGATCTGTGGGTAACCCAGCAGGCCCTTGCAGAAAGGGTCTTGCTACTACATTAGAGGTTGGCCAGTTCTGATAGGTGGTGGGACTGGTATATCTGGATGACAGTTGGCTCATATCTAAGTAGGGATCAAAATGTGGAATTGGTGTAGAAACTCTTGACCAAGAATCTGCATGAAATCTATTATCAGCAGAAAAACTTGATCTGGCCTCACCAGACGCATTAGTAACAAACTGATCCGCAACATTCACAGGAAAGTTTGGTCTAGTCTCAACTTTACGGTTGGTGACAAATTGACCCGCAGCATCAGCACAAAATGTTGGTCTGGTCTCAAGGTAAGGGCTTGTGACATATTGATCACCAGCATTGGTAGAAAAGGTTGGTCTACTCTCAAGATAATGGCGTTGAACGAATCTGTCACCAAAATTGTTGGAAAAAGGTGGTCTAGCCTCAATACTGGGATTGGTGACGAATTGACCTGCAGCATTAGAAGAGAAAGATTTTCTAGTCTCCGCATAAGGACTAGCAACAACTAGACCCCCTGCACCAGTTGAAAATGTTTGTCCATTCTCCAGATATGGGTTGGCAACGAATCGATCACCAACATGATCAAAGGGTGGTCTAGTCTCAACATAAGTGCCGGTGACAAATTGATCGGTGGAAGAAGCTGCCAGCCCCTTTTCTGGACAATATCTTGCAGATGGTAAGGACAATCTCAAACCAAGGTAGCTACGTTTAGTCGCAGCTTCTTCAACTGCAAAATCAGTTGGTAATCTGAAAAGCCCAGCACAACCAGCAGGAATATCCAATCTGTTTCCAGTTGTTACAGCAGGAATGGACGGTTCAATAGATTCCTGAACAGATGTTTCATCTACTAGAGGCAATCTAGTAATTTTTTTCTGTAGTGATAGCTTTGCTTGTTTAAGTGCATCCAGTACACCACTCAGCTGTTCCTGTGAGTCATGAGGCACCAACGCATACAGGTCGTTTCTGCTCCCTGAAGTATTATGGAAACTACTGCCATCCGAAGAGGCAACAGATGACATGTTGCGGGATGATACAAGCAAAGGTGGATCATGATGGGAGCCAGGTGAAGGTTGACGGGCATTGTTTTCTAGGCTCTCTTGAGTTTGCCTTTCATATGCCATGGGGAACGCAAATTCTTGAAATGGTGAAGCAGAAACAACACTGCTTCTATTCATTTGATCCTGCATGCCTCCCATCTCTAGATCTGAAGGTGGTAGATAACCATGTGTTTTTGCCTTTTCCTTAAACAGGCAAGAATCTCTTGCCTCTAACTTTGCCTCCTGGTCTTCGGAGGCATTAATCTCAGCAGGGAATGGAGTCTTCATCTCATCTCTTTCCTCAGTGATATCTGAATGGTTCCCAGGGTCACACGAATCCTATATGACCAAACAAATAACAGTAAGTCTAAGAAATAAAAGACAAATATGTACAAAAGAAAATACTTTTACTTAGGGTGGTTACCAACTGACAAAAACCACCAAATACATTATTTTAACAAACCAACATATGGAAGTGACAATAGTTATGCCACTCATTCTCTCACTTTGGTCGAAAAACCTCCTCAATCATATCTGTATCTAGCATTTGTTGCATCCCTTAGTATATTAGTCTACAATGACTATATTCATTAGATTTGCTAGTTGTCAGGTCTTTCTATCTATATGAACTCCTCCCTAAGCTAATTCCCTATGAGAGAAACAAAGAAATACTCCAATTCTATCTGGCATTGAGCACCCACGGCTCTCATAACCTCCTACTCTCATTCTTTAAAAGCAACACCCATTTCCCACCCTTCACCAAGGTTTCCGGCTCTCCCTCTTCCTCTCAGGGCTGCTGCACACCACTTTTCTTTTCATGGGCTCGTACACGAGTTGCTTCCAACCTTCTCCAGTCAAATTTTGATTCTCCTAGATCATCAGTGTTGGTGAACCTCCTTAATCTCAACTAATCACCATTTATTTCTCATACTCAAATATCTCTATATCAGTGTATTTGCCTCTTGAAAAAATTTCCTTGTATTTGCTAGTTGCTCAAAGTTATATAATTGTTTCAGTTTAGGATTTTAAATCCTAGTTGTAGGTTACTCAAAAAACTGGCACCACCTCAAGACATGCAAAAATGGAACAACTTAGGGTGAATAGACATCAAATTTAGCACAGTCCTTACTACATGTCTAATTAGCATCGTATAATGTTAATTGTTTTACCTTTCTTTTTATCCAGGTATGAAACCCTTCTAGAATCAAGATTCTTCCTAGCATCTAGATCATTTTCAATTTTTTCCAATGTATGAATGGTGGGTTTTATAAGGAGATAAGGCATCCTAAGTTTAACATTTACACATCAATGCAAGCACAATTTAACTGATTTACAGCTAATATAAATGCTGTCCAGACAAGATTACCTATGGATCGAGCTAGGGATCACTAGTTCCCTACAGATGTCCATATTCCAGCATGGCAGACAAGTATGCTAACTTATAGGACAGAAGCAATGCAATTGTATATGTACTCCAACATAATTGCTGAATGAAGAACCTCATAAGCGCATAACTCTATAGAATAAAACCACAAAAGTGATGACAATGTATCGCATGACTTCAGTAGTAATACATTACAAGATGACAAATCGATATATGCTAAATTGAAATTAAAAATGCTTAAGCACTAATTGAATATCTAGGCAATAAGGTATTATATATTCTGAGCTCAAGGCATTTTTTAGTGTTTCCCTTTTGGTGAGCTTTAAAGGATAGAAATCTTGCTATCTGGAAGTGATTCTGGGAAACAATAGCAAGTGTTGTAATTTTCAATCAAATAGACAGATAAGAATTAAGGGAGGAGAAGAGAGTAAAAAAGAGATATCAAGGCACCAAGACATTGCATTATAGGAAATAACCATATAACTTCAAATGCATTTTCCTCAGACAGACTTCTCAAAAGGCTCATTAAATAACAAGAGCCCTACTGAAAACTTAAAGACACTTCATAACAAACTTAAAGACACTTCATAACAATAAGGACTCAAACGACTCCTAGAACTGAGCTACCAAAAAACAAAAATGTAGACTCTACGAACAAGATGCAAAAACGCCTATTAATACAACTTTAGGATCAACTCCTATGATTTCTGTTTATTAACTTATTGATGATCTCATTGACTAAACTTATACTCCCAAGCAGACTTCTCACTGGACCCGAAGAACTCAATAGTTTGTCGCATGGAAGTGAGACCCGAGCGGTAGAGTTGGGCATGGGCTTAGTCTGGGTTTATCGAAAGGGAGTAAATATCTTCTAGCCAAGTGGCATGGGCTTAGTGTTGGTGTTCGAAAGTGAGAAAATATCTTCTAGCCAAGTGGCTACCCCCCCCCTCCCCCAATATAACTTAACTAACAACTTCACCTCAAAAGGATGAGTCAATCCTAGTAATGACCCAAAAATTGATGAGGTAAAAATGGAAACTTGTATTATCAGTAATTAATCAACTGAACAAACTGACCACAAGCATGTAAAACCTCAATTACAGTATAAAATAAAGGTAGGAGCCAGATGCACTGATGGCAAACGAGGTTGATGACTGGTAGTGATAACAGAAACAGTGTTGGTGGTAGTTGATAGCATTCAGCACTGCAGGCTAGTGATAAATGCAATTAGAGTTAGTGAAGTGAACAATGAAGGGACTAGTGATAGTAATTTTCAAATTTTGTGGTAGCGCTGACCCGGCAATAGCAGTATCAGTTTCAAGCATTAATAGTGACAATTTAAGCCAAAGAAGAAATATGTTAAATAAGTCTACGGTGAGACAATGTTGTTATAAGCATACCGGTGTACTGGTGTTATTTTCTCTGAACTTCTCTTCCCACTCTCTTTGAGCCATCTCCATCTCTTCATTTTGGCCAATAAGTTGTGCCTGATGTTCTAGTGCTCTTTCCATGTCCTTATTTCTCCCATGCCCGTTGAAGTCAGGGTCACCATTCCCTTGATGTTCTTTACTCCCTGTGAGTGCATCCTTTAACAAAACTTTCTCTTTTTGGGATTCAGAGCCATCTCTCAATCTCTCAGGGTCACAGTATGAGCAATTTGAAAGACCTTCAGAAGAGCCAGCAACTCCATTTTCTTCAGAATCATCAAACTTCGCCGGTTCAACCTTAGAGCGTTCAACTACTGACCTGAAATGCAAGAGTAAACCATTAAGTTGAAAACTCATAATACACGACAAGAAAGAACGTTCAATTGGGAAAAAATTTTCTCACGCGAACATTTATGTTGTATCATGTTCTTGGGAGAATCAATACAGAACAGATATGAAAATGATGAGGCCAAAACTCGTGACATGTCTTGTGTTCACTATGTACATTCTGATGCAATAGATATGAAAAACCAGTTAAACTTTAACTCTTTATTGGTTGGAAAAAGTGAAACTAGAAATCAAATAATTAAATCAACCATTGGTACATCTATTTCGGTGATGGCGGTTGGAAAAATCAATATGGCGACTGCTCTCATGAATCTGAAGAAATTAAGATATTAAGGTTGTTGATATTAGGTTACGGTGGGTGCAGCAGAGTTGTTCATACCTGAGCCAAATGACTATTATGCCTGCCTTTACATAGGTCTTCATTTGTATACTTTTTTCAGTGTTCACATAAATATGCATACAGACAAAGCTACATAACTACCTTGTTTCTCGGTGTTTTATTTGGCGACAAGACTTTCCAAGGTTATGTCTTAAAGAAGATGAACCGATGGCTGAAAAAGTACTGCGTCTTCTGATGGATGGTTCCTTACACTTTTCACGAGAACGCGGAGAATCAATGCGGCCTTTCCAAGACAAGCTTCTACCAGGTATTGAAGAAGAATCAAGGTCAGAACCAGAATGTTCCTCGTGCTCATTTCTTCTCTCCGAAGTTAAAAAGTTCTCCTCTTTCTTTCTCGAGATATTACCCATTTTGGATTCTTGGAAGGTTTCATGATCAGAGCTTGAATCAAATTCCTCAGAAATGTCACTTGCCCCTTGGTTCTCCAAAATGGCAAGAACATCTGATGTGGCTTTCTCAGCCATTTTTCTTTGAAGAGAAACAATTTGAAGCTGTTTCTCCAGTTCTTCAACCTAAATTGTGTGGAAAACAAACATTTAAGTAGCAAAAGATAATGTTGGGAAGACAAAGAGAGACAGAGAGAGAGAGAGAGAGAGAGAGAGTTCTTCGTGCAATACATTAAACGAGGTAAACATGAGACATTCCTGAATCTTTAAGCATACCATTTTTTCCAGCTCATCAGCTCTTTGTCTTGCGCTTCTAGAGACAGACCTTTCAGACAGTAGACGTGCACGAAGAAATTCAATGGTAATCCCAGGAGAATCATCCATGCCTGAATTGATCCTGATTATAAAGGTGCATTATTAGCACAATACAAAAGGCATAAAATTCATGAGAAAATCAATGAGTGTAGTAAGAAGTTGTGACTTTTTATTTCTTCCCATGTAAGTGGTAACATTGAAGAATATTATGCTTTCAAAAGGAACCAACCTACAAATCACAATTAACGCAACCTACAAAGTTCGAACATCAAATACTAAATTATGCTTTCAAAAGAAATCAACCTACAAATCACATTTAACGCAACCTACAAAGTTCGAACCTCAAACACTAAATTGTCCTAATAGAAATTGCTATCTCTCCTTTCGTTTCTTTTTCTTCTTTCGGGTGGAAAAGGCTATGGTAATCTCAACACGCAAACTTCTAAAGTGAATGTCACTATGTTACTCACAAAAATATAAATGAAAATACAAATGAACTCTTCAGACATCTAACTAAAGGATTAACGAGCATAGAACCAACCCATTTTATTCATTCTATTTTATCTTTGAGAAGAACGTGATAAAATCAAAAACATCAGGTTTATAGTTTTTAATCTTCTATATAAAACAATACCTACATGATGCCAAGTAGCTACCAAGCTTTGTTTCTGCATATGGAAAGGTATGTAGAAGAAACAAATAATAATGATGTTATAATGAAATAAATGAAACCTATATGGTTTCCCCTACCTTTTCAAATATATATATATAGTCCGATTATAGCGCGGACATCCGTTCCTTAGCTAAGGAACGGATTTCATTATTTGACCCACTTCTCGATCATATTATCTCATCTGAACCGTTCAGATTTTAGGTATATATGTGTAGATCATCTCTACAAATTTTCAGCCAAATTGATAATCGTTAAGGCGTTCAAAGCTGTGATTTACAGCTAGGGTTTAGGAATGAACAGTTCAGACAGTTTCATTGATTTGAATGCCTTAACAATTATCAATTTGGCTGAAAATTTGTAGAGATGATCTACACATATATACCTAAAATCTAAACGGTTAAGATGAGAAAATATGATCGAGAAGTGGGTCAAATAATGAAATCAAATGGGTTAAATAATGAAATCTTTTCCTTAGCTAAGGAACGGACCTCCGCTCCTGATCAAGCAAAAGTAGTATTTGGGATAGCGAGTTTGAGGATTACAGTCTGTATAGTAATGATGCAGGGCCGTAGGATATCCACTATTTCTACCAGATAGAACAAATCATCAAGAAAAATAAAACGTAGTATGTAATAGTTCTTTAGGATTTCTTTGAAGAATGTATTAAGTTAATAAGACCCTTCAATTAACTCAACACATTAAAACAAACAGGCAGACTGTGAGGCAAACATGGTTAAAAATCACAATTATATTCATAGGAACAAATAACAATGCAAAATTATGAACGGAACAGTCACAGTGAAATGTTGGAAAATTACATATCTATTGTTCAGCTTCATTCAAAAACCCAAAGTGAAAATACAGAAAGCAAACATAAAATAATTCAAAGATTGAGCTAGAAAGAGAGATCGCAGAAGATCAATACCTCCGATCTTGCGCGTCCTGATTGGAATTATGCATTTCTGTAAGGAATTAACAAAACCCCAACTTTAACATGGGACACGGAGAGAACCAGCTTCAAATTAGAGAGAAGGAGATCAAATCGAGGTCAGAGATTGACCTTGGAATGGAAAAACCATGAGCGATGAACCCTAACGGAGAAGACTTTTTGTTGGAGAGGAGGCCCGTTGGGAATGAACAGAGGAAACTTCTTCTATGTGACGACCATTTCTGAAAACGACAGTAAAAACAGCAACCACCCAATTTATGCATGTATTCACCAGAAAAAAAGAGTTTAACCCACGAAATAATCTAAAACAAGCCAATGAATTTTTTTTCGTCAGCTAAAGTAGAATTTTAGCTCATGAAAAATTATTTCATCGACTAAACTAATTTTTTCATTGGCTATAGTCTGTAACAGACAAAATTTGAAAAGTTTAGCCGACGAAATTAGGATATTTTGTCGGCTAAAGTACCTTTTAGTTACAAAATTACACTACTGATATTTCGGTGTCCGATTGATAATTGTGATACCAATCTAGAAGCGGAACGGGCGTACGAGTAAAACTCATCGCTAATGCAATGACATATGGGTTTTTTGGTCATCCGAGTTCGTTTAAAGCTTCAAAATGAAGTTTTTTAAACACTTAACACAAGAAAACACTCATATCTACATCTATATGAGGTATTTTGGTCGAACTTTCAACACAACAAACTCTCAACATGATGAGACACAACTACCCATCTAAAATTTTGAGACATTTACCTCTTGATGATAGGACTCCCCATAGTGATAAATAATGGTAAATAGTATGCATGTTGTGATTCCGGTCATCAAAATTCACAAACAAAAATACTACCGTCAGATATCATCAATATGTTAAAATATGTCTATGGTAAAAAATTTAACTTCATCCGATAAATTTAAGGGCTTCATCCGGACGGTCAATCCCGTAAGTCAAACCCCTAAATTGTATTGAACGCAACTATGGGCACCGAGACTTTACCGGAATTAAGTGATTTTTCAACCGTAGACGTATTTCACCATTCTGGTCATACCTTATTTCACGACTTTTTTGCGTTTGAAGTTTCTAAGTAGAATTTGTTTTTGAAACAGAACATTTACTTAAAGCTTAGTAAACAAGTTATACAACATTAGTAGACATGTTGTGATTCCGATGATCAAAGTTGAGAAACAAAAATTCGACCGTCTGATATGATCATTATGTCGAAATATGTCTATAGGAAAAAATTCAACTTGATCCGACAACGTTAAGCACTCGATCCTTACGGTCCATCCCGTAAGTCAAACCCCTTAAGGTACGGAAACGGTCATTTGACCGTCTAAATTACGCATTTTTTCCGGACCTTCAACTGATAATAGTTTCAAATGGATGAGACGCAACCAGTGGTATAAAAATTTTATGAAAAATGACCACCGGAGATAGGGCTACCTCTAGTTAAAAAGAATGGAAAATTATGTTAACCACAACTATCGGCACCGAGACTTTACCGGAATTACGTGATTTTTCAACCGTAGACGTATTTCACCATTCCAATCATATCTTATTTAGGACTTTTTTCATTTGAAGCTTCTACTTATAGGGTTTTAGTCGACGAAATTAGGGTAATTCGTCGGCTAAAGTTAAATAAATAAATAACTATAGCCGACGAATTACCCTAATTTCGTCGGCTAAGATTAAATAAATAAATAACTATAGCCGACGAAATTAGGTTAATTTATCAGATAAAGTTCAATAAATAAATAAATAAATAAATATAGCCGACGATAGTTAATTAAAATTTGTCGGCTAAAGTTAATTAAAAATTCAAAATTTTCGACGGGGATTTTGAAAATTTTGAACTTTTTCCGACTAAAATTTTGAACTTTAGTCGACGAAATGATGGCATTTTGTCGGCTAAAGTTCAAAATTTTCTATATCTTTCATTTTTCTCCTCTTCCTCGTCCTACTCCTTCTACGGCAACAACAACTCCTCATCCTCCTCTTTCTCCTATCAAATTAACACTCAATAATCAATCAAGTCGTAATGCAATTTAAAACTCTTGGTGTAAATGTAGCATTGGTAAATAGGGTATCATTCTTTAACCGGGAATTGAGGGTGTTATACCTGCATGAAAACGTTAGGAATCATGGGGGAGTTTATAATCGGACTTCTAAGACTTACGAAATTTAAGTACAAAACATGCAAACATAACAAGAAATCCTAGACTTCTAACATGCTTACGAAAATAAAACCTAAGACTATTATTATATATATGTTCATTATCTCATTCTTTCACCTATCCAACTTTCATGTTTTAACTTTATTTACCATCTACGAAATCCTTAGTTTCAATCTAGATACACACACATGCTTTCATTAAATATGAATTGTCACATCCCGGTTCTAGAATCCATTTACGGTCGGTTACTACCCAAGTTACTTTGATCTTTAACCATTTCGTAGTAACCGTTCTACCGTGAAAGGTCAAAAAGTTGACTTTTCGTTAGGTCAGGAATTTGGGGAAACTTCCTTCTTGAAAGTTGTAGAGGGCGTCGTTACGAGTCCGTGGACAAGTAGCACGCTTAAATCGGAGATCGTATGAGGAAGTTACGAACAAAAGTATAAAGTTACTGTGCGGTTAAAAGGCTATATATAGGAGTTACCGGGGTGAAAAATCAGATTTTCACCCCAGCCTTTCTTCTCTCTCCCCGTGCTCCCGATCGGCAGAACACTGCCGGACCTTGCGCGCGCCACAGCGCCGCCGTCCGGCCACCAACCGCCGGCGCACCGGTCCCAAAATCTCGGCCTCCGAGTCTACTTCAATCCTAGGTAAGCTTTCCGGCCTAACTCACCGTAAATCGGGAGAAATTCCGATTTGTTCTTGGTGTGTATAGTAGATTTTCGGGATCAAATTTCTCTCTCCCTAGATCACCAATTGTTGAGTTCTTTATATGTTTAGGATGGGTTTTAGGTGTACTACAATCCCCTAAAATTTGGTAGCTTGATTCGAAGTGTGTAGGAAGAATTGAGGATTTGAAGTTTTGTAGTGTAATTTTTCGGGGTCTACTGTTTATCGGGTTTTTGACCTAGTTAGAGGCCGAATTGGCCTTCGAGTTGAACTAGAAAGTTGTCCCAAATGATGAGACGAAGCTACTGGTAAAATTTGGTGGCGATCCGAGGTCGCCAGAATTTTGGCCGGATTTTCTGCCGGCGGTGGCGGAGCTGGCGGCGGAGCCGCCACTTTTTGGGCAGTTTTCTTGCCCATTTAAATTGTAAAAATTAAGGGAAGACCTTTAGGGGCAGTTGCTAATTTTTAGGGATTTATTTGAGGTGTTAAGTATATTTGGTTGGTTTGGGATTATTATTTGTGTAATTAAAGGTTAATCGGTCGTTTAGGAAGAACCGGCTAGGCGTGAGAGCGTGATTAAGAGTTTGTACGCTATTTGGAGTGTTAGAGGCCGACACCCACACTTTTGATAGATGGTTAAGGTTGAACGCTATGGGTAGAGCGTGTTATTATTTCCCTCACTATGATTATGGGTTTAAGACATGTTTATGTGTTGGACAGGACGTGGGGGAGCTCGAGCTGAGCAGCCATCTAGTAGCCGGCAGACCTAGCGGCATCTGTGAGTGGACCTTTGTTTTAAATTAAATTGCATGCTATATACTTTAATTGGTTTCTCCTGCATATATGATTTCCTCCATTTATATGTTTTACGGTGATTTGGGAAAATGGGATTTACGGATTTTAAAGGTAAACAAACCAGGAAAGAGGTTCATACCCTTCCCGTGATTTTAAAGGATTTTCCCGGGATATGGTTTATTGATTATCACCGTTTTGGGATTATGGAGGGGGATGATTTTTAAAAGGAGAAACTTGGCTCACTGATTTTAAAGGGGTTTTCGATTTATTATTATTATTCCCACGAGGTTTTACAGGTTTTACCGGATTTAAAGGAATTTTTAAAAAGGGAAAAGGAAAAGGATTGTATGCTAGCATGACCCTCTCCGGTGGAGCTGATCAATAGACCCTCCCGGATAGTAGCAGGTCGGGACCCTCTTCGGTAGTAGCTAGTCAATGGACCCTCCCGGATAGAGCAGGTCGGATTTCTCGTGGATGAGGTTAAAACCCCACATTTAAATTATTTATGTTTGAGCCAGGGCATCATTGATGGTTTATTTGCATGCGGTTTTTCTTAAAGAAACTAGAGGGAGAGCATTAAAGAAAATAGAGTTTTATATGTTATTTTTCGTCCACTCACTCTAACGGTTTTCAATGTTTCTCCCCTGGGCCTTTCGTTTTTAAATGCCCAGATTGCAGTGCTCGACCTATCTAGACCACTTGGAGGCCAAGCATAGTTACCGCCGCTTTCCACACTAACAGTAGGTTCCGGGTTGACCTACTTGTAATATATCTATGTTTCTGCTTTTATCCTAGACGCTCTGATACACATCAGGTAGTTTATTTGTTGGAGAACTCTTAGGGACTTGGAATGTTATGTATCATTTACATTTGGGATGTTGAATTAATTGTTGGATTTTATTAGATGTGTATCATGTGGAGTTGTTGGTTATTGGGGAGCAGGATGGCTCCAGGAGTTTCGGTTGGATATTGGTATTAGAAGTGTACTGTGGGTTATTGCAGGTTAAGGGTTGTCCACTTTTCAAGGGAGACTATGTCGATTTTTCGGCAGAATCTTCTTTGGGAGGTGGTCCCCGCAGAATTTACTTCGAGTTAAAGGGGTTTAACTCGGGGTGGGTCCTGACATGAATGCTATGATGCATAACACCTTAAAACAATATCAGTTTTCAGAAATCATTGAACATGCCTTAGAAAAATTGATGACGCATCCTATTCTAAAACATACTCAAAGCATTACGAACATAAAGCTAGCACATGCATCCAAACTAAGAAAACTAAGAACACATGGAAGAATCGAAGTAAAACAAAACATAGAGAATTTCTTTCATTAGTAAACCGAAATCAATACAAAGGAGAAGATTGAGTTTAGAGTTTATGGTTACACTTTTGGTTCGGTGACGCACGCAAACTTAAAGTGGTGATTTTTAAAAACAAGAATGACGCACCCTTTATTCTTGATCCTTAGATGATGGAGAGCTTCGGCTTTGGAGAGATTTGAGTGAAGTATGGAAGAGAAGTGTTTTAGACAGAGCTTAGACTACTAGAATGAGAGACCCAAAATATGGAGGCCAAACCCTTCTTTTAAAGAACAAGAAGAAGAGACTTTTCCTTACAAAAACAAAACTCTCTTATTTCTTGGTCACATCTGACCTCTTTTGGTAAAATGAACATTTTGGGAGCTGTAGATCTCGGAAAATTGCGATCTAGGTCTCGTTGGAAAGATAATTTAGAGATCCGACGTTTGAGCTGTTCAAATTGTCTGTTGAAATTGAAGGATTAATTTCCTGATTTTAGAATGGAGATATCTTGCCAGATTTTGTTCTTCTTGATTCACTAGGAATATCTAGTCCAAATTTCGACAGCATATCTTTGATATTTCGGCCATGAATTAGGTAAGAGAGATACACCTAATTTGGTCACTATTTTGATCTTCATGCGCACCATTTGGTCCACCATTTTGAACCATTTTTCATTTGCAAATGGTTTCCACTTTTTAGAAACCATTTAGAGACTATTTCTTGGACCATTTCATTTTCATTTGGGTTACTAATTTTCAATACCATTTGAGAAACAATTTGGAACCTGAAAATTAGAAAGCATGTGGGAACCCAAAATTAGTAACTTCTGTTTTTCACTTCTGTCTTCCGGAAGGGTCACCAAGTCATTTCCTAATCAAATTAGGAAAACTCTTCTTGGTGCATTTTAAGCTCAATTCTGCCTCCTTTATTCATCTCCTTTATTTGAGTACCTAAAAACGTTAAAGTAAGTTAAGAATGAAAGACTTAGAGTCCTAACAAAGCTAAATGAAGGGAGAAACACACTAAGAATCAAGTATATAACGTGTAGATCAAATTCCTCCACACTTAGACTTTGCTAGTCCCTAACAAATAATTTGAACACAAGAAAGCTAAAAACCAAAGGAAGAAAGAAATCCAACGTTGGAGCTAATCTCCTTTGTTGGAAAATTCAAGAATCAAAACTAAGGACACTAAAAAACAAACTAACAAAACTAAGCCCTCACGTTAAAAATGTCTCAGAAATTTTCTAAGTATATGGCGATGACATAACAAAACTTCAAATGATAACCAAGATATGATTCATGCAATGAACAAGTACGACGTAGTGGTGCAAACAATGGTGATGTTTAAAGCTGTGCATGCTTCGAATAGATGTTCAAATCAACTCACGTGGATGCACTCATCATATTTTCACTCAAAAAAGGATAGAAGTAATTGAAAACCTCGTGAATGAATTACTTGCACAAATGAACCAACCCTATTGCTTACTCATGCAATTTGCTCTATAGATTAACTGCTACTCATCTTAAGGATCAAAAGGTCTCTGGAAGGGTTGTAATGGAGCTAGGCTAAGACATTCAGAATTTCGATATGTGGTGATAAAAACGTTCCAAAGACTTAGTTGAGATACCACACAGACTTTTCAGAATCAGATCCTTCATCTTTTCCACCGTCCATGGTCAATCTTTCATAAAACAAGGGCCAAATTTTACTGTGTTGGACCCTAGCTTCATTTTTTTCTTTTCTTGATCCATGCTTTGTTCTTTGAACATATTGCCAGAGAGCTTATTTCTATTTTTTTCTTGCTCTCGAAATTTTCTTTTCTTTGGCAATCATACTTTTTCAGCTTTTGGACAAGTCTTTCCCCTCTTTTCTTCATCTTTCACGCCACCTTCATTGTGCCAGCTTTGAAATCTTAACCAAGTCTTAAGAACAAGGGTAGGAACTCTACACTAGGCTGTGTTTAGATTCATGTAAGGTCATGAAAGAAAAGATCAATGTAGGCTCAAAATGGTTTATCTAGGGTTGTCGCAACTTGTGCCCTTATGTAGGACTCATGACAATTTTGCTAAGTGGTGGTAATCTTAAATGCCTTTTATCATCTTCAAAATCAGAGTACATATATAGGACTCATGACAATTTGGCTAAGTGGTGGTAATCCTAAATGCCTTTTATCATCTTCAAAATCAGAATATATATTAATTATAAGCTTTGCAAAATCTATATGAGTAAGTTGTAGTAATAAACTCTAATTCATTAAAATCTATAACAAGTAAACAAATGATGCACATGCATAGTTTTGAAACTGTGTACGAAATTTTCTCCAAAAAGAAGTGTATAGGCTAAAAACTCACGTTTGGGGCCCTTTTCATTATAGACTAACTAAGAGAATTTATTAAAGTACTTACCTGTTTGTGATACCTATATTTACCGATATAATAGCAATGACATACCTATATTTAACTAATGACATGCTAAGACTCTTTAAAACACTATGCAAAAAGACTCAAGACTCTCAAACAAGCGTAGTCCTTATCTTCGTTGGGCAACCTTAGTCAAATGGCCATTCGGCGAGAGAGACCAAGAGAGGTAGGAGTGATTTCGAACAAGTTCTTTCACATCCAAAACCCGTCCTAGCAACCGTCCCCATCTAGACACCAAGTCACAAGGATTTCTTACTAAAAGATAGGTGTTCATCCACTACACTAATTTAGACTCGTGAAATACACTACTTAAAACAAAAACAACTAAAAAATATTTTTTTAGGGCATCATCCGCCGGAATTCCTTTGTCCACCCGGTTTTGGACAATGTATGACTCAAATTAATTGTAAACCCCTTCCCTACACTGAAACTCTACATTGTCCTCAATGTAATCAAGTAAAACATAGAATTAAAGATGGAGTATAGGTTTTATGAAAATTTAACTAAGAAATTTAAAAGCAACAAAAATTTAAAAGTGTAAAGGGAATAGATGCAAATCTGGTTTGTAGACTTCTCCATTGGGTTGCCTCCCAACAAGCGCTTGTGTTTTAACGCCTTGTAGCCTAGACAAGCTACTTCTTCATGTTGATGTGCTTGAAAGAAGTATTTCTTCTTCCACGAGTTGATCTTTGAATGCTTTATAATATGGCTTCAAACGGTGGCCATTAACCTTGAACAAGTTTCCGGTATCCAAAGATTGAATTTCCATGGCTCCATGATGGAAAACTCGACCAACAATGTAAGGACCATTCCATCTTGATCGTAACTTGCCCCGAAAGAGTTTACGCTTCAAATGGAAAAGTAAAACTTTCTGTTCCGGTTCAAAACTCTTCCCACAAATCATCTTTTATGGATCCTCTTGGTTTTCTCTTTGTAAATCCACGCATTGTCGAAAGTCTCATTCCTAATCTCCAAAAGTTCATAAAGTTGTAGCTTTCGATGCAATCCAGCTTCATCTCGATCCATATTGAATTTCTTGACAGCCCACCATGCTTTATGCTCTAACTCAACCGAAAGATGACATGCCTTCCCAAAAGTTAAACGAAAAGGTGACATACTAATGGGAGTTTTGTAGGCAGTCATATAAGCCCATAATGTATCGTCCAAGCATTGACTCCAATCTTTTCTATTCGGACTAACGGTTCTCTCCAAGATCTTCTTGATCTCACGGTTAGAAATTTCAGCCATTCCATTTGTGTGAGGATGATAAGGTGTCAAAACCTTGTGTGTAACTCTATATTTCCTCATCAATGCTTCCACCGTATTGTTGCAAAAATGGCTACCTCCGTCGCTTATGAGAACGCGTGGCATTCCAAACCTTATAAAAATGATAGCCTTGAGAAAATCTACAACAACTCACGAATCATTAGTTTGGGTGGCTTTCCCTTCCACCCATTTTGACACATAATCAAAGGCGAGTAAAATGTAAGAGAAACCGTTAGAGGGAGGAAAAGGTCTCATAAAATTAATGCCCAAACATCAAAAATTTTGAGATTTAACAAATAACGTTGTGGCATTTGATCTCTAGGTCCTATATTACCAGATCTTTGGCACCTATCACATTTAGAACAAAAATTATGGAAATCACGAAAGATACTAGGCCAAAAGAATCCACTATCTAACACTTTAAGGGTTGTTTCTCTCGAACCAAAGTGTCCTCCACTTTCTAAATTGTGACACAACTCAAGAATGGACTTAAATTCACTATCCGGAATACACCTACAAATAACTAAGTCATAACATTTTTTCCACAATTAGGGTTCATCCCAAATAAATGTCCTAACATTGTATCTAAGTTTATCACATTGGACCTTATGCATAGAAGTTGGAAATGCTCCAGTTACTAAGTAATTCACTGTAGCAACATACCATGGAGTTTCGGAAGCACTTACCTGAATTCCGAAGAGTTGTTCATCTGAAAAAATTTTCTCAATTGCAACGTCTTCCTTCTCATGCACGATCCTTGATAAATGGCCAGCCACCACGTTCTCTACTCCCTTCTTATCCTTGATTTCGATGTTAAATTCTTAGAGTAGAAGTATCCAACGAATTAGGCGTGGCTTGGCATCCTTTTTAGCCATCAAATACTTTAAGGCCGCATGATCCGTGTACATAATCACCTTACTTTGCAGCAAGTATGATCGAAATCTATCCAATTGATAGGAGCATAAAATGCGACATTCTTAATATGTCATTACCTCTATTTGTACTTTGTTTATTTCTTATTGTCGTAAAATAAAGTCATATTATAGAGTGTGTAAGGATGAAAACGTGCTAAACATAGAGGATTTATATAGAATTTGACCAAGTGCTACATGAAATAACAAGAAACCTATTCAGTATGGGGTCTTGACATGTTTTGATGATTCTGTAAAGCTTTTGCATTGTCATAAATTTATTTAAATTCTCTAATACTTAGGTGACATGTAGAAGAGTTCATGGGAGGAAGAATCAAGAGAGTTGGAACTATGGAAGACAACAAAATACGCGGCAACATTAGAGGAGCCGAGAGCATGCAATTTCAGCAAAAAACATAAATTTCCTGGGCATATCACCCAACTTCTAGAATTTCACCAGGACGACTCACAAGGAATTAGAAGTTGTACCATATATGCACGGAAAGCTGTATGAGTATAGTTTCCAGAACATTTTGAATCACATTCATATCTATTTTCTGGATAGAGTTATACCTGAATTAGTGACAGAATGTCAGATTGTCGAAACAGAGTAACCTGCTGCCGCCGATAGGAAGTGTTCCTGATGGACTTAGGGAAGCAAAACAGCTGATCCATAAAGCCTAGTATATGTAGAGGAGTCCAATGAAGAATTCTAAATCCATAATTCGGCTATAGAAGCCTCTAGAATCATCAAGTCTTGGAGGCCAAGCAATACCAAGTTAAAGATGGAAAACGTAAACTTTTTGGTTTAGGATTTTCTTTGGCCGACCTCTATAGGGTTTTCTCTATATAAAGCTCAACTAAGAGGCAGAAAAAAATTATCTCACCACCATAGAAACTTTGTCAAAACCATGCCCAAATACTTTCAAGAAATACATAGCCGCACCATCACCAAAACCTTAAAAATTTTCCTCCATCTTCCATTCGATTTCACCACCTTTGACGAACTTCTTCCAAGGTTTTTAAAGTGTGACTCTATCATCAAAACTATGGTAACCCGAAACAGAGTAACCTGCTGCCGCTAATAGGAAGTGTTCCTAATAGACTTAAGGAAGCAAAGCAGCTGATCCATGAAGCTTAGTCCATGTAAGAGAGTCCAATGTCGAGTCCAATGAAGAATTCTAAATCCATGATTTGGCCATAGAATCCTCTAGAATCATCAAGTCTTGGAGGCCAAGCAATACCAAGTTTAAAAAGGCAACCTAAACCTTTTTGGTTTAGGATTTTCTTTGGCCGACCTCTATAGGGTTTTCCCTATATAAAGCTCGACTAAGAAGCATAAAAACATCATCTCAGCACCATAGAAGCTTTGCCGAAACCCTGGCCAAATACTTCCAAGAAATACATAGCCGCACCACCACCGAAACCCTAAAAATCTTCCTCCATCTTTCATCCGATTTCACCACCTTTACTGAACTTCTTCCAAGGTTTTTAAAGTGTGACTCTATCATGACTTTGTATTTTTCATATAGTTTAAGATTTTGTAATGAATTGTTGGTTTTATGCAATCAACATGTTTCGAATTCCATGATTATGTTTATGTTTTGATTGTATGATCTTGTACACGTTTTCAATTTGATGAATGATTTAGGGCAGTAGGTTCGAATGTTTTTATATGTTTATCTCAGTGTTCTAAAAAAAGGCGCCCAGTGCCGCCTAGGTGGCGCCTAGGCGCTGGGCGGCAGGGCACCGTTTTGATTTTCCCCAAATCGGCCAAGCTGGGCGCTGACGGAAAAATCGGCCGCCTAAGCGGGCTAGGCGGCGCCTGGGTGACCCGATTAGTTTTTTTTATTATGAAATACATAAAAGCCTATATAAAAATGAGTAAAATCAAACACAAAAATACAATATCATAATCTAAAGCTTAAACAAAGGATACACTATTGTATTTTTATTATTTTTAAGAACATTGTTGTTTTATTATGTATATTTTTGAAGTATTTTTGCTATTTTGGAACATAAAAGTTTTTTTTAATAATTTTTATTTATATAATTATATTTATTAAATAAATAATAATAGGTAAAATATAAAACCGCCTAGGCGCCACCTAGGCGCCGACTAGACGCCTTGGGCGCTGGTTGTCCACCCTAGTAGCGCCTAGCGTTTTTTATAACCTTCGTTTATCTTGATTTATTTTCATGAGCTTGTACATATAAATCGATGCATGAGGGTTGCCTAAGACCATGGCTTCTCCTTGTGAATCGGTTTTACTTGTCAAGAGAATTTAGATTGCATCATACACTAAGTTGTTTCATTCTAGATTGTCTAAATAGGGTTATCATAGTTATGAAAATATGTATGATTCAAATATGATGAGTGACGCCATTACATGTTTGCATGTTTCCAATTCGGCTTACTATGCTTATGTGCTTCTTTATGTTTAATTTCTACGATGGTGTGTCTTTAAACCGATTAACATAATTTTGAGTTATACGCTAGAGTTGATTCTAAATATAATAGAAGTCTTAACGATTAGATGAATCGCTGGTGGTCTCTAATTAGAATTGGAATTGAGATAAGTATATGAATATGTTGAGTCTTGCTTGATGCCCCTTGTTGTTTACAATTTTGTTACGTGTTCTTGATGGTTTTCGTGTTTGGTTATGTGTGTTGATGATGATCACATATGTATATGTTAGTTTTAGGATTTATTTTCAGTATTTAGATTTTTAGAAATATATTTCAAACCCCTCATAATTTGATGTGAATATATGTATATGTGAGCATATATGTTAATAATCTTTGTTTCGATCACACTTTGGTTTCTCCGGCTAGAACGATTCCTACTTGTCCATACTACTAACGATTTACAGGGTAATTAAATTGAAGTTGTTTGACCCCGGTTACACGACTCGTCAATTTTTGGCGCCGTTGCTAGAGAAATCAAGAAGAATCAAAGAAGATTTTGTGCAGTTTTTATTTATGGTTTTTGTCTTGTAATTAATTTTGGTCGAGGTGTATTTTTAAGTTTTGGTTTTGATTTGTATGTTTGAATGCATGTTGTAATAACTTAGTTTAATTTTTAGGAAGTTTATGGTTTATGCATGCTTGAGTTTATTGTAGTTTCTAAAGTGAAACATGTAGGGAAAATCCACTTTTGTTAATCTTAGCCTTAACCCTTCATGTTATCTTTTGATCTCATGAGGTTGAGGGCGGCTTTGATTAACACTTGTGGACCGGTCTAGTGACTCGAGTTTGTTCTCAACTGAGTAAGGGGCAAGTTATTATTCATAGATATGGTTCTCAGGTTTGTTTAACTGGATCTCAAGGTCATAGACTGATATCTCTTCTCGGTGAAGGGGTCGATAGAGAGTTCACTCTCCATGACCACTAAACGAGTCTTGTCTGGTTCTTGTATGGGGTTCGCCCTCCGTGGATCTTAACAACATTGTGTCTTGAAAACACGGAACACGCTCGAGCTAGCCAAGAGCTTCTGCCGAAACATCACCTCACTTTAGACTCTAGAAAATAACTTGACATATGTAATCTATTTTCTTCAACCCAATTTGTCATTAATTTTCGAGGTATATTGAAAAAGTATAACATTACCTTGGGTTGTATCAGTCAATTGCATAGTGATCTCCTCTGCTCCGCGTACATTGAGAATTAGGGTTTTTGAATAAAATCAACTAGAAAGATAAATAGTTTTGAACTTCATATGTTTGTACATGCTAGAAGCCGTATGTTTGTATCCCTATACTTAGAATTTTTTTGTGAGTGTATGTATATTTCTTCTTGAAAATTTCGTGTGTGACATTTATGAAACTTGTATAATCTAACTTCTAACTATACTTGTAATCGATGTATAACTTATTGAATTTTTGTTTCTTTTTCTTTCTCTTTGCATTCAACGTTCTATACAAAGTTTGAAGTTGGCCAAAAAGTTCTCTTATTCAATACAAGACTTCAACTTTTTTCAGGTAAGCTTCGTTTACGTTGGATTGTTCCTTTTGTTGTTACTAATGTGTTTCCTCATGGAGCTGTAGAAATCAAAAACACAATAACTAATAAGGCTTTCAAAGTGAATGAACATCGACTTAAGCCTTACTATGAGCACTTCATAGAACACACCATTGAGGAAACCAACGTGGAGGATGCACCAAGAGTAGAATGAACACATGAAGACTCTAGGTTAAGAGACTATAAACATTAAGCGCTGCATAAACGGCAATCCATTTCAACTGTAGCTGTGGAGGAGCCATCAACGAGTGTCTGAATATTTCCTATCTCTTTACTTTTATTGGTTGAATTGTATATGTATTTTTCGTGTGACTTTGAAGCATGCTTAGAGAATTACAAAATTATTTTTAGGTTTTACATTGAGGACAATGTAATTTTCTAAGTGTGGGATAGGGTTACATGTTAACATGTTTTGAGCTATATTTAATTTGACATATTTAAATTTCATAAAAGAAAAAAAAAGTAAAAAAAAATAAGTTAAAAAAAACAAAAAATCGGTTCCATAAAAATATTGTTATTTTGGATTTTTGTTTTTGTTTGAGTATTAGGATGCCCCTAAAAAGTCTAGGATGATTATGTCTTTAATGCATAGAGGATGGTTTGACATTTAATTAAAGAAATTACGAGTTTCATGAATAATGTGGATTAGTATGAACAATTGAGATTTGATTGATTGTGAAACACACATGTCTTGTTTGATTTGTGTTCATAACAACCTATGTGAGTTTTTGTGCCTTAATGCTTTCTTCATGAGTGATTCATTGAATTTTTTTTATTTCTTACTCTAAAACCTCATAATTCTTTACATATTCAATGACTAAATGTCATAGCTTTTTAATAGACTTGAGAATTTACTAGAACTTGCTCTTGTATGATTTTCGAAACTTTTATATCATAACATGTCTTGATTTTGAAAATAATTGAAAAGATCTCTTTAGGATTACCACCATTGTCAAATAAAGAATGTGTCATATTTGTGCACGTCATGGGACTCATTAGCTAACCCCTTTAAGCCTACATTGTGCTTTTTCTTTCATCACCTTCATAAAATTCTCTTGCTTAGAATAATTATATCATTTACCTTGTTATCAAGACTTGACGAAGCTTATATTTATTGTGGAATTATGTTTGTGTGATGTTAAGAAACAAGTGTGGGGTGAATTTATGTAAACATTGTGTGTGCCGAAACCTACATAAAAAAAGATGATGAAAATCAAAGAAAGAAAAAAGAAAGGGACGACACACTACAAAAGAAAAATGTTTGTGAATTTAGAGTTTTGTGATTATTTGAAGGTCTAAAAATGTATATGTGACCTTTGTTCATGTTCATGATGCTTTGAGGAGTTAAGAATGACATATGGGTCTAACAAAATGAAATTTTACCCTTGCTAAGTCTTAGTGACGTTTTTAATCTCAGAAAAATCCATAAACATCATACCTTAGCCAAGCCCCATTATAACCTTCGTTGAGATCGATTCATGATTCTTAAGATGACAAACTTTGATTTATGGAGATTTTCTCAAAAGTTGAGCATATGGTTTTGGTTCATTGGTGCATAAGTTGTTACATAAGGTTTTTCTCAAAAACAAATGCACAAAATACTTTTGTTTGATGAAATATGCAAGTTATTTGTCACCTTACTATCTTTTCTCTTGCATATACTGTCACACCCCGAATCTTTTGAAGTTAATAAAAGTTACCTTTCACAGAGATTCACGAGTTACCGAGGACTGTTAATTACGATCGGTAATTCGATAAGTTATCGCTCGAGTTAATTTTCGAGTTTTAAAAGTACTCCAAATACCTGAATTGATGACTCGATGTTGTAGTACGTGTCGACACGAGTCTCCCGGTATTTTCGGAATAATTATCGGAGCTTCCGGCTAATTTCTGTGAATTTCTGAAGCTTATAGTAATTTCCAATTACTATTCTGGTAAAAAGGGAGATTTACCATTTAACCTTTTTTACTTTTTATCTTCTTTAATCTGGACCGTTGGGTCTATTCCAGATTGAATCAGGACCGTTCATTTCCCTATAAATAGGGGGTGAGTTTTGACTCGGTCAAAACTCACTAAACCGGTCTCCCCGAGCTCTCTCGCCCCCTCCCTGTTCTCCGCCCGGCGCCGGCGACTCCGGCCACCACAGGGCGGCGGACTACCCTCTTTCTCCTCCTCTCTTCCTCCTCTATCCAGCCCAGCCCTTGGATCACCGTCTTGTCCACCGTGGAGGGAGAGCGGCCGAGAAGAAGGCTTGGCGGTCAACGGCCGATTTCCGGCGAACCAGGCGGCGACTCGACCTCCAACCGGTGTGGTTCTTCTTCTCTTCCTCTTCCTTTTCTATGCTTCTGATCATTCGATTCGAGCCTTAATCGAAAGCCCTATTTCCACTATTCTTACTGTTTTTCTGTGTTTTTCCGGTAAGACTCCGGCGACGAACTTTGAGTTCCAGGCAGGCTTCTGGAGCTCAGGTGAGGTTAGCATTGAGGTTGGAGGTCGAGTTGTGTTGACTGGGCAGCTGGAGGTGTTGCACCATGGCGGTGGCTAGGCTGCACGAAGGTGGGGGTTGCAGGGCAGCTGATGGTGTTTGGGAAGAGGCAGTGGCAGAGGTCCTGCCGGGGAGGAACTAGCAAGGAGGAATGCAAGTCTTGTTGTTGTTTTAGGTGTAGGCAGTGGTAGTGGCTAGGGGTGGTTGGTGGCAGGTGACCTTGGTGGTGGTGTAGGGAGTTTGTGGAGGTTTTACAAGTCAACAGTCTGGAGAGGAAGAGACTGGAGAGCTACTGATGCTTGTCCTGAGGGTGGAGTCAAGGTAAGTTTTGGTTGTTGTCTCCTTAGTGTTGTGCTGTTTTGTTGTTGGTGTTGTTGTGGTGATTAGTTGTGCTGTTGTTTGCATGCGGTCGATAACTTGGAGACGAAGGAAACAGGGAGGTTATGGCGAAATTCCGGCAAGTTACCGAAATCCGGCAAAGACTCCGGGATTACGGTTAAACCGGCAGAATGCCGAAGAGGTAGTAATCGAATCCCTGTTAGGCCTTTAGTCAAAAGTACGGTTTATCCCTAAGTTGAGTAATTTCGGAGAAATTGGACGTAATTAGGAAGTTTCCATTTTGGGAAACTTACCAATCTAAGGAACACTTGCCATGTTAGGAAACTTTCTATTTTGGGAAACTTTCCCTTTTTGGGAGGTTTCCATTTATGAGGAAAGGTTAAATCGGTAAATCGACTCAAGGTTAAATGTATTGATTAATGTGACACGTTGGGTGTCCATAGTAATTCAACGAAATAATACGTGACACCCTAACGTCAAGTTTAAGTATTAACGGAAAGTTCGGAAGCTGAGTCAGACTTCCGGTAAAGTGAGTTAAGAGTCGATAACCGGGAAAGAAAGTCAAAAAGGTTAAAGTTGTTAAAAGAAAGGAACTTGGTCAACACGTGGTCAAATAGGAATTTCCTGGTCAAACTAGGAAAAGACCAAGTCAACTTTGGAATGACTAATATATTGATTTGTTTGTACAGTCTCTGGTTGAACGTGAGACGGGCTTGACTAGGTGGTAAGTTCGAGGGTTTCGCTCGAGGAGCTTTCCGAGCAGGAAGAAGGTCGCAAAGAGTACTGTGAGTGGACTTTGTTTTAAATTAAATTGCATGCTTTATACTTTGATCGGTTTCTCCTGCATATATATGATTTCCTCTATTTATATGTTTTACGGTGATTTGGGAAAAAAGGGGATTTAAGGATTTTAAAGGTAACAAACCGGGAAAGAGGTTCAAACCCATCCCGTGATTTTAAAGGATTTTTCCCGGGGTATGGTTTTATTGATTATCACCGTTTTGGGAATATGGAGGGGGATGTTTTTTAAAGGAGAAATGTGGCTCACGGATTTTAAATGGGGTTTTCGATTTATTGTTTCCACGAGGTTTTACGAGGTCTTACAGGTTTTACAGGTTTTCAAGGGATTTTGAAAAAGGGAAAAGGGAAAAGGATATAAGGATTGTTTGCTAGCATGGACCCTCTCCAGTTAGAGCGGGTACCATCTTCTGGGTAGAGCAGGTCAGGGACCTTCTCCGGTTGAGCTGGTCAATAGACCCTCCCGGATAGAGCAGGTCGGGGACCCTCTTCGGTGGTAGCTGGTCATTAGACCCTCCTGAATAGAGCAGGTCGGTTTTCTCGTGGATGAGGTTAACACCCCACATAATTGTTTATATTTTGAGCCAATGCATTGTTTATGGTTTACCTGCATGCGGATTTCCTTAGAAAAAGTAGAGGGAGAACATTAAAGGAATTAGAGCTTTTATATTTATTTTTGTCCACTCACCCTGACAGTTTTTTCAATGTTTCTCCCCTGGGCCCTTCGTCTTCAAACGCCCAGTGGTGCAGGGTTCTCGAGCGGAGGTCGTGCGCGTACATGGGTCGAGGCATAGTCGATCAATCCGTTGCTGCTTGAAATTCCTTAGGGTAATCATCTTAGTGGACTGCTCTGACTAACCCGGTTTAGCTAGTTAAGTAGGTTAGGGAGCAGGATGCCTTCATGAGTTAGAGAGTGTTGTTAGATACTCATGGAAGTGCTGAGTTGGAACGTAGGAAGGGTTGGCCATTTCAAGGGGGTTTCGGTAAGAAGTTCCCTTGAGGTGGTCCCCGCAGGATTTACTTCGAGTTAAAGGGGTTTAACTCGGGGTGGGTCCTGACATATACAATTGAGTGAATACCATGATTGAGTGAAAAGAAGAGAGTATGCCTAATGAGGAGAATAGAATCCACTTGATGTGTTTCATGCTTATTATTCTCACTTCTTACTTATTCATAACTTGAAGCATGTTCATGACACTTGAAATTTTTATGCTTACATTCAAATGCTTAAACTTGAAAGCTATGTATGATTAAGATTCTGAGACAAAGTGTTTTAGGGGTAGTAGTAGAGTCTTGTATTTAGTTTGCTAAGAGACTAGCAAAGGATAAGTGTGGGGTAGTTGATAGGAGCATAAAATCCGACATTCTTAATATGTTATTACCTCTATTTGTACTTTGTTTATCTCTTATTGTCGTAAAATAGAGCCATATTATAGAGTCAAGAGTCTTTGGTTGTGTAAGGATGAAAACGTGCTAAACATAGAGGATTTTACTGAATTTGACTAAGTGCTACATGAAATAACAAGAAACCGATTCAGTTTGGGGTCTTAACATGTTTTGTTGATTGATTATGTAAAGCTTTTGCATTATCATAAATTAATTTAAATTCTTTGATACTTAGGTGACATGTAGAAGAGTTCATGAGAGGAAAAATCAAGAGAGTTGGAGTTATGGAAGGCAGCAAAACAGGCGGCAACATCAGAAGAGCCGAGAGCATGCAATTTCAGTAGAAAGCAGAAATTTCCTGGGCACATCACCCAACTTCTAGAATTTCTCCAAGACGAATCACAAGGAATTAGAAGATGTACCATATTTTCAAGAAAAGCTATGTGAGTCTAGTTTCCAGAATATTTTTAATTACATCCATATCTAATTTTTGGATGGAGTTATGCTTGAATTAGTGACGGAATGTCAGACTGCCGAAACAGAGTAACCTGCTGCCGCCGATAGGAAGTGTTCCTGATGGACTTAGGGAAGAAAAGTAGCTGATCTATGAAGCCTAGTCCATGTATGGGAGTCCAATGCCGAGTCCAATAAAGAATTCTAAGTCCATGATTCGGCCATAGAAGCCTCTAGAATCACTAAGTCTTAGAGGCCAAGCAATACTAAGTTCAAGAAGGAAACCTAAACCTTTTTCGTTTAGGATTTTCTTTAGCTGACCTCTATAGGGTTTTCCCTATATAAAGCTCGACAAAGAGGCAGAAAAAAAATCATCTCAGCACCATAAAAGCTTTTCTGAAACCCTGCACAAATACTTCTAAGAAATACATAGCCGCACCACCACCGAAACCCTAAAAATCTTCTTCCTTCTTTCATCCAATTTCACCACCTTTACCGAACCTCTTCCAAGGTTTTTAAAGTGTGACTCTATCATTGCTTTGTATTTTTCATATAGTTTAAGATTTTGTAATGAATTATTGGTTTTATGCAATCAACATGTTTCGAATTCCATGATGTTGCTATGTTTTGATTGTATGATCTTGTACATGTTTTCAATTTGATGAATGATTTAGGGCAGTATGCTTGAATGTTTTTATATGTTTATCTTGATTTATTTTTATGAGCTTCCACATATAAATCGATGTATAAGGGCTGCCTAAGGCCATGGCTTCTCCTTGTGTATCGGTTTCACTTGCCAAGACAATTTAGATTGCATCATGCACTAAGTTGTTTCATTCTAGATTGTCTAAATAGGGTTATCATAGTTATGAAAATATGCATGATTCAAATTGATGAGTGACGCCATTACATGTTTGCATGTTTCCAATTCGGCTTACTATGCTTATGTGCTTCTTTGTGTTTAATTTCTATGCTGGTGTGTCTTTAAACCGATTAGCATAATTTAGGATTATACGCTGGAGTTGATTCTAAATATATTAGAAGTCTTAACGATTTGATGAATCGCTGGTGGTCTCTAATTAGAATTGGAATTGAGATAAGTATATGAATATGTCGAGTCTTGCTTGCTGCCCCTTGTTGTTTACAATTTTGTTACATTTTCTTGATGGTTTTCGTGCTTGGTTATGTGTGTGGATGATGATCACATATGTATATGTTAGTTTTAGGATTTATTTTCGGTATTTAGATTTTTAGAAATATATTTCGATGTGAATATATGTATATATGAGTATATATGTTAATAATCTTTGTTTCAATCACCCATTGGTTTTCCCGGCTAGAACGATCCCTACTTGTCCATATTACAAATGATTTGCAGAGTAATTAAATTGAAGTTGATTGACCCCGATTACGCGAATCGTCAACAATGCAAAGACCACAATAAGAAGTTCCTTCTCAGTTGTTGTGTAATTCATTTGAGCTTCATCCAAAGTCTGAAAGGCATAGTAAATGGCTTAGGGATCCTTATCCTTCCGTTGTCCTTAAACAATGCCTACAACATAGTTCAAGGCATCACACATCAATTCAAATGGAAAAGACCAATATGTTGCACAAAGTATAGGGGCTGACGTGAGAAGCTCCTTCAACTTTTCAAAGGCAATGTTGCAAGCCTCATCAAACTCGAAGGTGATGTCCTTTTGAAGCAACTTGCACAAAGGAAGAACTATGTGGGAAAAGTCCTTGATGAATCTTCGGTAAAATCCTGCATGACCAAGAAAAGAACGAACCTCTCTAACCGAAGTTGGAGAGGATAAGTGGCGAACAAGATCTACGTTAGACTTATCAATTTCTATTCCTTTCTTTGAGACTATGTGACCTAGAACTCTCCCTTGAGTGACCATGAAATGTCACTTCTCGCAATTTAGTACTAAGTTAGTTTCAACGCATCTTTGCAAAATAAGTTCTAAATTCCCTAGACATGCATCGAAATCCCTCCCAAATACACTAAAATAGTCCATAAATACTTTTATAATTGACTCGATGTAATCAGAAAAGATAGAAAGTATGCAACGTTGAAACATACCATAAGCATTGCATAATCCAAATGGCATGCGACGATAAGCAAACGTTCCAAACGGGCATGTGAACGTTATTTTCTCTTGATCCTCTTCCGCGATGCTGATTTGGTTGTATCCCGAATATCCGTCAAGGAAGCAATAGAATGCATGGCCAACCAATCTCTTAAGCATTTGATTGATGAATTGTAGAGGAAAATGGTCCTTTTGAGTGGTGGCATTGAGCTTCCTATAGTCGATGCAAACACGATGTCCCATGATTGTTCTTTGAGGCACAAGCTATCAGGACCCACCCCGGGTTAAACCCCTTTAACCCAAAGTAAATCCTGCGGGAACCACCTCAAGGGAACTTCTTACCGAAACCCCCTTGAAATGGACAACCCTTCCTACAAACTAACTCAGCACTTTCATGAATAATTTAAATCCATTCCCAACTCCTGGAGTCATCTTACTCCTCAAGTTATAACTAAGCTTCACTATCTTATTCAACTATCTAAGTTGGGGTAATCAGAGTAGTCTACATAGAAGTTATACTTAAATCAAATTTGTTGCGACATCGGATTAATTGACTATGCCCCAACTTCGGTACGTTTGACCTCCTCTCAGGAACCGAAGGGCACTGGGCATTTGAAAATGAAAGGCACAGGGAAATACATTTAAAAATATTAGCGTGAGTGGACAAAAAAAATAAAATATGAAAAGGTAAATATCTTTTCATGCTCTCCCTTTGATTTTTTAAAATTCACATGCACGCAACCCATAGAAAACGATTAAATAAAATATACACAACAATTCTCTTGACTCAAATCCATAATTTAAAAATGTGGGGTACTATCACCATAACCACGAGAAAAACAGCTGACTAGCTCTAATCCACGAGAGGGTCTATTGACCAGCTCTAATCCACGAGAGGGTCTATTGACCAGCTCTATCGGAGAGGGTCCCTTGACCCACTCTATTCGGGAGGGTCCTTCTGACCAGCTACCACTGAAGAGGGTCCTAGCGGGCTCTGTTCGAGAGGATCATTCCGACCAGCTACCACCGAAGAGGGTCTGACTAGCTATAATCCGGAGAGGGTCCATGCTAGCTAGCAATACATACATATATATATACTTGAAAAATTCTTGGACACCTCGTGGTGAATAAATCAAAATCCAAGTCAAAACACCCATGATTTTCTCCCAAATACATTGGATTTAAAACATTTTCAGGCATCCCAAATCGGTTACCTGACTTTACTTTAAACCATTAAATCGAAGAGCCAAGTTTCCCCTTTTAAAAATAATCTCCCTCCATAACCCAAAATGGTAATAACAATTAAAAACCATATTCCCAGAAAATCATTTAAACTCACGGGAAAGGTAGGAACCTCTTTCCCGGCTCACTTATCTTTAAAAAATATTAAATTCCCAAATTTTCCCAAAATCACTATAAAACTCAACATGGAGGAAATTTCATAAATAAAAAAGAAACTTAATAAAAATCTGTTGCATGCATTATAATTAAAATAGAAGTCCACTCACAGATTGAGGCCTTAGCCTGACGAAAACCCGAATTACGCTCAAGTGAAGTCTCCACAACACAAGCCTCTTCGCGTCTTGTTTCACAATTAATTTTAACTTTTCGGACGCTAGGATAATAATTAAATAATATATGCGTACAAATTTCTAAGCGTACAACTCGCTCATCGGTTCCACACTTCTCAAATTGTCAACTAAAAATCCCCGACCTTCACCAATAACTTAGGAGTCCTTCAAATAATTCTTAAACCTTATCCGGCAATAATCGATGGTCGAAATAATATTTAATTATCCGCCAATAATACTAAACTTGAAAATTCCAAAACCTAACCAAAACATCTTCAAAAATTACCAAATTTAAACCATAGAATTCTCACATTTTATACTATTTAATGGGCATGAAAAACTGCTCAAAAAATGGCGGCACGATCGACAGAAATTCCGGCCAAAATTCCGGCGACCTCCGATCGCCACAAAATTTTAACAGTAGCTTTATCTCAACATTTGAAACAATTTTCTAGTTCAACTCGAAGGCCAATTCGGCCTCTAACTAGTTCAATTGAATAAAAGTTCCAAAAAACCTGAAATTTTTCACTTCAAATCTTCAAATCCTTAATTCTCCCTACACACTTCGAATCAAGCTACCAAATTCTAAGGGATTATAGTACTTCTCAAGCCTAACATAACCATATAAAGAACACCTCAATTGGTGGCTTGAGGAGGGAGAATTTTGATTTAGACTACTGTACACTTGGCCTTCAACAAAGAAATTCTCTCAAACCAAGGCGAGATAGATCGAATGGCTTACCTAGGATGAAATTAGACTCAGAGGCCGTCATTTTGGGACCGGTGCGGCAGCGCGGTGGCGGCTGGAAGTTTAGGCAGTGTTTTCGGTCAGGGAGAGAGTAAATGTCGGGGAGAGAGAAAGAAAAGGCCGGGTGAAAAATCTGATTTTTCACCCCGGTAACTCCTATATATAGCAATTTTACCGCACAGTAACTTTACATTTTTGTTTATAACTTTCCCATACGAACTCCGATTTGAGCGTGCTATATGTCCATGAACTCGTAATGACACTCTCTACAACTTTCATGAAGAACGTTTTCCCAAATTCTCGACTTAACGAAAAATCAACTTTACGATTATTGTAAGGTTAAACGGTTACTTTAAATGGTAAAAGATAAAAGTAACCAACAATAAATTAATTCTAGGATCGGGATGTGACACAAGCTCATTCTCTGCATTCTTCACAACAGTGATTCCAGACTTCTTAGGAACAACTTGAACGGGTAAGACCCAACGGCTGTCCGAAATCGGATAAATAACTCTAAAATCAAGGAGTCTGATTACTTCCTTCTTTATGGCTTCCATCATTGGCGGATAGAGTTCACTTCGATCGTTCTTCAACTCTTACATGATGATAGCAGACGCGTCTTCTGTCAGACTTCTAGATCATTCTTGAACGAGATTTAGCTTCCTCCTCCAAGCCTCCAACTCCAGATTTGAACATTGTTGTTAAAAAACAGGTTAGTGAGGAAGAGAAGAACCAAGAAGAAGGTTCATGAGATTGAGAGCCAGGTCAGTGAAGCTGAAGTTAGTGATGCTGAGGAGCTTACGTTTGTTTTAGATGTGAAGGATGAGACTCAACAGAAAAAGGTCGAGAATGAGAGCCAAATCAGTGATGCAGAGGAGCTTATGTTTGTTTTGGATGTGAAGGATGAGACTCAGAATAGAGGATATCAGCTATACTTATGGTTGGCCTCTTTTGTGTTGCTTTGGAGCTGCGCAACATGCTTTTGTGCCATCGGGAAGGCCAGCCAACAGACTCTTAGATATGAAAGAAAGAAAGAAAGAAAGAAAGAAAGAAAGAAAGAAAGAAAGAAAGATGCATATATGTGGGATGTGCAGGCAGTGTGGGGATTGCCCTTGCAAGCTTGGGTGGCAAGGTTGCTTTCATGGGAAAACTTGGGGATGATGATCATGGCACGGCCATGCTGTATTATATGAATGCCAATGCAACAATGTTCAAACCCAGTCTGTTCGCATAGATAGTAAAAGGGAAATTTTTTGTAGGGGTGGGGCATCCGAAACCGATCCCGAAGGCTCGTCCCAATTCCGTCCCGAAAATTCACGGGACGAGACGAGACTTCATTTCAAAAATTAAAGGCCCGACCCGTCCCGTCTCGTTTTAAAAAAACGGGATCGGGATCGAGACTTGTTGAATAGGGCCCGTAAGACCCGGCCCGTCCCGAAATAAATAAAAAATTAAAAAATCATAATATATGAATTAATATAGGCCGTTGGATTCATCGCTGATCAAAAAATAAAATAAACCTAAACCTAACCCCTCACTGCCTCACTCGGTCACTCGGCGACTTCCTCACTCTGTCCCTTCCTGCCTTCCTCACAATCTCCCTTCCTGCCTTCGTCACTCGGCGACTTCGGCGAGCGCAACGGCGCTCCTCTCCCTCGGCTTCCGACGACCCAGGCCGCGACGCTCCTCTCCCTCGGCTTCCGGCGCTCCTCTCGCTCGGCTTCCGTCGTCAGCTTCAGAGGAGTACCGATTTCTTAGAATCTCGCTCCGATCCGTAACCCGAAGGTTTTCGAAGCTCTCTCTGTTTCCAGGTAGTTCTATATCCCTAACCACTCTGATCCGTAACCACTCTGATTCAAATCCCTCTCTGCTCCGATTTCGTTTCGTTTCGGGTTGTGTTTTTGATTTCAAACCGGTTCGATTCGCTTGATTTTGATTTCAAACCGGTTCGATTCGCTTGGTGATGCTATTTTTGTGTTGTGGATTGATTTGGTTCTATGGTTCTATGATTGATTTCAAACCGGTTCTATGGTTCTATGATTGTGTTTACTCCTTGTTATACTGTCTTTGGAGTTACGTTTTTGTACCTTTCGATGCTTTATACTGTCAATGGATCAATGCATGTTGGTTAGTTTGAGATTTGCTTCATTTTTCTAAGTACTTAGTTGGGCTGCAATTTGCTTTTCCTCATGAATTTAACTTATTTAAGAGTGGGAGTTAAAGAATTGCACTTTGTATCTAATGATGACTGATAGTATGGAATATGCTTCATCAAATTTAATTTCACTGCCGACACTAGTTCTTCAAAAATTACTTGTTATGATCGTAAACATGGAAGAGGAACCCCAAGAACTTCCACAGAACAATTCACACACCGTTTAAAAATTACTTGTTATTATTTGTTCAAGGCCCGTTTTAGACCCGTTTAAGTCCCGGGTCTTGTCGGGATCACATATAAAAAAAGGTAATCCCGTATCGTCCCGTCCCTTTTCAAAATTTCGGGTCCGGGTTCGGGATCAACCTAAACCCGGCCCGTCCCGACCCATGCCCACCCCTAATTTTTTGTTCTTAAAAAGCAGCCCTACCTGTTTAGAATTCCTGGTTCCGCCATCGCCAACCTCACAAACGTCGGCATGGCTTTGAGTGACGAAACCATCACCAGTAACAGGTTTATTACGTCTTATATAGTTATATTGCGCCTTCGGTGCATGAACTCTTGCGTAACCTACATGCGCCGACGAGGCTTTGTACCAACAATAATTACTGCTCAGCCTAGGCCACTATTACCAACAAAAACTAGTCATGTTCTACTGCTGCGGGAACCAACTGATGATGCACAAAGTAGTACTTGTTTCAGTTACGGATTTAATCACGGCTAAATGCTGTATTATTTGTCTGGAGTTTTTGGTACAAGACAAGTGTGAGATGCTTACCAAGTGCAATCACATGTTTCACCACCACTGCATTCAACGGTGGCAAGCTACCAAATTAGCTACAGGCGCCGACTGTCCGCTTTTCTGTGTCATGGGATGTTAGTTACCCGGCCAGTCACAATAAGAATCGGAGGCAAAGGATCATGTCTCTTCCACCCTTGATAGGCTCTCCATCGCTGCCGTCAATCTCAAACCTCACCAGGCAGCTCCTCCCTCTACTGTATAATTGTACTTCTATACAATGTAGTAATGTACAGTCGTGTGCGTTGATAATGAGAAGTTTAAGTAAGCAGATTGTACTCCCCTTGAAGAACTAGTTCTATCACATAACCAAAGGCTGTGATAGATGATTTCAACACTTTCACTTGCCTTTGTATTGGCCACTACCATGAAACCCCCCCCCCCTATATGAACCTTTCATCTAAGCATAACACATTCAAAAGTCCTATAATGATACATGAAGTCATGATCATCAATGAGAGTTATGAAGAACTAATCACAAGTGCAATCATAAAGCGTGCACAGTAGCCGGCTAGGTAAGACACTGCCAATAGTAACTTCACATCGATCGACTCAACCACCTAAAAGGTCATGCTTTCATTATGGTCTTTTACTTCTATAGATGTAGAGTCTATGACTCAGTCCTGAAGTGCTATATTGAAGATACTGATGAACACTGACTACAAACCATCGGAGTAATTTTTCTCAGGACAACATACAATTCCATCTAAATAACTAAACTTAAGTTGCAAAGTCACTTGACATGAGTTGTTTTTGGTCATTAAGAACTTAGGCAAACACCCAAGACAAAAGCAGACAACCAAACAAACATCAAAGTAAAGAAATCAAAGCAAAAATAAGGTTCTAGAGTTACAAAATTATAACGCATTGACTAGTCCTAACTAATGTCAAATTTCACAACTGTAGGATATATATAGCGCAAGACCGTATACTCTTAACAGAATCGCAAGATCCCAAGGTCAGGTCATGTGCTAATCTGGTTTGATCATATACACACTAGTTTTCGCCACCACACAGCAATGATGATGTAGCTTGGAGGCCAATTTTCATACCTCCAAATAATAAACATGTTGCAAGTACATTTTTATACTCTAGATCAGTAGTTGACATACTGGTCTATTTTACATGTTCATTTTCAACAAGTGCATTTCTTATGCCAGCCTACAGTCATTTGACACAAGACCATACGGTCAAAGGGTGTATCCTATAATTACAGATCTAGAGGAGCTTTATTTGTGTACAGGAATTTTCAGAAATTCAAGTTATTCAACACAAAACGCAACAAATTCCTTAATGAACTTGCTGGGTAACATATCATAGACCAACATGTTGCATTATTTATACTTGAATACAGTATAACTCAGATGGTAACCTCAATGCCCAGTTCCTTCCATGAACCAAGCATTCATCACACTTCAACAAACCCAACAGAAAGTGTAAGGTAGGGTTAACATAATAACCAAATATATCTATTGATGATTTAATGGAAGAGAAATCACACTAATCTAGCAAGCATATACCAAAACAACAGAAAATAATGCTGGATAATACTAAGGTAAATTTAAAATGAGAAAGAATATAAGATGAGCACCCCGGCTCAATGAGCAACGAGTCATAAACCAGATAAATATTGAGATGAAAATGAGGCTGCCAAATCTATCTTAGAGATTTAACGAAACTAGAAATACAATGTCTATTAGTTAACAAAGAATAAAGTTTATTATAAAATTTAGCTAGTGCGGTGCCCATACAAATTTAAAGGTATCACACCTGATTATCAAGAAACAGATAAACAGGTATTTTAAGGAACCACGCAACACATCATTTTCTTTAATCGGTTGTGTTGTAATGCTATAGAAGATAGAACTCATGTAGAGGAAAAACCAGAACCTTATTTTAAACCACAAAAAAACCCAATTCTAAAGCTTAACACAGAAGAGGGGCGTCGCCAACTTTTCTGCTATCAAGTAAGCAACAAACCAGTAATTTTCTTCTAAATGTAAAACTCACAAATAACTGTTGCATTCCTATTCTAAAGCTTAACAGAGAAGAGGAGCGTCAGCATCTTTTCTGCAATCAAGTACAACAAAGTGTGGCATTTTCTTTGTTGTATTAAGAACACCATATCATGCAAAGGGAAAACCAGAACATTATTTTAAAACCACAAAAACCCCAATCAAGTACAACAAAGTGTGGCATTTTCTTTGTTGTATTAAGAACACCGTATCATGCAAAGGGAAAACCAGAACATTATTTTAAAACCACAAAAACCCCAACTCTAAAGCTTAAAAGAGAAGAGGGGCGTCACCATCTTTTCTGCTATCAAGTAAGCAACAAACCAATAATTTTTTTCTAAATGTAAAACTCGCAGCAAAGTGATGCATTCCAATTCTAAAGCACTCCTAAACCTTATAGACATAAGTATTTCAAATCCTAATAGAACCTTTAAAGACTAACTTTCTTAGAACTTACAGAAAAGCTACAATGTTGTCCACTCTCCTAGAACTAACTGAATCCCAACTCTCCAGGTTATATCAACAAGCCAAAAACACAGCAGTTCAATGAATTCTAGTTGAGGGAGCACCGATTTTTAATGAAGACCTTCAAAACTGGTACTTCAACCCCTAAAAATGAGGGAGCACCGATGTTCAAAGCTGGTGCTTCAACCCCAAGAACAGAGGGAGCACCACTATTTTTAATTTTTGAGACGATGCAACATATAACTAGTACATCAACCCCTAAAAAAGGGGGAGCACCAATGTTCGAAGCTGGTGCTTCAACCCCAAGAACAGAGGGAACACCATTATATTTAATTTTTGAGACAAGACAACATATAACTGATACATCAACCCCTAAAAAAGGGGGAGCTCCAATGTTTAAAGCTGGTACTTCAACCCAAGAACAGAGGGAGTACCATTATTATTAATTTTCGAGACAAGGCACCATATAACTGGTACATCAACCACTAAAAAGGGGGAGCACCAATGTTCAATGCCGGTACTTCAACCCAAGAACAGAGGGAGCGCCATTAATTTTAATTTTCAAGACAAGGCAACATACAACTGGTATATTACCCCTAAAACAAGGGAGCACCAATCTTCAAAGCTGGTGCTTCAACCTCAGGAAGAGAGAGGGAGGGAGCACCATTCTTTTCTCATAATCATATAGGTTCAAAGCAAACACAAATCGAAACTTGGTGGATGGTTTAATACCAAACCCAGTTTCAGACTTGCTTATTGGCGACAGAAAATTTCTTGGGACAATCGTAACATATCCGGAAATAGTGGCATCAAGGCAACTTGGTGGATGGTTTAATACCAAACCCAGTTTCAGACTTGCTTATTGGCGACAGAAAAATTCTTGGGACAATCGTAACATATCCGGAAATAGTGGCATCAAGGCAACTGGCTGGTTTGCGGAAGATTGAATAAATGGCAACAGTTTAATCAATGTGACTGACTAATTTGCAGAAGATTGACAAAAATGACAACAGTCTACAATGCTACTGACTAGTTTGCAGAAGATTGAATAAAATGACAACCATTGAAAATGACAACCATACAAACGTAACATATCCGGAAATAGAGGCATCAAGGCAACTGGCTGGTTTGCGGAAGATTGAATAAATGGCAACAGTTTAATCAATGTGACTGACTAATTTGCAGAAGATTGACAAAAATGACAACAGTCTACAATGCTACTGACTAGTTTGCAGAAGATTGAATAAAATGACAACCATTGAAAATGACAACCATACAAACGTAACATATCCGGAAATAGAGGCATCAAGGCAACTGGCTGGTTTGCGGAAGATTGAATAAATGGCAACAGTTTAATCAATGTGACTGACTAATTTGCAGAAGATTGACAAAAATGACAACAGTCTACAATGCTACTGACTAGTTTGCAGAAGATTGAATAAAATGACAACCATTGAAAATGACAACCATACAAACGTAACATATCCGGAAATAGAGGCATCAAGGCAACTGGCTGGTTTGCGGAAGATTGAATAAATGGCAACAGTTTAATCAATGTGACTGACAAATTTGCAGAAGATTGACAAAAATGACAACAGTCTACAATGCTACTGACTAGTTTGCAGAAGATTGAATAAAATAACAACCATTGAAACTGGTATTTCAACCCCTAAAAAAGAGGGAGCACCAATGTTCAAAGCTGGTACTTCAACCCCCGAACAGGGGGAGCACCATTATTTTAAATTTTCGAGACAAAGCAACATTAATCGGGTACATCAAACCCTAAAAAGGGGGAGCACCAATTATCAAAGCTGGTGCTTCAACCCCAAGAAGAGGGAGCAACATTTTTTTCTCAAAATCATATAGATTCCAAGCAAAGACAAAATGCAACTTGTTGGATGGTTTAATACCATACCCAGTTTCAGGCTTGCTTATTGGCGACAATATAATTCTTGGGAAAAAGGTAACATATCCGAAAATAGGGGGCATCAAGGAGGCTGCTGGTTTGCAGAAGATTAGTTTGCAGAAGATGGAAGAAAATGGCAACAATTCAACCCCTAAAATAGAGGGAGCACCAATGTTCAAAGCTGGTACTTCGACCCACAAACAGGGGAACACCATTATTTTAAATTTTCAGGACAAAGTAACATATAACGGGTACATCAACCCCAAAAAAAGGGGGAGCACCAATCTTCAAAGTTGGTGCTTCAACCCAAGGAAGTGGGACCACCATTCTTTTCTCAAAATCATATAGATTCAAAGCAAACTCAAATTGAAACTTGTTTGATGGTTTAATACAAAACCCAGTTTCAGACTTGCTTATTGGCGACAGTATAATTCTCGGGACAAAGGTAACATATCCAGAAATAGGGGCATCAAGGTGACTGACTGGTTTGCAGGAGATTGAATAAATGGCAACAGTTTAATCAATGCGACTGACTAGTTTTCAGAAAATTGAAAAACATAACAGTCTAATCAATGCTACTGAAGAAGATGGGAACAACCTTTGAAACTGGTAATTCAACCTCTAAAAAAGAGGGAGCACCAATGTTCAAAACTGGTACTTCAACCCACGAACAGGGGGAGCACCATTATTTTAAATTTTCAGGACAAAGCAACATTAATCGGGTAAATCAAACCCTAAAAAGGGGGAGCACCAATCATCAAAGCTGGTGCTTCAACCCCAAGAAGAGGGAGCACCATTTTTTTCTCAAAATCATATAGATTCCAAGCAAAGACAAAATGCCACTTGTTGGATGGTTAAATACCATACCCAGTTTTCAAGCTTGCTTATTGGTGACAATATAATTCTTGGGAAAAAGGTAATATATCCGAAAATAGGGGGCATCAAGGTTTGCAGAAGATGGAAGAAAATGGCAACAACCTTTGCAATTGGTACTTCAACCCCTAAAAAAGAGGGAGTATCAATGTTCAAACCTGGTACTTCAACCCATGTACAGGGGGGCACCATTATTTTAAATTTTTGGGACCAATGTTCAAAGCTGGTACTTCAACCCCCAAACAGGGGGAGCACCATTATTTTAAATTTTTGGGACAAAACAACATATAACGGGCACATCAAACCCTAAAAAAGGGTAGCACCAATCTTCAAAGTTGCAGATTGGTTTGCAGAAGATTGAAGAAAAATGACAACAGTTTGCAGATTGAAAAAAAATGAACAGTTTGCAGATTGAAAAAAAAAAGACAACAGTCTAATCGATGCTACTAATCAATGCTACTGACTAGTTTGCAGATGATTGAAGAAAATGGCAACAACCTTTGAAACCGGTACTTCAACCCCTAAACAAGAGGGAGCACCAATGTTCAAAGCTGGTACTTCAACCCCCGAACAGGGGGAGCACCATTATTTTAAATTTTTGGGACAAAACAACATATAACGGGCACATCAAACCCTAAAAAAGGGGAGCACCAATCTTCAAAGTTGGTGCTTCAACCTAGGTTAAGAGGGAGCACCATTATTTTCTCAGGATCATATATAAATCGAAGGCAACATCCGAGGCAACACAATCAATTAATTCGAGGCAACATATAAATCCAAGGCACCACCAGTTGTCATGAATCAAGGAAACATAATGAAAAGAGAGACAAGGCAACACAATCAATTATTATTAATTTTCGAGACAAGGCAACATATAACTAGTACATCAACCCCTAAAAAAGTGGGAGCACCAAGCTTCAAAGCTGGAACTTCAACACTAGGAAAAGAGGGAGCACCGTTATTTTGATTGTAATTTCATTCTCATTATCAAATAGATTCCAAGCAAACACAAATCAAAACTTGTTGGATGTCTTAATACCAAACCCAGTTTCAGACTTGCATCATAGCAACAGTATAATTCTCGAGATAAAGGCAGCATAATAGGGGCATAACAGAACACCCAAAAATACACCCCACCTTTTTTACCCAAACGTAGCAACTATTTACAAACCAAATTGATATTTCAAATTTCAAATTTCTGATGGGATATTATAGCTTATAACAGAACACCCAAAAATACACCCCACCTTTTTTACCTCATCAGTTACTCCAATCAATCTTTAACTGCACTTTCTTAATTCATAGCAAAAGGATTAAATAGTGTTTTACGCTCTGTGATACAAAAGAATGCTCCCATATGCACATTGACTCTAAACATACGAAATCAAAAATTCAATTTGGAGAAACACTTAACATATGATTAATCAAAAAGCTGCCTTTTCTTTTTCATAAGCTGATTCATAATATTAACACAAACAAAAAATAAAAACCTACTACATCAATTAAATAAATGAGTTAGCAGCCATCAATAGATCAATTATAAATGTACCGGTAATAAGGACATGAATACCAAATGCTCAATTCAACATAAGCATTGTACCTAATATACATGTATTAACACAAACAAAGCTGATTCATAATATTAACACAAACAAAAAATAAAAACCTACTACATCAATTAAATAAATGAGTTAGCAGCCATCAATAGATCAATTATAAACGTACTGGTAATAAGGACATGAATACCAAATGCTCAATTCAACATAAGCATTAGGATATACATGTAATCATAATAAATGCCAAAAAAGGAGAATGCCAAAACATGAGAGAAAATCGTGTTGCATACCTCAATTCTAGAGAAAGACTGAGAAAATTGCAGCATTTGTCCTTTAATCTTTAAAAAGCTAGATCTTTATATCTGCCCTGCCAATTATACACCAATAATTAAACAACCATAACAAGTTGACCAGTACCATGATCAAATGTAAATTTTGTCATCATGAGATTTCATTTTGAGGCTTTAGATAACTAGTTTTTTCAAAGAATAAAGGAAAAAAAATCATGCATGTAGAAGGTTACTGTGTTCTACCTGAACATTCAGTTAATCAAAAGGATTACATAGGCTATGGATTGATCAACTTTTAACATGTGAAAAGTTTAAACCAATCACTTTTCTGAACCTAAAACTTCAATAATCTAATTGCGGCTACATAATAGTCCAAATTTAGCTGAAATAATGTATATGTATACAAATATGGCCAAAACAAAACCCGCTAATACCAAACCCTAATTAAGATAGTTACATTCTATTTCAAGCAACAACTCAGATTGTTGTATTGCTATAATGGTAGTAGTAAAGAAGACAGTTATGATCTTTCTGTTAAAAGAATGACTAAGCCATATTTCAGAAGACATATCTATAGTAATTAACACACATCAAAAGGAAATTAGGCCAAGTACGAGAATGCTATGTGAATTTCCCATTATCATCTAGTAAAAATAATCATTTTAATAAAGAAAAGAGACACATACTTTATTTGGTTTTGACTGGATGCCGCTTCTGTTGCTCTGCAATTGATTAACCAAGCAAATGTACAAGGGATTATCAGAAATTCAAATAAATAAGAATCAATCAAGCAAAAGGCAATAATGTAATGAACCGGATGTTTCTATAATCCGATTCAAGTGCAACTGTATAGACTTATAGGTAATAACTAAATACTAAAATCAATTCCTTAAGATCAGCAACTGTAATCTAAATGGATTCAGAAATTTGCTAAGCTAATGAAGAGACCCAACATAGCTGATATGGCAGAGAAAGTCATGTATGTTCTGGTTGCACGTGATCATATTACGACAATTGCATACTATAATCACAAAAGATAGCAAGACAATTCCATTTTATATAGTCAAAACAGCTCCATACCAAGAACACACTGATAAGCAATATCAAGCATTTCATAAGTACTTAGATCATTAAGATCAATCACAAAATGCTATAAAAGAGAACCCAAGAGTTGTACATGCCTTCTTCAACAGTTTTAAACAGAAGTGCTTTGCCCTTTGACTAAGATAGATAGCCCAGCAACAGACCTAAAAAAGTATGGACTATAAAATTGCACTATGCGAATTCCTGCTCCGAACAAATGATAAGAACTTATATAAGAAGAAGTACTAATAATAAGAACACAACCCAGAACAAATGATAAACTGAGAAAGACCACAAGTGTCATATCCAAGACGGCAACGAGAGTAAAAGTGATTCAAAAAAAATAACCTGATGGATTCATGCGCTTGAGCCTGCACAAAGGAAGGTAAAAATTCAATTCAATATACAAGGATAAACACTGCACATGAAGTCGCCACGTTCTTTGAATCATGAGATGGGTCCTTGATCTATATGTTCTACCCACCATCAAATCAAATTGAAATAACATTCATACTATATTTAACACTCCAAAATTAACAAAACAAATACAAATACAACTTTACCTAATCGGTTGCATCTGAAACCAATTGAATATTCAGTATCTAAACACCAAAAATCAAACCCAGATGAAGATTTCTGACGTCGTCGAAGAGGAGATCTCGGATACACCGGCGGGATCTTGCCGGAAGTTTTCTATCTGTCTCCGACGATATGCCAATCCGAGGGATCTAGAACCATTTTGTGGGGGTGGGGAATTATGTGGGTCATCTCTCTCTTCATAACGGGAAGAAACCTCTTTTTTCAACTGTGGGACAACTTTTGGTTTGAAATTCGATATAAGGAATTCTTTTTCCTTTTTTTATTTTTTATTTTTTCATCAAAGTATTTGTTTTTTATTTAAAATCAAATATTGTTGTAACCAAAAATATCAAATACTCATATTTTTACAGCTAACATATATAACACAACAGTTTGTTAATGTCTAAACTATAATAACAAAAATTGTATTTGGATGTAAATATTACGTTTATTAAAAAACGTATCAAAATGAATAGAAAAATGAAGTTTTTTAAAAAGGGGAAATTGTTAAGGTCTACAATTCTCGCTTGCTTGGTTAGTTTTGCTTCTCTGGCATTGTAAACTAGTATTCATAATATTAATGTTTACAATCTAATTTTTTTCCTGTCCAATTTACGTTTTGTTTGTTTTCGAGTATTCGGCATGTTCAAGTTTTTAAACAGGTTACTGGGTCTTTTATAAATGAAGTGAAGACCTTATATAAATCTGTTGGAATGTCTGAATGAGGTTACGCAAAACTGCAAAAGTAGACGCAACTGTAACAGAGAAAACCCTTGTTGATAAAAGTACCATGTTAATTATTTACCATTGGTTTTAAAGCCATGTCGACCTAGCTATATATTAGAGGCTGCTGATAATTAATCATATCCGATCTTGTAGGTTACGCAAGAGTTTATGCACCAAAGGCAAAATATAACTATATAAGACGTAATAAACATATTACTGGTGATGGTTTCGTCACTCAAATCATGTCGCGTCTGTGCGGCCGGCGAGTAGTGCCGAAACCAGGAATTCTAAACGGATAGGACTGCTTTTTAAGAACACAAAAAAATTGTTATTTCACTATCTACCATAACAAACCGGGTTTGAACATTGTTGCATTGGCATTCATATAATATAACATGGCCTTGCCATGATCATCATCCCCAAGATTTCCCATGAAAGCAACCTTGCCGCCAAAGCTTGCAACGGCAATCCCCACACTGCGGACATCCCACATATATGCATCTTTCTTTTCTTTCATGTTTTGGTTTGAAAATCGATATTGTAATAACTTGGAAATTCAAATATTGTTTGGAAATTAATTAGTGGAAGTGGTATGAATTCGTACTTTCGAGAAGAGTGACGAAGTGTTCGGAGTCAAAGGATGCTCGGAAATGATTTAATTAAAGGGTTAGGGGTTGACTTTTTGCTACGTCGAGTTTCCGTGAAAACTTACTTCACGAAAGTTGTAGTGCTCGACGATACGAGTATGTGGTCATGCGACAGGTGTAAATCAGATATCGTATAAAGAAGTTACGGTCAGAGGAAGTTTGTGGGTTTTAATATAAATAAGAAAAATTAGGGCTTCTATTTTTAGAAACCCCATAATTCAATTTCTTTCCATTTTTCTATCATGCGCACTCCTTACCTATCTAAGTTTTGCGACTGACCTGACCCGAACCTGGCCGACTCAACCCAACTGCCACGGCAAGCTCCGACCACCTCTGGCTGTGAAACCAGTCCAGTTCTCTTCGTCTTGGCGGCAACTGTGACACAATGTTTTCGTCGCTTAAGTCTTAGATTTTTTTTAAAAAAATTCTCCGACAAATTTCTGGCATATTTTTTTGTTCTTCTTCTTCTTTCTTGTTCTTCCTTTGTTTCGTCTTCTTCTTCCTTCTTCCTTCCTTCCACTACCGGAATCAGTAGTTTAGCCAAATTCGTCGGCTAAGATGTCGTCAGCAAAGACTCGTCGGCTATGAGTTTAGCCGACGAAATAAAAAGTGGTCGTCGGCTATAGTTCACACTAAGCCGACAACTTATTTTTCAATTTTTCGTCGGCTAAAGTAAGACTAAAGCCGATGAAATAAATTATCGTCGGCCTCGTAGCTAAAAACAGCAATGCAAGCATCTAGGGTAGCCCCAACTATTAGTCTTTGTGGTTGTCCCAACGACCTCAAGTGACTGAACCAGCCTTCACTTCCTAAACATTCTCCAATAGTGTCACATCATAGACTCGTCACCAAAAACAAGTCCGTTGATCCTAAAATGACTACACTTAGATCCCTGAGTCATTCTACTTCGACGCATTCGCCAGTTCCTCTGGAACCACACTAAAACACGACCATCGACAAAATCTAGGCAATCGTCAAATCTTAATATTCATCTTCTCTGAATAATCGCGCTAGGCGATTTCAGCTCCTTTTTCCTTCGCAGGATGCAACCTCTTTCATCAACTCCTACGACTCTTCACTTCTTAGAGTCTCAAAACACGAACACCCAGACCTTGCCTTAAGGTTTCTGCAGCATCCCCGTCAACAACCCTGATAGCCTTCCAGGTGTGAATTAACTGTTTCACCACCGAGTACTCACACATAATGTTCAAACGTTAAACAACGTGAGTTTTCCAGCTCGATCCCCAACTCAATTCTCAATTAATCCTTAGGGAACTCATACAATAAATACGTAACGAGCTTACCTTATTCCTTACAGGAGTTCATTGTGAGGTCGGCGTACTGAGGCATAGTCTTGAAGATTCGAACGTTCATAGGACCACTCGGTCCATAAACCAACCAAGAAATACTAACTCATATCCTTAATAAACACAAAGCGTCCAAAGCATAAAATGCCGATGGATCCGCCGCGGTCGGACCATCACTCTATAGACACTAAGTGATGCCAAGTATATGAGGTAGTAACAGGAAACGATAACCTAATGCTCTGATACCAATTGTCAGGACCCACCCCGAGTTAAACCCCTTTAACTCGAAGTAAATCCTGCGGGGACCACCTCAAGGGAACTTCTTACCGAAACCCCCTTGAAATGGCCAACCCTTCCTACGTTCCAACTCAGCACTTCCATGAGTATCTAACAACACTCTCTAACTCATGAAGGCATCCTGCTCCCTAACCTACTTAACTAGCTAAACCGGGTTAGTCAGAGCAGTCCACTAAGATGATTACCCTAAGGAATTTCAAGCAGCAACGGATTGATCGACTATGCCTCGACCCATGTACGCGCACGACCTCCGCTCGAGAACCCTGCACCACTGGGCGTTTGAAGACGAAGGGCCCAGGGGAGAAACATTGAAAAAACTGTCAGGGTGAGTGGACAAAAATAAATATAAAAGCTCTAATTCCTTTAATGTTCTCCCTCTACTTTTTCTAAGGAAATCCGCATGCAGGTAAACCATAAACAATGCATTGGCTCAAAATATAAACAATTATGTGGGGTGTTAACCTCATCCACGAGAAAACCGACCTGCTCTATTCAGGAGGGTCTAATGACCAGCTACCACCGAAGAGGGTCCCCGACCTGCTCTATCCGGGAGGGTCTATTGACCAGCTCAACCGGAGAAGGTCCCTGACCTGCTCTACCCAGAAGATGGTACCCGCTCTAACTGGAGAGGGTCCATGCTAGCAAACAATCCTTATATCCTTTTCCCTTTTCCCTTTTTCAAAATCCCTTGAAAACCTGTAAAACCTGTAAGACCTCGTAAAACCTCGTGGAAACAATAAATCGAAAACCCCATTTAAAATCCGTGAGCCACATTTCTCCTTTAAAAAACATCCCCCTCCATATTCCCAAAACGGTGATAATCAATAAAACCATACCCCGGGAAAAATCCTTTAAAATCACGGGATGGGTTTGAACCTCTTTCCCGGTTTGTTACCTTTAAAATCCTTAAATCCCCTTTTTTCCCAAATCACCGTAAAACATATAAATAGAGGAAATCATATATATGCAGGAGAAACCAATCAAAGTATAAAGCATGCAATTTAATTTAAAACAAAGTCCACTCATAGTACTCTTTGCGACCTTCTTCCTGCTCGGAAAGCTCCTCGAGCGAAACCCTCGAACTTACCACCTAGTCAAGCCCGTCTCACGTTCAACCAGAGACTGTACAAACAAATCAATATATTAGTCATTCCAAAGTTGACTTGGTCTTTTCCTAGTTTGACCAGGAAATTCCTATTTGACCACGTGTTGACCAAGTTCCTTTCTTTTAACAACTTTAACCTTTTTGACTTTCTTTCCCGGTTATCGACTCTTAACTCACTTTACCGGAAGTCTGACTCAGCTTCCGAACTTTCCGTTAATACTTAAACTTGACGTTAGGGTGTCACGTATTATTTCATTGAATTACTATGGACACCCAACGTGTCACATTAATCAATACATTTAACCTTGAGTCGATTTACCGATTTAACCTTTCCTCATAAATGGAAACCTCCCAAAAAGGGAAAGTTTCCCAAAATAGAAAGTTTCCTAACATGGCAAGTGTTCTTTAGATTGGGAAGTTTCCCAAAATGGAAACTTCCTAATTACGTCCAATTTCTCCGAAATTACTCAACTTAGGGATTAACCGTACTTTTGACTAAAGGCCTAACAGGGATTCGATTACTACCTCTTCGGCATTCTGCCGGTTTAACCGTAATCCCGGAGTCTTTGCCGGATTCCGGTAACTTGCCGGAATTTCGCCATAACCTCCCTGTTTCCTTCGTCTCCAAGTTATCGACCACATGCAAACAACAACACAACTAATCACCACAACAACACCAACAACAAAACAGCACAACACTAAGGAGACAACAACCAAAACTTACCTTGACTCCACCCTCAGGACAAGCATCAGTAGCTCTCCAGTCTCTTCCTCTCCAGACTGTTGACTTGTAAAACCTCCACAAACTCCCTACACCACCACCAAGGTCACCTGCCACCAACCACCCCTAGCCACTACCACTGCCTACACCTAAAACAACAACAAGCCTCCCCGGCAGGACCTCTGCCACTGCCTCTTCCCAAACACCATCAGCTGCCCTGCAACCCCCACCTTCGTGCAGCCTAGCCACCGCCATGGTGCAACACCTCCAGCTGACAAGTCAACACAACTCGACCTCCGACCTCAATGCTAACCTCACCTGAGCTCCAGAAGCCTGCCTGGAACTCAAAGTTCGTCGCCGGAGTCTTACCGGAAAAACACAGAAAAACAGTAAGAATAGTGGAAATAGTGACAGGACCCACCCCGGATTAAACCCCTTTAACCCGAAGTAAATCCTGCGGGGACCACCTCAAGGGAACTTCTTACCGCAACTCCCTTGAAATGGCCAACCCTTCCTACACAACTAACTAAACCGGGTTAGTCAGAGCAGTCTATAGAGATGATTACCCAAAGATTTTCAAGCAGCAACGGAAATGATCGACTATGCCTCGACTCTCGTACGCGCTCGACCTCCTCTCAAGAACCCTGCATCACTGGGCATTTAAAAACGAAAGGCCCAGGGGAGAAACATTTAAAAACCGTCAGAGTGAGTGGACAAAAAATCAAATTTTAAAACTGCATTTCCTTTAATGCTCTCCCAAAACTGTAATGTTACAAATAACATTTATGAATGCCCACAATTTCTCAATTTCCACAAATGCATGATAAGATAAACAAGCAAGGAATATGGGAAGAGAAATGTTCACAAACATAATAAGTCTGACCTCTCAGACTAGGGTCGGAGCTAAGAGCTCTAGTGGCGCCCTCACGCCATGCTATGCTAGCTAGATAAAATAATACGGTCAACCCTTATAATATCAACCTGACCTCTCAGGCTTGTCTGTCCTCTCAGACCAGGGTCGGAGCTAAGAGCTCTAGAATATGTGATAACGGTCAACCCTTATAATATCAACCTGACCTCTCAGGCTTGTCTGACCTCTCAGACCAGGGTCGGAGCTAAGAGCTCTGGATAAAGTGGAAATGGTCAACCCTCATAGTGCACTACGTAATTTGCCTGACCTCTCAGGCTAGGGTCGGAGCTAAGAGCTCTAGTAGCGCCCTCACGCTACTCTAGCTAGCATAATCATTGGTCAACCCTTAAAATATAATTCACAACAATACTTTAATCAAATTCTCTTCCCAAAATAAATAAGTAAACAATTCCTTGACATATATGCATAGACCCAATTTCCAACGAAGTCTCGGGTTCAATTCCATTCGTAGGACGGCCCTCACCGTCTATAACCATTTTCGGAAGAAATAGAAAATTGAGTAATAACGTAAATACGTTCAAGAACCCGAGAGAGATATAATTCTCGAAAACAATCATAAACATCATGCAATTAACTCAATAATTAAGGCATGCATTTATTTAAAATAATATGTCCACTCACAGTACTATTGCGACCTTCCCGCTCGGAAAGCTCCTCGAGCGAAACCCTCGAACTAACCGCGTAGTCGAGACCGTCTCACGTTCAACCAGAGACTGTACAAACAACCCAAAACATTAGTCATTTCATCGTTGACTTGGTCTTTTCCTAGTTTGACCAGGAAATCCTATTTGACCACGTTTGACCAAATTCCTTTCTTTTTAACAGCTTTTCAACATCACACTTATTTCCGATTATCGACTCGAAGTTTGGTTTCCGTTTACGCCACTTTAGCATAAGTATTTATCTCTTTACTTATTGTGAGTCGATACGTCGATAATTAAATTATCCGATTGTTTTTCCACGATTAACTTGACAATTCCGTTAATAGGAGTCAACATCTCCCTCAACCACTAGAGTGGTCAACATATTATAATTCCCATACTTCACGACTTAACTTCAAAACCTTTAACTAGAATTCTACCTTTTCTTTAACCTTTTCAACCCGATTTAACATCTTCTCGTAAATGGAAACCTTCCAAAAAGGGAAAGTTTCCCAAAATGGAGAGTTTCCTAAATTGGTAAGTCTTCCTTAAAATGGGAAGTTTCTTAAAATGGAAACTTCCTACTTATGTCCAATTTTACGTAAATATTTCGATTACGATTCAACTAACACTTTTCGATTCAAAGCTTAATGGGGATTCGGTTCCTACCTCTTCGGCATTCTGCCGGTTCAACTGCATCACCGGAATCTTCGTCGGATTCCGGTGTCTTGCCGGAATTTCGCCATAACCTCCCCGTTTCTTCGATTCACCAAGTAATCGACAAACAAACAAACAACAACACACTGAAATTAGGATCCAAACACAATTACATCAACAAATCAGTGGAACACACAAGCCTAAATCTAGAACCTCACCTCTGATTTGTTCAACCCAAGAATAAGCAGCTTCCATCCTCCTTCACACCTAGAACACTACCGGAATACAATAATATTTCTTCCCAGCCTCACAGGCTGTCTGCCAACCTCGCCCAAGCACCATGAAATCAAAAACATAATCGTCCATCTCCACCACCTTGACTCGAGGGTGAACAACCGTGTTTCAACCCAAGACAGCACTGCAGCAACCCTACAATGATACACTTCGTCGTCAGACCAGATAACCCGAAAAACCCAGCAAAAGAAGAAAAGAGGAAGTATTGAAATCAGGCTCGAATTCGCCAATTAGAAGCACAGGAAGAAGGAGAGGGACAAGAGGAGCAAGAATATGACCTCAAGTTACCGATTCGCTGCCCAGATCGTCGGGAAACCCATGAGGACAGCCGCCATCCTCCTCCTTCAAACTCCGTTGTCGACGGTTATAAGTCGAAATAGGTGGCTGGGCTTGATAGATAAGAAGAAAAGGAGTAGTTTGGTGGTGGTTTGGTGGGCTAGAGATGGCTCGGGGCGCTACTCCGCCGTGGTTCTCCGTCGCAGGCGAGAGAAGTCGAGAGAGTTTGAAAAGCTGCGGTCAACCTCCACTTCGGTTTTGACCGAAGTCAACTTCCCTTTAATCCTTAAATACTCGAATCAACGGTTGAGATCAAAACCCTAATAGATCTAACGGTTCAGAATTAAGATGGGTAAAAGTAAATGATAGAATGGTAAAAATTAGTTACCGGAATAGTAATTGGAAATTACCATACACTTCAAAAATTCACAGAAATTAGCCAGAAGCTCCGAAAAATATTCCGAAAATACCGGGAGACTCGTGTCGACACGTACTACAACATCGAGTCATCAATTCAGGTATTTGGAGTACTTTTAAAAACTCGAAAATTAACTCGAGCGATAACTTATTGAATTACCGATCGCAAATAAAAGTCCTCGGTAACTCGTAAATCTCTGTGAAAGGTAACTTTTATTAACTTTAGAAGATTCGGGGTGTGACAATTCTCCCCACCTTATAAAAATTTCGTCCTCGAAATTTCTATACTCAAAGTCCAATACTGTGGGGGATAGTACCACTTAGAAACAATAATATTGTCCTCCAACATCAACTTCCTTCATTGTCTGACACCCGACCACACTTCTCGGGTCAAAACTAAAACATCTAAAGTCTTACCGTGGGGTACAATGATTTTCTCTTGAATCATTGATTAGCGAATTCACCGAATTCTTACTGTACTTCATCTCATTTATGCGGTGGAATACGACACTGACTATCACTGATCCACCATCTGTAATCCTCCGATATCAATATACAACGTGGGATCAACACCCATGACAGCATGCTCACGAGAAAACCATGACGACTTGTGTTACACAAGCCGTCACCTCATTTGAACTAGGCTCCCTGATCTGGTTTACGCTTTCTAAAAAAACATTCTGTCAAGTTGTCCTGTTGTAGAGTAATTGTCTTCCCTTACTCTATCCTTACTCAAACCACTGACACACACAGGACACGAACTGCCATGAATTCTTTTGCGTAAATCCAAAACCATAGCCTTTAATTCAGGGAGATACAAGTCTCCAGACATCGAGATCCCACAATACTTACTCCTCGCATGAAGACAAATTGTCAGGCTACACACTGCTCACGTAACTATTCTGACAACACGCATCCGGACCTTTTTACTCACAAGCCAAACATAAAATCGCTTGCTCAATTATCACCTCGTGGAACTACAACGTACTTTACCACGGTAATACCTCACCGTACTACTCATAGGTGAGGTACCACTGACCTCCCCATCTCTTACTTTAACCTGGAATGATGCATAGTGCAGAACTTGCACTTCGACCATAACTGTGCGTCTAATAAACAATATCCGCATCACAATCTGGGGTAAACTTACCATTAAATGACTCCCAGAGCCTTACCCGCTCAACAAGGATATTCCATTCCCAAAGGCCTCCATTACCAAATCGTCTGGTAACAACCGACAAACCAGGACACTTAACCAGACCAGGCATCTACATGAAATTTAGTGTCACTGGTGCACACCCAAAGGAACCCTTGATCAAAACATCGGGAAATTAATTCCGCCTGATCTTAGCCATATTGATCACCGAGCATCCAGTTATCAAGACACAAATTAACAAATGTCATCACCGCACTGGGCGAGTACACACCACAGAGTCAACTCGTACAACTGGACAGTTTCTAACAAAACTGTCCCTCAGGCTCTGCCAGTTTACCATCCACCGCAACCTCTATTCGGTAAGATTCAAAATTCTCAATCGCTTACCACTCTAGATCTTAATTCACAAGATCCACTGCCACACGTTAACATCCTCTCAGATCATAACTTAATCTGAACGTAGCTCAATCACTCCACGGTTTCCGATGGAGTGTTGCCAACTTAGCAACATACTTTACTACCCTTGTAACAATTTGGTTTCCAAAACCTTGACTCGTAACACCTTTGAGTCATCAAAGAAACTCTTTCCTCAGTTTCACCGCTTTCACACTCACCGAAAATGTTGACAATTTTGAGGGTCACCACCAATGATCTTTCTTGCTACCACTTTACACTCGTGGCGCCAAGAACTGCCGTTAGGTCAAAAATTCCTAACAAGTAGGGTCACTACTCAAATGACCAATGACCATAGCAACGCCAACAAAACTTTAATCCTCTTAGGATTTCCTTAAATTAACCTCAATAATTGATCTCCCAGATCTTAATCCTTATTCCCCATATCAAGATTGAGAATATTTCCTGTCACTGCAGTGAGTGTAACTTATGAACCCCAAACACGACTAAGTACACATTCGGTTACAATAATTGATTAGACCACAGCCAGTGAGTGCACAAATTCCCATGCCATCAAGCTCAGTTAATCGCCCTCGAAGAAACCAAGTGTCATAACGGACGACTTTGGTTGCAGGTTGAAGCTTGACCATCTACAACATTCTCACTCCTATTCAACGATTCAGTAAACCTTGCCTCACTGCTGTCCCTTCACCTTTTCCGTGCATTTATCTCAGAAAACATCCTTCCACCTACTAACGACATTAAACCATTTAATTGACGTTTTACACAGAATCTTCTAACCAAACGTCTTTAATCTCCGTTTTCAATAAATGGAACTCTCATGACACATTCTTAAGATGATGTCATCATCAGCCTTAGTCACTTACCTGATGTCATTTTTTGACCACACACAACTGTACACCATAATTATGCCTTACCAGCATGTGCTACCCAAATTTCAACTTTACCACTTCCCTAAACAGGAGGTTACACGTGCTCATGTGGGGTATACCCATGTACAACTTCGGCCGTCGAAACAATACTGTTTGCACAATGACCGGTTCCTACACCATAATAATACAAAGTCAATCCAGACTCGTATCACTATCTCCGGTACCTCAAACACTCTTGGTCTGAGACCCGGTGGCTTGTTGCCACTTTCAACATGTTCCTTAAAATTCCAGAACCACTTAACTTTAATTACCCCAAGTAACGCTTTCTCGATCTGAAAATCGATCTCTAATACAGCCAACCTGGAGACTCCTCCACTGGTGTACTAATTACAACACTTTGACCGCAGGTGGATAACTCACCTTATGGTTGACATGAGTCCCAAGATCTGGTGACACGATTTTTTTTTTTTTTTTTTTTTTTTTTTTTTACCTTCACGATAAATGGCCCAATGACCATTGTCACCAACAATTCAAATCATGCTTGGACTCACTAACAAATCAAATCTTTCTAGTACCCCAAACATGGGTGGCTGAAGCGGAGTGGATCTGATCGTAGCTGACGACAACAATGTCAGCACCAAAAGTGACCCAAGCCATTAGTTTCAGTGGCTGTCACCTAAAGCATCAAGTGACCAAAACAGCCTTTACTTCCTTAACATTCTTCAATAGTGTCACATCATGGACTCGTCACTAGAAAAAGTCCATTGATCACAAATAACCCCACTCAACTTTCCTTGAGTCATTCCACTTTCACATGTCCGTTGGTTTCTCTGAAACCACACTAATGACGAATCTCAACAAAATCGTGGCAATCGTCAAATCTTATTATTCATCCTCTCAGAATAATCGCGCTAGGCGACTTCAGCTCCTTTTTCCATCACAGGATGCAACATCTTCCAGTAACTCGTACGACTCTTCACTGCTAAGAGCCTCATAACACGAACACCCAAGCCTTGTCTTAGGCTTCTACAGCATCCCTGTCAACAACCATGACAGCCCCTCAGGTGTGAATTAGCTGTTTCACCACCGAATATTCACACAAATGTTCAAGCTCGTTAAATAGCGGGAGTTTACAGCTCGATCCCCAACTCAAATCTCGTAAATCAATGGGGGATACCAAAAACATAAATACGTAACGAGCTTACCTTGTTCCTTACAGGAACTCTCTATGAGGTCGCGCGTACTGAGGCATAGTCTTGAAAATTCGATCGTTTATAGGACCACTCGGTCCATATCTCAATCAGGAGGTACTAACTCATATCCTCAATAAACACTAAGCGTCCAAGCATAAAATGCCGATGGATCCGCCGCGGTCGGACCATCACTCTATAGACACTAAGTGATACCAAGTATATGAGGTAGTAACAGGAACGATAACCTAATGCTCTGATACCATTGACAGGACCCACCCCGGATTAAACCCCTTTAACCCGAAGTAAATCCTGCGGGGACCACCTCAAGGGAACTTCTTACCGCAACTCCCTTGAAATGGCCAACCCTTCCTACACAACTAACTAAACCGGGTTAGTCAGAGCAGTCTATAGAGATGATTACCCAAAGATTTTCAAGCAGCAACGGAAATGATCGACTATGCCTCGACTCTCGTACGCGCTCGACCTCCTCTCAAGAACCCTGCATCACTGGGCATTTAAAAACGAAAGGCCCAGGGGAGAAACATTTAAAAACCGTCAGAGTGAGTGGACAAAAAATCAAATTTTAAAACTGCATTTCCTTTAATGCTCTCCCAAAACTGTAATGTTACAAATAACATTTATGAATGCCCACAATTTCTCAATTTCCACAAATGCATGATAAGATAAACAAGCAAGGAATATGGGAAGAGAAATGTTCACAAACATAATAAGTCTGACCTCTCAGACTAGGGTCGGAGCTAAGAGCTCTAGTGGCGCCCTCACGCCATGCTATGCTAGCTAGATAAAATAATACGGTCAACCCTTATAATATCAACCTGACCTCTCAGGCTTGTCTGTCCTCTCAGACCAGGGTCGGAGCTAAGAGCTCTAGAATATGTGATAACGGTCAACCCTTATAATATCAACCTGACCTCTCAGGCTTGTCTGACCTCTCAGACCAGGGTCGGAGCTAAGAGCTCTGGATAAAGTGGAAATGGTCAACCCTCATAGTGCACTACGTAATTTGCCTGACCTCTCAGGCTAGGGTCGGAGCTAAGAGCTCTAGTAGCGCCCTCACGCTACTCTAGCTAGCATAATCATTGGTCAACCCTTAAAATATAATTCACAACAATACTTTAATCAAATTCTCTTCCCAAAATAAATAAGTAAACAATTCCTTGACATATATGCATAGACCCAATTTCCAACGAAGTCTCGGGTTCAATTCCATTCGTAGGACGGCCCTCACCGTCTATAACCATTTTCGGAAGAAATAGAAAATTGAGTAATAACGTAAATACGTTCAAGAACCCGAGAGAGATATAATTCTCGAAAACAATCATAAACATCATGCAATTAACTCAATAATTAAGGCATGCATTTATTTAAAATAATATGTCCACTCACAGTACTATTGCGACCTTCCCGCTCGGAAAGCTCCTCGAGCGAAACCCTCGAACTAACCGCGTAGTCGAGACCGTCTCACGTTCAACCAGAGACTGTACAAACAACCCAAAACATTAGTCATTTCATCGTTGACTTGGTCTTTTCCTAGTTTGACCAGGAAATCCTATTTGACCACGTTTGACCAAATTCCTTTCTTTTTAACAGCTTTTCAACATCACACTTATTTCCGATTATCGACTCGAAGTTTGGTTTCCGTTTACGCCACTTTAGCATAAGTATTTATCTCTTTACTTATTGTGAGTCGATACGTCGATAATTAAATTATCCGATTGTTTTTCCACGATTAACTTGACAATTCCGTTAATAGGAGTCAACATCTCCCTCAACCACTAGAGTGGTCAACATATTATAATTCCCATACTTCACGACTTAACTTCAAAACCTTTAACTAGAATTCTACCTTTTCTTTAACCTTTTCAACCCGATTTAACATCTTCTCGTAAATGGAAACCTTCCAAAAAGGGAAAGTTTCCCAAAATGGAGAGTTTCCTAAATTGGTAAGTCTTCCTTAAAATGGGAAGTTTCTTAAAATGGAAACTTCCTACTTATGTCCAATTTTACGTAAATATTTCGATTACGATTCAACTAACACTTTTCGATTCAAAGCTTAATGGGGATTCGGTTCCTACCTCTTCGGCATTCTGCCGGTTCAACTGCATCACCGGAATCTTCGTCGGATTCCGGTGTCTTGCCGGAATTTCGCCATAACCTCCCCGTTTCTTCGATTCACCAAGTAATCGACAAACAAACAAACAACAACACACTGAAATTAGGATCCAAACACAATTACATCAACAAATCAGTGGAACACACAAGCCTAAATCTAGAACCTCACCTCTGGTTTGTTCAACCCAAGAATAAGCAGCTTCCATCCTCCTTCACACCTAGAACACTACCGGAATACAATAATATTTCTTCCCAGCCTCACAGGCTGTCTGCCAACCTCGCCCAAGCACCATGAAATCAAAAACATAATCGTCCATCTCCACCACCTTGACTCGAGGGTGAACAACCGTGTTTCAACCCAAGACAGCACTGCAGCAACCCTACAATGATACACTTCGTCGTCAGACCAGATAACCCGAAAAACCCAGCAAAAGAAGAAAAGAGGAAGTATTGAAATCAGGCTCGAATTCGCCAATTAGAAGCACAGGAAGAAGGAGAGGGACAAGAGGAGCAAGAATATGACCTCAAGTTACCGATTCGCTGCCCAGATCGTCGGGAAACCCATGAGGACAGCCGCCATCCTCCTCCTTCAAACTCCGTTGTCGACGGTTATAAGTCGAAATAGGTGGCTGGGCTTGATAGATAAGAAGAAAAGGAGTAGTTTGGTGGTGGTTTGGTGGGCTAGAGATGGCTCGGGGCGCTACTCCGCCGTGGTTCTCCGTCGCAGGCGAGAGAAGTCGAGAGAGTTTGAAAAGCTGCGGTCAACCTCCACTTCGGTTTTGACCGAAGTCAACTTCCCTTTAATCCTTAAATACTCGAATCAACGGTTGAGATCAAAACCCTAATAGATCTAACGGTTCAGAATTAAGATGGGTAAAAGTAAATGATAGAATGGTAAAAATTAGTTACCGGAATAGTAATTGGAAATTACCATACACTTCAAAAATTCACAGAAATTAGCCAGAAGCTCCGAAAAATATTCCGAAAATACCGGGAGACTCGTGTCGACACGTACTACAACATCGAGTCATCAATTCAGGTATTTGGAGTACTTTTAAAAACTCGAAAATTAACTCGAGCGATAACTTATTGAATTACCGATCGCAAATAAAAGTCCTCGGTAACTCGTAAATCTCTGTGAAAGGTAACTTTTATTAACTTTAGAAGATTCGGGGTGTGACAAATAGGGCTTTCGATTAAGGCTCGAATCGAATGATCAGAAGCATAGAAAAGGAAGAGGAAGAGAAGAAGAACCACACCGGTTGGAGGTCGAGTCGCCGCCTGGTTCGCCGGAAATCGGCCGTTGACCGCCAAGCCTTCTTCTCGGCCGCTCTCCCTCCACGGTGGACAAGACGGTGATCCAAGGGCTGGGCTGGATAGAGGAGGAAGAGAGGAGGAGAAAGAGGGTAGTCCGCTGCCCTGTGGTGGCCGGAGTCGCCGGCGCCGGGCGGAGAACAGGGAGGGGGCGAGAGAGCTCGGGGAGACCGGTTTAGTGAGTTTTGACCGAGTCAAAACTCACCCCCTATTTATAGGGAAATGAACGGTCCTGATTCAATCTAGAATAGATCCAACGGTCCAGATTAAAGAAGATAAAAAGTAAAAAAGGTTAAATGGTAAATCTCCCTTTTTACCGGAATAGTAATTGGAAATTACTATAAGCTTCAGAAATTCACAGAAATTAGCCGGAAGCTCCGATAATTATTCCGAAAATACCGGGAGACTCGTGTCGACACGTACTACAACATCGAGTCATCAATTCAGGTATTTGGAGTACTTTTAAAACTCGAAAATTAACTCGAGCGATAACTTATCGAATTACCGATCGTAATTAACAGTCCTCGGTAACTCGTGAATCTCTGTGAAAGGTAACTTTTATTAACTTCAAAAGATTCGGGGTGTGACAGGGCATTTGAAAACGAAGGGCCCAGGGGAAAACATTTAAAACATTATTAGCGTGAGTGGACGAAAATCAAATATGAAAAGGTAAAAATCTTTTCATGTTTTCCCTTTGATTTTTCAAACTTCACATGCACGCAACCAATAGGAAATGAACAGATAAATCATAAAACAAATCCCTTGGCTCAAATCCATAATTTAAATGTGGGGTGTTAACCTCAACCACGAGAAAACAACTGACCCGCTCTACTACGAGAGGGTCTATTGACCAGCTCAATCGAAGAGGGTCCCATGACCCGCTCTACATGGGAGGGTCCAACCGACCAGCTACCACCGAAGAGGGTCCTGATCTGCTCTATCCGGGAGGGTCCTAGAGACCAGTTACCACCGAAGATGGTCAGACCAGCTACTATCAAGAGAGGGTACCATCTCCATCTGGAGAGGGTGCCATCTCCATCTGGAGATGGTCCATGCTAGCATGCAATACATATAACCATATCCTTAAAAATCTTTTAAAAATCTCGTGGTAAAATACATCGAAAGCCAAGTCAAAACTCCCATGACTTTACCCAAATGCATTGGATTTAAAACATTTCCAGAACCCAAAATCGGTTCTCTGACTTTACTTTAAAATCGTTAAATCCAAGAGCCAAGCTTCCTCTTTTTAAAAATCATCCCTCTTCATAACCCAAAATGGTGATAACAAATAAAAACCATATTCCGGGAAAATCCTTTAAAAACACGGGAAAGGTAGGAACCTCATCCCCGGCTCACTTATCTTTAAAAAGTATTAAATTCTCATTTTCCCAAAATCACCATAAACTTAAAATGGAGGAAATTCATAAATAAAGGAGAAACTAAATAAAATCAATTGCATGCATTAAATTTAAAATAAAAATCCACTCACAGACTGAGACCTTAGCCTGACGAAAACCTGAATTCCGCTCAAGTCAAGTCTCTAACACGAGCCTCTTCGTGTCCTGTTCCATAATTAATATTAATTTTCTGGACGCAAGAATAATAATTAAATAGCATAAGCGTACACATTTAAAAGCGTACAGCTCGCTCATCGGCTCCACATTTCTCAAATTGTCAACTAAAAATCCCCGACCTTCACCAATAACTTAGGAGTCCTTAAAATAAATCTTAAACCTTATCCGGCAATAATCGATGGTCGGAATAATATTTAATTATCCGCCAATAATACTAAACTAGAAAATTCCAAAACCCAACCAAAACTCATCCAAAAATTACCAAATTTAAACCATAGACTCCTTACAATATATACTATTTAATAGGCATGAAAAAATGCCCAAAAAGTGGCGGCACTGCCGCCAGCTCCGCCGCCGGCAGAAATTCCGGCCAAAATTCCAGCGACCTCCAATCGCCATCAAATTTTACCAATAGTTTCGTTTCATCATTTGGAACAACTTTCTAGTTCAACTCGAAGGCCAATTCGGCCTCTAACTAGGTCAATCGACAACAATTTCCAAGAACCCGAAAAAATTCAATTCGAAACTTCAATCCTTCAATTCTCTCTACACACTTCGAATCAAGCTACCAAATTCTAGGGGATTATAGTACTCCTAAAACCCATCCTAAACGTATAAAGAACTCAACAATTGGTGATCTAGGGAGGGAGAAATTCGATCAAGAACAATCACTGTACACATGATGAACAAATCGGAATTTCTCCTGATTTACGGCAAGTTAGGTCGGAAAACTTACCTAGGAATGAAGTAGAATCGGAGACCGAGCTTTTGGGACCGGTCCGGCGGTAAAATCTGATTTTTACCCCGGTAACTCCTATATATAGCCATTTTACCGCACAGTAACTTTATATTTTTGTTTATAATTTTCCCATACGAACTCGTATTTGAGCGTGCTACGTGTCCACGAACTCGTAACGACGTACTGAAAATTAATCAGAATTAAACCCTAAATGTGTCGGAAAATTAAATAAAATTATCGGGGTCTCACATCGATGAAACACAAACAGTGGTATACAATTTTTATGAAAAATAACCACCAGAGATAGGATTACCTCTAGGGAGAAAGAATGGAAAATTGCGTTAACCGCGACTATCGGTACCGAGACTTTACCGGAATTACTTAATTTTTCTATCGTAGACGTATTTCACCATGCCGATCATATCTTATTTCACAACTCTTTTACGTTTGAAGCTTCTAGGTATAGGGTTTAAGGTTTTAGCTAACGAAATTAGGGTAATTCGTCGGCTAAAGTTAAATAAATAAAATAAATAACTATAGCCGTCGAAATTTATTAAAATTCATCGGCTAAAGTTAAATAAATAACTTGCTGATGAAATTTATTAAAATTCGTCGGCTAAAGTTAATTCAAAATTCAAAATTTTTGGCGGGGATTTTGAAAATTTTAAACTTTTTCCTACTAAAATTTTAAACTTTAGTCGACGAAATACCCTAATTTCGTTGGCTAAAGTTCAAAATTTTCTATATTTTTCATTTTTCTCCTCCTTGTCCTCCTCTTCATCTTCCTTTCTCCACCTCCTCCTACTTCTTCTCCTCCTCCTCTTCCTTATTTGGCGGCAACAACTCCTCATCCTCCTCTTCTCCTCCTTGGCCGACGACTTCTTAGCTGATGACGTTTCGTCGGCTAAGACTTTAACCGACGAAATTTTATACTTAGCCGACGAATTTTTTTCGTCGGCTAAAGTACTGATCCTGGTAGTAAAGCTTGGCTTCAAGCTTGTCAAGTGTTGAACTTATCTCTTCAAGTTGCTTGAACTTGAGATGAAATCTCTCATGTTGTATTGCTACCTTGTCTGAAGTCTTGTTCCTAGATAGATGATCTAGGTATTCAATTAAGTTTGGTCTGGAAGGATCAAGCTCTTCAACCCCGACTTCTCTCTAGAAATAGACAAGATCATCGTAGAGCGTGTTTAATATTCTATAGATGTATTCTATCGAGTATTGATCTTCTTGAATATGTCTTGAATGAAGGCATTTTTGCCACTTATCAGTACTTTTTGTAATACATAAGCACTGGTAATTTTTTTAATTTGGATTTTCTCTTGTTAGTCAAGAGAAGCCAACTTTGTAGCATAAACCTTGATAACCTGCTTTTGAGCCAAATATGCTCTGATACCAGCTGAGGCGGATCTAACCGAGACTCAAAACGTTTAGAGGAGTCTGATCGTTATCAAAAACTTCATGTAGAACTTCAATTTGTTCTTCAGTTTGTTTGATTCTTTGCTGAACTCTGAAGATAATACCTAGTAATTTTTTGTTTTTCTAGGAAGATTATATCTATATTTTATCAATCTTCTTAGTTTTCTTTTTTCGTCTTGCAATTCTTTAAAGTTTAGCATAAGCTAATAAATCAAATCGGGTGGCTATTAAGTTTTCTATTGATGATGAAAAATAACTATTTACCTTCGAGTAAGAGGATGAGTTTATATTTGCAGTATGTTAGATAAACAAATTTATAGACTTAGGCCTACCATGCTCGGTCAAGTAATTTAAAAAAAAACAATAGAACACAAAATAAAGTTAAAATGGTAATGTTCTAATAATAATATAATATTCTTAAAAGAATATTTCTTACGTATATCTTATTGATAATAAATTAAAAATTTAGCTATTATTTTGATAACTTTACATTGGATAGACGGTGACACTAAACAATTTGGGACATATTACCCGTAAACTAAAACAAACAATATCTGTCGATAGGTTTTTCACCGCGGCGTGGGAGTGATTAAAAACAAGTAGCCGGTTTAGTAGGGAAGTGAGGTTGTCTTGAGTCGAAGAGAGTGAGGTTGTCCTCAGTCTTCGCCATCATCTTCTTCATCGTCGCTATCTTCTAATCCCCCAAGTGTAAGCGTTTGTTTTAATCATTCTTCATTTCGATACAAATTTCTAGGGTTTATTCGATTTATTTCGCGTATTTAGGGGTTAAATTGATCTAATTCGCTCTACTGGGTCAACTTTGTATGCATTTCTTTCAATCGTTGTAATCTCTGGTTGATGTTGAATGTTTGGTATTCAGTGTTAAAGAGTTGAATCATGTCTTGGGTTTAATCCGTAGTTGTGGGGTTTCCAAATCCTGTTTTTTTGTTTTCCAAATTCAAAAACAGTCGGAGAATTCCTAACTCTATCTTGAAAACAGAATCAATTTTAGTCTATCTTTTCCAAAAACAGAACTGCAATCGCGATTGGCCAACGTTCTGTTTTAAGACTGTATATCCGTCCTTGTTCATATTCTTTAACTTACAGAGATTCTTTTTGTCTCGACTGCACCAGGCATGAATTTGCTTCTACTAATCTTGTTTAGGAAACTTACTCTCTACCGCACCAATCTTCACCTGGTTCCAAGTATAATTCAGTCTTCGCTGGTCTATATTTGGTTTCAGTAATCTGATATATATATATATATAGCAAGAATAGGTGGTAGTTGTGTTATTATAAGACGTGCATCGGTATGTGCTTTATTCAATTTTTCTGGTAGGAACATTCGGTGAAACTGATTACTTGTTCTACTGGTGCATCTATACATCTCAACTCCATATCATGTATAAATCTTATGATTGCTATAGACGAGCTTATATGAAATCTATTCTACTAGTAGGTAGTGTCCAATGCAATCTATTGATTTAACATGGTCATTTTACTTGATGTCATTGTATATTTTATCTTGTTTAGATTTTGATTATTGACCATTGCTTGTCTATATAGCAGTTGCGCTCATACTCATTGATTGATGACCGATTTCAATCTTTAGGCTTGTACATGTTCATTGAAAAAGCTTGATCAGATGATTCAGGCCTTCGCAATAATTTTGACAGTATATGGTGTTCAAGAAATGTGACCTCTAATGAACTGGATGCATTTTTCTTTTTTCATATTCAGAAGACTATTTTTCAAATCTAACCACCGAACGCATTCTTAAATCTAGAAAATAAAGAATATAATTTCCTGTTTTTGTTTTGCAAATCAGTTTCTTACGTTACAGGACACACCGTGATTTTCAACTTGTTTACGAATTCAAATGTAGTAATGTACAACTACACAAGATTCTAGCAACGCAGTAACTCTAAAATCAGGATTTGTAGTTGTGAACAATGTTATCACAGGAGAAGGATACAATTAGTTGTATGTAATATTTATGCCACATCAACTGCTGAATAATATGTTTTATAGCTTTAACAAGTTTTTGCACTCGATTTTTTGGAGTTTCTCGGCTAACATGCGATGTTGGTCATGCCAGATGGCTTTGAGAGGTGTGTGGCAGCTGAAAAAACTAGTTGTGAGCTATTCTGATTGGGGAGGAAGCAGTAGGGGAATCAGGTATGTTCTCTTCAAATCACTTGCTGCAAACTCATGCATTGAAAAAATATTTTACAAGTACAATTAGTATTTCCTGAACTGTAAGAATGGCCAAGTAGTCTTCCATTTGTTCCCAGACTGACTAATGCAACCATCCTGTGTAGATGTCTAGTATGTTGTTTGATATCATCTCTTATAATAGGAACTGTTTTTTCCTCGGGTATTCAGAAATGGATTCTTTTAGGGGAGTGAAATATGCACTCCCCAAATTACAATCCATACTCTCACTATCATTATTTAATATATTTTATGTTGCATAGAAATCTACTTCCTGTTTTGCCCCTGCTCTCAAGCCAAAAACACTGGAACATCTTCGTCGGATTGCCAAGAACAGCTATCCTCTCTTAGAAACAACAAAGAACTTCAGCTCTTCTCAATTTGGATGTACTACCTCTACCTCATCATAGTTCTATTACCCGAACAGTCTCTTTATTCATCATGCAATCGAATTCAATCCACTTCCATTCAAAACCTTCACAGAATTGAATCTTTATTTGTGTTTTGGTCTGCATATCATCACCTAATTGCCTAACCAACACTCACCACATTGAATTCCTCAAAATAAAGATTTATGGATTGAAAATTGCATGTCACCCGTTCCCCCAATATGTACCAAGCTCTTTAGAACGTGAAAATTGAGGAGAGATCGACAGACAAGGTGTGAAGTGATGAAGGATCTTCATATTATAGGAACACAAATTGAGGCTTCTGCTCATTGCTCTTATACAAGTCCAGTAAGAAATGAAACTATATGGCTTGGCCGGAGAAAAGGTGCAGCATTACTGCTCCAACAGAGTAACAGAGAGATTTGGGAGATGAGTGATAGAACCCGAATCAGAAAAAGCATAAAACATAAAGGAGACGAGAGATGAGAAAGGATAGGTCTGCGATTATAGTCCAATTACCCAGTGGCCCTTTAGAGACGAGGTTACATATGGAGAAGGAGCAAAAACTGAAAAAGAAGAGCTGGGAATCTAACTCTGTACCACTACCTTGTTCTTCCTATTCTTCTTATCCGCACTAAGAACACGTACCTTGACTGATCTGCTTTTTGACTTCTGAAGAAAGAAACTTTGGCAAATCAACTCCAAGCCTCGCCATCATGAAAAAGCTAATGAAGACTCGTTAGTTTTAGACCTGGTTGTCCAAGGAAGATGTGAATCAATTCCAAAACATGTAGTGGGTTTCTAAGAAAAATAAAATATATTAAACATTGATAATGGGAGTGTAGATTGTAATTTGGGGAGTGCAAATTTAACTCCCCTTCTTTTATAATTCTTTCTGAATATCAAATAAAATGATTGCAAAAGATAAAAGGCACTGAGTTTTGACCTGTTCGACACTTAACTATGACATTTCAAAAATATCACTTAACTCACTCATTTTTGAATTTGTCTCTCACATAACTCATTGTCGTTAAATTTTCCATTTAAAACCATTATAATTGAGGGTATATTTGTTTAACCACGTAAAATGCATTTCTATTTCAATGTTTTACCTTCTAAAGTTATTAGATCATTTTCCAACTTTCTTTCTTTATTTTCTAAATTTTTTTATTGATATAATACATTATAAATTTGAAATTATTTTTGAAAACACCTATTTGTAGTTCATTTTTTTGTAATATAAAAAAGTTGGCTTGGAAATGCATATTTTCTTCTTATAAAGCTATTAAATCATTGTGAACTTATTCTTTATGAAATTTCAAATACAAAATAAATGTTTTGAAATTAAAATCAAATGATGAGGAAACAATGTGTTGTAATTTTTTTTGCTAAAAAAATAAATATAAACTAATTATTTTTTGTCTTTAGACAAATATACCCTCAATGTTAACGGCTTCTAATGGTAGAGTTAACGACAGTGAGTTAAATGAAAGACAAAGTCAAAAGCGAGTGAGTTAAATCTCAGTGACCATTTGTGATATTTTGCAAAGATAGAAAAAGAAATAAGAGGATCTGACCAAAATCAGGGTCATCGAAAAGCAACTTTTGTTTGTCAGATGCAATATGGTATCACAAGTTTACTGAGTTTTGAATTTATCTTTAGCAGATTTATTTAACTTCAATTCGTCTTGATTTCATACTATTGACGTAGTTAAACTCTTGAGAAACCATGTTGGTAGTAGGTTAGGAGTAATTGCAACGATTTGTTGCTTTATGTTTTTTTGTTTTTGGGACACAAATTAGTTGTAGTTTAATAGCCGCGGTGTTATACAATTATACTATTAGTAACTTGGTGTATAGAAGTGATTGTCATATTTGATGTGTAGAAGTGTGTTGAGATATCTATCCCACATCGGGAAAATGGGGTCTTGCGTGGGCTTACAAGGGTTTGGACTACTCTCTCCATTACCAATTGGTTTTGGAGTTGAACCCAAGACTACTTTATCATGGTATCAGAGCGGGTTACCCACGTCCACGTGTGTTAGCGTTACCGGCCACACGCACTCCACGTCATCCCTAATGTTGTCCACGTGTTAGGCTTGAGGGGTCGCCACACGTGTGGGGACGTGTTGAGATATCTATCCCACATCGGGAAAATGAGACCTTGTCTGTGGGCTTATAAGGGTTTGGACTACTCTCTCCATTGCCAATTGGTTTTGGAATTGAACCCCAGTCTACTTTATCAAAGTGATTATCATTATTTGAATCACACCTTTTCCAGTCTCTGTTATCCTAGGATTCCTATCCAACAGACCAGTTCTCTTACAATACTATAACACAGTAAAAGAGAACAATTCTGGCCTGGATTCCACACAACACTACTATTTACAACTGCTGTCCAGCAAATTAGTCTACTTCGCTTTAGGAGTATGTTTCTTTCCTAGTTCTCAAGGGGAGAAAAATAACCTATCCCATTCTGTTTTGTTCATGGAGTCATAACTTTAATATGTATTGAAGTTTGATTACCTATAACTCAACTCTTCTGTTGGTAGGTCATTTATGGAGTCGCATCTACCGGCCTTTAAGGAAATGAATCCTCAACTAGAGGTGGTTATTGAACACATTCGTGGACAACATCCTCATTTGAAGGGCTTATACAGTAAGTTCTCTCACACCGAGGCCCATTAGCATATATGTGAGTTGCTGCATAGGGCATTAAACTTTTTCTGAGAGTTTCACTTGTCAATGGACAGATAATCAAAATGAAAGGGTGGTGTGTGTGAAGAATATGGATCCAGAAGAAGTTCTTCAATGTGCAACCAGGCTAAGGAATTCACTGGGAAGAAAAGTGGTGAAACTGAGGACTAGACATGTAACCAAACATCCAAGTGTGCAAGGTACCTGGACGACAGACATCAAATTTTGAAGAACAAGTTATATTATTGCAGATTGGTGCGTTTCAAAGCAGGTTACTTAAGCAAGCCAGAACGCCAGCACATGGTTACCTACTGAGATTGTTGGTGTAACGTAGGTATTTTAGATTAAAAACAGTTTGGCATGGCAAAGATGGTATTAGTTTTGATCAAATAATTTACCTGGTTCAAATTTTACCCAGTACTTCTATCAAAAGCACATGGTTCAAATTTTACCCGGTACTTCTATCAAAAGCACATGCTTGAGGTTCATGCATCGTTTGTTCTGTTGCCATCTTTTTGTTCAAATTCTGCTTGTGTTGTAGACCTTCACTTTGGCTGCCATTTTTTTAAGTAATATTATATGGATTATTAGTGTAGAATCATGATCCTAGATCAAGTCCAGCCTTAGAACTAGGATTCGTTTAGGGATAACAGTCCAAATTACCTATGTTCTTTTGTTTAAGGTGTTGATGGGAGGCAATTACAAATATAATCGCCCTCTGAAAATATTGCAGCTTTCTGTTGAAAGCTAGTTACTTTGTTCAATTTATCTTTGAGATGATCAATGGCATGGGGACTGTCGATTAGCTAGATCACATTGTGATGTTCATCAAACTTTCAAACTAATTGATAAGAATGGTTATAGATTTGGAACTCTATCCCTCTGCATCTAATTCATACATGTAAAAGAATTAAACAAAGAAAGAAAAATCTGATCATCAGGATACTAGATCATTTTCTTTGGTTTGCCAATCCTTTTTCTTCTTGCTTCGTCTTTGTTTGAAGTAGTTGGTGGTGGCATCAACCCACGAAGCATGGTCAGAACAGCGAACCCTAGTACAATGTTAAGACCTTATCACCTTGCCTGATCCAATGAGTCCTGCTAATGCTGTCACCTGCAAAGTTTCACCAAGCCACAAAATGTAATCATATAAGTTATTGAAGAAATCAGGCTTCACGACATAGAAATAGTCGTTGAACTCACGCATGAACCACTTCTGCTCCACCATCCACTCTGGGAAGAGGCTCAGAGGCAGAACAAACTGCCCGTGCACCATAGGGGGGCACTCTCATTATGATGAAGAACAAACACTATAGCACCCTTCTGAATCTTTAAACTCAGAAGTTCCACTCAGAACAAAAGCCTAATGAACTCTCACTCTGAAGAACTTTTGGAAACAACGTTCTCAGACCACCTGGCTTAAATAAGGACACAAGAATGCCACCTTTTTTCAAACTAAAGCTCTTAACCGTAAAAAAATAAGGATTAATTACAAAACACCATCTGAATTATGATGTTATTTCATTTTCATACCTAACTATTAAAAACTTATATTTCAATACCCTAAGTTTCATTCCGTTAGCATTTTGATACCCTGACCACTAATACCGTTAAAATTTGATGATACTCAAGGGTGTTTATGTCAATTCTCAATATCTTTGTAATTGAAATAAAGCTTTTACGTCCCTACCAATCTGGGTGTTTATGTCTCATAGTTTACGGCTTTAAAATGTAGTTATTCTAACCACTTAACACACAAAAACGCTTATATCTACATCTATATGAAATATTTTGGTCAAACTTTCAACACTACAAACTCTCACCATGATGAAACGCAACTGACCATCTAAAAATTTTGAGACATTTACCCCTCAATGATAGAGTTTTCCATAGGGATAAATAATGGTAAATAGTAGACATGTTGTGATTCTGATGATCACACTTCACAACAAAAAATCCGACCATCTGATATGACCATTATGTCGAAATATGTCTATGGTAAAAAATTCAACTTGATCTGATAAATTTAAGGGCTTGATCCGGACGGTCAATCCGGTAAGTCAAACCCCTAAATTGCATTGACCGCAACTATCGACACCGAGAATTTACCGGAATTACGTGATTTTTCAACCGTAGACGTATTTCACCATTCCGGTCATATCTTATTTCACGAATTTTTTGTGTTTGAAGTTTCTACGTATAGTTTGTTTTTGAAACATGACATTTACTTAACACTTAGTAAACAAATTATACAACATTAATAGGCATGCTGTGATTCAGATGATCAAACTTGAAAAACAAAAATCTGACTATCTGATATGATAATTATGTCAAAATATGTCTATAAAAAAATTTAACTTGATCTAATAACGTTAAGGGCTCGATCCTTACGGTCAATCTTGTAAGTCAAACCCCTTAACGCATGAAAACAGTCATTTGACTGTCTAAATTATGTATTTTGCCCGGACCTTCAACTGAAAATAGTTTTAAATCGATGAGACGCAACTAGTGGTATAAAAATTTTATGAAAAATAACCACCAGAAATAAGGGTACCTCTAGGGAGAAAGAATGGAAAATTGCATTGACCGCAACTATCGGCACCGAAACTTTACCGGAATTAAGGGATTTTTCAACCGTAGACGTATTTCACTATTACGGTCATATCTTATTTCACGACTTTTTTTTCGTTTGAAACTTCTACGTATAGTTTGTTTTTGAAACGAGACATTTACTTAACACTTAGTAAACAAGTTATACAACATTAGTAGGTATACTGTGATTTTGATCATCAAAATTCACAAACAAAAATCAAATCGTCAGATATCAACATTATGTTGAAATATGTGTATGAAAAAAAAAATTCATCTAGATCCGACAACGTTATGGGCTCCATCCGGACGGTCAATCCCATAAGTCAAACCCCTAAACGCATGGAAACAGACATTTGACCATCAGAATTACCTATTTTGGTCGAACATTCATCTGAAAATAATTTCAAATCGATAAGACACAACCAGTGGTATAAAATTTTTATTTTATTTATTTATTATAGTGTATAGCCGGCCAAATATTAGAGTATTCGTCTGTGAAGGTTTAGGGTTTTAGCCGATAAAATTTATTAAAATTCGTCAGCTAAAGTTAAATAAATAACTATAGCCGACGAAATATATTAAAATTCGTAAGCTAAAGTTAATTAAATAAATAAAATATAAGACACTTTAGCTAACGAAATATATAATTTCGTCAGCTAAAGTACCCTCCAATTTTCAAATTTTTCAACTAAAATTTTGAACTTTAGCCGATGAAATTAGGGCATTTCGTCGGCTAAAGTTCAAAATTTTCAAAATCCCTACCGAAAATTTTGAATTTTTCTATTTTTTTTTTCATTTTCTCCTCCTCCTCCCCTTCTCATTCTCCTCCTCCTCCCCTTCTCATTCTCCTCCTCCTCCTCATCTCCTTCTCTTCCTCCTCCTCCTCTCCTTCTCCTCCTCTGCTTCTCCTCCTCCTCCTCCTCTCCCTCTCCTAGCCTTCTCCTCCTCCTCCTCCTCCTCCTCATCCTTTCCTCCTCCTTTCATCCTCCTCCTCCATCACCGGCGGAAAAACGAAAAAGAAGAAAAAAAAATTAATAAAAAAAAAGAAAATAAATAAAATAAATAACTATAGCCGACGAAATTTATTAAAATTTGTCGGCTAAAGTTAAATAAATAAATAACTATAGTAGATGAATTTTAATATATTTCGTCGGTTAAAGTTAAATAAATAAATTAAAAAAATAACTTTAGCCGACGAATTTTATTAGACGAATTTTAATACATTTCGTCGGCTAAAGTTAAATAAATAAAAAAATAACTATAGCCGACGAATTTTATTAAAATTCGTCGGTTAAAGTTAAATAAATAAAATAAATATAGCCGATGAAATTTAATAATATTTTTTTCAGCTAAGGTCTAAAAATTTGTCGCCAAAACACCAAACTTTAAGCGACGAAAAATTTATTCGTTGGCTAAATAAATGACTTTAGCTGATGATGAACAATAATTTTGTCGGCTAAAGTCTTAGGCGACGGCTTTTTCTCGACGACGTCTTAGCCGACTATGTTTCGTCAGCTAAGACTTTAGCCGATGAAAATTTTTACTTAGCCGATGAAAAAGTAGTTGTCGGCTAAAGTAGTTGTCTTGGTAGTGATACTAACGGAATGAAATTTAGGGTATGAAAATACAAGTTTTTGATAGTTATATATGAAAATCAAAATAGCATCATAGTTCGAGGTGTTTTATAATTAATCCAAAAAATAATAAATAATTAAAAAAACTTTACTATCTTACAGATATGCAGAACATATTCATAGACATTTCGACTGTAAGCCTTTCTTCGGTACCCCAACTTTTACCCTTTCTTCCATTTCTACTACTGAATTTATTGGGAAAATGCATATTTGCACAAAATTAGTTAAGTCAGTCACCAATCCATTAAAATAAAAAGTCAAATGCCAGGATTAGTCAGGTAAACCTTTGTCTCTCTCTCTCTCCTTCTCTAAAAACCCTAGCGGACACCGTCGTCGTCTTGGTCAAGACCTGCATGTCCGCCCTCGCCTTGGTGTTGGTGATGGCCTATGGCCTAGCCGATGCACGAGTGATGCGGTCGGACATGTAGTTTGTGGTAAGGGTGGCCATCATGGATCTCAAGCCTAGTGGCTAGGCTCGGTAGGTGTGTGGCATTTTCTCTCTCGGCTGGTGGGTGTGTCTGCGTCACAATGGCGATGGCGGTGTGGGATTGAAGCATGAATGGATCCTAGCGTGGTCGGAGAGGCGACAACTTTTGATGGTTGGAGGTTGACAAGCCAGATCTGGTGGCTGGTCGAAGGGCCTCGAAGACCAATTGGCTGGATCAAAGGTGTTGACGGTTCCCCAGTCGGTGTTCTTGGATCTCTTCTGCTTATCGGTTTAGGGTCGTCCAAGACGGTACAGATTAGTCATCCAAGGTCGGACGACGATTGTGCCATGGTGGGAGTTCGACATCAGTGGAAGAGCGACGAGTTCGGCGGTAGAGCGGCGCAGATGAGGATTTGGGATGAGAGGACAAGAAATGGTCCACTTTCTAGTTTGGCCTATTAAGCCTGTAGGCTGTCAAGGCCTGTTATAGGCAGTATTTGATTTTGGGCTTAATTATTGGGTCAAGTATTAATTGTTATTTTCAGTTGTTTTGTTATTTAGCTGTCACGTTTTATCCGTGCAATAAGTTCTTGTATTAATTGTGCAAGATGAGTCGGGATCTGTGTCTGTGGATGCACTCAAAATGTCTTGTCTGCCCTAGACTGGCAACAAGTTACTTCATCAAATGGTTGCTGTCACCTAGTGGCAGGGTGAAACTAAATGTTGTCGGACTTCTCTTCCAGCGATAACATGGTAGGAAATCAATGCTTTTGGTAATTATACTTCGCAGTAGTCAAGTCATCTTTCTGTTATGTCACCGCTATATCAAAGAAGATAAAGTAGCCACTAGAACACTCTTTGTTAGTTGTTGCAATTTTGGGTACAATGTAGATGTATGTGTAGCCAATATCGTGGCTACTATGCTTACACCATCAAGCATAACTGACACTTTCTTTGTAGGCCCATGACTTATAATGGGACCCGACCATAGCATGCATCTTGAAGCCTTACATGCAAGCTACGCGTTGGTATAGAGAAGTCACCAAGAGCTTACCGGCAAATTATTTTTTCGGTCTCACCAACACATGCTCATGCAACACTTAGAAACTAGAATAGAACCCTTAGTCCCACATTAAAGCCATTGTAAAAGGATGAGCCTCTTTCCCCTATATAAAAATACTCCTCCCCTCTCACTCATAGAGACATCACATATAGACAATCTCAACACACCACTTGTAACACTTAAGGAGACCTATTCAAGACTTTCACCTTACTAGTACATGTTAAGTGGACGTAGTCTTGCCTACCGATGACAAAATGAACCACTATAAATTGTGTCTCGCTACTACTTGCTACTAATTATCAACAACATCCTGTTAGTACATAAGATTATTCCAAAGATAATCTTATGCACAAACAGTAAAAACTCTTGATATTATTTCAAGTCTTTGTAATCAAGGGTGTAGGCTCAATGCCCCCTTGTAATCGACGGTTTTATTAATAGAGGTTTGGGCCACCGGCCCTTTCTAAAAAATAAAAAATCAAACGCCATTATAATTTGACTTTGCAAAATACTATTTTACCCTAAATTCTTATCTTTTTCTTTCATCAGATCTCAATCCCTCTCTCTTTTCTCACCAGATCTGAGTCGTGCCGACGAGAAGGATCACAATCGCCGACGAGGATGATGATGAACGCATTGAGCATCACCTTCACCGCAGCCTGAAGACCCACCTGTTGGTATCAACAGTACTAGTCGACGACAGCTCCTCTGAAAAGGATTTTGAAACTTGGATTCCTCTCAATATCTTAATTTCTTTTGCAACCCATAACTAACGCAATGCATCCTAACAGCAACCCGAGCTACTGTAAGACTTGAATGATTATTCAGAACGTCAAATCAATCTATGCAGGCGAAAGCCAGAATCTATTCAGCCTATCATGGAACAAGGTAATTATGAACCAGACAAGCTAAATGCCCAAAACAATCATTTCCCAATCTGAACAAAAGGCCAATGAAGTAGTGTCTGCCGTAAGATTGTCCTTTGTTATCATTGGGTGGTGGTTCAAATCCTAGATATATTGCAACATAGTCACTAATAACACAGGTAGAATCTACTAGTCAGAATCAATGGTGATTCAGAGGTTCAAAATCATGGAACACTTGAATCCTGTCTCATGCAAGGATTGATAAAACTTGTTTCCTAACCTCTGACATAATTACCACAATTTTTTTGTTTTTGTGACACAGAACGCTACAGGAGAGCAAAAACCAAGTTCAAACCTCACAGAGGAAGAATAGGACCTGCGTCAAACAACGAAAGCTGAGATAAGGAAAGGGTAAGGTGTGGGGGCCTTAGAACCCAATCCAGAGGGCACACTTTCCTATAAGAAAGGTCTGCAACAAAATTAGTAAATTTGATCAAGTCAAGGAAACTGATACAAACATCTATAATAGCATCAACAGTAGCAGGCAGGCAGCTGACAGGACTACCACCACAGAACGGTTAATCAGAGCATAAATGAGCTGCAACCATTCTAATTCTACAGTACTATATACAAAGTGATAAGGCTTAGGATGGTATTTCTCTTAAGAGCAGACAAGTCATATACAAGGTGATTCAAGAAAATGTTTATATTTAAAGTTGCTAAAAACACTGACGCTGTACAGTATTGCTGCTCTCTAATTCCCCTACCCTCTTCAAGGCCTGCCTCATTTTTCTTGTTCCCTTAGGCATTAATAGAAAGATGGTACAACCATCCACTATATGATTTGCAAAATTCCCAAGCACACAAATGACACAATGCTTCCGAACCTTACAGTTGATAAGAAAGCATCTGATTGTCTCTGCAATTATTACTGAATCAGATTGTTTCTTGGAAAATGGTCGATGTACTACTTTATATATCCATGGTTAAAGGGTCTCTATTCTCTACTTAAACACTATTATCTAGTCTAGTTTATGAACCACAATCAATATCCACATCCTGAACCACAATTTCACCAACCAAAAACTCAACATGATTCTCCATACCCACACTGGAATTCACATGTAAGAATACACTGTAACGGTTGAGAACAGTAATAATACACGAAATTATGAGTGTTGTGATTACCTTCATCATCATCTCTGCCCATACTCGAATCATTGTATCCCCCAAATTTTTGTTTCACCAGACTCTTCATTAAGCCCCCAAACCAGACCATGAACTTAAGCTACGAGAATCAAACATTTCAACCAATCCCCACATTCTCATCTACAAAAGCATATTATACTTCTTTGGCCGCAAAAACATGCCTGTTTGACAATTAGTAAACAAGATGATCAATATCAAGGTGTAGCACTGATTTAGATGCAACACTCAAATCTTGTTCAAAAAATCATATCAATGTTGAATTAGGTAAACAAGGAGATCAATATAGATCAAGATTTACACGCATATATGGTATTGCTGTTCAAGGCGGCAAACACAGAACATGGGCACTTATAAGGACTCTTGCTGAACAAAACTGTCCACTACCTTAGCTAATTGCTGCAGACTTCAACAAAATCATGTCCAACAGAGAAAAATCGGGAGGGAGGACAAGAGCAGCGATTCCGATGGCAAATTTTTAGACAAACCATGAGTGACTTATGGATTCATTGACATATATTTGTTGGCAAAAGATTCACTTGGTATAATAAGTTCACCAGGGAGAGATTGGATAGAGCATTCCAAACTGCAAACTGGAGAACAATGTATCCCTAAAGCAGGATGTTAACATTGGAACTATCAGAGTCTGATCACTCTCCTATTCTAGTAGCAGTAAGCACTGAAAGAGTCTGGTATCGCAAGGAGAAAATATTCAGATTAGAAGAATCTTGGCATGAAAGCTCAAATTGTGGTCCAGTCATTCAAAGAGCCTGGTCATCACCAACAATTGGTAATGCACTCCTTCAATTAGTTGAGAAGATCAAGACTACTGGAAAACCCCTAAGGAAGTGGAAGCAGGGTGAGTTTGAGAACCAAAAAGCTGAGCTGCGGAGTACAGAAGAAAAGCTGTACGATATCATGAAATTGCCTTTTTCTTTGGAACAATATGAAGAACAGAGATTACATGTTTCACTGAAAAGCAAGAGAAGAATCTTATCCAATGTTTAAGATGATGAGCAAGGACAATGGCAAACTGAACCAAGTGAAATACAAAGATTGTTGAAAGCTTATTTTTCATCAGTGTTCACATCTGAAATGAGAAACACAGAGGCAATTGCTACCATCATTGAAGTTAATCCAAGGATTATTAAATAGCAAAATTAATTGGCTGGAAATCATTCATAAACATTCTACCGTTCAGAATTCATAGACATCCTACCATTCACAAATCATTCAACAGAATTAACTGGGCACCACCAATTATTCAAAGCCAACTCAAATAACCAAGGCAAAAAATTAATCGAAAGCAACTCATAAATCAAAGGCCACATATTCATCCAAGGAAACTCATCAATCAAAGGCAACATATTAATCCAAGGCAACTCATTGGAGCAATACCAAAGAATCAAGAAACGGGAGAACTATGAAATTACCAGATATGGAAATTGGCCACATATTCATCGAAGGAAACTCATAAATCAAAGGCAACATATTAATCCAAGGCAAGGGCAATACCAGAAAATCAAGAAACAGGAGAACAATGAAATTACAAGATATGGAGATGGATCTCTCATCTTACTCCCTTCTCTCTCACACTCAACAATACTGTCTTTCCAAGGGAGGCAACATAACCATTAAATCAAAGGCAACAGAACCAATTAATCCAAGGCAGAGCAAATGCAATATTAATCAAACCGAAGAAAACCAATAGTTTGATTGCAATTTAATGGAATTGAGAATCATACAAAACATGAAGCAAACAAACTCAGAGAGAGCCGCTTCTTACATGGAATTGAGGACGAGAAACAAACCCAGCAATGATTTCAAATCCATCCAATTTACCGGAAATGAATTATTGTGTTTCTTAAATCAAAGGCAACAGAACCAATTAATCCAAGGCAGAGCAAATGCAATATTAATCAAACCGAAGAAAACCAATAGTTTGATTGCAATTTAATGGAATTGAGAATCATACAAAACATGAAGCAAACAAACTCAGAGAGAGCCGCTTCTTACATGGAATTGAGGACGAGAAACAAACCCAGCAATGATTTCAAATCCATCCAATTTACCGGAAATGAATTATTGTGTTTCTTCTCTTTCTCTTTCTGTCTCTTTCTCTTTTTCTCTGAGCATAACCCAGAGCAATCCCTATCTCAAACTGGGTTTGAAATTTCAAATACAGCTAGGGATTTTAGGTCGGTCAAACAACACCCACTCTTTTCCTATTTCGTATTTCTTTCTGTTTTTAATCAAATACGAGAGAGGGATGGGACTGGTTTGGGGTTCCGGCGGGTTTCCCAACCCTAAATCTTGCAAAGAATTGAAGGACACCCAATTGTAAATATAATCCATATTACTAGATTTTTCATTATATCATGTAAATATATTCTCTATTAAGCAGAGACAAAGCAAAGGCTATAATCCAGATTATATTTATATCGAAGATTGATAATAAAAAAACCATAGGAACATCTGAAACCCACAATCCGAAACCCAGCACCATGAATATTTAAAAATTGAACATAAGCAAACATAATCCCACATAGATCTATTGAGTATTATGTAAAAGACAATTTTACAAAATTCACTTTCCGAGGCAACAAAATCATGAATTGCGGCACCACCATTAGTTCAAGGCAACAATCTCAGGGGATATAGCCCCACTGAGTTCTCTGTTGAAACTCTAGCTTGGGGTTAGCTTACTTGAATTGTTCAGGACCAACTCAAGTTTAAAATCTGCAGAATCATGAACTTTGAAAGGCATCAAAAATCACTCGGGCAACAGAATCATGAACTGGAAACCCCAATTATTCGAAAGCACTCATAAATCTAAGGCAATAAATTAATCGAAGGCAACTCATAAATCCAAGGCAACATATAGGGGCAACACCAAGGAATCAAAGCAAAAGAAATTCATCAAATTACGATTCCAGAAACAGGAGAACTTTGACAATTTACCAGAAATGGAAATGAGTCTCTACTTTTAGTCTCTTCTCTCTCTCTCTAAACAAAATTGTCTTTCCAAGGGAGGCAACATAATCAAGGAGTTCTAATCAATAATACCAAGATTAATAGCATAAAATTTTAGAATACCTCATGGAGACCACTTATATATCAATCCAGAATTTTGCCTGCGCACCATTCCCAATTCTCCAAACCAGCCTCATTCTCAAAAGCTGAGCACCATAAACAATACCAGACCAAGTGGTACAGCGTTAATTGTTATGCAAAAGAGACTTGGAATGAAGGTATTTCCTTCTATAAATTTTGAAAGGCAGAATCATGAACTTTGAAACGCAACAAATATCTCTCAAGCAACAGAATCATGAACTGGGCACCACCAATTATTCGAAGGCAACTCATATAACCAAGGCAACATAATAAATGAAGGCAACTCATAAATCGAAGGCAACTTATAAATCAAAGGCCACATATTAACTGAAGGCAAATCATAAATCCAAGGCAACTCAGATCAGCTCCACAACCATCAAAACCAAGAAGAGCACAGAGAATTTCATGAATAATATCTTGAGGTAAGCATAGAGCAAGTCAATTTATATTCCAGCCAGTGTTATCCTAAAAAGAGAAAACTAGAGCATTCATAATAATATGAGTATTAGGCAGGGAGCATACCGATCCATATATCAGGCAAGGTTCTACTCTTCCAGCTCTATGAGATTGCATAATTCCCATGAGCCATCTTAAACAGAAAAATGACAAGAGCACCAATTATTCCAAGGCAACAATCTCAGGGGCTATAGCCTCGATGAGTTCTCTATTAGAACTCCAGCTTGGGCTAGCTTACTTGAATGGTTCAAGACCAACTCAAGTTTCAAAGTGCAGAATCATGAACTTTGAAAGGCAACAAAAATCTTTCAGGCAACAGAAGAATCATGAACCGGGCACCCGAATTATTCAAAGGCAACTCATAAATCCAAGGCAACATATTGATCAAAGGCACCTCATTAATCGAAACTACATATTAATCCAAGGCAACTCATAAATCCAAAGCAACATATTGATAAAAGGCACCTCATAAATTGAAGGCTTCATATTAATCGAAGGCAGGTCATAAATCCAAGGCAACATTTTGAGGCAACACAAAGATTCCGAGCAAAAGAAATACAGATCCATCAAATTGCGATTCAAGAAACAGGAGAAGTATGAGAATTACCAGAAATGGAAATGGGTCTCTCATCTTTCTTCCTTCTCTTTCTCTCGGTCTCATCAATATTGTCCAATAAATCGAAGAATCAATCGGAGGCAAAGCAAATGAAATATAAATCAAAATGAAGAAAAGCGATAGTTTGATTGTAATTTCATAGAATTGAGAATCGTATAAATATTTAGGCTAACAAATTCAGAGAGAAACCACTCCTTACATGGAATTGAGGAGCCCAGCGATGCGAACCCAGCCATGATCTCAAATCAATCCAACTTACTGGAAATGGTATTATTGGGTCTCTTCACTTTCTCTCTCTTTCTCTGTACAAAACCCAGAGCGCATTCCCACGAACTTGGTTTGAAATTTCAAACAATTCTTGGGTTTTAAGTCGGCAGAACAAGAACGACTTTAATACGAGAGAGAGCGAGCGAGAGGGATGGGACTGGTTTGGATCAGATACTCACCCTTTTACCTTATTAGGATCATCAATCAGTAGCCTTGAGAGAATTGTTACTTTCCAAAAATCAGTAGCCTTGAAATTTCAAACCAAGTTTAGGGGAGGATTGCCCTGGGACCCAATTCCATTTCCGGTAAGTTGAATTTGTTTGCTTCAAGTTTAATCTATGATGAAATTCTAATTAAACTATTGGTTTGATTTTTGTATTTTGTTTGCTTTGCCTCCTATTGATTTTTGAAATTTAACCTTATTAGGGTTTTGCGTCGGCAGAACAAGACAACTCTGTATCGATCGAGAGTGAGAGGCTTGTCGTCATGTACTGTTTCAAATTGGACAAGTCTGTTTCATATATATTTCTTTTAACGAAATTAACGTCCATCTATTTATGGGTATTTTGGACAGTTCACACCAAACCGGCGCCTGCCATGTGCAATATTCTGTGGTACATAGAAATCATTCTAAAACTCCAATCTGTAATTCAAAGCCTTGATCACAGTTCAAAAATCATCCACTACATAATTTCTTTGGCTTTGAGTATTGCCTTGTATGCAAATATTTTCAACCAAACTTCAGACCCTTTTTCTACCATTCAAGAACAAACAAACAAAAAGTATTTCGCCAACTTCAGTCACTATAAAATTTCAGTTTACAGAAAATTCAACGTCATACAACCAGATTCCGTCCTTCATTCTTATTCAAAAAGTACAGGTTAAAACCAAATCATTCTGTCTTCAAACTGTTGTATATACAGCAGCTGCATAGATGACTCCTCCAACCACTTCCCCAAATCTCATCTTCTCCGCATTCCCCCTATACCAATTTGCATCACCATAAAGAGGACGCCAGATTGTTAGTTATATAGTGGCCTATCTCATCTTCTCCGCATTCCCCAAATCTCATGTTGCTGACCAAAAATTGTCCCAAGCAATATGTCTCCCACCTATATCTCCAACAAAGTGCTTTATCAACCAGTCAAATTGCTCACATCTGACCAAATTATCTTCCTGTAAATGCACTTCCTTTATGTTAGAATTGAGATTAGAAAGTTCCTTTAAAACTAGCAATGGCCTACCCATGAGGTAGAACTACATGAAAAATCAAATCAAATAATATATGCAGTACATGGATTGCAAAGGACTTCCCAAGTTGGTGGATGATAAACTATTGTTGGGCAGACTAAAAAAATTATGGGGTATTTGACAATACACCCAATTTACAAGACGTATTTTAAATTAAACCCACCTTTTTACACTCTTTTAAAATACACCCACCTATTAATTAGGTTGGTTTATTGAAAAAATCTATTTATATTTAATCTTAAAAATAGAACCTGTTCAAGAATGAAATTGCAAGATTAAACCCTAAACCCCAAACCCTAAAACCCTATACCCAAAACTCAATTCCTTCATAAACCCTAAAACCCTATACCCAAAACCCAATTCCTCCATAAGCCCTAACCCTAACCTAAAACCCTATACCTAAAACTCAATTCCTCTATTTGTAACCTAACTTATAGGTAGAAAACAAAATGAAATTAGAAGGGCAAAAAATGACAGTGGAAAAAATTGAAATAAATTTAAATTTTTGAAATAAAATCTATAAGGCAGGCTAAATTATTGCATTGGGTGTAAATTTAAAAACAAAAAGTGAATGGGTTTATCTTAAAAGAGGGTGTATTTTTTGGGTTTTTCTCTAATTATCTCAAAAATTATTGTCTACTCTTTCCACATTACTAGCTAACGAGCCTAATAATTAGAACCAAAAAGCTGATTTTCCCCACACTTTACATGTTCCCCCACATGTGTTTCTAATTTTTGTTATAACAAACAAGTCATTGGAAAAGAGAATGCACAAAACACTGCTACCCAAATCATTGTTGCAGCCTCATAACCATGGAAATCTTCATCCGATTTTCCATCAGCATAAGGAACCTTCTATGTTATTCTGATAGCTAAATTCCCGGACACAAACTAGTACCCAGCATAGGTCTTTTTTACCTTTGGCTGGAGGTTCGAATCCTAGATGTGACGCAAATCACAGAAAGATTATAACAAAGCCACAATCAAGAAAGTATGAATGGTGAGGTACACAATCATGGAAAACATGAATCAGAGGTATGAATAATGGAAATCCTAGATGTAACGCAAATCACAGAAAGATTAAAACAAAGCCACAATCAAGAAAGTATGAATGGTGTTTCAGAGGTACATAATCATGGAAAACATGAATCATGACATATTGCTCTTGATAAAAAATAGTATTTAAAAGTTCTGATACAACCACCATAACTATATCCAGAAAACCACTCAAATGTTAAGGAATCAAGGAGCACTGCTAAAGAGGAGTTGATGGCTTTTTAAAAGCAAGATTCTGTATAATTTTCTTCATTATCTGAATTGATGCAGAAAACAACTGGTATATGGAACACAAAAGTTAGCTTGTATTCATAAAACTATATGCTATGCTGATTCATAAGGTGACTCAAATATACACACTAAACCATGTGACTGCATTTCGATAACCAACTCACTACAATAAAATATAGAAAAAGATAAAGAGTTATGTTTTAGTTACCTTTTGGCCACTTGACAATGCAAATTAGGCCATTTACTTGATCAATGCAACTGTCATATCTTCCTGGCTCATCGCCACTCACTTGTTAATCTATTTTCGCAAAAGATCTCTGTCCAGCATCCTATATTCATCAACCAGTTACCTGAAAGCACATTAGAAAGAGAAACACAATTTCAGCACATAATTGCCAGAATGTTTTATCAAATAAATAAAAGTCAGGAGAAAGTTCTATGATATCTAGATAAGTAATTTCAATTTGCACTTGTAAAAGCCCATACTCTTTCTTGTTCTTGTTTTTCTTTAAACAACTGCACATAAGATATCATAACATCTAAACAGTCATTGAAGCATACATAAAGTATGTTTCTTCTTAGGATAACACTTCCAGCTTATATTCCCAACCACATTGTTTGGGTATGTTTCATTCTACATACGATATCTACCATTATCTTCCAATGGTATTTTGGATAAAAATTAACAAATAAATAATAAAAAGAGAAACTTGGAGGGAAAGTTAAAGTTAGAACAAGAATTAGTGCTGTAAAGAGTTTTTCTTCTGTCCTCCAATACAAATGCTAAATCGTTTTAATATTTAAACACAAAAACTGCCATTTTGATAACCAAATCTGGCTACAATAAAAGATAAAAAGAAATATTACAAATGAAAAAGTTAACGGATTATGTTTAGTTACCTTCTGCCACTTGGGAATGCAATACGTCCATTTACATGGGCAGCTCCACATACAATTTAGCAACCAACGCTACTGTCCAAATCTTCCTTGCTCATAGGCCATAGCTGCTCACTTAGTCATCTAGTTACCAAAACACCTGTCCAGCATCCTATTCCAATTAACTAGTTACCTGAAATAGATTTGAAAGAGCAGATCCCATTATCTTAAACACTCTTGCACCGCATAACTATTAAAATGTTACCTTCAAAAATTCAAAGCAATAGCAAGCAGAAGAAAGTTCTACTGTATCTGGATAACTTAACTTCAATCTGCATATATCCTAATTTTATTCATACAATTTTTTCTTCCTCTTTTCTTCTATTTCGTTTAATTCCATAAAACTACTGCACACACAAGTAACAAAACCTTTAAACTGTCAATAAAGCATACCTAAAGTCAGTTTCTTCTCAGGAGACCACTTCCAATCATATTCGAAGCACACTGTCTGGGAATGTTTCACTCTGAGTAGAATATCCACCATTTAGTTCCTCCACCTCCATGGTATTGATGAAATCAGAAACTTGGAGGGACGGTTATAGTGAGAAAAAGAATTAGTGCTGTACACGGTTTTTCGTACACTCTCATCTTGTCTCCTCTGATCCATGCAAAAGGGAACTAATTAAAGTCTTGCGGCTTGATGGTAGAATTATTCCAAGTATCAGGGCTGTTCATCCCTCCTCCTTTCCTTACCTTGATAACATGACAAAGAATGGTTCCTTCTATGCTTGTATGTCTTCCCTGCACCGATAGCTATTCCCTTCAACAAATATAGGATAGATTAAAGCTTAGATCTTCTTTATGGAATTCAAGTATGCGCCAGATATAGCTTTTCCTAGTTGGTTGAGAAAACAGTTCTCACAATCACTAGAAGGCATTAGAGGCGATGCGACAGCAACAAGAATAAAATTTTCCCCATTTCCCACGTCTATTTCGTACAACTCATCAAAAACATCTCGAAACTCATGGATCAATGTCTTGTAGAATGATGTATTTGGAGGAATGACATTTACGGCTAGGATTCCATGATCAGAGAGAATTGATCTGGCTGCCAAAAGGACAGGCTTCCTAACAAACTCCAATGGCGGGGCAATTAGACCGTCCCTAACATCACTTGAATCCAAATCAACCATAATCACATCAAACTTAGTATCAAACTCATTGCCACTGCCCACGTCACAACCCTCCTCCACCTGACAAGCATCAACAAGTTTATGGATAAGTTGTAATGCATCTCCAACATGAACATGGATGTGCTCACCATCTTCCAGTCCAAAATACTGCCTAGAAACCCTTAGCACCTCCTCATCTGCTTCCACACCCACAACCCGAAAACCCAACTGGGTTCTCAAGAAACCAAGCAAAGCCCCACCCCCAACTCCTAAACACAAAGCCTTCGGCCTTACCCCACTTTGAATCCTTCCCTCAATATAAGTAGCAGCCAGGCTAAGACTTGCCACCATAGGAACCAGATAAGAATGCACTAAGATACTATCATCAAGCCTAAACTCAACTTGTCCAATTCCCACACAATCCAAACCGAACCGGATTTTCGGAACAACACGAACCTCAGTCTGCACCAAATTGGGCATCCTTTTAAACCTCAAACGCCTCCTGAACTCCCTCTTCGAGCCGCAATCAATCTCGACATCCTCCACCACCATTTCACCAACAAAAGACCCTTCACATTTCTCCAAGACCAAACTAGAAATCAGATTATCTTGGTAACTCAAAATGGGTACCTCAGGAATGCCGTGGTTAAAGCAAGACTTGGGAGACAAGGCAAGAAACAGAGGTTGGAGGCTCACACCGAGTTCGTCGTCGTGTTTGAGGGGACGGCGGTAGATCGGCGGCGAGTGGGGGGAGGAGTCGCCGACGAGAATAAGGCGGGAGAAGGCGGGGGAGGCGAGGAGGAGCTGGAGCTGGCCGGAGAGGGTGGAGAATATCCAGTCGGATTGGCGGTGTTTGGGGACCAGCATTGCGGCGACTCGGGGTGGGTCGGCGGCGAGTTCTAGAGGGGAGTCGAGGACGGCGACGCGGAGGAGAGAGATGGCGGCGGAGGAGGGGGAAGGGTTTGGGAAAGTGAAGATGGTGAAAGCGGATGGGTTTATTGTTTCGAAAGTGGAATTGTCGACAGCCATTTCTTCCGGGAGTCTCAACTGGAAGTGATTAATGGTCAGACGAATTCGCAGGCCCTATCCCAACTTTTAACCGAAACCCAAGATGGCTAACCTCGATATTAACCATGTTACTTTTTAAGGTAAACTTGTCTTTTTCACATATAGTCGATTTAACTTTTTTATTTGGATTTGTTTGAATAGTTTAAAACTATTACATTCAATCCAATAATTTTAAATCATCCAACACAAATTCAAGCAACAAAAATTTAAACATCAATACAAAAAAAGGATCATACCATTAGACAAATTATCTATTTCTCGTCTATGTAATTTGTGAGATTGGTTCTCTCAAAGGTACGTTGTTGTAAATTGTATCAAGACAAGTTTGTGTGGCTAGATACCATCTTTGGTGGTTTTTCTCTTTGAGAATGGAACATCCTTGTGTTTAAAAAGTAGCATGAACAGAAGGGAATTGAAATTTGCATTCCTTAATTTATAATTCAGACTCTTTCTTCTCTCTTTTAGTAATCTAATTTTTGTCTTTACTCATAAGTGTTTGTCTTTATATAAAAACTTTTAGAAGAAAATACTGGTCACTCCATTAACTTTTATGTGTTTAACAGTTTACTCCAATATCTTTTAAATTCAACCGATCACATCATTAACTATCCAATATCACACAATTAGATCTAATATGTTAAGTTGCCGTCAAGTTTGTCGTTAACTTGCTGACTGGACATATTTTCAATGCCAAGTCAACTAAATGAAAAGGTGAAATTCCATTTTACACCCTCCCCATTTATTTTCCCTCTTTTCAACCAAAAGAAGATGAAATCCCTCCAAAATACAAACTATTTCCCACCACATACCTACATTCATTTATAAAACTGAAGCACAAAAGTATATTTATCCTGGATCATAAGGTGAAGCATAAAAAATGGGAAACAAACATTGACCTACATTCATAATACTAACAAATACATTATATCTTTAACTCTAGCAAGCCCAATAACAAAACCAACTAATTTACCAAAAACCAACATTACATCATGTCAAAAATATGATGTTAGCTCTAATCATCTTAACAAAAACCATCACCAAAAACCAATATGTTAGCTCTAATCATCTTATCAAAAGATTAGAGCTAGCAACCAAGTCACAGAGCATAAGGTTGCCCAAAAATATGATGCAAAATGTTAGGACTAGCTATCAAATATACCCATTTTCACAAACATGACTACTTTCCAACTCCTTTACCTGAGTTATGTCTTATTCTTTGAGAGATTCTTGATGCTGCAGTCTTGTTGGTCGATGCATTGGGACCTTGTACTGTAAGACCCCGTCCCAAAATTTACTCTTTTACCGGGACCAGATGGGTTGCAGAGGGTTGTAACCGCACTTTTAGCTTTTCCCGAATTAATATTCGAATATAATATCAAGAGATTTTGCGGTTTTGGAAAAAAAATAGATTAAATGTCCCGAGGTGGTAGATTATATTAATACGAGTCCTTCGGTATGTTCGAAATATTTTTTGGAGTTGCGGACTTGATCTGGATCGTTGATTTGATCGACAAATCTTGGCCGTTGAAAGGTTTGTAAAAAAAAATCATTTTCTCTCTCCCTTATCTTTTTTCTTCTTTTTCTCTGCTCCTCCTTTCCTCTTCAGTTGGCTCTCTCACTCTCGAGCAGCTCGAGATCGCCGCAACCACCTCCACCACAGGCGCGCATCTAGCCTCACCGCCACTACCAGTGGTTTCGCCTCGCCCTGGTGATAGAGCCTCGACCTCCAGCCACATCAAAGATGCCCCGAGCGTCGCCCAACAGAGAGGAGAAATTGAAGAGCTTGAACACTATGCATTCGACCTTGACGTCGAAGCAGTCGGAGGAGGAGCAAAGAGCTCCTAGACACCACCACGAGCTACCTAGGAGCAAGGAGGAGGCAGGCGGAGCTCCGCCGAAAGAGATCCGTCAGAGTTGCAGCGTTGGACTTCGAGGTATGAAATCTCGATATTTTCTTGTGTTTAAAGTGTTGTTGAGCTGCCTAGAATGTTTAGAAGCTTATTAAGTAGGTGTACAAGCTCAATTTGGTAGGAAAAGCTTGGTTTTTCGGCGAGACAGTCGATTGGAGAAGACGTGGTAAAAATCAAAGTTTTTACCATGTTAGTTTTACCCTTTTACCGATTTACTGTGGGGTGTAAAATGATAGAAATACCCTTGACTGTTTTGCATAATTACAGGGATGTCATTGAGGCTGAAATCTCATAAATACCCATGACTGTTTAGAATAATTACAGGGATGCCACTGTGGCTGAAATCTTAGAAATGCCCTTGGTAGTTTTGCATATTTACAAGGTTGCCACTGAGACCAAAAAGACAATACTGCCCTCGATTGTTCTAGTTAATTACAGGGTTGCCCCTAATGCTGAAATTCTAGAAATACCCCTGACATCTTAGCATATTTACTAAGCTGCCATTAAGGTTGAATTGACAATACTGCCTTGATAGTTTAAGGTATTTATAAAAGTGTCATTTAGGAATAAATTTTCTATTATATTCTCGATGGATTTATTATTTACGTGGCTGTCACCATATATATATATATATATATATGTGTGTGTGTGTGTGTGTGTGTGTGTGTGGATGTTGTATATAAATATGATTGAATGTTTGAGATAATCCCGATAGATAGCTGGTTTGTGGATACCTCAGTGAAGAGGTTAAACCCGAGGTGTGCAATAGGCGTATGCTATCCTTAATAGTTTATCGACATGCAAATAGAAAAGCGAGATTCACCCAGTTAGGACGTTAATGTAAACAAAAATTAAGTGTGTCTTGATCCCTGCGTACAGGGTACGTAGGCAGCCTGTCTGATACAGGTGCAGTCACAAATAATATTTAGACCCTAGGTCCTCGAAAGTAAATAGTATGAGATCCAATTCGGAAATTAGGGTAACCTTAGGTTTCGTGAGGTCTATTCCGGTGTCGTTTGTGTAACACCCTGCCCTAAAAATTAACTCTTTTACCAGGACCAGGCGGGTTACAGAGGGTTATAATCGCACTTTTAACTTTCTCCGAATTAATATTCGAGTTTAATATCAAAATATTCCCAATTTTGGGGGAAAATAGAATTAATGTCCCGAGGGGGTAGATTATGTTAATACGAGTTCTCCAGTATGTCCGGAATATTTACCGAAGCTACGAGCTGTTTATTTTAGATTTATTTAGTTTACGGAAGTAATAAATGTTATTTACTTTACCGTAAAAAAGATGACTTTGCGATAAGTCAAGAATTTGGGGAAACTTCCTTCGAGAAAGTTGTAAAGGACGTTAGTACGAACTCGTGGGTATGTCCTATGAATTAATCGGAGTTCGTATGCGAAGTTATTCAGGTTATTGTATAGTTACAATTCATGATAACTTTTTATAATTCAATCTGGGTCGTCAGTTCAATCTAAGATTTGATCTGGGCCGTTGGATTTTTTTATATATGTGGAGGGGGTGGACCGGGGAGACTCTTTTTCTCTTTCTCTTCTCCGATCTCTCTTTTTCACTCCCTCTCCCCCTCTCTCTGCCACCAAACTGGATCGACTACAACGACCGTCGAACATGGTCAACCTGACGCCACAGTCCGAGCTGCTAGGCTCCTAGCCATCCAACGCAGCTGGTCGGCCGACTTCGTTCGGCTGGGACATAGTGAGGCAGGAAGGACGTAAGGGACCTTGACGAGCTTAAGGCGTCCTTGAGATATTGCAGCAAGGCTCGACAACGTCTGGAAAGAAGCAGAAGGTTGGGAGGTCGAGGAAGAGCGGCTGCCACGGTTGTCACCACAGTCGAAGGACTTCGCCACGGAACCTTTCAGGGTAAGTGTTCCCGATCTCATTTTCATGGTTTTAAGTGTTTTAGGAATGTTGGGGTTGTGCTAGAAGCTAGGTTTGCAAGTGAAAGGTGAAAATCCGGCCATGTAGGCCGAGATTTGGCCAGAGAAGTGATCGGGAGGAGAAGGGGTAAAAACCCCAGATTTTATCGCGGTAGATCTTGATTTTTACTGTTTTACCGCGGGTGCAAATTGTCTGAACTGCGCTTAGTAGTTTGAGAAAATTACAGGGCTGCCATTGGGATTGAAATCCTAGAAATGCCCCTGATAGTTTTGTATAATTACAAGACTGCCGGATACCTCGTTGGAGAGGTTAAACCCCGAATTTGCATTAAGCTTATGTTATCCTTAATAGTTTATCAACCGATAAATAGAAAAGCGGGATTCACTCAGTTAGGACGTTGTTTAAAATAAGAGTTACGTGTGGCTTGATCCTCGCGTATAGGGTACGTAGGTAGCCTGTCTAGGATACATGTGCAGTCATAATTAATATTTAGACTCTAGGTCCTCTAAAGTAATTAGTTTGAAATCCAAATGTGGAATCGAGTTAACCTCCAGTTGTGAGGTCTATTTCAGTATCGTTTGGACTGTTGAAAATAGTTTAGGAAAAAGGGTTATCCCTTCTCAAGGGGGATTACGAGTAAATCTCTCTTAGAATGGTTCCCGCACGTCCTATTCCAGGTTTAGGGAGGTAAACTCAGGCCGGAGCGTGACAAATGGTATCAGAGCCTAGGTTTAAATCTCAAACCAAAGGTTTGGGTAATTAAAATCCTTGAAAATGTTTAAATGTGTTATTGACTTTCTAAGTGGAACAAGTTGTTATACTTGTTAGTATGTGTGGTGGCAAGGGTTGCCACCTAGGGTTGAAATTAATAAAGTTAAATCTAACGATAAAGTTTTCGACATCAATTGCATTTAGATGTCGATATAGACTTTTCGTTGGATCGAAAAGTCAAGAGGTTCATAAGTTTAGTAACGAGCCAAAGTTGGAGAGGTAAATTTGAATTTCAATATTTGGCGCAAACATGTTTAAAAGTGCTCCTAATATTATCTGAATTTATAAATCGACAATTTTCAAACTTATTAGGGTTCGATCCTTGTCGATTAATCAGAAGGGTTTGGTCAATTTCCTGATCAACCTAGGAAAGACTTGGTCAACCCTAAAGTCAATCATCTATTCTTCCTGGTCAAACCAGGAAAAATTGGGCTGTTAGACTATTCGATAGTCGCGTCCTACATTTGATTGATGGTTTAAAAAAGTATGTATGACCACTTTTGTTAACACATTAGTGTTGCGTAATGATATTCGAGGCAGATCAGGGATGATCCTGTGATTGAGATGCTGGATGAGGTTAAAAGAAAAGGACTACGTAAAGTACTATAGTGGTGCAACGGACGCATGTTGTGTACATAAAGCTCGAGGAGGAATATTTTATTACGGTTAGGGAACCATGTACGGGCATGAGAAACGTCACTGAATATGAGGTAATTGATTGAGGACGGTTAGAGTACCGTACCCGGAGCAGGAGATGCGTGACCAGTTTGGTGAGTGGACCTTTGATTTGTATTCAAGAAATGCATGTCATAGTTTATTATTTAAATGGTTTTAAAATGTTTCCAAAACGGATGATTTTTCGGGTTTCTGTGCATTCTGATTCCTTTGGTTTTGAGAGCACCCTAACGAAGGGTTTTTATTTGTTTATTTCTATTTTATTTATGGATTTCAGCTCGCTTATTTTCACTTGGGTTTTGAATGGTTTTTGATAGGATATCCCGTCGTACAGATGGGAATCAGACCCGATGTTTTACTGGGATTTCTATGTTTGGCATTTGCCGGGATTTGAAGTATTTTTGGCATTTGCCTGGATTTTATAAATAAGTTTCAGGCCTAGATTTTATAAATAGGCTTCGGGCCTGGATTTATATATAAATCGGGGATTTGTTTTAATTTCACCTTAAAGGGTTGTCGGATGATTATAGCTAGCGGACGACGCTCCTCGTTCTGCGGAATAGAAACTCGCCTACCCAGCGCTCCTCGTTTGACAGAGTGAAAGTGCGGGATATGTGTTCTTACATAGAGTGGATAATATGCGAGATTTGCGTTCTCACTAGACAGTGGATGAGACGCCAGAGCTTTTAGCTCCGACCCTAGCCTGTAAGGCTCACTGTCATGAAATGTCGTTATATTTATAGTTTGTTATTAACTAGCATGCCGCACTCTTCATTCGACAGATTGGAAGCGCACCACTCGTTGCGCTCTTCTACCATTGAGGGAGATGGTAGTGTTAGTGCAGGATTGCATCCTCACTGAGAGGTACGCTAAAGCTCTTAGCTCCGACCCTAGTATATATGTTCGATCATTTGTGAAATGTTTTTTTTTCCTGATTTGACTTTTATACGGCTGCAGACCATGAATTGACTGTTATACGGCTGCAGGCCATGATTTGACTTTTATACGGCTACAGGCCATGATGTGATTTTTATACGGCTGCAGGCCATGAATTTATTTTTACACGGTTGCAGGCCACGAATTGATTTATATTTGGTTACGGGCCAGAATTTGTTTTATATTGGCTGCATGCCGGGATTGGATTTATATTTGGCCGTGGGCGGAGAATTTATTTATTTTTAGCGTAAGGCCTGGATTGTTTTCGGGGTAAAATGAAATTTGAATTTACGGTTTTGAACCATTACTCTTGGCATTAATTTTTGATCCACTCATTCTAAACCTTTCCACGTCTGAGAAGTTTCAACCCTAGCCTGGAAGGATGATGATATGTCCACGTTGGTTATGAATAGTATATAAAATTTAAGAGTGAAGTACTCTAGATTTCTATAAGAATAGTTAGAGAAGGTTCGGTTTGCTCGTGATCGCTTGCATGAGTAGTGGTTGAATTTTGGTAAAAAAGATCAGGGTATCTCTTTGAGGGAAATCCACTCATGAGGACGGAGATGTTGAGTTGAACTTTTGTCCTTTAGGCAGGACTTGAGCGCACATGAGTTAGTGTGCGAGCTTGTTAGCTCTTATTGGGTGAAATGTCATATTGAAGACTTTTTCCCGAGAGAGTGGAGTAGGATGAGGAAATTTATTTGTGGCTGAGTATGTGAAGATGACATCCAAGTTGGTGCAAAGGAGTTTAGCGGATTCATTAGCCGAATGAGTAGTTTTGAGATCACATTGTGGTATGCGAGTTCGTTCAAACCCCGTGATCGAAAGTTAGGGTACCGGGAACGTGAAATGACAATTTTTGATTTAAGGATGTAGGAGATAATACGTCCATGGCCTCAAGGCCTAGTGTAGAAAGTTCACGTCTCTTTTGTCTCGAAAAGTGCGAGAGACGTATGAGTTTCCCTACGGTGATGGATTGTAGCATTTCCACCCTTCCACGAGGAAGATATTGGCGTTAAGTGTCAAGTGTGGCAGTTGTAATAGTGGAGCATACTTATTAACTACGAGTTAGTCTACGTTTATGTCTTTGAAAGCTATCAAATTGTCTTAATTGTCATTTAGAGAATTAACTCGAGAAGAGTTAAGAGGTAAGCTTTGTGGAGTCGATTTACTACGATAGTGATGAGACGAGGGTATCGTGCTCGAAAAAGTGTTTCAAAGCGGACGTAGTTGTGTATCTCGTATGGCAACTACGAGGAAACTTCGGTTTCTATGGGAATTGGTACATAGAGCTTGTGACTCTTGTTGGCTGGAAGTTTCGTGCAGTGGAACTTGACGACATTCCTTAACGGTTGGACCAATAAGTCAAGGAATGTGTATCATCTTTAACTGAATGGTGTCATTTAGAAGGTGAGACACTGATTTTCTTTGGTTTTGGTTCGATTTGTTGCTGTTGTTGTTGTGTAATTGTGGTTGTTGAATTAGTTAGGGTAGGGAGGTGGCCGGAAAAAGGGTCGAAACCGGTTGTAAGCCGGCAGAGATGATTTAGGTAAAAAGAGGTAATTTCCCAGATTTTTTACCACGATATATTTAGATTTCTACTTATTTACTGTGGATTTAAAATGTCAAAACTGCCCTGGGCAGTTTGGAATAATTACAGGAGTACCATCAGGGCTGAAATTCCAGAATTACCCCTGGTAGTTTTGCAAAATTGTATATTTACAAGGCTGCACTGAGTTGAAAATTCCATAAATACCCCGACTATTTTATATAATTACAGGCATGCCATTGAGGTTGAAATCTCATAAATCCCCTTGACAGTTTGAGTTAATTACATGAATGTCATTGAGGCCAAAAAGATAATATTGCCCTTGGCAGCTTAATATATTTACCAAACTGCCATTAAGGTTGATTTGACTATATTGCCCTTGACAGTTTAGGATAATTACAATGATACCCTCTAGTTGATATTACTGTTTTATCCTGGAGGATTTCTTATTTGCGTGAGTGCCATTGTGGTATATATTTATGTGTGGATGTTGTTTATATTTATGTGGTTTCACATAAGCTTGATGGCATGTTCGGGATAATCCCGATGGATCGTTCATTGGTGGATACCTCAGCGGAGAGTTTAAACTCTAGATATACAATAGGCGTTTGCTATCCATACTATTAAATTGACCAATATGTAGTAAAGCGAGATTTTTCCCGGTTAGTACGTTAATGAAAATAAAAGCTACGTGTGGCTTGATCCCTGAGTACAGGATACGTAGGTAGCCTGACCGGGATCTAAATGATTGGTTTAAGATCCCTGAGTACAGGATACGTAGGTAGTCGAGAGATTCGTAAGTTGAATATCGTGCCAGATTAGTAAACGTAAATTTGGATTTCAGTTTTGGACGCAAATTGGCTTAAAACTGCGCCTGATATTATTCAAATTTATAAATAGACAATATGTGGAGCTTATTAGGGTTTGATCTTTGTCGATTAGTTAGAAAGTTTTAGTCAATTTTCTGGTCAACCCCAAAGTCAATCATTATTTTCCTGGTCAAACCAGGAAAAATTGGACTGTTAGACTATTTGATAGTTGTTTCACGTCCTACATTTGATTAATGGGTTAAGAGAGTATGTAGGGCCACTTTTGTCGACACATTAGTGTCGCGTCAATATATTTGAAGAGGGTCAGAGATGATCCAGTGATTAAGATCCTTGATGAGGTCAAGAGAAAGGGATTACGTGATGTATCAGAGTGGCGCAGCAGAAGCCTGGTGGGCCCATAAATCTCGAGGAGAAATATTTTATTACGGTCAAGGAACCATTTAAGGGCATGAGAAAACATTACTGATTATGCGGCAATTAATTGAGGACGGTTAGGGTACCGTACCTGGTGCATGAGATGCGTTGCCAGCACGGTGAGTGGACATTTGAATTGTTTTAAAGAAATGCATGTCATGGTTTATTACTTAAATGGTTTTTAAATTTTTTCTAGTATGGATGATTTTTGCGGGTTTCTGTATATTTACGATTCCTTTAGTTTTGCGAGCATCTCAGTGGATGATTTTTATTTATTTATTTATTTCTATTTGATTTATGGATTTCATCTCGCTTATCTTCATTTGGGTTTTGAATGGTTTTCGACGGGATAGACCCGTCGTACAGATGGAAATCAGATCCGATGTTTTACTGGGATTTCTATGTTTGGCATTTTCCTGGATTTTATAAATAGGTTTCAGGCCTGGATTTTATAAATAGGCTTTGGGCCAGGAGTTATATATCAGGAATTTGTTTTAAATTCACCATAAAGGGTCGTCGGATGTTTATTTCTAGCTAGCAGGTAGCGCTTCTCATTTGGTGGAGTAGAAGCACGCCCACCCAGCGCTCCTCGTTCGACGGAGTGCAAGCGCAGGATTAGGGGTGGCCATCCGAAACCAAAAACCAAAAAAATGAACCGAAACCGAAAAAAAACGGACTGGAAGAAAAACTGAACAGAAAAACAAAAATCAAACCGAACCGAGTATGTCTAGTCTGCATTTCGGTTTGGGGTCCGTAGAAACCGGACCGGACTGAAAAACAGTAAAAAAAACCTCATGAATTAAAAAGACTTTAATTATGTAGTAGGAAGGAAAAAGACTTTAATTATGGAAGCAAAATTATCAAAAATCTCATAAAATAGGATGTGTTCGGAATGGTGAAATATAGCTATGGTTCAAAAATTATGTAATTCGGGTAACGTCTCGGTGCCGATAGTAGCGTTCAACCCTATTTACCGTTATTATTCCTTATGGGGAGCCCTATCGTCGGAAGGTAAATGTCGTAAAATTTTTATATAGGCGGATGCGTCTCATCTACGTGAGTGTTTTTAGTGTATAAGGTTTGACAAAAATACGTATTATAGAGGTAGATATGAGCGCTTCCGTGTGATAAGTGACGATAGATCAGGGTTAACCATTTTGATCGAGCCCGTAACGTTGTCGGATCCAGTTGAATTTTTTACCACATACATCTTTCGTCATAATAATCATATCTGACGGTCGAATTTTAATTGTTGACTTTTAGTCATCATAGAATCATAATATGCATACTAATGTTATATAACTTGTGTATTAGGTCTTAAGCAAATGCACAATTTTATGAACCAACTCTACATAGAAGCAAAATTATCAAAAAAATCGTGAAATAAGATGTGTTCAGAATGGTGAAATACATACATAGTTCAAAAATCACGTAATTCGGGTAACGTTTCAGTGCTGATAGTAGCGGTCAACCTCATTTACCGTTATTATTCCCTATGGAGAGCCCTATCGTCGGAAGGTAAATGTCCTAAAATTTTTTATGGGCGGTTGGGTCTTATCTACGTGAGTGTTTTTTTGAAGAAGGTTTGCCAAAAATACGTAATGTAGTGGTAGATATGAATGCTTCCGTGTGATAACTAATGATGGATCAGGATTGACTATTTCGATCGAGCCTTTAATTATGTCGGATCCAGTTGAATTTTTACCATAGAGATCTTTCATCATAATGATCATATCAGATGGTTGAATTTTAATTTTTGACTTTTAGTCATCGGAATCACAATAAGCATACTAATGTTGTATAACTTGTATATTAGGTTTTATGCAAATGTACAACTTTATGAACCAACTCTAAATAGAAGCAAAATTATCAAAAAACTCGTGAAATAATATGTGTTCATAATGGTGAAATATGACTTTGGTTCAAAAATCACGTAATTTGGGTAACGTCTGGGTGCCAATAGTAGCAGTCAACCCTATTTACCGTTATTATTCCCTATGGGGAGCCTTATCGTTGGAAGGTAAATGTCCCAAAATTTTTATATGGTGGTTGCGTCTCATCTACGTGAATGTTTTTCGTGTAGAAGGTTTGCCAAAAATACGTAATATAGAGGTAGATATGAGCATTTCCATGTGATAACTCACGATGAATTAAGGTTGACCTTTTCGATCGACGCCTTAAATTTGTCTGATCCAGTTGAATTTTTTACCACAAAAGTCTTTCATCTTAGTGATCATATCTGACAGTCGAATATTAATTTTTGACTTTTAGTCATCAGAATCATAATATGTATACTAATGTTGTATAATTTGTTTATTAGGTTTTAAGCAAATGCACAACTTTATGAACCAACTCTACATAGAAGCAAAATAATCAAAAAAAACTCGTGAAATAAGATGTGTTCGTAATAGTATAATATGACTATTGTTCAAAAATCAAGTAATTTGGGTAACGTCTGGTTGCCGATAGTAGCGGTCAACCCTATTTACCATTATTATTTCCTATGAGGAGCCCTATCGTCAGAATGTAAATGTCCCAAAATTTTTATATGGGCTATTGCGTCTCATCTACGTGAGTTTTTTTCGTGTAGAAGGTTTACTAAATATACGTAATATAGAGGTAGATATGAGCATTTCCGTGTGATAACTGACGATGGATCAAAGTTGACCGTTTCGATCGAGCCCTTAATTTTGTCGGATCCAGTTGAATTTTTCACCACAAAAATATTTCGTCTTAATAATCATATTTGACGGTAGAATTTTAATTTTTGTCTTTTAGTTATCAGAATCACAATATGCATACTAATATTGTATAACTTGTTTATTAAGTTTGAAGCAAATGCACAACTTTATGAACCAACTCTACATAAAAGGAAATTATCAAAAAACTCGTGAAATAAGATGTGTTCATAATGGTGAAATACGACTATGGTTCAAAAATCAAGTAATTTAGGTAACGTCTAGGTGCCGATATTAGCGGTCAACCTTATTTACCGTTATTATTCCCTATGGGGAGCCCTATCGTCGGAATGTAAATGTCCCAAAATTTTTATATGGTGGTTGGGTCTCATCTACGTGAATATTTTTCGTGTAAAAGGTTTGCCAAAAATACATAATATAAAGGTAGATATGAGCATTTCCGTGTGATAACTAACGATAGATCAAGGTTGACCGTTTCGATCGAGCCCTTAACTTTGTCAGATCTAGTTGAATTTTTTCCACAAAAATATTTCTTCTTAATGATCATATCTGACGGTCGAATTTTAATTTTTGACTTTTAGTTATCGGAATCTTAATATGCATACTAATGTTGTTTAACTTGCCTATTAGGTTTTAAGCAAACGCACAATTTTGTGAACCAGCTCTACATAGAAGTAAAATTATCAAAAACTAATGAAATAAGATATGTTCATAATGGTGAAATACGACTATGGTTCAAAAATCACGTAATTCGGGTAACGTTTCGGTGTTGATAGTAGCGGTTAACCCTATTTATCGTTATTATTTCCTATGCGGAGCCCTATCGTCAGAAGGAAATGTCTAAAATTTTTATATGGGTGGTTGGGTCTCATCTACGTGAGTGTTTTTAGTGTAGAAGGTTTGCCAAAAATACGCAATATAGATATAGATATGAGCGTTTTCGTATGATAACTGACGATGGATCAAGGTTGACCGTTTCGATCGAGCCCTTAACTTTGTCGGATCCAGTTAAATTTTTTACCACAAAAATCTTTCGTCTTAATGATCATATCTGACAGTCGAATTTTAATTTTTGACTTTTAGTCATCGGAATCATAATATGCATACTAATGTTGTATAACTTGTCTATTAGGTTTTAAGCAAATGCACAACTTTGTGAACCAGCTCTACATAGAAGCAAAATTATCAAAAAACTAGTGAAATAAGATGTGTTTGGAATGGTGAAATACTGCTATGGTTAAAAATTACGGAATTCGGGTTACGTCTCGGTGCCGATAGTAGCGGTTAACCCTATTTTCCATTATTATTCCTTATGGGAAGACCTATCGTCGGAAGGTAAATGTCTCAAAATTTTTATATGGGTGGTTGCGTGTTATCTACGTGATTTTTTTTCGTGTAGAAGGTTTGTCAAAAATACATAATATAGAGGTAGATACGAGTGTTTCCGTGTGATAACTAACGATGGATCAGAGTTGACCATTTCGATCGAGCCCTTAACTTTGTCGAATCCAGTTGAATTTTTTACCACAGACATCTTTCGTCATAATGATCATATCTGACGATCGAATTTTAATTTTTAACTTTTAGTCATCGGAATCACAATATACATACTAATGTTGTATAACTTATTTGTTAGGTTTTACACAAATCTACAACTTTATGAACCATAACCATTTTTCACTATAATGATAATGAGATTAAAAATTATCAATTAAAAAAAATTGAACCGAACCGTAAGTGTGGTTTGGTTTGCGGTTTAGCCTATGAAATAGTAAAAAATCGAACATGACCGAAGTATAACATTGGTTTGGTTCGCGGTTTGGAGTATAAACCGAACGAAAGTGTACCATAACCAGCCCTACGCAGGATATGTGTTCTTGCAGGGAATGGATGGTATGCTGGATTTGTGTTCTCACTAGACAGTGGATGAGACGCCAGAGCTCTTAGCTCTGACCCTAGCCTGTGAGGCTCACTGTCATGAAGGGTCGTCATATGTATTGTTTTTTGCTAGCTAGCAGGCAACGCTCCTCATTCGGCAGAGTGGAAGTACGCCACTCGTTACGCTCCTCTTCCTATGAGGGAGATGGTAGTATTAGCGCAGGAACGCGTCTTCACTAAGAAGTACGTTGGAGCTCTTAGCTCCGATCCTGGTATGTGTGATCGATCGTTTGTAAAATTCCTTTCCCGATTTGATTTATATTTGGCTGCATGCCATGATTTGATTTATATTTGGCTCTAGGCCATGATTTGACTTATATTTGGCTCAAGCCATGATTTGACTTATATTTGGCTCAAGCCATGATTTGATTTATATTTGGCTGCAGACCACGAATTGATTTACATTTGGCTGCATGCCAGGATTTGTTTTAAATTTGGCTACAGGCCAGGATTTGTTTTATATTAGCTGCAGGCCTGGATTGGATTTATATTTGGCTGAGTGATGGAAATTTATTATATATGGCATAAGGCCTGGATTGTTTTTGGGGGAAAATAAAATTTGAATTTATGGTTTTGAACCATTATTTTTGGGCATTGATTTTTGGTCCACTCACTCTAATGTTTTCCATGCTTGAGAAGTTCTAACCCTAGCCTGGGAGGTGGCAGTTAGGTTTGCTTGTAATCACTCGTGAGATTGGGTCACAGAGCAATGAGAATATGTTCATATGTTCCATGTAGTGAGCTCTTGGATTGCAAGTCATGCAAATGTCTGGTTACATGAGTGGTGAATGATTTTGGCAAAAGAGATCAGGGTATCCACTCTTGAGGAATGAGATTTTGGGTTGATGGTTATTATATATATATTGGGAAATGATTTTGCTCCAGGGTTATAGATTATCGGTAGATATGTATACGCCGTGTCGGTCGTAAGGAAATGATGGAAGCAACGACGGTGGAGCAAAGCCCATTGAATTATGAAGCATGGGTATGGTTGTTTATAATTTTCCAAATTTATAAATTTGTTATCAAGGTAGTCTGCTAATGACATCTGAATGTTCAATTGGTAAATCATCGTTATGAGTCAACGTGGGAATCTGTCTACCTGCTTAATGTCGTAGGTATGGATTGTGAACCTGCACACATTTTCTTCATAATATTGGGGTCGTATGTGCGTGAGTAATTGATCTATTAAAGAGACCCTATTATGCTTGTTGTAGGCCATATGAGTGCTGGCCAGGATAAGATATGTCATTATATGATTTCCCCTTGTAAACGTAAGTATGATTGTTTCTTTAATGCTGGCATGGATTTTCCCTGAATAGGAAGTTTAGGTAAATAAATGGATGGAGCCAGAATGTAGATTGGTTTTTATTATGTGGATTTGTGAAATCAAGAGTATTATTGTATCGTTGGAGTCATATCTCTAAGATTGTTAGAGGGGATCAGGAATGTCACAAGAGTTACAGTTGAATAAAGAGTGTTGTTGTCATGCCCCGGCCCGAGTTTATCTTCCTAAACTCAGGTTAGGACGTTTGGGACCCATCCCAAAATAGATTTACTCATAATCTCCCTTGAGAAGGGATAACCTTTTTTTCCAAACCATTTGCAATAGTCCAAACGATACGGAATAGACCTCACAATCGGAGGTTATCCCAATTTCCGTATTTGGATCTCAAACCAATTACTTTAGAGAACATAGGTTTCTAATATTATTTGTGACTACACCCGAATCCCAGTCAGGCTGCCTATGTACCCTGTCCTCAGGGATCAAGCCATACGTAGCTCTTTTTTTAATTAAAGCCATAACCGGGCGAATCTCGTTTTTCTAATTATCGGTCGATCTATTAATATGGATAACAACACCTATTTCATATCCGGAGTTTAACCTCTCAGCTGAGGTATTCACTGACCAACTATCTATCGGGATTATCCCGAACATTCCACCATACATAACTATAACATCCATACACACATAAACAGAATATAGTGGCAACCATATAATTATAAAAATCTCTCAAGGGTATAATAGTCAATTTATCCCAAATGACACTCTTGTAAATACCTAGAACTACTAGGAACAATATTGTCAATTCAGCCTCAATGATAGCTTGGTAAATATGCTAAGCTACAGGGGTATTTATGGAATTTCACCCTCAAGGGCAGCCCTGTAATTTCCCAAAACTACTAAGGGCAGTAACGTCTTTTTAACCTTAGTGGCAGTCTTGTAAATATACAAATCTACCAAGGGCATTTATGGGATTTCAGTCTCAATGACATCCTTGTAATTATACAAAACAGTCAGGGGTATATACGGAATTTCAGTCTCAGTGGCAGCCTTGTAATTAAACAAAACTGTCAGGGGTATTTCCAGATTTCAACCATGGTGGTACCCCTGCAATTACCCAAACTGCCAAGAGTATTTCTGACATTTCACACCCATGAAAAATGGTAAAAAACTAGATCTACCACGATAAAAACCCAAGGTTTTACCCTTTTTCACCCTAATCACACTGATCGGCCCTCCGGTTGATTTCTAGGCCTAATCCGGCCACCTCTCCTTCCTCTCCGGTCAACAACAGCTCAAACATACTCCAACAAGGAACTAGAAGGGAATGAGAAGGTTACCTCTTAACGACGGCGTCCTAGAGCGACACCACTCCCGATCGGCCCCCACACTACTCACCGGCCTCCAACCTCTGCCATAGCTTCGCCTCCACGACTGGAACCTCTGCCGAGCTTAACAAAGCCAAGCTCGTCCTCTCCAGCTCTCGGTCGAGCTACTGCCCCATATTGATCTGCGCTTCGTTGGCGACGCAGCCTAACCGGAGTTGGCGAGCGGCGACTCTGAGAAAGTGAGAGAAGGGAAAGAGTGCATGGAAGGAGAGAGATCCAGAGGTAGAGAAAGAGGGCAATATATATATATATATATATATATATATATATATATATATATATATATATACATACATACATACAAAAACCAACGACCCGGATTTAATCTCCCTAAATCAACGGCCTAGGTTGGATAATAGAAAGTTATCGTGAATAGTAAATAGATCTTTTGCTATTTACTAATTACTGCACAATAACTAAATATTATCTCGAATAACTTCTGCATAGGAACTCCGATTAATTCATATGACATACCCACAAATTCTTATTAATGTCCTCTACAACTTTCCCGAATGAAGTTTCTCCAAATTCTCGACTTATCATAAAGTCATATTTTTACGGTAAAGTAAATAACATTTATTGCTTCCGTTAATTGAATAAATTCATAATAAACAGCTCGTAGCTCCGAAAAATATTCCGGACGTACCAGAGGACTCGTATTATCATAATCTACCACCCCCGGATATAAATTCTATTTTCCCTAGAATCGAGAATATCTCGATATTAAACTCGAATATTAATTTGGAGAAAACTAACAGCGCAGTGACAACCCTTTGTAATCCGCCTGATCCCGATAAAAATGTAAATTTTGGAACGGGGTCTTACAGTTGCATGGTGTAAATGTGCATGACATGGACCTGGATTTCATCCTGTCTCGAGAAGAAATTTGATTTTATCATCTTTCATGTGCCTCATGCAGGATTTTACCCCGGGCTGAGTGAGATTTTAGTGACTGGCAGGGTTCGAATGGTAGTGCAGTTTCAAGCTTTTTCGTACCGACCATCAGGCAGAATTGAGGGAGATGTACTTGTGCCAAGGATTTGCTAGGCACCTGAGGAAATGAGCATTCGCTGCTGGAAGTGATGCCTTGGCTAAAAAGTGCCAAGTAGCTAATATGAGTTCGTACCAAGAAATAAACTTCCATCTTTACAAAATTGCCTAAAAATCATTTGCTATTACAATATCAAAAGTACTAGTTTGGCATTCATGGTAGCTATGATCACAGCTTGTTGTATTACAGAGATGGATCGCTGCTTCAATAAACAATGATCAAGGACTGATAATAGTTTGGAAATACAGTTGAACAAAGGACGTCTTACAAATTAGCCAAAAATATGCACCAATTGTTTAATTCTTGAAAGCCAAAATTCTATGATCCAACATCACCTTGCAGTCCTATTTTTGGTTCCCAAAATTTGAGGCGAGGGATAGTTGGCTACTGCATGTTAAGATAGAGACTTGAGATGCAAGATCAGAAAAACCCTTCGAGGCTTGACAGTATCCTCTTAGACAAGCAGAACCGCATTTACGCATCCATCGTTCTCTGGATTATTCGTCACCTGAGCATATTTCCCTGCATTCAACAGCAAAGATGAGAGTACAACCACAAAAGTGACAAATCTAAGAACCCTCATTCAAAAGAGCAGAAGGCCAAGCACAGAGGTTTTGAACTCACCCCATACCACTTTCCCGTTAGGTGTGACCAGACCAAGTTCACTTACATTCACCTGAGTTCAGAGATGACACAAGAAACAGCTTGGGAGACATTGTGATATTGAAATTAAATGTCATCATTTGATACAAAGCTTGAAATTATAGGTACCTCAATGATGGTTCCCTTGGTCAAGACACCAAGAGAGGTGTACATCTGACCATTTGGGTTTTTCTTCACACCGATGATCTCAAGGTTAAAAGTACATTTGAGTTCAGGGTGTGTCACATGAGCTTTGGTGAATCGCAATCCACTAGGACGGATAAATCGCTCGTATTTGGGAGGTTTCCTTGTAAAACCTGGTCCCACAAATGTTGCTTTTGTGATCATCCGCTTCCATTGCTTGGCTGCACAGAGGAACCAAAATATAAGCTACCAAGAACGAAGAAAAAAAATTACAACAAATAGGCATGTGAAAGCTTTATGTGTAGCACGAAAATATATAAAAGAAAAATTTTATCTGGTAGTCTATAACATACCACATCATAAGCCTAAATAATGACTTTTTATAAACCATCCATTCACTTCGAACTCTACCTATGGGAAGCTATGGATAACATAAGCCTAAATAATGACTGTTTATAAACCACCAATACACTTCATTTTTTTAAATAATAATTAAAAAACCAATACACTTCAAACTCTATCTATGGGAAGCTATGGATATGGAGAAGTGAAGTTCTTACTCTTGCGTTTGCCTGTTCTAAGCACTTTAAACATCTCATCTTCAGCCACAGGCCTCACCTGGAAAAGATACAACTCAGTCAGAAAATTCTGTATTCACACATTAACGAGTACAGGTCCAAAAGTTGCAACATTGTGTTACCTTAGGCAGAGGGACTTCCCATTTCCCAGCTTTCTCCTTCCGTTTTTGCTTGACGGAATTGCTAAGAGTCTATTAACAGCATCAAGTCAGATACCAACCATGGAAAGTTTTCTTAACGATTCTAATTAATAGTTGCTCAACCATACCTTTGCTCGTGACGTATTGTCACGATCCAACAGATATGCAGGAACAGCACCTTCATGAACATCCTCGTCAACCTTGTGCCTAGTTGATGACTCCTCATGCATTTTCAATCTGTCAGCATTCACAAACAATATATAATTGTCAAAAACAGGTCAATTTAATGAGTAGTTTAATAAACAACGAACAGTCAACCATCAACACGCACAACAGTGTGAGCTACCAACAATGACAAACTACCCAAAAAGCATACCTTATACATATCATCATAACTACGTCGAGTGTATTATCACAAAACAAAATTAATATTGGTCAAGTAAGACACAAAACACTTCTGAGTTGAGAAGAAAATAAGGGAGGGATAAGAAATAATATCAATAACCACAAAAGAAGAATCTCATACCAATTAATTATATGCTAAACATATTATCTGATAATAGAAAACTTCTAGTTACAGCAAAGTTTTAAGAGAACAGTCCACAGGGAAGAACTATGAAAAAACAAACAGATCTCAGTTAAATTAGACTATAACCCAATAAACCGAACTCACGTTTTCTTCATCAGAGCTTTTTCTGCGTAGCGCTTCTTGGAAAACATCTTGGCCTTAATACCCAGACCCTGTTCCATTACAAATTTAGTAAGAAACATGGTAAGAGAACAAAATTTTATTTAAATTTTGTTACTCATGCCAAATGGGAAAATAAGTAGAATTGACCTTTTGGGCAATTTCAGAGCGCTTGTGGACTTCACGAGCACCCTTCTTGCGCTTGCGCTCAAAGTGATCAGGTCTGTATCCATATCGCTTCCTGTGAAGATCTATGTAATCTCCCTGTGGCTGAATTCCACAAATAACAAACAATATGAATTTCAGCCTGAACAGATAAGATGAATATAAAGAGAGAGAAAGAGACAAGAGACATACCATTGGTTACAGGGGTTTGTTGCTCTCAGTCTGTTCTTATTAATCACAAGCAAGCCTCCACAAGAATCTACAAACTAACCAACCATCAGAAACAAGTACACAACATAATTATTCCACAGGAAAACAAAACAATAAATATAAAAACACCAAAAGGAATTTCCTTTATCTGATTCGCTTAACATCGACTACCAAACCTAGAAAACCCAGATTGATGAATCCTAACATCGAAAACATCCTAGGCAGGCAATGATGCAACTTGACATGTTCTCCCAAACTTGTTTCCACGTTCCATGATTCATGTAAATAAGAAATGCTGCAGACATCACGATTCATGTAAAACCCAATACTCTATTTGTCTCTGAGTTACCTAAATCAACAATCAACCCGAAAACTCAATAATTTTATCAATACGTTTACCAGAAAATCTCTAGGACCATGCATGAAGAGCTATTTATTAAAAAGCTCAAAATATGAATGCCCAAGAGAAACCCCATGAGAAAAGAAACAAGGTTTTTACATATGGAGTTTCTCCGGTGATGACGTCGGTGGCGGCCTCTCTCTTTCTCCTTAAACCCTCACCCCTGTACTCGGCTACTTTCTTTTATAGTAGCTCTCTGCAAATGACTAATTTACCCTTCAAAAGAAGGAGCGCTCCTTTGAAAAAAAAACAAACAAGAGCGTTATATATATATATATATAAAGAAAAGAAAATTATCATTAAACTTAGAGATCCTTAAATTTAAATTTTGATAATCTTTTCTCATCAACAAAACAAAATTTTCAAAATTCTCATGAGCATGTACACTCTAATATTCTTAAACCCTCTAGCACAAATCTTTTCAGTTTTCTCTATTTTTTTATGATACTACCCTCTCTTATCTAGGGATGGGCACAAATTTCGTAAATCCTGGTCTCGTTCCGATGCTAGCGGGATTTGAAAATAAAAAACACTGTCCCGTCCCGTTAGAGAAACAACAGGACGCAAGACTGAAATTTTGAGTTCCGTCAAGCCAGTCCCGTTTAACTTTAAAAATTCATAACCACTACCAGCATATACATCATAGCCAACGAATCCAAAAAACAGGCCAACGACTTTTTTCCGTCGGCTAAAGTGGAATTTTATCCGACGAAATATTATTTTGTCTGCTAAACTAATTTTTTTTGTCGGCTATAGTCTGTAAACGATAGCCGACGAAATTATAAAAGTTTAGCCGACGAAATAAATAATTTTGTCTGCTAAAAGTCCTTATATTTACAGATATGGGCAGCAGCTCATTTGGGAAAAAACGAGAGAAAAAGTTCGGTTGTTGTCGAAATTGTTGGGTGCTGTCGAAATCTGTCCAAAATTAGTTTGTGGAGCTATATATAGGGACGTATATGTGTATATATCTTGATTTTGAGTTGATTTAAGAGTTTTATTTGAGTTGATTTAATATTGATTTTGAGTTTTATTTGAGTTGAATTAATGGATTTTGAGTGTGATTGAGTTCATCGATTTTGATTTTATAATATATATGAAGTTGTTGTTAATAAGTAGTAGGTAGATATATATATATATATATATATATATATATATATATATATATATGCATGAGTATAATATTTATTGTCAAAATATTACAGACTGACGTGCTTAGGCGAGTATCATGCGGTGAACATATCTCACCTGGTTCACGGTGGAACCATTATTTCCTTTATAGTTCATTGTCGTTAAATAAAACGATTTTTATGTAGTTTTGCGACTAGGAACTATTAAAGGGTGTGATGATGATTTGAGATTACGTCATCGTGGAGGATGAAGTATTGCCGGGCGATATTTAAAATGAGAAGGATATGTGTGTCGGTTGTTGTATGTTGACGTTGAAGCCTCAATGATTGTGAGATATCAGATGGAGCTAAAGTATGGACAAGTGAAGTTTTCGATGTTGACTCACAGTATATGTGCCAGTTGAGAAGTTTATTTGACTCGTAAGAGTATCGGAATGGTGCGGTACTTAAGTGGAGTAAGTAGTTGTGTCTCGTGATTAGTCTGAGGACTTGTGCCTTAGTGGTGAGAGCTTGTGTTAGTGACTTATGTGAGTGAGTTGTCATGTACTTGACCATCGGGTCGGTCACAGTTGGTGACGTAGTGGTACTTCTTGGGGGATAACTAAGTGTTGACAAACTCATAAGTACGTGTTTGTTTGTTAGGGTCACGGTGGTGACGTAGTGGTACTTCATTGGGGATGACTAAGTATTAGCGAACCCATAAGTACGCGTTTGTTGAGTTACTTATGAGGGATGACTAAATGTTGCCGAACTCATAAGAAAGCTTAGAAATTAGGTTTGTTTAATTGTGCATTGCTTTATGTGTTTTTGGCTAATTTTGAAACTATCCTAATTTGATGGAATATCTCTGTTTGATTCATGATTTTCCCGTGCATTTTCCTGAACTACTTTTATGCATGAAATGTATAATTTTATTGTTATATTTATTTGATATTACTAAATTCTTGTTTTATTTAAATGTTATTTTTATTATTAAATTTCTCATTTCGAGAGCTCTCGCATCTTTAGGGTGCGAGTCTGTGATTGTCTTTAGATTTACTCATTCAAGCTGAAAAGCTTACATTGTTTGTTTGTTTACAACCCGATGCACTAATATATGGTGTAGAGTTATCTTGCAGGTTTAGGGAATAGCAGTGATTTGTAAAGTGGATGCTTAGGAGCTTACTCGTCAGTGGTTGGAACTCTGTTTGTAGCGGTCGTTGTTTTTTAGTAAGCTCCTTAGAGCGCAACATTTTTGAGTTTTAGCTTGTGGTGAGGCTATCATGTCTCGAGTTTTGGGATTTTTGGTTATCCAAAATTTTGGGTCTTAACAATTTCTTTGGAGCAGCCAACTATTTGTCATATAAGTGTATAATAAGGATGAATCCAACTGGATGATTAATCACTGACTTTTGTGCATTGATTATAGAATTTATAGCCATAAACATTATAGACATATTGATTGTTGCCCTTTTGGGATTTATTTAAGGTTCTAGTTCCACTACCTTAATTGATAGACTCCAAATTTAAAGCAACTAAAGCAACATCTTGATCATCATTTACATCACTATTCCTCCTCTCATACATAGTATCCTCTTGCGCTCCATATCTGATACTTCTAAAGTCATGATCATAATCGTAATTTTCCAAATCCTCACTCTGCATTGGGATATACCTTGAGAGGATTACTCATCTCCCGGTCCCAGATATCACTTGAGGCCTTTACTCTTTATTCAAATATACTTGAAGGAATGAGTCATCTCTTGAATATTTTTTAAACGTAACTTTTTAAGCAATTTTTTTATACATATATTTCTATAATAAATATGAGATATATCGTAAATGTCAAAGATATTTCCCAAATATGGATGATTTGACTGTATCATAGAAATATCAGAGATACGGTGGAAGATTATATATTTACCCCTTTAGATATATCAGTCATTTGAAAAAAGAAGACATTAGGGGATATATCAGATATATCGCAGAGAATTTAATCCTTGGTGCCGCTTGTGCCGAATAGGGAGTCCCTTGACACCACCATAGATGAGTACCTATCCCTAGCAGATGGGGACAAACGACATCAACGACGCTAAGAGGAGGCCGCTGCGAGGTCAAATGCAAGCAGAGAGGCAACTGCGTAAGGGGCAGTCGAGAAGTAAATGACTAAGAGGCGAAGAACCGCTGCCCGACAATAGGTTGCACACTGGATGAGGGGGTGTTCATAGACAAACTTGTCATCTCCCTGGACAAACATCTAATAGATTAGAACCGCCAAAAGTTTCGCAATCTGGGTTCTATCAAGATGCGGCAACATGCCGTTGAAGAACTGGGGAGTGACCTTCTCTTCGGATGTGCGTTGATATGTGGTATCCTGCTTAGGCATGAGCTGTGGATTCCCCTAGATCAGTGGTTGCAATACATCCTCGTAGAGTTTGGCATAACCCTAGGGCAGATGGGTTTAAGCATGCTGAAAATTCTACTGGTGATGCGAGCAATTTGGAAGCTATGTAGTTGTGAGGCGCCAACAATGGCTAAGGTCACCCACTTCTATGATCTGTGCTACTCCACCCGTCAGCACAATCAAGGGATGACGACTCTCTGGCTGAGACACTGGAGAAAGAAGATGGAGAAGAACACATGTATTACCCATCTCCTAGACTCAGAAAACGAGTGGTTCACCAACGCTTGGGTGGCGACCAGCTGCTAAGAGTTGGGGCGGTTCAAGGGAGAGGTCTAAGACCCGTGGTATCGGCTGCCGTCAAAATATCAGCCCAAAGTTGGTAGGTTCAATTTAGAATGGTTAAAGTGTCTTGCTTCCGTTGTTAGGGTCTTCCTCTTGTCTTTGTTGTGTGTTTTACTTTTATGTGGTTTTCTTATCCGCTCTTTATTTTTCAGACCTTTTTTTTCTTGTCCTCTTGTAGCTGGATGACACTTTCCCCTTTCTGCATTAGAAAATCGGCGGCTTGAGCCTATCAAGGTCCTGTGGTTGTGGAAAGAAACCTGATGTTACGACCAGCTATTACTTACCTCATGGCCTGTACTGCTGGAGCTGCAACTAACCCGCCAACCAGGTTAAGTTGTTTTGATATGCTGAGAAATTTGTAACTGTTGTCTTTTTCTGCTGCCTAACCGTTGGAAATTGTTTCGTTTGTAGCATCAAATGTTGTCATTGCGCCTACCGCCACCCACGGGAAGGCCGCCATGGAATTTTTGGGTGATAAGTGCCAGTTTAACAATCCGGCCAACATGGTGAACCAACTGCTAGCTGCCCTCATGGCCAGGGAAGGCTAGGCTGTAGAAAACCGACATCGTTGGAGGTATGCCAAAGAAAGTGGTGGGGTATGTGGAGTTGTATGTTCCTACCCACACCTATCAAAAAGATGTGGAGGGAAATCCGTTGGCAGATCACCAGCCTGTAGTGGGGTCTGAGACAGTGTTCCCGTTGGATGACTCCTTCACTGGTAAAGATGTTGACGTTGCGGCCTAAAAGAGAAAGGAGAAGGGTGTCGCTTGAGAGGACGGCGGTGTGAAACGATAGACGGTCGTCATCAGAAGGGTAGCTCCACCGAAAAAAATGATGGCAGGAGCCATAACAGCCCAATGAGTCGCCAGCCAAAAGAAAGCCCCAGCTTGAGTTTCTGCTAAGTTCCTTAGTCCTGCTCCTGATCATGGTGAAGAGGCGGCAGCTGAATCTGTAGATAAGCAGGCTTCAAAGACGTCAGTAACCGTTGTTACTGACATGGGCAATAGCCTATTAAAGCAGGTCAGCATAGCAAACCAGGCCCTGCTCCGCAGCTTCTGCAAGAGGCGCAGTCTCGTTGGCTTTCAGAGGCATGAACGACGTCTGTTCAAGGTGGAGGGTGATGAACGTGAGAGGTTATCCGCCCATAGATAAGTCACTCTTGAACAGTGACTTGATCTTCTTGTTGGCAACTTCCAACTGACAAGCTCTTTCTGCGGGTGGGCCACAAATGCAATTCTGATATGTAGTTCTTTCTCATACGCCCAACTAATGAGTTCTTGGTTGTTAAATTGTACTTCGTTGTCAGTTATGATTGTGTTGGGGATGCCGAACCGGCATTAAATGTTCTTCTATATAAATTTCGCTACCCTGGCTGTGTTAATATTCACCAACGATACAACCTCTATTCATTTGGTCATGTAGTCAATGCCCACAATTATGTAGCCACCGGGGAATGGGCCCATGAGGTCTAGCCTCCACATGGATCCAATCCACGATCCAATGATGGACAGCAGTTCAGCTAGCGCTCTCATAGTGGTGGCAAACTGGCGACACTTCATATATGCTTTAGCCACTGTCTCCACATTAGCGGTTAACGTTGGCCAGAAACAGTCGCACCACATTATTTTGTTTGCAAGAGAACGGCAACCTAAGTGGTTTTCGTTTTCGCCTTCGTGTACACGTTCAAGGATTGTCCTACCTTCTTCTGACATTACACATCTTAAATGAGGAAACATAAATCCATGGTGGTACAACTTGCCTTATAAAATGATGTATCTTGTATCCTTCCTTATCAACATTTGAGCTGCTACCTTATCCGATGGCAGTGTATTGTCCTTCTTAACTGGCACATCAGATGGCTTAATTTCCAATGCATGTTCCATAACGTCCCTATTCACATATGACCAGGCAAAAATTTCAACATTCTCCTTGAGGCTTTGGATCAGAATCTCTGCTATGACTAAGTCTAACTGTGCTCCAATCTAGATCTTACACTTTGGGTGCTGCTTTGAAATACTGACTACCTACACATAAGCCTTTGAGAGCGGTGTCTTTAGAGCATATTTCTCGTCTTGTTCCCTTGGATCATCCATGGGATTAGTAAGCTCTTTGGCCTCTATGACAAAGTGGATCTCTCTCCGCTTCCTAGCCTACATAAGGGAAGTCATATAGATTTCTCGAGCCACTATATGGCTACCTATGATCATTCTAGTGTCATGTGGTATTGGAAACTTCATAAGCAACATGTATCCTGCGATAATGCTTATCTGATTGCAGTGTATTATCCTTCTTAACTGGCATAGCAGAAGGCTTAGTTTCCAATGCATGTTCCATAAAGTCCCTATTCACATATGACCAGGCAAAAATTTCAAAGTTCTCCTTGAGGCATTGGATCAGGATCTCTGCTATGACTAAGTCTAACTGTGCTCTAATCTAGATCTTGCACTCTAGGTGTTGCTTTGAAATACTGACTGCCTACACATAAGCCTCTGAGAGCGGTGTCTTTGGAGTGTATTTCTCGTCTTGTTCCCTTGGATCATCCATGGGATCAATTAGCTCTTTGGCCTCTATGACAAAGTGGATCTCTCTCTGCTTCCTAGCCTGTATAAGGGAAGTCATATAGATTTCTCGAGCCACTATGTGGCTACCTCTGATCATTCCAGTGTCATGTGGCATTAGAAACTTCATAAGCAACATGTATCCGGCGATGATGCATTTCATGAGGTTCAAGCCCGATCTTCCCCAAGATTGCATTTTATGAACTACAACAGTCCCCAATGATGAACTCTGCATCCATCCGAGCGGTACAATGGAGGTACCAATATGAACGAACATCATGTTAGAGACTAGTAGCTACACAATATCTCCATAAAACCTAAGCAGCAATTCATGATCCGTCACCGATTTCTTGTCTGGCCATTCCAGCTACTTGTGGCAAGAGCAAAACATTATGTTAACTGTTGAGCCACAATCAATCAAGACACTTCCCAGAGTGTCTGATATGACGATGTCGCATAGAAATGGGTCGTCGCAGGGACCATTGACCCCATGATGCTCATCCTCTGAGAATTGAATCGGCTTATACCCTTGTTTGGTTATCTTGACCACTCAGTCGTAAGAGATATGATTGACACTCCTAGGGTGGTTAGCCGGGGCATACTGGTTGTTGCTTCTGTTAGACATGTTGGTTAGTGGTGCACCTCTGTCAATCAAGTTGATGCGGTAGAGTTCAACATTGGCGACCGCTGCTGCCATGGGCTCCTGACCTGTTGGCGATTGTAACTTGCCCTCTTGCTGCAATCGCTCAATCATATGCTAGAGGTGGCGGCACTCGGTGTTGTGGGTGACATCCTCATGATGTTGCACCAATGGTCATCTTCTCTATATTTCTTGAGAAACTAGACCGGTGGGGCCTTGGAGATCTGATCTTTAAACCGGTCAAATATTTCTTCATTTGTGCCTGCTAAGACCACATTCACTTCCTACTGCTGCGACTTCTGCTCCTGCCTTCCATTCTCATTCCATCGCTGACAATTTTTGTCATGTTAGTGGTTGTCTTTTTACCTTTTATCATTTTCACCCTTGTCTTGTTGCCACTTACGCTTGTGCTCTAGCTTGCTGTTATTCGCTCGGGTGGCTGCTTGTGCCGCTGGAATTCTCGATGGTGAGGTGGGATCATCACTACGTTCTCCCTAGGTGAGATATTAAGTTTGGGGCGTACTCACCGCTTCCCCTATTATCTCATCATAAGATGCTGCTAAGAACTTATTGAGCTACACTAGAAAATTGCCTTCAATAGCCCCTTCTTGAAAGCGGTCAAGGCTGTCTTCTTGTTGAAGTCCCTAAACTTAGAGGCGGCAGATTGTCATCTCTTAAGGAAGGAGCGGAGAGATTCCTTGGGCTGCAACCTGACCTTAACTAACCCTTTTAGCTCGCAGCCGTAATCTGATCTCAGTATGAACCGGCGAAGGAAAGCCTACCGTAGTTCATCAAAGCTGTCAATAGAGTCTGCTAGCTGCTAAAAAACCAGCTCATAACTTCTCCCTCAAGCGTTTCACTAAACAGCGGACACTAGATTGTGTCATTAGATTCTCTTCTGCTGGTGACCTGCAGAAAACTATCCATGTGTGGGTCAGAGTGCCCTATGTAAGCAGACATCTTAGGAGTCTTGATATTGACTAGGCACATAGATCGCCTGATACGGCTAGTGAACGAACATTGACGCTCATTATAAAAGTGATTGTGGACATTGGGTACGGCCTGCTCGGTGATCTGCTGCTCAAGCTCCATCAACCGCTTGAGGAGCAGATCATTGCCCACCTGATTCACTTCCTCATTACGGTCATTGCTCTTAGAGCACTATGGAGATGATGCATTTATTCGTCTAGGGGATGGGGCGCGCCGATCGTCGAGCTCACTTAGAGTGAGGGAGACGTCAATGTTCTCTATTCTTCTGCGATGAGTGTTGTCTCCTTAACCGTCATTATGTCGAGAACTGGCTGTCACAAACTAGTTGTCTGCCTGCTGGGAGACCTTCCTAATTTTGCGACTGCGAGGTTGAACTGCCTCTCTAGGACTGCTTGTTTTGGCATAGATTCATGTAAGTCGCGCACCACCAGGGTGTACTTGGCCTCAAGGTCACCTCCGACCGACTGACCCGCTGCCTAGGCATTTTGAACTGGGGTTTCCTGTATCCGGCGGAGAAGAAAAATTTAGATTTGTTGCCACATCCGCTGTGGCTTGATGGCGGGTAAGCTCAAGGACATTGTTGTTAGCGTTTGTCATGTTGAAAGATACGTGAGACCGTTGTACTCAAGGATTCCCACAACCAAAAATTGACGACGGCCGTTACAGGGTTAATGATAAACAACCTGCTATTTAAAACTCTATCATTGTAGTAACTGTAAGTAGGTATCGTTCTAGCCGGGGACACTAGAGAAGGATTATATCTGCATTTAAAACATTAGTGATATTCACAAATACAAATATACAAGTGGAAATCTGTCACATGATGTCAGGACCCACCCCGAGTTAAATCCCTTTAACCTGAAGTAAATCCTGCGGGGACCACCTCAAGGGAACTTCTTACCGAAACCCCCTTGAAATGGCCAACCCTTCCTACATACCAACTCAGCACTTCCATGAGTATCTAACAACAATCCCCAACTCATGAAGGCATCCTGCTCCCTAACCTACTTAACTATCTGAGATGAGTTAGTCATAGCAGTCTACAAAGATGATTACCCTAAAGAATTTCAAGCGACAACGGATTGATCGACTATGCCTCGACTCTTGTACGCGCACGACCTCCGCTCGAGAACCCTGCACCACTGGGCATTTGAAAACGAAAGGCTCAGTGGAGAAACATTGAAACCTGTCAAGGTGAGTGGACAAAAATAAAATATAAAAGCTCTAATCCGTTAATGTTCTCCCTCTAAGTTTTCCTAAGAAAATCCGCATGCAAGTAAATCATAAATAATGCCTTGGCTCAAATATAAACAATTATGTGGGGTGTTAACCTCATCCACGAGAAAACCCGACCCGCTCTACCACGAGAGGGTCCATTGACCAGATCATCGGAGAGGGTCCCATGACCTGCTCTATTCGGGAGGGTCTTTTGACCAGCTACCACCGAAGAGGGTTATGACCTGCTTTATCAGGGAGGGTCATAATGACCAGCTACCACCGAAGAGGGTCAGACCTGCTACAATCCAGAGATGGTACCCGCTCCATCTGGAGAGGGTCCATGCTAGCATGCAATATATATCCTTATCCTTTAAAATCCTTTAAAATCCTTTTAAAACCTGTAAAACCTCGTAAAACCTCGTGGGAATAATAAATCGAAAACCAAGTCAAATCTCCCTGACTTCACCCCAAATACATTGGATTTAAAAACCTTTCCAGGAACCAAAAACCGCTTCTCTGCCTTTACTTTAAATCCCTTTAAATCCAAGAGCCAAATTTCTCCTTTTTAAAACGTCCCCCTCCATAATCCCAAAACGGTGAAAACCATTAAAACCATAATCTGGGAAAATCCTTTAAAACCTCGGGAAAGGTAGGAACCTCTTTCCCGGCTCGTTTATCTTTAAAATAGTAAATCCTCATTTTTCCAAAATCACCGTAAAACATTAAATGGATGAAATCACATAAATAAAGGAGAAAACAAATAAAGTCTATGTCATGCAATTTAATTTAAAAGCAAGGTCCACTCACAGTACTTAATGCGACTCCCTTCCTGCTCGGAAAGCTCCTCGAGCTAACCACGTAATCGACCCCGTCTCACGTTCAACCAGAGACTGTACAAATAAATCAATGTATTAGTCATTCCATAGTTAACTTGGTCTTTTCCTAGTTTGACCAGGAAATCCTATTTGACCACGTGTTGACCAAGTTCCTTTCTTTTTAACAACTTTACAACAATACGCTTAATTCCGAATATCGACTCGAAGTTTGGTTTCTGACTTCGTAATCTCAGTGTAACGACTTTCCTTTCTATTTAATTAACGATAGGTTATCACATAGTAATTCTGTGGAATTACTATGGACACCCAATCAACCACTTTACCAATTTACGGGTTATGAGTCGATATACCCGGTAAGACATTATCCGAATTATTAACAGCGCCCAACTCGGTTTCTGACTAATATAGGAGTTGCCTAGAATCTCACTTAGAGATCCGGTTGTCTTCACTTAACCGGTTACTAAGATTAACCTTTCCCTTTTTACTTTTATCGGTCAATCTTCCATAAATGGAAACCTTCCAAAAAGGGAATGTTTTCCAAAATGGAAAGTTTCCTAACATGGCAAGTGTTCTTTAGAATGGGAAGTTTCCCAAAATGGAAACTTTCTACTTACGTCTAATTTTCAGTAAATATCCTAATTATGATTCAACTGACACTTTTGACTCAAGCATAACGAGGATTCAATTTCTACCTCTTCGGCATTCTGCCGGAACTATTACGTTTCGCCGAATTCCGGTAACTTGCCGGAATTTCGCCATAGCTTCCCCGTTTCCTCCGATTCACCAAGTTATCGACAACATGCACGAATACAACATAATTCAACACCAGAACAACAATTCAACAACGAATTCACATAATAACAATTCTTAGAGGGACGAGTCTTACCACTGCCTGTGCTTCCAAACACGCACCTAAAACCAACCCAGCAGCTTTCCTGCTGCCTACCACCTCCTGGACCACTCCAGCAACTCCCCGGACTCCAACCATCACCACTACAGCAACTCCCTGGACTCCAACCATCACCACCACCTTGCCGCTTCCGCTGCCAAGCACAGCAGCCGTCACACGGTCGTCCTCTGCCAAAACCCAACTTTTCCAAACACTTATCAAATTCCAATTCCAATTATACAGATACGTAGAACTTCATGAGTTGATGATCTCTCATACCTCAATCGCCCTCGCCTGTGTCCGGAAAACACCGATCCATGGCCGAGAAATTCCGAATGTTCCTCCTCCTCGAATATCTCTCCCCAGCGCCTCTCTTCAAAAACCAAGGCTATAAAAATGATCAGGATGCTGAGGCGAAGCTTCCGGGCCCATCTAGACTCGCCGTCGCTGCTTGACACGCCTGAAAACTGCGAACACAGTCGAGTCTCTTTCCCCTCCGATCTGCCCCGAGCTCGACTGCAAGTGGGTTTTGGTATACTGGGCTTTGTAAGGTGGAAAGAGAGGGAGGGAATGGTGGAGGTGCGCCTCCGCGAGGTGGCAGAATGGCGGAGGACTCGCCTGAGGTAGGCCAAGGCGACCGGGAAGTCTGGGCTCGGGTCAACGCCCGAGTTGGGTTTTGACTCGGGTAAACACCTCTCCCCCCTTTTTATACTCGAATCAACGGCCCAGATCAATCCCCTAATTGATCTGACGGTCCGAATTAAAATTAGGTGAAAAGTAATTAGTTAAATGGTAAAAACTATTTATCGGAATAGTCATTGGAAATTACCATAAACTTCAGAAATTCACAGAAATTAGCCGGAAGCTCCGAAAAATATTCCGAAAATACCGGGAGACTCATGTCGACATGTACTACAACATCGAGTCATTAAATCAGGTATTTGGAGAGCTTAGAAAAACTCGAAAATTAACTCGAGCGATAACTTATCGAATTATCGATCACAATTAAAAGTCCTCGATAACTCGTAAATCTTTGTGAAAAGGTAACTTTTAGGTACGGGATGTTACACATGATATACAAGTATACAACACATATTCACATAGCACAAATCGGCAAAAATAACTATGCAATACCAAAACAAAAATCAAGCATATGCACAAGTATGACATCGACATACACAAATATTCATAACTATATATCTACAATAATTACATATTTACCGACTTATGATGGGGAATTATTGATTGGTTTTCTAAATTACTTCTACTCCTAGAACATAAACTAATATTTACAAGGTTGGTCAATCAATTATTAAGCACATGATCATAACAAGCACCGAATAGACAAACATGCAAAACCTAAGAAAGATTAAGATGCAACATTTATGTTATCATAGACTCTAATTAATTTCAACTATTAGACTTCTCATGTAAACTTAAGATCTACAATCGCATGATCTTAAGCCTATATATGTGTCATCTTGCTCAGTGCCTACAATCGTATGACACTAAGACAAAATACATGACCGAACAAGAGTCATTGGAGACATGATCCTAGGTATGACGTCACTCATCCTATTAACATATAAATTGCTTACCCTAACAACCCTTAGCAGTGTCTAATAATTAAGACCTACAATCGCATGACTTTAACCTTAAAACACAACAACATGTTAAACTCCCCCCTTAGGAACATCTGGTATCTAGACTACCCTCAGAATTTATTACATGATCAGGTAAACAATAAATCAATTAGACACCTATTACACATATAAATATAAATAACTTAAACTACGCAAAGTCCTAACATGCATACTATACATTACACAATCAACAAGTTCATGAAATAATTACAAAGAAGAAATATAAACATGTAAATCGTATAAAACCATAAAAATCTAGAAATAATATATGAAAATAAAGTACTGTTCACAGAGTAAAAATACAACCAAATTGAGGTTTTCCAAGCCTAAAACCTACCTAAAGGTTCGGCTTAGGGTATGGAAGGAATCGGCGGCAATTTGGTCTTGAATAGTGGCGGTATGGTGATCGGCGGCAGCTTGTCTTTCTCTGTGCTTGGGAGGGTTTTTAGGTAGAGCTTGGCTATATTATGGCTTACACAAAGATTTACTCCTAAAACTGAACTATTACATGTGTATTTATAGAGAGAAAACCCTAGCAAATTCAGCTGCAATTCCTTGTCCATATCAGATTGGGCTTCTTACTTTTCCTTGTTGCACTAGACTTTGACTTCTTCTATGGCTAACTTGGATAATACTTCATGGACTTATTTTTGAATTTTGGACTCCCCTACATGTTAAGGGATCAATGAATGACTTCCTTACACGTTTTGGTACCCCTAGGACAACCGAATCTCATCCATAGGCTCGGAAGAACAAGTTATCCTGGTTTGACCGGGTGAACTTTCCTAGCTTCTGTTTCGGCTACTCCTTGTTGATTTCTTTGATTCTTCTTCTAAACAATTTCGCGTATCATCATTAAGCTCCTCATCAATCATTTGACATGCTTGGGAAGGATTTTGATGAAAAAACACACTCATGAACTCGGTAGACAACTTAAGCAAAATCTGTCATGTTTTCAGCATACTGACCTCCGGCAATTATTTCCATCATAAATCCTTCCTCAGAACTTGGATTGCTGCGATTCTAAAAGATTTAGAAACTAGACATCCACAGCTTTCCATTCATATATAGAACATCGCCTGGTTCCTCCTGGATCGTCCTAGGAAATTTTTTGAAGTTGGGTTATGGTTTCTAAAAATCCTCTGTTTTTGTTCTGATTTCATGCTTTTGGCATCTTACCTTTCCATACTTCTCTTGCTGCCTTACATAAGTCTGATTCTCATGATTCTTGTTTCGTTAAGTCCATATATATGTCACCTAAACATTAAAGAAAATTAATCAAGTAATGATAATGTACAAATTAACAGAATCGTAAGAAAACATCACGATCACTTCATAAGTCAGCTTTTAACAATTTAGTTCATAATTTCTCTACTTTACGCACATTTTAGCCATTGCTCTACTGAAAAACCTTTATGATAAATACATACAAATACTATACTAGTAATGGATAACCAAAACATAAATGAGAGTAAATACATATTAAGAATGTAGCATAAAATGCTCCTATCAACAGCGCCAAATGTTTATACAGTAATTGTGTGGATAAGGATGACTACACGCTTACGTCACAGACTGAGTTTGTTGTGGTTAAAGTAAACTTGAAGGAATTCTGTTTTGTCTGCAAAATACGGATAGGGTTGTCAGGAGAGGAGATCGCGCATGCGGCCTTCAACATCTTGATGCCTAATTTAGTAAAATATTAAAGTAACAGTAACAATAATAGCGAACGTAAACTAGAAAGAGTATACATAGTTACAATTTATGGGATGAGGCTTGCTCGCCTCCCCACTCACTTTCAATATGGGATTGATGCCTCTGATGTTGTTCAGCCAGAGGGCTCTTGGTGACGCACATGCGGGTGCGCCACCACTCTATCTGGGTAACGGTTGATAGTGTTGCATAGCTCTCGTTGTTGTCTTGCCGTCTGCGGTCACGGTTAGAGTGAATGTGGCGGTTCTGACCAGTCTGAGTGTGGTCAAAATATGCTGATCAAACGTATGTACTTACAATTTGGCTCACCTCTGATGGTAGTGGAAGAGTCTCGAGACACCTCCTTTGTGTAGGATGGAGTCGAGTTGGTTAATAAGAAAGAGTTAGGGCATGTCCCAACTCTTTTTGCTTTTGCGTTTAGTCGGTTTATTTTTGTTTGGATGAACTTCATAATAGTTTTATTTAGGTTGCCCCAGGACTATCTAATAAGGTTTCATACTCTCGACCCTTGCAGGCGGGTCATATTGTAATTGCAGTAATTCTGATTTGGTATAAAGGCTTCTTGTCAATGTTTTTTTTTTAAAAAAAAATTCAGCTCATTTTCATTTTTTAAGTAACAGAATCGGCTAACTAATTAATTACAAAATCGATCTTACATCCTTTTACAATTTTATTGAAGGTTAGTAACATTATATTATATTTATATGGTGTCGGTGAGCTGTGACTTGGTTGGTTAAGGTGTTTGCCTGATAACTTTGAGGTCATAGCTTCAAACCTCACGGACATATATAGGGTGCGTGAGTTATTAATAAAATATTTTTTTATAAAAAATATTATATTTCTGTGGTCAGTAGCATGGCTAGCATCATTGTAAACTGTAAACTCATAAACTAGTTAGTTTTCAACGTCATTATAAAGTGTAGTGCCCTAAAATATCTTTCAACTGCAGTATAGTAGTATAGGTCACTTTCACTGAACACTACAAGACCTCTTGGTTGTGGTAATGACATCGGCTCAGAGTAATTTTAGCACTCTCTATTTTAATTTTTAGCTATTTTAGAGAGCGTGTTTATATTTTTTTAATATTTTCAAAGCTCCAGCAGACTAGCCAAAGTTTAGCTATTATTAGTTTTAGTTATCTCGCTAGCTATATTTAGCTAGAGAGATGACTCAGATGAGACTAGCTATACTTTAATATATTTATTGTAAGATATTTTACGTGATATATAAATATATTTAAACTATTTAATTTTTATTTGAAGAACAATGTTGATGTAATTATAGATAAAATAAAGAGCATTGATACAACCACATTTTTTTAAAATGAGTAGCCAATATAATATTTCAGCTTATTTGATCTAAATTTAACTTAAAAATGACTAACATTGCTAAACATTCTCTTAATATTACAAAGCTAAAAACAAAACATAATATCCATTTTAAGATTAGAATAAACCAATAACGTGGTTGACTAACATTGCTAAACATTCTCTTAATATTACAAAGCTAAAAACAAAACATAATATCCATTTTAAGATTAGAATAAACCAATAACGTGGTTGGTGAGTCAAATACTCAAATTGGATCATGGCCATTAAATAAGTTGTGTTTAGAATAAAGTCTAGGTAGGAAGATGGCATTAAGATAAATATTTGTGAATACTTTTGTATTGTCAGCTTTGTTATTGAAAAGCCTTTGTATGATTCCGGGATTCCTTGGTCGGACCGTTTTGGCGGTTCTTGACTAGTTCATTTATAAGTCGGTCCACCTCCGTACTGTTTGCCTGGGCTCGAATGGAAGATAGACTAAAGTTTAGGGGCTAATTTGTACAGTGGACTTTTTTCCATGTGGTCCTCATTCATGATTGTGAATTTGTGATGGATCTTTTATAATGCGTATTTGATAATTTTTGGGTAGAGAAGTCTTCTGATATTATTCAGAATTTACTCTACAAAGACAGTAGTATTGATTATATTGTAAACTGATGTGTAGGTTTTATGTCCCATTTGGTACAAATTCCTATGTTTCAGTCTAATAATAATATGTTAGAGATGATTTATCTAATGTGAGGGGTTTTAGAGGATTGTAGAGCATATAGAAGTGTTTTTTAATCTATACAAGTTCGACACATTTTTAAAGAGACAAATGTTGTTGCAGATTGACTATCACACCTAACAAGTGTTAGAGTTATTGATGATGTATGGTTTGAGAAAACTCTGTTATTATTCAAAATGTTCTCAAAAAAGATATTAGTCAGCTTCATTCTATAAACGGGTTCAGATTTATTGTCCCCTTATTTCAAAATTATAATTTTTTTAACCGCATTTCTATTTTTCTTTCAAAAAAAAGTAAAAGAAAAAAAGGAAAGAAAAAACCGGTGGCTAAAGTTGGGGTCGAAAAGGTATAGAGAGACAGAGGGGTTAAAGAATGCAAATAAGGATGGATTAGCAATGAGAAGGAGGAGTTTTGGATTAAATATTACTCGGTGTTTGGTCACAGTCTTTTTTAGTGTCCTACAATTTCTGCAGCGCTCTGTTCCACGTGCTCTGCAGCTCAAGCTTCCACTGCAGCTTCCTCCCTACTTCCTCTCTTCCTCTTTTAAGCTCTCCCATTTCCAGATTTTCTCCCTTTTAGAAACATTCGCCGCCCGCCACTTGTTCTTCCTCTCGTCGGTGAGTCTTATACCACAGTTTGATTATTATTATTTTTTCATTTTCTTGTTTGGTTTTTATTTTATCCCACAAATTGAAAACGTTGTTGTCTGAATCTGGGTTTCTGAGTCTCTGTCTTTTTTCCTAGGACCAAACGTTGTTTATGTCTGTCTGAATTTACTCAATTTAGCTCAAAACAACAAAAGTGGTGCTGTTATCTGAATCTGGCTTTGTTTTCTTAATTCTGGAAGAAGAAATATGAATATGGTTGGTGGAAAATATACGAAATTTTATTGGGTGCTGAAAGAAAATTGGATCTTGGAATTCGGTACTGATTGATAGGATGCAATTTGGGTGTTGATAATCGGTTTTGGTTAACGGTCTTTTTCATGTCTAATTTTGGCATATATTCTGCTGAATTGTTTGCTAAAAAGATTAATATTCCTTCAGTTTTGTTTTTTTTAATAGTGTGGAGTATTCCATTTAGCTAATGCGGCTTTTAATCATAGTGTTGGAATAGGAGATTCTGCTGCCTGAGAGCTGTGGTTCTTTTGTCTTGTAAATACTTTTTGTGGATTTTGGATTGTGGAAATTTGTGGATCTTCTCTTTTACGTGCCGCCGAAATTTGAAACCAGAACAGAAAAAACCCATTTTCGGTTTTTTATTTTTGAATTTGTATGCACCCAACACACTTGAGTTCCCAGATTGTTACTTTCCGACCTCCTCTTTCGTGCAGTAGCCAGCAACCTATGGTAATTTGCTTTTTGATTTGTTTGCTAGTGCTGTGTCACAAAATTGAGTTTCTTCACTTGTGTTGGCTGCTTAGCGCAATTGTTTGATTATGATTTTATTATTTGATACAGATCGAGAATTATGATGTCGGATTTTGCTTAGGCATCTGAATTGTTTTCTCCCTGTAAGAGATGGTTGCAGAGTCATGGTTTCGCAGTCTTTGGAAGACTAAAAAGAAACATGGGGCTGGACCTGAGAAAGCAGTAATTGGAGTTTTGGCCTTTGAAGTAGCAAGCTTGATGTCTAAGCTGGTGCAGTTATGGCAGTTATTGAGTGATAAACAAGTGTCTAGGCTCAGAGAGGAAATTTCAAATTCGGTGGGTGTAAGAAAGCTTGTGTCAGAAGATGATGATTACATTGTAGGTTTAATATGCATTGAGTTGTTCGAGAATATGGTACGTGTGGCAAAATCTGTGGCCAGACTTGGGAAGAATTGTACGGATCCTAGTTTGAATGGTTTTGAGAGAGCTATTAGTGATTTGATCAATTATGGTGCTGACCCTTATGGATGGCAATTTTCATGGAAGAAGATGGAGAGGAAGGCCAAGAAGATGGAGAAGTTCATTTCAATAAATGCAAATTTGTATGAAGAGATGGAAGTTCTTTCAGATCTTGAACAGACGTTTAGGAGAATGAAAGGCAGTGATGACTTAGATGGTGTTAATTTGCTGGAGTTTCATAAGAAGGTAGTGTGGAAGCGGCAGGAGGTGAAGAATTTGAAAGAGGCGTCTCTTTGGAATAGGACTTATGATTATACAGTCCTTCTTTTGGCAAGATCTCTGTTCACAATATATGGTAGGATCGATCATGTATTTGGAGTTCAACAGATGACAGATGGTGAATCCAAAGATTCTGATCACATAAGTCGTAGTCAATCAGTGTCTGCAATAATACAGCCTTCTGTCCATCCGTCTGAGAATGGTCTTCCAAGATTTGCCTCAGGTCCCCTTGGGAGGCTTGCTGTTACATTGAGGCCAGTGTCGAAAAAAAACAAGACCAACAATTTCTTTTCAGGCCCTCTTGGTGGCTCAAGTACAAAATCAGGCCCCATTTCAGCCAAAAAGAAAGATGTCAGCTTCTTTTCGGGTCCGCTTGTTAAGTCAACAAAATCAGGCCCATTTGCCGCAACAAATAGAACCATCAGGAAGTTGTGGAAGTCTCATGATCACTCAGTCACTAATCATGAGAAGAAACCATCTACAAAACCCAATAGGTTGCCTCAAGTTGGACCATTTAAAGGATGCATGATAAAAGGAAACGATTCACCTGTCACCAATTGCTACTTGAATTCAAATGGTGTTCATACAGCAATTCTCAATGTAGCCAGAGAGTCCAACGGAGATGTTTTGGCTTCTGGCAGCCAACGTCATCCTAGTCCGTCAATCTTCAGTTCCAAGCACAAATTGCTGGATGCTCCACCCGAAACACTTGGTGCTGCTGCTTTAGCACTGCACTATGCAAATGTTGTTATTGTAATTGAGAAGTTAGTAGCATCTCCTCACTTGATTGGTCTTGATGCAAGAGATGATCTGTACAATATGTTACCTGCAAGTTTGAGAGCTGCACTAAGGGCTAGGCTAAAGCCATACCGTAAGAGCTTAACTTCAGCAGTTTGCGATGCAGTTCTTGCTGGAGAGTGGAATGAGGCAATGGCAGGAATATTAGAATGGTTGGCACCACTGGCTCATAACATGATAAGATGGCAATCCGAGAGGAGCTTTGAACAGCAAACCTTGGCTTCCAGGACTCATGTTCTTCTGGGACAAACCCTCTACTTTGCAAATCAACAGAAGACAGAAGCAACGATTATAGAGCTTCTTGTTGGTTTGAATTACATTTGGAGGTTTGGCAGAGAAGTCAATGAAAAAGCTCTGTTAGATTGTGATAGCGATAGAACATATGATGAATTTTTGGAGATGGATGGCTGGTAGAATTTCAGGCATTTCAATAACCCAAATGCAGATCTCAAGACTAACCACATTGAGCCGATGCTCTTACTTGGCTTGTCGATGAGAAGTCTTAATGCTGCTGAACAGATTGATAATTGCGTGGTCCAGGAGAGACAATGAGCTAAGTTCAATATCATTGTATTACAAGGCAACCTCGGTAAGTCAAAAAGGTAGACAGAGCTTCCAAACATAATTTCTTTTGGTGGTTTGTTAGCCACTGGAATTCGGGCTCCTCTATTCTTCTTTTTCTCTAATACCAGAAGGGTATGCCATAATTAATTAAACTGTGTCTTGTATATTTTATCAGCTATACTTGTTTCGTTTTTCAATGGTTGTAAATCTGTGGTATAGAAGGTTCTCTCCATAATATCAAAATGCCTCTATGGTCAATTGTTTTCTTTTGTAACTGACTATTATAATGGTGACCTTTACGCCGGATAGGGAATAGAAGTGTAATGTTGCATGTTAGATTTGATAAATGAGATTTTCTTGTATATCATGCGGTGTTACCAGGCTTCCTTGATTTTCAGAATAGTGTCTAATTTGTTTTGCTAGAAATCTGGGCTACTTTCAGGAATCTGTGAAAGTGCCCCTCTGAACTCACAAACCATGTGTCCGATGCATCTTTGGAAGTGAAAGATTGCACACATGAAGTCAGAAGCACCAAAATCTTATTGTGTGACAGTGATTCCCAGTCCAAAATCATGTCAACATTCCTTGAAATAATGTGAATTTGAGTAACATAGAGAGCATCCCAAGAGCAGGTCTGTCCCTGAGTCAAGACAAACATGGCCCAGGTTTAGGGCTTCAAATTCTTAGGCCCCTAATATATAAAATATGGTATTGTTTTTGACATTAGAGATGTTAGTTTTGTGGAGAGCTAGATCTCTCTCTAAGTTTAGAGAGAGAAACTAGATCTGAAACTCCTTCCTCTCTTGCCCAAATTTGGATTTGTCTGAATCTAAATAGATGGTTAAGAGCGGGGGAGGCCACTCTTGTTGTAGCTTTAACCTGTTTTTCTACAATCTCCATTGTTCATCTCCTTTTCTAAGCTTTTATAGCTTTTCCTTACCTGTGTGATGACTCCTCACCCCTGTGGTGATTTTGTCTTTGTTTCCTTGCGTCTGATCTTAGTCTCCATTGGCAAGATTGTTTGTAAATTTTAGATTGAAAATCTAAGGTTTACTTTTAGATTTTTTTCATGGGAGATCTCACATTTTGCTCTTCATCTACTCAAGAAAACAATGCTCCTTGTCTACCTTGCTCTATCATGGAAGATTTCGACATCTTTGACAACCACTTCTTTAGATCTCAACTTTGTTTGGTGAGATCTAATTTGTGTCAGTTGTTGTCACTCTTTTATGTGAAGTTCTCTCGTAATCGGTCGACTGGAGAATGTATGGCGGCTCTGTCCGTACTCTCACCTCCGCATACCACCCATGGTTACCAATTTATGCTCGTGATTTTTGTCGGAGCTCCGGTGACGAATTTACCATGGCGGCTACAAGATGGAGAAAAAGAAGAAGCTTTGTTTCGGGTTTGGGTATCTTGGACCTGTTGGGTTTTTTGTTTTAGAATTTTATTTTCTTGTATTTGTTCCCCTCATGTCATATTGTTAACTTTGAGAGACTTGTTTGTCTGCCCATGGCTTTGTTTGGGCCTCCTTTAGCTCTTGAGACGTCTATGAAATTTAATGTTTCACGACCAAAAAAAAGATTCATGACTAGTGAGAGAACATGGTTCAAGTCCCTCAAGTCACCAAATTTGTAATCTTATTTTTTTCATATCTTTTTTATATTTTTCATTTTATATTTTTTACTATGTTTTTGAGTTTGTATTTGCATTACAAGTTGTTTATATTTTTAATACATATCATTTGTGGATATGCTAGTCGACGCGGTTGCAGGACACGAAATCTTGTCATTTATTTGGTTATCACCAAATACCTGTCGCAGAGGAGAACAAGCATAAAACAGTTTTTCGTTGTCTAGGTTTTACAGGAGATTTCGAGTATGTGGTTATGCCATTTGGGTTGAAGAACGCGAGAGCGTCATACCAACGAGTCATGAATATGATGTTCCATGATATCCTTCAAGTTGGTAGAAGATTAATGATAGTATTTGGGCTTTCCTTTAAAGAAACTTTGCTCACGGAAAGCCAGAGATTGGTGATCAGAATCACCAGTGGATTATTTGTGAAGACGACACACACGGTTGGTGGAGACAAGTCATTGTGTTGTTTGACGAAACATGTAGAGATTTTGTTAAAACAAGGAATGAAAGGTGGTTGGTTAATGCCTGTAGCAATGGTTCAAACATTTAAGAATTTCAAGAACGAAATTTTATAAGGTTGGGAGATTGTAACGTCCCGTACCTAAAAGTTACCTTTTACGGAGGTTTATGAGTTATCGAGGGCTTTTAACGGTGACGGTAATTTAATAAGTTATCGCTTGAGTTTATTTTCAAGTCTTTCTAAACTCTTCAAATTTCTCATTTAATGACTCGATGTTATAGCACGTGTCGACACGAGTCTCCCGGTATTTTCGGAATATTTTTCTGAGTATCCGTTTATTTTCTACGAATTTTCGAAGTTTCTGGTAATTTTTAATTACGTTACCATTTCATTAAATAAGTTTTACCATTTAAATATTTACTTTTTACCTTCTTTAAATCTGGACCGTCAGATCTATTGGGGAATTGATCTGGGCCGACGATTTTTGCATAAATAGTTAGGAGAGGGTTGACTCGATCAGACCCTCCCCCCGAGTCTCTCTTTCTTTGCTTCTCCCTCATATCTCCTCCACCTCCGATTCTTCTTCTCCGGTGAGCCGCCGTCCGGCCACCCCAGGTTAGGGCACCACCACCGAAACGTTCATCTTTCTCTCCTCGACAAAACCCTTAAGGAAATTTCTTGAAAGAATCCAAGGAGGAGAGAGATTGATCGAATTGGGCATGGCGGTCCTAGGCGGGAATTCCGGCGAACCAGGCGGCGATTCAACCTATGGAGGTTATTTTCTTGCTCCTCTTCTCTTCTTCTTCATTTCCTTGCCCTTAAACCTCTGATAAGAGCATAAAATGCTACGTTTTTAATGTGTTTCTATCCCTATTTATACTTTGTTTAACTCTTAATTTTGCAGATTTGAATCATTAGACTAAACCATGAATGTTTGGTGGAGAACAAGTGAAAACGTGCTTAAATAGAAGAAAATGTGGAGTTTTAGCAGAATCCTAATTGAACTAGGAATCCTAATCACACTAGGAATGTAAAGCCAATTTCAAAATTTTCAGAAGTTCATTAAAATGGGAATCCTTATTTAACTAGGAAACCAAGTTGAGTTAGGAATCCTCATTGAATTAGGAATCCTTATTTAACAAGGAAACTAAGTTGAACTAGGAAACCTTATTGAATTAGGATTGCTAAGCTCTATATATACCATTGTTGTGGACTAACAATTATTTCTCTCTCATTTACAGAAATATTCCAACATGTCAAAGAGAGAGATTGTGTTCGAATTGAAAGGAGAAGTGGCAGCCGAATTAACTTCAAGAGGAGGAGGTTGCAGCTGAGTTGAATTCCAAGAAAAGAGAGTTTGCAGCCGAATTGAAGTTAAAAGGAGTTGGAATCGAATGCAGCTGAATTAGAGGCCTAAACTAACAAGGAAAGAAGCAATCTTTAACCCAAAAGGAAAAGGAATGCAGCCAAAAGCCCAGCCCACAAAGGGAGAAGAAAAAAACCCTACTTCCTCCCTATAAATAGGTGCAGCAGCTGCACATCAAAGGGAGGTCGACCCCCCACTTACAAAACACAGCAGCTCGGCTCTCTCTCTCCCCACATCTCGTCCTCCCCTCTTCCTATACAGCAGCTTCGCCCCTCTCCTTCCTCCACAAGCAGCCATCTCGCCTCCTCTACAAGCAGCAGCACACAGCCCTTCCACAGCCTCTCCTCTTCCACAGCCGCCTCCTTTCATCACCACACAGCTGCTGCAAGCATCCACGCACCGATCTCCACACCCAAAGTCAGTCCAAGATTCATGGTTGTCTCTATATTTGTTTCAAATTCAGTATTTATATTCAATGTTATTTCTGAATTTTGTAACAAACTATCGATGTTTTTATGTGATTTGATGAATTCTTTAGATTTCCTTATGTGTTTGATTGCTGTTTGGTTTAATTCTCTACATATGCATGGATGATCTAAATTAAAGATTTAGGGCAGTAGTTATTAATTGAATTTATGATTTTGTTTGGTTTATTTGCAGAGTTTGTGAACACAACAAATCATATGCACAAGGGCAGCCTTGGCCATGGCTGTTCCTTGTGTATAGATTTCATATGCTTATTGAATATAAGTTGAATCATACGCGAAGTTGGTTCAATTTGTGTTCTTTATAAGAGCTAGAATAATTCTGTAAATTTACATGTCGATGTGAGATGAGGTGACGCCATACTTGCTAACATGTTTCCAATTCGACTTATTGTGTTTATGTGCTTTTTGTGTTTAATTTCTACGCGATGAGGGATATGGGGGATATAAGTGTTTATCATCTAAAGAAACTAAAGTGTCTTTAAATCGATTGGTGCCATGTTTAGGATTATACGCGAAGTTAATTCTGAATAATTGTGAAATCTTGAATGATTAGAATAACCGCGAAGGCTCTAATTAAATTGGAACTAAATTGAATCTTGAATTCGGTTTTTAAACCTGCTGCCCTATTCCTTATTTGAGTTGTTACATGTTTAGAGAGTTATGTGTTATGTGTGGAGTGGTTGATCAACTATATATAATTAGTTTTTAGTTAAGTTTTAGTTTCTTTAGATGATAAACACTTATATCCCCCATATGTTTAATTAAGTATGTTAACATTTTCTGTTTTCGATGACCCTTCAACATCCCCGGACTGAACGATCCCTACTTATTCGTACTAACGATGACATTTTGCAGGGTTATAAAGTTGTGAGGTTTGATTTGATCACGTGTTTACATGTGTGAGGTGAAAAACGCTCACCCAACCTCTGATTTGGAGCCTTAATCGAAAAATCCCTCTTTACTGTTTTTCTGTTTTTTGTTTCTAGTTTTCGGGTTTTCGCCTCCAACGACCTTCGCAAACTCCGGCAAGCATCTTGAAACTCTAGGGAAGCCGAGGTGAAGCTTTTAGAAGTTGTGGAGTTTTGAGGGTGTTGTTTTGGGTTTGGGCTGAAGCAGTGTTAGGGTGGCGCTAGTAGACCAATAAGAGGTTTGGGGGAGCACCTAGTGGTGGGCAGGTTGAGGCAGGGGCTCTGCCCGTGAAGGAAATCTAACGAATGGGCCATAGGATTCGTGAATCAAGGTGAGATTCAAGTTCTGGGTTTTTTTCGTGATCAACTGTGTTGTTGTGGGTGTTGTTGTTTATTAGCTAAGTTAAGCTGTTTTGGTGCATGTTTGTCGAGAACTTGGGAAAAATGGAGCTACGGCGAAGCCATGACCATTTTCCGGCAAGATTGCTGGAATCCGGCAGAATATTCCGGCAACTTGCCGGAATCCGACGAAGCAACAGTTTTCTGACAGAGAGACGAAGAGGTAAAAATCGATTCTTTTGTTGAGCCTTAAGTCGTAAAGTTTATTAAATTGTAATTCAGGCTAATTATGGAAAAACTTACCATAATAGGAATTTTCTATTTTAGGAAACTTTCCCTTTTTGGAAGGTTTCCATTTATGGAAAGTTGACTGATAAAAAGGAAAAAGGAAAAAGTCAATCTTAGTTAACCGGCTAAATTAAGACAATCAGATCTTTAAGTGAGATTTTAGGCAACTCAGGAATCTTAGTCAGAAATCGAGTTGGCCCCTGTAAATAATTCGGATAATTTCATACTCGAATTATCGACTCACAGTTAGTAAATTGGTCTAAGAGACACGTTGGGTGCCCGTAGTAATTTCACAAATTATTATTACGATATCCAACCTCAAACGAAATAGTAAGGATCGATGCATTAAGGTTACGAAGTCATAAACTAAATTTCGAGTCGATAATCGGAAATTAGCTTAATGGTTGAAAGTTGTTAAAAATGAAGGAATTTGGTCAACTCCTAGGCAAATTAGGACTTCCTAGTAAAACTAGGAAAAGTACAAGTCAACAGTATTAAAGACTGATATGTTGGATTAATTTGTACAGTTTATGGTCGAACGTGAGACGGACTCGACCATATGGATATTTTGAGGTTGCGCTCGAGGGGTATTCCGAGCATTAAGGAGGTCGTATTAAGTACTGTGAGTGGACCTTTTGTTTTGAATTAATGCATGTCGTGTTTTTATACTAAACAACATGATTTTTATTATATTGATGAGCCGGTGGGGCAAGGAAGGTGGGTTGCTCTCCTTCCGTAAGCCCCTATGTTATGTCGGCTGAAATCAGTGTTATAATGATTAAATTTGGGATGCATTGTTTTATAGTCATTGTTTTTAGAACGGTCGGGGAACCGTGCCTCATGCATGAGATGCATGTTTTAACTTACGAGGGAGGAGTCATATATTATTGACTTTTCATATTTGTTTTCTTTACCATGAAGGGTCATTATATATATATATATATATATATATATATATATATTATCATTGCTAGCTAGTCATACAGGCCCCCCATTTTAGAAGTGAAACGGGGTAATAGTAGTCTTATTTAGCTCCGACCCTAGCCTGAGAGGCTTATGGTCATGGTGGATTCTCTCTGCCATGAAGGGCCGTTCATTACTTAGTAACCTTCGGAAGGCTCCGACCCTAGTCTGAGAGACTCTCCGTCATGGTGAAACCTCTTCCCCTATTTTTAATACTGAGTTTTAAGCCAATAAGATTGATAAATATTGTTTTGTTTTTCGAAATGATGATTTGAGATTATTTTCCAAAGAGGCATGCATAAATGATTTCTCGGAACATTAAGGGGGAGAACGTTAAATTAAGATATTTTTCTCGCGCCTGGAATTTATTTTTGTCCACTCACTCTAACGTTATGTTTTTAAATGTTTTCCCCTGGGCCATTCATTTTCAAATGCCCAGTGTTGCAGGGTTACTGAGATGAGGTCATGTGTACTGAAGATGAGGCATAATTAAATCTTTCTGTTGTCGCTATTTAGTCTATTTAGGTTTTGTTTCCACGTAAAATATTCTGATTAGCTCAGTATAGTTTAGTTGGATTGCAGGTAGGGATGTCCATTTCAAGAGGGGTTTCCAGTAAAAATTTCCTTTGAGGTGGACCCCGTAGGGTTTACTTCAGGTTAAAAAGGTTAACCCGGGTGGGTCCTGACACTTATTCTATTTATGAAACCAATATTAACTAACTATTCTAAACCCAAAATTAGAACATAATCAGAAATACACCACCTGTTCTAAACCCGAGTAACAAGTCATCCAATTATACTGTTCTCTCCCAATTTGACATTTAGTCAATATTAATACCAAATTTGTTCCTGCACTTCCATAAGATCAGAAAATGGAACAAGAACACAGAAATCACCGACACATACATTAAACCCGAATTGAGCGAAGGATCAAAATTATTAACTCCGTCAATCTTGAATTCAAGCATCTACAATTTCACACAGGAATTCAATATACTTATTGAGTCGAAAATCAACAACCACAACCACTATCGTCGGTGTACACAGTGGCCAATGATAGTGGTCACTCTGTAAAATCCTAATTTCTCCAAAACAACACCAAGCCCAAAACCATCAATCGTATGAGGCAACTATAAAACTTAATAGAACTTAATCTACACAGTATGACTTCATCTTTCTTTAATACACATGAGTCCAAAACTACAATTATACATTGGCTCCATCATCATCAATTATACATAATACTACCATACAAGATCTCCTTAAAGTGCCTATACATGCTGCTAATGTTTTCCTTGATGATTTTGCTGGTACCTCTACAACTAGGAGAACTGGTGTCTCCAGTCTGTAGTTTTTTTCTCTTCTGTTAGGGTCTGTTAGACCCCTTCTGTAACCAAAAAAAAGCTTCATACCTCAATTGCCTTCACCGATGGCCCGAGAAGGCAGAACCATAGCCAAAACTCAAATCACTCCTATGCTCTGTTCTCCCTCACCGTTGCTCCTCTAACAAAACGGAGAGCATAGAAAGGATCCAGAGACCGAGATGAAGCTACCACCACCATCCATGCTCGTCGTCGTGGCCCGGATCGGAATCCCAATCAAAACTCAATCACCTCCTCTCCTCCTTTTCTCTCTCTCTTCAAAGCTTTCCACTCAAAACCAATAACACAGTGACGTCGGGGACTACGAGACGAAGCTGTGGCTATCTCCGGAGTGTCGAGAGGCGGCCTAAGGCTAGTATAGTAAAATCTATGAATCTTCCATATTAAGACAACAGTTATTCAGCCAGTGTAGTAACCATTTAGACAGAGTCGTTAGGTGAAGTCTTGACATGTTGAAGACTAGTTCTTAAGTTGATTAATGAATAATTTTTTAGTTTGTAAGAATATCCTAAATACAACAAATATATAAAATAAATAAATCAGTTTTACCCTTGTTATTAACATAATAACTTAATGGAGGTATGTTTTTGATAGGAAAATAATAGTTCAGGGTATCACTTTGATCATTAAAACGTTAGGGTATCACATTGACCTTGCCACAAAAATTAGGGTACTAACTTTTGATAGTTTTGTGATTGTTTTTTAGTTTACCCTAAAGCGGTAAACCGTAAAGAAATAATCGGTGAAAGAGAGCTAGAGAAACCCTGCGGGGGATATAAGAGTAAATTCTAGACTGCTCGCACTCTCAAGTCGAGGTTTTCAAAACTAGAAGCGTCTCTCTTCTCTTCTAGGGTTCCGATCTCGATCATGGCAGCCGCCGCCCCCCGTTCCTCGAAGACGGAGTCTTATGTCGACAACAAGCGCAAGGAGGACGTGCGTCAGGCCAACATCCTCGCCGCCCGCACCGTCGCCGACGCCGTCCGCACCAGCCTCGGCCCCAAAGGGATGGACAAAATGATCTCCACCGCCTCCGGTGACGTCATCATCACCAACGACGGCGCCACCATCCTCAACAAGATGGAGGTCCTCCAGCCCGCCGCGAAGATGCTCGTCGAGCTCTCCCAGTCCCAGGACGCCGCCGCCGGCGACGGCACCACGACCGTCGTCGTCATCGCCGGGTCTCTCCTCAAGGAGTGCCTCGTCCTCCTCTCCCAGGGCATCCACCCCACCGTCATCTCCGACTCCCTCCACAAGGTCGCCACCAAGGCCGTGGATGTCCTCACCGCCATGGCGCGCCCCGTGGAGCTCTCCGACCGCGACGCCCTCGTCAAATCCGCCAGCACCGCGCTCAACAGCAAGGTCGTGAGTCAGTACTCGACGCTTCTCGCGCCGCTCGCTGTGGACGCCGTTCTCTCTGTGGTGGACCCCGCCAAGCCGGAGATCGTCGACCTCAGGGACATCAAGATCGTGAAGAAGCTCGGCGGAACGGTTGATGACACCGAGACTGTTAAGGGGCTAGTTTTCGATAAGAAGACCAGTCATGCTGCTGGTGGTCCTACGAGGATGGAGAAGGCCAAGATTGCTGTTATTCAGTTCCAGATTTCGCCTCCGAAAACCGACATTGAGCAAAGCATAGTGGTCTCGGACTATACCCAGATGGATAGGATTTTGAAGGAAGAGAGGAATTACATTCTCAGTATGATTAAGAAGATTAAGTCCACTGGTTGCAATGTTCTGCTGATTCAGAAGAGTATTTTGAGGGACGCAGTGACTGATCTGTCGCTGCATTACTTGGCGAAAGCAAAGATTCTGGTGATTAAGGATGTCGAGAGGGATGAGATTGAGTTTATCACCAAGACTCTGAATTGCTTGCCCATTGCAAATATTGAGCATGTCCGGGAGGAGAAGCTGGGGTATGCTGATTTGGTTGAGGAGTCTTCGCTTGGTGATGGCAAGATTGTGAAGATTACTGGGATTCAGAACATGGGTAGGACCACTTCTGTGCTGGTTCGTGGCTCCAACCAGTTGGTGCTTGATGAGGCTGAGAGGAGCTTGCACGATGCTCTCTGTGTGGTTAGGTGTTTGGTGAGCAAGAGGTTTTTGATTGCCGGTGGTGGTGCCCCGGAGATTGAGCTCTCCAGGCAGTTGGGTGCTTGGGCTAAGGTGTTGCAGGGGATGGAGAGTCATTGTGTCAAGTACTTTGCTCAGGCACTTGAGGTTATTCCCTATACATTGGCTGAAAATGCTGGGTTGAACCCAATGACCATTGTCACCGAGCTGAGGAACCGCCACAATGAGGGCGAGATCAACACTGGCATTAATGTGAGGAAGGGGCAGATTACCAACATCTGGGATGAGAATGTGGTCCAGCCTCTGCTAGTAAGCACAAGTGCCATTACTTTGGCCACAGAGTGTGTGCGTATGATTTTGAAGATTGATGACATAGTAACAGTAAGATAGTTTGCATGTCTCTTGTTTGATGGTAGCTTTTATCTTTTGCGGTTGACTCCTGTTATGAATTTTGGTTTTGGATTTGGATTGGAACTATTTGTGTTTTGTAAGAGATATTATGGAACTTTTGATATGCATGTTAGTCAGCTTGTGTTGCTTCTATGCTGTGTTAAAAAGTAGAAGTTATTTGGTGTTGGGATCAAAATAAGATTGTTTCATAATATTTTTGCATCTGGAGAGATTAGATACTAGTCTACTGATTGTCTATGGAACATATTACACAAGGATATTTATCTACTGATTGTCTTTTGAACATATTACACTTTTTGTCATCTTTGAATTGTTTTTCATAGTGCCTGAAATGGGTTATGTTCTCACTATTAGGAGGATCTGGTTTGGTGAGGTTCATTAGCTTTATTAACTTTTATGCATTAGTTCTTGGGTGATGCTGGTATTTTAAGGACTGTAAAGGATCCATAGGTTTGATATCATGTGATAGTGGTGATACAGTGGTTGTCTTTGCGTAGTTGTAGTTCCAAATGTGTTGAGAAGCCATGGAGTGTGAGTTTCAAAGATTTGGTGGTTGAAGTGGTGTCTTTGGTGAACTGAGAATTCAGTTCATACAGCTGGAGAACCAGATGAGGGATTTTTGCCTTTTCAAAATACATCTTCTATGAGCATTGTACTTGAAACGTGATAGGTTTTAATTACCAGTTATTTAGGTCCAACAAATAGGGTGCCTTGTTGTATCAGATTACCTAAATATACTAATGTAGTAGTGAACAGTTGTACTACACTACCAAATACATTGAAACACAGTAACCCTGTGCTGTTGTATGGCTAGTGACCGTGCTCTTTTTTAAAGAGGAATTACTTGTCCAGTATTGTTGTGAAGTTATTTATACTACTTTTCATTCTGATCTGAGGATAAATGCCATTTCCCCAGTTGAATCAATTAGATGGAGATGCCACATACGGACTGAAAATGCAACAGGTACGCTTCTAGGCAGAAATTGTTCAAAAATATGTTTGCTGTACTTGATTAAAGATTGTGAATACACTCGATTATTGTTATGAGGTAAAGCACGTTGTGGTTTAGTTCAAATGTCAAATGTGTAGGAGAAGCTGTGGTGTGTGAGAACACTGATTTGTTCTTTGTTGGTTGAAGTGGTGTTCTGGTTGAGGTGGGGTTTCAGTTCATAATAGCAGTTGGGAGAACAATATGTGGATTTCTCATGGCCTTTTGCGTTATGTCCTCTGGGTGATAATTGAAACACAAACGCTAGTTTTGTATGTTGTGCTAGTAACCCTTACTCTGTATAGCCATACCTCGTCTTGCTTGCTTGCTTCTGGCAAAAGCCCTCGATCGGTTTGGTCTCTTGTTTAAGTTCCCTAGTTGAATAAAATCCAATATGCCACATAAAAGTTGATAATGCAACAGACATTTGTGGGAGAAAACACAATGACGGAAGCTCGATTGGAGACGGTTCTTAATCTTCCAAAAACATGTCCGCATTTCTACATCAAAAAATGCTAATTTTGTTGTCCAATCACATTCAATTATTTGTTTTTTCTTGAAAAGGGAAAACCCAACTGAAGAACCATCTAAACAACCTATACAAGACAGTCAAACTGAAAAGCTTGGCCAAATGACCATGGAGAGACTGTATCCAAACTTTGCAGGATGTTTATGACCTTTAGCTAGAAATCTGCTAACAAATTGTCTCCTGCCGAACATGGGAGAAGAATATGGTTCAAAAATCAGCTGCTAAATTGAGTAAATTCTGAATATCGCGAACAATAGACTTTGCCAACAATAATTGGGAGGCTAAACCCTGTACTATGGTGCTAACCTCATTTAGGAGTTGAACGGACCACCCCAGATGTGTGCAGGCTTGAGGTTTCCTTCCACTATACTAAAGTGGAAGGAAAAAAAGTCGTCCTCAATTAACTCATCACTGTACAAAAAATACTGAGACCCGTTCCAAATTATTGTGTCTCCACATTTTAGTTGCCTCAAATGTCTCATCTGGTCATCTGCTATGAACAAAATTCTTGGAATGGGTTCCAAGAGAGTTTTCAACGCAGCATGAAATCTTGGGTCGGTGTCAAGGAGTTTTTACTATACCCTCCAGAGAATCTCAGACTACATGGTAGTTTCATTTAGGCTGGAAATAACCATCATAGATTGAAAGTTGATCAAATGCCTCAAAGTTGGCCTTCAGTCCAACAAATTGGCTACCCAATTGAGCACAGCCAGCATCTGGCCACCTGCAGCCTCCATCTCGCATGCGTAATGGGCATAAAGTTTCACAAACTCGACCAATTGAATTGCTGCTATCAATATCATCTGCCATGACAGTAATGGAAACAGACATGTCTGATTTCTCATCATTCTGCAGACTACCATCCGATGGTCTTTTCGAAGAACAAACTAATTTCTGTGGAGCTTCGATCACACTACTTTCTATGTCAACAGTACAATCTCCGCTGCTTGAAAAATGTACCTTGCACCCCAGTGACTGTATAGCTCGCTTCATGGCCTCAGTTTCCATGTTTGCCCTTTTGACCAACTTCATAGCGGAGCTGGTGACTTGCTTTTCATGTCTTACATCTGCACTTAAAGTTTCCATGAGAGAAGTGATTTCTTTAGCTTTCCTTTCTGCCACTTCCTTTGCCTGTAAGAAGTTTAAACATACCAGTCAGGTCGCACATTGATTTTTTCGGTGAACATTAAGTTCAGAGATGTGCCAAACACAAGTCACGTCACAAACATCATACAGCAATAAAAAAAGTTGAGGAATTGCCATGTAGTGGAGAGATATAGACTAGCGACAACAATGACAGAAGGTACACTAAAATTGCTAAGAAAGTTGACATCAAACTGTTGTGTTTTTTGGCTCGTTGATATGATTTGAGTTAGGATTCAGCAGGTAGATTTGAGTCCAGAAAGAAAAGAGGATTTTCTATAAGTTCTAGGAAAGTAATCTTTCAAGATTCTGTTAGGATTTGCCTAGTAGGTTTAGGAGTCCTAAACCTAATTGTATCGCCAGCCCCTATTCAGTATAAATAGGAGCTGCATGGGGTTTTCTAGGATAAGACAGATAACACAGAAAACCGGGAGTCAAGGGTGATAGAGAGATCTAGCAGGGAGTTGGGGACTAGCATAGGGATTTCAATAAGTACTTGTAATCAAGTTGTTAATCTCCGTAGTGCTAGTGATCTTTTAAGAGAGATCACGTCAGTGGACGTAAGCCAGGATTTTGGCTGAACCACTATAAGAATTGGTGCGCTGTGTTTCTGTTCTTCAAGTTCATCTATCCTATAGCTTTGCTTAAATCGTATAAAGTACTAGTAAAGACCAGAAGAGATCCTAGGGGCTTAAACCACAATACAAACTTCCTAATTGAGCTCTAAAAGGAGTTTAAGTGATAGAATCATACAATAAGTATGATTATTACCTTCTGCAGTTCCGAGAATTTGGCATCCATCTTTCTAAATTGAGCTTCGAGTTCTCCAGCTTGAGCCTCTGACGGACAAGCCCATCGCAAATGGAATTGTGGCCATAGAGTTGGTGCTAAAGCAGCTGCTGGAGGCAATAGGGGACCGTTGTGCTTCAGTGGATCATAGAAATAATTATAGTGCACATGAGAAGTTCCATCCGAAGATCGCAAATCAGCCAAATATGCCCACATGCATCCACAGGATTCGGGTACCCCCCAATGTTGCCTTTCCTTTTCACTAAATTAACAGAAAACCAGGAGATATTACTTTACTACCAGCAATGGCTCCCATAAACCATCAAACTCTATTCCGGTTTCAGTAATTTGCCTGCCTTAATTACTTGATGACGATAAGATGGTAGCAAAATGACAATTAGGGTGAAAAGCAGATTTACTTATTTATTTTTTACCTAGGTAAAAATCTGGTTTTAAAATTGAATACATAGAATAATTTGTGATTGCAATATATAAGTACATCAACCATGTAATCACTTGTGAGAATGTCTACAAGTACATAATGGCATAGTGCTATATCATGTTGGTCCTCACCTTTTGGATTTCATACCCCAAATTTCACTTTGCTACTTTTCAATAAAATCAGTGAAGCAATGTGGTAGTAACATGGAACACATCAAAATACTAAATTGGTGAAAAGAATACAGATCACAACAGCTGCCTCAGTTCAATTTAATGATTCACATTTTATTCGTTCGTCTGACTCTAAATATTGTATCTCAACCTTTACATTTTTAAATGGACATTTGCTTTGCAGATTTTCCCATAAGGGTGACGGGAACTTCTGGCTTGTTGTAGAGAATCTATAAATGACTCTGTGAAAGTTTTCGACCAGTTCCTTACTTCTCATTCAATCAGATATATATTGCCGCACATTTTCTAACAACTCCCTCTGCATAACAAGATTTCTCCTATAACCTTATTATTAGAAAGCAGCACAGAATTAGCATTTTTGAGTAGGCTGGTTGTCTAGTTTTATCTATCACGGACTCCTTATCCACCTTATTGTAATTAATTTTTTAAAAACAACTCTTTTGGGAAAAAAGGAACCTGAACATTTTTTTTCTTGTTTCTCTTGAAACCAATGTCCCAAACAACATGGAACAGTGTTTAAATCTCTTTGACTTGACAGTGTAAATACTTTTAGGTAAGGTTCAATATCCTCTACTCTAAAAGAAACTTACTCCACCTCTGTTACCAACAGCAAATTTGTCACATGATAAAAGTGGACCACGACCTTGACAACTTTATTTCGATCCTCAGTTTGCTTCTATCATTAGAACACCTAAATCTCCATCATCATCAATCCCATTTCCTCTGACCACCAGATGGCATACAGCATCATCTTCCAATGGAAACATCCGTAGCCAGTAACCCATATAGGACATTTCCCATTTACCTCTTCTTTACTTCTGGAAACTGCTTCCGCGTTTACTGTATGATCCTTGCTTATCATAAAGTCCAACTTTCTAGCAACTCCACATGAATCTTAACAAAGAGAATAAGGAATGCTTCCTCTCACCGCTTGATAACAACGCTTGCAGTATTTTCAGTTTTCTCACCATTTCTCTCCCAAAATTCAGTGGGATGTATACTATACGCAAAAAGTGACTATAAACAAAGATAAAATTTAGCTTTTTCAACTATTTCTGAGAGCTTAAGGTTGTCATTTGTATCCTATCATAAATAAATGGTACTGCTCATCATTATTTCCCTACATGTGATCTCAGAATAGAGCTATTGCAACTAAGACTAAGATAAGTAGAAAAGAGAATTCACGACCTTCAGATTAACTAGGTCTGGTTCCAAAACATCCTGTCTAACGAAATGAGAACTACAACTGACCGATAGTATAAAGCTAAATACTCATAAAGGAACATACCTATTACAAAAGAAGTTCCCAAAGCGTGAGGAATAGACACAATCCAATAGATCCACCAGGAAAACCTAAATGACCAAATATAAGAAAGTCAAAGTCAATGAGAATTCGATCCTTGAGCAAAAGATTTACTGCACAAATGGAAGAAAGATCATACCGATGAGAACTCAAAAGCAAAAGGATACATCCGCATTAATTGTGAAACACAATCTACCCACTGCAATGAAACAAAACATAAATTAATTGTTGCAAACAAGCTGAAGACAACCGATGAATACTAACTACACATAATAATATAGCATTTGAGATTATCATGTAAATGAAAGTTTGACACCAAACTAGAGATCTCCCAGGGGGGAATGCTCTCAAGTCTTAAACAGAAACACGTAAGCCCCCGCACATCATTTGGTGACTAAAATTGAAAAGAATGTTGGTTCCTCTGTCACTTTTCTTAATCATACCAAGAGGAACAATCAATACTCAATATACTAACCATAGATTGTCATCTGCACCAGTGGTTAGGGATGGCCAAATTAGAGAGATGAAATATCTCTGGCACTTCAATTAATTAAATGCAGCCGTTGGTGATGGAGCATATTCTCTATCGATATCTACATCAAGAGCAGAGATGGGCCTCGGAAAACTTGAACGTATACTTCAAAGGCATCAACTCTTTGTTTGTTAACTAAGTGTACTAAAGGAAGACTGGTATAAATGAAAACTTAGGAGCATTGATGGGTCGCGGATTCTCCTCAAAGTGAGTTATCTCCAGCATCATTATGTATGTGGCTGTGGTGTTGTATTTCTTCTTTTACATATGCTCAGGTTTATTATGATAATTTTGGAGGTAGAAGTTTAGGAACATACACACTCCTTGATGTAGATGGCTTACTCAAGTTGCTTGTATCCTTATCAATATTCTGAGAAACTTTTTGTGTTTCACATTAAAAAAAGAATAATTAAGATGGCTTACTCAATTTGCTTGTATCCTTATCAATATTCTGATCTGCCAGGCATAATCTGCTCAGGTTTTTTATGAAATTTTTGGAGGTACAAGTTTAGGAACATACACACTCCTTGATGTAGATGGCTACTCAATTTGCTTGTATCCTTATCAATATTCTGAGAAACTTCTTGTGTTTCACATTAAAAAGAGAATAATTAAGAATGCTTAGTTTGCTCTTTGTATAATCTGCCAGGCATAAACTCACTCTAGAACGCTCTTCATGTGGATCTGATGGCAGGCTTTATTCCGCTTTATAGTACTCTTCCCACACAAGATCTATATTAAATATAAATCAATAACTGGTCTTTGAAATTCCTTAAAAGGGCATGATAAGATCTATCACAAGATATATGACAACAGCATCACCACGCACGTCTAAGAAATAATAAAACGAGTAATATTCAAATTGTTGTATTTAAAGGGTGTGACTCAAGTTGAATGGTTTTTATATTTTCCTGGAAGGCCTGAACAGCAGTTGGATATAACAATAACACCATGCTTTTAGGTCTCTAGCATCTAATTATAGTGATGTCTTGTGAGATCGATGCAATAGCTACTAATTGCACCAGGAATCTTATGTTTGAAACAGACATAAAAGTAAAAAAAAGACGAGCTTTATTGGACAAGCTTTAAGATACACACCTGCAGAAATATGGGAGAATAGTTGTTTGACGTCTGTGCATGAGATGTAGGAGCTTGAGATGAGAAGGATCCTGATGTCTGGCGATTGGGTGATGATTGGATACTCCCACTAGAAGATTGCCTTGGTAACTCAGAAGGTATGTCTGTACTTCCTGTAACAGCTGGCATGCCAACTCGATCTGCAAATGGGTGGCCAAATGCTAGCCAATCTTTCTCAACAAGTGCCTGTATTAACCAAATAATTAAAATATTTTTTGACATCAAAATCTTACTTAAGAACTTGCTACCAAAAATAAGAGTCCAACAGTCAAATATCATCTAGCAGATACCTGGAACCCATTTAAAGTCCGATAGTATGGATCAAGCAACAAAATTGCAAGTGAAACCAGCTGAGTAGTTCTATCCCATCCATCACTGAACAAAACAATGGCAAACTTTGGTCAAAAGATCAAAAATGGAAGAACTGAAGCACCCAGTTTAATAAAGTACCACAATAAAAGTACACACAAAAGTACAACAATGATACACCTTTACCTGCAATGCACAAGCACGGATGCTGATTCCAGAGCAACGCGTGCAGCAATCCAAGCTGAACCAGCCAAAACACTTTGAACATGTATTAACCAACCACTGTCTCCAAGAGTTGACACAGAAGCAGACATACTACTAAGGTTTCCTCCACCCCAAGTCCATCCACCATGCCTCTGACAATAGCAACCAGTATAAAAACAGAAATTCTCACTCACTTCAAACAGAACATTTTTTACTCACTAATTTTTTGGTGAATTGTTTTGACGAACTTAAGAACAAAGACCATAACATCTATTCCCCCCACCTTTTTCATTTTTCTCACTCTTTTTTTTTCTTTCAATATAAATATATCAACCAATATCAGTACTTTTGAGATCGCAGATGCAGCATGTTCAGTAGCCAACATCTTGACTAATGGGGATAGCAAAATCTTTTAGGGCTCCAAACTACTTTCAAGTTTAACACATTCTCCAGGTGCTTGGTTGGTTGTTGGCACATGTGAACTATATATATTTGTGACACTGGCATTAGTCTAAGGACAAGATCATTCCATTATCTTGATACTCAGTGGTGAATTCTTTGCAAGCTGGAAAGAGTGGAGACCACGCCTTCATTAACCCATTTTCGACATAATTCTGGTGGAGATATATCAACGAACCTGATGTAAATAACCATTAAGGGCATCCTGAGTTGTTCAATATTCAGTTTGAATGTACACAAGAGGCAAGAATGCTAAAGGCATCTTCTGGGTTATGTGGATGGAACGAAAAATGAGGATTTTACAGATTACCCAAGGTCTGAGGAAAGGCTCTATCATTGAATTACTTTTGGTCTATCATATGGCATCGGTCTCTCTAGAGCTCAGAAATTACTCCCACAAACCTTATTGTTATATCAAAAAGCTGCACTTGACTAATATTCATATCTTTACTTTTCTAATAAGAAGCAGAGGCTTCTAAGCAAGCAAATCATTTCTCATTTGATAAGTGATCTCCCCATTCATGCTTTTGGAAATACAGATATATGGTCTCCCCAATAACCTTGTCCCATACTGCATTAGCTTTTTGTTAATACAAAAAGCAAAGTACGTGGACAAGGAGTCGGCTTTAAATAACTAGAGAGGGCAGCAAGGACTAAAAGGCTTAGCAGCTCATCTTTTAATGCTAGTAAAAACCCAGGATGCCCAAAACTTGACTCTCCCCCACAGGTCTTCGTCCCATACTACGTACTTAACATGATATTCTCAAAAGAGATGCTTTAGTTATGCCTAAACAATCAAGATATTTTTTCAATTATGTTTGTTATACTAATACCTTAACAGGTGTAAATTACAAAACTATTAGTTACATAAAATGCCTGCAATCAAAACCAGGTTTTTGATATACCCTAAACTCTAAAACTGATCAATCAGTATGGTTCTAATAAACAGATTCAACATATTTATAACAAACATCATATACAGTTGAACCGACATCATGAAGCCAGAATTTTATTCAGAAGACTAACCAGGAAAGATGACATTCCATCCGATGAAGCTGTACCATGAGTATCTAAATAGTCTCGGAGCCGAGCAAAACTATCTCTCATCGCATGGATGTTGTCTATCCCAAAGAAAACAATCTGACACATACAAAAGGTGTCTTATACTTTCAAATATTGGACACATTGTTGGAACGATATTAAGCACCACATGATTCATAAACAGAACAAAAAAGTACAGACAGACCTCAGACTGAAAGTAATTTGAAGATGACTCAGAACCACCTCCCATTGCACCATTAGCTAAAGCATTTTTCCGTGGTCTTGCATCAGCTATATATAGCTTCCTGGAAAATAAAATGAAAACTACTTTTAACCCTTATAGAAGATAAGCTTAGAAGAACTATGGGATGAGACCTAATTTGTTTATCACAAAAAAGGACTACCATCTCAACTTATTGAATCCCAAGCATAGAAGAAGATACTGGAAGGGAAAGTACATACAAATTAGGAATGAACTTAAACATCTTTCAAGGAAAAAACACTTTTTATTTATTTATTTTATTAATGAGATATTTCAATGTTCACAAGTTTCTCATTGCGACACTAGCAATAGCAGCAAATCACTAGGAAGAAATTCCATGAACAATTTACAGTGAAACAATTGTCATCATGTACCTTCTTTTACCACCAGTAAGTTCAGAGCAAAGGGCAGCAACGAGCTTTTCATCTGTGTTACTGCACACAAATCAATGGAGGTATGCGGATGAGTACAATCTCATCAAAACCCATCCAAACCAACATTAATATTATAAAAACTAAATTTTAAGCATCATATATACACCACATATGAGTGACAGTTGTGTGCATATCGATATATGCTTGTTTGTGCAATCAAGTCTGTATTCTCTACGGTATGATGAGACTGAGGGATTTCAATAAGAAAAGACAGTTGATAGTTCAAATTACCTCCTCATGTTCATCATAATACCAACTAATGGTTGGGATGAACGTGCCAGAACTGCTCCTGTTCCTGCAAGTGATCATCAATATTAAGACATAACTGTGAAGAAAACCATAAAAAAATTATTACATACTTGGATGACACCATGTAACTACAGGCAACCGACATCTTGCACGGAAACTGGAAGCTTGGGTCACTTCTTCATCACTAGCATCAGTGCATATTCAAAGTTATTAGCATATTTCCAAAGTCAGTCAAAAGCTTAGAGGATCCATGAAATACTGAATCTAAAAGTGGAATTTCAAATCTTACGTAATGGATTTCGGAACTATCAAGGCAAATGGATAACTCTGGCACAATGAATAGCTAGAATTTACACTACTTATTCTCCACAAATCATTTGACAAAGTGAATGACCCATCTTCAATCATATTCATAGACGCACAGGAGCCTTTTCCAAGAAGCCGAAAATACTCTTTTAGTAACCGCACCTTTGGATTAGTGTTACTATACTTGGAAGGTCCAGAAACAAAAGCATAGAGATCCCATAGGCTTGCAGGCTTCGTACACGTTACTAATGCATCAAACACAGCACGTCTCTGTCAAAAATTGAAAAGGAAAAAATAGATACCCATATTAATAAGCATTTCATGTGAAAGAAGCAACTAACATCCATGACTTTTGGTGAAGAAAGTTCTTTCATACACAACACAAAAAATTTTGAGCTAGTAAAGTGAAGGAGAAGAGACATGGAAGAACAAAAATTGTTATTTTGTTCAACCTTCAACTCCTTCCTTCTAAGCCTATTGGTTATCTAACAAAACCAGCATCTGCCTCACAAGAGTCAATAATAACTTCAATAAAAAAACTATTTAAAAATAAAGTAAAAGCTTCATATGATGAAGCTCATATTGCCATTAGAAAAACTGAAATAAAATTTTTTAAACTTTTCAACTATATTGCCATAGGGACAGAAAAACTAGTTTTAGGCGTTTGATAAAAATAGAGAATTGAATTGTTCCAACGTTTCAACTTCAAAAAGGAGCTAATAAGTAGGTTGACTGGTGATTTCATTTCACTGTGGGTTTAATATATTTGTCTTTACTTTTAAACCCAGTGAATAATTAGGATGTGTAATAACTCTCTGGAATGCAACTTGAATGAAAATAGCAATATGCCTCTGTTTTATTAGTCCTCCTTCACATATTATAACCTTTATTCTCTCTTTTACTTTCCATATATGTGCTCCGCACAAACCCTCTAATCATGTTTCATCTCTGATAAGAAGTATGCTAGACAAAAGAAAAGAGTATCATTCATGGGAATGAGCATATGGAACCTTAAATAAACATATGTCAGATCACATTGCAAAAGAACAGAGGTATTAACAGAAAAAATTTACCTGCCTTGTTTTAGGGCGAAAACCAAAGACTATTATCCTCATGTCTTTACCTGCATTGTAAGATGAAACCATTAGCCCTCTAACTGACTAGACATTTCACTGCTAAATATGTATTTGACTAACCAGCAAACAATGGATTGCATAAGCAGCTCAGAATTTCAAAACCTTCTAGTAGTTTTGTAATTTAGAGAAAAGATTTGTTTCCACAAATATTGTCAAAGCAGTTACATCTTATCCAACAAACCAACCTTAAATTTCCCAAATTTCAATAACAGAAGGCCACAATGAAATAGCAATACCGAGGGGTTAGAAGGACTTTCCAATCTTTGGTTAGTATGAACTTCAAAGAGAGCTATCAGCCATCTTTTACATAATACACCTAGAAATTTTAACATATTAGACACAGTTGGGCGTCTAAAATCATACTTCATAATCTATGCTAGCTTAAGAAGCACCACCATACATGTAAATGAATCAAATTCTACAACTTTTTGTTCAACCATTACACAGAAAATCCTAATAGGAACTCAATCTCTAACTTATGATGATGTTTGTTCCATACATAAACAACTCTTTACGACGATCAGTTAGCAGCTCGTACATTAGTAAATTATCTTCAATAAGGGAAGAAAACGTGGAAGTATACATCTTTAATGAGAAGTCCACACTGTAATCTGAAGGCAACTCAGATATCACTTAACTGTTAAACTTTCCACAGTACTGACGCAAGAAACAACAATAGTGTATGGGCAGTATGGCCATAAGACTCTCAGGCTGACTAGGGCATCTAATTATGATAGAATAGTGCACATTTAGGCAGACAATGAAGCGGGGCTTAGTGATGAGGACATCACAGTCAATCACTTCAAGGTTTATGAGCGAAAGAAATGGAAAAAGAGAGCACCTAATCATTCCCTTTCCAAATGACCTGATTAATTACTCTCAATCTGGAGCTTGGAGGGAAAGCTGAATCTAACTCTAGAAGTCTCTAAGCTTTGTCCTCTTACAAGTTTCAGCCTTGTGTCTTTTCAGATTTCCTTTTTCATTTAGAACCTTTAAGATTTTTTTATCAGGTCTTTTATGTTTCAGTCTTAGAAATGTAAGAGTCCTAATGAGTCTTTAATGCTAGTAAGTGTTAGTGATCTGCTCATGTATAAATAAGTGTCAGGGCCTAATGACCAAGTATTTTATGTTTTATGAATAAAATCATCAGTGTTTCTGAGTTTTCCTGTGATGGGATTGGCTGAAGCCTAGTTTTGGGCAAGAAGCCAAGATTTGGTGAGAAACAAGGGAGTGACTCCCAACTGGAAGTGTTTTGTGTGTGTTAAAAGCCCTAAGCATTATTGTTTGTTGATCCTGGACACATAAAAACAAACCATTAACCTGATAATTCCTCTTAACCCCTCTTCAGTTATCCAGGCCTCTCTCCAGATGATTACAAACAGTCAATTAAACAAGGAAAAGACTCTAGGAGATTTAAGTTGACATTATTTCATATGAAACCATACCAATGACCTGAAGCAATCTTCTTGATGGAATCTTGTCAGATTGACGAAGGGATGATTGATTCCTTACAACCTACAGACTCAATGAAATACTATTAGCTGTCTATGCATCATACTTAAAATAATATTAAGCACAACAAAGAGTGCAATGCAACATGAAAAAAATATAATATCAAAAAGAATAAGGGACATGCACTTCTCATCCTTCTTTCTTCAGTGTTCAGTCTAGCGAATTAATCAAGCAGAGAAAAATTGAGTATAACTTATTTCTTTATGCTCACGTCTCTTTTAAAATGCAAATGACTCGAGAGAAAATGTGCACGAAGAAAAAGAAAATAGATCTTTGAAATGGCAGATGTATGGTTGGTGTTCATCAAAGAACAGGACAAGGACAGTACTTGAAAATGTTGGAGACTTGGAATAGCAAAGCTTAAGAAATCCCAACAGAAATCTCATATCGATAAGCTTTCCCTTCTATTAATGCTGTGACGTTTTCTTATGAGACTTTTAGAACTCATCTTTCAATAAACCTGAGTGCTCATACATTCATCCGGCTGACCAGATTCGGAAGGCAAATGTCCTTCCCAAGGTTCAAGTGCTTACTTAGTGGCTGGCCCACAGGAAATTAAATTCTTGTACAAAATATTCAAATGGAAAGGCTACCCAATGTTGCATCCTCTGTAAGGCAGGGAAGAAAGTGTTGACCATGTATTCCTTAATTGTCCTTTTGCATCACAAATCTGGTTCAAATATTGGGACTGATGTGCCTAAGGTTGCACTTAAGGTGTATCGGAAGAGGCAAAAAGGCCAACACTCTTTGGGGATGCAGGATGTTACAGCTTTGGGTTGTCAGGATATGGCAGAGCTTTGAAATTATATTAGTCTCTGCTCTATGGCCACCAGTGTTGTTACCTTGCAAGTAAATATAAAAAGTGTTTTTAAGCCTTAGGTTCTTTCAGTGAGGACTTCGATTTAGCTCTCTCATTCCAACAAGTTTTCAGCCTTTTTCTTGAAAAATTAATTTAAACATAAAAGCTTTTCATTGAAGAAAAACATGTGAAAAATCTCCGGAAACTACCTAAATTTAATTTCATCTAATTTGGATGTCTGTGGATTTCCAGTATGTCAGATTCATGGATAACTTATAGATACAAATATATTTAAGACTGGAGCGCCAAATGATATATCCTCCAGAATATAGTTCAGCATTCAAACCCTTTATATATAAAGATTGTAGAACTTACAATTTTGTTGAACTTCTCAATTGTTGCCAAAGGTATCGTGCCAAGCGGGATAACATTCCTAGTTCCCTCACTCTGGAAACCAAAAGAAGCTACAGTGATAAAATGGCAATAATTGAGAAATCACATGCACCAGAACTACCAGTGTCATTATGTTCAAAATTTAATATATATGATCTCCGTAATCTGCATTCCAGCAAACCGTAGCCCTGTTTTTCTCAACATAGGACAAGAGAAAAAGATCTCAACTATCTTTATTATTCTTCTTCTAATCATAAGCATCTGAAATCAGTAAATACCTGGCTTCATGTAAGTTACGGCACTAGAGATAATAAGAGTTGTTGATCCAAACACAGGCATCAACTCTAAAAGTTAATGTTAAAGAGAAACTATACCACTTCACTATCAGAAATTAATTCGACACATGAACATGACAACCAGAATAATGCACATTGAAGCTGGTATGAATCACTCACCAGAAAAAGAAGCCTAAAATTGGTGACTATCAAGGTCCCTGCCTCGTCAGTATTGATTAGAACAACGCCATGCCCCTTCCAGAAAAGTTTCGGAAATCAGTAAAACCTCTGTAAATTACATCCTAATTAAACAAAAAATACAGGTTTGAATACCTCAACTTGAACTTGCTCAGCTTCAAGAAGGCAATCCAAATTCAAATACGAGACGGCGCGTGGAACGGAGCGTGAGACCGGCTGCAAAGGAATCACGGAATTTAGAGAAAGAAGAAGAAAAACGGAGACAGAGGAATTGAGAAGTGGGCTAGCGAACCTCAATGGTCCATTCGAGGGCGTCCCAGAGACCAGTGGCCTCCATCTTGTCGGAGTCGTGAGAGTCCCGGAGAGGATTTGATCGGCCGGAGCTTGGCTTCGGCGCGGAGGCGATGCGGCTAAGCGAAACCAACCAAGTTTGACAGAGCGGTAGAGAGAGAGGCAGACGTGAAGTCAGTTTGTTGGCTTTACCTGCCTTTCAAACGAATTAGCGATACGCACGCCATCTATTTTTCTTTTATTAACAAATTATCAATCAAATTTTAATTTATAAATAAATTATTTAAACAACATATTACACTTTTAAAAAAAATAAGTTGATATCTAAATATTATGTGTCAATATATATTTTATCAAATTACTCTTAATAACATTTTAAGACTATATATATTACCAAATTACTCTGGTTTTTAATGTTATCGATTTACTCATTTACCGTTTTACCATGTTATGAAATTACACTGATACCCCTGTCAGATTTCAATATTTACAAAATGTTATTTTACCGTTTTACAGTTTAACTTTTACTGTTTTACCTAAATTACATTTTATTGTTACTGTTTTACCAAGTTACTTTAATTGTTTAGTTAACCTTTTTACCTTTACTGTTTTACTATTTTACTTTAACTGTTTTATAGTTTTAGTGTTTTACTTTTACTGTTACAGTTTTACAGATTTGTACTCTTTACAGATCTGTCATTCAAAATAATTTTAACATTATAGCCTTAGCAGTTTAACAATTTACTAAAATACCTTTTTGAACAAAATGATCATTTACCTCAACGTGTACTGTTGATAAGAAGACGTCAAAACGAGAAGCATGTTACTTTTGACTACTTTTGACTACAGTCAATTCTCTAACGTATATTTGAGACTTGATTTGCTTTCTTTTCTCTCTAATTATGTTTCAAATGAAGAATAGTCATCAGATCATTTTATGTTATCAACAATAAGAAGCTTTTGATAAAAAAATAACAACAACAAGCTGAAATAAGTATGTGATATTTAAGACTTAATTTGTTTTCTTTCCTCTCTAGTAACATGTTTCAATAGGAAAAGAATTATTTCCTCTTAATTATATTCCAAATGAAGAATAGTTATCATCAATTTTCATTTAGATAGATTTTTTAAATTGATTTAAAGAAAAAGAAAAGAAAAGATTTTTTTAGTTTTACGACTAATCTCAACCGTTAGTAGTTATTAGACCTAATAGATGATATTCTGGTTATAATTTTGATTATAATCTTGTGTGTCACTGATCCGCCCATTCCAACTAAGGTTGACTTAAAATATGTATAAGCATCATCGTATGCATACTTGGATTACACTAACTTGAGTTAGCTTTAAACTAGAAACTCTGTCATCTATACCATGTCTAGATCCAGATAGACCCCTCTTTCAAACATTGAATGTCCTCATTTGGATTTTGTAGGGATGTATTTTAGAGAACTTTACTCCACTTTTTCTAGTAGGAACTTGCCCATTTAGAAGCTTGATTTTTCCGTGTCGAATGATCTTAGTTGGATTATTTGTAATATTTTGAATCATGGTACGTATGAACTTTTTGAGGAGCTTGGCTTTCACTTCCTTTTGCCTTCATAGATGTACTTGGCTCATCTTTTGCTGCTTGATGAGGAATCTTCCTCTTATTCCTTCCAGGTTGAATTTGAGATTTTATTAATAATTTATTCTAATCATTTTATAAATTTACTAGTCTTAGGTTGTGCATATAATCGGTTTTCCTACTCTGAGCATTCTCATAAGTCCTTGTTGATACCCGAAAAATCACACTTTGCCACTCGACAATTTATTATGCAATTCATGCAAAATCTTATAATCTTAGTCTAAATCATTGATTATGCCACGCCAAGCAAACATACATATTGATGTGAACTCAAGCCACATCTGTGCATCTTTGAGACTTGTAGAAGTGTGTGGTGTGAAAGGTTACGAAGACGCATGACGTTTGTTCATCAATTTAACATTGGTAATGACTAGGTTAAATGTTTGCGCCAACACTGATAGGGATCATCTAATGATAGTTTTTCATGAATGATGAAAATAATCAGCTAATAAGTTAAGATTCTAAGTTAGTTAATGATGATAGTAACTACGCTCACTATATATATATTGTAACACCGGCAAAAATTGACGAGCTAAAATAAAGATTGTTTATACTAAGAGTGGGCATGGGACGGGATGAGACGAGATTGAGGTCATCCCATGTCCTGTCCCGGTTGTTACACATGGGACACGATCAGGACGGGCTTTACATTTTTTAGATTGGATCCTGCCGAGCTTAATCCTAGATTGAGACGGGACAGACCCAATCCCGACTATCATGCATCAATTTCTTTTCTTCTGAAAATCATACAGTTGCATTTGAAATTTTATCTAGGTGTCTTCATAAGATTTGTAGTAGACATCTTAAGATTCATTTCAGAATTTGAATCACTTGAACTACTTTATTGGTTGCCATACCGTGCTTGAAATAAGCTAAACTGGTCATCAGATGAAACAAAATAATATAAGTTGAAGACAATGAGCTCATCTAGATAGCAGTCTTTTTATATATCAGATCATAGTGAATTGAGATAACTAAAGGTGGATTTAGAAAACAATGAAGAGTCAAGTACTGAAGAAGTACGTTCTATATAGATTAAAATGTAGAAATACATCTTTGATGTGTATTGTTAAAGGACATTAAATACATCTTGATACTTATTACGGTTTCAATGAAAAATCTTTAACAAATCCCAACCCGGCCAGTGCGGGCACTTAACAATCCTGTTAATCTATAGATCAAAATGTGTTGCCATCAAAAGATTGAAATTACTTATTACAGGGTTTTGTTTTGTTCTATAGCTCGATCAAGAGCTAGGGTTATAGAAGTGAGATTCATCTAACTTAAGACAACAATATTAAACATCAAGGTCGTAGACAAGTGAAAAATCAACACATTTCATAGCTTTCCAAGTAATCAATATTGATTAAAACTTATCAGTAGGTAAAGAAGCCTTGATACTTGGCTTATTGTCATCTATGATATCAAGTGTTGGAAGCCGAAGATGAACTACATATTTTCCAGAGGTAACAACCTAGCTGACCAACATGAAAAAGACTTGTAGTAAATCTTAATGCACAAACCTTTTCTAGGAGAAAGTAAGGGCAGAGTTTACCTAAAAGCCAATTTTGGTGAGATATGCACAGGTCTATCATCTTCTACTAACTGAATTTCTGGTATGCCAATTAAGAGAAGATCCTGCAACCTATATAGAGCAGAGGTAGAATAATCAAATAATACATCCCACTGTCACCGATAACCTAATTTGATAGAATTAGGAGAAATCAAAACAAAAAAGCAGAAGTGAAGACTGAAAATTTAGTGTGAATTTAATCCAAATTGCCAAACTTAAAATTGAAGGAATGTGAATCTAAGAAGGAAGACTATTTTGGAAAAGAGAAGAACATAACCTTGCGAACATTATTCTGTCTTCGTTCTTGCTGTAACGGTTGGATTAGTCTTCAAGAGAGGAGCTCATTGCTGGTAGATGAGCATCTTACCAGAAATCAGATGATGTGAAGGATTTGAGGCGGCAGATTGCATAGTGTTTTACGGCGCAAATGACCAGCTTATAAGGTAACCCAAATTCAGTTCAAGATTGAAAATCAAACCACCAAATCAGATTGCTAAAAATCGTGTACCTCTTTCTCCAAGAGAGCAACAGATTCAGCCACGCAGCTCACAATTATACACAATTCTGCCTGCACTTTTCATTTGTGTTCATTCCAAATCAGATTTGATCGAGGAGAGCACGAACCGAGACAAAAGCGAGGAGAGCACGAAGAACAAAAGAATAGTGATGAGGAAAGGGCAAAACGGTCTCTCTGTATGGTGCTTGAGAAATAGGTTCGGTTCCAGGAAGTAAATCGATCGTAAAATCGATCTCTCTTTCGGATGGCAACCCAGACAATTCATCTGGACAAACTTCTGGGAACTCCTTAACTATAGGAATATCATCCAAACCTACTTCTCCCATACTAGTATCCACCACATGCGCTAGGTAGGCTTGACAACCTTTACTTAATAATTTCCTAGCGGCCACAACTGATATTAGATACTTTGGAAGAACCTCCATTTCTCCCTGAAACGTAACCTCCGGCATTCCAGGACTTCGAAACACTACTTCTTTCTGGAAACAATCCACCATGGCCCTATGGGCTCCCAAAAAGTCCATACACTAACACCTCACAACCACTACACACCCAATTTATCTCCATTGTATCCCTAGAAGGCAAGGATACACGCCACTCACCTGGGAGTGGTGAGGTTGGCACATTGGCATGGAGTGAAAATCTACTCGACATAAAAGAATGCGTAGCACCTGGATCAATCAAAGTAAAGGCAGGCTGACCAAAGATTAATAACGTACCAATGATGACCTCTGGAGAAGTACGACCCTCCTGTTGAGTCATGACATGCACTCTAGCATGAGTAGTGGTGGGACGTCCTCTGTTTCCTTTGTTCTGCTGAGCATTGCCTCTATCTGGATCCCACATGTGAGTACCGCTGCCAGAAGCACCCGTTGGAAACTGGCCCATGGTCTGAGTAGGGGTATACGTGGATCTCTGAGTCAGGAAAGGGCACTCTCTCTTAGAGTGGTCCTGCTGACCACAATGATAACATCCTCCTATCTGCTGCTGACTCTGCCCTAGCTAAAAGGACTGACCACCTGAGGCCCCACTCTGGCTACTAGATCCTCCACTAAACTGTCCAAATGAGCGTCCACCAAACCGGTTCCTAGGACGTCTCTTACCAAACCTCTTGAACCTTCCTCGAACTCCGGAACCAAAACTCGAGTGGCTACTATAACCACTGCCAGCAGATGATCCAGAACCAGAAGTAGATGTCCCCCGCCTAAGAAAAACTCGACTAGGACCAAAAGTGATATCTGAGGCAAAGGTAGTGAGTCGCCTGAAGAAATGTTCCAATGGATCATCAGCTGACGCTCCCTCATCCCCTCCCACTGGAGGATTGGAAGGATTGGGAGGATTTTCCCTACGGGCTCGACTACGACCACGATGCATAGTTACCTGAGGAAGAAAACATTTAGCACCATGTATAACATCAGCACTAGATTAACTACTACAAATACTTAAAGAATACCTAGTATCTCATACATAAAATACTAATGGTCCGACCATCACTCTATAGATACTAAATACTCTTAAGCACAGATAGTAGTATGAAGGAATCGGATAACATAATGCTCTGATACCAACTGTCAGGACCCACCCCGAGTTAAACCCCTTTAACTCGAAGTAAGTCTTGCGGGGACCACCTCCCAAAGAAGATTCTGCCGAAATTTCGACATAGTCTCCCTTAAAAAGTGGACAACCCTTAACCTGCAATAACCCAAAGAACACTTCTAAAACCAATAACCATTCGAAATCTCCTGGTGCCATCCTGCTCCCAAAACCAACAACCTCCACAAGATACACATCTAATTAATTTCAACAAATGGTTCAACATCTCCAAATTTAAAAGATACATAGGGTTCCAGATCCCTAGGGGTTCACCAACAAATAAAACTATCTGATATGTATCAAAGCATCTAAGATTAAATGAAAACAGAGAAAAATTACAAGAAGGTTAACCCGGAACCTACTGATAGTTCGAAAAATGGCGGTAACTATGCTTTGCCTCCACGTAGACTAGTCGGGTCGAGCACTGCAATCTGGGAATTTAAAACGAAGGGCCCAGGGGAGAAACATTGAAAATTGTTAGCGTGAGTGGACAAAAATCAAATATAAAAACTCTATTTTCTTTAATGTTCTCCCTTAGAGTTTTCCAAGAAAAACCTTATGCACGCACATCATAGACAATGAATAATTAAATCATAAATAACTCCATTGGCTCAAATCCATAAATAACTGTGTGGGGTATTAACTTCATCCACGAGAAAACCGATCTGCTCTACCACGAGAGGGTCTATTGACAAGCTCATCGGAGAGGGTCCCCTGACCTGCTCTATTAGGGAGGGTCCAACCGACCAGCTACCACCGAAGAGGGTCCCGACCTGCTACTATCCAGAGAGGGTACCAACTCCATCTGGAGAGGGTCCATGCTAGCATGTAATACATATATTCATATCCTTTAAAATCCTTTAAAACCTCGTGGAAAAATAAATCGAAAACCAAGTCAAATTTCCCATGACTTTACCCTAAATACATTGGATTTAAAACATTTCCAGGAACCCAAAACCGGTTCTCTGCCTTTACTTTAAAACCCTTAAATCCAAGAGCTAAGTTTCTCCTTTTTAAATCTCATCCCCTTCCATAATCCCAAAACGGTGATAACCATTAAAAACCATAATCCGGAAAAATCCTTTAAAACCACGGGAAATGTAGGAACCTCTTTCCCGACTCACTTATCGTGAAAAAGTATAAAATTCTCATTTTTCCAAAATCACCGTAAAACTTAAAATGGAGGAAATCACATATAAAGGAGAAACTAATTAAAGTCTATGGCATGCATTATATTTAAAAATAAAGTCCACTCACAGATGCCGCTAGGTCTGCCGGCTACCAGAAGGCTGCTCAGCTTGAGCTCCCCCACGTCCTGTTCAAAACACACAAACAGGTCTTAAACCCATAATTAAAGTAAGGGCAACAACAACAATCTCTACCCTTAACGTTCATCCTTAACCATCTCTCAAAAAACGTGGGGAGTCGGCCTCTAATACCCCATTAGCGTAAAAACTCTTAATTACGTCCTCACACCTAGCCGGTACTTCCTAAAAGACCGGTTGTCATTTAATTACCTAATTAATAAACCAAACCTTCCAAAAATACTAAACATATCAAATAAATCCCCAAAAATTAGAAACTGCCCTTCAATGGCCTTCTCTTAATTTTTACAATTTAATGGGCAAGAAAAACCGCCCAAAAAGTGGCGGCTTCGACGCCAGCCCCGCCGCCGGCCGCCGGCAGAGAATTCTGGCCAAACTCCGGCGACCTCCGATCGCCACCAAATTTTACCAACAGCTTCGTCTCGTCAATTGGAACCACTTCCTAGTTCAACTCGAAGGCCAATTCGGCATCTAACTAGGTCAATCGACAGGAAATCCAAGAACCCGAAATAAAATTCAACCCAAACTTCAATCCCTCAATTCTCCCTACACACTTCGAATCAAGCTACCAAATTCTAGGGGCTTAAAGTACTCATCAAACCCATCAAAACCATATATAGAACTCACCGGGAGGTGGCTTGAGGAGGGAGAAATCCGGTGTCGATGAACAGTGTTCAGGCTGCCCCTTCTCGCCGTGATTTCTCCCTAACGGCGGCGAATTGGCTCCGGTGACCACCACCAACTTCAAGGTGGCACAGCAGACTTCAATTTGATACCTAGCACGCGCCCTAACTCCGCCGGACGGAGGAGAAATCTGGTGATGAAATCCGGCGGAAAAATTGGGTTTTTCGGAGGATTTTCGATGGTGAACAGTAACTTTTTCAACTTTTGACTTTTTACCGTTTCACCCCAGTAAACCACTATATATAGACTTTTCACCAAATAGTAACTTTTGTTTTTTGACCATAAGTTCTTCATACGAACTCCGATTTAAGCGTGCTGCATGTCACAAACTCGTAACGACGCCCTCTACAACTTTCATGAAAAAAGTTTTTCCAAATTCCTGACTTAACGAAAAGTCAACTTTTTGACCTCTCACAGTAAAACGGTTACTACGAAATGGTTAAAGATCAAAGTAACTTGGGTAGTAACCGACCGTAAATTGATTCTAGAACCGGGATGTGACACTTTCTTTTTCTGAAAGCAACTCTTCTATCCTAGAATGGTGAGATCGTGAGCTTCAAGTTTTGTTGACATCGTTCCTGTTTTTCTATTTTTGCAGCTGTTTATGCAGATTCATGCGGTGAGTCGACTCATTCATCTTCTAGAACAAGCTTCCTTTTGCCAATTTTGTAAGACTAGAATCATGTGTAAGAAGGAAATCTTCTTTACCTTGCGGAGTAGACATTGGAAGTCACCGCAAAACCCACCAATTTAAGCCTTATAAGAAGAGGAATTTGGAGCTGGAACACTATCAAGCAACACTCATAAAATCTCCAAATACTCAAGCGCTCATGCCTTCAAGCTTTAATGCCTCTAAGCCAAACCCTATTAACCATTCCCCAATTCTTGTCCTTAAAACCTAGCCTATTCCAGAAACCTTATCCTTAAAACCAGTCTAATAATCCAATTTTTATTCACTGCGATGTGTATTTAGCTCGCACACCAAGCTCCCTCTACAAGTCTCATATGTTGTTTGAATCACATATAAGATTTCTCATCACTCAAAATTATTAAATCTTCGCCTAGTCTCATTATAATTTAAAAGGACCCTCACAGTCTTTTAGCATCTTCTTCAAAAGACTCCTTATGAGAAGTCAATCTAGTTCTAGAAGTGCTAACTTTTTCATAATTAGAAAATAAATACCTATAAAAAGTAATTTAATTTTTTCCTCCCATGTCTTTGTAAATCTAATCATTTGTATTTTGAATTTGCTTAACATGACGTAACAGATTTCATTCTTTATGGAATGTGACTTCATGCTATTTTGTGACATGTTTTTGCTAAGAATTAATTTTTGGGTTGATGAGTATGGATTCCAGGGCTATTCAGGATCTAGTATTTGGATTTATATTCGAACTCATTAGCTTATAATAGATTCGATAGTCTATCACAAGCTTCATATATCATTCATTTTCCATAGAAATACCATCTGTCTTGATTCTCAATTTTAAACAGTGGGCAACATCTCTAAGAGACGTTGTGAAGTTTCCAAGACATTGAAACATGCAACTTGTTGCACAAACAGACTTCTACCTTTCTTAACAGACTTTTCTTTAAGTATTTATTCTATCATCTTGAAGACACATAGAACACAATCTATTTCATCTCTTGCTACGAGTTTTATTTCTACTTGAGCTACTATAATGAAAGGCTCCACATCTGAGTCAAATCTATATGAGCAGAATGCTATATTTCTCTTGCATACAAAACCAAGCCGTATGTTTAGTTTCAAGACCCGATTATGGTCACTAATACGATGCTTTATAAGGTTTATCTCTTAAATCTCAAGAATCGATCAAACACGATCCGAGATTCTCAAATATCTATGATCCGAGGTTTTCAAAAACCATTTAAACATGAATTTGAGGCAAGCCAATATGACAACCCTGCGAATACGAGATTCAGAGATTTATTCTCAAGGACCAATTATCTGAGCTTCTCAAATATCGATCAAACATGTATTTGAGGCAAGCCAATACGACGTCCCTGCGAATACTAGATTCGAGGATTTCTTTTAACCTACAAATAACACAAACCCAAGCATAGAAAAAGGATAGAAGAAGGGGAGAAGCCATTTTAGCTCCCCCGAGTTTAGTTGAATTTGAAAGTACGAAACTTTGAAAACTTACTATTAAACGTACCTTAACAAAGTAACTTACGTACAGTTAAACGTACCTAAACAAAGGAACTTTGAAAACATATTGTTAAATGTACCTTACATTTCAAAACTTTGTATGATTTATTTTGTGAAGTAAGTGATCACGTGAACTAAGTTTTCAAATGCAGGGATTATTGTCTTTCTCCTTGTGTGATTATGTTCCATATTTCTATATACCTATTTTAAATGATGTTTTACTCTATTTCTTTCCTTACTTGGAAAAGGGGTCAAGTGCGCTGGTGGCACGAGTCCTGTTAAATTTGTTTTACTCATACGAGCTGTAAGACTTACTAGATTTGTTGTTTACAACCTAGTGCACCAACCCATAGTGTAGGGTTTAATTTTGCAGGACTTTCAAGAATGTGGAGTAAGGGTTGATAGATGCTTAGATAGGATCGATTTACTTATGCTATTTGGATTTATCGGATTGTAGTAAGCTCTTTAGAGTATAACTATATTTGATATCACAAACTTCTAATCTTCAGAATGTAATAATTGACTCAAAGGGGTTGAGTCTATATTGACAGATTTGTCCACTCACTCTAACGTCAAGTTTTTAAATGTTTTCCCCTAGGGCCTTCATTTCAAATGCCTAGTGTTGCAGGGTTACTTAGAGAAGGTCATGCGTACTGAAGACAAGGTATAGTCACATCATTCTGTAGTCGCTATTTAGTCTATTTAGATATTGCTTCCACGTAAAATGCTATGATTACCCCAATATAGTTTAGTTGAATCTGATTGATGAAGTGTAGATGCCATTTAGGAAACAGGATGACTCTAGGTGTTGGGGTTGAATTTTATTATCGTTGAAGTGTATAGTTGGTTTGCAGGTAGGGTTGTCCATTTCAAAGGAGATTTCCGGTAAAAAATTTCCCTTGAGGTGGACCCTGCATGGTTTACTTTGGGTTAAAGAGATTAATCCAGGGTGAGTCCTAATACCTTGTATGAGGACGGGACAACATGAGAACATTGGGTGTGGCTTAGAGCAACTGTGATTCATATCATTGATGGAGTTAAATCCTTATGACATGTTTCTTTATTTATCGTGTTCTTGTATAGCCCTTAATTTGAGCATGTCTTCATTCAAGAAACTATTCTTTTGGCAAACTTTCGATCGTTAATCTTAAACCGGGCTAATTTTGATTTTTGTTTACAGAAGGCTTGTTTGATTTGAAAGATATCTAAACTTTTATATAGTTTCAGCTCATTTAAAACAAATGCTTATGCTTAAGTTTTATTACTTATTTACGTTGTAAACAATTTTTAGTTATCTTTTCTTTTATTTGCCTTGTGGGTTCTTAGAACTTGAGTGATAGATCCTAGCTTAAGTTCTATAAATACACGACACGTACTGTAATGTTCTCAATTTGATGAGGTGCAAATCGGGGCGTTACATGACATAAGTCTATTCTTGTAAGTGAGAGGTCGTGAATTCGACTTACAGTAGACTCGTTGTAGCATATTTGTTTTTTTCTTAATTAAATAACATAATAATTTATTTGTTTTCTAAAACTTAGATTCAAGGAAAAAATGTTGCCAGCATAGCCAACATTACAACAACATATACCCTTGATTCCTGTCATGTACTCGTTGGCGTGAAAATCATGTTTATATGCTAAAGCATTCGAATCTGAGTAGGTATATGTCAATTGACCAATTTAGATCCAGTATTTCAGTTTGTTTATATATTTATATGAGATTAAACTCTTGCTTACATCTATTTATGAATTTGTGTTCATAAAGCGAGACCTAATCTCTTGGCATCTTGTGATCTCTAATCATATGAGAGCATGAAATTTCTCACCTATTTCGACAGTATGTTATTGAAACCAGATATTTTTCGATGTTAGATTCATTTAATTCAGTTCTTTACTATTTTCCTATTTTGTTATGCACTTTCATTGCATTACATTTTCTTTGAGTTTTAAATTTGATTGTTATTCATTCGGGACAACAACCCTATAGATCGTTGATATGAATTTCGAGTGTCACGTTTTGAACAAGAAGTTCAAAATATGATACAGTAGAACCTGAAGTAGAAACTCAAACCCAAAGTTTTAAACATATATAAATATGATTTCACTAAACAAGAACTTAAAGTTTCCCTTGAATTACTCGAGCCTAAACTTTCGAGCATTAAAAGTTAATTAACTTGAAGTTCAACATATGAAGTTTGAGAACATGCAGTTCTCACATAACATGTCTGAACATGAAGCTTTGAGTACGAGTAAAAGATCCACATTTTTCAGATAATGATTGTCCTAGAATCGAAAATATTTACTCCCGACCCGATATCAAATGCATGCATATAAAAATATGTGAGATCTATGAATGATGATCATCTATGACAATTTTCAAATGGTAGTTACAAAATATCATTAAGAACTGTATTAATCGATGATACCACGTTTCATTATACATAATCAAATGAAAGTTACAACGATCAGGGAAAGATTCTCATCAAAGTGAGCATCCAAAAGTATCCTACCTAAGACACATGCGTATTGTACTATTTTTCTCTTTCGACTATGGTTATTTTTCTTCCACTGTGTTTTTGTTACATGACAAGATTTTTAATGAGCGTGTCTAATTTCATCACTCATTGATGGACAATAAAGGGGAAATGTAAGCTGAGACAAATCTAAATCAGCGCGTCTGCATCATCGTCTTCGTCGTTTTTTGTAATGACTCAAGACGACGATTACGTGAGCTGAGACAAATCTAAATCAGGAATGGATGTTGCATGAGAATATTGAATGCAAAGACCACCACAACGGAGGCGCCTAAGCAACCATTGCAACGGTGAGAGCAAATGTTGAAGACAATAGCGTTCATCTGGTCAGTTACTGACCAAGAGATTTATGATTAATCATCCTTAGATTCACATACAATGGTTGAAAACAAAACAAAAGTGATTATCTCACTATTGGATTTATATGTGATGATGACTGTTCATGACTCTCTTGGTTAATTACTCTCTAAGGGATCATAAATGAGATTGAAGATGTAAATGATGAAGATGACTCGATTATTAGTGACTTAGTTTTCTTTTTTCTTTTTTTGATATTTTCTTTATTTATTTCACATTTAGGTCTTAATAGGATTTGAAATCTTGTAGTTAATCAATTTCAAATCCTATTAAGACCTAAATGTGAAATAAATAGAAAATATCAAAAAAAGAAAAAGAAAAATGTAGTCCCACAAGCACATGCTACGTATGAAAGCCCACATATAAAAGTAAACCGACCCGGAGACGATGAAGACAACCGAAGGTCCAGTGAAGGGTTTTAGAAGAGGTCATTCAGAAACTCGAAGCCGATCTCCAATCATGGGTAGTGTTTCCGGTCTCAAAACTGGGTTTTGACTGTTCTGAATGTTAAAGGGTTTAGTTGACAAATGCTCTTATTGATTCTCAGGGTCATACAAGTCCGCTCTGCAGCTATGGAGGAGGAAGCAGCAATCAGATTTAGTTGGGGTTCTGCCAAAGGTTTCAAGGGCTTTCCACAAGACAAGTTCAGATCAGGTATGCATGGTTTTTTGCTTGCTTTCATTAGTGTTTTCTAGCTTTTTAAGGCATCAACTTTGTGGTGTTGGCAATAGTATAGCTACGGGGCACTGTGCAATCGGGTGCGGCAAGGCAGTCTACTGCTCACTCGACTCATGTGACCAGGGTGAGCTTATTGTAATATTTTGGTTTACACCACTCTTGTTTTTGTTCATTGCAAGCTGATTTTTTTCTTTATTTATTCTGCAGGGCACAATCGGAGTCGATGGTTAGTGATTCCTATCCTGGACTCTGTTTTTGTTTATTCTTTATCCAATTGAAACCAGCTTCTTTTTTGCTTTAATATCAGACGTTTCCTATTTACTTCTTTTATAGAGAATTTTGTAGGTCACTGTTGACACCGCAACACTTTGAATGACTTAAGAATATGTGGTAGTGTGTGGTGGAGGGGGGATTAGGACCAGTTTTCCTTGAGCAGTGGGATGTGATGAAGCTTCTGGAGGGATCATTTGCCGTGCCTTCAAAACATTGAATCAACATTAATAAGTTGATCTTGATGACTTTTTAGTTTCTGTGTGTAGTGTAGGATGTTCTATTTTCTTTCACTTTTGACATTTATGCTAGTTGATTGACTTCCCAGAAGTGAATGTGTCCTAACATATAGCTTTGATAGAAAAAGGTGATGAGCTTAACTTTTGAAGCGTCTCTGCATCTGAAAGTGTGTTGGCGAATCAATTAGATGAGTTGATGAATTAGTAATGTAGGCAATTACATCATTGATTGGATCATATTTGTAACTTATTTTGGTGCAATCATGTTTGGCAGGAAATTCGGTTCTGTCTGGAAGGAAGTTAACTAGAGAATTGATCAATGCTACATGGGCTCCATTACAACTTACAAGAAACTATGGGGCAAATAATGTTGTTGCTTGCTTTAGTAGAACCATGTCTTCAGCAGCTTCACAGAAACCGCGAAGAAATCCATCTGAGGTTAGAGTCCATCTAAAAGTTACATGTCCTATCTATTCTGTCTTCATATTTGTCTAGGCATCAGTAAACCATGCAAATATTTTCTGTTACTGGTCTATGTTCATGTGCTTGATCAATTATATGCTGAATAGTACCATAGAAATCTGGTTGAAATATGTTAAACACATGTCTTTTTCAATGTCACAAAAAGAGGCTAATTCTTGTTATTTCTTAAGATAAAGTTTCACATCTACCTTTCTTCTTGAGATTTTATGATCCCGTATGAATGTATAAACATTAAGATCTGCTCCTCAAAATAACACTTGCCCTGCTTGTGAAATTGCTATTCTCTGTTGAGAAGATTTGAACTTCAACAGTCTAAATTTGTCAACTATTTCCCTTGCAGACTAAGAAAGACTTATCTACTGTGGAGGAGCCATTTGATGATGCTCCTACATACAATATCCCTCAGAAGCCACTGACATTTGTTGCGGGGGCATCCTATAGTGTTGCCATTCTTATAGGGTTTGGAGTTGCTGGCTTTGCAGCATACTCTGTTTTGGAGGAGCTTATATTTCAACCAAAAGAGTAAGTGGAACAACATATCTTATTCAAACTTCCTAGTTAATATTCTTAAGTGTTGTCATGGTTATGGATGTTGTCTATTGCTCTGAAATATCATTATAATTTGATTACATGATGATTCACAGGTACAAAATCTTTAGCAAGGCGCTTAAACGGATTCAAGATGATGCTCAGGTTAGTAAATCTTTTTGTCCTCCAACTTCGATGAACAACATATCATTTAGGATTCAAGATGACTTCCTAAAAGGGGTTTGCACTTGTATATGCTTATCCGTGGTACGTTTTGTATTCTGATAGATTTGCAGTTTCCTTTCAGACGTTACTTGCATTATTTTATTTGTATATTGTGTGGGTAGGCAGAAGCTTAAAAGAAATAAGTAGCGTATAAGGACTATGAAGTTTACTCCCAGTTGAAGCAAAAGGTTCCAGTAGTTAAATAAGCACTCATGTAGTGTTAAACCTGATAGTATGTAATGCATGAGGTACATAATCTAGTGTTAAGGCTGATAGTGTTTAATGCATGAGTTACATACTTGACGTAATATCAAGTATATATGAAGTGTGTGAACACCTCACACCATTCTGATAAAATTCTGCTTTGGTGAGAATTCCAATGCCTGGATACGGTACTATCACGGAATTGGAAAACATGAATGGTGGGCTGGTGGAGTCAATTCAACATAGCAACATATTGTCATGGCAGTACAGTATATCATATCTTGTTACTTTGATTGTCTTTCATTAGGTTAGAATGAGGGTGGGATACCCTATCAAAGGATATGGTCAAGAAAGTAGAAATCGCGCTGCTCGACAACGCATTCCAAACAGAATCTGGACTGATGAAGATGGTTTAGAGCATGTAGAGGTGATTTCCTTTTAGCAGTTTTTGTTTTTGTAATTGTAATTGTCAATCGTCAGTAGTTGACCAAATCCTCTCAACATGCTTTTGGCTAGAATGCTGATTTTTTTGTTGTATGCACAATTGAGTGTAGGTCAATTTCTATGTTCGTGGGCCGCACGGAGTTGGGAAAGTATTTGCGGAGATGTTCAAAGACGTAGACAAGAAATGGAAATACACATATCTGGTTGTCGAGACAACATCACCTTCCCAATCACGTCTGATCCTTGAGTCCTATCTGCCAGATTACAAGCCAGTCCCCTAGTCGCTCGTCAACAAGGTGTACCAAATTCCTAGAGTTTAGTCCTGTTAATAATCCTTCTCTTATATTTCGCCCCGGAAAAGGGTTGGCATTTCTCTTCCCTGACTGTCCCGGAACAGTTCTGATCTTTCACCTTTTGAGACCTTGTCTTTATTTATGAACTTGCATGAGAAATAGTCAAGAGTTTTGATACACAATAACCAGTTTGTTTATGCGTATTGTTTTGTTAAGTGGTTGGGTTTTGCAATTAGAGAACGTGCGTGTTGCTGTTTTAAGCAAGGAAAACAGCATGTGCATTTTTTGCTAGTACTTTCTTTTTCTTTAGCAATCTAAAAACCATGAAACTTCTATCGGACATGGTCATAGAAAATCCTTGTGTAAAAATCAGGGGTTTCTGTAATCTGTTAAAAACTGTGTGCCTCACTTGTGTTTCGGCTATTGGATGCAAATCATGCAATAAACTATGAATCTTGATTTCTGTTTGGTATCCAGCTTGCATTCAAAAATTGAAAGCATTACTTGAGAAACCCTCTCCTAGCGCAGTTGGGAGAGCATAGGGTTTTGAAAGGTACATTTACAGCTCTCAGTGTCAAAGAAGAGTAGAGTCCTAGGTTCAATTTTAGGTTTTGATTAGGAAAACGGATTTCCAATGCTCGTTTACCGTTGCTCCATCTATAGATTGGTAATGTTTCGGTAAATAGATCTTGCTCCGTAGTCCACACAAGTTTGGCTGTCTCCATCCAGCGACAGGCTACCTCAATGTGATTTCTTGTTAGTCATCTAATTTGATGAATGAAATTCAGAAAAATGTGATAGAGCAGGGCCGGTTCTTCATTCTGGGAGGCCCTGTGCAACATGGTTTAATGGCCCTCGGTTAGAAAGCAACCACCCTTGTGAAAGTACAACTGTTATTGTGATTATTAATGAGGTTTGAAATTTGCACTCTCGGTTCTACAATAAATTGATAGATATGATGAAAGTTAGCAAACCCATGATTTTAATTTGATCGATACAATTGGTTGAGCAAACAATTTTTTTATTTTATAAATTTTTTTTCAAAGTAATCTCTATTAGTTAATTTAACATTTAAACAGTTAACATTATTACAAACATATTAGTCCGGTGGCAAGTATTTACCAACTTATAAAATCAATCAAAATACGAGCAGTCCACCACTGATTAAGAAAACCAAAGCCATGGCAACAGGGTACGAAGAACCAACCTCTACATTAGTTCCTTCCATCTCTTTTTAAATACCATTCGTTCCCTGTTGGCCAAGGACTACAAAACTTACACTGAACTCATCCATCTCATGATCATCATTATAAGAAAAAAGATGGTCATACACATGCGTGCAACCTCCATCTGGTATACAACTCCAGTTGATATCTTCAACAAAGTTGTGTGAGCATCTTGGATCTCTTGGTCCCACTTTACATATTCTACCAGCTACTTAATTGTCTCTGGACTTTGGAACTGTTAGAGGATTTACCACCCTTGTCTTTGTTGGTATTTCTGGACGCAAAAGTTTCATCAACTGTCCCTTCAGCTCCCTCCTTTAAAAATAAAAGACAGTAAGGGAAGGAAGTTGAACAAGGCATAAAGTCACAGTAATCTTTACACAACGTTCCACATGTAACTATCTTGGGCTTTGCTACAACAAAATGCTGGAATGTAACATGCCATAAGAGCATCTGCAGCGATGGGCTGCTCCTCCTCCCTGCTCGTGCTCTCAAGCGAGCAATCTTTGCTCGTGTAAGAGCTTTTTAGCTCGGTCAAAGAGCAGTCGCGTAGCAGGGCCCATCAATATTCCCTCTGCTCGTGCTATAAAACTCAACCGCTGCATATGCTCTAATTGACAGCACAGTCCTAAGTCTTACATGTAAGTCATTGTAGGAAGCAAAATAAATTCAAGATCTACCTCACTTATCTTGTCTTCATTTTCAGGTTCGCTGCTCGGACCTGCTTCACATGTTCTTACATTGCCCTCTAGTCCAACTTGCTCATCATGCTGTAACATCTGATCCAATTACAGAAGAAGAATAAGTACAAACATGTATTGGATGATGCAACCAGTTACCAGACAGTTTATATATTATACATTTTGATAATATTCTACAAGAAATTGCTAGTTTCCTTTCGAAATACAATCAGTTATGATTTTGCTAATCTTCACTATGTACTTGAAACCTCAAACTTGTTACTCGGATTTAAATTTTCTTCAGGACATCAACATAATGTAAAAGAGGTAAAAAAATAGAATTAAAAGGAGAAAGATGTACCTGATCTACCACATCCAGTGAATCAATACCCAGTGTTTGCTTCATTTAGCACAGATATGTGCTCTTCATCTTCAGTATCTTCATCATCAGAACTAGCATCACAGATATGTGCTTCAATAAACTGCATGTGGTGATATGGTATTGAACATCATTAGTCACAGATGTCTAGAAATTGGTCAAACAAGAATCCCCACAAAACGCACATAATAGTAGCATCCGATCAAATATTTTTCGAAAACCTTGGAACCTATAACATGCAAAAGTAAATATATGTTTGTTCCTTTTTGAGCGGCTTGAGGGTATGAAAGAATCGACCAGCCTATGGCATTCTATGCGCAGCAATTGAATGTATCATGCTTCATTCAACACAATACCTTAGCAATTTCTTCCTGATCCTTTTTAGTAAACCCACTGGCAGAAAGTTCCTTTTCCAAAAAACCAGTATCCTTTGCAATTGAAGTAAAAGAAGGCCTACCACTATCATCTGTGTCCACTGCTGTGCCATCAATATCAGCTGTGCATTCATGGAAAGACATATTGAACCTGAAAAAAAAACAATAAATAAATTAACAATCACAAATAGGCTGATCCACTAAGTTATACATTATTTTTCTTCCCTAACGGTCAAAGTACCTGACGAGTGAAATATGATTGAGGATGAGCACAAATGTTTTGACCAGGTATAAAGATCATATCACTAACAGCTAACAAGAAAAATGTTGGATAAAAAGAAAAATGTTGACAAACAATTACAAGCACCAGCAGCTTGTTGTTGAGCTTGATGGCTTTGTGGTGGTGAAAGACTGAAATACCCTCCCGTTAAACTGTTCCGTTTGTTTTTGTGACAGTTCCCGTTAAACTGTTCCATTACACAACTTATTTTATGTTTATTATCCTCGTTGTGAGGTTAGAAAAACATATTGTATTCTTGATAAATAAATATTTATTATTTTAATCACATAACTGATTGCAGGTTTCAAATATAGTTGAATTGCATTCCAGGATTGAATGTGGGTGGGTAAGAAGAGGGTTTGTACATGAAGGAAAACTGATTGGGTAATACAGCGAGCTGTGGCCAATACTGAGGACCATGATGCATTCAGCTTTCTAAATCTATCATGGTTGCAAGGACAAAATCTAACTAAAAGAAAAAGGCGCGCAAATGCAAAGGCATGGGAACTTTGGCATTCCTTGCAACTTAACTAACAAGAATATCAATGGCACTTCCTAGCTTTTCCATGACATAAAGTCGTTACACTATAATGAATGAGAAGTACTTGACAGTCTTTTATGTCATCCCAACCAACCCAGTATGTTAGAATCTTATATGAATTCGACCATATCAGATTTCCTTACTAATAATCAACTCTCTAGCAACCGCTTAGAAACCAAGGTATTGACCTTAGATAAAAGTTATTTATCTTAACGGAGATTGCAAATTATTATGCTGAATTTCCAAACAAGCCATAGCATTGTTGTCTAAGAAACCAGTTAAACATGAAGCCTTCATGGCCACAGGAAAGGGGAAACATACACAGTACAAGTTAATACGGGTGAAAACAGAAATACATCTGAAAATACAACCAAAACGAATCATTTACACATAACGGTAGAAAGTAACTCTTTGAATGCAAATGGAGAGGAGGTATATACCTGAGAAGCTCAGCTAGTTCAAAAGTTCAATCAAAACCACAGCAGAGCATTATTATTCTAGTGACAATTTGTTTTTATTTTCTTCTAGTAAGAAGTTCATCAGATAGCCATAGCTTGCATGCAATTGGTTTTTTTGGGTAATAGCATGCAATTTGTACCTAAGGAACTATAAGCCCTTTAAAACAAGACCAATTTCAACCAATTATAAAAATGAGAGAACTAAGAGCAATATTTAGTACAAAAATCCAATAGAACTGATTAGCGATGCAGCAGTTTTATTAGTCATACATACCCAACTTCTTTTAGCTTCTACTTTTCTATGCATGTAGTTTTTGATATATCCTATCAAATAGCATATACCAAAATACTAGGAGAGTACAAAATAGTAGGAGAGTACAAAAAGATATTACCTAGTGGTCATTAGTCCCTCTAAAATCAGATCAAGCATAGGAAACAAATGACAGACTTTGAACTTGTCAATCATAATTTTGAAATCTGGAAAGGGACTAAATTGGTCATAACTTCCTCTAGAAAAATGTTATTCATGAACCATAAAATGTTCTGGAAAGCTAACATCAGTAGCTTTTCAACGACATAAAACTCATTATCTGGTTTTTCTCAAGATGCCCTTAGTGTTCTGTCAAAGTTGGCTGACTTTCATAGGCAGATTTCAGAAGTTTGTCTTCCAATCTCTATTTTTCTTTTTTTCTTCTTATTTGATTCGGAACACCTAGAAAATAAAGAAACAAAGTAAATAACTAAAAACACACCAAACAAACAAATGAAGTATAGAGAAATTTGATATAAATAATGTATAATTGTGCACCTATCAAATACCTCCACACTTAAGCCTTGTTAGTCCCTAGCAAACAAAACACTAACCAGAACAATAGACACAAATCTAACATTTTCTAAACATCTCAGAGTACTCATAATGCCCACAAGTATGGTCAACAAAATTCAAGCTACCATGTATGAAAGCTATCAATTTCACTTAAAAGTTAATTTATTTTAACAACCATGATACTCAATCGTTATATAAGGATGATCAAACCAATGTAACAAGTAAGAACTGACTCATTCATAGGTCAACAAGTGCCAAATTCAATTCCTCACAAAGATGCACTCAATTTCTTTTCACTCGTGATTTTCTGGCTCAATCTCTAAAATATATGCAAGAGAAAGTAGCTTGCATATTTATATGAACAAAAAACACAAGACAACATAAATTAACCTCATGAAGGAATCAATTACTCACACTAATGAATCATAGCATAGGCTCAACTCTTGGAACAAACTCCACAGATCAAATTTTACTCATCTTTTAGATCAAAATGAACCTTATAAGTTAATATTGGGGCTAGGCTAGAGGTATGAATTTATGAGTATGAAAATGTAATATTTCCTAAGAACTTAGCAGAGCACATCTAAACACACTTTATGTCACACCAAAGCAAGGGTCATATATTATCGCATTGGACCCATCGCCATTCCAACCTCCTTACAACATTGTGAAAAATAACAAATGTCATATATTCAAGTTCAGACCTTCAAACATACACAAACTCCAAATTCACAAATAAGGGACTTAATCCAATTTTTTTTTCGTTTCTTTTGATTTTTTTATTTTATTTTCATGACTTTTTTTCCTTTTTGGACAAGTCGCCTTCCCCCACACTTGTTTTTCATCATCATTCCATAGAATACATCACAACGTCATGCTCTACTAGGCTCAAATGACAAAGGTAGAGATATCACTACACTAAGCTCAAAGTATGCATTTCATGAATGATGAAAGAAAATGTTTAACGTAGGCTCAAAGGGGTTTAGCTAAAGGGTGTGTCGCGCACAAAAGTAAGGACACAAGCATATTTGGCAATGGTGTTCATCCTAAAAAGTTTCATTTATTCTTTCTAAAATCAGAGCGTTTTATGATAAAAAGTTTTGAAAGTACACAAGAGTGAGTGCTAGTCATCTAGAGTTCATTAAAAGCTATGGTGAGCAATCAACCAAGATGAAAGAATAATGAGGTTTTTGAAAATATATAGCCAAGAAAACAAATTGGAATATTTTCAATAAATCACTCAAAAAGAAAGCACATGTAAAGGCTGAAAAACTCATGTAAGGGTCATACGAGCAAGTCGAACTCATCTTAGTATGAATCAATCATCATATTAGTCTAACCATCAAGAATATAACTCAAGTAAAATAGTCTTCAAAATCTATTAACAATTATTTGAAATCAAGAATATAACACATGCTTGCAATTCTTTTATGACCATAATATCAATCCTTAACAGTTTAAACTCATCAATGTTTGGAAGAACACAAAAGACTCAACAAAAAGAAAAAAAATCCTAAAGCTAAACTATTTTTTTACAAAAAAAAAAATAAACACAAACACAAAAGCATTGTTTCCCCCCACACTTAAACTAAATATTGCCCTAAATGTTGAAATAGATAAACATGCAATGATATCTCTAAGTGAAGAATGAAACAAAAACTAACAAATGAATGTAGATGAGAAAAGAGTAAGAGTGATCCCTCTTGTAGACTTCCCAAAGTGTTTGAAAGCATAAAGGAAGAAATCATCTTTTTGAAGTCGCATATCATGCTCCAGCAACCTATGTTCTAGACCCATAACTTTTTTATGCAGCGTCGGGTGACTGAGCTACCAGTTTGAGGTCAAAGTTGACGTTGCTAGTTTTTTTTGGATATGTAAATCACCTTCTAACTCCCAATTGTTTAGAAATTATGCCCCTGAAAAGTTAGGATAAAAACAGAAAATCTGACAGAATGACCTTGTTGTACTCAAACTGAAGTTATGAGCTCATGCTAACTCAGAATCTAGATCCGTCAAATCCATTGAAAAGTATACTTCTGGGGATTTTGATCCGTACATTACATATTTTCTGCTTCCAAGTTAGCTCTGAATGGTGACCGTTCAAAGTGAACTAATCCGCGAGACAGAAAAACGGTTTCCATCAAAAAGTGATCCGCGAGACATGCAAACTAAGCGTGCACTCAAAGCATACAAGAAAAGAGTTCATCAATGCAATAATAGTAAACAAAGTCTCATCTTGAATTGAAATAAACTAAAAATCAAATATCAAAACATCTTGGAGTTCATGTCTTAGGGCTTCAACCAGCCCCTAACTAAGGAAAACTAAATAAACATAATAGAATGATAACACAACAAATTGAGGAGGGGAGGATAAGGATGAAGAAGAAGAAGAGAGCGGTCAAATATGATAGAGTAGGGCTTATATTGCTTTCTTCCATCAATTCTTCTTAATTATGGTTTCCTTGGATATCTTGGTTGGCTTGGACCAATATAAGTATCCCAACTCATTTAATTCTTCAAAATCAGCTTCATATCGAGGTTATAAGTTGGAATACGAAGTACAAACTCGTCCATAGGCTTCTCGGTGTGATTTGTGTCTCGAACACAAATTTCTGTCAAGATTCAGATTCGCGCGCAGATTGACCTTCTGATACTAAATTGGCCATAACTTCTTCTAAGAAAATGCTATTCATGAACCGTAAATACTCTGGAAAGCTAACATCAGTAGATTTTCAACGATATAAAACTCATCATCTGGTTCTTCTCGAGCTACCCTCAGTGTTTTTTTGAAGTTGGATGACTTTCATAGACAGATTTCAGAAGTTTGTCTTCCAATCTTTATTTTCATTCTTTTCTTCTTATTTACTTAGGAACACCTAGAAAATAAAGAAACAAAGTAAATAACTATAAAACACACCAAAAAAACAAATAAAAATATAGAGAAATTTGATATAAATAATGTATAATTGTGCACCTATCAATTGACAGCTGACACAAGCTCAATGTGAGCTAAGTTGATCTTAGAGGATCACAATATCTAATGTACATCATTTACATATGTTTTCAGATTGATTTCATACTAAGAAGCCAACCCATCTACAGATGCACCCAATCTCCTACTCGAGTTGATCCAAAGCAGTCCCACTTCACTAGTCCTCATCCTCAAAAAGACCTTGTTCTCCACCCGGACTACCTTAAAACATTCTACGAGGACATAAAGCTGGACACCCCAAGGCAGAAGCTCTAGAAACTAGCTGAGGTGAAACCTTACTTCTCCTCGTCGCTTTACATTCGTAGCTTGGAGTAGAGAAGTTTGACATGTTTATTTTGTATAAATACATTTTAGTAGAAAAGGGAAAATTGCTCGCAATCGCATCCTATGTTAATTGTTGATGTCAATTTTATGTTGTCATAGTTTTCTGAAATTAGTAAGCTTTCATTCATAGCATTGCAAGCTCATAACGTAAGGTGCATTTGGACTTGATACTTACAGGCGTTTGGATTGGTGTTTGTGTTTAGAGTTGTTCATCTTGGTTGGTACACAGATGCTTGAAGTGCTAACTACCATTTTGGAGTCTTTAGCTTGAAACCAATCTATCTCTAATTTATTTATTAAAAGCAGTTGGTTGTCTTTACTCTTTAGGAAGGACATAAGATTAGCTCTCAGTTATCACTCATCTAAGATTGCATGTGCACCTCTTCACTGTATTTGATTGTGTACCTCTTCACTTATTTGCTTGTTATGAAACTGATTTTGTACTTGGAGATTTATTGATATTTTTTGCAGCATAATAACAACTAAATTTTCAATCTAATGCGAGGAAACATAAATCAGAGCTTAAGAACTTAAAATTAGTGAGATACAAACAGAGCTAAAACAATTCCGAAGGAGAAAGAAAACCAAGCAAAGTCCAGCTTCATACACAAGGATCATTGACAATCCTTCAAGGAAGTGCGTCGATGTCAACAAGAGGATGCACATTAAGGATGCTAGAGGGTTTGAGACCAATCATCTGGCACATATTGAGATATCTATCCCACATCGAAAATCTAGGACCTTGTATGTGGACTTATAAGGGTTTGAGCTACTCTCTCCATAGCCAATTGGTTTTGGAGTTGGACCCCATACTACTTTATCATGGTATCAGAGCGGATTACCCACAGACACGTGTGAAGCACAAATGCCACAAGAACTCCACATCACCCCATATGTTGTCCACGTGTTAGGCTTGAATATTCGCCACACGTGTGGGGGCGTGTTGAGATATATCTCACATCAAGAAAATGAGGCATTGTTTGTAGGCTTATAAGTTAAGGGTTTGGGCTACTCTTTCCGTTGTCAATTGGTTTTGGAGTTGAACATCAGACTACTTTATCATGGTATCAGAGCAGGTTACCCACGTACGTGTACAACCCAAAGGCCACACGAACTCCATGACCACCCAAGTTGTTGTCCACTTGTTAGGCTTAAAGAATCGTCACACGTACAGGGCGTGTTGAGATATCTATCCCATATCAAAAATATGAGACCTTACATGTGGGATTATAAGGGTTTGAGCTACTCTCTCTATTGTCAATTGATTTTGGAGTTAAACACATACTATTTTATCAGCACACCCCTACCAAAAGATGAAGAGTCCACTCAGAGACAAAGTGGGTCTCATTCCCTGAGCCTGGTATATATTCAGAAGGTTTTGCACGTAATCAAACAAGCGTATACTCTGATTACCTATGATTTTGGGTCTTGTCGCTACCAATCTACCTTTCAGATATGAAAGGTAGAACCTACTTTTATTTTTTGCTAAGTGTGTGGGATGCAAGATGGCTACTAAGGTCCCTCAGTTAGGAGGTCTTAATGTAGAGGAGTCTATGGCTAATATGGAGGATCATTATGCACGAAGTTGTTTCAAGGTGAAGCGAATAGCTGGTTTGGGTGAAGGAAGCTTTTGTAAGAGAAGATGCTATGAGTTGTTGGTTTCGGTACCTACAAGCTTTGAGCTGCATCTCTCACCAAATATGTCACTGCCTCATCAGTGATTCAGCATTGAGTCTTGACAATTTCTCCTCCAAAGATGAGGAAGGTGTTGGTCGTTCAATGGGCTCTAAGAACAACCAGAAGATGGAGGATGTTCGACTTTGGAAATGTGGCATGATCAATTCAAGGACAAAGGCCAAGAGAAGTTTTGGTACTAGTCGATCGGGTGCTAGCTTTAGCTGAGAGTGAGGGTTTTGATGTGAAGCCGATGGTGGAGGAGATTGAGGATCCAATTGTTGGCCTTCCTACAGAGAAAAGACCATTAATGAGTAGTTGACTATGGTTACTTAATAAGTTGGATGAATCTGACAATTATCTATTATTGATCAAGGTGCCCACACTAATAGAATTAAGTGCTTATGCGATGAATTTATTTTTTTCGTCGCATCAGTTCACATTGATGCGATAAAAACAAATTTCGTTGCATGAGTGTGAACTGATGCGACGAAACAGATTTTGTCGCATAGAACTGACTCATGCGACGAAATTTGTTTATTTCATCGTATTAGTTTTAGCATAAAATTTTGAATTTTAAATCTTCTGCCAAAATTCTCCCCGACTCATACGAAGAAATAAACAAATTTCGTAGTATCAGTTCTGACCAAAAAAATTAAATTTTGAATCATTCAGTCAAAATTTCACTTTTCCCTTTCTTCTTCTTTCTACTTATTCACCACCACTACCCACCATTTCTTCACCACCACCCTTCCCCTTCTTCTTCTTCTTCTTCTTCTTCTTCACCACCACCACTTATTCTTTTTTTTTTCTTCTTATTCACCACAACCCCACCACCCCACCACTTCTTCTTCGTTCTTTCTTATTCGTCTTCTTCTTCACCACCACCACCTCCTCCTCCTCCTCCGCCACCACCACCACCACTATCGCCACCTCATCCTCAATCCGACAAAACAAAAAACAAAAAAAATATATTTTTTTAAAATTTAAATTATAAAAAAATGAAAATTAAATTAATTTTTTTATTTATTGAAAACTTTATGCGACGAAGTAGCATAAATTTATGTGACGACTTTGTTTTCGTCGTATAAATCTATACGACGAATCTTATTTCGTCGCTTAACGGGTAATTAAGTATGAGTTTCATAATGTAGTTTGATTTTTACGTGACTACGATGTAAGTTATGTATGTGTTGTTCTCCAACTTCTATTTGATCAATAAAATGACTTTACGTCATTTAAAAATATAAAACATTGAGAATTATCCTTAGATTATTTGAACCTATTTGTCTCAAAATTGTCATTGTTAACTACATTATACAAATGCCAAGACTAATTATGCATTTATCTATGAAAAAACGAAGAAGGAATGATTCATCTGTTTTCTTGTAGATGAAACAAGACTTCTCTTACTTGATGGAAAAGAAAAGGAGTTCAGAAGAAAATACCCATATTCTCCTTGAAACTCACATTTCAACCTCCAAATTATTAAGACAAATAAATGGACATTAGGCGTCTTAAACTTTTCTTGCCTTGAAGGTGAAGACTAAGGGTGCGGTAACGTACAACACACTCTTCTTTTTCCCGCTTGCCACCTTCAATAACTAGATAATTCCACCATTTCTCATTTTCAGCTTCTAAATTTCTTCTCTCTTGGTTTTGGATTATCTAATTTAATTACTAGTTACTATATGGATCCAAATCTGTTTGATATTACAGGACAATCATGCAAATCCCACGGCCATAAAATGTTGATCAACTTTCTATAAAAAAATTTAAAAAAAGGAAAAAAAATTAAAAAAAAGGAAAAAAACGGTGACCATCACACTTTTTGTGAGATTACTTACAATTATTACAATAGAAGTTTCTTTTTCTTCTTTTGATGATATTTTTTTTGAATATTTGGTTTTGGGTTTTAAATTTGAATATTTGCACAAGGTTTTATGTAACTGACACAAGTTTCCATGAGATTGACAAATTGACGGGGCTGATTAGACCAATCAGGTACTAAGTCACAGCTTTATGACCCTAATTGGGTAAAAGATTAAATAATAAGGTAACTTTTATCATTTCATTACACCAGTTTTTTTATAAATGGGACATTATTAAGTTTCCAGAAAATCAAATGCAACTTATAATTAACAAAAAATTAGAAAGAAATCATTGCAAAATTTGTGTTTCAATGTTCCAATCTGTGGTTGGTTTCTTTTGATCATTTTGGATAAAAGGCAGAAACAATCAAAGTAAATTTCGCAACAAACATTTTTCATTAATATTATTATTGTGTTTGATATTTTTTCACTCTAAACCCAACACAAAAAGAAAGAAAAAAGAGAGAAATAAATTGGAAAACAGTTTCTTGTAAACTAAGGTTTCTTGGACACGGAAACAACCCCTATCTCTCTTCTTGAGAGCCGCCGCAATTTGAGTGATGGGTCACGAGCTAGTGCCGTCGACCAGCACACCCACTGCTCTAGCCCCCGGCTTCCGATTCCACCCCACTGACGAAGAGCTCGTCATTTACTATCTCAAACGCAAAGTCTGCCGCAAACCCTTCAAATTCAACGCCATCTCCGACGTCGATATCTACAGGAGCGAGCCTTGGGACCTCGCCTGTCAGTGACACGCCCTTTTCGCCTTCAAAATCTCTGCTTTTTGTGAAATTGGGGGTTTCTGATTGTTGATTTTTGTGGGTTAACTTTTCGGCCAAGATAATGGTTTTGCTGTTGGGCTCTGGTCTGGGGTTTGATTTTTCGGGGCTGGTTTTTCAGGTAAGTCGAGCTTGAAGAGCAGGGACCAGGAGTACTATTTCTTCAGTGCATTGGATAAGAAGTATGGAAATGGGGCAAGGATGAACAGGGCTACGAATTTAGGGTACTGGAAGGCTACCGGAAACGACAGGCCGGTCAAGCACAACAGTAAGACTGTTGGGATGAAGAAAACTTTGGTTTTTCATATCGGCAGAGCCCCCGGTGGGAAGAGGACTAATTGGGTCATGCATGAGTATAGGCTCGTTGATACAGAACCTGTTCCCCAGGTGAGGCATTGGCTTAATTTTGCTCATTGCTTGTATGTTGTTAGGCTTATTAGAAGAACGCCTTTCCTACAAATGAGAGAAATGCTGTATCTGTACTCATGTGCATGCTGTCCTTAGTTATTATGCAGTGTCTTTGCATTTGAGTATGAAGCTGGTGAGTATGAATTTGGTTAAATTGTGTTACTGTGTGAGGTTCGACCTATTATTGATATAATGACTTTTGTTTCCGGTTTGCAGGATGCGTATGTGCTCTGTAGGGTATTTCATAAAAGTAATATCGGACCACCAAATGGGCATCGATATGCACCTTTTGTCGAGGAAGAATGGGATGATGAGAAGTTAACATTTGTTCCTGGAGAAGTGGCTAGGGACGAAACATCAGCTGCTCATGATTCTGTTGGAAATCATCGGGATGTAGTTATGTTAGGAAACGGTCACGATTTCGTTGGGGGAAATGGTCATGATTCCATTGGAGGAAATCATTACAATGCAGTTATGGTAGGAAATGGTCATGATTCAGCTGTTGGTGGAAATCATCGTGATTTCATTATGCTAGGAAATGGTCATCATTCCGTTGTTGGAGGAAATCCTCGCCATATAGTTATGGCAGGAAATGGTCATGATTCAGTTGTTGTAGGTAATTGTCGTGATGTAGTTGTGATAGGAAATGGTCATGATTCAGTTGTTGGAGGTGCTATTCGTTCTGCAGTTGTAGCAAATGGTTGTTATGCACTTGTTGTAGGAAATGGTTGTGATACAGTTGTAGGAAATGCTCATGATGCATCTGTTGGAGCAAATGGTCATGCTGCTGCCTTTATTGAACAGGATGTTCATGATGCTGTAGATATTGATCAAAAAGATCATGTTTCTATGGTTGTTGAACAGAAAGATAATGCTTTTGCAAGTTTTGAACAAAAAGATCATAATGTTTGTCTTGGAGGAAATTGTCATGGCCCTTCTGTTGATGTACATGTTCAGAATAATATGATGGAAGTAGATGGTCATGAAACTACCAAGGAAGGAAATATTAACGGAAGCATTGGAGGTAATGAACTCAAGGGGGGCAATGCAGCGAACTATATTGTACAGGTTTGGGATTTTCCCTCTAGTGTTTTGTTTTTCCAATTGTTCTTCAGATAAAGTACTGGTGTTTCCTGTAGAGTCTGAAGTATGCCCACTATGGAAATGATGATTTTCCCAAGCTATTTTTTCTCTTCAATTTGTAATATAATAACATGGTTAGACTGAGTGCATATTAATCAAAGTTCTGTTAACATAATTCAAAGTGGAGATGCAATCTTGATTTTGATTGAAGTTCCTTCCTAGATTAGACATATAGAATACTTGATCATTTCTATAAGATTGCACTTCATTCCTTCCAGAAATCGAACATTGATTAAAAGCAAGGATGCATGTGGTGCGGTTAGAATAGACAAAGTTTCTATCTTTTTTGGTATCTGATTTCACATTTCCACAAACAGAACTTATTCTTTTATTTGCTTATGTTGTTTATCAGTGTTTCTTTTATTGCCATATACTACATACTTGAAACTAGAATTTAGAAACTAGAAACTAGACTTTTAGAGCAAATATATTAGTTGAACAAATTCTGCTGAGTTTAGTTGATGAAATCATCGTGATTTTTTTGGTGCACTGAGTGGGGTATTAAGGATCCTGTATCCATGTGATTTTGGAAGTGGAGTATTTGGCATGCTAAAACACCTATAAATCGTAAAAGCTTAGCCTTTGAGCAACTTAAATCACAATCGTACTTTCAGTTTTTGCTACAGTCAGAACAACTTGGACCTAACTGTTATGATTAGAACAGCTACTGTGGGTTGTACATAATGGCACTGGCATAGTTTGCAACAATGTTCTAAAAATCCTTGCCTAGACCGATTAATCCTCCGCCTAGGCGCTAGACGATGCTTCACCGTTTTGGTTGAAACCGATTAATCCTTGTCATACAACTGATTAATCCCCGCCTAAAGGCGATTAGTCGATTAATCGCCCGACTAGCGCCTAGTGTTTTTTAGAACATTGGTTTGCAACCTTTATTGTATTAATTTTTTGGAGTGAACCTTATAAAATTGGTGGTGCTTTTTTTAAGCTTCAAGGAGTTGCATTGGTTGTCCTGATAAATCATGTGCGGAATTGTGATTATTGAAACACTACATACTTAGAAAAAAAAGAAAGAAAGAAAAACTAGCTGAGCATATGTCTTAATAAGTTTTTATGCATTATTGCTAAAATCAAGTATTCTCTTAGTATCATAGGGCTGCGGCATTGGTCTTGTATTGGTGGTTGTATCCTTCTTCTAGGTTTGAAGTGGAATATTTTGTTAGGAACTCAGAAAATAATGGATGAACATCACTAATGTATACAAAAGTTAAGACTTTAGTTGTATTTTTTCGTACTCTATTATCCATCTTTAGATTTTGTTTCAAAAAAAGTTTCACATTGAAATTTACACTCATCTTTGATCAATCTCTTGTTCACTGCCTTTGGTTGTTTGTAATGGATATGTTTTCAAATGTATATTAATCCAAAAATGTTCTTATTGGTTGCTCATATCAGGATACTCAGACAATCAGCAATGCTCTTCTTAGTGCTACTGAACTTCCAAAAGAAGATCAAACTGTTTTAGTGCCATGCAAGAGAGAGAAATTGGATGATGATCCAGTGACATGTGTAATTAATCGAGAAGAAAGATTGGATGGTTACCCATCACCGGTTGCAGATGATCCACAACCCCTGCTATCACTATTTAATCAGCAGCCTGGAATACTACGCCAATATAAGAGGAGGAAGCATAATGAGTCAAATTCGACCTGTTCGAATGCCTCAGAGATTTCAAGTGGAATGACTCATGATCCTTGCTCATCTACGACAACGACAGCTTCAACAGAGGCATCGGTGACGGCATCGACGAAAAGAAATTTTTTGTCTGCATTGGTGGAATTTCAACTGTTAGAGTCCCTTGAGCCGAAAGATAAGACTCCAGTAGCTCCACCAGAGTTTAATGCTGCTCTGCATAATTCATCTGTGCCTTCTAGCTGTTTGAAATTCATTGAGAGTTTGCAAAATGAGATCCACAAGATTTCGATTGAGAAGGAGACATTGAAGTTTGAGATGCTGAGTGCCCAAGCTGTGATTAACATTCTTCAGTCTAGAATTGATCTTCTGAACAAGGAGAATGAAGAGCTGAAGAGCAATGCGCGAGAGGCAGAGTGATGGGTAGTCCATATGTGTACTACTGTTCTTTGTATGAGAGTTACAGGCCCCTTATGGGTCTTATTTAGTTACCTACAGGCGGTATGTTTTATTTATCTCGTCGGGAACTTATTTTGTCAGTTGTTAATTGAACAATGTTGTAACTGTAGCAAAGCTTTTTGCAATAGCGAGCTGAACAATGTTGTATCTTTATGCACTTAGATTAGCCTCATCAAAATCAGCAGTTTATAAAACTAGATGTTCAGTTTATGTTGCATTTGTAGGTCTGCAGAAAATGGAAATTGAATGAATACCTCCATTGTTTTACTTATTTTTATTTGACTTTGTCAAATCATGTGAATAGAGGTTTAAGGACAAACAGATCAATTTACTCTTCCTCATTCCTCATCAATAAAGGTGCAGCTGGAACTTCCCAAACAAATCATTACATTTGTGCGTGTTGGAGTTTGCTTGTCTCAAACAGCAGACAGGAGTTACCTAGTTAGATGAACCTTCTACTGTGTACCTGTAATATGAAAAGCCAATCAAGGTGTGATAGAATCACTCTTGTTGATCAGGTGCAATTCATATGATTTAACTTTTGGAAACAAGGTTTTTCGTTTCAGGTATTCAAGTCAAAGATGTCAAATAATGTCATTTGACCTGGGTGTTATAAACATTTACTGCAGCTAAGTTGTTCAAATCAAAACTCCCAGCTTCTCTTTAGCCTACACTCCTAATGATATTAAATCTAGAATCTGAAAAATGCTACCTCTCACCCTACCGTGTAATTCATTTTGGGCTCCAACAAATTTTTTAGCTATTTTTGCAGCATCATATAGTAGTTATACATCATATATTGCTTCTTATGCCATAGTGTCCTAGCTCTTGTCCTTAATAAGATTCTCACCTAATACAATTTCATATTATGAAGGCATCATTGGCACAATCTCATGGCTCACAATGTGGATTTTGCACACCGGGTTTTATCATGTCTGTCTAATCATTATTAAGGTCGAGTCAGACCCCACCTAATGAGGAGCAGATTGAAGAATGTTTAGCAGGAAACTTGTGTCGATGCACTGGTTACAGACCAATTGTTGATGCTTTTGGCGCCTTTGCCAAAACAGATGATAAACTGCACATTGGCATATCTTCTCTAAGCCTTGAAGGAGGTGAATCTGTGTGCCCTTCAACTGGGAAGCCGTGTTCCTGTGGATTAAAAAGTGAGATATCAAACAACCATCAGAAAACGGGTACTTTTGACAAGAGGTATGCACCTGTCTCATATAGTGAAGTTGATGGAAGCACATACACAGACAAGGAATTTATATTTCCTCCTGAGTTGGTATTGAGAAAATCAACTTATTTAAATTTGAATGGATTCAGTGGGTTACATGGTTTAGACCATTGAGTCTTAAGCAAGTACTAGAGTTAAGAGAAAAGTACCAAGATGCAAAGTTATTGGTAGGAATTGAAATGAGGTTGAAAAAAATTCAAGAGTTCTTGTTTCTGTTACACATGTACCTGAATTCAGTATACTGAATGTGAAGGATGATGGAATTGAGATAGGTTCTGCTGTAAGACTTTCTGAACTACTTAAAGTCTTGAGAAAGGTCATAACAGAACGTGCAGCTCATGAAACTTCTTCTTGTAAAGCTTTTTTTGAACAATTAAAATGGTTTGCGGGGATGCAAATAAGAAATGTGTCCTGTGTGGGTGGAAATATCTGTACAGCCAGTCCAATTTCAGACTTGAACCCCCTCTGGATGGCTGCCAGGGCCAAGTTTCAAATTATTGATGCCAAAGGGAACATTAGAACGACCCCAGCAGAGAATTTTTTCCTCGGATCTGGGAAGTGGTGAAATTCTACTATCTGTATTTTTACCTTGGACTAAGCTGTTTGAGTATGTGAAAGAATATAAACAAGCGCACAGAAGGGATGATGATATTCAATTGTGAATGCTGGAATTCGTGTTCACCTTGAGGAAAGAGGTGACGGCATTGTTGTTTATGATGCATCTATTGTTTATGTCTTTCTGCTACAAGAACGAAAGAGTTTCTCATTGGAAAGAGTTGGAACCAAGAGCTATTGCAGGGTGCTCTTCAAGTCCTCCAGAAGGTTGTGTTACTCAGAGATAACTTTGACTGCTACCTTTTTCTTCAAGTTCTTTCTGTGGGTTTCTCATCAGCTGGAAGGGGAAAAGGCCTTAAGGGGAGTGTACCATTATCTCATCTTTCTGCTATACAACCGTTTCACAGGCCATCTGTTATAGGAACTCAAGACTATGAAATTACAAAACATGGGACAGCTGTTGGGTCTCCTGAGGTTCATCTGTCAGCGAAACTTCAGGTATGTCCCAATATGATGGCAATATTATTATTCCTTCTTTCTAATTATTTATATTTACAAGTTTTTGGACCCTCTATTTATACATTGAAAATTGAAGAACTTAGTTTTTTTTCCTTTTCCATTTTTGCCTTCCCTTTTCTTCTTTATTGGAACCATTTATATTGTATAAGGGGCTAGAATAACGAAATTACTAGACTGCGTGCACATAAAGGCTGTTGGGTCAGTCATAAGTAGTTCTTGAAATGTAAATGAAAATGCAAATGTGAGCAAGTATGCAACTGTATTGGACTTGATTCCCTTGTATAATTTCTTCATGTGAATTTTTTGGTCTTAGCAGTTTCCTCATAAGATTCAAAACGTTCTGTGTATTGCTGAGAGAGGCATAGTGGCGTATCATGCTATCTGATCTTCATAGAACACTCGAACACCACATATGTCTTTTGATATGCAACAATATTTATTTGAGAGGATTCTGGAAGTACGTTTAAAGTCAACCTTATAAACAAAAAAATCAAAGGGATCCAAACATTTTTAAGAGTACCTTGGGACTCTGACCGGAACAAATATCTAAGTGAATAAAGTTATCACAAGGATAGGGCCGATGGTAGCTCATGATCTCCAAAATTTATGTCTTCCTTTTCATTAGAAGTGAAACATCTTATTGAAATGGCATACTTTTAGGTGTGACTGTGTGAGGTGATATTGAGCATTTAGTTTAATGGCTGACTATTAGGCCTGTAGTATAAATTAAGATCATCACAGAGGAATTCATGTCTGTAACATATCATTTGGTATATTGATTCTATTTAAATATCCATTCCTTTGATATTGTTCTTGTTTCAACAGCATTTTTTTTCTCCCCATATATGAATGTTTAATTGATCAAAATCTTACATTTGTGCATGGTGCATGAGTTTCTCTTTGTTGTATAGACTATGATGTTAACACTGAAAATTTCTACTAGGTTTCAGGAGAGGCTGAATATGCTGATGATACACCTTTGCCTCCTAATGGTTTGCATGCTGCTTTAGTATTGAGCAAAATACCTCATGCTCGTATTCTCTCAATTGATGATTCAGGAGCAAAGTTGTCACCTGGGTTTGCAGGAATATTTTTTTGCCAAGGATGTTCCTGCTGATAATAAAATTGGACCAATTGTTGCTGATGAGGAACTGTTTGCTTCAGAGTATGTCACTTGTGTAGGTCAGGTACTATGATTAACAATCTCTCTCTCTCTCTCTCTCTCTCTCTCTTCAAGTCAGGATCTAAGGGCATCAGAATGGTTTCTGAATTTCCGAGAATGCTGTCAGGAACAGTTGCTTGATAGATAGCACAATGTGCTCAAGATAATGTTAGTTCTCAGAAAAGTTTGACTCGTTTTGAATTACCATGGAAAGTATGTTGGACTCGCATGAGTCAAACGCTACTTGATCATGCTAAACTGATTGTTTTTGTAGCATGCTGGAGTGATTCCTTCTATGGCCTGTTGTTGTGGTACTTAACTTCCTTTCTAGGGGTTTGATTATCAAGTTTTTAACCATGGTATCATTCTGTATCCGATGCAGGTTATAGGAGTGGTAGTTGCAGATACACATGAAAAGGCAAAATTAGCAGCAATGAAAGTTCACGTAGAGTATGAAGAGCTCCCAGCTATCTTATCAATACAGGATGCTATAAATGCTAATAGCTTCCATCCTAATACTGAGAGTTGCTTTAGGAAAGGAGATGTGGATCTTTACTTTCAATCAGGTCAATGTGACAAGGTCATAGAGGGGGAAGTTCTAGTGGGGTGCCAGGAACACTTCTATTTGGAGCCATATAGCAGTGTGATATGGACAATGGATGGTGGCAATGAAGTTCATATGATCTCATCTACTCAAGTATGTTATAATTCCGCAATAATTTTTTGCTTGCATCAGTTTTTATATGACATGGTTGTCCAATACAATCAGAGAATTTTCAACTAGTGTTTATCATGTAGAGCTAGTTGAATAAAAAGTTTAACCTACTGTCTATCATATAGGCCTGGTTCAACAAATATGGGATGATAAATTTCCAGTTCTGCTGGTAGCTCTATGTTGGAAAGATGTCTTATGAGTAGCTCTATGCTGATTGTTGATTTCCTCCCTGCTGGGAAAGCGAAATATATACAATATAGCCAATCTGGAGCCTCTCTCACTTCATGTATATATAGATTCCCAATCTTTGAACTCATGTTCTGGAAATATTGTTAGTAATACAATCACACCAAGTCATGCACAAGACCATGTTTTTTACAACTGCCACTAAATTCTCCCAGTTTATTCCAAATAAGCCTTGACCATAGATATGAAGGCTTTTTTACTTTGTTTATTCTCTAACATAGTTTATTTTGTGTACAGAAAAGACAGAAGTATATGAAGTAATCACATCCTTAATCCCCTTTCTCTTCATCTTGTTAATCACATCTTGAATACTTGGTGGTTGCATAAATCAAGGAATGATGTGATGATTGAATACTTTTGTCCGCAATTTTGTTAGTTAATCAAATGTTTGACATTATTTTAGAACTTCAGTTTTAGTGGACATGTAACATGAAATTATCAATGTGCAGGCTCCTCAGAAACACCAGAAGTACGTATCTCATGTTCATGGTCTTCCAATGTCAAAAGTAGTATGTAAAACGAAGCGTATTGGTGGTGGTTTTGGGGGAAAGGAGACAAGATCATGTTTCATTGCTGCTGCAGCTTATCTTCCTTCATATCTATTGAATCGACCAGTCAAAATAACACTTGACCGTGACACAGACATGATTTTAGTTTTTTTCTCTGTTAGTGTTATATGTGATGGAAAAAAATGATGTTGATGGGATATATTATTTGACATGGTGGGCTTCACTAATGAGAGAAAGGTCTTGGCATTGGATCTTCACATCTACAATAGTGCTGGAAATTCACTAGACTTCTCTTCCCGTTCTTGAGCGTGCTATGTTTCACTGGGATAATGTCTGAGATTAAATATGTGAGAATTGTGGGAAGAGTTTGCTTCACTAATATACCTAGCAACACTGCTTTCCGAGGATTTGGTGGTCCTCAAGGGATGATTATTGCTGAAAATTGGATCCAAAGAATTGCCGTAGAACTGAAAAAAAGCCCAGAAGAGATAAGAGAGTTAAAACTTTTCTGTGAGCAGGTAGTATGTTCAAGTTGAGCCTTCAGATTATGAGCCTTCAGGTAATCTCTTTTATCATAGTTTATGATTCCTTTACTTGAGAGAAGTGCATTAAAGAAACAATTATCTTCAGGTTTACAATTAAGCTGTCAAAAATTGTAACATGCCACAAAATACAATAAAGCTGATCGTAAATGAAAAAATAAAAATAAAATGATCAAGATAAAGTGTTGTTTACGTGCGGTTATGAATTCTGAAAACCTCATTATATACTTAAATGTGGGATGCAATTCGGAGCACCAATCACAAATTTAAGTATCACAAAATTTCCATGTTTTTCTTTAAATTTTCGCCAATTTTTTTACTGTTATCGATTTTTTCTTAAAATTTCTGTCGAAATATCCGTTTTCAAAATATCGATATTTCCGTAATCGTCGAAATTTCAGACCAAACACCTCTCCAAAGTACTAGAGTATTGGGGATGCAAAGAAGAAACAACTAATATACCTGTGTTGTAGAACTTTGCTCGACAGATTATTATCACCTTGAAAAAGCCTCCATCCTAATTTAGGGAAAATAACGTCATTCATGTGTTTTGTGGCTTTCAGACCCAAACCAGTGAAACCACAGTACTGTTTTTATCACACTACTTCCCAGTTGGCCAAGTGGATTTTCCTTTTCCCACTGTTAGAGAGCACACTGCAATCAACGCAAAGGAAGTTCTGTTCATTCTATCAAGATTATCTCAGACGGACATTCAGAGTTTGCATAACATAAATTGGCATGGAAGATCTGACAGATTGAATAAGATTAAGCCTACCAGCCACGCTCTTCCATCCAGACTGTCTACTTTGGACTTCATCAACAATTTTGGCACAAGTCTGTTTGGCAAATTTAGAGTGCAAGAGAGGCAACCCCAAGTATTGACCAAGACTGGAAGTGAGATTTGAATCACAGATTTTACTAATATTTCTGGCCAACTTGGAAACAATAGGAGAACAAAAGAGCCCAGATTTCGAGTAACTGACCTCTTGCCAGATAGAGAGCTAAATATATCCAAGCATCTCTTCAGAAATTTTGCTTGATCATAAGTAGCCTCAGCAAAGTGAACAAGTTCAGCCGTAAAAAAACAAGTGCGAGATGAAAGGGCAAGATCTGGAAGCTCTAACAGGTTTCCATTGCCCAACCTTCACAAACAGTAGTAACCAGATGGGATTATTTCCCATACAAACAAACAAATGAGGGACAGAACTTGGAAACTGTATAGTGGACTTACTGAAGCAATATATATATATATATATATATATATATATATATATATATATATATAACAGTAGTAACCAGATGGGATTATTTCCCATACAAACAAACAAATGAGGGACAGAACTTGGAAACTGTATAGTGGACTTACTGAAGCAATATATATATATATATATGTTGGTGTGAGTCATACTTTCCTTTTGTATATATTCTGTAATATTTTGTAATTACTATTATTATTAGGATTATCACTTACCTTAGGAAGATATACTTGCATACTTTGGCTCTGTTGTAATTTGTATATAATTCCTCCTTTGTGAGGTGAATCAATATCAATCAATATTCAGCCACAATTGTCTCTTATGTTCATTATATTTGACTTGGTATCAGAGCAGTGATCCGATCTTGGACTCTGACTCTTTGTTCTTTGATTCTTCACCCTTTGTCCTTTTGTTCCTTGTCCTTTGATCCTTGCATCATTGTTGCCCTTGATCTTTGTTATTTAATCTTTCCGCTGCATATTTACCATGACTAAGGATTCTGAAATCTCACCTGTGCTCACAAAAGTTGATAGTGGTGAGAGCTCTTATGACTCCAACAAAATCTCTGTCTCTGTTAAAGATGATTCAACTGGCAGCTATGGTGGTGTCAAGCTTAATGGCACCAATTATCGAACTTGGAAGAAGATGATGGAAGCTCACCTTTGGGGGATTGATAAGGTGGGCTATGTTGATGGTTCGATTCCTGAACCACCAATTGAAGCCAACAACTATTCGAAGTGGAAGACTGCTAATGGTTCGGTAACTTCTATTCTTTACAGATCTATGACGGAAGATGTTTCACAAATGATTATGGGATGTAATACAGCTGAAGAAATTTGGGAAAGTCTTAAAGAAATCTACTTCAATGGAACGGATTTTTCCGAGGTTTATGAATTAAGTACTCAAGCAGCTCGTATGACTCAAGATGGGAGACAGGTTGCTGTGTATTTTGCAAAATTGAAAGGGATTTGGCAAGATATTGATCAGATGCGTCCATGTCGCATGAAGTGCCCAGATGATATCAAGATTTATAAGGAAGAGCAAGACCTTATGCGGGTTCATGTCTTCTTAGCTGGCCTAGATCCTATATTTGAGAATGCAAGGAGTGAATTGCTTCGCCGGGCTACTACACCTAGTTTGCAGCAAGCTTTTTCTTATATCCGCAAAGATGAAACTCAAAGGGCGGGTACTAGAGGAGTTACCTCTGAAGTTGCAGGTCTTACCATTCATTCAAAGCATTTCAATTCGTCCAACAATCGGCCATTATCAGGCAATCGGCCTCCTGCTTTGCGTCCTTCTACTCAAGGTCCTCCTCCCGGGTTCTCTCCTAATGTTATCTGTAATTACTGCAAAAATCCAGGTCACATCAAGGCAAATTGTCATAGGTTGGTTGGCTTTCCAACTAATTATTTTAATAAGCCTCGACCTCAGGACAAATCCAAGGGAAAGGCTGCTGTCCATCTTGTTCAAGATCAAGAGTACTATGCTATGACAGACCCAGACCACACCGACGTTGATGGTAATGGTACCATGTTAGTAAGTCATGGTGGTAATGGTAAGATTGGAGTGGCTTTACAAATTTCTAACTTTACTGGTAGCAATACATGAATTATTGATTCTGGAGCATCTGACCATATGACCTATGATCGTAGTTACTTCCTTTTTCTTAACCCACCTACTATTTCCTCTGTTGTTAATGCCAATGGTGATTCTTTTCCAGTTTTAATAGGGTCTGTTCGTCTCACCCCTTCTCTAACACTACATGATGTTCTTTATGTCCCTGATTTGTCTCATCATCTCATATCTGTGCCTCAGCTCAATACTCAATCTCGATGTTCTGTAACCTTTTTTCCTTTGTATGTGATTTTTCAGGACCTCCTCACCAGGGAAATAATCGGCAGGGGTTATCTAAGGGGTCGTCTGTTTCATCTGGATTGCATGTTCGCCGGAATGAAGCCGGAGAAGGCAGTCCAAGCAGCTTTGATTTCGACTGGGGTTACTAATCAAATTGAAGAATTGTGGTTATGGCATCGTAGATTGGGACATCCTTCCTTTGGCATCATGAAGAAATTGATGCCCTCCTTGTTTTTGGGTGTTGATGAGTCTAAGTTGCATTGTGAGTCTTGTGTCTTAGCTAAAAGTCATCGTGCTAGTTATCCTTTGAGTACTACTAGGAGTTCTGTTCCTTTTGAGCTTATTCATTCTGATGTATGGGGACCTTCCCGCGAGTCAACTTTTTCTGGCAAACATTGGTTCGTTTTGTTTATTGATGATTATACCCGTCTTACTTGGGTATCTTTGTTAAAACATAAACATGAAGTCTTCCCTGCTTTTCAAGAATTTGTTGCTCTTGTTCAAACTCAATTTGGAGCCAATATTAAAGTCTTTCGTTCGGATAATGGGGGGGAGTTCATTAATTCTCAGTTTACTCAATTCTTCCAAACTTGTGGTATTGTTCATCAAACTACTTGCCCTCAAACCCCTGAACAAAATGGGGTGTCAGAAAGAAAGAATCGTCATGTTCTTGATATTGCTCGTTCTCTTTTGTTTAGTGCTCACATGCCCAAGTATCTTTGGGGAGATGCAGTTCTTACTGCCTGTCATCTCATCAATAGACTTCCTTCCTCCGTTCTCAATAATCAAACTCCTTATGATGTCCTTTCCAATCATGTGTCAGTTCCTTCGTTTTCTAATCTTCCTGCTCGTGTCTTTGGGTGTGTGGTATTTGTTCATGTTCCTAAGAATCAACGTTCCAAACTTGATGCAAGGGCGCTCAAATGTGTTTTTGTGGGCTATGGTGTCAATCAGAAGGGCTACAAGTGCTTTCATCCCCCTACACAGAAAGTTTATGTTACCATGGATGTCACCTTCTATGAAGATGCTTGTTATTTTTCTCCTTCCAATCCTTCTCTTCAGGGGGAGAAACATACTTTTTTGGAAGAAAAGTCTTGAGTGATTCAGCCACTTGGGGATGAAAATGTTGTTCGTGTAATCTCTGATCCCACGATCGATCGTCAGGACAACGACGATCGATCGCCCGACGAGGTAGAGGCTTCCAGCGGTGTACCAACGATCGATCGCATTGGTCCTAGCGATCGATCGCCCGAAGAGACAGAAGCTCCCAGTAGCTTACCATCCAGTAGCGCACCAACGAGCGATCGCGTCCTTCCTAGCGATTGATCGCACGACAAGGCAGAACATGCAATCGATCAAGGCCCTTCACCCCTCTCAAATATAGATAACTCTTGCCAGACAATCCCGGAGGAGAGTCCTAATCTTGAGGTTAGTAATGTTTCTTCTAGTTTTGGTAATGGTGATAGTATATGTGTCTTGCCTCCTAGGTCCACCCGTGGTAAACCACCTCGCCAATATGAACCAAGTTTAAATGTCAAGTCCAAATATGCTATAGCTAACTTTGTGTCCACCCATCGGTTGTCTGAATCCCATGCTTCTTTTGTGAATCAAATATCCTCTGTATGTGTTCCCAGTAAAGTGCAAGATGCTCTCAGGGATCCCAAATGGACTCAAGCAATGAATGAGGAGATGGAAACTTTGGAGAAGAATAATACTTGGGAGTTGGTGCCACCCCCACAGGGAAAGAGAGTTGTTGGGTGTAGATGGGTGTTCACTGTCAAACACAATGCAGATGGTTCGGTGAACAGGTATAAAGCAAGACTTGTTGCAAAAGGATTTACTCAATCTTATGGCGTGTATTATGAGGAAACCTTTGCTCCAGTGGCCAAGATTAATACAGTTCGAGTATTGATGTCTCTAGCAGCCAATTTAGATTGGCCTTTGCAACAGTTTGATGTGAAGAATGCCTTTTTACATGGAGAGTTATCTGAAGAAGTTTATATGGATCTACCACCAGGATATGAAGCAAACGCAGAAGGAAGATTTGTATGTAAGTTAAACAAGTCCTTGTATGGACTTAAGCAATCACCACGAGCTTGGTTTGGAAGGTTCTCTCAAGCTATGCGTCGTTTTGGGTACAAACAAAGCAACTCTGATCATACGTTGTTTCTGAAACGTCGGTCAGGTAAGGTGACTGCCTTGATTATTTATGTTGATGATATGATAATTACTGGTGATGATTCAGAGGAGATTGAAAGACTAAAGGGTCTACTTGCATCAGAATTTGAGATGAAAGACCTTGGTTCACTTAAATATTTTTTGGGAATTGAGGTTGCAAGGGGGAGTTCAGGAATTTTCTTGTGCCAGAGAAAATATGTGCTTGATTTGTTGACAGAAACAGGGATGCTAGATTGTAAACCTGCTGATACTCCTATTGAGCAAAATCACAAGTTAGCGGAGTACCCTGACCAAATTCCTACAGAGAGGGCTCGTTATCAGAGGTTAGTTGGCAGGTTAATCTATCTCTCACATACTCGGCCAGATATTGCATATGCAGTGAGTGTTGTGAGTCAATTTATGCATAATCCCAGTGAAACCCATATGGAAGCTGTGATTCGCATTCTGAGGTATTTGAAGTCTGCACCCGGCAAAGGCTTAATGTTTTCAAAGAATAAACATCTGGATATTAGTGGTTATACAGATGCAGATTGGGCAGGTTGCATTACAGATAGAAAGTCTACTTCTGGTTATTTCACTTTTGTGGGCGGTAATCTTGTTACTTGGAGGAGTAAGAAGCAAAAAGTTGTGGCTCGATCGAGTGCTGAAGCAGAGTATAGAGGTATGGCCCATGGAGTTTGTGAATTACTTTGGTTGAGAAATGTACTTCTTGATTTGGGATTTAAACCAAAGAAATCCATGGATTTATATTGTGATAATAAGGCAGCTGTTGATATTGCTCATAATCCAGTACAACATGATAGAACCAAGCATGTTGAGGTTGACAGACATTTCATCAAGGAGAAACTTGATTCTAATCTTATTTCCTTTCCTTTTGTTCGCTCTGAAGAACAGTTAGCTGATGTTTTGACCAAAGCAGTTTCGAGTAAGGTTTTTTATGACTCACTTGATAAGTTGGGCATTCGTGATTTGTATGCGCCAACTTAAGGGGGAGTGTTGGTGTGAGTCATACTTTCCTTTTGTATATATTCTGTAATATTTTGTAATTACTATTATTATTAGGATTATCACTTACCTTAGGAAGATATACTTGCCTACTTTGGCTCGGTTGTAATTTGTATATAATTCCTCCTTTGTGAGGTGAATCAATATCAATCAATATTCAGCCACAATTGTCTCTTGTGTTCATTATATTTGACTATATATATATATATAATGACACATAAGATTTTGGATGTCATAATAAAACAAGACAATTTGTCATAAGTCTCTTGTCAATATAACATTGTGATTATAGAAAAATTGTTGTTTAAAGAAGAATGGTAATCTCATGTCTCTATAAAGAAAGAATGTGTCATATTCATTAAAATAAACTCATATGTAGGAATTGTGAAGTCTAAGTATTTCATCACGTTTCAAGTAATAGATTTCATTGGAATTATCTCTTTCCAATTTGGCCAATAGTATAGTTTGTCGACATAACGAAATGTGGAACAATATACAGCCTTTGATGATATTAGTAGCTAATGTTGATATCACAATCATCAATTTTTGATCTCATACATTCATGCATGCACACATAAGCTAAAATAAGCTTTATCATATCAAGTACTCATGCCTCTAGATGACGAATATTTGTCTCTTAGATGACAAAATACCTTTGGAGGGATGTTAGCCTTCCATAACTTCCAGTACCCGCCACTACCTGCTCCCATTGAGCTTGAAGTTTATGCATATGGCTTCTTATTATCGATAACCGGCCCTAGCAACATGGTATCCCGATTTCACTTGGTATTTACCAAACTTGTTAAAAAGGGCGTAAATTGGGAAGTTTCAATTTTGGGAAACTTTCCTTTTTTGGAAGGTTTCCATTTATGCCAACTCAAGTTAGGATATGAGATAACCAAACGCCAAATGAATTAGTAAGGAAAGTTGATGTGTAAAAGTTTTGTAATCGGAAACTAATTAAATTTCGAGTCGTTAATCAGAAGCAAATGTATTGGTTGAAGGGTTGATAAAAACGAAATATTTTGATCAACTCCTGGTCAAATAGGATTTCCTAGTCAAACTAGGAAAAGATCAAGTCAATGATAAAAAAGACTAATATATTGGATTAATTTTACAGCCAATGGTCGACGTGGGACTGCGCATTAAGTACTGTGAGTGGACATTTATTTTTAAGTATAATGCATGCAACGAGGATTTTTGTTAAGTTTCTCTTTTAATTATGAAAATTTTCTCCATGTGGAGTTTTTATGGTGATTTTGGAAAAATTGGGGATTTATCATTTTTCAATGTTAAGTGAGCCGGGAAAGAGGTTTATATATTTCCTGTGAGTTTTAAATAATTTCTCCAGAATATGATTTTAAATCCTTTTCACCATTTTGTGTTATGGAGGGGGATTATATTTTAAAATGGGAAACTTGGCTCTTGGATTTTAATTATTAAAAGTAAAGTCAGGGAACCGGTTTTCAGATGCCTGTGAAAGTTTTAAATCCAATATATTTGAGAAAAAGTCAAGGGTATTTTGATATGGATTTTGATTTATTCACCTTAGAGCCAATTTTATAGAGTACATTACAAAAGCTTATAGGGCGAAGTTGTTGGACTGTCTCTAGCGTCTTAACCCTTGGTATGAGAGTGACATAAGTGTAGTTGACCTCTCGAAGCAATTCCTCTGAGTTCATAAAATTCCAAACTGCACTTACCACATCATCACCAACAATCGACCAAAATCTTTGATAGAAACAAGGTGCAAAACCATCTAGGGCCTTCATCTGCTTCAAAGCTCCCCACATTTCTTCCTCCGATAACTCAGCCGTGAGCCCATCATTCATCTCCTCTGTAATGAAACCCTACTTTCCTCATAACTGCCTCGTTAAACTTCCACTCTACTCGGTCATAAGCCTTGCTTATGTCTACTTTGAGTGCCCCATACCCAACTCTAGACCCCCTCAAACGTTTCATATAGTGTGCTACCTCAAAAACGATAATAGAGTTGTCAGATATTAATCTTCCCGACACAAAAGCTCCTAACACCTTAGAGACAATTTTATAGAGTACATTACAAAAGCTTGTTGGACTGTCTCTAGCGTCTTAACCCTTGGTATGAGAGTGACATAAGTGTAGTTGACCTCTCGAAGCAATTCCTCTGAGTTCATAAAATTCCAAACTGCACTTACCACATCATCACCAACAATCGACCAAAATCTTTGATAGAAACAAGGTGCAAAACCATCTAGGGCCTTCATCTGCTTCAAAGCTCCCCACATTTCTTCCTCCGATAACTCAGCCGTGAGCCCATCATTCATCTCCTCTGTAATGAAACTAGGAAGCTTATTAATTACCTCCATGTCATTAGGGTTAGAAGAGCTAAAGAGTTCTGTGTACTTCTGAAGAACATTTTGCTCCATCTCCCCTCCTCCGCTCTCCAAACCCCGTTACCATCCCTGATGCTGTTTTTCTGCTTCCGGTTAGAGGCACTCAGGTGAAAAAACCGCGTGTTCATATCACCCTCTGATAACCCTAGACCTCTGTTGGAGGCGTTCCTCGAGTTCAAACCGGACTGAGTCGTATGGTGTGGAGGGAGAATTATCATAGAACACTGCCAAAGCTAAGTTCAAAACTAAACCGAGACTTTCGTGTGTTTTTTTATTCCGACCCGCCACATCAGTCAAAGTAATGTCGGTGACGCACACATAAACTTACCCGACCGTGACCCACAACAAAAATCACCCGCAGGACTATAAACTCCTCCATGGAATCGGTTTGGTCGCACACTCCTACCTACCCAATGAGTCGTCAACACCTCTCCTCCTCCGTCTCAATCTGAAAACCCTAGAAAATTCAATCCCTCTCTGTTTTTTCCTAATTTCTGTAAACTGGATTTCGATTCATGGGCCGTCAGTCTTCGCAGTCGCTCGCTCCCGGTTTCCGATTCCACCCCACCGACGAAGAGCTCGTCTGGTACTACCTCAAGCGCAAGGTCGCCGGAAAATCCTTCCGCTTCGACGCCATCTCCGTCGTCGATATCTACAAGATCGAGCCCTGGGACCTCCCTGGTAAAGCCCCCAACTTTTCTTCCGATTTCGCCCCTATGAATGTCGTAGTCCTTGTAATAAAGGTTGTATGTTGGTTGGGAATTTGATTTGGTTTTTGATGGGGTTTTAGGGAAGTCGAAGCTGAAGAGCAGGGACACGGAGTGGTACTTCTTCAGTCTGCTGGACAAGAAGTATGGGAATTCTTCCAGGACGAATCGGGCTACCGAAAAAGGGTACTGGAAAACTACCGGCAAGGATCGACCCGTTTGCCACAACTCCAGGGCTGTGGGGATGAAGAAGACCCTTGTTTTCCACAGCGGTAGGGCCCCGAAAGGTGCCAGGACCAATTGGGTTATGCACGAGTACCGGCTCGATAACCAGGAGCTGGAGAAAGCTGGAATTGTTGAGGTTAAGCTTTTGTTATAACCCCTATTGTTGTATTGTGGTTGTTAATGTGTGTGTTTTTGGTGTTGGGATTGATTGGGAGTTGTGTCTGTGCAGAAAGACGCCTATGTGCTCTGTAGGATATTTCAGAAGAGTGGTACCGGACCCAAGAATGGAGAGCAGTATGGCGCCCCATTACTTGAGGAGGAATGGGACGAAGAAGATGAGGTTTGTGGACCTGGTGAAGAGGCTATTGCTAATGAAGTAGCAGTCAGCGGTGGGCCGAATACTGAAGCAAATGAGCTCAGCAATGGTGGATATGTTGAGGCTATTGATCTTGATCAGGTTTGTTACTCATTTTAACAATTGCAGTTAATATCGGACAGTTACTTGTGTTACATTGGGACAACTAGGTTTTGATCAAATTATTGGATGAAAATTTAAGCAAAGCTCAGAGTTATGGAAAACCCCTTCATGTGTTATAAAAGCATAATGTAGACATAGAGTTTGTACGCATCTGTTGTAGTTTAAGTGTTACCAGGGAGGTGCATGCTCAATAGATATGTAACTACTTTACATTGGGATGATGCTCTAATTAACACAATCTCAATGGTAATACAAGTGCATTTTCCATATTGTATTTGTTACAGCTTTGGAGTTACTATTTGGACTTCAGAAGCTGGCTTTTTTTTTAAGTTGAAACTTGGCATGCTTAGCTTGAAGCAGTAGTTCTATATGCTTATTGTTGATTAAAATCTTATTTGCATATTCATTTTGTCTGCAACTTAATTACTATTGTGTTTTCCTATGTATGAGGAAGTTTTGCTTTAAAATTTAATTCAATGAGCAGTATGAGTCTAAAAACTGAAACCTGTAATATTCACTCATAGTTGAGATTGCCGGATAAGTATTTGATGTTGAAATATTACAGTAGGTATAACATGTAGCGTTTATTGCTTTGTGTGATATCATATGCTTAAACAACACTATACTCAGCTTTGCACTATTTTCAATTTTCATGGTTGTCAAGCGTATCATGTGTGTTGTGTTTTGCAATATTTCAAGGTTGCAATTATGATTTAACTTCTAGATGTGGCTCTGCTGGAATGTGAAATTGGACAAGTTAGTTGCAACCTGGTTATTTAGATAAAGCACTAAACATGCTCTGTGTCTCATAAGCACTAAATTATGTTCTGACAATATTACCCCTATTACGTTGGATTTAGATACTACGAACAAAGGTTAATATGGTAAATAGCAAAATAAAAAAAATAAATAAGGAGAGAAAAATGGGTAGTTTGTTTTATAACTGGAGAAATAACTACTTTATTGGAATTGTGACTCCGTGCAAATGCACGGGCAAAAGGCTAGTTTTATATAAATGCAAGAGGTCAAGGTTCTCTATGGGTTCATAACCTTGAGTATTTGGCAAAGTTTTCTCATTTCTTATTAGCAAGTTTTCTCATTTCGGATTTATCAAGGAAACATTTGTTGGGCCACTGCTATATATGATACGATTGTTGGCCTACTGTAATCAATGATAAGTTTGTTGGCTCACTGCAATACTGAGAGAAATAATTCTGGACTGAAGGATGATGACACTAATATCTTTTTCCGACTAATTGTGGAGCTCTGGGTTATTTCTAGTTTCATAATATTAACCCTAAGTTGCTCCAATTCTTTATACAGTAATCCTCTTCTACTAAAGTCTGGAAAATGGTGTCAGTTATAGTCTTACCCCAATCATTATGTTAGTAGTCTTTGATTCTCTCAATCATTATGTTAGTAAATGGTTAATAGTCAATCAGAAGCTGTGAATAGCCTGATGAGGATCCAATTAACTGACATGGTCAAATTGAAATTGCCGTCTGATTGTGTAGGAAACATGATGTTGGAACACTAACATAATAATAGGTAAAACTGAAAAGGATCTGCCTCCCCTCCTTACTATCTGATCGATCATATCTTTCTTTATCATGGTCTTGTTGCATTATATGATATATTATCTAGTCGCACTTGTAATTCATTGTAGAACACATGTTGAGCGAGCTCAGTTATCCCTGGATTTACTGGTTTAAATTTGTGATGACCCCTCTTGTGAAAATGGAAAATAAGACAAAAGGATCTGCCACGTGTTTGCGCTATCTGGTTGAGTGCATCTTCTTGATTATGTCCTTGTAATAATATGATATATTATGTAGTTGCATTAGTAATTTATAGTAGAACATGTCAAGCATGCTCCATTTTTGCCAGGATTCACTACTATAATTTGTGATGAGTTTATGCCACTGGTGATACTTAAGTTCATCTTTCCAGTAATGAGTTATGCAGGTATAATCCATGTTTAACAATGATATTTTTCCAGAATATTAACACAGGTGTTCCTGAGAATGCTCCTCGTCCGTTCAATTTCTATCATGGGGAGACAAGCAATTATATTGAGCAATCTGAGGGCATTGTTGAAGATGCTGCTATGACTGCAGTAGGCACTGGGGAAACTTTGGAATATTGCGAAGAGCAGAAGTACGTCAACTTACCAGAGCATAATGAGATGGTTGCAAAGCAAGTCAAAATTGAATACTTGACATCAGAATATCATGACAACCAGAAGTTCTTCAACTTACCGGAATATTGTGAGACGGAAACAAAAGAGGTCAAAGATGAATACTATGGTGAACCAAGCCATGATATGAATCCTGTGGATGCCAGCTACTTGCTCAATGATCCATATTTAAATGCTGCTGAAAACCCAACGTTTGGTGATGGGCAATTCTTAGAAACTAATGATCTCTCTGTTCCACCCAATCCTGTTGAACCAAATCCTGAAGGTTTTGATATGCTTGATGAGTACCTTACATACTTTGATGCGGATGAGGACATCTCTCAGTACATTGATTTTGATTCTTGTTGTGAAATGCTGGGAAATGAAAATACTGTTTCTACTGAGCCTCTGGTTGAGCAGAAGGTAAGACTAAGAGTGCTGTTTTTCCTCTGGTTTTAATTTTGAGTATCTAACTCACAATTTTGTAGCAGCGTGTTATGGGTGAAATCGAGCCACTATCCACCGGAAGCCAACATCTTGTAGAGGCACATGATGTCAATGATGCATCCTCATCAAAGCAAAAGCCAGACATGAAATTCGGATCAGGTATTTGTTGTTTTCTGCCCAGAAAGCTAGCATGTTATCTATCTAGACTTAAGAAGCTTGAGAGTATTTTAGACTTGCTTTCATCTGTCATTTTACTTGCTTCTCTGTTTGAGATATGCTTCTTATTTTATGGTGCAGATGGCAAGTTTCCATTCATCACAAAGGCGAGTCACATGCTGGGCATTATCCCTGCTCCTCCTGCATTTGCTTCAGAGTTCCCTGCTAAAGATGCCATCCTTCGGTTAAATTCTGAAGTAGCATCCTCAAGTTCAGTTCGTGCTGGCATGATCAGAATAAGAGACATTACTTCAAGTGACAACAGGGTGGAGTGGTCGATTGGCAAGGATGGGTTTGTCAACCTTCTGTTTTCTGTTCAGCTGCCTCAAAGTCATGTCACTTCCAACCTGGTACCAATGGGCGGCTCAGTCTCGGGCAAGACGGGATCTGTGGTGATGCGGGGCTGGTTTTTGTTCATGTTCTTCTGGGTCCTGTTTATTTCCATCAGTTTCAAAATGGGGTGCTATGTATATGCCAAGTGATGATACTTTCCTGAGCATTAGACCTGGGCTATTGACTTGGTAGCACAATTTACAGGATGATTCAATATTTAGTAATCAATATACCAACTCCTAAACTATATTTCTGTTCTCATACTATAGTTCCAGGACTGTACTATTTTAATTTATTTTAGGTAATGCAATACTGATTTTTTGTTCTAGATATTTATTTCATTGTAACTATTGTTTACAGATATGGTGTGTTCTACTTCTCCTGGTGGTGCAGTTAATAATCTTGAATGCTAGATGATTTCTGTATTTTCTCCCTCTATATATGATAAGTGACTTGAGCGATACTACGGTTGGACAGTTAGAACTCGGAACTAGCTTGTATGTTATCGGAACAAGATGATGCATGGGGGTGATAAGGTGGTCTAGTACGTCGAGCTGTGTAATTGCCTAAACTTGTATGCACACTGGATGGTATAACTGTGCAACAAGAATTTTCCTTCCAGATGCATCATAATTAACACATTCGGCAGAGTATTCGGTGCACCGAATAAAGATAAAAAAGAGAAAAACAAACGTGAACAATACATACATCTATCAGTGAGAATGTGAGTTCAACATTATTTATCGTAATCGGACGGTGTGAGATAGACAAGTCATAGTCATATGTATCACCGGTACCACCGAATAATTTTCGCACATTCAGTCTCTTGGTGATTCAGTAGAGCAAGCAATCCCAATTCCAAAGATCCGACTCGAGCACTCCTCAAGTTCTCCTGCTCTCACGCATTGCTTATTGGGAGTATTTTTTATCATGCTTGTAGCAGCGCCTTTTTGCTGAAGTCTCGGATCTGTAATATTTGCAACGCCCTCAGAGCAAGCCATCTTACCAAAAGTATGAACGTTAAACCGTCTTTGAACATGCCGTCGGTGGGTCTCTTTCCTGTGAACATCTCTAACAGGATGCCGAAGCTATACACATACCCATCTGTTGACACCGCACTTCCCATTGCATACTCTACCGATCAAAAATCAGTGTCATTATTTAGGATTAATTACATTAATTACAAAATTTGATCACATGAACTATGATGTTATTTTCATTTTCATATTTAACTATCAAAAATTTACATTTGCATACTTTAAGTTTCATTACGTTAGCATTTTGATACCATAATCACTAACACCGTTAAAATTTGATAATATTTGAGGGTGTTTATGTCAATTCCTAATATCTTTGTAATTGATTAAATAAAAAATTATACATTGAATTTTTTATCAAAATTAAATATTTTTCCATTGTTATTGTTTATTCACCCAAATCAATTGGTTATTGTGATCATAGACTAAAATATTCACGATATTTTCTTAAACTTTCGGTTTTTTACAGACATCTATATATTAATTTTTTGATATTTTATATTTAATATATTTATGACCAATTATATCAAATTTATATAAAATTTGATAAAATTTTCATGGATATTCGATTTTTTTTTTCGATATATCCATTGAGATTTTCTTCTTTCGAACCATTTATATTTCAATGATCGTTGATATTTTAGTCTTTAATTGTGAGCAACACCGCCGCAGAGCTTACTGGTTCCAACAATGGAAATTGCATTGGCATTTTTGAAGACCCCTCCAACTGGCAGCTCACCATGGAAGTCAATGAAGGATTGAAGCCCCTGAGAGGTTGTTTCGAGATAAATCCATGAATTGAAGCCCACTCAAGGATTCCAAAGATGAAGTAATGGTCCCTTGGGAGGAGTTGCCTTGCAAGTGGATAACTTCTAAACTTTGACACTTGCCAATACTGGTTGGAATTTCTCTTGATAACATGTATTATAAGTGCACGTTTGGTAGCCCGTGCTACCTAGTATTCCTTACGTAAGGAGTCCCACCCGCTGTAATCCCGTGTTTGATAGTCTCAGGTACTAAAATAAATGGGCTTAAGTTGGACCGCTTTTTCCATTTCGCCTCCTTAGCTGGTGTTAGCGTGGGTACTCATATATGGCGCCCTTAGATAACACCTCTCTAACCTAGTTCCCGCCTCCTCTCATTCGCTCTGCTTGGTTTCGCGCCTTTCACTCGCTCTGCTTGGGTTTGCTCTGCTTGGGTTCTTCAGCTTCTTCACTGGTAAGATTTATCTAATTCTTCATCTCTCTCTTTCATTCTTGATTCATTGTTTCTCTCTATCATCAATCCTTCAATAAAAATTAACAGATCTCTATCATTGGGTATCTTTGTTCTGTATCTATTTGATTCAGTTTAGGGTAAAACAGATTATGAAAATGAAAACAGAAGATGCAAGATACAGTTTTGATTCAGTTTGCTTCAATTTATTTTTATATTTATTCTTATGAATTTTTCATTCATGTGAATAGTTGATTGAATCTGTTTTTAAACTTTTAGATATGGATAGAGGAAATCTGTTGTTGATCTTGATGTTGGAACTATGGCATTTAGAGAATGTGACCGCTTGTACAATCCTTGCGTTGATGATGCTGAAATTGAGGCAGCGACGAGATGAACGAATGGCTTTAGATAATCGATCTTTTGTCAGATGTGAGACTCGTTTGGTTTATCTTGATAGTATAATAGGCAATAGCGACACCGAATGTGTGAATGAGTTGAGAATGGATAGAAGAGCTTTTGGGTTATTATGTGAATTGCTCCGCACTGATGGAAGGCTAAAAAATGATGGTGTGGTTACCGTAGAGGAGCAAGTTTGTATGTTCTTACACATACTTGCTCATCATGTGAAGAACCGTACTATTAAAGGTAGATTCTTCCGATCAGGAGAGACAATAAGTAGGTACTTTAACTCTGTATTGCAAGGAGTGTTACGATTGTAGGCTAATCTATTGAGAATGCCAGACCCCGTACTTGAGAATTGCACGGATAGGACATGGAAATGGTTTAAGGTATGGTGTTATAGCTGTGATAGAATTGTATCTAGTAATATTAGTTTTGGTTCTATATAGCCTACAATTCCTATAATTAAATTTCACTTTTTTGGTTTAGAATTGTTTGGGAGCGTTAGATGGAACTTATATTAGAGTGCGTGTAGCTGCTACCGACAAGCCAAGATACCGAACTAGAAAGGCTGAAATTGCAACCAATGTCTTGGCAGTTTGTGCGCGTGACATGCAATTCATATTCGTGTTACCGGGATGGGAGGGTTCTGCATCCGACTCTCGAGTACTTCATGATGCAGTAACTAGGCCAAATGGATTGAGAGTTCCGACCGGTAAGGCAAAGAGTTAGTGATGGCAGCAATATTTTATACATATGTATACATTATATGTGTCTACCTAATAGGATTTCTTATTTTTGGTTAGGTTATTATTACCTGGTAGATGGTGGTTACACCAATGGTGAAGGATTTCTTGCACCTTATAGAGGAAAACGGTATCATTTGTCGGAATGGAAAGAAGGATGTATGCCTTTCAATAAGGAAGAGTATTTTAATATGAAGCATGCAAAAGCAAGAAACGTGATAGAGCGTTGTTTTGGTTTGCTAAAATGTAGATGGGCCATTTTGAGGAGTCCGTCCTTTTATCCCATCAAGACACAGTGTCGTATAATTACAGCATGTTGTCTTTTACATAATTTTATTAGAAGGGAGATGGCTGTTGATCCAATGGAATATGCAGTATTTGAATATGACGAGTTAGCAAATAGGGAAAATGCTGATATGATTGACTCTGTTGAAGCATCAGATCAATGGACAACATGGAGGAATGAGAAGGCATCCCAAATGTATGAAGATTGGATAAGGCGCAGGAATGCTAATGCTAATGCTAATGCTAGAGGCAATGCTAGAGGCCGTGCTAGAGGCCATGCTTAGATGTAATTTTATTAGATTTTTGGTTGCTTTTGTACTGACAATGATATTTGATTTGTTATGCTCAGATGTTGTATTTCACTTGATCTTCTATTTTAGTAGCTCGACTTGTACTGTTTGCTAGAGTGGTCTTGAATGATCTCAGAGCACCTTACTGTCATGAGTCAGTAGCCTTGTTGTTAGTATATGTTAATCTGTTATGCTATCTATTTTACTTGTTTGAGTAGGTATGGAAAATGCGGAGGAAAATTCCGAGCAAGTTGCGGCAGCTGGAACTAGGCGTAAATGGACAAATTTTGAGGAAGATGCATTGTTGTCTGTCCTTGATGATTTTGTTACTCGTGGCTTGCGATGTGAAACAGGGAGTTTCAAATCTGGAACATTACAGAAGATGGAGAAGTCGTTGGAGCTTTTATACCCTGATTCTAATCTCAAGGCATATCCACACATTGAATCAAAACTGAAGAGATGGAAACAGAACTATAGTATTGTGTATGACATGTCAAACACAAGTGGATTTGCATGGAATGATGTTAAGAAATGTATTGAAGTTGATAGCAATGAAGCATGGGATACATATGTTCAGGTAAGAAAATTCTTAAAGCTTCTAATGCAAGTTGACTTTGTTAAACCATACGTTTTTCTGATATTTGCCTCTTTTTTTTGTAGCACAACAAAAATGCCAAAGTTTGGAGAAACAAAAGTTATCCGATATATGATCGTCTTGCTGTGATCTTTGGGAAGGACCGAGCCAATGGAAAAGGAGCTGAAGTCCCTACTGATATGGCGGATATGCAAAGCAACAATGACTTCAATCTTGAACATCCGGTTAGTGAGGATAATGTAAGTCCTGTGTCACTAAACCAAAATCCTAACCAATCTGAAGGTAGTAGGAAGAGGAAGAGAGTTGATGATAGTGATAAGTTTGTTCTTGCTTTGGAGAAATCATTTGAAGAATCTGGAAAGAGAATGCAAATGGTAACTGAGGCCATATTGAAGGGTAATGAAGATCGTGATCGTACTGACATTGCCAAAGAATTGAAGAATATGGGACTCTCTGTTCTTGATCAATTTGCTGCATTTAAACTCATTTTGAAAGAACCAGAGAACATCTCTATTTTCAAGTCATTGGATGATGAGATGAAAGTGGACTTTGTTCAATACTTACTTATGAACAGCAATGCCTAGAGATGAAGTAGTCGAAAGCCACTATCTTTTGAGTCAAAACCACAAGACACAAGCTGCGTACGATTGATCCAAAGCCACCAGTAGGTTGACTTCCTAACACTGATTTTTTGATCAGGAACCTTTAACATCAGTGATATGTTTTAACTATTCTTTTGATTGTGGTGATTGTAATTTGTGAACTTGTGGAGATGTAGTATGTTTTATATTCAAGTTGTAGTGGCTTCTTATGTAAGAACTAATCAACACATAGATGTTGTTGCTGTTGTTTAATGAGCAGATGGATATTAAGCTAAAACTTGAGTTATGTTTATGTTTTTTCACTCTATATTGTATATTAGTTTAATATGCATGATTCTCCAGGTTTAATTCATTGCACAAGTGTATAGATTGTATAGATTATAAGGATTTAATTCATTGCACAAGTATAGCCATTGCACAAGTATCATGTAAACTACACAAGTATCATAAAAATAAGTAGTCCGGTAGTCCGGTCTAATACACCACCAAACATAGGACATCTCTATTTTAAAAAAAAAATTCCTTAGTCCCAGGCAGCATCAAACATGGGACAGTACTAGTACTATATAAGGCAGTCCACATGTGTCCAGGACAGTACTAATATTTAGGGAGGTGTAATGTAATCCTTGCTACCAAACATGCACTAAAGGTCCAAAGAACTCAGACCTTTCAATTAAAGAAGCGAATAATCATGGTGAACGATGAATGATCAAGGCGAATGGCGAATGATCATAACGAGTGATGAATGATCATGAAAAATGTCCAATGAGCTTGGAGAATGATATTTTTCTACTTGAAGCAGAGATTCTCGGTGTAATCCCTAGAAGTTAGGGATTTGTGTATAGTTGTAAACCTAGATCTGTTAGGGTTTGTACTGTATATATACCATGTAAACGTTCTTCATCAAAATAAGATTAATTCTTCACCAACTCTAAACTTCTTTATGGTATCAGAACGTCGATCTTCGACTAAACCTCTCTCTCGACAAATCCTAAAAACCAGAATACAATCTCTTCAATATCACCTTAAATCTCGATCAAATTTTGCCAAGACTCCAATCTTGCCATGGACGAAGCAGAGCAGAAAGCATTTAACTTGTTGAAGGAGAAAATCTTGAAAAAAGCAGCAGCTTCTCCTTCAAAGCTTCCAAAACGTGAACTTGAAGCATAGAAGTACTCGAACCACCCTCTATACCTTCACCATTCTGACCAACCGGGTGCCATGTGCCTCAAGCATTGATGTAAGATAACATTGATGAACGGAGTGGATCTATAAGCGCAGCCTTGACGATCAAGAATAAGATCAGTTTTGTTAATGGCTCTAGCAATCGGCCAACTGATCAAAATGATGTGCAACAACAATGGGATCGTTGTGATACGTTAGTCAAGACTTGGATGACAGGTTCCATGTCAAAAGAGATTTCCAAAAGCATTAAACATTGTAAGTCTGCACGAGCTGTCTGGACGAAACTTAAGGAGAGGTTTGGACAAACAAACATGGTTCAATTGTTCAATCTTGAGAACGCGATGCATGTGTGTTTACAAGATACTGACTCGGTGACCATCTTCTACACAAAGCTCAAGAGTTTATGGGATGCAAGGGATTCAATGTGCGGTCTCATAGTGTGTAATTATGAGGATGAAGTGAAATTGGCTGAATACGTCAAGAATCAACAAAACATGAAATTTCTAATGGGACTCAATGATACCTATGATTCTCTCTCGACAAATCCTAAAAACCAGAATACAATCTCTTCAATAACACCTTAAATCTCGATCAAATTTTGCCAAGACTCCAATCTTGCCATGGACGAAGCAGAGCAGAAAGCATTTGACTTGTTGAAGGAGAAAATCTTGAAAAAAGCAGCAACTTCTCCTTCAAAGCTTCCAGAACATGAACTTGAAGCATAGAAGTACTCGAACCACCCTCTATACCTTCACCATTCTGACCAACCGGGTGCCATGTGCCCCAAGCATTGATGGAAGATAACATTGATGAATGAAGTGGATCTATAAGCGCAACCTTGACGATCAAGAATAAGATCAGTTTTGTTAATGGCTCTAGCAATCGGCCAACTGATAAAAATGATGTGCCACAACAATGGGATCGTTGCGATACGTTAGTCAAGACTTGGCTGACAGGTTCCATGTCAAAAGAGATTTTCAAAAGCGTTAAACATTGTAAGTCTGCACGAGCTGTCTGGACGGAACTTAAGGAGAGGTTTGGACAAACAAACATGGTTCAATTGTTTAATCTTGAGAACGCGATTCATGTGTGTTTACAAGATACTGACTCAGTGACCACCTTCTACACAAAGCTCAAGAGTTTGTGGGATGCAAGGGATTCAATGTGCGGTCTCATAGTGTGTAATTATGAGGATGGAGTGAAATTGGCTGAATACGTCAAGAATCAACAAAACATGACATTTCTAATGGGACTCAATGATACCTATGATGCTTTACACAACTATATTATCTCACGTGATCCTTTTCCCAATGTGAACAAAGCATATGCAATGGCTCTATGCCAAGAGAAGAAAGTCCAAGATTCCAACAACACCAAAATTATTGATGTTACAGCCTTCTTAGTTCACAAGTAAGGTCGTGACACTAACAAGGTCTCTTCCAGGGCCCATGACTGAGCCCCTGCTTGAGGAAGAAGACCTACCAATGCAACCCGCTGGTGTGACATTTGCAACAAAGACAATCACTTGACCTGTGAATACTGCAATTAGACAAGACATGATGCTGAGCACTGCTGCAACAAAAAGAAGGATGAAGCGGCTAGAAACAATGTGTTTGAACTTTCCAAAGAGAAGTTGAACTTTCCGTTCTTAAAGGAAGAGTGCAAGAAATTTATGGAATTACTGAACAAAGACAAGGCCTCCACATCCAATCATGTTGGTAATGTTCCTGTTTGTGACGAGACCTCAGGTAAAGCTTTTCATGTTGCTCATAATAACAGTACTTGTATCATAGACAGTGGAGCCAATGATCATATTGTTTGCGATCACACTTTACTTATTGAGTCACATCACTACACATAATCGTTTTGTGAAACTTCCAAATGGTGAAACTGCACGAGTCAGTCATATTGGTTCAGTTGCCTTTTCATCTCAATTCACCCTCCATAATGTGTTGTGTCCCCTTATTTTACCTCAACTTAATATTTGTCAGTAAGTTGTCTAGGGATTCTCTATGTGTCACCATATTCCTAAAACAGTTGTGTTATATACAAGACATATGCTCGGGGAGGATGATTGGGATGGGCTGTGAGAAGGAAGGACACTATTTCCTCAACAAAGCTCAGCAAGTTACATGTTATGTTGTTGACAGTACGTGCTTTATCATCACTTTGGCATTAACGCCTTGGACACCCTTCTTCTAGGATTTTTTCTCTTTTCCCATTTGTTTCCAATAATTCTTGTGATTCCAGCAAGTGTCTCATTTGTCCTTTAGCTAAGCAGGCTCGAAAACCATTCTCTTTAAGTTCAATTTTCAGTGTTTCCTCATTCGCTTTGATTCATGTTGATATTTGGGGTGGTTATCATAAACCTTCTACTTTAGGTGCTAAATTTTTTACCATTGTTGATGATTTTACTTGCTGCACTTGGGTTTACTTAATGGTGCAGAAGTCCGAAACAAGACCGTTTTTGATTGATTTTATACACATGGTTGAGAATTAGTTTGATACAAGAGTCAAAATTGTGCGTAGTGACAATGGTGTTGAATTTAAAATACCTCAATTTTATTCTTTTAAGGGTATTGTTCATCAAACGAGTTGCGTTAACACACCACAACAAAATAATGTTGTTGAACACAAACATCGTCATCTGTTCAACATGGCTTGGGCACTTTTATTTCAAGCACAACTCCCTTAAACCTTTTGGAGAGAAGCTATTTTCACTTATGCATATCTCACTAATCGTACTCCAACCCCTTATTCATCAAGGGAAAACACTTTTTGAAAAACTCTTTTAGAAAGAACTCAATTTCAATCATATTAAGATTTTTAGATGTCTTTGTTTTGCATCAACTCATCTGCGTAAACCTAGCAAATTTGATCTCCGTGCAGTTAAATGCATGTTTCTTGGGTACACTAATGGACAAAAGGGGTACAAGCTTTTCAATCTTGAAACAGAACAAATTTTCGTTTCTAGGGATGTGATTTTTTATGATGTCTTTCCATACCCATCTTTTCAATCTTCAAAACAATCACAACCTACCTCTCCTCAACAATCTCCATCCACTTATGATGACTTGGATAGTAGGGTTTCGAGTAGTGCACAACCTCCTAGGATTTTGGATAGTCTACCCGATCCTACCAACGCCTCCACCACAACACCACACTCTCCCGATCCTACTGTCTATCCTCAACATGCACTCTCCCGTATCCACATCAAACCCTCCCGACCAAGTCTCCATAACCATCAATCCTATTGCTTCTTCTAATCCCTCGTCGTTATTCTTGTACAACTCGTACTCATGGATACTTGCATGACTTCCATGTTGAGACTACTCTACCTCTCGGTCTCTCTCATCAGACTCATCGAGCACAGGTACCTGACTTTGCTGCAATCAAAAGGGAGTTTGTTAGCAAATCCATCACAATATAGAAGGCTTATTGGTCGCATGATTTATTTGAAAATTACAAGACTTGATTTGGCCTATGCAGTGCACATTTTAAGTCAGTTTATGGACAAGCCTAGGCAACAACATTTGGATGCAGCACATTTAGTACTTAGATACTTGAAAGGGATGCCAGGTCAAGGCATCTTGCTGCCCTCTACAGGTAAGCTTGAGTTAACAGGTTTTTGTGATGTAGATTGAGCTTGATGTAAAGACGCAAGAAGATCAGTCATAAGTTATTGTGTGATGCTTGGTAATGCACCAATTTCATGGAGATCAAAGAAGCAGACTATAGTTTCAAGGTCTAGTGCTGAAGTAGAATATAGATCGATGACCACTACAGTTTGTGAAATTACATGGCTGAGGAACATCCTACAATACTTGAATGAGAAACAAATTCTACTGATAAAGTTGTTTTATGATAATTAAGCGGCACTCCACATTGCCTCTAACCCAGTCTTCCATGAACGTACCAAGCATATAGAAATAGATTGTCATGTGGTGAGAGAGAAGATGCAATGAGGAGTCATTCAAACTGCTCACATAAGAACGAATGAACAACTAATAGATTTGTTCACAAAACCGGCTAGTTCAGCTCAGTTTCAAGCTTTACATGGCAAGTTGAATGTACTCAATATACATTCCAATTTGAGGGGAGTATTAAAGAAGTGAATGATCATGGTGAATGATGAATGATCGTGGTGAATGACGAATGATCATGACAAATGTTGAATGAGCTTGGAGAATGATATTTTCCTATTTGAGGTAGAGATTCTCAGTGTAATCCCTAGAAGTTAAAAATTTGTGTATAGCTGTAAATCTAGATCTGTTAGGGTTTGTACTGTATATATACGGTATAAACGTTCTTCATCAAAATAAGATTAATTTTTCATCAACTCTAAACTTCTTTACTTTCAGATTTCCAACTTCCATGGGAACAGAACCAGTGATTGTGAGACAGGTTCAAACTCAATGCTAATGATGAGAGACTCCAAACTTGTGGAGTTAACACACCACTGAGGTTGTTTTGAGAAAGTTGCAACTGAAGCAGCTTCTGACATCTCCCCAAACTCGGAGGGATGATGGCCTGAAGAGCATATCCTTGCAAGTCAAGTATGAATAGCTCTGTTAAATTCCCAAGGGAGGAAGGGATTCCCCTGTTGTTGTTAAGAAGCAATCTCCCTAAACTCCGAAGCTTCACAATATCGGCAGGAATGCTTCCACTGAATTCATTCTCCCCCGTATACAGAATCCCCATGTTGACAAGTTTTCCTATCCCATTTGGGATGCTTCCATGTATCTGATTATTCAGGACAGAAAACGCAGACAGACTTGTTGAGAAGTTCCATAAAGTCAGGGGAAGCATCCCTCCAAAATTGTTACCGGTTAAATCAAGAGTCCCCAGTTGTGTGGAGTTGTCAGATCCGAGAGAAAGCTCAACTCACTGGCTTTCCCACTTCCAAGATAATTGTCCGCACCTGTAAATTCCAAGAGGCCATATAGCTTCTGCAAAGAGGGAGCTTGTCCAGTTAAGCCATTTTCTGCAACAATAAATTGTCTAAGATTGGAGGCATTAGATATGGACATGGGAATGGGTCCTGTGATTTGGTTGATAGAAGCATCTATGACTTGGAAATTAGGAAGAGTGTTGCCCATGTCTGAAGGAAGCCTGCCATGGAATTGGTTTCCCATCAAGTCCAATATAGTGAGAGAAGACATGTTTAAAATGACAGCAGGAACAGTACCTGACAACATATTCTCTCCCACAGCCAGGACTTCTAAGCTTGTAAGTTTCCCTACGGAAATAGGAATACTTCCCTCCAAAAAATTATCAATAGCGACAAGCATGGTCAGGGGTAAGGTTGCCAAACGAAGGTGGGATCGTTCCTGCTAGATTGTTATAGTGAAATCCAAAATTCTGGAGCTTTGACAAGGACTTGGAAGTTTCCCAACCAGCTTGTTGAACTGTAAATCTAGTCGAATGAGGTTGGAGATATATTGGCAGGGATTTAGCCACTGATGGAGTTATTTCCCAGTCTTAGAATCTGAAACCTCCTCCGCAGCCAACTCATTGCCACTGGCAGAAGTGACTGGATTCATTCCAGGAGCTCAGGACCGAGTCAAGCTCATGCTTTATTTTGAGCCATTCTTTTTGGTCAATTATCTGAGCCTTGATTGCTGGAAGTGCAACTTGATCCATCTCCTTCCCTCACAAGTCACAACTTTGTGGGAAGGAAAAATCTTAATAACTGGTTACAGCGAGGGAACACAAATTGACAACATATATATATTACTACCTTGAAAACATCTAAACAAGCATGATTTCACAGTGGAAGTTCATTTTAGATTTTCAACAAGTTAACTTCCTACCTGCACGAACAGCTTCTGGTTCCTTCAGTAAATATTTTGGGAGAATATTTTACTCCAAAAGATGATTGAGCAAGCTCCAGAGCAGGTTTCTGTTTCAAAAATAAAACGAAAAGAAACAAAAACAAGTCAAGTTACATTTTTTTGGACGAAAAGCAAGTTACAACTTCAAAAATTTTTTGCGAAAATTATTTGTTACAACGCTGGTGCAAATGACCTACTAAATCCACATCGTCCGATTGAGATAAACAATGCCACACTCATCTCCTCATCGTTCATGTTTGTTTTTTCTACTTTTAGTCTTCTTCCGATGCACGAAATACTCTCCTGCACCGTGTAAAGCTCCAGCCTATACTGCAGCGAAAGGAAAATCACAGCATGCTATTACATAATAAGCCATTTGGCTGACATGATACGTTCTGTATGAATAGAGGCAGTCAACACTAACTATCATGTTTTTCTCAAGTTACAGAATAAATCTTGAATATCATATATCATAATTTCTTAATTCAATACAGTCGTTTGCAAACTACTTACATTTAGGCCACAAGCAACTAACCAAACAATCATACAATTACAGATACGTATGTCAATGTTTAGCTCTATCCTACACAATGTACAGAAAACTTATTACAATCTCAAAATTTGATACATGACTTGATGTTATTCCCTCTAATTTATTTTCATACTTGGATTACATAAATAAATACTGTGGCGTTTGATCCATCGGCTCTTTGTCGTATCTTCCTTGTCACTGGATGATTTCAAGATACAGAATTATCCAGTTGCAATTACATCTCTCCAGGAAGCATAGTATCCTCGGGCAGATCACAAAAAGCAATACCCTGGAAGGCAATAAGCATGAAAGCTAACTCAAGGGAGAGTACCAACATATAGTAAAAATACTGTAGCAATAATATATGTACCTGTCCAATTAGGTGACCAACACATCTTTTCTCAGCTAGTAACTCAGCTTCACTCTGCACAATTATAACGCAAAAATGAGGCCATTTATTCAAAGTAATGTAGGAAAGAAAATGAAATAATTTTGATTTTTGCACTGGTCTTTCATAGAATTTCTATCTATGATCATAATTATATACTAGAGTTACTCTGGTTCATACCTTATTGAGAATTGATGTCAACTATTTAGGTAATGGCTCCTCAATTATTCATTGAACCCCATCAATATAACATTTCTTATTGTGTTGTATGCAGTCCATAAAAGGATGAGAAAGGAGAATACCTTTGTTATTCTCTTCAGAAGATAATCATCAAATTTTATGTCCTTCACAAGTTCATAATCCCCATCCCCCTGGAGAACAGAATTGAATTATTGTAAGTGTCCATGTTTAATCATGAACAGTAGGTAAGGAAAGTTCCCAAGATCAACTTACTTTAGATCTGCATGGCATACTGAATACTATATCCTCTGCTATACCATAGGGATTTCCACTGGTGTAAACCTACAAAAGAATGGCAACAAAAACTGGAGATTAAAAGCAAACCAAAATAATTGAAAATCATAACTTTATTTGTAATATCTAATATCAATCAACTTCATTGGTTAATAGATTTCTTATGAAGCTGTTGCAATTCATATTTTGACTCTGCATGAGAGACCTTTATCTCACACATCTGCAAATGTTAAAGGAAGAAGTCATCATCTTTTTCTTTCGATTACCTTCCTCACATACATGTAAGATCGAACCCATTCTAATTCAGTAAAAGTGTAAAACTAGGAATTAAAAGAAAAATGAGCTGTGAAAAACTTTCAATTTTAAAGTTCTCTGTCAATTCAGAAACAGAAGTGCTCATAATGAAAAACAATACGATAAAAATTTAAATATTTTATTTTTCTGTCGCCTTCAGAAACAGAATTGATCATAATGAAAAATAATAAGAAAAAAAATTTCAATATTACATTTTTTGTCACCTTCAGATAGAGAAGTGATCATATGGTTGCTCAAGAAAGGTTTAGTTTAAAAAATAATAGTAATAATAAAAATAATAAATAGTATATAATGTGCATTCTTATCAAACAAACAGAAACTTACACCAGAAGAAAACCATTCACCCTCAGGGGTAGGATTAACCAAGGACTTTATGGCATCTACAATTGACACGGAAGTTGATGCAGCTGAAGATCTTCCCCACTTTTTTATGAGAGCGCCTCCTCTCTGAAAATTGAATCAATAATTAGTTCTTGATGATGAGGGGCATACATCTTGCAGAATGATGTTGAAACACATATTTGACATCCTTACCGTCTGGACCTTGTGTGTAAAATCTTCCTCTAACCACTTGTTATCCTTGATGACCTCTTTGGCAGCCAAACCATCAATTTTAGCATTTAAGAAATCTGGAACCTGTTATGAGTTACATAATTCTGTCTTCAAACAAGAGCAAGAGAAAATTACCGTCCTATTACAATAGAATGTTAAATAGCTTCCAAATACCTGAGTGGTGGAATGATTTCCCCAGATAGTCACGTTTGACACTTTATCATAGAAGACACCCGCTTTGAGGGCCAGCTGAATACAACAAAAAGACACATTTATATAGCTTTTCTTTTTGTTCATAACAGAGAAGCAAATATCATCTATATGTAATTAATGTTTGCGAGCTAAGTTTTACCTGACATTTTGCTCTATTTTCATCCAGCCGTGTCAAAGCATGAAAATTTTTAGCAGGGATATTTGGAGCATTTTTCAAACATATTAGTGCACTACATAATAGAGAAATGTAGTCATCAGTAACAGGCGTAGTATAATAATATTGCATCCTTTCACCTGGGTAAGAACTGAAAATAAATGGATGATAATGACATACTTTGTGTTACAAGGGTTGCCAACCACTATCACCTTGACATTACTAGACGCAACAGCATTGAGAGCCTTCCCCTGTTTGTTGAAATTAATAATACATAAGAAAAAATATTGAGCAATTTGCGCATCAACTAGAAGCATTTGTGTTATCATAATGGTACCTGCTCTGCAAAGATCTGCCCATTTTTGTCCAACAAATCAGCTCGTTCCATTCCAGGACCTCTAGGCTTTGCTCCTATTAGTAGAGCCCAGTCAACATCTTGGAACACCTCATATGGATCGATACCTATGCTCACTTCCCTCAACAAAGGAAATAAGCAATCCTCCAATTCCATAGCAACTCCTGTAAAATTTAACTGTCCTCTCAGTCAACATGGGAATATGGCATTCATAATTTAGATGACTTTACTTTTAGTAGTCATAGTAAATCTCCAGTTTTAACTCATGCAAGTTACTTTAACTCTAGATACTGTCAACTTCTGTTCCACACACACATATTTTTTTTACTCTAAAACACAGAAAGATCCTCAAGAGAAATATCCCACTTAGACAGAGTGGCTATATATAAACCACATCGGAATCAGTCCTGAGACTCCACAAACATGACACATTGACATTTTGATTCTAATTTCAAGCATAGGGTTGGTAATAATCTGTCAAACATTGATGTTTAAACATGTAATCAGTATTCAAAAGGGCTATATGCACTTTTCCACAATGCATGCTGGTAGTGGTATATAATGGTTTTGGTGTGGAAATCCCGAAGCTGCCTGAGCAAGAATATAAAGGTTACTTTCAATGATGGAGAATTGTCATGAATGGCAGTGTAGATTCTGATTGAGATAGTAATCCATCAGAGAGGTCTGGTACTGGTTTTTTCTAGTATTTTCACTTCAAACTTATTACCTGAGCTGCAAAACAGGTTATAGTAGCAGAGTGATCCCACTAAAATGAGTACACAGGGGTCTTTCTGAAGAAGTTAGAGTGGTACATGAATTCTCATGGAGCACAAAACCAGGCGACTGGTAGCTGAATTATGTAAGTCTCTAACTTACGCAATCAGATCACATTACAGCATTCATTCTAACCCTACCTCTCTACTTTGTCTAGTCTCTCTGTTAACACTCTGATTACATGAGTCATATCAAAAACTTTAACTCAGATAACAAAACATACCTGTATCACTTTCCATCACAACTATTAGGGCCTTAATCAATTACAAGTAGTTGAACAACAATCTAATTTAACATATTTCATCATTTTATAGAATTTCATACAGGATTTCCGACAAGGCAGAACAAATATGAATGTGTAAGAACCTTACCTTCAAGAGCTTCAAATGATCTTTCAGATCCCAGTAGTTTCAAGGCTATTGGTTGGTCCTCCCCAAAAATCTCGCCTGATGCAAGCTGCATCATAAGCAAGTCATATGCAAAATGTTGAAAACAGATTCTTATAAAATTATAATATGAGGTTCTATTTCAAATATGAACTTTCTAAAATATACGGCGGCATAACTTTTATCGTTTGTTTCAACGAGAAGACGTAGATTTTATTTTTTTTCTGTTTTTTTTGACAGTAGAAGATGACACCTAAACACTAAATTTAATGGATGAGAAAACCCCATCTCCTACAAACGAAAGTTAACTATTTGGTGACTGGTTTACATCCAAAGCTCATGGCCTTTGGAAACTCTATTATAAAGTTACTAGGGTAGGAAAAGCCACTAAGCCAGGTACAGTCATCAATAGAAATGATGGCATCTGTCATTTAATGATTTTTCATTGTTCAGATGCCAAGGCTCCACATTGCAAGAAGGTATTACTTATTATCTACTCATTGAGAACCAACTGAAGATAGACCATACATAAAAATGCCCCTTGGTGAATATAAGTAAGATCACACTCCTGTCAGTTGACAGGTGACACATGATTCATGCTACGTATGTTTTACAGTTTCTCCATGTTCAGACAGACACGAATCAGACCCCTCCCTCCCTCCCAAATCAAGAAAAGTCTAGTAAAAGAGTCTGAAGTTTAGTAGCAACAGATGCTTTGAAAATACATACAACATGCTAGGCATATTTATATCATCTCCATTTTCTATGTTCCAGTCAATAACTTCCAGAATCGCCAATTATCAGGACACCAGCTCACCACAAAAAACAACAGTCTGAAATTTAGTTGCAACAAACACTTACTTTGAATAGTAGATGATTAGAAATCATCCCAGCTGCACCTGAGACTGCAATATTAATTAATTTCTTCCAGGATTTCGTCTCTTCTTCCTGTGATCATTGAATCACAGTTATTAGTTAGACACATAGAGAAAAGAACGATATTGATAGTGAATGCATACCAATAAATCATCATTGGTCATGAATGTTACACGAAACTTCGCAGTTTGGATATTTTTAAAGTAAATGGTTTTACTTTCAGCAAAAGGCAGTACTAACTAGCATATTAGCATTCAATTGGTGTCATTGACAGTGAACGGTACAGAATTAAACTTGATATACTGAGAAACTAGCTCATAGAATAACAAACAAAATGAAAAACAGAGCAAGTTGTACTAACATATAAAACAAAAGTGAATACATTTGGGGTTAACCCAAACTCCGGAATAGGCATAATGACAAACACCACCAGTGCAAATTCATGTAACAAATAAAGGAGCAAAAACCCAGATCAGAAAACGAAGAAAGCTTACAGCTTTGAGATCATAGGTGAGGCAAAACACGCCATAACACTCGGGCTTGTTCTTGGGGTCTTCAGTTTGCGTAGGAGCAGGAGCTTGGACTTGACTGAGATCAAGAAACAACAGAATTACCACAACCATAGATTAAACCAAACAAGCAATAAAGAAAGAGAAAGAAATTGTTACGTGGGTGCAAGAGAGCAGCAGACTCGAGCATTTTGGGTGCGAGAGAGAGGTGGAAAAGCAACGCGGCGGAGATGGGTGGTTGAGAAGGAGAGCTTGGAAGGGTGGACACGGCGGGTGGTGGTGTATGAAGGCGTTGAGAGCTCTGCTACTGCCATGGCAGCAGAGAAAGATGGAAGCTTTGAGAAGAAGAAGAAAGAAAGAGTAATTTGGAGGGAGAAGGAGAGAGGTTGGGAGATGAATTGAGGAAACTAGAGAAGAAAAGAAAGGATGGATTTTGAATATCTAGTTTAAGGCCATGCAAATGACACTTGTCACTTTGCTCATATCCATAAATCTCCTTCAGAAGTTCCTTTGAGGTTGGGGGCTTTCATTCAGCTGTCATTTTGGTGGACAAGAGTGACTGACTTTCAGTTGGACAATATATAGTTATATCTACATATATAATAAGGTATAGGGTATATGTAAGCAGAACTTGTTTACCACAAAGCTTCCTCTAATGTCTGCCTAAGGTTGATGAAGTGTTAATAAACACATTTTAGTGATATTTTAAAGATACGATTCGTATGTGTTACACTTTTAAGAAGCATTGTTTTAATAGTTGTCGAATTATTTACTTGGCATTATTTCTCATCTCCTATAACTTCTTTCCATATTTTGAATATCAAATGATTGCATGAAAGATGGCAGCAAAATATGTTTGGAACAGAAAAACATGTGGAAGTTGCTTATTATCAAAAATTAAGGATTGTTAGTTTCCAAAAAAAACGATTGTTCATATCTGTGTTTCTTTGACTGCTCTGTGGAATTTCGGGTGCTAAATATATATTCATTTGATCAGCTGCTCGAGCTCACCTGTACTTCAAGCTCACCTCTGTGGCTCTGTCACATGTGGATCGAGCTTTTACTTGAATTAATTTGTTCATATATATTATATATACACAGTTTGTTGGAGATGCATTTGATTCAAGGACTTAAATTTTGATAATTATGGAAATATCTAAGTTCTAAAAAAAATATTTCAATGCAAATTTTGAAAAATATCGATAGCAGTAAAATTTGAAGAAAAACAAGGAAATTTTAAATAAAATTTTAAAAGATGTTTGCTTTTCTATATTATGTACTATATTTAAAAAAACCTTAAATAAATATTGATCTATATAGAATTGTAGTGATTTAAAGAGAAGAAAATTGCTAAACCGTTAATAATGTTTAAAATTTTACTTTCAATATTTTTTTATGATTGAAAACTCAAAGGGAGACTAGGTCATCACGCCTTATATACATATGATATATTTCACATGAAATTAAATTAATACTTTAAAACCATATAGAAGACCTATGAGGATCAATATATGTATGAGACTATGAGTTAAATGAGAAAGAAACCGGATGACGATATAGGGTATCAAAATAAAATAAAATTATACATGTATAAATATATATATATATATATATATTAAAATAATAAATTAAATTACAAAAACCAATTATTCAAACAAAATTAACTAAGAGTCTAAAACTCAACAAAATGTAGAAGTAGATATTAATGTATGTATGAAACTATGAGTTCAATGTAAAAGAAACCAGATGATATAGGCTATCAAAATAAAATAAATAGGATAAAATTTAGTTTACTATTTTGAACATTATGGTTCAAATCAGTTCAGTCTCTCTTTTTAAAAATCCATCTTTTTAGTACCCGTAATTTTTGAATGTCTACACTTTGGTCTAAATTTTCATCTTGAGCTTCAAATATGACGTAAGATGTTAATGTGGAGTTGGTAAGAGGATTTACATATTAGTGTTAGCTCTCAATATGTATGAAAATGACCAAAATATCTTTTACGCGTCATAAGGGAAAACAGTCATAAGAGTTATTTTTGATCGTTTCATATATTTTGAGAGCCAATACTAGCATGTACGGTCTCCTTGTCAGCTCCACATCAACACCTGATATCATATTTCTTAGACGCGATGTCTTTGAATTATCCGTCATTTGTGTAAATAATAGCATGTTCCACAAAACAATCTCCCTTACACATTCCAGTTCTCATTATTATGTCTATTTTGACCTTGGACACGCCCTGGTTCTGAAAGAGTTTGACAAGAGTTGTGCCCTCAACAACTATCTTAGAAGCGGCCCCACTGACGTGCCCGTTACCGGACGCGTTACAATTTAAGAACCCTTTTGACAATCGTAGTATAAAGCAAATAAGGTTCGATCAATCTCGGGACTAAGGGTGCTCCTGTCACAATGGTCAAACAAGTTAGTAAATAACAAAATAAGTATGTACAAGTATTATTTACAACACAATTATTTACAAAGTACAAATACAAATATTTACACATGGTACAAGGTTATAGGGGGGTGGTTTGGTTTCTAACATCCTAAAAACAGAATATAAAAGCTAACTAATATGTACAATTGGTCGGTTCATTCAACATCGCAACTAAGTGATAAACTCAAATCTTAACCACACATCAATATCAAGTTTCATTCTCAAAAATCTGAAATCAAGCAAAGTTCTTATTCAAAGAAACAATCTCGAAACACACACCTAAAAAGGACATGCATCTCATATAATTTCATCAAGTAATTCCAAGCACAGAGAAGTTTAGAACTTAGAATATTTCATGTAAATTGCTGCATTCAATATTGAAGAATATTTGTCCACAATAAACATGAATCATTAAGAACTACTGAGATTGAACAACAACAACATATCCAAGAAGTCGTAACATGCAATCATTGTAGTTTACGTTTTCAACCATTATTACATAGTTTCCACCACTTTAGATCTTATACTTACTTAAAGAAGCTTAGTACAAATCATGATAATCGGCTAGCATGCATTTTACCCTTAGTAAATAAACAAAAACGCAAACTTTCAATCAACAAGAATCACAAAATCAGATTATTAGAAAGATCATCAACAAGATATCAACATACTTTATAAAATTTTGAATCCAAATAACACAATAACAATCGAAACATGCTTCAAAAACTCAAGTCTAACATCCGAAACATGTTATTAAATTTGCTAGAGAAGTCTAAACAAAAGTAAATATAGCGTTTACACTTTATCGGTCTTCAAGGAAGCTTGGGCTTCAATGCTTCAAGTCACCAACGCTGGAGAAGTCCTTCAAGGCTTGGCAAAGAGGATGAACTCGGCAAAGGTGGAGAGAAGAGGCTGCTCGAAAATGCTGTGTCTCTCTAGTTTTTAACGTGAATGAACGACCTTTTTTTTCTGATGTAGAGAGCCTCCTTATATAGTGGTCATGTCGCCTCCATAAGTCCCTCATCACCATTGATTTAAATCTGATCCAATGGCCACAAATAATAACACAATTTAATCAAATAATATTCCATATATGTCTTGTGCATTAAGTCTTCGAATTTGACTTGAAATGTGACCGGATACATTGCTTGTTCTTCAAATGGAATCGACTGATTATTGCATGATTGTTGCCGATTTGAATCTTATTTCCTTTCTTGATTATTTTCGAATTCATACTTACAATTCCTTCCATATGTATTGCCAATTAATATTCCTGAAAAGTAAGAAGAAAAATCAGATTTAATCTTGAAAAATTAAGCATTTAAATGGAGAAATAAAAGGTAGGAATCTCCCTTAATTTGCTTGATTACAAATCAGCAATTATCTTCAATATTTAAGGAATAATTCTCTCAAAATTTGCTGCCATAATCTTCACATAATTTTGGCCAAATGCCTTGGAAATTTCTGATTTCTATATGTGCATCATCTTCTCCATTTAATCTTCATTCCTACTTTGGTAATTTTCTGAATTTAAAAATAGAAGGTTTCTCAAAATGGATTAGGAAAGTCAGAATAGGAAAGTTTCACAAGTAGTAAGTTTCCTAGATCAAAATAAGAAAGTTTCTTAAAATGAAATAGACAACTTTCCCAATTTGAATCAGGAAAGTTTTCTAAACGACTTATCCTTCTTAATTTGCCGGTTTTAGCTTCCATTTTCGCTTTTCACTCTTTTACCTTCACAATTATAAAACAAGTTAGAAATGACATTGTTAAGAGAATAACAGAGCTAAATAGGGTAGGAAACACATTAATAACATAACATAAAATGCGTCTATCACCCACTTACCATTTTCAAGCAATCAATATTGATAAAACCAGTAACCATTTTCATGATAACGAAATCATGAGATTTAAAATATACGGGTAAGTTCTAACCTACACGACAAACATATAGTTTATAAAACAAAAACCACTAATCAATAGAGTTACATGTCCTCTACTTAGAATCTGAGGCATTCCTCACAAATTAAAACAATCACGTGTTCTACCTGATACCATAATAAAGTAGTCTGGGGTTCAACTTCAAAACCAATTGACAATGAAGAGAATAGCTCAAACCCTTATAAACCCACAAGCAAGGTCACATATTCCCGATGTGAGATATATATCTCAACACGTCCCCGCACGTGTGACGTGGACAAAAACTTGGGTGGTCTTGGAGTTCATGTGACCTTTAGGTTTCACACGTGTACGTGGGTAACCCGCTCTGATACCATAATAATGTAGTCTGAGGTTCAACTCCAAAACCAATTGGCAATGGAGAGAATAGCTCAAACTGTCACGCCCCGACCCAAGATTACCTCCCTAACCCTGGGTTAAGACGTGCGGGACCTAACACAAGAGAGATTTATTCGAAATCCCCCTTGAGCCAGGATAACCCTATTCAAACAGTCCAAGCAGTGCCGGAATAGACCTCAAACCGGAGGTTATTCCGAATCCCACATTTGAATCTCAAATGTGCCATTTGAAGAACCTAGGGGTTCTAATAATATTTGTGACTGCACCCGAATCCCGGTCAGGCTGCCTACGTACCCTGTCTTCAGGGATCAAGCCACACGTAGCTCTTGTCTTAACTAACACCCTAACCGGGCGAATCCCGCTATTCTATTTATCGGTTGCTTTCTAAATGAGGATGGCATACGCCTAACGCATATCCTGAGTTAACCTCTCAAATGAGGTATCCACCGACCAACTAACCCTCGGGATTAAACCGAACATTCTACCATTCATAACATTAACATCCATACACGACAAGACAGATAATAAAGGCAAACACACGATTATAAACAACCATCACACAAAACTATAAATATAAAACATAGTGGCATCCACGTAAATAAACCAAACCATGGGCATTTAAGATATTTCCTCCTACTTGGCATCCCTGAAAATACCATAATTATCAGGGGTATTTATGGAAATTACCACCTCAATGGCATTCCTGTAATTAGCCCAAAATTGTCAGGGGCAACATAGACATTCTAGCCTTAATGGCAGTTCCGTAATTAATCTGAACTACCAGGGGCCCTTTGGGAATAACAGCCTTAGTGGCAGCCCCTGTAAATATACAAAACAGCTAGGGTAGTATTGGAATTCCAGCTCTAGTGGCAGTCCGGTAATAACCTTAACCTACTAGGGGTATTACTGGGATTTAACCATGATGGCACTTCAGTAATTACCCTAAACCTCCAGGGGCAGTTTTGTCATTTTACAGTCACGGTAAATCAGTAAAAACCTGGATCTACCACAGTAAAAACCTGGGAATTTATCCCATTCTACCCTAACCACTCCGGCCGGTCAACTGGCCGGATTTCCACTTAACTCTAGCCAACAACTCCTCCACTCAACCACCACAAAACCCACAATCAACACAGCAACAACTCAATGGCAAAAGAAAGGAAAAGAGGTGTTACCCCTCGAGCTCCAATCGGAGGTCCTATCTGTCCACCCCTCCCTCTGCCCCAAACACTCCCAACACCACCCGAGCTCCTCTAGACTCCTTCGTAGACGTCCGGAGTCCTTGAGAAGTCGCCGAGAAGCTCCAACACTCCGTCACCGGAGGAGATGCAGAAAACACAGAAACACCAAAAAAGAGAGGGTTTTTTAGTTAGGCTTGAATCGAACCTCCAAGGGGCAGGAAAGTGAAGAGGAAGGAGAGGGAAGAAGAAACATACCACCCACGTGCCGCCCCGCCGCCTGGGACCGCCGGAATCCGGCCACAACAGTCGCTCCTCTCCTCGTCCGATCTCTCTCGGCAATGGACGACAAGGTAATCCATGGACTGGACTAGGTAGAGGAGAAGGAGGGGAGTGTTTTGGGGGTGGAGCGCCGACGTGGGGCGGCCGGAGTCGCCGGCGCCGAACAGGAACAGTGGAACAGGCGAGGGAGCTCGGAAGAGCTCGAGGGAGAGAGTTGACCGAAAAATGGGGGGTTTGACCGAGTCAAACCTCTCACCTTAATTTATAGGAAAAATGGACGGTCAGGATCTAATCTCACGAATCCAACGGTCCAGATCTGCCACAGATTAGTTACCATGAACAGTAATTAGACATTTTACTATTTACTTTTTACCGCACGGTAACAATACTTTATCCCGCATAACTTTCACATATGAACTCCGATTAATTCGTAGGACATACCCACGAGTTCGTACTAACGTCCTCTACATCTTTCCCGAAGGAAAGTTCCTCAAATTCCCGACCTATCACAAAGTCATCTACTACTACGGTAGAGTAATTTAAGATTTGTTACTTCCGTACATAGGATGGATTCGTAACTATCAACTCGTAGCTCCGGAAAATCTTCCGGGCGTACCGGGGAACTCGTAATAACATAATCTATCCCTCGGGACATTAATTCTAATTTTTCCCCCAGACCCGAGAATATCTCGATATTAATTCGGGGAAAAATCAACAGTGCGATTACCATTCTCTGTAACTCGCCTAATCCTGGTAAAAATGTTAATTCCGGGACGGGGTGTTACACGCCGTAGCACGATATTGTCCGCTTTGGGCCCGCCGGCCCTCACGGTTTTGTTTCCAGGAGCTCTCAGAGCAACTTCCCAGGGGGTCACCCATCCTGGAATTGCTCTAAGCTTAGCAAGCTTAACTTCGGAGTTCTCATCCCCTCCAAAGCCACTGAGCTCCCAAAAGGCCTCGTGCTAGATGGGTGTCACCGATGTACATATATGGTACATCACCCTCTCCGTTGGTCGATGTGGGATGTTACATCCACCCCCTTAGGGGCCCGACGTCCTCGTCGGCACACTCGCACCCTCGGCAGAGTGGCTCTGATACCAATTGTCACGCCCCGACCCAAGATTACCTCCCTAACCCTGGGTTAAGACGTGCGGGACCTAACACAAGAGAGATTTATTCGAAATCCCCCTTGAGCCAGGATAACCCTATTCAAACAGTCCAAGCAGTGCCGGAATAGACCTCAAACCGGAGGTTATTCCGAATCCCACATTTGAATCTCAAATGTGCCATTTGAAGAACCTAGGGGTTCTAATAATATTTGTGACTGCACCCGAATCCCGGTCAGGCTGCCTACGTACCCTGTCTTCAGGGATCAAGCCACACGTAGCTCTTGTCTTAACTAACACCCTAACCGGGCGAATCCCGCTATTCTATTTATCGGTTGCTTTCTAAATGAGGATGGCATACGCCTAACGCATATCCTGAGTTAACCTCTCAAATGAGGTATCCACCGACCAACTAACCCTCGGGATTAAACCGAACATTCTACCATTCATAACATTAACATCCATACACGACAAGACAGATAATAAAGGCAAACACACGATTATAAACAACCATCACACAAAACTATAAATATAAAACATAGTGGCATCCACGTAAATAAACCAAACCATGGGCATTTAAGATATTTCCTCCTACTTGGCATCCCTGAAAATACCATAATTATCAGGGGTATTTATGGAAATTACCACCTCAATGGCATTCCTGTAATTAGCCCAAAATTGTCAGGGGCAACATAGACATTCTAGCCTTAATGGCAGTTCCGTAATTAATCTGAACTACCAGGGGCCCTTTGGGAATAACAGCCTTAGTGGCAGCCCCTGTAAATATACAAAACAGCTAGGGTAGTATTGGAATTCCAGCTCTAGTGGCAGTCCGGTAATAACCTTAACCTACTAGGGGTATTACTGGGATTTAACCATGATGGCACTTCAGTAATTACCCTAAACCTCCAGGGGCAGTTTTGTCATTTTACAGTCACGGTAAATCAGTAAAAACCTGGATCTACCACAGTAAAAACCTGGGAATTTATCCCATTCTACCCTAACCACTCCGGCCGGTCAACTGGCCGGATTTCCACTTAACTCTAGCCAACAACTCCTCCACTCAACCACCACAAAACCCACAATCAACACAGCAACAACTCAATGGCAAAAGAAAGGAAAAGAGGTGTTACCCCTCGAGCTCCAATCGGAGGTCCTATCTGTCCACCCCTCCCTCTGCCCCAAACACTCCCAACACCACCCGAGCTCCTCTAGACTCCTTCGTAGACGTCCGGAGTCCTTGAGAAGTCGCCGAGAAGCTCCAACACTCCGTCACCGGAGGAGATGCAGAAAACACAGAAACACCAGAAAAAGAGAGGGTTTTTTAGTTAGGCTTGAATCGAACCTCCAAGGGGCAGGAAAGTGAAGAGGAAGGAGAGGGAAGAAGAAACATACCACCCACGTGCCGCCCCGCCGCCTGGGACCGCCGGAATCCGGCCACAACAGTCGCTCCTCTCCTCGTCCGATCTCTCTCGGCAATGGACGACAAGGTAATCCATGGACTGGACTAGGTAGAGGAGAAGGAGGGGAGTGTTTTGGGGGTGGAGCGCCGACGTGGGGCGGCCGGAGTCGCCGGCGCCGAACAGGAACAGTGGAACAGGCGAGGGAGCTCGGAAGAGCTCGAGGGAGAGAGTTGACCGAAAAATGGGGGGTTTGACCGAGTCAAACCTCTCACCTTAATTTATAGGAAAAATGGACGGTCAGGATCTAATCTCACGAATCCAACGGTCCAGATCTGCCACAGATTAGTTACCATGAACAGTAATTAGACATTTTACTATTTACTTTTTACCGCACGGTAACAATACTTTATCCCGCATAACTTTCACATATGAACTCCGATTAATTCGTAGGACATACCCACGAGTTCGTACTAACGTCCTCTACATCTTTCCCGAAGGAAAGTTCCTCAAATTCCCGACCTATCACAAAGTCATCTACTACTACGGTAGAGTAATTTAAGATTTGTTACTTCCGTACATAGGATGGATTCGTAACTATCAACTCGTAGCTCCGGAAAATCTTCCGGGCGTACCGGGGAACTCGTAATAACATAATCTATCCCTCGGGACATTAATTCTAATTTTTCCCCCAGACCCGAGAATATCTCGATATTAATTCGGGGAAAAATCAACAGTGCGATTACCATTCTCTGTAACTCGCCTAATCCTGGTAAAAATGTTAATTCCGGGACGGGGTGTTACACAAACCCTTATAAACCCACATGCAAGGTCACATATTCCTGATGTGGGATATATATCTCAACATCACGAACATGTTTTAGTTCTCCAGGTTAATCAATCCAACCGGGGCCGGATCATGTATATTTATTGACGTATATATCTCCAGGATCATACTGAAGAAAAATTGTGTAATCGAAATAATCAATCCAACCAGGGCCGACCCTATCATAGTGTGGGCCGTGTGACCACACTAGGCCCACGCCGGAAGAGGGCACATCAACTAGCAGGCTGTACACGATGACATCAATTTGGGCCCAACCTATCTAAAATTGATGTAATTCGGGAACAAGTGCAAATTGTGATTCGAACTGTGGTTGTCAAAATACAAGATTAACAACCTAACCATCTATACTGCAAGGAAAATTGTTAACCATCTTCATATTCTTGTCTTTATTACATAAATCTCATCATTTTCATCAATGGTTTTTATTTGGGTAAATACCTCCTATGATACCTGATGTATAACTAATTGGACAATTAGGTACCCGATGTTTACAATAGGACAATTTGGTACCTCATATTTTGCTCAATTAGACAGTTTGGTACTTCCGTTAACTTAATTTTCCGTTAAATATGAGGCTAACATAGACATTTAGGCACTAGTTATCAATATAAACATATAAAATATTTGTTGTGTGGTATCATGTGTATTGGATATAAATATATATCTAAAATTTTAACTAATGTTTATCTATAAAAATATGAATTAATTTTTTATTCGAAACACGATTGAATTTTATATTTAAGAAATTTAGGTGATGTAATTAATCTAAACATTCACGCGACTAATTAATAGGTGTTCATATCACGAATATATATTTCTTAACATAAAATAAAATTATGTCATATTTTATGAGCCTAACCAAAAACATTAATTCATGCTTATACTATCAAAAAGTTAAGAACCTAGAAAATAATAAAGATCCAAGAATAATTGTCATTTAACCACAAAACAATTATTTTTAATAATGACAATTTTACTTTCATATTTAACATAAAAATTAACGGAAGTACCAAATTGTCTAAGTATAACTTAAGGAATCAAAGTGTCATCTTTTAAAAATCAGGTATCTAATACATCAAGTACCATATGAGATATTTACCCGTCTTTATTTTTGCATTAATCAACCAGATTAAATGCTTTTACTCTTATTATCTTAAATAATTTTGTATCTGAATAAAACATCTAACATTATATATACATGAGAATTAGTGAAACATTAATTCATCTTGTTAAAAAAATATAAATATTCATCTTAAAATATAAGTATTGAGTTGGTATAATAGACACTTCTCAAAGATAAAAGACTTTAAAGTTATTCTACAAGTTGCTATAGTTTTTGTTGAAGTTATATCGATTTTGTTATTTTCTTGAATTTTTAGTCCAAAATTTCATTTCTTTTCTTCAGATCATCGATATTTCCATAACTTTGAATTTTAGTCATTGACATGAACACTATTATTTGTTAGATATTGTTAGAGAGAAAATGTTTTTTTTCAAATAAAATAAAAATTATATAAATAATTATACTTTGACATAAATGACCCAATTTTTCTTTTTGTACTAGGCCTTTTATTTTTCAGGACCAGCCCTAAATCGAACCCTTTTGAAATGTGCTTGCGATTTGAAATATTGCAAAACTGAAATTTGTGGTTCGAGCTTCAAACTACTGAACCGCACCCATCAGTTTCCAAGTGCAAACTTTGCTGAATAGATTTGAGATGTCTTTATTGCGTTAAACACAGTACACGTCTTGTGAACATACCAGTAAAGAACTGAAAGGCTCTTCCAATTGCCTGTGGAGTTTTCAGTTTCCTATTTGTATCACAATGTGTTTGGTTTGGACCACAAGAACATTAATGTGAGATGTTTTTCTGACCATGTTCATGTGCTGTGTAGTAATCAACTTTGCCACATTTAGTCATACACTATTTCAATGCCGACTGCACTTTTACCATAGCAACATCAAAATAGCAATATAGAAAAATATTAGTTAAGTGTAAGAAACAAAATAGATGGTAAAGTATTTAATAGTATTTATGTCAGAAAATTAAGATCAGTACAAAAGTTTTTATAAGATGACAGGCCAAAGAAAACAATTGACAGATTAACATAGCCTCCACATAAAGAGAACCAGAAGGAGAAGAAGCAAAATCTTGATGGAAGCTAGAAGAAAACACTCTTTCTTCAAGGTTCTTATAGGGGATGACTTCTGTGAAAAACTGGTAAGTCCAAGCTCCATAGTACTGTATCATTTATACGTGAACTGAAAGCAGAGAAAAGTTATATGGTTAATTTTTCTGTATGAACATATATGAGTTTTGTTGTTTTACTGAAACAAGTGCGAGGTTTGATCCACAGTAATAGACAATAAAGTTGATTGAAGGCATACATGCAAGGGTAAAACCAAATCTTTATCTTCTATGTTATTGCAGTTAGTTTCTGTAGTTAATGGATAGAAGCAGTTTCTGTAATTCAAACTAGACTCTGAATAAGCAGTTTTGAAAACAGAAGTTTCGTTTTATGCTTTGGCCTCTGTGTTTTATTTCACTCACAAATTGAACAACCCCATCCCTAGTCAATACTTGTAAGAAAACAAGTAAAAGATCAATTTTTTACAGTTTATCGTAGATGTACTGCATTCCCTAATTCAAAGATGAGCTGTGACCACTGCTTGTGGCTCTGGAGTTCTAACCATCTTTACTTTTTCCCCCTGTATACAGGAGTGTCTCTTGCATTTATCTTACTATTTTTACTAAATAAGTTCATGATTGGAAATAGGAGTCCATGACCAACTCGATCCCACCAATTTATTGTTCGTATTGGAATTAGAACTAGTCCTCTTTATCCCTTAAACCGAACATATGACTGCCTATAATTTGTATACTGGTCTAAGGCACTTCCGTTTACCAAGTATCCCCGTTTCTTAGTTAACATGAAGATCACTGTCACTATTGGGATCTAAATAAAACTGGTTTGATTGAATTATGATTAAGTTTCTGTCTACATCTTAATCTACAGAAAATCCCCAGAGCTTTTCTCAGGCATTTTGATGGGACGGTACCTGAACAATGCCAACTTAGAATCGGCACTCAAACATGGCTTGTTGATGTTGAAATGGTTCATCGTCACAAGTTGTATTTCCAAAATGGTTGGAAAGAATTTGTGCAGGAGAATGGTTTAAAGGGTCGTGAGTTTCTAACTTTTCTCTATAATGGAAACTCAGAGTTCTTTGTGCACATCTATGGGAAAGATGCCTGCAAAAGGGAGTTTACAGAGGTTGCTGGGGAAGAAAGTGACAGTGCTGAATGGTACAATGTTAGTAGGATGGAAGAGGCTGATAGTGATGACACATCTGTGCAAGCTGATGATAATGATGATGATTATGAAAATGAAGCTGACGGTGAAGAGAAAGATGAATATGAAGATGTTGAAGAGGAAGTAGAAAGTGATACAGATGAGGGGAAAAGTGATGATTCTGTTGAAATTCTGGACGAGTTTCCACAATGCTCAAAGGCCAAAACAAAGAGGAAATCATCATGGCTTCACAAGGGAAAGATAAAAAGTTCTCAAGCTAATGCACAAAGCAGCATAAGGCGAGCTAGTGGCGCGTCTAGCAATAAAAAAATCAAAGCACTGAAACAAAAGGGAATAGGAGAGCTTATAGCTCGTCATAGAGCTGGTGATTTTATGTCCAAATCTGTTGGTCGTTCTTGCTTGATAGTCATGACTCATTCGTATGTTCATGGGGGTTGTGTGGTAAGATTTCCAGGGACAATTGTGCTTCGCCATCACAACTTTTGCTAGATTCTTCATCTTGATATCAGTACTAGAAAAATCAAGTCTCAGGTCTGCTTTGTTTTCTGTAACTTTTACACATTGTCTAACATGTTTCCTTTGTTTCGCTTTCAGCATTTTCCTTGTGCATTTGCCTACATCAAAGAGCATTGTAGTCACATCAACCTTCGGGTTAATAAGAAAAGTTGGAGTCTCAATATCTATCAAGGAAACAAATCATTCAAACTACAAGCTGGTTGGCCTGAATTTGTGAATGCAAATAATCTGAAGGAGGGTGATGTGTGTGTATTTGTGTTGACTGAAACCATCCCATATGTGTTTGATGTTACAATTTTCGGCGCCACAGAAGCTGCAAATCGCACCTTGCCAGGTGAGTAATTTCTGCTATCTGTTTGTGCAGTTCTGCTTTAATATGTCTGCCTTCTGACTAATCCTTACAAATGATTTTTTTGTGTTTTCGCATAGGGGTAGGACAAACAAGTGGGGTGCAATTCAAGTCGAAAAAATGAAAACAGAAAGCGGGACAGATGAAGTTCATAGAATCTGATTCCACCAGCAACGTAGTTGAAGCACAATAGCTAGATATATAGTGGAACAGCAGGACAAATATGAAATAGTTATAGAAGCATCATGTGCAATGATCATGCCAATTTCCAATATCCGTTCCCCATGATGCTTCTACTTCTAATTTAATATTTTGTCCTGCTCGTCAACAGCTCATTACAATTTCTCCTTATTGCTTATTTATGTACTATTCTTCAATCATATGCAGAATGAAACTTAGTGTCTCCAAGACCTGTCTCAGACTGTTTAGATTAATATGTAATAAGTTAGATTTGCTGTGAAGTTTATTGGCCATTATTAAATCGTGCAGTTGTTAAGCAGTTACATGTGTTCAAGAGAAGGATCTATTAGATTTGATCTCATATTTACTAACTTTGTTAATAACATTTAAGGATTACCATTGAGTTTTGAGCACATTATGGGAATAGTAGGGAGGTTTGATGGACAACATTGCTATGCAATGGGGTGATGCAGAAGTTTGTGAAGGCCAATTATGATAAACGACATGCTAAAGATACCTGGGTTTGCTATGTTAATTCAGTGGAAAGAACTAGAATTAGGGGTGTACATGCATATATATAGAGAGAGAAGAGAGAAGGGGATTTTCATACCAAGTTAATACTCAGTGTCCTCTGAAGCCAAGCTTGCTGCTTTAAACTACATCAGTTGCAAACATGTTCAGAGAAAGGCACCAAAGACCATTTTGAGACCTTGTGAGAGGAAAAGAATCATAGAATGCCTCTTTTGACGGTAAAACAACATTTCATTCTCAATCAAATGACAGGAAAGAACAGACTCGAGCATCCAGCAGTCTTTTCAGTTCTTGTTTAGCTTCTGGCTAGCTCACAAGCCTCACATAGTGGTCGATGAATTACAGACGTTCATTCTTTAGTTTTCATGAGAGGTAATATCTTTTTTCTTTCTGCACAAGATTCTAGGGCAATGCAGATTTAGTTTGCTTATGAAACTGAGTTCTCTTTTTGTCAACACCATGTTATAATCAGTCTTAACACAGGTTCTAAGTTTTATTTTTGCAGAGGTTAACGAGTCAATAACTATATATGTCAGCTATCCTAGCCTTCCATCACTATTTTCATTCTCATGTGTACTTGATTTAGCAATGACATGCTGTGGTTTAAGCTAATCTATTTGTAATGTATTTCATATCACGGGATGAGTACTTCACTACTCCAACAACCGTGTGGCCTTAGAGTTGTTCACCTCCTTTGAACAATTTAAGTCAGCCTCTCCTGCACGCAACAGAAAGAACCAACACAAGAAAGCAAGATTGGTAGAATGATGCTAAGTAAGCCAGGCAAAACAAAGCAATCCAGATTAATCTCGTGAGTTGAATTTGGTTGAGATTGTGACGACAAGAAGATTCATTTGTGCCAAGTTCACCTAATTCTAGAGAAAAGAATCGTTCGAACCTAATGGTCTGCCTTACTTCTGGACAGAGACCATGACTGGTTAGCCGCCATGGTTGTACCTCGTCCAACTAGAACGATACATCCTACAAGGACGTTTATCCTTAGAGGTTTACAGTGGGTAAATATGATCTCGTCACTTTGACTAGATCTAATAAAGTGTTTGACATATTATGGGCTACACTATGTAGATCTAGAATTCTCGGTACTTTAACTAGAAGTAGAATTCGTCGCACTTCAATATCACGTGTGTAGTTTAGGGATCAAGATGAGACATTCTACACATCATTTATCATGAACAATGACGTTCTTATCTCCCCTTAAAGGCGGGAAGATTGTCTCATTAAAGTGACGACCGTAAATCTGACGGTATATAGATCACCTGTCAAGGGCTCTTAAGAGCTCGTAATAGATACTTCATAATTGACATATATGACCATCCTTTGTTGAGGATCCAATTTTGAACGTTGTGGTAGCACAATTGGCACGGGGAATGCAAACACAAATGCATGTAAGTGCAAAAAATTCAAGTTCCCATCCAGCCACCAACTAGAACACGATGTAAACAGGTAGCAGTGAGCCTCAACTTGACCAATATGGCTGCATGCAAGATTACATATACATAGCCCGAGACATATACTAGAAACTTGGTGCACATTACCAATGTTCTATATGCGAGACCATCTTAGATACAAACATAGGAAACTATATGTTCAACAAATCCTAAGGGATATGCAATAATGATTGGAAGCCTTTGATGTAAACTCTCTGGCATTATCAAACCTTATAGACTTTATAAGATAATCTGAGTGGTACCCTCAATTTCATAGATGAGAGTTTAGCAAACACAACATTTTCTTATGGATAATAGTGTGACATTTGATCACTTGTCAATACATCAACCAAAATCATTAATATTTAACTGGTCCGTATGGTGGCTGGATATGCCCACGAATATTTTCTTGAATTTTATGTAGAAAAGATAGTGTATATTTTGGTCCTTGCCTATGATGGTCTAGCATTCAAAATCCTTATCGAGCAACATGACAAAATGTGTCATTAAAGATAAGACCCTTATTCTGAGAAAGATTCCCATATGATAATTAAGTTAAGGATACAGTGCATCACACCCCTGTGTTTCAAACACCAATACTATAGCGACTATTTGCTCAAATCATCTAGCTTCTAGCTAATATATTTTAATATATTCGATGTACGTTTCAGGTTGCACAATCGAAAGCTATGCAAGGACATTACACCATTTTTTGATGGTTTTAATGTTTTAATCATTAGTTCTAATGACCTTACCTTATAATAACGTTTTTTGGAACGTAGAGGTATTTTGTCTCGTCAGCTAGAAGAGAACACTTGATACAGCTAAAATAGCCTTACAATTTAACCCTGCAAAAGATTGTCAATTGTAGTATAATGAATCAGAGATCGTTCGATGTCACGAATTGAGGAGGGTATTTAATCTTGCATAAAGAAAACAATGTCACAAAATGTCTACTGTTCCTATCGAACAGCAGATGAAAACACACCTAACTACCTAAGCTACAGGACTCAAAAAATTATGAAATTTAGCAAACCTATACTAGACACATAGAAGAATACGCACATAAAATTTGAGAGGATTTGGAGTTGATTTATTATATTAAATAAATCACGAAAAATAGAGAACAGAATAAGAAAACTAGAATGATTCTAAGTTGAAAAATATGATAAAGATGAGGTTACGGATTTTGGAAATTCACCACCGAATATGCTACAAAACAATGTAACATAACCAAAATTTCAATTACCAAGTCATGAAAAGGTTCAATCAAGAATAAACCGTGAACGCACTGCGTAAATACTTAAAGCAAGATTACGCACCGTTACCAAAGCCTTTAGAATAACCAATCAAGGTATAGGATATCTATCCTATCAACATATTATTCTAAGCATTAATAAGATCTGTGGAAGTTTGATTGAACAAGTATGCAAAACTAGTGTGGAACGCCTACCTAGCATGCAAGTCTCTCTATTTGGTTTCACCTATTGTCGTATAGGTTTTACTACTTTGAACTAAGCCGTATTAACCATTTAGGAGATTAAACAACCTAATTCTTGCCCCAATTACAAGTTCATAATATTCTATGTTAGCCAAACATAAACATAAACAAGCAAAAGTTCTCTATAAAACAATACCAAATAGACGAATCATAACTAAGCAATTATGAAATCAAGGTTATGAAACAGGGTTTATTGCATAATTCGGGGCTTCAAACCTCCACCCCTAACAAAGGAAAACTAGCCACACATAGTTGTAGAAGTCATACAAAACAAATAAAAATCCAAAAGATTACAAAGGAGAAAGAAAGAACTATGGATGAAGATAGAATTGTCGATGATCTTGGCGGCTTTCTCCTTGATGATCTCTTGTGTTGCAATGTCTCTTAGAGGCTAATATTTTTCGTCCTCTCTGGTTTCAAAGTTGTTATTAGGGTTATAGACCCTCAAAACTCATCCATGGGCTTCCCGTTGTGGTCTGAGCCTTGAAGTTGATGTTTCAGTCCAACATCAGAATTTCGGCAGACATGACTTTTCCACTCAATCAGTCATAACTTCATTTAGAAAATAGATATTGATGATCCGTAAAAGGTTCTGGAAATTAGACTCATGTAGCTTTCCATTGATATATTGCAGATCTCCTGAATCATTGTGAGCTTATCACAATATTCTGTCGAAGTTTACTTATGATTTCTGACAGATTTTAGGATTTCTTTCCTTGCAAGACATGAATTCCTTTTTCTTCAAGATTTCTCCTCTTTTTCCTCTTTTGTGTTCATGGACCTATTTAAGACCTGAAAACATAAAATAAGTTAAATTGAAATTGTTAAAGGAATTGCATAGCTAAATAGAGTCAGAAATACATTAAGAACATAGCACTTTTGTACTCTTATCAAATTCCCCCACACTTAGTTTTTGCTCGTCCCTTAGCAAAATCAAAGACTCAAAACAAAACTAGACTCGAAACAACTCTAATGCCCTTACAAATTGTCTCAGCAATCCTTTACTTTCATAGCATCAAGAATAACATTCAACAAAGAATCAAGCTCACATTCGAAAGTTAATAAAGACTCATATTCAACATAGCACAGGTAAGACTTGAGAGATGATGATGGTTAGAGCTCAACATGCATCAAACAAATAATGATTTCACCTCACAAGGATTGCACTCTTTCTTCTCTCAAGATTTACGGTATGCTCAAGTGTATGTGAGAGATCAAAAATCAAAATCAAATAGCTCACGTACGTATGAAAGAAAGGCTTAACGAAAATATGATTTTTTAAATCCCATGAAGGAAATCAAATACTTGCCAAGTGGACCACAATATGCTCAACTTTTGCACCTGACTCTACATATCATAGTTAACCCATCTCAAGGATCAAGTAGGTCTTTCTCAATGTTGTAATGTGGTTAGGCTTTGGGTTACAGAAACAACGAGATATGAATTCAAACAAGTATCCTGAAACCTAGTAGAGTACTCAGATGCACCATTTCTCACCAAAAGCAAGGGCCAGATGTTGTCTTGTTGGGCCCTTCCATCAATTTAAACGTCTCTACCAAATCGTGAAATAGAATAAAGGCCAAGTATTAACGTTTTTGGGCCTTTCACATTTGCAAAATTCCCATTTCACAAAAAAAAACTTAATATGAAATTTTTCTTTTTCTCTTATTTCTCTCTTCCTAGACGTGCAAATTCTTTTTTCTTTTTTCTTTCCTTTTTTGTTTTGTTTGTTACATGGCCAAGGATTGCAATCCAGCTTGAATCCTCCCCCACACTAGTTCTTTCTCATCAGCTTCATATCACCTTGGTTGCGCATAATTCTCATGTATAGCTCTACTAGATTTCAGAACAAAGGTAAAGATATAGCTATACTAAAGCTCAAGGTTAAGATAATAAGGGCGATGACAAAAAGGTTTAACATGTAGGCTCAATAGGGTTAATCTAGGGGGTGTACATCTTGTGTACACAGTTGGGGACATAGGCTAATTTGGCTTTGGTGGAGATCCTATGTGCCTCAATCCTTTCCTCAATCAGGGCATGTCATGACTAAAAGCTTTGAAAGGTGACAAAAGTGAGTTCTAGTAAAACTCTCTAGTCCATTAAACTCAATCTGCAGCAAGCATTCAATCATGAAAGAATAATGGGATTTAGCAACAAGCATATCATTGAAAATCAAAACACTCAAACGAAAGGCAATAACAATGATAAACTCACATGGGTTATTTTGAAATCACAATAAGAAATAGCATTTTCAAAAATTATGTACTGATAGGAGCATTTTATGCTATGTTCTTAATATGTTTTTACCCTCATTTATGCTTTGTTTATCCATTATTAGGTTAGCATTAGTAGTTATTTAGCATAAGGGATTATTTGTAGAACATTGGCTAAAACATGTGTAAAATAGATAAAGTATGTGCAATATCGTTAAAAGCTGAAATTGGAAGTGTTCGTGATGTTTTTCTTAAGTTTCTGTAAACCAATACATTGTCACTTGATTATATCTTTTGAATGTGTAGATGACATGTATATGGACATAACGAAACAAGAATCATGAGGATCGGACTTATGGAAGGTAGCAAAAGAAGCATGGAAAGACAAGAGGCCAAAAGCATGAATTCGGAACAAAAACAGAGGATTTCCAGAAACCATAACTCAACTTCAAAGATTTTCCTAGGACGATCCAGGAGGAACCAGGGAACGTGCCATATATGGATGGAAAGCTGTGGATGTCTAGTTTCGAAATCTTTTGGAATCGCAGCAATCCAAGTTTGGAGGAAGGAGTTATGCCGGAAACAATAGCCGGAGGTCAGTCTGCTGGAAACAGGACAGATTTTGCTGAAGTTGTCTACCGATTTCGTGAGTGTGTTTCTTCACCAAAATCCTTCCCAAGCATGCCAAATGATTGATGAAGAGCTTAATGATGATATGGGAAGTTGTTTAGAAGAAGAAGAATCGAAGAAATCACCAAGGAGAAGCCGAAAACAACATCTAGGAAAGTTATCCCGGTCAAAACATGATAACTTGTTCTACCGAGACTATGGAAGCCTTTCGGCTGTCCTAGGAGTCCTTGAGCATGAAGGAGAGCTCTATGCCGATCCACACACATGAAGAAGAGTCAAAGAATTTAGAAAAAGAAGTTTATAAACCATTTTTCAAGTCAGCAAATTAAAGGGAGAGAGACTTAATCCAACAAGGAAAGAAAAGAACCTACCCGGTTTGGGACACAAGGAGTGGCTGCCGAATTCCTAGGTTTCTTTAGGGTTTTTTCTCTATAAATACACATGTAATACAACTGAAAAAATGTCCTCAATTTTGTGAAAACCTTAGCTAGCCAACTCTACCAAAAACCCCTCAAAACAGCCGAAGCACAAAGCTTGCCGCCGATCACCCTTTGCAGCCGCCAACCACCCTTACCCTATCCGACCCTTTAGGTAGGATTTGGTATGGATTCCTCCAAGTTTTTGTGTAATTCTACTGTATTTTATGCAATGATTTATATATATTGGTGTTTTGGTTTATGGTTTTGTGTTATGAAAATGGTTATTCGTCTTTCTTTATGATCTACTAATAAACTTGTTCATTAGCATAACATTTAGAAGGCATGCTAGGTTTTGGATTTAGAATAGGTTGTGTATGTTTATGTTATTTTTGTTTTCCAATTGATTAATCACATACCTGAACATGTAATCGAACCTAAGGGTAGTCTGTGCACGGATGTTCCTAAGGGGGGAGTTTCATATGCCGTAGTGTGCTAAGGGTTAAGATCAGGCGATTGTAGGTCTTGATTCTTAGTCACTACCAAGGGTTTTTAGGGTTAAGTGATTTGCATGATGAATAGGATGAGTGACGCCATACCTCGGACCATGTTTCCAATGACTCTTGTTTGATCAGTATATTTTGTCTTAATGTCAGGCGATTGTAGGCATTAAATAGGATGACACATATACAAACTTAGTGTCAGGCGATTGTAGGCACTAAGTTTACATGAGAAGTCTAAATAGTTGGAATTAATTAGAATTCAAGAAAACATATTTCATTGCATCTTGTTCTTGTTTAAAACTTATGTGTTTTCTATTTGGTGTTAGCTATGTTTTGTGTTTAACAAATTGATCGACCAATGTAAATATTAGATTTAGATTTAGGACTTTAGAAATCACCATAAAATCCACATCATAATTCGGTAAATATGTGAATAGTTGTAAATAATTTAATTCTTTTTGTTCATAAATTTCGATGTCATGTCTATGTTTTACGGATTGTATGTGTGTATGTGTTTTATACTTGTATAGTTGTGACAGAATTGTACTTGTATGTTTATATTATATTTGTGAATGTTACTAACTTGTTTTAATGCAGATATAATCTTTCCCTAGTGTCCCCGGCTAGAACGATCCCTACTTGCACATACTACACTGATAGGGTTTTTTAAATTGCACAGGTCAACTTTTGGCATGTCATGTACCAAAGTCTCAAGCCATATCTACTACAAGTACACATATATCATATAACACTCGATTAACCAAAGAATGTTATGATTATCATCCCAATTTAATGATCATCTTGTAGCCATGATTTCATAAGATTAATATCATCATAGACTTGTTAAGGGCTCTTATGACACAAAAATCAAAAATCAAAAACCAAAAACAAAAACATTTTTAATTTTCGACTCTAACAAAAACAAAACACAAAATGTGTACATTCCCTTCCCCCACACTTATTCAACACATTGTCCTCAATGTTCGAAAAATAAATATCATGCAATGAATCACAAAAGTGTAGAGAAAAGTGAAAAACAAAAGACAAAGGAGAAAAAGTTTAGAAAAGCTCCCCCATTGTATGCTATGAAGCCAACTTCCAGCTCATGTAACTTCTTATTACAGCATCCAATGTCTGAGATTCCAATTGGAGATAAAAGATGGTTTTACTAGATATTCATGCATATGTGGCATGTTTTCTAACTCCAAACGGTTTGAATATGACAGCCCTGTAAAGTTAGTAGAAAAACAAAGTTTGTACAGAAAAGCTGAAAAACATACCTTTACCCATTCAAACATGTTTTACAGTGCGTTCCGGTGCCGTAATGTGAAATTGCTTCAAAACAAAGTTGAAGCTAACTCAACAGCCTTTTCAGATATATATATATATATATATCTTTACTCTACCGATCTTCCAGAAGTAACCCTTTTCTGGCCTTTTTCCGGCCGTACTGCACAGATTCTGTTTTTCTAACAGTAACCTTACTACCTTCAAAATCAAACTGAGAATGACTCGGGTCTCCAAATCTGCTTCTGTAAAATCCTACAGAAACTAGACTCAAAGACCTTTCTTTTGACATAAAGCACACCTTCCTAGGTCTTGTGAGCTGAAAATTGTAGCTCTCCAAAGTCATCACATTGTTTCTACCGAGAGCATTGCTTTTGCTTAACTAAGAGTTTTGACTTCTTCAAACCTTCACCCCTAACAAAGGAAAACTAGCCACACATAGTTGTAGAAGTCATACAAAAAAATAAAAATTCAAAAGTTTACAAGGGAGAAAGAAAGAACTGTGGATGGAGATAGAATTGTCGATGATCTTAACGGCTTTCTCCTTGATGATCTCTTGTGTTGCAATGTCTCTTGAAGGCTAATATTTTTCGCCCTCTCTGGTTTTGAAATTGTTGTTAGGGTTATAGACCCTCAAAACTCGTCTATGGGTTTCCCATTGTGGTCTGGGTCTTGAAGTTGATGTTTTGGTCCAATATCAGATTTTCTGCAGACATGACCTTCGACCACTCAATCAGTTATAACTTGTTCTAGAAAATAGATATTGATGATCCGTAAAATTTTCTGGAAATTAAACTCTTGTAGGTTTCCGTTGGTATGTGGCACATCTCTTGGATCATTATGAGCTTATCAAAATCTTCTGTCGAAGTTGACTTATGATTTCTGGCAGATTTTAGGATTTCTGCCTTGCAAGACATGAATTCCTTTTTCTTCAAGATTTCTCCTCTTTTGCCTCTTTTGTGCTCATGGACCTATTTAAGACTTGAAAACATAAAATAAGTTAAATTGAAATTGTGAAAGGAATTACATAGGTAAATAGGGTTGAAAATACATTAAGAACATAGCATTTTTGTGTTCTTATCAACACTCAATTCCTTAATATTAATAACACATCAACTTTTATTTAGATTCTAAGGTAACCTGCCTTCTGATTTCAATATTCTCTAATTTGATCTTTGCTTCTGGTAAGTAGGATATTTATTTCAGATTGTTTCTTCTGTAGACTTTCAAATAACATGATATAAATAAAAGCTACTGATTTCATCATGTGATCTATGAATGAAACTTTGAGTTTCGTAAGTTGGTTATTACCGAAACTACATGTTCAATTATATACAAACTACTGGTTCAAAAATGAACTACCGGTTCATCAGAAATATGTGATTTGAACAATTAAATTGGAATCATGTAACAATTGATGAAATTACTTTCACAACACTAATACTAATTTTGCATCATGAATATCACAAAATTATGTTCAAATGCTTCTGGCAATTTGCTACATGTTGAATATGGTAAATATACATTATGAGAAAGTATTTAGAGTGCCTTATAGACATACATAATGACGAGGTATGGAAACCGGTGTCATTAGATTATTTTCCTTTTGTTTGACTATGCTGGACCAATGGAATTGACTTTAAATTGAAAATAAAATAAAACAAAACTCTACATGCTTTACACGCCTATGGGGCAAAGTCTTATAGTATGATGGGCTTCTAGGTCATGTATAGGGAAAGTGGGCCAACTATGCTCATATTCCGTATAATAGTCTATCAAGAAATACAATGTTATTCGTCAATCTTTTCAGTAACTCCAATCGTATACGACACGGTGAGGAATGATGAGGTGGTGGAGCGAGGCTCACTTAAGTACACACCTTCAAAAGAACTTGTCTAGACATCGCATCCAATAGGATGAGCCTAGTTTTAGAAGAGTTATAATTATTGTATGGATTCATAGCGAGCTTCTGTGCTATCTTGGAGCTTAAGTACACAGCTTCTAGCTCAATTTCACTATAATATTTTCAGACTTGATTTGAGCTGTTGGCTTAGCATCATTAATATTCACCAATATAAAATAAATTAATTAAATCGTAACAATCCAATTTAATGTGAAAGCAATTATATGTAACCGATATAAATTAAAATTATAACGAAAATAATTTCATTATCATCAATATAACGTGTCAGCAATAAATGTCATACATTTAACGTAGTGGTTACTTGCTTAATTAATTCATTTGCATCATCAGTTGCTTCTGTCAAGTAATTACATACCCTCATAATTATCGATATAATATAATTGAGAAAGAATTGAATAAATCTGACACAATTTAAATTTGATAACCGACATGACATAAAATACTAATACAAATCTCATTAATGTTTTTAGCATAACATTTATACAATAATTGTGTAATTAGAACCCTAATTTTTCAAGCACAATTTATGGGGTTATAAATATGTAATGGTCTTAAAAGTTTGTAACTAACATATAAATTAAATTAGAAACCGCATAAGGTCAATAGTAAATGTCAATTATGTAGCGATTATGAGTTTAAATCTCATTAGTGCTTATGACATTATATATTAGTAATAAATGATGTATATGCTGCTAGCATAACATTTTTATAATAATTACCTAATTAAACCTAAAAATTCATGCTGGAAGCATTACATGATCTTAAATAAAATGTTTAATTTGACACCATTCAAATTGTAACTAAAATAATCTATTATAGATTGCATTAGGATAGAAAACGTTTCTCATTGCGAAACAGATAATCTTCATTTTTATGTGCATAATTGAGCATGTCATTTCTTGAGCTTCTAAGTCAATCTAAAAGATTGGTTTAATGATGATCCTCATGTGGTTGATCAGCGATTTCTGAGCTTTCTATCTTCATGTAGTGCGATTCGATGAATCAATTTGAACGACCATAATTTCCTTTCAGAGTTTCACATGCAACATAAAATAAGACAACGTTAAATCTATTCATGCTGATAATGTGTTGTAAAACTCAATATAAAAGAGATTGAGAAATGAAAGAAATCAAAAGAAAGAATGGTAAGCAGAGAGACATCAAAAGATCAAAAATCAACACATTAATCTCACCAACACTCGTTAATTACATGCAAGTCACGTGCATCGCTCGTGCAATAGCTCTCCATCTATCCCAGTCAACTCCAAGCCTCAGAAAGCCAAACTACAAGCTTCAGTCTCCACCATCCACTTACAATATCAGAAACCCAAATCCAGGTACTCACTTCACTTTGTCAGTTATCACATTCATATTATGGCAATCTCTTCACTCTCATTGAGCTGGGTTTCCACTACCTTGCCTGACAATAAGGTAAACTTACCAGATTTCTCAGTACATGCATAATGTTCATTGTGGACTTGTATACACCTTGCTAGCTAAGCTAATTAGTACTAGTTCTGTAATTTGTTTTGCACCAGCTGAACTTGCTTAATCATAATGAGGTTCCGAAAGCTTCCGGTGCGTACTTTTCCGGTAAATCCATCACATGCTCCAGTGAGACAGCTTCAAGTGAAGAAAGTAAGATAACCCATCTGAGTTTTTCTTCATGCTCATCATGATTAATGAGGCATAGTTGGTAAACTTTGGATTTGAATGTGTACTTCATCTATTCATATGTTAGGAATATCAAAGTGGGTTCCTATAAAGCTCAATTCATTTTCATATATGACCTCTCTTGTGAGCAGTTGTCTTATTACCACCCATTGCTCTGCCACAGAAATGTTTGTTTGGATAATGTTGGATAAGTCTTTGAGTTCTACTTCAAATTTATATGATCTTTTCACTATGAGCATTGTTATAGATAAGTTCATCACCATTGAGCTTTAGATGTAAGTTCTACTAATCAGTTGCACCTTCTTTTGCTTCTTTCGAATTGTCTAACTTTTACTTCCTGATTTTATTTTTATCCTGAAACTGGTGCTTTCTCATGAACAAAATATATAAACTTCTATTGGATCTGAAAGTAATAGTGAATCTCTATCCTTTACTTATCGCATTGATGAAATTTAGTTCATTTCAAGAGAAGATCACTACTTTTGGGAGTTGGAGCAGTAACTACAAGTCTACTTCATACAAGTCCACTCTTGGCTGAAGGTATGAATAGTTGCATGTATCAACTTTTTTTTACTTCGAAATGAACTTATTCCTTTGAATTATAGATTCAGAATTTTCTATCAACCAAATTACTTGAATGTGAAGGCATACCTGACAAGTTCCGAGGTTATGTTGACAAAGAAGATGGGTATTCATATTATTACCCCTCTGATTGGAGGGTAAGAACTAAGATGACAGTGACATTTATGCAGAAGCTTAATGTTTACCATAGAGAAAATCTCTTCCTTTAACTATATTTATGTACTATGTTCTATCTATCAGGATTTTGACTTCAGGGCACATGACTCTGCATTCAAGGATCGATATATGCAACTTCACAATGTTAGAGTGAGATTTATACCTACAGATAAAACCGATATCCATGATTTGGGTCCATTGGAAGAGGTATATGAATGAACTATTGCAGTTTTACTGTTGTTTCTTTTCTAGGAAGTTTAAATGGGCATCAACAAGTTTTCATCTTTGAACAGGCTGTTCCCTATTTGGTGAGACACAAATTTGCTGCACCAAACCAAGTAGAAAAGATATTCAACATGCAGGAGGTTTCTACTATTTGCCATATCTTTGTATAGATTTGCACTATCCATTTCTCTCATTGGGCATCCACTGAATGCAGAAAACTATAGATGGGAAGAACTATTATACCTTCGAGTATGGACTCACATCTCCAAACTTTGCTACCACTTCCTTTGCAACCATAGCCATTGGAAATGGTAAGCAGCACAGATTTACATTGTTACTTACCTGTCTTGCAAACATTCGGTATGCCATATTGTTAGATCAGTAAATATAGATTTCACCTCCAAATTAGAATCCAGGAGCAATCTGATCAGTGAAAGAAATCATAAGATCTATTCAATGTTTCTGACATGCATGTGATCTCCAACAGGGAGATATTACACCCTAATTGTTGGAGCGAATGAGAGACGGTGGAAGAGATACCGCAATCAGCTTAAAATGGTTGCAGACTCTTTCAGGATTCTTGACATCTAAGATGCAATATCATTGGAAGGCAACCTTCAATGTTAAATTTCCATTTGGTATATTATGGTATTCCAAATTCTTCCCTGAACAGAACAATGGCTACAACTAGAGATAGCAAGGAGAAATCACTTTGTATTTAACTAACATATAGTCCTGGTGGTTCGAACATGCAGTCTTTTACCATTCAAGTAAGTCGAGAGTTCTCCAAATGTGTTATCTTTAGGGCACACACAGATGCTGCCTTCACCCCAGATAGCCAAAATTAGCACTCTAAGTTGGAAGAGCATAAGTAACAAATCTATGGCTCTCTACATTCTGTGTTCGTGATCACCATTTGGGACCGTGTCCAAAACAATTTAAGATGTAGATGACAACGGTAGCTGGCTTGAAAAGAATGAATGGTTCCTACACTTGGAGTTTTCAGTTCACATGCAGCATAAAATTCTACAGATTTTAACAGAAATATCAATGGCACTCGAAATAAAGATAGCGATCCAAGCAGGAAAAAATGATAGCATTAAATTATCTATATATTTACAAATGTTACAATATTCCCCTTGATTCTTTCTACACTTTTCACAAATGGGAGGAAAACTTTTAAAGAAATAAATTTACCATCCAAGAGCAAGTCGAGTAAACAATAATATAGGGAAGGCACCCACACCGCACTAGACCCTTGAATTGATGCCAAGTTTCTGCTTCAAAAGTCAGAAGAATCAATACACCATGGAGACAAGGCACAAAACACCAACCTAACGATGCTCGACTCCTAAAGAATGAGTTCAGATAGCACAACCTCAAAGATCAACCAAACATCAAAAAACTCTATTCCTAAAGCCTACATTTGAACAATTTAACTATGAATCTGCCACTGCCTCCATGTTCTGATCCTCACTTTGATCTATAAACTTTGTTACAATCCTCGGCATTCTGATTCTGGTTCTCCCCTACCGATTCTGAATCTCCCAACAGTTTCATGGCATGCAACGACAGGCAAACTAGAGCCCTAACTGATCGTAACCAATCACATGGTCAAAGACATTGGTTCACAGTACACTGTCAAAAACGTCACTATTGTTGTTGATCCGAAGGTCAAAAACAATCGTCCCTACTATGACCAACCCCAAGGTCAAACCCATCGTCACCACTGTGACCGACCTGAAGGTCAAAAACCATCGTCACCACAAGAACAATAATATTATCAACATTTATCTCATTAAACTCAAACTCAAATATAAATATATATATATATATATATATATATATATTGTCACGTGAATAACTATTCAGGGACCCATAAATTATGATCAGAAATGTATCCACAATCATTTATTTAAGAAACTTACCGATGAACAGTTGTCGATTAACCTCATTTATTTAAACAAGGAAAAATATTTTCTTTAAAATTAAACCAAACATTTATGTATTCATAATTAAAATTTGGTCCCACGTGACCTCGGTGAGATTTTACTTGCCATAAAAATAATCCCACTGTGTCTTCACAACACAAGCGCCAAGCTCAACACACTTCACAAATCACCTAAACAGTACAATATTAAATTTAGTACTATTCGACAATGATTATATTGTAACCTTAACCAACCCTTAACCGGAAGCTTGCCCAACATAGGCAGCCCTTTCCTGATACCTCCCAAGGTCACCAAACTCTCGTTAGCTTAACACACTGCCTCTAGGTTTGAGATTTCCAAAGCTCACCGCTTCCCAAAAACATAAAAATTCTACCTCACTAATAAAATCGTGAACATGCTAACAGAACATAAACCACAACCTACTAACTAAAAGCTAAATCAACAACATAAACCTCAACTGAACTAGTGGTTCCCTGGAATCCTCCGACACTGCTGCTTAACTAAGGGCAAACTGGTTAAGTTTAAAGTATAGGGGTATAACAGTTTAAATTGAAAACTAAGGGACATAACTGATTTTAGGGGTAAAGTATAGGGTGTCACAAATATTTTCTCCTTTGTTGTAAAGCTTTGGTAATACCGAAACTCAAAATATGAATTTGGTAAGATTATCACATACTGAAAGTTTTTGGTTGGTAATTGGTAGTCACATTTCAATACCGAAAGTTTTGGTTTTGAAGTTGGTAACTCCCATTACCTGACCTGAACCGACCGAATGACATGCTTACTTCGTATAATTAAACATAACCCGAGAACCCATTTAACATATAATCTGACCTGAAAGCCCGTTTGAGTTAATTATAGGGTCACTACCAGGATCAGTACTTTAGCCGTCAAAAAATTTTCGTCGACCTGTTAATCCAATTCGTCTGCTAAGATGTCGTCGGTAAAGACTCGTCGGCTATGGCTTTAACTGACGAAATTATCAGTAGTCGTCGGCTATAGTCTACTACTTTAGCGACGAATTCTTTTATATTTTTCATTGGCTAAAATTAAGGCTAAAGCCGACGAAAGATTATTTCGTCAACCATAGTCTGAGACTTTGGACGACGAAAATATTATAATTCGTCTGCTAAACATTAGAAAAAATAAATAAAAAATAATAAAGTCGACGAATTACACCATATTTCGTCGTCTAAATACTACTATAACCGACGAATTAAGCCTTATTTAGTCGGCTGAATACTACTATAGCCGACGAAATAGGCCAAATTCATCGGCTAAACCTTGAAAAAAAATGAAAATATTATAGCCGAAAAATTATGGTAAATTTTGTCGGCTATAAGTCCACTCTAGCAAAAAAAAACTTTGAAAATTTTAAATTACCATTCCAAACAACCTGCAAATTATACCAAAACATCTCAAATTATAACCAACAACACCTTCAATGGTGACAACACTATTTTCATTAAAATATTTATTAATTGTTCATGAACACATAAAACTATAAAAATTAATTAACTACACAAAATCTATATCGTCTAAATTTATATCGGCGCAAGGAGGAAGTTGCTGCTGAGGAGGTTGCGGTGGCTGAGGTAGCGGTAAAGGCGCGGGCATGGGTGGAGCCGGAAGTCCCGGAAGCTGGGCAGTTGAAAACTCCTACAAGTACTGGAACATCTGCTGTTGCGCCGTCTGTTGGTTTGCATATACCCCGACATTATAATCCTGTAAGGCGGCAGCATATGTTGTCTGGATGGCGACATAAGCGGCAGCCTAAGCTCGCGTCTCAAAGGCATGAGCGGCTTCCTCCTCTCGTAGTCTCTGAACTTCTGACTCTAGCTGACTCATTCTGCTACTGGTCGAGACTGCTTTTATTTGAAATTCTGGAGTGGTCTTCAGGTGCTCCATAAGGAAACATATCGTTGATGAAGACCGTTGTTGGATCGTTGGATGTACTACCTGTCTTAGAAAATTACCCATGATCATACGGATCCCTTGATGATGTTTCACCGTGATATATTCAACATGCATACTTCTTCCAAAACCCATTACTCATCAGGTGCTGCTATACTTTGTCAATCACAAATCGTTGCATATCGCTGCGACACTGACATTTCGTACACGGACAATTGAAAATTGTACGTATTCTCGTTAGCATTAGCCAGCGCATATTCAATAAAACTAATAACTCCTTTAAAATATATTTTATCCCATTTTAGAAGCGAAATCCAACTCTTATCCATATCCTGAAAATATAATAAAATATATATGTATAACTCTAATTAATTAATTCCATATATAAAATTTCAAATCATTTAGTATTATAGAACAATTAATTAATAACAAATTAATAATTAACATATATATATATGTTTTACATATATATACTAATTACTAATTACATAACAATATTATATATCAACACATCAATCATCACAAAATCATAATCAACATATAATCAACAACTTCATAATATATATATATATATATATATATATATATATATATATATATTATCAAATCAAAATCGATCAACTCAATCACACTCAAAATCCATTAATTTAACTCAAATAAAACTCAAAATCAAGATATAAACACATAGGCGTGCCTATATATAGCTCCACAAACTAATTTTGGATAGATTTTGACGACACCCAACAATTTCAACAACACCCAAACTTTTTCTCCCGTTTTTTCCCCAAATGAGTTGTTGTCTAGATCTGTAAATGTAAGGATTTTTAGTTGACAAAATTATTTATTTCGTCGGCTAAACTTTTATAATTTCGTCGGTTATAGTTTACAGACTATAGCCGACAAAAAAAATAGTTTAGCCGACGAAAAAAATATTTCATTGGCTAAAAGTCCACTTTAGCGGTTGAAAATTTAATTTAGCTGACGAAATATTTTTTTGTCAGCCAAAGTAGACTTTAGCAGACGAAAAAAAATTTCGTCGGCCTGTATTTTTTTACTTCGTCGGTTATGATGTTTATGCTGGTAATGAGTGTTTCTAGATGTACCCAGCAAATTTCTTATTAAACCCGACCCTTGATTATTAACTTAAATATTCCAAGTTTACCCTCAAGAAAAATACACCCAGCAAAGTTTTCCTAATGAACACACCCAGCAACTTCAGTACTTTTCAAAGCAACTGCTAATTTGAACAAAAAAACAGAAGGCAACATGAAAGAAATAATGTTACCTCTTCTCAAACCTCTCTCAAAAGTGATAATCGATCAAATATATTATGTATTAAAACTAAAACGATGGATAAAATATAGAGATAGGAGAGATGAGTTTATTATAGAGGAAGAGTCAAATCAATAGCAAATGGAATAACCAGATGGCTTCATATTACAAATCAAAATTGATTTGAAGGTACAAACTACGGACTTAAAGCACATGATGCTAGACTTGAATGTATCGATTGTGATTGGCACTTGAAGTAGTCTCCCTTTAAGGCATCACAGCTCCATTGTTTCCTATCGGTGCACTTGTTATATTCAGACTACTCTGAAAAGACAAATGTTGAGCTTGGTATATAACATCAAGAACCCAATACTTAACAAAAAGTGGGTTAGATATTTCATATATATATATATATATATATATATATTCATATAAATTTAATTTATAATTAAATAAATAATTATAAATAATAAGATGATGAACATAAAAATAATTATTATGAATCAATTGGTTACCACACTTGATTCAAGAAGAAATGGAACTTATGAAAGCTGAATCACGTGTCTTGAAACACTTAGTACGCAGAACACCAAAAACGTATCATAACTCCAAACTCAAACGAAGGATACAGGGAAAGTGATAAAGTCGAGTCGTGTGTTTCACACACTATTCTTAAGACAAATTATGCCTCCTCTACCGGTGCAAAATGTTTGATAAAACTTGTCTCTCAGAATACAACGACTACTAGTGCTTTAGAGCTGTACTGCTGCCAAGAACACCCGACGAACTTGTAGTACCTTCAATTTATCACCGGAATGCTATAAACTTGAGAGAAAATAACTCTTTGAGAGAAGAAGATGATTATTGAAAAAGTGTTTCTAATGATGATGTTTTTCAATTGTGTTTAGAAAAAAGTGTCACCTATTTATACATGGGAGAAACCATCCACTACTTGAATTTCCATGAATTCTGGTTGATATGTTACAACCCTATTAATTTTAACCTTTTACATTCTATAGCCACAACCTTTCACATAAATGTGTGGTTACAACATTTCACATAAATGTGTGGTTACAACCTTTCATATAAATGTGTGGTTACAACCTTTCACATTAGTGAGATTACATCCTTACACATTATGTGAGGTTATAGCTTATAGAATTCAATCAGTTAATAGACTATATCAAGTCTATAATGTATGGTTTCAAGCAATTAATTATCTTTGGGTAACTATTTCTTATTCACCCTATAACCCATTTAAATTGGTTATTTTCACCATTTTTCCAACAGTACTTAGTGGGCACGATTAAAGTAATTCATCATAATTTGAAAGTATAGCTCTACCAAACTTGTCAATGCGTGGAATGAACTTGAAGATGAGTTTTTCGTAGATCTGATGCATTTAGTTTGCTGGGTGCAATACACAAGGGTAAATTAAGAAACTAAATGAATAAATTTTTAATGTTGGGTTTAGTAAGATATTTGCTTGGTACATTTAGCAACACTCTAATTATAAATGTTATAAAAACCCTCCCTCAACCCAAATCCCAATTCTTTTACAACCCTAAATTCCGAGTTGTCAAAGAAAACCTAAAAATCGATCCCCAATTCGAATCTAGGGTTTCATACCAAAACGAAGGCGAGTTTTGAGCCCAGGTGCTTCTCCTACTCCCTAATCCTCTAGAGATTCAAATGATTTTGGGAAAATGTATGAAGAGTCACAGAAAATGGTAGAGAAGTTAAAGAAAGTGCTATCGGAGTTAAAGGAGCTTGACAAGGCAAGGCTTGATAAATTGAAGAAAAAGCTAACGGATCTGAAGGAGCTTGAGAAGGCGAGGGTTGATAAGAAGAAGCGTCAAAGCGATTTTAATTTGAGAGAGTTCCTGAAGAGTGTGGGCTATATCTTTTGGGATGTGACTGACTCATCGGGGAATTTCCTCTCGGAAAGCTGAATCCGAAACTGCAGAAGATCTTGAGGTAGGTTTTTTGTGAAATTTGTTTGTGAGATTTATTTCTTTGTGTGAGATTTTGATTGTGAATTTATATGGTTTATTATTATTATTATTTTACTTTTTTCTTGTAGACAGCTCATCGATGAGGCCGCATACAGGTGGTCGAAGGAATAAGATCTCCTGAGACTGGACTTGGAATCGGTCAGGGTGCGGGATGAGAAATCGATCATAAAACCTCTTATCGATCCCGGTCCTACCCATCAATTACCATATGCTTATTCACAATCTCGTGCTTCAGATGTTTCCTGGTGTTTGAGTCCAATTAGCATTGGGTATGAAACTAATTAAATAATAGTTTTAAGCAGCATTTGGATCAATACTAGTGGTCTAAAAAAGTAAAACTTTTTGGGTTTCGACTCGAGGTAATAATGGTAGGCAAGACGCTGTTCTACGTGGACAATGTCGTCTTGCCGGTTGGAATAGTACTTTAATAAGTGAGTCTGCATCAGAGTCGAGTAAGTTTTCGATAAGTGACAAGTCAGTACTAGTGACCTATGCGAATTCCACTTGTGGCTGGAGTCGTGTCATTCCATTTGCTTTGTTGCCAAGTAAAACGAATCCTTATGCACTTATCACTATCAGGATTAGCAATTTAGCCGATGAAAAATATTTGTTGGCATGTTCATCAAATTCGTCGGCTAAAACCTTTAGCCGACGAAATAAGAGTGGTCGTCGGCTATAGTTTCACACTTAGTCAACGACTTATTTTCTATTTTTAGTCGGCTGAAGTAAGACTAAAGCCGGCGAAATAATTTGTTGTCGGCCTTAACTTGAGACTTTGACCGAAAATTAACCTTCGCCAAATTGGATAGGAAAAAATAATTAATTAACATTTTGAAATATATATATATATATATATATATATAATTTAAAAAATTTGAAAACTTAAAACGACTTACAATATCTTCTTAGGCGTCAGGATATGTCTTCTCGTACGTATAGACGTACCGGTTGACTTCTGAATGTTCCCTGGCCGCCTCGTCCATCAACGATTAGAACGGTCTAGAACTAGCATGATGGTTCCTTATGTTGCGTTGTTGATTCTAAGAGTTACCACCATTGCCAAATAAAGCTTATGTCTATTTTGTGTCCGTCGTGAGACTCCTTAGTTTTAACCCCTTTGAGTCTACATTGAGCCTTTTATTTCATCACCATTAAACAGAATTCCTCTACTTAGAATAACTAAATCTTTATCTTGTTATCAAAACTTGGCAAAGTACTTTCGATGGAGCTGTATTGCGTGATGCTGTGAAGCAAGTGTGGGGTGACGTTGTATTTGAAGAAATGTGGGGTAAAACACCATTGTAATGTATGTCCGAAACAAAAGAAAAAGAAAAAAAAAAGAAAGAAAAATTTCGGATCAAAGCAAGTACGGATTTTGATGGTGTTTGTAAAAGTTTGTGAATTTGGAGTTTTGTGATTATTTGAAGGTCTAGTTGTTGATGTGGTCTTTGTCCTGTTCATAATATGTGGAAGATTTGAGAATGATGTATGGGTCCAACTTGATGAAATTTGACCATTGGAATGAAGACATAAGGAGGATCGAGATTTGCTAAGTCTTGGTGATATCTTAAAGCACTACTTATCCTAAAATTCCTACCCTATGTAACCGAGCCCCATTACAATCATTATTGAGATTGATTCATGATTCTTATGATGACTAACTTTGATTTGTGGAGATTTTCTCATGAGTTAAGCATATGATTTTGGTCCATTATTGAACATAGTTGTTAAATAAGGTTTTTCTATGAATTTCTATTCACAAAGTGTTTTTATTTGATGAAATATGCAAGCTATTTATTGTCTTATAATCTTTTCTCTTGCATATACTTATTAGTGAATACCATAGATGAGTGAAAAGAAGAGAGTATGTCATTATGAGGAGGAACAATTGCCCATACATGTTCATGCTATATGTCCTTATTTCTTGTTCATGCTGTGAAACATGTTTATGAAGCCTTGTAATTACGCTTTTCACTTGAAAGCTATGATAAAGAATCTGAGACAAATCATTAAGGGTATTAGTTGTTAACGTTACTGTTGGTGTCGTTAATTTTAGTAGAGTCTTTTATTTAGTTTTCTAGGGACTAGCAAATGATAAGTGTGAGGTAGTTGATAGGAGCATTTTATGCTACGTTCTTAATATGTTTTTATCCCTATTTGTGCTTTGTTTAACCATTATTAGTATAGTATTTGTATGTATTTATCATAAGGGTTTTTCTGTAGAGCCATGACTAAAATGTGGGTAAAGTAGAGAAAATGTGCACTAATTTGTTAAAAGCTGACTTATGAAGTGATCGTGATGTTTCCTTACGATTCTGTAAATTTATACATTGTCATTACTTGATTAATTTTTTTTAATGTTCATATGACATATATATTGACTTAACAAAATAAGAATCATGTGAATAGTTTCTAAATCTTTTGGAATTGCAACAATCCAAGTTCTGAGGAAGAAGTTATGATGGAAACAATGGCCGGAGGTCAGTCTGCTGGAAACATGACAGATTTTGCTGAAGTTGTCTACCGAGTTCGTGAGTGTGTTTCTTCACCAAAATACTTCCCAAGCATGCCAAATGATTGATGAGAAGCTTAATGATGATATGAGAAGTTTTTTAGAAGAAGAAGAATCGAAGAAATCACCAAGGAGAAGCCGAAAACAACAACTAGGAACGTTCTCCCAGTCAAAACATGATAACTTGTTCTACCGAGACTATAGATGAGATTCGGCTGTCCTAGGGATACCAAAATGTGTAAAGGAGTCCTACATTGATCCTTTAACATGAAGGGGAGTCCAAAATTTAGAAATAAATCCATGGAGTATTATCCAAGTCAGCCATTGAAGAAGTCAAAGTCTAGTGCAACAAGGAAAAGCAAAAAGCCCAATCCAATTTGGGCAAGGGGTTGCCGAATTTGCTAGGGTTTCTCCCTATAAATACACATGTAATAGTTCAGTTTTTAGAGTCAATCTTTGTTTAAGCCATAGTATAGCCAAACTCTACCTAAAAACCCTCCCAAATACAGAGAAAGATCAAGCTATCGCCAAACCATACCGCCGCCATCACCGCCGATTCCTTCCATACCCTAGGCCGAACTTTTAGGTAGGTTTTAGGCGTGAAAAACCTCAATTTGATTGTATTTTTACTCTGTAAACAATACTTTATTTATATATATTATTTTTAGATTTTTATGGTTTTATATTATTTATATGTTTATGTTTCTTCTTTGTGATTATTTCATGAACTTGTTGATTGTGTAACGAATAGTATGCATGTCAGGACTTTGCATAGTTTAAGTTATTTATATTTATGTGTGTAATAGGTGTTTAATTGATTTATTGTTTACCTAATCATGTAATCGATCCTGAGGGTAGTCTAAGTAACAGATGTTCCTAAGGGGGGAGTTTAACATGCATGTCATGGTGTTCGAAGGGTAAGGTCATGCGATTGTAGGTCTTGATTGTTAGACACTGCCAAGGGTTTTAGGGTAAGCAATTTACATGCTATTAGGATGAGTGATGCCATACCTAGGATCATGTCTCTAATGACTCTTGTTCGGTCAGTATATTTTGTCTTAGTGTCATGCGATTGTAGGCACTGAGTAAGATAACACATATATAAGCTTAAGATCATGCGATTGTAGGTCTTAAGTTTACATGAGAAGTCTAATAGTTGAAATTAATTAGAGTCTATGATAACATAAATGTTGCATCTTAACCTTGTTTAGGTTTTGCATGTTTGTCTATTTGGTGCTTGTTATGATTATATGCTTAATAACCGATTAACCAACCTTATAAATATTAGTTTATGTTCTAGGAGTAGAATTAATTTAGAAAACCAATCCCCCATCATAATTCAGTAAATAAGTGATTATTGTAATTATATACTTATGAATATTTGTGTATGTCGATTTCATACTTGTGCATAACTATTAGGTAGCTATTATGTATCTATTATGTAACTATTGTGTAACTATTAGGTAACCATCAGGTAACTGTTAGGTAGCTATTGGGTAACTATCATATAGCTGTCGGGTAACTGTCATGTAGCTATCATGTAACTGTTGTGTAGCTATTATGTAGCTGTTTCGTATATATGTTAATATATATGATTATGTGTTTATGTGTTTTATACTTGTATAGTTGTGACAGAATTATACTTGTATGTTTATCTTATATTTGTGAATATTACTAACTTGTTTTAATGCAGATATAATCATTCTCTAGTGTCCCCAGCTAGAACAATCTCTACTTACAGTTACTACAATGATAGAGTTTTAAATTACAGATTGTTTAAACAGCTTCGTCAACCACACCGCCCAAAGGGACATGAAAAATAACTCTAGCTGCTATGCAGTCAGCTTATCCATGACAAGGAAGACCCAGTCACTCAAATTTGACGGGAACTCCCAACTCTTCAATCGAAGATGGTTATGCATCCAGAAAATGCACGTTATGGTGAACTCCTTAAACAGGTGAAACCTGGATTCCATTCCATCGCCACATAAAACACAGCTTATGTCTTGGATGTAAAACTTACGTGATAAAACTGCTCGAGTTGAGACTACTTCCCTACACAACTTCCATATGAATATCTTGACTTTTGATGGAACTTTGGCCTTTCACACTTTGTTCCAGTACGGAGCTAGGCCTCTCTACACTGCCAGCTAATGGCTCCCCCTGAAGCACGTTTGCATATTTTTTCTGGCTACATGATAACCAAACTTGACACTATACCTCCAAAACTTATCAAAGTGCCAAATGATTCTATCCTCCAACCGTCGCATACTCAACAGTATTCTCATAATAATGGATTATTCTTTAGATGTAAATAACTCCATAATAACATCTTCAATTCACTCGATCCATAGCCTCTTCATCTATTAAATCACACACTCTCCATTCTGTAGTACCCTCTATACGACTTTAGTAGGGCTTGAACTGGTAAGGTAGTTGGAGCCAGGGGATCACTCCATACCTTCACATCTGTAGGACTCCGCATATTTTTAACCATGGTTAATGACGAGTTACTGAGGTTTAAGTCGCATTCGGTAACTTCGCGAGTTAACTACCACGTTCATTTTTGAGTTTTTCAAAGTTCTCCAAATACCTGATTTAATGACTCGATGTCATAGTATGTGTCGACGCGAGTCTCCCGGTATTTTCGGATTATTTTTCAGAGCTTCGGTTTATTTTCTACGAATTTTTGAAGTTTCCGGTAACTTTTAATTATCTATCCGGTAAAAAGAGTTTTTACGACTTTACCTTTTACTTTTCACCTTCTTTAAATCTGGACCGTCAGATCTTTCCAAGATCTGATCTCAGCCGTTGATCTCTCTATAAATAGAGAAGAGAGGTTTGACCGAGTCAAACCTCTCCAATTCAGTCATCCCGAGCTCCCCGAGCTCCGCTTCCCTCCACTGACCTCCGCCCGGCGCCGGCGACTCCGGCCACCCCAGGCCGGCGGACCACCTCCAACCTTCTCCTCTTTTCCTCTACTTCTTAGCCCAGTCCTTGGATTTCTCAGGCGTGCATTCATGGTGGAGATCGAGCACCGCTGTGCTTGATCGAATTCCGGCGATTCTCGACGTTTCAGGCCATGGTTTGGCCACCTAGAGGTTTGGTTCTTCTCCTCTTCTCCTCTTCTTCCTTTCCATTACATTTTCCTGTTAGATTGGAGCCTTAATCGAAACCTCCTCTTTCACTGTTCTTACTGTTTTCGAGTTTTTCCTGGGTTTCGAGGTTTAGCTCCAGCGACGTCTTCTGGTGAGCTTCTGAAGCTCAGGCAAGGCTAGAAGTCGAGAACTAGGGCTGTAGGAGGCAGAGGGGGTCCTGGTGGATGAGTTTGGGCAGGGAGGAGCTACTGTGCTCGAGGAGCTGGTGGAGCTGACGTGGTGGAGCTGGTGACCAAGGCAGTGTGGAGGCAGGCAGCAGGGAGGCTATTGCTGGAATCTCGGTTTGGGACAGTGGCAGGCAGAGGGTAAGGATTTCTCCCTCTAAATACTATTTGGTTGCTGCTGTTGATGATTTGCTGTGTTGGGATGTTAATTGATGTTGTTTTTCCTGCATATGTTGTCGAGAACTTGGTGATTGAGAAACGAGGAAGCTCTGGCGAATTTCCGGCAAGTTGACCGGAATCCGGCAGAGGATTCCGGCAAGTTGCCGGAATCCGGTAACGATTCCGACGGGGCAGTGGAACCGGCTGAAATGTCGAGGTAGTCTTTTGATCCCTTCAAATGTGTTGTTTCCGTTTAGTAGAGTTAAAGTGTCGTAATCGGAATTTATATAAGGAAACGTATAAAAACGGAAACTAACCGAAATTTGAAACCTTCCAAATTGGGAAACCTTCTATTTTTGGAAACCTATAAGTTGGGAAACTTTCCATTTTGGGAAAGTTTCCATTAAGGGAAAGTTACATTTTCAGAAAAATGGTTAAAGAATTGAAGTTCAACGAAGTTTGACACAACTTGGTTAAATTCGTAAAGTGTTAAATTGTTATCGGAAAATGATAACTGGAAATTCTGGAAAATGTCAAGTTGACCATGTTAAGTAAAGTTGGTGTTTCACATAAATCGGTAAATCGACTCAAGGTTAAATATATTGATTAATGTGACACCCTAACGTCAAGTTAAAGTGGTTAAGGAAAGTTCAGAAGTTTAGTCGGACTTCCGGTAAATGAGTAAAGAGTCGATAACCGGAAAAGAAAGTCAAAAGGTTAAAGTGCCATAAAAGGGAATTGGTTGGTCAACTTAGTCAATGTGGTCATTCCTGGTCAAACTAGGAATGCTGAGGTCTGTTGACTATTAATATTTCTTGGTTGCTAAGCTACTTAAATTATGCAGTGATTATTAGACGAGGTAGCTTACGCGGTGACCTCGGTTCACCGAGGCAGCTCCTAAAAGCTTGGAGCTTACGTATGGAACGGCAATTCCAGGTAGGGAATCTGAACCCCCTTGGTAGTGGTTTTATATATGTATGAGAAAGTGGATGATTTTGTGTATGCTCATGGTCGATGCCTCAGGAAAGTTTTCTTTATATTAAATGATAAATGATTTATGATTGGGCCAAGAAAACCCGAGGTTAGACGTAAATGATTTTTATACGATAATGTGAGATGTGTGGAGCACCGTTGTCCTGATTTCCAGTGCGTGACCTGAGAGTGACGGGACCTAGTATATAGCATTCCCGCGGTGTCGATGACCGTGAACCTCCGGAGGGTGGTGCCTTGTTTATTTTATTTTCCCGCTTACGCTCGTCTCGCACAGAGTTAAGCGAGTCGTAAGTGCGGTGTTTTGTTTATGAGCACTGCAGTAAATGGACACTCTCGTTACTACGCGTTTTCAAACGCATAGGAAGTTGGCCCCGGTTTGCTGTGAAGACAAACCCGTGATTCGGTCACTGAGATTCGTAAAGTCCTGCAGGCTGTATTGTTCACTGAGCGCTCTGGGCCCCTGTTTTAGCATACTGCACTGTTTTCCCGAAATATATAAAATGGTGGTTTTTGTGTGCCAAGGATTTTCTAAATGGTTTTATTAAGAGCTCAAATCTATATGTATATATACGGTTTTTGGTTTTCAAACCTATCATTGGTGGGCCTATATGTGGGCACGCGAGGACAACGCTCACCCCTACAACAGATTGTTTGCAGGTACTGTGACGGGATAGATAAAGAGAGCTGTATGTGTGAAGCTTCATCCCTTACTCGATGTTTGGTCCAAGTGTACTCCCTATTCCGGTTTTACCCTTCGAGTTATATACCAGAGCCTTTTTCATAAACAGTAAAGGTGTCATCCCGATTTGTTAACCATGTTGTATATTTTTATTGTTGTCGCTAAAGTTTTTAATTGACCCCTTTTTTTGACCACCTTCCGCGAAATTAGATAAACTCTGATGAATGTTTTAAGAATTTCATGTGGTGCCACTCAAAGTGTTAAAGTTTAAATTTTATTTTACTTACTAAAAAGCCTACGGCTTTAGGTTAATAAGTTGTTGGCACGTCATTCGGACGTGTTGGCTTCTTATTGGCTTAAATTCATGGCTACTGTAGTTTACCCTCCCGGGGTGCTACAACATCACTTCCATTTCCTAACCGTATACCCTTGGTTAGGACCTCATCTCTTCCCATAATATACTCCTCCAAGCATAAGAAGGATCACCTCCAAGAGAAGCATGCATAAAATCAATGTGTGGGAAGTATTTCGCCTCCAGCAGCTTTGTAACTAAAGCCTCGGGCAGCTGAAGTAATCTCCATCCTTGCTTGGCAAGGAGAGCTTTATTAAAGTGGATCAAATGCAGGAATCTCATCCCTCCTTTAGAATTCGTCCTACATAACTGATCCCATGAGAGCCAATGGATTTTCCTCTCCCCTCCCTTATCTCCCTATACTAGAAACTTGCTAGAGAAGTATGCATGGCATTGCATAGATGCATTGGTAACTCAAAATAGCTCATTACGTAATTGGGGGTGTTTCTTTCTGGCTAAAAGAAACATGAATTTTTTGGAAATTTACTTGTTGGCTGAGACAGTCTCATAGGTCTCTAGCAACTCACAACCCTGCATTCATCCTCATCTGCCTTGAAGAAAATAAAGGAGTCCTCAACCAATGAGATACTTTGGTAAGTGAAGGATGGTTCAATGGTGCAAATATCGTGAAGATGCCCACCACGAGACGGATGACTGCTACCAATTATGGAATCTGGTCGACAACATGCAGCAAGATGGGAATCGGGAACAATAAGCAAGAACATAGAGCACCCATAATAGCAAATGTTGGATTAAGAAAAATCAACATGATCGATGATGGAGCACCCCTCACCAATATGTCCAAAAGATCCAGAAAGTGATATGCTAGAGAAAATCACATGGCATGTGACAGGGCGATAAAGATGACCAAACAAGGATATCACCATATTGAATTCACTGAGGAAGAATAGCACGGTATAAACGGGCCAAGCGACGACCCCTTCCTTTATGACATTGTCCTCACCGGGGAGTATAGCCTGGGTAGTGTGCTAATAGACAGCAGATCAGTAGTTAATATAATGTTCCGCCATTGCCATAAGAAGTTAGAACGTTCAAAGAAAAAACTGATCCAAAACCACGAATCGCTACTCAGCTTCTTAGAAGACATTGTCCAACCCACGGGATCAGACATGGTGGTGGTCCAAATAAGAACCGCCCCTTGTACAACTAGGCTAGATTACGAGTTCATTGTTGTGGATTGTTATACTTCTTATAACGTCATCTTAGGTCGCCCAACCCTGAATAAGATGAAATGCATTATAACAGGGTCTATGAAAGTGTGTTGGTTGGTCTGTGACAAGATTGCGCTCTACTGCTCCTGGGACTCAAAATGTTCTAGATTGAATTTGAGTGTTGGTCCAAAAGCTGGACTTGGGGAGCATGGTGATGTTGTATCTCGTCAACTGGTTTTTACAAAAGTTTCACTGGTTGAAAGACGGCCAGAGAATTATGAAGTAAGCTGATGAACTTACTACAACATATATCATTGGCCTATCTTATGCATGCATCATAGATAACACATTGATCAGGATTCTCGAAATTGGATCATGTTTTGTGATTGTTGTTATTGTTAACCACCCAAACTATAGCTAGCACCCACAACCCTAAAGAATTATGACCTTTTTCCCTTTATCAAAACTGAATGATTTTCTTTGAATGTTGTTATTTAGTAAATTTTGTTCTCAATGCATGTGAGATGTGTAATGACTATCTAAGGAAAATGGTTAATTTATAATTTTATTCAACGGCCTATTGCAGATATGGAGATTGCATCCATGCATTTGAAGAAATTGGCAGCAGCTGCCAAAGACGCGGTTGCTGAAGGTGGTTCCGTTCCGGGATCAATGCGATGAATAAGCGAGTTCAATGCATGTATACCGTATAATGGTGCCCCTCCTAACATAGAAGTACCTGAGGTGACGTTGATGGCTTTAATAACAATGCTTCCAGCTACGCCAAATCTTCCTGCAGTCCCCTCCTTTGTGGCCCCTTTCCTCTAAAGCAGATGCGACAGTCATGGGCTTTATTGCTTGCTTACGTAGATTATTAGTTTGTCTCCCTGCCCCTGCTCAGGTTGTTGTGGAAAACAGTCTTGTGGGATCTGACAGGTTTCTGTGTAATTGGCCTGAATTTTGGGAAGCATTAGCCTTGATCATAATCGTCTAGAATGAGCGTACCAAGCAAGAGTTAAGGGAGGCCTTGCAGGCCGAGGTTCATAGTTCGATGTGACAAGGAGGGCACAAAAATTATTGTGCCTAGAAGTTCGACAGTGGATATGACTGGCCAAGAGAATGTGCCACAGATAGTACGTGTTGCCCTCTTTAGAGCACTCTATCAACGTTTCCTATACAATGCAGACATTGGGCTTACAGTGGTTGGTGGTGTTATCAATGAAATAGGTTCATCTGATGATTGGTGCAACATTGGAAAACTAGATAGTTGTGGTCGTGGTGGGGATTTTCAGTTAGGGAACTTTGTGTGAGAGCAATGACAAATATGTATGAACAGCATTACAAAACATGGGTCCCTTTGAGGGTACTGCTCACATCACAGTTCTGTTGGACAGGATAGATGATAGGATCTTTTATTAATCATGGAACAATAGATGAATAATATTTTAGAAGATTATTTAGAGTTTATCATGTGACATAGCCATATCATCAAGACATAATTTTTTATTTTCTTTTATTTCAATTTTTTTAATTATGAAAATTTATTTTTTATTTTTACATTGTTGATTTCATCTTTTGAACCCTATTTAATTTCCATATTTCATCTAATATGGTTGTGCTTTGTAGGCGTCGTGGTTTTTCTTTTCTTTTCTCCTCTTATGTCGCTCTCCTCTCGATCCTCTCACTTACCTTCAATTGATCAACACTTCTCAATAATCAGATTTATGTTGCCTCACAAGCATCAGTGACAAAACCATGAGGTTAGTATTTTTTTTCAATCCCATTGGAGTATGAATACAAATAGGAAGTTTAGAATTAGGTTAGGGGCAATTCGATTTGAATTAAGGCTTAGATTGATGATAGATTTTTTTTAACCCAAGTGGAGAGGCATCATGAATCCAAGAGTGTGTCTCCCAGTACATCAGCGTCATTTGAATTAGGGTTTAAGCTATGAGATTTGGATTTGAATTAGGGTTCACGTTTATTCTGTTCTTCTATAATCTTGAATCTATATAAATATTTTTTCTCCAACAACTATTGTATAAGTGTTCTATAGTCAGCAAGGTGATGAAAAGGTGATTTCGGTTGAAAATATAAAAGAAGAGAAGCAAGCTGCCAATTATATTTGCCATTTATGTTCTCACTTCTCACAACTCTGTAATTTTTCATTTTGGAGGGTCAGTATTCCATGCCACCAACCAAAGGGGCTAGAAAGGCAGTAACATTGGCTTACATGTGTTTGAGCAAACAACCCCAATTCCAGGCCTGATGTGGTTGAAGAAAAGGGAGACTACCATATTATTATTACACTCTAAAAGAAATTCTAATTGATTTGATTCAATAATTTGATACGGATATATGTAAGTATTTTCCGAACCATGAAATGGTGGAAAAGAATGAAACATATTGATTAAGTAGCACATCCAAAAATGAAAAATCTAACGTGTGTCTCAGTCAATATGGCATTTCCTAATAATGTTAATAGAGACTGGAATTTCAAGTTTCCATCACCACCAACGTTGACCTCACACAGATTTGGTCGAATAATCTTTCTCATAAAGATCTGATAGAATTCCAACTGAATGTATGTACAATTAATTCGTATTACATATCCTATCCATATCTATCAATCTCATGCAGTGTCAATAACTCAAAACGCCACTCCACCGAATTACACAAACAAAAAATAGGAGGAGCTTTTACAACCCAGACTATATCACACATCTGACATTAGTGAAAAAGAGCCCCCCATGCTCCTCTAAACTATGGTTGGCCTCCACACCCATAGATTACAACATATACACATTATTTTTCAAGAAAGAAACACTGTCAGGTATGCTTAAGGCTGACAGTAATTCAAAAGCAGATTCATAGACCCTTCTGTAGCTACAGGACAGCTACAACCTTCATTACAGAATCACGGGAGCCATGAGCTTCCCCAGATGCTGGAATTTCTCTAAAATTTTGTTTCTCCGGCCTCCATTGAGCTTTATTGAGGAGAAAGGGATTGAGATCCATACTAACCTGAGGATCTCCACGACAGCGAACCAGGAACCACACTCTGAACGTTGATGATCTAATTATAGGTATTGTCAAAATGTATGAGTATAATAACATGGTGATTGAGATGCTCAAGAGGGGAATAAACAACAAAGATATGAGAAAAATAAAGGCAAGAGATGTGAGTATGATAGGATGCTTGCTTCTTTCAAATGGTAAACATGAGAACCAAAATATACCTTTTCATCAAACTTGTTGCCTATAGAACACTTCTTTGTTAGAGGAAATTATATATAAACCAAATTCAAATCCAATTCCCCCTGAACAATAATTCAAAACCAATTCCTCCGAAACCCTAATTCAAATCGAGGTGGTGTCATGATTTCACGTGATATCATATATTATAGAGTAAGATCGTGTTCTTAAATTTATGTGATCTGGTATAAAATTACATCAATTCAAATCCAATTTCCCCTAAGCCCTAATTCAAATCGAATTGCCCCTAACCTAATTCTAAACTACCTATTCGTATTCATTGGATTGAAAAAAAATACTAACCTCGTGGTTCTGTCACCGATGCTTGTGAGGGAATATAAATATGATTATTGAGAAGTGTCAATCCATTGAGGGTAAGTGGGAGGGTCGAGAGGAGATCAGATAGGACAAGAGACGAGAAAAGAAAAGAAAAACTAACGACGGCTACAAAGCACAACCATAATAGATGAAAGAAATAAAATAGGGTTCCAAAGATGAAATCAAAAATAAAAATGAATTTTTGTAATTAAGAAAAATTTAAATAAAAGAAAATAGAAAATCATATCTTGATGACATGGTTGTTGCCATGTCAGTTGCCATGTAAGGTGGGCTTTAGATGACTCAAATATAACAAGTATGAGAGAATGTATTTTTTAATATTTTATTCATGTGGAGGTTTATATAAAAATTACAAGAAATATAATTGGTAAGTATAAACCTACGATATAATTATAATATTACATTCCTAATATGACTCACGCTGACACTCCATCTCATGTTGGGGCATACATATCAATCATGTCCAACTTGCTTAGTGAGTCATAAAAATGCCTTTTCTGGATACTCTCTTAATGAGTATAGCTGCAAGCTGCTCTTCAGTAAGAACAAAAGGGAAGCTAACACTACCAGAATAACTGTTATAGCCGACGAAAAAAAATTAACAGGCAGACGATTTTTTTTTTCGTCGGCTAAAGTCTATTTTAGCCGACGAAAAAATATCGTCGGCTAAGTTCATTTTTCGTCGGCTAAAGTGGACTTTTAGCCGACAAAATGTTTTGCAATCGGCTAAAATATTATTTTCGTCGGCTATAGTCTGTAAACTATAGCCGACGACATTTGTAAAGTTTAGCCAACGACATATATAATTTCGTCGGTTAAAAGTTCTTATATTTCCAGATCTAGACATCAGCTCATGTGAAAAAAAATGGGAGAAAAAGTTTGGGGGTTGGCGAAATTGTTGGGTGTTGTCGAAATCTGTCCAAAATTAGTTTGTGCCGCTATATAGGTACGTATATGTGTATATATCTTGTTTTTGGGTTTGATTTAAGAGTTTTATTTGAGTTATATATTGATTTTGAGTTTTAATTTGAGTTGAATTATTAGATTTTGAGTGTGATTGAGTTGATTGATTTGAATTTGATAATATATATGAAGTTGTTGTTATATATATATATATATATATATATATATATATATTAATTTGATTATAATATTGTGTTCATGCATATATATAGTATGAATTAAGTAATATTTTGATTATGATTGATGTTAATTGATATATATATATATATATAATATTGTTATATAATTAATAATTATTATATATATGCATGTATATATATATATGTGTGTGTTAATTATTAATTTGTTATATATTAATTAATTGTACATTAACTGTAGATAGAATACTAAATGATTTGTAAATTTAATTAATTAATTAGAGTTTATACATATATATTATGTTATCTTCTCAGGATATGGATAAGAGATGGATTTCGCTTCCAAAATGGGACAAAAGATATGGTAAAAGAGTTATTAGTTTTATTGAATATGTGATGGATAATGCTAAAGGGAATACAATTTTCTATTGCCCGTGCACTAAATGTCAGTGTCTCAGCGATATGGATCGATTTGCAATTGACAAGGTTTGGCAGCACCTTAAAAGTAATGAGTTTTGGGAGAAGTACACATGTTGGATATATCACGATGAAACATCATCAGGGGGTCCACATGATCATGGGTAATTTTCTGAGACGGGCAGTACATCCAACGATCCAACAACGGCATTCATCAACGATATGTTTCCTAGAGTTGTCAACACTGCTGATATTGACAGGTACAACAAACTACTTGCTTTCCAACAGACCTCTGTATACCCTGGTTGTCAGAAGACGGTTCTAGAAAGTGTGATGGACGTTATGAAGATTAAAAATGAGACAAAATCGACTGTGAAGGCTGTTGGTGACTACCTACAGTACACTGCTTCGATGCTGCCTCACGGTCATCGTCTTCCTACCACTCATCATAAGGTCCGATGTATCCTGAAAGATCTTGGGCTTTTCTACATCAAGATCCATGCATGCAGATATGATTGTGTTCTCTTCTGGGGTAAAGATTCAGAAGGGAATGACCTTGGTGACCTTGACGCATGTCTAGTATGTCAGAGTGACAGGTATAAGATGACTCCTGCAGGCAATAGGAAACCTGTGAAGGTACTTCGGTATTTCCCGTTGAGGGATAGGCTGGAACGGTTGTACATGTCATCACACACGGCCAAAGCTATGAGATGTCACGCTGATAGGGAATTGCATGGCGAAGATACCCTTATACACCCTGCTGACGGGGAGGCTTGGAAGCATATAGACCGTAAGTTTCCTCATTTTGCGTCAGAGGTCCGAAATGTGAGACTCGAACTCTCATATGACGGGTTCAATCCTTTAGGTAACATGAATCTTCAATACAGTGTATGACCGGTGATTTTGGTACCATACAACCTTCCTTCATGGATACCCATGAAGAAGGAATACAATATGTTGATTTTGTTAATTCCGGGACCCGGTTATCCAGGGAAGTGTCTCGATGTGTATTTGAGACCCTTGATTGAAGAGCTTAAGTTTTTTTAGGACATTGGTCATCCCACTTATATAAGTTCATGCACGAGATGTTCAAAATGCATGCCATGGTTGTTGGTACCATTAGTGATTTTTTTGCCCGTGGGATGTTGTCAGGCAACGTTGTTAGGGGATACAAGGCTTGTCCAGAATGTCTTAGCGATGAGGGGAGTAGTAGTCATTGCAACAAGATATGCAGATTGGGTCACCGTACTCTCCTTTCGTATGATCACGAATGGCGGTTCGATGACAAGGCATTTGATGGGACTGTAGAAAACGGTGTGCCTCCTAGAAGATGGACGGGGGAAGAAATTTTAGCAGTGCTTAATGAATATGATTTTGGGCAGCTTAGCAATCATTCTAATATTGTGGCGGCAATACCTGACAGACCCGACAGTTATAAATTTTGGACACATAAGAGCATATTCTGGGAACTCCCATACTGGAGTAAGTTGTTGATCAGGCACTACCTAGATGTGTTGCACATAGAAAAGAATGTGTGTGACAGTGTGGTGGGAATAGTTGTAACATCCCACATCGACCAACGGAGAGGGTGATGTACCATATATGTACATCGGTGACACCCATCTAGCACGAGGCCTTTTGGGAGCTCAGTGGCTTTGGAGGGGATGAGAACTCCGATGATGGGTGACCCCTGGGAAGTTGCTCTTAGAGCTCCTGGAAACAAAACCGTGAGGGCCGGCGGGCCCAAAGCGGACAATATCGTGCTACGGTGGAGATGGTCCGGGATGTGACAAATAGTGCTGAACTTGGAGGGAAAGACGAAAGACGGTCCGAAGGCACGCATTGATCTTAAAAAAATGGAGATACGAAGACATTTATGGTTGAAAGAAGGGAAGAAAAAAATGCCTCAAGCTCCTTACACCTTGAAGCCTGACCAGAAGAACGTAATTTTCAGGTGGATGAGTTCTGTGAAGTATCTTTCAGGCTACGCAGGAAATATAGCCCGCTGTATAAACATTCGGGACAATAAAATGTACGGGTTAAAGACTCATGACTATCATATTCTGCTACAACGTCTCTTCCCTATTTTCATTCGACCGTTCCTTCCCATCAGGTGGTGGAGCCGTTAGTAGCGTTATCAAGATTCTTCCAGAAGTTATGTACAAGGGAAGTGACAAAATCTAACCTCCGTGAAATGCAACAGGACATTATTTATATCATGTGTAAATTTGAGAGGATATTTCCTCCATTTTTTTGACATCATGCCGCACCTGATGATCCATCTTTCCGAGCAATTGTTGCTTACCGGTCCAGTACACTATACTTGGATGTATCCTATGGAAAGGTATGTTTTTTACACCTCATTTTTTTATTCTACATGTTCAATATATAATCGTAACATATTACAACAAATTTATTTATATATAGACAACTTGGAGACTACAAAGCTTATGTGGCTAACAAATCCGCGCCTGAAGGATGTATAGCTGAAGCATATATTGTGCACGAGTGCGTCACCTACATGAAGTTGTATTTAGGAGCGTTGAAGGAAACTCCACAAACCATACCGAATTCGTGATTTAGACGCAAGGCTTATTGATGTGGATCCAAATCAAGAAACAGACGACGACTCTTGTGATGTAGAAATGCATAGATTGCTAGAAATTAATTCTGACACCGAAGAAGACTCATCGGATGATTCCGATTACGAGCCTTCTTAGTTTGAATTTGTAATACAAATTGATGTGTGTTTTATATGCTACAAGCTGTTAAATTTATAATTTAGTTTAATGTTGGTGATATATGCAGGAAATTGGTATGTCTACGGTTAAACAACCTGTTTTTTTTATCCATTTTATAGTTTTAGCCGACGAAATACATCATATTTCGTCGGCCAAGACAGTTTTAGCCGACGAAATACATCATATCTTAGCCGACGTAATATGATGTATTTTGTCGGCTAAAACAGTCTTGGCCGACGAATACCCTAATTTTCAGTCGGCTAAACGGTAAACCCTAAACCCTATACTATAGCCGACGAAAATCAGGGTATTCGTCGGCTAAAGTTAAATAATTAAAATAATAATTTATACCACTGGTTGTGTCTCCTCGATTTGAAACTATTTGTAGTTGATGGTCAGGATAGAATACGTAATTTAGACTCTCAAATTACCGTTTATTAGTGTTTAGGGGTTTGACTAACGGGATTGACCGTGCGGATCGAGTCCTTAAGTTTGTCGGATCAAGCTGAAAATTTACCCCCACACATGTTTCAACATAATGATGATATCTGACGGTCGAATTTTAGTTTCACAAGATTGATCGTCACAATCAAAATATGTCTACTAATGTTGTATAACTAATTTACCAAGTGTTAAGTAAATGTTCCGTTTCAAAAACAAACTCTACGTAGAAGCTTCAAACGAAAAAAAAGTCATGAAATAAGATATGATCGGAACAATGAAATATGTCTACGGTTGAAAAATCACGCAATTCCGATAAGTTTCGGTGCTAATAGTTGCGGTCATTGCATTTTTTCATTCTTTCTCCCTAGAGGACGCCCTATCTCCGATGGTTATTTTTCTTATAATTCATATACCACTAGTTGCGTCTCCTCGATTTGAAACTATTTGTAGTTGAAGGTCCGGACTGAATACGTAATTTAGACGGTCAAATTACCGTTTGTTTGTGTTTAGGGGTTTGACTAACGGGATTGACCGTCCGGATCGAGTCCTTAATTTTGTCAGATCAAGCTGAAAATTTACAAGATAATGATGATATCTAACGGTCGGATTTTAGTTTCACAAGATAAATCATATAAATTGGACATAAATTTACTAAATTATTATAAAAAGTACTATAGCCAACGAGCTCTTAGTAATTTCGTCGGCTATAGTATTGTAACTAGCCGACGAATTTAAAAAAAATTCGTCATCTAAAGTGGGACTATAGCCGACGAATTTACTAAGTTTTAGCCGACGAATTTTTTATTTCGTCGGCTATACTTCTTCCTATATATTCGGACCCAGCGACAACCCTAGCAGTTTCTCCTCTCCTTCTCGGCCGCACACTACTTGCTTTCCCTCTCCTCTCGACTTTCTTTGCATTTTTTGGTCTCATTCCGGCCTCCACTCCGCCTCACACAGCCGCTGCCCTCTCCCAAGCAATTAAGGTATGCAATTTCATGTCTATATTGAATTATATAACTATTTTCAATTATTGATGTATATATTGAATTATATGAAATTTTGGTTAATTTGGTTTATTTGTTATTGAAATTGTGAATATTGCATAAATGTTGTTAATTTTTTATAATTTGGTATATTTAATAAATTGGGTATATTAAAATATTAATTGGTATATTTAATATATTTGTGTTAATGTTTTTAATTTTTTTTAATTCTGTATATTTAATTAATTTGGTATATTAAATATATATTAGTGATAATGTTGTTAATTTTTTTTAATTTTGTATATTTCAGTATAAAAATATTAATTGTTATTAATTTGGTATATTAAAATATTAATTGATATATTTAATATATATTTGTGATAATGTTGTTAATTATTTAATAAACAGGATGAAAGACTTGTTTAGTAAATCTAAAAGTTCAAAGGGCCAAAGGTCTGAGTCGTCTGAGGGAACGTCTAGCAACCCTCGGGCGTCGTTTCAGGGCCCAATGACAGCCCGACATGCATCTTTTCTAGAGCCGACACAAAGACAGCCGGGGGCCACACATTCCTCCAGGTAGCCAGACTCCCCTCGCTCGAGGCAGCCGAGCGTCCCTCACTCCTCGAGGCAGCTGTGGCCTCCGACTCAAGCAGAAGTGTCTGCACCACGTATGCCTGAGATACACAAGGCACCGACTCCGGGCCCTACTGTTTCGGAGGGTGGGTCTTTTGGGGTAAAGATGCTGCCGCCTCTTCTCTACCTTTCGCGGTTGATACCGGCATTACCTGCAGTCGATGACTCAGGGGCGCCGATTTATCCACTTCCCCCGCAGGTGACCCTATCAGCGGGAAGGATCGTCTTTGATACTGACGGGGATGAGAACGTAGTATCGGACGGCAAGACGAGGATGTACTCCGGCCGCGTGGGAGCGCTTATTAGGGATAGAGTCCCTATGTTGTGGTCAGACTGGGGCGAGGTTCCACAACGCAATGTCGGTAAGTATAAAAAAATCACATTTAACATTATTTATTACATTGTAGATTTATGAAAAACTAAACTAATAAATGTTTTAATGCAGGTGTGGTTTGACGTTTCCAGCACCTGAGGAACACCTAGGCGGACGTTGTGCATAGGTAATGACAAAACAAAATTATGTATAATTAATAATATTTATAATTTTTTTGTCGTATTACAGGTACAAGGAGTGGAAGAACGAGTTACGGACCCATTGGACTACGCATGGGAACGAACGTTCTGGTACCCCCCTTGAGTTCCAGTTTAGGGAATACGAGTGGCGTTGGGTTCTGATATCTGAATTCAACAACCCATATAAACAAGTAATTAAAAATAATAATTTATTATATTGTTATTAATTAGTACCTTTTAAAATATTTTACTAATTTTTTTCCTTTGTAGGCCGTTTCCCGGGCGAATGCTCAGAACCGGCAACGCAACACAAGGAACCATCATGCCGGTTCTAGACCGTTTGCATCGTTGATGGATGAGGCGGCCAGGGAACATCCAGAAGTCAACCGATACGTCTATACGTACGAGAAGACATATCCTGATGCCCAGGAGGATATTGTAAGTCGTTTTATGTTTTAAAATTGTGTAAATTATATATATATATATATATATATATATATATATATTTTTTAAATGTTAATTAATTATTTTTTCCTATCCAATTAGGCGAGGGTGAGGCAGGCTAGTGACGAGGTGATGACTGCTATAGTGAGGGTGACATGGCCTGACACGCAAGAGGAAGACATGTCCGAAGCCATGTCTCGGATCGACACTTCGGATCTCAGGGTTGGGGCGAGGATCATGGGCACATCATTCCCACCATGAGGAAATAACTTCTACTGCCGGGGTCTAGGAAAGAAGGGAGAAGGGGTACTGAAGACCACTCCCGGATTTCAAAAAAAGACAGCCTCGACCAGCAGCATAACGACTCAGCTAGAGGCGGAAGTTCAGTTGTTATGGGAACAGCAAGCCGCCTAGACAACATATACTGCTACTTTACAGGAGTATAATGCGGCAGTATATGCCACCAACCAGGCACAGCAGCAGCAGATGTTCCAGTACTTGCAAGATTTTTCAGCTGCCCAGCTTCAGGGACTTCCGCCTCCGCCCATGCCTACGCTATTCCCTTACCTCAACCGCCGCAACCTCTCCAACAACCTCCTCCTGGCGCGGATATAGATTTAGATAATATAGATTTTATTTAGTTTTATAGGTGTATGAACAATTTATAAATTAATAATTTAATGCAAAACGTTTAGACTACTTTTGATGGTGTTTGTTGTTGGTTATATCAAATTGTTTGTGTAATTTGCAGCTTGCTTGGATGATAATTTAGAAATTTTGTAGTTTTTTTAGTATAAAAAGTACTATAGCCGACGAAATTTACCATAATTCGTCGGCTATAGTTGTATTTAAGCTGACGAAATGTACTATATTTCGTCGACTTTATTATTTTAATTTTTAAAAATATTTAGCCGACGATTTATATTACATTTCGTCGGCTAAAGTCTTAGGTTTAAACCGACGACAATGTATTTCGTCGGCCAAAGTCTTAGGTTTAAACCGACGACAATGTATTTCGTCGGCAAAACTCTTAGTTTAGTTGACGAATAATTGGAAAATATGTCATCGGCTAAGTGTGCCACTATAGCCGACGAAGGCTTTTAGCCGACGAGCCTTTGCCGACGACTTCTTACCCGACGACAACTCATCGGCTAAGATCTTAGCCGACGAATTTGATGAACAGGCCGACGAAAAATTTTCGTCGGCTAAAGTGTTGATCTTGTTAGTGTAATAATAGTGGCATCTAGCTTATCTTTTATAAAATGATGATAAACCTCCACATGTTTAGTACGATCATGTTGCACTGGATTCTGTGATATATCAGTTGCTTTTTTATTGTCACAATACAACTGCATAGCACTTTTGGGTTTGATACCGAAATCACGTAATAGATTTCTCTGCCACAACAACTCACATTCTCCATGAGTCATACCTCTGTACTCAGCCTCAGCACTAGATCGTGTCACAACCTTCTGTTTCTTACTCTTCCATGTAACCAAATTACCACCCACAAAGGTAAAAGAAAACAAACCTAAGCTAAAAATAGGAGACAGAATAGTGACGAAAATCCTAAAACTAAAAAGAAAACAAACCTAATCTACTATATACAATGGTCATCTTTTGCATACACACAACTTTAAAAAAAATTATGACATCAATGATCGTACGACTTCAACTCAAGTATTTTAACAAATGCAAACAAGTGATATACTCAAGTTCTAATGTTAAGAGCACTTTATTTCTACTCAAAACTCTTCTACATATCTTACTATCCCGGAATCAACACATAGAATCATTTAGAGCAAGAATTCAAACAAATTAGAAAGCCTTTTACCATCCCGGATTATTCTGAAAATCTAATATGCAACTTATGAACTCATCATTCTAGTTTATGTATTACCATCCTGAAATTAACACAAACAATGATACAATTTGATTAAGAACAAATCACAAGTTATCAATCACAAGAAAACACGAACTAAAACATTTTAGGCATCATCAATCGCATAAACACATGAAAACCAAAAAACTAGAAATTTCAATACTCATAGGAGAATCATCCATAGATCCAATCCAAGAACACAAACAAAGAGAGTTGATGAAAATTAACTAAACTACTTAAATTAAAACTAAAAGAATACATAAGAACTAAGTTTGAATCACACTTTGAAGAATCGATGAAGAAAACTCCAAGGGATGCACAAGATTGTACATGGCAAGGAGATGAAAAACCTAAATTAAGGCTTGTGTTTCGGCTAGGGTTTCTAGCGAGAAAGCAAGAGCTTTAGCGTTGAAATGCTGCAAAGTGCGATCCTTTTCACGTCTCCAACACCTCCTATATTTAGTGCACGTATCAGCAGCTGCAATTAGGGTTAGAGAACCCTAATTTTAGTCCATGGACTTGTCTATGTGGTCTGGGCCTTGAAATTGAAGTTCCGGTCTAAATCTGAAATTCGGGTAGATTAACCTTTTGTCACTAAAATTGTCATAACTTGTTCTTAAAAATAGGTATTGGCGATCTGCGAAAAATTTTGAAAACTAAACTCATCTAAATTTCCAATGATTTAAGGCTCATCTCCTGGTTCGTTGTGAGCTGTTCACCATCGTCTGTCGAAGTTGATGGATAATTTCTGTCAGCTTTTAGGATTTCATTTCTTGAACAACATGGATTCATTTTCCTTCTAGATTTCTCTTTTTTACTTCTTTTATGCTCCTTGGCTTTATTTGAGACCTAAAAACACAAACTAAGTTAAAATCAATATTGTTAAAGGAATTACATAGCTAAATAGGGTGGGAAACACATTAAGAACGTTGAATAAAATGCACCTATCAAATTCCCCCACACTTAACTTTTGCTAGTCCCTTAGCAAAATCAAACAAAAAACTCAAAACACAAACAACTCTATTGCCCATAACTATTGTCTCAGGATCTCTAATTTCATGGCATCAAAATTCGCACTCAATCAAGAATCATTCCTTGAAGTTCAAAAGCTAATTGACATGCATAGATCATATATTTATATGTAGGACACGGAAGAACAATGGTGATGGTTAAGCTCAGCATGTTTAAGACAAATATGATTCAATTCTCACATGGTATGCACTCAATCTTCACTCAGATTTGCTGGCTAAATCACTCAAAAAGTATGCAAGATAGAAACGAAAACTTGCATTTATATGAACAAAAACGTGGTAATAATAAACCGTATGACAAAATATGATAATATGCACAAATGAACTAACCATACGCTCATTCTTGTGAAAGATTCCACAGAGTCATAAGCTGTTATCTCAAAGATCAAGAAAGAACTTATTAAGGTTGTAATGGGGCTAGGCTAGGGGTATGAACTTATGAGTAAGTGAGTTGTAAACTCCTAAGGACATAGCAGAGCATTCTCCAATTGTCATATGTCGCCAAAACATGGCCAAAACGTCTTTTGGACCTACAAAATGTCACCGCACCTCCTTACATAAAATTGAAACAGAACAAAGGCCAAATAATTTCGATTTTAGGTCTTCCATTTACAACAAAACTATTTCACAATATAATGATAATGTCCAATTTTTCTTTTGTTTATGCCGAATTTGATTTTTTTACTTTGCATGGCATCTTCTTTTCTTTTACACAAGGACATTTTACAAACAAATGAACTTCAATTCCCCCACACTTGAACTTTATCATCACCTCCATGTAGTCTTCACAAAATGATGCTCTACTAGGTCCAAAGGACAAGGTAGAGATATGTTATACTAAATTTAGGTAAAATTTACATAGGTGATGAAAGAAAATGCTCAATGTAGGCTCAAGGGGTTTAAACTAAGGGGTGTGCAGCGCACACAAAATGGGACACAAGCTTATTTGGCAATGATGTTCATCCTATTAAGTTTATCCTTTTCATTTCCATGATCACGACATAGAATGACTAAAAGTTTTGAATTTCACAAAGAATGAGTTCTAGTTTTCGTAGTCATTTAAAAGATATTGCATGCATCAATCAACAAGAAAGAATAAAGAGGTTTTGAAAATTTATAGCCAAAAAACGAAGTAGAATATGTCAATGAATCACTCAAAAAGAATAGCACATATAGGCTCAAAAGCTCACAAATAGGGTTCATATGAATCAAAATTCATCTTAGCATGCTCAATTCTGTACCAATATTTCAAAATCACATCCACTACAATTCATATGATTTTCATTTATTTCAATTAACAGCTAAACATCAGTTGGAAAATCATCTCAATCTTGTGATCCTTTCTTATCCATAATTCCAGAGAATATAATCATCATAGACAGTTAAGGGCTCCTAAGACTCAAAAAGCAAAAAAACTGTTTTTGGATTTTCAAATGTTTCGATTTTAGTATTTTTCAATAAAAGACTTAACAAACATATAAATCTCTCCCCCACACTCAAACTCTACATTGTCCTCAATGTAGAACAAGATATAGCATGTAACATAGACTCTAAATATGGAAACATATGGATTCATGAAAACACAAACAAAACAAGAAATTAAACAACAACAAAAGTTATAGCAAGAAAGAATCGAGAAAGCTCCCTCTTGTAGACTTCTCATGCTCACGTCCTTTGGAGAAGATTGAAATTCAGGCACCAACCTCAAGGCACAAGGCCTTAATTTCCTTACGAAAGCTCCTTGCAATGCACTCTAAAAGAGAAGAGGTTGGGTTAAACAAGAGAAACGATGAAAATCATGTCATAGAGCCAACGTCCAGGCTGTATAATTTTCTGGTGCCTTCTCCAATGTTAGAGATTCAAGTTGAAGGTGCTAGATGGCATTGCAGTCTTTTTGTTTATATGTGGAACGTCTCTTAACTCCACATGGTTTGGAAATGGCAGCCCTGCAAAGTTAGAGAAAAAACAGAAATTGATAGAAAAACTAGCAGATTGACCTTTACCTACTCAAACCTGTGTGCAAGGAGCTCAGTTGGTCTAATAGATCTAAAACTTCACAGGAATGTAGTAAAAACCCATAGCTTTCCATCCATATATCATACGATTAATTTGGACCACGAGAAGTATCCCTGGTTCTGACTTTTATGCAGCACAACCGCCCAATTTCTGTTTTCTTGATCTGACCTTGCTTCCTTTAAACTTGGATTGTAAACTCATCTGAAATCAGAATCCAGTTCTGTAAAAAGATACATAAATTAGACTCAGATACCGTTCTGTAAATATATGGTACGTTATTCCATTCCAAGGGAGCTAAAAACTGTGCAGATCCAAAGTTGACTGATCTGTAATTCAAAAACAAAATTTTCATCAAACATTCATAACTTACTTGCTAAACGACACAACTAAATCTTAAAAGAAACGACAAAGAGAGAATAAGATAATCTAAAGCAAATATGTATTGGACGTCTCCTCCACAAATTTGGTTGAATTGGGTTGCCTCCCAACTAGGGGTGGCCATACGAAACCGAAAACCGAAACCGAAAAAAACCGAACCGAAAAACAAAAACCGGACTGAACCGGGTATGTATGGTCCGGTTTGTGGTTTGGGGTACGTAGAAACAGGACCGGACCTGTCACACCCCAACTCGAGTAAAGGTATAATCTCGAGTTAAGATGTGAATCGCACTCTAATTACAGACAGTTTAATATCCATAATTAAAATGAGACTGATATCATTACATGACGTAAGAAAAGAAACGATCGCACCTTTATTTATATTACAAACCTTTAAAAAAGATGCTAAAAGCACACAAGTTTAAAGTGTTTACAAACAAACAACAAACAAACCAAAACAAGAATAGCGTTACTCCTCATAACGTCTATTCTTTATTCAAGCTCTATTTACAAACAAAAGCAAGAAGGTTCTAATTTACATTATAAGATTCCCAAACACTTCAAGAAACACCTGCAATGGGTTTGAATGGGGGTGAGCTACACTCAGTAAAACTAGATAAATAAATATGGCACATGACAATAATTACAACGAAACAAATAGGCATATTAAGAATGCAAGCATGCGATGTTCGACTTAACTCTTCCCACACCTCACATCACCCTCATAAAACTCTTCTCATTTGTTAGTCATCTTGTTATACTCATGGTCTCCAAACCCGAAACCCGATAAGATAATTTCATCGACTCCAGACGTCGAAGGGGCTTACTTTCCCCAAACTTGTGCACGTGTGGGCTAACCTGGATCTTGGATGCCCCATGAGGAAACTCAACTACACAAATGATTTCCTAATAACAATATCCCATATAATCCCAAAACTCATTCCTCTTTCAACTTCTAACACACTACTCACTTTTCCCACAATGTCATGTAATAATAAGCAAGTAGAACATGCTTTCATAAATGAGCATATCATAATCAAATCAATAAGCTTAATCTCCAACAACTTATATATCTAAGTCATATGAACAGTTCAATATCAAGTAACGCCAACAATATCGCACACATCAATGTCAAACAATTTCAACAATAGCCAAACAAATCATGCATAAACACAACATTAAACAAACACCCCATCAAACCCTACCTCGAATTGCGCAGCGCAAACCCGAGCTCTAGCTTCGTTGCCTACTCTTGTGGATCTCCAACAACTCCTTCGGAACCTTACCCCAATGGTAAAGTACAAACAAAGTTAGTAATCTACCTTACAAGTAAAACAAAGCAAGGAACTCTCAATTGTAAAAAGGCACAACTAGATGTCATCAACCTAAGCAATTTACTGTCCTGACCCTGTAACAACCCAAGGAATTGAAATAAACCACAACTCTTAACTTAGCACAACCAATACTAAAAACAGTTTCCTAACCCAGCCTCTTTCACAACGAAATCTGGGTAAAACCATAAAGAATTTAACGTTGTGGTCTTCTGAGGAAATAAACTAAACATCCTAATGAAGATCTCAGAAGTTGAATCACCTGAAAATGATTTTTCTAGAAATAGTTATGAATTTTCAAAGTTTAGCTTAAATTTCAGGTTTTCTGACTTTATGAGCAGTAAACTTTTAGGCTAAAAACAACATAGTTTAGTTGCGAATTTAAGGTTAGTGTCTTCATGACATTTGTAAAGAACAACCTAAAGATCACTCAGGAACAGGAATTTCAGCAAACGGAATTTTCTACATTTACTTATGATTTTCGAAAATTCTGATACAGTGGGGAAAAACTGCTGAAATGCACCAGAAAAAAACAGATATAGCTGTGTAACTGATAGATTTTAGTAAGGATTTTCACATACCAAAAGTAAACCAAATCTAATGAAATTTGGTATGCATATAGAGGAATATAGGAAGTTTACAACACCACTTTTGGAATCGAAAAACAAGAACTGAGCTAAAAGTTATGATGTTGCAAAGTTGGTCCGAAACCATGGTTTTCTGCACTTTTCTGGAAAATTTCCAGCAACATGAAATTTCGAATTTGAAGACTTTGATTCGATTTATGGAGTAGTATAAGAGATTATAAGGCTTCAAAACAGTTTGACAACATGTCCAGAGCTCTAAGATGATCCTAAACACAACCAACAATGAATCACAAAAATCAAAAATCTGATTTGGACACCCAACTCAAGAACATCTCAAGAACACCATTCTTTTAGAGCTGCAAACACTACGAATCCTAATCAAAACATAATGAAATTCTAACTAACTCTGATATCTAACCAGGTCTGTGAATTTGAAGTCCAAATACTACTGTATAATTAATCATAGGAAACATATAATTGATCAACAATAAGAATCAAGGATCAAGGTAATAGCAAGTAATCCTCTTCCAATCTCAAGGACTGAATTCGAAAATACCAAAGGGGATGAGAATCCTACCTTACACAGAGACAAGACCAAACTGAATTTCCCTCTCACACCCACTAAGTTTCTATCTATATTCCCAAAACTCTCTCTTTGCTCCTGCCATCTGTTTTTGATCGAAATCCACTCTCCTCTTCTCCCAATCCATCTTAATCCACTAGCCCAAGTCTCTAGGCTCTCCTATGTATGCCATCTCTCACTTTGCATGTGTGCTGAGAGAGAGCACGACAAAAAAAGGAAAGACTGCTGCGTTCTTACTGAACGCAGTAATTAAGAATTTTTTTTTTTTTTTTTTTTTTGACAAAAGTAAAAATACCTAAAATCTCAATAAAACTAAAAATAACCTAATAAAACAAACAAAGTAGTTTAGGATATTACAATCTACCCACCTAAATAGAATTTCGTCCCGAAATTCGAACTTACCAGGAGTAGAGAAAAGTTCTGGATACTTGTTGCGCATTTCAGTTTCCAATTCCCATGTCTCCTCTTGAACATTTCCATTTTGCCAAAGAATTCTAACCAAAGGAATTGTTTTAGTGCGCAAGACTTGTTCCTTACGATCTAAGATCTGAAGTGGCCTTATTTCAAAAGATAGCTGCTCATCCACCTCGAATTCTCCCCAATCAATAACATGAGTAGGATCTGGTTGATACTTCCGCAACATTGAAACATGGAATACGTTGTGAATATTTGAAAGTTGAGGTGGCAATGCTACCTTATAAGCAACTTTTCCAATTTGTTCCAGAATTTCAAAAGGCCCAACAAAACGCGGAGCTAACTTCCCTGACTTCCCAAATCTCTGGACTCCTTTACGTGGTGATACTTTAAGGAAAACGAAGTCACCGACCACAAACTCTAGGGGTCTACGCCTCCGATCAGCATAATTTCTTTGTCGAGTTTGGGCAGTCAGTAGATGTTGCTTGATAAGCTTAATCTTCTCAGTAGTTTCTTGTATATAGTCAGGTCCAAGCAATACAGTTTCACCCACTTCTGTCCAGCATAATGGTGATCTACAAGGTCTCCCATAAAGAGCTTCAAATGGTGCCATTTTGATACTGGACTGAAAACTATTATTGTATGCAAACTCTGCTAACGCCAAATAATCTTCCCAGCTTCCATGAGAATCTAGCACACAGGCCCTCAACATATCTTCCAAAATTTGAATAGTTCGTTCAGACTGACCGTCTGTTTGTGGATGAAATGCAGTACTAAAATTCAACTTCGTTCCTAAGGCACGTTGTAGACCTTCCCACAACTTAGAAGTGAACTTTGAATCCCTATCGGACACAATAGACAGAGGAATCCCATGAAGCTTTACTATTTCTTGAACATATAGTTTCCCAAGAGCTTCAGTTGAGTCTGTTGTTTTAACCGGGAGAAAATGTGCAGACTTTGTTAAGCGATCCACAATGACCCATACAGAATCCTTTCCTTTAGGCGAACGAGGCAATCCAGTCACAAAATCCATAGTTATATGATCCCATTTCCATTCAGCTATTGGAAGTGGTTGAAGTTTTCCTCCGGGTTTACGATGCTCTGCCTTCACTTGTTGACATGTCAGGCACTTCGACACAAAAGTCGCTATGTCTTTCTTCATAGTACCCCACCAAAATTGACGACGAAGATCATGGTATAACTTTGTCTCGCCTGGATGAATAGTATATGATGAATAATGTGCCTGACGAAGAACTTCATTTCTCATATCAGCAGTCTTCGGAATATATAATCTTCCCCAATATCTTAATCCCCCATTTTCCTGGAAAGTCCATCCTTCTAGTTTCTCCCCATTTCTTATCTTCTCAATGAATTCTTTGGAAGTTTCATCCTCTTGTTGCTTCTCAATAATTTTCCCCATCAAGGTAGGTTGCGATACCATGTTGTACAGATGCGCACCACCTTCGTGCTTCTTGACATAAAGTTGATACTCACAAATGGATTTGACCATATTCCACTTTTGGAGTTGCATACTTGCAGAACAACCATCTGCTTTTCGACTTAAGGCATCCGCTACTACATTAGCTTTTCCAGGGTGATAATTCAATCCAAAATCATAATCCTCAAGATACTCCATCCAACGTCTTTGTCTTAAATTGAGCTCCTTTTGAGTGAAAATATACTTCAGGCTTTTATGATCAGAAAAGAGCTCGAATCTTTCACCATACAAATAATGTCTCCAAGTCTTTAAAGCATGAACAACTGCTGCTAACTCCAAGTCATGAGTCGGATAATTCTTTTCATGGAGCTTCAATTGACGAGAAGCATAAGCCACAACTCTCTTACGCTGCATCAGTACACATCCTAACCCACGCAACGATGCGTCGGTGTAGACTGTATATCCAATGCCCTGTTCAGGAATAATCAAGACCGGAGCAGTGGTTAAACGAACCTTTAGCTCTTGAAATGCCTCTTCACACTCCGCTGACCATATGAATGGAACTCCTTTTTGTGTCAACTTGGTCATTGGTACAGCTATCCGGGAAAAGTCCTTAATGAATCTTCGGTAATAACCCGCCAAACCCAGAAAGCTACGTATATCAGCAACACTCCTAGGTTGACTCCAATTCAATACTGCTTCGACCTTTGAAGGATCTACGGCTATGCCTTCCTTCGAAATTACATGGCCAAGAAACTTCACTTCACTTAGCCAAAATTCACATTTGCTAAACTTAGCAAATAGCTGATGTTCTCTCAATGTCTGCAAAACAATGGATAAGTGTTGCTCGTGCTCAGTCTTTGATTTGGAGTAGATGAGAATATCATCAATGAACACGATCACAAACTTGTCCAAATAAGGTCGGAAAACACGATTCATCAAATCCATAAACGATGCCGGCGCATTTGTCAAACCAAAAGGCATAACGAGAAATTCATAATGTCCATATCGAGATTTGAATGCCGTCTTCTGGATATCCTCCTTCTTGACTCGTAGTTGATGATAACCCGACCGTAGATCAATATTGGAAAAGAACTCACAACCTCCTAATTGGTCGAATAGATCATCAATCCTCGGAAGTGGATACTTATTCTTCACAGTAACCCTATTCAATTTCCGATAATCGATACACATACGAAGTGATCCATCTTTCTTCTTCACAAACAAAGCCGGCGCACCCCAAGGTGATACGCTAGGGCGAATGAATCCTTTACTCCGTAGTTCATCAATTTGAGCCTTAAGTTCTTCTAATTCCTTTGGAGCCATACGATAAGGAGGAATGGAAATTGGTGTCGTACAAGGGAAAACTTCAATAGCAAATTCAACTTCACGTTCTGGAGGCAACTTGATCAAATCCTCCGGAAAGACATCTTTGAACTGATTCACAACTGGAATTGACTCAATGTCTACATCCTTCGTCTCTGCCAAAGCCAAGTTGGCAATCATCATTGAGTAATTAATACCTTTCTTATCAAAGGCCAACTGAGGGTTTCTCAGTCCTTGATCCCCAATAAAGGTAATAATTTCTCCTTCCTTTGTTGTTAATGTCACTGTCTTCTTCTCACAATCAAAGAGAGCCTTGTAATGAGAAAGCCAATCAATCCCCAGGATGACATCATACCGTAACAAGTCCATAATTATCAAGTCGAAGAAAAGTCGTCGACCTGAAATTTCTACCATACAGGATCTAGACACCTTACTAACTCTCATACTACGACCCATAGGAGACCCTATTACCAATGGACGTGGTAACGACTCGTACCCTAATCCCAAGGCAAAAGCAAAAGATGTAGATATGAAAGAATGTGTAGCACCAGGATCAAACAAAGTTTTTCCCCAAGTATTAAAAATTGGGAGGGTACCTTCCACGACAGTATGATCATAAGGATCCTCCATGTTATTCAGACTCCCCATCTCGACTTCTTCTTCTCCTTGGAATTGCTCAACTGCTTCAGCTTCATTGGCCTCAAACTCTTCCTCATCATAACCCATAGCATACACCTGACCTTGAGCAGGACGACCCTGCCTTTTTGCACCAGCTTGGGGTCTAGCTGCGATTGGTTGACCAGCAGGACGAGGTGCAGGCTGTCTGATCTGTGGTCGAACCCAATTCTGCTGTGCTGGGGCAGGAGCACGGTAAGGTTGTTGTGGTGCATAAGATTTAGGTTGTGCAGTAGGGTATGGGGTAATTGGGGCACGATATTGTGGTTGTGGAGCTCGAGGTGTCTGATATGTCTGCATCTGTGGACAATCCCTTGAATAATGTCCTTCTTGTCCACATTGATAACAGGTTAGTGAGCGTCGAGGGTAAAAGTTCCGAACAGGGTTAGGTCGTTGACGCTTATTACTTGGTCCGACTCTATCTTTGTAATTCGCTCCCCATATTGCTTTTGATTCTTGCAACATCTGTTCCGCCATAAGAGCACGTTCCACTACATCACAATACCTATCAAGCTTGAGCATCATTACTTTCTCCTTGATTTGAGGTCGCAGACCTTCCTCAAAACCCCTTGCTTTAGCATAATCATCTGGAATAAGCTCAGGTGCAAAACGCATTAATTCCTCAAATTTAGCCTGATAATCTCCAACCGACATATTAAGTTGTTGAATAGTGGAAAACTCCTTAGATTTCAGACGACGCTGAGTGGAAGGAAAGTATTTCTCAAGAAAAACTCTCTCGAATTCAGCCCATGTTGCAATCACCGTATTTGGAATACAAAGTACAGACTCCCACCAGCGGTACGCCTGACCTTCCAGATAGGTACAAGCAACAGTCACTTGTAAATCTTCAGGAATCCTCTTGTTCGTCAAACTTCTTTTCATCTGACGGACCCATTCTTCAGCAATCATTGGATCCGTGCTCCCCTTGAACACAGGTGGCTTTGACTTGCGAAACTCACCTTGGATCCTTAGAACTCTATCTTCAGCATTCTCAGGTGGAGCTCCTCCATGGTTATTTCGAATTGCATTAGCCATATCTTGAATGGCTGCAATTATTCCAAAGTTGTTTCCGATCCCCACATTACTGTGACTCCCAGATTCCTCCATCTCGAATCAAAAAAAAAAATAAAGAAACTAAGACGAAAATTCTACCCAAAAATTAAAAGTTAAAAGTCAAAGTTAAAATCTCAACCTATCTTAATAATAAAGTCAGTATCAAAGAAAACTAATTTCAAGAAATCAATAAACAGAAACAAACTCCAAGAAGCAAAATACTTTATCTTACATATATATATATACATTACAAAAAGAATTTACATAGTTATAGTTACTGTACACACCGAAACAAAACAAAACACATACAAATCTAGGGTCGAAGGACCTAGATTGTTGTCAAACCTGTACAATTGTACCATTACAGAAAACTTAAGTTCTAAACGTCATCATCATCCGATAAATCTATCACAGAAGTGTCAGAGGAGATATAGGTAACAGAATGCATAGAGCCATCATCTTCTGCGTCGGAAAGCTCTTCATTAACAGGTGCAACTAAGGCTTCGTTAACAGGTGTAGCTAAAGCTTCATTATTAGGTGCAGCTAAAGGAGGTTGGGAAGGGTCCGAAACAACTTCACTTGCAGCCTCCATAGGTTCATGGTTAGGGTCTTCTTCATCTGCCTGAACTTGATTATTAACAGACTCACTAACTTCATCCTCCATTGGTTCGTAGTTTGGATCATCCTCCTCATCTTGTTCTTCATTACCTCCGACTTCTGCGCCGGGTGGAGGCCATTGATTTCCACCATGTTCAGCAACATCTTCTTCTAAATGATGATAAAGATTATCAGACATCTCTTGAATTCTTTCAGATCTTGCTATGTCTTGATCGCGCATGATACGATGCCTAACAACCTGCCTTTGCATCTGAGGTGTATAGAACATCCACCGTTGCCCTACATCTCTTATCCGGTTTCTTAACCTCAACGTGGCCGCATAACGGACACGTAGATGATAATCAACTTGATCCATGGGCCTCGGTCCATTTGGCCCAATCTCGAATTCGCCAAACGTATCTTCACTATGAACCGGTTCCATACCTATACATCAAAATGCAAGGATTCCAATACATAAAGATGCATAAATAGAAGGAATGCTATCCTAAAATTTCAACTTTCTAATTCTTTAGGAGCTTAACCTAATGCTCTGATACCAACTTGTCACACCCCAACTCGAGTAAAGGTATAATCTCGAGTTAAGATGTGAATCGCACTCTAATTACAGACAGTTTAATATCCATAATTAAAATGAGACTGATATCATTACATGACGTAAGAAAAGAAACGATCGCACCTTTATTTATATTACAAACCTTTAAAAAAGATGCTAAAAGCACACAAGTTTAAAGTGTTTACAAACAAACAACAAACAAACCAAAACAAGAATAGCGTTACTCCTCATAACGTCTATTCTTTATTCAAGCTCTATTTACAAACAAAAGCAAGAAGGTTCTAATTTACATTATAAGATTCCCAAACACTTCAAGAAACACCTGCAATGGGTTTGAATGGGGGTGAGCTACACTCAGTAAAACTAGATAAATAAATATGGCACATGACAATAATTACAACGAAACAAATAGGCATATTAAGAATGCAAGCATGCGATGTTCGACTTAACTCTTCCCACACCTCACATCACCCTCATAAAACTCTTCTCATTTGTTAGTCATCTTGTTATACTCATGGTCTCCAAACCCGAAACCCGATAAGATAATTTCATCGACTCCAGACGTCGAAGGGGCTTACTTTCCCCAAACTTGTGCACGTGTGGGCTAACCTGGATCTTGGATGCCCCATGAGGAAACTCAACTACACAAATGATTTCCTAATAACAATATCCCATATAATCCCAAAACTCATTCCTCTTTCAACTTCTAACACACTACTCACTTTTCCCACAATGTCATGTAATAATAAGCAAGTAGAACATGCTTTCATAAATGAGCATATCATAATCAAATCAATAAGCTTAATCTCCAACAACTTATATATCTAAGTCATATGAACAGTTCAATATCAAGTAACGCCAACAATATCGCACACATCAATGTCAAACAATTTCAACAATAGCCAAACAAATCATGCATAAACACAACATTAAACAAACACCCCATCAAACCCTACCTCGAATTGCGCAGCGCAAACCCGAGCTCTAGCTTCGTTGCCTACTCTTGTGGATCTCCAACAACTCCTTCGGAACCTTACCCCAATGGTAAAGTACAAACAAAGTTAGTAATCTACCTTACAAGTAAAACAAAGCAAGGAACTCTCAATTGTAAAAAGGCACAACTAGATGTCATCAACCTAAGCAATTTACTGTCCTGACCCTGTAACAACCCAAGGAATTGAAATAAACCACAACTCTTAACTTAGCACAACCAATACTAAAAACAGTTTCCTAACCCAGCCTCTTTCACAACGAAATCTGGGTAAAACCATAAAGAATTTAACGTTGTGGTCTTCTGAGGAAATAAACTAAACATCCTAATGAAGATCTCAGAAGTTGAATCACCTGAAAATGATTTTTCTAGAAATAGTTATGAATTTTCAAAGTTTAGCTTAAATTTCAGGTTTTCTGACTTTATGAGCAGTAAACTTTTAGGCTAAAAACAACATAGTTTAGTTGCGAATTTAAGGTTAGTGTCTTCATGACATTTGTAAAGAACAACCTAAAGATCACTCAGGAACAGGAATTTCAGCAAACGGAATTTTCTACATTTACTTATGATTTTCGAAAATTCTGATACAGTGGGGAAAAACTGCTGAAATGCACCAGAAAAAAACAGATATAGCTGTGTAACTGATAGATTTTAGTAAGGATTTTCACATACCAAAAGTAAACCAAATCTAATGAAATTTGGTATGCATATAGAGGAATATAGGAAGTTTACAACACCACTTTTGGAATCGAAAAACAAGAACTGAGCTAAAAGTTATGATGTTGCAAAGTTGGTCCGAAACCATGGTTTTCTGCACTTTTCTGGAAAATTTCCAGCAACATGAAATTTCGAATTTGAAGACTTTGATTCGATTTATGGAGTAGTATAAGAGATTATAAGGCTTCAAAACAGTTTGACAACATGTCCAGAGCTCTAAGATGATCCTAAACACAACCAACAATGAATCACAAAAATCAAAAATCTGATTTGGACACCCAACTCAAGAACATCTCAAGAACACCATTCTTTTAGAGCTGCAAACACTACGAATCCTAATCAAAACATAATGAAATTCTAACTAACTCTGATATCTAACCAGGTCTGTGAATTTGAAGTCCAAATACTACTGTATAATTAATCATAGGAAACATATAATTGATCAACAATAAGAATCAAGGATCAAGGTAATAGCAAGTAATCCTCTTCCAATCTCAAGGACTGAATTCGAAAATACCAAAGGGGATGAGAATCCTACCTTACACAGAGACAAGACCAAACTGAATTTCCCTCTCACACCCACTAAGTTTCTATCTATATTCCCAAAACTCTCTCTTTGCTCCTGCCATCTGTTTTTGATCGAAATCCACTCTCCTCTTCTCCCAATCCATCTTAATCCACTAGCCCAAGTCTCTAGGCTCTCCTATGTATGCCATCTCTCACTTTGCATGTGTGCTGAGAGAGAGCACGACAAAAAAAGGAAAGACTGCTGCGTTCTTACTGAACGCAGTAATTAAGAATTTTTTTTTTTTTTTTTTGACAAAAGTAAAAATACCTAAAATCTCAATAAAACTAAAAATAACCTAATAAAACAAACAAAGTAGTTTAGGATATTACAGGACCGAAAAACAGGAAAAATAAATAAATAAATAAACACATGAATTAAAATGACTTTAATTATGTAGTAGGAAGGAAAAATACCTTAATTATGGAAGAAAAATTATCAAAAATCTCGTAATATAAGATGTGTTAGGAATGGTGAAATATGGCTATGGATTAAAAATCATGTAATTTGGGCAATGTCTCGGTGCCGATAGTAGCGGTCAACCCTATTTACAATTATTATTCCATTTGAGGAGCCCTATCGTCGAAAGGTAAATTTTCCAAAATTTTTATATGGGCGGTTGCGGCTCATCTACGTGAGTGTTTTTCGTGTTGAAGGTTTGACAAAAATACGTAATATAGAGGCAGATATAAGTGTTTCCGTGTGATAACTGACGATGGATCAGGGTTGACCGTTTCGATCGAGCCCTTAACTTTGTCGGATCCAGTTGAATTTTTTTCCACAGACATCTTTCGTCATAATGATCATATCTGACGGTCGAATTTTAATTTTTGACTTTTAGTCATCGGAATCACAATATGCATACTAATGTTGTATAACTTGTCTATTAGGTTTTAAGCAAATGCATAACTTTATGAACCAACTCTACATAGAAGCAAAACTATCAAAAAACTCGTGAAACAAGATGTGTTCGGAATGATAAAATACAGCTCTGGTTAAAAAATCACGTAATTCGGGTAACGTCTCGGTGCCGATTGTAGCGGTCAACCCTATTTACCTTTATTATTCCCTAGGGGGAGCCCTATCGTTGGAAGGTAAATGTCCCAAAATTTTTATATGGGCAGTTGCGTCTCATCTACGTGAGTGTTTTTTGTGTGAAGGTTTGACAAAAATACGTAATATAGAGGTAGATATGAGTGTTTCCGTGTGATAAGTGACGATGAATCAGGGTTGACCGTTTCGATCGAGCCCTTAACTTTGTCAGATCCAGTTGAATTTTTTTCCACAGAAATCTTTCGTCATAATGATCATATCTGACGGTCAAATTTTAATTTTTGACTTTTAGTCATCGGAATCACAATATGCATACTAATGTTGTATAACTTGTTTATTAGGTTTTAAGCAAATGTATAACTTTATGAACCAACTCTACATAGAAGCAAAATTATCAAAAAACTAGTGAAATAAGATGTGTTCAGAATGATGAAATACAGCTCTGGTTAAAAAATCACGTAATTCGGGTAACGTCTCGGTGCCGATTGTAGCGGTCAACCCTATTTACCTTTATAATTCCCTAGGGGGAGCCCTATCGTTGGAAGGTAAATGTCCCAAAATTTTTATATGGGCTGTTGCGTCTCATCTATGTGAGTGTTTTTCGTGTAGAAGGTTTGACAAAAATACGTAAAATAGAGGTAGATATGAGTGTTTCCGTGTGATAACTGACGATGGATCAGGGTTGACCGTTTCGATCGAGCCCTTAACTTTGTCGGATCCAGTTGAATTTTTTTCCACAGACATCTTTCGTCATAATGATCATATCTGACGGTCGAATTTTAATTTTTGACTTTTAGTCATCGGAATCACAATATGCATACTAATGTTGTATAACTTGTTTATTAGGTTTTAAGCAAATGCATAACTTTATGAACCAAGTCTACATAGAAGCAAAATTGTCAAAAAACTCGTGAAATAAGATGTGTTTAGAATGATGAAATACAGCTCTGGTTAAAAAATCACGTAATTCGGGTAACGTCTCGGTGCCGATTGTAGCGGTCAACCCTATTTACCTTTATTATTCCCTAGGGGGAGCCCTATCGTTGGAAGGTAAATGTCTCAATATTTTTATATGGGCGGTTGCGTCTCATCTACGTGAGTGTTTTTCGTGTAAAAGGTTTGACAAAAATACGTAATATAGAGATAGATATGAGTGTTTCCGTGTGATAAGTGACGATGGATCAGGGTTGACCATTTCGATCGAGCCCTTAACTTTGTCGGATCTAGTTGAATTTTTTTCCACAGACATCATTCGTCATAATGATCATATCTGACGGTCGAATTTTAATTTTTGACTTTTAGTCATCGGAATCACAATATGCATACTAATGTTGTATAATTTGTTTATTAGGTTGTAAATAAATGTGCAACTTTGTGAACTATAACCATTTTTCTCTATAATGATAATAAGAAGAAAAATTATCAGTTTGAAAAAAAAACCGAAAAAAACCGATCCGCACCGAACCGTAGGTGTGGTTTGGTTTGCGGTTTGGCCTCTTGAATAGTAAAAAACCGAACCGAACCGAAGTATAACATTGGTTTGGTTCGCGGTTTGGGGTATAAACCGAACCGAAGTGGACCGGAGCCAGCCCTAGTGCTTGGGGTACCGGAGATAGTGTTACGGGTCTTGATTGACTTTGTACTATTGTGGTGTAGGAACCAGTCGTTGTGCAAACGGCACTGTGTCGACAGCTGAAGATGTACATGGTTATACCCCACATGAGCACGTGTACCCTCCTATGTAGGGAAGTGGTGAATTGAAATCTGGGTAGCATGTGCTAATAATGCATAATTATTGTGTGCAGCTGTGTGTGGTCAAAGTGATACAGTCTTATATTTCGAGGATGTATCGTGAGAGTTCCATATATTGAGAACGGAGATTAAGGACGGTTGGTTAGAAGTTTTTGTGCAAAAAATCCAATAGATGGCCTAACCATTTAAGTACAGGTCGGAAGTGGGTCATTGATAGTCGCTCCGACTTTTATGATGGTTAGCGAGATTATTAAATGTTGTTAGTAGGTGGTCGGATGTTTTCTGAGATAAATGCACGGAAAGGGTGAAGTGACATCAGTGGGGCAAGGTCTACTGAATCATTGAATATGAGTGAGAATGTTTGTAGTTGCTCAAGCTCCAACCTGCAACCAAAGTCGTCCGTTATGACACTTGGTTTCTTCAAGGGTGATTAACTGAGCTTGATGGCATGGGAATTTGTGCACTCATTGGCTGTGGTTTAATCAAGTATTGTAACCGAAGGTGTACTTAGTCGTGTTTGGGGTTCATAAATTACATTCACTGCAGTGACAGGCAATATCCTCAATTTTGATATGGGGAATGAGGATTTAGATCTGGGAGATCAAATTTTGGTGTAATTTAATGAAATCCTGAGAGGATTAAAGTATTGTTGGCATTGCTATAGTCATTGGTCATTTGAGTAGTGACCCTACTCGTCAGGAATTATTGACCTAGCGGCAATTCTTGGCGCCACGAGTGTAGAGTGGTAGCAAGAAAAATCACTAGAGGTGACTCTCGAAATTGTCAACTTTTCGGTGAGTATGAAATGCGGTGGAACTGAGGAAAGAGTTTCTTTAATGACTCAAAAAGTATTATGAGTCAAGGTTTTGGAAACCAATTTATTACAAGAGTGGTAAGGTATGTTGCTAAGTTGAGCAACACTCCATTGGAAATCGTGGAGTGACTAAGCCACGTTCAGATTAAGTTATGATCTGAGGGGATGTTAATTTGTGGTAGTGGATCTTGTAATCTAGGATCTGAAGTGGTAATTTGACTTCCGGTGCACGCAGTTATTTTTCCTCTTTAAATAGAATGGTAAGTGATTGTGAATTTTGAATCTTACCAAATAGAGGATGCGGTGGATGGTAAACTTGCAGAGCATGGGTGACAGTTTTGTTAGAAACTGTCTAGTTGTGCGAGTTGACTCTGTGAAGTTTACGCGCCCAGTGTGGTGATGGCATTTGATGGATTGTGCCTTGATGACTTGATGCCTGGTGATCAATGTGGTTAAGATCGGTGTGAAATTATTTTCCGATGCTTTGATCAGTGGTTACTTTGGGTGTGCACCAGTGGCACTAAATTTTGTGTAGATGTTCGATCAGGTTAAATGTCCAGAATTAGTCGGTAATTGCCAAACGATTTGGTAATGGAGGCATCTGTGAATGAACTATCCTTGTTGAGCGGGTAAGGCTCTTGGATTCTTTTAACAGTAAGTCTATCCCAGATTGTGATGCGGATAAAGTTTATTAGACGCACAGTTTTGGTTGAAGTGCAAGTTCTACACTATGCGTCATTCCAGGCTAAGGTAAGGGATAGAGAGACAGTGGCACCTCACCTAGGAGTAGTACGGATATATATTACCAGTTGTAAAGTACGCTGTAACCCCACAAGTTGATGATCAAGTTGGCGACTCTAATGATCGGCTTGCTGGTAAAGTCAAGATTTATCTGGTCAAAATAGCTTTGTAGGCAGTGTGGAGCCTGACAATTTGTCTTCATGCGAGGAGTAAGTATTGTTGAATCTCGATGTTTTGAGCTTTTGGATCTCCCCGATTTAAAGGCTATGGTTTTGGTGTTACGCTAAAATTCATGGCAATTCATGTCCTGTGTGTGCAAGTATTTTGAGTAAGGATAGATCAAGGGAAGACGATTACTCTACAACAGGACAACTTGACAGAATATTTTATAGAAAGCGTAAACCAGAGCAGGGATCCTTGTTCAAATGAGGTGATGGATCGAGTAACACAAGTCGTCATGGTTTTCTTGTGGACTTGTTGTCATTAGTGTTGACTCCACGTTGTATTGTGTTACCAGAGGATTTAAATCCATTAGTGACATCGAACCCTACTCCTCAGGCGTGGTAATCATTTCCTGCCTAGGGAATGTGTGAGTTGATATCTAAAATTCAACGAAAGAATACTAGTATTCTTGAAGAAATTTTACTCGCGACAAGCGAGGGGTTGTTGAATCAGAATGAGTATTAACGGTATTGTGACGCCGTCACATGCGGTTGGTAAGGACAATTGTTGGTGTTGGTTTTGCTAAATGAGAAGGGATAGGAGGTTGGTTAGTGGTCGAAGGTGTCAAGTGGTGTAATTAGAATTTCGAGGACAAAATTTTATAAGGTGGGGAGATTGTAACATCCCGTACCTAAAAGTTACCTTTTCACAGAGGTTTACGAGTTACCGAGGGCTTTTAATTGTGATCGGTAATTTGATAAGTTGTCGCTCGAGTTAATTTTCGAGTTTTTAAAAGTTCTCTAAATACCTGATTCGATGACTCGATGTTGTAGTATGTGTCAACACGAGTCTCCCGGTACTTTCAGAATATTTTTTGGAGCTTCCGGTTATTTTCTGTGAATTTCTGAAGTTTATGGTAATTTCCAATTACTATTCCGGTAAAAAGGAGTGTTACCATTTAACCTTTTTACTTTTCACCTTTTTTAAATCTGGACCGTTGATCTTTATTAAGATCTAATCTGGGCCATTCATTTCGGTATTTGAGGAAGAGACCGGTCAACCTGGTCAAAGAGACCATACTTGGGTTGACATTAAAGGAAAATAGAGTTTTTATATTTGATTTTTGTCCACTCACGCTAACAGTTTTCAATGTTTCTCCCTTGAGCCCTTCGTTTTCAAATGCCCAGTGGTGCAGGGTTCTTGAGCGGAGGTCGCGCGCGTACAAGAGTCGAGGCATAGTCGATCAATCCGTTGCTGCTTGCAAATTCATTAGGGTAACCTTATATGTAGACTGCTCTGACTAACCCAGTTTAGCTAGTTAAGTAGGTTAGGGAGCAGGATGCCTTCATGAGTTAGGGATTGTTTATAAATACTCATGGAAGTGCTGAGTTGGTATATAGGAAGGGTTGTCCATTTCAAGGGGGTTTCGGTAAGAAGTTCCCTTGAGGTGGCCCCCGCAGGATTTACTTCGGGTTAAAAGGGTTTAACTCGGGGTGGGTCCTAACACAGGTCTCCTTCCAGACCCACCTTCTGCCTCTCCTTTGGTCTAGGCAGCCGTCTTCCTTTTTCAGAGACTGGACTACCGCCCTCTTCATCAATGTCTATGCTTGATTAGTTCATAACAAAATTGGACAATACCACGCTTGCAGGTAGGAGACCAGTACTTTTGGTGGCCACTTCTTGGTAGCTGGGTCAAAGTAGTTCTCATCCTAGAGCCTTTCCATCATCTTTGTCTGCCACTACTCCCATCGATTCATTGGTCAACATTGACTCAAGCACCTTCTCTGCCCTTTGCTTGCTCAGCGTGCTCTTTGCTTTTCCAATCCCGCATAGATGCCAAGCATCGCTCTGAACCGCCTTGCATCGTCGCCGGTCCCAGATCCGGTTGAATCCTTCCAGACCGCTTTGTTTGCATTCTAGTTATTGTATTGGATTTTAATTTCATGAGATGTATCCAAGTGAAGCAAGTAAAATCATCAACAATTGTGAGAAAATATCGTGATCCGGACTGAGTGTGAGTTTTGTGTGGCCCCCAAATATCACAATGAATCAAGTCAAAAGGTGCATTGGATTTTATTGAACTCGAAGGAAAAGACAAACAGGATCGTTTGGCTAAAGGACAGATTTCATACACATGTGGATCAAATACAATTTCAAGAATTGTTTGAGATAACCAGTGGAGAGGTGAAGATGATAAGTGCCCGAGTCTTTAATGCCAAAGGTCTGAGGTTCGTGTGATACGATTTGCAAGGTGAGCAATTTAACGGGCTTGGTGTCAGGTAGTAGAGCCCGTTAAATTGCTTGCCTAGATAAATCACCTTCTTTGTATCCACGTCCTGCACAACACAAAAATCCAGGTAAAATATCATAATACATTTCAAAGCTCGAGTCAATTTACTAACAGATATTAAGTTCACTCAAAATTTAGGAACATGTAAGACACCGTCTAAGGATAAATCTTGAGATAATTTGACAGATCCAATGCTCTCAATTGCAGCTTGTCCTCCGTTAGATAAACCAACAAAATCATGTGATGTCTCTATTTTGTTGTGAGTAGGTGGCAAATATGAAACATGATCCGTCCCTCCACTTTCTACGATCCAATATAATAAAGAATAAGGATTGGTATGTGTAAGGTTGCAAGTAGGTGTGACTCTGCGTCGGTATGATGGATCATTTGTGGGTATGTCATATCTGGTGTGGTTTTGGACATTGTGTCCTTCTATGTTGGTCATAAGGTCGGTTTGGTAGTGTATAATTTGATAGTGTGATTGCGGAAGGTATATGAATGAACCTCTAGAGCCACCAGAATTGATGCTCTGATACCATAAAATAAATTGAGAATGAAATGTTTTTTGTGTTGATCATAAAATAATCTACAACGATTTCTATTATATAGAAACAAAGGAGCTCTAATCTAGCCATGTTCTAGAAAAGCTATAATGCTAATTATATCTACATAGTCAAGATCCAACAATTACTCAATCAGATTGCTAAGATCACTACTATCAATAAACACAATCAACTCCAATGAGTAAGAAGAATCAATGGAGTATATGACGTGATTTTCTTCCAAAAGAAATTTGATAGCATATGCCAGTAACACTAGGTTCCTTCAATCAAACTGATCTAAAACTCAAATATAAATGGGCTAAAAGAATCAATGAAATCTTCCAACTCCACTACGAGTCAAGACACTGGCAATGCACATATTCATGTAGTATCTCTATTTTCAAAATTCTTACAATGCAGAGAAAAACCACAGCAAAACCATCTGTAGAGAAAAACCACGGCAAATGAAAAATGAAATACATAGTACATGACATTTAAGTTCCACGTTGTTATGTTATAACAGACCTGAGCGGGCATTAGAATAGGAACTGGAACAGTTAGCGCCCAATGAAGTTCACGAATATCAATGTGGTCTCTACCAGTCTAGAATCCCAGATGCCCATCACCTTGTTGTCCGATCATTAATTGCCTTCTAGGCCAAAATCTTCTTATGGCATCGTTTTCAAGAGGGATACCCGTTTGGGCTAAAATAATATCTTTCGGCGAATGCCTGACAGAAGAGCTCATTAGACCGATTATTACGGTCTAAGTAATTGTAAATATTTGCATTCCATTTGAGGTCATTGACGAGGCCAAAAGTTGACCTGCAATTTAAAATCCTATCATTGCAGCATTAGTAAGTAGGGATCGTTCTAGCCGGGGACACTAGGGAAGGGTTATGTTCTGCAAAAACAAATCGTTAGTAATATTCACACATTTTTATACAAAATACACATATACATAGCATATACAATTATCTGTCACATAATATACAAGTATACACAAATGCAAAAGTATAAACATATTTACGATTTTAAATGGGGGATTTATAAGGTGGATCGAAACATATAAAGAAATAAACAATAATAAACAAACATATATATACAAGCGATCATTCAATCCTTTCAACATTTAGAACAGCACAAAGCACCGATTAGTTAACATGCAAGGTTATGAATCGGATTAACAAGCAACATTTATACTTTCGAACACTTCAATTAATTTCAACCTTTAATGACTTCTCATGTGTTTTTAGGAACTTCAAATATGCCTGAACCTAAAACATATATGTGTCACCTTGTTTAAACCATCAAATATGCCTAATCTAAACAAGATACACTTACCGTTCACGAGTCGGTTGAAGACATGGTCATAGGTATGGCGTCACTCATCCTAATAGCATGCAAATCTCTCACCCTACCACCCTATGCAGCAACTAGAACCAAGCCATCAAATATGCCTAACTTAATCCTAGATTACCACGGCAGATTAAACTCCCCCCTAATAGCTAACTTGTCTAGATTCAAGCTAACCTAGAGTTCGATTACGTGCTCAGGTGATGATTAATCAATTAAAGTTCTCTAATCATATAAACACAGCAAGTTAAGTCTTTTATTCACAATCTAAACATGCATTCTAATCGTTATGTTCAAACAATCACATATAAGAAATCACAAAGAAGAATCACATGATCATGCTTGAAACATAAAACCGCAAAAACAATACATATATTATCAATGAATTTCGACAAACATATAGAGTACTCAAAAGCTTACATAGATCCATACCTAAACCTCCTAGAGAAAATCGGCAAAGGTAGGGTGAATATTGGCGAAAGAATGGCTGAACTCTCCGGTGAACAATGGATGCGGCAGCTTTTCGTATCTCTAAGTGTTTAGGGTTTTTGGGTAGAGCTTGGCTCTCTAAATATTACAAAGGTTGAAGACACAAAACTAAGAGCTATACATGTCTATTTATACAGAAAATTTCGAAGAGAAACCCTAGGGAAATTCGGCCACTTCAAGGAATCCTATTCCTTGTTGAACTTGTAATCCTTTTTGGACTTGGTTTCTTCTTTCTTCTTTGACAAGGATTTCGACTTTGGACTTGGATTTCTGACTTCTTGGACTCTCCTAAATGTTAATGGATCAATGTAGGCCTCATTGCACAAGTTTTGGGCTTCTAGGCAGCCGAATCCATTGCAAGAACTCGGTAGGGACAGACTTTCCCGGTTTGACCGGGAAAGCTCCATACTTAGTTGTTTCGGCTGCCATGATGACTTCTTTGAATCTCCTTCTTCAATGCAGCTTCCCATGACTCCATTAAGCTCTTCTTAAGTCCTTTGACATGCTTGGGAAGAATTTTGGTGAAGAAACATCCTCCCAAACTCGTGTGACAACTTAGGCAGAAACTGCCCAGTTTTGCAGCTTGACCTCCGTCCATTGTTTTGATCATAACTCCTTCATCTGAACTCCAATTGACGTGATTCAAAAAGATCTGAAAACTAGACTTCCGTTGCTTTCCAATGATATATGGCTCGTCCTCAGATTCTTCATGGATATTTAGATATGATTTTCCGAAGTTGATGTAGGGTTTCTGGAAATTTCTGCTCGGATCAAAATCTTATGTTTCGGAGTGTCTTCTTTTCCATGGCCTCTCTTGTTGTCCTCCATGAATCCAATCTTCGTGATTCTTGTTCTCATATGCTCATTTACATGTCATCTACACATTAAACCAAATTTATCAAAAATGACAATGTAAAGGTACGGTGAATCATAAGAGAAATAACCACGTCTTATCCAAAATCGGTTCTTACAACACTTAAGCACAAATTTCTGTATAAATACATGTTTTAGCCATTGCTCTACAGAAAAACCCTTTTGACTAAAAATAAGTAAAAACAACATTACTAAGGAATAAACAAGGTACAAATGAGGGTAAAAACATATTAAAAACATAGCGTAAAACGCACTTATCAGTCATGCTTGACGAAGATTTGCAGTTGCTTAAGAATCTAATCTTTAAATGATTTGATATTCCCTGATCCGCAATTAAGAACAAATCCTAGTGTTTATTATATAAAGGGGGCTTGGCGTATGAAGAAAACACACATCAAATAAAATACAAGATTTTACACACTGCAAATCAAGCCTCCCTCGGAGCACCTCTACCAAAAAGATTCCTTAGGTCATTTTGCATCTCATGCATTTTTACATTTGGATTCGATGAATATCATGTGGCTAAAGTAACTTAGTCGATTAAGGACCTTACATTCTTTAATATGCTTGGATGTTCCCACTTTCACTAATGATTTTCATTGAGATACATTTAGAGTGAAGTGACAAACAAATAGTGAATGCGCATTACTTGATACTATGAGGTATGAGGTTGGAAAAAAAATGGAGGAGAACCTCCATATTGCGTCACCTCCAAAATGATCTAAAGAAAAACTCCGTCTGGCTTAAAGACGTAAAATTTTGAGCGCTTGTTGGGAGTAGGGCTGGCTCCGGTCCACTTCGGTTCGGTTTATACCCCAAACCGCGAACCAAACCAATGTTATACTTCGGTTCGGTTCGGTTTGGTTTTTTACTATTCAAGAGGCCAAACTGCAAACCAAACCACACCTACGGTTCGGTGCGGATCGGTTTTTTTTTTCAAATTGATAATTTTTCTTCTTATTATCATTATAGTGAAAATGGTTATAGTTCACAAAGTTGCACATTTATTTACAACCTAATAAACAAATTATACAACATTAGTATGCATATTGTGATTCCGATGACTAAAAGTCAAAATTTTTAAATTCGACCGTCAGATATGATCATTATGACGAAAGATGTCTGTGAAAAAAAATTCAACTAGATCCGACAAAGTTAAGGGCTCGATCGAAATGGTCAACCCTGATCCAACATCACTTATCACACGGAAACACTCATATCTACCTCTATATTACGTATTTTTTCAAACCTTTTACACGAAAAACACTCACGTAGATGAGACGCAACCGCCCATATAAAAATTATGGGACATTTACCATCCAACGATAGGGCTCCTCATAGGGAATAATAAAGGTAAATAGGGTTGACCGCTACAATCGGCACCGAGACGTTACCCGAATTACGTGATTTTTTAACCAGAGCTGTATTTCATCATTCCGAACACATCTTATTTTACGATTTTTTTGATAATTTTGCTTCTATGTAGAGTTGGTTCATAAAGTTGTGCATTTGCTTAAAACCTAATAAACAAGTTATACAACATTAGTATGCATATTGTGATTCCGATGACTAAAAGTCAAAAATTAAAATTCGACCGTCAGATATGATCATTATGACGAAAGATGTCTGTGGAAAAAAATTCAACTAGATCCGACAAAGTTAAGGGCTCGATCGAAACAGTCAACTCTGATCCATCGTCACTTATCACACGGAAACACTCATATCTACCTCTATATTACGTATTTTTGTCAAACCTTCTACACGAAAAACACTCAAATAGATGAGACGCAACTGCCCATATAAAAATTTTGGGACATTTACCTTCCAACGATAGGGCTCCCCCTAGGGAATAATAAAGGTAAATAGGGTTGACCGCTACAATCGGCACCGAGACGTTACCCGAATTACGTGATTTTTTAACCAGAGCTGTATTTCATCATTCCGAACACATCTTGTTTCACGAGTTTTTTGATAATTTTGCTTCTATGTAGAGTTGGTTCATAAAGTTATGCATTTGCTTAAAACCTAATAAACAAGTTATACAACATTAGTATGCATATTGTGATTCCGATGACTAAAAGTAAAAAATTAAAATTCGACCATCAGATATGATCATTATGACGAAAGATGTGTGTGGAAAAAAATTCATCTGGATCCGACAAAGTTAAGGGCTCGATCGAAACGGTCAACCCTGATCCATCGTCAGTTATCACACGGAAATACTCATATCTACCTCTATATTACGTATTTTTGTCAAACCTTCTACACAAAAAACACTCACGTAGATGAGCCGCAACCGCCCATATAAAAATTTTGGAAAATTTACCTTCTGACGATAGGGCTCCTCAAATGGAATAATAATTGTAAATAGGGTTGACCGCTACTATCGGCACCGAGATATTGCCCGAATTACATGATTTTTAAACCATAGCCGTATTTCACCATTCCTAACACATCTTATATTACGAGATTTTTGATAATTTTTCTTCCATAATTAAAGTATTTTTCCTTCCTACTACATAATTAAAGTCATTTTAATTCATGTGTTTATTTATTTATTTATTTTTTTCGGTTTTTCGGTCCGGTCCGGTTTCTACGGACCCCAAACCACAAACCGGACCATACATACCCGGTTAGGTCTAGTTTTTGTTTTTCGGTTCGGTTTTTCTTCCGGTTCGTTTTTTTTCGGTTTCGGTTCAGATTTTTTCGGTTTTCGGTTTCGTATGGCCACCCCTACCAAGCACTCATGGTCCATGACCCGGTGGCTTGTTGCCACTTCTAACATGTTCCTTAAAATTCTGAAACCAAATACCTTTAATTACAACTAGTAACGCTCGCTCGATATGTAATCCCGAACTCTAACACAGTCAACCTGGAGACCCCTCCACAGGTGTACTAATTAAAATATTTTGACCATAGGTGGATAACTCACCTTATGGTTGACATGAGCCCCAAAATCTGGTGACATGATTTAATTTCTACCTTCCGATATACGGCCTAATGACCATTGTCACCAACAATTCAAATCACGCTTGGACTCACTAACAATTCAAATCTTTCTAGTACCACAATCATGGGTGGCTGAGGCGATGAGAATCCACTCGTAACTGATGATAACAATGTCAGCACCAAAGGTGAACCAAGCCATTAGTTTCAGTGGCTGTCCCATAAAGCATCAAGTGACCAAACCAGCCTTTACTTAACATTCTCCAGTAGTGTCACATCATGGACTCGTCACCAGAAACAAGTCCATTGGTCACAAAATGACTACACTCAATTTCCTTGAGTCATTCTACTTTCATATGTCCGTTGGTTTCTCTGAAACCACACTAAAGACGAACATCAACAAAATCTTGGCAATTGTCAAATCTTAATATTCATCTTCTCAAAATCTTCAGCTCCTTTTTCCATCGCATGATGCAACCTCTTTCATTAACTCGTACGACTCTTCACTTCTAAGAGTCTCATAACTCGAACACCAAGGCTTTGCCTCTGGTTCCTATACATCCCTGCCAAAATCACAATAGCCTTCCAGGTAGGAATCAAATGTTTCACCACCGAGCACTTACACAAATGCTCAAGCTCGTTAAATAGCGTGAGTTTCCACTCGATCCCCAACTCAAATCTCAATAAATCCTTGGGGAACTCATAAAAAGTAAACACGTAACGAGCTTACCTTGTTCCTTCCAGGAGCTCTCTGTGAGGTCTGCGTACTGAGGCATAGTCTTGAAGATTCAAATGTTTATAGGACCACTCGGTCCATAAATCCACCAAGAAGTACTACTCATATCCTTAATAAACACTAAGCGTCCAAAGCATAAAATGCCGATGGATCCGCCGCGGTCGGACCATCACTCTATAGACGCTAAGTGCTACCAAGTACATGAGGTAGTAACATGAAACGATAACCTAATGCTCTGATACCAACTGTCAGGACCCACCCCGAGTTAAACCCCTTTAACCCGAAGTAAATCCTGCGGGGACCACCTCAAGGGAACTTCTTACCGAAACCCCCTTGAAATGGACAACCCTTCCTATATACCAACTCAGCACTTCCATGAGTATTTATAAACAATCCATAACTCATGAAGACATCCTGCTCCCTAACCTACTTAACTAGCTAAACTGGGTTAGTCAGAGCAGTCTACATAGAAGGTTACCCTAATGAATTTGCAAGCAGCAACGGATTGATCGACTATGCCTCGACTCTTATACGCGCGCGACCTCTGCTCAATAACCCTGCACCACTGGGCATTTGAAAACGAAGGGTCCAGGGGAGAAACATTGAAAACTGTTAGCGTGAGTGGACAAAAATCAAATATAAAAAATCTATTTTCCTTTAATGTTCTCCCTTAGAGTTTTCCAAGAAAAACCTTATGCACGCTCCTCATAGACAATAATTAATTAAAACATTCAATTTAATCCCTTGGCTCAAATATAAATAATTGTGTGGGGTGTTAACCTCATCCACGAGAAAACCGACCTGCTCTATTCAGGAGGGTCTATTGACCAGCTACCACCGGAGAGGGTCCCTGACCTGCTCTATCCAGGAGGGTCTAATGACCAGCTACCACCGGAGAGAGTCCCTGACCTGCTCTATCCGGGAGGGTCTAATGACCAGCTACCACCGGAGAGGGTCCATGCTAGCATGCAATACTTATATCCTTTTCCTTTTAAAAATCCTTTTAAAACCTCGTGGGAAAAATAATCCGAAAACCAAGTCAAATCTCCCATGACTTTACCCCAAATACATTGGATTTAAAAACCTTTCCAGGAACCCAAAAGCGGTTCTCTACCTTTACTTTAAAACCCTTTAAATCCAAGAGCCAAGTTTCCCTTTTTAAAATCATCCCCCTCCATAATCCCAAAACGGTGATAATCATAAAGTCATATCCCGGGAAAATCCTTTCAAATCACGGGAAAGGTAGGAACCTCTTTCCCGGCTCATTTATCTTTAAAATCATTAAATCCCTTTTACCCAAAATCACTGTAAAACATAAATGGAGGAAATCACATAAACAGGAGAAACCAAATAAAGTCTATGGCATGCAATTTAATTTAAAAGCAAAGGTCCACTCACAGTACTCATTGTGACCTTCTTCCTGCTCGGAAAGCTCCTTGAGCGAAACCCTCGAACTAACCACGTAGTAGAGCCCGTCTCACGTTCGACCAGAGACTATACAAATAAACCAATATATTAGTCATTCCATAGTTGACTTGGTCTTTTCCTAGTTTGACCAGGAAATCCTATTTGACCACGTGTTGACCAAGTTCCTTTCTTTTTAACAGCTTTTTCAACAATACGCTTAATTCAGAATATCGACTAGAAGTTTGGTTTCCGACTTCGTAATCTCAGCGTATCGACTTTCCTTACTATTTTATTAACGATAGGTTATCACATAGTAATTTTGTAAAATTACTATGGACACCCAAATCAACCACTTTACCAATTACGGGTTATGAGTCGATATACCCGGTAAGACATTATCCGAATTATTAACTGCACCCAACTCGGTTTCAGACTAAGATTCCTAAGTTGCCTAGGATCTCACTTAAAGATCCGGTTGTCTTAACTTAACCAGTTACTAGGATTACCCTTTCCCTTTTTACTTTTATCGGTTAGTCTTCCTACAATGGTAACCTTCCAAAAAGGAAAAGTTTCCCAAAATGGAAAGTTTTCTAACATGGCAAGTGTTCTTTAGAATGGGAAGTTTCCCAAAATGGAAACTTCGTAATTACGTCCAATTTCTCCGTAAATATCCCAATTACGATTCAACTAACACTTTTTGACTCAAGCAACTTGTCGGAATTTCGCCATAACCTCCCCGTTTTCTTCGTCTCCAAGTTATCGACATCATGCAAAACATAACAACTCCAATTCAGCAATAGGGCACAACAACAACACAAACAACAAAACAGCACAACACACAGGAGACAACAACCCAAACTCACCTTGACTCCACCCTCAGGACAAGCTCAGTAGCTCTCCAGTCTCTTCCTCTCCGGACTGTCGACTTGTAAAACCTCCACAAACTCCCTAACAGCTGCCTCAGTAGCCACCAGTCCCTAAAACTCCCTCCACCACCACCACCACCACGGTAACCTACCACCAACCACCCCTAGCCACTGCCACTGCCTACACCTAAAACAACAACAACAACACTTGCATTCCTCCTTGCTGGTTCCTCCACGAGCAGGGCCTATGCCACTGCCTCTTCCCAAACACCATCAGCTGCCTTGTAGCCCCACCTTCGTGCAGCCTAGCAGTCGCCACAGTGTAACACCTCCAGCTGCCAAGTCATCTCAACTTGACCTCCAACTTCATTTGCTAGCCTCACCTGAGCTTCAGAAGTCTGCCTGGAACTCAAAGCTTCGTCGCCGGAGTCTTACCGGAAAAACAAACAGAGAAAACAGAAGCAAGGGGGTTTTCAAGACAGAGTTCAAAACAACAAAGCAAGGACATAAGGATGAAGAGAAGAGGTAGGGTAGCAAGAGTATACCACTCACCTTCGCCGTCGCTGCCGGGATGGCCGAAATCCTTCAAGGGCAGTTTGCCCTCTTTCTCCGTTCTCCTCCCAGCATCACTAATCGAGGAAATTTCAAGAGGGGTTTTGTCAAGGGGAGGATGATGGATGTTTTGGTGGTGGTACACCGGTGAGGAGGCTGCTGGACGTGGCTGGGTCGAGCGGAGAACGCCGGGGAAGAAGCAAAGTCGAGAGAGGGGGAGGAGACTCGGTTGACCCGAGTCTGGTCTCTTTGACCGGGTTGACCGGTCTCTTCCTTAAATATCGAAATGAACGGCCCAGATTAGAACTTAATAAAGATCAACGGTCCAGATTTAAAGAAGATGAAAAGTAAAAAGGTTAAATGGTAAAACTCCTTTTTACCGGAATAGTAATTGGAAATTACCATAAACTTCAGAAATTCACAGAAAATAGCCGAAAGCTCCGAAAAATATTCCGAAAGTACCGGGAGACTCGTGTTGACACGTACTACAATATCGAGTCATCGAATCAGGTATTTAGAAAACTTTTAAAAACTCAAAAATTAACTCGAGGGACGACTTGTCAAATTACCGATCGCAATTAAAAGCCCTCGGTAACTCGTAAACCTCTGTGAAAAGGTAACTTTTAGGTACGGGATGTTACACCTGTCTGAATCGAGGATGGCGGCCTGCACTCAGGAATTCTGATTAGCTTAAGGTGGTCTGAATCGAGGTTCTACAGATGCTGATCTTGAATGCCCAAAGAAAGCTTTGGGTGTCCAAAGTACTTTTGGTCTGTAATATAGCAGAAGAAGACATGAAGAATAAACCCTAACAATGAGGTTTTGAAATTAATTCCTCTAGCTAAATAAGAAGAAACAAAGAGACAAATTCCTATCGGATCTTTGCTCTGATACTAACTCAAATATAACGAGTATAAGAGAATGAATTTTCTAATATTTTATTAATCTCACAGTGGATGTTAATATAAGAGATTACAAGAAATATAATTAGTAAGTATAAACCTACGATATAATTACAATATTACATTCTTAATATGACTCACGTTGACAAGATGGTCTTCTAAAATGTGGTTCACCTAGCATTACTCTTACTCTTGAAGGTACACTATTTTATTATCTTGACACAAGTCCCCTTGGTGGTACTTTTCTGGTCGTATAGAGCGCATCTATTTGTTAGACTTTTGTGGTTCTTCTAATCATTATTTGCATCGTTGCATTGTGCACCCAAGAATAACATGAAAAATACATGGGTTCTCTCACTTTTGGCTAGCACATGTATTTTAATTTTATATGCTCAGCATTTTAGTAATTTTAGTCACCAACTGCTTTTGAAATTACTGGAAAGCCTTCTACAGTCACAATCTTTTTTCACTTTTGAAAATAATATGAAGTTTCCTTTTAGTAAATCAACACAAGAAATTCTGCCACCATATATTTTTGTTTTTTATATGTTCACCTCTAAGATAACTGATAGAGCCTTATTGTAATGTAATAGTTGAGTGCTTCATTAAATGAAGCTGACAATGGCCCTTCAATCGTAACTTATGATGTTACGATTTGTGAAGGTGTTATCAAAGGTGGAGTCTCCTGTCTTGGTTGGAGGATCTGTGCTTGGTCAGCCTAGGTGTTTATATGCTGGCAGCTGTTCATGAAGCTTCTGACAGCTATTCCTTTGCAATCCAATTTCATTGCTGCTACTGCCTTCAAGGAACCGTGCACTCAAGGAATGGATGTTTTTTTGACAAGGAGCACAGGTTGATCCTGTTGAAAATGATGCCAAAAGAAGATTTTGGTCTGAGAAGGTAATTGATGATAGGACAACAAGGTGTTGGGCTTCTGGGATGCTAGACTGGAAACGACCACATTGATATTCGTGAACTTCATTGAGCGCTAGCTGATCGAGTTCCTGTTCTAACGACAGCTCAGGTCTGTTTTAACATAACATACGTGGAACTTAAATCTCATGTATTATGTATTTCATTTTTCATTTGCTATGGTTTTTCTCTGCAGATGGTTTTGCTGTGGTTTTTCTCTACATTGTGAGAATTTTGGAAATAGAGCTATTATATGAATATGTGAAATGCCAGTGTCTTGACTCGTAGTGGAGTTGGAAGATTTCATTGATTCTATTAGCCCATTTATATTTGAGTTTTAGATCAGTTTGATTGAAAGAACCTAAAGTCTGGCATATGCTATCTAGTTTCTATTGGAAGAAAATCAGGTCATATGCTGCATTGATTCCTTTTCCTCATTGGAGCTGATCCTGTTTATTGATAGTAGTGATCTTAGCAATCTGGTTAAGTAATTGTTGGATCTTGACTATGTAGATATAATTAGCATTATAGCTTTTCTAGAACATAGCTAGATTAGAGCTCCCTTGTTTCTATATAATAGAAATCGTTGTAGATTATTTTATGATCAATACAGAAAACATTTCATTCTCAATTTATTTTATGGTATTAGAGCACCAATTCTGGTGGCTCTAGAGGCTCATTCATATACCTTCCGCAATCACACAATCAAATTATACACTATCAAACTGACCTTATGACCAACATAGAAGGACACAAAGTCCAAAACCACACCAGATATGACATACCCACAAATGATCCATCATACTGACGCATAGTCACACCTACTTGCAACCTTATACATACCAATCCGCATTCTTTATTATATTGGATCGTAGATAGTGGAGCGACGGATCATGTTTCATATTTGCCACCTACTCACAACAAAATCAAGACATCACATGATTTTGTTGGTTTACCTAACGGAGGACAAGCTGCAATTGAAAGCATTGGATCTGTCAATTTATCTCAAGATTTATCCTTAGACGATGTCTTACATGTTCCTAAATTTTGAGTAAACATAATATCTGTTAGTAAATTGACTCGAGCTTTGAAATGTATTATGATATTTTACCTGGATTTTTATGTTGTGCAGGACGTGGAAACAAAGAAAACGATTTATCTAGGAAAGCAATTTAACGGGCTCTACAACTTGACACCAAGCCAAAATCCTGACCTTGAAAATCGTATCACACGAACCTTAGACCTTTGTCATCAAAGACTTGGGCACTAATCATCTTCATCTCTCCACTGGTTATCTCAAACAATTCCTGAAATAGTTTTTGATCCACAACATGTGTATGAAATCTATCCTTTAGCCAAACAAACCCGTTTGTCTTTTCCTTCTAGTTCAATTTTGACTTGATTCATTACAATATTTGGGGGCCACACAAAACTCACACTCATTCCAGATCATGTTATTTTCTCACAATTGTTAATGATTTTACTCGCTTCACTTGGGTACATCTCATGAAATTAAAATCTAACACACAACCCTTGATCGGAAAGTTTTTCTCTTGGTTTAAGACACAATTCAGCCGTGATATCAAACTCTTACGTGCCGATAATGGGGGTGAATTTACATCTATGCGTTCCTTTTTTTTATTCTCATGGTACCATTTTCAACATACTTGTACTTACACTCCACAACAAAATGGAGTCGTTGAGCGCAAAACATCACCATCTTCTAAATGTGGGTCATGCTTTTCGTTTTCAAGGCAACTTACCTTTAAAGTTTTGGGGAGAAAGTATTACCACTGCTTGTTATCTTATAAACTGACTCCCTACACCACTTCTTTCTCACAAATCCCCTTATGAGCTATTGCATGACACTCCACCTATTTATTCTCACCTTCGGGTTTTCGGTTGCTTGTGTTTTGCCACCAATCTTACCCCAAAACGCAAATTCGATCATCGTGCGCATCATTGTATCTTTCTTGGATATCCTATTGGACAAAAGGGTTATCGAGTTTACGATCTTGAGAACCAAAAAAAATTTACTTCACAAACATATCTTACCATGCACTGATGTTCCCATAGTGGATCAAGATGATTCCCCAGTGCTTCCAAATTCTCATACTGATCCAATCCACAATTTCGTCCCATTTTCCTTTCAAAACACTCGCTTGTTTTCTAACCTGGCCCACAATCCAACCCAAAACACTACAACCCAAACAATGCCTATCCAAAATAAAAACCTCCACTCTAACTCATCACCATCATTCGACATCAGCAACTCTGCCTCGAAACCAGTCGACGGGCACTCATCCCTGCCGTCGCCACCACCTCAATTGATACCATCACCACCATCACCGTTTGGCCCTATCACCGATGCTCATCCCCTGTCACCACCACCGTCATCTCGACTTTCCGACCCCATCTTCACTTACCAATGCACCAGACATGTGTCATTGCTGCTGCCCCACTCACTAGAGTCATCACTCAACCATCCTAGATGTCGACTACATCACCAAATCAGTCCTCGCCGCTGTCGGCGTCCCTACCTCTTACTGATTGTCCCGCTACAATCACCACTAACCATCATCACATATCCATACATATGACCGCCGACCTCCACCACCGTTGGTCTCACTTATAGACCTGTAATTGGACCAGATCTTATCCAGACTTGTTCCAGATCTGTGGTTTTTAAACAGGTTTGGATAGAAAATTTGACCCGTTGATCCGTTAAGGACCCGGATCCGTTAACTCGTTTACTAAACGGATCGGATCCGGTTCTTGGTTGATCCGAACCGTTAAGGACCTGGATAAGTTTAAAAATAATTAAATAATATTTTTATACATATAATATTTTTAATAAATATTAAATAATATGATAATTATATAGATAATCTAAACATTCATATCTAAATTGTCTCTAAAGTATGATTTGATAGAGTTGAAGGTTGTTAATGTCTATGTATCTATGGTAAAACAAACTTGGAGGTCAATTATTTTAATTATATTAGTGTTCCGTTACAGAGTATTTTAAGTATGTAATTCAACTTTTGATGTAAACCTTTATTTTCTTATAAAATTTCATCAATGTTTTATAATAAACCTATGAAATTATTATTAAAATTTGAAATATTTATTATTATTAACGGATCGGATTAACCCGTTACCCACCGGATCCGGATTTGGATCAAGCTATTAAAGATCTGACGGGTAACGGGTCAGATTTGGATCTAAAGTTTCTATTATGTATCTAGATCCAGATCTAGGTTGATCTGGTCTAGATCTGATCCATTTACAAGTCTACTCACTTGCACCAAACCTAACCCTACTCCCCGAACCCACAAACTCGATCCCATTCGTCTCGTCGCCTCGTGACGGCAGATCAGACATAACATCCTCACCCTCTCTCATCACAGTCACTAGCCCTGCAACTCCATCCCCTGAGGCATCACGTCAGTCTGATTGTACCAAAAACCACCTTCTTACCTCTAAGACTACCACAGCAATTACGCCGTTTTGCTTGGCCCAGATGTCGGCCAAGTCTTTATATTTGGCCACGTTCTACAATAGCTGAAAATCTGATTGAAACAACCTTGAATTCTAAAGTGCCAGAACATTAGCAAGTGTCAACTGGGCAACTCATAAGCGGAGGAAAATGGCCGAGACGTCTAAAATCAAAAACCTTGTTTCGACCAAGACATGCAAATCCATACAATTATACCAATGAAACCATGATCACGTTCACTTTGACCATGATTACAAGAATATATCTACAACATATATGTTTACGTGAATGCGTTTGCAGCCTCATTAACTTGAATGGTGTCCTTCCTTTTTATGCGAAAAGTAAAGCAAAAGACACAAACTGATAATTATTTTTACTAACTTGGAGGAGGCCAACGATGCTTGATAGCAAACATACAAATTTGTTTGCTTTCGGCCTTTGGTTCTCCTTCTTGGAGGCGGCTGTTAAATATGAAATTCAAGTCCCATGTAGTAGGTGTTTGATCTTCGGCTATTTTGTACGCCGAATTTCCAAGCACATGAGTAATTAGATTATCAACTACGACTTCTATTATAAATTGAGTCGATGGTGATTTTTCAAAGTCGGCTTTGTTGTCGACAATCATGTCAAAGTGTACAAGCTCCTCTAGTATCATTTTGAGAGGATCATAGCCATGAATTGCTTCGTCATCTTCATTGGTATCATAGATTGGCTCAACATTGAAATCAAATTTAGGCTCGCTATCTAGAGAACAATCAGTCTCATTGTTAAAGATTGGGGAGTCCAAATTTTCTTTTTCACAAGCCGACTTCAATTGATAATTGTCTTCCTCAAATATAGGCGCATCTTTATCATCGTCTTTGTCTTTATTCAAAGCCACGTTACCTTCAAGTGACATTGATGACGGTCTTGTTTCTCTATTGTCTTGGCACCTTTAATTGATCTTGCCAAAGTTGGACCCTCATAAGCAAAATCTCTGGCATGTTGGCTAATAAAGCCATCAAAACCATACTTTTCATCAACTATTTCACTTGATCTATGGTTCTCCAAATTATAGGATCTTTCAATGCTTATTTGCACGAGACGTCGATGAGGAGTCTTTTGTTTTGATCGACGTTCATGTTGTGGAGGCCAAGTTGAAACGGTGTGGTAATTGCATAAATCTTGGCCATCATAATCATTACAATTATCAATGAGGTAATTAGATTCATAATTGTAATGACTGAAATGTAGATGATCACCACAATAATTTTCCCAACCATATCGAGGTTGTGTAGTGGTCTTTGTCAAATTCCACGAGCCATGGGCATTAAAATCAACAAAGCTTGTGTATGTTGCATAACTATATCTCCCATTGGCACTATATATCAAATTTGAACCGTTTGAATTCGGCTCATTAAAATCCATTTGTGAAAACACCAAATGCGAGTGCATGATCACACCGAGAGTGCCAAAAGATGTTGGCTCAAAAATGGTCTCGGCCGAATCAAGGCCGAAATTCTTGGCTACAATGTCCTTCTGATGTGTATGGGCGTGCCAACTCGCGGCCGAATGACAACCAGGTTTTAATTGATGTAGTGCGCTTGATCTGACTTCTTCAAGTGATTGTAGGTCGAGGAAGGAACCCTCTCGGCCGTATGGTCCTGATGCCTGTGTTTCAAGGACTTTCGACTAGGTGTCGCCAGGATCCTCGAATTCGTTTACTTTTGGGTGAATTCGAACGTTCAGGTGATGGGCGAGATATCTATTTGATGAAGATACTCACAAATCACTATGAACACGAAGGTGAAACAGACTAGGTTGTCGAATCTTTGTGAAGTAATGTGGGTATGGACAACGAATCACATCAACCCAATCCGGACTGGCCGAAAGAAATCAATAGAAGAGAATTTTATGCTAAAACTTCTCCTAAGTGCGATAAGTAAAGAACATGTGAAGTAAAAAGCGATAAGATTAAAGTGCAAGAACGTAAAGAACAAAATCAAAGTAAAGCTTAAGAAATAATATTGGCTTGAAATTTGAAAGGAACGATAGAGTACCTAACGATAGAGAGATAAGTTTGTATGAAAAGTTGTATATTGATTTATAGTGTGGTGCATGACCTCTTACAATGAGTTCCAATGTTCTATATATACAAGTTAGAGAACCTAGCTAGCTTGCTTCCAATTTAGTGAGATCACGCGGATACCCTATTTCCTTTTGGGTTTGAAATTTACATAAATATCTTGATATGACTTGATCTTCCGAGATGCTAGTGCTCGGAGTCTTTGATTTGATTGAAGTATTTCCTTGTAGAAATCTCTTTCAACTTGGGTTCAACCGAGCACTAAATCTTTTGGGCAGATATTGTTTTGTCCAAACCACTTATATTGTCCAAGCTTTTAGCCGTTCGTATTTTCAAATAACGCAAACCAACTAACCTGTTCGCACCATGGCCAAATTACTTGCTCTTAACCAAACCAACGCTCTTGGCTGCGTCCTCTTTCCGGCTACATTTCCACTCTCGGTCTAAATGACTAAAACCATCAAATTAAAATAATTTAGCAATTTGTATCCATTGCTAAATTTAGGTGCAAACACAGGCATCTCTGATAGTCGCATATTTATGCGTATTTATCGTGTTTAATTGAAGTATTTCACTTGGATTATTGCTATTAATTGAGTGATTTAATTAATGTTTATTGTTTTATTAGGTTTTGTGGAGAAATAAAGAAAAAAAGAAATAAAAAGGATTACTAGTGTCATAAGGAAGGGGAGACCAAGAGGAGTATAAAAGGACCCTAGGGTTTGCTAACAAAAGGGAGTTCGACAAAAACAAAAGGAGAGTTGGGAGAAAAACAGAAGAAAAAAGGGCAGTCGCTGTGCACACCCAGCGTGCACCCGCAGAGCACCAGCAGGCAGTCGCTGTGCACCCAGACGTGCACCTCGCGCGCACCAGCGTGCACCCAGCGGCAGCAGGGCTGTGCACCGGTTCTTCTTCTTCTCTTTTATTTCATCTTCCATGTATTCTATGATGTTCTTATTCAAGATTATGTGTAGCTAAACTCCTTAATAGTTAGGGGCTGATCAAAGCCCTAGATATGTCTTTGATTTCAAACCCCAATTGATTTATATAATTTTTAGATGAGAATTTCTTCACTGATTGCTCATTGATAATTCTGTTGCATGTTTCATTGGGTCGACACTTTGATGCATGTTTTAGGGTTTACTATTTTGAATGTGTATATGACCGACATATCGTTGCACATTCTATGAGAAATAACATGTTCCTTGCAGGTACTTGTGTGAAGTGATTCCTTGGTAATCTTAGGCTACCGACATTGACCTTAGATTCTTTGTTGTTACTCAAACGTTCTTAGAACTTCATAATTTCAGTTATTTTGGTCTAGATACCGACATTTCATAGATCAGTTAATTGGGAATATAGTTAAGTCGATAACGACATTTCACTTAACATGGCAAGTAAGAGAACGTAATACGGTTAATGACCTAACGACATTGGCTTGACTGTGAGTGCATTCATTTATAATCTTTGACATTGTTTTGGGGTGATTGAAGCATATCTAGTGGTGGAGAGAAGTTCCTAGCTATTGTTCCTCTCATATTTGCATCCATATTTATCTTCTTTAGTATTTTGTTTTCAGCAGTATTTATGTTTTGTTTATTTTTGTTCACTGATCAAACCAACTCCGATTACCCTAAAATTTTGTGTGGTAGTCTGCCACTATGTCTAGTTAGTGTGTATTTAATTTCGTAATTTTTGGTTGAGTCTAGATTAGCTAATTAATTAGGTTTCTGCTCGTTGGTCGAGTCTGCCAGATTTACAGTTTATGCATTTGTTTGTGTTTCTTGTGTCTTTAAGTCTTAGTTTCACCAATCCTCTGCGGGTAATGACCCCTATTTACCATTTACTACATTGACATAATTGATTTGATAATAGGGTATCTTTGTTAGGTGCGTTTGTCACCTACCAAATTTTGGCGCCGTTGCCGGGGATTGTTTAATTCTAAGTCTTAATATTGTCTTCTGTTTTTAGTTTAGTTTTCTTTTTATTTTTCTTTCTGAGTCTTACATTCTTTACTATGTGCAGGAGCTTCTTGTATGCATACTCGTCACTCTACAAGCTCTGAACCACTGTTATTTGATCCAGAGATTGAGAAAGCAGCAAGCCAAAACCGGAAACAACAGAGACTACAGGTGAACACGAGTAACAGTGGTGGTGAGGATTCTGAGCCTCAACACCATTCTAATTCAGAGATTGAGGAACAGGAAGAGCAGCATATTCCAACGCCACCATTATCACCACGACCAATGGCCAAACTCAAGGAATCCTTTGTTCCGGGTACAGGTGTTGTAGACTCATCAATCGTGCTTCCAGATAATTTGGGAAATTATGCAATACCTCCATCGCTCATCGCTAATCTGCCACACTTTAGAGGCACTTCTTCTGAGGACCCTCAAGACCATTTGAATGAGTTTGCAGCATTGTGCAGAATACAGAAATCACAGAATGTGGATGAAGATGTTGTAAAACTTATTTTCTTCTCATTCTCTTTGAAGGAAGAGGCAAAGGCATGGTACAACTCATTGGAATCTCAGTCGATTGATACATGGGACACGATGGCTGCTGAGTTCATGAAAGAATTCTACTCTGCATCTCGCACCAAGAACTTGAAGAAGCAGATCAGTACTTTCAAGCAGAAAGATGGAGACGAACTACATGAAGCCTGAAGTCAATTCAAAGGTTTACTTCGACAATGCCCTCATCACAAGTTTGATCTCAACAGTCAGATGGAATACTTCTATGAAGGAATTGATTCATTCAATAGGCAAAAACTTGATTCATCTTGTGGAGGAAATTGGTGGAATCAAACTGGAGCTGAAGCTAAAGCAATTATGGAGAATCAAGCAGAGAACTCAAGACAATTTCAGTCAAGAGATAGATCCATGGGTGCAAGCAGAAAATCTTTGAATGCAGTTGCAATAAATGGGGCCATGGAAATAGGTTGAGCACTATGGAGAACGACATAGCTTTGATTGCCAGTGCCTTAAAAGTCGACAAGAGGAAGTCAGTTGCAGCCGTTGGTGTGATATGTACTTTGTGTTCTGCTGTGGATCATCGAACAGAGCACTGTCCTAAGTTTAGAACAGATGAGGTAGATGAGGATGTGAACTTCGCTGGAAGGCAATTCAATAACTACCAAGGTAATAGGGATCATCCATTTCTCAGCTACAAGAGCAACAATGTGCTTAATCCTCCTACTAATCCACCAGGATTTCCACTAAGACAAACTAGAGGGGATGGACAATTTGGTCAAAGGCACCAACAACAGTATCAAGCTCCACCACCTCAAGCAACAACGGGTACATCAAATTTGGAAGCCTTAATACAACAGATGATGGTTGACAGTAAGAAGGAGCGAGAGGAGAGTAGTGCATTCCGCCAAGATATCAAGGTCACCACTCAGCAACATGGGAAGTCCATTGAGCTTCTTGAATGTCAGATGAGTCATGTACAACAACTTTTGACGCAACAGAACTTTGGAGCACTACCTAGCAAGACCGAACCTAACCCAAGGAATGAGCGTGAGGTAAATGCTATGCAACTGAAGAGTGGAAGGGTTTTAGGGTCAGTTCCAGAGCCTAAAAATAAGACAAGAACGTTGGGGGAGCCTGTAATTGAGCAATTGGTGTTTGACAAACCGTTAGAAAATTCTCAGGGAACCCAAATTCGACCTGTTGAAAATGCACCTAGAACCAACATTCTGACAACTTCAAAAATTGAGCAGGTACATTCTAAACCTTATTCTTCTCCCACTGACATTCCAGTTCCTTTTCCTAGCAGGTTGAGAAAACAAGAGAAGGAGGACAAGGCCAATGATATCTTGGACATCTTTCGAAAGTCCAAGTAAATATTCCTTTACTTGAAGCACTCAAGCAGATACCACAATATGCAAAGTTTCTCAAAGACCTTTGTACAACCAAGAGGAAGTATAGGCCAACTGAGACAGTAGCATTGAGCGAGAAAGTGTCTGCTGTGCTACAAAGAAAGCTACCTCCAAAGATGGAGGATCCCGGGCGCTTCACTGTTCCATGCGTTATTGGTGATAACAGGTTTTCTAGTGCTTTATTGGATTTAGGTGCTTCAATTAATTTGATGCCTTATTCTGTTTATAGTAAATTAAACCTGGAACAACAACTACATCCCACATTGGTAACCATTAAGTTGGCTGACAGATCTAGTTGCTATCCTTTAGGTGTTGTTGAAGATGTTCTTGTGCAGGTTGGTGACTTGATATTCCCAGCTGATTTTTTCATCTTGGAGATGGAAAGAGAACTAATGCCTTCCGAGCTACCATTGATTTTAGGTCGTCCATTCTTGAGGACTGCCAGAACAAAAATTAATTGTTATGAGGGAATTCTCACCATGAGAATTGATGAGAAGAAAATTCGCTTCAACATTTTTGAGGCAATGAAATATACAGGTAATGTTTGTGATTATTCTTGCTATTCTATTGATGCATTTGATGGTTTCATGCAGGAATACATCCAATACTCCCTTGAGGATGATGCTTTGAAAATGGCTATATATGTTGGCGGTGAAGATGTTCCAGCAACTCCAGTTCGACAAATCAAGAGAACCTCTCAACAGGTTGAAATTGACAGGATAAGAGAAGAGGTGGACGAGCTTGAGAAACTACTCGAGTACAAACCTTCAAGTGTGGGGTTTGAGGATGATGATTGTCTCAGGATTGATTCCTTTCAGGATCTGGCCATGGAAGATGCATTTTATGAAATGATTGCTGAACTAGAATCTCGACCATTTGTACCAACAGGTAAGGGTACTAAACCAATTCCTTTACCAGTTTCTGATGATGTTCTTTGCCCGTCCATTGAGGTAGCCCCTGAACTTGAACTTAAACCATTGCCTGAGCATTTGAAGTATACATTCTTGGAAGCTGGTGACACTTTGTTAGTTATTATTTCCTCAAAGCTAACCAAATTGCAGGAAGAGAAATTGTTAACTGTTCTCAGGGAACACAAAGCAGCAATTGGATGGACCATAGCAGATATTAAGGGCATCTGCCCTACACTTTGCACTCATAGGATACATCTTGAGGAGGGACCTAAGCCCACAAGGCAAGCTCAACGCCGCCTTAACCCTCCGATGATGGATGTTGTGAAGAAGGAGGTCATCAAGCTTCGGGACACAGGTATCATATATGCTATCTCTGACAGTAAATGGGTGAGTCCTGTGCAGGTTGTTCCAAAGCGTTCTGGCATCAGAGTTGTGAAGAATGATGAGAATGTGATGGTGCCACAAAGGACCCAAACCGGATGGAGAGTTTGCATTGATTATCGTAGACTAAATGCAACCACACGTAAGGATCATTTTCCATTACCTTTTATTGATCAGATGTTGGAGCGTCTTGCAGGTCATGCTTTCTATTGCTTTTTGGATGGTTATTCGGGTTATAACCAAATTGCCATCCATCGAGATGATCAAGAGAAGACTACCTTCACTTGTCCTTTTGGCACTTTTGCCTATAGACGGATGCCCTTTGGGCTATGTAACGCCCCAGTGACATTTCAGAGATGCATGATGAGCATATTTTCGGACATGGTTGAGAAGATCATTGAGGTATTTATGGATGATTTTTCTGTTTTTGGTGATTCTTTTGACATGTGTCTTCATCATTTATCTATGGTTTTGAAACGTTGTATTGAGACTAACCTTGTTTTGAATTGGGAAAAATGTCATTTTATGGTAGAACAAGGTATAGTTTTGGGACATGTGATATCTGACAGGGGGATTGAGGTTGATAAAGCTAAGGTTGATATTGTGCGTACTTTACCTCCTCCTTCCACTGTGAAGGAGGTGAGATCTTTTCTTGGACATGCAGGATTTTATCGCAGATTTATCAAGGACTTTTCTAAGATAGCCCGGCCATTATGTGCACTATTCCAGAAAGATGTAGCTTTCAACTTAACGGATGAATGCTTGAAGGCATTCAACAAGCTCAAGGACCTTCTGACAACTGCACCCATCATACAGGCACCTAATTGGAACTTACCTTTTGAATTAATGTGTGATGCTTCTGATTATGCGGTCGGTGCTGTTTTAGGTCAACGTCCAGCTAAGTTGCCGCATGTCATCTATTATGCTTCCAGGACTTTAAATGATGCACAGTTAAATTACTCAACTACAGAAAAGGAACTCTTAGCTGTGGTCTTTGCTTTAGAAAAGTTTAGGTCTTACTTGTTAGGGACTAAAGTTATTGTTTACTCTGACCATGCTGCTTTGAGATACTTGATGACTAAACAGGATGCAAAACCCAGGTTGATTAGATGGATGTTGCTACTTCAGGAATTTGATATTGAGATCAAAGACAAGAAAGGCACTGAGAATGTGGTGGCAGATCACCTGAGCAGGATCACGCATGGTTCTAACGCAGAGGATGACTCCTTGCCTCTACGTGATAGCTTCCCGGATGAGCAACTTTTTGCTCTCATATGTAGAGGGAGGTCACTTTGCTGGAAAGAAGACTGCAATGAAGGTTCTTGAAAGTGGCTTCTTCTGGCCAACTTTGTTCAAAGATGCTCATGAGTTCCATAAATCATGTGTCAGATGTCAGCTCACAGGTAACTTAGGTCCTAGAGATCAGATGCCCCAGCACCCAATATTTGTTGTTGAGATTTTTGATGTGTGGGGTATTGACTTTATGGGTCTTTTTCCTAGCTCTCAGCAAAATATTTACATTCTACTTGCAGTTGATTATGTTTCAAAGTGGGTTGAGGCAGTGGCCACTCGTACTAACGATGCTGCTGTTGTTTTGAAATTTTTGAAATCACTGTTTGTTAGATTTGGCACTCCCAGGTACATCATCAGTGATGGAGGTTCTCACTTTTGTAACAAGTCTTTTGCAGCTTTGCTCAGGAAATTTAATGTTCATCATAAGGTGACAACACCTTATCACCCTCAGACGAGCGGGCAGGTAGAAGTATCCAACAGGGAAATAAAACAAATTTTGGAGAAGACTGTTGGACCAACCCGGAAAGATTGGAGTCAACGCTTAGATGAGGCGTTGTGGGCATACAGGACAGCATACATGACACCGATTGGGATGTCTTCTTATCGAATGGTCTATGGAAAAGGCTGTCATCTTCCAGTGGAGCTTGAACACAAAGCATATTGGGCTATTAAGCAGTTTAACTTTGATATTGATTATGCAGGTGTTCATAGGAAGTTACAACTGAATGAACTAGATGAGATTCGAAACAATGCCTATGAGTCCAGTCGAATCTACAAGGAGAAAACCAAGATGTTTCATGATAAGATGATTAAGAGCAAATTTTTTTTTGTTGGACAAAAAGTCTTGCTTTTCAATTCGCGTTTACGATTATTCCCAGGTAAACTTCGTTTTAGGTGGAATGGGCCTTTTGTTATACTTAATGTGTTTGCTCATGGTGCAGTAGAGGTGAAAAATCCGAAGAAACCGTTTTATGAGCCTGCAGAGGTGCGAGATGTGGAAGAAGTACATTTCCGCGATCCAGTGCCGCTGGAGCAATGATGATGAGTACCGTCTGGCTGACGACGTTAAACTTAGCGCTACTTGGGAGGCAACCCATGTTGATGGAGAAGCTTGGATTCCAGATTTGCATTCTTAATTTTTTCCTCCTTTGTTAATTTTCTCCATGTTTTGTGTGTTTTGTGATGTCATATGTATTCTGCTTCATACTTGTTTGATGTATTGCTTGCTTTAGTTTTGTTTTACATTGAGGACAATGCAAATTTCAAGTGTGGGGTGGGTTTATATGACATCTTTAGCGTCTATGTTTAGATTTGTGATTTTTGAGTTAAAAAAAACTGTTTTTAGTCTTGTTTGAGTCTTAGAGCCCTTAACTAGTCTATGATGTGCTTATATCTTCTGAAATTGTGACTAAGAGATGATTATGTGACTTGAGTTTCTTTGGTTAATTTTGATATATGATGCATATGCGAATGTGTAGTGGATATAGAAAGAAGTTAACATGGTACAGATTATGAGCATGCTTGGACATTGTTGAGATTCATTTAACCTGTGAGATTTTGAGCCTTTATGTGAAATACATGCTTTCATTGTTGAGTGTCAATTGCTTGCCGCAGATTAAGTTAATGGACTCTAGATATAACTAGAACTTGCTCTTGTACTTTTCAAAACTTTTAGTCAATACATGTTCTGATTGAGGAAGGGATAAAGGCATTTAGGATTTATCATCATTGCCATATATAACCGGTGTCCCATATTTTTGCACACAAGTTGTGCACCCATTAGTTAACCACTTTGAGCTTACATTATAGCCTTTTTGTCATCACCCGCATAACCTTAACCTTGAACCTGAGAATAGTTATATCTCTACCTTTGTTCTTGAACTTAGTAGAGCTGTACATGAGACATATATACATGAAGACCAAGGTGAAAGTGTGTGAAGGTGATGCCAAGAAATAAGTGTGGGGTATCAAGCTAATGTGTTGTGATAAAAAATAAAAATGAAACGAAAGAAAAGAAAAGAAATCAGTTCTTTGTGATGTCTAGCTTGATACCCATGATTGACTGTTGACGAAAAGAATGACGTGAAGACCCAACAAGATGAAATCTGGTCACAATGGTGACACATTTGAATTCAACGATGAGAAAGTCTCTTATTTGGTGCTCTACTAGGTTCTAGAATTTGTATTTGAATTCCATATCCTTTTTATTCTCTAAACCTATGAGCCTAGCCCCACTACAACCTATGAAGACCTTTTTGATCCTCAAGATGGCAGTCTTTGATCTGTGGAGATAAGTCACAAGAGTTGAGCATATGGTTCGGTCCATTTGGCAAGTAATTGAATTGAGTGATACCTTAAACACATTTTGAGTGAAACACTTCTGAGAGTATATCTATGTGAGGTTGAATCTTGACTTGTTCATTGCATGCTAAGCTCTTTATTCACCGTGATTATGTCTATGTCCTACATGTTACATGTGTGTCATGCATTGGAATTAACTTCCGAAACTTTGTGGAAACATATTAATCTTGGTGTTACAACTGTAGGGAGATTGCTGAGACAAAGTGTAGAGGGCATTAGAGTCTTGTTGTTGGTGTTTTGTTGAGTCTTAGTTTAGTGTTTTGCTCGAGGACTAGCAAAAGCTAAGTGTGGGGTATTTTGATAGTCGCATATTTATGCAAATTTATCGTGTTTAATTGAACTATTAAACTTGGATTATTGCTATTAATTGAGTGATTTAATTAATGTTTATTGTTTTATTATGTTTTGTGGAGAAATAAAGAAAAAAAGAAATAAAAAGGATTCCATAAGGAAGGGGAGACCAAGAGGAGTATAAAAGGACCCTAGGGTTTGCTAACAAAAGGGAGTTCGACAAAAACAAAAGGAGAGTTGGGAGAAAAACAGAAGAAAAAAAAGGGCAGTCGCTGTGCACACCCAGCGCGCACCCAGACGTGCACCCGCGCGCACCCAGCGCGCACCCAGACGTGCACCTCGCGCGCACCAGCAGATCACCAGCGTGCACCCAGACGTGCACCCAGACGTGCACCTCGCGCGCACCAGCAGAGCACCAGCAGGCAGTCGCTGTGCACCCAGACGTGCACCTCGCGCGCACCAGCGTGCACCCAGCGGCAGCAGGGCTGTGCACCGGTTCTTCTTCTCCTTTATTTCATCTTCCATGTATTCTATGATGTTCTTATTCAAGATTATGTGTAGCTAAACTCCTTAATAGTTAGGGGCTGATCAAAGCCCTAGATATGTCTTTGATTTCAAACCCCAATTGATTTATATAATTTTTAGATGAGAATTTCTTCACTGATTGCTCATTGATAATTCTGTTGCATGTTTCATTGGGTCGACACTTTGATGCATGTTTTAGGGTTTACTATTTTGAATGTGTATATGACCGACATATCGTTGCACATTCTATGAGAAATAACATGTTCCTTGCAGGTACTTGTGTGAAGTGATTCCTTGGTAATCTAAGGCTACCGACATTGACCTTAGATTCTTTGTTGTTACTCAAACGTTCTTAGAACTTCATGATTTCAGTTATTTTGGTCTAGATACCGACATTTCATAGATCAATTAATTGGGAATATAGTTAAGTCGATAACGACATTTCACTTAACATGGCAAGTAAGAGAACGTAATACGGTTAATGACCTAACGACATTGGCTTGACTGTGAGTGCATTCATTTATAATCTTTGACATTGTTTTGGGGTGATTGACGCATATCTAGTGGTGGAGAGAAGTTCCTAGCTATTGTTCCTCTCATATTTGCATCCATATTTATCTTCTTTAGTATTTTGTTTTCAGCAGTACTTATGTTTTGTTTATTTTTGTTCACTGATCAAACCAACTCCGATTACCCTAAAAATTTGTGTGGTAGTCTGCCACTGTGTCTAGTTAATGTGTATTTAATTTCGTAATTTTTGGTTGAGTCTAGATTAGCTAATTAATTAGGTTTCTGCTCGTTGGTCGAGTCTGCCAGATTTACAGTTTATGCATTTGTTTGTGTTTCTTGTGTCTTTAAGTCTTAGTTTCACCAATCCTCTGCGGGTAATGACCCCTATTTACCATTTAATACATTGACATAATTGATTTGATAATAGGGTATCTTTGTTAGGTGCGTTTGTCACCTATCAATCTCGCAGTTGGTTTCAGAGTTTCATTTTGCCATACAAGAAACTGGTTTTCAGCAATCTCATGCTGATTATTCATTATTTACATAAGTTCATGGGAATTCTGTTACTGTGATATTGTTGTATGTTGATGAAATGGTTATAACAGGGAACAATGAGAAGACAATTGATGATCTCAAGAAGTTTCTTAATAGTTGCTTTATGATTAAAGATCTTTGACCACTCAAGTATTTTCTTGGCCTCGAAGTCGCACGTTCCAAGGCCGGGATTACAATATGCCAACGAAAGTACACATTGGACATCTTAGAAGAAGCTGGATTATTGGGAGTGAAAACTTCAATAGTTCCAATGGAGCCTGATCTTACATTAACAACTAAATGAAGTGATGCTCTTAAGGATCCAGCTCGATATCGACGTTTAATAGGGAAATTGATCTACTTGACAATTATCAGGTCATACATCACATTTGCAGTCAATACCCTTAGCCAATTCATGCAAGAAACCAAGCTCCATCATCTAAAGACAGCTCATCGTCTTCTCTAATATCTCAAGTCTGCACAGGGCCAAGGGTTGTTGTTTTCATCACAAAGTCAACTTCTCCTAATTGGGTATTGTAACGCGGATTGGGCTAGATGTCCACTTACTCGTCGATCGGTGACAGGTTATTGCTTTTTTCTTGGTTAGTCACTTGTCTCATGGAAAAAGCATGAAGCAGGTTACAGTTTCTAGACCTCAGCTGAAGCTGAATACCGTTCTATGGCTACAGTTTCTTGTGAACTCACTTGGCTCAGATATCTACTAATGGATTTACGTGTACTTCATCTTGAGCCAGCAAGACTATTTTGTGACAATCAAGCGGCGTTACATATAGCAGCAAACTCAGTTTACCATGAGAGAACGAAACATATTGAGATAGATTGTCACATGGTTCGTGAAAGAATTCAAAGGGAAGAAGTCAAAACCGCATATGTGCCAACTGGATATCAGGTAGCAGATATGTTCAGTAGCAGATATGTTCACCAAGTCATTGCGAGTTCCTATTTTTCATGCACATTTAGCAAATTAGGTGTGACAGTTATCCACACTCCAACCTGAGGGGAGTATTGGAAGAAAATCAGGTCATATACTGCATTGATTCCTTTGACTCATTGGAGTTGATCCTGTTTATTGATAGTAATGATCTCACCAATCTGATTGAGTAATTGTTGGATCTTGACTATGTAGATGTAATTAGCATTATAGCTTTTCCTAGAATAGTGAAACTTAAATTATTTAGATGTACCCTAAAGAATCTCTTCAAATTTGAAGAGAATAATGAAAATCGTAGTGTTGTTATATATAATCTTTTGGTGTCAAAGTTGGAGAACTAATTCTTTAGTTTTTAAGTTGTGCTGGTATCGGCATGCCTCTTTGTAATAAGTTTGTTTCTTTTTGTGCGGGAACCAGTGATACTCTTTTAAGTACTCTATAAATGCGCACAAAAGCAATCAAGGTCTGTGTTTTAATTCAGGTTGTTTCCTTATATATGTTTAGGGTTGTTTCCTTAATTTGTTTTCAAGTTTCCATACATTATTCTACTCAGGTATTACTAATATAAAATCTTTACAGTATTTTCCTTATTCTAAGGTGTCATGCCAGTGGGATTGGAGCAGGTATGGATATTATTGTTTTCAGTGTCAAGGCCTGCATTGGGGAATTGAATAAGATGCTTGGGTTTCAAGGAAAGGCTCCCTGAAGAGACCTCTGCAGATCCAATCCCAGTGTGATGTGTGCAAGCTGGCTCTGATATTCTGGCTTCATATTTGATTTCTTTATTTATAATTGCATAGTAAACAGTTGGAAATAGAAGCTTATTCATGGTAACACACCCCACATTGGTAGATCAAGTGTTTACTTTATTTTGATTTTTGAATGTACGGGCATTTTAGTTTTTACTTTTTACTGATACTTGTATCTACTCAAAATGTGTCTGGCTGAGAGCGCATGGCACTAAGCTGTAGTTTACGTTGTAAGTGTGCTACTGGGAGGTGCAAATCAGTGTTTGATTCTCCTAATATCTGATGGGCCATGTGGTATTGTAGTCAAGCTGTGATTCATTGATAATTAGAAGCAAAAGCATAATGAATTGAAAGAAAGAGCTAGCGCAATGACTTTGTGGACACTTAAGTGATAAACATTCGCCCTCTTGTTGTTTCCTTTAATATCTTCTCCCAATTACGCAATAATATGCATCATGATGACATATATTGGTGCTGCGCGCTTACTGATCTTGGTGCTTCATTACACAGCGCAATAGTCATTACTAGGAAAAACTACAACACGTACGTAATAGTTCTGGACTTCTGGTGCTGGTTGCAAGTCGTCAGATTCCAGGTCTTCCTAAGTGTAATAGGTATCTGATACTGGTCCTGGTACTTCATTCTGCCATTATTTGCATGTTGATGAAATTACAATAGATATGTGAGAAAAGTCACGCCACTAGTCACATAGTGGAAAACAACTGATGGAATTAAGTCACTCATCCTTGTGAGGAAAACAAATAATCAAGAAAACCAAAGAGTGCTCTTCTTCATCATAAACTGTATGTAGATGTTGATGCGACTTCAATGAACGACTTTAATAACCCATCAAACAGCCACATATACCTCCCAGGATTAATGTCAATTCGCTTTTGAATTTTGATAACTCAGTTTTGAAATCAAGAGTGGGAAAGAAAGAAGTTTTTGGTTGGTTCTCTATCTTGCCATAATCTCATCCTTTAAATTAGAATTCTTGCGCATCCAATGGAACTCATCACCTATCCTTTTGTTGAGTTAATACACCATGAACAAAATAATCAAAATGAGAGTTTTCGTTGTGAAATTTGTTCTGATATACTCATTTTACAATGCAATGTTCATTTTCTGTTCTAGCTCCTCCATGCAACCAGACCATCCATTAACCACGAGACTGGAAGGAAATGAGACGGATAGGCTGGCACTACTAGCAATCAAAGCTCAAATACAAGACGATCCAAACCATGTCACAAGATCATGGAATGTATCCCTTCATTTTTGCCTGTGGCACGGCGTGACATGCAGTCGAAAACATGACCAAAGAGTGGCAAAGCTGGAGCTCATGTCTCTTGCTTTGGTGGGATCCATATCTCCACATATAGGAAATCTAAGCTTCTTGAGAGTGCTAAATCTCAAGAACAACAGCTTCACTCATCAAATTCCACCTCAAATCGGGCAGTTGCGTAGATTGCAGGTATTGCTTCTACACAATAACTCCCTTACTGGCACCATTCCTTCCAATATATCCAATTGCTTGCAACTCGTCACTCTCTTCCTTAGTAGAAACAACCTAGTGGGTAGAATTCCTCCCAAACTGAGTTCCTTGTCAAAGCTCAAGAGTTTTGTTTCGCAAAACAACAATTTAACAGGAGAGATCCCTCCTTCTTTGGGGAACCTTTCATCTCTCGAGGCGATTGGTTTAGGTTATAACAACTTAGAAGGAAGCATCCCTAGTGTTTTTTGCCGGTGGACAAACTTAACAATTTTCTCTCTAGCCATAAACAAGTTGTCTGGTATCATCCCTCCCTGCATTTATAATGTCTCTGGTATGATTCAATTCGAGGTATTATCAAACCAAATTCAAGGAACTCTTCCTTCAAACTTGGGCAATACAGCTTTTCCCAACCTCCAATTCTTTTCTATTGATGAAAATCAATTTACCGGGGCCATCCCTCGGTCAATATCGAATGCAACAGATCTTGTGTGGTTTCAATGTTCATCAAACAAACTCACCGGACATGTACCAAATGTACAAAACCTTCATAACCTTGTGGTATTCAATGTCCAAGATAATAATCTTGGAAGCGGTAAACATGGAGACTTGAGTTTTGTCTCAGAATTGGTCAATGCCACAAGTCTAACTTGGTTGGGGCTCAGCCAGAACAATTTTGGAGGGACGTTGCCCACATCAATATCTAATCTCTCAACCAATCTCCAAATGATTTTTCTTCAAGGAAACCGCATAGAGGGAAGTATCCCAACTGGTTTAGGAAATCTTGTGAACTTGCTAGGACTACATATGGGCGAAAACAACTTCACAGGTAGCATCCCCAGAGATATTGGGAAAGTTTCAAGGCTCGAGGAAATTTATCTTGGGAATAACAAATTATACGGGAGCATTCCATCTTTTCTTGGAAATTTAACAAAGTTAACTATTCTTCACTTGCAAGGAAATAATCTCAATGGTCGCATCCCATTAAGCCTAGCAGAATGTCACCAGTTGCTAGAGTTGGATCTTTCTCATAACAACTTGGATGGCAAGGTACCTCAACAATTACTTATGGGTCTCCTCTCTTTGTCAATTTCATTAAACTTGTCAAAAAACCACTTTACTGGTTCCCTTCCCTTTGATATTGGAAAATTGAAAAATCTAGCCGCACTCGACCTTTCTTACAACATGTTATCAGGACAACTTCCCAGTAGCCTTGGAAGTTGTCAGAGTTTAGAAGTCCTGCACATACAAGGTAACTTCTTGGAAGGGCTCATTCCTTCATCTATGAAGGAACTGAGAGGGATTCGAGATCTAGACCTTTCATTCAATAATTTTTCAGGAGAAATTCCACAGTTTTTCGAGACCTTTGGAAACTTGGGAAATCTAAACCTATCCTTCAATCAGTTCTGGGGAGCAGTACCAACAGAAGGTGCCTTTAGGAATGCAAGTGCCACTTCAGTTTTTGGAAACACAAAACTCTGCGGCGGCATTGCTAATCTTGGACTTCCAGTGTGCAAGTTTAAAGAGTCTAAAGGAGGAGACTTGTCTCGTAAAATGAAACTAGTGATCTCTTTCACATCCGGGTTCACTCTGCTGGTATTGGCTGTGGTGCTTGCTCTTATCCTTCTACGTAAGAAAATGAAAGAAAATGAAGAAAGCACTCTTGAGAACTCCGTTTTGCCAGTTTCATATGCAACTCTTCTAAAAGCTACTGGCGGATTCTCTTCAGTTAATTTGATTGGTGTAGGTGCATTTGGGTCTGTTTACAAAGGAATTCTTACCGATGAGAAAGTTGTTGCTGTCAAGGTGCTTAACATGTTACACCGGGGAGCATCTAAGAGCTTCATGGCCGAATGTGAGGCGTTGAGAAATATCAGGCATCGGAATCTAGTCAAGATTTTAACTGCATGTTCAAGTATTGATTTCAGCGGCAATGTTTTCAAGGCTCTTGTTTACGAGTTCATGGAGAATGGTAGCTTAGAGGATTGGTTGCATCCTTCTACTGGAAATGAAGAGCTGACAGGAGCACCCAAAAGTTTAAGTCTTGTTCAGAGGCTTGACATTGCCATTGATATCGCTTGTGCATTGGATTATCTTCACAATCATTGTGAAGCACCAATAGTTCATTGTGATCTGAAGCCAAGTAATGTTCTTTTGGACAAAGATTTGACTGCACATGTTTCTGACTTTGGGCTGGCAAGGTTTCTCCAGGAACCGATCAATGTTTCAAGAAATCAATCACGCTCCATCGGAATCAGAGGATCAGTTGGTTATGTCGCTCCAGGTAGGTTTCCTCATGTTCTTCACATTTACCTCTGTCATTTACCGTTTCATAATATCTATCACATTTTTCAAATTGTAGAGTATGGTATGGGAAGTGAAGTTTCAACATATGGGGATGTGTACAGCTTTGGCATTCTCTTGTTAGAAATGTTCACCGGGAAGAGACCCACTGATAGCATGTTCAGTGATGGCTTGAATCTTCATCACTATGTGAAGACAGCTCTCCCAAAACGTGTTACGGACATAGCAGACTCACTCATTCTTCAAGGAGGCAATATCAATGTTGAAGAATCTCACAACTTGTTGAGCTTGACTTTGATATTTGGAATTGGAATCGCCTGTTCAGCTGAGTCCCCAGCAACCAGAAAGGGTATCAGTGATGTTGCATATGAATTGCACTCAATCAGGGAAAATCTTCTCCACTAGAAATCTTGAACCATCCAAGTTAAAATGGATTGAGAGGCTTTTAAATGTATTGCATGCTTTGTTACTACCATGTTCTTGTATGTAGTGTGTAACTGTGTGTTTGAGACCTCAACGTGCAGTAGAACCACTATCACAAATGTCCAAATTCAGATGTTTTCATCCCTTACTTTCCAGTTCTACAAATCTCCTTTTTCACCATTCAATTGATCCTGCCAAGGAGCTCGTCAGCCATGATCAACCAGCAATGCACATAAACTTCAAATATGTTCAGTTCTATGGGAAATTCTGGGACAGAGGACTCAATTGATCATCGATCACTTGTGTACTAAAAACTGCAACCAACCTGGTTTTTGTTTTCTTTTATGATCAACTATTAGTCTTCATGAATATGTAGAATGCATCACAATAGAAACTTTGAATCGCCAAAGATGAGCTTTTGGTGCAAAGTTTTTAATTTGAATGAGAGATTCGAGCTTTTGGTGACTGCCGCGTGAGGAACATTTGTAATAGAAGAAGAAGAAGAAGAAGAAGAAGAAGAAGAAGAAGAAGAAGAAGAAGCATTTCTTTCATTTGATCAATCCCTCAAAACTCTGCTGCAAGCCACATTCCCAATTCCAACCTTCTCGGCAAATTCACTCGGAAATTATTGGGTGCACCGTCACCGTCCGTGACCCTCCCAATTCGAACCGTCCGATCATTTCCTCACCATCAGATATGTACTCTGTTCATTTTTGTTTTTTCTATTTATTTTTTGTCTTTTAACGGTGCATTGAAACTACAACAAGTTTTGATTGAATCTATAAGGATTGTCCTGTGTACTGGGCATTGCAGAGAGAACAACGGGTACTTGCTGCTTTACAGAATCATTCACTTTCCCATGCAGAGACTTTAGGAAAAGTTCCAATCTTTCTATTATGAAAACTACAGGGTCTATGTACTTGATGGCCAATTTTTTCTGCTGTAGAAAAGAAGGCCTTCTTGCTTAATTACTAGAGTATAAGACAATTGTCCACACACAAAGACACATACAAATGCATCTGCTCATTGGTGTATGCTTGTGTGCATCGGTGTACTGTGGCTCTAAATGAGAATTTAGGCAAGAATAGTTGTTTGACATTAGATTTTGATGACTTAGGTGAACAGTAATTACTGTATAAGATTGATAAACCTTATCTATGCTTGATCACTACCAGGATCAGCACTTTAGCTGACGAAAATTTTTTGTCGGCTTGCTAGCCAAATTCGTCATCTAAGCTCTAGCCGACGAGTTATCATCGGCTAAGATGTCGTCGGCAACGACTCGTTGGCTATGGCTTTAGCCTATGAAATAAAAGGGGTCGTCGGCTATAGTTTAAAACTTAGCCGACGACTTATTTTTTTATTTTTCGTCGGGTAAAGTAAGACTGAAGCCGACGAAATAAATTGTCGTCGACCTTAACCTAAGACTTTGGCTGATGAAATATAAATATTTCGTCGGCCAAAGTATTTAATAAAAAAAATAAAAAATAACTATAGCCGACGAAATTTACTATAATTCGTCGGCTGTTGTAGAATAATATTGAGGGAATGAATTCTTCTTATCTTATTGATAGAATGAAACCCCTTTATATAGGGAAATACATGGGCCTCTTGGGCTATTACATGGGTCAATAGGCCTATTACATAGATATGTGTAAAACCCTATTACAACATAAATTACTACATAAAGCCCGTATACAAGACATGGACCAAGACACACACATACATCAAATATCCTATAACACTCTCCCTTGTGTCGCGTGTCTTCATGCCGGTATGGTGCTTACGGTGTTGCCTCATCAAAACCTTGCCAAGTAACAAAAACCCTGTGGGAAAACTAAACCTTGGTCGAAGAAAAAAGAGTACAAAGCACCAACTACTCTATTGAGAACTTGTCATGTGATGCTCCCTCTGATGTGTACTTCAATCGGATTTTCCTGATGAATGGTGCATTTCAACATGCTTCTCAAGAGTAGATGTGAGCCAAGACTTGAACAAGTTGCCATGATCAACCACAAATGGGGATCAATGATCTTAACAATGCATGTAATGTTGCCTCGTTAAAAACCTTGTCAAGCAAAAACCCAGTGGGACAAAAACTGTGACTAAGGGAAAAAGAGTGCAACATGGTTGACACAAACAACCACACCCTTCACATTATATCGTGACATGTATATGCTAGACTTTCTTTCAAATCTGCATCTCCCCCTGATCTCAAGATCATTCATAGGGCGCTTCCGGATACTTAGTGACCACAGAGCTATTTTGATAACCTGGCATCTGTATGCACTTTTAACATGTCTCAAATGTGGCATTACTCAGTGCTAGCAGCTATTTGCACAGTGCCTAGCATTTGTATGCACAGCGCTCGGCAGCCGGCGTACACAGTGCTCGGCAACTGGGTTCACAACACTCGACAGCTGGGTGCACAGCGTTCAACAGCAGGGTGCACAACTTTCGGCAGCTGGGTGCACAGCGCTCGGCAGCTGGGTGAACAGCGCTCAGTAGCTGGGTGCACAGATACACTTATATTGCTTGTCAGCAGTGCACGCGTGCACAGACAGTGCACAGGCAGCGCTTAGGCAGCGCACAGGTAGCGCACAAGCAGCGCTCAGGCAGCGTGCTATATGTCCAGCAACTCGGCCACTAAACTGACCGGTGCCTAGATCATGATTCCGCTTCTGATGCATCTCTATTCATGCATGGCTAGCGATGACATACTCAACAACCTTTCTCTCATGCCATAGGGATTGAATATGCCAGATACTCTTAGAGTATTCAAGTGATGTCTTTTGACATATCATTGGAATTGTGTGGGCGCAAAGTTACTTGCTTTTCAATGAATGGAGGAGAGGTCAAGTGTTCTTTTAATTAAACAGATCACTCTCTCTTGGAGTAAATACCATGACTAATCATAGGAGCATATGAAGGTTCCACTCTTCTTCAGAGGACTTAAGCCGATTGATGGAAATACATCATCAATACACAATCCATCGACTTTAATACGAGATTGTGTCTTTCCCAATATACTTTTCATTCCAACATCCGATATCCAGCATATAATGCGATCATCCGGAATCAATACGCAATGGCATTATTCATCATATCCCATCTGAAATCAAGGAGTCATGTACTATGCGTCCAAAACATTTGGCTAACGCAAGCTCCACTTGATTTGGCATATGAAGTATATTTTAAGATCTTCACGCATATCTCTGATCCCATAAAGACGTCATTATGATCATATTCATAGGGTTGCATGTACAGTTATTGGAGAACTACCAAACTGACAAGGTAGTGGAGTACAATAACTTCCATTACGAGAGTACTTCTCATCGTCGTTGATCTCAGTGCTTGTTTATGTGAAACATTGCGCCATGAGGGAGTCTGAGACTCTTTTTCTAACTACGTTAACTCATAAAGGTTTACTTGATAGGGTTTACGCTTGCGGTGTCGGCAACACTTACCCAATGACCTATCCCTTTGTTTGGGTCACATCTTCCCATTTTAGGTCAATACACTTTGTCGCTTTATCAACAAAGTGTGGTTCGATAAACTCATCATCCCACATTCGCATGTACAATAGTGTTGTCATTATATAGATCTCTTTCTATGAATTGGATTTTGACGTTGAGGCATCCTCTGACGAGAGTCACAATTCAGACTAACATGAGACGGAGTGAATATCACTAATCAATGGACCAGTAGTGCCAAACTCGCTTTCTCTCTCAGTGCGAGTGTACATCGAACCCAAGGGTCTCAACCTAACCTTCATGGAGCCACAAGGCCTAGAACACCATGTTGCCACATTATGGCGCCCTCATATCACCAAACAATGTGATAGCATCAAGACCATCTCAATATGGCCGAGCCATGGCATCAAGACCTCCTCAATTTTGTTGAGCCATGTCCTCTTGGTTGGACATCATTCCTTACAGACATATGCAACATTGATCTCGTCACTATAGTTCTATGGGGATAATGTTGAGACTTAGTGGTAACAAACCACGCATTCACTTCGTTCTCACTTGAACCCTGGTGTTTGTATCTCCCCCTAATGGCGGAAATACAGTCTCAAAGTGACAATCCGCAGTGTAGCAGTTAAGGAGATCGTCTGTCAAGGAGCTTAAGGTGGAGAGCAATAAAATGACTCCTATCCAACCTTAGAACATATTCATCTCATGCGACACATCATCATTAGGCACTGTGACAGTCCAATTTAGCACATTGTGGAACTCAAGGCTTGGAGATCCGTTACTATCCCGCTGAGTTCACGGATTACAACTACGTGTCAATCGTAGCACACAGTTACGAGCTTTCGTGCATCAATGCAATGATGGTAAGTCATGGACGAATCAATGCATGCCTGCATGTCCCTCTTCAGGGATAGGTAGTGAGCCCATAGATACATAAGCAGCATGTAACACCCCGTCCCGAAATTTACTTTTTTATCGGGATTAGGCGGGTTACGAAGGGTTGTAACTGCGCTGTTAGTTTCGCCGAAGTTTTAACGAGTGTAAAGTTTGGAAATTTTAGTGGTATTGGTACGTATTCGTACCTTCAGAAAAAGTGCCAAAGTGTTCAGAGTTAAGGGACGCATGGAAACGACTTATTTGAAGGGGTCAAAGGTTGACTTTTTACTACGTCGAGTTTCTCAGAAAACTTCCTTCATGAGAGTTGGAGTGCTCGACGATATGAGTCCGTGGACACGTGGCATGTGTGAATCAGATACCGTGTGAGGAAGTTATGGTCCACAGAAGTTGGTTTCTTTTTTTGGAAAGTATATAAATAGAAAGGGTGGATTTCCAAAAATAGAAAAGATTCAATTTTCTTCTCCCCTTCCACGCGCGCGCGCGTTCCTTCACTATCTGAAAATTTGAATTGACCCGAACCCGGCCGACCTGTCTTTTGCGGTGAGCTCCAGCCACCGGAGACGTCGAGATCGGTCAGAATCTCTTCCTCTCCTCCGTGCGAGCCTCCCTTTGGTGGTGGGGTGACCCAGTTCGGCCTTGAACGTCGCAACTAGGCTCACACAGTAACGGCGGCGACCCGGTTTTAACCCACCGTTTGTGGTGGTTCTAGGAGCTAAAACCACCATTATTGTGACAGTCTCCTCCTTCTAAACATGTTGGTGTATCCCTTGAAGGTCAATTTGGAGCGTGGAGGTGCATATCACGAATTCTTCCTTTCAGGGCAGTTTTGGGCCACTTCCGGTCTGAATTGATCAAAACCTCAAGTATTAAAGTTGTTCCCCTTGCTGTGATCTACAACTTTCATGTTTTGAGTTTGTTGAAATTTGGTGTTTTGGGTGGAGGAGTGTGACTCCCGCGCGCCGCCGGCTGTGGCTACGCGTGTTGACGCGTCCGGCAATTCTAGGAGTACTGGTTGCTCCTATAGGCCTTCTAGGGTTGTTGTAGTTGCATGTAGGTGGTTTTAGGGTGAAGTTGACCGGTTTGATGGTGGTGGCACGTGGGGCCCACGCGCAGCTGTTTATGGATATATAATTTGTCAGACATCCTCAGGGGCAGTGAGTTGTCCCTTCGAATCATGTACACTTCGAATCATGTACTCGTCGTTACGAGAACGTGGATATATAATTTGTCGGTTTTGGTTATCGTTTAGTGTGACATTCAGTCGAATCGAGTCTTTATTACCTTCGTGTGGTAACTAAGGTCGATAACATAATTGTAGGTGTTTATTGGTCGACCAAGTGTTGAGGATTTACCCTGTGGCGATAGTTGACGCAGCGGGATTTCGAGGTGAGTAATCTTTCATTGAGGGTGTAATCCTAGAAATACTACTGGCGGCTTTATCTATTTACAAGGCTGCCACTAAGTTGGAAATTTCATGAATACCCCTGACTGTTTTATTTAATTACATTGATGCCATTGAGGCTGAACTCCCAAAAATGCCCTTGGCAGATTTGTATATTTAATAAGCTGCCATTAAGGGTGAATTGACTATACTACCCTTGATAATTTAAGATAATTAGAAGGGTACCCTTCAGTTGATAATATGACTCTAGAGGATTTGTTATTTACGTGGATGCTTTTATGTTATATTTTATGTATGAGTGTTGTTTATAATTATGGTGGAAGGTTCGGGATATTCCCGATAGTTAATTGGTCGGCGAATACCACAGCGGAGAGGTTAAACTCCGGATAGGTAATAGCCGTTACTATCCATATTAGTAGATCGACTGATTTAAAGAAAAACGGGATTTGCCTGGTGAGGGTGTTAATTAAAATTAGAGCTACGTGTGGCTTGATCCTTGATGACAGAGTACGTAGGCAGCCTAATGATAAGTGCGTTTTACGCTATGTTTTTAATATGTTTTTACCCTCATTTGTACCTTGGTTATTCCTTAGTAATGTTGTTTTTACTTATATTGAGTCAAAAGGGTTTTTCTGTAGAGTAATGATTAATATGTGTCCTTATACAGAAATTTGTGCTTAAGTGTTGTAAAACCGATTTTGGATAAGACTTGGTTATTTCTCTTATGATTCACCGTACCTTTACATTGTCATTTTTTGATAAATTTGATTTAATGTGTAGATGACATGTAAATGAGCATATGAGAACAAGAATCATGAATATTGGATTCACGGAGGACAACAAAAGAAGCCATGGAAAAGAAGAAACTCCGAAACATAAGGATTTCACTCGCGGGAGAGACTTCACTCGCGGGAGGAAGGTCACTCACGCGAGCGTCAGTCACTATGAGCTGTGGCGAGCAGAAATTTCCAGAAACCCTACATCAACTTCGGAAAATCATATCTAAAGATCCAGGAGGAATCTGAGGACGAGCCATATATCATTGGAAAGCTACGGAAGTATAGTTTTCAGATCTTCTTGAATCGCAGCATTTGGAGTTCAGATGAAGGAGTTATGATCAAAACAATGGACGGAGGCCAAGCTGCAAAACTGGGCAGTTTCTGCCTAAGTTGTCACACGAGTTTGGGAGGCGCCTAGAAGCCCAAGACTTGTGCAATAAGGCCTACATTGATCCATTAACATGTAGGAGAGTCCAAGAACAGAAGATCCAAGGTCCAAGTCGAAATTTCTTATCAAGAAAGAAAGGAGGAAACCAAATCCAAGAAGGATTCCAAGTCCAACAAAGGTCGTGTCTCCTTGAAGCTCCCGAATTCTCTAGGGTTTCTCTTCGAAATTTTCTGTATAAATAGGACCTATGTACATCAATTTTAGTGTCTTTCAATTGCTCAAGAAACATAGCATAGCCTTACTCTACCCAAAAACCCTCAAACACAGAAAAACACAAAGCCTTGCCGCCACCAACTTCATCCAATTCGACTGCCATCCTTCCGCCAAGTCACCCTTCATCTTTGCTGATCTATATAGGTAGGTTAAGCATGAAATCCTTCATGGTTTTGTGTAGTAATTTTCTGTGTAAAACAGTTTGTTATGATATATATACAATTTGGTTTTTGGTTTTGCATAATAAGCATGTTTATGAACTCTTCTTTGTGATTTGCATATGAATATGTTTATTGTGTAACGACTTAGATTGCATGTTAGGATTATGATTTAGTTTAAGTGGTGTATGTTTGTGTTTAGTAGATGTTGAATTGATTAATCTTCACCCGAGCATATAATGGAACCTTAGGTTAATTTGAATGATCACAAGTTAGCTATTAGGGGGTGTTTCATGCGCCGCAGTATTCTAGGTTGAGTTCACCGCGTCGGGCTCTCAATTCTAGTGGCTGCCAAGGGATGGTAGGGTGAGAGATTTACATGCTAATAGGATGAGTGACGACATACCTAGGATCGTGCCTCCAACGACTCGTGAACGGTAAGTGTATTTTGTGTTAATGTGATGCGCGTCGTAAGCATTAAACAAGATGACACATAAACTTAGGATGATGCGCGTCGTAAGTTCTAAGTTACATGAGAAGTCATAAAAAGTTGGAATTAATTTGCATCTATGATAACATAAACGTAATAACTTGATCCTTCATGAAACTTATGTGTTCTCTAATTGGTGTTTGCTATATCTTGTGCTTGAGTATTGATTGACCAATGTATGTAAATATTTTGCTTCTTTTCTTTATATGTTTCGAACCACCCTATAAATCCCCCATAATATTTTGTATATATGTTTATACTTGTATTCTTTTGAAAGTACTAACGATTTGTTTTGCAGAATATAAATCCTTCCCTAGTGTCCCCGGTTAGAACGATCCCTACTTACTTAAGCTACAATGATAGGGTTTTTAAATACACAGGTCAACTTTTGACACGTCACCTAACCGAGATTCGGGTGCAGTCACAAATATTATTAGAACCCTATGTCCTCTAAACATTTGGTTTGAGATCCAAATACGCAAATCGGGATAACCTCCGGCTGTGAGGTCTATTCCGGTATCGTTTGGACTGTTTGAATTTGGTTTGTAAAGAGGGTTATCCTTTCTCAAGGGGGATTTCAAGTAAATTTCTCTTAGGATGGGTCCCGCACGTCCTAACCCAAATTTAGGTAGGTAAATTTGGGTCGGGGCATGACAACTAGTATCAAAGCTTAGGTTCAAAGCTCGGACCAAATGTTTGGGTAGTTAAAGTCCTTGGAAATGTTTAAATGTGCTATCGACTTTCCAAATGGAACAAGTCGTTATATTTGTTAGTATGTGTGGTGGCAAGGATGACCACTTGAGGTTGAAAATAGTGAAGTTAATGACCTGCCAAAAGTTGACCTGTGCAATTAAAAACCCTATCATTGTAGCTTTAGTAAGTAGGGATCGTTCTAACCGGGGACACTAGGGAAGGATTTATATTCTGCAAAACAAATCATTAGTACTTTCAAAAGAATACAAGTATAAACATATATACAAAATATTTATGGGGGATTTATAGGGTGGTTCTAAACATATAAAGAAAAGAAGCAAAATATTTACATACATTGGTCATTCAATACTCAAGCATAAAACAATATAGCACCGTGAAGAAAGACATATTTGCGTTTTCACAACTTGTAATTAATTCCAACTATTTAGACTTCTCCTGTAAATTTAGTGCCTACAATCGCCTGACACTAAGTTTGTATATGTGTCATCCTGTTTAATGCCTACAATCGCCTGACATTAAGACAAAATACACTGATCGAACGAGAGTCATTGGAAACATGGTCCTAGGTATGGCGTCACTCATCCTATTCATCATGCAAATCTCTCACCCTACCACCCTTGGTAGTGACTAAGAATCAAGACCTACAATCGCCTCATCTTAACCCTTTGAACATTACGGCATATGAAACTCCCCCCTAATAGCTAACTTGTCTAGATTCAAGCTAACCTAGAGTTCGATTACGTGCTCAGATGAAGATTAATCAATTAAGGTTATTAATTACGTGAACACAAACAACTTAATCTAAGTCGTCATCCTAACATGCAATTCTACACGTTACAATTATAAACACAATCACATGAGAATCACAAAGAAGAACATGTAAACATGTTTATAACGGTGGCGGCAAGGTTATGCAGTTTCTGTGTAAGGAGGGTTTTTAAGTAGAGCTAGACTATTCTAAGACTTAGAGCAATTGAGAAACCCTTAAAACTGATCTATACATGGCCTATTTATAAAGAAAACTAAGGGAAAACCCTAGTCTAAGTCGGCAGCTGCAAGGAGTCCCAATTCCACAAGGATAAGTTTTCCTTCTTGTATACAACTTGGACTTCTCTTTATTTTCTGAATTGGACACCGTCTTGGACCTTGGACCTCTTGATTTTGGACTCCCCTACATGTTGATGGATCAATGTAGGCCTCATTGCACAAGGCTTGGGCTTCTAGGCACCTCCCAAACTCGTGTGACAACTAAGGCAGAAACTGCCCAGTTTTGCTGCTTGACCTCCGTCCATTGGTTTGATCATAACTCCCTCATATGAACTCTAATTGATGCGATTCCAGCTGATCGAAAAAATAGACACGCACAGCTTTCCAACGGTGTATAGCTCGTCCTCCGATTCCTCCTAGATCTCCAGATATAAGCTTCCAAAGTTGAAGTAGGGTTTCTGGAACTTTCTGCTCTGATCAAAATGCAATGTTTCGGAGTTTCTTCTTTTCCGTGGCTTCTTTTGTTGTCTTCCATGAGTCCAATCTTCATGATTCTTGATATAATATGTCCATATACATGTCATCTACACATTAAACCAAATTCATCAAAAATGACAATGTAAAGGTACGGTGAATCATAAGAGAAATACCCAAGTGTTTGTCCAAAAACGGTTTTACAACACTTAAGCACAAATTTCTGTATAAATGCACGTAATAGTCATTGCTCTACAAAAAAACCCTTTTGACTCAAAATAAGTAAGAATGACATTACTAAGGAATAAACCAAGTATAAATGAGGGTAAAAACACATTAAAATCATGGCGTAAAACACACTTATCAGTTAAGTGTCGTAGTAAAGTTTGCGATATCAATTGCTTTTAGATGTCGATATAGACATTTCGTTGGATCGAAAAGTCGAGAGATTAGTAAGTTTAGTGACGAGCCAGATTTAGAAAAGTAATTTCGAATTTCAGAATTTGGCGTAGTAAGCTTAGAAATGCGTCTAATATTATTCGAATTTATAAATTGACAATTTTCGAACTTGTTAGGGTTCGATCCTTGTCGATTAGTCAGATAGTTTTGGTCAATTTCCTGGTTAACCCAGGAAAGACTTAGTCAGCCCTAAAGTCAATCATTGACCTTTCTTGATCAAACTAGGAAAAATTGGACCATTAGACTATTCGATAGTCGTTTCGCGTCCTACATTTGATTGACGAGTTAAAAGAGTCGGTATGACCACTTATGTCAACACATTAGTGTTGCGTAATTTTATTCGAGGAGGATCAGGGATGATCTGGTGATCAAGATGCTAGATGAGCTCAAGAGAAATAGATGATGTAAAGTATCATAGTGGCGCAGCGAACACGTGTGACGAAGCCAAAAGTTGACCTGTGCAATTTAAAAAACCCTATCATTGTAGCTTTAGTAAGTAGGGATCGTTCTAACCGAGGACACTAGGGAAGGATTTATATTCTGCAAAACAAATCGTTAGTAATATTCACAAATAAACAAACAAGTACAATTCTGTCACAACTATACAAGTATAAACATATGCACAAAATATTATGGGGGATTTAAAGGTGGTTCGAAACATATAAAGAAAATAAAGACACTTATTTACAAAACATGGTCAATCAATACTCAAGCATAAAACAACATAGCACCGTGAAGAAAGACATGTCACAAATTTCGCAAGTTTAAGAAGTTGTATTTACGTTTTCACAACTTGTAATTAATTCCAACTATTTTGACTTCTCATGTAAACTTAGTGCCTACAATCGCCTGACACTAAGTTTGTATATGTGTCATCCTGTTCAATGCCTACAATCGCCTGACATTGAGACAAAATACACTGATCGAACGAGAGTCATTGGAAACATGGTCCTAGGTATGGCGTCACTCATCCTATTCATCATGCAAATCTCTCACCCTAGCAACCCTTGGTAGTGACTAAGAATCAAGACCTACAATCGCCTGATCTCAACCCTTAGAACACTACGGCATATGAAACTCCCCCCTAAGAGCTAACTTGTCCGGATTCAAGCTAACCTAGAGTTCGATTACGTGTTCAGGTGAGGATTAATCAATTCAAGTTATTAATTACGTGAACACAAACAACTTAATCTAAATCGTCATCCTAACATGCAATTCTACATGTTACAATTATAAACACAATCACATGAAAATCACAAAGAAGAACAAGTAAACATGTTTATAACGTAAAACCAAAAACCAAAACAAACATATATATAAATAACCATCATCCATACAGTAGATACACACATAAACCTTGAATGAATTCATACCTAAACCTACCCTAAGAGTCGGCAAGGATTGAAGAAGGGATTGGTGGCGGCAAGGCTATGCAGTCGGCAGCAAGATGCAGTCGGCAGCAAGGGGTTGGCGGCGGCGGCAAGGCTATGGTGTTTCTGTGTAGGGAGGGTTTTTAAGTAGAGCTAGGCTATTCTAAGGCTTAGAGCAATTGAGAGACACGAAATTTGATGTACATAGGTCCTATTTATACAGAAAATTTCGAAGAGAAACCCTAGAGAATTCAGGAGCTTCAAGGAGACACCTTCCTTGTTGAGCTTGGTTTCCTCCTTTTATCTTTGGACAAAGATTTCGACTTGGACCTTGGATTTCTGATTTCTTGGACTCCTCTACATGTTATTGGATCCATGTAGGCCTTATACACAAGTTCTTGGGCTCATAGGCAGCCGAAATCATGGACAAACTCGGCAAGGACAGACTTTCCCGGTTTGACCGGAAAAGCTCCATACTTAGTTGTTTCGGCTGCCATAATGCATTCTTCAAATCTTCTTCTTCAATGCAGCTTCCCATGACTTCATTAAGCTTCTCTTAAGTCCTTTGATATGATTGGGAAGAATTTTGGTGAAGAAACATCCTCCCAAACTCGTGTGACAACTTAGGCAGAAACTGCCCAGTTTTGCAGCTTGACCTCCGTCCATTGTTTTGATCATAACTCCTTCATCGGAACTCCAAATGCTGCAATTCAAGAAGATCTGAAAACTAGACTTCCGTAGCTTTCCAATGATATATGGCTCGTCCTCATATTCCTCCTGGATCTTTAGATATGACTTTCCGAAGTTGATGTAGGATTTCTGTTCGCGGGAGAGATTTCTGCTCGCGAGTAAGATTTCATTCGCGGGAGAGTTTCATTCGCGAGGCTGACCTCCGGCCATTTTTTCCAGCATAACTTCTTCCTCAGAACTCGGATTGCTGTGGTTCCAAAAGATTTAGAAACTAGACATCCACAGCTTTCCATCCATATATGGCACGTTCCCTGGTTCCTCCTGAATCATCCTAGGGAAATCTTTGAAGTTGAGTTATGGTTTCTGGAAATTTCTGCTCGGATCAAAACCATATGTTTCGGAGTTTCTTCTTTTCCATGGCCTCTCTTGTTGTCTTCTATGAATCCAATCTTCATGATTCTTGTTCTCATATGCTCATTTACATGTCATCTACACATTAAACCAAATTCCTCAAAAATGACAATGTAAAGGTACGGTGAATCATAAGAGAAATAACCAAATCTTTATCCAAAATCGGTTTTACAACACTTAAGCACAAATTTCTGTATAAATACATGTTTTAGCCATTGCTCTACAGAAAAACTCTTTTGACTCAATATAAGTAAAAACAACATTACTAAGGAATAAACAAGATACAAATGAGGGTAAAAACACATTAAAAACATGGCGTAAAACACACTTATCAACGTGGTGAGTCCATAAAGCTCGAGGAGGAATATTTTACGACGACCAGGGGACCGCTTTCGGACAAGAGAGACCTCACCAAGTATGAGGATGTTTTGAGTACCGTACCTAGAGCAGGAGATGCGTGGTTAGTATGATGAGTGGACCTTTGATTTGTTTTAAAGAAAGACATGCCATGGATTAATAATTAAATGGTTTTAAAATGCTCTCAGAACGAATGATTTTTAGGGTTTCTGTAGTTTTGCGAGCACCCCAGTGGAGGATTTTTATTCGTTTATTTCCATTTGATTTATGGATTTTAGCTTGCTTGTTTTCACTTGGATTTTGAATAGTTTTTGACGGGAGAGTCATTTCGTATAGATGGGAATCAGACCTGATGTTTTACTGGGATTTGATTGTTTGGCGTATTACCGGGATTTTAAGTATTTTTGGCAATTGTTGGATTTTAAATAGGCTTCGGGCCTGGATTTTAAATAAGCTTCGGGTCTGGATTTTTAAATAGGTTTCGGGCCTAGATTTATGAAAACATCGAGAATTTGTTTTAAATTTCACCATAAAGGATCGTTGGATATTTATAGCTAGCGGGCGACGCTTCTCGTTTGGCGGAGTAGAAGCGCGCCTACCCAGCGCTCCACGTTCGGCGAAGTGGAAGCACGGGATACGGGTGTTCTTACAGAGAGGGGATGGTATGCGGGATTTACGTTCCTATTAGACAGTGGATGAGACGCCAGAGCTATTAGCTCTGACCCTAGCCTATGGGGCTCACTGTGATGAAGGGTCATCAGATGCATTGTTTGTTATTAGCTAGCAAGCAGCGCTCTTCGTTCGGTAGAGTGGAAGCGTGCCACTCGTTGTGCTCCTCTTCCATTGGGAGAGATGGTAGCGTTAGCGCGAGATTGCGTCCTCACTAAGATGTACGCTAGAGCTCTTAGCTCTGACCCTGTAATGTATGATCGATCATTTGCAAAATGTTTTTCCTGATTTGGTTTTATACGGCTGCAGGCCATGATTTGATTTTATACGGCTGCAGGCCATGATTTGTTTTATACGGCTGCAGGCCATGAATTGTTTTATACAGATGTAGGCCATGATTTGTTTTATACAGCAGCAGGCCACGAGTTGATTTATATTTGGCTATAGGCAAAGATTTGTTTTATATTGACTGCATGGTGGGATTGGATTTATGTTTGGCCGTGGGTCAGGAAATTAATTGTTTTGGGCGTAAGGGCTGGATTGTTTTCAGAAAATGAAAATGAAATTTGAAGTTGTGATTTTAAACCATTATTATTGGCATTGATTTTTGGTCCACTCACTTTAAAACTTTCCACATCCGAGAAGTTTAACCCTAGTCTGGGAGGTCGACATGTCTACGCAAAATATGGATGGTGTTTAAAATTTAGGAGTGGGGTACTCTTGATTTTTCTAAGGGTTTAGTCAAAGACGATTAAGTTTGCTTGTGATCACGTATGGGATTAGGGCACAGAGCAATGAAAATATGTTTCCTACAGTAAACCTTTAGACTATACGTCATGTGGATGTCTGGTTACATGAGTGGTGGTTGAATTTTGGTAAAAGAGATCAGGGTATCTCTTAGAGGAAAATCCATTCATGAGGAAGGAGATTTTGGGTTAACGATTAGTAAATATGTATGGACGTGACGCTTGAGATATGTTGAGCTAAACTTTTATCCTTAGTCAAGACTTGAGCACACATGGGTTAGTGTGTATCATGCAGATAATCTTTTTAACAAATAGGTAATTTAGCTAAAGACAGCTCAGAGTAGGCAAAAGAGCTATGCAGATAATCAAAGGAGGGATCTTGAGTTTCAAGTGGGTGATTGAGTATTTTTGAAACTATCCCCTTGGAAAGGAGTAGTACGTTTTGGCAAGTGGGGGAAGCTTAGCCTAAGGTACATAGGCCCTTATGAAATTATTGAGAGTGTTGGTAAACTTGCTTATCGGTTGGACCTACCCCCGATTTAGTGAAGATACATAATGTCTTTCATGTGTCCATGCTTCGCAAGTATATTACCGATCCATCTCATGTGCTGCAGTATCAACCGATTAATTTGAAAAGGGATTTGACTTATGAGGAGTTACCGGTGAAGATCCTTGATTGGAAGGAGCAGGTACTCAGGAACAAAACTATTCCCCTAGTTAAGGTGCTTTGGCGGAGTCACGAGATAGAAGAAGCGACTTGGGAACCAGAGGCACAGATGAGGCAGCAGTACCCCCATCTCTTTGAATGACAGGTATGTAATTTCAAGAAGGAGCAGGTATGTAAACAATGGAGTTTGAATGACAGGTATATATTTTTCCCTGCTTCTACTTTGAATGACAGGTATGTAATTTAGGAGTGGGGTACTCTTGATTTTTCTAAGGGTTTAGTCAAAGACGGTTAAGTTTGCTTGTGATCACGTATGGGATTGGGGCACAGAGCAATGAAAATATGTTTCCTACAGTAAACCCTTAGACTATACGTCATGTGGATGTCTGGTTACATGAGTGGTGGTTGAATTTTGGTAAAAGATATCAGGGTATCTCTTAGAGGAAAATTCATTCATGAGGAAGGAGATTTTGGGTTAACGATTAGTAAATACGTATGGACGTGACGCTTGAGATATGTTGAGCTAAACTTTTATCCTTAGTTAGGACTTGAGCACACATGGGTTAGTGTGCAAGTTATTACCTCTTATTGTTGTGAAATGCCCTACTATAGACTCTTTTCCGAGAGAGTGGAGTATGACGAAGAAATTCATTGTGACCGAGTATGTGAAGATGACACCCAGGTTGGCGCGAAGTCGCTTGGCTGATTCATCAGCTCGAGTGAACAGTTTTGAGATCGCATTGTGGTGTGTGAGTTCGTTCGAGTCCCGTTATCGAAAGTTAGAGTACAAGGAATGAGAAATGAGAGTTTTTATTGAAGGACGCATGAGATAATACATCATTGGCCTCAAGACCTAGTGTAGAAAGTGCTTGTTTCTTTTGTCTCAAAATATGCGAGAGACATGTGATTTTCTCTTACGGTGATGGACTGTAGCATTTCCGTCCTTTCACGAGGAGGACGTTGGCGTTAAGGGTCTAGTGTGGTAGTTGTGTAAGTAGAACATACGTGTTGACTACGAGTTAGTCTATGTTATGTCTTGGAAAGCTATCAAATTGTCATTTGGGGAATTAACTTGAGAAGAGTTAAGAGGCAAGTCTTGTGAAGTCGATTTACGACGAAAGTGATAAGACAAGGGTATCGTGCCTGAAAAAGTGTATCAAAGCGGGTGTAGATGTGTATCTCGTATTACAACTACGAGAAGACTTCGGTTTCTAAAGGAAATTGGTACATAGAGCTTGTGACTCTTGTTGTTTGAAGTTATGTCCAGAGGAACTTGACGATAATCCTGACGGCTGGACAAATAAAGTCTTGAAATGTGTCTCATCTTTAACCGAATGGTGTCATTGGGAATAACAGTTAGTTTTACGTTCCTCAGTGGAAATTTCGAGGACGAAACTTTTTATAAGGGGGGTAGATTGTAACACCCCGTCCTGAAATTTATCTTTTTAGCGGGATTAGGCTGGTTACGAAGGATTGTAACTGCGCTGTTACTTTCCCCGAAGTTTTAACGAGTGTAAAGTTTGGAAATTTTAGTGTATTGGTACGTATTCGTACGTTCGGGAAAAGTGCCATAATTTTAAGAGTTAAGGGACGCGTGGAAACGACTTATTTGAAAGGGTCAAAGGTTGACTTTTTACTACGTCGAGTTTCTCAAAAAATGTCAGAAACCACCCTGAGTTAAACCCTTTTAACCCGAAGTAAGTCCTGCGGGGACCACCTCCCAAAGAAGATTCTGCCGAAATTTCGACAGTCTCCCTTGAAAAGTGGACAACCCTTAACCTGCAATAAACCCAAATGAACACATCTATAAACCAACAACCATCTAAACACTTCTGGAGCCATCCTGCTCACATAACCACCATCCTCCACAAGATAAACATCTAATTAGTTTATAACAAATGTTATCACAACAATGTTACACCAACTCCAAATTTAAAACCTACAATGGGTTCTAGATCCCTAGGAGTTCACGGACAAATATAACAACCCGATGTATATCAGAGCGACTAAGAAAAGTAGAAGCAGGAAAAAATTACAAGTAGGTTAACCCGGAACCTACTGTTGGTTTGGAAAATGGCGGTAACTATGCCTGGCCTCCACGAAGTCTAGTCGGATCGAGCAATGCAATCTGGACATTTAAAACGAAGGGCCCAGGGGAGAAACATTGAAAAATATTAGCGTAAGTGGACAAAAATCAAATATAAAAAGATTATTTTCTTTAACGTCCTCCCTTGGAGTTTTCCAAGAAATACCTTATGCACGCAATTCATAGAAAATGAATAGATAAATCATAAAGCAAATCCCTTGGCTCAAATCCATAATTTAAATGTGGGGTGTTAACCTCAACCACGAGAAAATAACCGACCAGCTCTACCACGAGAGGGTCTATTGACCAGCTCAATCGGAGAGGGTCCCATGACCCGCTCTATTCGGGAGGGTCCAACCGACCAGCTACCACCGAAGAGGGTTCTGACCTACTCTATCCGGGAGGGTCCTACTGACCAGTTACCATCGAAGAGGGTCCTGACCTGCTCTATCCGGGAGAGTCCTACTGAGCAGCTACCATCTGGAGAGGGTCCATGCTAGCATGTAATACATATAACCATATCCTTGAAAATCCTTTAAAAACCTCGTGGTAAAATAAATCGAAAACCAAGTCAAAATTCCCATGACTACCCCAAATATATTGGATTTAAAACATTTCCAGGAACCTGAAACCGGTTCTCTAACTTTACTTTAAAATCGTTAAATCCAAGAGCCAAGTTTCCCCTTTCAAAAATAATCCCCCTCCAAAACCCAAAATGGTTATAACAATTAAAAACCATATTCCGGGAAAATCCTTTAAAATCGCGAGAAAGGTAGGAACCTCTTTCCCGACTCACTTATCTTTAAAAAGTATTATATTCCCATTTTCCCAAAATCACCATAAAACTTAAAATGGAGGAAATTCATAAATAAAGGAGAAACTAAATAAAATCTATTGCATGCATTAAATTTAAAATAAAAGTCCATTCACAAGATGCCGCTAAGTCTGCCGGCTACCTGAAGGCTGCTCAGCTCGAGCTCCCCCACGTCCTGTTCAAAATACACAATTATGTCTTAATCCCACAATTAAAGTAAGGGCAACATCAATAAATCTCTACCCTTAACGTTCATCCTTAACCACCTCTAGAAAAATGTGGGGAGTTGGCGTCAAATACCCCATTAGCGTAAAAACCCTTAATTACACCCTCACGTCTAGCCGGTACTTCCTAAATGACCGGTTGTCATTTAATTATTCAATTAATAAATGCAAATCTTCAAAAAATACTAAACGTATCAAATAAATCTCCAAAAATTAGAAACTACCCTTCAATGGCCTTCTCTTAATTTTTACAATTTAATGGTCAAGAAAAACTGCCCAAAAGCTGGCGGTCCCGCCGCCAACTCCGCCGCCGGCGGCGGTCGCTGGTGAGGATTCCGGCCAAACTCCGGCCACCTCCAATCGACACCAAAATTTCACAGTTTGTTCCTCTTGTCAATACGAACACCTTCCTAGTTCAACTCTAACTAGGTCAATCGACAAAAAGTTCTAAAAACCCGAAAATTTTCACTTCAATTCTCCCTCCACACTCCAAACCAAACTATCAAATTCTAGAGTATTATAGTACTCCTAAATCTCATCATATCCATATAAAGAACTCAACAATTGGTGATCTAGGGAGGGTGAAATTTGATCAAGAACAACCACTGTACACTCGAAGAACAAATCGGAATTTCTCCCGATTTACGGCGAGTTAGGTCGGAAAACTTACCTAGAAATGAAGTAGACTCGGAGGCCGAGCTTTTGGGACAAGTGCGGTGGCGAGTGGTGGCCGGAAGGTGGCACTGCTGTGCGCGCAAGGTCCGGCAGGGTTTCTGTCAGGGGAGAGGAGAGAGAAGGTCCTGTAAGTTTCTGATTTTTCACTTTCTACCTACAGTAACTTCCCCTTTTTATAGGATTTCTCGAAATAGTAACTTCACGTTTTTAGACCGTAAATGGGCAGTTTCTGCCTAAGTTGTCACACGAGTTTGGGAGGTGCCTAGAAGCCCAAGACTTGTGCAATGAGGCCTACATTGATCCATCAACATGTAGGGGAGTCCAAAATCAAGAGGTCCAAGGTCCAAGTCGGAGTCCTATTCAGAAAATAAAGAGAAGTCCAAGTTGTATACAAGAAGGAAAACATATCCTTGTGGAATTGGGACTCCTTGCAGCTGCCGACTTAGACTAGGGTTTTTCCTTAGTTTTCTGTATAAATAGGCCATGTATAGATCAGTTTTAGGGGTCTCTCAATTGCTCTAAGTCTTAGAATAGCCTAGCTCTACTTAAAAACCCTCCTTACACAGAAACTGCATAACCTTGCCGCCACCGTTTCCATCGCTGCCGACTGCATTCATTGCTGCCAACGATTCCATCTTCATTCCTTGCCGACTTTTAGTGTAGGTTTAGGTATGAAAACATTCAAGGTTTATGTATTTATCTACTGTATGGATGATGGTTATAATTATATATGTTTGTTTTGGTTTTCAGTTTTACGTTATAAACATGTTTACATGTTCTTCTTTGTGATTCTCATGTGATTGTGTTTATAATTGTAACGTGTAGAACTGCATGTTAGGATGACGACTTAGATTAAGTTGTTTGTGTTCACATAATTAATAACTTGAATTGATTAATCCTCACCTGAACACGTAATCGAACTCTAGGTTAGCTTGAATCTAGACAAGTTAGCTATTAGGGGGGAGTTTCATATGCCGTAGTGTTCTAAGGGTTAAGATCAGGCGATTGTAGGTCTTGATTCTTAGTCACTACCAAGGGTTCCTAGGGTGAGAGATTTGCATGATGAATAGGATGAGTGACGCCATACCTAGGACCATGTTTCCAATGACTCTCGTTCGATCAGTGTATTTTGTCTTAATGTCAGGCGATTGTAGGCATTAAACAGGATGACACATATACAAACTTAGTGTCAGGCGATTGTAGGCACTAAGTTTACATGAGAAGTCTAAATAGTTGGAATTAATTACAAGTTGTGAAAACGCAAATATGACCTCTTAAACTTGCGAAATCTGTGACATGTCTTTCTTCACGGTGCTATGTTGTTTTATGCTTGAGTATTGATTGACCATGTTTTGTAAATAAGTGTCTTTATTTTCTGCATTATTTTCGAACCACCCTATAAATCTCCCATAATATTTTGTATATATGTTTATACTTGTATTCTTTTGAAAGTACTAATGATTTGTTTTGCAGAATATAAATCCTTCCCTAGTGTCCCCGGTTAGAACGATCCCTACTTACTAAAGCTACAATGATAGGGTTTTAAATTGCAGGTCAACTTTTGACAGGTCATAAAGACAGCTCAGAGTAGGCAAAAGAGCTATGTAGATAATTGAAGGAGGGATCTTGAGTTTCAAGTGGGTGATTGGGTATTTTTGAAACTATCCCCTTGGAAAGGAGTAGTACGTTTTGGCAAGCGGGAGAAGCCTAGCCCAAGGTACATAGGCCCTTATGAAATTATTGAGAGTGTTGGCTCAATTTAGCGAAGATACAAAATGTCTTCTATGTGTCCATGCTACGCAAGTATATTGCCGATCCATCTCATGTGCTGCAATATCAACCGTTTAATTTGAAAAGGGATTTGACTTATGAGGAGTTGCCGGTGAAGATCCTTGATTGGAAGGAGTAGGTACTCAGGAACAAAACAAACACGACCTCAACATATCCTCTAAGGTCTGGATAGTCCTTTCAGACTACCCGTCGGTCTGAGGATGAAAGGCTGTGCTGAATTGCAATCTGGTGCCCAAAGCTGCTTGTAAAGCTCTCCAAAACCTGGAGGCAAATCTAGGATCCCGATCAGACACTATAGTCTCCAGCACCCCATGAAGTCTCACAATCTCATTAACATACAATTCTGCCAAACTATCTAAAGCATACTTCTTGTTCACCGGCAGAAAGTGCGCTGATTTGGTTAGTCAATCAACGATCACCCAAATACCATCATGTCCATCTCGGGTAAGTGGTAAACTAAAGAAAAAATCCATGGCAATGTCTTCCCACTTCCACACAGGGATAGGCAAAGGCTGAAGAAAGCTAGCAGGCTTCTGTCTCTCAATCTTTACTTGTTGACAAATCAAGCATCTACTTACAAAAACTGCAATTTCTCTCTTCATATTCGGCCACCAATAATGGTTCTTTAATTCTTGAAAACTCTGCTCGCAGTTTTCACACCATTCAAACTTCACACCTTTCCTCGTCAATCTAGTAAGCGGAGCCGCAATCTTGGAAAAACCTTCCACAAAACGGCGGTAGTACCCAGCTAGACCCAAGAAACTCCGTATCTCCTTTACACTAGTGGGTCTCTTCTAACTCACAACTGCCTCTATCTTTTGGGGGTCCATACTAACACCTTCGGCCGATACAATGTAGCCTAAGAACCCCACTTTATCTAGCCAAAACTCACACTTGCTGAGCTTTGCGTACAACTGAGTCTCTTTCAAAGTTCGTAAGACTAACCTCTAATGTTTTGCATGTTCCTTTGCATTCTTGGAATAAACCAGAATGTCATCTATGAACACGATCACAAATCGGTCAAGATATGAGCCAAACACCCTATTCATGAGGTCCATAAAAGCTGCAGGTGCATTGGTAAGCCCAAAGGCCATCACCACAAACTCATAATGGCCATAACGTGACCGAAAAGCAGTCTTGGCTATGTCATTATCCCGAATCTGCAACTGATGATATCCCGACCTCAAGTCAATCTTCAAAAAGACTGTTGCCCCTCTCAATTGATTAAACAAGTCGTCAGTACGGGGCAAGGAATACTTGTTCTTCACAGTAACTTGATTTAGCTTCCTATAATCCACACAAAGTCTCAACGTATCATCCTTCTTCTTAACAAACAACACCGGGGCACCCCAAGGAGATGAACTTGGCCGAATAAATCCCTTATCCAACAACTCCTGCAATTGAGTTCTCAACTCCTTCAATTCGGCAGGGGTCATTTCTGTATGGTGCTTGAGAAATAGGTGCGATTCCAGGTGAACTCCATAGCCCAAGACTTTTCCCATGTCTATCCACCAATGCCAAGCTTTCCTTTCCAGAAACTGAACAGCTATGGTCACTTTCTTGCTCTTAGGACACTCCACATGCACAAACATTTTCTCCATACTCTCCAGCTAGCTAAGAGCATCTAGCGGCTCATTCACATGGGAGAAAACCCGGGCTCCATTCCTGCGAGCCTTCTCATAAATGATATCTGAAGCAAAGGTAGTGAGTCACCTGAAGAACTGTCCCAATGGACCATCAGCTGGTGCTCCCTCATCCCCTCCCAATGGACGATTGGAAGGATTGAGAGGATTTTCCCTACGAGCTCGACTACGACCATGACGCATAGTTACCTGAGGAAGAAAACATTTAGCACCATGCATAACATCAGCACTAGATTAACTACTACAAATACTCAAGGAATACCTAGTATCTCATGCATAAAATGCTAATGGTCCGCCGTGGTCAGACCATCACTCTATAGATACTAAATACTCTTAAGCACAGATAGTAGTATGAAGGAATCAGATAACCTAATGCTCTGACACCAACTGTCAGGACCCACCCCGAGTTAAACCCCTTTAACCCGAAGTAAGACCTGCGGGGATCACCTCCCAAAGAAGATTCTGCCCAAATTTTGACATAATCTCCCTTAAAAAGTGGACAACCCTTAACCTGCAATAAACCCAAATGAACACTTCTATAAACCAACAACCATCCAAAAACTCCTGGAGCCATCCTACTCCCATAACCAACATCCTCCACAAGATATCCACCGATTTTCCCCACACTTGCCGAATCTTTCAAGGTTGTAAGAGTGCGATTTTATCATGGCTTTTTGTATTATTTTTTGTATATTTTCGAATTCTAATGTAATATGCTTTTCGGTTATGGTTTTATTTATCAAGCATGAGTTTCGAATTTCTTTGTGATCTTTGAATTGTTCTATGTTTTGATTTGTAACTTCTTGAATATATGATGATTTTGTGATTTAGGTTTAGGGGCAGTAGCATGTTCTTATGTGTTCTTGATTTCTAATTGATTAATTGTCATGAATTCATGCATCTAAATCAATCCTTGAGGCTGCCTTGGCCATGGTTGTCCTTAGGGTGCGGTTTCATCTACCATAATAATTTTAGATCGATTCATACGCAAAGTTGTCTTGGTCTTTGTTATTAACTTAGGACGGATATAATTCTGATAATTTGCATGCTAATAGGCTGAGTGACGCCATGCCTTAGATCATGTTTCCGATTGACTCTTGTGCTTAAATATTTTCTTGTTTAATCTCTACGTAACGTGTCTTTAAATGAGTTAGCATTAATGTTTAGGATCAAGTGCAAAGATGGTTCTAAATACTTGAGAAGTCTTAACGATTAGACAACCGCAACGGCTCTAATTAGAATCGGAATTGGTTAGTGTCTAGGATAATTTTGAACGTTGATGCCCGGCCTTACTTGACATTGTTATGTGTTCTTGATGGTTTTTCGTGTTATGTGTTGCATGAGTATGTTGATCACTTGTATATAGTAGCATAGGTTTTTGTTTTCTTTTTGGTTTTTGATTTTCGTCAACCTTTTGTCCCCTGTTTTCTTCTATTTTATTTTCATATCAAATAAACTCCAATTCCCCTAAAATTTTGTACAGTTGTTCATATGTGTATCTAATATATCCCTATAAATTTTGGTAATTTGCTGAGTAGTTTAGGTTAGGTTTTCGACTGTTGTTCGTTAGGAACAATATTCACTTTTGTAATTTCTTTGTAGTTTGTAATAATTGTTAATAATTGTTGTGTCTATACTAACGCTTGTTTTGCAAGGTACCCTCAATCCCCGGCCCTATACGATACCCTACTTGCCTTACGCTACTAACTATAAAAAGGGTTTATTTGACGCAGGTTTAAAAACCCGACGTCAAGGTCTAAAGTTGTTGATGTGACATTGGTCCTGTTCATAATATGTGGAAGAGTTGAGAATGACGAATGGGTCCAACTTGATGAAATTTGACCCTTGGAATGGAGACATAAGGAGGAACAAGATTTGCTAAGTCTTGGTGATGCCTTATAACACTACTTATCCTAAAAATTCCTATCTTATGAAACCTAGCCTCATTACAACCATTATTGAGATTAATTCATGATTCTTAAGATAGCTAACTTTGATTTGTGGAGATTTTATCATGAGTTAAGCATATGATTTTGGTCCATTATTGCACATAGTTGTTAAATAAGGTTTTCGAGAAAATGTTATTTACAAGGTGCTTTTATTTGATGAAATATGCAAGTTATTTGTTATCTTATAATCTTTTCTCTTGCATATACTTATGAATGAATACCATGGATGAGTGAAAAGAAGAGAGTATGTCATTATGAGGATGAACAATTGCCATACATGTTCATTCTATATGTCCTTCTTACATGTTCATGCTATAAAACATATTTATGATGCTTTGCAATTACGTTTTTCACTCAAATGTTTAAACTTGAAAGCTATGCTAAAGAATCTGAGACAAATCATTAAGAGTATTAGTTGCTAACGTTATTGTTTGTGTCATTAATTTTAGTAGTCTTTTGTTTAGTTTGCTAGGGACTAGCAAAGGGTAAGTGTGAGGTAGTTGATAGGAGAATTTTATGCTACGTTCTTAATATGTTTTTATCACCATTTATGCTTTGTTTATCCATTATTAGTTTAGTATTGTTAGTTATTTATCATAAGGGTTTTTCTCTAGAGAAATGGCTAAAATGTGTGTAAAGTAGAGAAAATGTGCACTAATTTGTTAAAAGCTGACTTATGAAGTTATCGTGTTATTTCTTATGATTCTGTGAATTTGTACATTGTCATTACTTGATTAATTTTCTTTAATGTTTATATGACATGTATATGGACTTAACAGAACCAGAATTATGTGAATCGGATTTATGGAAGGCATCAAAAGAAGCATGGAAAGATAAGAGGCCAAAAACATGAAATCAGAACAAAAATAGAGGATTTCCAGAAACTATAACTCAACTGCAAAAATTTCCCTAGCTAGGAAACTCTGTTATAGTGACTTGCATGCTTATAGGATGAGTGATGTCATACCTAGGATGATGTCTCCAACCAACTTTGGTTCGTAAGTGTATCTTGTTTAGATTAGGCATATTTGATAGTTTGAACAAGGTGACACGTATATGTTTTAGGTTCAGACGTATTCGAAGTTCCTAAAATACTTGAGAAGTCATAAGAGGTTGAAATTAACTAAGGCATAGGAGAGTAAGAATATCACAATCTAGACTTGCATGAAATCATTATGTGTCTTAGGTGATTGATTGACCAATATTGTATATATTAGTTTAGGATTTAGAAGTAGAATTAATTTAGAAAACTAATCAGTAATCCCCCATGATAATTCGGTAAATATGTGAATAGCTTGTAAATAATTTAATTCTTTTTGTTTATATATATCAGTGCCATGTTTATATTTTGCCGATTGCATATGATTGTACTTATGTGTTGTATACTTGTATATTATATGACAGATTTATACTTGTATATTTGTATTTGTGAATATCACTAATGTTTTTAAATACAGATATAATCCTTCCCTAGTGTCTCCAGCTAGAACGATCCCTACTTACAGTTACTATAATGATAGAGTTTTAAATTGCAAGTCACCCAGCAGACCTTGTCAGCGCCGACCACGACGGCTTAGTCCGTTGAAACCGCACCTTGTCTTGAAGATAAAGGCCATCGGAGTCGAACCCAGACCACACAGCTCGCCAGCGTACTTTCACCGACCATGAAACCAGCTAAATTGGCAAAGTAAATAAATGGGTTCGAGTCGAAATTGAAGAAGACATGTTGGGGATTAGGTGTGTATCTATCTTGGTGATCGAGAAGATTGAGAACTGAAAAGAGCATGTCTTGTGTAGAGGAAAACTCAATGAGATTTATGATCAAGATGGTGCGTTTCTGGTTCAAAGGCACGGACTTGAACAAATTCAAAGTTGAGGATATGGCGGTGATGGCCTGGTGTTAAAAAAGAAAGGAGTCAAACAGGGCACCCACTCTTATCGGCTAGTACATCCTTATGGTAATCAAGTATTCACAAATTAAATGTTCGTATGAGCCACACATTTACCTAAAAAAAATGCATGGATGTGCATGCTAATGTGCATGTCAGGTGGTTCAGATGCAAACTCTCAGCCCAAATAAATTTGATCAATATTGGCCACGAAAAGGATTGGCCAAGGGCTACTCCACACGGTCAGGTTATGGAACCATAGCCAAAGAGCTCAACTTGACTGTTTAAGTTTATTTTCTCTATGTACGGCCTCGGTCCATATATATCAAGACGTTAGTTTGAAAATTGTGACCGAAATTTTGTTGTTCGGTCTCAAAACTTCGGTGTGACATATTGTGACCAACCTTCCGGTGCTTGGTTATTATGACTGATGTTGATGGTTTATGTCAGCTAGTTTTTTTTTCTGGCCGAGGTACATTAGGGCTCGGTCCTCCCAATTGGGTTTGTGTTGATTTTTTTTGCGCAGTCAGGATGAGATGTATGAAAGTGTTTCGGTCACGATCGTCACTACAACCTAGTTGCTTAAAAGTAGTACCATGGCCAAGAAATTTCTGGCCATTATGTCAGGTGGCTCAAAAGCACACCCACGGTCGCAAATGAACTGTAACACCCCGTCCCGAAATTAACACTTTTATCGGGATTAGGCGAGTTACAGAGAATGGTAATCGCACTGTTGATTTTCCCCGAATTAATATCGAGATATTCTCGGTTCTGGGGGGAAATTAGAATTAATGTCTTGAGGGATAGATTATGTTAATACGAGTTTCCCGGTATGTCCGGAAGGTTTTCCGGAGCTACGAGTTGTTAGTTACGAATTATTCAATTTACTGTTGTAACAAATGTTAAGTTACTCTACCGTAGAAAAATGGGACTTTGCGTTAAGTCGAGAATTTGAGAAAGTTTCCTTCGGGAAAGATGTAGAGGACGTTAATACGAACTCGTGGGTATGTCCTATGAATTAATCGGAGTTCGTATGTGAAAGTTATGCGGGATAAGTGTTGTTACCGTGCGGTAAGAGTAAATAGTAAAATGTCTATTTACTGTTCATAGTAACTAATCTTTGGCAGATCTGGACCGTTGGATTTGTGGAATCAAATCTGAGCCGTTGGTTGATTTATATATATATATAGGTTTTGACCGGTGGGGGGGGACACTCTCTCTCCTCCCTCGACCTCACTCTCCGTCTTCGCTCTCTCTCTCCCTCTCTCTGCTCGGGTTTTGACAGGAGGGGGAGTGAACTCACTCTCTCTCTCTTCTGATCACTCTCTCTTTCTCTTCCTCCCTCGTGTGGTCTTGAGGCTCGGTCTAGGGGTAGTTCAACCGCCGATGAGCAGGGAGGAGGTGACAGGGAGGTAGATAGAGCTATCGAAGCTCGGGGAGGTCGCAGGGGGCGCGGTGAGGAGCTGTCAGCGCTGCTGACGTGAGAGAAGGAGCTGCTGAAGGAGGCCAGGCGAACGACGCCACTGGGTTCGGGCTCCCGGGGCAGGGACCCGAGGTATGATCTCCTCTCTCATCAATTTTTCCCTCGTTGGGTTGTTCTGTAGTGTTGCTGTTGTTGTTGGTTGTGAGCATGAGAATTGCTGGCTAGAAATAGGGGAGAATCCGGCCAGTTGACCGACCGGAAATGGTTAGGGTAAATTCATGGATTTTTACCGCTGTAGATCTGGATTGTTACCAATTTACTGTGTTGGCAAAATGACAGAACTGCCCTTGGCAAGTTAGGGTAATTACAGGGGTGCCACCCGGGTTGGAATCCCGGAAATACCCCTGGTAGTTCTGTTTATTTACAAAGCAGCCACTGAGACCAAAATGACAGAAATACCCCTGACTGATTTGTTTATTTACAGGGGCTGCCACTAAGACTGTTTTTCCCAAAGGGCCCCTGGTAGTTCTGATTAATTACGAACATGTTGCCCTTGACAGTTTTGGGCTAATTACAGGAATGCCATTGAGGTGGTAATTCCATAAATACCCCTGGTAATTATAGTTATTTTCAGGGATGCCAAGTAGGAGGAAATATCTTAAATGCCCATGGTTTGGTTTATTTACGTGGATGCCACTATGTTTTATATTTATAGTTGTGTGTGATGGTTGTTTATAATCGTGTGATTGCCTTTATTATCCGTCTTTCTGTGTATGGATGTTATTGTTATGAATGGTAGAATGTTTGGTTTAATCCCGAGGATTAGTTGGTCGGTGGATACCTCATTTGAGAGGTTAACTCAGGATATGCGTTAGGTGTATGCTATCCTCATTTAGAAAGCAACCGATAAATAGAATAGCGGGATTCGCCCGGTTAGGGTGTTAGTTAATACAAGAGCTACGTGTGGCTTGATCCCTGAAGACAGGGTACGTAGGCAGCCTGACCGGGATTCAGGTGCAGTCACAATTATTATTAGAACCCTTAGGTTCTTTAAATGGTTGATTTGAGATCCAAATGTGGGAATCGGGATAACCTCCGGTTTGAGGTCTATTCCGGCACCGTTTGGACTGTTTGAATAGGGTTATCCTGGCTCAAGGGGGATTTCGAGTAAATCTCTCTTGTGTTAGGTCCCGCACGTCTTAACCCAGGGTTAGGGAGGTAATCTTGGGTCGGGGCGTGACATGAACTCTACCAATACCGGTCATAAAAAGTATGACCGAGGTCCTCTACTCTTGGTCAAATCATAGAGCCATGAGCAAATACTTCATCTGGACCGTGTCGCCTTATTTCGGTCTGTGTATGTATATATCAAGGACCACGGTTTGGATTATTATGACCAAAATTTTGTTGCTCGGCCCCAAGATTTCGGTGTGAAATATTGTGACCAAAATTCTGGTGTTGACTATTGTGACGAAAGTTGACCTCGCTTGGTTACCACTTTTGTACGACCTCGGCTCTGTTACTACTTTTAGACCGAGACCATCTTAACTTGGTCAACTCGGCTTGGTTACCATGTTTGTATGGCTCTGTTACTACTTTTGGACCGAGACCGTCTTAACTCTCGGTCACCTCGGTTTGGTTACCACTTTTGTACGACCTCGACTCTGTTACTACTTTTAGACCGAGACCATCTTAACTTAACTTGGTCACCTCTGTTTGGTTACAAATTTTGTACGACCTTGGCTAACTTGGTCACCTCGGCTTGGTTACCACTTTGGTACGACCTTGGCTAACTTGATCACCTCGGCGGCTACCACTTTTGTACGACCTCGGCTTGGTTACTATTTTTGGACTAAGAACAAGCTAGCTAGGTTTTCTAACTTGTATATATAGAGCCTTGTAACACATTGTAAAAGGTTCCCGACCAAAACAAAAACTTCAATATAAACATCAAATTCTCTACGAACTCCCTACAAATATCGATATTTTTACTCAATATAAACTCATGCCTTGAGTTTACTCCTGTGTTCATTAAGATATTGGATTGTAATTGCAGGGTGCTAATGCTTAGTTAAGTGTTAGATTTCCTATGGTTCAATATAATGAATTACAGAATGATTGAGTTTTGGAATGATTTTGATGCTGGATGTTTTTGTGCACACACTTTAGTTTTGCTATATCTGATGTAGTAGCTTTTCTAGTTGTTTGAATATTGATAGTCCAAGTGGGAGACTGTAAGACTTAATGTGGACTATCAATGATTCACTAGGTATCAATAACTAAGCTACATAATTACAGAACAAGCAAGTAAGACATTCCTAGTGTTCATCGGATTCATGATTTATTTATCAGTACTGTTTTGGTAGGTTTCTTACCTATTTGCATATGGAACATAGAAAAATGTTGGCCTTAATGTAGAAGGATTAGGAAACCTTTATGGAAGGCACCTATTCCTCAATGCCTATATATTGACCTTGATCCCTGCTCTAACAATTAACACAAGCACTCAAGTTCTCTGCCCTATTGAGAGATTGCCTTTAGTCGATTGTTTAGCGTAGAAGATCAAGCATGTCGTATTCAGGTTAGTATTTACATCGTATGTGTTCTGTGTTAAGTACACTTATAATTCCGCATACATATTTAGAACTAAGTCTTATATTATGTAAACAAACCATCTTTTTCTTAAAAGAAAAAGGAGGAACTCAGCACCATAGTGATATGATCTACGGTGTGCATTGTTAGCGTGAGTTACGGAGTTGACTTACCTGTTTTATAATTGTAATTAATGTGATATCCTGTAATTGGTAGGAGTTTATGTGTGATATTCTGTAATTGGTAGGAGTTTATTTTTTTCCTTGTATGGTCGTTATGGCCTTGTATATATAAGCCTCCATATGGAGAAGAATAGTATCAAGATATTCTCAGCAATATTGTCTGGTTTAAGTTGGTATCAGAGCCTCTAGCTCCGATCGGTGGGACTCGGTCTTCTTATTTGCTTGTGAACAAATTGTTCACTTTCTTTCTGCTAATTTGCAGTGTTTGTTGTTGTGTTCTTTCTCTCTTTTGTGTTGTGCCCGTTTTCAGGAATTTTTAGGGTTCCAAAATCATAGAGATTTTATCTCATTCAAATTGGGATTCCGTCTGCCGTCCGATCATCTAGACATCAGCAAGCTTATTTCCTGCGTTCTTTTGTGAATCTTCCCACTGCAATCCATGGGTGAACTGGTGATTTCCAGTTCTAGCTCTACACAGAAGACTATTGAGGGTCCTTCATCCCCTCAAGAGTTGTGATTGTTCAGAATGTCAATGATAATTCTGCTGCTAATTTTGGAGTCAAGTTGGATGGCTCAAACTATCAATTATGGCACAAGCTTATGAAAGTTCACATCATTGGGGTTGGTAAGTGGGGTTATGTTACTGGTGCTGCTGCAAGACCTCCACCAGACAGTACCCAATTTGCTACTTGGGATACTGCCAATTCCAATGTCATGGGAATTCTACTTAAATCCATAACATCCGAAGTAATGCAATTATTTGTTTGTTTTGATACTGCCAAAGAAATATGGGACTCTGTTGCTGCCACTTATTATGATGGATCTGATTTTGCTCGCATACATGAGCTTCATGTTAAAGCTTTTCAGATGTCACAAAATGGGCAATCAGTTGCCAATTATTTTGCTAGCTTGAAAACTGTTTGGCAGGAATTGGATCAAAGGCAGCCCAATCCTATGACCTGTGTTGCCGATGTTAACACCTATCGTCTGGAGAAAGACAGGATGCGAGTTCATGTTTTCCTGAATGGACTAGATTCCTCTCTAGATGGTGTAAAGGGGGAGCTTCTCCGATTGGTACAGCCACCCACACTTGAACAAGCCTTTGCCTATGTTCGCAAGGATGAGGCGAACCTGACGAGGCCAAAAGTTGACCTGTGCAATTTAAAACCCTATCGTGTAGTAACTGTAAGTAGGGATCGTTCTAGCCGGAGATACTAGGGAAGGATTATATCTGCATCAAAACAAGTTAGTAACATTCACAAATATAATATAAGCGTACAAGTATAATTCTGTCACAACTATACAAGTATAAAACACATACACACATACAATCCATAAAACATAGACATGACAACGAAATTTATGAGCAAAAGAATTAAATTATTTACAAACTATTCACATATTTACCGAATTATGCTGGGGATTATATGAAGTGATTCGAAAATAAAAGACACTTATTTACAAGACATGGTCAATCAATACTCAAGCACACAACATAACAAACACCGAAATAAGCATACCACAATTTCATGCAAGATTAAATAGTGATGCTCGCACTATCATATGTTTTAATTGATTTCAACCTCTTATGACTTCTCATGTGTTTTTAGGAACTCAAATATGCCTGAACCTAAAACATATATGTGTCACCTTGTTTAAACTATCAACTATGCCTAATCTAAACACGATACACTTACCGTTCTGGAGTCGGTTGAAGACATGATCCTAGGTATGGCGTCACTTATCCTATTAACATGCAAATCGCTCACCCTAGCAACCCTTTGCAGCAGCTAGAATCAAATTATCAAATATGCCTAACTTGATCCTAGATTACTACGGCTTATTAAACTCCCTCCTTAGAAACGTCTTGGCCTAGACTATCTTTAGGTTTGATTACATGATCAGGTGATGATTAATCAATTAACACATACTACACACAAGAACATACAACAACTTAATCTAAATCATGAAACTAAAATATACTTAAAACGTTATACACCACACATGGTTTCAAGAAAATCACAAAGAAGAACTTAAGAACACATGCAACGTATAAAACCGAAAACCATAAAATAATTTATAATAAAACATGATAAAACACAGTAGATTATTACACAAAACCTTGATGAACTTCATACCTAGACTACCTATATAGATCGTCTAGGGTAGAAGGTGGAATCGGCGGCGGATGAAAGCAATTGACGGCGGTTGGTGCGGCGGCGGCAGCTTGTGCAGTTTCTGTGTTTAGGGTTTTTAGGTAGAGCTTGGCTATACTAAGGCTTAGAGCAATTGAGAGACACTAAAATTGATGTACATAGGTCCTATTTATACAGAAAATTTCGAAGAGAAACCCTAGAGAATTCGGGAGCTTCAAGGAGATACCTTCCTTGTTGAACTTGTAATCCTTTTTGGACTTGGTTTCTTCTTTCTTCTTTGACAAGGATTTCGACTTGGACCTTGGATTTCTGATTTCTTGGACTCCTCTACATGTTATTGGATCCATGTAGGCCTTATACACAAGTTCTTGGGCTCATAGGCAGCCGAAATCATGGACAAACTCGGCAAGGACAGACTTTCCCGGTTTGACCGGAAAAGCTCCATACTTGGTTGTTTCGGCTGCCATGATGACTTCTTCGAATCTCCTTCTTCAATGCAGCTTCCCATGACTTCATTAAGCTTCTCTTAAGTCCTTTGACATGCTTGGGAAGAATTTTGGTGAAGAAACATCCTCCCAAACTCGTGTGACAACTTAGGCAGAAACTGCCCAGTTTTGCAGCTTGACCTCCGTCCATTGTTTTGATCATAACTCCTTCATCTGAACTCCAAATGCTGCGATTCAAGAAGATCTGAAAACTAGACTTCCGTAGCTTTCCAATGATATATGGCTCGTCCTCAGATTCCTCATGGATATTTAGATATGATTTTACGAAGTTGATGTAGGGTTTCTGCTCGCGGGAGAGATTTCTGCTCGCGGAGAGATTTCTGCTCGCGGGAAAGATTTCACTCGCGGGACTGACCTCCGGCCATTGTTTCCGGCATAACTTCTTCATCAGAACTCGGATTGCTACGATTCTGAAAGATTTAGAAACTAGACATCCACAGCTTTCCATCCATATATGGCACGTTCCCTGGTTCCTCCTGGATCATCCTCAGGAAATCTTTGAAGTTGAGTTATGGTTTCTGGAAATTTCTGCTCGGATCAAAACCTTATGTTTCAGAGTTTCTTCTTTTCCATGGCCTCTCTTGTTGTCTTCTATGAATCCAATCTTCATGATTCTTGTTCACATATGCTCATTTACATGTCATCTACACATTAAACCAAATTCATCAAAATTGACAATGTAAAGGTATAACGAATCATAAGAGAAACTAACCAAGTCTTATCCAAAATCGGTTTTACAACACTTAAGCACAAATTTCTGTATAAAGACACATATTAACCATTACTCTACAGAAAAACCATTTTGACTCAATATAAGTAAAAACAACATTACTAAGGACTAAACAAGGTACAAATGAGGGTAAAAACACATTAAAAACATAGCGTAAAACGCACTTATCAGAACCGGACAGCCATGAAGAGTATCCATACTGAAGTGTCAAGCTTGACCGTCAACTCCAAACTGGTGCCTTTTACACCATCCCATCAAGGCACTGCTTCTCCAGCCTATAGGAAACCTCCACCTAGCTTTACGGATAACTGAAAGTGTGCTTATTGCAAGGAGGTTGGACATGTCAAGGAGCATTGTTTCAAACTAATTGGTTACCCCTCATCCTGGAAGGGTGGCAACTCTAACAATCCTTCTTGGAAACCTGGTCATTCTAATCACTAGAGCAAGGCGGCTGTCCAATTGGTGCAGGAACCAGACTTTTATGGTGTTGCGGGTCAGGACCACACTGGTGGTATAGGTAAAATTGGTGTTGCCTTACATGTTTCGGACTTTACTGGTAGTAATACATGGATAATTGATTCTGGTGCGTCTGACCATATGACCTTCAATTCTAGCTTGTTTACTAAAATGTCACCATCACCTATCCCTCATGTTACTAATGCAAATGGTGAGTTATTCCCTGTTTTGGGAACTGGGTCAGTTATTGTCACACCCACTATTACTCTTCACAATGTCTTATATGTTCCTAACTTGTCTCACCATCTCATGTCGGTTTCCCAGTTAAATTTTCAGAACAAGTGTTCTGTAACCTTTTTTCCCATGTATGTTGTTTTCCAGGATCTTCTCACACAAGAGACTATTGGCAAGGGAGACCTGAGGGGGAGGTTATTTCATCTGGACTGCATATACGCCGGGGAGAAGCCAGCATCGACAGGCCGACACGCTCTGACTTTGAATTCTGATAGACTGAATGAGTTGTGGTTGTGGCATCGACGTCTAGGTCATCCTGCTTTCAGTGTCATGAAAAAAACGATGCCATCCTTGTTTTTTGGGCATCAACGAGTCTAGTTTCCATTGTGAAACTTGTGTTTTGGCCAAAAGCCACCGTGTTAGTTATCCTCCTAGTTCCTATAATAGAAGTACTATGCCATTTGAATTAATCCATTCGGATGTTTGGGGTCCGTCCCAAGTTTCTACTATGTCTGGTATGCGTTGGTTTGTTCTTTTCATTGATGATGCTACACGATTAACCTGGGTTGTGTTGTTAAAACAGAAGTCTGCTGTATTTTCCGCATTTCAAGCCTTCCATACACTTATCCAAACCCAATACAATGGCCACATCAAAGTTTTCCGGTCTAACAATGGGGGTGAATTTGTTAATCGTGATTTCTCTGACTATTTTCAATCCCAGGGCATTATTCACCAGACCACTTGTCCTCAGACACCTGAACAGAATGGTGTGTCTGAGCACAAGAATCGCCACCTCTTGGACATGGCTCGTTCCCTGTTATTGAGTTCTCATATGCCTAAATATCTATGGGGTGAAGCTGTTCTTACTGCTTCTCATCTTATCAATCGTCTACCCTCCACCACTCTTCTTGGTAAGATTCCTTTTGAGGTACTTTCTACTCATGTGTCTATTCCTTCTCTCAACACTTTACTTGCCCGTGTCTTTGGTTGTGTTGTCTTTGTCCACCTCCCCAAGAACCAACACTCTAAACTTGATGCTCGTGCTATTAAATGTGTCTTTGTTGGTTATGGTACTCACCAGAAAGGGTATAAATGTTATCACCCTCCCACACAAAAATTCTTTGTTACCATGGATATGTCATTTTTTGAGGATGCCTGTTATTTTGCCTCCACTGAAGCTCCTCTTCAGGGGGAGAGTGGTCATACTTATTTTGAAGAGCAGTTCAGTGGAAATATTGCAGTTGAAATTGAAAATCAGGTCCCAGACGTCCGGATGCCGCATGTTTGTCCGGACGGATCAAGGGTCAGTAGCATATCAGAAGGCTCGGATCTCCCAGCCGTCCGAACGCCCAAGATTTGTCTGGACGGAGAGGACACCGGTGAGGAAAATTCAGAGACTGTTCTTGGTTCTACAAATGTACCTGCATCTCCTGCTCCTATATCTCCCCCTCACTCAGTGGTCTCTCCTCTCTAGTGCTCTCCTGAGGTACGTACTAATCCTTCATATGATATTGGGAATTTACCATTGGAAGAGTCTAGGACAGAAGTCACAAAAACAAAAGTGTTACCTGAGCGTTCAACTCGTGTCAAACCAGCAAAAATGTATGAACCGAGTTTAACAGCTAAAGCTAAATATCCAGTTGCCAACTCTGTGTCTACCCATAGGTTGTCAACATCCCATAAGAGTTTTGTGAATCAATTATCTTTTGTATCTATTCCTAGTAAAGTGCAGGATGCTCTGAAGGATCCAAAGTGGTCAAAGGCAATGAAAACAGAGATGGAAGCCCTTGAGAAGAATCATACGTGGGAGCTGGTACCATTACCTCATGGTAAGAAGACAGTAGGGTGCAGGTGGATTTACACAGTCAAGCATCATCCAGATGGATCTATTGAGCGATACAAAGCTCGATTGGTGGCGAAGGGGTTTACCCAAAAATATGGGGTAGATTATGAAGAAACTTTTGCTCCAGTTGCTAAGATCAACACCATCCGTGTGTTGCTCTCTCTTGCAGCCAATTTTGATTGGCCATTACAATAATTTGATGTTAAGAATGCTTTCTTACATGGTGATCTAAATGAAGAGGTATACATGGACCTCCCTCCAGGTTATGGCACTACTAACGACACAAGAGTGGTTTGTAGGTTATGGAAGTCTTTATATGGGCTCAAACAGTCCCCAAGAGCATGGTTTGGGAGATTCACTTTGTTCATAGAAAGATTGGTTATAGACAAAGCAATTCTGATCACACCCTGTTCCTGAAGTGTCAAAAGGGTAAGCTCACTGTCCTAATTATTTATGTAGATGATATGGTAGTTACTGGTGATGACGTAGAGGAGATTAAAAGGTTACAGATGCAGTTGAGTTCTGAGTTTGAAATGAAAGATTTGGGAAAACTGAAGTATTTTCTGGGGATTGAGGTTGCCAGGGGGAGTGATTGTATTATGTTGTGTCAGAGGAAGTACGTGCTTGATCTATTAGCTAAAACTGGTATGCTTAATAGTAGACCAGCTGACACACCCATAGAACAGAATCATAGACTTGCTTTGTATCCTGATCAGGTTCCAACAGATAAGGTACGATATCAGAGATTGGTTAGAAGATTAATATACTTGTCACATACCAGGCCTGATATTGCATATGTTGTGAGTGTTGTAAGTCAGTTTATGCATAGTCCGAGTGAGGCTCATATGGATACAGTTATACGTATCCTAAGGTATTTAAAGTCTGCACTGGGAAAAGGTCTTCTATTTTCTAAAAATGGGCATGGACGTGTGAGTGGCTATACAGATGCAGATTGGGCAGGGTGTATCACGGATAGGAGATCTACCTCGGGCTATTTCACCTTTGTTGGAGGGAATTTAGTTATATGGAAGAGTAAGAAACAGAAAGTGGTGGCAAGATCAAGTGCAGAAACTGAGTACCGAGGAATGGCACGTGGTGTTTGTGAATTGTTGTGGTTGAGGAACTTGCTTAGAGATTTGGGCTTTCGTCAGAAGGAGGCTATGGATCTTCATTGTGATAGTAAAGCTGCCATTGCTATTGCACATAATCCAGTCCAACATAACAGGACTAAGCATGTGGAAGTGGACAGACACTTTATTAAGGATAAGTTAGACACTCAGATTATTTCTTTCCCGTTTGTGAAAACAGACGAACAGTTGGCTGACATCCTTACCAAAACAGTTTCAAGTAAAACATTCAGTGACTCACTTTTCAAGTTGGGTCTCAAGGATTTGTATGCCCCAACTTGAGGGGGAGTGCTAGCGTGAGTCACGGAGTTGACTTACCCGTTTAATAATTGTAATTAATGTGTGATATTCTGTAATTGGTAGGAGTTTATTTTTTTCCTTGTATGGTCGTTATAGCCTTGTATATATAAGCCTCCATATGGAGAAGAATAGTATCAAGATATTCTCAGCAATATTGTCTGGTTTAAGTGCATAATATTTGATTTCAAACTGCCATAATTTCGCATATGAATTGCCACAAAAGGTAATTTCCTTTTGTTTCTATCTTTGTGCAAAGGGTGAACTGCAACAAAAGATAACAAAGTGTCTATATGCGGAGTATCTTCAGTACACGACCGTTTATGTACACGACACATGTAAACGGTTGAGATTAGACAATATAATATTGATACATAGATGGCCAAACATATGAATTTTTATGAATGACTCAGATTGTGTCGTGTACATACACGGCCGTGCATACAAAAATTTATGGTCTATATGTCAGAATTCAACTAAAATTAGACTTGTTTACTTCATCCAACATAAGTCTTACTCAGTCCGGCATCTGATTTTTAATTTATATTTTGAAATATTTTTTGGATTAGTGATATAAATCTTTTCTTGTAAGAGGAGGAGTTGCACTCACAATAAACTTGTTGTACTAAAATAGTTGGTTATTTGATGATTTTGTGAAAAGAAAAAAAAGAGAAAATCATAACAACAGTACACCAACTTTGCTCCACTAATAATTAAGGTGTCTGAAATTTGTTAAATAACACATTAGTACATGAACTAACACTTTATTTTTTTTGATTTTTTTTTCTGAAATCTTTTTTTTCAATTAAAAATAAAGTTTTTCAATTAACTTTATTTTTTTCTGAAATATTTTTTTTCTAAAAGAAAAGATTTCAGGAAAAAAAAATTTCGGAAAAAAAACAGTAACTTTTAGCGGTGTTATAACGGTATGTACGAAAATTAGACTTAACTTGTTAATTCATGTACTAAGATGTTATTTAACAAAGTACAGACACCTTAATTATCAGTTGAGCAAAGTTGGTGTACTGTTGTTATAATTTTACCACATTTGTGGTGAAGTCTATGCGCGTCATATCCTGTCTCCGAACCTTGCCAAGGCAGATCTGTCCATGTTTATGTCTGTGCCCACACTCCGCGGAATGCCAACTATAGCTATTTGTGTCTGGTCCATGTAATGAAAGACTTGAATAAGAACTAAATATCCAGTCTGTTTCTTAAAATTGAGTTCTCCAATTCTTCATTAGTGAGCACCGTATATATACCCTTTCAAATCCTTTTTATAGCCCATTTTATGTATTTATTTGTAGACTTCATTACAAATCGCAATCATGGAAATGGTCATGCAGGTTGCTATATAGCTACGACATCGATCCTGTTTGTGTTTTCTTGGACGCAAGTAGTCTTTTCAATATCAAGTTTAGTGTACGTGCCACTTGTATGACAATTTTCCTCATCCAAAACGTTAATTATTAACCACATAGCATTTCATCAATGGCTTGAGACCTTGAGTTTTCTCTATCATGCATTCCAGATTACTACAACGTATAGAAAACTACAAAAGGACTTTCCTTGAGTCTGTCTATTTGTAAAGACTTAAGACTTAAAGACTACGTACGTAGTACGTTCCTAGCTATTGAGAGATTGCCTTTGGTCGATTGTTTAGAGTAGAAGATCAAGCATGTCGTATTCAGGTTAGTATTTACATCGTATGTGTTCTGTGTTAAGTACACTTATACTTCCGCATACATATTTAGAACTAAGTCTTATATTATGTAAACAAACCATATTTTTCCTAATAGGAAAAAGAGGAAATCAGCACCATAGTGATATGATCTACGGTGTGCATAATATTTGATTTCAAACTGCCATAATTTCGCATATGAACAGCCACAAAAGGTAATTTCCTTTTGTTTCTATCTTTGTGCAAAGGGTGAACTGCAACAAAAGATAACAAAGTGTCTATATGCGGAGTATCTTCAGTATACGGCCGTTTATGTACACGACACATGTGAACGGTTGAGATTAGACAATATAATATTGATACATAGATGATCAAACATATGAATTGTTATGAATGACTCAGATTGTGTCGTGTACATACACGGCCGTGCATACAAAAATTTATGGTCTATATGTCAGAATTCAACTAATATTAGACTTGTTTACTTCATCCAACATAAGTCTTACTCAGTCCGGCATCTGATTTTTAATTTATATTTTGAAATATTTTTTGGATTAGTGATATAAATCTTTTCTTGTAAGAGGAGGAGTTGCACTCACAATAAACTTGTTGTACTAAAATAGTTGGTTATTTGATGATTTTGTGAAATGAAAAAAAAGAGAAAATCATAACAACAGTCCACCAACTTTGCTCCACTGATAATTAAGGTGTCTGAACTTTGTTAAATAACACATTAGTACATGAACTAACAAGTTAAGCTTAATTTTCGTACATGCCGATATAACACCGTTAAAAGTTAATGTTTATTTTTTTTTCTGAAAGCCTTTTTTTCAATTAAAAATAAAGTTTTTCAATTAACTTTATTTTTTCTGAAATATTTTTTTCTAAAAGAAAAGATTTCAGAAAAAAAAAATTTCAGAAAAAAAAAACACAGTAACTTTTAGCGGTGTTATAACGGTATGTACGAAAATTAGAGTTAACTTGTTAATTCATGTACTAATGTGTTATTTAACAAAGTACAGACACCGTAATTATCAGTTGAGCAAAGTTGGTGTACTGTTGTTATAATTTTACCACATTTGTGGTGAAGTCTATGCGCGTCATAACCTGTCTCCGAACCTTGCCAAGGCAGATCTGTCCATGTTTATGTCTGTGCCCACACTCCGCGGAATGCCAACTATAGCTATTTGTGTCTGGTCCATGTAATGAAAGACTTGAATAAGAACTAAATATCCAGTCTGTTTCTTAAAATTGAGTTCTCCAATTCTTCATCAATGAGCACCGTATATATACCCTTTCAAATCCTTTTTATAGCCCATTTTTATGTATTTATTTGTAGACTTCATTACAAATCGCAATCATGGAAATGGTCATGCAGGTTGCTATATAGCTACGACATCGATCCTGTTTGTGTTTTCTTGGACGCAAGTAATTTCCTCCACCAAAATCCTTTTCAATATCAAGTTTAGTGTCCGTGCCACTTGTATGACAATTTTCCTCATCCAAAACGTTAATTATTAACCACATAGCATTTCATCAATGGCTTGAGACCTTGAGTTTTCTCTATTTGTAAAGACATAAGACTTAAAGACTACAACGTATAGATTACTACAACGTATAGAAAACTACAGAAGGACTTTCCTTGAGTCTGTCTATTTGTAAAGACATAAGACTTAAAGACTACCTACGTAGTACGTTCCTAGCTACCAGTCAATTTCCATCAATAATGTGCGCCTTCTTCCGCTTTGTTCTTTCCACAGCTACTACACATTTTTCAAAATAGAGGCTGAGATCGATATCACATTACGGCGAAGGGATATCTTGTTGGTATGAGTCATACTTTCCTTTTGTATATATTTGTAATTACTATTATTATTAGGATTATCACTTACCTTAGGAAGATATACTTACCTACTTTGGCTCGGTTGTAATTTGTATATAATTCCTCCTTTGTGAGGTGAATCAATATCAATCAATATTCAGCCACAATTGTCTCTTGTGTTCATTATTTTGACTTGGTATCAGAGCAGAGATCCGATCTTGGACTCTGACTCTTTGTTCTTTGATTCTTCACCCTTTGTCCTTTTGTTCCTTGTCCTTTGATCCTTGCATCATTGTTGCCCTTGATCTTTGTTATTGAATCTTTCCGCTGCATATTTACCATGACTAAGGATTCCGAAATCTCACCTGTGCTTACAAAAGTTGATAGTGGTGAGAGCTCTTATGACTCCAACAAAATCTCTGTCTCTGTTAAAGATGATTCAACTGGCAGCTATGGTGGTGTCAAGCTTAATGGCACCAATTATCGAACTTGGAAGAAGATGATGGAAGCTCACCTTTGGGGGATTGATAAGATAGGCTATGTTGATGGTTCGATTCCTGAACCACCAATTGAAGCCAACAACTATTCGAAGTGGAAGACTGCTAATGGTTCGGTAACTTCTATTCTTTACAAATCTATGACGGAAGATGTTTCACAAATGATTATGGGATGTAATACAGCTGAAGAAATTTGGGAAAGTCTCAAAGAAATCTACTTCAATGGAACGGATTTTTCCGAGGTTTATGAATTAAGTACTCAAACAGCTCGTATGACTCAAGATGGGAGACAGGTTGCTATGTATTTTGCAAAATTGAAGGGGATTTGGCAAGATATTGATCAAATGCGTCCATGTCGCATGAAGTGCCCAGATGATATCAAGATTTATAAGGAAGAGCAAGACCTTATGCGGGTTCATGTCTTCTTAGCTGGCCTAGATCCTATATTTGAGAATGCAAGGAGTGAATTGCTTCGTCGGACTACTACACCTAGTTTGCAGCAAGCTTTTTCTTATATCCGCAAAGATGAAACTCAAAGGGCGGGTACTAGAGGAGTTACCTCTGAAGTTGCAGGTCTTACCATTCATTCAAAGCCTTTCAATTCGTCCAACAATCGGCCATTATCAGGCAATCGGCCTCCTGCTTTGCGTCCTTCTCCTCAAGGTCCTCCTCCCGGGTTCTCTCCTAATGTTATCTGTAATTACTGCAAAAATCCAGGTCACATCAAGGCAAATTGTCATAGGTCGGTTGGCTTTCCAACTAATTATTTTAATAAAGCTCTACCTCAGGACAAATCCAAGGGAAAGGCTGCTGTCCATCTTGTTCAAGATCAAGAGTACTATGCTATAACAGACCCAGACCACACCGACGTTGATGGTAATGGTACCATGTTAGTAAGTCATGGTGGTAATGGTAAGATTGGAGTGGCTTTACAAATTTCTAACTTTACTGGTAGCAATACATGGATTATTGATTCTGGAGCATCTGACCATATGACCTATGATCGTAGTTACTTCCTTTTTCTTAACCCACCTACTATTTCCTCTGTTGTTAATGCCAATGGTGATTCTTTTCCAGTTTTAGGCATAGGGTCTGTTCGTCTCACCCCTTCTCTAACACTACATGATGTTCTTTATGTCCCTGATTTGTCTCATCATCTCATATCTGTGCCTCAGCTCAATACTCAATCTCGATGTTCTGTAACCTTTTTTCCTTTGTATGTGATTTTTCAGGACCTCCTCACCAGGGAAATAATCGGCAGGGGTTATCTAAGGGGTCGTCTGTTTCATCTGGATTGCATGTTCGCCGGAATGAAGCCAGAGAAGGCAGTCCAAGCAGCTTTGATTTCGACTGGGGTTACTAATCAAATTGAAGAATTGTGGTTATGGCATCGTAGATTGGGACATCCTTCCTTTGGCGTCATGAAGAAATTGATGGCCTCCTTGTTTTTGAGCGTTGATGAGTCTAAGTTGCATTGTGAGTCTTGTATCTTAGCTAAAAGTCATTGTGCGAGTTATCCTTTGAGTACTACCAGGAGTTCTGTTCCTTTTGAGCTTATTCATTCCGATGTATGGGGACCTTCCCGCGAGTCGACTTTTTCTGGCAAACGTTGGTTCGTTTTGTTTATTGATGATTATACCCGTCTTACTTGGGTATCTTTGTTAAAACATAAACATGACGTCTTCTCTGCTTTTCAAGAATTTGCTGCTCTTGTTCGAACTCAATTTGGAGCCAATATTAAAGTCTTTCGTTCTGATAATGGGGGGGAGTTCATTAATTGTCAGTTTACTCAATTCTTCCAAACTTGTTGTATTGTTCATCAAACTACTTGCCCTCAAACTCCTGAACAAAATGGGGTGTCAGAAAGAAAGAATCGTCATGTTCTTGATATTGCTCGTTCTCTTTTGTTTAGTGCTCACATGCCCAAGTATCTTTGGGGAGATGCAGTTCTTACTGCCTGTCATCTCATCAATAGACTTCATTCTTCCGTTCTCAATAATCAAAGTCCTTATGATGTCCTTTCCAATCATGTGTCAGTTCCTTCGTTTTCTAATCTTCCTGCTCGTGTCTTTGGGTGTGTGGTATTTGTTCATGTTCCTAAGAATCAACGTTCCAAACTTGATGCAAGGGCGCTCAAATGTGTTTTTGTGGGCTATGGTGTCAATCAGAAGGGCTACAAGTGCTTTCATCCCCCTACACAGAAAGTTTATGTTACCATGGATGTCACCTTCTATGAAGATGCTTGTTATTTTTCTCCTCCCAATCCTTCTCTTCAGGGGGAGAAACATACTTTTTTGGAAGAAAAGTCTTGTGTGATTCAGCCACTTGGGGATGAAAATGTTACTCGTGTAATCTTTGATCCCACGATCGATCGTCAGGACAACGACGAGGCAGAGGCTTCCAGTGGTGCACCAACGATCGATCGCATTGGTCCTAGCGATCGATCGCCCGAAGAGACAGAAGCTCCCAGTAGCTTACCATCCAGTAGCGCACCAACGAGCGATCATGTCCTTCCTAGCGATCACGACAAGGCAGAACATGCAATCGATCAAGGCCCTTCACCCCTCTCAAATATAGATAACTCTTGCCAGACAATCCCGGAGGAGAGTCCTAATCTTGAGGTTAGTAATGTTTCTTCTAGTTTTGGTAATGGTGATAGTATATGTGTCTTGCCTCCTAGGTCCACTCGTGGTAAACCACCTCGCCAATATGAACCAAGTTTAAATGTCAAGTCCAAATATGCTATAGCTAACTTTGTGTCCACCCATCGGTTGTCTAAATCCCATGCTTCTTTTGTGAATCAAATATCCTCTGTATGTGTTCCCAGTAAAGTGCAGGATGCTCTCAAGGATCCCAAATGGACTCAAGCAATGAATGAGGAGATGGAAGCTTTGGAGAAGAATAATACTTGGGAATTGGTGCCACCCCCACAGGGAAAGAGAGCTGTTGGGTGTAGATGGGTGTTCACTGTCAAACATAATGCAGATGGTTCGGTGAACAGGTATAAAGCAAGACTTGTTGCAAAAGGATTTACTCAAACTTATGGCGTGGATTATGAGGAAACCTTTGCTCCAGTGGCCAAGATTAATACAGTTCGAGTATTGATGTCTCTAGCAGCCAATTTAGATTGGCCTTTGCAACAGTTTGATGTGAAGAATGCCTTTTTACATGGAGAGTTATCTGAAGAAGTCTATATGGATCTACCACCAGGATATGAAGCAAACGCAGAAGGAAGATTTGTATGTAAGTTGAACAAGTCCTTGTATGGACTTAAGCAATCACCACGAGCTTGGTTTGGAAGGTTCTCTCAAGCTATGCGTCGTTTTGGGTACGAACAAAGCAACTCTGATCATACGTTGTTTCTGAAACGTCGGTCAGGTAAGGTGACTGCCTTGATTATTTATGTTGATGATATGATAATTACTGGTGATGATTCTGAGGAGATTGAGAGACTAAAGGGTCTACTTGCATCAGAATTTGAGATGAAAGACCTTGGTTCACTTAAATATTTTTTGGGAATTGAGGTTGCAAGGGGGAGTTCAGGAATTTTCTTGTGCCAGAGAAAATATGTGCTTGATTTGTTGACAGAAACAGGGATGCTAGATTGTAAACCTGCTGATACTCCTATTGAGCAAAATCACAAGTTAGCTGAGTACCCTGACCAAATTCCTACAGAGAGGGCTCGTTATCAGAGGTTAGTTGGCAGGTTAATCTATCTCTCACATACTCGGCCAGATATTGCATATGCAGTGAGTGTTGTGAGTCAATTTATGCATAATCCCAGTGAAACCCATATGGAAGCTGTGATTCGCATTCTGAGGTATTTGAAGTCTGCACCCGGCAAAGACTTAATGTTTTCAAAGAATAAACATCTGGATATTAGTGGTTATACAGATGCAGATTGGGCAGGTTGCATTACAGATAGAAAGTCTACTTCTGGTTATTTCACTTTTGTGGGCGGTAATCTTGTTACTTGGAGGAGTAAGAAGCAAAAAGTTGTGGCTCGATCGAGTGCTGAAGCAGAGTATAGAGGTATGGCCCATGGAGTTTGTGAATTACTTTGGTTGAGAAATGTACTTCGTGATTTGGGATTTAAACCAAAGAAATCCATGGATTTATATTGTGATAATAAGGCAGCTGTTGATATTGCTCATAATCCAGTACAACATGATAGAACCAAGCATGTTGAGGTTGACAGACATTTCATCAAGGAGAAGCTTGATTCTAAGCTTATTTCCTTTCCTTTTGTTCGCTCTGAAGAACAGTTAGCTGATGTTTTGACTAAAGCAGTTTCGAGTAAGGCTTTTTATGACTCACTTGATAAGTTGGGCATTCGTGATTTGTATGCGCCAACTTAAGGGGGAGTGTTGGTATGAGTCATACTTTCCTTTTGTATATATTTGTAATTACTATTATTATTAGGATTATCACTTACCTTAGGAAGATATACTTACCTACTTTGGCTCGGTTGTAATTTGTATATAATTCCTCCTTTGTGAGGTGAATCAATATCAATCAATATTCAGCCACAATTGTCTCTTGTGTTCATTATTTTGACTTATCTCTGCTCAGATGTGTGATTGCTAGGGTTCATGCACAGTACATGATCGCAAGGCCATTAATTGAATTATTGTACTGCAAGTAAACTTGATTTGTAATATTAGCGCGCCGGGATTCAAGTTAATTGAAAGAGGGTGCATAATGGATTATTGGGTCCAAGTTTTACAGTTTTACTTCTGCAGCATTTATACCATACACGGGACATAAACGATCACCATGTATTCTCCTACATAAGCACTATCAGATCAGGACAATAGTGAAAGCTTCCTTAGTTTGAACTTTGAAGCACAAATAGTAAATGATCGTCTTTCAAAGTTTGAATGCATACAGCTTTGAATGCATATATAAGGTTACAAATAGTTGTACGTGCATGTTTTACTCTAATTCAGCAATTGCTTCTAACTCGAGCATCAAGGGTCGTAACGCTGGGAGACTTGCATTTGTTCTTGTAGCACCTGCTGTAGAGCCAAAAGGGTTGGGCGGCATACTCAAATGTTTTCTTCCTTCCAGCATTTGAACCACTACTTTCATGGATGGACGATCTACCGGGTGCCATTGTATACACCAAAGTCCCACAATGCCGAGTTCTTTTGCAATGGTAGCTTCTGATACTTGTTCACCAATATGCACTCGCAAGTCTTGTCCTTCTTCTAGAAGATTATAGATCCACTCTGGGTAGTAAATGTCATTTGCGCTATTAATGTTGGGACCAATGTTCTTCCTACCTCCGACCATCTCCAGCAACAACATTCCGAAGCTATAGACATCAGACTTATACGACACATTTCCAAAATTCCTGGAGAATACTTCGGGTGCCATGTAGCCCATTGTGCCCCTAGCTGTAGTCATTGACACAATACTTTGATCCTTAGAGCATAACTTGGCCAAGCCAAAATCCGAAATTTTTGGAGCGAAGTTGTGATCTAGCAAAACATTATGTGGTTTGATATCAAAATGGAGGATTCGTTGATCACATCCTTGGTGGAGATACTCAATTCCTTTGGCTATTCCTAGAGAAATATCTTTCAACTTATCCCAACCAAGGAAATTACCATTCTTATTATTGTCTGCTGAGGAAATGAAATTTTGTAAGGAGCCATTGGGGAAGTACTCATACACAAGAGCTCTTCTGTATCCGTCAGCACAGAAGCCAACCATTCGAACCACGTTGACATGGTGGATATGACCCATTGCTCCCACTTCATTGACAAACTCTTCCCCATTTCCCTTGGAATTATTTAGGACTTTGACAGCAACAAAGAATTCAGAAGATAGACTTCCTTTGAAAACGGTTCCATAGGCTCCTTCACCCAGCTTTTCCTTGAATCCTTTTGTAATACGCTTAATATCAGTATAAGAATATCTGCTTGGCTTGAGAGCTTTGTAATCCTCTAAGAATCTTATTACTTTGAATTCGTGTTCAGTTTCATTTCTGTTCCATGTATAGTAACGATGGATTGCAATGGCAAACAGCAGGACAAAGAATGAACCCAGAGTTGAACCTGTAAGGAATGCAATGCCAGCTAGTTAATCAAACTTGAAACTGAGATTGTTTATACGTACCTGAAAAATACTACATCAGAGCCGGACCGCACACCTGTTGCCACTAATTTTGATTTCAAACCTGTAAAAGATAATGGCACTGTTATATGCTATTCAAAATCAATCAGATAAGTACATGAAAAATTATATTACTGAGGTGCGTAATAGTTTAGCTACTGGCATGCCAATAGTTCATTATGGAAGGCATCCTATGAAATGCTCTCAATATAAATATAGTGTACATGGATGCTCATCTAATTGAAATCAATCTGTAAAAGACAGTTACATCTCATTTTAGTTTCTTCTAAAAAAAAAGTTACATCAGGCAGCTAATGTTAACTAAAGCAGTGTTTCCTTACTTGGTTTCCTATGCTGAAGACATTCAATCTTGCTTTGGGTGCCGTTGTTCTTCAATCTACACTTGTGTCCCATAGCTTCACATTTTGAACAATTTGGTGTAGACCATTTGAAACGAAGAGTTTGACTTCCCCAGTCCGGCCATGTATTACGATATGGAAGTGATAAAACATCATACATCTTTGTGCAAGACTCTACGCCAGCCACATCCCCAATTTCAGTGTCAGATAAAACAGCATAAACTCTGTAGTGAGCGTCACTATGGCAGGGGACGAGTTGTGGATAGGAGTAACCATCAGTAGAAGCTACAACTTTTTCACCAGGACAACGGAATAAGGTAATGTTACTCCTTTTATATTGCAAGGTCTCGAAGGCAGAGGCTGGCATGTTGGTGTCTGGGATGTCTAAAGGATTTAGCAGCAGGCAATTATTTGGGTTATGTACTTGGACTTCCTGATTAATATAATCTATATGCTTGACAAAGAATTTCACTAGCACGATTTGCCGCTCATCGTCGCCTGTAGCCTTAGTGCACTCATTGTATTGATATCCAGAATGGTGCCCACGGTGGAAAGGGAGATGGATAGCCGGACCATTATCCCCACACTTGGATTTGGAACACGCTTCTATCACTTGAAAGCAAGTCATTACTGAGAATAAGCAAAACGATGATATGAAAATTTGCTGCATTTTGATATGCTACAGGTAATATGAATCATGCTCATCCACCTATATATAACTTATGAACAGATATGTCTAGTAGTCCAAGTCAATAATATAAAGATTATAAACTGAGTCAACAATTGGCTAGTATCTAGCTAATCCGCCAGCCAAGACTGACCATAAGGTCAAGAGCGAGGGAGAACTACAACTGAAGCTTTATGGAAATTTCCCATCTCAAGCATTGACTTATTCGGTATCAAATTGGAGCATCTGCTAGGTAGATACAAACCTTGAGCTGTAATTCTTTGGTGCTTTATACCAGTCATACAATAAAAAGGTACGTATCAGTCCAATATAATTTTATATAATGATTATAATCCGCAGTTGCTAGCTAGTATATCCATTTAATCCAATATTCTAATAGAAACATTGTTTGGGCTGAAATATTATCTTTCGATGAATGCTTTTTTGGAGGGCTCATTGGACCGATTTTGACAGTCTATGTTATTATTAATGTGTTTCCTTTGAGTTTGAAGTCATGATTGACAAGGGTTTGCGGTTGCTTAAGGAATCCTCCAATGATCCGAAGAAGATTTGATATGCCTTGATCCGCAAGAAATAACAAACTCTAGTGTTAACTATATAAAGAGGTCAAGGTACAAGAAGAAGGGGACATCTTCAATCAATCAAACACAACTTTTGCACACTGCAAAACAAGCCTCCCTCGGAGCACTTCTACCAAAGAGATTCCTCGAATCTTTTTGTCCACCAAAGCCCGACCAGTCGGCATTACCCACTTCTACCTCACCAAAGCCTCATCCGTGAGCATTACCTGTTGCTACTCACCAAGCATCATCCGTGAGCGAACAGTCCACCACCACTTCATAAAGACCAACCTGTTGGTGAATATCCACAAAACCATTGTTACGGTGAATAACCTTAGCAAATATCCCCAGTTTGTCAGAGGATCCTTTGGCGAACGCACCGTGATTCTTGATTATAGCTCTGCTCAACCACTTCGGTCTGCGTACACTACCAGAATAAGTATCATAGCCGACGAAAAAAAATTAACAGGCCGACGAAAACAACTTTCGTCGCCTAAGAGAAATGTTCGTCGGCTAAAGTGGACTTTTAGCCGACGAAATGTTGTGTCGTCGGCTAAAATAGTTTTTTTCGTCGGCTATAGTCTGTGAACTATAGCCGACGATATATATAATTTCGTCGGCTAAAATTCTTTATATTTCCAGATCTAGACAGTAGCTGATTTGAAAGAAAAAAAGGGAGAAAAAGTTTTGGGGTTGGCGAAATTGTTGGGTGTTGTCGAAATCTGTCCGAAATTAGTTTGTGGCGCTATATATAGGTACGTATATGTGTATTTATCTTGTTTTTGAGTTATTTAAGAGTTTTATTTTCGTTATGCATTGATTTTGTGTTTTAATTAGAGTTGATTATATTGTGTTTTGAGTGTGATTGAGTTGATCGATTTGGGTTTGATAATATATATGAAGTTGTTGTTATATATATATATATTAATTTGATTATATTAATTAGTAATTATTATATATATAGGCATGTATATATATATATATATTAATTAATTGTACGTTAACTGCAGATATAATATAAATTGAATGATTCGTAAATTTAATTAATTAGCGTTTATACATATATATTATGTTATCTTCTCAGGATATGGATAAGAGTTGGATTTCGCTTCCAAAATGGGACAAAAGATATGCTAAAGGAGTTGTTAGTTTTATTGAATATGTGATGAATAATGCTAAAGGGAATACAATTTTCTATTGTCCGTGCACTAAATGTCAGTGTCGCAGCGATATGTATCGATTTCCAATTGACAAGGTTTGGCAGCACCTTAAAAGTAATGGGTTTTGGGAGAAGTACACATGTTGGATATATCACGGTGAAACATCATCAAGGGGTCCGCATGATCATGGGCAATTTTCTGAGACGAGCAGTACATCCAACGATCCAACAACGGCCTTCATCAACGATATGTTTCCTTATGAGAGGGGTGTATGCTCTAAAGGACCGTATATGTCTGAGCCGGTGCAGCCCTTCCCTAGAGTTGTCAACACTGCTGGTATTGACAGGTACAACAAACTACTTGCTTTCCAACAGACCCTTGTGTACCCCGGTTGTCAGAAAACGGTTCTTGAAAGTGTGATGGACGTTATGAAGATTAAAGTTGAGACAAAATCGACTGTGAAGGCTGTTGATGAGTATCTACAGTACACTGCTTCGATGCTGCCCCACGGTCATTGTCTTCCTACCACTCATCATAAGGTCCGATGTGTACTGAAAGATCTTGGGCTTTCCTACATCAAGATCCATGCATGCAGATATGATTGTGTTCTCTTCTAGGGTAAAGATCCAGAAGGGAATGACCTTGGTGACCTTGACACATGTCCAGTATGTCAGAGTGACAGGTATAAGTTGACTCCTGCAGGCAATAGGAAATCTATGAAGGTACTTCGGTATTTCTCGTTGAGGGATAGGCTGGAACGGTTGTACATGTCATCACACACGGCCAAATCTATGTGATGGCACGCTGATAGGGAATTGCAAGGCGAAGATACCCTTATACACCCTGCTGACGGGGAGGCCTGGAAGCATATAGACAGGGAGTTTCCTCATTTTGTGTCTGAGGTCCGAAATGTGAGGCTCGGGCTCTCATCCGACGGGTTCAATCCTTTTGGCAACATGAGTCTTCAATACAGTGTATGGCCGGTGATTTTGGTACCATACAATCTTCCTCCATGGATGTGCATGAAGAAGGAATACAATATGTTGAGTTTGTTGATTCCGGGACCCGGTTATCCAGGGAAGTGTCTCGATGTGTATTTGAGACCCTTGATTGAAGAGCTTAAGTTTTTTTGGGACGTTGGTCATCCCACTTATGATAAGTTCATGCACGAGATGTTCCAGATGCATGCTATGGTTGTTGGTGCCATTAGTGATTTTCCTGCTCGTGGGATGTTGTCGGGCAACGTTGTTAGGGGATACAAGGCTTGTCCAGAGTGCCTAAGCGATGAGGGGAGCAGTAGTCATTGCAACAAGATATGTAGATTGGGTCACCGTAATCTCCTTCCGTATGATCACGAATGACGGTTCGATGACAAGACATTTGATGGGACTGTAAAACTTGGTGTGCCTCCTAGAAGATGGACAGGGGAAGAAATTTTACAGTGCTTAATGAGTATGATTTTGGATAGCTCAGCAATCATCCCAATATAGTGGCGGCAATACCTGACAGACCCGACAGGTATAAATTTTGGACACATAAGAGCATATTCTGGGAACTCCCATACTGGAGTAAGTTGTTGATCAGGCACTACCTAGATGTGATGCACATAGAAAAGAATGTGTGTGACAGTGTGGTGGGAACCGTGCTGAACTTGGAGGGAAAGACGAAAGACGGTCCGAAGGCACGCATTGATCTTAAAAAAATGGAGATACGAAGACATTTGTGGTTGAAAGAAGGGAAGAAAAAAATGCCTCAAGCTCCGTACACCGTGAAGCCTGAACAGAAGAACGTAATTTTCAGGTGGTTGAGTTCTGTGAAGTATCCTTCAAGCTACGCAGGAAATATAGCCCAGTGTGTAAACATTCGGGACAATAAAATGTACGGGTTAAAGAGTCATGACTGTCATATTCTGCTACAACGTCTCTTCCCTATTTTCATTCGACCGTTCCTTCCCCGTCAGGTGGTGGAGCCGTTAGTAGCGTTGTCAAGATTCTTCCAGAAGTTATGCACAAGGGAAGTGACAAAATCTGATCTCCGGGAAATGCAACAGGACATTATTTATATCATGTGTAAATTTGAGAGAATATTTCCTCCAAATTTTTTTGACATCATGCCGCACCTGATGATCCATCTTCCCGAGCAATTGTTGCTTACCGGTCCAGTACACTATACTTGGATGTATCCTATGGAAAGGTATGTTTTTTACACCTAATATTTTTATTGTACATGTTCATTGTATAATCGTAACATATGACAACAAATTTATTTATTTACAGACAACTTGGAGACTACAAAGCTTATGTGGCTAACAAATCCGCGCCTGAAGGATGTATAGCAGAAGCATATATTGCGCACGAGTGTGTCACCTACATGAAGTTGTATCTAGGAGCATTGAAGGAATCTCCACAAACCATACCGGTTGATGAACCGAAGTTTAACCTTTCCATAGTCTCAAATGATGTTGAAGTTTATGGAATTTTACCAGAGTCTTACAAGTTGCAACCCCATGAGCTCGTCATAGCCCATTGGTGGGTATTGATTAACTGTCAAGAAGTTGAATACTGGAAAGACATCCATCTACACTGTCCAAACATTCAAGGTGATCTCGACTACCACAACAAGGAGTTCGCGAACTATTTTGGCGATTGGGTATGTAATTCTTTAATTCTGTTCATGGCTCATTGATTGCATAATTATTCATATTTACAATACATTGAATCTTTGGTTGTAGATGAACTATATTCAATTTGATGGTCACCCAAATTGGTCTCACGAACTAAGACTTCTAGCTATGAAGCCGATAATGTCAAGAGTTTACCCGATGTGCAAGGTCAATGGCGTGCAATTTATATGTGAACAGAGAGACAACAGACGAATAACACAGAATTCTGGGGTTATGGCGCATGGTGGCCGGAATGGAGTTGATTATTATGGTGTTCTTGATTCAGTGGTGGAACTCGTTTATGGGCAAGGCATGACCGTGCACCTGTTCAAGTGTAGATGGTTTGATACTAGAAGCTCGCAGAGCATGAAGATTGATCAGTACGGGATTTTATTGGTGAACACTGGTACAAGCTGTTACGAAGATGACCCGTTTGTTTTTGCGACAACGGTGAAACAAGTGTTTTATCTTGATGACCTTGTTAAGGGTGACGCGTGGAAAGTCGTCAATCTTGTGCACCCTCGAAACATTTACCGGGCGGCTACACTTGGAGAGGCCGAAGTCGAGGAAGAAAATGTTGCGTATCAAGAACACAGTGCAATAGGTATTCCTGACTCCTCTACAATTCGCCTTAATAATTTTAAACCGGGTCGTTCGGTTCGAATTCGTGATTTAGACGCTCGCCTTATTGATGTGGATCCAAATTACTATGTAACCTCTACCCACACTTATAAAATTACATTGTCCTCAATGTAAACCCAGAATCATGTCATAATTTCCTAAGCATGTGTCTAAGTCACATAATAAATCAACCATAAAAATGAAGGGTTAAGAAAATTCAAACTCTCGTAGACGGCTCCTCCACTGCTACGGTTGAAATGAGTTGCCTCTCATGCAGCGCTTAATGTTTATAGTCTGTCAGCCTAGACTTCTTCTTCCTTTCCGATGGCGCCATCCTTTGTTGCCTTCTTGAAACGTGCTCTGCTTCACTTTGTGTTAACATTGTGCACAATATCATGACCAGGTTTGGCTTCCTTGCGTCCAACGTCACCAAACAATTTCTCGTCAGAACTGGTCATTTATGGGAACCTGCAAAACTAATCTGGCACAATTGAACAAAGATCAAGTGAGCATTGTCAAAAACTTAGATAGAATTCGAAACTTAGCTTATAAAAATTTCAGCAACATCATGGCATGGCATAAGTTTCGAATTCAATGACATGTAAGCACAAAAGTGTCGGCAACCTAGTAAAGTTGCTAGCTTATTTTATTAACTCTCTAATTTTCAAGGTACGTGGAGCAGGGAAGACCACTGTGCAATGGACTGATACAGCCCAAGGTAGTGTTATGCTTCGTCCGATATACCTCAAAAATTAAAGGAATATACAATTTCATACAAAGGAATATACAAGAGAGAAATTGTTAGTCAAAAATATGGCACAAAATATACAACTTTTACACAAAAGAAATTTGGTACATACACTAATATTCACACAAATATAAGAGAAAAATGTTAGTTGACAACAATATACAAAAATCCTTTTTAGCATCCCCGGCAACGGCGCCAAAAACTGACCTGTCGTAACATGACATGCAATTTAAAAAACCCTATCGTGTAGTAACTGTAAGTAGGGATCGTTCAAGCCGGGGACACTAGGGAAGGACTTATATTCTGCAAAACTAAAACGTTAGTAACATTCACAAATATAATATAAACATACAAGTACAATTCTGTCACAACTATACAAGTATAAACATATATACAAAATATTATGGGGGATTTAAAGGTGTGGTTCGAATCATATAAAGAAAACAAATAAAATATTTACATACATTGGTCAATCAATACTCAAGCACAAGATATAGTAAACACCGATTAGAGAACAAATAAGTTTTATGAAAGATCAAGTTATTACGTTTATGTTATCATAGATGCAAATTAATTCCAACTATTTAGACTTCTCATGTAACTTAGAACTTACGACACGCATCGTCCTAAGTTTATGTGTCATCCTGTTTAATGCTTACGACCCGCATCACATTAACACAAAATACACTTACCATTCATGAGTCATTGGAGACATGATCCTAGGTATGTCGTCACTCATCCTATTAGCATGCAAATCTCTCACCCTACCATCCCTTGGCAACAACTAGAATTGAGAGCCCGACCCGGTGAACTCAACCTAGAATACTGCGGCGCATGAAACACCCCCCTAATAGCTAACTTGTGATCATTCAAATTAACCTAAGGTTCGATTATATGCTCGGGTGAAGATTAATCAATTCAACATCTACTAAACACAAACATAAACAACTTAAACTAAATCAAAATCCTAACATGCAATCTAAATCGTTACAATTATAAACATAATCACATGAAAATCACAAAGAAGAACAAGTAAACATGCTTATTATGCAAAACCACAAACCAAATCGTATATAAATCAATAACAACTGTCTTTACACAGAAAATACATACACAAACCATGAAATTATTCATCCTTAACCTACCTATAAGGGTCGGCAAAGATGAAAAGGGAATTGGTTGAAGAAAGGCAGTCGGCAGCGAAGGGGAACGGCGGCGGCGGCTTGTGTTGTTTTCTGCGTTAAAGGGTTTTTGGGTAGAGTTTGGCTATACTATGTTTTGAGCAATTGAAAGACACGAAATTTGATGTACATAGGTCCTATTTATACAGAAAATTTCGAAGAGAAACCCTAGAGAATTCAGGAGCTTCAAGGAGACACCTTCCTTGTTGAGCTTGGTTTCCTCCTTTTATCTTTGGACAAAGATTTCGACTTGGACCTTGGATTTCTGATTTCTTGGACTCCTCTACATGTTATTGGATCCATGTAGGCCTTATACACAAGTTCTTGGGCTCATAGGCAGCCGAAATCATGGACAAACTCGGCAAGGACAGACTTTCCCGGTTTGACCGGAAAAGCTCCATACTTGGTTGTTTCGGCTGCCATGATGACTTCTTCGAATCTCCTTCTTCAATGCAGCTTCCCATGACTTCATTAAGCTTCTCTTAAGTCCTTTGACATGCTTGGAAAGAATTTTGGTGAAGAAACATCCTCCCAAACTCGTGTGACAACTTAGGCAGAAACTGCCCAGTTTTGCAGCTTGACCTCCGTCCATTGTTTTGATCATAACTCCTTCATCTGAACTCCAAATGCTGTGATTCAAGAAGATCTGAAAACTAGACTTCCGTATCTTTCTAATGATATATGGCTCGTCCTCAGATTCCTCCTGAATATTTAGATATGATTTTCCGAAGTTGATGTAGGATTTCTGTTCGCGGGAGAGATTTCTGCTCGCGACTAAGTTTTCATTCGCGGGAGAGTTTCATTCGCGAGACTGACCTCCGGCCATTGTTTCCGGCATAACTTCTTCCTCCAAACTCGGATTGCTACGATTCCAAAAGATTTAGAAACTAGACATCCACAGCTTTCCATCCATATATGGCACGTTCACTGGTTCCTCCTGGATCGTCCTAGGGAAATTTTTGAAGTTGAGTTATGGTTTCTGGAAATTCCTGCTCGGATCAAAACCTTATGTTTCGGAGTTTCTTCTTTTCCATGGCTTCTTTTGTTGTCGTCCATGAGTCCAATCTTCATGATTCTAGTTCACATATGCTCATTTACATGTCATCTACACATTAAACCAAATTCATCAAAATTGACAATGTAAAGGTATAACGAATCATAAGAGAAACTAACCAAGTCTTATCCAAAATCGGTTTTACAATACTTAAGCACAAATTTCTGTATAAAGACACATATTAACCATTACTCTACAGAAAAACCCTTTTGACTCAATATAAGTAAAAACAACATTACTAAGGAATAAACAAGGTACAAATGAGGGTAAAAACATATTAAAAACATAGCGTCAAACGCACTTATCACTGCATAACTCAGCGAATTGTAGAGATTTATCAGTTGAAGAAACGATCTTGCGTTTCGGGTTATTATCAGGGAAATCAACAGAGTACATCAGTTGTGAGAAGGTTATCATAGATGACGAATTAAAGCGCCAACTAGCCGATCTGACCGCTAAGATAGCAGTGCTTTCCGAGAAGATAGAGCGAGTTGAAACAACCATACAATAGTTTGAGCGGAATCAGACGCAGCATGACCAGGAAATCAAGGCGACAAGCCAAAATGTTGAAAAGCTGCAGAATTCTACTACCCAGGACAGCGCTGAGACTGATGATAAGATCGACAAACAATTCGAATGCCTTCGGGAGGTGGAGAAAGACTTGGGAATAGAAGAAGCCGCAAAGCTCAGCGAATTGCTAGGACAAAAGGAAAGCTTTATGAAGAGCTAGAGTTGTAGAATTTTGAAGAGGTGACTAACCCATCGTCATCTGCTAAAACTATGACCATTAAGGCTACTGGACCATTCACATTGGTTCGGACAGATACAAGAGAGCCAGTAGTTGGGACGCCTGCCAGACAGGAGGTGAATGTGAGGCGTCAAAGGAATCAGGATCTACCCAGAATAGAACCAAGAATAGAAATTCCTAATGGGGTGGCAAATGGCTAGGGATGCATACCAGATCAGGTGATGCAGATGATTCAAGAAACTGTCAGAACAATACAGGGACATCAACCTATTAATTTGAATTATTCCAATCTGTATCTAGAAGAAGTAACATACATGCCATGGCCGGAGAAGGATTATTGACAGCTTCGATTCACAACCTTTCTTGGAGAAGGATCAGAAGATGCCGCCACCTATATTTCTCGCTTCCAAAGCGAATGTGGTGAGACCAATGATATTTTTAAACTAAGAGTTTTTGGGAATTCTCTTGCAGGGTCGGCATTAACTTGGTATACTAGGTTGGCTCCTAGGTCAGTTCCTAATTGGCCAACCATAGAGGCTATGTTCAGAATGACTTTTGGCATAGTGGAGCCTGAAGTTGACTTATCTTCGCTGACCTTCATGTATCAACAGCCGATAAAGTCCCCTGTAGAGTACTTGAAAAGATTCAAAATTCAACAGACCAAGTGTAAGACTTCAATTTCAGAATAGGATGTCATTTGCATAGCCATAAAGGGATTAGAACGTCGTCAGAGGGCTAAATATCATGACGTTCACTTTGCAAGCATGACAGATTTGATGAGTAAGGTAGCCAGCTACCAAAACTTCTTAGATGAGCTGGATGGAGGTCCTGGGCATCATAAGGCTCACCAGTATCGTATATTCCAGGAACCTTGAAACCCATATATGGTCCCAACAGGGGCAGAATGGTGTCGACAGTATACTCACACTTGGATCCTTTTTACAGTCCACAACCTCATTATGTGGAGCCACAGGGGTATGCTGAGCAAGATGATGAAGAGGACGTGGCAGTAGTGGAGTTAGCTGAGAGACCAGTGGTCAAGTCTAGGGCCCTGTGTATGGAGAAGAACCCAGTCAAGGTGACAACTGGAGCATTCGCCAAGCTAGAATACGAATCATACACATATAATGCTCACAAGGCTCCAGAGATCCTCGACGAACTATTCGCTCAAGGAAATGTTCGACATGACTTCAGAGTATGTCCAAAGCCAGAACAAATCAGGGGAAAGAAATACTGCAAGTACCACAATTTGTGGAATCATAATACCTCTGAGTGTATCAGGTTGAAAGATCAGCTCCAGACATGGATTAACAATGGCAAGCTGGATGTTGACGGCGAGAAGACAGCAGCTTTGGTCGATGTTGATCCATTCCCTACAGTCGCCATGGTTGACATCAAACCTGTGATAACTCCTTCATGAAAGAATGTCAGGCCTCGATTTTCAGATTACACATACGATGCTAATCTGGCCCATATCATTCTAGACACATTAATTGTAGAAGGAATAATGGAGATTCCTTGGGTGTCATTTCTAGCTGAAGAGGTTATTGCAGTAAAACATATTGTAAATTCCATAATATTTGGACTCATCACACTGCAACTTGTATACAACTTAAGGACCAGATCCAACAATGGCTAAATAAAGGGCACCTGAAGTTTGGAGACAAGGAGCACGAAAAGGAGCACGAGGTATCTATGGTGAATGTGGCATTCAACCAAAAAGGAGCACGAAAGTTGACACTGGATCTGCACGAAGAAGAGTGTTCAGAACAACCGGTGGTAATCAAGAAAGTGGAACCAACTATGGAGGGTTCGACAGTGGTGATGTGCTCTAGATGCAAGGTGGAATGTGGACTAAAGATGAGTTAAGAGGAGTTTGCAAAGACTAGTAAGTCATCGGAGGCCGTTACCTTGCATTCGCCACCAGACCATTATGCACTTTCTAGTCCACGAAGCATGAAGACATCAGGGCAGGTGAGCCAGATCCTTCGAGGGTCTAAGGCAGTTCAACAGTTTGAAGCCTCTACTAGCACCAGTCGTGGAGTCGGGACTCAGCAGAAAGCTCAACCAGATGTTCTAACAAAGCCATATATACTCCCTGTTTCAAAAGCAGTCATCAAAGAGAATAAGTGGTACGTACGAGAAAATGGGAGAGTGGTAGAGGTGACACCAACTCAGACCAGGAATGCTCATAAAAAATATGGTCAGGCAAAGTGAACGCTAGAGGCCTTGGAGAAAGGTGAAATTCAGCCCGACCAGATACGCTGAACGCCAGAGCAACTGCGAAGGGTGGTTGCTTGAAAACTTGAAGGCTAGGCCTTATGTGCACGTTCGCTAGGGAACCAGTTAAAGTGAACTGGCAAATGTTGGTTTTCAGTAGAGAAAGAGTGTATTCAATAGGTTGTCACAACGACCAATAGATGACAAGCACGGGTTTCAGTCCTTGATAGGTTGTCGTTTGCCAAAGAAACTACATCTGAGGAGGCTCGAAGTAAGAAAGTCAGGGTGGATACACCTCTCAATAGGGTGGAGTGCCGCCAGAGGTGTGAATGGAAACCAAAAGTGGTTTCTCAAAAAATAAAGCAGTGACTCGTTTGCAAGTTACTCATAAGCCTACACCTGAGGCTATTTTAAAAAGTGAATCTGTTATTGAGGTCCCTATCATCGATGGCAGAATTGCGTCTAGCCTTGAGCAGCAAGTAGAAGACGAAGCAGCCTTGGACCTCAATGAGGATCACAACATGGAAGAACTAGAAGCACAGGAGTCTGGAGAAAGCTTGGAGTGTGACATGCTACATCTGACATGGGGGGCAGACCTAAAATCACTAGTGTCCACGGAACTAGAATGTAACATGGCATATACTCTCTCCAAGAAATATTCTTTGTCAAGACCATACCGTCTCATGTCTTCTTGAATTCAGACAACGCTGAAGAAAAAGAGCTTCCCATCATAGAAAAGATAGAGTAATTGTCTTCAGATCTGCAGAAAGTCCAGATTAGGGGGTAGAAGGTCGCGAATGAGGAATCAGACTGTAAAAAGCTGTTAATGATGTTCTCCAAGCCAACCATAATCATGACTCAGCATCTCAAGTCTTTATACATAACAGCGGAGATGGAAGGAATGAAGGTGAATAGGATATTAATTGATAATGGCGCTGCTGATAGCATCATTACAATATGAACAATGGAAGTACTGAAGATTGCCAAAGAGAAGATCCGCAATAGCAACTTGAAAGTTAAAAGCTTTACAGGCAATGTGACCAAAAGCTTTACAGGCAATGTGACCAAGATAAAGTTAGGACCATCTGACTTCTTCTAATCATTTTTTTGACAAATTGCACTGCTCCCTATAGTATTATACTTGGCAGAGATTAGATTCATCAGGCATATTGTGTTCCATCCTCTATGCACCAGGAGCTACTCATGTGGAATCCAGTGACAGATCAACCAGAACTAGTCAAGGCTTACGAGCGACCATATTTAGTAGCTACATTTATGCTCTATTATAAGTATTACTATGGAGACATGTGCCCTCTTGGGGTTATTGTGGTAGATGGCAAAGGTAATCCGTACGGGGTCACCTCTTCAGAACTTTCACGATGGGGTCTAGTCTAAGCTCACGCTGATACTAGCAAGCCTAGCTTCATCGTACCACATTCCAACAATCATAAATGATAACAAGCTTAAGCAAAGATGAAATAGAGGCTTATGTGTTCCTACATCAAAGATTGTCTATCTTTAAGGAAGAACAGGAAGCCTGGAATGGTATAGCTTTGGTGGAGTGTATTGGAGACGTGTTAATCAATGGCAAATGTGAGGAGGAGGAGATTATCCAACCAGCTCCTACAGCCTAGGATGATACTCCACCTAAAGTAAAAGATCCAGTTGAGAAAGTTAACCTGGGTTCTTCTGAGGAACCAATGGAGGTTGGCATCAGTCAGTACTTAGAACCACAGCAACGACAACCACTAATTGAGTTGTTGCAGAAATTTAAAGACTGTTTTGCCGAGAAATATGAAGACATGTCCGGTCTTGCACCTGAGCTGGTTTGTCACAAGTTACCTATAATGGTTGGTTATAAGCCAGTTCAGCAGGAACATTGGCGAATGAATGCAGAAACGGCGGAGGCTGTCAAAACAGAGGTGCAAAACATAGTTAAGGCAGGGATAATCAGGCCAGCAAAGTACATATAGTGGTTATCCAATATTGTTTCGGTCCAGAAGAAGAATGGGAAGATACACGTTTATGTCGACTACCGGAACTTAAATACAACAACACCTAAGGATGTGTATCCTATGCCCATGGTGGACATGTTGGTAGATGTTGTAGCAGGACATGAAATTCTATCTTTTATTGATGGAAGAAGACAGGCATAAGACAGCTTTTCGGTGTCCAGGTTTTACAGGGACTTTTGAATATGTAGGTATGCCTTTTGGTCTTAAGAATGCAATGGCCACTTACCAGCGAGCCATGAACCTTATTTTCCTTGACATCCTCAGCACCAAGATAGAAGTTTACATCAATGATGTGGTAGTCAAGTCAAAACATAAAGAAATCATATGGAAGACTTGTGAATGGTGTTTGACCGGATGAGAAGACACAGACTTCGTATGAATCCAGCTAAGTGTATTTTTGGGTTTCGTGCATGAAATATTTTGGGTTTTGTGGTGCATCAGCGTGGCATAGAGGTTCAAGGGGATAAGGCTAAAGCAGTAATAGAAGCTCCAGCTCCAAGGAACAAGGAGTTGCAGAGTCTGATAAGCAAGGTTAATTTCTTACGAAGATTCATCTCTAATTCTGCAGGGAAGATTGCTCATTTCTCTCCCCTTCTTAAGTTGCATGCTGAAGAAAAGTTTATTTGGGAATCAGTACATCAGGAAGCCTTTGAGAGCATCAAGGAGTATTTGGCGAGTCCTTGATAAGTGCGTTTTACGCCATGTTTTTAATGTGTTTTTACCCTCATTTATACTTGGTTTATTCCTTAGTAATGTCGTTTTTACTTATTTTGAGTCAAAAGGGTTTTTCTGTAGAGCAATGGCTAAAACGTGCATTTATACAGAAAATTGTGCTTAAGTGTTGAAAATTCGATTTGGAACAAAGACTTGGGTATTTTCTCATGGTTCATTATATTGTTACATTGTCATTTTTGATGAATTTGGTTTAATGTGTAGATGACATGTATATGCACATATTATATCAAGAATCATGAAGATTGGACTCATAGAGGACAACAAGAGAGGCCATGGAAAAGAAGAAACTCCAAAACATAAGATTTTGATCCGAGCAGAAACTTCCAGAAATCGTACGTCAAATTCGGAAAATCATATCTAAAGATCCAGGAGGAATCTGAGGGCGAGCTATATATCATTGGAAAGCTGTATGTGTCTAGTTTTCGGATCTTCTAGAATCGCAGCATTTGGAGTTCCGATGAAGGAGTTATGATCAAAAAAATGGACGGAGGTCAAGCTACAAAACTGGGCAGTTTCTGCCAAAGTTGTCACACGGGTTTGGGAGGATGTTTCTTCACCAAAATACTTCCCAAATGTGTCAAAGGACTTAAGAAGAGCTTAATGAAGTCATGGGAAGCTGCATTGAAGAAGAAGATTCAAAGAAGTCATCAAGGACAACGGAAATAACTAAGTAGACAGCTTTCCCGAAAGGCTGCCTCTACCGAGTTCTTGCAATGGAATCGGCTGCCTAGAAGCCCAAGACTTGTGCAATGAGGCCTACATTGATCGATCAACATGTAGGGGAGTCCAAAATCAAGAGGTCCAAGGTCCAAGTCGAAGTCCTATTCAGAAAATAAAGAGAAGTCCAAATCCAACAAGGAGAGGAAAAACCTACCCGGTTTGGGACTCCTTGAGGCTGCCGAATTAGACTAGGGTTTTCCCTTCGTTTTCTCTATAAATAGGCCATGTATAGATCAGTTTTAGGGGTCTCTCAATTGCTCTAAGTCGTAGAATAACCTAGCTCTACTTAAAAACCCTCCTTACACAGAAACTGCATAACCTTGCCGCCACTGTTTCCTTTGCTGCCGACTGCATTCCTTGCTGCCACCGATTCCATCTTCATTCCTTCCCGACTTTTAGGGTAGGTTTAGATATGAAAACATTCAAGGTTTATGTATTTATCTACTGTATGGATGATGATTATAATTATATATGTTTGTTTTGGTTTTCAGTTTTACGTTATAAACATGTTTACATGTTCTTCTTTGTGATTCTCATGTGATTGTGTTTATAATTGTAACGTGTATAACTGCATGTTAGGATGACGACTTAGATTAAGTTGTTTGTGTTCACGTAATTAATAACTTGAATTGATTAATCCTCACATGAACACGTAATCGAACTCTAGGTTAGCTTGAATCTAGACAAGTTAGATATTAGGGGGAGTTTCATATGCCGCTGTGTTCTACGGGTTAGGATCAGACGATTGTAGGTCTTGATTCTTAGTCACTACCAAGGGTTGCTAGCGTGAGAGATTTGCATGATGAATAGGATGAGTGACGCCATACCTAGGACCATGTTTCCAATGACTCTCGTTCGATCAGTGTATTTTGTCTTAATGTCAGGCGATTGTAGGCATTAAACAGGATGACACATATACAAACTTAGTGTCAGGCGATTGTAGGCACTAAGTTTACATGAGAAGTCTAAATAGTTGGAATTAATTACAAGTTGTGAAAACGCAAATATGACCTCTTAAACTTGCGAAATCTGTGACATGTCTTTCTTCACGGTGCTATGTTGTTTTATGCTTAAGTATTGATTGACCATGTTTTGTAAATAAGTGTCTTTATTTTCTTTATATGTTTCGAACCACCCTATAAATTCCCCATAATATTTTGTATATATGTTTATACTTGTATTCTTTTGAAAGTACTAATGATTTGTTTTGCGGAATATAAATCCTTCCCTAGTGTCCCCGGTTAGAACGATCCCTACTTACTAAAGCTACAATGATAGGGTTTTAAATTGCAGGTCAACTTTTGACAGGTCAGTCCTCCTATGTTATGACCACCACGGCCAGGCATTCCTTTGAAGTTATACATATCAGGATCTTCTTATTCTATTGCAGGATTATTAGCTCAGGATGAGACCAGAGAAGATGGTAAGATCATCAAATATGCGTTACCTTAGCAGGACATTGCTGGATGCAGAAACCAGATATTCGCCAATTAAGAAGCTCTGTTTGACTTTATATTTTGCTGGATGCAAATTACGACATTACATGTTGTCATTCAGTACATTGGTCATATCACAGACTGACTTAGTGAAGTATATGCTAACTGGGCATTTCTTAAGAGGTAGGGTTGGTAAATGGATGCTCGCCTTATCTGAGTTTTCACTCCAATATACTCCACTGAAGGCACAGACTGGATAGGCAGTCTCAGACTTCCTTTTACATCACCCGGTTCAGGAACAGGTAGAATGTCCGGATGAAGAAGTTGATCTGGTTTATACACAACCATGTGTGTTATACTTTGATGGTAGTTGTACAGATTCTCTATCAGAAGCCGGTATTTCATTGGTTAACCCAGCAGAGGACAGGTTTCTTATTCCTTTCAGATGGAGTGGAAATGTACTAATAACCAGACAGAGTATGAAGTTGTAATAATTGGCATGGAGATTCCTCTAGAGATGGGGATTAAAGAAGTCGAAGTGTTGGGAGATTTACTTTTAGTAATTAACTAACTTAAAGGTGTGTACAAGTGTATTGCGTTTGGTCTAATCCCTTAGTGGGAAAGATCAATGAAGTTGTTGCATGAATTAGAATTTTGTGGCGAATGAGTTAGCACAGATTGCTACTGGTGTTAGCTTGGCTGATGGCGTTCGCGAACGTATTCTTAAGGTGGAGAAACGTACTTTACCTTCTTTTATGGCTCGCCGGGAGATTAACGATGAATGGTTGGTGGTAACACTAGATCCTATTGATGTTGATTGGCGGCAGCCTATCATACAGTATCTGACAAATCCATCTGCTCCAGTAGATAAGAACGTTATGTATTTTGCATTAAATTACATCCTCAAGGGAGGCGAGATGTTGCGTCGAGGAGAAGTAGGTGTTGACCTACGATGTATCTATGAAAAAGAAGCTAAAAGATTGCTGAGAGAGGTACATTTGGGAGTCTGTAGATCTCATCAGGCTGGACCTAAGATTAGGTGGCTCATTCACGGTTATGGTTTCTTCTGGCCATCTATTCTTAAAGATTGCATAAGCTTTGCTAAGGGTTATTTCGAGTGTCAGACTCATGAACCAGTCCAGCATGTTCTAGATATTCTCATGCAACCTATTATTAAGCCTTAGCCTGGTAGAGGTTGAGCATTAAATTTTGTGGGGGTCATTCATCCCTATTCCTTTGAACAACATAAGTTTCTGTTGGTGGGGATAAATTTCTTTACTAAGTGGGTGGAGGCAGTCCCAGTGAAGGACGCTTCTGCTACAACAGTTTGCCGCTTTGTGTTTCAGAATATTATTTGCAGATATGGCATAGCAGAATGCCTAGTAGCAGACCAGGGGCAGGTTTTAGTTTCTTGAATGATATGGAATTAAGTTTCTGCACTCTACACCTTATTTTGCTCAGTCTAATGGATAGGCAGAAGCTAGCAATAAGATTATTCTGAGTATTTTACGAAAGATGTTAGCAGATAACCCCAGAGATTGGCATAATGAGTTAGATCACACTTTGTGGGCATATAGATCCTCTAGAAGTACTCCTACTGGGACCACTCCAAATGTCTCGATGTTTGGTCATGATGTAGTTCTCCCCATGGAAATCAATGTTCATTCTCTAGGCATTCGCGAATAGCATCAGTTGATTGGTGAAGATTATGTCCAGGCCATGTATCAGGAACACAAGATCTAGATTCCAAGTGAATGGAAGCTTCGGATAATCTCATCATGGAGAAGAAAAGAGTTGCTTGAGCTTATGATAAACTGATAGGAGCATAAAATACGACATTCTTAATATGTTATTACATCTATTTGTAATTTGTTTATCTCTTATTGTCGTAGAATATAGTCATATTATAGAGTCAAGAGTCTTTGGTTGTATAAGGATGAAAATGTGCTAAACATAGAGGATTTATATAGAATTTGACTAAGTGCTACATAAAATAACAAGAAACCGATTCAGTTTGGGGTCTTGACATGTTTTGTTGATTCTGTAAAGATTTTGCATTGTCATAAATTAATTTAACTTCTCTAATACTTAGGTGACATGTAAGGCAGCAAAACAGGTGGCAACATCATAGGAGCCGAGAGCATGCAATTTTAGCAGAAAGCAGAAATTTCCTGGGCACATCACCCAACTTCCTGGATTCCTGGGCTTTTAATTGCGATCGGTAATTTGATAAGTTATCGCTCGAGTTAATTTTTGAGTTTTTAAAAGTTCTCCAAATATCTGATTTAATGACTCGATGTTGTAGTACGTGTCGACACGAGTCTCCCAGTATTTTCATAATATTTTTCGGAGCTTCAGGCTATTTTCTGTGAATTTCTGAAGTTTATGGTAATTTTGTATTACTATTCTGGTAAAAAGAGTTTTACCATTTACCTTTTTACTTTTCACTTTCTTTAAAACTGGACCGTTGATCTTTATTAAGATCTAATCAGGGCCGTTCATTTCGGTATTTAAGGAAAGAGACCGGTCAACCCGGTCAAAGAGACCAGACTCGGGTCAACCGAGTCTCCTCCCCCCTCTCTCGACTTTGCTTCTTCTCTAGCGTCCTCCGCTCGACTCAGCTACGTCCGGCCAACCCACACCGGCGCACCACCACCAAAACATTCGTATTCCTCCCAATTTCAAAACCCCTCAACCAAATTCCGCCAGTGTACACCTTGGAGGGAGATCCGCCGAGTTAGGACGCGCCGGTCAACGACCGGAATCCGGCTATCTAGGCGGCGCCAAGGCGCATGACCGGTATGGTTGTGCTCCTCTCTTCTTCTTCTTCTTCTTCTTCCTTTCCCTGTCCTTGGATGTTTGATTCGAGCCCTGTTGCAAAACTCTCACTTTCACTGTTTTTTTTGGGTTTCGACAGCGAGTCGTCGGCGGCCAGTTCTCGGGTTCAAGTGAGTTCTCTGAGCTCTAGGAGGCTTGGTTCGTCACCCCTAGCAGCTGGGTAAGTTTAGTTTCCTCTAGCTCGATTTCTGGGATTTTGGTGTTTCGACAGTTAGGAGTTTTTCTGAGTTTTGGTGTTTTTGTGTTGTTGTTGTGCCTTCAGAGATGAAGGAGAAGGAAAAATGGTGAAGGGAGGGTCGAAGGGTCTACTGTGATGCCCTGTGGTGGTGCAGAGGTTACCCTCGGCAGAGGGTGGGAGTTAAGAGCAGATAAGGAACCCTTGGGTTTAGATTTTTCAATTTTCTGTTGTTCTTGTTGAACTGTAGCTAATCTGTGGTTTTTCTGTGTTTTTGTCGAGAACTTGGTAAATTGGAGCTACGGCGAAGCTATGGCCGTTTTCCGGCAGGATATTCCGGCAACTTGCCGGAATTCGGCGAAGTGGCAAAATTTACCGGCAGAATGCCGAAGAGGTAGAAATCATTTCCCCTGTTAAGCTTTTAGTCGAAAAGTTCTGTTAATTCCTAGTTTGAGTAATTACGGAAAAATTGGACGTAAGTAGTAAGTTTCCATTTTGGGAAACTTTCCCTTTTTGGAAGGTTTCCATTTATGGAAGATTGACCGATAAAAGTAAAAAGGGAAAGGTCAATCTTAGTAACCGGTTAAGTTAAGACAACCGGATCTTTAAAGTGAGATTCTAGGCAACTCAGGAATCTTAGTCAGAAACCGAGTTGGGCGCTGTAAATATCTCAGATAATTTCATACCGGATTTATCGACTCTTAACCCGTGAATTGGTGAAGTGGTTGTTTGGGTGTCTATAGTAATTCCACAAATCACTATGTGTAAACTTAATGTCAAGTGAATTATTAAAGAAAGTCGGTGTTACGGTTGGGTAATCGGAAACGAATCTATTTGTTGAAAAGTTGTTAAAAAGAAAGGAACTTGGTCAACTCTTGGTCAAATAGGATTTCCTAGTCAAACTAGGAAAAGATCAAGTCAATGATGGAATGACTAATATATTGGTTTATTTGTACAGTCTCTGGTCGAACGTGAGACGGGCTCGAATACGTGGTTAGTTCGAGGTTTTCGCTCGAGGAGCTTTCCGAGAAGGAAAAAGGTCGCAATAAGTACTGTGAATTGCATGCCCATAGACTTTAATTAGTTTCTCCTTTATATATGATTTCCTCCATTATATGTTTTACGGTGATTTTGAGAAAATGAGAATTTTATACTTGTTTATAGGTGGAACCTAATATTTCACCTTTACCGGGTTACAATTATTGTTTATAGGGTAAAAGCCCAATTAAATGTGAGAAGCCACTCTGGGCCCTTTGTCTGGGCCCAATTCGCCATAAAGCTAAGTAAAGCAAGGGAAACTACTCCCACATTGGAAAAGGACAAGAATGTTGTCTTTAATGCTACTATAAATACCGGCGCGGGCCTCCCGGTAAGAGGACGACGATGAAACTTCTTAACTATTCCCGAGTTTTCTACTTAGCTGACAGTGTCTGACTTAAGCATCGGAGTGGCTTCCCTCGGTAAACCCGGGGACGCCTCTTTGACGTGTTTGTTCTTTACACAGGAAAACTCGGAGTACAAGGAAGGACGCTATTTCTGGAGCCGTGCCACCCGCTAAAGGGACCACGAGCCAACCCGGAAACAATTGGTGCTCTCGTTGAGAGTCGAACTCAAGACCTCACGCTTAATATTCTGAAGAACAATGGTGGAAATGCCAATGAGACGTCAGCCAGACTTGCTGATGTAATAACCCCAGGAGGAAATCCTCCGGGTTATGGAAACCCGCGAACTTTTGACAGTGCATACATCCCAAGTAGGTACCGAGTTATCTACAAATGTCTGAATTTATTATGTTTTGATGTTATATATAAAGCCTTTCAGGCCCACATAAAACCCTACCGGGTTATGTTTATCGATCAATCAGTTTGTTGAGTGAATGCAGGCGATCTCCATATGACGTGAAATATTGCAAGCCTTAACGGCCTTATTTCACTGTCAAACTCGGCAATCTCCGATAATCTCCGGTCTACATGACGTGAAATATTGCAAGCCTTAACGGCCTTATTTCACTGTCAAACTCGGCAATCTCCGATAATCTCCGGTTATGCATCGGGTTGGAAGTCCTAACGGACCCGTAAAGCCCTAGCAGCCCTTGGAAGTCCTAACGGACCCGTAAAGCCCTAGCGGCACTATTTTTATTTACATGCCAAACCGGCATTATATGTGTAAATATTGTCAACACTTGCAGATTATGCATCAGCTTAACGTGTTATTTTGCAGGAAGAATTACCGTGTTATAGAATGGCATTCCCCCGTAAAGCCCTAGCGGGCCTTGGAAGTCCTAACGAAACCGTAAAGCCCTAGCAGCCCATGGAAGTCCTAACGGACCCGTAAAGCCCTAGCGGCACTATTTTTATTTACATGCCAAACCGGCATTATATGTGTAAATTTTGTCAACACTTGTACATTATGCATCAGGTTACCATGTTATTTCACAGGAAAAATAATGCGAAGGTAAACCTTCAAAACTTCCATTCAAAGAGGTCAATTACAAAAGTAGCAAACCGCTACAAAACACAGACCACTACAAAAGCAAAGACAAAAATCCTCAGAAGCTCCAGCTCATGGCGCTGCAGACCCGCTACCCCCGCCAGTGCTCGAACCGCCACGTCCTCCCCGGGGCCGTATGATGAACTGTCCTCCACGGGGTAGTGACTGGTTTTTGAGGACCCCCGACAATACCGACACGGGATGAACCTCTCCGGGATGCTGAAGCAGGAACCGGGGGACTCCGAACCGGGTTTGTGTCCTCCGGGCAGCAATCACCGGGTCTTCCATCACCTCCTCCGCGGGATTCCCCACTATAACCCGGAAACAATTGTTTTAAGTTCCAAAGGTGGGAAAGTATCTGCGGGTTACGCTTGCGTACGGACTTGGGGGACTGGATACCCCGGGTTTGGCTGCTAACTATGTAACCCGGTAAAGAAAAGATTTCAAGTCCCCACCCAAGCGTACCCCTTGGTTGAGGACTTGGGGGACTTGTTTATAGGTGGAACCTAATATTTCACCTTTACCGGGTTACAATTATTGTTTATAGGGTAAAAGCCCAATTAAATGTGAGAAGCCACTCTGGGCCCTTTGTCTGGGCCCAATTCGCCATAAAGCTAAGTAAAGCAAGGGAAACTACTCCCACATTGGAAAAGGACAAGAATGTTGTCTTTGGTGCTACTATAAATACCGGCACATGCCTCCCCATAAAGGTACGATGAAACTTCTTAACTATTCCTGAGTTTTCTGCTTAGCTGACAGTGTCTGACTTAAGCATCGGAGTGGCTTCCCTCGGTAAACCCGGGGACGCCTCTTTGACGTGTTTGTTCTTTACACAGGAAAACTCGGAGTACAAGGAATGACGCTATTTCTGGAGCCGTGCCACCCGCTAAAGGGACCACGAGCCAACCCGGAAACAATACTTTTTAAAGATACGTGAGCCGGGAAAGAGGTTCCTACGTTTCCCGTGGTTTTAAAGGATTTTCCCGGATTATGGTTTTTAATTGTTATCAACGTTTTAGGTTATGGAGGGGGATGAGTTTTAAAAAGGGGAAACTTAGCTCTTGGATTTAAGGGTTTTAAAGTAAAGGCAGAGAACCGGTTTTGGGTTCCTGGAAATGTTTTAAATCTAATGTATTTGGGGTAAAGTCATGGGAATTTTGACTTGGTTTTCGGATTATTTTCCCACGAGGTTTTAAAGGATTTTAAAGGATATGAATATATGTATTGCATGCTAGCATGGACCCTCTCCAGGCGGAGTTGGTACCCTTTCTAGATAGTAGCTGGTCTGAGCCTCTTCGGTGGTAGTTGGTCAGTATGACCCTCCCAGATGGAGTAGGTCAGGACCCTCTTCAGTGGTAGCTGGTCGGTTGGACCCTCCCGAATAGAGCGGGTCATGGGACCCTCTCCGATGAGCTGGTCATTAGACCCTCTCGTGGTAGAGCAGGTCGGTTTTCTCGTGGATGAGGTTAATACCCCACTCATTTAATTATGGATTTGAGCCAAAGGATTTACTTTAATGATTTATTTAATCATTGTCTATTGGTTGCGTGCATGAGGATTTTCTTGGGAAAACTAACGGAAGAGCAGTAAAAGATGTTTATCTTTTATTCTTTTATTTTTGTCCACTCACGCTAACGTATTGTTTTTAAATGTCTCTTCCCTGGGCCCTTCGTTTTCAAATGCCCAGTGGTGCAGGGTTCTTGAGCGGAGGTCGCGCGCGTACAAGAGTTGAGGCATAGTCGATCAATCCGTTGCTGCTTGCAAATTCATTAAGGTAATCTTCCATGTAGACTGCTATAACTAACCCAACATAGATAGTTGAATAGGTTAGCGAAACGTAGATATGACTTGGGGAGCAGGTTGGCCCCATGAGTTAGGGGTTATCTTAATTTGTTCCTAGAAGTGGTTAGTTGGTTTGTAAGAAGGGTTGTCCATTTCAAGGGAGTTTCGGTAAGAAGTTCCCTTGAGGTGGTCCCCGCAGGATTTACTTCGGGTTAAAAAGTGGTTTAACTTGAGGTGGGTCCTGACACATCATATCTTTTTTCTAGAGGGAGATGCTTGAATTAGTGACAGAAGGTCAGACTGTCAAAACAGAGTAACTTGCTGCCGCCGAGAGGAAGTGTTCCTCATGGACCTAGGGAAGCAATTTGATTGATCCAAGTCACCATATCCATAAAAGAGAGGTCCAAAACATGTCCAATAAGGAGAAGATCAAAATTCGGCAGAATATCCAAGGAAAACCCTAATTAATTTCAGAAAATTCATGTGCACGTCTCTCAACTTCATCGGACTCTCCAGGACAGCTCACAACGAATCGGAAAACGTGCCATATATGGATAGAGAGCTACGAGTGTCTAGTTTCCAAATCAATTAGAGTCATCTAAATAGCTATTTTCTAGAGGAAGTTATAATGTAATCATGAGACGGAGGTCATTCTCCCGAATTGAGAAAAACTAGGGAAACCTAAACCTTTTTGGTTTAGGATTGGTGGCCGGCCTCTTTAGGGTTTTCCTCTATATAAAGTATGACTCAAAAGGGCAGAAACATCATCTCACCACCATAGAAACCTTGCCAAAACCCTGCCCAAAAACATCCAAGAAATACATAGCCGCACAACCACCAAAACCCTAAAAATCTTCCTTCATCTTTCAACCAATTTCAGCACCTTTGTCGAACCTCTTCCAAGGTTTTTAAAGTCTGACCGTATCATGGCTTTGTACTTTTCATATAGTTTACGATTTTTAATGAATTCTTTGTTTTATTTTGCTTTTATGCAATAAACATGTTTCGAATTCAATGATGTTGTTTATGTTGTGATTGTATAATCTTGTACATGTTTTCAATTTGTTGAATGATTTAGGGCAGTAGGTTCGATGTTTTAATATGTTTATCTTGATTTATTTTCATGAGCTTGCACATATAAATCGATGCATGAGGGATGCCTAAGGTTATGGCTTCTCCTTGTGTATCGGTTTCACTTGCCAACAGAATTTATATTGCATCATACACTAAGTTGGTTTGGTCTATATTGTCTTATTAGGGTTACCATAGTTCTGAAAATATCCATGATTCAAATATGATGAGTGACGCCATTACATGTTTGCATGCTTCCAATTCGGCTGACTATGCTTATGTGCTTCTTTGTGTTTAATTTCTATGCTGGTGTGTCTTTAAACCGATTAGCATAATTTAGGGTTATACGCTGGAGTTGATTCTAAATATATTAGAAGTCTTAACGATTAGATGAATCGCTGGGGGTCTCTAATTAGAATTGTAATTGAGATAAGTATATGAGTATGTCGAGTCTTGCTTGCTGCCCCTTGTTATTTACAATTTTGTTACATGCTCTTGATGATTTTTCATGCTTGGTTATGTGTGTGGATGATGATCACATATGTATATGTTAGTTTTAGGATTTATTTTCGAAATTTATATTTTTAGAAATATCTTTCAAACCCCCCTTAAATTCGTGTAAATATGTTATTATGTTTGTTGTATAAAACATCACTAACTCTTATTACAGGAACACCCTTAAGTCCCCGGATTGACCGAACTCTATTTACCAATGCTATAAATGACAACAAAGGGTTCTAAATTGGTTTTCTCGTGTTATTGTACTTCAGTTACGGACACACGCCATAAACACACTAGAGGACGTAGTTTTGGAGTTGGAGACTTGGTTTGGAAAGCTATTTTACCCTTTGGCGAACACGTTCGCGGACGTGAAAAGTGGTCCCCAACTTGGGATGGACCTTTTATTATTGATCGTCTTGTTGGTAAATGTGCTTAATACTCAGAGAGTTGGATGGTGAGATTCATACTAATCCTATTAATGGTCACCATTTGAAGAAATATCTTCCTAGTATCTGAGAGTATGAGGACCCTCCATCATTTGTTCAACCTCCAGACAAAACTTTGTTCTTTCTCTAAACATTTCTGACTTGGGGGTATGGTACACATAACGAGTTTGTTTGGTTTAGCTCTCTCTGGAGTCTATTCGCGACAACCAAATCAAATTGGGGGGCAACACTATAACATTGGATTTGATCTGGATTTGATACCTCCTACTTTTTTGAATTTTTTTGAAACTTTGAGAGTTTCATTCTATCTGTAACTATTTGAGTTGCAGTTTCATTTATATCAATTGAACCAACACCTGTGGTTTAATGTTGGGAAACCAATTTCCGTTCCAGTATAGACAGAGACAAGATGAAACAATCAAGTGTTTTATTCATATTTGGTTTTGTGGCCAAAGAACATTTATAATATGAAGGAGCCAGAAAGTGGCTCTGATACCATAATATAAATCCTACTGTTATTCGCTATTTAGCATAAGAAGTACAAGATAGGAGAAGAAACAGGAGAATTGGAGAATCATACATACCATCTGGCAGAACATGTGTTGATCAAGGAACAAACACAAACCATAATGGTTTGGTACAAGTTGGCAGTCTCCATTATCCTTCTATTAACTACGTTGTGAGGATGCTTTACGTTCGCGCAGATCCTACAACAGTAATTATACTTTGAGGAAGGACATGAGGACATGCCATTAAACTTATGTACTATTTGAGGACATGCCACTAAACTTAGGAAAGGAGCTCAGGCAGCTTGATATCTGGTGGAAAGAATTTCTTAAGAAGAAGAAGAAGAAGAAAAGAGCCATTGCGAAGATGTTGTAAAGATTGAAAAGAACTATGTTGAGTTCCTTAATTTATAGTGGAAGATGGTTGCATCTCAGAATTTTTGGGAAACTGTTTTGATTTATTTTGGTCAAAAGTAGTTGTGTTTCACATTTTTTTAGGATCTCAGCATTAATTAGAAATCAGGCGTTGTGATTTTCCGAGGTAATGCATTTAGAAGAGAATCAAAGTAGTTGGTTTTTAATTACTGAAATGAGGTCTGGGCCATTTACAACAGGAATTAGGACAGTTCAGGACCAATGGGCTGTTTACAAAAGTTTGCCAGCGAACCTAATATCTATTAGGATTCTCTCAAGATCAGCCTTTGACACTAGAGCTTTTTCCTTGGCCTTCTTCTCAAGAGCCATCTGCTTGTGTAAGCTGGTCTTTTAGCTTCTTTACTTCTGGGATTCGCGCTTGAAATGGCAGAGAGTTTGGCCTGTTTCTCCTCACGTGCTTGTTTCAGTATAGCTTCCAGTTCTGCAAAGCGTTTGTCCGCAATCACTGTAGCTTCTTGATATTCAGCTTGGAGCTGGTTGCATACTTCAGAAACGGTTTTCAGAAGCTAATTCCTTTGTTCGCTAATGACTTTGACATCATTTTCGTCAAACTCCCAGTTTGTGAGGGTAGATGTTGCATATAACTTTCAAAGAGCTCCAGTTTTTCTTCATTTACATGACCTCTGAGGGATGAGATGGCTTCAAGGATTTTGTTTTCATTCTCTGCCAAGGTGATGTCGACAACATCGAGAATCGCCAGGAATTCCTTAGTTGCAGCTGCTCCAAGATTAATGGTGGAAATCTTGAAAAGAGCTTGTAGACTTTCTTTTAGGGACTTGTCAGCAGTAGGCATAGTTATGGCAGCTGTACTTGTTGATCCACTAGTTTTGCGAATATGTCCTTCTTCAGCCATCTGAAAATTAAAGACTTGAGTAGTTAGATTTCAAGAATGGCTGCAATTCGTGGTATAGCAAGATACGAGAAGTATATAGACCTCAGTAGGAAGAGAGGATCCTTATAGAGTAACTGAGATTGAAAGGGGAATATCCTCAGGCTTCTCAGGTTTAGGAATATCAACTTGAGGCACATTCGTAAAGGAGTTGATTCCGGGAAATAAAGGAGTTGATTCCTAGAAATAAAACTAAATATGAGTTTTTGTAAAGGAAATAAATATTTCGCGAGGGGTAGAACCATTATACCGGGATAGTTCGTGTCTTGGAGGATTCTGCATCTTCCTGTGCATTACTAGCAGTTGTCCCAGAAGGAATTTGCGCTTCACCTGGTAAGGTTTGAGTTGTTAAAGGCATATTCGCGATCTCTTCCGGAACTGATTCCTGTTGAAAGATGCTAAAGAAACATGATGATGAGTTTTTTTCTGAGGGAAAAAACTAATAATTAAAATAAGTCATAAGATAACTATTTTACCTGTGGAGTACGAGTATCTAATGGTCTCACATCTGGGATTATCCTTGGAGATTCTGAGGAAGGGGGGATTGGATTGTTCGTTACATTATGAGCAACTACTGCCAAGATGATCATTTTGTTATTCTCATTGGACTTACTAGAATGTTCTGGCATGGATCTTTCAGCTTGTCTTCCAGCAGCGGGGTTAGGATTTGAGGAAGTTCAACATCTGAAGGATGCAGCATTTGGAGAGGACCACCATTAGATGGAAACAATAGACTACACAACACAGCGTCTACTGCTATTCGCCTTTCTGCTTCCTAATTTCGAAGAGGAGGTTTTGGGATTGAAGCTTGCTATGATGAGGAGGTATCTGTTGTAATGGTTCTCCGCCTACGAGTTAGCTGCAGCAGGTTTACACATCAGCAAATAATTCTCAGTAAGATTAACATTAGCAGAGGCACTAAAGGTCTTCAGAAAGCTTACTGGATGTAGTTCGATATCTTCGTCAGAATCTTCTATGATGGCTTTCCTGCTTCTTCTTTTGGGTCTTGAAGATGACGCTTGGGCTGGAAGAACACTCGAGAGGTCATTCTGCATAGTTAAATGATCAGTTAGTGGTTTGTTAACTGGAAGGAGTAGGAATCAATTAAAAGTACAATGAACTGTTGATTCGCCGTTGAACTTTCAACTTCTGCAAATTTCCTTGTTGATTTGTCTTCAGCGGGGAAGAAGGATCTGGCTTGTCTGAAAGTCATTCTGAAGAAAATACTGATGTTTGCAGGCCAATGGTGATCATGAAGTGAGCTCCACCATTGAGTATATTCTTGAGAAATACCATTAGTGGAGAATAACATGTCAAAACTGTGAATTTTGACTGGTAGGGATTAATCCTGATTGGCAGCGAGGGTCCCCAACTTTTTACCTTGGTGCTTTCTCTATTCGCCAAGAGCTGTAACAATTGATACTGTTAGTAAGAGGTAAGACACACGCTAATGAAGGCCAAGCTGACGACAGAAATTGTTGGGTGCATAGAGTTGAAAGCCAGCTAGCTTGGGTAGAGGAATATCCATAAGAGAAATAGACTGGTCAAACAATGTTCGCCCTTCGGGAGGTTGTGCTGTGGACCACATAAACTCATTCGCCAGAGCTTCAGGGTACTTATGATTAAGGACTAGGAGACCTGAGTTTAGTGTTGTGGCATCCAAGTTGAACAGTTACTCTAGAGACCAGGCATATCCAATGGATGGAGGTGAAGAAGCATTGTTGAATGCCCTCCCTAACACTTGATTTGCTGGAAAGTCAGTAACATGCTCATCTCTGAACTTGACAAAGTAAATATGCAACTAGAGTTCTAAAATCCAAAGGGGACCAGATACATCACTATAATTCAGTTGATGGAGATAGTTTGTGCAGTGCTCGATAAAGGAGTCCCAATACTAGTTGAGCTAGACCAAGACGGTGCCCATTGAAGAGAAGAGTTGTAGTGCGTGCCAAGGTCTTGGTTAATTTTTGAGTTATTGTGCAGGCCACAAACTTATTAAGCCAGAAGTCGAGGAATGCAATTCCACTCTGCTCATCTGCGCGAGCATAGAAATATCCAACCCATCCTTTGTAGGACAAGTGTGTTAGGTAATCTGCTAGGTTGGTAGTATGAAAGATATCTGCATCTTCAAAGAGGTGTTCTTGATATGCTTCTTCAGTAACTGGAAAGCAAGTAATTGCATAAATATCCAGTAGGGTGATGCTCATTTAACCAAACCTGAAATCAAAGGTATTGCTGTAAGAATTTCAGAAATAGGTAGCAGCCATCACAGGGGGTCGATTCTCGCCACGACTATTCAGGTTGAAGCTTAGATCGATAGCATCTACGATTCCCGCCAGTCTCCATCGATCCAGATCAAGAGCTTTGTAATTTGGATACCACTGCATCATTTGATCGCTTGGGAATGACCATGCTCCAATTCGGGCTGGACAGTCGCTTTGTTTCTGCCAAGAAGTAACATCTGTAGAGACATTTTGGAAGAGAAAGATTGGTATCCTGGATTCATAATAGTAGTGTTGAACTTCTGGGAGTTTCTTCACGAATGGACCAAGCCCAACAGTGGCTCTGCTGGTCAATTCCAGATTGGAGTGAGTTGGGTAAGCGATGACTCTAAGGTTTTCAGAGATTTTTTTGCCATCAATCATGGTGCAGAAGAAAGGATGGGAATGAGATTCGGCTTTAGGGTCTTTAGAGGAATCGAACAGGTACTTCTGAAGCGAAGGGTTGTTTGCTGAAGGTGGACGACGGCATAGGGAGAAACGATGCAGCGTTTCTATTATTTTAAAGAAACTGGGCCGGGTTTCTAACCCTTATCGATTTTACAAGTGGGCTTGGATTCAATCTCAAGGCCTGGGGCAATGTTTGGGTCAAAATATTATCTTTCGGCAAATGTTTTCTTGGAGGGCCTATTGGACCGATTTTGGCGGTCTACGTTATTATTAATGTGTTTCCTTTCGGTTTAAAGTCATGATTGACAAGGGTTTGCGGTTGCTTAAGGAATCCTCCAATGATCCGAGGAAGATTTGATATGCCTTGATCCGGAAGAAAAAACAAACCCTAGTGTTCACTATACAAAGAGGTCAAGGTACAAGAAGAAGGGGACATCTTCAATCAATCAAATACAACTTTTGCACACTACAAAACAAGCCTCCCTCGGAGCACTTCTACCAAAGAGATTCCTCGAATCTTTTTGTCCACCAAAGCTCGACCAGTCGGCATTACCCGCTTCTACCTCACCAAAGCCTCATCCATGATCATTATCCGCTGCTACTCACCAAGCCTCATCCGTAAGTGAACAGTCACCACCACTTCATAAAGACCAACCTGTTGGCGAATATCCACAAAACCATTGTTAAGGTGAATAACCTTAGCAAATATCCTCAGTTTGTCAGAAGATCCTTTGCCAAAAGCACCGTGATTCTTGATTATAGCTCTGCTCAATCACTTCGGTCTGAGTAAGAAATGTCCACTTCACAAGAGGAGGGAAAAAATCCTAGTTTCTCTTCAGCTAGGTCTAAGAAGAACCTAATTGCAGGTCTGACCAACGCCTGTACGACAGTCATTTGAAGAGAAGTCAGAAGGCGAACAAGCGTCAAATATCAAGGTTGTACCTGACCTATAGTTACTGGCATGCCTCAAGCTTGGTTGTTCGAGAAAATTCATTTTCACACCGAACAAACATTAAGTGTCTCTTTGAGGATCTTGTGGTGGTGGTTGTGTATGGTAGCGGCGGCCTTTGATCTTGCTGACGCCAAGGTGGGGAGGAGTGACTGTGTTCCTTTGTCCTGCAGCTATTTCCAGGAAATACGATACCCTTTTCGACTAAAAGAAGATCCACAGCACTGCGGAGAGTCTGCGTATACTCTATCTTGTGAGAATAACATTACAATAATAAACCACATACAGTCATCTGGTACATTCTACCTTCAGGCGATCAACTACGATAATGCTAATGTATTTTGATTCAACACTATTCCTTGTGGAGTTGTGGAGAGGTATAGGTCAAGCTATAACTCGGAGTTGTTGGAGAATTGTATTCCACCCCAGAATATAAGTGCAGGTAAATCTGAAATAGAAAAAAAAAGATTAAGATTCCGTTGTGAAAAGACTCATATCTGATGTTTACTCGCTTGATGGTGAGTTGCATATGCAGATGGATCAGGTAAAACATCATATCCAATATATTTCTTGCAGTGTAAGAATCCAGTGAACTCTTCTATGTACTTGGACACCGCCCCGTGCTATAATTCCAGACCAAACACCCACAGTTATGTCAAGATTAACAGTATGGAAGTGGGAGAGCTGAAGGACGGTTGCAGCATAGAGCGAATGAGTTTCGTTCACTTGTCTGAAGATTGGGATGCTTCCTGTAAATACATTCAGAAGGCTCTTTTGTATGGCTTTGAGCTGTTATATTTTGATGATTTGGGATTTTTCTGCGGACGGCAATGGAGCACCAACTACATATGTTTTCCAAAGAACTTCACAGGTGCGTCATATAATGTCGTCTATCAATATCTTGTGTTCTCATATGCATGTCATAAAGCTTCAATAATTCTCTTTTTTTAGAAAGGAAGAAATTTATTAAATACTATTCGAATCTTACGTAAGGGCATCCAGAATAAACTCTGGGGCATTAGTAAACCCTTCTTGGTGAACTTTGTTATCAACGCCATAAGCTGCTAGTCTATGTGCCACCATATTTGCATTCCTAGGAGCATAGTTAATGTGAAAACTTCTGTTCTCCTCCAAAGAAGTCCTGATGTCCAAAACGATAATGCCCAAGGGTGATAAGTCGTTATAAGGAGAGTGGATGGCTTGAACCGCCACCATGCAATCACTCTCAATATCAGCGACACTAACCCCCAAAGTGCCAAGCAAATCAATACCGTACCTTATCACTTCCAATTCAGATTGAAGAGGTGAGTTGATAAAATCCAGCCGATGTGAATAACAGGCAATGAACTGCCCTTGAATATTCCTGAGAAGTGAGAACTCCACCTGCACCACCATGCTATGCAGGAATATATGAGCCATCAACATTTAGCTTTAAGGACAGCCGTGGGAGGTCTCCAATTCTATCAGCGTTGGGATCGTTTCAAACATGGTTTCTTCATTGGAGCATTAGCTCTGAGAAAATCTTCATACCATGCCATAGCCGAAGTCACTACTGGAGAAATGTACTTAGGCTACCGTAAGATTTCGTAGCCTAAGATGTGAAATTCGTCTCCTAAGTACTTAGGTAACGGAATTTCCGTCACCTAAGTTTTGTCGCCTAAGAAAGGTGAAGTAAGAGATTAGATAACGAAAATTAAAATTCCGTTGTCTTAGTAGCTCTTAACCGACATATTACGTTCCGTTGCCAAAGCTCTTAGACGCTGGATTAGTTTTCGTTGTCTAGGTTCTTAGCTACAGAAATAGAAAAATGCTAACATAGATATTATTAATTACCTTTTCTTTTAATTTTCAGAAATAAAAAATACTAATTTATTTTTTTACCTAAATTTAGGTCATTTTCTTTTAGGTCCTTTTTTCGTTTTCAACGGAAATTGGGATTCCATTGTCACAAACCTTCTCCGGCCTGCCAACACCACTGCCACCTACTACACCACCTACGACTCCATAACCAATTTCTTACAACCACTACAAGCAGAATGAGTTTAGCTACGAAATAAATAAAAACATGCCGACGAAATTTTTTTTCATCGACTTTAGCCGACGAAAAATTATTTCGTCTGCTAATTTATATTTTCGTCAGTTAAAGTTGACTTTAGCCGACGAAAATTAAATTTTGTCGGCTAAACTATTTTTTTTGTCGGAAATTTTACAGTTTAGCCGATGAAATTATATATTTCATCAGCTAAAGTGCTTTATATTTGCAGATCTAGACAACAACTTATTTGACAAAAAAAACGAGAGAAAAAGTGTGGGTGTTGTCGAAATCTATCCAAAATTAGTTTTTAGAGCTATATATATGTACATATATGTGTATATATGTTGAGTTTGAGTTGATTTAAGAGTTTTATTTGAGTTATACAATATTGATTTTGAGTTTTATTTAAGTTGAATTAATGGATTTTGAGTGTGATTGAGTTGATCAATTTTGATTTGTTAATATATATAAAGTTGTTGTTAATAAGTAGTAGATATATATATATATATATATATACATACATATATATATATATATGTTAATTAATTTAATTATAATATTATGTTGATGCATGGTATGAATTAAGTTGTTGATGATATGTTGATTATGATTTTGTGATGATGGATATTGATATATAATATTGTTATGTAATTATTAATTAATATGTGTATATATATATATGTTAATTTGTTATTAATTAATTGTTGTAGAATACTAAATGATTTGAGATTTTATATTGACGTGCCAAAAGTTGACCTGTGCAATTAAAAACCCTATCATCGTAGCTTTAGTAAGTAGGGATTGTCAGGACCCACCCCGAGTTAAATCCCTTTAACCCGAAGTAAATCATGCGGGAACCACCTCAAGGGAACTTCTTACCGAAACCCCCTTGAAATGGCCAACCCTTCCTACCTTCCAACTCAGCACTTCCATGAGTATCAAACAACAATCCCTAACTCATGAAGGCATCTTGCTCCCTAACCTACTTAATTAGCTAAACTGGGTTAGTCAGAGCAGTCTACAAAGATGATTACCCTAAAGAATTTCAAACGACAACGGATTGATCGACTATGCCTCGACTCTTGTACGCGCACGACCTCCGCTCAAGAACCCTGCACCACTGGGCATTTGAAAACTATAGGCCCAGGGGAGAAACATTGAAAACTGTCAGGGTGAGTGGACATAACTAAAATATAAAAGCTCTAATTCCTTTAATGTTCTCCCTCTAAGTTTTCCTAAGAAAATTCGCATGCAAGTAAATCATAAATAATGTCTTGGCTCAAACATAAATAATTATGTGGGGTGTTAACCTCATCCACGAGAAAACCCGACCCGCTCTACCGCGAGAGGGTCCATTGACCAGCTCATCGGAGAGGGTCCCATGACCCGCTCTATTCGGGAGGGTCTTTTGACCAGCTACCACCGAAGAGGGTCCTGACCTGCTCTATCCGGGAGGGTCATAATGACCAGCTACCACCGAAGAGGGTCAGACCTGCTACAATCCAGAGATGGTACCCGCTCCATCTGGAGAGGGTCCATGATAGGTTGCAATATATATCCTTATCCTTTAAAATCCTTTTAAAACCTGTAAAACCTATAAACCTCGTAAAATCTCGTGGGAATAATAAATCGAAAATCAAGTCAAATCTCCCTGACTTCACCCCAAATACATTGGATTTAAAAACCTTTCCAGGAACCAAAAACCGGTTCTCTGCCTTTACTTTAAAACCCTTTAAATCCAAGAGCCAAATTTCTCCTTTTTAAAACGTCCCCCTCCATAATCCCAAAAGTTTTGGGCCAAAACGGTGAAAACCATTAAAACCACAATCCGGGAAAATCCTTTAAAACCCCGGGAAAGGTAGGAACCTCACAGAATCACCGTAAAACATTAAATGGAGGAAATCACATAAATAAAGGAGAAAACAAATAAAGTCTATGTCATGCAATTTAATTTAAAAGCAAGGTCCACTCACAGACTGAGGCCTTAGCCTGACGAAAACCCGAATTCCGCTCAAGCCAAGTCTCCAACACGAGCCTCTTCGCGTCCTGTTCCATAATTAATATTAATTTTCTAGACGCAAGTAATATATTCAAATAGCCAAAAGCGTACACATTTAAAAGCATACAACTCGCTTATTGGCTCCGCATTTCTCAAATTGTCAACTAAAAATCCCCGACCTTCACCAATAACTTAGAAGTCCTTAAAATAATTCTTAAACCTTATCCGACAATAATCGATGGTCGGAATAATATTTAATTATCCGCCAATAATACTAAACTAGAAAAATTTCAAAACCTAACCAAAACTCCTCCAAAAATTACCAAATTTTAACCATAGACTCCTCACAATATGTACTAATTAATGAGCATGAAAAACTGCCCAAAAAGTGGCGGCACCGCCGGCGGCCGCCGGCAGAAATTCAGGCTAAAATTCCGGCGACCTCCGATCGCCACCAAATTTTTCCAGTAGCTTCGTCTCATTATTTGGGACAACTTTCTAGTTCAACTCGAAGGGCAATTCGGCCTCTAACTAGGTCAAAAACTCGATGAACAGTAACCCCAAAATAAATCCAATTTGAAACTTCAATCATTCAATTCTCCCTACACACTTCGAATCAAGCTACCAAATTCTATGGGATTGTAGTACTCCTAAAACCCATCCTAAACATATAAGGAACTCAACAAATGGTGATCTAGGGAGGGAGAAATCCGATCAAGAACAATTCACTGTACACATGATGAACAAATCGGAATTTCCTCCGATTTACGGCAAGTTAGGTCGGAAAACTTCCTAGGAATGAAGTAGACTCGGAGGCCGAGCTTTTGGGACCGGTGCGGCGGCAAGAGGTGGCCGGACGGCGGCACTGTGGCGGCCGAAAGCTCCGGCAGCGTTTCCGTCAGGAGAGGAGAGGAAATGAACCGGGTGAAAAATCTGATTTTTCACCCCGGTAACTCCTATATATAGCCATTTTAACGCACAGTAACTTTATACTTTTGTTTATACTTTTGAGCGTGCTACGTGTCCACGAACTCGTAACGACGCCCTCTACAACTTTCAAGAAGGAAGTTTTCCCAAATTCTTGACTTAACGAAAAGTCAACTTTACGATCATTGTACGGTTAAACGGTCACTTTAAATGGTAAAAGACCAAAGTAACCAACCGTAAAATAATTCTAGGATCGGGATGTGACAGGGATCGTTCTAACCGAGGACACTAGGGAAGGATTTATATTCTGCAAAACAAATTGTTAGTACTTTCAAAAGAATACAAGTATAAACATATATACAAAATATTATGGGGAATTTATAGGGTGGTTCGAAACATATAAAGAAAAGAAGCAAAATATTTACATACATTGGTCAATCAATACTCAAGCATAAAACAACATAGCACCGTTAAGAAAGACATGTCACAAATTTCGCAAGTTTAAGAGGTCGTATTTACGTTTTCACAACTTGTAATTAATTCCAACTATTTAGACTTCTCACGTAAACTTAGTGCCTACAATCGCCTGACACTAAGTTTGTATATGTGTCATCCTGTTTAATGCCTACAATCGCCTGACATTAAGACAAAATACACTGATCGAACGAGAGTCATTGGAAACATGGTCCTAGGTATGGCGTCACTCATCCTATTCATCATGCAAATCTCTCACCCTAGCAACCCTTGGTAGTGACTAAGAATCAAGACCTACAATCGCCTGATCTCAACCCTTAGAACACTACGGCATATGAAACTCCTCTCTAATAGCTAACTTGTCTAGATTCAAGCTAACCTAGAGTTCGATTACGTGTACAGGTGAGGATTAATCAATTCAAGTTATTAATTACGTGAACACAAACAACTTAATCTAAATCGTCATCCTAACATGCAGTTCTACACGTTACAATTATAAACACAATCACATGAAAATCACAAAGAAGAACAAGTAAACATGTTTATAACATAAAACCGAAAACCAACACAAACATATATATAAATAACGATCATCCATACAGTAGATACATACATAAACCTTGAATGTATTCATACCTAAACCTACCCTAAGAGTCGGCAAGGATTGAAGAAGGGATTGGTGGCGGCAAAAGGAGCAGTCGGCAGCAAAGGGATGCAGTCGGCAGCAAGGGTGCGGCGGCGGCAAGGCTATGGAATTTCTGTGTAGGGAGGGTTTTTAAGTAGAGCTAGGCTATTCTAAGGCTTAGATCAATTGAGAGACACTAAAATTGATGTACATAGGTCCTATTTATACCGAAAATTTAAGGGAAAACCCTAGAGAAACTCGGCAGCTTCAAGGTGACACAATCTTTGTTGGACTTGATTTCCTCCTTTCATCTTTGGACAAGGATTTCGACTTGGACCTTGGATTTCTGATTTCTTGGACTACTCTACATGTTATTGGATCCATGTAGGCCTTATACACAAGTTCTTGGGCTCATAGGCAGCCGAAATCATGGACAAACTCGGCAAGGACAGACTTTCCCGGTTTGACCGGAAAAGCTCCATACTTTGTTGTTTCGGCTACCATGATGCATTCTTCGAATCTTCTTCTTCAATGCAGCTTCCCATGACTTCATTAAGCTTCTCTTAAGTCCTTTGACATGCTTGGGAAGAATTTTGGTGAAGAAACATCCTCCCAAACTCGTGTGGCAACTTAGGCAAAAACTGCCCAGTTTTGCAGCTTGACTTCCGTCCATTGTTTTGATCATAACTCCTTCATCGGAACTCCAAATGCTGTGATTCAAGAAGATCTGAAAACTAGACACATACAGCTTTCCAATGATATATGGATCGCCCTCATATGCTTCTTGGATCTTTATATATGATTTTCCGAAGTTGATATAGGGTTTCTGGAAATTTCTGCTCGGATCAAAATGCAATGTTTCGGAGTTTCTTCTTTTCCGTGGCTTCTTTTGTTGTCCTCTATGAGTCCAATCTTCATGATTCTTGATATAATATGTCCATATACATGTCATCTACACATTAAACCAAATTCATCAAAAATGACAATGTAACAATATAACGAACCATAAGCAAATAACCAAGTCTTTGTTTCAAATCGAATTTTCAACACATAAGCACAATTTTCTGTATAAATGCACGTTTTAGCCATTGCTGTACAGAAAAACCCTTTTGACTCAAAATAAGTAAAACCGACATTACTAAGGAATAAACCAAGTATAAATGAGGGTAAAAACACATTAAAATCATGGCGTAAAACACACTTATCAAACTACCCCACACTTACCCTTTGCTAGTCCCTTAGCAAACTGACTCAAAAACTTCTAATACCCTTACAAAGATTGTCTCAAGATCTCTATCATGCATAACTTTCAAGTTCAAACATTCAAGTGAAAGCACAATTGCATAGGTTCATAAACATGTGTCATAGCATAAAAAAGTAAGAAGAAGTTTGAAAATCTTGGCATGACATGTATGATAATTTGATCCTCCTCACAAAGGTATACTCTTTTTTTTTTCACTCGAAAACGGTATTCACTCATAAGCATATGCAAGGGAAAGGATAATAAGATAACAAATAACTTGCATATTTCAAGAAATAAAAGCTCTTTGAGAATAATATTTTTCATGGAAAAACCTCATGTAACAACTAAGTGCAGTAATGGACCAAAACCATATGCTTAACTCATGAGAAATTCTCTACAAATCAAATTTAGCTATCTTAAGAATCATGAATTAATCTCAAAATTGGTTGTGAAGGGGCTTGGTTTCATAAGGTAGAAATTTTTGGAATAAGTGGTGCTATAAGAAATCACCAAGACTTTAGCAAATTTCGATTCCCCTTATGTCTCCACTCCATGAATAGGACAAAGGTCACATATAAACAATCTTAGACCTTCCAATAATCACAACTCCAAATCCATAATCTTTACAAACACCATAAAAACTTGTGCCTTTTTGAAAAATCCGAAATTCTTTTCCTTTTCTTTTTATTCCGATTGTTTTTTTTTTCCGTTTTTTTCTTTTGCTCGGAATTTTTTTTTAAAACACTTTCTTTTCGGACATACAATTTTTTTCGGCACATATACAATACAAAATATTAGTGTTTAACCCCACACTTCAACTCCACCCCACACTTGTTTTTTTTACATCCTTGCACAGCTCCATCAAAAATACTTCGCCAAGTCTTAATAACAAGGTGAAGGATATACTATACTAAGCTCAGGAATCTGTTTAAGGGTGATGAAAGAAAAGGCATAACGTAGGCTCAAAGGGGTTTACTAAGGAGTCCCACGACGGGCACAAAATAGGCACATGCTTAATTTGGCTATGGTGGTGATCCTAATGAGATTTAAATTCAATCATATTCAAAATCAAAACAAGTTATGATTATAAAGCTTCGAAAATCACATAAGCAAGTTCTAGTAAATTCTAGAGTCCATTAAAAATCTATAGCACATAGTTATTGAATTTGCAAAGAATAACGAGGTCTTAAAGATAGTGAAATTTCAAAAAATTTAAGCAAAAATCGGCATAGAATTCACTCCTGAAAGAAAGTTTTTCGGCTCAAAAGCTCATATAGGTTATTTTGGAAACAAATTAATCAAACATGCATACTTCATTATCAATCAAGTCTCAAATATTCATACTAATTCACAATATCCATGAAACTTGCAATTTCTTAAGATAAAAGTTAAACCGTCAGTCATGCATTCAAAGATATAGTTCATCATAGACTTTTAAGGGTGTATCCTAAGACTCGAAAACAAATAAAACATTTTAAAAACAAAAACAAAAATTAAATTAAATTTCGAATCAAAAATTATTATTATTATTATTATTATTATTATTTATAAAAATTACGGAAAATATTAAAAATTGGAAGAAAATTTCTACACAAATTGAAAAATTTTCGAGAAAGTTTGAAAAACACACAAATAAAAATATGTTACTATGTAACCTCTACCCCACACTTAGAAAATTACATTGTCCTCAATGTAAAACCAAAATAATGTCATAATTTCCTAAGCATGTGTCTAAGTCACATAATAAACACATAAATAAGTCAACCATAAAAGTGAAGGGATTAGAAAAATGCAAACTCTCGTTGATGGCTCCTCCATTGCTACGGTTAAAATGAGTTGCCTCTCATGCAACGCTTAATGTTTATAGTCTATCAGCCTAGACTTCTTCTTCCTTTCTGATGGCGTCATTGATGCCCTTGTGACGGTGGCTCGTTCACAAGCTGCTCCTCCACATCATGTGGTTCGAATATGTCAAAGTAAGGTTTAAGGCGATGCCCATTTACCTTAAACCGGTTTCCAGCTAAGCTCTGAATCTCAACTGCACCATACGAAAACACATTAGTGATAACAAATGGACCTTCCCAACGAGAACGAAGTTTACCTGGAAAAAGTTTAAGCCTAGAATTGAACAAGAGAACTCGTTGGACAATGTCAAAGCTTTTTCCTTTGAGCATCTTATCATGATAAGCCTTCGTCTTAGCTTTATAGATCATGGCGGATTCATAAGCATCATTTCAAATTTCTTCAAGCTCACAAATTTGTAATTTCCTATGTAATCCAGCCTCATCTCGGTCCATGTTAAACTTCTTGACTGCCCACCATGCTCTATGCTCCAACTCAACTAGAAGATGACATGTTTTGCCATACACTAGCCGAAATGGTGAAGTTCCTATCGGCGTCTTGAACGCAGTCCTGTAGGCCCATAGTGCATCATCTAATCGATCACTCCAATCTTTCCTTGTTGGTCCTACAGTCTTCTCCAAAATCTGCTTAATTTCTCTATTGGATGTTTCGGCCATGCCACTTGTTTGAGGATGATATGGCGTTGACACTTTGTGGGTGACTCCATACTTCTGGAGCAAAGCCTCAATGGTTCGGTTGCAAAAGTGTGATCCACCATCACTTATCAAAACTCTCGGAGTTCCATACCTAGCAAAAATGTTAGTTTTGACAAACTCTGCAACAACTTTAGAGTCATTAGTCCTGGTGACTTTTGCTTCCACCCATTTCGACACATAATCAACAGCCAATAAAATGTAAAGAAAGCCTTTAGATGAAGTAAAAGGACCCATGAAATCAATGCCCCAAACATCAAAAATTTTGACAACGATGATAGGGGTTAGGGCATTTGATCTCTCTTACCTAAATTACCTGTTCTTTGGCAACGATCACATGAAGCACATGTTGTATAAGCGTCTTTGAATAACGTTGGCCAATAGAAACCGGCTTCCAACACCTTTCTAGCAGTCTTCTTTGATCCAAAATGTCCTCCGCATGCCTCCTTATGGCAAAAATTCAAGATGGATTGATGCTCTTCGTCTGGCACACAACGTCGAATGACTTGGTCCCCACATTGTCTCCACAAATATGGCGCATCCCATACGTAATGTCGAGCTTCCTTCTTGATTTTGATCCTTGTATGGTTCGGCATTGAGGAAGGAAAATTCCTTGTCACTATGAAGTTCACCAAATCGGCATACCATGGTTCCTTAACTTCCATTCGAAACTGTTGTTCATCCGGGAACGATTCGGACATAGGAATGGCATCCTCCTCATGTTGAATTCGGCTAAGATGGTCTGCTACAACATTATCGGATCCTTTCTTGTCTTTGATCTCAATGTCGAATTTCTGGAGTAGCAAGATTTTATCGAATGAGCCTTGGTTTAGCATCCTTCTTTGTCATTAAATATCTCAAAGCTGCATGATCAGAATAAACAACAACTTTAGTAAATGACGCATGGCTTCTTGTCCTTGCGTTGGCCGAAATTTAAATGTTAAGATCGAAATTTTTCTAAAGCAAAAATACAGCTAAGAGTTCTTTTTCAGTGGTAGTATAATTCAGCTGAGCATCATTGAGTGTCTGTGACGCATAGTAAATGACGCATGGCTTCTTGTCCTTGCGTTGGCCGAGCACAGCTCTCATGGCATAGTCCGAAGCGTCACACATCAACTCAAATGGCAAATTCCAGTCTGGTGGCGTCATTATTGGCGCAGAAGTCAGCAAATTCTTCAAGTGCACAAACGCATCCTCACACTCTTGAGACCATGAAAATGGCACGTCTTTCTGCAACAAGGAAGTAAGTGGTTTTGCCACCAAAGAAAAGTCCTTGATGAACCTCCTATAAAAACCTGCATGGCCAAGAAAAGAACGAAGCTCTCTCAGTGTTGAAGGTGAGGGTAAGTGATGCATAATATCAATCTTAGCTTTATCAACTTCTATTCCTTTAGCAGAGACAATATGGCCTAAAACTATACCTTGATTTACCATGAAATGACATTTTTCCCAATTGAGTACAAGGTTAGTTTCAACACACCGGTTTAAAATCTTTTCTAAATTCTCAAGACATGCATCGAAATCTTTGCCATAAACACTAAAATCTAAATTTTCTCTCGATGTAATCAGAGAAAATATTATACATACAACGTTGAAACGTACCTGGGGCGTTGCATAATCCAAAAGGCATACGACGGTAAGCAAACGTACCAAAGGGACATGTAAACTGTCAGGACCCAACCCGAGTTAAATCCCTTTAACTCGGAGTAAATCCTGCGGGGACCACCCCAAGGGAACTTCTTACCGAAACCCCCTTGAAATGGCCAACCCTTCCTACCATCCAACTCAGCACTTCCATGAGTATCTACAACAACCCTAACTCATGAAGGCATCCTGCTCCCTAACCTACTTAATTAACTATACTGGGTTAGTCAGAGCAGTCTACTAAGATGATTACCCTAAAGAATTTCAACGGCAACGGATTGATTGACTATGCCTCGACTCTTGTACGCGCACGACCTCCGCTCTAGAACCCTGCACCACTGGGCATTTGAAAACGAAGGGCCCAGGGGAGAAACATAGAAAAACTGTCAGGGTGAGTGGACAAAAATAAATATAAAAGCTCTAATTCCTTTAATGTTCTCCCTCTACGTTTTTCTAAGGAAATCCGCATGCAAGTAAAACATAAATAATGCCTTGGCTCATATATAAACAATTATGTGGGGTGTTAACCTCATCCACGAGAAAACCCGACCTGCTCTATCCGGGAAGGTCTAGTGACTAGCTCCACCGAAGAGGGTCCCCGACCTGCTCTATCTGGGAAGGTCTAGTGACCGGCTCCACCAGAGAGGGTCCCCGACCTGCTCTATTCGGGAAGGTCTAATGACCAGCTCAACCGAAGAGGGTCCCCGACCTGCTCTATCCGGGAAGGTCTACTGTCCAGCTCCACCGGAGAGGGTCCATGCTAGCATACAATCCTTATATCCTTTTCCCTTTTCAAATCCCTTTAAAACCTGTAAAACCTGTAAAACCTCGTGGGAATAATAAATCGAAAACCCCTTTAAATCCGTGAGCCAATTTTCTCCTTTTAAAATCCTTCCCCTCCATAATCCCAAAACGGTGATAATCAAGAAACACATACCCCGGGAAAATCCTTTAAAATCACGGGAAGGGTATGAACCTCTTTCCCGGTTTGTTTGCCTTTAAAATCCTTAAATCTCATTTTCCCAAATCACCGTAAAACATATAAATGGAGGAAATCATATATGCAGGAGAAAACCAGTTAAAGTATAAAGCATGCAATTTAATTTAAAACAAAGGTCCACTCACAGTACTATTGCGACCTTCCCGCTCGGAAAGCTCCTCGAGCGAAACCCTCGAACTAACCGCGTAGTCGAGCCCGTCTCACGTTCAATCAGAGACTGTACCAACAAGCCAATACGTTAGTCATTTCATCATTGACTTGGTCTTTTCCTAGTTTGACCAGGAAATCCTATTTGACCACAAGTTGACCAAGTGACTTTCTTATAGCACTTTAACCTTTTTGACTTTCTTTCCCGGTTATCGACTCTTAACTCAATTTACCGGAAGTCCGACTTAGCTTCCGAACTTTCCTTTATTACTTAAACTTGACGTTAGGGTGTCACGTATTATTTCGTTGAATTACTATGGACACCCAACGTGTCACATTAATCAATACATTTAACCTTGAGTCGATTTACCGATTTAACCTTTCCTCATAAATGGAAACCTTCCAAAAAGGGAAAGTTTCCCAAAATAGAAAGTTTCCTAACATGGCAAGTGTTCCTTAGATTGGGAAGTTTCCCAAAATGGAAACTTCCTAATTACGTCCAATTTTTCCGTAAGTGTCTCAATTACGAATTAACCGTACTCTTGACTAAAGCTTAACAGGGATTCGATTTCTACCTCTTCGGCTTTCAGCCGGTTTTACAGTATCACCGGAATCGTCACCGGATCCCGGTAACTTGCAGGAATTTCGCCAGAGTTTCCCCGTTTCCTTCGATTCACCAAGTTATCGACAAAACACACAAAACAGCAAGTCAATATCAATTCAGCAACACCAACAACAATTCCACAACAAAATCACTCGGGGAAATCGAGTTTACCTATAACTCGTCCAACCTCGGACCTAGGACCTCAATTGCAGCCTCCCTGCTGCCAACATCAAACCGGCAGCTTCCCGGCCTCCCCCTTGCCGGACAGCTGACCTGCAGCACCCCAAAACCATGTAACAGCTACCACACTCGCCAACTCCTCCCAAAACAGCCGCCCCAACCACCAACAGTGGCTGCCATCCACCCTTTCGAACCAAAACCTTACCAAGAAGTATGAAATTATATCAGAATCTTCCTCTCAACATGTAAGACACTTTGATGTAATGTACGAAGCCCAAATCGAAACCAAAACTCAAGAATTAACAAAACAGTCGAACTGTCCAAGAACTCAAGAACACAGATTTCATCTTTTGATTCGAAACACTCACCTCCAATCAAATTGGTTCAAGCTGTATGGAGGGATGGTTAGGCGAGTTGAGGGCTGCAAAACCCAAGAAGAATCTCGGCGAACGGTGGCCGCACGACGGAGTTCGAACCGGAGCTCCGATTCGCCTGTCCTCGAGGCACCGCTCTCACCTTGGGTCGAAACGAGTCGCATGGTGGATATGGAGATGTCGAGGAGGAAGAGAGGAATTCGATGTCGTCGGTCTCGCAGCAAACCGCCGCCGGACGGCGGAGATATCGGTGAAAAACCGATTCGGGTCGGGTTCGGGTCGCCGCGTTCACAGATCGCATCTGAGGGAATCGAGGGAGCTCCGTATGGTTTTTAATGCATTTCCCGAAATGGCAAGTCCTATTTATACCTCGACACCAGAATAGTAACTTCCCATTTTTTGACCATAACTTCTTCATATGAACTCCGTTTTGAGCGTGCTACGTGTCCACGAACTCGTAACGACGCCCTCTACAACTTTCATGAAGAAAATTTCCCCAAATTCCTGACCTAACGAAAAGTCAACTTTTTGACCTTTCACGGTAAAACGGTTACTACGAAATGGTTAAAGATCAAAGTAACTTGAGTAGTAACCGACCGTAAATGAATTCTAGAACCGGGATGTGACATAAACGTTGTCTTTTCTTGATCGTCCGGATGTATCATGATCCGGTTGTAACCGATGTAGCCATCTAAGAAGTAGTAGAACTCATGACCGGCAAGTCTCTCCAACATTTGGTCCATGAAAGGCAATGGCATGTGATCCTTGCGTGTTGTTGCGTTGAGCCTCCTATAATCGATACACATTCGATGTCCCGTCACCAAACGTTGTGGCACTAATTCGTTCTTGTCATTTTCTACCACCGTCACTCCACTCTTCTTTAGCACAACTTGAACTGGTGATATCCACTGACTATCCGAGATTGGGTGTATGACACCACAATCTAATAACTTGATCACCTCGTCCTTTACAACCTTCATCATTTGTGGATGCAAACGTCTTTGAGCCTCCCTTGTAGGCTTGGCGCCATCCTCAAGCAGAATTCGATAAACACATTTTGTCGGACTAATTCCCTTGATGTCTGCCAAAGTCCAGCCAATGGCAGCTGTGTTCCTTTGCAAAACCGCAACTAGCTTGTCTTCTTGTTGCTTTGTCAACGTTGATGACACAATAACCGGTAGAGTGTCATCTTCTCCAAGAAAAACGTACTTCAAATGTAGGGGTAGACCTTTGAGCTCTAACTTAGGGGCCTGTTTCACAGATGGTAACAACTTATTAGTAGAAATTGGAATTGACAAAGGAGAATACCTTTCATAGATTGGTTGTGACTCAAGCTCCTTCACAACCTCAAGTATGGACGGCTCCAAATTATTCAAAGCCTCCTCATCCCGTTCTCCAAACTTGTCAAAACCGACCCCTCGCTCTATGGTTAATTGCTATGCTTGATGGGTGGTCATTGCACACGATGCAACACCACCAAACCTCCATGAAGTTTCGGCATCCCCCTCTTGACATAGCTCGGCATTGCTGCTTGTTTCTTCCATTTCGGCACTTGGATGTCTCATGGCGTCAAAAATGTTGAACTTGATCACCTCGCCATCGAACTCCATAGTCAAATTGCCTCCAGCAACGTCGATATTCGTTCTTGCAGTTCTCATGAAGGGTCTTCCCAACAATAACTGTGTCAACTCAAAAATTGTCGCCTCCATTTCCAGCACATAAAAGTCAGCAGGGAATATAAGCTGGTTGACTTGTACAAGAACGTCTTCCACATACCCCTTAGGGTATTTGTTTGAACGATCCGCCAGTTGGATCACAACATTGTCACGCTTCAACAGACCAAGATCTAGAGTCTCCTAAACTGTGTAGGCATGACATTGATTGAAGCCCCTAGATCAAGCATCACATTTTCGAACCTTGTAGAGCCAATGACACATGGGATTGAAAAACTTCCCGGATCCGTTAGCTTTGGCGACATCTTCCTTTGTAGCACGGCAGACACGGTCTCGCTCATGCTCATAACTTCCTTCTCCCTTGTATGGCATCTAGTAGTGCAAAGCTCCTTTAAAAACTTAGCATATTTTAGAATCTGCTTGATACATTCCAACAAGGGTAGATTGACATTCACTTTTCGAAAGACATCCAACACTTCTTCGTCGGATTTATCCTTTTTGCTCTTTGTGAACCTAGAAGGAAAAGGTAGACAAGAAGATTGATTAGTCTTAACTAAATCACTAGGATTCGAAAATCATACCTTCCTTCTTTGAAGTTGCCCTATCTTTTTCAAGACCCCTCTTTTTCATTGCTTCCAAGTCTGCCATGCTTGGCTCAGCTTCTTTGTTTGGCACAGTTTTTCCTTGATCTCGTCCATGTGTTTCAGCATTGGCATTGTGCTCGGCATTCATCCCATGCTCGGCATGCATAGGCTCGGCATCATTCATGTGTAGCTCGGCATCCTCTTCATCACTCATGTCCAAAGCTCCAAATCCGGTTGTGGTTTTAGGCTTTGGAGGTGTCGTCAACAAAGTTTTCCCACTTCTTGTGACAACCACTTGTGCTTGCTCATTCTTGGGGTTCTTGATGACACCTCCTGGCAACCTCCCTTTTTCATTGAATTTTCCTATGAAATCCACAACTTGTCCCATTTGAGTCTTAAGTTCCACAATGTCTTTCGACATTAAGGCTATGTCCTTGGTGTTGGTTTGAGTTGTGGCCAACAAAGACTGTGTCGAAGTGGCAATGTTCTTGAAGATTTCATCGTAGTTGGCGCCACCACTAGACTGTCCTCCTTGTTGGTAGGGTTGGTATGGCCTTGGCACAAAATTGCCTTGAGGCCGTGCCATGTAAGTACTTGGTTGCTGCCCTTGTGCGTTTGATTGTGGATTCAGCACGTTGTTGTTCTTGCTCCAACGGAAGTTTGGATCATTGGCGAGTGGATTGAAGTTTTAGAAACGTGACTGACCCCCTGAACCTTGGACATTGCCGAATCCTCCTTGGTAACCCACGACATTCACATCTTTAATGTATGAGTTCACCTGATTGCATTGCTCCGATGTATGTCCTTCTAAGCTGCACACACCACAAACTGACACATTCTTCTCCTTTGCTAATTTCGACACCATCAATGTCAACTTGTTCAAGTCTTCCTTCAACTCATGTATGGCACTTGACTCGTCATGATCACTTATCTTGTTGGCACGTCTTGTTGCAAATGAGCCGAATTGTTGATTGTTGGTGGCTCTCATCTCCAACAAGTTGCTGGCTTCTTCTCTGCTTGTCTCCATAAGTGAACCACCAGCTGCTGAATCTAAGAATTGTCTTTCCATAGGGCGCAGGCCCTCATAAAAATACTGAAGCAGCAGGCCCTCACGGATGCCATGATTGGGGCATGACGCCACAAGTGCCTTATACCTCTCATAATATGCATCGAAAGACTCATCCACATCCTGCTTAATGGAAGTGATCTCCTTTCGAATTTGTGTCACCCTTGACGATGGAAAATATTTAAGGAGAAACTCATTCATCATAGTGGCCCATGACGTGATCCGTCCAGCTGGCACTGCAAAGAACCACTCCCTAGCTTTATCCTCTAGTGAAAATGGAAATGATTTCATTTTCACAAGTTGCAAGTCGGCTCCTTTAGGGCACATGATGTCGCAACTAAACTCAAATTGTTACAAGTGTCGGTTCGGATCTTCTCCACTTAACCCATGAAATTTCGGCAATTGATGGAAGAAACCACCTCTTAATTCGAAGTCAGTTGTTTTTCCTGCTGCTACAGCTGGATAGGTGACGTTGGCTGGCCTGACTCCTGTTCCATTAACTTGCCCATTTTCTTCCCTGAGTGAAGTCATTCTCAATTCAACTGGCGAGTGTGGTGGTGATGCGTGTTGTGATGTAGATGGAATGTCGATATGGAACTCGTTGCTGACACGTCTAAGTCTGTTATTTGTGTCTTTTATCCAAGTGTCAGAGTCGCTCATTCACCCTGCAAATATCGGCACAATTGGCCAAGACCAAGTTAGTAAGTACATAAGAAAAAACGAAAAACAGAACGAAACTAACTAAGAAATATGAATAGGTTACGGCAACTAAGATGAAATTAACATAACTTAGATATCACACACACAAACATGATATATCAGAAACACACATAACATATAAACTAACCATGGCATCACACAAATTTGTAACGAACATGAAAATTGGACAAAAACACATACACACACGGCAAACACATACACGGTAAACAAATTTCGAGCTCGGCATTCACACACACACACACGGCAAACACTTACATTTATCAACAAGGCATAAGTATAAGTTAGAAACACACACGGCATTCATAGTTACATATAGACAAAAATCATGACAAAAACATAATGTGATGACGTCTCACCCTAAAATGTTTCTACTTGATTTTATTAAACTTTAATTTTCAAGGTACGTGGAGCAGGGAAGACCACTGTACAATGGACTGATACAGCCCAAGGTAGTGTTATGCTTCGTCCGATATACCTCAAACATTAAAGTGAAATTAATTTGAAGTTCATGGCGTCATACATGTCTAAGTAAATTCTAGTGTTTAAAGTGTGGTGATGCTTCGGGCCAAGCATTTGGCTAGTTCGAGCGGGTTCCGTGGTTTCAGAAGGCGAGTGTTAAATGTCACGGGGGGCGAACCCCCTACAAGAACCAGGCAGGACTCGTTTGTGGTCACGGGGGGCAAACCCCCTATCGTCCCCTTCACAGAGAAGAGATAACAGTCTATAACCTTGAGATCCAGTTGAACAAACCTGAATTCCATATCTATGACAAGTAACGTGCCCCTTAATCAGTTAAGAACAAACTCGGGTCACTAGACCACTCGACAAGTGTTAATCAAAGGCGCCCTCAACCTCATGAAATCCGCAAATAACATGAAGGGTTTAGGCTAAGATTAACAAATGTGGCTTCTCCCTACATGCTACACTTTAAAAACCACAATAAACATCAAACACATATGAAACAATAAACCTCCTAAATATTTACTAAGTTACAAAAGTTATAACAAAACACATATGGCACGAAAATATACAAATATAATACATACAAATTCGACACTTACACTAAAATATAAGAGAGAAATTGTTAGTCAAAAATTATGGCACAAAATATACAATTTTCACACAAAGAAATTTGGCACATACACTAATATACAATGTACAAATCGGCAATACACACAAATATAAGAGAAAAACGTTAGCACAAAATATACACATAAATCCTTTTTAGCATCCCCGGCAACGGCACCAAAAATTGACGTGCCAAAAGTTTACCTGTGGAATTAAAAACCCTATCATCGTAGCTTTAGTAAGTAGGGATCGTTCTAACCGGGGACACTAGGGAAGGATTTATATTCTGCAAAACAAATCATTAGTACTTTCAAAAGAATACAAGTATAAACATATATACAAAATATTATGGGGAATTTATAGGGTGGTTCGAAACATATAAAGAAAAGAAACAAAATATTTACATACATTGGTCAATCAATACTCAAGCATAAAACAACATAGCACCGTTAAGAAAGACATGTCACAAATTTCGCAAGTTTAAGAGGTCGTATTTACGTTTTCACAACTTGTAATTAATTCCAACTATTTAGACTTCTCACGTAAACTTAGTGCCTACAATCGCCTGACACTAAGTTTGTATATGTGTCATCCTGTTTAATGCCTACAATCGCCTGATATTAAGAAAAAATACACTGATCGAACAAGAGTCATTGGAAACATGGTCCTAGGTATGGCGTCACTCATCCTATTCATCATGCAAATCTCTCACCCTAGAAACCCTTGGTAGTGACTAAGAATCAAGACCTACAATCGCCTGATCTCAACCCTTAGAACACTACGGAATATGAAACTCCCCCCTAATAGCTAACTTGTCTAGATTCAAGCTAACCTAGAGTTCGATTACGTGTACAGGTGAGGATTAATCAATTCAAGTTATTAATTACGTGAACACAAACAACTTAATCTAAATCGTCATCCTAACATGAAGTTCTACACGTTACAATTATAAACACAATCACATGAAAATCACAAAGAAGAACAAGTAAACATGTTTATAACGTAAAACCGAAAACCAACACAAACATATATATAAATAACCATCATCCATACAGTAGATACATACATAAACCTTGAATGTATTAATACCTAAACCTACCCTAAGAGTCGGCAAGGATTGAAGAAGGGATTGGTGGCGGTAAAAGGAGCAGTCGGTAGCAAAGGGATGCAGTCGGCAGCAAGGGTGCGGCGGCGGCAAGGCTATGGAATTTCAGTGTAGGGAGGGTTTTTAAGTAGAGCTAGGCTATTCTAAGGCTTAGATCAATTGAGAGACACTAAAATTGATGTACATAGGTCCTATTTATACCGAAAATTTAAGGGAAAACCCTAGAGAAACTCGGCAGCTTCAAGGTGACACAATCTTTGTTGGACTTGATTTCCTCCTTTCATCTTTGGACAAGGATTTCGACTTGGACCTTGGATTTCTGATTTTTTGGACTACTCTACATGTTATTGGATCCATGTAGGCCTTATACACAAGTTCTTGGGCTCATAGGCAGCCGAAATCATGGACAAACTCGGCAAGGACAGACTTTCCCGGTTTGACCGGAAAAGCTCCATACTTGGTTGTTTCGGCTGCCATGATGCATTCTTCGAATCTTCTTCTTCAATGCAGCTTCCCATGACTTCATTAAGCTTCTCTTAAGTCCTTTGACATGCTTGGGAAGAATTTTGGTGAAGAAACATCCTCCCAAACTCGTCTGGCAACTTAGGCAAAAACTGCCCAGTTTTGCAGCTTGACCACCGTCCATTGTTTTGATCATAACTCCTTCATCGGAACTCCAAATACTGCGATTCAAGAAGATCTGAAAACTAGACACATACAGCTTTCCAATGATATATGGCTCGCCCTCATATTACTCCTGGATCTTTAGATATGATTTTCCGAAGTTGATGTAGGGTTTCTGGAAATTTCTGCTTTTTTCGGAGTTTCGGAGTTTCTTCTTTTCCGTGGCATCTTTTGTTGTTCTCTATGAGTCCAATCTTCATGATTCTTGATATAATATGTCCATATACATGTCATCTACACATTAAACCAAATTCATCAAAAATGACAATGTAACAATATAACGAACCATAAGAAAATAACCAAGTCTTTGTTCCAAATCGAATTTTCAACACTTAAGCACAATTTTCTGTATAAATGCACGTTTTAGCCATTGCTCTACAGAAAAACCCTTTTGACTCAAAATAAGTAAAACCGACATTACTAAGGAATAAACCAAGTATAAATGAGGGTAAAAACACATTAAAATCATGGCGTAAAACACACTTATCAAACTACCCCACACTTACCGTTTGCTAGTCCCTTAGCAAACTGACTCTAAAACTAAAAACAAAAACAAACGACTCAAAAACTTCTAATACCCTTACAAAGATTGTCTCAGGATCTCTATTATGCATACCTTTCAAGTTCAAACATTCAAGTGAAAGCACAATTGCATAGGTTCATAAACATGTGTCATAGCATAAAAAAGTAAGAAGTTCGAAAATCTTGGCATGACATGTATGATAATTTGATCCTCCTCACAAAGGTATACTCTCTCTTTTTTTTTCACTCGAAAACGGTATTCACTCATAAGCATATGCAAGGGAAAGGATAATAAGATAACAAATAACTTGCATATTTCAAGAAATAAAAGCTCTTTGAGAATAACATTTTTCATGGAAAAACCTCATGTAACAACTAAGTGCAGTAATAGACCAAAACCATATGCTTAACTCATGAGAAATTCTCTACAAATCAAATTTAGCTATCTTAAGAATCATGAATTAATCTCAAAATTGGTTGTGAAGGGGCTTGGTTTCATAAGGTAAGAATTTTTGGAATAAGTGGTGCTATAAGAAATCACCAAGACTTTAGCAAATTTCGATTCCCCTTATGTCTCCACTCCATAATTAGGACAAAGGTCACATATAAACAATCTTAGACCTTCCAATAATCACAACTCCAAATCCATAATCTTTACAAAACACCATAAAAACTTGTGCCTTTTTGAAAAATCCGAAATTCTTTTCCTTTTCTTTTTATTCCGATTGTTTTTTTCCGTTTTTTTTCTTTTGCTTGGAATTTTTTTTAAACACTTTCTTTTCGGACATACAATTTTTTTTCGGCACATATACAATACAAAATATTGGTGTTTAACCCCACACTTCAACTCCACCCCACACTTGTTTTTTTTACATCCTTGCACAGCTCCATCAAAAATACTTCGCCAAGTCTTAATAACAAGGTGAAGGATATACTATACTAAGCTCAGGAATCTGTTTAAGGGTGATGAAAGAAAAGGCATAACGTAGGCTCAAAGGGGTTTACTAAGGAGTCCCACTGACGAGGCCGTTAGTTTTTGGCGCCGTTGCCGGGGATGCTAAAAAGGATTTTTGTTTTGTGTATGTATATGTTTGTGAATTAACCTTGTTTTCTTGTAGGTGCCGAAGCATGTGTGTGCCAAAACACATATGTTTCGAATGTATATTGTGTATTGCAAATTTGTACATTGTCTATTTGTGTTTGTGCCGAATTTGTATATTTTCATGCCATATATGTTGTAATCATTGTAACTTAGTAAATATTTAGGAGGTTTATTGTTTCATATGTGATTGAAGTTTATTGTGGTTTTTAAAGTGTAACATGTAGGGAGAAGCCGCATTTGTTAATCTTAGCCTAAACCCTTCATGTTATTTGCGGATTTCATGAGGTTGAGGGCGGCTTTGATTAACACTTGTCGAGTGGTCTAGTGACCCGAGTTTGTTCCTAGCTGAGTAAGGGGCCGTTCTGTCATAGATATGTAATTCAGGTTTGTTCAATTGGATCTCAAGATCATGACTGACCACTCTTCTCGGTGAAGGGGTCGATAGGGGTCCGCCTCCTTGATCACAAACGAGTCCTGCCTGGTTCTTGTAGGGGGTTCGCCCCCCGTGACATTGACACTTGCCTTCTGAAACCATGGAATCTGTCACATCCCGATCTTGGAATTATTTTACGGTTGGTTACTTTGGTCTTTTACCATTTAAAGTAACCGTTTAACCGTACAATGATGGTAAAGTTGACTTTTTGGTAAGTCAAGAATTTGGGAAAACTTCCTTCTTAAAAGTTGTAGAGGGCGTCGTTACGAGTTCATGGACACGTAGCACGCTCAAATCGGAGTTCGTATGGGAAAGTTATAAACAAAAGTGTAAAGTTACTTTGCGGTAAAAAGGCTATATATAGGAGTTACCGGGGTGAAAAATCAGATTTTTCACCCCAGCCCCTTTTTCTCTCTCCCCGCGTCTTCTCCTTTCCGATCGGGAAACACTGCGCCGAGCTTCCGGCCGCCCTAGTGCCGCCGTCCGGCCACCAACCGCCGGCGCACCGGTCCCAAAAGCTCGGCCTCCGAGTCTACTTCAATCCTAGGTAAGCTTTCCGACCTAACTCGCCGTAAATCGGGAGAAATTCCGATTTGTTCTTGGTGTGTACAGTAGATTTTCGGGATTGAATTTCTCCCTCCCTAGATCACCAATTGTTGAGTTCGTTATATATTTAGGATGGGTTTTAGGTGTACTACAATCCCCTAGACTTTGGTAGCTTGATTTGAAGTGTGTATGGAGAATTGAGGATTTGAAGTTTGGTAGTGTAATTTTTCGGGGTCTACTGTTCATCGAGTTTTTGACCTAGTTAGAGGCCGAATTGGCCTTCGAGTTGAACTAGAAAGTTGTCCCAATTGACGAGACGAAGCTACTGGTAAAATTTGGTGGCGATCCGAGGTCGCCGGAATTCTGGGCAGAATTTCTGCCGGCGGCCGCCGGTGGCGGCGGAGCTGGCGGCGGTGCCGCCACTTTTTGGGCAGTTTTTCATGTCCATTAATTAGTACATATTGTGAGGAGTCTATGGTTAAAATTTGGTAATTTTTGGAGGTGTTTTGGTTAGGTTTTGGAATTGTTCTAGTTTAGTATTATTGGCGGATAATTAAATATTATTCCGACCATCGATTATTGCCGGTTAAGGTTTAAGGATTATTTTAAGGACTCCTAAGGTATTGGTGAAATGGTTGAATGGGTGTCCATAGTAATTCAACGAATTAATACGTGACACCCTAACGTCAAGTTAAGTGATAAAGGGAAGTTCGGAAGCTGAGTCGGACTTCCGGTAAATTGAGTTAAGAGTCGATAACCGGGAATGAAAGTCAAAAAAGGTTAAAGTGCTTTAAGAAAGGAACTTGGTCAACATGTGGTCAAATAGGATTTCCTGGTCAAACTAGGAAAAGACCAAGTCGACTGTGAAATGACTAATATAATGATTTGTTGTACAGTCCCTGGTTGCACGTGAGACGGGCTCGACTACGTGTTAGTTCGAGGGTTTCGCTTGAGGAGCTTTCCGAGCAGGAAGAAGGTCGCAAAGAGTACTGTGAGTGGACTTTGTTTTAAATTAAATTGCATGCTTTATACTTGATTGGTTTCTCCTACATATATATAATTTCCTCTATTTGTATGTTTTACGGTGATTTGGAAAAAAGGGGATTTAAGGATTTTAAAGGCAAACAAACCGGGAAAGAGGTTCATACCCATCCCGTGATTTTAAAGGATTTTTCCCGGGGTATGGTTTTATTGATTATCACCGTTTTGGGAATATGGAGGAGGATGTTTTTAAAGGAGAAATGTGGCTCACGGATTTTAAATGGGGTTTTCGATTTATTGTTTCCACGAGGTTTTACAAGGTTTTACAGGTTTTAAAGGGATTTTGAAAAAGGGAAAAGATATAAGGATTGTTTGCTAGCATGGACCCTCTCCAGTTAGAGCGGGTACCATCTTCTGGGTAGAGCAGGTCAGGGACCTTCTCCGGTTGAGCTGGTCAATAGACCCTCCCGGATAGAGCAGGTCAGGGACCCTCTTCGGTGGTAGCTGGTCATTAGACCCTCCCGAATAGAGCAGGTCGGTTTTCTCGTGGATGAGGTTAACACCCCACATAATTGTTTATATTTCGAGCCAATGCATTGTTTATGTTTTACCTGCATGCGGATTTTCCTTAGAAAAAGTAGAGGGAGAACATTAGAGGAATACAGATTTTAAGTTTTATTTTTGTCCACTCACCCTGACAGTTTTTCAATGTTTCTCCCCTGGGCCCTTCGTTTTCAAATGCCCAGTGGTGCAGGGTTCTCGAGCGGAGGTCGTGCGCGTACAAGAGTCGAGGCATAGTCGATCAATCCGTTGCCGTTGAAATTCTTTAGGGTAATCATCCTAGTAGACTGCTCTGTCTAACCCAGTATAGCTAATTAAGTAGGTTAGGGAGCAGGATGCCTTCATGAGTTAGGGTTTGTTGTAGATACTCATGGAAGTGCTGAGTTGGATTATAGGAAGGGTTGGCCATTTCAAGGGGGTTTCGGTAAGAAGTTCCCTTGGGGTGGTCCCCGCAGGATTTACTTCGAGTTAAAGGGATTTAACTCGGGGTGTGTCCTGGCAATTGGTATCAGAGCATTAGGTTATCGTTTCCTGTTACTACCTCATGTACTTGGTATCACTTAGCGTCTATAGAGTGATGGTCTGACCGCGGCGGATCCATCAGCATTTTATGCTTTGGACGCTTAGTGTTTATTAAGGATATGAGTTAGTACTTTCTGGTTAATTTATGGACCGAGTGGTCCTATAAACATCTGAATCCTCAAGACTATGCCTCAGTACGCCGACCTCACAGTGAACTCCTGTAAGGAACAAGGTAAGCTCGTTACGTATTTACTGTTATGAGTTTCCCAATGAGTATTTGATATTTGAGATTTGAGTTGGGGATAGAGCTGGAAACTCACGTCATTTAACATTGGTTGAGCAGTTGGTGTGAGTGCTCGGTGGTGAAACGGTAAATTCTTGTCTGGAAGGCTGCCATGTTGTTGGCAGGAATGTTGTAGGAACCTAAGGCGAGGCCTGGATGTTCGAGTGTTGAGACTCTTAGAAGTGAAGAGTCGTATGAGTTAATGGAAGAGGTTGCATTATGATGGAAAAATGGGTGGAAGTCGCGTAACGCGATTATTCGGAGAAGATGAATATTAAGATTTGACGATTGTCAGGATTTTGTCGATTGTCGTCTTTGGTGTGGTTCCAGAGAAAATGGCGAATGTGTCGAAGTAGAATGACTCAGGGATCTAAGTGTAGTCATTTTAGGATCAACGGACTTGTTTTTGGTGACGAATCCATGATGTGACACTACTGGAGAATGTTAAGGAAGTGAAGGCTGGTTCAGTCACTTGATGTTGTTGGGACAACCACGAAGACTAATAGTTGGGACTACCCTAGATGCTTGCAGTGCTGCTATTAGCTACGAGTGGTTTCTTAACGCTTCAGCCACCCATGATTGGAGTACTAGAAAGATTTGGATTGTTAGTGAGTCCAAGCATGATTTGACTTGTTGGTGACGATGGTCATTGGGCCATATATCGTGAAGGTTGAAATTAAATCGCGTCACCAGATCTTGGGGCTCATGTCAACCATAAGGTGAGTTATCCACCTATGGTCAAGGTATTCTAATTAGTTCATATGTGAAGGAGTCTCCAGGCTGGCTGTGTTGGAGTTCGGTTACAGATTAAGTGAGCGTTTTGATTTGTAGCTAAAGATTTATGGTTTCGAAATTTAAGGAGATGATAGGAGTGGCAACAAGCTACCGGGTCATGGACTAAGAATGCTTGGGGAACCGGAGATAGTGATACGAGTCTTGATTGACTTTGTATTATTGTGGTGTAGGAACCGGTCGTTGTGCAAACGGTATTGTTTCGACGACCGAAGATGTACATGGGAATACCCCACAGGAGCACGTGTATCCTCCTGTGTAGGGAAGTGGTAAAGCTGAAATTTAGGTAGCACATACATGTAAGGCATAATTGTTTTTGTGCAGCTGTGTGTGGTCGAAATGATACATTCATATATTTCAAGAATGTATTGTGAGAGTCCCATACTTTGAAGACAGAGGTGAAGGACGTTTGCCAATAGTTTTGTGCAAAACGTCAATTAAATGGTCTAACCGTTTAAGAACGGGTCGGAAGTGGGTTATTGGTAGACGCTTCGACTTTCGAGATGGTTAGTTAAATTGTTAAAAGTTGTTAGTAGGTAGTTGTTTGCGTGCTGAGTTAATTGCACGGAAGTGGTGAAGTGACAGCAGTGGAGCAAGGTTTACTGAATCGTTGAATAGGAGTGAGAATGTTTGTAGATGGTCAAGCTTCAACCTGCAACCAAAGTTGTCTGTTATGACACTTGGTTTCCTCGAGGGTGATTAACTGAGCTTGATGGCATGGGAATGTGTACACTCACTGGCTGTGGTTCAATCAAGTATTGTAATCGAAGGTGTACTTAGTCGTGTTTGGGGTCATAAGTTACATCCACTGCAGTGACAGGCAATATTCTCAATTGTGATCTATGGAGTGAGGATTAAGATCTGGGGATCAATTATTGATGTTAATTTAATGGAATCCTGAGAGGATTAAAGAATTGTTGGCATTGCCATTGTCATGGGTCATTTGAGTAGTGACTCTACTTGTTAGGAATTATTGACATAGCGGCAGATCTTGGCGCCACAAGTGTAGAGTAGTAGCAAGAAGGGTCATTGGAGGTGACCCTCAAAATTGTCAACATTTTCGGTGAGTGTGAAAGCGGTGGAACTAGGAAAGGTTTTCCTTGATGACTCGAAGGTTTTACGAGTCTAGGTGTGGTGATATTTGTTACTGAGATTGGTAAGGTATGTTGCTAAGTTGAACAACACTTCATTGGGAATCGTGGAGTGATTAAGCCACGTTCAAATCAAGTTATGATCTGAGGGGATGTTAACGTGTGGCGGTGGATCTTGTAATATAGGATCTGGAGTGGTAATGTGACTTTCGGTGCACGCAGTTATTTTTTCCTCTTCAATTAGAATGGTAAGTGATTGGGAATCCTGAATCCTACCAAATAGAGGATACGGTGGATGGTAACTTGCAGAGCATGGGGGACAGTTTTGTTAGAGACTGTCGAGTTGTACGAGTTGACTCTGTGAAGTTTACGTGCCCAGTGCGGTGATGGCATACGATGAATTGTGCCTTGACAACTGGATGCTCGGTGATCAGTGTGGTTAAGTTCGGTGTGGAATTAATTCCCGATGCTTTGATCAGGGGTTACTTTTGGTGTGCACCAGTGGCACCAAATTTTATGTAGATGTCCGATCTGGTTAAATGTCCAGAGTTGTCAGTTATTGCCAGATGATGTTTTAATGGAGGCATCTGGGAATGGAATGTCCTTGTTGAGCGGGTAAGGCTCTGGAATTCTTTTAATGGTAAGTCTATTCCAGATTATGTTGCGGATAAGTTTATTAGACGCACAGTTATGGTTGAAGTGCAAGTTCTGCACGATGCGTCATTCCAAGTTAAGGAAAGAGATAGGGAGGTCAGAGGCACCTCACCTAAAAGTTGTACGGTAATGTATTACCAGTGGTAAAGTATGCTGTAACCCCACAAGGTGATGATCGAGTTGGCGACTCTAATGATCGGTTTGTTGGTAAAATCAAGATTTATCCGATCAGAATAGTTTTGTAAGCAGTGTGAAGCCTGACAATTTGTCTTCATGCGAGGAGTAAGTATTGTTGGATCTCGATGTCTAAGCTTTTGGATCTCCCTGATTTAAAGGCTATGATTTTGGATTTACGCTAAAATTCATGGCAGTTCATGTCCTGCGTGTACCAGTGGTTTGAGTAATGATAGAGTGAGGGAAGACAATTACTCTACAACAGGACAACTTGACAGAATGGTTTCTAGGAAGCGTAAACCAGAGTAGGGAGCCTTGTTCAAATGAGGTGATGGTTTGTGTAACACAAGTCATCATGGTTTTCTCGTGGACTTGTTGTCAGTAGATTTGACTCCACGTGGTATTGTGTTACCAGAGGATTTAAATCCATTAGTGACATCGAACCCTACTCCTCAGGTGTGGTAATCAGTTCCTGCATAGGGAATGTGGGAGATGATATCTAAAGTTCAACGAAAGAATACAAGTATTCTTGAAGAGATTTTACTCGCGGCGAGCGAGGGGTTATTGAATCAGAATGATTACTAGCGGTATCGTGACGACGTCACATACGGGTGGTAAGGACATTTGATTGTGTAAACGAGTAGGGATAGGAGGTTGGATTACTGGTCGAAGTTGTTGTGTTGTGCAGTTGGATTTTCAAGGATTGGTCATAATCCGGTTAGGCAACATGGAATTGCTGCCAAAGGATGTTTTCAGCGAATGACAGAATTTGTCATCTTTTCGTGAAAAACATTAGTGAATTTCGCGAGGATTACAGTTGGTGGATCAGTGATAGGCAGAGTAGTATTCCACCTCATAAACGAGATGGAGTACAGTAAGAATTCGGTGATTCAGTTGATCAATGATACCAGGGAAAAATCATTGCGATCCACGGTAAGACTTTTGATGCTTTAGTATTGACCCGAGAAGAGTGGTCGGGTGTCAGAAAAAGAGAAAGTATTGGAGGTTATCATCCACGTAGGAATGAGTGCTACATTGGCTAGATGTGACATGTGACAAGGTTACAGGAGTTTGACGAGCATGTTGGGTATCTTTAGAGTTAATGGATGCCTAGTGTCACGTATATCCTTGTTACGGGAGTAAGTTTATTTCCTTACACCCTATATGAATAGCCTTCTGGCTAGTACTGGAAATTGGCTTATAAGGAGGATCAGTAAGGATGTTGACCGTAAAGGGCAGGTGTTTAGGGTTTTGACAATGCTATTCGTGAGGTGTTTCAGAAGAGTTCTCAGAAAGGAGTTGGTATTGGAGGATAATATCATTATTTAAGTGGTACTATCCCCCACTGTGTTGGACTTTGAGTATAGAAATTTCGAGGACGAAATTTTTATAAGGTGGGGAGAATTGTCACATCCCGATCTTGGAATTATTTTACGGTTGGTTACTTTGGTCTTTTACCATTTAAAATAACCGTTTAACCGTACAATGATGGTAAAGTTGACTTTTTGGTAAGTCAAGAATTTGGGAAAACTTCCTTCTTGAAAGTTGTAGAGGGCGTCGTTACGAGTTCATGGACACGTAGCACGCTCAAATCGGAGTTCGTATGGGAAAGTTATAAACAAAAGTATAAAGTTACTTTGCGGTAAAAAGGCTATATATAGGAGTTACCGGGGTGAAAAATCAGATTTTTCACCCCAGCCCCTTTTTCTCTCTCCCCGCGTCTTCTCCTTTCCGATCGGGAAACACTGCGCCGAGCTTCCGGCCGCCCTAGCGCCGCCGTCCGGCCACCAACCGCCGGCGCACCGGTCCCAAAAGCTCGGCCTCCGAGTCTACTTCAATCCTAGGTAAGCTTTCCGACCTAACTCGCCGTAAATCGGGAGAAATTCCGATTTGTTCTTGGTGTGTACAGTAGATTTTCGGGATTGAATTTCTCCCTCCCTAGATCACCAATTGTTGAGTTCTTTATATGTTTAGGATGGGTTTTAGGTGTACTACAATCCCCTAGAATTTGGTAGCTTGATTTGAAGTGTGTATGGAGAATTGAGGATTTGAAGTTTGGTAGTGTAATTTTTCGGGGTCTACTGTTCATCGAGTTTTTGACCTAGTTAGAGGCCGAATTGGCCTTCGAGTTGAACTAGAAAGTTGTCCCAATTGACGAGACGAAGCTACTGGTAAAATTTGGTGGCGATCCGAGGTCGCCGGAATTCTGGCCGGAATTTCTGCCGGCGGCCGCCGGTGGCGGCGGAGCTGGCGGCGGTGCCGCCACTTTTTGGGCAGTTTTTCATGTCCATTAATTAGTACATATTGTGAGGAGTCTATGGTTAAAATTTGGTAATTTTTGGAGGTGTTTTGGTTAGGTTTTGGAATTGTTCTAGTTTAGTATTATTGGCGGATAATTAAATATTATTCCGACCATCGATTATTGCCGGTTAAGGTTTAAGGATTATTTTAAGGACTCCTAAGGTATTGGTGAAATGGTTGAATGGGTGTCCATAGTAATTCAACGAATTAATACGTGACACCCTAACGTCAAGTTAAGTGATAAAGGGAAGTTCGGAAGCTGAGTCGGACTTCCGGTAAATTGAGTTAAGAGTCGATAACCGGGAATGAAAGTCAAAAAAGGTTAAAGTGCTTTAAGAAAGGAACTTGGTGAACATGTGGTCAAATAGGATTTCCTGGTCAAACTAGGAAAAGACCAAGTCGACTGTGAAATGACTAATATAATGATTTGTTGTACAGTCCCTGGTTGCACGTGAGACGGGCTCGACTACGTGTTAGTTCGAGGGTTTCGCTTGAGGAGCTTTCCGAGCAGGAAGAAGGTCGCAAAGAGTACTGTGAGTGGACTTTGTTTTAAATTAAATTGCATGCTTTATACTTGATTGGTTTCTCCTACATATATATAATTTCCTCTATTTGTATGTTTTACGGTGATTTGGAAAAAAGGGGATTTAAGGATTTTAAAGGCAAACAAACCGGGAAAGAGGTTCATACCCATCCCGTGATTTTAAAGGATTTTTCCCGGGGTATGGTTTTATTGATTATCACCGTTTTGGGAATATGGAGGGGGATGTTTTTAAAGGAGAAATGTGGCTCACGGATTTTAAATGGGGTTTTCGATTTATTGTTTCCACGAGGTTTTACAAGGTTTTACAGGTTTTAAAGGGATTTTGAAAAAGGGAAAAGATATAAGGATTGTTTGCTAGCATGGACCCTCTCCAGTTAGAGCGGGTACCATCTTCTGGGTAGAGCAGGTCAGGGACCTTCTCCGGTTGAGCTGGTCAATAGACCCTCCCGGATAGAGCAGGTCAGGGACCCTCTTCGGTGGTAGCTGGTCATTAGACCCTCCCGAATAGAGCAGGTCGGTTTTCTCGTGGATGAGGTTAACACCCCACATAATTGTTTATATTTCGAGCCAATGCATTGTTTATGTTTTACCTGCATGCGGATTTTCCTTAGAAAAAGTAGAGGGAGAACATTAGAGGAATAGAGCTTTTAAGTTTTATTTTTGTCCACTCACCCTGACAGTTTTTCAATGTTTCTCCCCTGGGCCCTTCGTTTTCAAATGCCCAGTGGTGCAGGGTTCTCGAGCGGAGGTCGTGCGCGTACAAGAGTCGAGGCATAGTCGATCAATCCGTTGCCGTTGAAATTCTTTAGGGTAATCATCCTAGTAGACTGCTCTGTCTAACCCAGTATAGCTAATTAAGTAGGTTAGGGAGCAGGATGCCTTCATGAGTTAGGGTTTGTTGTAGATACTCATGGAAGTGCTGAGTTGGATTATAGGAAGGGTTGGCCATTTCAAGGGGGTTTCGGTAAGAAGTTCCCTTGGGGTGGTCCCCGCAGGATTTACTTCGAGTTAAAGGGATTTAACTCGGGGTGTGTCCTGACAGAATCCGCTCTAACTAGCCAAATGCTTGGGCTGAAGCATCACCACACTTTAAACGCTAGAATTTACTTAGACATGTATGACGCCATGAACTTCAAATTATTTGACTTTAATGTTTGAGGTATATCGGACGAAGCATAACACTACCTTGGGCTGTATCAGTCCATTGCACAGTGGTCTTCCCTGCTCCACGTACCTTGAAAATTAGAGTTAATAAAATCAGCTAGCAACTTTACTAGGTTGCCGACACTTTTGTGCTTACATGTCATTGAATTCGAAACATATGCCATACCATGATGTTGCCGAAATTTTTATGTAAGCTAAGTTTCGAATTCTATCTAAGTTTTTGACAATGCTCACTTGATCTTTGTTCAATTGTGCCAGATTGGTTTTGCAGGTTCCCATAAATGACCAGTTCTGACAAGAAATTGTTTGGTGACGTTGGACGCAAGGAAGCCAAACTGGTCATGATATCGTGCACAATGCTAAACAAAGTGAAGTAGAGCCCGTTTTAAGAAAAAAAAAATGAGCTCAGCCAAGCAAGGAAGACTTGGAAGCACTGAGAAAGATTGAGCAAGGGCCGGATTTGACAAGAATGGAGATGGGATGAGGAGGCGCAGCAGAGTCTGGAGCTGTCCATACTAGCAGTGGTTGATAAGCTTGAAGCACGATCCTACACTCGGAGGTATGAGTCTCCTTTGTCAATTCCAATTATTACTAACAAAATGTTGCCATCTTTGGAACAGGGCCGTAAGTTAGAATTTTAAAGATCTCCCCGCTCACTTGAAGTATGCATATCTAGGAGAAGAGGACACTTTACCAGATATTGTGTCTTCATCGTTGAATGAGCAACAAGAGCACAAATGTTGAAAAACACAATGTGAGAGAGCCATGGTAACAAAGGATGGCGCCATCAGAAAGGAAGAAGAAGTCTAGGCTGACAGACTATAAACATTAAGCGCTGCATGAGAGGCAACTCATTTCAACCATAGCAGTGGAGGAGCCATCAACGAGAGTTTGCATCATTCTTATCCCTTCACTTCTTATGGTTGATTTATTTATGTGTGTTATTATGTGACTTAGACACATGCTTAGGAAATTATGACATGATTCTAGGTTTACATTGAGGACAATGTAATTTTCTAAGTGTGGGGTAGAGGTTACATAGTAACATATTTTTGTTTGGTGTGTTTTTCAAATTTTCCGAAATTTTTATTTTTTTATTTTTGTCAAAATTTTTCAAATTTGTTTTAAATATTTTTAATTGTTTTTGAGTCTTAGGATATACCCTTAAAAGTCTATGATGAACTATATCTTTGAATGCATGATTGACGGTTTAATATTTATCTTAAGAAATTGCGAGTTTCATGGATATTGTGAATTAGTATGAATATTTGAGACTTGATTGATAATGAAGTATGCATGTTTGATTAGATTGTTCCAAAATAACCTATGTGAGCTTTTGAGCCTAAAAACTTTCTTTCATGAGTGATGTGCCGATTTTGTCTAAATTTTTTCGAAAATTTCACTATCTTTTGAAACCTCATCATTCTTTGCATATTCAATGACTATGTGCTATAGCTTTTTAATGGACTCTAGAATTTACTAGAACTTGCTTATGTGATTTTCGAAGCTTTATAATCATAACATGTCTTGATTTTGAATATTATTGAATTTAATCTCATTAGGATCACCACCATAGCCAAATAAAGCCTATGCCTATTTTGTGCCCGTCGTGGGACTCCTTAGTCTTAACCCCTTTGAGCTTACATTGAGCCTTTTATTTCAATCACCTTTAAACAGAATTCCTTTGCTTAGAATAGCTAAACTTTTACCTTGTTATCAAGACTTGGCAAAGTACTTCTGATGGAGCTGTAATGTGTGATGCTGAAGAGCAAGTGTGGGGTTAAACACCAATGTTTTGTATTGTATATGTGCCGAAATGTGTATATCCGAAAAAAAAAAATTTATGAAAAAATTTCCGAAAAAAAAAAGAAAGAAAAAAAAAGAAGAAATCGGAAAATAAAAAAATTCGGATAGAATTAAAGTTCAAGGCACAAGTTTTCATGGTGTTTTGTAAATTATGGATTTGGAGTTGTGATTATTTGAAGGTCTAAAAGTGTTGATATGACCTTTGTCCTGTTCACAATACGGGGAGAAGTGTATGATGACGTACGGGTCCAACATGAAGAAATTCGACCCTTTAAGTGAAGACATGAGGAGGAGCGAGATTTGCTAAAGTCTTGGTGATTTCTTATAGCACCACTTATCTAAAAATTCCTACCTTATGAAACCAAGGCCCATTACAACCATATTATTGAGATTAATTCATGATTCTTAAGATAGCTAAATTTGATTTGTGGAGATTTTCTCATGAGTCAAGCATATGGTTTTGGTCCATTATTGCACATAGTTATTATTTGAGGTTTTTTCATGAATTTCTATTCACAAAGAGCTTTTATTTGTTGAAATATGCAAGCTATTTGTTATCCTATCATCTTTTCCCTTGCATATACGATTGAATGAATACCATGGATAAGTGAAAAGGAGAGAGTATGCTATTGTGAGGTGGAACGGTTATCATACATGTTTGTGCTATATGATCTCATATCTTACTTGTTTATGCTATGATACATGCTTATGAACCTTTGCAATTATGCTTTTCATTCGAATGTTCTAACTTGAAAGTTATGCATGCTAAAGAATCTGAGACAAATCATTTAAGGGTATTAATTGTTTAAGTATTAGAAGTTTTTGAGTCATTTTGTTTTTGTTTTTAGAGTCAGTTTGCTAAGGGACTAGCAAAGGGTAAGTGTGGGGTAGTTTGATAAGTGCGTTTTACGCTATGTTTTTAATATGTTTTTACCCTCATTTGTACCTTGTTTATTCCTTAGTAAGGTCATTTTTACTTATATTGAGCCAAAAGGGTTTTTCTGTAGAGTAATGGTTAATATATGTATTTATACAGAAAATTGTGCTTAAGTGTTGTAAAACCGATTTTGGAACAAAGACTTGGTTATTTTCTCTTATGATTCGTTATACCTTTACATTGTCATTTTTGATGAATTTGGTTTAATGTGTAGATGACATGTAAATGAGCATATGAGAACAAGAATCATGAAGATTGGATTCATGGAAGACAACAAGAGAGGCCATGGAAAAGAAGAAACTCCGAAACATAAGATTTTGATCCGAGCAGAAATTTACAGAAACCCTACATCAACTTCAGAAAATCATATCTAAAGATCCAGGAGGAATCTGAGGACGAGCCATATATCATTGGAACGCTACGGAAGTCTAGTTTTCAGATCGTCTTGAATCGCAGCATTTGGAGTTCAGATGAAGGAGTTATGATCAAAACAATGGACAGAGGTCAAGCTGCAAAACTGGGCAGTTTCTGACTAAGTTGTCACACGAGTTTGGGAGGATGTTTCTTCACCAAAATTCTTCCCAAGCATGTCAAAGGACTTAAGAGAAGCTTAATGAAGTCATGGGAAGCTGCATTGAAGAAGGAGATTCGAAGAAGTCATCATGGCAGCCGAAACAACTAAGTATGGAGCTTTTCCGGTTGAACCGGGAAAGTCTGTCCTTGCCGAGTTTGTCCATGATTTCGGCTGCCTATGAGCCCAAGAACTTGTGTATAAGGCCTACATGGATCCAATAACATGTAGAGGAGTCCAATAAATCAGAAATCCAAGGTCCAAGTCGAAATCCTTGTCCAAAGATGAAAGGAGGAAACCAAGTCCAAGAAGGATTCCAAGTCCAACAAAGGTTGTGTCTCCTTGAAGCTCCCGAATTCCCTAGGGTTTTGTTCGAAATTTTCTGTATAAATAGACATGTATAGCTCTTAGTTTAGTGTCTTTCAATTGCTCTAAGCCTTAGTATAGCCAAGCTCTACCAAAAACCCTAAACACAGAAAACTGCACAAGCTGCCGCCGCACCTACCGCCGTTACTTTCTTTCATCCGCCGCCGATTCCACCTTCTTCCCTAGCCGATCTATATAGGTAGCCTAGGTATGAAGTTCATCAAGGTTGTGTGTAAAAATCTACTGTGTTTTATCATGCTTTATTATAAATTATTTTATGGTTTTCGGTTTTATACATTGCATGTGTTCTTGAGTTCTTCTTTGTGATTTTCTTGAAACCATGTGTGATGTATAACGTTCTATGTATATTTTAGGTTCATGATTTAGATTAAGTTGTTGTATGTTCTTGTGTGTAGTATGTGCTAATTGATTAATCATCACCTGATCATGTAATCAAACCTAAAGATAGTCTAGGCCAAGACGTTTCTAAGGGGGGAGTTTAATAAGCCGTAGTAATCTAGGATCAAGTTAGGCATATTTAATAGTTTGATTCTAGTTGCTGCAAAGGGTTGCTAGGGTGAGTGATTTGCATGTTGAATAGGATGAGTGACGCCATACCTAGGACCATGTCTTCAACCGACTCCAGTTCGAAAGTGTATCTTGTTTAGATTAGGCATATTTGATAGTTTAAACAAGGTGACACATATGTTTTAGGTTCAGGCATATTTGAAGTTCCTAAAAACACATGAGAAGTCATAAGAGGTTGAAATCAATGAAAACATATGATAGTGCGAGCATCACTATTTAATCTTACATGAAATTGTTATATGCTTATTGCGGTGTTTGTTATGTTGTGTGCTTGAGTATTGATTGACCGATGTATGTAAATATTTTACTTCTTTTCTTTATGTTTCGAACCACCTTATAAATCCCCCATTTAAAATCGTAAATATGTTAATACTTTTGCATTTGTGTATACTTGTATATTATGTGACAGATAATTGTATATACTATGTATGTGTGTATTTTGTATAAAATGTGTGAATATTACTAATGATTTGTTTTGCAGAATTTAAGTCCTTCCCTAGTGTCCCCGGCTAGAACGATACCCTACTTACTAATACTACACGATAGGGTTTTAGCTATAGCACATAGTTATTGAATTTGCAAAGAATAACGAGGTCTTAAAGATAGTGAAATTTCGAAAAATTTAAGCAAAAATCGGCATAGAATTCACTCCTGAAAGAATGTTTTTCGGCTCAAAAGCTCATATAGGTTATTTTGGAAACAAATTAATCAAACATGCATGCTTCATTATCAATCAAGTCTCAAATATTCATACTAATTCACAATATCCATGAAACTTGCAATTTCTTAAGATAAATGTTAAACCGTCAATCATGCATTCAAAGATATAGTTCATCATAGACTTTTAAGGGTGTATCCTAAGACTCGAAAACAAATAAAACATTTTAAAAACAAAAAAAAATTAAATTAAATTTTGAAACAAAAATTATTATTATTTTTTTTATAAAAAAATTACGGAAAATATTAAAAATTGGAAGAAAATTTCGACACAAATTGAAATTTTTTTGAGAAAGTTTGAAAAACACACAAATAAAAATATGTTACTATGTAACCTCTACCCCACACTTAGAAAATTACATTGTCCTCAATGTAAAACCAAAATAATGTCATAATTTCCTAAGCATGTGTCTAAGTCACATAATAAACACATAAATAAGTCAACCATAAAAGTGAAGGGATTAGAAAAATGCAAACTCTCGTTGATGGCTCCTCTATTGCTACGGTTGAAATGAGTTGTCTCTCATGCAGCGCTTAATGTTTATAGTCTATCAGCCTAGACTTCTTCTTCCTTTCTGATGGCGTCATTGATGCCCTTGTGACGGTGGCTCGTTCACAAGCTGCTCCTCCACATCATGTGGTTCGAATATGTCAAAGTAAGGTTTAAGGCGATGCCCATTTACACAAGTTCTTGGGCACATAGGCATCCGAAATCATGGACAAACTCGGCAAAGACACACTTTCTCGGTTTGACCGGAAAAGCTCCATACTTGGTTGTTTCGGCTGCCATGATGCATTCTTCGAATCTTCTTCTTCAATGCAGCTTCCCATGACTTCATTAAGCTTCTCTTAAGTCCTTTGACATGCTTGGGATGAATTTTGGTGAAGAAACATCCTCCCAAACTCGTGTGGCAACTTAGGCAAAAACTGCCCAGTTTTGCAGCTTGACCTCCGTCCATTGTTTTGATCCTAACTCCTTCATCTGAACTCCAAATTCTGCGATTCAAGAAGCTCTGAAAACTAGACACATACATCTTTCCAATAATATATGGCTCGCCCTCATATTCCTCCTGAATCTTTAGATATGATTTTCCGAAATTGATGTAGGCTTTCTGGAAATTTCTGCTCGGATCAAAATGCAATGTTTCGGAGTTTATTCTTTTCCGTGGCTTCTTTTGTTGTCCTCTATGAGTCCAATCTTCATGATTCTTGATATAATAGGTCCATATACATGTCATCTACACATTAAACCAAATTCATCAAAAATGACAATGTAACAATATAACGAACCATAAGAAAATAACCAAGTCTTTGTTCCAAATCGAATTTTCAACACTTAAGCACAATTTTCTGTATAAATGCACGTTTTAGCCATTGCTCTACAGAAAAACCCTTTTGACTCAAAATAAGTAAAACCGACATTACTAAGGAATAAACCAAGTATAAATGAGGGTAAAAACACATTAAAATCATGGCGTAAAACACACTTATCATATATATAGAATTAATTAATTAGAGTTATACATATATATTTTGTTATCTTTTCAGGATATGGATAAGAGTTGAATTTTGCTTCCAAAATAGGACAAAAGATATAGTAAAAAGAGTTATTAGTTTTATTGAATATGTGCTAACGGGAATACAATTTTCTATTGTCCGTGCACGATATGTCACTGTCGCAGCGATATGTATCGATTTGCGATTGACAAAGTATGGCAGCACTTAAAGAGTAACGGGTTTTGGAGAAGTACACATGTTGGATATATCATGGTGAGACATCATCAGGGGATCCACATGATCATGGACAATTTTCTGAGACGGGCAGTACATCTAACGATCCAACAACGACCTTCAATAACGATATGTTTTCTTATGAGATCGGTGTATGCTCTCAAGAATAGTGTATGCATGAGCCGGTGCAGCCCTTCCCTAGAGTTGTCAACACTGCTAGTGTTGAAAAATACAACAAACTGCTTACTTTCCAAAAGACCCATGTGTACCCCTGTTGTCAGAAGACGGTTCTTGAAAGTGTGATGGACGTAATGAAGATTAAAATTGAGACAAAATTGATTGTGAAGGCTATTGATGATTATCTACAGTACACTGCTTCGATGCTGCCCCATGGTCATTGTCTTCCTACCACTCATCATAAGGTCTAATGTATCCTGAAAGATCTTGGGCTTTCATACATCAGGATCCATGCATGCAGATATGATTGCGTTCTCTTCTGGAGTAAAGCTCTAGAAGGAAATGACCATGGTGGCCTTGACGCATGTCTGGTATGTCACACTGACAAGTATAAGCTGACTCTTGTAGGCAATAGGAAACCTGTGAAGGTACTTCGGTATTTCTCGTTGAGGGATTGGCTGGAGCGGTTGTACATGTCATCACACATGGCCCAAGTTATGAGATGGCACGTTGATAGGGAATTGCATGAAGAAGATACCCTTATACACCCTGCTGACGGGGAGGCTTGAAAGCTTATGGACAGGGAGTTCCCTCATTTTGCGTCAGAGGTCTGAAATGTGAGACTCATGTTCCATCTGATGGGTTCAACCCTTTTGGCAACATGAGTCTTTAATACAGTGTATGGCCGGTGATTTTGATACCGTACCACCTTCCTCCATGGATGTGCATGAAGAATGAATACAATATGTTGAGTTTGTTGATTCCAGGGCCCGGTTATCCAGGAAAGTGTCTCGATGTGTATTTGAGACCCTTGATTTAAGTGTTTATGTTTTTTGGGACGTTAGGCATCCCACTTATGACAAGTACATGCACGAGATGTTCCAGGTGCATGTCATGGTTGTTGGTACCATCAGTGATTTTCCTGCCCATGGGATGTTGTCGGGCAACGTTGTTAGGCTAGGGGATACAAGGCTTGTCCAGAGTGCCTTAGCGATAAGGGAAGCAGCAGTCATTGCAACAAGATCTGCAAATTGGGTCATCGTACTCTGACGAGGCCATTTGTTAAACAACCTGTGCAATTTAAAACCCTATCGTGTAGCTTTAGTAAGTAGGGATCGTTCTAACCGGGGACACTAGGGAAGGACTTATATTCTGCAAAACAAATCATTAGTAACATTCACAAATATAAACATATTTACATCGAAATATATGGGAGTTGAAAATTGGTTCGAAACATAAAGAAAACAAACAAAAATATTTACATACATTGGTCAATCAATACTCAAGCACAAGATATAGCAAACACCGATTAGAGAACACATAAGTTTTATGAAAGATCAAGTTATCACGTTTATGTTATCATAGATGCAAATTAATTCCAACTTTTTATGACTTCTCATGTAACTTAGAACTTACGACACGCATCATCCTAAGTTTATGTGTCATCTTGTTTAATGCTTACGACACGCATCACACTAACACAAAATACACTTACCGTTCATGAGTCGTTAGAGACATGATCCTAGGCATGACGTCACTCATCCTATTAGCATGTAAATCACTTACCCTAGCAACCCTATGCAGCAACTAGAATTGAGAGCCCGACCCGGTGAACTCAACCTAGAATACTACGGCAGATTAAACTCCCCCCTTAGAAACATCTGAGCTCTAGACTATCTTCAGGTTCGATTACGTGATCAGGTAAGCAATAAATCAATTCGACAACTACTAAACACAAACATAAACAACTTAAACTAAATCAAAATCCTAACATGCAATCTAAATCGTTACACAACAAACATATTCATATGCAAATCACCAAGAAGAGTTCATAAACATGCTTATTATGCAAAACCAAAAACCAAATCGTATATATATCATAAAGAACTGTTTTACACAGAAAATTAGTACACAAAACCATGAAGGATTTCATGCTTAACCTACCTATATAGATCGGCAAAGATGAAGGGATGGTTCGGCGGAAGAAGGCAGTCGAATTGGGTGAGAATGGTGGCGGCAGCTTTGTGATTTTCTGTGTTAAAGGGTTTTTGGGTAGAGTTTGGCTATACTATGTTTTTGAGCAATTGAAAGATACGAAATTTGATGTACATAGGTCCTATTTATACAGAAAATTTCGAAGAGAAACCCTAGAGAATTCGGGAGCTTCATGGAGACACCTTCCTTGTTGAACTTGTAATCCTTTTTGGACTTGGTTTCTTCTTTCTTCTTTGTCAAGGATTTCGACTTGGACCTTGGATTTCTGATTTCTTGGACTCCTCTACATGTTATTGGATCCATGTAGGCCTTATACACAAGTTATTGGGCTCATAGGCAGCCGAAATCATTGGCAAACTCGGCAAGGACAGATTTTCCCGGTTCAACCGGAAAAGCTCCATACTTAGTTGTTTCGGCTGCCATGATAACTTCTTCGAATCTTCCTCTTCAATGCAGCTTCCTATGACTTCATTAAGCTTCTCTTAAGTCCTTTGACATGCTTGGGAAGAATTTTGGTGAAGAAACATCCTCCCAAACTCGTGTGACAACTTAGGCAGAAACTGCCCAGTTTTGCAGCTTGACCTCTGTCCATTGTTTTGATCATAACTCCTTCATCTGAACTCCAAATGCTGCGATTCAAGAAGATCTGAAAACTAGACTTCCGTAGCTTTCCAATGATACATGGCTCGTCCTCAGATTCCTCCTGGATCTTTAGATATGATTTTCCGAAGTTGATGTAGGGTTTCTGTAAATTTCTGCTCGCGGGAGAGATTTCACTCGCGAGACTGACCTCCGACCATTGTTTCGATCATAACTCTTTCATCTGAACTCGGATTGCTGCGATTCCTAAAGATTTAGAAACTAGACATCCACAGCTTTCCATCCATATATGACACATTCCCTGGTTCCTCCTGGATCGTCCTAAGGAAATCTTTGAAGTTGAGTTATGGTTTCTGGAAATTTCTGCTCGGATCAAAATCTTATGTTTCGGAGTGTCTTCTTTTTCATGGCCTCTTTTGTTGTCTTCCGTGAATCCAATCTTCATGATTCTTGTTCACATATGCTCATTTACATGTCATCTACACATTAAACCAAATTCCTCAAAAATGACAATGTAAAGGTACGGTGAATCATAAGAGAAATAACCAAGTCTTATCCAAAATCGATTTTACAACATTTAAGCACAAATTTCTGTATAAAGACACATATTAACCATTACTCTACAGAAAAACCCTTTTTGACTCAAAATAAGTAAAAACGACATTACTAAGGAATAAACCAAGTATAAATGAGGGTAAAAACACATTAAAAACATGGCGTAAAATGCACTTATCATACTCTCATTCCATATGATTACGAATGACGGTTCTATGACAAGGCATTTGATGAGACCTTAGAAAACGGTGTGCCTCCCAGAAGATGGACATGGAAAGAAATTTTAGCAGTCCTTAATGAGTACGATTTTGGGTAGCTCAGCAGTCATCCCAATATTATGGCGGCAATACCTGAAAGACCCGACAGGTACAAATTCTGGACACATAAGAGCATATTATGGGAACTCCCATACTAGAGTAAGTTGTTGATCAAACACTACCAAGATGTGATGCACATAGAAAAGAATGTGTGCGACAATGTGGTGGGAACAATGCTGAACTTGGAGGGGAAGACGAAAGACAGTCCTAAGGCACGAATTGATCTTAAAAAATGGATATAAGAAGAAGACATCTATGGTTGAAAGAAGGGAAGAATAAAATGCCTCAAGCTCCTACACCATGAAGTCTAACCAAAAGAACGTAATTTTTAGGTGGATGAGTTGTTTGAAGTATCCTTTAAGCTATGTAGGAAATATAGCCAGGTGTGACTTCTAGGACAATAAGATGTATGGGTTGAAGAGTCATGACTGTCATATCCTACTTCAACCTCTCTTTCCTATTTTCATTCGATCGTTCCTTCCTAGTCAGATGGTGGAGCCGTTAGTAGCGTTGTCAGGATTCTTCCAGAAGTTATGCACATGGGAAGTGAAAAATTCTAACATCCAGGAAATGCAAGAGGACCTCATTTATATCAAGTGTAAATTTGAGAGAATATTTCATCCAAATTTTTTTGACATTATGCCTCACTTGATGATCCATCTTCCCGAGAAATTGTTGCTTACCTGTCCAGTACACTATACTTGGATGTATCCCACGGAAATGTATGTTTCTTACACCTAAATTCCTCATTATACATGTTCAATATATAATCATAACACTTTGCAACTTGATTTATAGATAACTTGGAGACTACAAAGCTTATGTGACTAATAAATCCGCGCCTGAAGGACATATAACTGAAGCATATATTGCGCACGAGTGTGTCACCTACATGAAGTTGTATTTAGGCGCGTTAAAGGAAACTCCGCAAACCATACCGGTAGACGTACCGAAGTTCAATCTTTCCATAGTCTCCAATGATATTGAAGTTTATGAAATTTTGCCAAACTACTATAAGTTGCAACCACATGAGCTAGTCATAGCCCACTGGTGGGTATTGATTAACTGTCTAGAAGTTGAATATTGGAAAGACATTCATTTATACTGTCTAGACATTCAAGGTGATCTCGAGTACCATAACAAGGAGTTCTCAAACTATTTTGGCTGATGGGTACGTAATTCTTTATTTCTATTCATGACTCTTTTATTGCATAATTATCCATATTTACAGTACAATGAATGTTTGGTTGCAGATGAACCATATTCAATTCGATGGTCACCCAAATTGGTCGCACGAACTAAGACTAGTAGATATAAAGCCGATAATGTCAAAAGTTTATCTGATGTGCAAGGTGAATGGTGTGCAATTTATATGTGAACATAGAGACAATAGACGGAGAACACAAAATTCAGGGGTGATGGCACATGGTGGGCGGAATGGAGTTGACTATTACGATGTTCTCGATTTATTGGTGGAACTCGTTTATGGAAAGATAGATGATAGTTGTAGGTAGATGATAGTGATAACAATGTTGTGTTGTCGTTATAGTGGTGCTATGATTATGAAGAACAAGATAATTGGAGTACATATATTGTTGTTGGATTGTATGACAAGACAAGAGTACGGTAGATTAAGATTGGTATTCGATCAGTTCAATAAAGGGTGAAATGGAAGATATGGAAACCTAGTTATGGGTGTCCATAGTAGATTTAGTGTTGAGATAGCAGTGGGAGTGTCGATATGAGCAAGCTTAAGGACCTTTTAGTACGTGAAGATAAAAGTGACATGAGATCATGGCATTTGATTCAGAAGTCATAAGAGAATGTGAGGGGATTTGGTCGAAATGATGATGTGGGTATCCTTAGCAATTTCGACTCAAATATTGGTTGCATCAAAATAAGAATGTTCGAGGTTCGACTAAAAGTAGCAGAATTTCAGGAGTAGAAGGATAAGGATTTCAAAAGTGTCGTGGGTGCATAATGGGGGTTCCCGAGCGGAACCTGAGAGGTAACGTCTCCCTCTCTTCGATATTCTGTTGTCAAAAGGTGTGTTGTTGGATATTATAGTGTTTGTTGTTGTTGTTGGACGGCCCTATGCCGGAATAGGGAAGAAATCTAGTCGGTATGTCGACCGGTGATAGGTGAGGGTAAAAAGGGGGTAAATCCCTAGGTTTTAACGTGGTATATTTGTAATTTAACCATTTACCGTGGGTGTGAAATGTCAGAACTACCCCTGGTAGTTCAGGTTAATTATAGGGATGCCATTGAGGCTGAAATCTCAGAAATGCCCTTGGTAGCCTTGTATATTTACAAGACTGCCACTGAGGCCAGAAAGACAATACTACCCCTGATAGTTCTAATAAATTACAAGGCTGCCATTGAGACCAAAGTTCCTAAAATACCCCTAACAGTTTAGCATATTTACCAATCTGGCATTAAGGCTGAATTGTCAATACTGCCCCTGGTAGTTTTAGATATTTACAAGAATATTATTATGGTTAATTTGACTATTATATCATTGGTGGACTTATTGATTTCGTGGTTGCAATTATATTTATTTATGGGATTAATATTTATCGGATGTTGTACACTTGGTTAGGGTTTATCGGTATAAAGTATGCTTGGGATAATCCGGTTTATTGTTACCTTAGCGGAGGGGTTAAACTCCAGATTAGTGATAGATGTATACTAGCGTTATTAACTATTAAAGGGACCGCTAAATAGAAATGTGGGAATTATCCAGTTAGAAAATTAAAGTAAATAAGAGCAACGTGTAGCTTGATCTCTGAATACAGAGTACGTAGGCAACCCGACCGGGTTTCGGGTGCAATCATAAATAATATTTAGACCCTAGGTCCTCTAAAGTAATTAGTATGAATCTAAATTTAGAAACCATGATAACCTCAGGTTTGTGAAGTCTATTCCGGTATCATTTGGTCTGTTAAAACTGGTTTGGGCAAAAGGGTTATCTCTTCTCAATGGGGATTACGAGTGAATCTCTCTTGGGATGGGTTCCGCACGTCCTATACCGGGTTTAGGGAGGTAAACTCGGGCCGGGGCGTGACAAATGGTATCAGAGCCTGGTTCAAATCTCAGACCAAAGGTTTGGGTAATTAAATTCCTTAGAAATGTTTAAATGTGTTATTGTTTTTCCAAGTGTGACTAGTCGTTTATACTTATTATATGTGTTGTGGCAAGGGTTGTTGCATGGTGTCGAAATTAGTAAGGTTAATGTAATTATAAAGTTTGCGACATCAATTGCAATTATATGTCGATACTGACTTTTCGTTGAACTAAAAGGTCGAGAGGCTCGTAAGTTTAGTATCGAGCCAGATAAGAAAAAGTAATTTTAAAATTTCAGGATTTGGTGCAAATAGGCTAAAAAGTGCGCCTAATGTTATTCAAATTTATAAATCGACGATTATGGAGCTTATTAGGGTTTGATCCTTATCGGTTAGACGGAAAGTCTTGGTTGAGTTCATGGTCAACCAAGGAAAGACTTGGTCAGCCCTAAAGTCAATCATTGCCTTTTCCTGGTCAAACCAGGAAAATTGGGGTGTTAGATAATTTGATATTCATTTCGCGTCCTACATTTTGATCGATGGGTTAAGGGAGTAAGTATGATCACTTTTGTCGACACATTAGTGTTGCGTAATTATATTTGAGGAGGATCAAAGATGTTCAGGTGATTGAGATGTTGTCGAGGTTAAGAGAAAGAGATTACGTAATGTTTTAGAGCCCAAGTGTAAGCTTAAGAAGGCATATTTTATTACTATCGGGAAACCGTATAGTAATAAGTTATTACAGTTACGGAACCGTATACGAGCATAAAAGATGTTATTGTTGATGAGCTAATTAATGGAGGACTGTTAGAGTATCGTACCTAGCGCATGAGATGCGTTACAAGTATGGTGAGTGGACCTTTGAATTATTTTAAGGAAATGCATGTCATGGTTTATTACTTAAATGGTTTTAAAAAATTTCTAGTAAGGATGATTTTTCGGGTTTCTATATATTTTCGATTCCTTTGGTTTTGCAAGCGCCTCAGTGACGGGTTTTTATTTTTTTATTTTCATTTGATTTATGGATTCAGCTCACTTATTTTCATCTGGCTTTTGAATGGTTTTTGACGAGAGAGACCCGTCGTACAGATGGGAATCAGACCCAATGTTTTACTGGGATTTGGTTATTTGGCATGTTTCCTGAATTTGGGTTATTATTTTTGGCATTTGCTTAGATTTTTTTTTAAATAGTCTTCGGGCCTGGATTTTATAAATAGGCTTCGGGTCTGGATATATATATATATATATATATCGAGGAATTGTTTTAATTTCACTGTAAAGGGTTGTCGGATGTTTATAGCTGGCTAGCGGGCAGCGCTCCTCATTCGGTGGAGTGGAAACGCACCGGGCAGCGCTCCTCATTCGGTGGAGTGGAAGTGCGCCCACCCAGCGTTCCTTGTTCGGTGGAGTGGAAGAGTGGGATATGTGTTCGTCGGCTATAGTTAAATAATTAAAAATAATAATACAAAAAAATAATAGCCAACAAAAATCATAATTATAGCTACGAATTTATTATTTCGTCTTCTATCTTCAGCCTATATAAACAAAACACAACGAGCCCGAACAAAAACCTTAAATTTTTTTTCTTCTTCGATCCGCCCTCCTCCGCGTGCCTCCACTGCTTCCACAGCCTCCTCCGCCTGCACTGCCTCTCTCTCTCTCTCGGACTCCTCCTCCTCTGGCCAAAGTGTCCTCCTCCGCCTCCACAGCCCCTCCACATGTTTTTATTTTTGAATTTAATTTGGTTAAAATTTGTTTAATTTTGGTTGAAATTTGTTGATATATATGGATTAGATATATATGGATTGAATTTTTCTAAACTTATTGAAATTTGTTGATATAATTGAATTTGTTGAAATTTGTTGATATATATGGATTGAATATTTCTGAAATTATATAGTTCTTTATATAAATGTTCATTAAAATGGAAAATTAGATTCGGTTAGTATCATCATAGTATTTTCGATCTTAGAAATATTAATTAACAAATATAAATATTAATTAATAAATATTAATGACATTTATTAAAAATCTTGTTAATATATTAAAATATTAATTAAATATTGTTTATATATTGATAAAGATTGTTAAAAATTAAAAAATGAAAATTGAAATTAAAAATTTAAATTGAATTGAGGGTGTTAACAGTTTTAGTTTAATTGTTATTAGTGACTTCGGGTAATTTTGTTGTGTATTAAAATATTAATTGTTATTAGTGGATAAATATCGTTAATATATTGATAACAAGTGTTACTTAAAATATTAAAAATAACAATTCAATTTAAAAATTCAAAAAATCTATTAAATTAGTATTTTAAACAGGATGAAAGACTTGTTTAGATCGACGAAGGGTTCAAAGGGGCAAAGGTCAAATTCGTCTGAGAGAACGTTTAGCAACCCTCAAACGTCGTTTCAGGGCCCTATAACAGCCAGACGTGCGACCTTTCTGAAGATGGCGCAGAGGCAGCCCAACGTTTCCCATTCCTCGAGACCCCCGCGCGGCACCCATTTATCAAGACAGCCAGGCGTCCCTTAGTTCTCAATGCAGTTGTGGCCTCCGACCCAGACAGAGGTGTCTGCACCACATATACACCGGGCGCCGACTCTGGGTCCTATTGCTTCGGATGGTGGGTTATCTAGGGTATAGATGCCGCCGCCTTTTTTCTTTCTTCCGCGGATGATACCGGCCTTACATGCAGTCGATGACTCAGGGGTGCCAATTTATCCACTGCCCCCTCATGTGACTCCATCAGCGGCGTACCAGTTCGTCCCTTTGGTATAGATCTTATTTCTGTGAGGTCATCATCGGCAACAGAGAAAAAATCTGTTGCGTCCGCCGCAACGCCCTTAGGTAATGAAAGATAAATAATTTGTTTTCTTATAAAGTCATAATAAAGGTTCTCTAATTTTAATAATCAATTTGTGATAGGCACCGTCGGAGCCAAACCAACAAGGAAGAAGAGAGACCCATTCACATGAAAGGCTTCCGAGAAGACCGTGAGTACCTCAAGGAGGATCGTTAACGATACTGACGGGGATGGCCACGTAGTATCGGACGGGAAGACGAGGACGTACTCCGGCAGCATGGGAGCGCTCATTAGGGATAGACTCTCTATGTTGTGGTCAGATTGTGACGAGGTCTCGCACGAGGTTAAGGACAGGTCCACAATGCGATGTCGGTGAGTTTACAAAATTTTTCAATAATATTATGTATTATATTGTTGATTTATGGAAAAACGAAACTAATGAACGGTTAAATACAGGTGTGGTTTGACGTTCCCCAGTACCTGAGAAACACCTGGGCGTACATTGTGCATGGGGGACGGTACGTTGGGAAGTTAATGAAAAAACAGGATTTTATGTGATATTAATAATATTTCTAATATTTTTGTGATATCTGTAGGTATAAGGAGTGGAAGAACGAGTTGTAGACCTACTAGACTACACACGAGAACGCACGTTCGGGTACCCCTATTGAGTTCCAGTACAGGGAGTACGGGTCGCGTTGGCTTCTGATATCATAATTCAACAACCCTCATAAACAGGTAATTAAAAAAATTAATTGGTTAAATTGTTATTAAGTACGTCCGTTTTTAAATATTTTTTGTTCTTTGAAGGCCCTTTTCTAGGCGAACGCTCAGAATCGGCAACGCAACATAAGGAACCATCATGTTTGTTCTAGACCGTTCGCATCGTTGATGGACGAGAGGGCTAGGGAATATCCAGAAGTCAACCGATACGTCTATACATGTCACATCCTGATCCTAAAAATCTGGTTACTTTTATCTTTTACCATTTAAAGTAACTGTTTGACCGTAAAGTTGACTTTTTATAAGTCAAGAATTTGGGAAAACTTACTTCATGAAAGTCGTAGAGGACATCGATACGAGTTCATGGACACGTTGAACGCTCAAATCAGAGTTCGTATGTAGAGGTTATGGTCAAAAAACAAAAGCTACTATTCATAATAAGTAGTATAAAAAGGAAATTTACCGGAAGTAAAAAGTCAAAAATCAGAACTTACCCATCACTTTCTCTCTCCTCTATCTTAACAAAAATGTCTGCCGGAGCTTCTCTCCGCCACCACGCCCCTGTTAGGCCGTCGCACCGGACTCAAAATGACCGCCTCTGAGTCTACTTCAATTCTAGGTAAGCCTTTCGACATATCTCGCTTTGGTTTGGGAGAAATTTCCTGTTGAGTGTCGAGTGTACTATAGGAGTTCTAGATCGGAATTCTCCCTCCTCAGGCCACCAATTGGGAAGTTCTATATATGGTTAGAATGAGTTTTATGAGTACTACTCACCCCTAAAGTTTGGTTGATTGATTTGGAGAACCAAATATTTGAAGTTTAGGGGCTGAATTAACCTTCGAGTTGAACTAGAAAGTTGTTCAAAATAATGAGATGAAACTGCTGTTAAAATTTGGTGGCAATTGGAGGTGGTCGGAATTTTCGCCGGAGCTGCCACTTTTTGGTAGATTTTTATACGGAAAAATAATACTAAATAAGAGGAATTTATTGGTATGAAGATTATAATTTTTGGAGGAGTTTTGGTTAGGTTGTGGAATTTTCAAAGTTTAATATTATTTGGCAGATAATAAAATATTATTTCGGCCATCGATTGTTGCCGATTAATGTTTAATAAATATTTTAAGCACTCCTAAGTTATTGATGAAGGTCAGAGATTTTTTCGTGATAATTTGAGAAGTATAGAGAGGATGAGCGAGTTGTACGCTCACAAATGTGTACATCTATGTTATTTAATTATTACTCTAGCGTCAGAAAAATTAATATTAATTGTGCAATAGGACGCGAAGAGACTCGTGTTGTGGAGGCATCGCTTGGACGAAATTTGGGTTTTCGTCAGGCTAAGACCTAAGTCTGTGAGTGGACTTTTATTTTTAAATAAAATGCATGCAACATGTTTTAATGAGTTTCTCTTTTATTTATGAGAATTTCCTCCATGTTGAGTTTTATGATGATTTTTGGGAAACTTTGGGAATTTAATATTTTTCAAGATAAGTGAGCCGGGAAAGAGGTTCCTACATTTTCCATGAGTTTTAAATGATTTTCTCGGAATATGATTTTAAGTTGTTATCACCATTTTAGGTTATGGAGGGGGATTATATTCTAAATGGAGAAACTTGGCTCTTGGATTTTAATGATGTAAAGTAAAGTGAGGGAACCAGTTTTGGATGTTTGGGAAAGTTTTAAATCCAATGTATTTGGGGAAAGTCATTGGTGTTTTGACTTGGATTTTCGATTTCATTCACCATGAGGGTTTTAAGGATTTTCAAGTATATGTATATATGTATTGATAGCTAGTATGGATCGTCTCAGGATTGTAGCTGGTCAGACCCTCTTCGGTGGTAGCTGGTTGGAATGATCCTCCAGGATAGAGCTGGTCAGGATCCTTTTCGGTAGTAGTTGGTCGGATGGACCCTCCCAAATAGAGCAGATCAAGGGACCCTCTCCGATAGAGCTGGTCAATAGTCTCTCTCATGGATTAGAGATGATCAGTTGTTTTCTCGTTGTCATGGTGACATTATACCCTAACGTGCCAAAAGTTGACCTGCAATTTAAAACCCTATAGTGTAGTATTAGTAAGTAGGGTATCGTTCTAGCCGGGGGCACTAGGGAAGGATTACTTTTCTTCAAAATGAAAATGTTAGTAGGATTCATACTTTTAAAATATTTACATCAAAATATATGGGAGTTAAGGTTTTGTTCGAAACATAGAAAAATAAAAACAAGATTATTTACAAGGTCGGTCGATCATTACTCAAGCACGAATTATAGCAAACACCGATTAGAAAACACATAAGTTTTATGCAAGATTAAGTTATTATGTTTATGTTATCATAGATGCAAATTAATTCCAACTTTTTATGACTTCTCATGTAACTTAGAACTTACGACACGCATCATCCTAAGTTTATGTGTCATCCTGTTTAATGCTTACGACACGCATCACATTAACACAAAATACACTTACCGTTCACGAGTCGTTGGAGACATGATCCTAGGCACGACGTCACTCATCCTATTAGCATTAAATCACTTACCCTAGCAACCCTATGCAGCAACAAGAATTGAAAACCCGACACGGTGAACTTAACCCTAGATTACTACGGCATATTAAACTCCCCCCTTAAAAACATCTGAGCTCTAGACTATCTTCAGGTTCGATTACGTGATTAGGTAAGTAATAAATCAATTTGACAACTACTAAACACACAAACATAGACAACCTAATCTAAATCATAAGCCTTAACATGCAATCTAAATCGTTACACAACTCATATGTTATTAAAAAGATCACAAAGAAAAACTTAACAACATCCGATATTGTATAAAACCAAAAATCCAGAAATAATATTTATAAAGAACAATAAACACAGTAAAAATACACAAAGACATGAAGAAATCCATACGAAATCCTACCAAAAAGGTTCGGCTAAGGCAAGGATGGTTGGCGGCAAGGGATGATTGATGCGGCTACAAGGGGTGTTCGGCGGCAGCTTTGTGTTTCGGCTGTGTGAGGGTTTTTGGGTAGAGTTTGGCTATACTATGTTTTTGAGCAATTGAAAAGACACTAAAACTGACGTACATAGGTCTTATTTATACAGAAAATACAAAGCAAAACCCTATAGAATTCGGCAACTTCAAGAAGTCCCATTCCTTGTTGAACTTGTAATCCTTTTTGGACTTGGTTTCTTCTTTCTTCTTTGACAAGGATTTCGACTTTGGACTAGGATTTCTGACTTCTTGGACTCTCCTACATGTTATTGGATCCATGTAGGCCTCATACACAAGTTCTTGGGCTTATAGGCAGCCGATTTCATGGGCAAACTCGGGAAGGACAGACTTTCCCGGTTGTTTCGGCTGCCATGATGCTTCCTTCAATTTGACATCTTCAATGTAGCTTCCCATGACTTCATTAAGCTTCTCTTAAGTCCTTTGACATGCTTGGGAAGAATTTTGGTGAAGAATCATCCTCCCAAACTCGTGTGACAACTTAGGCAGAAACTGCCCAGTTTTGCAGCTTGACCTCCGTCCATTGTTTTGATCATAACTTCTTCATCTGAACTCCAAATGCTACGATTCCAGCTGATCTGAAAACTAGACACGCACAGCTTTCCAACGGTATATTCCTCCTGGATCTCCAGATATGAAATTCCAAAGTCGATGTAGGGTTTCTGGAACTTTCTGCTCGGATCAAAATGCAATGTTTCAGAGTTTCTTCTTTTCCGTGGCTTCTTTTGTTGTCCTCTATGAGTCCAATCTTCATGATTCTTGATATAATATGTCCATATATATGTCATCTACACATTAAACCAAATTCATCAAAAATGACAATGTAACAATATAACGAACCATAAGAAAATAACCAAGTCTTTGTTCCAAATCGAATTTTCAACACTTAAGCACAATTTTCTGTATAAATGCACGTTTTAGCCATTGCTCTACAAAAAAACCATTTTGACTCAAAATAAGTAAAAACGACATTACTAAGGAATAAACCAAGTATAAATGAGGGTAAAAACACATTAAAAACATGGCGTAAAACGCACTTATCATACCCCACACTTACCCTTTGCTAGTCCCTTAGCAAACTGACTCTAAAACTAAAAACGAAACAAAACTTCTAATACCCTTAAAAAGATTGTCTCAGGCTCTTTATCATGCATAACTTTCAAGTTAAAACATTCAAATGAAAGCACAAATGCATAGGTTCATAAACATGTGTCATAGCATGAAAAAGTAAGAGGTTCGAAAATATTGGCATGACATGTATGATAATTTGATCCTCCTCACAAGGATATACTCTCTTCTTTTTTCACTCTAAAAATGGTATTCACTCATAAATATATGCAAGGGAAAAGATGATAAAATAATGAATAACTTGCATATTTCAAGAAATAAAAGCACTTTGAGAACAACATTTTTCATGGAAAAACCTCATGTAACAACTAAGTGCAGTAATGGACCAAAACCATATGCTTAACTCATGAGAAATTCTCTACAAATCAAATTCAGCTATCTTAAGAATCATGAATTAATCTCAATAATATGGTTGTAATGGGGCTTGGTTTCAATAGGTAGGAATTTTTTTGATAAGTAGTGCTATAAGAAATCACCAAGACTTTAGCAAATTTCGATTCCCCTTATGTCTCCACTCCATGGGTCAAATTTCATCATGTTGGACCCGTACGTCACTCTTCACTTCTCCAAATTTCATGAACATGAACAAAGGTCACATAGATAATTCTAGACCTTCAAATTATTACAAACTCCAAGTCCACAATTTACAAAACACCATAGAATTTCGTGCCTTTTACTTTTGATCCGAAATTCTTTTATTTTCCGATTTCTTCTTTTTTTTCTTTTCTTCCGGGTTTTCTTTTTCTCGGAATTTTTCTTCTTTTTTTTTCTTTTTCGGAAATTTTTTCATAATTTTTATCGGATATACACATTTCGGCACATATACAATACAAAATATTGGTGTTTAACCCCACACTTGTTCTTTGGCATCACATCACAGCTCCATCGAAAATGTTTGGCCAAGTCTTGATAACAAGGTCAAGGATTAACTATTCTAAGCTGAGAAATTCTGTTTAAGGGTGATGAAAGAAAAGGCTTAATGTAGGCTCAAAGGGGTTTACTAAGGAGTCTCACGACGGGCACAAAATAGGCACAAGCTTAATTTGGCTGTGGTGGTGATCCTAATGAGATTAAATTCAATCATATTCAAAATCAAGACAAGTTATGATTATAAAGTTTCGAAAATCACATAAGCAAGTTCTAGTAAATTCTAGAGTCGATTAAAAAGCTATGGCACATAGTCATTGAATATGCAAAGAATAATGAGGTTTTAAAAGATAGTGAAATTTCGAAAGATATGGCATTTATCACTCAAAAAGAAAGTATTTTGGCTCAAATTCTCACATAGGTTTTTATGGAAACAAATTATCAAAACATGCATACTTTTTCTTCAAAAATCTCAAGTGTTCATACCACTTCACAAAATCCATGAAACTTGCAATTTCTTAAGATAAATGTTAACCCGTCAATTATGCATTTAAAAGATAAAATCATCATAGACTTTTAAGGGTATATCCTAAGACTCGAAAACAAATGAAACATTTTAAAAAAAAAAATTAAATTTCGAAACAAAAATATATTTTTTTTAGAAAATTACGAAAAAAATGTAAAAATTTTGACAAAAAAATTGAAAAATTTTCGGAAAATTTGAAAAACAAAATACATTACTATGTAACCTCTACCCCACACTTAGAAAATTACATTATGCTCAATGTAAACCCAGAATCATGTCATAATTTCCTAAGCATGTGTCTAAGTCACATAATAAACACATAAATAAATCAACCATAAGAAGTGAAGGGATAAGAATGATGCAAACTCTCGTTGATGGCTCCTCCACAGCTACGGTTGAAATGAGTTGTCTCTCATGCAGCACTTAATGTTTATAGTCTATCAGCCTAGACTCTTCTTCCTTCTCTCTAGATGGTGTCATTCTGCATTTGTTGGTGGCTCTGTCACACAAATCTCCTCGGTTACGTGTTCCCTGAATGTGCTGTAATAAGGTTTAAGTCGATGACCATTGACCTTAAACTTATTTCCCGAAGTAGCTCTTTGAATCTCAACTGCACCATAAGGAAACACATTAGTAATAATAAAGGGTCCTTGCCAACGGGAACGAAGCTTACCTGAGAAAAGTCTAAGTCTAGCATTGAACAGAAGGACTTGTTGTCACGCAGTAAAACAGGCGGCAACAACAAGAGACCAAGAGCATGCAATTTCAACAAAATCAAAAATTTCCTGGGCACATCACCTAACTTCAAAATTTTCTCCAGGACGACTCAAAAGGAATTAGTAGATATACCATATATGCACGGAAAGCTGTGTGAGTCTAGTGTCCAAAACATTTTGAATCGCAACTATATCTGTTTTTGGGAGGGAGTTATGCCTAAATTAGTGCCGGAAGGTCAGACTGCCAAAACAGGGCAACTTACTGTTGTCGAGAGGAAATGTTCCTGATGGACCTAGGGAAGCAAAGCAGCTCATCCATGAAGTCTAGTCCATGAAGGGAAGTCCAATGCCGAGTCAAATGAATAATTATAAGTCTATGATTCTGCCAAAGAAGCCTCTAGAATCCCCAAGTCTTGCCGGCCAAGCAAACCAAATTCAAGAAGGAAAACCTAAACCTATTCAGTTTAGAATTTGTGGTGGCTGCGTCCTCTCATTCCTTTATATATAGGTGTTGATACCCAAAAAATCACGCATTTAACTAATGGAGGAAAAAGTACCCCAGTGGAGTCGCCAAGTGTTGGTGCAAGATGAAAAGCAATGTTCCTTAGTGGAGTCGCCAAAATGTGAGGGTACTTTTTAAAATTGAGCAATGATTAGGCCAAATTCACCTAAGATGTGATCAAATGGAAGTATTTGTTCATGATTCAAAGCATATGGAATTCAAAGAAAGAGCTTGGCAGTGTGAGCATGGCGTGGGAGCTGAAAGTGCATCGCGGTGAAGAGATTTTGGTGTTTTCTGGGATATCAGGTTTCTTTATGGGTAGTTGATGTTTAGGAATGATTGTTTTGGGAGTGGTGGCTTAACTAAGCTTGGAGTTTAGGCATGAATGTTAAGGAACTGAAAATATATGCTTGGTGTTTTTCTGGGTTTTTTTGCCTCCTCTCATCTGTGTTCTAAACTCCTCCTTTTATAGACACAGGTTTGAGCTGTTAAGGTTGCTCAAACCTTCTTATCTGGTGGATAAAACACCCTATCTTGAAACCAGGAAAGTTGCTTAAGCTGCTTCCTCTTGATAAATGTGTCTTGGTGCATGGATTTGACAACTGATATTGGCAAGAAACGTATTCTAATGAGAAATGGTTGGAAATTGTAACCTCTTAGTTTTAGGATGGAGTTGGCTCCTAATTGGTCAAAACATCTCTCTCAATGAGATGAGATGATAATCTATAGGGAATTTAGAGGCTAGGCTGGGTATTTGTTTGCTGTAGGGAGGGAAATTTGAAAGGACTGGGCATTGTGTTGTTACTGCAGGGAAATATTTTGAATGTGTTTAGGAAACAAGAATGGAGTTTTGGACCTGAGTATGGTTGGACTTGGTTTGAATAGGGAAAAGGTAGTCTAAACCCAAATCTCAAGTATGTTCACCACTCATTTGTTGATCCAAGTCTTTAGGCTTGGATTTCGGGCCCAAGTCTGAAATCACCAACGACATTAAACCGACGAATGAGTATTGCGCGCTTTCATAACCTTCACACCACACCCATTTTCGCAAGCCCCAAAGGTGCTTGGATGCGGCTTGGGCCCGGATAGATGGGCGTATTTGCTTGGTGACTTAATATCTTGAACAAAATGAATGTATTTCTTGTAAGTGTCGCGTGTCCACATGTAAATACGTTTTAAATGACACAGCGTGATTTTTCAGGTATCAACATTAGCCCTTTGATTATGTGGGCCGCATGAGGCATGAGGTGGGCCATATAATCAAAACTGTAAAAAAAATTAGCCCGGCCCGAAGTGCTTCCCTCGTATCATGTTATCATGATACGCCTTCATCTTCGCCTTATATGTCATGGCGGATTCATAGGCATCATTCCTTATTTCTTCAAGCTCACAAATTTGTAGCTTCCTATGCAATCCAGCCTCGTTCTTGTCCATGTTGAACTTCTTGACCGCCCACCATGCTTTATGCTCCAACTCCACAGGAAGATGGCATGCTTTGCCATACACTAGCCTAAATGGCGAAGTTCCTATCGGCATCTTAAACGCAGTCCTGTAGGCCCATAGTGCATCGTCTAATCGATCACTCCAATCTTTCCTCGTAGGTCCTACAGTCTTCTCCAAAATCTGCTTGATCTCCCTATTAGATGTCTCAACCCGCCGCTTGTTTGAGGATGATATGGCGTTGATACTTTATGGGTGACTCCATACTTTTTGAGCAAAGCCTCAATAGTTCGATTGCAGAAATGTGATCCACCATCGCTTATCAAAACTCTTGGCGTTCCAAACCTAGCAAAAATGTTAGTTTTGACAAACTCTGCAACAACTTTAGAATCATTAGTCCTGGTGGCTTTTGCTTCCACCCATTTTGACACATAATCAACCACCAATAAGATATAAAGAAAGCCTTTAGATGAAGGAAAAGGACCCATGAAATCAATGCCCCAAACATCAAAAATTTCGACAACTATGATAGGGGTTAAGGCATTTGATCTCTCTTACCTAAATTACCTATTCTTTGGCAACGATCACATGAAGCACATGTTGTATAAGCGTCTTTGAATAACGTTGGCCAATAGAAACCAGCTTCCAACACCTTTTTAGCTATTCTTTTCGGTCCAAAGTGTCCTCCACACGCCTCCTTGTGGCAAAAATTCAAGATGGATTGATGCTCTTCTTCTGGCACACAACGTCGAATGACTTGGTCCCCACATTGTCTCCACAAATATGGCGCATCCCATATGTAATGTCGAGCTTCCTTCTTGATTCTCACCTTGACATGGTTCAGCATAGTTGATGGAAAAGTCCTTGTCACTATGAAGTTCACCAAATCGGCATACCATGGTTCCTTAACTTCCATTCGAAACAGTTGTTCATCCGGGAATGATTCGGACATAGGAATGACATCCTCCTCGTGCACAATTCGGCTAAGATGGTCTGCTACAATATTCTCGGATCCTTTCTTGTCTTTGATCTCAATATCGAATTCCTGGAGTAACAAGATCCATCGAATGAGCCTTGGCTTAGCATCCTTCTTTGTCATCAAATAGCTCAAAGCTGCATGATCAGAATAAACAACAACTTTAGAATTTAAAAGGTAAGATCGAAATTTTTCTAAAGCAAAAATAACAGCTAAGAGTTCTTTTTCAGTGGTAGTGTAATTCAGCTGAGCATCGTTGAGTGTCCGTGATGCATAGTAAATGACGCAGGGCTTCTTGTCCTTGCGTTGGCCGAGCACAGCTCCCATGGCATAGTCCGAAGCGTCACACATCAACTCAAACGGCAAATTCCAGTCTGGTGGCGTCATTATTGGCGCAGAAGTCAGCAAATTCTTCAAGTGCACGAACGCATCCTCACACTCTTGAGACCATGAGAATGGCACATCTTTCTGCAACAAGGAAGTAAGTGGTTTTGCCACCAAAGAAAAGTCCTTGATGAACCTCCTGTAAAAACCTGCATGGCCAAAAAAAGAACGAACCTCTCTCACCGTTGAAGGTGAGGGTAAGTGATGAATAATATCAATCTTGGCTTTATCAACTTCTATTCCTTTAGCAGAAACAATGTGGCCTAAAACTATACCTTGATTTACCATGAAATGACATTTTTCCCAATTTAGTACAAGGTTAGTTTCAACACACCGGTTTAAAATCTTTTCTAAATTCTCTAAGCATGCATCGAAATCCTTGCCATAAACACTAAAATCGTCCATGAAAACTTCAATGATATTTTCGATGTAATCAGATAAAATATTATACATACAACGTTGGAACGTACCTGGGGCGTTGCATAATCCAAAAGGCATACGACGGTAAGCAAACGTACCAAAGGGACATGTAAACGTTGTCTTTTCCTGATCGTCCGGGTGTATCATGATCTGGTTGTAACCGCTGTAGCCATCTAAGAAGCAGTAGAACTCATGACCGGCAAGTCTCTCCAACATTTGGTCCATGAATGGCAGAGGCATATGGTCCTTGTGTGTGGTGGCATTGAGCCGCCTATAATCGATACACATGCGATGTCCAGTCACTAATTTTTGTGGCACTAACTCGTTCTTGTCATTTTCTACCACCTTCACTCCACTCTTCTTTGGCACAACTTGAACTGGTGATATCCACTGACTATCCGAGATTGGGTAGATGACACCACAATCTAATAATTTGATCACCTCGTCCTTGACAACCTTCATCATTGGTGGATGCAAACGTCTTTGAGCCTCCCGTGTAGGCTTGGCGCCGTCCTCAAGCAAGATTTGATGAACACACTTTGTTGGGCTTATTCCCTTGATGTCTGCCAAAGTCCAGCCGATGGCAGCTGTGTTCCTTTTCAAAACTGTAATTAGCTTGTCTTCTTTTTGCTTTGTCAACGTTGATGACACAATAACAGGTAAAGTGTCATCTTCTCCAAGAAAAACGTACTTTAAATGTGGGGGAAGAGCTTTGAGCTCTAACTTAGGGGCCTGTTCCACAGACGGTAACAATTTGTTAGTGGATAATGGAATTGACAAGGGAGTATTATACCTTTTGGTAGGTGGTTGTGACTCAAGCTCTTTCACAACGTCAAGTATGGATGGCTCCAAATCTTTCAAAGCCTCCTCATCCCGTTCTCCAAGCTTGTCAAATCCAACCCCTCGCTCGATGGCTAATTGCTATGCTTGATGGGTGGTCATTGCACACGGTGCAACACCACCAAACCTCCATGAAGTTTCGACATCCCCCTCTTGACATAGCTCGGCATTGCTGCTTGCTTCTTCCATTTCGGCACTTGGATGTCTCATGGCGTCAAAAATGTTGAACTTGATCACCTCGCCATCAAACTCCATTGTCAAATTACCTCCAGCAACGTCGATATTCGTTCTTGCTGTTCGCATGAAGGGTCGTCCCAACAACAACTGTGTCGAGTTTGTAGATGACTCCTCCATTTATAGCACATAAAAGTCCGCAGGAAATATTAGTTGATTAACCTGCACAAGAACATTTTCAACATACCCCTCAGGGTACTTGTTAGAATGATCCGCCAATTGGATCACAACATTATCAGTTTTAAGAGGTCCTAGATCTAGAGACTTATAAAGATTAAGTGATATAACATTAATGGAAGCTCCTAGATCTAGCATGACATTCGCAAAACGTGTAAAACCAATAACACACGGGATAGAAAAACTCCCTGGATCCTTCATTTTTGGCGGCAATTTTCTTTGAATGACGGCAGAGACCGTTTCACTCATTTTGACAACTTGTGTCTCTCTTGTGTGTCTCCTTGATGTGCAAAGCTCCTTCAAGAACTTAGCATACTTAGGTATTTGTCGAATCCACTCCAACAAGGGTAGATTGACATTCACTTTTCGAAAGACATCCAACACTTCTTCGTCGGATTTATCATTTTTGCTCTTTGTGAGCCTAGAAGGAAAAGGTAGACAAGAAGATTGATTATTCTTAACTAAATCACAAGGATTCGAAATCATACCTTCCTTCTTTGAAGTTGCCGGATCTTTTTCAAGATCCCTCTTTTTCATTGCTTCCAAGTCTGCCTTGCTTGGCTCAGCTTCTTTGTTTGGCACGGTTTTTCCTTGATCTCGTCCATGTGTTTCGGCATTGGCATTGTGCTCGGCATTCATCCCATGCTCGGCATTCATAGGCTCGGCATCATTCATGTGTAGCTCGGCATCCTCTTCATCACTCATGTCCAAAGCTCCAAATCCGGTTGTGGTTTTAGGCTTTGGAGGTGTCATCAACAAAATTTTCCCACTTATTGTGACAACCACTTGTGCTTGCTCATTCTTAGGGTTCTTGATGACACCTCCTGGCAACCTCCCTTGTTCATTGAATTTTCCCATGAAATCCACAACTTGTCCCATTTGATTCTTAAGTTCCACAATGTCTTTCGACATTAAGGCTATGTCTTTGGTGTTGGTTTGAGTTGTGGCCAACAAAGATTGTGTCGAAGTGACAATGTTCTTGAAGATTTCATCGTAGTTGGCGCCACCACTAGACTGTCCTCCTTGTTGGTAGGGTTGGTATGGCCTTGGCACAAAATTGCCTTGAGGCTGTGCCATGTAAGTACTCGGTTGCTGCCCTTGTGCGTTTGGTTGTGGATTCAGCACGTTGTTATTGTTGCTCCAACGGAAGTTTGGATCATTGGCGCGTGGATTGATGTTTTGGAAACGTGACTGACCCCCTGAACCTTGGACATTGCCGAATCCTCCTTGGTAACCCACGACATTCACATCTTCAATGTATGAGTTCACTTGATTGCACTGCTCCGACGTATGTCCTTCTAAGCTGCACTCACCACAAACTGACACACTCTTCTCCTTTGCTAATTTCGACACCATCAATGTCAACTTGTTCAAGTCTTCCTTCAACTCATGTATGGCACTTGACTCGTCATGATCACTTATCTAGTGGGCACGTCTTGTTGCAAATGAGCCGAATTGTTGATTGTTGGTGGCTCTCATCTCCAACAAGTTGCTGGCCTCTTCTCTGCTTTTCTCCATAAGTGAACCACCAGCTGCTGAATCTAAGAATTGTCTTTCCTTAGGGCGCAGGCCCTCATAAAAATACTGAAGCAGCAGGGCCTCACAGATGCCATGATTGGGGCATGACGCCACAAGTGCCTTGTACCTCTCATAATATGCATCGAAAGACTCATCCACATCCTGCTTAATTGAAGTGATCTCCTTTCGAATTTGTGTCACCCTTGACGATGGAAAATATTTAAGGAGAAACTCATTCATCATAGTAGCCCATGACGTGATCCGTCCAGCTGGCACTACAAAGAACCACTCCCTTAGCTTTATCCTCTAGTGAAAACGGAAATGATTTCATTTTCACAAGTTGCAAGTCGGCTCCTCTAGGGCACATGATGTCGCAACTAAACTCAAATTGTTGCAAGTGTCGGTTTGGATCTTCTCCACTTAACCCATGAAATTTCGACAGTTGATGGAAGAAACCACCTCTTAATTCGAAGTCAGCTGTTTTTCCTGCTGCTACAGCTGGATAGGTGACGTTGGTCAGCCTGACTCCTGTTCCATTAACTTGCCCATTTTCTTCCCTGAGTGAAGTCATTCTCAATTCAACTGGCGAGTGTGGTGGTGATGACTTTGGTGATGCGTGTTGTGATGTAGATGGAATGTCGATATGAAACTCGTTATTGACACGTCTAAGTCTGTTATTGGTGTATCTTGTTGATAGGTCGTATTTGCACACGCATCAATTAACCCTGTACACAGTCATTGTCATCGTATAAAGCAAGTAAGGGTATCATTCTAAACCGGGGATCCAACCACAGGGTAGATCCATCTAATCTAATCAAAGATGTCGAAATAAACATAGAATTTTAAAGATTTGGATTTTATATTTTTGGAAAGATGCAATGAAATAAAGTCCTACATTACTTTTATACATATATACATGTGATCGATCAACAATTACACAAACCAACACCAAACAACAATGCAAGAATATAGAAAACAATTTCTAATCTCATATCAATCTATGCCGAAATACCTAAATCATACTAGAATCGAAACATGCACATTAGGTTCCTACGTGGTTCCTAAGCCATTAGATGCATTCGAAATCGACTACTTGTTTCATTCGAAAACTTTCACACATCCATGCTCAACGTATCAAACACGAAATCTAACATACTAATTCACTTATGCAATTACGTATCACACAAATAAACTAACATGTTCATTAGCACCATCTAAATCCAATTCTAGCATGTAATTTTCGAACACAACAAAGAACACATCAACCTATCCACTACGTGTATCAAAGTCATGTAATTCTTTGAAGGATTAACTAATGCGACATCAACTACTTGTCTTAATCACATGTTAATATTATGAAGCAAATCGAAAATTAATAAAACCAAACACTCAGAAATTCTCGGCATAAACTTCAAATCATTGATTAAAAACTAAAAACTATAATTCTTACATCATTCAAAAGTACTTAATATCTCATAGACAAGAATTGAATCGTACTTAAACAAAAACCTAAATATCAACCATAACAAAGACATACCAATTCGAAAATAGCAGATGAATACACTTTAAAATATTCCTACGTGGTCTATTCTTCAAGTGCACGGAGATCCTAGGCTACGTGCTTCGGATCAAAGGATGAAGTATGGAAATCGGAATTGGGGTCTTTGAATGGTGATGGAATTTTCGGCAGCTGCTTTGGCTTGAGTTTGCAATGTTGATGATCCTCTTTCTCATGCGATTACAAGGCTTTTTATAGGGAAAAATACTAGGGTTTGGTCGGCCCTAAAGCAATCCCAAACCAAGGTGGATTTGGTTACTCCCATGTGCAAGTCATGTGCTTCTCTTTTCTCCCTTCACTTTGCCAGCCACTTTGATGAATCTTCAGCTTGAAGTTCTTCATTAAACACATATGGACATGTCCATCAAGCCCCAAGGTCCATGATTGTCGAAATTGTAATTTAAAAAGTCCAAAGAACTTTCCTGACGCATCCAGGAAAATACTGCAGTTTTCGACAGCATGACCTTGCCTTAGTAATTCCGGCATATCTTCTTCTGTAGTGCTTCAATTGCCGTGATTCCAAGTCCCAGAGAAACTAGACTCGAAGACCTTTCAAATGGTATATGGCACGTTTTCCAGTTCCAAGTATTGCGTCAGATACAGCCCCCGAAAGATCAGACACAGTAGCAGCAAAACTTCTTCAGTCCCTGGAACATTCTCTTCTCGGACTGCCAACTCTGGCATCGTTCGCAAAGTCTTCCCGTGCTCCAATTGACCTGAAATTTTAACACAATGTATTTCAGCAACCAAAGATTATATTCCCAAATTTTCATGCACTTCCACCATGTTTAAGACACTGCGAACGATCTTACAAAATCCTTGAAATCACACTTTTAACACTTAGCCAATTTTCTCAACACTTTAGCACATTTTACCAAAAACTCTTCCAAAACAACATTAAACTATATTATGACTCAATCTTAACCTAAATAGACTCAACAAAGCATAAACAAGAGTGTTTAGCACATAATAACGTCACCTTTTAGGCTCCTATCAACAACCCCACACTTAAGCTTTGCTAGTCCCTTAGCAAACACTAAACAAAAACATACTACGATGACTCAATCTAAAGCCTTCAACGAAATTGTTTCAGAGATCTTCAACATCATAGTATCAAGATGTTTCCGGGTAAACTCGTGGCCCCTTTAGCGGGTTGCACGGTTCCAGAAATAGCGAACTTCCTTGTACTCCGAGTTTTCCTGTGTAAAGAACAAACACGTCAAAGGGCGTCCCCGGGTTTACCGAGGGATGCCACTCCGATGCTTAAGTCAGACACTGTCAGATAAGCAGAAAACTCAAGAGTAGTTAAGAAATTGTCCGTCCCTTACCGGGAGGTCCTCACCGGTATTTATAGTAGCATTAAAGGCAGCACTTTGTCTTTTTCCAATGTGGGAATGAACTCTCTTGCTTTGCCTCAACTTTACAATGAACTGGGCCCTGACAAAAGGACCCAGAGTGGCTTCTCAAATCTGACTGGGCTTTGACCCTGTAAACAGTACTTTAAGCATAATAAACGATGCATATTTAACAATTGACCACACTTGGTGTTATTTCTTGAATTGTAACCCGGTAAAGGAGAAATATTAGGTTCCACATATAAACAAGTCCCCCAAGTCCTCAGTCAAGGGGTACGCTTAGGTGGGGACTTGAAATCATTTCTTTACCGGGTTACAAGGGTATCATCCAGACCCGGTGTACCCAGTCCCCCAAGTCCGTACGCAAGGGTGCCCCGCAGACACGTTGACTATGGGAATTGAAAACGACGTCTCCGTGTTGTAGTGGGGGAAACTGAAAAGTTTTCAGTTTGAAGTGGGGGAAAACGAAAAGTTTTCAGTTTTGAAGTGGGGGAAACTGAAAAGTTTTTCGGTTTTGGGACGCGGCATGATCGACACGTGTCGATTTTTTCGAAAAACCGAAACGTCCCTTCAGTGTACGTTTCTAACTGTATAAATAGGGGTTGAGGGTGACAGTTTTGTCGTACCTTCGAAATCGAAAACTTTTCGTGCTTTTGCTCTCGTCCTCTGTCGTCGCTGTGCTTGTTGGATTTCCAAACTTAAATCGACCTCAAAATCCTTTCAAACCCTCACAAGTAAGGTACTGTTTTCTCTTCCGATGTTTTTGAGTGTTTTGGATCGATCTTGTGTACTGTTTTCTGGGATCCAAACTGGGTTGCTGCGTTAGTGTGTGCGTTTATCGTTCTGGTCGCCGGGGTTATCTGGGTTTTTGACGACGTTCCCGTGTTTCTTGTTTTGCAGATGACAAACCCCGCAATGGATGCTCACGTCCCCGAGTTTGCCTCAGTAACCTTCACTGATGGGACCGCTCTTGACCCTCCCGGGTACTCGCTGACCGCGGAGGAGATTGTGGAACTAAGGAGTAATTGGAAGATTCCCGAGTCTGTTGAAATTCGGACTTTAGAACCCGAGATCAGTTCTTCGCTCCTGGGGATGGGTGGACGCTATGCCACGAGTACCAGCTACGTTGCGGTCTGTCACTCCCGCTAAAGGTGGAGGTGCAGTATCTCCTGGCTGCGAGCAACTTCGCCATCGGGCAAGTTGGCCCGAATATGTGGAGGCAGCTGCTAGGGTTGTGCGTGATGTACAAGGTGTTGAAGCAGCAGATGCCGAGCTACCACGAGTTACACGCCATGTACCGGGCCGAGTACTCCCGGAAGGCGGGTTTCAGTGGGACCATCCAACTGAAGTCCAAAGGGGTCTTCAAGAAGATCATCGAGGACCTGCCGACCTCCGTGAGCCGGACCTGGAGGGAAAAAAGTTTCTTGATAAGAAACTTTCAAGACCCGGGACACGCGTTTCAAGTACCGGGTGACTTCCAGCCACTGATGAGTAAGTCCTTTCTCTCCGGATTCTTCTTTCTTTTTTCTTTCCCGGGTTATAATTATATTGTACGTGTTGCAGATGTTCCCGACATTCCTCTGGAGCCGGTGATGGAGAAGAGGATCCGGAGGATGCTATGGGCCTTCAGAGGTCAAGATGACCGGAGCTCGTACCGGCTTTGTAGGCTGTATGTGTACAGCCGTTGCCGGTTGATGGAGCTTCCAGGTTTGTCTCGTTTCCTTTACAATTTTTGTTGTTTACATGCTCCGGTCTAACGGGTTATATCTTTTGTTGCAGCTCTTCTCCCGATGGAGTTCACGAAGCGAAAGAACCCGGGAATATACGACGGCTTCGAGGACAAGGCTGTATGGGCCGGGATCCGGGCGCAAGGCACGGAGGGGCTGGCGTACGACATCGACCTGACATCAAAGGCGGCTTTCCTGCGCCCAGACGCCGAGCAAGGGGAACCTCGGCAGTTCCACGTTGACGTCTCTCACTACAACGAGGTTCCCGAGTACTTGGCTGAGATTCTCGGGCCAGAAGTCTACCCGGAAGGAGAGGAGGTTGAAGGGAATCCCTCGGAGGCGGACGATAACCCGGTATTTGAAGAACCGTTTGCCGATGAGACTGAAGAACCGGTGGTGAGCGCGGTTCCCTCGTCTGTGTTCCCGGGCGAGGAGGAATTTACCGAGGAGGATGACGAAGGGGGTGAAGAGGTTGGAGGGTTAGAAAGGGAAATAGGTAGTGAGAACCCGGAGGGGAGTGAGGGGAGTGACGAGGTTCTTGAAGTGGAGCCCGTGCCGTCTCGCAAGCGTACCCGGGAGGCATCCAGCTCGGGGAGGTCCGAGAGGAGGAAAAGAAGGAAGGAGAGGAAAGAGAGGAGGGAGAGAAAACAGCAGCGGGACACTACTGAAATAATGGAGGAGTTGGCGAGCGCAGGAATGGCGGACGCGGCCATCCAAAGGATGGTAGCGGATTTGAAGAATTGCGCCGCTGACTCCTATGTCCTGGAGCATGAGGACCCGTTGACTGTAGCCCGGAGGGCGCAGGAGAAGCTGATGCGGGTAAGTTAGTCTTCTCCTTTAACTCGTTCTCTTTTTGTTTTTTGGTTCCTTGCACTAACCCGTTGTTTTATTTGTGTAGGCTGTCAGGTTGTCGTACTTGGCGACTGACCGGCTCATAACCGAAGGCATCCCCGAGCGAGAGAGAGTCCTCAGGGATGATCTCCGGGCCGCCCGGGACCAGGTGACGGCGAGTGAAGAAAACCTGGCTCGGGTCCGGGAATTCGCAAGCGCAACAGCGATCGCGTCGAGTGCGAAGTTGGCCAAGGCGGAAGAACACGTAGCAGACCTGGTGGCCAAGAACTCTGAACTGGAGAAAGTTATCGAAGGTCACCGGGAGGACCGGTGTGCTCAAGACGCCGCGATAGCCCAGCTGACAGAGCAAAACCAGGGGCTGCAGCAACAGGTTACTTCCCTGGAGCAACAAAAAGGAGATTTGCTCCAGGCAGTTTCCCGGGCCAAGGACTCTGCAGTCTCCGAGTTTCTGGCGAGCCCCGAGTTTGACCTAAAGCTGCGGTCGGCAAGGGCCGAGGCTCGTGCCGAAATAGTGAGCGCTGGGATTCACCAAGGCTGGCTCGACAAGGCTGGTTATGACGGTCATCAAGGTCATGTCAGACCCGACGAGGCTGCAGGCACCTCCCGGTCGACTCCTGCCGTGGCTGCGAACCCTAGGGCTCCTGCGAACCCGGCTCGGAGTCCCCCGGTTCGTTCTTCAGCAGCCGGGAGAGGTACTTCCCGTGGTGGGATTGTGGGTGGTCCTAGGAACCGGCCACCTCTGCGTAGGGGTCAGTTCATCATACAGCCCCGGGGAGGTCGTGGCGGGTCTAGCACTGGCGGGGGTAGGGGGTCGGCAGCGCCGTGAACCGGAGCCTTAGGATGTTTTTCATTTCTGTAACAGATTAGTTTACCTGTAGCGGTTTGCTACTTTTTGTAATTGATATTTTTGAAGTAATCAAATTTTTCCTTCTCGCAATCCTTCCTGTGCCAAAACATGGTAACATGATGAACAGTTCAAAATTTACATATAACCCCGGTTTGCCATGTGAATAAAGATAGTGCCGCTAAGGCTTTAAAGGCCGCTAGGGCTTTAAGGATCCGTTAGGAATTCCAACCCGATGCATAACCTGCAAGTGTTGAGAAAATTCACACATAGTGCCGGGTTGGCATGTTAACATTATAAAGTGAAAATAGGGCCGGTAAGGCTTTACGGGTCCGTTAGGACTTCCAAGGGCTTCTTTGCCAAATAACACGGTAATCTGATGCAAAATATGCAAATGTGATAAAATTTACACATATAATGCCGGTTTAGCATGTAAGTAAAAATAGTGCCGCTAGGGCTGTATGGGTCCGTTAAGACTTTCAAAGACTGAAATAAGGCCGTGAAAGGCTTGCAATATTTCAAGTTATGGAGATTACCAGAGATTATTAGAGATTTATCGGAGCTTGCCGAGTTTTGACCATGAAATAAGGCCGTGAAAGGCTTGCAATATTTCATGTCAAATGGAGATTATCGGAGATTATCGGAGCTTGGCGAGTTTTAACCATGAAATAAGGCCGTGAAAGGCTTGCAATATTTCATGTCAAATGGAGATTATCGGAGATTATCGGAGCTTGGCGAGTTTTGACCATGAAATAAGGCCGTGAAAGGCTTGCAATATTTCATGTCATGGAGATTATCGGAGCTTGGCGAGTTTTGACCATGAAATAAGGCCGTGAAAGGCTTGCAATATTTCATGTCATGGAGATTATCGGAGATTATCAGAGCTTGGCGAGTTTTGACCATGAAATAAGGCCGTGAAAGGCTTGCAATATTTCATGTCATGGAGATTATCGGAGATTATCGGAGCTTGGCGATTAAGGCATACAAGTAGGGCCGCTAAAGGCTGCATTCACTTCAACAAACTCTTTAATAAAACATAACCCGGTAGGGGGATTCATGCATTGTGGGCCTGAAAGGCTTTATATACAACATCACAAACAATAAAATTGGACATTCATAGATAACTCGGTACCTATTTGGGGAAGAGATGCAGATGTTGGGCGTTCCATGGTCGTGGAAGCGTAACTCCATCTGTACCCCGGATGTAAAACGTTGCCGGGCCCACGACTTCAACAATTTCATATGGACCCTCCCATGGAGCTTTAAACCCCGTTGGCTTAGGGATAACCTCCTTCATTACCCAATCCCCGAGTTTGAGTGGGCGCTTGATAACCCGGGAATTGTAGTGTTTAGCCACCTTTTGCTTCTTGTTGATATTTCGGAGATGTGCACGCTCCCGGCGTTCCTCCAGGAGGTCCAAGTTAAGGCGGATGCCTTCATTGTTGGTTTCCCTGTCAAACAGTTGTACCCGGTCACTCGGGACTTCCATCTCTACCGGGATCACTGCTTCAGAGCCAAAGGTCATAAGAAATGGGCTCTCCCCATTGGCTTCTGTTGGAGTTGTCCTTAGTGCCCACAAAACCTCTGGAAGTTTCTCAGCCCATAAACCCTTTGCGTCCTCCAGCTTTTTCTTCAGAACTTGCTTGATGAGCTTGTTAACAGCTTCAGTTTGTCCATTAGTCTGCGGGTGTGCAGGGGAGGCATATAGGACCTTTGTCCCATTGGAGTGTAAGAATTCCCGGAACTCATCGTTGTCAAACTGCGTCCCGTTATCTGTGATAAACGTCTCCGGGATTCCAAACCGGCAAAAGACATTGTTCCAAAGGAATTTCTTAACATTTGCGGTCGTGATCCGTGCCAGGGGTTGAGCTTCTATCCACTTGGAATTATAGTCCACTGAGACAATGGCATGTTTGAGCTGTCCCGGAGCTGTGGGTAGAGGCCCGATGAAATCAATCCCCCACATGCAAAATGGATATGGAGAAATTATTACTGATAGTGGGACTGATGGGGCACGGGGAAAGCTTGCAAATCGGTGACATTGAAGACAGGAATCTACGACGACTCTGGCATCGTGTTCCAAAGAAGGCCAGTAATATCCCATTCTTAGGGTTTTGAAAGCCAGGTTACGGGCTCCAAAGTGATTTCCACATACCCCGCTATGAAGCGACTGCAAAACCCGGTCTCCTTCCTCGGGTGTAATACACTTCAAATCAGGAAAAGTTTGTCCTCGTCGGTACAGTTTCCCATCACGGATACTATACCGCGCCGCTCGAACCCGTAGTCGTTTGGCCGCTACCGGGTCCTCAGGTAGGGTTCCATGTTGGATGAAGTTGATGAACTCATCCATCCAAGACGGTGGCGGGTTTGCCTCTACCGCGAGAATCTCAGAAAAGGAGAGTGAGATGCTTGGTTTCTCCAATGTCTCGACCAGTAAGCTTTTAAACTCGGTATTGGAATCGTCCCCTGTTGCAATCCAAGCCAGGGTATCTGCTCTCACATTCTGCTGCCTCGGTATCTGAGTAACCTCAAAGGTGTCAAATTTCTCCAGCAAGAAAGCCGCTAACTTTTGATAGGACGAAAGATGTGCTTCCTATGCCTGAAATCCGCCGTTAACCTGCTGCACTACCAGCTGTGAATCACTTAGTATGCGGAGATGCCAGGCGCCCATATCTTTAGCGAGTTGGAGCCCTTTGATTAGGGCTTCGTACTCAGCCGTGTTGTTTGATGCTTTGAAGTTAAAGCGTAGAGCATAATCAAACATATTACCCTCCGGGTCTACCAATGTAATGCCTGCTCCACATTGCCTCTGATTGACTGATCCATCTACAAATATTTGCCAACTCTCCGGTTCAGCTTGTGTAGGAAGAGTTTCAGCAACTGTTGAATCTGTTGGGATTAACTCGGCAATGAAGTCTGCTGCTGTCTGCCCTTTGATTGCCGTTCGCGGTTTAAAGTGCAAATCATGCTCCCCCAACTCAATTGCCCATTTGACCAGTCTTCCCGAAGTCGCCGGGTTTTGCAGAACCTGCCGTAGCGGTTGGTTGGTGAGTACATGGATGGAATGTGCTTGAAAATAGGGTCTTAACTTCCTTGCTGCTATAACCAAGGCCAGGGCCAGTTTTTCAATATCTGGATAACGAGTTTCAGGATCATTGAATCCTTTTCCAGTATAGTAGACCGGCAGTTCTTCAGAGTCTGGCTTTCTTATCAAGGCACAACTGACAGCCGTTTGAGACACCGCCAGGTACAGATAGAGTATTTCCCCAGGGTTTGGTCTGGATAAAGAAGGGACTGACGCCAAGTATTCCTTCAACTTTTCAAAAGCTTGATTGTGCTCTTCCTGCCATGTAATCCGCTCGCGGTGTTGACTCTTGAGAATTTTGAAGAAGGGGGCACATTTATCTGTTAACCTGGATATAAACCGGGATAAGGCTACCAGCCTGCCAGTAAGTTGCTGAACTTCATTCCTGGTTTTTGGCGGTTGCATGGCCAAGACGGCTTGAATTTTGTCGGGGTTTGCCTTAATTCCCCTAGCGCTGACCATAAACCCGAGAAACTTTCCTCCCGAAACACCGAACACACACTTCTCCGGGTTTAACCTCATCCCCTTGCTCAAGGCAATGTCGATGACGGTCTCCAAGTCATCCGGGTGTTTGCTTGTTTCCCGGCTTTTGACCAGCATATCATCTATATAAACCTCCATAGTATCCCCGAGTTGGTTTGCAAACATGCCCACTACGAGGCGCTGGAACGTGGCTCCTGCATTCCGGAGTCCAAAAGGCATCACTCTGTAATAATACATCCCCTTGTCTGTTGTAAAAGATGTGTGCTGTTGATCCGCGGGATTCATCGGAACTTGGTTAAATCCCGAGTATGCATCTATAAAGCTCAACTGGGGGTGGCCCGCGGTTGAATCCACTAGTTGATCAATCTTTGGAAGGGGAAAACTATCCTTCGGGCAAGCCTTATTCAGATCTGTGTAATCGACGCACATCCTCCACTTTCCGTTGGCCTTCTTGACCATCACCACATTGGCCAACCAATCCGGGTATGTTGCATCTCCAATGAACCCGATGTCTTTAAGACGTTTAACTTCTGCTTGAATGGCCTTGTACTTCTCTGCGCAAAATGCACGACGCTTCTGTCTTACCGGTTTAACACCCGGGATAATATTGAGGGAATGCGTCATAACGTCTGGAGAAATCCCGGGCATGTCTGCATATGACCATGCGAACACCTTCTGTTTCCGGGTTAGCAGCTCAACCATTCGGGTTCTGACCTCGGGGTCAAGGCCTGTGCCAATGCAAATCTTCCTCTCCGGGTATTCTTCTGAAATCTGAATCCATTCTGTTGCTTCAATTGGGGCTGGCCGGGGGAACTTGGCAGGATACTTCTGGCTCTTCTTTTGTGCCGTCTTGCTGATGGGCAAAGAATCCGGGTCATCCCTGGGGTCATCGGGTTTGTCAAATGGAGACAAGGAAAAACCGGCCGAAAACATCTCGTGCTGGGACTGATTTGCTATCGCGTTGCATCTGACAGCGGCTTCTTGGTCTCCGCGAATTGTAACCCAACCCCCGGGTGTAGGCACCTTCATAAGCAGCATGTGACCCGCTATAAAACTTTGTAGGCCCCAGAGTGCATCTCTCCCGAGTATGGCATTGTAGGAGGATGGGCAGTCCACAATTATGAAGGGAACTACAATTCTTGTGGACCGGTGCCCGGTTCCAACTGTAACCGTTAGCTGATCAGACCCCAACGGTTGAGTCGTCTCACCTGAAAAACTGATCAATGGCTCGTGGTTCCTATAGAGCTTATCTCTTCCTCTTTTAAACCCCTTATAGCAACTGCTGAACATGACGCTGACAGCGGCTCCCGTGTCTATTAGAACCCTCCGAGTTCTCCAGTGGTCAATCTGAAGAGTGATAATGAAAGGATCATTGTGATGCACTTTCAGCGTGTCTTCAGACTGAGAAAATGACACGGTATCCCAAGGAACCAGCTCCTTGCGGCATTCCTGACGAAGCTGCATTATCTCAAACTCCGGGCCTCTTGGGCAGAGTCTTTTGGCCCGGTGACCGGACACCCCTTGGGTGCCACCCCCGTGAATCGTCATTATCTCCCCATATACTTCAATCAGGTTGACACCTGTGGCGGGTGACTTATACTGCTGTAACTTGCCGTTTTGGATCATGTACTCAATGGTGTTCCGAAGAGAAAAGCACCGGTCAGTTGTGTGGCCAGACTCGTTGTGATAGGCACAATGTTGCCCGTTGTCCGGCCCTGCCCTTTTGGGAAACTTTCTTTTTGGAGCCGGGGGAACTTCATTCCTGTGGCGGTTCCAAATTTCTTCATAGGAGGCAGTCAAGTTGGTCAACACTTCATATCGAGGGATGTAAGTGTTCTTTTCCTCCCGGGTTGGATGTCTTGGGTATGGAGCCTCTCTTGGTTTCTCCCTTGGTCTGTTTGAACTTTTGCCGTAGTATCCCTGGCCACTCTTATGCTGCCCTTCCTTTTTCCATCCATCAGCTCGCTGGCTTGTGAACCCGGTGTTCGTCCGGCGTTCCCCGAAGGTGTCGTACTCGGCTTGAGCTTGCCGAGTTACTTCATTAATTAGATCGTCGTAGCACCTGAACCGCTGCTTCCTGAGCTCCACCACAAAGCGGGTTGGTTTGAGCGCCTGTAAGAACGCCTCTGATGCTACTGACTCGTCCAAGTGCCCACACTTGGAAGTTGTGGACAGCCAACGGGTTACAAAAATTTTCAAGCTTTCATCATCCCTTTGCTGGACTTTGAATAACGAAGTGGTGCTTCGGTTGGCACTAGACAGCAGGATAAACCGGGACAGGAACCTCTGTGTCAACTGACCATAGGTCTCTATTGACAAAGCCAGTAACTTGAGGAACCAACTCAATGCCTCCTCACTGAGTGTTTCCTGGAAAGCATGGCATGCTTGGGCGTCTGTAAACCGGGTTGAATCCAACTGAGACTGGAACAACTCAAGGTGTGCATACGGGCACCCCATTCCGGCATATCTCTTAATCTTAAATGGCTTTGCTTCCGGTGGCTTTTTGTCTGCTTGAACCCGTGCGGAGAATGGGCTTGCACGGGTAATAAAGGGTTAGTATTGTTGTGGTCCCGTTCCCGAGTTTAGGCGCTGCTCAAGTTGGGTCACAGTTTGTGTCAACTGTAACAGCAGCTGGGTCTGGGCATCTGCTGGGGGAAGTGGTTGATTTAACAACGGCTCTAGGGGTGGAGGAGGTCCTGTAAGATTGTGATTAAACAAAGGATTGGAGAGATGGATAATTTGTGGATTTGGGTTAGGGTGGGCAGTGGTTGGGAGAATAGCGGGTGGTATGTGTGCACTGTCAAGAGTTCGCGGGTTTCCACAACCCGGAGGATTCCCTTCTGGGGTGATGATATCAGCAAGTCTGGCTGATGTCCCCATGGCATTCGCTTTTTGAGTTAAGGTTGCTTGAAGAAGCCCATGCTCGGCCTGGATAGTTGCTAACTGCTCCCTTACCGTCATTAACTCGGCATGTTCTAGAGTAGATTGCTCCTTTTGAGCGAGAAAGTCCTTTTTCAAGAGCTCGAATGCTGCTGCCAAGTCTGTTTGGCCAAACTGGGTCCCGGAGGTCCCTGGGTTATCATCCCCTGAGAAATTAAGCCTTCTAGTTGGATCTTGTTCTCCTGCCATTTCCACCGTCCTTCGAAATATTAATTGGGAGGCCTTGAGTTCGGCTCTCAACGAGAGCACCAATTGTTTCCGGGTAAACTCGTGGCCCCTTTAGCGGGTTGCACGGTTCCAGAAATAGCGAACTTCCTTGTACTCCGAGTTTTCCTGTGTAAAGAACAAACACGTCAAAGGGCGTCCCCGGGTTTACCGATGGATGCCACTCCGATGCTTAAGTCAGACACTGTCAGATAAGCAGAAAACTCAAGAGTAGTTAAGAAATTGTCCGTCCCTTACCGGGAGGTCCTCACCGGTATTTATAGTAGCATTAAAGGCAGCACTTTGTCTTTTTCCAATGTGGGAATGAACTCCCTTGCTTTGCCTCAACTTTACAATGAACTGGGCCCTGACAAAAGGACCCAGAGTGGCTTCTCAAATCTGACTGGGCTTTGACCCTGTAAACAGTACTTCAAGCATAATAAACGATGCATATTTAACAATTGACCACACTTGGTGTTATTTCTTGAATTGTAACCCGGTAAAGGAGAAATATTAGGTTCCACATATAAACACAAGAATAGCACAAGAGTCGAAATCGAAAGAATGAATTCACTGGTTAATAAACATAAGATTTCGATGTAACAAGTAAGACATGGTAGAAACAAAGGTGAATTAATCTCGACATGTTCAAAACAAGTTCAAATTCAACTCACAAGGGATATGCACTCCAAATCTTTTCTCTCAAGAACATGGCATATGCTTAAAAGCTTTTCACACACAAGAATTATATAGATAGTGAATTTCAAAATAGACCTCAAGAAAGATGCCAATTACATGCACAAATGAACCACAACCATATGCTTATTCATGAAACAAACTCCACAGATCAAAGGCTACTTATCTTAAGAATCATGCGGATCTTTAGAAAAGGGATGACTCATGGTTCGAATAAGGTAGGATAATAATCAAAGAAAGAGGAATCACAAAGGTCATCCTCAAGGCTAATAAAAACATGGATATCCTCCTTATATCACCGACTAACATCAAGGCCAAATTTCATCATGTTGGACCCATCCTTCACTATAAACATAGTAAAATCGAACAAAGGCTATGTCTAACTTTATTGAGCCTTCAGCAAATACATATCACAACTCCAATTTCACAAAAATAAATCATGCCATGGGTGTCCAAATCAAATCTGCTCTTTGAAAATCTTCTTTTCTTTTCTTTTAGATAATCTTTTCTTTTCATATATTTTTTTCTCTTTTTTTTTTCTTTTCCTTTTTTTTCTTTTGTTTCTCACCCAAAATCGGCATCATAGCATTCACAAGTCCAACCCCACACTTAGATCTTTCGATCACTCCATATTCATACCACAAAACAACATCTCCATCAAGTTTGCAACCAAGGTAGAGATAACTATTCTAGGCAAGGTAAAAACATGTTGGTAATCAAAGAAAAGGCTTAACGTAGGCTCAAGGGGGTTCATACTAAGGTGTCCCGAACAGGGCTCATATAGGACTCATGGCTATTTAGATAAAGTGGTGATAACCTAATAAAGATCCAACAATCCTTTTCCAAATCAAAGTAAGTTATGATATAAAGCTTTGAATGTTTCACAAACAAGTTCTAGTAAATCTCTAGTTCATTGGTTTATCTCTATGGCATGCACATTGATCCAAATAATGTAATATGAGGTCATAAAACCAATAAAACGATAGATTAAACACTCATCAATGAAAAGGCACATATATGGCTCGAAACTCACAAGGTTAAACATGAAATCAAACATTGTAATGAACATGCTCTGTCTGTACCTAGGTTTCAGTTCCTCATCTACTACTTAAGTGCACGATCTCTTCACATCTATTAACCATTCAATAACAATGTAATTCAAGAAATCAAGTCCATGCAATCCAATCAACTATGAGATCAAAGATCAAAAATTCATCATCAACGGTTAAAGGCGACTTTCTAGACTCAAAAACTAAAAATCAAGTTTCCAAAAATCATCAAAAATTTGCCAGAACACCTAAAACAGTATCACAAATACAAACCTAAACTTAAAAATCAAAAACGAACCGAAAACAAAAATTCAAAAATCACTGTTCACCGAAATCACTATTCACCGAAACCCTAAAAATCACTGTTCACAAAAACACTGTTCACCGAAACTTGCAATAAGTCATTCCCCACCCCACACTTGAAACTTACATTGTCCTCAATGTTCAATATCTAAAACAATGAAAGAACGAAGATAAGGGTTAAGAAAAGCAAACACTCGTAGACGGCTCCTTCTATGGGTTGCCTCCCATGCAGCGCTTAGGTGTTTATAGTCCTTTAGCCTAGACTCATGCATCCTCATGCTCATGCCGTGAGGTCCTGAAGAGGAACCTCCTCGATGGTGTGATCCACCATGCTCTCCAAATATGGTTTCAAGCGATGACCATTAACTTGAAATTCCGATCCCTTGACCATGCTTTTGATCATTACTGCACCAGAAGGAAAAACATAAGTGATAACAAAAGGTCCTATCCACCTAGAGCGTAGTTTGCCCGGAAACAATCTAAGTCTAGAATTAAATAAGAGAACTTTCTGGCCAATAACAAAGTCTTTCTTTCGAATCATCCTGTCGTGGAACGCCTTGGTTTTCTCTTTATAGATCACGGCAGAATCGTAGGCCTCGTTCCGGATCTCCTCAAGTTCACACAATTGTAGCTTCCTATGCAATCCGGCCTCATCTATGTCCATGTTAAACTGTTGCACTGCCCACCAAGCTTTGTGCTCTAACTCCACAGGCAAGTGACATGCCTTACCATAGACCATTCGAAAAGGGCTCATGCCTAAAGGATTTTTGTATGCCGTCCTATAAGCCCAAAGAGCATCATCCAGTCGTTGGCTCCAATCTTTGCGTGATGGCTTCACACTCTTCTCCAAAATCCGCTTAATCTCCCGGTTACTAAGCTCTACTTGTCCACTTGTTTGAGGGTGATAAGGTGTAGCAACCTTATGCTTTATTCCATACTTTTTCATGAGAGCTTCAATTGTCCGGTTGCAAAAGTGGGTACCTCCATCACTGATGATAGATTTCGGCATCCCGAACCTGGAGAAGATGTTAGAACGTAGAAAATCTGCAACAACTCGAGAATCGTTAGTCCGGGTGGCCTTTGCTTCCACCCATTTCGACACATAATCAACACAAACGAGTATGTACAGAAAACCCTGAGAATTTGGAAAAGGTCCCATGAAATCAATACCCCAACAGTCAAATATTTCAACATGTATAATAGGTTGCATAGGCATTTCATCCCTAGGTCCTAAATTCCTTGTTCTTTGACATCTATCACATGAAGCACAATACATATGAGCATCTCGAAAAATAGTAGGCCAGAAAAATCCACAGTTAAGAATTTTCAATGCAGTCCTATGTGAACCAAAGTGACCTCCACATGCTTGTTCATGGCAAAAGCTAAGAATAGATTTATGCTCAGTTTCAGGAACACACCTCCTAATAATTTGATCTATACAATGCTTCCACAAATAAGGTTCATCCCACACATAATGTTTAGCTAGTGCCTTGAGTCTTTTTCTAGCATGATATGACATAGAGTTTGGAAAATCTTTGGTAACTAAATAATTTACAATGTCTGCGTACCAATGATCACTTACCTCACTTACCTTGAAGAGCTGCTCATCCGGAAAACATTCTTGGATAGCAATGGCATCTTCATCACGCACCAAACGTGACAAGTGGTCGGCAACCACATTGTCGGCTCCTTTCTTGTCCTTGATCTCCAAGTCGAACTCTTGTAGGAGCAGAATCCATCGAATTAATCTCGGCTTGGCATCCTTCTTTGTCAACAAATACTTCAAAGCAGCATGATCAGTATAAACAATAACTTTAGATTGAAGTAAGTAAGAACGAAACTTATCCAAAGCAAAGATGACTGCGAGAAGTTCTTTCTCGGTGGTGGTGTAGTTTTGTTGCGCATTATCGAGCGTCCTTGAGGCATAATAGATGGCATAGGGCTGCTTGTCTCTCCTTTGCCCTAGCACGGCCCCAACTGCATGATTTGAAGCGTCACACATAAGCTCAAATGGCAAACTCCAATCCGGTGGCGCCATGATCGGTGCCGTGCACAATGATTCCTTCAACTTCTCGAATGCGGCCTTGCACTCCTCATCAAAATGGAATGGCACCTCCTTTTGCAGTAGAGAACTCAAGGGTCTTGCTATTTTCGAAAAGTCTTTAATAAACCTGCGATAAAATCCTGCATGTCCAAGAAAGCTTCGAACATCCCTCACACTTGTGGGAATGGGTAAGTGACGCACAAGATCTATCTTCGATTTATCAACTTCAATACCCCTAGAGCTAACAATATGACCTAACACTATACCCTGAGTAACCATGAAGTGACATTTTTCCCAATTAAGCACAAGATTAGTTTCCTCACATCTCTTAAGCACAAGTTCAACATTATGCAAACATGAATCGAAATCTCCACCATAGACAGAAAAATCATCCATAAACACTTATATCTTAGAACCTATGAACTCAGAGAATATATGATACATGCATCTTTGGAACGTACCTGGAGCATTGCAAAGTCCGAATGGCATGCGTCGATATGCAAAAGTACCGAATGGACAAGTAAAAGTGGTCTTCTCTTGGTCCTCCTCCGCAACACTTATTTGATTGTAACCGGAATATCCATCAAGGAAACAATAAAACGAGTGACCGGCTAACCTCTCAAGCATTTGATCAATAAATGGCAGCGGCATGTGGTCCTTCCTCGTAGTAGCATTAAGCTTCCGGTAATCAATACACACTCTATGACCGGTCACGGTTCGTTGAGGCACCAACTCGTTTTCCGCATTCTTCACAACTGTGATCCCACTCTTCTTTGGCACAACTTGAACCGGCGAAATCCACCTTGAATCCGAGATAGGATAGATGACTCCACAATCAAGTAACTTAGTCACCTCATCCTTCACAACTTGCATCATAGGTGGGTGAAGTCGACGTTGACCTTCCTTGGTTGGTTTCGCACCATCCTCTAAAAGAATTCGATGGACGCACATAGTAGGGCTGATTCCCTTGATGTCGGCTAAAGTCCATCCAATAGCCGTCTTGTGTCGCTTCAACACTGCAATCAATCTCTCCTCTTGGTCCTTCTCTAATGATGATGACATGATAACCGGCAATGTCTTATTCTCTCCCAAGTACACATACTTCAAGTGTTCCGGAAGAACCTTGAGATCTAACTTTGGAGCTTGAACAATGGATGGTAAAAACTTGTTAGATGAAGAGAAAATTGGACTAAAGGGAGAGTAGGTTACCTCAGCAGCGACCTCAAGAGAAGCCGCGGTTTCTATGAGAGCAAGAGGCACGGCCTCTTGCTGCATTGCACAAGTTTTTGATCCAAACTTGTCATATCCGATCCCTTTAGCTAGGGTAAGAGTCAAGATGTCTTGAGTTATCATTTCAACATGTTCTTCTGCAAGAGAATCCACCACATCAATAGAAAAAGAATCACGAAAAATTTCGGGAAGTGGATACCTCATAGCGTCGAATACGTTATAACTAATGATGTCGCCATCAATTTCAAACGTTATCTCTCCGGAATGGACATCAATCTTGGTCCTAGCAGTCCTCATGAATGGCCTTCCCAACAGAATGGGAATTTCCTTGTCATCTGCATCTGTGGGTTCCATGTCAATGACATAGAAATCTGCAGGAAAAGTTAGATTAGCAACCTGCACCAAAACATCCTCAACATATCCCAAAGGGATTGTATTAGAACGGTCAGCTAGTCTAATAATAATATCATCCTTTTTCAATGCACCTAGACCTAAGTCCGCATAAAGATACGAAGGCATGACATTAATAGATGCACCTAGATCTAACATGATCCTGTCAAAACTATGAGTGCCAATAGTGCAAGGAATAGAAAAACTCCCTGGATCCTTAAGCTTTGGTGGTAGTTTCCTTTGAAAAACCGCAGAGATGGTTTCATTCATAACCGCTACATCCTTCTCTCGTGGAAGCCTCTTGTTAGTGCACAACTCTTTCAAGAACTTAGCATACTTAGGATTTTGTTGAATGCACTCCAACAATGGCATGTTCACTTCCACCTTCTTGAATAACTCAATCATTGCACGATCAGCTTCATCGTGCTTTGATTTTGCAAACCTGTTTGGGAAAGGGTATCGAGTATGGACGTTAGATGAAACTAAACCACTAGAACTAGAAGACTTACCTTTTTCCTTGGCACCTTTCGGATCAGCAGGGACTGCATGAGGGTGAGGCACGGCCTCACCACCTTGTATCTTCTCGGACTCGGCAGAAAAGTCTGCCGGACTGCCCCTCGGACCGCCGCCTTGCTGCTCCACAAAAACCTCCTCTACATTCTCATCTTCCTCCTCTTGCAACAGCTCAACATCTTCTCCTTTAGAAGTCCCCAACTTCTTCAACAATGGCTCCTCAAAAACTCTCCCACTCCGAGTTGCAACTACCTTGAATTGTCCTGCATTTGGATTTGGCAAAGTTTGTCCCGGCAATTTACCACTTTCATGAATTTTACCCATGAAATCAATAACTTGTCCCATCTGCTTCTTTAACTCCGTGATCTCTTTAGAATTAGCTTGTTGACCTGTCACTAAAGCTTGAGTTGCAGATGTTAAATTCTGTTGCCCTTGAGCAAGGGACTTCAAGAGTTCATCATAATTTGGAGTAGAAAAACTAGCATTATTAGGCACAAAATTAGAAGAGTTGGGAACAAAACCTTGAGGTACCTGAGGCCTCACAAACAAACCTGAAGGACGAGGTCCTTGAGCTTGAGCATTATTCGGTTGAACACCATTACTCCAACGAAAGTTGGGATGATCTCTGATTCCAGGATTGTAGGTGTTCGAGTAAGGGTCATACTTCTGCCTCTGTTGTCCCATGAAATTCAACTCCTCCTCGCTCAATGCACCATTCGGACATGTATCCGAATTATGATCTGTCATTGAACAAATTCCACATGTTTGTGGACCAATAGTCGAACCGGCCATGGCCTTGACCAAGACATCGAGCTTCCTCTCCATGGTGATCATTTGGTTCCGAGCTCCCACGTCATACACGCCTCCACTTCGGCCTCCTGCTGTTTTCCTTGAGTTCTTGGTACTAAATTGACGATTGTTATCCGCCAAGTCCTCAATCAAAGCATAAGCTTGAGTTCCGGTCTTGTTCATAAATGTGCATCCACTAGCAGAATCGATCATACCTCTGTTGGCATTGTCCAATCCTTCATAGAAAAACTGAACCAACTCATCTAAACTGATTCCATGGTGTGGACACTTGCGCTGAAGCTCCTGAAACTCCTCCCAAGCCTCATAAAAAGTATCTCCATCCTTCTGAGTGAAGTTCTGAATCTCCCTCCTAAGTTTCTTAGTGAGTTGAGCGGGGAAGAATTGCTTCAAGAACCTCTTGGTCATGTCATCCCAAGTTGTAACCACCCCTGAAGGCAAAGAGTACAACCAACGCTTGGCGTCATCCTTCAAGGTGAATGGAAACAAAAGTAACCTCAAAGTGTCTGAAGGCAGATGGGTGATAGCTTAGAGTTGACAGATGTCAAGAAACTCCCTCAAGTGCACGTTCGGATCCTCCATGGCCGAGCCTGAGTACTTCGGCAGTTGCCCAAGTAGCTGAACTGGAATAGAGAAGTGAGCTTGATCCGGCACTGTAACAGAAATGCATGATGGTGAAGCTGGAGTAGTAGGGTTGAAAGCATCTTTGAGTGGCATGTTGGCCATGACAACGTCGGACTGATTTTTCTCAAAAGTTTGCTCGGTCTCGGATCCGGATGAAGAATCCTCGGACTGGATTCGGAATGGAGATGGTGGTTCTTGATCTGCAAGTTCTCGAGGTGATGCCGTGCTACTACTTGCTGCCTTTTGTGTCTTCTTTTGTTTTCTGCAAACACGGTTAATCTCCGGATTCAAAGGAACAAGATCTCCTTGTGAAGATGAACGAGTAGCGCGGGGTAGCATGCACGTCTAGCACCTGAAAAACCAATTGGCCAAGATCAAGTTAGCATGCACGTTTAGGCCAAAAATCAAACAAAACAAAACATGAAAATTATATTACAAAAGCATTTCAACAATCATACATGGCACCAATCTTTACAAAAGCACACAAATATATATATACATCGAACCAACTATACAAATATTCACATATAGACATATATACAATGCAAATTTCGACAATTAAAAAGATTGAGGATCCCGAAGGATCCCCGGCAACGGCGCCATTTGATAGGTCGTATTTGCACACGCATCAATTAACCCTGTACACAGTCATTGTCATCGTATAAAGCAAGTAAGGGTATCGTTCTAAACCGGGGATCCAACCACAGGGTAGATCCATCTAATCTAATCAAAGATGTCGAAATAAACATAGAATTTTAAAGATTTGGATTTTATATTTTTGGAAAGATGCAATGAAATAAAGTCCTACATTACTTTTATACATATATACATGTGATCGATCAACAATTACACAAACCAACACCAAACAACAATGCAAGAATATAGAAAACAATTTCTAATCTCATATCAATCTATGCCGAAATACCTAAATCATACTAGAATCGAAACATGCACATTAGGTTCCTACGTGGTTCCTAAGCCATTAGATGCATTCGAAATCGACTACTTGTTTCATTCGAAAACTTTCACACATCCATGCTCAACGTATCAAACACGAAATCTAACATACTAATTCACTTATGCAATTACGTATCACACAAATAAACTAACATGTTTCCGGGAAGACTCGTGGTCCCTTTAGCGGGTGGCACGGCTCCAGAAATAGCGAACTTCCCTGTATTTCGAGTTTTCCTGTGCAAAGAACAAACACGTCAAAGAGGCGTCCCCGGGTTTACCGAGGGAAGCCACTCCGATGCTTAAGTTAGACACTGTCAGCTAAGCATAAAACTCGGGAATAGTCAAGAAGTTTCATCGTACCTTTATGGGGAGGCATGTGCCGGTATTTATAGTAGCATTGAAGGCAGCATTCCTGTCCCTTTCCAATGTGGGAGTAGTTTCCCTTGCTTTACTTAGTTCTATGGCGAATTGGGCCCAGACAAAGGGCCCAGAGTGGCTTCACATTTAATTGTAACCCGGTAAAGGTGAAATATTAGGTTCCACCTATAAACAAGTCCCCCAAGTCCTCAGTCAAGGGGTACGCTTGGGTGGGGACTTAAAATCGTTTCTTTACCGGGTTACAAAGTTAGCAACCAAACCCGGGGTACCCAGTCCCCCAAGTCCGTACGCAAGCGTAACCCGCAGACATTCTTTACGTTGAGAATTCAAAACGACGTCTCCGGGTTGTAGTGGGGGGAAACTGAAAAGTTTTTCGGTTTTGTGAAGCGGCATGCGTGACACGTGTCGTTTCCCTCGAGAAACTGAAACGTCCCTTCAGTGCACACCTCTAACTGTATAAATAGGGGTTGAGGGTGACAGTTTTGTCTCACCTCCAAACCCGATAACTTTTTTGTGCTTTTTCCTGTCGCTTTCTTTTGTCGCTGTTTCTTTTGATTCTCAATCTCAAATCGATCTCAAAAACCCCTTCAAACACTCAAAAGTAAGGTACTGTTTCTTCTTCCCTCCTTTTTGATTGTTTTGGGACGATTTGTGTACTGTTTCTGGGTTCCCAGGAACGTTTTCTGGGTTTCTGCGTCTGGGAATTTAGCTTCGTGACGCCGGGTTACCTGGGTTTTGTTGACGCCCCCGTGTTTTCTTGTTTTGCAGATGGCCAACGAAACAATGGACACTCACGTCCCCGAGTTTGCCTCCGTAACCTTCACTGATGGGACCGCTCTTGACCCTCCCGGGTACTCATTGACAGCGGAGGAGATCGTGGAGCTAAGGAGCAACTGGAAGATCCCCGAGTCTGTAGAAATTCGGCCTTTAGAACCCGAGGATCAGTTCTTCGCTCCCGGGGATGGGTGGACGCTATGCCACGAGTATCAGCTACGGTGCGGCCTGTCACTCCCGCTGAAGGTAGAGGTGCAGTACCTCTTGGCTGCGAGCAACTTCGCAATCGGGCAAGTTGGACCGAACATGTGGAGGCATCTACTCGGGTTGTGCGTTATGTACAAGGTGCTGAAGCAGCAGATGCCAACCTATCACGAGTTACACGCCATGTACCGGGCCGAGTACTCCCGGAAGGCGGGTTTCAGTGGGACCATCCAACTGAAGTCCAAAGCGGTTTTCAAGAAGATCGTCGAGGACCTGCCAACCTCCGTGAGCCGGACCTGGAGGGAGAAAAGTTTCTTGATAAGAAACTTTCAAGACCCGGACTACGCGCTCCAAGTACCGGTCGATTTCCAACAACTGATGAGTAAGTCTTCTTCCTCAGGGTTTCTTTCTTTTCTCCGTCCCGGGTTATAATCATGTTACTTGTGTTGCAGACGTCCCCGACATTTCTCTGGAGCCGGTGATGGAGAAGAGGATCCGGAGGATGCTATGGGCCTTCCGGGGTCAAGATGACCGGAGTTCATACCGGCTTTGTAGGCTGTATGTGTACAGCAGGTGCCGGTTGATGGGGCTCCCAGGTTTGTCTCGTGTTCCTTCAACTTTTGTTGTTAAATGCTTCTTGTGTAACGGGCTATATGTGTTTCTGCAGCTCTTCTTCCAATGGAGTTTACGAAGCGGAAGAACCCGGGAATATACGACGGGTTTGAAGATAAGGCTGTTTGGGCCGGGATCCGGACACAAGCAACGGATGGTCAATTATACGACATTAACCTGACCACGAAAGCGGCTTTCCTGCGCCCAGAAGTAGAGCAAGGGGATACTGAGAAATTCCTCGTGGACACCTTGCACTTCAACGAGATCCCCAGGTACCTTGCTGAGGTACTTGGCACGGAGATGTACCAGGAGTTAGATGAAGAGATTGTGGGGAGCCCCGCGGAGGAGGTGGCGGAAGACCCGGTGATTGAAGAACCGGTGACTCAATTCCCCTTAGCAGACGAAGAGGTGGAGTTTGAAGAACCGGTGATGAGCGCAGTTCCCTCATCTATGCTCCCGGGTGAGGAGGTGTTTACCGAAGAGGATGACGACGGGGGTGAAGAAGTTGTCGGTTTCGAAGGGGTGGCGAGTGAGAACCCTGAGGGGAGTAATGGGAGCGACGAAGTGCACGAAGTGGAACCCGTCCCCTCCCACAAACGCACCCGGGAGGCATCCAGCTCGGCAAGGTCCGAGAGGAAGAAGAGGAGGAAGGAGAGGAAAGAGAGGAGGGAGAGAAAACAGCACCGGGACACTGACGAGATAATGGAGGAGTTGGCGAGCGGGGGAATGGCGGACGTGGCCATCCAAAGGATGGTAGCGGACTTGAAGAATTGTGCCGCCGACTCCTATGTCCTGGAGCATGAGGACCCGTTGACTGTAGCCCGGAGGGCGCAGGAGAAACTGATGCGGGTAAGTGTCTTTTTCTTTTAACCCGTTCTTCTTTTGTTTTTGTTTCCTTGTACTAACCCGTTATTTGATTCGTGTAGGCTGTCAGGTTGTCGTACTTGGCAACCGATCGGCTCATAACCGAAGGCATCCCCGAGCGAGAGAGAGTCCTCAGGGATGATCTCCGGGCCGCCCGGGACCAGGTGACGGCGAGCGAAGAAAACCTGGCTCGGGTCCGGGAATTCGCAAGCGCATCAGCCATTGCGTCGAGTGCAAAGTTGGCCAAGGCAGAAGAACACATAGCAGACTTGGTGGCCAAGAACTCGGAATTGGAGAAAGCCATCGAGGGTCACCGGGAGGACCGGTGTGCTCAAGATGCCGCCATTGCTCAGCTTACTGAACAAAATCAAGCGCTGCAGCAACAAGTGACTTCTGTGGAGCAGCAGAAAGGAGAGTTGGTGCAGGCCGTTTCCCGGGCCAGGGACTCTGCTGTCTCCGAGTTTCTAGCGAGTCCAGAGTTTGAGCTGAAGCTGCGGTCGGCGAGGGCTGAGGCTCGTGCCGAAATTGTTAGCGCCGGGATTCGCCAAGGTTGGCTCGACAAGGCCGGGTACGATGGTCACCAAGGTCATGTCAGACCCGATGAGGCTGCAGGCGGCTCCCGGTCGAGTCCAGCTGTGGTGGCGAAGCCTAGGGCTTCTACAAACCCGGCTCGGAGTCCCCCGGTTCCTGCTTCAGCAGCCCGGAGAGGTACTTCCCGAGGTGGGATTGTCGGTGGTCCTCAAAATCGGCCACCGCTCCGTAGGGGACAGTTTATCATACGGCCCCGGGGAGGACGTGGCGGGTCGAGCACTGGCGGGGGTAGCGGGTCTGCAGCGCCATGAGCTGGAGCTTCTCGGAGGGTTTGTCTTTGCTTTTGTAGACTAGCCTTTATTTTTGTAGCGGCTTTCTGCCTTGTAGCTGACTTTCGAATAAAAGTATTCAAGCTGTTGGCATAATTTTTCCTGTCAAATAACACGTTAACTTGATGCATATCTTGCAAGTGTAGAAAAAAATTTACATATGGTGCCGGTCTGGCATGTTATCGTCATAAAATAACAATAGGCCCGGTAGGGCTTTACCGGTCCGTTAGGGCTTCCTGTCAAATAACACGGTAATGTGATACATAATATACAAGTGTTGACAAAATGTACGCATATTGCCGGTTTGGCATGTTAACATTATAAAGTGAAAATGGGGCCGCTCAGGCTTTACGGGTCCGTTAGGACTTCCATGGGCCGCTAAGGCCTTGGGTGGGAATGTCTTTATATAACACGGTATTTTTCCCTGTAAAATAACACGTTAAACTAATGCATAATTTGCAAGTGTGACAATTCACATATATAGTGCCGGTTTGGCATGTAAATAACAATAGCGCCGCTAGGGCTTTACGGGTCCGTTAGGACTTCCAACCCGATGCATAACCTGTAAGTGTTGACAAATTTCACATATAATGCCAGTTTGGCATATAAATAAAGATAGTGCCGCTAGGGCTTTATGGGTTCATAAGGACTTTCAACCCGATGCACAACCTGCAAGTGTTGACAAAATTCACACATATAATGCCGGTTTGGCATATAAATAAAGATAGTGCCGCTAGGGCTTTACGGGTCCATAAGGACTTTCAAGGGCCGCTAGGGCTTTCACGGGCCCGTTAGGATTACCAAGGGCTTCCTGCCAAATAACACGGTAATCTGGTGCAAAATATGCAAATGTGATAAAATTTACACATATAATGCCGGTTTGGCATGTAAATAAAAATAGTGCCGCTAGGGCTGTATGGGTCCGTTAAGACTGTCAAAGACTGAAATAAGGCCGTGAAAGGCTTGCAATATTTCAAGTTATGGAGATTACCAGAGATTATCAGAGATTGCCGAGTTTGACAGTGAAATAAGGCCGTTAAAGGCTTGCAATATTTCACGTCATGGAGATTATCGGAGATTATCGGAGCTTGGCGAGTTTTGACCATGAAATAAGGCCGTGAAAGGCTTGCAATATTTCATGTCATGGAGATTATCGGAGATTATCAGAGCTTGGCGAGTTTTGACCATGAAATAAGGCCGTGAAAGGCTTGCAATATTTCATGTCATGGAGATTATCGGAGATTATCGGAGCTTGGCGAGTTTTGACCATGAAATAAGGCCGTGAAAGGCTTGCAATATTTCATGTCATGGAGATTATCGGAGATTATCGGAGCTTGGCGAGTTTTGACCATGAAATAAGGCCGTGAAAGGCTTGCAATATTTCATGTCAAATGGAGATCGCCTGTATTCACTCAACAAACTGATTGATAGACATAACCCGGGCGGGTTTTATGTGGGCCTGAAAGGCTTTATATATGTAACATCAAAACATAATAAACTTGGACAGTTGTAGATAACTTGGTACCTATTATCACGCGGGTGGGAGGGTAGCGGGTTTGATGTATGCACTGTCAAAAGTTTGCGGGTTTCCATAACCCGGAGGATTCCATCATTGTTCTTCAAAATATTAAGCGAGAGGGTCTTGAGTTCGACTCTCAACGAGAGCACCAATTGTTTCCGGGAAGACTCGTGGTCCCTTTAGCGGGTGGCACGGCTCCAGAAATAGCGAACTTCCCTGTATTCCGAGTTTTCCTGTGCAAAGAACAAACACGTCAAAGAGGCGTCCCCGGGTTTACCGAGGGAAGCCACTCCGATGCTTAAGTTAGACACTGTCAGCTAAGCATAAAACTCGGGAATAGTCAAGAAGTTTCATCGTACCTTTATGGGGAGGCATGTGCCGGTATTTATAGTAGCATTGAAGGCAGCATTCCTGTCCCTTTCCAATGTGGGAGTAGTTTCCCTTGCTTTACTTAGTTCTATGGTGAATTGGGCCCAGACAAAGGGCCCAGAGTGGCTTCACATTTAATTGTAACCCGGTAAAGGTGAAATATTAGGTTCCACCTATAAATATAACATGTTCATTAGCACCATCTAAATCCAATTCTAGCATGTAATTTTCGAACACAACAAAGAACACATCAACCTATCCACTACGTGTATCAAAGTCATGTAATTCTTTGAAGGATTAACTAATGCGACATCAACTACTTGTCTTAATCACACGTTAATATTATGAAGCAAATCGAAAATTAATAAAACCAAACACTCAGAAATTCTCGGCATAAACTTCAAATCATTGATTAAAAACTAAAAACTATAATTCTTACATCATTCAAAAGTACTTAATATCTCATAGACAAGAATTGAATCGTACTTAAACAAAAACCTAAATATCAACCATAACAAAGACATACCAATTCGAAAATAGCAGATGAATACACTTTAAAATATTCCTACGTGGTCTATTCTTCAAGTGCACGGAGATCCTAGGCTACGTGCTTCGGATCAAAGGATGAAGTATGGAAATCGGAATTGGGGTCTTTGAATGGTGATGGAATTTTCGGCAGCTGCTTTGGCTTGAGTTTGCAATGTTGATGATCCTCTTTCTCATGCGATTACAAGGCTTTTTATAGGGAAAAATACTAGGGTTTGGTCGGCCCTAAAGCAATCCCAAACCAAGGTGGATTTGGTTACTCCCATGTGCAAGTCATGTGCTTCTCTTTTCTCCCTTCACTTTGCCAGCCACTTTGATGAATCTTCAGCTTGAAGTTCTTCATTAAACACATATGGACATGTCCATCAAGCCCCAAGGTCCATGATTGTCGAAATTGTAATTTAAAAAGTCCAAAGAACTTTCCTGACGCATCCAGGAAAATACTGCAGTTTTCGACAGCATGACCTTGCCTTAGTAATTCAGGCATATCTTCTTCTGTAGTGCTTCAATTGCCGTGATTCCAAGTCCCAGAGAAACTAGACTCGAAGACCTTTCAAATGGTATATGGCACGTTTTCCAGTTCCAAGTATTGCGTCAGATACAGCCCCCGAAAGATCAGACACAGTAACAGCGAAACTTCTTCAGTCCCTGGAACATTCTCTTCTCGGACTGCCAACTCTGGCATCGTTCGCAAGGTCTTCCCGTGCTCCAATTGACCTGAAATTTTAACACAATGTATTTCAGCAACCAAAGATTATATTCCCAAATTTTCATGCACTTCCACCATGTTTAAGACACTGCGAACGATCTTACAAAATCCTTGAAATCACACTTTTAACACTTAGCCAATTTTCTCAACACTTTAGCACATTTTACCAAAAACTCTTCCAAAACAACATTAAACTATATTATGACTCAATCTTAACCTAAATAGACTCAACAAAGCATAAACAAGAGTGTTTAGCACATAATAACGTCACCTTTTAGGCTCCTATCACTTGTCCAAGTGTCAAAGTCGCTCATTCACCCTGCAAATATCGGCACAATTGGCCAAGACCAAGTTAGTAAGTCATAAGGAATTTCGAAACAGGGCATGTATGAAGATCTCGGCAAAAAGTGGCCAAGTTTCAAAATTTTTAACACTTAAGCACATAATGTCGGCAACCTAATAAAGTTGCTAGTTGATTTTATTACTCTTAACTTTCACGGTACGTGGAGCAGGGAAGACCACTGTGCAATGAGCTTGTGCAGCTCAAGGTAGTGTTTTGCTTCGTCCGATATACCATGAAAATCAAGACCAATTTCGACATTGAAGTTATAATGCCTATATGCCAAGTTGCTTTCTAAAATCTAAAGCAAGGTGATGCTACGGCCCGAGCTTTTGACTAGGTCGAGCGGATTCCGTGGTTTCAGAAGGTAAGTGTCAATGTCACGGGGGGCGAACCCTCTACAGGAACCAGGCAGGACTCGTTTTATGATCAAGGAGGTGAACCCCTATCGACCCCTTCACCGAGAAGAATGGTCAGTCATGATCTTGAGATCCAGTTAAACAAACCTGAGAACCATATCTATGACAGAACGGCCCCTTACTCAGCTAGAAACAAACTCGGATCCCTAGATCAGTCACCTTATGTTAATCAAAGCCGCCCTCAACCTCATGAAATCCGCAAATAACATGAAGGGTTTAGGCTAAGATTAACAAAAGTGGCTTCATCAGACATGTTTTACTTTAGAAATTACAAAACATCTTAACATATAAAAACCATAACATCAAATATTTATTAAAAGTTTCGGCAAACATATAAGTATACAATGGAAATCTCGGCACAAATACATATTTTCACCTACAAAACAAAGTTGGTTAGTTTACAACATATACAAATCGGCATACATAATATACATTCGAAACATATGTATTTTGGCACACACACATGCTTCAGCACCTACAAAAGAAAACAAGGTTAATTCACAAACATATACATATACAAAACAAAAATCCTTTTTAGTATCCCCGGCAACGGCGCCAAAAATTAACGTGCCAAAAGTTGACCTGCAATTTAAAACCCTATCGTGTAGTATTAGTAAGTAGGGTATCGTTCTAGCCGGGGACACTAGGGAAGGATTACTTTTCTGCAAAAGGAAAATGTTAGTAGGATTCATACATATAAACATATTTACATCGAAATATATGGGAGTTAAGGTTTTGTTCGAAACATAAAAAATAAAAACAAGATTATTTACAAGGTCGGTCGATCATTACTCAAGCACGAATTATAGCAAACACCGATTAGAAAACACATAAGTTTTATGCAAGATTAAGTTATTATGTTTATGTTATCATAGATGCAAATTAATTCAGACTTTTTATGACTTCTCATATAACTTAGAACTTACGACACGCATCATCCTAAGTTTATGTGTCATCCTGTTTAATGCTTACGACACGCATCACATTAACACAAAATACACTTACCGTTCACGAGTCGTTGGAGACATGATTCTAGGCATGACGTCACTCATCCTATTAGCATGTAAATCACTTACCCTAGCAACCCTATGCAGCAACTAGAATTGAGAACCCGACATGGTGAACTTAACCCTAGATTACTACGGCATATTAAACTCCCCCCTTAGAAACATCTGAGCTAGCTAGACTATCTTCAGGTTCGATTACGTGATCAGGTAAGCAATAAATCAATTCGACAACTACTAAACACACAAACATAGACAACCTAATCTAAATCATAAGCCTTAACATGCAATCTAAATCGTTACACAACTCATATGTTATTAAAAAGATCACAAAGAAAAACTTAACAACATCCGATATTGTATAAAACCAAAAATCCAGAAATAATATTTATGAAGAACAATAAACACAGTAAAAATACACAAAGACATGGAGAAATCCATACCAAATCCTACCTAAAAGGTTCGGCTAAGGCAAGGATGGTTGGCGGCAAGGGATGACTGATGCGGCTGCAAGGGGTGTTCGGCGACAGCTTTGTGTTTTGTTTGTGTGAGGGTTTTTGGGTAGAGTTTGGCTATACTATGTTTTTGAGCAATTGAAAAGGCACTAAAAATGACGTACATAGGTCCTATTTATACAGAAAATACAAAGCAAAACCCTATAGAATTTGGCAACTTCAAGAAGTTCCATTCCTTGTTGAACTTGTAATCCTTTTTGGACTTGGTTTCTTCTTTCTTCTTTGACAAGGATTTCGACTTTGGACTAGGACTTCTGACTTCTTGGACTCTCCTACATGTTATTGGATCCATGTAGGCCTCATACACAAGTTCTTGGGCTTATAGGCAGCCGATTTCATGGGCAAACTCGGCAAGGACAGACTTTCCCGGTTTGACCGGGAAAACTCCATACTTGGTTGTTTCGGCTGCCATGATGCTTCCTTCAATTTGACATCTTCAATGCAGCTTCCCATGACTTCATTAAGCTTCTCTTAAGTCCTTTGACATGCTTGGGAAGAATTTTGGTGAAGAATCATCCTCCCAAACTCGTGTGACAACTTAGGCAGAAACTGCCCAGTTTTGCAGCTTGACCTCCGTCCATTGTTTTGATCATAACTTCTTCATCTGAACTCCAAATGCTACGATTCCAGCTGATCTGAAAACTAGACACGCACAGCTTTCCAACGGTATATTCCTCCTGGATCTCCAGATATGAAATTCCAAAGTCGATGTAGGGTTTCTGGAACTTTCTGCTCGGATCAAAATGCAATGTTTCAGAGTTTCTTCTTTTCCGTGGCTTCTTTTGTTGTCCTCTATGAGTCCAATCTTCATGATTCTTGATATAATATGTCCATATATATGTCATCTACACATTAAACCAAATTCATCAAAAATGACAATGTAACAATATAACGAACCATAAGAAAATAACCAAGTCTTTGTTCCAAATCGAATTTTCAACACTTAAGCACAATTTTCTGTATAAATGCACGTTTTAGCCATTGCTCTACAAAAAAACCATTTTGACTCAAAATAAGTAAAAACGACATTACTAAGGAATAAACCAAGTATAAATGAGGGTAAAAACACATTAAAAACATGGCGTAAAACGCACTTATCATACCCCACACTTACCCTTTGCTAGTCCCTTAGCAAACTGACTCTAAAACTAAAAACGAAACAAAACTTCTAATACCCTTAAAAAGATTGTCTCAGGCTCTTTATCATGCATAACTTTCAAGTTAAAACATTCAAATGAAAGCACAAATGCATAGGTTCATAAACATGTGTCATAGCATGAAAAAGTAAGAGGTTCGAAAATATTGGCATGACATGTATGATAATTTGATCCTCCTCACAAGGATATACTCTCTTCTTTTTTCACTCTAAAAATGGTATTCACTCATAAATATATGCAAGGGAAAAGATGATAAAATAATGAATAACTTGCATATTTCAAGAAATAAAAGCACTTTGAGAACAACATTTGTCGTAAGCATTAAACAAGATGACACATAAACTTAGGATGATGCACGTCGTAAGTTCTAAGTTACATGAGAAGTCAAAAAAAGTTGGAATTAATTTGCATCTATGATAACATAAACGTAATAACTTGATCTTTCACGAAACTTATGTGTTCTCTAATCGGTGTTTGCTATATCTTGTGCTTGAGTATTGATTGACCAATGTATGTAAATATTTTGTTTTGTTTTCTTTATGTTTCGAACAAATTCTCAAATCCCATCTATTTCGATGTAAATATGTTTATATGTGTGAATATTTCTAACGTTTTCATTTTGCAGAATATAAATCCTTCCCTAGTGTCCCTGGTTAGAACGATCCCTACTTACTAAAGCTACAATGATAGGGTTTTTAATTGCAGGTCAACTTTTGACAGGTCAGGTCCCTATAGGATTTACTTCAGGTTAAAAGAGATTAACTCAGGGTGGGTCCTGACAGTTGGTATCAGAATATTAGGTTATCGTTTTTTGTTACTACTTCATGTACTTGGTAGCACTTAGTGTCTATAGAGTGATGGTCTGACATCGGCGGATCCATCGGCATTTTATGCTTTGACGCTTAGTGTTTGTTAAGAATATGAGTAAGTATTTTTTGGTTGATTTTTTGCATAGTTAAAATTGCTAATTTTATTCTGGAAAAGGTGTATTGTGATGACGAGCTAATTGCTTAATCACAATCGAGGAATTTCATAAATTGCAAGGTGTCACTCATGTGTTGACTTTCGGTCAATTTTTGATTGACGAGAGTGACATTTGTCAGATAAGCATCTCCATGATAGTTGGTGTCAAGACCACCCCAAGTTAAACCCATTTAACTCGAAGTAAATCCTGCGGGGACCATCTCAAGGAAACTTCTTACTGAAACCCCCTTGAAATGGACAACCCTTCCTACAAACAAACTCAGCGCTTCCATGATAATTTAAAACAACCCCCAACTCGTTGAGTCATCCTGCTTCCCAAACAATAACAACGCTTCACAAAAAAAACTAAACTAAGTTGGGGTAATCAGAGCAGATCTACATAGAAGAGATACCTAAGTAAAAATCCTAGCGTCAGCGGATTAGTTGGCTATGCCTCGTCTTCTGTACGCACGACCTCCTCTCGGCATCCCTGCAACACTGGGCATTTGAAAACGAATGGCCCAGGGGAAAACATTTAAAAAAGGATGTTAGAGTGAGTGGACAAAAAGAATATCCAGGCGTGTAAAAAGTAACCAGTTTATGTTCTCCCTTTAAATTTCCAGAAAATTCATACGCATGCCTCGTCGGGAAAGAATACCAAATCATCGTTCTGGAGACCAAATCGTTAAATGCCAATCTCATTGGCTTCAAAAATCAACAGTAAAAATAGGGGAAGAAGTTTCACCATGACGGAGAGTCTCTCAGACTAGGGTCGGAGCCTTCAAGAGGCTACTAGGTAATGAACGACTCTTCATGGTGAAGAGATTCCACCATGACGATGAGTCTCTCAGATTAGAGTCGGAGCCAAATAAGGCTACTATTGCCCCGCTTCACTTCTAAAGTGGGGGGCCTGTATGGCTAGCTAGCAATGAATGAATATATGTATATAACGACCCTTCATGGTGATTAAAACAAGAAAAATAAGAAAGTCATTATTATATGACTCCTCTCCCGTTAATTAAAACTTGCATCTCATGCAGGAGGCACGGTTCTCCGACCGTCCTCAAAACTATGGCCATAAATAAGTAAATTCCCAATGCAGTCAACATGACATAAATTCCAGCCGACTAAACAAATGAGCTCACGGGAGGGGAGCAACCCGCCTTCCTGGCCCCACCGGCTCAACAAACAATTAAAAACATGTTGTTTATATATATTCAAAAATATTTGAGCATGCACGGTTTAAAATAAAAAGTCCACTCACAGACTTAGGCCTTAGCCTGACGAAATCCGAATCGTTTCTCAAACGAGAACTCTTCATCTCCTGTTTAACGAATAATAAATCTCAATTGCTAAACGAATAATTAATTAAAATTGGCAATAACGTTACCCTCTCCCAAAACTCTCAAATTTAATCAAAAAAAATCCCCGACCTTCTGATAGGTGCATTATATGTAACGTTTTTAATGTATTTCCAACCCTATTTAGCTATGTAATTCCTTTAACAATGATCATTATAACTAAGTTTATGTTTTTAGGTCACAAATAAAGCCAAGAAGCACAAAAGAGGAGAAAGAGAGGAAATCTTGAAGGAAAAGGAATCCAAGTCGTGCAAGGAAAGAAGTCCAAAATCTGCCAGAAATTGTCAGTCAACTTCGACAGAAGATTGTGATCAGCTCACAACGATCCAGGAGGTGTGCTATATATCATTGGAAAGCTACATCAGTCTAGTTTCCAGAAATTTTTACGGATCGTCAATACCTATTTTGAGGAAGAAGTTATGACCATTTTAGTGGATGAAGGTCAGTCTACCCGAATCCTGACTTGGACCAAAAATTCTTATGTCAAGGCCCGACCCACATGGCTAACCCGTGGACGAGATTTAAGGGTTTTTAACCCTAAAGACGTGATCTGAGCAGGGAGAACTGGGACAACACAGAGAAACAACGAAGGGAGAAGCGGCGAAGAACATCATCGATTCCTCTTCCCTCCATTCTCGTTGTAATCCTTAACTCTCTTCTTGTATGATTGCTAGAACTATGTGTGGCTAGTTTCTCTTAGTTAGGGGCGAGGTTAGAAGCCCCAATTATGTGATGAACATGACGATTTGATTCTTGGTTTCAATATTATTCAGTTTTTGAAGACGTTTATTTGGTTTTGTTTTATGGATATTACTTACTTGTTTATGTTCGTGTGAGCGCGACATAGGGCATTATGAACTTGTAAGTAGGGCTAGGACTGAGTTGTGTAATCTCCTAAACGGTTAGTATGGCTCAGTTCAAGGTAGTAAAACCTATTGGATGATAGGTGAAACCGAATAGAAAGAATTGCATGCTAGGTAGGCGTTCCACACTAGTTTTGCATACTTGTTTCGATCAAACTTCCAATGTGTTCAATGCTTAGGATAATTCATTGAAAGGATAGTGTCTATACCTGGATTGGTTATTCTAAAGGCTTGGTAACGGTGCGTTCATCTTGCTTAAGTAGTTAAGGGAAGTAGTAAGGATATATGCAGTGCGTTCACGGTTTGTCCTTGATTGAAACCGTTTTTTTGACTTGATAATTGAAACCTAGATTGATTCACATGTTTTGGAACATATTTGGTGGTGGAAACCTTAGTCTCTAACATCTTTATCATCTGATTTCTTTTCCGTTATTAAAGTGTTTTTGTTATTTCTTGTTTGTTCATCTTATTTCTCAAACATTCAAAACTCCCTAGTTTTTCTCCTTCTGTTCTCTGTATTTCGTGATTTATTTAGTATAGCAAACGAACTCCGAATCCTCTGAAATTTTGTATGCGAGTTCGTCTGTGTGTCTAGTATAGGTCTGTAAATTTTCATAATTTTCTGAGTAGTTTAGGTTAGGTAGTTAATTAGATTTTCGTCTGCTGTTCATTAGGAACAGTAGACATTTTTGTGACATTGTTTTTGGTGTGTGAAGTTAAATACCCTCGATCTTTGGCAATGAACGATCCTTGCTTACATTATACTACGATTGACAATCTTTTGCAGGGTTAAATTGTGAGGCTATTTTAGCCGTAGCAATTTTTGGCGCCGCATCGCCCGGGATTGTAAAATTTTAATTTTGCACACTATTTGTTTAGAGTCTATTTTCTTCTTTGTAGCTAACGTTTTTCTACTTGTTTTGTAGGGAATTTCAGTTGTGTATGCATAACAGAAACAATCCGAAGGGTGTGCTACTGTCATTGAATAACGAATTCGAGAAGTTAGCGCGAGAAAACATAAGGTTGGCAAGAGAAGCAAAAGCTAATCAAGCAATGGGGGATAATAATGACCTGCTACCACCACCACCGCCCCCGCCACCGGAACCAAATGTGGATGCACCAAGGAGGACTATTAGGGAGCTTTCAACGTCCCTTATAGCTGGAGGTATCCCATCATGCATTCGTTATCCTCCACCGGCTCAAGGAAAGTCAGGGACTTTCGAACTCAAGACTGGTTTTCTCCACAAGCTGCCTACTTTTCATGGGCTACCTAATGAAGACCCTAATTTGCATCTCCAAGAGTTCCAATTTATTTGCTCAAGTATGACACCGGAGAATGCAGATGAGAATATTATGAAGATGAAGGCTTTTCCATTCTCACTAGCAGATAAGGCCAAGACATGGTTGTATAGGCTTCCAAATGGCTATATAACCTCATGGGACATTATGCACAGGTCATTCTTGGAGAAGTACTTTCCCACCTCAAAAATCATAGCATTGAGAAAGCAAATTACTGGAATTGAGCAAGGATTGGACGAGTCATATCCTGAGTACTTTGATAGGTTTCAGACTTTGCTTATTCAGTGTCCTCAACATGGTTTGAGTCAGGAAAGCTTGTTGACAGCCTTTTATGATTGTCTCTTGCCCATAGAGAGAGATATATTGGATGCAGCAGCTGGTGGATCGTTCATGGACAAGTACAACGAGGATGGAATGAAACTTATTGCAGATCGTGCATTGAATGCGCAACAATTCAAAAATTCCTCAAGACGTGTCCAGACATTTGCATCAAAGGGAGGTAACGATTCTGAAATCAAGGCTCAATTATCAAATCTCACTTCTATGTTATCGCAGGTCTTAGGTAACAAGAAGCATGGAGCCATGGTGTGTGGAGTATGTTCAATGCAAGGCCATCCAATTGACTGTTGTCCTCAATTATATGAGGAAGAAGAGGTAAATGCAGTGGGAAATTTCCAACAAGGAGGACAATATCAAAAGAATGATGCGTATGGTCAATATCCTGGCTCGAGGAATCACCCAAACTTTCGGTGGAGTAACAATGACAACGTCCTAGGACCTCACCAAGTGTCTCAAGGCAACAATCGTACACCATCAGGTTTCAATCAACGTCCTCAAGGGGGGTTTACACAAGGCTATGCACCACACCAAGCTTCAAGTTCCACTATGGCTCCCATGTTGGACAAGTACGACAAGATGTTTGAAGCTTTGACCACCTCCACTCAACAGTTAATGCAAGGGCAGCAAAGTCAAGGGCAGGAGATTAAGGAGCTTAGAAAACAAATGGGTGATGTTGTGAATTCTTTGAACCAACTCCGTGAGCATGGAAAGCTTCCTGGAGGTACTGTTCCAAATCCATCCTTTGAGCAAGCAAAAGCAATAACAACTAGAAGTGGTAAAGTGGTTCAAGACATTCCAAAGAAGGAAAAGAAGGTCACCATACATGTCAATGAAGAGGGGAAAGTCACGGAACAAGAGGAAAAAGATCCAGCAACTTCACAAAAAGAGCACAAACAGGTGAAAAATTCCAGAACGCACGGGATTGCAACCAGCTTTTCAATCCCAGCATCTGCATCTTTGGAAAAATGCTCTAACGAGGAAGGTATCACCTCTGGCCCTTTACATTCGGTTATTCCTAACTCCTATTCCTCTTCTCTGCCATTCCCAAGCAGGTTTGCACAAACAAAGAAGGATGAAAGTGAGCAAGCCATTCTAGATGTCTTCAAGAGGGTCCAAGTGAACATTCCACTCCTTGATGCTTTGAAACAAATTCCAAAATATGCTAAATTTCTCAAGGAGCTGTGTACAACTAGAAGACACATTCGAGAAAAAGAAGTGGTGAAAGTTGGAGCAAATGTCTCAGCCATGATTGATAGAAAGATCCCTCCAAAGTGCAAGGATCCTGGCAGCTTTACAATCCCGTGTGTGATTGGTAACATAAGGTTTGAGAATGCTATGTTAGACTTAGGTGCATCTATAAATGTCATGCCGTATTCTATATATGCAACTCTAGGTCTAGGTGAACTTAAAACCGATAATGTTATCATTCAATTAGCAAACAGGTCTAATGCATACCCGAAAGGTCTTTTGGAAGATGTTCTTGTGCAGGTTGATAAACTTATATTTCCAGCAGACTTTTATGTGTTAGAGATGGAGGATTCTCCCTTGAATTCAGCGTCACTCCTTCTTGGAAGACCATTCATGAGGACGGCAAGAACCAAAATTGATGTCTATGCAGGCTCACTAACAATGGAATTTGATGGGGAAATAATTGGCTTCAACATCTTTGAAGCCATGAGGTATCCTTTAAATGACATTCATTCTTGTTGTTCTATTGATATTCTTGATGATCTTGCACAAAGGTATCTTGAAGCAATGAAGGAAGACACCTTGGCGAGCACTATTCAGCAAGGCATTGGATTTGACGTTAAGGGCAACCCTATACCCTTACAACGACTTAAAGGCAGCCTTGAAAGTCCGGTGTTTGAAACTGTTGCAGCCTTGGAAGTTCTCCCTCGTTGGGAAAGGTATGTTCCTCCTATGTCACTTCCAATTTTAACTAATAAAACTCCTCCTTCTGTGATTCAGGCCCCTTCGCTTGAGCTTAAAGTGTTACCAGAACATTTGAAATATGTATTTTTGGGAGACAACGAAACTCTGCCTGTTATCATCTCTTCCAAACTTACGGCTGAGCAAGAGGGCAAGTTAGTGGAGATGTTAAAAGATCATAAGACCGCAATTGGATGGACATTGGCTGACATTAAGGGTATTAGCTCTACCACATGTGTGCATCGGATTCTTCTTGAAGAGGGTGCAAAACCAACAAGGGAAGCTCAAAGAAGACTAAACCCTCCAATGATGGAAGTTGTGAAGAAAGAGGTCATCAAACTCTTAGATTGTGGTGTCATCTACCAATTTCGGACTCAAAATGGGTGTCACCTGTGCAAGTAGTTCCAAAGAAGTCCGGAATAACAGTTGTGGAGAATGCGGAGAATGAGTTAGTACCACAAAGAGTTGTCACAGGACATAGAATCTGCATTGATTATAGGAAGCTCAACGCAACAACAAGGAAAGACCACTTCCCTTTGCCCTTCATTGACCAAATGTTGGAGAGGTTAGCAGGTCATGGGTTCTACTGCTTTCTTGATGGCTATTCAGGATACAATCAAATTGCTATTGCACAAGAAGACCAAGAAAAGACAACATTCACATGCCCCTTTGGCACTTTTGCCTACAGAAGGATGCCTTTCGGACTATGCAATGCGCCAGGTACGTTCCAAAGATGTATGGTAAGCATCTTTTCTGATTACATTGAGAAAATCATAGAAGTTTTCATGGATGATTTTAGTGTGTTTGGAAAAACTTTTGATGATTGCCTTGACAACCTTTCTTTGATTTTAAAGCGTTGCATTGAATCTAACTTGGTCTTGAATTGGGAAAAATGTCACTTTATGGTGACACAAGGAATTGTGTTAGGGCATATTGTGTCTTCTAGGGGAATTGAGGTAGATAAAGCTAAAGTGGATTTAGTACGCTACTTACCACCTCCCACATCTGTGAGAGAGGTTCGTTCTTTTCTTGGTCATGCAGGATTTTACAGACGATTCATTCAAGATTTTTCAAGGATTGCAAGGCCCCTAACAATCCTGCTCCAGAAAGACGTTCCCTTTGTATTTGATGATGAGTGTAAGGCTGTTTTGAAAAAGTGAAGACATTGTTAACTACTGCACCCATAATGCAGCCTCCGGATTGGTCCTTACCATTTGAGCTCATGTGTGATGCTTCAGACTATGCCGTTGGCGCTGTTCTTGGTCAAAGAAAAGACAAAAAGCCATATGCCATTTACTATGCCTCTCGGACTCTAAATGATGCTCAGTTGAATTATTCAACTACGGAAAAAGAATTATTGGCCGTTGTTTTTGCTCTTGAAAAATTCAGATCTTATTTACTTCAAACTAAAGTGGTTATTTATACTGATCATGCAGCTTTGAAGTATTTATTCTCCAAGAAAGATGCAAAACCAAGGCTGATTCGATGGATTCTCCTTCTCCAAGAATTTGACGTGGAAATAAAGTATAAGAAGGGAAGCGAGAATGTTGTTGCAGATCATTTGAGTCGCATAGTGCATGCGGAGGATACTATTCCCATGATTGAAACCTTTCCAGATGAGCAACTCTTTGGACTTGAGGTAACTACTCCTTGGTATGCTGATATTGTGAATTATTTAGTCTCTAAAAAACTGCCCAACACCTTATCGCATGCTAGGAAAGATAAACTTAAGAGAGATGCAAATCGTTTTGTTTGGGATGATCCTTACTTGTGGAAATTTTGTGCTGATGGTTTAATAAGACGATGTGTGCCTGAATCTGAATTTGATCATATCTTATCGTTTTGTCACACTGAAAATTGTGGTGGTCACTTTGGCTCTAAAAAGACTGCTCTCAAGGTGTTGGAATCCGGATTTTATTGGCCTAGTTTGTTCAAAGATGCATATACTTTTTGTATGACTTGTGATAGATGCCAACGATCCGGAAATTTAGGACCTAAAGATCAAATGCCCTTAAATCCAATTTTGGCTGTCGAAATTTTTGATGTTTGGGGAATAGATTTTATGGGACCTTTTCCTTCTTCCCAAGGTTTTCTTTATATACTTCTTGCTGTGGATTATGTGTCGAAATGGGTGGAAGCAAGAGCCACCCGTACTAATGACTCTCGAGTTGTTGCAGATTTTCTCCAGTCTAACATATTTTCTAGGTTTGGAATGCCAAGAGCTATCATAAGCGACGGAGGAACACACTTTTGCAACAAATCAATTGAGGCTCTGCTAAGGAAATACAACATTACACATAAGGTCTCTACACCTTATCATCCTCAGACGAGTGGACAAGCAGAGGTTTCAAATCGTGAGATCAAGAAGATACTAGAGAGAACTGTCAACCCAAACAGGAAGGATTGGAGCCAACGCCTTGATGACGCGCTTTGGGCATATAGAACTGCATACAAAACACCTATTGGGATGTCCCCTTTCCGGTTAGTGTATGGCAAGGCGTGCCATCTGCCAGTTGAACTAGAACATAAGGCATTCTGGGCAGTGAAGGAGTTCAATATGAACATTGACAAGGCTGGACTACACCGCAAGCTTCAAGTTAGTGAGTTGGAGGAACTACGCAATGATGCATATGAGAGTGCACGGATTTACAAGGAGAAAACTAAAGCATTCCATGATAAGATGATTCGTGGCAAAACTTTTATTGTCGGACAGAAAGTTTTGCTTTTCCATTCGCGACTTAAGCTATTTCCAGGTAAGCTTCGCTCTCGTTGGATCGGTCCCTTCGTTGTTACTAATGTTTTCCCTCATGGAGCTGTGCAGATTCGTAGTGAAAAGAGTGGCAATGACTTCAAAGTCAATGGACACCGCCTCAAGCCATACTATGAGGCCTTTCAAGAGCACACTGTAGAGGAGGAGCACCTCTGCAATGCGCCACCCCCTATGGACTAAAGATAAAACTCCGTCTGGCTGCAGACGCTAAATCAAGCGCTTGTTGGGAGGCAACCCAACCTTTTATGTTTTCTTTTTGTTCGTCTTGATGTGTTTTGTGTGTGTGCATGTTAGAATTGAGAAAGGTTGAAGGAAACTCCCAAGTTATACCGAAGCAGTCTTCTAGGCAGTGACTGTCTGCCAACTTTGGAGGGCGACGGTTTGCAGCTCACAAGACCTGGGAACGTGTGCCTGATATCAAAAGAAAGATCTCTGAGTCTAGTTTCTGTAGGATTTTACAGAACTAGATTCGGATACCTGAGTCATTCCCAGTTTCATTTGGAAGGCAGCAAGGTCACTGCCCCGAAACCAGATGCAGTACAGCCAGAAAACGACCAGACAAAGGATGCTTCCAGCCCTACTTTAGATAAAAGCTATATATTCCTAGAAAGGTTATTGAGTTAGCTTTAACTTTTCTTTGAGGTACTTTGACATTCGGGCAGTGGAAGTCACCGGAAATCAGACGTTGGATGCTGCATGGGAAACGTATACGAGCTGGAAGTTGGCTGCAAAGCACACAATGGGGGAGCTTTTTCTAAACTTTCTCTCCTTAGCCTTTCGTTTTGTTCTCTTTCCTCTTTATATCTTTGTTGCATTGTGGTCAATGCAGGGTTTAAGTGTGGGGGAAGGGAATGCACGCATTTTGTGTTTTGATTTGTTTCTATTAGAGTCTAAAAAAAAAATATTAGTGTTTCTTTGGTTTTTGTTTTTGTTTTTGAGTCTTAGGAGCCCTTAACAAGTCTAGGATGATATTAATCTTTTGAAATCATGGCTAAGAGATGATCATTATATTGGGATGATGAGCATAACATTCTTTGGTTAATTGAGTCTTATGTGAGGCATGCGTACTTGTAGTAGATATGGCTTGAGATTTTGGTACAGAATTTGAACATGCTCTTCGAATTTTGATTTCAAAACAACCCTATGTGAGATTATAGCCTTGGAGTGTTATGAAGCAGTGGCCCAACACAATGACATTTGGCCGTTTTATATGGAAAGAAAAAAATGATGAAGTTGCAATAAGGAGACTTTGATGGTTGTATGATCGCAAGAGGAGAATCTCTCTACATCGCCAAAAGCTCTACTGGGTTTCAGGATACTTGTTTGAATTCCTATCCTTTTGTTTCTTTAGCCCTAAGCCTAGCCCCATTACAACCTTGGAAAAGACCTACTTGATCCTTGAGATGGGCAAACTATGATCTGTGGAGTTAGGTGCAAAAGTAAGCATATGGTTGGGTGTCCATTTGGCAAGTACTTAATTTCTAAAAAAAATCATGAGTGAAAGCTTTTAAGCATACCCTGAATCTTGAGAAAAAAAAATAAGAGTGCAATCCTTGTGAGGTGAAATCATGATTTGTTTGATGCATGTTGAGCTTTAACCATCACCGTTGTTCTCCACCATGTCTTACTTGTGCTATGTTGAACATGAGTCTTTATTAACTCTCGAATGTGAGCTTAGTTCTTGGTGGAATGTTATTCTTGGTGCTATGAGAGTAAAGGATTGCTGAGACAATTTGTTAAGGGCAATAGAGTTTGAGACAAGTTTAGTTGAGTCCTTGATTTTGCTAAGGGACTAGCAAAAGCTAAGTATGGGGGAATTTGATAGGTGCATTATATGTAACGTTTTTAATGTATTTCCAACCCTATTTAGCTATGTAATTCCTTTAACAATGATCATTATAACTAAGTTTATGTTTTTAGGTCACAAATAAAGCCAAGAAGCACAAAAGAGGAGAAAGAGAGGAAATCTTGAAGGAAAAGGAATCCAAGTCGTGCAAGGAAAGAAGTCCAAAATCTGCCAGAAATTGTAAGTCAACTTCGACAGAAGATTGTGATCAGCTCACAACGATCCAGGAGGTGTGCTATATATCATTGGAAAGCTACATCAGTATAGTTTCCAGAAATTTTTACGGATCGTCAATACCTATTTTGAAGAAGAAGTTATGACCATTTTAGTGGATAAAGGTCAGTCTACCCGAATCCTGACTTGGACCAAAAATTCTTATGTCAAGGCCCGACCCACATGGCTAACCCGTGGACGAGATTTAAGGGTTTTTAACCCTAAAGACGTGATCTGAGCAGGGAGAACTGGGACGACACAGAGAAACAATGAAGGGAGAAGCGGCGAAGAACGCAAACATTTTCCGTTATTAAAGTGTTTTTGTTATTTCTTGTTTGTTCATCTTATTTCTCAAACATTCAAAACTCCCTAGTTTTTCTCCTTCTGTTCTCTGTATTTTGTGATTTATTTAGTATAGCAAACGAACTCCGAATCCTCTGAAATTTTGTATGTGAGTTCGTCTGTGTGTCTAGTATAGGTCTATAAATTTTCATAATTTTCTGAGTAGTTTAGGTTAGGTAGTTAATTAGATTTTCGTCTGCTGTTCATTAGGAACAGTAGACGTTTTTGTGACATTGTTTTTGGTGTGTGAAGTTAAATACCCTCGATCTTTGGCAATGAACGATCCTTGCTTACATTATACTACGATTGACAATCTTTTGCAGGGTTAAATTGTGAGGCTATTTTAGCCGTAGCACCTTCAACAATAGCTTAGGAGTCCTTAAAATATTTTCCAAACCTTCAGAAAATATTTAATTATCCGCCAATAATACTAAACTAGAAAAATTCCAAAACCTAGCCAAAACTCCTCCAAAAATTACCAAATTTAAACCACAGACTCCTCACAATTTATACTATTTAATGGACATGAAAAACTATCCAAAAAGTTGCTGCACCGAAGCCAACACCGCGGCCGGCGGCAGAAATTCCGGCGACCTCCGATCGCCACCAAATTTTACCAGTAGCTTCGTCTCCGGCGGCAGAAATTTCGACGACCTCCGATCACCACCAAATTTTACCAGTAGCTTCGTCTTTTCATTTGGAACAACTTTCTAGTTTAACTCGAAGGCCAATTCGGCCTCTAACTAGGTCAATTACGTGATGAACAGTAAACTCAAAAATTTACACTTCAAAACTTCAAATCCTCAATTCTCCGTACACACTTCGAATCAAGCTACCAAATTCTAGGGGATTATAGTACTCCTAAAACCCATCCTAATCATATATAGAACTCAACAAAAGGTGATCTAGGGAGGGCGAAATTCGATCCTGAAAATTCTACTGTACACAAGAAGAACAAGTCGGAATTTCTCCCGATTTACGGCGAGTTAGGTCAGAAAACTTACCTAGGAATGAAGTAGACTCGGAGGCCGAGCTTTTGGGACTGGTACGGCGGCGATTGGTGGCCGGACGGCATCGCTGTGGCGGCCGAAAGTTCCGACAGAAAAAACTGTCGGGAGAGGAGAGAGAAAGGCCGGGTGAAATCTGATTTTTCACCCCGGTAACTCCTATATATAGCCATTTTACCGTACAGTAATTTTACATTTTTGTTTATAACTTTCCCATACGAACTCTGATTTGAGCGTGCTACATGTCTACGAACTCGTAACGACACCCTCTACAACTTTCATGAAGAAAGTTTTCCCAAATTCTCGACTTAACGAAAAGTCAACTTTACGATCATTGTACGGTTAAACGGTTACTTTAAGTGATAAAATACCAAAGTAACCAACCGTAAAATAATTCTAGGATCGGGATGTGACAGTTGGAGTTGGAGGTCTGGCTTCTATTGTTGTTGGATGTTTTGGTAAGGTCATAAGGTATGTAGCCTTGTTTATATGGTAGGTCGGAAGTTGGATGTTAGAGGTCATTCTAATCTGAGATGAAGTTGCGAGAATTTAAGAAAAGTCAATAGTGACTGATCTAGTGTGTGTTGAATCAGATGCACAGAATTCGAGAAAGAGGTAGCGGAGGAACAAAGTCCACTGTATCATGGACTAGTAATATACCATATTTATTCCAGGCTCTATTGCCAAGGGATTATTTCCATAAGCCCTGAATTAAAGGTGGAAGTGGATTATTAATATTATTTCTTTCGTAATGGGTGTCTAGTTGTGATGTGTTAAGATTAAGATTTATTCACCCACTTTATTGTTGTTAGGCAAGTTGGACTAAAGTTCTTGATGGACGTGTTTTAGGGAATGTGAAATTTGTTGTTGCTACAGTTTTAGGAAGCCTTCACAGTTAATGAAGTTATGGAGTGTAGACTCTATAATTTGAAAGTGAAAATTTCAGGTTGGTTAGCCGGGTTTGTGAAGTGAATAATCGATTATATTCTTTGATCGAACTATAGCGATGTGGTGTGTTTAAGGATACATAAGTTATCCCCACTATAGTAATGGCTAGTAACCTCGAATTTTAAGTTTGTGGAGTACGGACATTAGTGTCTGAAGGATAACATTTTACATAATTTTATCGAAATCCTAAGATGAATGAAGAATCAATAGTAATGTGTAGTCAGGGGTCAATTAAGTAGTGACACTGTTAGATCTGGGTTTCGATTTGGCGACAAATCTTAGAGCCTCATGTTTTTGAGTAGTGGCAAGAGAGTCGCGAGGAATTGTTTATTAATCGATGACATTATGGTGGGAATGTCTTGCGATGATTTTGGGAAATGAATTTCCCGATTGATTAAGAGAGTATTTCTTCTTTACGGTTTGTGGTTGGTGAGCAGATTTTCAAAAAGGAGCGACGTTCCCAAATAAATATCATTGTGTGGTGAGACCACATACTAACCTTTGTATGACTTGAGAGATCATCACATGTTAAGTATGTGTCCAGCAGCCAGTATAAAGATAATTGGCTGAAACTATTCTATGGACGTATGATATTGGCCACAGGTTGAATTGAGTTAGTATCAAGAATTGCAGAGGCGCGGACATCATAGTTAAAAGATTAGAGTTTCTGAATGGTTTGTTGTGTGCCCGAGTAGAGTGCAGACTAGATTGCAGAGTGAAAGTGAGAGGTTGTGGTTTAATTAAGTGGTAACCCTATGTGAATTAGAGTCTGATTGAGTAATACATCTGGGAGCCACAAGTGTTTTAATGCAGCAAGGGAATGTGAGGTTCGGTTTATTAATTGTCTGTTTTACAGTGAGTATGAACTGTGAGAGTAGAGGAAATGATTTTTATTGAATCAAGAAGTATTATGAGTCAAGGGTTATAAAGAAATTCATTAGTGAAGGGGACACTTTTTCTGCAAGGTAGAGCAGGGATCTTTCTATAGATCATATTGTGGTAGAATCCCATACTGAACCATTACTGGTCCAGGATTGGCCTGTGAGGTCATTGTTGTTTGCGGTTGTGGTTGTGGTCATCAATCTGGGTTACGGAAATTGGACGAATCTTGATGTTGACGTATGGTCTTGGTTACTGTTCTAATTAGACTATTAATAAATGTTGGCAAAGTACAAGACTTTTGAGTTGAAGTTGGGATTTGGTTTCCTCTTGAGCTGGAGCTGAGAGTGGACGTGCAATTTGACATTTTCTGGAAGTATCAGACTTAGAAGATGGCAAAACCTAGTTGGTGATGATAGTTCTCGAATGGAAACTATTTTGTCTTATTAAAAGTGATTTGGTGTTCGTCGCATGTGCAATGCGGTAGGATTCCGAGCTAGAAGTTTTATTGCGGGAAGTTGAGGCACCTGTAACGTGTATGTGATTCGAATATCTGACGTCGAATCTTAGTCAATGGTCGAACTTATTAATAGTAACAGGGAGAGGATGAGAAGTGTAACTTTCGGTTAGAGATACAACGTCGGAGATTGTAGAAAGTGTCACTTAAAGTAAAAGAAAGCTGGTGGTTTTCCAGGCTTAATGATACTGGTAAAGTTAACGATCACGTTGGAATTGTGGCTTTGTTGACGTTTTCTCTGGTTCGAGATTTCAAATTGAGTTAGTTTTCGCAGTTGTGCATCACCCTAGGCTCAGTGTAGACTCGTGGCGTAAATCTTACGGGGACCACCTCAAGGGAACTTCTTACCGAAACCTCCTTCAAATGGACAACCCTTCCTACAAACCAACTCAGCACTTCCATGAATAATTTAAATCAACCCCCAACTCCTGGAGTCATCCTGCTTCCCTAGTCACATCTACGCTTCACTAACCTATTCAACTATCTAAGTTAGGGAATCAGAGCAGTCTACATAAAAGTTATACCTACATAATCTTGTTGCGACAGCGGATTAATTAACTATGCCCCTACTTCGGTGCACGCGACCTCCTCTTAGGAACCCTGCAACACTGGGCATTTGAAAACGAAGGACCTTGGGAAAAACATTTAAAAAAACATTAGCGTGAGTAGACAAAAATGAAATATGAAAAGGTAAATATTTTTTCATGCTCTCCCTTTGATTTTCCAAAATTCACATGCACGCAACCCATAGAAAACGATTAAATAAAATATATATAACAATTCCCTTAGCTCAAATCCAGAATTTAAAAATGTGGGGTACTGTCAGGACTCACCCCGAGTTAAATCCCTTTAACTCGAAGTAAATCCTGCGGGGACCACCTCAAGGGAACTTCTTACCGAAACCCCCTTGAAATGGCCAACCCTTCCTACATTCCAACTCAGCACTTCCATGAGTATCTAACAACAAACCCTAGCTCATGAAGGCATCCTGCTCCCTAATCTACTTAATTAGCTATACTGGGTTAGTCAGAGCAGTCTACTAAGATGATTACCCCTAAAGAATTTCAACGGCAACGGATTGATCGACTATGCCTCGACTCTTGTACGCGCACGACCTCCGCTCTAGAACCCTGCATCAGTGAGCATTTGAAAACGAAGGGCCCAGGGGAGAAACATTGAAAACCGTTAGAGTGAGTGGACGAAAATCAAATATAAAAACTCTATTTTCCGCTAATGTTCTCCCTTACAGTTTTCTCAGAAAATCTGCATGCAACAAATCATGGACATTAAATAATTCAATAAATCCCTTGGCTCAAACATAAACAATTATGTGGGGTGTTAACCTCATCCACGAGAAAACCGACCTGCTCTATTCGGGAAGGTCTAATGACCAGCTCCACCGAAGAGGGTCCCCGACCTGCTCTATCCGGGAAGGTCTAATGACCAGCTCCACCGGAGAGGGTCCCCGACCTGCTCTATATGGGAAGGTCTAGTGACCAGCTCCACCAGAGAGGGTCCCCGACCTGCTCTATTCGGGAAGGTCTAATGACCAGCTCAACCGAAGAGGGTCCCCGACCTGCTCTATCCAGGAAGGTCAAATGACCAGCTACACCGGAGAGGGTCCATGCTAGCATACAATCCTTATATCCTTTTCCCTTTTTAAAATCCCTTTAAAACCTGTAAAACCTCGTAAAACCCTCGTGGGAATAATAAATCGAAAACCCCCTTTAAATCCGTGAGCCAAGTTTCTCCTTTTAAAATCATCCCCCTCCATAATCCCAAAACGGTGATAATCATTAAAACCATATCCCGGGAAAATCCTTTAAAATCACGGGAAAGGTATGAACCTCTTTCCCGGCTTGTTTGCCTTCAAAATCCTTAAATCCCATTTTCCCAAATCACCGTAAAACATATAAATGGAGGAAATCATATATGCAGGAGAAATCAATTAAAGTATATGGCATGCAATTTAATTTAAAACAAAGGTCCACTCACAGTACTATTGAGACCTTCTTCCCGCTCGGAAAGCTCCTCGAGCGAAACCCTCGTACTAACCACGTAGTCGAGCCCGTCTCACGTTCGACCAGAGACTGTACAAACAAACGATATATTAGTCATTCACAGTTGACTTGGTCTTTTCCTAGTTTGACCAGGAAATTCCTATTTGACCAGGTGTTGACCAAGTTCCTTTTTATGGCACTTTAACCTTTTTGACTTTCTTTCCCGGTTATCGACTCCTAACTCAATTTATAGGAAGTCCGACTCAGCTTCCGAACTTTCCTTTATTACTTTAACTTGACGTTAAGGTGTCACGTATTAATCAATATAATTAACCTCGAGTCGATTTACCGATTTAACATTTTCTCATAAATTCCAGTTATCAATTTCCGATAACAATTTAACACTTTACCCATTTAACCAAAAAGTGTCCAACTTCATTGAACTTCAATTCCTTAACCATTTTTCTGAAAAAGTAACTTTCCCGAGATAGAAACTTTCCCTTAATGGAAACTTTTCCAAAATGGAAAGTTTCCCAATTTAGCAGGTTTCCAAACATAGAAGGTTTCCCAAAATGGAAAGTTCCCAATTTACGGTTAGTTTCCGTTTTTACTCGTTTCCTTACGTAAATTCCGATTTACGACACTTTAACCCTATTAAACGGAAACAACACATTTAAAGGAATTGAAGACTACCTCGGCCTTTCAGCCGGATTTACTGCCGTCGGAAACGTTACCAGATCCCGGCAACTTGCCGGAATTTCGCCATAACCTCCCCGTTTTCTTCTTTACCAAGTTATCGACACAAGCACCAAAAACAACAAGTTAACAACAACACTAATTCAACACAAATTGCACAACACAGTAGCTCTAGATTTCGGACTCACCCTCACAGTCGAACTGAGACTGCAACCCAGTAGTCTCCCCCAAGATCCTCCCAACAGCTCCTCACCCTCCAACCATCCCCAACTACTCCGATCAACATAAACTCTTCCCTGCTCCTCCTTGGCAGAACACCGAACCACTGCCTCCGCCAAGAAGCAGTTACAATAGTGCTCCAAGCTCCCCTTCGTGCTCGACTTAGCAATGAGAAGATCGAGTCACTGTCGAGTAGGAAGAAAGGACGTCAGAACCCGTCACCGGAGGGAGGAGATGAAAACCAGATACATGAACAGTGAAAGAGGGATTCTCCGATTTTGGCCTAAATCAAGAATCCAAGAGCAGGGAAGTAAAGAGGAAGGGAGGAGGAGCAAGAATAAACCTTCAATTCGTCGAACCTCTGCCTGAGGCGCCAGATTTCCGGCGAACACAGTCGCCGTCCTCGTCCTCCGATCTCCGTCGTTAATTGACGAATCTCGACGTAAGTTACCAGGTTTTGTAGAGGAGAGTGAGAGGATTAGTTTAGTTGGGTTGCGCCGACGTGGGTTGGCCGGACGCGGCAGTGATGAGGGTGGCGAAGCTGGGAGTCGAGAGCAGAGAGAGAGAGTGACTGGCTCGGGTCAACGCCCGAGTTGGGTTTGACTCGGGTCAACTCTCTCTTCCCCTATTTATAGCCAAATCAACGGTCCAGATCAAACCCCTAATTGATCTGACGGTCCAGATTCAAGGAAGGTAAAAAGTGAAAAAGGTTAAATGGTAATTCTCCTTTTTACCGGATGGATAATTAAAAGTTACCATAAACTTCTGAAATTCACAGAAAATAGCCGGAAGCTCCGAAAAATATTCCGAAAATACCGGGAGACTCATGTCGACACGTACTACAACATCGAGTCATCAATTCAGGTATTTGGAGTACTTTTAAAAACTCGAAAATTAACTCGAGCGATAACTTATCGAATTACCGATCGCAATCAAAAGTCCTCGGTAACTCGTAAGCCTCTGTGAAAAGGTAACTTTTGGGTACGGGATGTTACAGAAGATAAGTTTATTAACTTCAAAAGATTCGGGGTGTGACAGGTACTATCACCATAACCACGAGAAAAACAACTGACCAGCTCTAATCCACGAGAGGGTCTATTGACCAGCTCAATCGGAGAGGGTCCATTGACCAGCTCAATCGGAGAGGGTCCCTTGACCTGCTCTATTTGGGAGGGTCCATATGACCAACTGCCACCGAAGAGGGTCATGACTGGCTCTATCCGGGAGGGTCATTCCGACCAGCTACTATCGAAGATGGTCTGACCAGCTACAATCCGGAGAGGGTCCATGCTAGCTAGCAATATATATACATATACTTGAAAAAACCTTGAAAACCTCGTGGTGAATAAATCAAAATCCAAGTCAAAACACCCATGACTTTTCCCCAAATACATTGGATTTAAAACAGTCACAGGCATCTGAAACCGGTCCCTGACATTACTTTAAATTGACGTGGCCATTGCTTAAACAACCTGTGCAATTTAAAACCCTATCGTGTAGTATTAGTAAGTAGGGTATCGTTCTAGCCGGGGACACTAGGGAAGGACTTATATTCTGCAAAAACAAATCGTTAGTTACATTCACAAATGTAAAATAAACAAACAAGTACAATTCTGTCACAACTATACAAGTATAAACATATATACAAAATATTATCGGGGATTTATGGAATGGTTTGAAACATATAAAGAAAATAAAGACACTTATTTACAAAACATGGTCAATCAATACTCAAGCATAAAACAACGAAGCACCGTGAAGAAAGACATATCACAAATTTCGCAAGTTTAAGAGGTCGTATTTACGTTTTCACAACTTGTAATTAATTCCAACTATTTAGACTTCTCATGTAAACTTAGTGCCTACAATCGCCTGACACTAAGTTTGTATATGTGTCATCCTGTTCAATGCCTACAATCGCCTGACATTGAGACAAAATACACTGATCGAACGAGAGTCATTGGAAACATGGTCCTAGGTATGGCGTCACTCATCCTATTCATCATGCAAATCTCTCACCCTAGCAACCCTTGGTAGTGACTAAGAATCAAGACCTACAATCGCCTGATCTCAACCCTTAGACACTACGGCATATGAAACTCCCCCCTAATAGCTAACTTGTCATTATTCAAGCTAACCTAGAGTTCGATTACGTGTACAGGTGAGGATTAATCAATTCAAGTTATTACTTACATGAACACAAACAACTTAATCTAAATCGTCATCCTAACATGCAATTCTACACGTTACAATCATAAACACAATCACATGAAAATCACCAAGAAGAACAAGCAAACATGTTTATAACGTAAAACCAAAAACCAAAACAAACATATATATAAAGAACCAACTGTTTTTACACAGAAAATACATACACAAACCATGGAATTATTCATCCTTAACCTACCTATATAGATCGGCAAAGGGTGAAAAGATGATCGGCGGAAGATGGGCAGTTGGCAGCGAGGGTTGGCGGCGGCGGCGGCTGGGTGTTTTTCTGTGTAAGGAGGGTTTTTGGTAGAGTTTGGCTATACTATGTTTTGAGAAATTGAAAGACACTTTTTCTACTGTATTACATGTGTATTTATAGAGACAAAACCCTAAGAAAACCTAATGAAAATCGGCAGCCCCTTGTGTTCCAAACCGGGTAGGTTTCTCTTCTTTCCTTGTTGGATTTGTCTTCCTTCTCTTTAATTTGCTGACTTGGAAAATACTTTAAAAACTTCTTTTTCTGATTTCATGGACTCTTATTCATGTGTGTGGGTCGGCATTGGGCTCTCTTTTATGCTCATGGACTCCTAGGACAGCCGAAAAGGTTCCATAATCTCGGTAGACCGAGTTATCCTGTTTTGACCGGGATAACTTTCGTAGTTGTTATTTTCGGCTTCTCCTTGGTGATTTCTTCGATTCTTCTTCTTCTAAGCAACTTCCCATATCATCATTAAGCTCTTCATTAATCATTTGGCATGCTTGGGAAGGATTTTGGTGAAGAAACACACTCACGAACTCGGTAGACAACTTCAGCAAATTCTGTCCTGTTTCCAGCAGACTGACCTCCGGCCATTGTTTCCGGCATAACTCCTTCCTCAGACCTTGTATTGCTGCGATTCCAAAAGATTTAGAAACTAGACATCCACAGCTTTCCATCCATATATGGCACGTTCCCTAGTTCCTCCTGGATCGTCCTAGGGAAATCTTTGAAGTTGAGTTATGGTTTCTGGAAATCCTCTGTTTCTGTTCCGAATTCATGCTTTTGGCCTCTTGTCTTTCCATGCTTCTTTTGTGACCTTCCATAAGTCCGATCCTCACGATTCTTGTTTTTTTATGTCCACATACATGTCACCTACACATTCAAAAGATATAATCAAGTAGTGACAATGTATTGGTTTACAGAAACTTAAGAAAATCAAGAACACTTCCAAGTTCAGCTTTTAACGATATTGCACATACTTTACAATAAGAGTTATAGATCAGAATTCTTCCTCCTCAGACAACCAATTGGGAGTTTTACATATGGTTAGAATGAGTTTTAGGAGTACTACACACCCCTAAAGTTTGCTGGATTCATTTAGAGTGTGGAGGAAGAATCGAAGATTTGAAGTTTTGAAGTTTAAAAAATCGGGTTTTTACATTTTTGTTCGATTGACCTAGTTAGATACTGAATTCACCTTCGAGTTGAACTAGAAAGTTATTCAAAATGATGAGACGAAGCTGATGTTAAAATTTGATGGCAATTGGAGGTGGTCGGAATTTTTGCCGAAATTTCAGCCGGCCGGCCGTCGGCGGCGGCGAAGCTGCCACTTTTTTGACATATTTTCTATGGAAAAATAATATTAAATAAGAAGAATTTATTGGTATGAAGATTATAATTTTCGGAGGAGTTTTGGTTAGGTTGTGGAATTTTCAAAGTTTAATATTATTAGGGGATAATAAAATATTATTCTGGCTATCGATTGCTGTCGATTAAGGTTTAAGAAATATTTTAAGGACTCTTAAGTTATTGATAAAGGTCAGAGATTTTTTGTTGACAATTTGAGAAGTATAGAGAAGATGAGCGAGTTGTACGCCCAGTCCTTCAAACTGATCTTTAATGGCAGATCGGTACTGGTACGTCAGTTAAGCTTTGGGAAACAGATTGGATTCCAGGTTTCCTTTCACACACACTAACCCGTCCTTCAGAGACAATTTTTGAGTTAGAAAGGTCAGAGATTTTTTGTTGACAATTTGAGAAGTATAGAGAAGATGAGCCAGTTTGAATCAAATTGGATCACAACATTATCAGTTTTAAGAGGTCCTAGATCTAGAGACTTATAAAGATTAAGTGATATAACATTAATGGAAGCTCCTAGATCTAGCATGACATTCGCAAAACGTGTAAAACCAATAACACACGGGATAGAAAAACTCCCTGGATCCTTCATTTTTGGCGGCAATTTTCTTTGAATGACAGCAGAGACCGTTTCACTCATTTTGACAACTTGTGTCTCTCTTGTGTGTCTCCTTGATGTGCAAAGCTCCTTCAAGAACTTAGCAATCTTAGGTATTTGTCGAATGCACTCTAACAAGGGTAGATTGACATTCACTTTTCGAAAGACATCCAACACTTCTTCGTCGGATTTATCATTTTTGCTCTTTGTGAACCTAGAAGGAAAAGGTAGACAAGAAGATTGATTAGTCTTACCTAAATCACTAGGATTCGAAATCATACCTTCCTTCTTTGAAGTTGCCGGATCTTTTTCAAGATCCCTCTTTTTCATTGCTTCCAAGTCTGCCTTGCTTGGCTCAGCTTCTTTGTTTGGCACGGTTTTTCCTTGATCTCGTCCATGTGTTTTTGCATTGGCATTGTGCTCGGCATTCATCCCATGCTCGGCATTCATAGGCTCGGCATCATTCATGTGTAGCTCGGCATCCTCTTCATCACTCATGTCCAAAGCTCCAAATCCGGTTGTGGTTTTTGACGAGGCCGAGAGTTGACCTGTGCAATTTAAAAAACCCTATCATTGTAGTAACTGTAAGTAGGGATCGTTCTAGCCGGGGACACTAGGGAAGGATTATATCTACATCAAAACAAGTTAGTAACATTCACAAATATAATATAAACATACAAGTACAATTCTGTCACAACTATACAAGTATAAACATATATACAAAATATTATGGGGGATTTATATGGTGTAATTTGAAATATAAACAGAAAATAAAGACACTTATTTACAAAACATGGTCAATCAATACTCAAGCATAAAACAACTTAGCACCGTGAAGAAAGACATGTCACAAATTTCGCAAGTTTAAGAGGTTGTATTTACGCTTTCACAACTTGTAATTAATTCCAACTATTTAGACTTCTCATGTAAACTTAGTGCCTACAATCGCCTGACACTAAATTTGTATATGTGTCATCCTGTTCAATGCCTACAATCGCCTGACATTGAGACAAAATACACTGATCGAACGAGAGTCATTGGAAACATGGTCCTAGGTATGGCGTCACTCATCCTATTCATCATGCAACCCTTGGTAGTGACTAAGAATCAAGACCTACAATCGCCTGATCTCAACTCTTAGACACTACGGCATATGAAACTCCCCCCTAATAGCTAACTTGTCATGATTCAAGCTAACCTAGAGTTCGATTACGTGTACAGGTGAGGATTAATCAATTCAAGTTATTACTTACATGAACACAAACAACTTAATCTAAATCGTCATCCTAACATGCAATTCTACACGTTACAATCATAAACACAATCACATGAAAATCACCAAGAAGAACAAGCAAACATGTTTATAACGTAAAACCAAAAACCAAAACAAACATATATATAAAGAACCATCATCCATACAGTAGATACACACATAAACCTTGAATGTATTCATACCTAAACCTATCCTAAGAGTCGGCAAGGATTGAAGAAGGGATTGGTGGCAGCAAGATGCAGTCGGCAGCAAGGGGTTGGCGGCGGCGGCAAGGCTATGGTGTTTCTGTGTAGGGAGGGTTTTTAAGTAGAGCTAGGCTATTCTAAGGCTTAGAGCAATTGAGAGACACGAAATTTGATGTACATAGGTCCTATTTATACAGAAAATTTCGAAGAGAAACCCTAGAGAATTCAGGAGCTTCAAGGAGACACCTTCCTTGTTGAGCTTGGTTTCCTCCTTTTATCTTTGGACAAAGATTTCGACTTGGACCTTGGATTTCTGATTTCTTGGACTCCTCTACATGTTATTGGATCCATGTAGGCCTCTTACACAAGTTCTTGGGCTCATAGGTAGCCGAAATCATGGACAAACTCGGCAAGGACAGACTGGCAGAAACTGCCCAGTTTTGCAGCTTAACCTCCGTCCATTGTTTTGATCATAACTCCTTCATTTGAACTCCAAATGCTACGATTCAAGAAGATCTGAAAACTAGACTTCCGTAGCTTTCCAATGATATATGGCTCGTCCTCAGATTCCTCCTGGATCTTTAGATATGATTTTCCGAAGTTGATGTAAGGTTTCTGGAAATTTCTGCTCGGATCAAAACCTTATGTTTCGGAGTTTCTTCTTTTCCATGGCTTCTTTTGTTGTCCTTCATGAGTCCAATCTTCATGATTCTTGTTCACATATGCTCATTTACATGTCATCTACACATTAAACCAAATTTATCAAAATTGACAATGTAAAGGTATAACGAATCATAAGAGAAACTAACCAAGTCTTATCCAAAATCGGTTTTACAACACTTAAGCACAAATTTCTATATAAATACATGTTTTAGCCATTGCTCTACAGAAAAACCCTTTTGACTCAAAATAAGTAAAAACAACATTACTAAGGAATAAACAAGGTACAAATGAGGATAAAAACACATTAAAAACATAGCGTAAAACGCACTTATCAAACTACCCCACACTTACCCTTTGCTAGTCCCTTAGCAAACTGACTCTAAAACAAAAACAAAACCAAATGACTTAAAAACTTCTAATACCCTTAGAAAGATTGTCTCAGGATCTTTATCATGCATAACCTTCAAGTTAGAACATTCGAATGAAAAGCATAATTGCAAAGCTTCATAAGTATGTATCATAGCATGAATAAGTAAGATATGAGATCATATAGCACAAACATGTATGATAACCGTTCCACCTCACAATGACATACTCTCTTCTTTTCACTCATCCATGGTATTCACTCAATCGTATATGCAAGGGAAAAGATGATCAGATAACAAATAACTTGCATATTTTGTCACACCCCGATCCTAGAATTATTTTACGGTTGGTTGCTTTGGTCTTTTACCATTTAAAGTGACCGTTTAACCGTACAATGATCGTGAAGTTGACTTTTCGTTAAGTCAAGAATTTGGGAAAACTTCCTTCTTGAAAGTTGTAGAGGGCGTCGTTACGAGTTCAGGGACACGTAGCACGCTCAAATCGGAGTTCGTATGGGAAAGTTATAAACAAAAGTATAAAGTTACTATGCGGTAAAACGGCTATATATAGGAGTTACCGGGGTGAAAAATCAGATTTTTCACCCGGCTCTCTCTCCTCTCCCCCGACGGGAATCGCTGCCGGAGCTTCCGGCCGCCACAGCGCCGCCGTCCGGCCACCTTAGGCCGGCGCACCGGTCCCAAAAGCTCGGCCTCCGAGTCTACTTCAATCCTAGGTAAGCTTTCCGACCTAACTCGCCGTAAATCGGGAGAAATTCCGATTTGTTCTTGGTGTGTACAGTAGATTTTCGGGATTGAATTTCTCCCTCCCTAGATCACCAATTGTTGAGTTCTTTATATGTTTAGGATGGGTTTTAGGTGTACTACAATCCCCTAGAATTTGGTAGCTTGATTTGAAGTGTGTAGGGAGAATTGAGGATTTGAAGTTTGGTAGTGTAATTTTTCGGGGTCTACTGTTCATCGAGTTTTTGACCTAGTTAGAGGCCGAATTGGCCTTCGAGTTGAACTAGAAAGTTGTCCCAATTGATGAGACGAAGCTACTGGTAAAATTTGGTGGCGATCCGAGGTCGCCGGAATTTTAGCCGGAATTTCTGCCGGCGGCCGCCGTCGGTGGCGGAGCTGGCGGCGGTGCCGCCACTTTTTGGGCAGTTTTTCATGTCCATTAATTAGTACATATTGTGAGGAGTCTATGGTTAAAATTTGGTAATTTTTGGAGGTGTTTTGGTTAGGTTTTGGAATTGTTCTAGTTTAGTATTATTGGCGGATAATTAAATATTATTCCGACCATTGATTATTGCCGGTTAAGGTTTAAGGATTATTTTAAGGACTCCTAAGGTATTGGTGAAATGGTTGAATGGGTGTCCATAGTAATTCAACGAATTAATACATGACACCCTAACGTCAAGTTAAGTGATAAAGGAAAGTTCGGAAGCTGAGACGGACTTCCGGTAAATTGAGTTAAGAGTCGATAACCGGGAAAGAAAGTCAAAAAGGTTAAAGTACTTTAAGAAAGGAACTTGGTCAACATGTGGTCAAATAGGATTTCCTGGTCAAACTAGGAAAAGACCAAGTCAACTATGAAATGACTAATATCATGGTTTGTTTGTACAGTCTCTGATTGAACGTGAGACGGACTCGACTACGCGGGTAGTTCGAGGGTTTCGCTTGAGGAGCTTTCCGAGCAGGAAGAAGGTCGCGATGAGTACTGTGAGTGGACTTTGTTTTAAATTAAATTGCATGCTTTATACTTGATTGGTTTCTCCTGCATATATATAATTTCCTCTATTTGTATGTTTTACGGTGATTTGGGAAAAAGGGGATTTAAGGATTTTAAAGGCAACAAACCGGGAAAGAGGTTCATACCCATCCCGTGATTTTTAAAGGATTTTCCCGGGGTATGGTTTTATTGATTATCACCGTTTTGGGAATATGGAGGGGGATGTTTTTAAAGGAGAAATGTGGCTCACGGATTTTAAATGGGGTTTTCGATTTATTGTTTCCACGAGGTATTACAGGTTTTACAGGTTTTCAAGGGATTTTGAAAAAGGGAAAAGGGAAAAGGATATAAGGATTGTTTGCTAGCATGGACCCTCTCCAGTTAGAGCGGGTACCATCTTCTGGGTAGAGCAGGTCAGGGACCTTCTCCGGTTGAGCTGGTCAATAGACCCTCTCGGATAGAGCAGGTCGGGGACCCTCTTCGGTGGTAGCTGGTCATTAGACCCTCCCGAATAGAGCAGGTCGGTTTTCTCGTGGATGAGGTTAACACCCCACATAATTGTTTATGTTTTGAGCCAATGCATTGTTTACGTTTACCTGCATGCGGATTTTCCTTAGAAAAAGTAGAGGGAGAACATTAGAGGAATAGAGCTTTTAAGTTTTATTTTTGTCCACTCACCCTGACAATTTTTTTCAATGTTTCTCCCCTGGGCCCTTCGTTTTCAAATGCCCAGTGGTGCAGGGTTCTCGAGCGGAGGTCGTGCGCGTACAAGAGTCGAGGCATAGTCGATCAATCCGTTGCCGTTGAAATTCTTTAGGGTAATCATCTTAGTAGACTGCTCTGACTAACCCAGTATAGCTAATTAAGTAGGTTAGGGAGCAGAATGCCTTCATGAGTTAGGGTTTGTTGTAGATACTCATGGAAGTGCTGAGTTGGAATGTAGGAAGGGTTGGCCATTTCAAGGGGGTTTCGGTAAGAAGTTCCCTTGGGGTGGTCCCCGCAGGATTTACTTCGAGTTAAAGGGATTTAACTCGGGGTGGGTCCTGACAATTGGTATCAGAGCATTAGGTTATCGTTTCCTGTTACTACCTCATGTACTTGGTATCACTTAGCGTCTATAGAGTGATGGTCCGACCGCGGCGGATCCATCGGCATTTTATGCTTTGGACGCTTAGTGTTTATTAAGGATATGAGTTAGTACTTCCTGGTTAATTTATGGACCGAGTGGTCCTATAAACATCTGAATCCTCAAGACTATGCCTCAGTACGCCGACCTCACAGAGAGCTCCTGTAAGGAACAAGGTGAGCTTGTTACGTATTTACTGTTATGAGTTTCCCAATGAGTATTTGAGATTTGAGTTGGAGATAGAGCGGGGAACTCACGTCGTTTAACATTGGTTGAGCAGTTGGTGTGAGTGCTCGGTGGTGAAACGGTAAATTCTTGTCTGGAAGGCTGCCATGTTGTTGGCAGGAATGTTGTAGGAACCTAAGGCGAGGCCTTGATGTTCGAGTGATGAGACTCTTAGAAGTGAAGAGTCGTATGAGTTAATGGAAGAGGTTGCATTATGATGGAAAAATGGGTGGAAGTCGCGTAACGCGATTATTCGGAGAAGATGAATATTAAGATTTGACGATTGTCAGGATTTTGTCGATTGTCGTCTTTGGTGTGGTTCCAGAGAAACTGGCGAATGTGTCGAAGTAGAATGACTCAGGGATCTAAGTGTAGTCATTTTAGGATCAACGGACTTGTTTTTGGTGACGAATCCATGATGTGACACTACTGGAGAATGTTAAGGAAGTAAAGGCTAGTTGGTCACTTGATGCTGAAGGGACAGCCACTGAAACTGATGGTTTGGATCACCTTGGTACGGACATTGTTGTCGTCAGCTACGACCATATCCTCTTCGCTTCAGCCACCCATGATTGGAGTACTAGAAAGATTTGGATTGTTAGTGAGTCCAAGCATGATTTGACTGGTTGGTGACAATGGTCATTGGGCCAAATATCGTGAAGGTTGAAATTAAATCGTGTCACCGGATCTTGGGGCTCATGTCAACCATAAGGTGAGTTATCCACCTATGGTCAAGGTATTCTAATTAGTACACATGTGAAGGAGTCTCCAGGTTGGCTGGGTTGGGGTTCAGTGACAGATCAAGCGAGCGTTTTGATTTGTAGCTAAAGGTTTATGGTTTCAAAATTTAAGGAGATGATAGGAGTGGCAACAAGCTACCGGGTCATGGACTAAGAATGCTTGGGGAACCGGAGATAGTGACACGAGTCTTGATTGACTTTGTATTATTGTGGTGTAGGAACCGGTGGTTGTGCAAACGGTATTGTTTCGACGGCCGAAGTTGTACATGGGAATACCCCACAGGAGCACGTGTATCCTCCTGTGTAGGGAAGTGGTAAAGCTGAAATTTGGGTAGCACATACATGTAAGGCATAATTGTTTTTGTACAGCTGTGTGTGATCAAAGTGACACCAGGTAAGTGACTAAGGCTGATGATGACATCATCTTAAGAATGTGTCATGAGAGTTCCAATTATTGAGAACGGAGATTAAGGACGTTTGGTTAGAAGTTCCTGTGCAAAACGTCCAATAGATGGCCTAACCGTCTAAGGACAGGTCGGGAGTGAGTTATTGGTAGTCGCTTCGATTTTCAAGATGGTTAGTTAATTTGTTACATGTTGATAGTAGGTAGTTGATTGCATGCTGTGATAGATGCACGGGAATGGTGTAGTGACAGCAGTGGGGCAAGATTTACTGAATCGTTGGATAGGAGTGAAATGTTTGTAGATGGTCAAGCTTCAACCTGCAACCAAAGTTGTCTGTTATGACACTTGGTTTCCTCGAGGGTGATTAACTGAGCTTGATGGCATGGGAATGTGTACACTCACTGGCTGTGGTCTAATCAAGTGTTGTAATCGAAGGTGTACTTAGTCGTGTTTGGGGTTCATAAGTTACACCTACTGCAGTGACATTAAATATTCTCAATTTGATCTGGGGAATAAGGATTAAGATCTGGGAGATCAATTATTGAGGTTAATTTAAGGAAATCCTAAGAGGATTAAAGTTTTGTTGGCGTTGCTATGGTCATTGGTCATTTGGGTAGTGACCCCACTTGTTAGGAATTATTGACATAGCGGCAGATCTTGGCGCCACAAGTGTAGAGTAGTAGCAAGAAGGGTCATTGGAGGTGACCCTCAAAATTGTCAACATTTTCGGTGAGTGTGAAAGCGGTGGAACTAGGAAAGGTTTTCCTTGATGACTCGAAGGTTTTACGAGTCTAAGTGTGGTAATATTTGTTACTGAGATTGGTAAGGTATGTTGCTAAGTTGAACAACACTTCATTAGAAATCGTGGAGTGATTAAGCCACGTTCAGATTAAGTTCTGATCTGAGGGGATGTTAACGTGTGGCGGTGGATCTTGTAATATAGGATCTGGAGTGGTAATGTGATTTCCTGTGTACGCAGTTATATTCCTCTTCAATTAGAATGGTAAGTGATTGGGAATCGTGAATCCTACCAAATAGAGGATGCGGTGGTTGGTGTACTTGCAGGGCATGGGGGACAGATTTTGTTAGAAACTGTCTAGTTATGCGAGTTGACTCTGTGAAGTTGACACGCCCAGTGCGAGAATGGTGTTTGATAAGTTGTACCTTGATAACTGGATGCTCGGTGATCATTGTGGTTAAGTTCGGAGTGGAATTAATTCCCGATGCTTTAATCAGGGGTTACTTTGGGTGTGCACCAGTGGCACTAAATTTTATGTAGATGTCTGATCTGGTTAAATGTCCGAAGTTGTCGGTTATTACCAGACGAGTTGGTAATGGAGGCATCTATGAAGGAAATATCCTGGTTGAGCGGGTAAGGTTCTGGAATTTTTTTATTGGTAAGTCTATTTCAGATTGTGTTATGGATAATGTTTATTAGACGCACAGTTATGGTTGAAGTGCAAGTTCTGTGACAAGTCATAACATGACATGCAATTTAAAAAACCCTATCATTGTAGTAACTGTAAGTAGGGATCGTTCAAGCCGGGGACACTAGGGAAGGATTTATATTCTGCAAAACAAGTTAGTAACATCCACTAATAAAACATACAAGTACAATTCTGTCACAACTATACAAGTATAAACATATATACAAAATATTATGGGGGATTTAAAGGGTGGTTCGAAACATAAAGAAAATAAAACAGAAATATTTACATACATTGGTCAATCAATACTCAAGCACAAGATATAGCAAACACCGATTAGAAAACACATAAGTTTTATGAAAGATTAAGTTATTATGTTTATGTTATCATAGATGCAAATTAATTCCAACTATTTAGACTTCTCATGTAACTTAGAACTTACGACACGCATCATCCTAAGTTTATGTGTCATCCTGTTTAATGCTTACGACCCGCATCACATTAACACAAAATACACTTACCGTTCATGAGTCGTTGGAGACATGATCCTAGGTATGTCGTCACTCATCCTATTAGCATGTAAATCACTTACCCTACCACCCTATGCAGCAACTAAAATTGAGAGCCCGACCCGGTGAACTCAACCTAGAATACTACGGCAGATTAAACTCCCCCCTTAGGAACATCCGTGCACAGACTACCCTCAGGTTCGATTACGTGCTCAGGTAAGCAATAAATCAATTCGACAACTACTAAACACAAACATACACAACTTAAACTAAATCAAAATCCTAACATGCAATCTAAATCGTTACAATTATAAACACAATCACATGAAAATCACAAAGAAGAACAAGTAAACATGTTTATAACGTAAAACCAAAAACCAATCCAAACATATATATAAATAACCATCATCCATACAGTAGATACACACATAAACCTTGATTGTATTCATACCTAAACCTACCCTAAGAGTTGGCAAGGATTGAAGAATGGATTGGTGGCGGCAAAGCTATGCAATCGGCAGCAAGGATGCAGTCGGCAGCAAGGGGTTGGCGGCGGCAAGGCTATGGTATTTCTGTGTAGGGAGGGTTTTTAAGTAGAGTTTGGCTATACTAAGGCTTAGAGCAATTGAAAGACACGAAATTTGATGTACATAGGTCCTATTTATACAGAAAATTTCGAAGAGAAACCCTAGAGAATTCAGGAGCTTCAAGGAGACACCTTCCTTGTTGGGCTTGGTTTCCTCTTTCTTCTTTGACAAGGATTTCGACTTGGACCTTGGATTTCTGATTTCTTGGACTCCCCTACATGTTATTGGATCCATGTAGGCCTTATACACAAGTTCTTGGGCTCATAGGCAGCCGAAATCATGGACAAACTTGGCAAGGACAGACTTTCCCGGTTTGACCGGAAAAGCTCCATACTTGGTTGTTTCGGCTGCCATGATGCATTCTTCAAATCTTCTTCTTCAATGCAGCTTCCCATGACTTCATTAAGCTTCTCTTAAATCCTTTGACATGCTTGGGAAGAATTTTGGTGAAGAAACATCCTCCCAAACTCGTGTGACAACTTAGGCAGAAACTGCCCAGTTTTGCAGCTTGACCTCCGTCCATTGTTTTGATCATAACTCCGACATCTGAACTCCAAATTCTGTGATTCAAGAAGATCTGAAAACTAGACTTTCGTAGCTTTCCAATGATATATGGCTCGTCTTCAGATTCCTCCTGGATATTTAGATATGATTTTCCGAAGTTGATGTAGGATTTCTGTTCGCGGGAGAGATTTCTGCTCGCGAGTAAGTTTTCATTCGCGGGAGAGTTTCATTCGCGAGACTGACCTCTGGCCATTGTTTCTGGCATAACTTCTTCCTCAGAACTCGGATTGTTGCGATTCCAAAAGATTTAGAAACTAGACATCCACAGCTTTCCATCCATATATGGCACGTTCCCTGGTTCCTTCTGTATCGTCCTAGCGAAATCTTTGAAGTTGAGTTATGGTTTCTGGAAATGTCTGCTCGGATCAAAACCTTATGTTTCGGAGTTTCTTCTTTTCCATGGCTTCTTTTGTTGTCCTCCATGAGTCCAATCTTCATGATTCTTGATATAATATGTCCATATACATGTCATATACACATTAAACCAAATTCATCAAAAATAACAATGTAAAGGTACGGTGAATCATAAGAGAAATAACCAAGTCTTATCCAAAATCGGTTTTTACAACACTTAGGCACAAATTTCTGTATAAAGACACATATTAACCATTACTCTACAGAAAAACCCTTTTTGACTCAAAATAAGTAAAAATGACATTACTAAGGAATAAACAAGGTACAAATGAGGGTAAAAACATATTAAAAACATAGCGTAAAACGTACTTATCAAACTACCCCACACTTACCCTTTGCTAGTCCCTTAGCAAACTGACTCTAAAACAAAAACAAAACCAAATGACTCAAAAACAACTAATACTTAAACAACTAATACCCTTAAATGGTTTGTCTCAGATTCTTTAGCATGCATAACCTTCAAGTTAGAACATTCGAATGAAAAGCATAATTGCAAAGCTTCATAAGCATGTATCATAGCATGAACAAGTAAGATATGAGATCATATAGCACAAACATGTATGATAACCGTTCCTCCTTACAATGACATACTCTCTTCTTTTCACTCATCCATGGTATTCACTCAATCGTATATGCAAGGGAAAAGATGATAGGATAATAAATAACTTGCATATTTCAACAAATAAAAGCTCTTTGTGAATAGAAATTTATGGAAAAACCTCATATAACAACTATGTGCAATAATGGACCAAAACCATAAGCTTGACTCATGAGAAAATCTCCACAAATCAAATTTAGCTATCTTAAGAATCATGAATTAATCTCAATAATATGGTTGTAATGGGGCTTGGTTTCATAAGGTAGGAATTTTTAGGTAAGTGGTGCTATAAGAAATCACCAAGACTTTAGCAAATCTCGCTCCTCCTCATGTCTTCACTTCAAGGATCGAATTTCTTCATGTTGGACCCATACGTCAATCTTGACTCCTCCCCATATTGTGAACAGGACAAAGGTCCTATACACACTTTTAGACCTTCAAATAATCACTAACTCCAAATTCACAAAACATTTTAACACACCATAAAAGAATTTGTGCCTTGAACTTTAATTCTATCCGATTTTTTTTTTTTTTCGGACATATTTCTTTCTTGTTTTTGTTCATACATGGCACATACATTTATAATCATATGGTGTTTTACCCCACACTTGCTCTTTATTACATTGTTCACCCCACACTTGCTTCACAGCATCACGCAATACAGCTCCATTAGAAGTACTTTGCCAAGTCTTGATAACAAGGTAAAGGTTTAGCTATTCTAAGCAAAGGAATTCTGTTTAAAGGTGATGAAATAAAAGGCTCAATGTAAGCTCAAAGGGGTTAACTAAGGAGTCCCACGATGGGCACAAAATAGGCATAAGTTTTATTTGGCAATAGTGGTAATCCTAATGAGATTAAATTCAATCATATTCAAAATCAAGACATGTTATGATTATAAAGCTTCGAAAATCACATAAGCAAGTTCTAGTAAATTCTAGAGTCCATTAAAAAGCTATAGCACATAGTTATTGAATATGCAAAGAATAATGAGGTTTCAAAAGATGGTGAAAAAGTAGTGAAATTTTCGAAAGACAAAATCGGTACATCACTCATGAAAGAAAGTTTTTAGGCTCAAAAGCTCACATAGGTTATGTTGGAACAATCTAATCAAACATGCATACTTCATTATCAATCAAGTCTCAAATATTCATATTAATTCACATATCCATGAAACTTGCAATTTCTTAAGATAAATGTTAAACCGTCAATCATGCATTCAAAGATATAGTTCATCATAGACTTTTAAGGGTATATCCTGAGATACAAAACAAAACAAAAATATTTAAAAAAAAAAAAAAATTGAAAAATTTCGACAAAAATTAAAAAGTTTCGAAAAATTTGAAAAACACACCAAACAAAAATATGTTACTATGTAACCTCTACCCCACACTTAGAAAATTACATTGTCCTCAATGAAAAACCAAAATAATGTCATAATTTCCTAATCATGTGTCTAAGTCACATAATAAACACATAAATAAGTCAACCATAAAAGTGGAGGGATTAGAAAAAAGCAAACTCTCGTTGATGACTCCTCCACTGCTACGGTTGAAATGAGTTGCCTCTCATGCAGCGCTTAATGTTTATAGTCTATCAGCCTAGACTCTTCTCCTTTTTGATGGCACCATCCTTTGTGGCCATGGCTCTCCCACATTGTGCTTTTCAACATTTATGCTCTTGTTGCTCATTCAACGTTGATGACACAATAACTGGTAGAGTGTCATCTTCTCCAAGAAAAACGTACTTCAAATGTGGGGGAAAAGCTTTTCGCTCTAACTTAGGGGCCTGTTCCACAGATGGTAACAACTTATTAGTGGAAATTGGAATTGACAAGGGAGTATACCTTTTGTAGATTGGTTGTGAATCCAGCTCCTTCACAACTTCAAGTATGGACGGCTCCAAATCTTTTAAAGCCTCCTCATCTCGTTCTCCATACTTGTCATACCCGACCCCTTGCTCGATAACTATGAAAAACAAAAAAAATGCAATATGCACACAATATGCAAAACAATAAAACACAAGTATGATTGAATGCAAAATGGATGTAGTGCAAACACGGCATGATGTATGAAACAAAATGCAATATGGCATGATGCAAACAAAACAAAACAAATGCAATATGCAACATGATATGCAAAATGATGAGGCTAAACTAAGAAATATGATAAGGCTTCGGCAACTAAGATGAAACTAACACAAATAACTTTGCTAACACACACACACATGGCATTGACACTCAACAAGATTAACACACACACACGACATTCATAGTTACATACAGACAAAAATCATGACAAAAACATAATGTGATGACGTCTCACCCTAAAATGTTTCTACTTGATTTTATTAAACTTTAATTTTCAAGGTACGTGGAGCAGGGAAGACCACTGTGCAATGGACTGATACAGCCCAAGGTAGTGTTATGCTTTGTCCGATATACCTCAAACATTAAAGTCAAATGAATTTGAAGTTCATGGCGTCATACATGTGTAAGTAAATTCTAGCGTTTAAAGTGTGGTGATGCTTCGGCCCAAGCATTTGGCTAGTTCGAGCGGATTCCGTGGTTTCAGAAGGCAAGTGTCAATGTCACGGGGGGCGAACCCCCTACAAGAACCAGGCAGGACTCGTTTGTGATCAAGGAGGCGGACCCCTATCGACCCCTTCACCGAGAAGAGTGGTCAGTCATGATCTTGAGATCCAATTGAACAAACCTGAATTCCATATCTATGACAGAACGGCCCCTTACTCAGCTAGGAACAAACTCGGATCCCTAGATCAGTCACCTTATGTTAATCAAAGCCGCCCTCAACCTCATGAAATCCGCAAATAACATGAAGGGTTTAGGCTAAGATTAACAAAAGTGGCTCCACCTGACATCTTTTACTTTAGAAATCACAAAACATCATAACATATAAAAACCATAACTTCAATCTTTCCTAAATATTTACTAAAGTGTCGGCAAGAATACACATATAACAAAATATTTTGATAAAAACACATCATACACAAAATCGGCATATATATAAGAGAAAAAGAATCGTTAGTCACAAAAATAAGGTTAATTCACAAACATATACATATACAAAACAAAAATCCTTTTTAGCATCCCCGGCAACGGCGCCAAAAACTATCGTGTAGTATGTGCAAGTAGGGATCGTTCAAGCCGGGGACACTAGGGAAGGACTTATATTCTGTAAAACAAATCGTTAGTAATATTCACACATGTAAAATAAGCATACAAGTACAATTCTGTCACAACTATACAAGTATAAACATATATACAAAATATTATGGGGGATTTAAAGGGTGGTTCGAAACATAAAGAAAATAAAACAGAAATATTTACATACATTGGTCAATCAATACTCAAGCACAAGATATAGCAAACACCGATTAGAAAACACATAAGTTTTATGAAAGATTAAGTTATTATGTTTATGTTATCATAGATGCAAATTAATTCCAACTATTTAGACTTCTCATGTAACTTAGAACTTACGACACGCATCATCCTAAGTTTATGTGTCATCCTGTTTAATGCTTACGACCCGCATCACATTAACACAAAATACACTTACCGTTCATGAGTCGTTGGAGACATGATCCTAGGTATGTCGTCACTCATCCTATTAGCATGTAAATCACTTACCCTACCACCCTATGCAGCAACTAAAATTGAGAGCCCGACCCGGTGAACTCAACCTAGAATACTACGGCAGATTAAACTCCCCCCTTAGGAACATCCGTGCACAGACTACCCTCAGGTTCGATTACGTGCTCAGGTAAGCAATAAATCAATTCGACAACTACTAAACACAAACATACACAACTTAAACTAAATCAAAATCCTAACATGCAATCTAAATCGTTACAATTATAAACACAATCACATGAAAATCACAAAGAAGAACAAGTAAACATGTTTATAACGTAAAACCAAAAACCAATCCAAACATATATATAAATAACCATCATCCATACAGTAGATACACACATAAACCTTGATTGTATTCATACCTAAACCTACCCTAAGAGTTGGCAAGGATTGAAGAATGGATTGGTGGCGGCAAAGCTATGCAATCGGCAGCAAGGATGCAGTCGGCAGCAAGGGGTTGGCGGCGGCAAGGCTATGGTATTTCTGTGTAGGGAGGGTTTTTAAGTAGAGTTTGGCTATACTAAGGCTTAGAGCAATTGAAAGACACGAAATTTGATGTACATAGGTCCTATTTATACAGAAAATTTCGAAGAGAAACCCTAGAGAATTCAGGAGCTTCAAGGAGACACCTTCCTTGTTGGGCTTGGTTTCCTCTTTCTTCTTTGACAAGGATTTCGACTTGGACCTTGGATTTCTGATTTCTTGGACTCCCCTACATGTTATTGGATCCATGTAGGCCTTATACACAAGTTCTTGGGCTCATAGGCAGCCGAAATCATGGACAAACTTGGCAAGGACAGACTTTCCCGGTTTGACCGGAAAAGCTCCATACTTGGTTGTTTCGGCTGCCATGATGCATTCTTCAAATCTTCTTCTTCAATGCAGCTTCCCATGACTTCATTAAGCTTCTCTTAAATCCTTTGACATGCTTGGGAAGAATTTTGGTGAAGAAACATCCTCCCAAACTCGTGTGACAACTTAGGCAGAAACTGCCCAGTTTTGCAGCTTGACCTCCGTCCATTGTTTTGATCATAACTCCGACATCTGAACTCCAAATTCTGTGATTCAAGAAGATCTGAAAACTAGACTTTCGTAGCTTTCCAATGATATATGGCTCGTCTTCAGATTCCTCCTGGATATTTAGATATGATTTTCCGAAGTTGATGTAGGATTTCTGTTCGCGGGAGAGATTTCTGCTCGCGAGTAAGTTTTCATTCGCGGGAGAGTTTCATTCGCGAGACTGACCTCTGGCCATTGTTTCTGGCATAACTTCTTCCTCAGAACTCGGATTGTTGCGATTCCAAAAGATTTAGAAACTAGACATCCACAGCTTTCCATCCATATATGGCACGTTCCCTGGTTCCTTCTGTATCGTCCTAGCGAAATCTTTGAAGTTGAGTTATGGTTTCTGGAAATGTCTGCTCGGATCAAAACCTTATGTTTCGGAGTTTCTTCTTTTCCATGGCTTCTTTTGTTGTCCTCCATGAGTCCAATCTTCATGATTCTTGATATAATATGTCCATATACATGTCATATACACATTAAACCAAATTCATCAAAAATAACAATGTAAAGGTACGGTGAATCATAAGAGAAATAACCAAGTCTTATCCAAAATCGGTTTTTACAACACTTAGGCACAAATTTCTGTATAAAGACACATATTAACCATTACTCTACAGAAAAACCCTTTTTGACTCAAAATAAGTAAAAATGACATTACTAAGGAATAAACAAGGTACAAATGAGGGTAAAAACATATTAAAAACATAGCGTAAAACGTACTTATCATTCTGCACTATGCGTCATTCCAAGTTAAGGTAAGAGATAGGGAGGTCAGTGGCACCTCACCTATGAGTAGTACGGTGATGTATTACCAATTGTAAAGTACGCTGTAACCCCACAAGTGATAATTGAGTTAGCGACTCTAATGTTTCGGGTTGTTGGTAAAAATCAAGATTTATCCGATCAGAATAGCTTTGTAGGCAGTGTGAAGCCTGATAATTTGTCTTCATGCGAGGAATAAGTAGTGTGGATCTCGATGTCAGGAGCGTTTGGATCTCCCTGATTTAAAGGCTATTGTTTTGGATTTACGCTAAAGATCATGGCAACTCGTGTCCTGGGTGTACAAGTGGTTTGAGTAGGGATAGATCAAGGGAAGACAATTACTTTACAACAGGACAACTTGACAAGATAATTTATAGAAAGCGTAAACCAGATCAGGGAGCCTGGTTCAAATGAGGTGATGGTTCGTGTAACACAAATCGTCATGGTTTTCTGGTGGACTTGTTGTCATTAGTGTTGACTCCACGTTGTATTGTGTTATCAGAGGATTTAAAACCCATTAGTGACATCGGACCCTACTCCTCAGGCGTGGTAATCATTACCTGCATAGGGAATGTGGGAGCTGATATCTAAAGTTCAACAAAAGAATACGAGTATTTTTGAAGAAATTATACTCACGACAAGCGAGTGGTTATTGGTATCAGAATGATTATTAGCGGCATTGTGACAACGTCACATGCGGTTGGTAAGGACAGTTGTTGGTGTTTGTTTGGCTAAACGAGTAGCGATAGGAGGTTGGTTACTGGTCGAAGTTGTTGTGCAGTTGGATTTTCAAGGATATGGTTATAATCCGGTATAGGCAACAGGGAATTGTTGCCAAAGGATGTTTTCAGCGCAAGAACAATAGTGATTTTCACGAGGATTACAGATGGTGGATCAGTGATAGGCGGTGTCGTATTCCACCTCATAAATGAGATGAAGTACAGTAAGAATTCGGTGATTCAGTTAATCAATGATTCAAGAGAAAATCATTGTGATCCACGGTAAGACCTTATGCTTTAGTTTTGACCTAAGAAGAGTGGTCGGGTGTCAGAAAATGGGGAAGTAGCGGAGGTTATCATCCACGTAGGAAGGAGTGCTACGTTGGCTAGATGTGACATGTGACAAGGTTACATGAGTTTGAGGAATATGTTGGGTATCCTTAGAGTTAATGGATACCTAGTGTCACGTATGTCCATGTTACGTAAACAAGTTTACTACCTTACATCCTATGTCAATAGACTTCTGGTTGGTACTGGAAATTGGCTTTCAAGGAGGAACAGTAAGGATGTTGATCGTAAAGAGCAGGTGTTTAGGTTTTGACAATGCTTTTCGTGAGGCGTCTCAGAAGAGTTCTCAGAAGGAAGTGGATATTGGAGAACAATGTTATTATTTTAAGTGGTACTATCCCCCTCTGTGTTGGACTTTGAGTATAGAAATTTCGAGGACGAAATTTTTATAAGGTGGGGAGAATTGTCACACCCCGATCCTAGAATTTTTTTACGGTTGGTTGCTTTGGTCTTTTACCATTTAAAGTGACCGTTTAACCGTACAATGATCGTGAAGTTGACTTTTCGTTAAGTCAAGAATTTGGGAAAACTTCCTTCTTGAAAGTTGTAGAGGGCGTCGTTACGAGTTCAGGGACACGTAGCACGCTCAAATCGGAGTTCGTATGGGAAAGTTATAAACAAAAGTATAAAGTTACTATGCGGTAAAACGGCTATATATAGGAGTTACCGGGGTGAAAAATAAGATTTTTCACCCGGCTCTCTCTCCTCTCCCCCGACGGGAATCGCTGCCGGAGCTTCCGGCCGCCACAGCGCCGCCGTCCGGCCACCTTAGGCCGGCGCACCGGTCCCAAAAGCTCGGCCTCCGAGTCTACTTCAATCCTAGGTAAGCTTTCCGACCTAACTCGCCGTAAATCGGGAGAAATTCCGATTTGTTCTTGGTGTGTACAGTAGATTTTCGGGATTGAATTTCTCCCTCCCTAGATCACCAATTGTTGAGTTCTTTATATGTTTAGGATGGGTTTTAGGTGTACTACAATCCCCTAGAATTTGGTAGCTTGATTTGAAGTGTGTAGGGAGAATTGAGGATTTGAAGTTTGGTAGTGTAATTTTTCGGGGTCTACTGTTCATCGAGTTTTTGACCTAGTTAGAGGCCGAATTGGCCTTCGAGTTGAACTAGAAAGTTGTCCCAATTGATGAGACGAAGCTACTGGTAAAATTTGGTGGCGATCCGAGGTCGCCGGAATTTTAGCCGGAATTTCTGCCGGCGGCCGCCGTCGGTGGCGGAGCTGGCGGCGGTGCCGCCACTTTTTGGGCAGTTTTTCATGTCCATTAATTAGTACATATTGTGAGGAGTCTATGGTTAAAATTTGGTAATTTTTGGAGGTGTTTTGGTTAGGTTTTGGAATTGTTCTAGTTTAGTATTATTGGCGGATAATTAAATATTATTCCGACCATCGATTATTGCCGGTTAAGGTTTAAGGATTATTTTAAGGACTCCTAAGGTATTGGTGAAATGGTTGAATGGGTGTCCATAGTAATTCAACGAATTAATACATGACACCCTAACGTCAAGTTAAGTGATAAAGGAAAGTTCGGAAGCTGAGACGGACTTCCGGTAAATTGAGTTAAGAGTCGATAACCGGGAAAGAAAGTCAAAAAGGTTAAAGTACTTTAAGAAAGGAACTTGGTCAACATGTGGTCAAATAGGATTTCCTGGTCAAACTAGGAAAAGACCAAGTCAACTATGAAATGACTAATATCATGGTTTGTTTGTACAGTCTCTGATTGAACGTGAGACGGACTCGACTACGCGGGTAGTTCGAGGGTTTCGCTTGAGGAGCTTTCCGAGCAGGAAGAAGGTCGCGATGAGTACTGTGAGTGGACTTTGTTTTAAATTAAATTGCATGCTTTATACTTGATTGGTTTCTCCTGCATATATATAATTTCCTCTATTTGTATGTTTTACGGTGATTTGGGAAAAAGGGGATTTAAGGATTTTAAAGGCAACAAACCGGGAAAGAGGTTCATACCCATCCCGTGATTTTTAAAGGATTTTCCCGGGGTATGGTTTTATTGATTATCACCGTTTTGGGAATATGGAGGGGGATGTTTTTAAAGGAGAAATGTGGCTCACGGATTTTAAATGGGGTTTTCGATTTATTGTTTCCACGAGGTATTACAGGTTTTACAGGTTTTCAAGGGATTTTGAAAAAGGGAAAAGGGAAAAGGATATAAGGATTGTTTGCTAGCATGGACCCTCTCCAGTTAGAGCGGGTACCATCTTCTGGGTAGAGCAGGTCAGGGACCTTCTCCGGTTGAGCTGGTCAATAGACCCTCTCGGATAGAGCAGGTCGGGGACCCTCTTCGGTGGTAGCTGGTCATTAGACCCTCCCGAATAGAGCAGGTCGGTTTTCTCGTGGATGAGGTTAACACCCCACATAATTGTTTATGTTTTGAGCCAATGCATTGTTTACGTTTACCTGCATGCGGATTTTCCTTAGAAAAAGTAGAGGGAGAACATTAGAGGAATAGAGCTTTTAAGTTTTATTTTTGTCCACTCACCCTGACAATTTTTTTCAATGTTTCTCCCCTGGGCCCTTCGTTTTCAAATGCCCAGTGGTGCAGGGTTCTCGAGCGGAGGTCGTGCGCGTACAAGAGTCGAGGCATAGTCGATCAATCCGTTGCCGTTGAAATTCTTTAGGGTAATCATCTTAGTAGACTGCTCTGACTAACCCAGTATAGCTAATTAAGTAGGTTAGGGAGCAGAATGCCTTCATGAGTTAGGGTTTGTTGTAGATACTCATGGAAGTGCTGAGTTGGAATGTAGGAAGGGTTGGCCATTTCAAGGGGGTTTCGGTAAGAAGTTCCCTTGGGGTGGTCCCCGCAGGATTTACTTCGAGTTAAAGGGATTTAACTCGGGGTGGGTCCTGACATATTTCATTAAATAAAAGCACTTTGTGAATAGAAATTCATGGAAAAACCTCATATAACAACTATGTGCAATAATGGACCAAAATCATATGCTTGACTCATGAGAAAATCTTCACAAATCAAATTTAGTTATCTTAAGAATCATGAATTAATCTCAATAATATGGTTGTAATGGGGCTTGGTTTCATAAGGTAGGAATTTTTAGATAAGTGGTGCTATAAGAAATCACCAAGACTTTAGCAAATCTCGCTCCTCCTCATGTCTTCACTTCAAGGGTCGAATTTCTTCATGTTGGACCCATACGTCAATCTTGACTTCTCCCCATATTGCGAACAGGACAAAGGTCATATAAACACTTTAGACCTTCAAATAATTACTAACTCCAAATTCACAAAACATTACAACACACCATGAAAGAATTTGTGCCTTGAACTTTCGATCCGAAATTTTTTTTTTCTTTTTTTTCGGACATATTTCTTTTTTTTTTGTTCTTACATGGCACATACATTTATAACAATATGGTGTTTTACCCCACACTTGCTCTTTATTACCTTGTTCACCCCACACTTGCTCTTCAGCATCACGCATTACAGCTCCATCAGAAGTACTTTGCCAAGTCTTGATAACAAGGTAAAAGTTTAGCTATTTTAAGCAAAGGAATTCTGTTTAAAGGTGATGAAATAAAAGGCTCAATGTAGGCTCAAAGGGGTTAACTAAGGAGTCCCACGACAGGCACAAAATAGGCATATGCTTTATTTGGCAATGGTGGTGATCCTAATGAGATTTAATTCAATCATATTCAAAATCAAGACAATTTATGATTATAAAGCTTTGACAATCACATAAGCAAGTTCTAATAAATTCTATAGTCCATTAAAAAGCTATAGCACATAGTTATTGAATATGAAAAGAATGATGAGGTTTCAAAAGATAGTGAAAAAGTAGTGAAAATTTCGAAAAAATTTAGACAAAATCGGCACATCACTCAAGAAAGAAAGTTTTTAGGCTCAAAAGCTCACATAGGTTATGTTGGAACAATCTAATCAAACATGCATACTTCATTATCAATCAAGTCTCAAATATTCATACTAATTCACAATATCCATGAAACTCGCAATTTCTTAAGATAAATGTTAAACCGTCAATCATGCATTCAAAGATATAGTTCATCATAGACTTTTAAGGGTATATCCTAAGACACAAAACAAAACATGTTACTATGTAACTTCTACCCCACACTTAGAAAATTACATTGTCCTCAATGTACACACAAAATAATGTCATAATTTCATAAGCATGCGTCTAAGTCACATAATAAACACATAAAAAATAAAAACACAATTAATCCTAAAAATTAAATTCGGCACAAAAGATTTAATTGAAAACGAAACCGAAACAAGTGAAGGAGAAAGATTGAATATGCAAACTCTCGTTGATGGCTCTTCCACAGCTACGGTTGAAATAAGTTGCCTCTCATGCAGCGCTTAATGTTTATAGTCTATCAGCCTAGACTTTCTCCTTTGTGACGTCACTTTCTCATGAGCTCCTTTGTTTCTTCTTGAAACGTGCTCTGCTTCACTTTGTGTTAACATTGTGCACGATATCATGACCAGGTTTGGCTTCCTTGCGTCCAACGTCACCAAACAATTTCTCATCAGAACTGGTCATTTATGGGAACCTGCAAAACTAATCTGGCACAATTGAACAAAGATCAAGTGAGCATTGTCAAAAACTTAGATAGAATTCGAAACTTAGCATAAAAATTTCGGCAACATCATGTCATGGCATAAGTTTCGAATTCAATGACATGTAAGCAAAAAAGTGTCGGCAACCTAGTAAAGTTGCTAGCTGATTTTATTAACTCTCTAATTTTCAAGGTACGTGGAGCAGGGAAGACCACTGTGCAATGGACTGATACAGCCCAAGGTAGTGTTATGCTTCGTCCGATATACCTCAAAAATTAAAGTCAAATAATTTGAAGTTCATGGCGTCATACATGTCTAAGTAAATTCTAGCGTTTAAAGTGTGGTGATGCTTCGGCCCAAGCATTTGGCTAGTTCGAGCGGGTTCCGTGGTTTCAGAAGGCAAGTGTCAATGTCACGGGGGGCGAACCCCCTACAAGAACCAGGCAGGACTCGTTTGTGATCAAGGAGGCGGACCCCTATCGACCCCTTCACCGAGAAGAGTGGTCAGTCATGATCTTGAGATCCAATTGAACAAACCTGAATTCCATATCTATGACAGAACGGCCCCTTACTCAGCTAGGAACAAACTCGGGTCACTAGACCACTCGACAAGTGTTAATCAAAGCCGCCCTCAACCTCATGAAATCCGCAAATAACATGAAGGGTTTAGGCTAAGATTAACAAATGCGGCTTCTCCCTACATGTTACACTTTAAAAACCACAATAAACTTTAATCACATATGAAACAATAAACCTCCTAAATATTTACTAAGTTACAATAGTTACAACACATGACATGAAAATAAACAGACATAATACAAAATCGGCACTTACAGTAAAATATAAGAGAGAAATTGTTAGTCAAAAATATGGCACAAAATATACAATTTTCACACAAAAGAATTCGGCATATACAAATATACAATGTACAAATCAACAATACACACAATTACAATCGAGACATATGTGTTATGGCACACACATGCTTCGGCACCTACAAAAGAAAACAAGGTTAATTCACAAACATATACAACACAAAAATCCTTTTTAGCATCCCCGGCAACGGCGCCAAAAACTGACGAGGCCGAGAGTTGACCTGTGCAATTTAAAAAACCCTATCATTGTAGTAACTGTAAGTAGGGATCGTTCTAGCCGGGGACACTAGGGAAGGATTATATCTACATCAAAACAAGTTAGTAACATTCACAAATATAATATAAACATACAAGTACAATTCTGTCACAACTATACAAGTATAAACATATATACAAAATATTATGGGGGATTTATATGGTGTAATTTGAAATATAAACAGAAAATAAAGACACTTATTTACAAAACATGGTCAATCAATACTCAAGCATAAAACAACTTAGCACCGTGAAGAAAGACATGTCACAAATTTCGCAAGTTTAAGAGGTTGTATTTACGCTTTCACAACTTGTAATTAATTCCAACTATTTAGACTTCTCATGTAAACTTAGTGCCTACAATCGCCTGACACTAAATTTGTATATGTGTCATCCTGTTCAATGCCTACAATCGCCTGACATTGAGACAAAATACACTGATCGAACGAGAGTCATTGGAAACATGGTCCTAGGTATGGCGTCACTCATCCTATTCATCATGCAAATCTCTCACCCTAGCAACCCTTGGTAGTGACTAAGAATCAAGACCTACAATCGCCTGATCTCAACTCTTAGACACTACGGCATATGAAACTCCCCCCTAATAGCTAACTTGTCATGATTCAAGCTAACCTAGAGTTCGATTACGTGTACAGGTGAGGATTAATCAATTCAAGTTATTACTTACATGAACACAAACAACTTAATCTAAATCGTCATCCTAACATGCAATTCTACACGTTACAATCATAAACACAATCACATGAAAATCACCAAGAAGAACAAGCAAACATGTTTATAACGTAAAACCAAAAACCAAAACAAACATATATATAAAGAACCATCATCCATACAGTAGATACACACATAAACCTTGAATGTATTCATACCTAAACCTATCCTAAGAGTCGGCAAGGATTGAAGAAGGGATTGGTGGCAGCAAGATGCAGTCGGCAGCAAGGGGTTGGCGGCGGCGGCAAGGCTATGGTGTTTCTGTGTAGGGAGGGTTTTTAAGTAGAGCTAGGCTATTCTAAGGCTTAGAGCAATTGAGAGACACGAAATTTGATGTACATAGGTCCTATTTATACAGAAAATTTCGAAGAGAAACCCTAGAGAATTCAGGAGCTTCAAGGAGACACCTTCCTTGTTGAGCTTGGTTTCCTCCTTTTATCTTTGGACAAAGATTTCGACTTGGACCTTGGATTTCTGATTTCTTGGACTCCTCTACATGTTATTGGATCCATGTAGGCCTCTTACACAAGTTCTTGGGCTCATAGGTAGCCGAAATCATGGACAAACTCGGCAAGGACAGACTGGCAGAAACTGCCCAGTTTTGCAGCTTAACCTCCGTCCATTGTTTTGATCATAACTCCTTCATTTGAACTCCAAATGCTACGATTCAAGAAGATCTGAAAACTAGACTTCCGTAGCTTTCCAATGATATATGGCTCGTCCTCAGATTCCTCCTGGATCTTTAGATATGATTTTCCGAAGTTGATGTAAGGTTTCTGGAAATTTCTGCTCGGATCAAAACCTTATGTTTCGGAGTTTCTTCTTTTCCATGGCTTCTTTTGTTGTCCTCCATGAGTCCAATCTTCATGATTCTTGTTCACATATGCTCATTTACATGTCATCTACACATTAAACCAAATTTATCAAAATTGACAATGTAAAGGTATAACGAATCATAAGAGAAACTAACCAAGTCTTATCCAAAATCGGTTTTACAACACTTAAGCACAAATTTCTGTATAAATACATGTTTTAGCCATTGCTCTACAGAAAAACCCTTTCGACTCAAAATAAGTAAAAACAACATTACTAAGGAATAAACAAGGTACAAATGAGGATAAAAACACATTAAAAACATAGCGTAAAACGCACTTATCAGTTTTAGGCTTTGGAGGTGTCGTCAACAAAATTTTCCCACTTCTTGTGACAACCACTTGTGCTTGCTCATTCTTATGGTTCTTGATGACACCTCCTGGCAACCTCCCTTCTTCATTGAATTTTCCCATGAAATCCACAACTTGTCCCATTTGATTCTTAAGTTCCACAATGTCTTTCGACATTAAGGCTATGTCCTTGGTGTTGGTTTGAGTTGTGGCCAACAAAGATTGTGTCGAAGTGACAATGTTCTTGAAGATTTCATCGTAGTTGGCGCCACCACTAGACTGTCCTCCTTGTTGGTAGGGTTGGTATGGCCTTGGCACAAAATTGCCTTGAGGCTGTGCCATGTAAGTACTCGGTTGCTGCCCTTGTGCGTTTGGTTGTGGATTCAGCACGTTGTTATTGTTGCTCCAACGGAAGTTTGGATCATTGGCGAGTGGATTGATGTTTTGGAAACGTGACTGACCCCCTGAACCTTGGACATTGCCGAATCCTCCTTGGTAACCCACGGCATTCACATCTTCAATGTATGAGTTCACTTGATTGCACTGCTCCGATGTATGTCCTTCTAAGCTGCACTCACCACAAACTGACACACTCTTCTCCTTTGCTAATTTCGACACCATCAATGTCAACTTGTTCAAGTCTTCCTTCAACTCATGTATGGCACTTGACTCGTCATGATCACTTATCTAGTGGGCACGTCTTGTTGCAAATGAGCCGAATTGTTGATTGTTGGTGGCTCTCATCTCCAACAAGTTGCTGGCCTCTTCTCTGCTTTTCTCCATAAGTGAACCACCAACTGCTGAATCTAAGAATTGTCTTTCCTTAGGGCGCAGGCCCTCATAAAAATACTGAAGCAGCAAGGCCTCACAGATGCCATGATTGGGGCATGACGCCACAAGTGCCTTGTACCTCTCATAATATGCATCGAAAGACTCATCCACATCCTGCTTAATTGAAGTGATCTCCTTTCGAATTTGTGTCACCCTTGACGATGGAAAATATTTAAGGAGAAACTCATTCATCATAGTAGCCCATGACGTGATCCGTCCAGCTGGCACTACAAAGAACCACTCCCTTAGCTTTATCCTCTAGTGAAAACGGAAATGATTTCATTTTCACAAGTTGCAAGTCGGCTCCTCTAGGGCACATGATGTCGCAACTAAACTCAAATTGTTGCAAGTGTCGGTTCGGATCTTCTCCACTTAACCCATGAAATTTCGACAGTTGATGGAAGAAACCATCTCTTAATTCGAAGTCAGCTGTTTTTCCTGCTGCTACAGCTGGATAGGTGACGTTGGTCAGCTGACTCCTGTTCCATTAACTTGCCCATTTTCTTCCCTGAGTGAAGTCATTCTCAATTCAACTGGCGAGTGTGGTGGTGATGACTTTGGTGATGCGTGTTGTGATGTAGATGGAATGTCGATATGAAACTCGTTATTGACACGTCTAAGTCTGTTATTGGTGTATCTTGTCCAAGTGTCAAAGTCGCTCATTCACCCTGCAAATATCGGCACAATTGGCCAAGACCAAGTTAGTAAGTCATAAGGAATTTCGAAACAGGGCATGTATGAAGATCTCGGCAAAAAGTGGCCAAGTTTCAAAATTTTTAACACTTAAGCACATAATGTCGGCAACCTAATAAAGTTGCTAGTTGATTTTATTACTCTTAACTTTCACGGTACGTGGAGCAGGGAAGACCACTGTGCAATGAGCTTGTGCAGCTCAAGGTAGTGTTTTGCTTCGTCCGATATACCATGAAAATCAAGACCAATTTCGACATTGAAGTTATAATGCCTATATGCCAAGTTGCTTTCTAAAATCTAAAGCAAGGTGATGCTACGGCCCGAGCTTTTGACTAGGTCGAGCGGATTCCATGGTTTCAGAAGGTAAGTGTCAATGTCACGGGGGGCGAACCCTCTACAGGAACCAGGCAGGACTCGTTTTATGATCAAGGAGGTGAACCCCTATCGACCCCTTCACCGAGAAGAATGGTCAGCCATGATCTTGAGATCCAGTTAAACAAACCTGAGAACCATATCTATGACAGAACGGCCCCTTACTCAGCTAGAAACAAACTCGGATCCCTAGATCAGTCACCTTATGTTAATCAAAGCCGCCCTCAACCTCATGAAATCCGCAAATAACATGAAGGGTTTAGGCTAAGATTAACAAAAGTGGCTTCATCAGACATGTTTTACTTTAGAAATTACAAAACATCTTAACATATAAAAACCATAACTTCAAATATTTATTAAAAGTTTCGGCAAACATATAAGTATACAAAAGAAATCTCGGCACAAATACATATTTTCACCTACAAAACAAAGTTGGTTAGTTTACAACATATACAAATCGGCATACATAATATACATTCGAAACATATGTATTTTGGCACACACACATGCTTCAGCACCTACAAAAGAAAACAAGGTTAATTCACAAACATATACATATACAAAACAAAAATCCTTTTTAGTATCCCCGGCAACGGCGCCAAAAATTAACGTGCCAAAAGTTGACCTGCAATTTAAAACCCTATCGTGTAGTATTAGTAAGTAGGTATCGTTCTAGCCGGGGACACTAGGGAAGGATTACTTTTCTGCAAAATGAAAATGTTAGTAGGATTCATACATATAAACATATTTACATCGAAATATATGGGAGTTAAGGTTTTGTTCGAAACATAAAAAAATAAAAACAAGATTATTTACAAGGTCGGTCGATCATTACTCAAGCACGAATTATAGCAAACACCGATTAGAAAACACATAAGTTTTATGCAAGATTAAGTTATTATGTTTATGTTATCATAGATGCAAATTAATTCAGACTTTTTATGACTTCTCATATAACTTAGAACTTACGACACGCATCATCCTAAGTTTATGTGTCATCCTGTTTAATGCTTACGACACGCATCACATTAACACAAAATACACTTACCGTTCACGAGTTGTTGGAGACATGATTCTAGGCATGACGTCACTCATCCTATTAGCATGTAAATCACTTACCCTAGCAACCCTATGCAGCAACTAGAATTGAGAACCTGACATGGTGAACTTAACCCTAGATTACTACGGCATATTAAACTCCCCCCTTAGAAACATCTGAGCTAGCTAGACTATCTTCAGGTTCGATTACGTGATCAGGTAAGCAATAAATCAATTCGACAACTACTAAACACACAAACATAGACAACCTAATCTAAATCATAAGCCTTAACATGCAATCTAAATCGTTACACAACTCATATGTTATTAAAAAGATCACAAAGAAAAACTTAACAACATCCGATATTGTATAAAACCAAAAATCCAGAAATAATATTTATGAAGAACAATAAACACAGTAAAAATACACAAAGACATGGAGAAATCCATACCAAATCCTACCTAAAAGGTTCGGCTAAGGCAAGGATGGTTGGCGGCAAGGGATGATTGATGCGGCTGCAAGGGTGTTCGGCGACAGCTTTGTGTTTTGTTTGTGTGAGGGTTTTTGGGTAGAGTTTGGCTATACTATGTTTTTGAGCAATTGAAAAGGCACTAAAACTGACGTACATAGGTCCTATTTATACAGAAAATACAAAGCAAAACCCTATAGAATTTGGCAACTTCAAGAAGTTCCATTCCTTGTTGAACTTGTAATCCTTTTTGGACTTGGTTTCTTCTTTCTTCTTTGACAAGGATTTCGACTTTGGACTAGGATTTCTGACTTCTTGGACTCTCCTACATGTTATTGGATCCATGTAGGCCTCATACACAAGTTCTTGGGCTTATAGGCAGCCGATTTCATGGGCAAACTCGGCAAGGACAGACTTTCCCGGTTTGACCGGGAAAACTCCATACTTGGTTGTTTCGGCTGCCATGATGCTTCCTTCAATTTGACATCTTCAATGCAGCTTCCCATGACTTCATTAAGCTTCTCTTAAGTCCTTTGACATGCTTGGGAAGAATTTTGGTGAAGAATCATCCTCCTAAACTCGTGTGACAACTTAGGCAGAACTGCCCAGCTTTGCAGCTTGACCTCCGTCCATTGTTTTGATCATAACTTCTTCATCTGAACTCCAAATTCTACGATTCAAGAAGCTCTGAAAACTAGACACATACAGCTTTCCAATGATATATGGCTCGTCCTCATATTCCTCCTGAATCTTTAGATATGATTTTCCGAAATTGATGTAGGGTTTCTGGAAATTTCTGCTCGGATCAAAATGCAATGTTTCGGAGTCTCTTCTTTTCCGTGGCTTCTTTTGTTGTCCTCTATGAGTCCAATCTTCATGATTCTTGATATAATATGTCCATATACATGTCATCTACACATTAAACCAAATTCATCAAAAATGACAATGTAACAATATAACGAACCATAAGAAAATAACCAAGTCTTTGTTCCAAATCGAATTTTCAACACTTAAGCACAATTTTCTGTATAAATGCATGTTTTAGCCATTGCTCTACAGAAAAACCCTTTTGACTCAAAATAAGTAAAAACGACATTACTAAGGAATAAACCAAGTATAAATGAGGGTAAAAACACATTAAAAACATGGCGTAAATCACATTAAAAACATGGCATAAAACGCACTTATCGTTTTCTATTGGTTACGTGCATGTGGATTTTCAGAAAATCAAAGGGAGAGCATTAAGACATTTATCTTTTCATATTCGATTTTTGTCCACTCACACTAATGTTTTTAAATGTTTTCCCCTGTGCCCTTTGTTTTCAAATGTCCAGTGTTGCAGGGTTCCTGAGAGGAGGTCGCTTGTATAGAAGTTGTGGCATAGTCAATTAATCCGTTGTTGCCGCAAGTTTATTTAGGTATCACTTCCATGTAGATTGCTCTTACAACACCCCGTCCCGAAAGTTATTTTTTATCGGGCTTAGATGGGTTACAAAGGGTGGTAACTGCGCTGTTGATTTTCCCTAAATTAATATTCGAGTTTAATAACGAAATATTTTCGATTCTGGGGTAAGATGGAATTAATGACCCGAGATAATATATTATGTTAATACGAGTCTACCGGTATGTCCGAAATATTTTCCAGAGCTACGGGCTGTTATTTATGGATTTATTTAGTTTACAGAAGTTATGAAAGTTTCTATCGTAAAAAGGTGACCTTACGATAAGTCAAGAATTTGAGGAAACTTCTTTCAGGAAAGTTGTAGAGGACATTAATACGAACTCGTAAGTATGTCCTACGCTTTAATCAGAGTTCTTATGCGAAAGTTATGTTGGTTTATGTATTGTTACTGTGCAGTAAATAGTAAATGTGACGTATCAAAATATGACATGTTAATCAATTTAAACCCTATCATTGTACTTTGGTAAGTAGGGATCGTTCTAGACCGGGGACACTAGGGAAGAACTTATTTCTGCAAAACAGATAGTTAGAAATATTCACACAATATAAACAAATATATACATAAAGAATAATATGGGGGGTTTATATGAGTTTCGGCAATAAACAAAACAGAAAAATAAAACAAGAACAAATATGTACAAGATTGGTCACTTTATCGTTTCAAGAACATAACAAGTAAACTCCGATTAGCATGCAAATAGTTTTATGAAAGGTTAAATTATCTTATTTATGTTTTCACAATTGCAAATTAGTTCCAACCCTTAAGACTTCTCAAGTGTTTAAAGTTGTCTCAGCGCTCAACCCTAAACTATGTGACTACTTGACTAAACTGTCTCAGCGCTCAATCTAATCAAGCAACACTTACCGTCCACGAGTCGTTGGAGACATGTTTCCTAGGTATGGCGTCACTCATCCTATTCCACATGCAAATCTCTCACCCTACCATCCCTTGTAGCACCTAGGACCGAGCTGTCTCAGCGCTCAACTCGACCTAGAATACCACGGCACATGAAACACCCCCCTAATAGCTAACCTGTTGCAATCAAGCTAACCTAAAGTTCGATTATCTGCTCGGGAGAGGATTAACTAACTTAACAATTGTTAAACACACAAATACAGATTCTTTAACTTCTTTTACAACCCTAACATGCATACTAAATCGTTATTCAACATGCATAACACAAACAAATCACAAAGAAGAGCAAGTAATCATACATGTTAAACAAAACCAAAAACCATAATTCATATATCAATAAACTCAATAACTTTACACAGTAAATATACATGAACAACCTTAGGATTTTCATCCCTAACCTACCTATTACAGTCGGCAAGGATGGGGAAGGAATTCGGCAAAGGATGAAGGCAGTTCGGCAAAGGATGGTTGCGGCAGTGAGGTGGTTCGGCTGCTTGTATGATTTCTGTGTGGAGGGTTTTTAGGTAGAGTCTAGGCTAGCTATAAGACTTAAAACTGATAAAGGACACCCTAAACACGAGCTATACAGACCCTATTTATACAGAAACATTGAAGAGAAACCCTAGCTGACTCGGTTAAGGAAAGGCAATCCTATTCCAACTCGGTTTCCTTATTGCTCAATGATTCCTCCTTCAATGCAGCTTCTTATCCGAATTTGGACTCCTTCTTCTGATTCCTTGGACCTTCCTACATGTTTATGGATTCATGTAGGCCTCATGTACGAAATCTTGGGCTTTGATGGCAGCCAAAACCAGTGATAGGTCCAGCAAGGTCAGCTTTCCCGGTTTGACCGGGAAACCTTACACTTAACCAAAATATGGCTGCCTTGATGCTTCTTCGTATTTTCTTCTTTGGTCCAGCTTCCTAACACTTCATTAAGGTCTTGATACATCTCTTGACAAATTTGGGAAGCCTTTTGGTGAAGAATCATCTCCCAAAACTCGTTAGACAACTTAGGCAGTTTCTGCCCAGTTTTGCAGCCTGACCTCTGTCCACTGTTTTGCTCATAACTCCTTCGTCTCAACTCCGATTGCTGCGATCCAAATGGGGTTGAAAAGTAGACACACACAGCTTTAATTCCATATGTGGCACGCCTTCTAACTCCTCCTGGATCTTGAGATATGATTTTTCAAAGTTGACGTACGTTTTCTGGCAGATTCTGTCCGAGAGCAAAACAATGTCCAAAAGTGTTTCTTCTTTTCCGTGGCCTCACTTGTTGTCATTCATGAGTCCGTTCATCATGATTCCTGATACGTTAAGCGTGTTTACCTGTCTTCTGCACATTTAAACAAGATACATCAAAACTGACAGGGTAACAAAATAACGAATCATAATAAAACGTCCAAGTGCTAGTCCAAAAACGGTTTTCATCATTTAAGTGCAATTTTCTGTATAAAAACGGCTAGTAGCCACAACTCTACGGAAAAACCCTCTTGACTCTAAAACAAGTAAAAATAAACATACTAAGGCAAAAACAAAGTATAAATGGAGGTGAAAATCTATTAAGAACATGGCGTAAAACGCACTTATCAAACTACCCCACACTTATGCTTTGCTAGTCCCTTAGCAAACTGACTCTAACTGAAAGAAAAAAAACAAAAACAAAAACGAAAACAACTCTAATACCCTTAAGAAATTTTTGTCTCAGATTATTAAGTATGCATAATCTCAAGTTTAAACATTCAAGTGAAAGCACAATTGCAAAAGTTCATAAACTTGTATTATAGCATGAAAAAGTGAGAAGTTTCGAAAATCATAAGTAATACATGAATGAAATTTTGATCCTCCTTTCCAAGGTACACTCTCTTTCTTTTTTTTTCACTCGAAGAATGGTTTTCACTCATAAGTATATGCAAGAGAAAAGATAAGAAATAACGAATAACTTGCATATTTCAAGAAATAAAGGCTCTTTTGAAAAACATTTTTCTTGGAAAAACCTCATTTAATAACTAAGTGCAATAATGGACCAAAACCATATGCTTACTTATATGAAATTCTCCACAAATCAAGTTTAGTCATCTTAAGAATCATGAAATAATCTCAAGGGTTGTAGCGGGGCTTGGTTTCATAAGGTAGGAATTTTTGGATAAGTGGTGATAGTAAGAAATCAAGACTTAGCAAATTTAAGCTTCATCCTCCTTATGTCTCTTCTTCATGCAGTGGACAAGGGTCAAATATACAATTTTGGACCCTCAAATAATATCAACTCCAAATCATGTAAACACCATATAACTCATGCCTTAGAAATATTTTTCTTTTCCGAAACATTTTTTTCTTTCTTTTTTTTCTTTAGCCGAAACTTTTATTTTTTTTTCTTTTCTTCTCTTTTTTTTCCTTTAGTTTTGGCAAAATTTTTTTTCTTTTTCAACCAATTTCGGACAACATATTTTTTTTCTTTTTTGGCATATATACTTTACAAAACAATGGTGTACCACCCCACACTTCAACTCTACCCCACACTTGTTCTTTAACATCTTTGCACAGCTTCATCAACAGTATTTCGCCAAGTCTTGAAAACAAGGTGAAAGATAACTATTCTAGGTTCAGGAAACTATTTAAAGGTGATGAAAGAAAAGGCTTAATGTAGGCTCAAAGGGGTTTTACTAAGGAGTCCCACGACGGGCACAAAATAGGCATATGTTTTTTTTGGCTATGGTGGTGATCCTAATGAGATTAAATTCAATCATATTCAAAATCAAGACAATTTATGATTATAAAGCTTCAAAAATCACATAAGCAAGTTCTAGTAAATTCTAGAGTCCATTAAAAAGCTATAGCACATAGTTATTGAATATGCAAAGAATAATGAGGTTTCGAAAGATAGTGAAATCACCCATGAAAGAAAGTTTTTAGGCTCAAAAGCTCATATAGGTTATTTTGGAAACAAATTAATCAAACATGCATACTTCACTATCAATCAAGTCTCAAATATTCATACTAATTCACAATATCCATGAAACTTGCAATTTCTTAAGATAAATGTTAAACCGTCAATCATGCATTCAAAGATATAGTTCATCATAGACTTTTAAGGGTATATCCTACGACTCAAAAACAAATAAAAATATTTAAAACTAATTTGAAAAATTTTGACAAAAATTAAAAAGTTTCGGAAAATTTGAAAAAAACACACAAAACAAAAATATGTTACTATGTAACCTCTACCCCACACTTAGAAAATTACATTGTCCTCAATGTAAACACAAAATAATGTCATAACTTACTAAGCATGTGTCTAAGTCACATAATAAACCAAAATTACAAAATAATTCAACCATAAAAGTGAAGGGATTAGATAAATGCAAACTCTCGTTGATGGCTCCTCCACTGCTACGGTTGAAATGAGTTGCCTCTCATGCAGCGCTTAATGTTTATAGTCTATCAGCCTAGACTCTTCTCTTCTTGCTTTGATGGCTCCATCCTTTGTTGTCATGGCTCTCCCACATTGTGTTTTTCAACATTTGTGCTCTTGTTGCTCATTCAACGATGAAGACACAATATCTGGTAAAGTGTCATCTTCTCCTAGATATGCATACTTCAACTGCTTGGGGAAAGCTTTTAGCTCTATGACGAGGCCATCGGTTAACGACCTGCAATTTAAACCCTATCATTGTAGTAACTGTAAGTAGGGATCGTTCAAGCCGGGGACACTAGGGAATGACTTATATTCTGCAAAACAAATCGTTAGTAATATTCACACATGTAAAATAAGCATACAAGTACAATTCTGTCACAACTATACAAGTATAAAACACATAAGTACATAATCATATACAATTCACAAAATATAGACATAACATCGAAATTTATGAACATAAAGAACTAAATTATTTACAAACTATTCACATATTTACCGAATTATGATGGGGATTTTATGGTGATTTCTAAAGTCCTAAATCTAAATTTAATATTTACATTGGTCGATCAATCTGTTAAACACAAAACATAGCTAACACCAAGTAGAACACACATAAGTTTTAAACAAGAACAAGATGCAATGAAATATGTTTTCTTGAATTCTAATTAATTCCAACTATTTAGACTTCTCATGTAAACTTAGTGCCTACAATCGCCTGACACTAAGTTTATATATGTGTCATCCTGTTCAATGCCTACAATCGCCTGACATTGAGACAAAATACACTGATCGAACGAGAGTCATTGGAAACATGGTCCTAGGTATGGCGTCACTCATCCTATTCATCATGTAAATCACGTAACCCTAAAAACCCTTGGTAGTGCCTAAGAATCAAGGCCTACAATCGCCTGACCTTAACCCTCAGAACACTACGGCATATGAAACTCCCCCCTTAGGAACATCCGTGCACAGACTACCCTTAGGTTCGATTACATGATCAGGTATGTGATTAATCAATTAGAAAACAACAATAACATAAACATACGCAGCCTATTCTAAATCCAAAACCTAGCATGCATTCTAAATGTTATGCTAACAAACACATTCATAAGTAGATCACAAAGAAAAACAAACAAACAAACATGTTCATAACATAAAACCATAAACCCAAACACCAAAATATATAAATTATCGAATCAAATACAGTAGAATTACACAAAAACTTGGAGGAATCCATGCCAAATCCTACCTAAAGGGTCGGATAGGGCAAGGGTGGTTGGCGGCTGCAAAGAGTGATCGGCGGCAAGCTTTGTGCTTCGGCTGTTTTGAGGGTTTTTGGTAGAGTTGGCTAGCTAAGGTTTTCACAAAATTGAGGACTCTTTTTCTACTGTGTTACATGTGTATTTATAGAGGAAAACTTCTAAAGAAACCCTAAGAAATTCGGCACCCTACTCCTTGTCCATGTCGGATTGGGCTTCTTGCTTTTCCTTGTTGGATTTGTCTTCCTTCTCTTTAATTTGCTGACTTGGAAAATAATTTAAAAACTTCTTTTTCTGAATTCATGGACTCTTCCTCATGTGTGGGTCGGCATTGGGCTCTCTTTCATGCTCATGGACTCCTAGGATAGCCGAAAAGCTTCCATAATCTCGGTAGACCGAGTTATCCTGTTTTGACCGGGATAACTTTCGTAGTTGTTATTTTTGGCTTCTCCTTGGTGATTTCTTCGATTCTTCTTCTTCTAAACAACTTCCCATATCATCATTAAGCTCTTCATCAATCATTTGGCATGCTTGGGAAGGATTTTGGTGAAGAAACACACTCACGAACTCGGTCGACAACTTCAGCAAATTCTGTCCTGTTTCCAGCAGACTGACCTCCGGCCATTGTTTCCGGCATAACTCCTTCCTCAGAACTTGGATTTCTGCGATTCCAAATGATTTAGAAACTAGACATCCACAGATTTCCATCCATATATGGCACGTTCCCTAGTTCCTCCTGGATCGTCCTAGGGAAATCTTTGAAGTTGAGTTATGGTTTCTGGAAATCCTCTGTTGTTGTTCCGAATTCATGCTTTTGGCCTCTTGTCTTTCCATGCTTCTTTTGTGACCTTCCATAAGTCCGATCCTCACGATTCTTGTTTTGTTATGTCCATATACATGTCACCTACACATTCAAAAGATATAATCAAGTAGTGACAATGTATTGGTTTACAGAAACTTAAGAAAATCACGAACACTTCCAATTTCAGCTTTTAACGATATTGCACATACTTTATCTATTTTACACATGTTTTAGCCAATGTTCTACAAATAACCCCTTATGCTAAATAACTACTAATACTAATCAAATAATGGATAAACAAAGCATAAATGAGGGTAAAAACATGTTAAGAACGTAGCGTAAAATGCTCCTATCAACTACCCCACACTTACCCTTTGCTAGTCCCTAGCAAACTAAATATAAGACTCTACTAACACTAACGACACAAAAACAATTAACACTTAAACAACTAATACCCTTAAATGATTTGTCTCAGATTCTTTAGCATGCATAACTTTCAAGTTTGAACATTTGAATGAAAAACATAATTGCAAAGCTTCATAAACATGTATCATAGCATGAACAAGTAAGATATGAGATCATATAGCACAAACATGTATGATAACCGTTCCTCCTTACAATGGCATACTTCTTCTTTTCACTCATCCATGGTATTCACTCAATAGTATATGCAAGAGAAAAGATGATAAGATAACAAATAACTTGCATATTTCAACAAATAAAAGCACTTTGTGAATAGAAATTCATAGAAAAACCTCATATAACAATATGTGCAATAATGGACCAAAACCATATGCTTGACTTATGAGATAATCTCCACAAATCAAAGTTAGCTATCTTAAGAATCATGAATTAATCTCAATAATATGGTTGTAATGGGGCTTGGTTTCATAAGGTAGGAATATTTAGATAAGTGGTGATTTTAAGACGTCACCAAGACTTTAGCAAATCTCGCTCCTCCTCATGTCTTCACTTCAAGGGTCGAATTTCTTCATGTTGGACCCATATGTCATTCTTGACTTCTCCCCATATTGTGAACAGGACAAAGGTCATATAAACACTTTTAGACCTTCAAATAATTACTAACTCCAAATTCACAAAACATTACAAAAAAAACACCAAAACTTTATGCCTTGAACTTTTGATCCGAAACTCTTTTATTTTCCGATTTCTTCTCTTTTTTTTTCATTCTTTTTCGGAATTTTTTTCTTAAACACATTTTTTTTTGGACATACAATTTTTTCGGCACATATACAATACAAAACAATGGTGTTTAACCCCACACTTCAACTCCACCCCACACTTGTTCTTTGACATCACATTACAGCTCCATCGAAAAATGTTTGGCCAAGTCTTGATAACAAGGTCAAGGATTAACTATTCTAAGCTGAGGAATTCTGTTTAAAGGTGATGAAAGAAAAGGCTTAATGTAGGCTCAAAGGGGTTAACTAAGGAGTCCCACGACGGGCACAAAATAGGCATATGCTTTATTTGGCTATGGTGGTAATCCTAAAAAGATTAAATTCAATCATATTCAAAATCAAGACATGTTATGATTATAAAGCTTCGAAAATCACATAAGCAAGTTCTAGTAAATTCTAGAGTCCATTAAAAAGCTATAGCACATAGTCATTGAATTTGCAAAGAATGATGAGGTTTCGAAAGATAGTGAAAATTTAGTGAAAATTTCGAAAAAATTTAAGCAAAAATCGGCACATAATTCACTTATGAAAGAAAGTTTTTGGGCTCAAAAGCTCACATAGGTTATTTGGAACTATTTAATCAAACATGCATACTTCATTATCAATCAAGTCTCAAATATTCATACTAATTCACAATATCCATGAAACTCGCAATTTCTTAAGATAAATGTCAAACTATCAATCATGCATTCAAAGATATAGTTCATCATAGACTTTTAAGGGTATATCCTAAGACACAAAACAAAAACAAATTTGAAAAATTTCGACAAAAATTAAATAAAAAATTTCGGAAAATTTTAAAAACACACCAAATTACTATGTAATCTCTACCCCACACTTAGAAAATTACATTGTCCCCAATGTAAACCCAGAATCATGTCATAATTTCCTAAGCATGTGTCTAAGTCACATAATAAACACATAAATAAATCAACCATAAAAGTGAAGGGAGTAGAAAAATGCAAACTCTCGTTGATGGCTCCTCCACATCTACGGTTGAAATGAGTTGCCTCTCATGCAGCGCTTAATGTTTATAGTCTATCAGCCTAGACTCTTCTCTTTTTTGATGACGTCATTCGGCATTTGTTGGTGGCTCATTCAAACTTTGCTCTTCCTCGTCGCGCTCTTGAAATGGTGTGTAATAAGGTTTAAGTCGATGACCATTCACCTTAAACCTATTTCCTGATAAGCTCTGAATCTCTACTGTACCATAAGGAAATATATTAGTAATAACAAATGGACCTGTCCAACGAGAACGAAGTTTACCTGGGAAGAGTTTAAGTCTTGAATTGAACAAAAGGACTTGGTGCCCTATCTGAAAGTTCTTCCCTCTTAGCATCTTATCATGATATGCTTTCGTTTTCGCTTTGTAAATCATGGCGGATTCATAAGCGTCATTCCTTATTTCTTCAAGCTCACAAATTTGCAACTTCCTATGTAATCCAGTCTCATCTTGGTCCATGTTAAACTTCTTCACCGCCCACCAGGCTCTGTGCTCCAACTCAACTGGTAAATGGCAAGCTTTGCCATACACAAGCCTAAAGGGAGACGTCCCTATTGGCGTCTTGAACGCGGTTCTATAGGCCCACAGTGCATCGTCTAATCGATCACTCCAATCTTTCCTCGTAGGTCCTACAGTCTTCTCCAATATCTGCTTGATTTCTCTGTTGGAAGTTTCGGCCATGCCACTTGTCTGAGGGTGATATGGCGTTGACACTTTGTGGGTGACTCTATATTTCTTGAGCAAAGCCTCAATAGTTCGATTGCAGAAGTGAGATCCACCATCGCTTATCAAAACTCTTGGCGTTCCAAACCTAGTAAAAATGTTAATTTTGACAAACTCTGCAACAACTTTAGAATCATTAGTCCTGGTGGCTTTTGCTTCCACCCATTTCGACACATAATCAACCGCCAATAAAATATAAAGAAAACCTTTAGATGAAGGAAAAGGACCCATGAAATCAATGCCCCAAACATCAAAAATTTCGACAACTATGATAGGGTTTAAGGGCATTTGATCTCTCTTACCTAAATTACCTGTTCTTTGGCAACGATCACATGAAGCACATGTTGTATAAGCGTCTTTGAATAATGTTGGCCAATAGAAACCGGCTTCCAACACCTTTCTAGCTGTTCTTTTCGGTCCAAAGTGTCCTCCACATGCCTCCTTGTGGCAAAAATTCAAGATGGATTGATGCTCTTCTTCTGGCACACAACGTCGAATGACTTGGTCCCCACATTGTCTCCACAAATATGGCGCATCCCATATGTAATTGCGAGCATCCTTCTTGATCTTGACCTTGGTATGGTTCGGCATAGTTGATGGAAAAGTCCTTGTCACTATGAAGTTCACCAAATCGGCATACCATGGTTCCTTAACTTCCATTCGAAACAGTTGTTCATCCGGGAACGATTCGGACATAGGAATGGTATCCTCCTCATGCACAATTCGGCTAAGATGGTCTGCTACAACATTCTCGCATCCTTTCTTATCCTTTATCTCAATGTCAAACTCCTGGAGTAGCAAGATCCATCGAATGAGCCTTGGCTTAGCATCCTTCTTTGTCATCAAGTACCTTAAAGCTGCATGATCAGAATAAACAACAACTTTAGAATTCAAAAGATAAGATCGAAATTTTTCTAAAGCAAAAATAACAGCTAAAAGTTCTTTTTCAGTTGTGGTATAATTGAGCTGGGCATCGTTGAGTGTCCGTGATGCATAGTAAATGACGCATGGCTTCTTGTCCTTGCGTTGGCCGAGCACGGCTCCCATGGCATAGTCCGAAGCATCGCACATCAACTCAAATGGCAAATCCCAATCTGGTGGCGTCATGATAGGTGCAGTTGTCAATAATTCCTTCAATTGCACGAACGCATCCTCGCATTCCCTAGACCATGAAAATGGCACATCTTTCTGCAACAAGGAAGTAAGTGGTTTTGCCACCAAAGAAGAGTCCTTGATGAACCGCCTGTAAAAACCTGCATGGCCAAGAAAAGAACGAACCTCTCTCACCGTTGAAGGTGAGGGTAAGTGATGCATGATATCAATCTTGGCTTTATCAACTTCTAATCCTTTAGCAGAAACAATATGACCTAAAACTATACCTTGATTTACCATGAAATGACATTTTTCCCAATTTAGTACAAGGTTAGTTTCAACACACCGGTTTAAAATCTTCTCTAAATTCTCTAAACATGCATCGAAATTTTTGCCATATACACTAAAATCATCCATAAAAACTTCAATGATATTTTCTATATAATCAGAGAAAATAGAATACATACAACGTTGAAACGTACCTGGGGCGTTGCATAATCCAAAAGGCATTCGGCGATAAGCAAACGTACCAAAGGGACATGTAAATGTTGTCTTTTCTTGATCGTCCGGGTGTATCATGATCTGGTTGTAACCGCTGTAGCCATCTAAGAAGCAGTAGAACTCATGACCGGCAAGTCTCTCCAACATTTGGTCCATGAAAGGCAATGGCATGTGATCCTTGCGTGTTGTTGCATTAAGTCTTCTATAATCGATGCACATGCGATGTCCCGTTACCAAACGTTGTGGCACTAATTCGTTCTTGTCATTTTCTACCACCGTCACTCCATTCTTCTTTGGCACAACTTGAACTGGTGATATCCATTGACTATCCGAGATTGGGTATATGACACCACAATCTAATAACTTGATCACTTCGTCCTTTACAACCTTCATCATTGGTGGATGCAAACGTCTTTGAGCCTCCCTTGTAGGCTTGGCGCCATCCTCAAGTAGAATTCGATGAACACACTTTGTTGGGCTAATTCCCTTGATGTCTGCCAAAGTCCAGCCAATGGCAGCTGTGTTCCTTTTCAAAACCGTAACTAGCTTGTCTTCTTGTTGCTTTGTCAACGTTGATGACACAATAACTGGTAGAGTGTCATCGTTTCCAAGATAAACGTACTTCAAATGTGGGGGAAGAGCTTTGAGCTCTAACTTAGGGGCCTGTTTCACAGATGGTAACAACTTATTAGTAGAAATTGGAATTGACAAATGAGAATACCTTTCATAGATTGGTTGTGACTCAAGCTCCTTCACAACTTCAAGTATGGACGGCTCCAAATCATTCAAAGCCTCCTCATCCCGTTCTCCAAACTTGTCAAATCCGACCCCTCGCTCGATGGTTAATTGCTATGCTTGATAGGTGGTCATTGCACACGGTGCAACACCACCATACCTCCATTCACTGCCGAATCCTTCCCCATATGCTTCGGCATTGTTGCTTTCTTCATAGTTGAGTTCGGCACTAGGGTGCTTCATAGCATCGAAAATGTTGAATTTGATGATCTCACCATCGAACTCCATTGTCAAGTTTCCTCCTGCAACATCGATGTGTGTTCTTGCTGTGCGCATGAAGGGTCGTCCCAACAACAGTTGTGTTGAGTTAGAAAGTGACTCTTCCATTTCCAAAACGTAGAAATCTGCAGGAAAGATTAGTTGATTCACCTGCACAAGAACATCTTCAATATACCCCATAGGGTATTTGTTAGAATGATCCGCCAATTGGATCACAACGTTATCAGTTTTCAAAGGTCCTAGATCTAAGGATGCATAAACATTATGGGACATGACATTAATCGAAGCTCCTAGATCTAGCATGACATTATCAAAATGTGTTGAACCAATAACACAAGGGATAGAAAAACTCCCTGGATCCTTCATCTTGGGCGGCATTTTCCTTTGGAGAACGGCAGACACCGTCTCACTCATCTTGACAACTTGTTTCTCCCTTGTGTGCCTTCTTGTTGTGCAAAGCTCCTTCAAGAACTTAGCATACTTTGGGATTTGTCGAATGCACTCCAACAAGGGAAGGTTCACCTTCACCTTCCTAAAAACCTCCAACACTTCTTCGTCGGATTTATCCTTTCTGTTCTTTGTGAACCTAGAAGGAAAAGGCAAACAAGAAGATTGATTAGTCGGATCTAATTCACTTGTGTTAGAGTTTTTACCTTTGTGTGCCTCAGAATTCGGCACATTCTCCTTCTGTAATGTAGCTGGATCTTTCTCAAGATCCTTTTTCTTCATTGCTTCCAAGTCTCCCTTGCTTGGCTCAGCTTCTTTTCTTCTTCCATTCTTCGCTTGACCTTGGTTTGTACCTTCATTTTGCTCGGTATGGCTTGTTTTGGCAGGATGCTCGGCTGCATCATGTGCATTCTTCTCGGCATCCAGTTGCTCGGCATTGCTTTGCTCGGCATCCTCATGCAAACCATCATAACCGTGCTTATGTTGTGTCCTAGGTGGTGGCAGCAATGTTCTCCCACTTCTTGTGACAACTGCTTGTGCTTGCTCATTCTTGGGATTCTTGATAACACCTCCTGGCAATCTACCCTGTTCGTTGAACTTCCCTATAAAATCCACAACTTGTCCCATTTGATTCTTCAGTTCCACAATGTCTTTAGACATCAAGGCAATGTCCCTAGTGTTGGTTTGAGTTGTGGCCAACAAGGATTGGGTCGAAGTGGCTATATTCTTGAAAATTTCATCATAGTTGTTCCCTCCACTTACTTGGCCTCCTTGTTGGTTGTAAGGTTGGAATGGCCTAGGCATGAATTGTCCTTGTGGCCTTGCTACATAGGGTTGTTGTCCTTGAGGTGCACTTGGTTGAGGATTGAGCACGTTATTGTTGTTGTTCCAACGAAAGTTTGGATCGTTGGCTCTTGGATTGAAGTTCTGAAAACGTGTCTGACCTCCTGAACCTTGGACATTGCCGAATCCTCCTTGGTAACCCATGGCATTCACATCCTCAATGTATGAGTTCACCTGATTGCATTGCTCAGAAGCGTGTCCTTCCATGCTACAGACACCACAGACTTGCATTCCTCTATTCTTGGACAAATTCGACACCATGAGTGTCAACTTGCTCAAATCTTCCTTAAGCTCACTTATGGCACTGGATTCTCCATGAGTGCTTGCCTCATTCACACGCCTTGTGGAAATCGAACCAAATTGTTGATTGTTGGTGGCACGCATTTCCAACAAGTTACTTGCTTCCTCTCTGCTCTTCTCCATCAATGATCCTCCAGCTGCTGAATCAAGGAATTGCCTCTCCATTGGGCGTAGTCCCTCATAGAAGTATTGAAGCAAGAGTCCCTCACGTATCCCATGATTTGGACACGAAGCAACCAATGCCTTATACCTTTCATAATATACATCAAAGGCTTCATCCACATCCTGTTTGATGGAAGTTATCTCCTTTCTGATTTGCGTCACCCTTGACGATGGAAAGTACTTGAGGAGAAACTCATTGATCATTGTCGCCCATGATGTGATTCTACCAGCTGGCACTGCAAAGAACCATCCCCTAGCTCTGTCTTCAAGTGAAAATGGAAATGCTTTCATTTTGACCAGTTGCAAATCAGCTCCTCTAGGGCACATGGTGTTACAACAAAATTCAAACTGTTGCAAGTGTCGGTTAGGATCTTCTCCACTTAGTCCATGGAACTTGGGCATTTGGTGGAAGAATCCACCTCTCATCTCAAAATCTGCTGTTTTCCCATCCACAGGATCCGGATAAATAATGTTAATTGGTCTGGTGACCCCATCAGCTCCATTAACTTGCCCGTTCTCTTCTCTTAATGATGGCATCCTGACGTTTGGCACTTGAGGAATGTCACAAAAATCGGCAAATTCTCTTGGTGAAGTCTCACACGGTGATGTGATGATGGATGGCGATGTAGGTGTTGACTCAGGTGAATGTGGTTCTGACTCTGTGTGAATGACTAAGGCTGAAGATGTTGGTTCTACACGCCTCAATCTGTTTTGATTATCTCTTCTCCACGTTTCAGATCCGGACATTCATAGACTCCTACAAAGACCAATTGGCACATTTGACCAAAGATCAAGTTAGCATCGTCGTGATTAAGAACGCAAAAAACAAAACAAAACTTAACTAAGAAATATACATAGGTTCGGCAACTAAGATGAAAGTAACATAATCTTACTAACACACACACACACATGGCAGAGCAGAAACACATATGACATATAAACTAACCATGGCATCACACAAAACTGTAACGAACATGAAAATTGGACAAAAACATATTCACACACACGGCAAACAATATATTGAGCTCGGCATTCACACATACACACGGCAAACACTGACATTTATCAACAAGGCATAAGTATAAGTTAGAAACACACACGGCATTCATAGTTACATATAGACAAAAATCATGACAAAAACATAATGTGATGACGTCTCACCCTAAAATGTTTCTACTTGATTTTATTAACCCCTAATTTTCAAGGTACGTGGAGCAGGGAAGACCACTGTGCAATGGACTGATACAGCCCAAGGTAGTGTTATGCTTCGTCCGATATACCTCAAAAATTAAAGCCAAGTTAATTTGAAGTTCATGGCGTCATACATGTCTAAGTAAATTCTAGCGTTTAAAGTGTGGTGATGCTTCGGCCCAAGCATTTGGCTAGTTCGAGCGGATTCCGTGGTTTCAGAAGGCAAGTGTCAATGTCACGGGGGGCGAACCCCCTACAAGAACTAGACAGGACTCGTTTTGTGATCAAGGAGGCGGACCCCTATCGACCCCTTCACCGAGAAGAGTGGTCAGTCATGATCTTGAGATCCAATTGGACAAACCTGAATTCCATATCTATGACAGAGGGCCCCTTACTCAGCTAGGAACAAACTCGGGTCACTAGACCACTCGACAAGTGTTAATCAAAGCCGCCCTCAACCTCATGAAATCCGCAAATAACATGAAGGGTTTAGGCTAAGATTAACAAATGCGGCTTCTCCCTACATGTTACACTTTAAAAACCACAATAAACTCCAACACATATGAAACAATCAACCTCCTAAATATTTACTAAGTTACAACAAATGTGACACGAAAATATACACATATAAATTCGGCACCTACACAAAAATATAAGAAAGAAATTGTTAGTCAAAAATTATGGCACAAAATATACAACTTCCACACCAAAAATTCAGTACATACACTAATATTCACACAAATATAAGAGAAAAATGTTAGTTGACAACAATATACAAAAATCCTTTTTAGCATCCCCGGCAACGGCGCCAAAAACTGACGAGGCCGTCGGTTAACGACCTGCAATTTAAACCCTATCATTGTAGTAACTGTAAGTAGGGATCGTTCAAGCCGGGGACACTAGGGAAGGACTTATATTCTGCAAAACAAATCGTTAGTAATATTCACACATGTAAAATAAGCATACAAGTACAATTCTGTCACAACTATACAAGTATAAAACACATAAGTACATAATCATATACAATTCACAAAATATAGACATAACATCGAAATTTATGAACATAAAGAACTAAATTATTTACAAACTATTCACATATTTACCGAATTATGATGGGGATTTTATGGTGATTTCTAAAGTCCTAAATCTAAATTTAATATTTACATTGGTCGATCAATCTGTTAAACACAAAACATAGCTAACACCAAGTAGAACACACATAAGTTTTAAACAAGAACAAGATGCAATGAAATATGTTTTCTTGAATTCTAATTAATTCCAACTATTTAGACTTCTCATGTAAACTTAGTGCCTACAATCGCCTGACACTAAGTTTATATATGTGTCATCCTGTTCAATGCCTACAATCGCCTGACATTGAGACAAAATACACTGATCGAACGAGAGTCATTGGAAACATGGTCCTAGGTATGGCGTCACTCATCCTATTCATCATGTAAATCACGTAACCCTAAAAACCCTTGGTAGTGCCTAAGAATCAAGGCCTACAATCGCCTGACCTTAACCCTCAGAACACTACGGCATATGAAACTCCCCCCTTAGGAACATCCGTGCACAGACTACCCTTAGGTTCGATTACATGATCAGGTATGTGATTAATCAATTAGAAAACAACAATAACATAAACATACGCAGCCTATTCTAAATCCAAAACCTAGCATGCATTCTAAATGTTATGCTAACAAACACATTCATAAGTAGATCACAAAGAAAAACAAACAAACATGTTCATAACATAAAACCATAAACCCAAACACCAAAATATATAAATTATCGAATCAAATACAGTAGAATTACACAAAAGCTTGGAGGAATCCATGCCAAATCCTACCTAAAGGGTCGGATAGGGCAAGGGTGGTTGGCGGCTGCAAAGAGTGATCGGCGGCAAGCTTTGTGCTTCGGCTGTTTTGAGGGTTTTTGGTAGAGTTGGCTAGCTAAGGTTTTCACAAAATTGAGGACTCTTTTTCTACTGTGTTACATGTGTATTTATAGAGGAAAACTTCTAAAGAAACCCTAAGAAATTCGGCACCCTACTCCTTGTCCATGTCGGATTGGGCTTCTTGCTTTTCCTTGTTGGATTTGTCTTCCTTCTCTTTAATTTGCTGACTTGGAAAATAATTTAAAAACTTCTTTTTCTGAATTCATGGACTCTTCCTCATGTGTGGGTCGGCATTGGGCTCTCTTTCATGCTCATGGACTCCTAGGATAGCCGAAAAGCTTCCATAATCTCGGTAGACCGAGTTATCCTGTTTTGACCGGGATAACTTTCGTAGTTGTTATTTTCGGCTTCTCCTTGGTGATTTCTTCGAATCTTCTTCTTCTAAACAACTTCCCATATCATCATTAAGCTCTTCATCAATCATTTGGCATGCTTGGGAAGGATTTTGGTGAAGAAACACACTCACGAACTCGGTCGACAACTTCAGCAAATTCTGTCCTGTTTCCAGCAGACTGACCTCCGGCCATTGTTTCCAGCATAACTCCTTCCTCAGAACTTGGATTGCTGCGATTCCAAAAGATTTGGAAACTAGACATCCACAGCTTTCCATCCATATATGGCACGTTCCCTAGTTCCTCCTGGATCGTCCTAGGGAAATCTTTGAAGTTGAGTTATGGTTTCTGGAAATCCTCTGTTGTTGTTCCAATTCATGCTTTTGGCCTCTTGTCTTTCCATGCTTCTTTTGTGACCTTCCATAAGTCCGATCCTCACAATTCTTGTTTTGTTATGTCCATATACATGTCACCTACACATTCAAAAGATATAATCAAGTAGTGACAATGTATTGGTTTACAGAAACTTAAGAAAATCACGAACACTTCCAATTTCAGCTTTTAACGATATTGCACATACTTTATCTATTTTACACATGTTTTAGCCAATGTTCTACAAATAACCCCTTATGCTAAATAACTACTAATACTAATCAAATAATGGATAAACAAAGCATAAATGAGGGTAAAAACATGTTAAGAACGTAGCGTAAAATGCTCCTATCACTCTAACTCAGGGGCCTGTTCCACAGATGGTAACAACTTATTAGTGGAAATTGGAATTGACAAGGGAGTATACCTTTTGTAGATTGGTTGTGAATCCAGCTCCTTCACAACTTCAAGTATGGACGGCTCCAAATCTTTTAAAGCCTCCTCATCTCGTTCTCCATACTTGTCATACCCGACCCCTTTGCTCGATAACTATGAAAAACAAACAACAAAAATGCAATATGCACACGATATGCAAAACAATAAAACACAAGTATGAATGAATGCAAAATGGATGTAGTGCAAACACAATCCGGAAAACATGAAACAAAATGCAATACGGCATGATGCAAACAAAACAAAATATGCAACATGATATGCAAAATGATCGATCATAAGTATAAATGCAACATGAATGACACACATAACACACTTCAATAAAAACCTACAAAACAAAAGAATGTTAGCTAAACATGGCACACGACATGTCAATATAAACACATATGATACACGGCATGGCATGATATTAACAAAGCAAGCAACTAGAACACATAGGGCACACGGCATCACATAGGCACATAAGACTTTTAAGCACAAGATGTCGACAACCTATAATGTTTCTAGTTGATTTTATTAACCCCTAATTTTCAAGGTACGTGGAGCAGGGAAGACCACTGTGCAATGGACTGATACAGCCCAAGGTAGTGTTATGCTTCGTCCGATATACCTCAAAAATTAAAGGCAAATTAATTTGAAGTTCATGGCGTCATACATGTCTGAGTAAATTCTAGCGTTTAAAGTGTGGTGATGCTTCGGCCCAAGCATTTGGCTAGTTCGAGCGGATTCCGTGGTTTCAGAAGGCAAGTGTCAATGTCACGGGGGCCGAACCCCCTACAAGAACCAGGCAGGACTCGTTTGTGATCAAGGAGGCGGACCCCTATCGACCCCTTCACCGAGAAGAGTGGTCAGTCATGATCTTGAGATCCAATTGAACAAACCTGAATTCCAAATCTATGACAGAACGGCCCCTTACTAAGCTAGGAACAAACTCGGGTCACTAGACCACTCGACAAGTGTTAATCAAAGCCGCCCTCAACCTCATGAAATCCGCAAATAACATGAAGGGTTTAGGCTAAGATTAACAAATGCGGCTTCTCCCTACATGTTACACTTTAAAAACCACAATAAACTCCAACACATATGAAACAATCAACCTCCTAAATATTTACTAAGTTACAACACATATGACACGAAAATATTCACATATAAATTCGGCACCTACACAAAAATATAAGAAAGAAATTGTTAGTCAAAAATTATGGCACAAAATATACAACTTTCACACAAAAGAATTCGGCACATACAAATATACAATGTACAAATCGAAAATACACACAATTACAATCGAGACATATGTGTTATGGCACATATATGCTTCAGCACCTACAAAAGAAAACAAGGTTAATTCACAAACATATACAACACAAAAATCCTTTTTAGCATCCCCGGCAACGGCGCCAAAAATTGACGTATCAAAATATGACATGTTAATCAATTTAAACCCTATCATTGTACTTTGGTAAGTAGGGATCGTTCTAGACCGGGGACACTAGGGAAGAACTTATTTCTGCAAAACAGATAGTTAGAAATATTCACACAATATAAACAAATATATACATAAAGAATAATATGGGGGGTTTATATGAGTTTCGGCAATAAACAAAACAGAAAAATAAAACAAGAACAAATATGTACAAGATTGGTCACTTTATCGTTTCAAGAACATAACAAGTAAACTTCAATTAGCATGCAAATAGTTTTATGAAAGGTTAAATTATCTTATTTATGTTTTCACAATTGCAAATTAGTTCCAACCCTTAAGACTTCTCAAGTGTTTAAAGTTGTCTCAGCGCTCAACCCTAAACTATGTGACTACTTGACTAAACTGTCTCAGCGCTCAATCTAATCAAGCAACACTTACCGTCCACGAGTCGTTGGAGACATGTTTCCTAGGTATGGCGTCACTCATCCTATTCCACATGCAAATCTCTCACCCTACCATCCCTTGTAGCACCTAGGACCGAGTTGTCTTAGCGCTCAACTCGACCTAAAATACCACGGCACATGAAACACCCCCCTAATAGCTAACCTGTTGCAATCAAGCTAACCTAAAGTTCGATTATCTGCTCGGGAGAGGATTAACTAACTTAACAATTGTTAAACACACAAATACAGATTCTTTAACTTCTTTTACAACCCTAACATGCATACTAAATCGTTATTCAACATGCATAACACAAACAAATCACAAAGAAGAGCAAGTAATCATACATGTTAAACAAAACCAAAAACCATAATTCATATATCAATAAACTCAATAACTTTACACAGTAAATATACATGAACAACCTTAGGATTTTCATCCCTAACCTACCTATTACAGTCGGCAAGGATGGGGAAGGAATTCGGCAAAGGATGAAGGCAGTTCGGCAAAGGATGGTTGCGGCAGTGAGGTGGTTCGGCTGCTTGTATGATTTCTGTGTGGAGGGTTTTTAGGTAGAGTCTAGGCTAGCTATAAGACTTAAAACTGATAAAGGACACCCTAAACACGAGCTATACAGACCCTATTTATACAGAAACATTGAAGAGAAACCCTAGCTGACTCGGTTAAGGAAAGGCAATCCTATTCCAACTCGGTTTCCTTATTGCTCAATGATTCCTCCTTCAATGCAGCTTCTTATCCGAATTTGGACTCCTTCTTCTGATTCCTTGGACCTTCCTACATGTTTATGGATTCATGTAGGCCTCATGTACGAAATCTTGGGCTTTGATGGCAGCCAAAACCAGTGATAGGTCCAGCAAGGTCAGCTTTCCCGGTTTGACCTGGAAACCTTACACTTAACCAAAATATGGCTGCCTTGATGCTTCTTCGTATTTTCTTCTTTTGTCCAGCTTCCTAACACTTAATTAAGGTCTTGATACATCTCTTGACAAATTTGGGAAGCCTTTTGGTGAAGAATCATCTCCCAAAACTCGTTATACAACTTAGGCAGTTTCTGCCCAGTTTTGCAGCCTAACTCCTCCTGGATCTTGAGATATGATTTTTCAAAGTTGACATACGTTTTCTGGCAGATTCTGTCCGAGAGCAAAACAATGTCCAAAAGTGTTTCTTCTTTTCCGTGGCCTCACTTGTTGTCATTCATGAGTCCGTTCATCATGATTCCTGATACGTTAAGCGTATTTACCTGTCTTCTGCACATTTAAACAAGATACATCAAAACTGACAGGGTAACAAAATAACGAATCATAATAAAACGTCCAAGTGCTAGTCCAAAAACGGTTTTCATCATTTAAGTGCAATTTTCTGTATAAAAACGGCTAGTAGCCACAACTCTACGGAAAAACCCTCTTGACTCTAAAACAAGTAAAAATAAACATACTAAGGCAAAAACAAAGTATAAATGGAGGTGAAAATCTATTAAGAACATGGCGTAAAACGCACTTATCAAAATGATAAAATATCTAATTACTATTCACTGTAACTTTTTCATAGTTGATCTGGGCCGTTGATGGTGGAGATCAAATCTGGACCGTTGGATATATATATATATAATCAGATCTGGGGGATCTTCTCTCTCTTCCCTCTCTATTCTCTCTCTTTACTCGACTCGACGGAGATCGTCTTGGTCTCGTCGCGCCGCCACGCGTCACCTTTCACCGCCACCACCCTTCGACTCACCAACGCCTCCTCTATCTGATCCAGCCACCAGAACGGCCAAGCAGGCGCCAGGGAGCAGCTCCACTGAGAGTGCAGAGAGAGACGCGCTAGAGCTCCGACGAGCTCAGGCCAGCCGGGCAAGCGTAGCAGACGACCTGAGAAGAAGCCAGAAGTTCCTGGAGGAGATGCGAAGCTCGTAGTAGTAGGAGAGAAACTTGAAACAGCTGTCGTCGGAGAGGATTCACCGGGGATATCTGCTGCATATTCATTGAGGTATAAAAAGCTCCACGTTCCTCTCTATTTTTATATTGTTCATCTGTTGGGATGTTGTAGAACGTAGGATTGCAGATGTTAGGAGCTGGTTTGGCCAGAAAAACCTGGTTTTCAGATGAACCAGCGATCGGAGAATCAGAAGGGTAAAAACCCTGGTTTTTACCGTGGTAGATTCGGATTTTTACTGAATTACCGTGGATGTAAAATGACATACTGCCCTAAGCAGTTTAGTGTAATTACAAGGGTGCCACCCAGGTTGAAATCCTGAAAATACCCCTGGCAATTTTGTTTATTTATAAGACTGCCACTGAGACCAAAATGACATAAATACCCCTGACTGTTTTTGTATATTTACTGGGGCTGCCACTAAGGTTGAATTTCCTAAAATACCCTGGTAGTTTGAGATAGTTACCAGACTGCCACTGGGACTGAAATCCTAGAAATGCCCTTGGTAGTTTTGCATATTTACAAAACTGCCACTGAGGCCAAAATGACATAACTGCCCCTGGTAGTTAGAGTTAATTATAAGAATGTCATTGGGGCTTAAATCCCTTAAATGCCCTTGGTAATTCCAGTTATTTATAAGGATGTCATTGAGGAGAAAATATAATAAATATGTCCATGACTGTTTGGTTTATTTACGTGGATGCCATTATAGCATATATTTGTGTGTGTATGTTATTTATAATTATTGTGGTTGGTTTTATAACCTGTTGTAAATGTATGGCTGTTTTTTTATATAGTGGTGATGGTATGTTCGGGTTAATCCCAGTAGATAATTTATTGGAAGATACCTCAGCAGAGAGTGTAAACTCTGGATAGGTATTAGACGTGGTTATCTATACTATTAAATCGACCGTTTTGTAGTAAAGCAGGATTTTCCCGGTTGGAACGTTTTTATACAAGAGCTACGTGTGGCTTGATCCCTGAAGACTGGGTACGTAGGCAGCCTGACCGGGATTCGGGTGCAGTCACAAATTATATTAGAACCCTAGGTCCTCTAAAATGTTTGGTTTGAGATCCAAATGCGGGATTCGGGGTATCTCCAGCTGTGAGGTCTATTCCGGTTTCGTTTGGATCATTTAAAATTGGTTTGGGAATTAGGATTATCTTTTCTCTAGGGGGATTTTGAGTATATCTCTAATGGGATGGGTCCCGCACGTCCTAACCTAGGTTTAGAAAGGTAAACTTGGGTCGGGGCGTGACAGCTCTGATTACCCCAACTTAGATAGTTGAATAAGTTGTTGAAGCATAGTGGTGATTTGGGGAGCAGGTTGGCTCCATGCGTTGGGGGTTGTTTTAAATTATTCATGGAAATGCTGAGTTGGTTTGTAGGAAAGGTTGTCCATTTCAAGGGGGTTTCAGTAAGAAATTCTCTTGAGGTGGTCCTGATAAGTGCGTTTTACGCTATGTTTTTAATATGTTTTTACCCTCATTTGTACCTTGTTTATTCCTTAGTAATGTCGTTTTTACTTATTTTGAGTCAAAAGGGTTTTTCTGTAGAGCAATGGCTAAAACGTGCATTTATACAGAAAATTGTGCTTAAGTGTTGAAAATTCGATTTGTAACAAAGACTTGGTTATTTTCTTATGGTTCGTTATATTGTTACATTGTCATTTTTGATGAATTTGGTTTAATGTGTAGATGACATGTATATGGACATATTATATCAAGAATCATGAAGATTGGACTCATGGAAGACAACAAGAGAGGCCATGGAAAAGAAGAAACTCCGAAACATAAGATTTTGATCCGAGCAGAAATTTCCAGAAACCCTACATCAACTTCGGAAAATCATATCTAAAGATCCAGGAGGAATCTGAGGGCGAGCCATATATTATTGGAAAGCTGTATATATCTAGTTTTCAGATATTCTTGAATCGCAGCATTTGGAGTTCAGATGAAGGAGTTATGATCAACACAATGGACGGAGGTCAAGCTGCAAAACTGGGCAGTTTCTGCCTAAGTTGTCACACGAGTTTGTCCATGATTTCGGCTGCCTATGAGCCCAAGAACTTGTGTATAAGGCCTACATGGATCCAATAACATGTAGAGGAGTCCAAGAAATCAGAAATCCAAGGTCCAAGTCGAAATCCTTGTCCAAAGATGAAAGGAGGGAACCAAGCCCAACAAAGGTTGTGTCTCCTTGAAGCTGCCGAGTTTCTCTAGGGTTTTTCCCTTAAATTTTCTGTATAAATAGGACCTATGTACATCAATTTTCGTGTCTCTCAATTTCTCTAAGCCTTAGAATAGCCTAGCTCTACGTAAAAACCCTCCCTACACAGAAAAACACAAAGCCTTGCCGCCGCCGCACCCTTGCTGTCGACTGCCATCTTCCGCTGATCATCCTCTCATCCTTAGCCGAACCTTATAGGTAGGTTAAGCATGAAATCCTTCATGGTTTTGTGTACTAATTTTCTGTGTAAAACAATTTGTTATGATATATATACGATTTGGTTTTTGGTTTTGCATAATAAGCATGTTTATGAACTCTTCTTTGTGATTTGCATATGAATATGCTTGTTGTGTAACGATTTAGATTGCATGTTAGGATTATGATTTAGTTTAAGTTGTTTATGTTTGTGTTTAGTAGATGTCAAATTGATTAATTGCTTACCTGATCACATAATCGAACCTAAAGATAGTCTTGTGCACGGATGTTTCTAAGGGGGGAGTTTAATATGCCGTAGTAATCTAAGGTTGAGTTCACCGCATCGGGCTCTCAATTGTAGTTGCTGCATAGGGTGGTAGGGTAAGTGATTTACATGCTAATAGGATGAGTGACGACATACCTAGGATCATGTCTCCAACGACTCGTGAACGGTAAGTGTATTTTGTGTTAATGTGATGCGTGTCGTAAGCATTAAACAAGATGACACATAAACTTAGGATGATGCACGTCGTAAGTTCTAAGTTACATGAGAAGTCAAAAAAAGTTAGAATTAATTTGCATCTATGATAACATAAACGTAATAACTTGATCTTTCATGAAACTTATGTGTTCTCTAATCGGTGTTTGCTATATCTTGTGCTTGAGTATTGATTGACCAATGTATGTAAATATTCTGTTTTGTTTTCTTTATGTTTCGAACAAATTCTCAAATCCCATCTATTTCGATGTAAATATGTTTATATGTGTGAATATTTCTAACGTTTTCATTTTGCAGAATATAAATCCTTCCCTAGTGTCCCCGGTTAGAACGATCCCTACTTACTAAAGCTACAATGATAGGGTTTTTAATTGCAGGTCAACTTTTGACAGGTCAGGTCCCTATAGGATTTACTTCAGGTTAAAAGAGATTAACTCAGGGTGGGTCCTGACAGTTGGTATCAGAATATTAGGTTATCGTTTTTTGTTACTACTTCATGTACTTGGTAGCACTTAGTGTCTATAGAGTGATGGTCTGACATCGGCGGATCCATCGACATTTTATGCTTTGACGCATAGTGTTTGTTAAGGATATGAGTAAGTATTTTTTGGTTGATTTTTTGCATAGTTAAAATTGCTAATGTTATTCTGGAAAAGGTGTATTGTGATGACGAGCTAATTGCTTAATCACAATCGAGGAATTTCATAAATTGCAAGGTGTCACTCATGTGTTGACTTTCGGTCAATTTTTGATTGACGAGAGTGACATTTGTCAGATAAGCATTTTAATTATGAGACCATGGTAAGATCTCCATGATAGTTGGTGTCAAGACCACCCCAAGTTAAACCCATTTAACTCGAAATAAATCCTGCGGGGACCATCTCAAGGAAACTTCTTACTGAAACCCCCTTGAAATGGACAACCCTTCCTACAAACAAACTCAGCGCTTCCATGATAATTTAAAACAACCCCCAACTCGTTGAGTCATCCTGCTTCCCAAACAATAACAGCGCTTCACAAAAAAAACTAAACTAAGTTGGGGTAATCAGAGCAGATCTACATAGAAGAGATACCTAAGTAAAAATCCTAGCGTCAGCGGATTAGTTGGCTATGCCTCGTCTTCTGTACGCACGACCTCCTCTCGGCATCCCTGCAACACTGGGCATTTGAAAACGAATGGCCCAGGGGAAAACATTTAAAAAAGGATGTTAGAGTGAGTGGACAAAAAGAATATCCAGGCGTGTAAAAAGTAACCAGTTTATGTTCTCCCTTTAAATTTCCAGAAAATTCATACGCATGCCTCGTCGGGAAAGAATACCAAATCATCGTTCTGGAGACCAAATCGTTAAATGCCAATCTTATTGGCTTCAAAAATCAACAGTAAAAATAGGGGAAGAAGTTTCACCATGACGGAGAGTCTCTCAGACTAGGGTCGGAGCCTTCAAGAGGCTACTAGGTAATGAACGACTCTTCATGGTGAAGAGATTCCACCATGACGATGAGTCTCTCAGATTAGAGTCGGAGCCAAATAAGGCTACTATTGCCCCGCTTCACTTCTAAAGTGGGGGGCCTGTATGGCTAGCTAGCAATGAATGAATATATGTATATAACGACCCTTCATGGTGATTAAAACAAGAAAAATAAGAAAGTCATTATTATATGACTCCTCTCCCGTTAATTAAAACTTGCATCTCATGCAGGAGGCACGGTTCTCCGACCGTCCTCAAAACTATGGCCATAAATAAGTAAATTCCAAATGCAGTCAACATGACATAAATTCCAGCCGTCTAAACAAATGAGCTCACGGGAGGGGAGCAACCCGCCTTCCGGGCCCCACCGGCTCAACAAACAATTAAAAACATGTTGTTTATATATATTCAAAAATATTTGAGCATGCACGGTTTAAAATAAAAAGTCCACTCACAGACTTAGGCCTTAGCCTGACGAAATCCGAATCGTTTCTCAAACGAGAACTCTTCATCTCCTGTTCAACGAATAATAAATCTCAATTGCTAAACGAATAATTAATTAAAATTGGCAATAACGTTACCCTCGCCCAAAACTCTCAAATTTAATCAAAAAAAATCCCCGACCTTCAACAATAGCTTAGGAGTCCTTAAAATATTTTCCAAACCTTCAGAAAATATTTAATTATCCGCCAATAATACTAAACTAGAAAAATTCCAAAACCTAACCAAAACTCCTCCAAAAATTACCAAATTTAAACCACAGACTCCTCACAATTTATACTATTTAATGGACATGAAAAACTATCCAAAAAGTTGCTGCACCGAAGCCAACACCGCGGCCGGCGGCAGAAATTCCGGCGACCTCCGATCGCCACCAAATTTTACCAGTAGCTTCGTCTCCGGCGGCAGAAATTTCGACGACCTCCGATCACCACCAAATTTTACCAGTAGCTTCGTCTTTTCATTTGGAACAACTTTCTAGTTTAACTCGAAGGCCAATTCGGCCTCTAACTAGGTCAATTACGTGATGAACAGTAAACTCAAAAATTTACACTTCAAAACTTCAAATCCTCAATTCTCCGTACACACTTCGAATCAAGCTACCAAATTCTAGGGGATTATAGTACTCCTAAAACCCATCCTAATCATATATAGAACTCAACAAAAGGTGATCTAGGGAGGGCGAAATTCGATCCTGAAAATTCTACTGTACACAAGAAGAACAAGTCGGAATTTCTCCCGATTTACGGCGAGTTAGGTCGGAAAACTTACCTAGGAATGAAGTAGACTCGGAGGCCGAGCTTTTGGGACCGGTACGGCGGCGATTGGTGGCCGGACGGCATCGCTGTGGCGGCCGAAAGTTCTGACAGAAAAAACTGTCGGGAGAGGAGAGAGAAAGGCCGGGCGAAATCTGATTTTTCACCCCGGTAACTCCTATATATAGCCATTTTACCGTACAGTAATTTTACATTTTTGTTTATAACTTTCCCATACGAACTCTGATTTGAGCGTGCTACATGTCTACGAACTCGTAACGACTCCCTCTACAACTTTCATGAAGAAAGTTTTCCCAAATTCTCGACTTAACGAAAAGTCAACTTTACGATCATTGTACGGTTAAACGGTTACTTTAAGTGATAAAATACCAAAATAACCAACCGTAAAATAATTCTAGGATCGGGATGTGACAGTTGGAGTTGGAGGTCTGGCTTCTAGTGTTGTTGGATGTTTTGGTAAGGTCATAAGGTATGTAGCCTTGTTTATATGGTAGGTCGGAAGTTGGATGTTAGAGGTCATTCTAATCTGAGATGAAGTTGCGAGAATTTAAGAAAAGTCAATAGTGACTGATCTAGTGTGTGTTGAATCAGATGCACAGAATTCGAGAAAGAGGTAGCGGAGGAACAAAGTCCACTGTATCATGGACTAGTAATATACCATATTTATTCCAGGCTCTATTGCCAAGGGATTATTTCCATAAGCCCTGAATTAAAGGTGGAAGTGGATTATTAATATTATTTCTTTCGTAATGGGTGTCTAGTTGTGATGTGTTAAGATTAAGATTTATTCACCCACTTTATTGTTGTTAGGCAAGTTGGACTAAAGTTCTTGATGGACGTGTTTTAGGGAATGTGAAATTTGTTGTTGCTACAGTTTTAGGAAGCCTTCACAGTTAATGAAGTTATGGAGTGTAGACTCTATAATTTGAAAGTGAAAATTTCAGGTTGGTTAGCCGGGTTTGTGAAGTGAATAATCGATTATATTCTTTGATCGAACTATAGCGATGTGGTGTGTTTAAGGATACATAAGTTATCCCCACTATAGTAATGGCTAGTATCCTCGAATTTTAAGTTTGTGGAGTACGGACATTAGTGTCTGAAGGATAACATTTTACATAATTTTATCGAAATCCTAAGATGAATGAAGAATCAATAGTAATGTGTAGTCAGGGGTCAATTAAGTAGTGACACTGTTAGATCTGGGTTTCGATTTAGCGACAAATCTTAGAGCCTCATGTTTTTGAGTAGTGGCAAGAGAGTCGCGAGGAATTGTTTATTAATCGATGACATTATGGTGGGAATGTCTTGCGATGATTTTGGGAAATGAATTTCCCGATTGATTAAGAGAGTATTTCTTCTTTACGGTTTGTGGTTGGTGAGCAGATTTTCAAAAAGGAGCGACGTTCCCAAATAAATATCATTGTGTGGTGAGACCACATACTAACCTTTGTATGACTTGAGAGATCATCACATGTTGAGTATGTGTCCAGCAGCCAGTATAAAGATAATTGGCTGAAACTATTCTATGGACGTATGATATTGGCCACAGGTTGAATTGAGTTAGTATCAAGAATTGCAGAGGCGCGGAAATCATAGTTAAAAGATTAGAGTTTCTGAATGGTTTGTTGTGTGCCCGAGTAGAGTGCAGACTAGATTGCAGAGTGAAAGTGAGAGGTTGTGGTTTAATTAAGTGGTAACCCTATGTGAATTAGAGTCTGATTGAGTAATACATCTGGGAGCCACAAGTGTTTTAATGCAGCAAGGGAATGTGAGGTTCGGTTTATTAATTATCTGTTTTACAGTGAGTATGAACAGTTGGGCCCAGTTCATTGTAAAGTTGAGGAAAAGTATGAAACAACTCAACCATTGGGGTCGGATCAACTCGTAGTTACAGTTGGAACCGGGCACCAGTCCACAAGAATCATAGTTCCCTTCATAATTGTGGACTGCCCATCATCCTACAATGCCATACTTGGGAGAGATGCCCTTTGGGGCCTACAGAGTTTTATAGCGGGTCATATGCTGCTTATGAAGGTACCTACACCCGGGGGCTGGGTTACAATTCACGGAGACCAAGAAGCCGCTGTCAGATGCAACGCGATAGCAACAGCTCAGTCCCACCATGAGATGTTTTCAGCCGGTTTTTCCCTATCCCCATTTGACAAACCCGATGACCCCAGAGATGACCCGGATTCCTTGCCCATCAGTAAGACGGCACAAAAGAAGAGCCAGAAGTATCCCGCCAAGTTCCCCCGGCCAGCCCCAATCGAAGCAACAGAATGGATTCAGATTTCAGAGGAATACCCGGAGAGGAAGGTCTGCATTGGCACAGGCCTTGACCCAGAGGTCAGAACCCGGATGATTGAGCTGCTAACCCAGAAACAGAAGGTGTTTGCATGGTCATATGCAGACATGCCCGGGATTTCTCCAGAGGTTATGACGCATTCCCTCAATATTATCCCGGGTGTTAAACCGGTAAGACAGAAGCGTCGTGCATTTTGTGCGGAGAAGTACAAGGCCATTCAAGAAGAAGTTAAACGTCTTAAGGACATCGGGTTCATTGAAGATGCAACATACCCGGATTGGTTGGCCAATGTGGTGATGGTCAAGAAGGCAAACGGAAAGTGGAGGATGTGCGTCGACTACACAGATCTGAATAAGGCTTGCCCGAAGGATAGTTTTCCCCTTCCAAAGATTGATCAACTGGTGGATTCAACCGCGGGTCACCCCCAGTTGAGTTTTATAGATGCATACTCGGGATTTAACCAAGTTCCGATGGATCCCGCGGATCAACAGCACACGTCTTTTACAACAGACAAGGGGATGTATTATTACAAAGTAATGCCTTTTGGACTCCGGAATGCAGGAGCCACTTTCCAGCGCCTGGTAGTCGGCATGTTTGCAAACCAACTCGGGGATACTATGGAGGTTTATATAGATGATATGTTGGTCAAAAGCCGGGAAACAAGCAAACACCCGGATGACTTGGAGACCGTTATCGACATTGCCTTGAACAAGGGAATGAGATTAAACCCGGAGAAGTGTGTGTTCGGTGTTTCAGGAGGAAAGTTTCTCAAGTTTATGGTCAGCGCTCGGGGAATTGAGGCAAACCCGACAAAATTCAAGCCGTCTTGGCCATGGAACCGCCAAGAACCAGGAATGAAGTCCAGCAACTTACTGGCAGGCTGGTAGCCTTATCCCGGTTTATATCCAGGTTAACAGACAAATGTGCCCCCTTCTTCAAAATTCTCAAGAGTCAACACCGCGAGCGGATTACATGGCAGGAAGAGCACAATCAAGCTTTTGAAAAATTGAAGGAATACTTGGCGTCAGTTCCTTCCTTGTCCAGACCTAACCCGGGGGAAGTACTCTATCTATACCTGGCGGTATCTCAAACGGCTGTGAGCTGTGCCTTGATAAGAAAGCCAGAGTCTGAAGAACTGCCGGTCTACTATACTGGAAAAGGATTCAATGATCCGGAAACTCGTTATCCAGATATTGAGAAACTGGCCCTGGCATTGGTTGTAGCAGCAAGAAAGTTAAGACCCTACTTTCAGGCACATTCTATTCATGTGCTCACCAACCAACCGCTACGGCAGGTTCTGCAGAAGCCGGAGACTTCAGGAAGATTGGTCAAGTGGGCTATTGAGTTGGGGGAACACGACTTACACTTTAAACCGCGCACGGCAATCAAAGGGCAGGCAGCAGCAGACTTCATTGCCGAGTTAATCCCAGCAGATTCCTCAGTTGCTGAAGCTTTACCTACAGAAGCTGAACCGGAGAGTTGGCAAATGTTTGTAGATGGATCAGTCAATCAGAGGCAGTGTGGAGCAGGAATTGCATTGGTGGACCCGGAGGGTAACATGTTTGATTATGCTCTACGCTTTAACTTCAAAGCATCAAACAACACGGCTGAGTACGAAGCCTTAATCAAAGGTCTCCAACTAGCTAAAGATATGGGCGCCCGGCATCTCCGCATATTGAGTGATTCACAACTGGTAGTGCAGCAGGTTAACGGCGGATTTCAGGCAAAGGAAGCACATCTTTCGTCCTATCAAAAGTTAGCGGTTTTCTTGCTGGAAAAATTTGACACCTTTGAGATTACTCAGATACCGAGGCAGCAGAATGTGAGAGCAGATACTCTGGCTAGGATTGCAACAGGGGACGATCCCAACACCGAGTTTAAAGGCTTACTAGTCGAGACGTTGGAGAGACCAAGTATCTCACTCTCCTTTTCTGAGATTTTCGAGCGGCACAGAAGGATAACATTTTACATAATTTTATCGAAATCCTAAGATGAATGAAGAATCAATAGTAATGTGTAGTCAGGGGTCAATTAAGTAGTGACACTGTTAGATCTGGGTTTCGATTTGGCGACAAATCTTAGAGCCTCATGTTTTTGAGTAGTGGCAAGAGAGTCGCGAGGAATTGTTTATTAATCGATGACATTATGGTGGGAATGTCTTGCGATGATTTTGGGAAATGAATTTCCCGATTGATTAAGAGAGTATTTCTTCTTTACGGTTTGTGGTTGGTGAGCAGATTTTCAAAAAGGAGCGACGTTCCCAAATAAATATCATTGTGTGGTGAGACCACATACTAACCTTTGTATGACTTGAGAGATCATCACATGTTGAGTATGTGTCCAGCAGCCAGTATAAAGATAATTGGTTGAAACTATTCTATGGACGTATGATATTGGCCACAGGTTGAATTGAGTTAGTATCAAGAATTGCAGAGGCGCGGACATCATAGTTAAAAGATTAGAGTTTCTGAATGGTTTGTTGTGTGCCCGAGTAGAGTGCAGACTAGATTGCAGAGTGAAAGTGAGAGGTTGTGGTTTAATTAAGTGGTAACCCTATGTGAATTAGAGTCTGATTGAGTAATACATCTGGGAGCCACAAGTGTTTTAATACAGCAAGGGAATGTGAGGTTCGGTTTATTAATTGTCTGTTTTACAGTGAGTATGAACTATGAGAGTAGAGGAAATGATTTCTTTATTGAATCAAGAAGTATTATGAGTCAAGGGTTATAAAGAAATTCATTAGTGAAGGGGACACTTTTTCTGCAAGGTAGAGCAGGGATCTTTCTACAGATCATATTGTGGTAGAATCCCATACTGAACCATTACTGGTCCAGGATTGGCCTGTGAGGTCATTGTTGTTTGCGGTTGTGGTTGTGGTCATCAATCTGGGTTACGGAAATTGGACGAATCTTGATGTTGACGTATGGTCTTGGTTACTGTTCTAATTAGACTATTAATAAATGTTGGCAAAGTACAAGACTTTTGAGTTGAAGTTGGGATTTGGTTTCCTCTTGAGCTGGAGCTGAGAGTGGACGTGCAATTTGACATTTTCTGGAAGTATCAGACTTAGAAGATGGCAAAACCTAGTTGGTGATGATAGTTCTCGAATGGAAACTATTTTGTCTTATTAAAAGTGATTTGGTGTTCGTCGCATGTGCAATGCGGTAGGATTCCGAGCTAGAAATTTTATTGCGGGAAGTTGAGGCACCTGCCCCGTGTATGTGATTCGAATATCTGACGTCGAATCTTAGTCAATGGTCGAACTTATTAATAGTAACAGGGAGAGGATGAGAAGTGTAACTTTCGGTTAGAGATACAACGTCGGAGATTGTAGAAAGTGTCACTTAAAGTAAAAGAAAGCTGGTGGTTTTCCAGGCTTAATGATACTGGTAAAGTTAACGATCACGTTGGACTGTGGCTTTGTTGACGTTTTCTCTGGTTCGAGATTTCAAATTGAGTTAGTTTTCGCAGTTGTGCGTCACCCTAGGCTCAGTGTAGACTCGTGGCGTAAATCCTACGGGGACCACCTCAAGGGAACTTCTTACCGAAACCTCCTTCAAATGGACAACCCTTCCTACAAACCAACTCAGCACTTCCATGAATAATTTAAATCAACCCCCAACTCCTGGAGTCATCCTGCTTCCCTAGTCACATCTACGCTTCACTAACCTATTCAACTATCTAAGTTAGGGAATCAGAGCAGTCTACATAAAAGTTATACCTACATAATCTTGTTGCGACAGCGGATTAATTAACTATGCCCCTACTTCGGTGCACGCGACCTCCTCTTAGGAACCCTGCAACACTGGGCATTTGAAAACGAAGGACCTTGGGAAAAACATTTAAAAAAACATTAGCGTGAGTAGACAAAAATGAAATATGAAAAGGTAAATATTTTTTCATGCTCTCCCTTTGATTTTCCAAAATTCACATGCACGCAACCCATAGAAAACGATTAAATAAAATATATATAACAATTCCCTTAGCTCAAATCCAGAATTTAAAAATGTGGGGTACTGTCAGGACCCACCCCGAGTTAAATCCCTTTAACTCGAAGTAAATCCTGCGGGGACCACCTCAAGGGAACTTCTTACCGAAACCCCCTTGAAATGGCCAACCCTTCCTACATTCCAACTCAGCACTTCCATGAGTATCTAACAACAAACCCTAGCTCATGAAGGCATCCTGCTCCCTAATCTACTTAATTAGCTATACTGGGTTAGTCAGAGCAGTCTACTAAGATGATTACCCCTAAAGAATTTCAACGGCAACGGATTGATCGACTATGCCTCGACTCTTGTACGCGCACGACCTCCGCTCTAGAACCCTGCATCAGTGAGCATTTGAAAACGAAGGGCCCAGGGGAGAAACATTGAAAACCGTTAGAGTGAGTGGACGAAAATCAAATATAAAAACTCTATTTTCCGCTAATGTTCTCCCTTACAGTTTTCTCAGAAAATCCGCATGCAACAAATCATGGACATTAAATAATTCAATAAATCCCTTGGCTCAAACATAAACAATTATGTGGGGTGTTAACCTCATCCACGAGAAAACCGACCTGCTCTATTCGGGAAGGTCTAATGACCAGCTCCACCGAAGAGGGTCCCCGACCTGCTCTATCCGGGAAGGTCTAATGACCAGCTCCACCGGAGAGGGTTCCCGACCTGCTCTATATGGGAAGGTCTAGTGACCAGCTCCACCAGAGAGGGTCCCCGACCTGCTCTATTCGGGAAGGTCTAATGACCAGCTCAACCGAAGAGGGTCCCCGACCTGCTCTATCCGGGAAGGTCAAATGACCAGCTCCACCGGAGAGGGTCCATGCTAGCATACAATCCTTATATCCTTTTCCCTTTTTAAAATCCCTTTAAAACCTGTAAAACCTCGTAAAACCCTCGTGGGAATAATAAATCGAAAACCCCCTTTAAATCCGTGAGCCAAGTTTCTCCTTTTAAAATCATCCCCCTCCATAATCCCAAAACGGTGATAATCATTAAAACCATATCCCGGGAAAATCCTTTAAAATCACGGGAAAGGTATGAACCTCTTTCCCGGCTTGTTTGCCTTTAAAATCCTTAAATCCCATTTTCCCAAATCACCGTAAAACATATAAATGGAGGAAATCATATATGCAGGAGAAATCAATTAAAGTATATGGCATGCAATTTAATTTAAAACAAAGGTCCACTCACAGTACTATTGCGACCTTCTTCCCGCTTTGAAAGCTCCTCGAGCGAAACCCTCGAACTAACCACGTAGTCGAACCCGTCTCACGTTCGACCAGAGACTGTACAAACAAACGATATATTAGTCATTCACAGTTGACTTGGTCTTTTCCTAGTTTGACCAGGAAATTCCTATTTCACCAGGTGTTGACCAAGTTCCTTTTTATGGCACTTTAACCTTTTTGACTTTCTTTCCCGGTTATCGACTCCTAACTCAATTTACCGGAAGTCCGACTCAGCTTCCGAACTTTCCTTTATTACTTTAACTTGACGTTAAGGTGTCACGTATTAATCAATATAATTAACCTCGAGTCGATTTACCGATTTAACATTTTCTCATAAATTCCAGTTATCAATTTCCGATAACAATTTAACACTTTACCCATTTAACCAAAAAGTGTCCAACTTTATTGAACTTCAATTCCTTAACCATTTTTCTGAAAAAGTAACTTTCCCGAGATGGAAACTTTCCCTTAATGGAAACTTTTCCAAAATGGAAAGTTTCCCAATTTAGCAGGTTTCCAAACATAGAAGGTTTCCCAAAATGGAAGGTTCCCAATTTACGGTTAGTTTCCGTTTTTACTCGTTTCCTTACGTAAATTCCGATTTACGACACTTTAACCCTATTAAACGGAAACAACACATTTAAAGGAATTGAAGACTACCTCGGCCTTTCAGCCGGATTTACTGCCGTCGGAAACGTTACCAGATCCCGGCAACTTGCCAGAATTTCGCCATAACCTCCCCGTTTTCTTCTTTACCAAGTTATCGACACAAGCACCAAAAACAACAAGTTAACAACAACACTAATTCAACACAAATTGCACAACACAGTAGCTCTAGATTTCGGACTCACCCTCACAGTCGAACTGAGACTGCAACCCAGTAGTCTCCCCCAAGATCCTCCCAACAGCTCCTCACCCTCCAACCATCCCCAACTACTCCGGTCAACATAAACTCTTCCCTGCTCCTCCTTGGCAGAACACCGAACCACTGCCTCCGCCAAGAAGCAGTTACAATAGTGCTCCAAGCTCCCCTTCGTGCTCGACTTGGCAATGAGAAGATCGAGTCACTGTCGAGTAGGAAGAAAGGACGTCAGAACCCGTCACCGGAGGGAGGAGATGAAAACCAGATACATGAACAGTGAAAGAGGGATTCTCCGATTTTGGCCTAAATCAAGAATCCAAGAGCAGGGAAGTAAAGAGGAAGGGAGGAGGAGCAAGAATAAACCTTCAATTCGTCGAACCTCCGCCTGAGGCGCCAGATTTCCGGCGAACACAGTCGCCGTCCTCGTCCTCCGATCTCCGTCGTTAATTGACGAATCTCGACGTAAGTTACCAGGTTTTGTAGAGGAGAGTGAGAGGATTAGTTTAGTTGGGTTGCGCCGACGTGGGTTGGCCGGACGCGGCAGTGATGAGGGTGGCGAAGCTGGGAGTCGAGAGCAGAGAGAGAGTGACTGGCTCGGGTCAACGCCCGAGTTGGGTTTGACTCGGGTCAACTCTCTCTTCCCCTATTTATAGCCAAATCAACGGTCCAGATCAAACCCCTAATTGATCTGACGGTCCAGATTCAAGGAAGGTAAAAAGTGAAAAAGGTTAAATGGTAATTCTCCTTTTTACCGGATGGATAATTAAAAGTTACCATAAACTTCTGAAATTCACAGAAAATAGCCGGAAGCTCCGAAAAATATTTCGAAAATACCGGGAGACTCATGTCGACACGTACTACAACATCGAGTCATCAATTCAGGTATTTGGATTACTTTTAAAAACTCGAAAATTAACTCGAGCGATAACTTATCAAATTACCGATCGCAATCAAAAGTCCTCGGTAACTCGTAAGCCTCTGTGAAAAGGTAACTTTTGGGTACGGGATGTTACAGAAAATAACTATATTAACTTCAAAAGATTCGGGGTGTGACAGGTACTATCACCATAACCACGAGAAAAACAACTGACCAGCTCTAATCCACGAGAGGGTCTATTGACCAGCTCAATCGGAGAGGGTCCATTGACCAGCTCAATCGGAGAGGGTCCCTTGACCTGCTCTAATTGGGAGGGTCCATATGACCAACTGCCACCGAAGAGGGTCATGACTGGCTCTATCCGGGAGGGTCATTCCGACCAGCTACTATCGAAGATGGTCTGACCAGCTACAATCCGGAGAGGGTCCATGCTAGCTAGCAATATATATACATATACTTGAAAAAACCTTGAAAACCTCTTGGTGAATAAATCAAAATCCAAGTCAAAACACCCATGACTTTTCCCAAATACATTGGATTTAAAACAGTCTCAGGCATCTGAAACCGGTCCCTGACATTACTTTAAATCATTAAAATCCAAGAGCCAAATTTCTCATTTTAAAAATAATCCCCCTCTATAACCCAAAATGGTGATAATGATAAGTGCATTTTACGCCATGTTCTTAATAGATTTTCACCTCCATTTATACTTTGTTTTTGCCTTAGTATGTTTATTTTTACTTGTTTTAGAGTCAAGAGGGTTTTTCCGTAGAGTTGTGGCTACTAGCCGTTTTTATACAGAAAATTGCACTTAAATGATGAAAACCGTTTTTGGACTAGCACTTGGACGTTTTATTATGATTCGTTATTTTGTTACCCAGTCAGTTTTGATGTATCTTGTTTAAATGTGCAGAAGACAGGTAAATACGCTTAACGTATCAGGAATCATGATGAACAGACTCATGAATGACAACAAGTGAGGCCACGGAAAAGAAGAAACACTTTTGGACATTGTTTTGCTCTCGGACAGAATCTGCCAGAAAACGTACGTCAACTTTGGAAAATCATATCTCAAGATCCAGGAGGAGTTAGAAGGATTGCCACATATGGAATTAAAGCTGTGTGTGTCTACTTTTCAACCCCATTTGGATCGCAGCAATCGGAGTTGAGACGAAGGAGTTATGAGCAAAACAGTGGACAGAGGTCAGGCTGCAAAATTGGGCAGAAACTGCCTAAGTTGTCTAACGAGTTTTGGGAGATGATTCTTCACCAAAAGGCTTCCCAAATTTGTCAAGAGATGTATCAAGACCTTAATGAAGTGTTAGGAAGCTGGACAAAAGAAGAAAATACGAAGAAGCATCAAGGCAGCCATATTTTGGTTAAGTGTAAGGTTTCCCGGTCAAGCCGGGAAAGCTAACCTTGCTGGACCTATCACTGGTTTTGGCTGCCATCAAAGCCCAAGATTTCGTACATGAGGCCTACATGAATCCATAAACATGTAGGAAGGTCCAAGGAATCAGAAGAAGGAGTCCAAATTCGGATAAGAAGCTGCATTGAAGGAGGAATCATTAAGCAATAAGGAAACCGAGTTGGAATAGGATTGCCTTTCCTTAACCGAGTCAGCTAGGGTTTCTCTTCAATGTTTCTGTATAAATAGGGTCTGTATAGCTCGTGTTTAGGGGGTCCTTTATCAGTTTTAAGTCTTATAGCTAGCCTAGACTCTACCTAAAAACCCTCCACACAGAAATCATATAAGCAGCCGAACCACCTCACTGCCGCAACCTTTCATTGCCGTACTGCCTTCATCCTTTGCCGAATTCCTTCCCCATCCTTGCCGACTGTAATAGGTAGGTTAGGGATGAAAATCCTAAGGTTGTTCATGTATATTTACTGTGTAAAGTTATTGAGTTTATTGATATATGAATTATGGTTTTTGGTTTTGTTTAACATGTATGATTACTTGCTCTTCTTTGTGATTTGTTTGTGTTATGCATGTTGAATAACGATTTAGTATGCATGTTAGGGTTGTAAAAGAAGTTAAAGAACCTGTATTTGTGTGTTTAACAATTGTTAAGTTTGTTAATCCTCTCCCGAGCAGATAATCGAACTTTAGGTTAGCTTGATTGCAACAGGTTAGCTATTAGGGGGGTGTTTCATGTGCCGTGGTATTTTAGGTCGAGTTGAGCGCTAAGACAACTCGGTCCTAGGTGCTACAAGGGATGGTAGGGTGAGAGATTTGCATGTGGAATAGGATGAGTGACGCCATACCTAGGAAACATGTCTCCAACGACTCGTGGACGGTAAGTGTTGCTTGATTAGATTGAGCGCTGAGACAGTTTAGTCAAGTAGTCACATAGTTTAGGGTTGAGCGCTGAGACAACTTTAAACACTTGAGAAGTCTTAAGGGTTGGAACTAATTTGCAATTGTGAAAACATAAATAAGATAATTTGACCTTTCATAAAACTATTTGCATGCTAATCGGAGTTTACTTGTTATGTTCTTGAAACGATAAAGTGACCAATCTTGTACATATTTGTTCTTGTTTTATTTTTCTGTTTTGTTTATTTCCGAAACTCATATAAACCCCCCATATTATTCTTTATGTATATATTTGTTTTTATTGTGTGAATATTTCTAACTATCTGTTTTGCAGAAATAAGTTCTTCCCTAGTGTCCCCGGTCTAGAACGATCCCTACTTACCAAAGTACAATGATAGGGTTTAAATTGATTAACATGTCATATTTTGATAGGTCAATTTTTGGCGCCGTTGCCGGGGATGCTAAAAAGGATTTATGTGTATATTTGTGCTAACGGTTTTTCTCTTATATTTGTGTGTATTGTCGATTTGTGCATTGTAGATTTGTGTAAGTGCCGAATTCTTTTGTGTGAAAATTGTATATTTTGTGCCATATTTTTGACTAACAATTTCTCTCTTATATTTTAGTGTATGTGCCGAATTTGTATGTATTATATTTGTGTATTTTTGTGCCATATGTGCTTTGTTGTAACTATTGTAACTTAGTAAATATTTAGGAGGTTTATTGTTTCATATGTGTTTGAAGTTTATTGTGGTTTTTAAAGTGTAACATGTAGGGAGAAGCCGCATTTGTTAATCTTAGCCTAAACCCTTCATGTTATTTGCGGATTTCATGAGGTTGAGGGCGGCTTTGATTAACACTTGTCGAGTGGTCTAGTGACCCGAGTTTGTTTCTAGCTGAGTAAGGGGCCGTTCTGTCATAGATATGGAATTCAGGTTTGTTCAATTGGATCTCAAGATCATGACTGACCACTCTTCTCGGTGAAGGGGTCGATAGGGGTCCGCCTCCTTGATCACAAACGAGTCCTGCCTTGTTCTTGTAGGGGGTTCGCCCCCCGTGACATTGACACTTGCCTTCTGAAACCACGGAATCCGCTCGAACTAGCCAAATGCTTGGGCCGAAGCATCACCACACTTTAAACGCTAGAATTTACTTAGACATGTATGACGTCATGAACTTCAAATTATTTGACTTTAATGTTTGAGGTATATCGGACGAAGCATAACACTACCTTGGGCTCTATCAGTCCATTGCACAGTGGTCTTCCCTGCTCCACGTACCTTGAAAATTAGAGTTAATAAAATCAGCTAGCAACTTTACTAGGTTGCCGACACTTTTGTGCTTACATGACATTGAATTCAAAACTTATGCCATGATATGATGTTGCCGAAATTTTTATGCTAAGTTTTTCGAATTCTATCTAACTTTTTAACAATGCTCACTTGATCTTTGTTCAATTGTGCCAGATTGGTTTTGCAGGTTCCCATAAATGACCAGTTCTGACGAGAAATTGTTTGGTGACGTTGGACGCAAGGAAGCCAAACCTGGTCATGATATCGTGCACAATGCTAAACAAAGTGAAGTAGAGCACGTTTTAAGAAACAAATGAGCTCAGCCAAGCAAGGAAGACTTGGAAGCACTGAGAAAGATTGAGCAAGGGCCGGATTTGACAAGAATGGAGATGGGATGAGGAGGCGCAGCAGAGTCTGGAGCTGTCCATACTAGCAGTGGTTGATAAGCTTGAAGCACGATCCTACACTCAGAGGTATGATTCTCCTTTGTCAATTCCAATTATTACTAACAAAATGTTGCCATCTTTGGAACAGGGCCCTAAGTTAGAATTTAAAGATCTCCCCGCGCACTTGAAGTATGCATATCTAGGAGAAGATGACTCTTTACCAGATATTGTGTCTTCATCGTTGAATGAGCAACAAGAGCAGAAATGTTGGAAAGCACAATGTGGGAGAGCCATGGCAACAAAGGATGGCGCCATCAGAAAGGAAGAAGAAGTCTAGGCTGACAGACTATAAACATTAAGCGCTGCATGAGAGGCAACTCATTTCAACCGTAGCTGTGGAGGAGCCATCACCGAGAGTTTGAATTTCTTAATCCCTTCACTGCTATTGTTGATATTTTTGTTTATATATTTGTTATGTGGTTTCGATCCCTGCTTAGAAAATTATTACATAATTTTGCGCTTACATTGAGGACAATGTAATTTTCTAAGTGTGGGGTAGAGATTACATAATAAATGTATATTTTATATTGTTTTTGTGTGTTTTTAATTCTTTGCCGAAATTTTTCAAATTTTGTTAAAATTTTTCAATTTTTGCATTTAATTCCGTCATTTGATGTTACAAAAAAAATAGAAAACAAAAAAATGTGTTATTTTAATTTTTCTTTTTGTCGTGTGTTTTTAAATTTTGTAAAATTTTCTTTAGGTATTTTTATTTTGTTTTTCCGTTAAAAGAAAAGAAAGAAAAAAAAAAGTTGTTTTTATTTTCGAACTTTGTTTTATTTTCTGTTTTTAAATATTTTTAAGTGTTTTGAGTCTTAGGAATATACCCTTAAAAAGTCTATGATGAAATTATCTTTAAAATGCATAATTGAAGGTTTGAATATTTATCTTAAGAAAAATTGCAAGTTTTCATGAATTTTGTAAAGTATGAACACTTGAGATTTTTGAAGAAAAAGTTTACATGTTTTGTTATTTTGTTTCCATAAAAACCTTTGTGAGATTTTGAGCCTAAAATACTTTCTTTTTGAGTGATTAAATTCCATATCCTTTGAAAATTCACTTAAAGCTTCATTATTTTTCATTATTTTTCATTATTCAATAACTATGTGCTATAGCTGTTTAATGGACTCTAGAATTTACTAGAACTTATTTATGTGATTTTCAAAGCATTATAATCATAAATTGTTTGATTTTGAATATGATTGAAATTAATCTCAATTAGGATCACCACCAAAGCCAAAATAAGCCTTTGCCCATTTTTGTGCCCGTCGTGGGACTCCTTAGTAAAACCCCTTTGAGCCTACATTAAGCCTTTTCTTTCATCACCTTTAAACAGTTTCCTGAACTTAGAATAGTTATCTTTCACCTTGTTTTCAAGACTTGGCGAAATACTGTTGATAAAGCTGTGCAAAGATGTTAAAGAACAAGTGTGGGGTAGAGTTGAAGTGTGGGGTGGTACACCATTGTTTTGTAAAGTATATATGCCAAAAAAAGAAAAAAAATATGTTATCCGAAATTGGTTGAAAAAGAAAAAATTTTGCCGAAACTAAAGGAAAAAAAAGAGAAGAAAAGAAAAAAAATAAAAGTTTCGGCTAAAGAAGGAAAAAAGAAAGAAAAAAATGTTTCGGAAAAGAAAAATATTTCTAAGGCATGAGTTATATGGTGTTTACATGATTTGGAGTTGATATTATTTGAGGGTCCAAAGTTGTATATTTGACCCTTGTCCATTGCATGAAGAAGAGACATAAGGAGGATGAAGCTTAAATTTGCTAAGTCTTGATTTCTTACTATCACCACTTATCCAAAAATTCCTACCTTATGAAACCAAGCCCCGCTACAACCCTTGAGATTATTTCATGATTCTTAAGATGACTAAACTTGATTTGTGGAGAATTTCATATAAGTAAGCATATGGTTTTGGTCCATTATTGCACTTAGTTATTAAATGAGGTTTTTCCAAGAAAAATGTTTTTCAAAAGAGCCTTTATTTCTTGAAATATGCAAGTTATTCGTTATTTCTCATCTTTTCTCTTGCATATACTTATGAGTGAAAACCATTCTTCGAGTGAAAAAAAGAAAGAGAGTGTACCTTGGAAAGGAGGATCAAAATTTCATTCATGTATTACTTATGATTTTCGAAACTTCTCACTTTTTCATGCTATAATACAAGTTTATGAACTTTTGCAATTGGGCTTTCACTTGAATGTTTAAACTTGAGATTATGCATACTTAAGAATCTGAGACAAAAATTTCTTAAGGGTATTAGAGTTGTTTTCGTTTTTGTTTTTGTTTTTTTTTTCTTTCAGTTAGAGTCAGTTTGCTAAGGGACTAGCAAAACATAAGTGTGGGGTAGTTTGATAAGTGCGTTTTACGCCATGTTCTTAATAGATTTTCACCTCCATTTATACTTTGTTTTTGCCTTAGTATGTTTATTTTTACTTGTTTTAGAGTCAAGAGGGTTTTTCCGTAGAGTTGTGGCTACTAGCCGTTTTTATACAGAAAATTGCACTTAAATGATGAAAACCGTTTTTGGACTAGCACTTGGACGTTTTATTATGATTCGTTATTTTGTTACCCTGTCAGTTTTGATGTATCTTGTTTAAATGTGCAGAAGACAGGTAAATACGCTTAACGTATCAGGAATCATGATGAACGGACTCATGAATGACAACAAGTGAGGCCACGGAAAAGAAGAAACACTTTTGGACATTGTTTTGCTCTCGGACAGAATCTGCCAGAAAACGTACGTCAACTTTGGAAAATCATATCTCAAGATCCAGGAGGAGTTAGAAGGAGTGCCACATATGGAATTAAAGCTGTGTGTGTCTACTTTTCAACCCCATTTGGATCGCAGCAATCGGAGTTGAGACGAAGGAGTTATGAGCAAAACAGTGGACAGAGGTCAGGCTGCAAAATTGGGCAGAAACTGCCTAAGTTGTCTAACGAGTTTTGGGAGATGATTCTTCACCAAAAGGCTTCCCAAATTTGTCAAGAGATGTATCAAGACCTTAATGAAGTGTTAGGAAGCTGGAAAAAAGAAGAAAATACGAAGAAGCATCAAGGCAGCCATATTTTGGTTAAGTGTAAGGTTTCCCGGTCAAGCCGGGAAAGCTGACCTTGCTGGACCTATCACTGGTTTTGGCTGCCATCAAAGCCCAAGATTTCGTACATGAGGCCTACATGAATCCATAAACATGTAGGAAGGTCCAAGGAATCAGAAGAAGGAGTCCAAATTCGGATAAGAAGCTGCATTGAAGGAGGAATCATTAAGCAATAAGGAAACCGAGTTGGAATAGGATTTCCTTTCCTTAACCGAGTCAGCTAGGGTTTCTCTTCAATGTTTCTGTATAAATAGGGTCTGTATAGCTCGTGTTTAGGGGGTCCTTTATCAGTTTTAAGTCTTATAGCTAGCCTAGACTCTACCTAAAAACCCTCCACACAGAAATCATATAAGCAGCCGAACCACCTCACTGCCGCAACCTTTCATTGCCGTACTGCCTTCATCCTTTGCCGAATTCCTTCCCCATCCTTGCCGACTGTAATAGGTAGGTTAGGGATGAAAATCCTAAGGTTGTTCATGTATATTTACTGTGTAAAGTTATTGAGTTTATTGATATATGAATTATGGTTTTTGGTTTTGTTTAACATGTATGATTACTTGCTCTTCTTTGTGATTTGTTTGTGTTATGCATGTTGAATAACGATTTAGTATGCATGTTAGGGTTGTAAAAGAAGTTAAAGAACCTGTATTTGTGTGTTTAACAATTGTTAAGTTTGTTAATCCTCTCCCGAGCAGATAATCGAACTTTAGGTTAGCTTGATTGCAACAGGTTAGCTATTAGGGGGGTGTTTCATGTGCCGTGGTATTTTAGGTCGAGTTGAGCGCTAAGACAACTCGGTCCTAGGTGCTACAAGGGATGGTAGGGTGAGAGATTTGCATGTGGAATAGGATGAGTGACGCCATACCTAGGAAACATGTCTCCAACGACTCGTGGACGGTAAGTGTTGCTTGATTAGATTGAGCGCTGAGACAGTTTAGTCAAGTAGTCACATAGTTTAGGGTTGAGCGCTGAGACAACTTTAAACACTTGAGAAGTCTTAAGGGTTGGAACTAATTTGCAATTGTGAAAACATAAATAAGATAATTTGACCTTTCATAAAACTATTTGCATGCTAATCGGAGTTTACTTGTTATGTTCTTGAAACGATAAAGTGACCAATCTTGTACATATTTGTTCTTGTTTTATTTTTCTGTTTTGTTTATTTCCGAAACTCATATAAACCCCCCATATTATTCTTTATGTATATATTTGTTTTTATTGTGTGAATATTTCTAACTATCTGTTTTGCAGAAATAAGTTCTTCCCTAGTGTCCCCGGTCTAGAACGATCCCTACTTACCAAAGTACAATGATAGGGTTTAAATTGATTAACATGTCATATTTTGATAGGTCAGATAACAACTTAAAATCATTTTCCGGAAAAATCATTCAAACTCACAAGAAAGGTAGGAACCTCTTTCCCGGCTGACTTATCTTTGAAATATATTAAACTTCCTAAAGTTTCCCAAAACTCACCATAAAACTCAGCATGGAGGAAATTTCATAAATAAAAGAGAAACTTAATAAAAATCTTGTTGCATGCAATGTATTTAAAATAAAAAGTCCACTCACAGACTTAGGCCTTAGCTTGGCGAAAACCCGAATTTCGCTCAAGCGAAGTCTCCACAACACGAGCCTCTTCACGTCCTATTTCACAATTAATATTAATTTTCCGGATGCTAGAATAATAATTAAATAACATGGGTGTTCACATTTGTGAGCGTACAACTCGCTCATCGTCTTTACACTTCTCAAATTGTCAACTAAAAATCCCCGACCTTCACAAATAACTTAGGAGTCATTAAAATAATTCTTAAATCTTAATCGACAATAATTAATGGTCGGGATAATATTTTATTATCCGCCAATATTACTAAACTTGAAAAATTCCAAGACCTAACCAAAACTCCTCCAAAAATTACCAAATTTAAACCATAGGCTCCTCACATTTAATACTATTTAATGGGCATGAAAAACTACTCAAAAAGAGGCGGATAGAGTTTGCAATCTTTTCGTGGAAAACAGTAGTTATTTTCATTAGGATTACAATTGGTAGGCAGTGTCGTATTCCACCTCGTAAATAAGTTATAGTATAGTAAAAAATTGATATTCGGTATTATCAATGAATTAAGAGAAGATTATTGTGAACAGAGGTAATATTTTAGACGTTTTAGTGTTGACCCGAGAAGAGTGGTTGGGCGTCAGAAAATGAGGAAGTATTGGAGGTTATCCACATAGGAAAGAGGGCTACGTTGGATAAATGTGACATGTGTCTAGGTTACATGAGTTTATGAAATATGTTGGGTATCCTTAGGATTATATTGGATGCCTAGTGTCATTTATGTTCACGTTACTTAAATAAGTCTATTTCCTTACATCTTAGGTCAATAGCCTTCCGGCTATAACTGGAAATTAGCTTATAAGGAGGATCAATAAGAATGTTGAACGTAAAGAGTAGATTTGCAGGGTTATGACAATTCAATTCATGAGGCAATTCAGAAGAGTTCTCAAAAAGGAGTTGATATTTAAGAACAATAATATTATTTTAAGTGGTACTATCACCCACTGTGTTGGACTTCAAGTATAGAAATTTCAAAGACGAATTTTTATAAGGTGGAAAGAATTTTAGGATCGCGATCCTAAAATTCTTTTACGGTTGGTTACTTTTATCTTTTACCATTTAAAGTAACCGTTTGACCGTATAATGACCTTAAAGTTGACTTTTCATTAAATCTAGAATTTAGGAAACCTTACTTCATGAAAACCGTAGAGGACGTCGATACGAGTTTGTGGACAAGTAGCATGCTCAAATCGGAGTTCGTATGAAGAAGTTATGGTTAAAAAATAAAAATTATTATTCATATTAAGTAGTATAAAAATGGAAACTTACCGGAAGCAGAAAGTCAAAAGTCAGAACTTACCCAGTCACTTTCTCTCTCCTTTATCTCGACAAAAAGTTCTGCCGAAGCTTCCCTCCACCACCGTACCGGTCTCAAAAAGACCGCCTCTTGGTCTATTTCAATTCTAAGTAAGTCTTTCAACCTATCTCGCTTTGGTTTGAGAGAAATTTCATGTTGGGTGTCGAGTGTACAATAAGAGTTATAGATCAGAATTCTTCCTCCTCAGACAACCAATTGAGAGTTTTACATATGGTTAGAATGAGTTTTAGGAGTACTACACACCCCTAAAGTTTGCTGGATTCATTTAGAGTGTGGAGGAAGAATCGAAGATTTGAAGTTTTGAAGTTTAAAAAATCGGGTTTTTACATTTTTGTTCGATTGACCTAGTTAGATACTGAATTCACCTTCGAGTTGAACTAGAAAGATATTCAAAATGATGAGACGAAGCTGATGTTAAAATTTGATGGCAATTGGAGGTGGTCGGAATTTTTGCCGAAATTTCCGCCGGCCGGCCGTCGGCGGCGGCGAAGCTGCCACTTTTTTGGCATATTTTCTATGGAAAAATAATATTAAATAAGAAGAATTTATTGGTATGAAGATTATAATTTTCGGAGGAGTTTTGGTTAGGTTGTGGAATTTTAAAAGTTTAATATTATTAGGGGATAATAAAATATTATTCTGGATATCGATTGCTGTCGATTAAGGTTTAAGAAATATTTTAAGGACTCTTAAGTTATTGATAAAGGTCAGAGATTTTTTGTTGACAATTTGAGAAGTATAGAGAAGATGAGCGAGTTGTACACTCACAAATGTCTACACCTATGTTTTTTAATTTTTTTATTAAATAGATTAACTGACGAATATATTAATTGTTTCGCCAGCTAAAGTGTAAGACTACGGTCGTTGAAATATCTTTTTGTCGGCTATAGGATGACACTTTAACCGACGAAATAGATAAAATTGTCATTTAGGTTATAAGAGGAAGGGGAGAGGGTCTTTGACAGAAATAGGGTTGTATTGAACTTTGGTGAGAGGGAGAGGATATAAGAGGAAGAACGAACGAGGAAGGGCAGAATAAGGGATTTGGGATTGAAGTAATAGTGATCGTTAGATCTATGCATCTAGGTTCCAATCAACGACTTAAAATTCGATCTGCACCTTATGATTTTATTAGATGCTAACTTAGGCGACGAAATGACTTTCTTCGTCTTCTATGTAGCCATGATATTGGGCAATTAGTTAGTCCGAAATTTTAATGATATTCATTATCATTACCAGAAAAAGACTTTAGCCGAATAAATTTGTTTTCGTCGGCTCACTTTAGCTGACGAAAAAAAATTTCTTCGGCTAAAGTCTTTTTTCTGGTAGTGATAATGAATATCATTAAAATTTCGGAGTAAAATTTTTTTGGCTAAAGTAATTTTTTCGTCGGCTATAGTCAGTGAACTTTAGCCGACGAAATTAGGGTATTTCATCGGCTAAAGTACCTTTTAGTTACCTTTTCACACTAGGGATATTTCGGTGTCCGACTGACTATTATGATACCAATCTGAAAGCGGAACGGGTGTACGAGTCAAACTCACTGCTTATGCTGGGACATATGGGCTTTTTTGGCCAACCGAGTTCGTTTAAAGCTTCAAAAAAGCTTCAAAATGCAGTTTTTCTAAACACTTAGCACATGAAAACACCTAAATCTGCATGTATATGAGGTATTTTGGTCAAACCTTCAACACAAAAACTCTCACCATGATGAGAAGTAACTGTCCATCTAAAAATTTTGAGATATTTACCCCTCGATAATAGGGCTCCCTATAGGGATAAATAATGGTAAGTAGTAGGCATGTTGTGATTCCAATCATTAAAATTCACAAACAAAAATCCGATCATCAGATATCATCAATATGTTGAAATATGTCTATGGTAAAAATTCAACTTGATCCAATAAATTTAAGAGTTTCATCCGGACGGTCAATCTCGTAAGTCAAACCCTAAATTGTATTGACCGCAACTATCGGCACCGAGACTTTACCAGAATTACGTGATTTTTCAAACGTAGATGTATTTCACCATTCTGGTCAGATCTTATTTCACGACTTTTTTGCGTATTAAAGTTTCTACGTAGAGTTTGTTTTTGAAATTAAAGATTTACTTAAACTTAGTAAACAAGTTATACAACATTAGTAGACATGTGATTTCGATAATCAAACTTGAGAAACAAAAATCCGACCGTCAGATATGATCATTATGTCGAAATATGTCTATAGAAAAAAAATTCAACTTGATCCGATAACATTAAGAGCTCGCTCCTAACGGTCAATCCCGTAAGTGAAACCCCTTAACGCACGAAATTGTCATTTGACCGTCTAAATTACGTATTTTGCTCGGACCTTCAACTGAAAATAGTTTCAAATCGATGAGACGCAACCAGTGGTATAAAAATTTTATGAAAAATAACCACCGGTGATAGGGGTACCTCTAGAGAGAAAGAATGGAAAATTGCGTTGACCGTAACTATCGGCACCGAGACTTTACCGGAATTACGTGATTTTTCAACCGTAGACGTATTTCACCATTCCGGTCATATCTTATTTCAAAACTTTTTTTTCGTTTGAAGCTTCTACGTATAGGGTTTAGGGTTTTAGCCGACGAAATTAGGGTAATTCGTCGGCTAAAGTTAAATAAATAACTATGGCCGACGAAATTTATTAAAATTCCTCGGCTAAAGTACCCTCAATATCTTTCAAAATTTCCGCCAAAATTTTTAACTTTAGCCGACGAAATTCAATATGTTCGTCGGCTAAAGTACCTTCAAAATTTCTGTCTAAAATTTTAAATTTTTTCTATATCTATCTCTTTCTCCATCATCTTCTTCATCTCTCTACCTTCTCCTCATTCTCCTCCTGATCCTCCTCCACCTTCAGCTCCTCCTCCAGCGGCAACTCCTCCTCCTCCTCCTTCTCTTTCTACTTCTCTTTCTCCTCCTCCACCGCGGCTCCTTCTCCTCCACCACGGCTCCTCCTCCTCCTTCTCCTTCTCCTTCTCCTTCCTTTTCCTTTTCCTTTTCCTCCTCCTTCTCCTTCTCCTCCTCCTCCTTCTCCTTCCCCTTCTCCTTCTCCTCCACCGCGGCTCCTCCTCCATCGCGGCACCTCCTCCTCCAAACTGATAGGAGCATTTTATGCTACGTTCTTAATATGTTTTCACCCTCATTTATGCTTTGTTTATCCATTATTAGGTTAATATTAGTAGATATTTAGCATAAGGGATTATTTGTAGAACATTGGCTAAAACATGTGTAAAATAGATAAAGTATGTGCAACATCGTTAAAAGCTGAAATTGGAAGTGATCGTGATGTTTTTCTTAAGTTTCTGTAAACCAATACATTGTCACTACTTGATTATATCTTTTGAATGTGTAGGTGACATGTATGTGGACATAACAAAATAAGAATCGTGAGGATCGGACTTATGGAAGGTCGCAAAACAAGCATGGAAAGACAAGAGGCCAAAAGCATGAATTCGGAACAAAAACAGAGGATTTCCAGAAACCATAACTCAACTTCAAAGATTTCCCTAGGACGATCCAGGAGGAACTAGGAAACGTGCCATATATGGATTGAAAGCTGTGGATGTCTAGTTTCTAAATCTTTTGGAATCGCAGCAATCCAAGTTCTGAGGAAGGAGTTATGCCGGAAACAATGGCCGGCGGTCAGTCTGCTGGAAACAGGACAGAATTTGCTGAAGTTGTCTACCGAGTTCGTGAGTGTGTTTCTTCACCAAAATCCTTCCCAAGCATGCCAAATGATTGATGAAGAGCTTAATGATGATATGGGAAGTTGTTTAGAAGAAGAAGAATCGAAGAAATCACCAAGGAAAAGCCGAAAATAACAACTACGAAAGTTATCCCGGTCAAAACAGGATAACTTGTTCTACCGAGATTATGGAAGCCTTTCGGCTGTCCTAGGAGTCTATGAGCATGAAAGAGAGCCCAATGCCGACCCACACACATGAGGAAGAGTCCATGAATTCAGAAAAAGAAGTTTTTAAACTATTTTCCAAGTCAGCAAATTAAAGAGAAGGAAGACAAATCCAACAAGGAAAGAAGAGAAACCTACCCGGTTTGGAACACAAGGGGCTGCCGATTTTCATTAGGTTTCTTTAGTGTTTTGCTCTATAAATACACATGTAACACAGTAGAAAAAGTGTCTTTCAATTGCTCAAAACATAGTATAGCCAAACTCTACCAAAAACCCTCCTTACACAGAAAAACACCAAGCCGCCGCCAACCCTTGCTGCCAACTGCCCATCTTCCGCCGATCATCTTTTCACCCTTTGCCGATCTATATAGGTAGGTTAAGGATGAATAATTCCATGGTTTGTGTATGTATTTTCTGTGTAAAAACAGTTGGTTCTTTATATATATGTTTGTTTTGGTTTTTGGTTTTACGTTATAAACATGTTTGCTTGTTCTTCTTGGTGATTTTCATGTGATTGTGTTTATGATTGTAACGTGTAGAATTGCATGTTAGGATGACGATTTAGATTAAGTTGTTTGTGTTCATGTAAGTAATAACTTGAATTGATTAATCCTCACCTGTACACGTAATCGAACTCTAGGTTAGCTTGAATCATGACAAGTTAGCTATTAGGGGGGAGTTTCATATGCCGTAGTGTCTAAGGGTTGAGATCAGGCGATTGTAGGTCTTGATTCTTAGTCACTACCAAGGGTTGCTAGGGTGAGAGATTTGCATGATGAATAGGATGAGTGACGCCATACCTAGGACCATGTTTCCAATGACTCTCGTTCGATCAGTGTATTTTGTCTCAATGTCAGGCGATTGTAGGCATTGAACAGGATGACACATATACAAATTTAGTGTCAGGCGATTGTAGGCACTAAGTTTACATGAGAAGTCTAAATAGTTGGAATTAATTACAAGTTGTGAAAACGTAAATACAACTTCTTAAACTTGCGAAATTTGTGACATGTCTTTCTTCACGGTGCTTTGTTGTTTTATGCTTGAGTATTGATTGACCATGTTTTGTAAATAAGTGTCTTTATTTTCTTTATATGTTTCAAACCATTCCATAAATCCCCGGTAATATTTTGTATATATGTTTATACTTGTAATCTTTTGAAAGTACTAACGATTTGTTTTGCAGAATATAAGTTCTTCCCTAGTGTCCCCGGCTAGAACGATACCCTACTTACTAATACTACACGATAGGGTTTTAAATTGCAGGTTGTTAACTAACGGCCTCGTCAGTTTTTGGCGCCGTTGCCGGGGATGCTAAAAAGGATTTTTGTGTTGTATATGTTTGTGAATTAACTTTGTTTTCTTTTGTAGGTGCCGAATTATATGTGTAAAACACATATGTTTCGAATATATTTGTGTATATTGTCGATTTATACATTGTAGATTTGTGTATCTGCCGAATTCTTTGGTGTGAAAGTTGTATATTTTGTGCCATAATTTTTGACTAACAATTTCTTTCTTATATTTTTGTGTAGGTGCCGAATTTATATGTGTTTATTTTCGTGTCACATTTGTTGTAACTTATTAAATATTTAGGAGGTTGATTGTTTCATATGTGTTGGAGTTTATTGTGGTTTTTAAAGTGTAACATGTAGGGAGAAGCCGCATTTGTTAATCTTAGCCTAAACCCTTCATGTTATTTGCGGATTTCATGAGGTTGAGGGCGGCTTTGATTAACACTTGTCGAGTGGTCTAGTGACCCGAGTTTGTTCCTAGCTGAGTAAGGGGCCGTTCTGTCATAGATATGGAATTCAGGTTTGTTCAATTGGATCTCAAGATCATGACTGACCACTTTTCTCGGTGAAGGGGTCGATAGGGGTCCGCCTCCTTGATCACAAAACGAGTCCTGCCTGGTTCTTGTAGGGGGTTCGCCCCCCGTGACATTGACACTTGCCTTCTGAAACCACGGAATCTGCTCGAACTAGCCAAATGCTTGGGCCGAAGCATCACCACACTTTAAACGCTAGAATTTACTTAGACATGTATGACGCCATGAACTTCAAATTAACTTGGCTTTAATTTTTGAGGTATATCGGACGAAGCATAACACTACCTTGGGCTGTATCAGTCCATTGCACAGTGGTCTTCCCTGCTCCACGTACCTTGAAAATTAGGGGTTAATAAAATCAAGTAGAAACATTTTAGGGTGAGACGTCATCACATTATGTTTTTGTCATGATTTTTGTCTATATGTAACTATGAATGCCGTGTGTGTTTCTAACTTATACTTATGCCTTATTGATAAATGTCAGTGTTTGCCGTATGTATGTGTGGATGCCGAGCTCAATATATTGTTTGTCGTGTGTGTGAATATGTTTTTGTCCAATTTTCATGTTCGTTACAGTTTTGTGTGATGCCATGGTTAGTTTATATGTTAGGTGTTCCTAATATGTCATGTTTGTGTGTGTGTTATTTAAGTATGTTAATTTTATCTTAGATGCCGAAACCTATTCATAATTCTTAGTTAGTTTTGTTTTTCAAATTCCTTATGACTTACTAACTTGGTCTTGGCCAATTGTGCCATCCTGTTTTGTAGGTGAATGAGCGGTTCTGACATTTGGACACGAGACATCAACAACCGACTTATACGTGTCCAAGAGGAGCTTGCCATCAACATCTCATCACTCAACACCGAATTCATCACCACCACACTCAGTTGAATTGAGAATGACTTCACTCAGGGAAGAAAATGGGCAAGTTAATGGAACAGGAGTCAGGCCAGCCAATGTCACCTATCCAGCTGTAGCAGCAGGAAAAACAGCTGACTTCGAATTAAGAGGTGGTTTCTTCCATCAACTACCGAGATTTCATGGGTTAAGTGGAGAAGATCCGAACCGACACTTACAACAATTTGAGTTTAGTTGCGACATCATGTGCCCTAGAGGAGCTGACTTGCAACTTGTGAAAATGAAATCATTTCCGTTTTCACTAGAGGATAAAGCTAGGGAGTGGTTCTTTGCAGTGCCAGCTGGACGGATCACGTCATGGGCTACTATGATGAATGAGTTTCTCCTTAAGTATTTTCCATCGTCAAGGGTGACACAAATTCGAAAGGAGATCACTTCAATTAAGCAGGATGTGGATGAGTCTTTCGATGCATATTATGAGAGGTACAAGGCACTTGTGGCGTCATGCCCCAATCATGGCATCCGTGAGGGCCTGCTGCTTCAGTATTTTTATAAGGGTCTGCGCCCTATGGAAAGACAATTCTTAGATTCAGCAGTTGGTGGCTCACTTATGGAGAAAAGCAGAGAAGAGGCCAGCAACTTGTTGGAGATGAGAGCAACCAACAATCAACAATTCGGCTCATTTGCAACAAGACGTGCCAACAAGATAAGTGATCATGACGAGTCAAGTGCCATACATGAGTTGAAGGAAGACTTTAACAAGTTGACATTGATGGTGTCGAAATTAGCAAAGGAGAAGAATGTGTCAGTTTGTGGTGTGTGCAGCTTAGAAGGACATACATCAGAGCAATGCAATCAAGTGAACTCATACATTGAAGATGTGAATGCCGTGGGTTACCAAGGAGGGTTCGGCAATGTCCAAGGTTCAGGAGGTCAGACACGTTTTCAAAACTTCAATCCAAGAGCCAACGATCCAAACTTTCGTTGGAATAACAACAATAACGTGCTCAATCCTCAACCAAATGCACCTCAAGGACAACAACCCTATGTAGCAAGGCCACAAGGACAATTCATGCCTAGGCCATTCCAACCTTACAACCAACAAGGAGGCCAAGTAAGTGGAGGGAGTAATTATGATGAAATTTTCAAGAACATAGCCACTTCGACACAATCTTTGTTGGCCACAACTCAAACCAACACTAGGGACATTGCCACAATTCATGCCTAAAGACATTGTGGAGCTGAAGAATCAAATGGGACAAGTTGTGGATTTTATGGGGAAGTTCAACGAACAGGGTAGATTGCCAGGAGGTGTCATCAAGAATCCCAAGAACGAGCAAGCACAAGCAGTTGTCACAAGAAGTGGGAGAACATTGCTGCCACCACCTAGGACACAACATAGGCACGGTTATGATGCCAAGCACCATGCTGCCGAGACAAGCAATGCTGAGCATAAGGATGCCGAGCAGCAGCTGGGTACCGAGAAGGATGCTGCCGAGAGAGAGACTGCCACACATGATGCAGCCGAGCATCCTGCCAATACAAGCCATGCCGAGCAAGATGAAGGCACAAGCCAAGGTCAAGTGAAGTATAGAAGAAGAAAAGAAGCTGAGCCAAGCAAGGGAGACTTGGAAGCAATGAAGAAAAAGGATCTTGAGAAAGATCCAGCTGCATTACAGAAGGAGAATGTGCCGAATCCTGAGGCACACAAAGGTAAAAACTCTAACACAAGTGAATTAGTTTCAACTAATCAATCTTCTTGTTTGCCTTTTCCTTCTAGGTTCACAAAGAACAGAAAGGATAAATCTGACGAAGAAGTGTTGGAGGTTTTTAGGAAGGTGAATGTGAACCTTCCCTTGTTGGAGTGCATTCGACAAATCCCAAAGTATGCTAAGTTCTTGAAGGAGCTTTGCACAACAAGAAGGCACACAAGGGAGACACAAGTTGTCAAGATGAGTGAGACGGTGTCTGCCGTTCCCCAAAGGAAAATGCCGCCAAAAATGAAGGATCCAGGGAGTTTTTCTATCCCTTGTGTTATTGGTTCAACACGTTTTGATAATGTCATGCTAGATCTAGGAGCTTCGATTAATGTCATGTCCCATAATGTTTATGCATCTTTAGATCTAGGACCTTTGAAAACTGATAACGTTGTGATCCAATTGGCGGATCATTCTAATAAATACCCTATGGGGTATATTGAAGATGTTCTTGTGCAGGTGAATCAACTAATGTTTCCTGCAGATTTCTACGTTTTGGAAATGGAGGAGTCACTTTCTAACTCAACACAACTGTTGTTGGGACGACCCTTCATGCGCACAGCAAGAACACACATCGATGTTGCAGGAGGAAACTTGACAATGGAGTTCGATGGTGAGATCATCAAATTCAACATTTTCGATGCCATGAAGCACCCTAGTGCCGAACTCAACTATGGAGAAAGCAACAATGCCGAAGCATATGGGGAAGGATTCGGCAGTGAATGGAGGTATGGTGGTGTTGCACCGTGTGCAATGACCACCCATCAAGCATAGCAATTAACCATCGAGCGAGGGGTCGGATTTGACAAGTTTGGAGAACGGGATGAGGAGGCTTTGAATGATTTGGAGCCGTCCATACTTGAAGTTGTGAAGGAGCTTGAGTCACAACCAATCTATGAAAGGTATTCTCATTTGTCAATTCCAATTTCTACTAATAAGTTGTTACCATCTGTGAAACAGGCCCCTAAGTTAGAGCTCAAAGCTCTTCCCCCACATTTGAAGTACGTTTATCTTGGAAATGATGACACTCTACCAGTTATTGTGTCATCAACGTTGACAAAGCAACAAGAAGACAAGCTAGTTACGGTTTTGAAAAGGAACATAGCTGCCATTGGCTGGACTTTGGCAGACATCAAGGGAATTAGCCCGACAAAATGTGTTCATCGAATTCTGCTTGAGGATGGCGCCAAGCCTACAAGGGAGGCTCAGAGACGTTTGCATCCACCAATGATGAAGGTTGTAAAGGACGAAGTGATCAAGTTATTAGATTGCGGTGTCATATACCCAATCTCGGATAGTCAGTGGATATCACCAGTTCAAGTTGTGCCAAAGAAGAGTGGAGTAACGGTGGTAGAAAATGACAAGAACGAATTAGTGCCACAACGTTTGGTAACAGGACATCGCATGTGCATCGATTATAGAAGACTTAATGCAACAACACGCAAGGATCACATGCCATTGCCTTTCATGGACCAAATGTTGGAGAGACTTGCCGGTCATGAGTTCTACTGTTTCTTAGATGGCTACAGCGGTTACAACCAGATCATGATACATCCGGATGATCAAGAAAAGACAACATTTACATGTCCCTTTGGTACGTTTGCTTATCGCCGAATGCCTTTTGGATTATGCAACGCTCCAGGTACGTTCCAACGTTGTATGTATTCTATTTTCTCCGATTACATCGAAAATATCATTGAAGTTTTTATGGATGATTTTAGTGTTTATGGCAAAGATTTTGATGCATGTCTTGAGAATTTAGAAAAGATTTTAAACCGGTGTGTAGAAACTAACCTTGTACTCAATTGGGAAAAATGTCATTTTATGGTAAATCAAGGTATAGTTTTAGGCCATATTGTCTCTGCTAAAGGAATAGAAGTTGATAAAGCCAAGATTGATATCATGCATCACTTACCCTCACCTTCAACGGTGAGAGAGGTTCGTTCTTTTCTTGGCCATGCAGGTTTTTACAGGCGGTTCATCAAGGACTTTTCTTTGGTGGCAAAACCACTTACTTCCTTATTGCAGAAAGATGTGCCATTTTCATGGTCTCAAGAGTGTGAGGATGCGTTCGTGCACTTGAAGACTTTGCTTATTTCTGCGCCAATAATGACGCCACCAGACTGGAATCTGCCATTTGAGTTGATGTGTGACGCTTCGGACTATGCCATGGGAGCCGTGCTCGGCCAACGCAAGGACAAGAAGCCCTGCGTCATTTACTATGCGTCACAGACACTCAATGATGCTCAGCTGAATTATACTACCACTGAAAAAGAACTTTTAGCTGTTATTTTTGCTTTAGAAAAATTTCGATCTTATCTTTTGAATTCTAAAGTTGTTGTTTATTCTGATCATGCAGCTTTAAGGTATTTGATGACAAAGAAGGATGCTAAGCCAAGGCTCATTCGATGGATCTTGCTACTCCAGGAGTTCGACATTGAGATAAAGGATAAGAAAGGATGCGAGAATGTTGTAGCAGACCATCTTAGCCGAATTGTGCATGAGGAGGATACCATTCCTATGTCCGAATCGTTCCCGGATGAACAACTGTTTCGAATGGAAGTTAAGGAACCATGGTATGCCGATTTGGTGAATTACATTGTGACAAGGAATTTTCCTTCATCTATGCCGAACCATACAAGGATCAAAATCAAGAAGGAAGCTCGACATTACGTATGGGATGCGCCATATTTGTGGAGACAATGTGGGGACCAAGTCATTCGACGTTGTGTGCCAGAAGAAGAGCATCAATCATCTTGAATTTTTGCCACAAGGAGGCATGTGCAGGACACTTTGGACCAAAAAGAACAGCTAGAAAGGTGTTGGAAGCCGGTTTCTATTGGCCAACGTTATTCAAAGACGCTTATACAACATGTGCTTCATGTGATCGTTGCCAAAGAACAGGTAATTTAGGTAAGAGAGATCAAATGCCCTTAAACCCTATCATAGTTGTCGAAATTTTTGATGTTTGGGGCATTGATTTCATGGGTCCTTTTCCTTCATCTAAAGGTTTTCTTTATATTTTATTGGCGGTTGATTATGTGTCGAAATGGGTGGAAGCAAAAGCCACCAGGACTAATGATTCTAAAGTTGTTGCAGAGTTTGTCAAAACTAACATTTTTGCTAGGTTTGGAACGCCAAGAGTTTTGATAAGCGATGGTGGATCACATTTCTGCAATCGAACTATTGAGGCTTTGCTCAAGAAATATGGAGTCACCCATAAAATATCAATGTCATATCATCCTCAAACAAGTGGCATGGCCGAAACATCCAATAGAGAAATTAAGCAGATTTTGGAGAAGACTGTAGGACCAACAAGGAAAGATTGGAGTAGTCGATTAGATGATGCACTATGGGCCTACAGGACTGCGTTCAAGACGCCGATAGGAAATTCACCATTTCGGCTAGTATATGGAAAAGCATGCCATCTTCCGGTGGAGTTAGAGCATAGAGCATGGTGGGCAGTCAAGAAGTTTAACATGGACCAAGATGAGGCTGGATTGCATAGGAAGTTGCAGATTTGTGAGCTTGAAGAAATAAGGAATGACGCTTATGAATCTGCCATGATCTACAAAGCGAAAACGAAAGCATATCATGATAAGATGCTAAGAGGGAAGAACTTTCAGATAGGGCACCAAGTCCTTTTGTTCAACTCCAGACTTAAACTCTTCCCAGGTAAACTTCATTCTCGTTGGACAGGTCCATTTGTTATTACTAATATATTTCCTTATGGAACAGTAGAGATTCAGAGCTTATCAGGAAATAGGTTTAAGGTGAATGGTCATCGACTTAAACCTTATTACACACCATTTCAAGAGCGCGACGAGGACGAGCAAGTTTTGAATGAGCCACCACTAATGGTTCATGGATGACGCCATCAAAGCAAAAGGAGAAGAGTCTAGGCTGATAGACTATAAACATTAAGCGCTGCATGAGAGGCAACTCATTCCAACCGTACAGTGGAGGAGCCATCAACGAGAGTTTGCCTTTTTCTAATCCCTTCACTTTTATGGTTGATTTATTTATGTGTTTATTATGTGACTTAGACACATGCTTAGGAAGTTATGACATGATTCTGGGTTTACATTGAGGACAATGTAATTTTCTAAGTGTGGGGTAGAGGTTACATAGTAATTTGGTGTGTTTTTAAAATTTTCCGAAATTTTTATTTAATTTTTGTCGAAATTTTTCAAATTTGTTTTTGTTTTGTTTTGTGTCTTAGGATATACCCTTAAAAGTCTATGATGAACTATATCCTTGAATGCATGATTGACGGTTTGACATTTATTTTAAGAAATTGCAAGTTTCATGGATATTATGAATTGGTATGAATATTTGAGACTTGATTGATAATGAAGTATGCATGTTTGATTAATTTGTTTTCCAAAATAACCTATGTGAGCTTTTGAGCCCAAAAACTTTCTTTCATGAGTGAATTATGTGCCGATTTTTGCTTAAATTTTTTCAAAATTTTCACTAAATTTTCACTATCTTTCGAAACCTCATCATTCTTTGCAAATTCAATGACTATGTGCTATAGCTTTTTAATGGACTCTAGAATTTACTAGAACTTGCTTATGTGATTTTCGAAGCTTTATAATCATAACATGTCTTGATTTTGAATATGATTGAATTTAATCTCTTTAGGATTACCACCATAGCCAAATAAAGCATATGCCTATTTTGTGCCCGTCGTGGGACTCCTTAGTTAACCCCTTTGAGCCTACATTAAGCCTTTTCTTTCATCACCTTTAAACAGAATTCCTCAGCTTAGAATAGTTAATCCTTGACCTTGTTATCAAGACTTGGCCAAACATTTTTCGATGGAGCTGTAATGTGATGTCAAAGAACAAGTGTGGGGTGGAGTTTGATAGGAGCATTTATGTGACGTTTTATAGTGTTTAATATTATAGTATTTTGGCCATATTTCTTATTTATCTTAGTTATTTATTTGATTTCTCGTATTTCGTAGGTTTCGGGAGCAAATATGGAGAAGTTGGCTTAATTCGTGATAAAGGAAGGGGTCCCAATCACTTGAGGAAACCTTGATGGACAAGGAAGACCGAAGCGTTCACATTTTAATCCATTGGGCTTTTTCTTGGAAGTTAAGAAGTCCACGACCATTAAGGAAGAGTCTAGGGTTGAGGAATCATATATAAAGAACCCTAATAGCAGCCGAGTGGAAGAACTTTTGGGCGAAAAAGAGACTTGTGACAGCCGAGAGAAGGAAAAGAAAAGGGCAGCAGCTGCGCACCCAGCGTGCGCCCAGACGTGCACCTCGCGCGCACCAGCAGAGCACCAGCGCCCAGTCGCTGCGCGCACCAGCAGAGCACCAGCGGCAGCAGGGCTGTGCACCGGTTCTTCTTCCATTCTCATGTATTCTTTTGGGTTTTCGTTTCCAGTCATGAGTAGCTAAACTTCTTGTAGTTAGGGCTAGATTGAAGCCCTAGACATGATTACCTTGATGTTTTGATATTCGGATTTATATAAGTGTTGTTTCCCGGATGATAACAATTTCATTGTTTGTAAACTGTTATTCTCTTATGTGTTTCTTTGATTCGCGACCTTAGGAGCATGTTTTAGGATCGACCAGCCATAAACACATGCGTGACGACCAGTATCATTGTGTGTTTTATTTGTGGCGCGACAAGAGCTGCGGTGTTTGTATGAAATTGTTTCAAGGATACTTAGGATACATACCATGTTCTAGGATTCTTGCTATGTTCTTATTCTCTTAGAACTTAATGATCTCTGATGTGTTAAATCTGAGCATATACCAAGCAGGACTGCATGTTAGAGAATAGGTTATGACATTCATACCAAATGCTTAACATACTAAGTAAGAGAGAATGAATACGAGAGTGCATCCATATACCAAGGACCTTTCGTGAGCATAGTCATCCATGGGAAATTCAATACTCGTTAATCTGAGTTCATGATGTTGATGTATGATTGTTTGGTGGTGGATTTCGAAACCCTAGCTTCTCCATCTCATTGATTTATAAAACTGTGCCAATTCTAGTTTTATCATTTTCGTCAGTTTTCATTGTCTGTTTTCTATTTAGTGTTAAAAATATCAAATCAATTCAGAAAAATCTAAAACTTTGTCAGTAGTTAGTTTTACGTGTCTAGTTAGTTGTCTCCAAATTTCAGGTCATTTGGAGTAGTCTAGAGTCGTCAACTAGTCAGGTTTTCTTGACTGGTCAGTTCTGTCGTTTTTATTTGTTTTGAGTCATTGTAGTTGCAGCTTTATCCCAATCCCTTGCGGGTTTGATCCCTACTTTCATATACTATCTTCGACCATATATACCTTGTAGGGTAATTCATAAGTTATTTTTATGCACCTTAATTGGTGTGTGAAAATTCCTTTATCAATTTGGCGCCGTGTCGCCGGGGATTGTTTAATTTAGTTGCAATCTTTGTTTTTGTTTTGTTTCGTTTTCTTATCTATTTGTGGTTTAACGTTTTTGTGTCTTTTGTTTTCAGTTTATGAACACTCGTCGATCGCAGGACAGAGATCTTCTTTTTGATTCTGAGATTGAACGCACCATCCGCCTCAACCGTAAGGTAGCCACTTCGGTGTAGCGTAACCCACCTGTCAACGCAATGGCCGAAGACCCAAGGCCATTGAAGTCTTCCTTTGTTCCTCAAGGTGTTGCACAACCTTCGTGCATCACATTCACTCCGGCTGCCGGCACTTCATTCAGTTTGTCTCCACAATTGATCAACTCAGTTCCTCACTTTTATGGGAAGCCGAATGAGGACCCGAATGGCCACCTGAGAGAGTTTTATGATTTGTGTAGAACTCAATTTCCACCGGGATTGACTGCCGAGCAACTGAAGCTTATTTTGTTTCCCTTCTCCTTGAAGGATCATGCCAAGTGGTGGCTGAATTCATTGCCTTCGGATACTATTGCTACTTGGGATCAGCTATCTACGAAGTTCATCACCAAATTTTTCCCTGCTCAAAGAACTAGGCAATTGAGGAGAGATATCCACACTTTCCGCCAGAAGTCAGGAGACCTTTTTTGTGAGGCTTGGGAAAGCTTTAACGGGCTGCTAAGTGTCCTCATCATGGGTACGCAAAGGATGACCAAGCTCAGTTCTTTTATGAAGGTTTGAATGATGCAAATAAGGCTCTTGTGGATTCGGCATGTGGAGGAGCTTTCATGAATAAGACTAGTGATCAAGCATTTGATATCTTTGAGACATTAAGTGAGAATTCCCAGCAGTTCTCAACAAAAGGATTCCAAGAAGTAAAGCTCAAGGATACTTATGGGATGGAAACTAGTGGAGGAGACTCATCTAGGATGGCTGCCATTGAGGAAAAACTTGATATGATGATGAAGAGCATGGCGCTCCAAGGAGCGGCTCAAGTTGAGGTATGTGCTAATTGTTCTACTTATGACCATGTTACTTCACTTTGTCCTTACCCTGTGGCAGGCCAAGAGCAAATAAACTACATGGGGCAGCAAAGGCCAAGGAATGATGGGAATGTTCCTCTTGCTTTTCGTTGGGGTACCAACGCTGGTGTCTCTACTTATCAGCAAGAATCAAATAACAATTATAGAGCACCACCTCCTGGATTTAATCAACCACCTCGGCCCCAAAACTTCAGTTCATATCCACCGCAACAACCTTCAAGTAAGCTTGAAGATATGGTGCTCACTATTGCGAGAAACACTGACACCATCATGAAGGATAACAAGGTCTTCAAAGATCGAACTGATGCCACTCTGCACTCTCATTCTAAAGCCATAGCTAATCTTGAGGTGCAAGTTGGTCGACTATGTGAGCAATACACTCAAAGAACGCCAGGTACGTTTCCCTCTCAAACTGAAATTAATCCTAAGGGAACTAACCGTGAACAGGTTAATGCCGTCACATTGAGGAGTGGAAAGCAGCTTCCGGAGGACCCCGTGTTTCTTAAAAGGCCCAAGGGAGCATCAAAAGGGGGTCAAGACTTGTTGGATTCAGCATGGGAGCAGGTTAATGACCCAAATTCGACGAGGTACCCACTGCCGTTCGGACAAAAGGATGATGCCCGGACACCCGCAAACAGAGAAGAAGGGAAAGCTCCAGACGAGAATTCCGTTCGGACACCGGAGGAAGCCGTCCGATCGTCTGGGACTGAAGATGCAAATTCCGAAATTCCATCGGGTTTAGGAGTAGCTTCGGCTCCCCCAACCAAACCCAATCCTTTTCAGGTAAACAAAAGTGGTTCTAATGCTTATGTTCCACCTATTCCTTTTCCTCACAGGTTTGCCAAGCAAAAGAAGGAGCAAGGTGACAAAGACATTTTGGATGTTCTTTCGAAGGTCCAAGTGAACATTCCTCTTCTTGACACCATCAAGCAAATGCCCAGGTATGCTAAGTTCCTTAAGGAACTATGTACTAATAAAAGGAAGCTTGATGAAGCTGAGACCGTGGCCATGAGCGAAGAAACCTCTGCTATGCTTCAGAGGAAGCTTCCACCTAAATTGAAGGACCCCGGACGTTTCACCATTCCATGCATCATTGGTGACACCAGGTTTGAACATGCTCTACTTGATTTGGGTGCTTTGATTAACTTAATGCCATACTCTGTCTATGAATCTCTTCAGCTAGGTGAGCTTAAACCGACTAGAACAGTTATTCAATTAGCGGATCGCTCACATGTGTATCCTGAAGGCTACTTGGAAGATGTGCTTGTAAAAGTGAATGACTTAATTTTCCTAGCTGATTTTCTTGTGTTGGAGATGGAACATGAACCTATGCCAACCTCTTTACCTCTCATTCTTGGAAGAGGATTTATGAGGACTGCCCGTACCAAGATCGACGTGTACGAAGGGACTTTGACAATGGAATTTGAAGAGAGGAAAATTAGCTTCAACATCTTTGAAGCCATGAGGTACCCTAAGGATGTCAACTCTTGTTTTTCCATTGACATTATTGATCACTTGGTGCAGGATGTATTCAATGCAAACGTGGGTGACGACATGCTCAAAACAGTAATTGAGATGGGTCTGCAGCAGCACTCCCATCCGGACGGAGCAAGGATGAAGTCCGGACGCCCTGATGAGCGAAACCAAGAGTCAACGGCTGCGGATTGGATTAGCAACGAAAATGACCTTGAGGAGATTTTAGCAGCCCTCGAATCTCGTCCAATACTCCCATGTAAGTCTTCTACCTTTATTTCCCTCCCTATTTCTAACGAAGAACTCGTGCCTTCTGTGATTCAGGCACCTACATTGGAGCTCAAACCATTGCCCGAGCATCTGAAATATGCGTATTTGGAAAAAGAGGAGACTTTACCTGTGATTATTGCTTCTGATCTGTCTTCGCTGGAAGAAGACAAGTTATTGCGAGTTCTGCGTAAACACAAGACTGCAATTGCATGGGGGATTGCAGACATCAAGGGAATTAGCCCAACTACGTGTATGCATCGTATACTTCTTGAGGAGGGAGCCAAACCTACTAGGGAAGCACAACGCCGATTGAACCCTCCTATGATGGAAGTTGTGAAGAAGGAGGTTCTTAAACTCTTGGATGCTGGAATTATTTACCTCATCTCGGATAGTAAATGGGTGAGCCCGGTACAAGTCGTTCCAAAGCGTTCGGGCATCACCGTGGTTAAAAATGCAGAGAATGAGCTAGTGCCACAACGATTGCAGACAGGATGGAGAGTTTGCATTGACTACCGCAAACTAAATGCCACTACACGTAAGGATCACTTTCCCTTACCATTTATTGATCAAATGTTAGAACGTCTTGCAGGTCATTCGCACTATTGCTTTTTGGATGGGTATTCGGGCTACAATCAAATCGCCATTGCTCCTGAGGATCAAGAGAAGACGACGTTCACTTGCCCCTTTGGAACGTTTACGTATAGGAGGATGCCATTTGGATTATGCAACGCACCGGCTACTTTTCAGCGGTGCATGATGAGCATCTTTTCTGACATGGTCGAGAAAATCATTGAGGTATTCATGGATGACTTTTCAGTTTTCGGTGATTCTTTTGATTTTTGTTTGGATAATTTAGCTCTTGTTTTAAAAAGATGTGAGGAAACTAACCTTGTCTTAAATTGGGAGAAGTGTCATTTCATGGTTCAACAGGGTATAGTCTTGGGTCATATCATATCTGTTAGGGGAATAGAAGTTGATAAAGCAAAAATAGATCTTGTGCGCTCCTTACCACCTCCCACTAGTGTGAGGGAGGTGCGCTCTTTTCTTGGACATGCAGGTTTTTATAGGCGCTTTATCAAGGATTTTTCAAAGATCACAAGACCCCTATGTTGTCTATTGCAAAAAGATGTGCCGTTCCTGTTTGATGAGGAGTGCAAGGCAGCTTTTGAGAAGCTTAAGGGGATGTTGACCTCTGCCCCCATAATCATGCCACCGGATTGGAGCCTCCCGTTTGAACTTATGTGTGATGCGTCAGATTATGCTGTTGGAGCAGTCCTTGGTCAAAGAGTGAATAAACTGCCTCATGTGATTTATTACGCTTCAAGAACTTTGAATGATGCTCAGTTGAATTACTCAACTACAGAGAAGGAGCTTCTTGCTGTTATTTTTGCCTTAGAAAAATTTAGATCTTATCTAATTGGCACTAAGGTTGTTGTGTATACAGATCATGCAGCGCTGAAGTACCTTATGACAAAGAAGGAGGCTAAACCAAGGTTGATTCGTTGGGTGCTTTTACTCCAAGAATTCGACCTTGAGATTCGGGATAAGAAGGGCAGCGAAAACGTGGTAGCAGATCACCTTAGTCGACTGGTGAATGGGTCTAATGATGAGAAGGATTCTCTTCCTTTACTTGAAACTTTTCCTGACGAGCAATTATTTTCTATTGTGGTTTCTGACCCTTGGTATGCAGATATTATTAATTATATTGTCACCAAGCAGGTTCCAGCGGATTTCACCCGTGCTCAAAAGGATAAGCTCATCAAAACTGCCAAGCATTATGTGTGGGATGATCCATATTTATGGAAATATTGTCCTGATCAGTTGATAAGAAGGTGCGTTCCTGAAACTGAATTTACATCTATTCTCACCTTTTGTCATACTTATGCATGTGGAGGCCACTTTGGGGCGAAAAAGACTGCTCTCAAAGTGTTGGAGAGTGGTTTTTATTGGCCGACCTTGTTCAAGGATGCATTTATCTTCTGCTCTACATGTGATCGTTGTCAACGCACAGGTAATATAGGATCTCGAAATCAAATGCCTCAAACCCCAATTTTAGTTGTTGAAATTTTTTATATTTGGGGCATTGATTTTATGGAACCTTTTCCCTCTTCAAATGGCTTTATTTATATCCTACTTGCTGTTGATTACGTGTCGAAGTGGGTGGAGGCATCCGCCACTAGAACTAACAATTCTGCTTGTATTCTTACTTTTTTAAAGACTAACATCTTTTCAAGGTTCGGAACACCAAGAGCTATCATCAGCGATGGAGGATCACATTTTTGCAATAAGTCATTTGAAGCTCTATTGAAAAAGTACAACATCACCCACCGGATTTCTACACCGTATCATCCACAGACAAGTGGACAAGCAGAAGTGTCCAACCGTGAAGTGAAGCACATCCTTGAGAAGACCGTGAACCCTAGTAGGAAAGATTTGAGCTCGCGCTTAACTGATGCGCTGTGGGCATACCGAACAGCGTACAAAACTCCTATAGGGATGTCACCATTTCGTTTGATCTATGGCAAGCCATGTCATCTCCCGATTGAACTTGAGCATCGAGCTTATTGGGCAATAAAAAAATTCAACATGGATATGAAGGCTGCGGGTGACACACGGCGGTTGCAATTGAATGAGTTGGATGAGCTTCGGAATGATGCATATGAGAGTAGCCGCATCTACAAGGAGAAGACTAAGGCATACCATGATAAGATGATTCTTAGGAAGAGTTTCGTTGTGGGACAAAAAGTTCTTTTGTTTAATTCTCGCCTGCGGTTATTTCTCGGTAAGTTACGTTCTAGATGGTATGGTCCCTTTATTGTGATTGATGTTTCTTCTCATGGTGCAGTTGAGATTGAGCATTGTACCAAGGGCGAGCGGTTTAAGGTGAATGGACATCGTTTAAAACATTATTATGAGCCCTTCGTTCGAGCACCCGAGGAGAAAGTGTCTCTCCTGAATGCTACTTATACTTGACTTTTGGAAAAGCGTTGGGCTGACGACGTTAAAGCAAGCGCTTTTTGGGAGGCAACCCAAAGGATGAGAGGATGACTGCGCTTCATCAGATTTGCTTTCTTCATCCCTCTTCTTTCTTTCTTTTCTTTGTTTCATTGTGGACAATGTTTGGTTTAAGTGTGGGGGGGTATTTTTTATGTTTTGTTGCATTTGTGTTTTCTTAGTGTCATTGGGATGTTCTCTTTCTGATTTTATACCCAAATTCGTGTTTTTGGTATCTGTCCGGACGCCCATCCCGTAAAAAAAATTTGAAAATCCAAAAAAAAAAGAGTCATTGTTTTGTTTGTGTTTTAGGTACCTTCCACTACTATGATGAGATTGGGTTATATACATGACATTAAGAAGAGTTTAAACGTCATTTTAGGTCTGGATGTTATTCTTTGGTTAATGATTATCTATGATTGTTATGGGCTAAACATATTCGCACTATAGCCTTGTCTTTGGTACAGAGAAACGCATGTTAGAATAAGTGAAATTCATATTACCTTTGTGAGATTTTGTGCTTTGTGCTTAATTTCTGTGAGAGTAATATATATTAATTCATGCTTTCTTGGCGATGACTTGTTGATCTCATTATCGTTTCACCTTGATTACTACTTGAATGATGTGCAATATGTGAACTAAATGCTAGAACTCATCCTTAGACCTCTCGAAACTTTGTGTCGATGGTGTGGCACCTAGAAGATGATTAAGGCACTAGGATTACCACCATTGCCAAATAAGCCTGTGTCCCCGTAAAAAGAAAAATGTCCCCTAGTTTAACCCCTTTGAGCCTTTATTGTGAGCTTTTTCTTTGTTAACCCACAACTCCTTACCCTTGAGCTTAGTATAGTGTTTCCGTACCCTACCCTAAGGAAGAGTGGAGCATCTTTTGAGAGACTTACATTGGTTTCAAGGTACTTTAATAAGCAAGAAGGTTGACTTGTCTCAAAGAGCAAGTGTGGGGGAGATTTTCATTGTAAAAATTGTCTCAAGAAGAAAACAATGGCTGAAAAAAAAAAACAGCAAAGAAAGAAAGAAATTATGTCTTGAGTTGATTACTTATTGTATTGTGGAAAGGTTGGGTTCGAAAGAAATTAAAATTATTATTGCTTGCTTCAAGTTCCGTTGTTACTACCTTGAGGAGATTTCAAAGATTCTCATGTCTCTAGTTCTATATTGTGCTCTACAATTCCTTAGGATCCTTGTGATTTCCTATCCTCTCATTCATGAACCCTTAACTCTTGGCCCCATTACAACCTTTGTGAAGACCTTTTGATTTTAGGGGCTGCGCTATCGACTTGTGGAGACTTGTGTTGAGGGGTGAGCATATGGTGTCAATGGTTCCTCCATTCGAGTAGTGATATCCATTCATGAGATCATTTTAAAAAAATAAAAAATAAAAATTTAGAAAGTGCTTTTATTCTTAATATTCATATGTGAGCTATTTGTTTCCTTATACATCATTCCTCTCACATATAACTTGAGTGCATATTTTTGAATTAGCCAGAAAATCTGAGTGAAGAAAGAGTGAATACCCTTGTGAGATTTTTGAGTTTCCATTTGTTCGAAGCATGCACAGATATATTCACCATTGCTTGGCTATTTCACACTCTACACATGACCATGATGTTTATGGAGGGTTATTATTTGTCGAATGAATATGGACCTATTGTGATGTTTATATTACTCTTGATGCCATGAATTTTGAGACTCTCGGAGATGTGGAAGGTAGTAGGTCGTGTCTCGGTTTAGTTGGTTCGCTTGCGGACTAGCGAAGACCAAGTGTGGGGGAATTTGATAGGAGCATTTATGTGACGTTTTTAGTGTTTAATATTATAGTATTTTGGCCATATTTCTTATTTATCTTAGTTATTTATTTGATTTCTCGTATTTCGTAGGTTTCGGGAGCAAATATGGAGAAGTTGGCTTAATTCGTGATAAAGGAAGGGGTCCCAATCACTTGAGGAAACCTTGATGGACAAGGAAGACCGAAGCGTTCACATTTTAATCCATTGGGCTTTTTCTTGGAAGTTAAGAAGTCCACGACCATTAAGGAAGAGTCTAGGGTTGAGGAATCATATATAAAGAACCCTAATAGCAGCCGAGTGGAAGAACTTTTGGGCGAAAAAGAGACTTGTGACAGCCGAGAGAAGGAAAAGAAAAGGGCAGCAGCTGCGCACCCAGCGTGCGCCCAGACGTGCACCTCGCGCGCACCAGCAGAGCACCAGCGCCCAGTCGCTGCGCGCACCAGCAGAGAACCAGCGGCAGCAGGGCTGTGCACCGGTTCTTCTTCCATTCTCATGTATTCTTTTGGGTTTTCGTTTGCAGTCATGAGTAGCTAAACTTCTTGTAGTTAGGGCTAGATTGAAGCCCTAGACATGATTACCTTGATGTTTTGATATTCGGATTTATATAAGTGTTGTTTCCCGGATGATAACAATTTCATTGTTTGTAAACTGTTATTCTCTTATGTGTTTCTTTGATTCGCGACCTTAGGAGCATGTTTTAGGATCGACCAGCCATAAACACATGCGTGACGACCAGTATCATTGTGTGTTTTATTTGTGGTGCGACAAGAGCTGCGGTGTTTGTATGAAATTGTTTCAAGGATACTTAGGATACATACCATGTTCTAGGATTCTTGCTATGTTCTTATTCTCTTAGAACTTAATGATCTCTGATGTGTTAAATCTGAGCATATACCAAGCAGGACTGCATGTTAGAGAATAGGTTATGACATTCATACCAAATGCTTAACATACTAAGTAAGAGAGAATGAATACGAGAGTGCATCCATATACCAAGGACCTTTCGTGAGCATAGTCATCCATGGAGAGAAGTCAAGAATGACGTATGGGTCCAACATGAAGAAATTCGACCCGTGAAGTGAAGACATGAGGAGGAGAGAGATTTGCTAAAGTCTTGGTGATTTCTTATAGCACCACTTATCTAAAAGTTCCTACCTTATAAAACCAAGCCCCATTACAACCATTTTTATTGAGATTAATTCATGATTCTTAAGAGAGCTAAATTTGATGTGTGGAGATTTTCTCATAAGTTAAGCATATGGTTTTGGTCCATTATTGCACATCGTTGTTATATGAGGTTTTTCCATGAATTTCTATTCACAAAGTGCTTTTATTTGTTGAAATATGCAAGTTACTTGTTATCTTATCATCTTTTCTCTTGCATATACGATTGAGTGAATACCATGGATGAGTGAAAAGAAGAGAGTATGCCATTGTGAGGTGGAACGGTTATCATACATGTTTGTGCTATATGATCTCATATCTTAAGTGTTCATGCTATGATACATGTTTATGAAGCTTTGCAATTACGCTTTTCATTCAAATGTTCAAACATGAAAGTTATGCATGCTAAAGAATCTGAGACAAATCATTTAAGGGTATTAGTTGTTTAAGTGCTAGTTGTTTTTTTATGTCGTTAGTGTTAGTAGAGTCTTATATTTAGTTTGCTAGGGACTAGCAAAGGGTAAGTGTGGGGTAGTTGATAGGAGCATTTTATGCTACGTTCTTAATATGTTTTCACCCTCATTTATGCTTTGTTTATCCATTATTAGGTTAATATTAGTAGATATTTAGCATAAGGAATTATTTGTAGAACATTGGCTAAAACATGTGTAAAATAGATAAAGTATGTGCAACATCGTTAAAAGCTGAAATTGGAAGTGATCGTGATGTTTTTCTTAAGTTTCTGTAAACCAATACATTGTCACTACTTGATTATATCTTTTGAATGTGTAGGTGACATGTATGTGGACATAACAAAACAAGAATCGTGAGGATCGGACTTATGGAAGGTCGCAAAAGAAGCATGGAAAGACAAGAGGCCAAAAGCATGAATTCGGAACAAAAACAGAGGATTTCCAGAAACCATAACTCAACTTCAAAGATTTCCCTAGGACGATCCAGGAGGAAATAGGGAACGTGCCATATATGGATGGAAAGCTGTGGATGTCTAGTTTCTAAATCTTTTGGAATCGCAGCAATCCAAGTTCTGAGGAAGGCGTTATGCCGGAAACAATGGCCGGCGGTCAGTCTGCTGGAAACAGGACAGAATTTGCTGAAGTTGTCTACCGAGTTCGTGAGTGTGTTTCTTCACCAAAATCCTTCCCAAGCATGCCAAATGATTGATGAAGAGCTTAATGATGATATGGGAAGTTGTTTAGAAGAAGAAGAATCGAAGAAATCACCAAGGAGAAGCCGAAAATAACAACTACGAAAGTTATCCCGGTCAAAACAGGATAACTTGTTCTACCGAGATTATGGAAGCCTTTCGGCTGTCCTAGGAGTCCATGAGCATGAAAGAGAGCCTAATGCCGACCCACACACATGAGGAAGAGTCCATGAATTCAGAAAAAGATGTTTTTAAACTATTTTCCAAGTCAGCAAATTAAAGAGAAGGAAGACAAATCCAACAAGGAAAGAAGAGAAACCTACCCGGTTTGGAACACAAGGGGCTGCCGATTTTCATTAGGTTTCTTTAGGGTTTTGTCTCTATAAATACACATGTAACACAGTAGAAAAAGTGTCTTTCAATTGCTCAAAACATAGTATAGCCAAACTCTACCAAAAACCCTCCTTACACAGAAAAACACCAAGCCGCTGCCGCCAACCCTTGCTGCCAACTGCCCATCTTCCGCCGATCATCTTTTCACCCTTTGCCGATCTATATAGGTAGGTTAAGGATGAATAATTCCATGGTTTGTGTATGTATTTTCTGTGTAAAAACAGTTGGTTCTTTATATATATGTTTGTTTTGGTTTTTGGTTTTACGTTATAAACATGTTTGCTTGTTCTTCTTGGTGATTTTCATGTGATTGTGTTTATGATTGTAACGTGTAGAATTGCATGTTAGGATGACGATTTAGATTAAGTTGTTTGTGTTCATGTAAGTAATAACTTGAATTGATTAATCCTCACCTGTACACGTAATCGAACTCTAGGTTAGCTTGAATCATGACAAGTTAGCTATTAGGGGGGAGTTTCATATGCCGTAGTGTCTAAGGGTTGAGATCAGGCGATTGTAGGTCTTGATTCTTAGTCACTACCAAGGGTTGCTAGGGTGAGAGATTTGCATGATGAATAGGATGAGTGACGCCATACCTAGGACCATGTTTCCAATGACTCTCGTTCGATCAGTGTATTTTGTCTCAATGTCAGGCGATTGTAGGCATTGAACAGGATGACACATATACAAATTTAGTTTCAGGCGATTGTAGGCACTAAGTTTACATGAGAAGTCTAAATAGTTGGAATTAATTACAAGTTGTGAAAACGTAAATACAACTTCTTAAACTTGCGAAATTTGTGACATGTCTTTCTTCACGGTGCTTCATTGTTTTATGCTTGAGTATTGATTGACCATGTTTTGTAAATAAGTGTCTTTATTTTCTTTATATGTTTCAAACCATTCCATAAATCCCCGATAATATTTTGTATATATGTTTATACTTGTAATCTTTTGAAAGTACTAACGATTTGTTTTGCAGAATATAAGTTCTTCCCTAGTGTCCCCGGCTAGAACGATACCCTACTTACTAATACTACACGATAGGGTTTTAAATTGCAGGTTGTTAACTAACGGCCTCGTCACAAACACCGCGGCTACTCCTCCTCCAAACACCGAGGACAAAATTTAAACTATAGGTAGAAAAACGAAAAAGAAAAAACAAGCAATCGAAATAAAAAAGAAAATTTTCAAAATAAACATTTTTAAACTTTAGCCGACGAAATCAAATTTTTAGGCTACGAAATTTAAACTTTAGGCGACAAAATTTCGTCGCCTAAAGTCCAAATATTCGTCGGCTAAAGTCCAAACTTTAGGCGACGAAAAATTTCTTCGTCGGCTTAAGTGTCAAAATTTCATCGCCTAAAGTCTAAAAATTCGTCGGCTAAAGTCCAAACTTTAGAAGACGAAAAATTTCTTTGTCGGCTAAAGTGTGGACTTTAGCCGACGACTATCAATATTTTCGTCGACTAAAGTATAGCCGAATACCTTTTCCCAACGATACTTTAGCCGACAAAATTTCATCGGCTATACTTTAGCCGACGAAAAAGTTTAACAGGCCGACGAATTTTTTCCGTCGGCTAATAAAGTTTTTTTTCTGTTAGTGTATCATTTTTATTTATGGAAGTTTATAATATATATACATATAAAGCATTGTATTAATTTAGGTAATTAATTAATCAGTAATTTAATGATATTCATTACCATTTTTGAATTAATTTAGGAAATTAATCAGTAATTAAATATATTTTGTCATTAATATATGCTAAATTGAAGTGATTAGTATTTAATTGTTTTCTTAAAATTTATCAGAAAAATTAAAAGATAAGGAAATAAATTACTACAAGAGTTTAAGATGTATAGATATATATATATATAGAAAAAAATACTACAACTCTATTGGCTTGATGAAAAAAAAATTAAAAATGTCTTTGTTTACATACTCTTGCTCTTTGAAAAATGATATGCATAGACATTTTAAAAATTAAAAATATGTACAAATTATACTAAGGCAACAAAATTAAAATTATTTTCTTTATTTTGTTTAAAAAAATAAATTTGTCTCTTAAGAAACATTTTAAAAATTAAAAATATGTACAAATTATACTAAGGCAACAAAATTAAAATTATTTTCTTTATTTTGTTTAAAAAAATAAATTTGTCTCTTAAGAAATTTTTTCTGTCCGCTAAGAAGATCTTAGAAGACGGAATACTAGTTCATTGCTTAGTAAATTATTCGGTCGCCTAAGAGGTACTTAGGAGACGACATATTCTTCTATCGTCTAAGTGCTCACTTTGGCTACAGATTTGTTTTTCGTCGTGTGTAACTTAGGCTACATAATTGTTTTAATCTCGTAGCCTAAGTGTTTTATTCCAGTAGTAAGTGACGGTCTGGAGAGAGGACTTACTGGAATTCTGCTACATCTTTTCATTCATGTGCCTCCACATTCTCCATAGTAAGATTAGAAACTTGTCAAATAGTTCAGGGGAAAGAGTAGTAGCACGTTCCAAAATCCAGTCCTTCCACGTGAGATGAGACTGAGTAATAGAGAATGGAGGGTGGCCAAAGATCTCCTGAGATAACTCACACTGACAGAATACATGCTCCAGTGAGTCCACTGAGTGATTGCTAGTGACACATTGCATGACTCAATGCTACCCTTGTAGGCCGTAGATTGTGAACCACACGCCATCCAAAAATTCCAACCTTAATAGGCACATTGGCCTTCCAAAGAGCTTTTCAAACTGGTAAGTATGGATCACCAATAGAAGAAGAAGCAATACCCGTACCAAAATACAAATCCCTGGCTACTCCATACGTATAGAGTAGCCAACACCACTTCAGCCACATTTGGGGGAAAAACAGCATGAACAATATACTCATCCCAGGTTCAAATATTTGCGTTAATGAGGCCAGATACTAACTCAAAAATTGTCTCTGAAGGACGGGTTAGTGTGTGTGAAAGGAAACCTGGAATCCAATCTGTTTCCCAAAGCTTAACTGACGTACCAGTACCGATCTGCCATTAAAGATCAGTTTGAAGGACTGGGCGAGCTTCTAAGATACTCCTCCAAGAATAAGGTCTATCCCCATATCAGTGTTAGAAAAATAATAGAAATAAAAGATCTTTTGTAATCATTTTGATAATTAAAGGTAAATGAAAATAGTCTCTAAAGTAATGCATGTAATGGTTGATCTTTCAACTTCTTTGTCTTTTGGTTTTTGTAACAACATGAATCAATGGCATGGTAGTGAGCTAATGAAAGGTTGTAACCTTATTCATGACATTCAAGTTTTTCTCCAATCCCACCAATATAAAAAGGTGACTTCATCTCTTATTTTAAACACACCAACTCAAAGCATCTCTCCTAACTTAAGTTCTCTCTCTCCCTCTCTAAGTTCTGTTCTGGTGATAGACGAAGGTACTTCAAATTCGTTCAGTGTCCTTAGTAGCAGTGCAGCTTTAAAGGACAAGTTGTCGTTGTATCTTAGGAGACAAGTGTCATCAAACATTTGCACCGAAGAGGAGGCATAATTTGTCTTAAGGAAAGTCTGTGAGACACACGACTGGACTTCCTTCAACGTCCTCCTATCCTTGAATCCGAGTTTGTAACATTGGTGTTCATCATCATGTTTGTATTATGAGTTTTAAGTTATAATTATTTATTTAATTATAATAAATTTATATTATTATATATTTGTAATATTTGACATATTTTCTAACAATCTTAAGACAAATTAATATTGCTTTGGTTTATGAATTTATCCAACTAGGCGTACTCAGTTTGGCATGATCTATACGCTAGAACCATTGAAGTAATATTCTTAAGAGAGCCATTCTCCACTAAAGCTTCATCTTCTTACCTGGTCATGTCTGACTGGAATTACCGAACGGATTGAGGAGTAGCCAAATTAATATTGATGTTGCCTTTATTTTGTGTTACCAATTGCGAATATTGTTGATATGAATCAATATTAACATGTATTGTTAACATTTTCAGAAAAATGGAATTTAATTCTGAGAAGTCTGTTGACGGGAGTAGCTCTTCAACCCAAATTTCAATCATTCCTGCTGTTGTTGCTGCCCATGTACTTGTGTCGGTGTCTCATGGTGAGAAACCTGAGAAGTTCAATGGGCTGAACTTCAAGAGGTGGCAACAAAAGATGATGTTTTATTTGACCACTCTAAATCTGGCAAAGTTCCTAACTGAGAAAGCTCCTGAGCTCAAAAAAGATAAACAAGATGATGAAGCAAAAATTGCAGTTGTGAATGCATGGAATAGTCGTGACTATCTGTGCAGTAAATATATCATGAATTGCTTGGCTGACTCTTTGTACAATGTGACATTAGTATGGGAACAGCTAAGGAGCTGTGAGAATCCCCTGAGAATAAATATAAAACTGAGGATGTCGATGCCAAGAAATTTATTGTGGGCCGCTTCCTTGATTATAAGATGGTGAATTCCAAAACTGTGATGAGTTAATTCTCAGAAATCCAGTTGATCCTGCATGAGATTCAAGCTGAATGGATGAAGCTTGGAGAAAGCTTTCAAGTGGCATGTGTTATTGAGAAATTGCCACCAGCTTAGAAAGACTTCAAGAATTATTTGAAGCCCAAGCGAAAGGAAATGAGCTTGGAAAATCTGGAGGTCAGGCTTCGCATTGAAGAAGGCAACTGAGGATCTGAAAAAGAAGACATGGGTTAGTGGCTACTCTGCTAAGACAAATGTTGTGGAACTTGGTCAAAGCTCCAAGACCAAGAAGTTCAAAAATCAATGGTCCAAGCTCGGACCAAGAGGGGGCATTTCTAAGAAGCCTAGATTTGAAGGAAAGTGCTTCAATTGTGACAAGACTGGTCACAGAGCTGTTGACTACAACAAGCCAAAGAAGAAGAAGAATAAGGAAGCCAACATGATTGAAGAAGTCACAAGGGATGTCTCTAACATGAACCTCTCTATTGTGGTGTCTGAGGTGAACATAGTGGGCTCAAACCCAAAGCAATGGTGGCTCGACACTAGAGCAACTCGCCATATATGTGCTGATAAGAAGATGCTCTCTAAATTTGAACCCATCATTGATGGGGAGATATTTTACATGGGGAACTCAGCCACATCTGTCGTTAAGGGCAAGGGAAAGGTGGTTCTAAAGATAACCTCTGGAAATGAGCTAACTTTGAACAATGTTGTGTATGTTCCTGATATTCGCAAGAACCTTATCGCTGGTGCACTGATGAACACTCATAGTTTCCGCATTGTGATCGAGTCTGACAAAGTTGTTTTGTCTAAGGGTGGAATGTATGTGGGTAAGGGTTATATAAGTGGTGGAATGTTCACATTGACTGTAATGACCATTGTCAAAAATATGAATGAAGCTTGTACTTCCACTTATATGCTTGAGTCCTCCAATTTGTGGCATGGTAGACTATGACATGTTAATTATGGTACTTTGCAAAGGCTAATTAACTGGGAACACTTACCAAAATTCTAAATTGATGCGAAACATAAATGTGAGACTTGTGTAGAGGCAAAACTAATGAACCTCTTGATTTAATCCATAGCGATGTATGTGCTTTAAAACCAACACAGTCAAGAGATGGTAACCAATATTTCATTACCTTTATCGATTACAGCATGAAATACTACTATGTGTATTTGCTGAAAAGCAAAGATGAGGCAATAGAGAAGTTTGTTCTCTATAAGAGTGAGGTGGAAAATCAACTCGATAAGAAAATAAAAATTTTGAGAAGTGATCGAGGAGGTGAATATGAATCGCCATTTGTTGAATTTTGTGCTCAAAATGAGATTATTCATGAAAGAACCGCACCTTACTTTCCACAATCAAACGGTGTTGCTGAATGAAAGAACCGTACATTGAGTGAAATGATGAATACAATGCTACAAAGTTCTGGTTTACCACCCAACATGTGGGGAGACGCCATTTTGTCGGCTAACTACCTTTTAAATATGGTTTCCAAAAAGAAACAAGAGAAAACTCTATATGAACTATGGAAATGAAGAAAGTCATCCTATGATTACCTGTGAGTGTGGGGATATTTGGCTAAGGTGGTAGTCCCTAAACCTAAAAAAGTGAAAAATGGACATAGAACAGTCGATTACATTTTCATTGGATATGCACATAACAATACGGCTTATTGCTACCTTGTGCACAAATAAGAAATTTCTAATATACATGAGGGCACGGTAATGGAATCGAGAAATGCATCATTCTTTGAAAATGTGTTTCCATGTAAGTCTAGAGGAGAATCGAGTTCTTCAAAACGGACACGTGTGGCTGGTACTGAAACTAGCCAAGCTTCTAATGAAAGCAGTCAACATCAAGACACTGAGTCTGAGGTTGAACCCAGACAAAGTAAGAGAGCAAGGATAGAAAAATCCTAGAAGGTGAACCTCGTACCTTTAAAGAGGCGGTGAACTCCACTGATAGTCCTTTGTGGAAAGAAGCTATTAAGAGTAAAATTAACTCTATTTTTCAAAATCACACTTGGGAACTGGTGGATCTTCCACCAGGTTGTAAACCTTTAAGTTCCAAATGGATTTTCAAAAGGAAATTGAAAGCAGATGGGTCAATAGACAAGTATAAGACAAGACTTGTAATTAAAGGCTATAAGCAAAAGGAAGGTCTTGATTATTTCGACACTTATTCTCTTGTGACGAGAATAACATTTATCAGAATGATAATTGCAATTACCGCATTGCAAAATCTTGGCGTTCATCAAATGGATGTAAAGACCGCTTTCCTTAATGGAGATCTCAAAGAGAAAATTTATACGGAGCAACCTGGGGGTTTCTCTGCTCCTGGTTAAGAAAGGAAAGTGTGCAAATTGGTGAAGTCATTGTATGGCTTAAAACAAGCCTCAAAGCAGTGGCATGAGAAATTTGACAACACTATGATCACCAATGGTTTCAAGTTCAATGAATGTGATAAGTGTGTTTATGTCAAAGATACAGAAAATGGATATGTCATTCTGTGTCTATATGTTGATGACATGCTTATCGTTGGAAGCAATGAAAAGATGATCAAGTCCACTAAGGATATTTTAAATTTCAGATTTGACATGAAAGATTCAAAATCCACTAGTTGGTATGTGTTCACATTGGGAGGTGCAGCAGCGTCTTGGAAATCCTCTAAACATACAATTATAACTAGATCCATGATGGAGTCTGAATTTGTCGCATTAGACAAATGTGGGGAAGAGGCAGAATGGCTACGCCAATTCATAGAGAATATTTCAAGATGGACAAAACCTGTGTCTGTAATATGCATATATTGTGTTAGTCAATCTGCAAATGGCAGGGCATAGAGCACAATGTACAATGGTAAGTCAAGACATATTCATCGAAGACATAATACCATTAAACAACTACTTTCTACTGGAGTTATCTGTATTGACTATGTGAAGTCAAAGGATAATATTACGGATCCGCTAACCAAAGGGTTAAATAGAGAGCTAGTTGATAAATCATTGAGGAGGATGAGACTAAAGCCCATGAATTAAAAATCTTTGTAGTTGATAGCCAACCTAGCTGACTGGAGATCCCAAGATCTAGGTTCAAAAGGGACAACCAAATTGTAGAGACTGATAAGAGCATAAAATGCTACGTTTTTAATGTGTTTTTATCCCTATTTATACTTTGTTTAACTCTTAATTTTGTAGATTTGAGTCGTTAGATTGAGCCATGACTGTTTGGTGGGAAACAAGTGAAAACGTGCTTAAATAGAAGAAAATGTGGAGTTTTAGCAGAATCCTAATCAAACTAGGAATCCTAATCACACTAGGAATGCAAAGTCAATTTCAGCGTTTTTAAAACAACGAAGATTTTCAGAAGTTCATTGAAATGGGAATCCTTATTTAACTAGGAAACCAAGTTGAGTTAGGAATCCTCATTGAATTAGGAATCCTTATTTAACAATGAAACTAAGTTGAACTAGGAATCCTTATTGAATTAGGATTGCTAAGCTCTATATATACTCTTGTTGCTGACTAACAATTATTAATTCTCTCTCATTTACAGAAATATTCCAAACATGAGAAAGGGAGAGATTGCAGTCGAATTAAATTCAAAAGGAGAAGGTGGAGCCGAGTTGAAGTCCAAAGGAGGAGATTGTATTCGAATTAAATGCAAAAGGGAGAAGGCAGCCGAATTAGAGTTCTAAATAAACAAGTAAAGAAGCAATCCTAAACCTAAATGGAGAAGGATTGCAGCCAAGAGTCCAGCCCACAAAGGGATTTGAATCAAACCCTACTTCTTCCCCTATATATATTCGGCAGCTACTGAAGAGAAGGGATTGGCCTCTCTCACAAACACAACATCTCGTCCTCCTCCCTCACAAACACAGCCACACAACATCTCGTCTCCTCCCTCACAACACAGCCGCCTCCTCCCCCACAACACAGCCGCCTCTCACAACCAAGCAGCCGATTTCTACACCAAAAGTCAGTCTAAGAATCCTCCATCATTCATGGTTGTTTTAATTTCTGTATTCATTCAGTATGTTCTTTATGAATTTTGTAATGAATTATAGATGTTCTTATGTTTTATGAAGTATTCCTTGGATTATCTTATGTGTTTCAATTGTTTCTTGGTTTAATTCTTAATATATGCATGTAATGGTTCGAATTTAAGTCTTAGGGCAGTAGTTTATTGATCGAATTCATGATGTAATTTGGTTTATTTTCAGAATTTATGCACACAAAAATCATATGCACAAGGGCAGCCTCGGCCAAGGCTGTTCCTTGTGTATTGATTTCTGATACGAGCATTTTACGCTATGTTTTTAATGTGTTTTTGACGTGTCAAAGTATGACCTGCAATTTAAAACCCTATCGTGTAGTATGTGCAAGTAGGGATCGTTCTAACCGGGGACACTAGGGAAGGATTTATATTCTGCAAAACAAATCGTTAGTACTTTCAAAAGAATACAAGTATAAACATATATACAAAATATTATGGGGGATTTATGGAATGGTTTGAAACATATAAAGAAAATAAAGACACTTATTTACAAAACATGGTCAATCAATACTCAAGCATAAAACAACATAGCACCGTGAAGAAAGACATGTCACAAATTTCGCAAGTTTAAGAGGTCGTATTTACGTTTTCACAACTTGTAATTAATTCCAACTGTTTAGACTTCTCATGTAAACTTAGTGCCTACAATCGCCTGACACTAAGTTTGTATATGTGTCATCCTGTTCAATGCCTACAATCACCTGACATTAAGACAGAATACACTGATCGAACGAGTCATTGGAAACATGGTCCTAGGTATGGCGTCACTCATCCTATTCATCATGCAAATCTCTCACCCTAGCAACCCTTGGTAGTGACTAAGAATCAAGACCTACAATCGCCTGATCTCAACCCTTAGAACACTACGGCATATGAAACTCCCCCCTCATAGCTAACTTGTCCGGATTCAAGCTAACCTAGAGTTCGATTACTTGTACAGGTGAGGATTAATCAATTCAAGTTATTAATTACGTAAACACAAACAACTTAATCTAAATCGTCATCCTAACATGCAGTTCTACACCTTACAATTATAAACACAATCACATGAAAATCACAAAGAAGAACAAGTAAACATGTTTATAACGTAAAACCGAAAACCAATACAAACATATATATAAATAACCATCATCCATACAATAGATACACACATAAACCTTGAATGTATTCATACCTAAACCTACCCTAAGAGTCGGCAAGGATTGAAGAAGGGATTTGTGGCGGCAAGGCTATGCAATCGGCAGCAAGGATGCAGTCGGCAGCAAGGGGTTGGCGGCGGCGGCAAGGCTATGGTGTTTCTGTGTAGGGAGGGTTTTAAGTAGAGCTAGGCTATTCTAAGGCTTAGAGAAATTGAGAGACATTTTTCAGTTGTATTACATGTGTATTTATAGAGGAAAACTCTCAAGAAACCCTAGGGTTCGGCAGCCATAGTCCATTCCGAATTGGGCTTCCTTCTCCTTGATGGATTCGGCCTCTCCCTTTTAGTTGCTGACTTGGATTGTGATATTTCTGAATCATGGACTCCCCTACATGTTAAGGGATCATCGAAGAAATCTGTGAAGGAAGCACTAAGCTCGTCCCTCTCCAGACTGTTGCTGCAAACGAGTCAATCCCCTGCGAGGAAACTTCCTGCTCGCCACAGCTCATAGTGACTGACGCTCGCGCGAGTGACCTTCCTCCCGCGAGTGAAATCTCTCCCGCGAGTGAAATCTCTACCGCGAGTGAAATCCGCGCAAGTGAGACTATTCAGCCAATGTCCCAGTCAGACTGACCTCCGGCCATTGTTTTTGGCATAACTCCTCCCTCAGAACTTGGATTGCTGCGATTCCAAAAGATTTAGAAACTAGAAATCCACAGCTTTCCATCCATATATGGCACGTTCCCTGGTTCCTCATGGATCGTCCTAGGGCAATCTTTGAAGTTGATGTAGGGTTTCTGGAAATTTCTGCTCGGATCAAAATCTTATGTTTCGGAGTTTCTTCTTTTCCATGGCCTCTCTTGTTGTCTTCCATGAGTTCAATTTTCATGATTCTTGTTCTCATATGCTCATTTACATGTCATCTACACATTAAACCAAATTCATCAAAATTGACAATGTAAAGGTACGGTGAATCATAAGAGAAATAACCAAGTCTTATCCAAAATCGGTTTTACAACACTTAAGCACAAATTTCTGTATAAATACACGTTTTAGCCATTGCTCTACAGAAAAAACCCTTTTGACTCAAGATAAGTAAAAACGACCTTACTAAGGAATAAACCAGGTACAAATGAGGGTAAAAACATATTAAAAACATAGCGTAAAACGCACTTATCAGTTTTTACCATCATTTGTACCTTGTTTATTCCTTAGTAATGTCATTTTTACTTATTTTGAGTCAAAAAATGTTTTTCTGTAGAGTAATGGTTAATATGTGCCTTTATACTGAAAAGTGTGCTTAAATGTTTTAAATTCGATTTGGAACAAAGACTTGGTAATTTTATCATGATTCACCGTACCTTTACATTGTCAATTTTGATGAATTTGGTTTAATGTGTAGATGACATGTAAATAAGCTTAATAGATGAAGAATCATGTTCATTGGACTCATGGAGGACAACAAGAGAGGCCATGGAAAAGAAGAAACTCCGAAACATAAGATTTTGATCCGAGCAGAAACTTCCAGAAATCGTATGTCAACTTTGGAAAATCATATCTAAAGATACAGGAGGAATCTGAGGGCAAACCATATATCATTGGAAAGATGTATGTGTCTAGTTTTCAGATCGTCTTGAATCTCAGCATTTGGAGTTCAGAAGAAGGAGTTATGATCAAAACAATGGACGGAGGTCAAGCTGCAAAACTGGGCAGTTTCTGCCTAAGTTGTCACACGAGTTTGGGAGGATGTTTCTTCACCAAAATTCTTCCCAAGCATGTCAAAGGACTTAAGAGAAGCTTAATGAAGTCATGGGAAGCTGCATTGAAGATGTCAAATTGAAGGAAGCATCATGGCAGCCGAAACAACCAAGTATGGAGTTTTCCCGGTCAAACCGGGAAAGTCTGTCCTTACCGAGTTTGCCCATGAAATCGGCTGCCTATAAGCCCAAGAACTTGTGTATGAGGCCTACATGGATCCAATAACATGTAGGAGAGTCCAAGAAGTCAGAAATCCTAGTCCAAAGTCGAAATCCTTGTCAAAGAAGAAAGAAGAAACCAAGTCCAAAAAGGATTACAAGTTCAACAAGGAATGGGACTCAAAGAAGAAAGAAGAAACCAAGTCAAAGAAGAAAGAAGAAACCAAGTCCAAAAAGGATTACAAGTTGCCGAATTCTATAGGGTTTTTGCTTTGTATTTTCTGTATAAATAGGACCTATGTACGTCAGTTTTAGTGCTTTCAATTGCTCAAAAACATAGTATAGCCAAACTCTACCCAAAAACCCTCACACAGCCGAAACACAAAGCTGTCGCCGAACACCCCTTGCAGCCGCATCAATCATCCCTTGCCGCCAACCATCCTTGCCTTAGCCTAACCTTTTAGGTAGGATTTGGTATGGATTTCTCCATGTCTTTGTGTATTTTTACTGTGTTTATTGTTCTTCATAAATATTATTTCTGGATTTTTGGTTTTATACAATATCGGATGTTGTTAAATTTTTCTTTGTGATCTTTTTAATAACATATGAGTTGTGTAACGATTTAGATTGCATGTTAAGGCTTATGATTTAGATTAGGTTGTCTATGTTTGTGTGTTTAGTAGTTGTCGAATTGATTTATTGCTTACCTGATCACGTAATCGAACCTGAAGATAGTCTAGAGCTCAGATGTTTCTAAGGGGGGAATTTAATATGTCGTAGTAATCTAGGGTTAAGTTCAGCATGTCGGGTTCTCAATTCTAGTTGTTGCATAGGGTTGCTAGGTTAAGTGATTTACATGCTAATAGGATGAGTGATGTCATGCCTAGGATCATGTCTCCAACGACTCATGAACGGTAAGTGTATTTTGTGTTAATGTGATGCGTGTCGTAAGCATTAAACAGGATGACACATAAACTTAGGATGATGCGTGTCGTAAGTTCTAAGTTACATGAGAAGTCATAAAAAGTTGGATTTAATTTGCATCTATGATAACATAAACATAATAACTTAATCTTGCATAAAACTTATGTGTTTTCTAATATGTGTTTGCTATAATTCGTGCTTGAGTAATGATCGACCGACCTTGTAAATAATCTTGTTTTTATTTTTTTTATGTTTCGAACAAAACCTTAACTCCCATATATTTCGATGTAAATATGTTTATATGTATGAATCCTACTAACATTTTCATTTTCCAGAAAAGTAATCCTTCCCTAGTGTCCCCGGCTAGAACGATACCCTACTTACTAATACTACACGATAGGGTTTTAAATTGCAGGTCAACTTTTGGCACGTCAATTTCATATGCTTATTGAATATAAGTTGAATCATACGCGAAGTTGGTTCAATTTGTGTTCATTCTAAGAGCTAGAATAATTCTGGAAACTTACATGTCGATGTGAGATGAGGTAACGCCATACTTGCTAACATGTTTCCAATTCGACTTACTGTGTTTATGTGCTTTTTGTGTTTAATTTCTACGCGAAGTGTCTTTAAACCAATTAGTACCATGTTTAGGATTATACGCGAAGTTAATTCTGAATATTTGTGAAGTCTTTAATGATTAGAATAACCGTGAAGGCTCTAATTAAATTGGAACTAAATTGGATTTTGAAATTGGTTTTTAAACCTGCTGCCCTATTCCTTTATTTGAGTTTGTTACATGTTTAGAGAGTTATGTGTTTTGTGTAGAGTGGTTGATCAATTGTATATAATTAGTTTTAAGGTTTTTGTTAAGTAATAGTTTCTTTAAATGATAAACTTTTACATCCCCCCTATATTTACTTGATTATGTTAACATTTTCTGTTTTCGATTACCCTTCAACATCCCCGGACTGAACGATCCCTACTTATTCGTACTAACGATGATATTTTACAGGGTTATAAAGTTATGAGATGTAAAATTCTCACCAATTTATGGCGCCGTTGCCGGGGATTTTGAGAAACATCGTTTATTGAAGTGTTAACTTTGTAGATTTGTGAAAACTTACGTTTCTGTTTTGTATAAATTGTAAAGTTTCGTTTTTTTAATTTTCGAATCTGGTTTCTTTGTGTTTCTAATGCATGTTGTAACTTAGTTTAAATTGTTAGGAAGTTAAAGGTTTATTTGTGTTTTCTGAAGCAAACGGAATAAGTAAAGTCTCATTTGTTAATAACAGCCTAAACCCTTCATGTAATCGCATGAAGTTGAGGGCGGCTCTTATTAACACTTGAAGAACTGTCTAACACATAAGCTTGTTCTCCACTGAGTAAGGGGCACATTGGTGCGTGTATAACCAACCCTGGTCTAAAGGTTTGTGAAATTAGATCTCAGAGGTCCATAGACTGATAACCTTCTCGGTGAAGGGATCGATAGTGAGTTCGCTCTCCGTGGTATCCACAAATGAGTCTTGCCTTAGATTAATTTGGATTGCACAAACTAAGCCTTCCGAAAACACGGAATAAGTTTATCTCTAGACGACCATACTTAGGCCACACGTCCGCCATGCTTTAGAATATACAAGATAAACTCTGCATAAATAGATTTACATAACTTCAAAAGAAAACTTAATTTTTAACTTTTGAGGTATATCAGATAAAGCAAGACCGAACCGTGGGCTGTACAAGTCCATTGCACAGTTTGCTCCACTGCTCCACGTACCTTGAATGTTAAAATTGTGTGAATAAAAACAATTAGAACTTCAGGAGAAATCAGATTTCATGATTACATGTTTGTATTTCATGTTTTTGTGTACATTTGTGTTTACTCTTATGTAAATTCGTCACATATTGCTAACAAAAATTTCATGTGTGTTTCATAAGTGTTAGTTAGGAGATTTATGTGTTTTCTGAAGCAATTATGTAAAATTTGTGTAAAGTTATGAAAATGTTAAATAATTTAATTGCTAACGTAACTTGTTTTAACATTTAAACTTAACAATATTTTTTGTGTTTTCATCATTGTTTGTTTACTAACATTTTGATCTTTGCATTTCAGATCAATGAATGTCCGACTTTAACTTTTGGACTCAAAACATTAAAGGACAACTCAAACGAATTACAGAAGCTGAAAATCTTGACGTGGAAATTTCAAATCCTCAAATCGACGAAGAATTCGACGTTGAATTTGCAAGTCCACCGTACACATCAAGAATTGTTACACCAAGATCATCACCATACTCTCTATCATCATCAACCGCACAAGACTTTGAAGAAACACCTCACGAGCTACATCCACCGTTGTTAGACGAGCCTGAATTTGAGTTAGAAGCAAGTCCATTTCTGCGCAGTTGTTTGAATTTCAACTTACCAAAGATGCCAACAAGCAGAGAAGAAAACAGACATGTAACCGGATATGAAGGTGGAGCCGCACAGTCCAACATTACTTTTCCGCCCGCAGCTGAAGGCAAAACAAGAGAATTTGAGCTCAAAAGCGGATTTCTGCATCAATTGCCGAAATTCCATGGATTGTCGGGTGAAGATCCGAATCATCATCTCCAGCAATTCCAATTTACTTGTGATTCAATGATTCCAAGAGGAGCTGATTTGCAACATGTGAAGATGAAGGCAATTCCATTTTCTCTTGAAGATTAAGTGAGAAGATGGTTATTTGAGCTTCCAACCAACCACATAACCTCATGGGAAACTATGGTTCATGAGTTTCTGTTGAAATATTTTCCATCATCAAAGGTGACAAATTTAAGGAAGCAAATCACCGGAATTAAACAAGGAGCGGACGAAACTTTCTGCGCATATTATGAGAGGTTTAAATCTCTTGTCACTTCTTGTCCAGCTCATGGAATTTGTGAGGGATTGTTGTTGCAATACTTCTATGAAGGGTTGCGGATTGCAGAGAGAGAGTTACTTGATTCGGCCGCTGGTGGTGCACTTTTGGATAGAGAGCGTGCAGACGCCAAACTGCTTCTGAATACTAGAGCTCTCAATAATCAGCAATTTGGAACATCTCAAGGTTCCACAAGACATGTGAATGAGGCTTGTTCGAACTTGGCTCTTGAAGAGAAAATGGAGAAAATGTCGAACATGATGACACAGCTAATGAGATTGCAAGGAGCACAAGTGTGGTTTATAAGCCGAGGGATATTTCACTGATCAATGTCCACAAATTGTTGCAAATGGAAGTTTTGAACAAGCCAACGCCGTTGGATATCAAGGAGGGCAAAGATATAATCAATTCTCAAATACTTATAACTCTGGCTTTCGTAATCATCCTAACTTTCGGTGGTCCAACAATGACAATGTGATTAGACCTCCTATGTCGAATGCCACTTAACCTCAGCCTAATGCCATGACATTTCCACCTCAGCCACAAGGACAATTTATGCCAAGGCCGCAAGCTCCCTACATTCCGCCAATGCCAAGCAACCAAACCGTGACTAATTCTCATAATTATGATGAGTTGCTGAAATCGCTTGCTATGGGACAAAGTCAATTGAACACCGCTACTCAAGCGTTGTTAGTTGGGCAACAAACAAATTCCAAGGACATAGCCGAGCTCAAGACACAAATGGGACAAGTTGTGGACTTCATGGCGCAATTCAGTGAGCAAGGAAAACTGCCAGGTGGTGTAATCAAGAACCCAAGGAAGGAGCAAGTTCAAGCTGTCACCACAAGGAGTGGAAAGGTGCTACAAGAGCCATCAAAAGTGTCAAGGAAGAATCTCAACAAAGATGAAGGAGCTGACACCATGCGGACTACAACCGGAGATAAAGAAACCGAGCATGAAGATGTCAAAAATGATGAGTTGGAAACAATGAAGAACCAAGAGTTGGAAAACGATCCAGCAACTTCCAAGAAGGAAAATGTGCCAATTCCTTCTAGATTTGGAAATTCCAAGAAGGACAAATCAGATGAGGAAGTGCTGGAAGTTTTCAAGAAAGTTCAAGTGAATATCCCTTTGTTGGAATGCATCAAGCAAATTCCAAAATATGCCAAGTTTTTGAAAGAAATGTGCACAACACGAAGGCTTACAAGGGAAGCACAGATAGTGAAGATGAGCAAAATGGTATCGGCCGTTATTAAAAGGACATTACCGCCAAAGTTGAAGGATCCAGGAAGTTTTACTGTTTCATGTGTCATTGGTGATTCACTTTTTAAAAAGGTCATGCTAGACTTAGGCGCTTCGATTAATGTTATGCCTTATAATGTGTATAAATCACTAAGTTTAGGACCGCTTAAGAAAGACAATGTGATTATTCAATTGGCGGATCATTCTATCAAGTATCCTGAGGGGTACGTTGAAGATGTTCTTGTGCAGGTGAATCATCTAATATTTCCTGCAGATTTCTATGTGCTACAAATGGAGGAGTCGCCAGTAAATTCAACTCAGTTACTTTTGGGCGGCCATTTATGAGAACAGCAAGAACAAAGATTGACGTTACTGAAGGCAACCTCACCATGGAGTTTGATGTTGAAGTTATCAGCTTCAATGTGTTTGAAGCAATGAGGTATCTGGTTTCTGATTTAAAACCTTGCTATGATATTGATGTGATTAATTCTTGTGCACAGGTTTTATCAGAAACTAGGGATCAATAGCAATTAGCTATTGAGCAAGGGGCCGGATTTGACAAGAAAGGAGACAGAATATCGGCAGAAGAGGAGGCTGAACTCGAACCAAAAATATTGGAAGTCATTGCCAAACTCGAGGCAGCCCCTTACCATAGGTATAATTCTCACTTGTCAATTCTCATTGCCACTAACAAGTTGTTACCATCTGTGGAATAGGCCCCAAATGTAGAGTTAAAACCTCTACCAGATCACTTAAAGTATGCATATCTTGGAGACGATGAAACTTTACCAGTTATTGTATCATCAAAGCTGAGTAAGCAGCAAGAAGAAGGATTAATCGCTGTGCTGAAAAGAAACAAGACCGCCATCGGTTGGACTTTGGTGGATATCAAGGGAATCAGCCCTACAAAATGTGTTCACAGGATCTTACTTGAAGAAGGTGCAACACCGACAAGAGAAGGGCACCGACGTTTGCACCCACCGATGATGAAAGTTGTGAAAGATGAGTTGATTAAATTACTTGATTGTGGGGTGATCTACCCAATTTCAGATAGTCAATGGATTTCACCCGTCCAAGTTGTGCCGAAAAAGAGTGGAGTCACAGTTGTCAAGAACGACAAGAATTAACTTGTGCCGTAACGTTTGGTGACCGATTACAGGATGTGCATCGATTATAGGAAGCTCAATGCTACTACGCGCAAAGATCACATGCCTCTACCGTTCATGGGTCAAATGCTTGAGAGATTAGCCGGACATGAGTTTTATTGCTTTTTAGATGGGTACAGCGGTTACAATCAGATTTGCATTCACCCGGATGACCAAGAAAAGACGACGTTCACATGTCCCTTTGGTACGTTTGCTTATCGACGCATGCCTTTTGGGTTATGCAACGCACCATGTACATTCCAACGTTGTATGTATTCTATATTCTCAGATTTTATTGAAAATAGTATTGAAGTCTTTATGGATGATTTTAGCGTTTATGGAAAAGACTTTGATACATGTTTAGAGAATTTAGAGTTAATCTTGGAAAAATGTGTAGAAACTAACCTTGTGTTAAATTGGAAAAAATGTCATTTCATGATTAATCAAGGTATAGTTTTAGGACACATAATTTCGAAAAAGGGAAAAAAAGTTGATAAGGCCAAGATTGATATTGTGCAACACTTACCCTCTCCCACAACTGTGAGAGAGGTCCGTTCGTTTCTTGGCCATGCAGGATTTTACAGGCGATTCATCAAAAACTTTTCTTTGGTGGCAAAACCACTATGTTCCCTATTGCAGAAGGATGTTCCGTTCGTTTGGGACAAGGCGTGTGAGGCAGCGTTCGTAAAGCTCAAGGAATTGTTAACAACAGCTTCCATTATGACGCCTCCGAACTGGAATTTACCCTTCGAATTGATGTGCGATGCAAGCGATTATGCCGTTGGAGCCGTGCTTGGACAAAAAAAGGATAAGAAGCCTTGTGCCATTTACTATGCCTCTCGGACTCTAAATGATGCTCGGCTGAATTATTCCACAACCGAAAAAGAACTCTTAGCTGTGATTTTTGCTTTAGAAAAATTTCGTTCATATGTTTTGCAATCTAAAGTAATAATTTATTCTGATCATGCAGCTTTGAGGTATTTGATGACAAAGAAGGATGCTAAGCCGAGATTGATTCTATGGATTCTCTTACTTCAAGAGTTTGACGTCGAGATCAAGGACAAAAAGGGGAGCGAGAACGTGGTAGCCGATCATTTGAGCAGAATTGTAAAAAAGAAGAGACCGTACCACTTCAAGAAACATTTCCCGATGAGCAGCTCTTTCGTTTGGACGCAGCAGAGCCTTGGTATGCCGACATTGTAAACTACTTGGTTTCTAGGACTTTTCCTAGTACTTTATCATATGCAAACAAGGCGAAGATGAAAAAGATGGCACGACACTACATATGGGATGAGTCGTACTTATGGAAGCAATGTAGTGATCAAGTTATTCGACGATGCGTTCCAGAAAATGAGCACAGGTCCATCCTAGCATTTGTCATAGTGAGGCGTGTGGAGGACATTTCGGACCAAAACGGACAGCCCTCAAGGTATTAGATTATGGATTCTATTGGCCTACGATCTTCAAAGATGCAAACATGTTTTGCGTTTCATATGATAGATGCCAAAGAACAGGTAACATCGGTCCAAAAGATCAAATGCCCCTTTCTCCTATTATCGTGGTAGAAATTTTTGATGTTTGGGGTATTGATTTTATGGGACCGTTTCCTTCTTCTAGAGGCTCTTGTTGGCTGTTGATTATGTGTCTAAATGGGTGAAGGCGAAAGCCACCAGGACTAATGACTCTAAAGTTGTTGCAGTTTTCTTGAGAACTAACATCTTTTCTAGGTTTGGAGTTCCACTTGTTTTGATAAGCGATGGAGGTTCTCATTTTTGCAACCGTACCATAGAGGCTTTACTCAAGAAGTATGGAGTCACACACAAGGTTTTCACCCCATATCACCCTCAGACAAGTAGGATGGCTGAAGTGTCGAATCGAGAGATCAAGCGCATTCTGGAGAAAACCGTCGGCCCAACAAGGAAGGATTGGAGCGACCGCCTTGATAATGCATTGTGGGCTTACCGAACTGCATACAAGACGCCTATTGGGATGTCTCCCTTTCGGCTCACTTATGGGAAAGCTTGTCACCTTCCGGTCGAACTAGAGTACAGAGTATGGTGGGCGGTGAAGAAATTCAACATGGACATAGATGCTTCCGGCTTTCATCGGAAATTGCAAATCAACGAACTTGAAGAAATAAGGAACGATGCTTATGATGCTGCATGGATCTACAAGGAGAAAACTCGAGCGTATCATGCAAAAATGATCTGAGGCAAATCGTTTCAAAAAGGGCAGAAAGTTCTTCTATTTCATTCAAGACTTAAGCTTTTTCTTGGAAAATTACGTTCTCGTTGGGTCGGTCCATTTTATCGTAACTAACGTGTTTGCTCATGGTGCCATTGAGATTCAAAGTGAAACAACAGGTACAACGTTTAAGGTGAATGGACATCGCCTAAAGCCTTACTACGAGCATTTTAAGGAGCACACGGTTGAGGAAACACAAGTGGAGGACGCACCAAGATCCGAATGAACATGGAGAAGAGTCTAGGCTAAAGGAGTATAAACAGTTAAGCGCTGCATGGGAGACAGCCCGTTTGCATTTTCTAAATCCTTACACTCTTATGGTTGAACTGTATATATGTGAAATTGTAAAATTTATCATATGCTTAGAAATTACATCACCATTTTCGGGTTTACATTGAGGACAATGTAATTTTCTAAGTGTGGGGTAGGGATTACATGATTCACATGTTTTTAGTTGTTTTGTGTGTTTTTAGTTTGCTTTGTTTTGTTTCGAGTCTAGAAAAATCAGAAAAATCGTTCCAAATAAAATTGTTTTGTGTGTTTTGTTTTGTTTCGAGTCTATGCCCCTAAAGTTGATGATGAGTATGTCTTTGAATGCATAGATGATGGTTTTGCATGATCATAAGAATTAAATTGTGAGTTTCATGAATAATGTGATTGGTATGAATATGTGAGATTTTGATTGATATATGTAAAAGCATGCATGTTTGAGTTGGTTTTAATCCATAACAACCTATGTGAGCTTTTGAGCCTATATACTTTCTTAAAGAGAGACAAAATTTTCTGCAAAAACTTGTTCCTAAATCTCATTATTCTTTGCATATTCAATGACTATGTGCTATAGCTTTTTGATGGACTCTAGAATGCTAGAACTTGCTCTTGATGATTTTCGAAACTTTTATTCATGACTATGCCTTGATTTCGAAAATGATTGAACAGATCTTATTAGGAATACCACCAAAGCCAAATAAAGCATTTGCCAAATTTGTTCCCGTCGTGGGACTCCTTAGTGTTAACCCCCTTTGAGCCTACATTTAGCCTTTCTTTCATCACCATCATACACATTTCCTTTGCTTAGAATAGAAATATCTTGACCCTTGTCGTTGAGACTTGATAAAGCTTGATTTGGATGCAGAACTGTGTTATAAAGTGATGATGTGAAACAAGTATGGGGTGAACTTATCTAATTGTGAATGCAAAACGTGTGTGCTAAATGAAAAAGAAAGAAAAATCGAACAAACATGTGTTTCGAACCAAAGAGAAATAAAGCAAGAAATGAAGGAAAATTGTGATGATTGGATTTAGTTCTTGCTGTGAATTTGGAGTTTGTACGTGATTTGAAGTTCTATCATTATTATATTTGACATTTGTTTGTTTTCACAAAGTATGGGGAAAGAAAGAATGAAGAATTAGTCCAACATGATGAAATTTGGCATGTGGAGGGAAGTCATAAGGAGAATTGAGCTTTATTAAGTCTTGGTGATGTTTTAGCCACCACTATCCTAAATTCGAATACCTTGTGCCAAGCCCCATTATTATCATTTCAAAATATCTTTTCATGATTCTTAAAATGGGTGAACTTTGATCTGTGGAGATTTTCTCAAGAGTTAAGCATATGGTTTTGGTCCATTCTTGCACTTAGTTGTTAAATGAGATTATCCAAGAAAAATTTTTCACGAAGTGCTTTTATCTGTTGAAATATGCAAGCTATTTGTTGCCTTACAATCTTTTCTCTTGCATTTACTTGAGTGAATATAGTCATATCATGTGTGAACAGAAGAAAGTACGCCTAGTAAGGAGGATTAAATTAACTTAACATGCTTGCATGCTCATTTTCTCACTTCTTGCTTATTCATACCTTGAAACATGTTTATGACACTTGAAATTTGTGCGCTTACATCTGAATGCTTAAACTTGAAATCTATGTGTTTAAAGATTCTGAGACAATCATTTAAGGGCAATAGTAGAGTTTCTTTTAATTAGATTTGCTAAGGGACTAGCAAAGGATAAGTGTGGGGTAATTGATAAGAGCATAAAATGTTTTTATCCCTATTTATACTTTGTTTAACTCTTAATTTTGTAGATTCGAGTCTTTAGATTGAGCCATGACTGTTTGGTGGGGAACAAGTGAAAACGTGCTTAAATAGAAGAAAATGTGGAGTTTTAGCAGAATCCTAATCAAACTAGGAATTCTAATCACACTAGGAATGTAAAGTCAATTTCGGTGTTTTTAAAACAACGAAGATTTTCAGAAGTTCATTGAAATGGGAATTCTTATTTAACTAGGAAACCAAGTTGAGTTAGGAATCCTTATTTAACAAAGAAACTAAGTTGAACTAGGAATCCTTATTGAATTAGGATTGCTACGCTCTATATATACTCTTGTTGCTGACTAACAATTATTAATTCTCTCTCATTTACAGAAATATTCCAAACATGAGAAAGGGAGAGATTGCAGCCGAATTAAATTCAAAAGGAGAAGGTGGAGCCGAGTTGAAGTCCAAAGGAGGAGATTGTATTCGAATTAAATGCAAAAGGGAGAAGGCAGCCGAATTAGAGTTCTAAATCAACAAGGAAAGAAGCAATCCTAAACCTAAATGGAGAAGGATTGCAGCCAAGAGTCCAGCCCACAAAGAGATTTGAAGCAAACCCTACTTCTTCCCCTATATATATTCGGCAGCTGCTGAAGAGGAAGGGATCGGCCTCTCTCACAAACACAACATCTCGTCCTCCTCCCTCACAACACAGCCGCCTCCTCCCCCACAACCAAGCAGTCGATTTCTACACCAAAAGTCAGTCCAAGAATCCTCCATCATTCATGGTTGTTTTAATTTATGTATTCATTCAGTATGTTCTTTATGAATTTTGTAATGAATTATGGATGTTCTTATGTTTTATGAAGTATTCCTTGGATTCTCTTATGTGTTTCAATTGTTTCTTGGTTTAATTCTCAATATATGCATGTAATGGTTCAAATTTAAGTCTTAGGGCAGTAGTTTATTGATCGAATTCATGATGTAATTTGGTTTATTTTCAGAATTTGTGCACACAAAAATCATATGCACAAGGGCAGCCTCGGCCATGGTTGTTCCTTGTGTATTGATTTCATATGCTTATTGAATATAAGTTGAATCATAAGCGAAGTTGGTTCAATTTGTGTTCATTCTAAGAGCTAGAATAATTCTGGAAACTTACATGTCGATGTGAGATGAGGTGACGTCATACTTGCTAACATGTTTCCAATTCGACTTACTGTGTTTATGTGCTTTTTGTGTTTAATTTCTATGCGAAGTGTCTTTAAACCAATTAGTACCATGTTTAGGATTATAAGCGAAGTTAATTCTGAATATTTGTGAAGTCTTGAATGATTAGAATAACCGCGAAAGCTCTAATTAAATTGGAACTAAATTGGATTTTGAAATCGGTTTTTAAACTTGCTGCCCTATTCCTTTATTTGAGTTTGTTACATGTTTAGAGAGTTATGTGTTTTGTGTGGAGTGGTTGATCAACTGTATATAATTAGTTTTAAGGTTTTTGTTAAGTAATAGTTTCTTTAAATGATAAACTTTTACATCCCCCCTATATTTACTTGATTATGTTAACATTTTCTATTTTCGATTACCCTTCAATATCCCCGGACTGAACGATCCCTACTTATTCATACTAACGATGACATTTTATAGGGTTATAAAGTTGTGAGGTGTAAAATTCTCACCAGAGACCATGTTGGATCACTGTGGGGTTTTTTCTCATGTACATTCCTATGATGAAAACAGTGATGCCCGTAAGAAATGAGGTTAAGCGAAAGCTTTTAATGATTCTTATGCCTCGGAGATCCTAGCGGAGTAATGCGGGTTACTCTTTAGATTTCACCTGTGTAAGAGAGAAGTGGGGCCACTTCTAAGGGAATTGTTTAAGGGCTCAATTCCTATCAAACTCTTATAGAACCAGGCGCGTGTCCATAGCCAAAATAGATACAAAAGTGAGAACTGTAAGTACCAAGAAGATTCATGTGTGAAGTATATTATCATTTACACAAATGACGAATAGTTCAAAGACATCGTGTCTACTGTCTAGTTAGTAAAGTCAGCATACTTTCACAAGGAAATGTTCAAAGGGTAAAACCTACATATCCTAAGCAGGTTTCAACCGTAGATATCTATCACCAAGTCTATCGAGTTTTTGGTCGCCTATTTCATTCATGTGGGAAATTGTTGGAAAATGATAGAAATAAAAGATTTTTTGTAATCATTTTGATAGTTAAAGGTGAATGAAAATAGTCACCAAAGTAATGCATGTAATGGTTGATTTTTCAACTTCCTTGTCTTTTGGTTTTTGTAACAACATGAATCAATGACATGGTAGTGGGCTAATGAAAGGTTGTAACCTTATTCATGATATTCAAGTTTTCCTCCAATCCCACCAATATAAATAGGTGACTACATCTCTCATTCTAAACACACCAACTCAAAGCATCTCTCCTAATTTGAGTTCTCTCTCCCCATCTCAAAGTTGTGTTCTGGTGATAGACGAAGGTACTTCAAGTTTGTTTAGTGTCCTTAGTAGCAGTGCAGCTTCAATGGACAAGCAGTCGTTGTATCTTGGGAGACAAGTGTCATCAAACACTACCAGAAAAAAGACTTTAGCCGACGAAAAAAATTTTGTCGGCTAAGTTAAATTTCGTCAGCTAAAGTGGAATTTTAGCCGATGAAAAAAAATTTCGTCGGCTAAACTAATTTTTTCGTCGGCTAAAGTGATTTTTTTTCGGCTATAGTATGTGAACTTTAGCCGACGAAATTAAGGTATTTCGTCGGCTAAAGTAACTTTTAGTTACAAAATTGCACTACTGATATTCCGGTGTCCGATTGACTATTGTGATACCAATCTGGAAGTAGAACGGCCCTACGAGTTAAAATCATTGCCAATGATATGACATATGGGCTTTTTTGGCGATCCGAGTTCGTTTAAGGCTTCAAAATGAAGTTTTTCTAAACACTTAACACACGAAAATGCCCATATCTACATCTATATGAGGTATTTTGGTCAAACCTTCAACACAACAAACACTCACCATAATGAGACGAAACTTTTCATCTAAAAATTTTGAGACATTTACCCCTCGATGATAGAGCTCCCCATATAGATAAATAATGGTAAATGGTAGGCATGTTGTGATTCCGGTCATCAAAATTCACAAACAAAAATACGACCGTCAGATATCATCAATATGTTGAAATATATCTATGATAAAAAATTCAACTTTATCCGATAAATTTAAGGACTTCATCTAGACGGTCAATCTCGTAAGTCAAACCCTTAAATTGTATTGACCGCAACTATCGGCACCGAGACTTTACCAGAATTACGTGATTTTTCAACCGTAGACGTATTTCACCATTCAGGTCATATCTTATTTCACGACTTTTTTGCGTTTGAAGTTTCTACGTGGAGTTTGTTTTAGAAACGGAACATTTACTTAAAGCTTAGTATACAAGTTATACAACATTAGTAGGCATGCTGTGATTCCGATGATCAAAGTTGAGAAACAAAATTCTGACCGTCTGATATGATCATTATGTTGAAGTATGTCTATAGGAAAAAGTTCAACTTAATCTGACAACGTTAAGGGCTCGATCCTTACGGTCAATCCCGTAAGTCAAACCCCTTAACGCACGGAAACGGTCATTTGACCGTCTAAATTGTGTATTTTGCCCGGACCTTCAACTGTAAATAGTTTCAAATCGATGAGACGTAACCAGTGGTATAAAACTTTTAAGAAAAATAACCATCGGAGATAGGGCTGCCGCTAGGGAGAAAGAATGGAAAATTGTGTTACCCGCAACTATTTGAATCAAGACTTTACCGGAATTACGTGATTTTTCAATAGTATATGTATTTCACCATTTCGGTCATATCTTATTTCATGACTTTTTTTCGTTTGAAGCTTCTACGTATAGGGTTTAGTGTTTTAGCCGAAGAAATTAGGGTAATTCGTCGGCTAAAGTTAAATAAATAAATAAAATAAATAAGTATAGCCGACGAAATTAGGGTAATTCGTCGGCTAAGGTTAAATAAATAAATAACTATAGCCGACGAATTACCCTAATTTCGTCGGCTAAAGTTATTAAAATTCGTGGACAAAAGTTAATTAAAAATTTTAATTTTTTGACGGGGATTTTTAAATTTTGAAATTTTTTCGACTAAAATTTTGAACTTTAGCCGACGAAATACCCTAATTTCGTCGGCTAAAGTTCAAAATGTTCTATATCTTTCATTTTTCTTCTCCTCCTCCTCTTCGTCTTCCTTCCTTCCTCTTCCTCCTTCTCCAGCGGCAACAACGTACTCCTCATCCTACCTCCTCTCCTCTTTCTCCTCTAAATCCTTCTCCTCTTCCGTCCTCCTCTAAATCTTTCTCCTTCTCCTTCCTCCTTTAAATCATTCTCGTCCTTCCTTCTCCTCCTCTAAATTCTTCTCCTCCTCCTTCCTCCTCCTCCTCTAAATTCTTCTCCTCCTCTAAATCCTTCTCCTATAGCCTCCTCTCCCTCTCCTAACCTTCTCATCCCCTAGCTCCTCTCTCCTTCTCCTAGCCTTGCTCATATCATCTTCTCTTCCTCCTCTTCTCCTTCTCCACCACTGGTGTAAAACCGAAAAAGAAGTAAAAATTTTTAATCAAACATACAAGAAATAAAAAAGGAAAAAAATATGGAAAAAATAAAATAACTATAGCCGACGAAGTTTAATAAAATTCGTCGGCTAAAGAAAAATAATAATAACTATAGCCGACGAATTTTAGGGAAATTCGTCGGCTAAAGTTTAAAAAAGAAAAAAATAATAACTTTAGCCGACGAATTACCCTAAACATCGTCGGCTAATGTTTAAAAAAGAAAAATAATAATAATAAATAATAACTTTAGCAGACGAATTTTAGGGGAATTCGTCGGCTATAGTTAAATAAATAAATTAAAAAATAGCTATAGCCGACGAAATTTAATAAAATTTCGTCGGCTAAGGTCCAAAAATTCGTCGGTCAATGTCCAGAAATTAAGCGACGAAAAATTTCTTCGTCGGCCGACGGCTTTTTTCCGACGACTTCTTAGCCGACGAAATTTTGGGTTTAGCCGACGAAAAAATTTCGTTGGCTAAAATGGTTGTTCTGATAGTGAAACATTTGCACAGAAGGGGAGACATAATTTGTCTTAAGGAAAGTGTGTGAGACACACGACTTGACTTCCTTCAACATCTTCCTATCCTTAAATCTGAGTTGGTAACATTGGTGTTCATCATTATGTTTGTATTATGAGTTTTTAGTTATAATTATTTATTTAATTATAATAAATTTATGTTATTATATATTTGTATTTGTTTCCGGGTAAACTCGCGGTCCCTTTAGCGGGCTGCACGGTTCCAGAAATAGCAAACTCCTTCGTACTCCGAGTTTTCCTGTGTAAAGAACAAACACGTCAAAGAGGCGTCCCCGGGTTTACCGAGGGAAGCCACTCCGATGCTTAAGTCAGACACTGTCAGCTAAGCAGAAAACTCAAGAATAGTTAAGAAGTTGCGCCTCCTCTTACCGGGAGGCCTGCGCCGGTATTTATAGTAGCATTAAAGACAGCATGCTGTGCTTTTCCAATGTGGGAACAGCTTCCCTTGCTTTTGTTTAGCTTTACGGCGAAATGGCCCTGTCAAAGGACCCAGAGTGGCTTCCCTCGCTTTTAACTGGGCTTTCACCCTATAAATAACAATTTAAGCACAATAAACAATGCATATTTAATAAATGACCAGACATTTGGAGGTTCTTTCTTGAGTTGTAACCCGGTAAAGGTGAAATATTAGGTTCCACCTATAAACAAGTCCCCCAAGTCCTCAGTCAAGGGGTACGCTTGGGTGGGGACTTAAAATCTTTTCTTTACCGGGTTACAAAGTTAGCAACCAAACCCGGGGTACCCAGTCCCCCAAGTCCGTACGCAAGCGTAACCCGTAGACACTCTCTACGTTGAGAATTCAGAACGATGTCTCCGGGTTGTAGTGGGGGAAAACTGAAAAGTTTTTCGGTTTTGTGAAGCGGCATGCGTGACACGTGTCGTTTCCCTCGAGAAACTGAAACGTCCCTTCAGTGCACGCCCCTAACTGTATAAATAGGGGTTGAGGGTGACAGTTTTGTCTCACCTTCCAAACCGATAACTTTTTCGTGCTTTTTTCTTTCGCTCTCTTTTGTCGCTGTTTCGTTGGATTCCCAAACTCAAATCGGTCGCAAAAACCCCTTCAAACCCTCATAAGTAAGGTATTGTTTCTTCTTACCTTCTTTTTGAGTGTTTTGGGTCGATTTGTGTACTGTTTCTGGGTTCCCAGGAAGGTTTTCTGGGTTTCTGCGTTACTGTGGGAATTTAGCTTTGTGGCGCCGGGTTACCTGGGTTTTGTTGACGCCCCCGTGTTTTTGTGTTTTGCAGATGGCCAACGAAGCAATGGACACTCATGTCCCCGAGTTTGCCTCTGTAACCTTCACTGATGGGACCGCTCTCGACCCTCCCGGGTACTCACTGACAGCGGATGAGATCGTGGAGCTAAGGAGCAACTGGAAAATCCCCGAGTCTGTTGAAATACGGCCTTTAGAACCCGAGGACCAGTTCTTCGCTCCCGGGGATGGGTGGACGCTATGTCACGAGTATCAGCTACGCTGCGGCCTGTCACTCCCGCTAAAGGTAGAGGTGCAGTACCTCTTGGCTGCGAGCAACTTCGCAATCGGGCAAGTTGGCCCGAACATGTGGAGGCAGCTACTCAGGTTGTGCGTTATGTACAAGGTGCTGAAGCAGCAGATGCCAACCTATCACGAGTTACACGCCATGTACCGGGCCGAGTACTCCCGGAAGGCGGGTTTCAGCGGGACCATCCAACTGAAGTCCAAAACGGTTTTCAAGAAGATCGTCGAGGACCTGCCATCTTTGGTGAGCAGGACTTGGAGGGAGAGAAGTTTCTTAATAAGGAACTTTTAAAACCCGGACTACGCGCTCCAAGTACCGGTCGATTTCCAACAACTGATGAGTAAGTCTTCTCCCTCAGGGTTTCTTTCTTTTCTCCGTCCCGAGTTATAATTAAATTATTTGTGTTGCAGACGTCCCCGACATTCCTCTGGAGCCGGTGATGGAGAAGAGGATCCGGAGGATGCTATGGGCCTTCCGGGGTCAAGATGACCGGAGTTCATACCGGCTTTGTAGGCTGTATGTGTACAGCAGGTGCCGGTTGATGGAGCTCCCAGGTTTGTCTCGTGTCCCTTCAACTTTTGTTGTCAAATGCTCTTGTGTAACGGGCTATGTGTTTTTCTGCAGCTCTTCTTCTGATGGAGTTTACCAAGCGGAAGAACCCGGGAATATACGACGGGTTTGAAGATAAGGTTGTTTGGGCCGGGATCCGGACACAAGCAACTGATGGTCAACTATACGACGTTAACCTGACCACGAAAGCGGCTTTCCTGCGCCCAGAAGCAGAGCAAGGGTTTACTAAGAAATTCCTCATGGACACCTTACACTTCAACGAGATCCCCGGGTACCTGGCTGAGGTACTCGGCACGGAGGTGTACCAGGAGTTGGATGAAGAGATTGTGGGGAACCCCGCAGAGGAGGTGGCGGAAGACCCGGTGACTCAATTCCCCTTGGCAGAGGAAGAGGTGGAGTTCGAAGAACCGGTGATGAGCGCAGTTCCCTCATCTGTGCTCCCGGGTGAGGAGGAGTTTACCGAAGAGGATGACGACGGGGGTGAAGAGGTTGGAGGGTTGGAAAGGGTGATAGGGAGTGAGAACCCGGAGGGGAATGACGGGAGTGACGAAGTTCACGAAGTGGAGCCCGTTCCCTCTCGCAAACGCACCCAGGAGGCATCCAGCTCGGCGAGGTCCGAGAAGAGGAAGAGAAGGAAGGAGAGGAAAGAGAGGAGGGAGAGGAAGCAGCACCGGGACACTAATGAGATAATGGAGGAGTTGGCGAGCGGGGGAATGGCGGACGTGGCCATCCAGAGGATGGTAGCAGACTTGAAGAATTGTGCCGCCGACTCCTATGTCCTGGAGCATGAGGACCCGTTGATTGTAGCCCGGAGGACACAGGAGAAGCTGATGCGGGTAAGTTTTTCTTCTTCCCTAAGTTTTTTTTTTGAATACTAACCCGTTACTTGTTTTATATAGGCTGTCAGGTTGTCGTACTTAGCAACTGATCGGCTAATAAACGAAGGCATCCCCGAGAGAGAGAGAGTGCTCAGGGACGACCTCCGGGCGGCCTGGGACCAGGTGACTGCGAGCGAAGAATGCCTGGCTCGGGTCCGGGAAGAGGCTAGCGCATCGACTGTCGCGTCGTGGGCGGAGTTGGCCAAGGCAGAAGAACAAATAGCAGACTTGGTGGCCAAGAACTCGGAGTTTGAGAGAGCCATCGAGGGTCACCGGGAGGACCGGTGTGCTCAAGATGCCGCCATTGCTCAGCTGACTCAACAGAATCAAGCGCTGCAGCAACAAGTGACTTCTCTGGAGCAGCAGAAAGGAGAGTTGGTGCAGGCTGTTTCCCCGGCCAGGGACTCTGCTGTCTCTGAGTTTCTAGCGAGTCCCGAGTTTGAACTGAAGCTGCGGTCAGCAAGGGCTAGGCTCGAGCCGAAATTGTTAGCGCCGGGATTCGCCAAGGCTGGCTCGACAAAGCCGGGTATGATGGTCACCAAGGTCATGTCAGACCCGACGAGGCTGCAGGCACCTTCCGATCGACTCCTGCCATGGCTGCAAACCCTAGGGCTCCTGCAAACCCGGCTCGGAGTCCCCCAGTTCGTTCTTCAGCAGCCCGGAGAGGTACTTCCCGTGGTGGGATTGTCGGTGGTCCTCGAAACCGGCCACCGCTCCGTAGGGGACAGTTTATCATACAGCCCCGGGAAGGACGTGGCGGCTCGAGCACTGGCGGGGGTAGCGGGTCTGCAGCGCCATGAACTGGAGCCTTAAGTATTTTTGTTTTTGCTTTTATAGATTAGACTTTACTTGTAGCGGTTCGCTACTTTTTGTAATTGATCTTTTTGAAGTAATCAAGCTTTTCCTTCGCATAACTCTTCCTGTGAAATAACACGGTAACCTGATGCATAGTATAAAAATTTACACATAATGCCGGTTTGACATGTAAATAAAGATAGTGCCGCTAGGATATACGGGTCCGTTAGGACTTCCATGGGCCGCTAAGGCCTTGCGGGGGAATGTCTTTCTATAACACTGTATTTTTTCCTGTAAAATAACACGTTAAGTTGATGCATATCTCGCAAGTGTAGACAAAATTTACACATAGTGCCGGTCTGGCATGTTATCGTCATAAAATAACAATAGGCCCGGTAGGGCTTTACCGTACCGTTAGGGCTTCCTGTCAAATAACACGGTAATGTGATGCATAATATACAAGTGTTGACAAAATGTACGCATATTTCCGGTTTGGCATGTTAATAAAAATAGTGCCGCTAGGGCTGTACGGGTCCGTTAGGACTTTCAAAGATTGAAATAAGGCCGTGAAAGGCTTGCAATATTTCAAGTTAAGGAGATTACCAGAGATTATCGGAGATTGCCGAGTTTGACAGTGAAATAAGGTCGTTAAGGCTTGCAATATTTCACGTCATGTAGACCGGAGATTATCGGAGATTATCGGAGATTGGCGAGTTTGACAGTGAAATAAGGCCGTTAAGGCTTGCAATATTTCACGTCATGTAGACCGGAGATTATCGGAGATTATCGGAGATTGGCGAGTTTGACAGTGAAATAAGGCCGTTAAGGCTTGCAATATTTCACGTCATGTAGACCGGAGATTATCGGAGATTATCGGAGATTATGGGAGATTGGCGAGTTTGACAGTGAAATAAGGCCGTTAAGGCTTGCAATATTTCACGTCATGTAGACCGGAGATTATCGAAGACTGCCGATTAAGGCATACAAGTAGGGCCGCTAAAGGCTGCATTCATTTAACAAACTGTTTGATAAACATAACCCGGTAGGGGTTTTATGCATTGTGGGCCTGAAAGGCTTTATATATAACATCATATATAATAAATTTGGACATTCATAGATAACTTGGTACCTATTTGGGGAAAAGATGTAGATGTTGGGCGTTCCATGGTCGTGGAAGCGTAACTCCATCTGTACCCCTGATGTAAAACGTTGCCGGACCCATGACTTCAACAATTTCATATGGACCATCCCATGGAGCTTTCAACCCCGTTGGCTTAGGGATAACCTCTTTCATTACCCAATCCCCGAGTTTGAGTGGGCGCTTGATAACCCGGGAATTGTAATGTTTGGCCACTTTTTGCTTCTTGTTGATATTTCGGAGATGTGCACGCTCCCGGCGTTCCTCCAGGAGGTCCAAGTTAAGGCGAATGCCTTCATTATTGGTTTCCGTGTCAAACAGTTGTACCCGGTCACTCGGGACTTCCATCTCTACCGGGATCACTGCCTCAGAGCCAAAGGTCATAAAAAATGGGCTCTCCCCATTGGCTTCTGTCGGAGTTGTTCTAAGTGCCCACAAAACCTCTGGAAGTTTCTCAGCCCATAAGCCCTTTGCGTCCTCCAGCTTCTTTTTCAGAACTTGCTTGATTAGCTTGTTAACAGCTTCAGTTTGTCCATTAGTCTGCGGGTGTGCAGGGGAGGCATATAGCACCTTTGTCCCATTGGAATGTAAGAATTCCCGAAACTCGTCATTGTCAAACTGCGTCCCGTTATCTGTGATAAACGTCTCCGGGATTTCAAACCGGCAAAAGACATTGTTCCAGAGGAATTTCTTAACATTTGCGGTTGTGATCCGAGCCAGGGGTTGAGCTTCTATCCACTTGGAATTATAGTCCACTGAGACAATGGCGTGTTTGAGCTGTCCCGGAGCTGTGGGTAGAGGTCCAATGAAATCAATCCCCCACATGCAAAATGGATATGGAGAAATGATTACTGATAGTGGGACCGATGGGGCCCGGGGAAAGGTTGCAAACCGGTGACATTGAAGACAGGAATCTACCACGACTCTGGCATCCTGTTCCAGAGAAGGCCAGTAATATCCCATTCTGAGGGTTTTGAAAGCCAGGTTACGGGCTCCAAAGTGATTTCCACATACCCCGCTATGAAGTGACTGCAAAACCCGGTCTCCCTCCTCGGGTGTAATACACTTCAAATCAGGGAAAGTATGTCCTCGTCGATACAGTTTCCCATCATGGGTACTATACTGTGCCGCTCGAACCCGTAGTCGTTTGGCCGCTACCGGGTCCTCAGGTAGGGTTCCATGTTGGATGAAGTTAAGGAACTCATCTATCCAAGATGGCGGCGGCTTTGCTTCCACTGCGAAAATCTCAAAAAAGGAGAGTGAGATACTTGGTTTCTCCAACGTCTCGACTAGTAAGCCTTTGAACTCGGCATTGGGATCTTCCCCTGTTGCAATCCTAGCCAGAGTATCTGCTCTCACATTCTGCTGCCTCGGTATCTGAGTAATCTCAAAGGTGTCAAATTTGTCAAGCAAGAAAGCCGCTAACTTTTGATAGGAGGAAAGATGTGCTTCCTTTGCCTGAAATCCGCCGTTAACCTGCTGCACTACCAGTTGTGAATCACTCAATATGCGGAGATGCCGGGCGCCCATATCGTTAGCGAGTTGGAGCCCTTTGATTAAGGCTTCGTACTCAGCCGTGTTGTTTGATGCTTTGAAGTTAAAGCGTAGAGCATAATCAAATATGTTACCCTCCGGGTCCACCAATGCAATTCCTGCTCCACACTGCCTCTGATTGACTGATCCATCTACAAATATTTGCCAACTCTCCGGTTCAGCTTCTGTAGGGAGAGTTTCAGCAACTGAGGAATCTGCTGGGATTAACTCGGCAATGAAGTCTGCTGCTGCCTGCCCTTTGATTGTCGTGCGCGGTTTAAAGTGCAAGTCATGTTCCCCCAACTCAATTGCCCACTTGACCAATCTTCCTGAAGTCTCCGGCTTTTGCAGCACCTGCCATAGTGGTTGGTTGGTGAGCACATGAATAGAATGTGCCTGAAAGTAGGGTCTTAACTTTCTTGCTGCTACAACCAAGGCCAGGGCCAGTTTCTCAATATCTGGATAACGGGTTTCAGGATCATTGAATCCTTTTCCAGTATAGTAGACCGGCAGTTCTTCAGACTCTGGCTTTCTTACCAAGGCACAGCTTACAGCCGTTTGTGATACCGCCAGGTATAGATAGAGTATTTCCCCCGGGTTAGGTCTGGATAAGGAAGGAACTGATGCCAAGTATTCCTTCAACTTTTCAAAAGCATGATTGTGCTCTTCCTGCCACGTAATCCGCTCGCGGTGTTGACTCTTGAGAATTTTGAAGAAGGGGGCACATTTATCTGTCAACCTGGATATAAACCGGGATAAGGCCACCAGCCTACCTGTAAGCCTCTGGACTTCATTTCTGGTTTTTGGCGGTTCCATGGTCAAAACTGCTTGAACCTTATCCGGGTTTGCCTCAATCCCCCGAGCGCTAACCATAAACCCGAGAAACTTCCCTCCTGAAACGCCAAAAACACACTTCTCCGGGTTTAATCTCATTCCCTTGCTCAAGGCAATGTCAATAACGGTTTCCAAGTCATCCGGGTGTTTGCTTGTTTCCTGGCTCTTGACCAACATATCATCTATGTAAACCTCCATAGTATCCCCAAGTTGGTTTGCAAACATGCCCACTGCCAGTCACTGGAAAGTGGCTCCTGCATTCCGGAGTCCAAAAGGCATCACTTTGTAGTAATGCATCCCCTTGTCTGTTGTGAAAGATGTGTGCTGTTGATCCGCGGGATCCATCGAAACTTGGTTAAACCCCGAGTATGCATCTATAAAACTCAACTGGGGGTGGCCCGCGGTTGAATCCACCAGTTGATCAATCTTGGGAAGGGGAAAACTATCCTTCGGGCAAGCCTTATTCAGATCTGTGTAGTCGACGCACATCCTCCACTTTTCGTTTGCCTTCTTGACCATCACAACATTAGCCAACCAATCCGGGTATGTTGCATCTGCAATGAACCCGATGTCCTTGAGACGTTTAACTTCTGCTTGAATGGCCTTGTACTTCTCTGCACAAAATGCACGACGCTTCTGTCTTACAGGTTTAATACCCGGGATAATATTGAGGGAATGTGTCATAACCTCTGGAGAGATCCCGGGCATGTCTGCATATGACCATGCAAACACCTTCTGTTTTCGGATTAGCAGCTCAATCATCCGGGTTCTGATCTCCGGGTCAAGGCCTGTGCCAATGCAAATCTTCCTCTCCGGGTACTCCTCTGAAATCTGAATCCATTCTGTTGTGTTTCGATTGGGGCTGGCCGGGGGAACTTGGCAGGATACTTCTGGATCTTCTTTTGTGCCGTCTTACTGATGGGCAAGGAATCCGGGTCATCTCTGGGGTCATCGGGTTTGTCAAATGAGGATAGGGAAAAACCGGCTGAAAACATCTCATGCTGAGACTGAGCTGTTGCTATCGCGTTGCATCTGACAGCGGCTTCTTGGTCTCCGCGAACTGTAACCCAGCCCCAGGGTGTAGGTACCTTCATAAGCAGCATATGACCCGCTATAAAACTCTGTAGGCCCCAAAGGGCATCTCTCCCAAGTATGGCATTGTAGGATGATGGGCAGTCCACAATTATGAAGGAACTACAATTCTTGTGGACTGGTGCCCGGTTCCAACTGTAACCGTTAGCTGATCTGACCCCAACGGTTGAGTTGTCTCACCTGAAAAACTGATCAATGGCTCATGGTTCCTATAGAGCTTATCCCTTCCTCTTTTAAACCCCTTATAGCAACTGCTGAACATGACGCTGACAGCAGCTCCCGTGTCTATTAGAACCCTCCGAGTTCGCCAATGGTCAATCTGAAGAGTAATAATGAAAGGATCATTATGATGCATTTTCAGCGTGTCTTCAGACTGAGAAAATGATACGGTATCCCAAGGAACCAGTTCTTTGCGGCATTCCTGACGAAGCTGCATTATCTCTAACTCCGGGCCTCTTGGGCAAAGTCTTTTGGCCCGGTGACCTGACACTCCTTGGGTGCCACCCCCGTGAATCGTCATTATCTCCCCATATACTTCAATCAGGTTGACACCTGTAGCAGGTGACTTATACTGCTGTAGCTTGCCGTTCTGAATCATATATTCAATGCTGTTTCGAAGGGTAAAGCACCGGTCGGTAGTGTGGCCAGACTCGTTGTGATAGGCACAATGTTGCCCATTGTCCGGCCCTGCCCTTTTGGGAAACTTCCTTTTTGGAGCCGGGGAAATGTCATTCCTATGGCGGTTCCAAATTTCTTCATAGGAGGCAGTCAAGTTGGTCAACACTTCATATCGAGGGATGTAAGTGGTTTTTTCCTCTCGGGCTGGATGTCTTGGGTATGGAACCTCTCTCGGTTTCTCCCTTGGTCTGTTTGAACTTTTGCCGTTAGTATCCCTGGCCGCTCTTATTCTGCCCTTCCTTTTTCCATCCATCAGCTCGCTGGCTTGTGAACCCGGTATTCGTCCGGCGTTCCCCGAAGGTGTCAAACTCGGCTTGAGCTTGCCGAGTTACTTCATTAATCAAATCGTCGTAACACCTGAACCGCTGCTTCCTGAGCTCCACCACAAAGCGGGTTGGCTTGAGCGCCTGCAAGAACGCCTCTGATGCCACTGACTCATCCAAGTGCCCACATTTAGAAGTCGTGGATAGCCAACGGGTTACAAAGACTTTCAAGCTCTCATCATCCCTTTGCTGGACTTTGAATAATGAAGTGGTGCTTCGGTTGGCACTAGACTGCAGGATAAACCGGGAAAGGAACTTCTGTGTCAGCTGACCATAGGTTTCTATTGACAAAGCCGGTAACTTGAGGAACCAACTCAATGCCTCCTCACTAAGTGTTTCCTGGAAAGCATGGCATGCTTGGGCATCCGTGAATCGGGTTGAATCCAACTGAGACTGGAACAACTCTAAGTGTGCATATGGGCAGCCCGTTCCGGCATATTTTTTGATCTTGAATGGCTTTGCTTCTGGTGGCTTTTTATCTGCTTGAACCCGGGTGGAGAATGGGCTTGCGCGGGTAATAAAGGGTTGGTATTGCAGTGGTCCTGTTCCTGAGTTAAGACGCTGCTCAAGTTGAGTCACAGTTTGCGTCAACTGTAAGAGAAGCCGGGTCTGGGCATCGGTTGGGGGAAGTGGTTGATTTAACACCGGCTCTGGAGGTGGAGGAGGTCCTCGAAGATTGTGATTAAACAAAGGATTGGAGAGATGGATGATTTGTGGATTTGGGTTAGGGTGGGCAATGGGTGGGAGAATAGCGGGTGGGATGTATGCACTGTCAAGAGTTCGCGGGTTTCCATAACCCGGAGGATTCCCTTCTGGGGTAATGACATCAGCAAGTCTGGCTGACGTCCCAATGGCATTCGCCCTTTGAGTTAGGGTTGCTTGAAGAGGCCCATGCTCGGCCTGGATAGTCGCTAATTGCTCCCTTACCGTCATTAACTGATAAGTGCGTTTTACGCTATGTTTTTAATATGTTTTTACCCTCATTTGTACCTTGTTTATTCCTTAGTAAGGTTGTTTTTACTTATATTGAGTCAAAAGGGTTTTTCTGTAGAGTAATGGTTAATATGTGTCTTTATACAGAAATTTGTGCTTAAGTGTTGTAAATTCGATTTGGAACAAACACTTGGTTATTTCTCTTATGATTCACCGTACCTTTACATTGTCATTTTTGATGGATTTTGTTTAATGTGTAGAAGACATGTAAATGAGCATATGAGAACAAGAATCATGAAGATTGGACTCATGGAGGACAACAAGAGAGGCCATGGAAAAGAAGAAACTCCGAAACATAAGATTTTGATCCGAGTAGAAATTTCCAGAACCATAACTCAACTTCAAAGATTTCCTGAGGATGATCCAGGAGGAACCAGGGAACGTGCCATATATGGATGGAAAGCTGTGGATGTCTAGTTTCTAAATCTTTTGGAATCGCAGCAATCCGAGTTCTGAGGAATAAGTTATGCCGGAAACAATGGCCGGAGGTCAGTCTCGCGAATGAAACTCTCCCGCGAATGAAATCTTATTCGCGAGCAGAAATCTCTCCCGCGAACAGAAATCCTACATCAACTTCGGAAAATCATATCTAAATATCCAGGAGGAATCTGAGGACGAGCCATATATCATTGGAAAGCTACGGAAATTTAGTTTTCAGATCTTCTTGAATCAAAGTATTTGGAGTTCAGATGAAGGAGTTATGATCAAAACAATGGACGGAGGTCAAGCTGCAAAACTGGGCAGTTTCTGCCTAAGTTGTCACACGAGTTTGGGAGGATGTTTCTTCACCAAAATTCTTCCCAAGCATGTCAAAGGACTTAAGAAGAGCTTAATGAAGTCATGGGAAGCTGCATTAAAGAAGAAGATTTGAAGAATGCATCATGGCAGCCGAAACAACCAAGTATGGAGCTTTTCCGGTCAAACCGGGAAAGTCTGTCCTTGCCGAGTTTGTCCATGATTTCGGCTGCCTATGAGCCCAAGAACTTGTGTATAAGGCCTACATGGATCCAATAACATGTAGAGGAGTCCATGAAATCAGAAATCCAAGGTCCAAGTCGAAATCTTTGTCCAAAGATAAAGAGAGGAAACCAAGCCCAACAAGGAAGGTGTCTCCTTGAAACTCCTGAATTCTCTAGGGTTTCTCTTCAATATTTCTGTATAAATAGGGTCTGTATAGCTCGTGTTTGGGGGTCCTTTATCAGTTTTAAGTCTTATAGCTAGCCTAGACTCTACCTAAAAACCCTCCACACAGAAATCATATAAGCAGCCGAACCACCTCACTGCCGCAACCTTTCATTGCCGAACTGCCTTCATCCTTTGCTGAATTCCTTCCCCATCCTTGCCGACTGTAATAGGTAGGTTAGGGATGAAAATCCTAAGGTTGTTCATGTATATTTACTGTGTAAAGTTATTGAGTTTATTGATATATGAATTATGGTTTTTGGTTTTGTTTGACATGTATGATTACTTGCTCTTCTTTGTGATTTGTTTGTGTTATGCATGTTGAATAACGATTTAGTATGCATGTTAGGGTTGTAATAGAAGTTAAAGAATCTGTATTTGTGTGTTTAACAATTGTTAAGTTAGTTAATCCTCTCCCGAGCAGATAATCGAACTTTAGGTTAGCTTGATTGCAACAGGTTAGCTATTAGGGGGTGTTTCATGCGCCGTGGTATTCTAGGTGGGGTTGAGCGCTGAGACAGTTCGGTCCTAGGTGCTACAGGGGATGGTAGGGTGAGAGATTTGCATGTGGAATAGGATGAGTGACGCCATACCTAGGAAACATGTCTCCAACTACTCGTGGACAGTAAGTGTTGCTTGATTAGATTGAGCGCTGAGACAGTTTAGTCAAGTAGTCACATAGTTTAGGGTTGAGCGCTGAGACAACTTTAAACACTTGAGAAGTCTTAAGGGTTGAAACTAATTTGCAATTGTGAAAACATAAATAAGATAATTTAACCTTTCATAAAACTATTTGCATGCTAATCGGAGTTTACTTGTTATGTTCTTGAAACGATAAAGTGACCAATCTTGTACATATTTGTTCTTGTTTTATTTTTCTGTTTTGTTTATTGCCGAAACTCATATAAACCCCCCATATTATTCTTTATGTATATATTTGTTTATATTGTGTGAATATTTCTAACTATCTGTTTTGCAGAAATAAGTTCTTCCCTAGTGTCCCCGGTCTAGAACGATCCCTACTTACCAAACTACAATGATAGGGTTTAAATTGATTAACATGTCATATTTTGAAAGGTCAATTTTTGGCGCCGTTGCCGGGGATGCTAAAAAGGATTTATTAATGTATTTATGTATATTTGTAACTAACAATTTCTGTTTTGTAGGTACAATGCCGAGTTTGGCATGCTATGCCGAGCTCACTTGTATATGTTGCCGAGCATGTTTTTATGTTTTTGTGTTTTGTGTAAAACATCTTTTTGTAAAAATTCCATAAGTAGGCCGACATGTTATTGAGATTAGATTGTTTATATGGTTTGTTGTTTTGGATTGTCTAAAGTGATACATGTCAGGTGGAGCCACTTGTGTTAATCTTAGCCTAAACCCCTCATACGAGCGACGCTTTGTCGGATCCGTTTTTATGAGGTTGAGGGCGGCTTTGATTAACATAGGGTGACTGGTCTAAGGATCCGAGTTTGTTCCTTATGGAATCCGCTCGACTTAGCCAAATGCTCGGGCCGTAGCATCACTTCGCTTTAGACATTCGGAAATGACTTAGCATATCTACACTCTCTTCTCGGTTTCTTGTCACTATGGCCGAAGATCTTCCATGTATATGTGCCGCCACCTAGTAATGGATTAGGATAAAAACCGAATGTATGATTTTTATGTCAGGACCCACCCCGAGTTAAATCCCTTTAACTCGAAGTAAATCCTGCGGGGACCACCCCAAGGGAACTTCTTACCGAAACCCCCTTGAAATGGCCAACCCTTCCTACGATCCAACTCAGCACTTCCATGAGTATCTACAACAAACCCTAACTCATGAAGGCATCCTACTCCCTAACCTACTTAATTAGCTATACTGGGTTAGTCAGAGCAGTCTACTAAGATGATTACCCTAAAGAATTGCGGCAGCAACAGATTGATTGACTATGCCTCGACTCTTGTACGCGCACGACCTCCTCTCAAGAACCCTGCACCACTGGGCATTTGAAAACGAAGGGCCCAGGGGAGAAACATTGAAAAACGACGTTAGAGTGAGTGGACGAAAAATAACAAATAAAAACTCTACTTTCCTTTAATGCTCTCCCTCTAGTTTCTCCAAGAAAATCCGCATGCAAGTAAATCATCAATGATGCCTTGGCTCACACATAAATAATTAAAATGTGGGGTGTTAACCTCATCCACGAGAAATCCCGACCTGCTCTATCCGGGAAGGTCAAATGACCGGCTCCACCGGAGAGGGTCCCCGACCTGCTCTATCTGGGAAGGTCTAGTGACCGGCTCCACCAGAGAGGGTCCCCGACCTGCTCTATTCGGGAAGGTCTAATGACCAGCTCAACCGAAGAGGGTCCCCGACCTGCTCTATCCGGGAAGGTCTATTGACCAGCTCCACCGGAGAGGGTCCATGCTAGCATACAATCCTTTTCCCTTTATCCTTTTCCCTTTGCAAAGTCCCTTTAAAACCTGTAAAACCTGTAAAACCTCGTGGGAATAATAAATCGAAAACCCCTTTAAATCCGTGAGCCAAATTTCTCCTTTTAAAATCATCCCCCTCCATAATCCCAAAACGGTGATAATCAAGAATAACATACCCCGGGAAAATCCTTTAAAATCACGGGAAAGGTATGAACCTCTTTCCCGGTTTGTTTGCCTTTAAATCCTTAAATCCCATTTTCCCAAATCACCGTAAAACATATAAATGGAGGAAATCATATATGCAGGAGAAATCAAATAAAGTATATGGCATGCAATTTAATTTAAAACAAAGGTCCACTCACAGTACTCATCGCGACCTTCTTCCTGCTCGGAAAGCTCCTCGAGCGAAACCCTCGGACTAACCGCGTAGTCGAGTCCGTCTCACGTTCAATCAGAGACTGTACAAACAAACCATTATATTAGTCTTTACAGTTGACTTGGTCTTTTCCTAGTTTGACCAGGAAATCCTATTTGACCACGTGTTGACCAAATTCCTTTCTTTTTAACAACTTTTCAACAAATAGATTTAATTCCGTTTACCCAACCGTAACATACCGACTTTCCTTAATAATTCACTTGACATTAGGTTCACCCATAATAATTTGTGGAATTACTATGGACACCCATTCAACCACTTCACCAATACCTCAAGAGTCCTTAAAATAATCCTTAAACCTTAACCGGCAATAATCGATGGTCGGAATAATATTTAATTATCCGCCAATAATACTAAACTAGAAAAATTCCAAAACCTAACCAAAACTCCTCCAAAAATTACCAAATTTTAACCATAGACTCCTCACAATATGTACTAATTAATGGGCATGAAAACTGCCTAAAAAGTGGCGGCACCGACGGCGGCCGCCGGCAGAAATTCCGGAAAAATTCAGGCGACCTCCGATCGCCACCAAATTTTACCAGTAGCTTCGTCTCATCATTTGGGACAACTTTCTAGTTCAACTCGAAGGCCAATTCGGCCTCTAACTAGGTCAAAAACTCGATGAACAGTAGACCCCGAAAAATTACACTACCAAACTTCAAATCCTCAATTCTCCCTACACACTTCAAATCGAGCTACCAAATTCTAGGGGATTGTAGTACACCTAAAACCCATCCTAAACATATAAAGAACTCAACAATTGGTGATCTAGGGAGGGAGAAATTCAATCCCGAAAATCTACTGTACACACCAAGAACAAATCGGAATTTCTCCCGATTTACGGCGAGTTAGGTCGGAAAGCTTACCTAGGATTGAAGTAGACTCGGAGGCCGAACTTTTGGGACCGGTGCGCCGGCGGTTGGTGGCCGGACGGCGGCGCTGTGGCGGCCGGAAGCTCCGGCACAGTTTTGCCGATCGGGAGAGAGAAACTCTCGGGGAGAGAGAAAGAAAGGCTGGGGTGAAAAATCTGATTTTTCACCCCGGTAACTCCTATATATAGCCTTTTAACCGCACAGTAACTTTATACTTTTGTTCATAACTTTCTCATACGAACTCCGATTTGAGCGTGCTACGTGTCCACGAACTCGTAACGACGCCCTCTACAACTTTCAAGAAGGAAGTTTTCCCAAATTCTTGACTTAACGAAAAGTCAACTTCACGATCATTGTACGGTTAAACGGTCACTTTAAATGGTAAAAGACCAAAGTAACCAACCGTAAAATAATTCTAGGATCGGGGTGTGACAATTCTCCCCACCTTATAAAAATTTCGTCCTCGAAATTTCTATACTCAAAGTCCAACACAGAGGGGGATAGTACCACTTAAAATAATAACATTGTTCTCCAATATCCACTTCCTTCTGAGAACTCTTCTGAGACGCCTCACGAAAAGCATTGTCAAAACCTAAACACCTGCTCTTTACGATCAACATCCTTACTGTTCCTCCTTGAAAGCCAATTTCCAGTACCAACCAGAAGTCTATAGACATAGGATGTAAGGTAGTAAACTTATTTATGTAACATGGACATACGTGACACTAGGTATCCATTAACTCTAAGGATACCCAACATATTCCTCAAACTCATGTAACCTTGTCACGTGTCACATCTAGCCAACATAGCACTCCTTCCTACGTGGATGATAACCTCCGCTACTTCCCCATTTTCTGACACCCGACCACTCTTCTTAGGTCAAAACTAAAGCATAAGGTCTTACCGTGGATCACAATGATTTTCTCTTGAATCATTGATTAACTGAATCACCGAATTCTTACTGTACTTCACGACACTGCCTAACACCGATCCACCATCTGTAATCCTCACGAAAAATCACTATTGTTTTTTTTTTTTTTTTTTCACCAAAAGATGACAAATTCTGTCATACACTGAAAACATCCTTTGGCAACAATTCCCTGTTGCCTAAACCGGAGTATAACCATATCTTAGAAAATCCAACTGCACAACACAACAACTTCGACCAGTAACCAACCTCCTATCGCTACTCGTTTAGCGAAACAACACCAACAACTGTCCTTACCAACCGCATGTGACGTTGTCACAATGCCGCTACTAATCATTCTGATTCCAATAACCACTCGCTTGTCGTGAGTATAATTTCTTCAAAAATACTCGTATTCTTTTGTTGAACTTTAGATATCAGCTCCCACATTCCCTATGCAGGTAATGATTACCACACCTGAGGAGTAGGGTTCGATGTCACTAATGGGTTTTAAATCCTCTGATAACACAATAAAACGTGGAGTCAACACTAATGACAACAAGTCCACCAGAAAACCATGACGATTTGTGTTACGCGAACCATCACCTCATTTGAACCAGGCTCCCTGATCTGGTTTACGCTTTCTATAAATTATCTTGTCAAGTTGTCCTGTTGTAAAGTAATTGTCTTCCCTTGATCTAACCCTACTCAAACCACTTGTACACCCAGGACACGAGTTGCCATGATCTTTAGCGTAAATCCAAAACAATAGCCTTTAAATCAGGGAGATCCAAACGCTCCTGACATCGAGATCCACAATACTTATTCCTCGCATGAAGACAAATTATCAAGCTTCACACTGCCTACAAAGCTATTCTGATCGGATAAATCTTGATTTTTACCAACAACCCCAAACATTAGAGTCGCTAACTCCATTATCACTTGTGGGGTTACAGCGTACTTTACAACTGGTAATACATACCCGTACTACTCTTAGGTGAGGTGCCACTGACCTCCCTATCTCCTTACTTAACCTGGAATGACGCATAGTGCAGAACTTGCACTTCAACCAAAACTGTGTGTCTATTAAACAATATCCGCCTCACAATCTGGGATAGACTTACCATTAAAAGAATTCCAGAGCCTTACCCGCTCAACCAGGATATTTCCTTCATAGATGCCTCCATTACCAACTCGTCTGGTAATAACCGACAACTTCGGACATTTAACCAGATCAGACATCTACATAAAATTTAGTGCCACTGGTGCACACCCAAAGTAACCCCTGATTAAAGCATCGGGAATTAATTCCACTCCGAACTTAACCACAACGATCACCGAGCATCCAGTTATCAAGGCACAACTTATCAAACACCATTCTCGCACTAGGCGTGTCAACTTCACAGAGTCAACTCGCATAACTAGACAGTTTCTAACAAAATCTGTCCCCCATGCTCTGCAAGTACACCAACCACCGCATCCTCTATTTGGTAGAATTCACGATTCCCAATCACTTACCATTCTAATTGAAGAGGAATATAACTGCGTACACAGGAAATCACAATACCACTCCAGATCCTATATTACAAGATCCACCGCCACACGTTAACATCCCCTCAGATCAGAACTTAATCTGAACGTGGCTTAATCACTCCACGATTTCTAATGAAGTGTTGTTCAACTTAGCAACATACCTTACCAATCTCAGTAACAAATATTACCACACTTAGACTCGTAAAACCTTCGAGTCATCAAGGAAAACCTTTCCTAGTTCCACCGCTTTCACACTCACCGACAATGTTGACAATTTTGAGGGTCACCTCCAATGATCTTTCTTGCTACTACTCTACACTCGTGGCGCCAAGAACTGCCGCTAGATCAATAATTCCTAACTAGTAGGGTCACTACTCACATGACCAATGACCATAGCAATGCCAACAATACTTTAATCCTCTCAGGATTTCATTATATACACTAAAATTCAATTTCCCAGATCTAATCCTCATTCCACAGATCAAATTGAGAATATTTCCTGTCACTGCAGTGGGTGTAACTCATGAACCCCAAACACGACTAAGTACAGCTTCGGTTACAATAATTGATTAAACCACAGCCAGTGAGTGCACACATTCCCATGCCATCAAGCTCCGTTAATCACCCTCGACGAAACAAAGTGTCATAACGGACGACTTTGGTCGCAGGTTTAAGCTTGAGCATCCACAGACATTCTCACTCAAATTCACTGATCTAGTAAACCTTACCCCACTGCTGTCACTTCACCACCTTCGTGCATCTATCTCAACATGCAATCAACCACCTACTAACGACACTTAATAATCTCGCTAACCAGCATAAAAGTCGGAGCGACTAACAATAATCCACTTCCGACATATACTTAAATGGTTAGGCCATCTACTGGACGTTTGTACAGAAACTTCCAACCAAACGTCCTTAATCTCCGTTCTCAATAAATGAAACTCTCATGACAAATTCTTAAAATGATGTCATCATCAGCCTTAGTCACTTACCTGGTGTCATTCTGACCGCACACAGCTGCACACAATAATTATGTTTTACCAGCATGTGCTACCCATATTTCAACCTACCACTTCCCAACAAAGGAGGGTACACGTGCTCCTGTGGGGTATACCCATGTACATCTTCAACCGTCGAAACAGTGTCGTTTGCACAACGACGAGTTCCTACACCACCATAATACAAAGTCAATCAAGACTCGAATACAAAGTCAATCAAGACTCGTATCACTCTTTCCGATACCCTAAGCACTCTTGGTCCAAGACCCGGTGGCCTGTTGCCCCTTCCAACATGTTCCTTTAAATTCCGAAACCAATTACCTTTAATTACCACTAGTAACGCTTCCTCGATCTGAAAATCGAACTCTAACACAGCCAACCTGGAGACTCCTCCACAGGTGTACTAATTAATACACTTTGACCGCAGGTGGATAACTCACCTTATGATTCATAGGAGCCCCAAGATCTGGTGGCACAATTTAATTTCTGCTTCCACGATAAATGGCCCAATGACCCTTGTCACCAACAATTCAAATCACGCTTGGACTCACCAACAAATCAAACCTTCTAGTACCCCAATCATGGGTGGCTGGAGCGAAGAGAATCTGGTCGTAGCTGACGACAACAATGTCAGCACCAAAGCTGACCCAAGCCATTAGTTTCAGTGGTTGTCCCATAAAGCATCAAGTGACCAAACTAGCCTTTACTTCCTAACATTCTCCAGTAGTGTCACATCATGGATTCGTCACCAGAAACAAGTCCATTGATCCCAAAATGACTACACTCATATTCCTTAAGTCATTCCACTTTCATATGTCCGTTGGTTTCTCTGAAACCACACTAATGACGAACCTCAACAAAATCTTGACAATCGTCAAATCTTAATATTCATCTGCTCTAAATAATCGCGCTAGGCGACTTCAGCTTCTTTTTCCATGGCAGGATGCAACCTTTTTCATTAACTCGTACGACTCTTCACTTCTAAGAGCCTCATAACACGAACATCAAGGCCTTGTCTTAGGCTTCTACAACATCCCTATCAACAACCATGATAGTCCTCCAGGTGTGAATTAACTGTTTCACCACCGAGTACTCACACATAATGCTCAAACGTTAAACAACGTGAGTTTCCAGCTCGATCCCCAACTCAAATCTCAAATAATCCTTGGGGAACTCATAAAATAAATACGTAACGAGCTTACCTTGTTCCTTACAAGAACTCTCTGTGAGGTCGCGCGTACTGAGGCATAGTCTTGAAGATTCCAATGTTTATAGGACCACTCGGTCCATAAATCAACCAGGAAGTACTAGCTCATATCCTTAATAAACACTAAGCGTCCAAAGCATAAAATGCCGATGGATCCGCCGCGGTCGGACCATCACTCTATAGACACTAGGTGATACCAAGTATATGAGGTAGTAACAGGAAACGATAACCTAAGGCTCTGATACCAATTGTCAGGACCCACCCCGAGTTAAATCCCTTTAACTCGAAGTAAATCCTGCGGGGACCACCCCAAGGGAACTTCTTACCGAAACCCCCTTGAAATGGCCAACCCTTCCTACGATCCAACTCAGCACTTCCATGAGTATCTACAACAAACCCTAACTCATGAAGGCATCCTACTCCCTAACCTACTTAATTAGCTATACTGGGTTAGTCAGAGCAGTCTACTAAGATGATTACCCTAAAGAATTGCGGCAGCAACAGATTGATTGACTATGCCTCGACTCTTGTACGCGCACGACCTCCTCTCAAGAACCCTGCACCACTGGGCATTTGAAAACGAAGGGCCCAGGGGAGAAACATTGAAAAACGACGTTAGAGTGAGTGGACGAAAAATAACAAATAAAAACTCTACTTTCCTTTAATGCTCTCCCTCTAGTTTCTCCAAGAAAATCCGCATGCAAGTAAATCATCAATGATGCCTTGGCTCACACATAAATAATTAAAATGTGGGGTGTTAACCTCATCCACGAGAAATCCCGACCTGCTCTATCCGGGAAGGTCAAATGACCGGCTCCACCGGAGAGGGTCCCCGACCTGCTCTATCTGGGAAGGTCTAGTGACCGGCTCCACCAGAGAGGGTCCCCGACCTGCTCTATTCGGGAAGGTCTAATGACCAGCTCAACCGAAGAGGGTCCCCGACCTGCTCTATCCGGGAAGGTCTATTGACCAGCTCCACCGGAGAGGGTCCATGCTAGCATACAATCCTTTTCCCTTTATCCTTTTCCCTTTGCAAAGTCCCTTTAAAACCTGTAAAACCTGTAAAACCTCGTGGGAATAATAAATCGAAAACCCCTTTAAATCCGTGAGCCAAATTTCTCCTTTTAAAATCATCCCCCTCCATAATCCCAAAACGGTGATAATCAAGAATAACATACCCCGGGAAAATCCTTTAAAATCACGGGAAAGGTATGAACCTCTTTCCCGGTTTGTTTGCCTTTAAATCCTTAAATCCCATTTTCCCAAATCACCGTAAAACATATAAATGGAGGAAATCATATATGCAGGAGAAATCAAATAAAGTATATGGCATGCAATTTAATTTAAAACAAAGGTCCACTCACAGTACTCATCGCGACCTTCTTCCTGCTCGGAAAGCTCCTCGAGCGAAACCCTCGGACTAACCGCGTAGTCGAGTCCGTCTCACGTTCAATCAGAGACTGTACAAACAAACCATTATATTAGTCTTTACAGTTGACTTGGTCTTTTCCTAGTTTGACCAGGAAATCCTATTTGACCACGTGTTGACCAAATTCCTTTCTTTTTAACAACTTTTCAACAAATAGATTTAATTCCGTTTACCCAACCGTAACATACCGACTTTCCTTAATAATTCACTTGACATTAGGTTCACCCATAATAATTTGTGGAATTACTATGGACACCCATTCAACCACTTCACCAATACCTCAGGAGTCCTTAAAATAATCCTTAAACCTTAACCGGCAATAATCGATGGTCGGAATAATATTTAATTATCCGCCAATAATACTAAACTAGAAAAATTCCAAAACCTAACCAAAACTCCTCCAAAAATTACCAAATTTTAACCATAGACTCCTCACAATATGTACTAATTAATGGGCATAAAAAACTGCCCAAAAAGTGGCGGCACCGCCGCCAGCTCCGCCGCCGACGGCGGCCGCCGGCAGAAATTCCGGAAAAATTCAGGCGACCTCCGATCGCCACCAAATTTTACCAGTAGCTTCGTCTCATCATTTGGGACAACTTTCTAGTTCAACTCGAAGGCCAATTCGGCCTCTAACTAGGTCAAAAACTCGATGAACAGTAGACCCCGAAAAATTACACTACCAAACTTCAAATCCTCAATTCTCCCTACACACTTCAAATCGAGCTACCAAATTCTAGGGGATTGTAGTACACCTAAAACCCATCCTAAACATATAAAGAACTCAACAATTGGTGATCTAGGGAGGGAGAAATTCAATCCCGAAAATCTACTGTACACACCAAGAACAAATCGGAATTTCTCCCGATTTACGGCGAGTTAGGTCGGAAAGCTTACCTAGGATTGAAGTAGACTCGGAGGCCGAACTTTTGGGACCGGTGCGCCGGCGGTTGGTGGCCGGACGGCGGCGCTGTGGCGGCCGGAAGCTCCGGCACAGTTTTGCCGATCGGGAGAGAGAAACTCTCGGGGAGAGAGAAAGAAAGGCTGGGGTGAAAAATCTGATTTTTCACCCCGGTAACTCCTATATATAGCCTTTTAACCGCACAGTAACTTTATACTTTTGTTCATAACTTTCTCATACGAACTCCGATTTGAGCGTGCTACGTGTCCACGAACTCGTAACGACGCCCTCTACAACTTTCAAGAAGGAAGTTTTCCCAAATTCTTGACTTAACGAAAAGTCAACTTCACGATCATTGTACGGTTAAACGGTCACTTTAAATGGTAAAAGACCAAAGTAACCAACCGTAAAATAATTCTAGGATCGGGGTGTGACATTTTATATATTAAAGTCGTTTTATAATTTCTAAAGTAAAACGTGTCAGGTGGAGCCACTTGTGTTAATCTTAGCCTAAACCCCTCATACGAGCGACGCTTGTCGGATCCGTTTTTATGAGGTTGAGGGCGGCTTTGATTAACATAGGGTGACTGGTCTAGGGATCCGAGTTTGTTCCAAGCTGAGTAAGGGTCGTGTGTCATTGATAAGGAACACAGGTTTGTCTAACTGGATCTCAAGGTCATTGACTGTCATCTCTTCTCTGTGAAGGGGACGATAGAGGGCTCGCCCTCCGTGACCACAAACGAGTCCTGCCTGATTCCTGTAGGGGGTTCGCCCTCCGTGACATTCGTCTTCTGAAACCACGGAATCCGCTCGACCTAGCCAAATGCTCGGGCCGTAGCATAAACCTTACTTTAGACGTTGGAAAATAACTTGATATATAACTATCATACATAATGGTTCGAAATTCACCCTCTTAACTTATAATGGTATATCGGACGAAGCATAACACTACCTTGGGTTGTATCAGTCCATTGCACAGTGGTCTTTCCTGCTCCACGTACCATAAAGTTAAGAGTGAATAAAACAAACTAGCAACTTTTACTTAGGTTGCCGACATATGTGCTTAAGTGACAACTTTTAACTTGTTAATGATTGCCGAGTTACATACTTTGCTTTGTTGCCACATTGCCGAGATTGTACCAATGCCGAGTTTGGCATGCCAATGCCAAGCTTGTCATACTTATATATAACTTGTTTTTAATGTCACTTATGTACTTACTAACTTGATCTTGGCCATTTATGCCATTTTATGCAGGTGAATGAGTGAATTCGACACTTGGATACGCGACAAAAACAACCGATTAGTGCGTGCCCGTGAAGAACTTGCCATTGACATTCCAACTTCATCACAAGCATCACAAAACTCTTCACCAACATCTACTCCAACCGAGCCACTTTCACCCAAGGAATCAATTATGACTTCTCTAAGAGCCGAAAATGGACAGATTGATGGAGCGGAGGTTCAACCAGTGAACATCACATACCCCGCTGCAGCTGTAGGGAAGTCAGCTGATTTTGAATTACGTGGTGGTTTCTTCCAGCACTTGCCAAAGTTTTATGGGTTGAATGGAGAAGATCCTAATAGGCATCTGCAGCAATTTGAGTTTAGCTGTGACACCATGTTACCAAGGGGCGCTGACATCCAACTTGTCAAGATGAAGGCGTTCCCATTTTCTCTTGAGGACAAAGCCAAGACATGGTTCTTTGCCGTGCTAGCAGGCCGCATCATCTCATGGGCTACAATGAGAGAGGAGTTTCTCTTGAAGTATTTTCCTTCTTCAAGAGTCACTCATATAAGGAAGGAGATTACATCAATCAGACAGGATGTGGATGAACCGTTTGACGTCTACTATGAGAGGTTCAAAGCTCTTGTGGCGTCTTGCCCCAACCATGGCATTCGCCCAGGTATGCTACTGCAGTACTTCTATGAGGGCCTTCGCCCTATGGAGCGTCAGTTTTTGGATTCAGCTGCTGGAGGATCATTAATGGAGAAGAGTAGGGAGGAAGCTACTAACCTGTTGGAGATGAGAGCCACCAACAATCAGCAATTTGGCTCGTTTTCAACAAGGAGAGTCAACGAGATTGGTGAATATGGCGAGCCTAGGGCCATACATGAGCTGAAGCAAGAGTTAAGCAAGTTGACAATGGTAGTTTCAAGCCTTGCCAAGGAGAAGAGTATGCCAGTGTGTGGGGTGTGCCGTTTGGAGGGTCATACGTCCGAGCAATGCAACCAAGGAGTGCCACCATTTGAGGACGTCAATGCCATTGGTTACCAAGGCCATTTCGGCAATGCTCAAGGACAAGGGGGTCAACCACGATTCCAGAACTTCAATCCAAGGGCCAACGATCCAAACTTTCGTTGGAACAACAACACAAATGTCCTGAACCCTCAACCTGTTGCACAAGGAGCACAACCTAACCCTTATGTGGCACGGCCTCAAGGCCAATTCCAGCCTAGGCCGTACCAACCCCATGGTTACCAAGGAGGACAGCCGAGTGGTGGCAACAATTATGATGAGATCTTCAAGAACATAGCCACATCGACACAGTCCTTGCTAGCCACAACACAGTCCAACACCAAAGATATTGCGGAGTTGAAGAATCAGATGGGCCAAGTGTTGGATTTCATGGGGAAGTTTAGTGAACAAGGGAGGTTGCCAGGAGGAGTGATCAAGAACCCTAAGAACGAAGACACTAAAGCCGTTGTCACAAGAAGCGGTAAGAAGTTAGAATCACCAACTCTGAAGCCTACAACCACCACTGGACTTGGAGCATTGATTTGGGGTGATGATGATGATGCCATGGATGATATTGGTGCCGAGCATGCAGCCAAGCCAAGCAATGCCGAGCAAGACATAGGGGCTGCCGAGAATATTGTTTGCCGAGATCAAGGTACCGAGCAACAACCGAAAGCTAAGCCAAGCAAGGGAGACTTGGAAGCAATGAAGAAGAGGGCTCTTGAAAAAGACCCTGCTGCCATGGAAGGAAGACATTCGGCTGCCAAGGATGCAGCCATGCCGAGTTCATCTTGTTATGTTCCCTTCCCATCACGTTTCACCAAGAGCAAGCAAGCCAAGTCCGACGAAGAAGTGTTGGACGTCTTTCGAAAGGTGAATGTGAACATCCCCTTGTTAGAATGTATCAAGCAAGTGCCCAAGTATGCAAAGTTTTTGAAGGAGCTTGCACCACAAGAAGACACACAAGGGAGAAGAAAGTGGTGAGCATGAGCGAGACCGTGTCCGCCGTGCTACAACGCAAGATGCCGCCAAAGCTTAAGGATCCAGGGAGCTTTTCAATTCCAGTTGTCATCGGCACTACAAGGTTTAAAAAGGTGATGCTTGACTTAGGGGCTTCCATCAATGTTATGCCCTACTCTGTTTACTTGTCTCTAGGTCTTGGTCCATTGCAACATGACGACGTGATTATCCAATTGGCGGATCGATCAAGCAAATACCCTAAGGGGTATGTGGAGGATGTCCTTGTGCAGGTTAACCACTTGATATTCCCTGCTGACTTTTATGTGTTGGAGATGGAGGAGTCTGTTGATGATTCTACACAACTTTTATTGGGAAGACCCTTCATGAGAACCGCAAGGACAAATATTGATGTGCATGGAGGCAACCTGGCCATGGAGTTTGATGGTGAGATTATTAAGTTCAACATCTTTAATGCCATGAAATATCCAAGTCTCAAGACCGAAATGTATGAAGATGTTAGGGATGCCGAGTCATTTAGAGAGGGAGTTGCCGATTCTACATTGAGATTTGGTGGCGTTGCACAAGGTGCAATGTCCATCGAGCAAGCATAGCAATTAGCCATTGAGCAAGGGGCTGGATTCAACAAGTTTGGAGAACGGGATGAGGAGGCTTTGAAGAATTTAGAGCCGTCCATACTTGCAGTTGTTAATGAGCTTGAGTCTTTACCAACCTATGCAAAGTTTTCTCCAAAGTCGATTCCAGAATCCACAACAAGAATGAAGCCATCTGTGGAAGAAGCCCCTAAGCTAGAGCTAAAAGCTCTCCCCTCGCACCTCAAGTATGTATTTCTTGGAGAGAATGACACCTTACCAGTTATTGTGTCATCACAGTTGACGAAGCAACAAGAAGAGAAATTGATAGCTGTTTTGAAAAGGAACACAGCTGCCATAGGCTGGACTTTGGCAGTCATCAAGGGAATAAGCCCTACAAAGTGTGTTCATCGTATTTTACTTGAAGATGGCGCCAAGCCAACAAGAGAGCCTCAACGACGATTGCATCCGCCTATGATGAAGGTTGTAAAGGATGAGGTGATTAAATTGCTAGATTGTGGATTCATATACCCAATCTCTGATAGTCAATGGGTCTCACCTGTCCAAGTTGTGCCTAAGAAAAGTGGAGTGACCGTGGTAGAGAATGACAAGAATGAATTAGTGCCACAAAGGTTAGTGACGGGTCATCGCATGTGTATTGATTATAGAAGACTCAATGCTACTACAAGGAAGGATCACATGCCTTTGCCATTCATGGACCAAATGTTGGAGAGACTCGCCGGTCATGAGTTTTATTGTTTCTTGGATGGGTATAGCGGTTACAACCAGATCATGATACACCCTGAGGATCAAGAGAAGACAACGTTCACTTGCCCATTTGGTACGTTTGCTTATCGTCGAATGCCTTTTGGATTATGCAACGCACCAGGTACGTTCCAACGTTGTATGTATAATATTTTCTCTGATTACATAGAAGATATCATAGAAGTTTTCATGGATGATTTTAGTGTTTATGGGCAAAATTTCGAATCATGCTTAGAAAACTTAGAGAAAATTTTAAAACGGTGTGTAGAAACTAACCTTGTACTTAATTGGGAAAAATGTCATCTTATGGTTAATCAAGGTATAGTTTTAGGGCATATTGTATCTGCTAAGGGAATAGAAGTTGATAAGGCTAAGATTGATATTATGCATCACTTACCCTCACCAAAAACGGTGAGAGATGTTCGTTCCTTTCTTGGCCATGCAGGTTTTTGTCGACGGTTCATCAAAGACTTTTCTTTGGTGGCCAAACCACTTACTTCTCTTTTGCAGAAAGATGTGCCATTTTCATGGTCACAAGAGTGCGAGGATGCGTTCGTTCATTTGAAGACCTTGCTGACTCAAGCCCCTATAATTTCGCCACCTGATTGGGAGCAGCCGTTCGAGTTAATGTGTGATGCATCTGATTATGCCATGGGAGCAGTGCTAGGCCAACGAAAGGACAAGAAGCCTACTGTCATCTACTATGCATCACGAACACTCAACGAGGCTCAACTCAATTACACCACCACTGAAAAAGAACTCTTAGCTGTTATTTTTGCCTTAGAAAAATTTCGTTCGTATTTATTGAATTCTAAGGTTATTGTTTATTCTGATCATGCAGCTTTGAGGTATTTGATGACAAAGAAGGATGCCAAGCCAAGGCTCATACGTTGGATACTTCTTCTACAAGAGTTTGACATCGAAATCAAGGACAAGAAGGGGTGTGACAATGTAGTTGCCGATCACTTAAGTAGACTTGTGAGAGAAGAGGATGCCATGCCCGTGTCAGAAACATTTCCTGACGAACAGTTGTTTCAAATAGACGTCAAGGAACCTTGGTACGCCGACTTGGTGAATTACATTGCAAGCCGTGCCTTTCCTCAAGGGATGCCGAGCCATACCAAGAAGAAAATCAAGCATGACACTCGCCAATATGTGTGGGATTCACCATACTTGTGGAGATATTGTGGAGACCAAGTCATGAGACGTTGTGTCCCCGAAAGCGAGCATCAATCGATTCTTGATTTCTGTCACAAAGAGGCATGTGGTGGACACTTTGGACCAAAGAGGACAGCTTATAAGGTGTTGGAAGCCGGTTTCTATTGGCCAACGATCTTCAAAGATGCGTATGCAACTTGTGCCTCATGCGATCGTTGCCAACGAACAGGTAATTTGGGTAAGAAAGATCAAATGCCTTTAACCGCTATAATTAATGTCGAATTATTTGATGTTTGGGGCATTGATTTCATGGGGCCTTTTCCTTCATCTAAGGGTTTTCTCTATATATTATTGGCTGTTGATTATGTCTCTAAATGGGTGGAAGCAAAAGCCACCAGGACTAATGATTCTAAAGTTGTTGCAGAGTTTGTCAAAACTAACATTTTTACTAGGTTTGGAACTCCAAGAGTTTTGATAAGCGATGGTGGATCTCACTTTTGCAACAAAACAATAACGGCTTTGCTCAAGAAGTATGGTGTCACCCACAAAGTTTCAACGCCGTATCATCCTCAAACAAGTGGCATGGCAGAGACATCAAATAGGGAGATTAAGCAAGTATTGGAGAAGACTGTAGGTCCAACAAGGAAGGATTGGAGTGATCGTTTGGATGATGCTTTATGGGCCTACAGGACTGCATTCAAAACCCCTATTGGCATGTCGCCATTTAGGCTTGTCTATGGCAAATCTTGTCATCTTCCGGTGGAATTGGAACATAAGGCGTGGTGGGCTGTTAAGAAGTTTAACATGGATCATGATGAGGCTGGACTACATAGAAAGCTACAAATCTGTGAGCTTGAGGAGATCAGAAATGAAGCCTATGACTCCGCCATGATTTACAAGGCAAGAACGAAGGCTTATCATGACAAGATGATAAGAGGGAAGCACTTTGAGATAGGACAACAAGTCCTTTTGTTCAACACAAGATTAAAACTCTTCCCAGGTAAGCTTCGTTCTCGTTGGTTAGGTCCTTATATTGTCACTAATGTGCTTCCTTATGGTGCAGTTGAGATTCAAGGCGCTACATCGGGGAGTAAGTTTAAGGTCAATGGTCATAGACTTAAACCTTACTACATCACATTTAAGGAGCACGTAGCAGATGAGGTTAATGTGACGGAACCACCATCAAATGATGAATGACGCCACCTTTCAAGGAGTAGGAGAAAAGTCTAGGCTGATAGACTATAAACATTAAGCGCTGCATGAGAGGCAACTCATTTCAACCGTAGCTGTGGAGGAGCCATCACCGAGAGTTTGAATTTCTTAATCCCTTCACTGCTATTGTTGATATTTTTGTTTATATATTTGTAATGTGGTTTCGATCCCTGCTTAGAAAATTATTACATAATTTTGCGCTTACATTGAGGACAATGTAATTTTCTAAGTGTGGGGTAGAGATTACATAATAAATGTATATTTTATATTGTTTTTGTGTGTTTTTAATTCTTTGCCGAAATTTTTCAAATTTTGTTAAAATTTTTCAATTTTTGCATTTAATTCCGTCATTTGATGTTACAAAAAAAAAATAGAAAACAAAAAAATGTGTTATTTTAATTTTTCTTTTTGTCGTGTGTTTTTAAATTTTGTAAAAATTTCTTTAGGTATTTTTATTTTGTTTTTCCGTTAAAAGAAAAGAAAGAAAAAAAAAGTTGTTTTTATTTTCGAACTTTGTTTTATTTTCTGTTTTTAAATATTTTTAAGTGTTTTGAGTCTTAGGAATATACCCTTAAAAAGTCTATGATGAAATTATCTTTAAAATGCATAATTGAAGGTTTGAATATTTTCATGAATTTTGTAAAGTATGAACACTTGAGATTTTTGAAGAAAAAGTTTACATGTTTTGTTATTTTGTTTCCATAAAAACCTTTGTGAGATTTTGAGCCTAAAATACTTTCTTTTTGAGTGATTAAATTCCATATCCTTTGAAAATTCACTAAAAGCCTCATTATTTTCATTATTCAATAACTATGTGCTATAGCTGTTTAATGGACTCTAGAATTTACTAGAACTTATTTATGTGATTTTCAAAGCATTATAATCATAAATTGTTTGATTTTGAATATGATTGAAATTAATCTCAATTAGGATCACCACCAAAGCCAAAATAAGCCTTTGCCCATTTTTGTGCCCGTCGTGGGACTCCTTAGTAAAACCCCTTTGAGCCTACATTAAGCCTTTTCTTTCATCACCTTTAAACAGTTTCCTGAACTTAGAATGGTTATCTTTCACCTTGTTTTCAAGACTTGGCGAAATACTGTTGATGAAGCTGTGCAAAGATGTTAAAGAACAAGTGTGGGGTAGAGTTGAAGTGTGGGGTGGTACACCATTGTTTTGTAAAGTATATATGCCAAAAAAAAGAAAAAAAATATGTTGTCCGAAATTGGTTGAAAAAGAAAAAAATTTTGCCGAAACTAAAGGAAAAAAAAGAGAAGAAAAGAAAAAAAAATAAAAGTTTCGGCTAAAGAAAGAAAAAATGTTTCGGAAAAGAAAAATATTTCTAAGGCATGAGTTATATGGTGTTTACATGATTTGGAGTTGATATTATTTGAGGGTCCAAAGTTGTATATTTGACCCTTGTCCATTGCATGAAGAAGAGACATAAGGAGGATGAAGCTTAAATTTGCTAAGTCTTGATTTCTTACTATCATCACTTATCCAAAAATTCCTACCTTATAAACCAAGCCCCGCTACAACCCTTGAGATTATTTCATGATTCTTAAGATGACTAAACTTGATTTGTGGAGAATTTCATATAAGTAAGCATATGGTTTTGGTCCATTATTGCACTTAGTTATTAAATGAGGTTTTTCCAAGAAAAATGTTTTTCAAAAGAACTTTTATTTCTTGAAATATGTAAGTTATTCGTTATTTCTCATCTTTTCTCTTGCATATACTTATGAGTGAAAATCATTATTCGAGTGAAAAAAAGAAAGAGAGTGTACCTTGGAAAGGAGGATCAAAATTTCATTCATGTATTACTTATGACTTTCGAAACTTCTCACTTTTTCATGCTATAATACAAGTTTATGAACTTTTGCAATTGTGCTTTCACTTGAATGTTTAAACTTGAGATTATGCATACTTAAGAATCTGAGACAAAAATTTCTTAAGGGTATTAGAGTTGTTTTCGTTTTTGTTTTTGTTTTTCTCTTTCAGTTAGAGTCAGTTTGCTAAGGGACTAGCAAAGCATAAGTGTGGGGTAGTTTGATAAGTGCGTTTTACGCTATGTTTTTAATATGTTTTTACCCTCATTTGTACCTTGTTTATTCCTTAGTAAGGTTGTTTTTACTTATATTGAGTCAAAAGGGTTTTTCTGTAGAGTAATGGTAAATATGTGTCTTTATACAGAAATTTGTGCTTAAGTGTTGTAAATTCGATTTGGAACAAACACTTGGTTATTTCTCTTATGATTCACCGTACCTTTACATTGTCATTTTTGATGGATTTTGTTTAATGTGTAGAAGACATGTAAATGAGCATATGAGAACAAGAATCATGAAGATTGGACTCATGGAGGACAACAAGAGAGGCCATGGAAAAGAAGAAACTCCGAAACATAAGATTTTGATCCGAGTAGAAATTTCCAGAACCATAACTCAACTTCAAAGATTTCCTGAGGACGATCCAGGAGGAACCAGGGAACGTGCCATATATGGATAGAAAGCTGTGGATGTCTAGTTTCTAAATCTTTTGGAATCGCAGCAATCCGAGTTCTGAGGAAGAAGTTATGCCGGAAACAATGGCCGGAGGTCAGTCTCGCGAATGAAACTCTCCCGCGAATGAAATCTTATTCGCGAGCAGAAATCTCTCCCGCGAACAGAAATCCTACATCAACTTCGGAAAATCATATCTAAATATCCAGGAGGAATCTGAGGACGAGCCATATATCATTGGAAAGCTACGGAAATCTAGTTTTCAGATCTTCTTGAATCAAAGAATTTGGAGTTCAGATGAAGGAGTTATGATCAAAACAATGGACGGAGGTCAAGCTGCAAAACTGGGCAGTTTCTGCCTAAGTTGTCACACGAGTTTGGGAGGATGTTTCTTCACCAAAATTCTTCCCAAGCATGTCAAAGGACTTAAGAAGAGCTTAATGAAGTCATGGGAAGCTGCATTAAAGAAGAAGATTTGAAGAATGCATCATGGCAGCCGAAACAACCAAGTATGGAGCTTTTCCGGTCAAACCGGGAAAGTCTGTCCTTGCCGAGTTTGTCCATGATTTCGGCTGCCTATGAGCCCAAGAACTTGTGTATAAGGCCTACATGGATCCAATAACATGTAGAGGAGTCCATGAAATCAGAAATCCAAGGTCCAAGTCGAAATCTTTGTCCAAAGATAAAGAGAGGAAACCAAGCCCAACAAGGAAGGTGTCTCCTTGAAACTCCTGAATTCTCTAGGGTTTCTCTTCAATATTTCTGTATAAATAGGGTCTGTATAGCTCGTGTTTGGGGGTCCTTTATCAGTTTTAAGTCTTATAGCTAGCCTAGACTCTACCTAAAAACCCTCCACACAGAAATCATATAAGCAGCCGAACCACCTCACTGCCGCAACCTTTCATTGCCGAACTGCCTTCATCCTTTGCCGAATTCCTTCCCCATCCTTGCCGACTGTAATAGGTAGGTTAGGGATGAAAATCCTAAGGTTGTTAATGTATATTTACTGTGTAAAGTTATTGAGTTTATTGATATATGAATTATGGTTTTTGGTTTTGTTTGACATGTATAATTACTTGCTCTTCTTTGTGATTTGTTTGTGTTATGCATGTTGAATAACGATTTAGTATGCATGTTAGGGTTGTAAAAGAAGTTAAAGAATCTGTATTTGTGTGTTTAACAATTGTTAAGTTAGCTAATCCTCTCCCGAGCAGATAATCGAACTTTAGGTTAGCTTGATTGCAACAGGTTAGCTATTAGGGGGGTGTTTCATGCGCCGTGGTATTCTAGGTCGAGTTGAGCGCTGAGACAGTTCGGTCCTAGGTGCTACAAGGGATGGTAGGGTGAGAGATTTGCATGTGGAATAGGATGAGTGACGCCATACCTAGGAAACATGTCTCCAACGACTCGTGGTCAGTAAGTGTTGCTTGATTAGATTGAGCGCTGAGACAGTTTAGTCAAGTAGTCACATAGTTTAGGGTTGAGCGCTGAGACAACTTTAAACACTTGAGAAGTCTTAAGGGTTGGAACTAATTTGCAATTGTGAAAACATAAATAAGATAATTTAACCTTTCATAAAACTATTTGCATGCTAATCGGAGTTTACTTGTTATGTTCTTGAAACGATAAAGTGACCAATCTTGTACATATTTGTTCTTGTTTTATTTTTCTGTTTTGTTTATTGCCGAAACTCATATAAACCCCCCATATTATTCTTTATGTATATATTTGTTTATATTGTGTGAATATTTCTAACTATCTGTTTTGCAGAAATAAGTTCTTCCCTAGTGTCCCCGGTCTAGAACGATCCCTACTTACCAAAGTACAATGATAGGGTTTAAATTGATTAACATGTCATATTTTGAAAGGTCATTAACTCGGCATGTTCTCGAGTAGATTGCTCCTTCTGAGCAAGAAAATCCTTTTTCAAGAGCTCAAATGCTGCTGCCAAATCTGTTTGGCCAAACTGGGTCTCGGAGGCCCCCGGGTTATCATCCCCTGAGAAATTAAGCCTCCTAGTTGGATCTTGTTCTCCTGCCATTTCCACCGTCCTTATGAATATTAAATGGGAGGTCTTGAGTTCGCCTCTCAACGAGAGCACCAATTGTTTCCGGGTAAACTCGCGGTCCCTTTAGCGGGCTGCACGGTTCCAGAAATAACAAACTCCTTCGTACTCCGAGTTTTCCTGTGTAAAGAACAAACACGTCAAAGAGGCGTCCCCGGGTTTACCGAGGGAAGCCACTCCGATGCTTAAGTCAGACACTGTCAGCTAAGCAGAAAACTCAAGAATAGTTAAGAAGTTGCGCCTCCTCTTACCGGGAGGCCTGCGCCGGTATTTATAGTAGCATTAAAGACAGCATGCTGTGCTTTTCCAATGTGGGAACAGCTTCCCTTGCTTTTGTTTAGCTTTACGGCGAAATGGCCCTGTCAAAGGACCCAGAGTGGCTTCCCTCGCTTTTAACTGGGCTTTCACCCTATAAATAACAATTTAAGCACAATAAACAATGCATATTTAATAAATGACCAGACATTTGGAGGTTCTTTCTTGAGTTGTAACCCGGTAAAAGTAAAATATTAGGTTCCACCTATAAACAGTATTATTTAACATATTTTCTAACAATCAGCTTCAAGAAACAAACAATAAGGATAATGCACAGCTTTGAATACTTGAGCAGCTAGAGAATTAGGGTTTGTCATAAATCTCCACCCCTGTTTAGCCAGTAGAGCTAGGTTGTGAGCGTAGAGGAGTTTAAAACCCCTGCCACCCTGCTCTTTCGAAACGCACATGCGTTCCCATGACCTCCACTAAATCTTTCTCTTGTCATTCGTACTGCCCCAAAAGAATTCACAACATAGTTTCTGGAGATCTTCACACAAGGTCTTCGGTAAAGCATAGCAACTCATAACATAATTTGGCAAGGTTTGACCTGCTACTTTAATTAAAAGTTCTTTACCTCCAGAGCTTAGTAGTTTAGCTCTCCAGCTGAAAAGCTTCTTCGATAACCTATCCTTCAAATATTCAAATGCAACACTGTTCTTCTGTCCAACTTGGATAGGAAGCCCTAATACAGGTCATGATCCGTCACACACCACTCCCAAAATTGAAGTGAGTTGTCTCTTAACTCGATGACTGACGTTGCCACTAAAGACAACATTAGATTTTTGTACGTTGATACTTTGACCTGAGGCCTTTTTATAAACAGATAGAATATGTTTAAAAGCTCGACACTCCATAACCGAAGCTTCTCCAAATAGAAAACTATCGTCAGCAAAGAGGAGATGGAGGACAGTAGGAGCAGTAATACGCTTGGATTTGGAACACGCTTGTATCACTTGAAAGCAAGTCATTACTGAGAATAAGCAAAAGGATGGTATGAAAATTTGCTGCATTTTGATATGCTACAGGTAATATGAATCAATGTTTTCAAAGGCGAAAACGAAAACGAAGGCGAATTGTGGAAGCCCCGCGAGGCGAAAGCCTTGAGGCGACGGGGCGACCGTCTTTCCAACAAATAATAAATAAATTCATTATATATATATAATCTCAATATACATAACAAAAAATATTTAATTGTTATTACAACCATAAATTCATCCTCAAATAGTACTTCACAAGGTTCAAATACATAATATATGAATCAGGATGTACATGTTTTCATGAAAATTGCCGATCATTGAAGCACACGCAGTGACACAAGTTATTGACACAAGTCTCACATGTTGTAGCAGTCAACCAAACAGGCCATGCCGTATTGATCGCCATATATAAGATTGAATTAACAAGATAATTGAAGCATAATCATATCAAAACAACTGAATCGAGAAAGCATGTTTTGCTCTTATGGACCATGCAATACTTATCCAAATAAAATATGATTATGAACAAGGAGGGAACTTGGGTAATTGGCAAAGATCAGATCATCCAAATACAACAATATCAACAATTATACCCTTGCCTTCTACTTTATTTCTCTGCCATTTTAGGCTCCATCCAAAAAGATTGCATTAGTTCATAATGGCGGAGGTCACAATGAGCCATCGAACACCCATTCATATCTGAATCATCAAATTCCCACATGTACAGTGTTTCTATAATGGGTGGCAACAATTTATGCCGAAGTGTAATTCACAGAGGAATTAATTGAGATGCTAAGTTTGTGGAGAATCAAGAATGAAGGCATTGATCGGGATTTCTTCGGGCACAGCCACAAAAGGCACAGCGCGCCTCGTCTCGCCCCGCCTCTGCACCGCCTCGTCGCTCCGGCGGTCGCCTTTCCGGCGGCGTCGCGGCGAAACCACCGGCGAGGCTTTTCTCCCTCGCTCCGCCCTGAGGCACGCCCCAGCGCCGCCTCAAACCGCCTCTGAAAACACTGATATGAATCATGCTCATCCACCTATATATACCTTATATACCTTATGAACAGACATGTCTAGTAGTCCAAGTCAATAATATATAAAGATTATAAACTGAGTCAACAATTGGCTAGTATCTAGCTAATCCGCCAGCCAAGACTGACCATCGGGTCATGCTCATCCACCTATATATACCTTATGAACAGCAATTGGCTAGTATCTAGCTAATCCGCCAGCCAAGACTGACCATCCGGTCAAGCTCGATGGAGAACTACAACTGAAGCTTTATGGAAATTTCCCATCTCAGCAGGCATTGACTTATTCGGTATTAAATTGGAGCATCTGCTAGGTAGTAACAAACCTTGAGCTGAAGTTCTTTGGTGCTTTATACCAGTCATACAATAATAAGGTACGTATCAGTCCAATATAATTGTATATAATGATGAGAATCCACAGTTAGATCGACCTTCAGTAGCTAGCTAGTATATCCATCTAATCCAATATTCCAATGGGAACAATAAGAGTGTCTTTGAGGATCATGTGGTGGTGGTTGTGTATGGTAGCGGCCTTTGATCTTGCTGACGCCAAGGTGGGGAGGAGTAACTGTGTTCCTTCGTCCTGCGGCCATATCCATGAAATACGATACCCTTTTCGACTAAAAGAAGATCCACAGCACTGCGGCGAGTTTCCGTATACTCTATCTTGTGAGAATAACATTACAATAATAAACCACATACAGTCATCTGGTACATTCTACCTTCAGGGGATCAACTACAATAATCTCACTATACGGGCGGTGGATGCTAGCATTCTGAACAACAATAGCACCTCCATTCCTACTTATTCTATAACCGAATATATGTTCAGGTATCGTTTTATATACATATTCCAGGTGGAGGGGTACTCGTACTCGCCGTACAGGTCAGGCTATAAGTCGGGGTTGTTGGAGAACTGTATTCCACCCCAGAATATAAGTGCAGGTAGATCTGAAATAGATTCCGTTATGAAAAGACTCATAGCTGTTGTTTGCTCGCTTGATCTTGAATTGCATATGCAGGTGGATCAGGTAAAACATGCAGAGGATCATATCCAATATATTTCTTGCAGTGTGAGAATCCAGTGAACTCTTCTATGTACTTGGACACCGCCTCGTGCTATAATTCGAGACCAAACACCCACGGTTATGTCAAGATTAACAGTATGAAAGTGGGAGAGCTGAAGCACGGTTGCAGCATAGAGCGAAGGAGTTTCGTGCACTTGTCTGAAGATTGGGATGCTTCCTGTAAATACATTCAGAAGGCTCTTTCGTATGGCTTTGAGCTGTCATATTTGGCTGATTTGGGATTTGACTGCGGACGACAATGGAGCACCAACTACAAATGTTTTCCAAAGAACTTCACAGGTGCGTCATATAATGTCATAAAGCTTCAATAATTCTCATTAATTTCATGCATCTGCGTTATTTTGTTTGATGAGTAACAACTATTTTTCATGTTTTATTTGGTTAATGATACTGTTAACAACTATTTTGCATCTGCGTCATTGAAAACTTTGAATTTATAATGATTTACTGTAACGGCCGCTTGCAGCTCTTTCCGACCTAAATTTCACCCGGCTGTAGGGCTTCAAATATTTTTGATAGAGTCGGCCATGTCTTGCCCATTCAATTTTAGGTGCTAAAAATGCTGAGGATCGGGTGGTCATATGTAAGGGTTGGTCAGTCTTGCCCATAATTTAAAGTGAAAATGATGACTTTTTAGGGTAAGAAAAGTAACTAGTACGTATTTGACTTTCACTACAAAAAAGATAGTGATTTTCAAAAACGAGATTTGGTCGAAAAAAGTTGTAATTTGCCGTCAGAATTAACATTTTCTGAAACAAAGACCGTCGCTAGTCGTCGAAAAAAATAGAAAGTCCTCTTTCGACCAACCCTCGAAAATAAGAACTATTGTTTTGGTGATCAGAAATTCCAACACATCGACGAACGTCTAAATAAATCTTTCAATTAAATTTTTTATACTTATTATTTATTAGTAAACTTTTCATTTTTTTCTTTTTCTTTTCTCCTCTCAAACACACCGTCGCCACCAGCTCCAAAAATCCAAAACCATCGCCACCGAGCTCTCTACCACCAAAACAACCAAGTACAGAAACTGACAAATTATGTTTCCATTACTCAAAAAGAAAGTTACAAATTACATGAACAAATCAATCAATATCTGAACTTAAAATCCTAGAACCAACTTAAACAAAACCCCCAAATTCGATATCTTCTGGCCTGCCACTTGATAGCTTGAGGGATTGGATCTGCGACGAGGGCCGATTAGGGAGGACCCAGATTGATCCAGGGGGTGGAAACGGCGGGAGACGACGCAGCAGCAGCCGAGGACCTTGATGTAACCGATCTTGTTGAAAACGCGGAGGAGGTCGAGTAGCGGAGGCGGCAGAGTAGGTCGGGCTGCTAATGTGGAAAGGAGAAAGATCGACCTGTGTTTGGAGTAGATCTGCGCCAGTGGTGGTGGAGCTTTGTGTTTGAAAAGAAAGAAATAGAGCCAGATTTGTACGTGTCTTTCTACCAAACCAAATACATGTCTCTTTGCTAGACAATCTAGCTCTTTCTGGATTGCATTTATGTAGGCCAATATGCTCTTTGTTGACATTTTTCAACAGAGCGTGGTTCGATCTCTTCGTTCTCTTTGATTCCTTGAGCAACAGTGTACATCGTCAATGTGTATGTACATTCTTAATCTGTTGAGATTTTGTCTCTGAAATCATTTTAAACATCGGAGCGTCCTCCCGTATTGATTCATGGACATAATTGTAAACAGACAATCTCAAGAGAGAGAATCTTTACATTGATGATGTTGTGCATGCCTTACTTGCCCAATTCCTTTAGGCAAGTCTTGATCGAACCATGTGGCCTCCCTCTATTCCCTTAGGGAGCCACGACCTCAACCACACCTTCACTAAGTGTGGTTGTGTCGCTTTCAATCTGCGGCAACGTGCCCCGTACTGGGGACTTTTAATATTTGCAGGCATTTGCAGCTAGTATATATAATCTCGTTACTTTAGAAATATCTTTAGACGCATCAGACATCGAAGCTGTTACATTCTAGATATCGATTATGTGGGGATAGGGATGAGATAGAGTGGGGCAACCACGACAATTCATGTCGTTCTCTTAGTAAATCTTTTTTCTTATCTCCCCTTAACAACTAGAAGACTGTCTCATCTAAATGACACTCCACGATTCTTTAGCGGTAAAGAGATCGCATGCAAAGGGTTCCAATTTCAGATAATTGTTGGAGGTCCATATCCAACATAAATGCATATTCGTTTATGGGGACCTATTGAAATGCGTTGTGGAGATGCAATAGGCACATATGTTGCACAACTTATTATGCGTAAATCTCAGACTCATGTCTAGTTACCAACTGGTACGCATGAAATGGTTGGCTTAACGGTGGGCCTAAAAACGAATAAGTATGGTTGCGTGCAATATTGCAAAACCTCAAACAGATATAAGCATGTTGATGCGCATAACCAGTGCCTTTGCAAATGCAGCATTTATTGTGGACAAGTATTCGACATGTGACCAATGTGTCGAAACATTCTTCAAAACAATAAAGTGCTTTTAATGGTCTGCATTTCTTGATGAATAAGTCCATGATAATCACGTTATATTCTTTGCGGAATGAAATATTTTGGTTATCTTTAACATAGGAAGGTTTCGATTCTGTTTTGCTAAAGACCAAACTTTGAAAAGTGAGTGATGTGCCTTTGACAAATAAATGAGGTCATAATGGGAGGGAAGCTGGGCATCAGGTGCTTTAAAATGTAATTGCTACGTTAGAGTAGCACTAGCTAGGACCGGTCAATGGTCAAAGTCATTGTCGCCACCTTACAGTGTGACTGAATTTTGTCTCATTTTATCATTCACTCAAAAGACAGGATGTCCATTTGAGTTCTTTTAAATACAGATCATCATGTCATGACTACGGTGTCTTTAATGATCATGTCAAAGTTTGTGTAAGTCACTAGCCCACATTTCATTGTAGGTGACTCGTTAAGTTCTTTAAAATGTGTTTTCTCTCACATTTATTTAAGGTAATTTAATTTCATTCTCATAGTGTGTTTCATTCCACATTTTATTTTCATATAATAGTCGTTGGTATGAATTTCTTTGGAGCTAACATGGTTCATTGGCTCGTGGTACATACAAAGCTTTCGAGACTTTAAACATTGGGCTATTAAGCAATAGAAATCAGGCAGTGCCTCGCCTTTTTATTGTTTGTGATAATCATTGTATCATAGTGACAGAGAAATTATAAGGCATAATTAACTGTCTATCATATGCCTTAAAGCAGTATGAATAGTTTCACATAACACTATGGTTCTCTTCCATACATTCCATAAAGTGTATGGGAGTGTTTATAATTTGAGAGGTAGAACTCATATCCTTTAGAATATTTTGATGTAGGTAATGATATGCTTCTTATTTTATAACCTTTCTTTATTGGATAGATTCATTGCTTTGCATTTTTATAGTGTTATTTCGAACCATAAATAAAATCGAATAAAATTAATGTTTCATAATATAATTCAAAATTTAACAAGCTAACGATAATTAAATCAAGGTTTCATCTAATTCAGTAAGTATTATCCCTATAAACTTTTAAGACCAAAACAATGGTCTAATTAAACAAGAATATCTTGAAAAAGCTCAGAGCATATTTAACCGAAGTATGAAACTTTCTCGCATCATTTCTGTTTCTCACATTGGTAAGATTATGAGAATTGATAATCCTTTCTCAATCCTAATGTTGAAGATACTTTTTCAATTTCTCATGCTCTTATGATTCTTTGCACTTCTTGTAAGTCACAGCTAATTCATTTGCTGGCTGATAATATATAAAGATTAGTTTATTCATAACAGTATACGTTGCTGCTTATATCATACATATGATTAGTCACATTTAATAATACATATTTAAAATTAAATTGATCACAAACAATAACTAGTAAATGGTGTTATTATAAAACAATAAATAATCAGAAAGTAAAACTATTTTTATATTTTTACCATTGAATGGCAGTCAAACTGTAGATAATGAATAGTAATCACAACACGGTAAAATTTATGAAATTTACGTGGGTAATTACCTTTTTTACTATAGAGGATAAAATTACCTTTATACCCTTATATCTATATTCTCTGGGATCGATTGTGTTGATACGGGTCGAGCTTTTCCCGTTCGAAGGTAGGTGCAACAGGGTTAGGAGAGACGCGAGCTAGGCTGGCCGTCGTCAGACGAGTCGGAGCTTGGAGACTTCGGCATGCAGGGATGGACCAAGGCACGCGCAAGGCAGAACGAGAGCCGGTCTAGTCTAGGTTGGGTCCGACGATCTGAAACCGTGTCGCGTGGATCCGGGTCGAGGCAGGGGCGCGGGTCGTCGGCGGTGGCGAGTCTAGGCTGCCGGGCGGCGACAAGCTTTAGCCGTCATTGCTACGTGGAGGGCGGGGTCAAGGCAGCGTTGGGGAAATCCGAAGTTGGGCTGTCCACGTCAGAATTCATGAAGGTACGCTAATGAGGTTGTCCGGCAGCGTAGGTGAGTTAGGTGTGGTCCTTCGATTAGTTAGCAGATTTCTGAAAGGTGAAATCGGAGAAGATGCTGGGTGCCCAGAGTAGATAACAAGGGTTTCTGGGTGCAATTTTGGCTGCTTACCACGGAGGGCATGGCTAAAAAATCAAAAAGAAATCTAGGATTTTTTCTTTGGTTATTGACTCAGTAAAATAAGAATCGAGATTGGTCATCTCATTCTCATTAGATAACTTTATATAAGGGGATGGATACAACTGTTACAAATGGTAATTATAACGTAATGAAAGCTATTTATATCTGATTGCTCGATTACATCTAATCATATGATTCTCTCTTCGTCGGTTACTTTGACGAAGACACATAATATATATTTCTTTTAACAAAATGTGTATTTTTCATTTTTTTGTAAAATCTTATTTCCAACTTTACCATTCAGCAAAGCAAACACATACATAAAAATAGAGTTTTATTCAAAATACAAAGATCGATTGAGGAACCCGTTTAGGGTCTGGTATGAGCGGCTTTAGAAAAAAAATATTTTTGCGTTGAGAATTCGAAGAATCGTGGCACCTTAATAAAGAAGACAAATAAGACAGGGTAGTTCCTCAAATGCTACCTCTTTTGCAACTTATCCTCATCAATGTAAGAATCGTAAATTAATTTCAACTTTTCTGGGTGGGTAGATTAAATTCCATTCTCTTCATCAAAGGTTAGGTTAGTATGAAACTATGAATTCAATCCTTCTGGTATCAGTGATATTGCCTCACAATTTCACCATGGTAGTCGCAACAAATCGTGAAACAATCTCAAATTACCAGTTATATTTTTCATTCAAGTTCGGTGAACAATAAGGCTACACTTTGCCACATCATGTCATTAATTTTGTTGTGTTGCCTGGAACTTCCGAAGTTTTTCAAGTTTCAGGGATTTCAAGGGATTTATCAAATGTTCACCCACGACGTACAAGATAACTTGCAGCTATGTTCCATCGGTTTCATCTGATTGTAGTTTCTTTTTCCTTTGTTTGAGTTTGACTAATGACTGATACTGATCTATATAAAATAGAACATACCAAAACTTGTCTTGTAAATGTATGGAAAATTTTGTTATACAGATCTACATACTATGTAGATCTGTAATAAATCGTTCGATCAGTTGATTTTTAAATCGGTTGACCGATCTAACAGATAACAATAAATTCTGAAAATCTATAAGGTGGGAACAAGCCAGACATTATTTTATTTAATTTTATAGGGTAAAATATGAAATACTATTTTTATAAAAATTAAAAGAGATGCATTTAGTAAATGTAGATGTGTAACTAAAATTTCCTAACAGATAATTAATGTACTGTACTCATAATATTTATATAACACTTCTAATGTTTTTATTTAACCAAAAGTGTTGTGATTTTTTCTTTTGGTGGTCGATACAGGCTTCTTCAACTTTATGTGGGAGTTTATATACCGTGAGTATCTCTCTCAAATTGCATTTGTATTCGTTTTATGATGTTACTCATAGTCATACATGATATCTTCTCACTTCGCAAGCCAAATCATCACGTACATTTTCGATCTACTTCATAAGTATGTGAGACATGCATCTTTTGATTACTATTTTTATGAAATACTATTTTTATAAAAATTGAAAGAGATACATTTAGTAAATTTAGATGTGTAACTAAAATTTCCTAACAGATAATGTACTGTACTCATAATATTTATATAACACTTCTAATGTTTTTATTTAACCATAAGTGTTGTGATTTTTTCTTTTGGTGGTCGATACAGTCTTCTTCAAGTCTATGTGGATGCTTATGGGTGAGTATCTTTCTCAAATTGCATTTGTATTCGTTTTATGATGTTACTCATAGTCATACATGATATCTTGTCACTTCGCAAGCCAAATCATCACGTACATTTTCGATCTACTTCATAAGTATGTGAGACATGCATCTTTTGATTACTAGTACTACCAAGAATGAAATTCAGCTACCCCATAGTGGTTAGTTTTTCTACTAACCCCAGTCGTGTGTGGATGTCCACTTTCCTATTGAAAGTCATCATCAAATGTTCGTAGAGATTTATTTCTATATATTTTTAATTTAATGCTAACATTTTTATTCAATTCCGACCTTTTCATTCACTCATAATTAAGGTTAGCATTGCTTTGGTCAACGTCAATAACCTTCTATAGCCATTAAGGCCCGATTTCTATACATTGTAGACTTCCATGTTTAACAAAATAATTAACTTTGCTAAAGAGTGGGCAACATTGTTGCATTTTGTTTGCACAACACAACATACATGGGTATGCAACTTTATTTTTTGAAAAAATGGTCTCAACAATGTCTAATTTTTAGAAAAGCAAACCTTTAGAATCTCAACTTTAAAAAACTTTAAAACGGTATCTCTCATTCTTAACCCGATCGAAAATCTGTATCTGGAGCTGTTAGCTCCATTAAAAAACCTAACATCATTTATATTTTTGTCATAAATTTTTGATACATAATAAGAAATGACGTATTTCCTTTCAACCATTCTAACTTTTGATATCTCGATTTTTAAAAATTTCAAAATAATATCTCACATTCTTACTTGGGAATCTGAGGAAGGGCAAGCTTGATTCCTTGATCTGAGGAAGATGTCGTGTCAAGGAATTGAGCAAAACTTGAGTATTTGGTTCCCACCTTATGTCCACAAGTATTTGAGTTACTCAATCTCTTATCCTTGATCAATTTCCCACGCATTAGATATTTGTCATCATGCTTCCAGCTACATCATCACACCTTAAATGAACCATGTTTTTGGCCTCAGCTTGTTTTTTCACCAACATAAGTAGGAAGTCACAAGTATTTATCTAGCTCAACTCACCTTTTCCACCAACTCAGTATCTCATTGCTAGTTCCATTTGTTCATGCATGTTAACACATTTTTGCTAAAAGCAACACTCATCTTCTAAAAGTCAATTGATTGTATGGGTACTTTATCTTATTTTTTTATTATGAAAATGCAGGTGACTTTGTTTCTGGATATCCGGCAGGTAAGAAATCTAGTGTGAAGACTCTACTTTAAGTTAATATAGCAGCATTCTTGCTTTTATTCATAAATTTTGTTTACTTAGAGAACAACTCCACAGTTTCCCTATATTTTGTATTTTCTCTATTTTATAGGAAAAATTGGTTGTTTTTCTCTATGAAATTCCCTAAACACTATCCATAAAAAGAAATTTTATACACACATACCAAATTTATTAATGCACACTTCTAGTTTTTTATTCCAAATTAGTAAACATGTCCTAATATCAACAACTTGGAATCGGTTTGCAGAAGGAAAAGATGATGAATTAAAACTGAAAAAAAATGTGTACAATTAAAATGAAGAGGGCTACAATAGATAAAGGAATCGTTACAAACTAAATAGCTCACCTCCAGAAGGCTACTATAAGATTGAGTCATTCCTTGGTGACTAATTGGTCTAAAACCATAACAAGGCCACCTAAATGTTGTAACAATTATCAAAAAGATACCAAAAGCTAAGAAACTAAAGAAAGGCCTCTGACCATACCAGGGATAAAACGGAATGAAACCAAGTCTCCCTTAGCTTATTAAAAACCTAAAGAACAGAAATCACTCAAGTGCCCTAAGGGGCAATTCATTACTGCTCTGCTCACTGACCACAGAGGCAGCTTCATGCACCTGCTTTTCTCCCGGTTGAAGGGATACAGGTGCTGCTGCAGTCACCGTCTGTTCCTCATCCTGCATCAGAGCCTTAGCCATCCGCTTACAACGAGCTTTGATCACTCGCGGTTTTGTGTCAACCCTAGGCTTGTTCTTACTTCTTGGAGGACTACCCACTTTGGATTTGTTAACCGGAGACACAATTATCACCACATTAGCAGTCTTAATGGAGAAGTTAGGATCAAACCCAAGTTCCACCTCCTCATTTTCCTGCATCTGTGTCACAACCATCTTTGCTCACTTACTATATGAATCAAAGTCAGTGGTGCACTTGCTCTTTTCTTCCCTGTGATGGGTTCACAAGAAGTGTCACTCGGTGCAGGATAGACTGTGTCCTGCACAGCCGCAACCGGAGACACATCCGTGAAGTTTGGAGGTACCATTTGCTCAAACTGACTAGCAAGAGAGGCAGCAATCATACTGGGGAGGTGAATAGTAAAACCCTTTAGCCTTAAGAGAGGCAGCAATCATACTGGGGAGGTGAATAGTAAAACCTTTTAGCCTTAAAGTCCTATACAATCCAAAGCATAAGCTAAGAAAACAAGTACACCCATCTTGTTATTGTATACGTAAACTAAGCTTGACAGAAAACAATCAAATACTCCACGAAAACACTAGCCAGTACAAAATTGAAACTAAAACTTAAATCCAGTCGGAGCACTGACACTCCCAGCTTCAATGTTGGATAGAGTATTGACCTTCGAAGTCATAAACCCCTCCATATCCTTCGGACCCTGACCATCAGTAAGTTCTTTTTTCACCTTAGCGCTCATTGTAGCAACTGCAGGCATATCAACATCTACCCCAACTCCCTCCACAATAGCAACGTTCTTCGACACCTCACTAACTACACAAAGGTCTGGTTTCTTAAACTTCCACTTTTTTGGTTTAGAGTCCATCTCAATCTTCTCTCTAGAATGATTCTTGCTACCATATGGCCATCCCAATTTCTTCTTTTTCTGACGGAGAGATGATCAGCTTCCCATGGTTGTTAGCAAGAGCAACAAGACCACCATTCTCGATCTCCGAACAAGGTTCAGGGAGGTTGAGGTACCTCTTTTCCAGTGCCCTTAGCCACTTTCTTATCGAGAAGCATAAGAGCCGCTGCCAAATCTTTATTGTTCACTCCAGAGTTCTCCACCGTGGCAGCAACTTTGGCCTTCCCTTGTGAAGTCGAAGACAGACGCGAACTCTTCGGTGCCCTAGCTTTCTTCACTTGGGACTGAACTGATTTTCGCTACCTCTAGAATAGCCTGTCTACTGGGATGATTGTCTGGAAGCTTCAAAGCATTTGGAGTTGCCTCCACCGACGCCATAGTTTTAGTAGTCTTCACCGGAGCCTAGCTTTAACTGAGAGAATAAGGACAACCACTATCAAAATAACTATTATAGCTGACGAAAAAAAAAGAACAGGCCGACGAAATGTTTTTTCGTCGGCTAAAATAATGCTAAAAGTCCTTATATTTTCAGATCTAGACAGCAGCTCATGTGAAAAAAAAACGGGAGAAAAAGTTTGGGCGTTGGTGAAATTGTTGGGTGTCGTCGAAATCTGTCCAAAATTAGTTTGTGGCGATATATATAGGTACGTATATGTGTATATATCTTGTTTTTGGGTTGATTTAAGAGTTTTATTTGAGTTATATATATATATATTGATTTTGAGTTTTAATTTGAGTTGAATTATTGGATTTTGAGTGTGATTGATGAGTTTATCGATTTTAATTTGATAATATATATGAAGTTGTTATATATATATATAGTACTACTTAATATATATATATTAGGGTATATCGTCGGCTAAAGTTTAAAATTTTCTATATCTTTCTTTTTATCCTCCTCCTCCTCCTCCTCTAGATCCTTCTCCTCCTCCTCCACTTCCTCCTCTTCTTCTTCTCCTCCTCCTAGCTATCCTCTAACTTCCTCCTTTTCTTCTCCTCTTTCTCCTCCTCTACCACCGGTGTAAAAATGAAAAAGAAAACAAAATTAATCAAAAATACAAGAAATAAAAAAAATAAAATAACTATAGCCGACGAATTTCACTAAAATTCGTCGGCTAAAGTTAAAAAAGAAAAATAAAATAAAATAACTATATCCGACAAATTTTAATAAAATTTGTCGGATATAGTTAAATAAATAAAAAGAAATAAATAATAGCTATAGCCGACGAAAAAAAATTTTGTCGGCTAAGGTCCAAAAATTCGTCTGTTAAAGTCCAGACTTTAAGAAACAATTTTTTTTTTCGTCAGCTAAATAAATGACTTTAACCGACGATGAACAGTAATTTCGTCAGCTAAAGTCTTGGCTGACGGCTTTTCCCGACGACTTCTTAGCCGACGACGTTTCGTCGGCTAAGACTTTAGCCGACAAAATTTTGTACTTAGCTGACAAAAATCTTTCGTCGGCTAAAGTACTGATCCTGGTAGTGAATACTTATTTATTTTCTTGAAGCAGAAGACACTTATTTTATCTACTTGTTTGTTTTCTGAAAAATTCTAAGGTATGTTAATGTATGTCATTGATCCACTTTGTCCTAAAGTTGTAAAATAATTCTTCAATGTAGTAATATTAGTAATTAAAATTATAATATGAGTCCTTAATGTTGTAAAATTTTCAAGTTATAATATTAGTCATCATGTATCCTTAAAGTGGTAAAATGTGTGTTTAAAACGGTAATTGTGTACTCAAAGTGAGTTAAAAAAAGTTGATGCAACTTTGAGGAATCATTTTATAACTTTGAGGTCTCAAAAAAGTTATTGACCTATATTTTGACATGCAGTTCCCAATTATTGGCTCCCTTCTTTTATTAATTACTTTAATTTTTGGATATTTCTTGCAGATATTCACGGCATAATAGTTGGTAAGAATTCTTTCCGAGTATATTATAATCACCGAGGCCATACTCGTTTTTCTAAGATATATTTTGCACATAATGACAATTGATCTGTTTTTATTGAAATAGATGAATATATAGACAATTCTCTCTAAATATATATATATATATATATATATATACACACACGCATTGAACAATCATTAAAGAAAAGAATTTAGGCCTGTAAATTGGACAGGGCTGAGCCGACCCAACCCTAAGATATGATGACTCATATACTACACGGTCCTGGGTTTTTTCAGCTCTACGTGCAAAATTGGCAGGGCAGGGCCGACCTTATAAAAATATTAGAAACCCAGCCCATGGGCAGGTAAAATTTGGGCCAGGATAGGTTGCCCGTGTCTCAAGTAATTAAAAGTATTAAATTCAAAGTTATTTATAGTAGATTCGAGAGTAAATGTATTAGATTTAATTAAAAAAGTTACTTATAAAGTTATTTTTTATAGTGAAATTGTAATTCAATTATTACACAATTTTAGTATTCTTTAAATAATTTTGACATGTAAATTCATATATTTACTCTATTTGGCAGTGCTGGGCCGGACAGACCCTAAATTATACCATTTGGGTAGGGCTATAGACCGGCCTAAGGTTTTAAGTGTTGTTTATACCCTGCATGTTAAAATATGGGCCGAGCAACGCCAGTCCATTGGCTTGGGCTGGGCCACGAATGATCAAAAAAGTTAGGTTAAATTTTGGCGTACCCGACGGGCTTGGGTTGAGATTACACGCCTAGGAAGGATGTCCGTACTATATAACTATGATTCTATGAATGGACAAATATTGAATCTCAAAAAATAATATATAGACAATTCACTCTAAAAAAATATAAAAATTTTGCATTCAAGGTTGCTAGTGTTGGTTTTAGGCCTGGGCTCCTTTCCTTATTAATATAAAATTATATGTAAATAGTCTCTCTGTTTTTGTACTCCGGTCTTTGGTTTTTCCCTTTTACTTATATATAACTTTCCTTGCTGAAAATAAAGTTATGGCCGTTTGGTTTTTGTTTAATTTGTTTTCAAAAAAAATCTTTCCCTGTTAATTTGTTTTCTCTTACAATATGAACATTTTTATTTTATTTATAAAAAAGTTGACAATATGAACTTATTCATATCAACTTCATTATTTCTTCTTTATCTTATCAGACAAATTGATAATCCACTCTTGGCCATCGTTTCACTTATGTTATGTTTACTGCAGATGTTCGAATTGCATCAATAATCGGCATCGGTAAGATCTTGCTTCTTACTATAAAATCTTGATAAATAAATGTTAAATAAATTAATAATTTTGATTAAATAAATTTTTTTCTTGTTCCGACTTGAAACCAGTTCATTTTACAAGATAGCTCGCTAAATGCATAAGATAATATTTTTTTAGACTCCTTTTAGGTCCCAGTAATTATATAATGTAATAATTAATTAAATATTTAAAAAATTATGAAAAATATATATTAGAGGTATTGACTATTTAATACAAATTGAAAAAAGTGACAACTCCAACTAAAATACATCTTAACTGTCAATTCCAACTTTCCATAGCAAAAGGACTAAAACATCCTGATGTTTTCAAAAAAAGACTAAAACGTCTTCACATCCCATATCCCAGACGTCTCTCTCTCTCCTAGCGAGATACCGCCTTTCATCTCTGTCTCCGACAAGGTACGAGAGCTACTGGAAGACAATGAGCTACTGGGCTCTTCATTAAATCGCTGCCGTTGTCGAAGATCCTTATGTTTTCAAAAAAAGACCAAAACGTCTTCACATCCCATCCCAGATCCTCTCTCCCTCTCTCTCTCCTCGAAAGATACCGCCTTTCATCTCTGTCTCCGACAAGGTATGTCAAAACCCATCCCGAGTGAAACCCCTTTAACCCGAAGTAAGTTCTTCGGGGACCACCCCCCAAAGAAGATTCTGCCGAAATTTCGACATAGTCTCATTTGAAAAGTGGACAACCCTTAACCTACAATAACCCTAAAAGAACACTTCTATAAAACCAACAACCACCTAATACTCCTGGAGCCATCTTGCTCCCAAACCAACATCCTCCACAAGATACACATCTAAATAGTTCATAACAATTCACACTAAGTGTTAACACAACAATGTTACACCTGTTCCAAATTTAAATCCTACAATGAGTTCTAGATCTCTAGGAGTTCACCGAAAATATAAATACAACCCGATGTGTATCAGAGCGACTAAGTAAAACAGAAGCAGGGAAAATTACAAGTAGGTTAACCCGGAACCTACTGTTGGATTGAAAAGTTGCGGTAACTATGCCTGACCTCCACGAAAACTAGTCGGATCGAGCACTGCAATCTGGGCATTTAAAACGAAGGGCCCAGGGGAGAAACATTGAAAAATATTAGCGTGAGTGGACAAAAATCAAATATATAAAAACTAATTTCTTTAATGTTCTCCCTTGGATTTTCCAAGAGATACCTTATGCACGCAACCAATAGAAAATGAATAAATAAATCATAAAAAAATCCCTTGGCTCAAATCCATAATTAAAGATGTGGGGTATTAACACCATAACCACGAGAAAACAACTGACCAGCTCTATCCACGAGAGAGTCTATTGACCAGCTCAATCGGAGAGGATCCCATGACCTGCTCTATTCAGGAGGGTCCATCTGACCAGCTACCACCGAAGAGGGTCCTGACCGGCTCTATCCAGGAGGGTCCTTCCGACTAGCTACCACTGAAGAGGGTCTGACCAGCTACAATCCGGAGAGGGTACCATCTCCATCCGGAGAGGGTCCATGCTAGCTTGCAACACATATATACATATACTTGCAAATCCCTAAAAACCTCATGGTAAATAAATCGAAATTCAAGTCAAAATACCCATTGCTTTTCCCCAAATACATTGGATTTAAAACATTTTCAGGCATCCGAAACCGGTTCCCTGACTATACTTTAAAATCCTCAAATCCAAGAGCCAAGTTTTTCCTTTTAAAAATAATCCCCCTCCATAACCCAAAATGGTGATAACAATTGAAAACCATAATCCGGGAAAAAAATCCTTTAAAATCACGGAAAATGTATGAACCTCTTTCCCGGCTCACTTATCTTTGAAATATAATAAATTCCCAATTTTTCTCAAAATCACCATAAAACACAACGTGGAGAAAGTTTCATAAATAAAGGAGAAACTTAATAAAATCTGTTGCATGCATTATATTTAGAAATAAAGGTCCACTAACAACGATGCTACTAAGTCTGCCGGCTATCTAAGGGCTGATCAGATTGAGCTCCCCCACGTCCTGTTCAAAATAAACAATTAAAGTCTCAAACCACAATTAAAAAAAGGGCAACAACAATAAATATCTACCCTTAACGTTCATCCTTAACCACCTCTAGAAAAACGTGGGGAGTCGGCCTCAATTACCCCGTTAGCGTAAAACCCTTAATTACACCCTCACGCCTAGCTGGTAATTCCCAAATGATCGGTTGTCATTTAATTATCCAATTATTAATTCCAAATCTTCAAAAATACTAAACGTACCGAATAAAATCTCCAAAAAATAGAAACTGTTCTCCAAAGGCCTTCTCTTAATTTTTACAATTTAATGGGCAAGAAAAACTGCCCAAAAGGTGGCGGTTCCGCCGCCAGCTCCGTCGGCGGCGGCGACCGCCAACTGAAGATTCCGATCAAACTACGGCCACCACCAATCGGCCCCAAATTTTCACAATTTGTTCCTTTCGTCAATACGAATAACTTTCTTGTTCAACTCGAAGGCCAATTCGGCCTCTAACTAGGTCAATCGAATATAAATCCTTAACCCTGAAATTTTCCACTTCAATCCTTCAATTCTCCCTCCAAACTCCAAATCAAGCTACCAAATTCTTGGGGATTATAGTACTCCTAAAACCCATCCTATCCATATAAAGAACTCACTAATTGGTGATCTAGGGAGGGAGAAATACGATCAAGAACATTCTACTGTACACTTGAAGAACAAATCAGAATTTCTCCCGATTTACGGCGAGTTAGGTTGGAAAATTTACCTAGGAATGAAGTAGACTCGGAGGCCGATCTTTTAGGACCAGTGCGGCGGCCTGTAGTGGAGCGGCGACGGTGCTGTGGCATGCGCAAGTCCGGCAAGCGATCGGCGTCGGGAAAGAGGAGAGAGAGATTTGGTAACTTTTGATTTTTCACTTTTTACCTACACTAAATTCCCCTTTTTATAGAGTTTCCTGAAATAGTAACTTTCCGTTTTTAAACCATAATTTTCGCATACAAACTCGGATTAAGATACATAGCATGTCTACGGATTCTTATTAACGCCCTCTACAAATTTCATGAATAAAGTTTACTCAAATTCTTGACTTAAAAGTCAACCTTGTAACCTCTTACGGTAAAATGGTTACACTACGAAATGATTAAAGATTAAAGTAAAATAAGAAGCAACCAACCGTAAATTGATTCTAGAACCGGGATGTGACAAGGTACGAGAACTACTGGAAGGCAATGAGCTGCTGGGCTCCTCATTAAATTGCTGTCGTTGTCGAAGATCGAATTTCACCGTCTGTGATATTATTGTCGTCATCAATCGAATTGCTGCCATTACGATTGAATTCGTTGTCGTCGTGATCAATACCATCGTCATCGATCTTGGCAGTCGCTGCTAGTTGTCATGTCGTTGTCGTCATCGATCTGTTGTTGTTGGTGTGATCACTACATCGTCATCGATTGCTGTCGTCATTATGAACATTGTGTCGTCATCAGATCGCTGCTGTCGTTATCGATTAACATTGCTTGAATCTTTTCGTCTTCGTTTGGAATATCAAGCAACAACAGCCACAAAAATCACCAAGCCTTCTTTCGATCCCTGTCGTCACCTTCTCTCTCTCTCTCTCTCTCTCTCTCTCTCTCTCCGGGTTCAGTGAGAGTTTATTAAGGGGTAGTAAATGTGGTTGTGACGATAAGAATGTGGTTTAAGGGTTCAATGGGAGTTGATTAAGGGTAGTAAAGTTGGTTCTGGCGATGAGAATGTGGTTTAGGGGTTCAATGCGAGTTTATTTTATTAGGGGGTAGTAAAGTTGGCTGTGACAATAATAATTTGGTTTAGAGGTTTAGTGGGAGTTTATTAAGGGTTAGTAAAGTTGGTTGTGGCCAGTGTTCTAAAAAAAGGTGCCCAGGGCCGCCTAGGCGCTTGGCGGCAGGGCACTGTTCTGATTTTCCCTGAATCGGTCAAGCTGGGCGCTGACGCGAAAATCGGTCGCCTAGGCGGGCAGGGCGGCGCCTAGGCCCGATTAGTTTTTTTTTTTATAATTATGAAATACATAAAAGCCAATCTAAAAATGAATAAAATCAAACATAAAAACACAATATTATAATCTAAAGTCTAAACAAAGGATACACTATTGTATTTTTATTATTTCTAAGAACATTGTTGTTTTATTATGTATATTTTTGAAGTATTTTAGCTATTTTGAAACATAAAAGTTTTTTTTTTTTATAATTTATATTTATATAATTATATTTATTAAATAAATAATAATAGGTAGAATATAAAATCGCCTAGGCGCTAGGCGCTGGCTGTCCGCCCTAGTAGCGCTTAGCGTTTTTTAGAACCTTGGCTATGACGATAATAATGTGGTTTAGAGGTTTAGTGAGAGTTCATTAGGGGATAGTACAGTTGGCTGTGACGATAAGAATGTGATTTAGGGGTTTAGTTGGAGTTTATTAGGGGTAGTAAAGTTGGTTGTGATGATAGGAATGTGGTTTATGGTTCGATAAGAGTTTATTAGGGGGTAGTAAAGTTTGATGTGGCGATAAGAATGTGGTTTAGGGGTTCAATATGAGTTTATTAAGGGGTAGTAAGGTTAGTTATGACGATATGAATGTGGTTTATGGTTCAGTGAGAGTTTTTTAGAGGGTAATAAACTTAAAGGTTGACAAACTTTATTTCAAATTTTGGTGAGTTTCCGGTGTCCAGAATCCAACAGCCGGTGACCGGAGCCGATGAGGTGGTGGCCATGTCTCTTCTATTTTCCATTTTCTCTCTCTAATTATGTTTCAATGAGTGAGGGTAGAATATGTATTGAAATATTATAGGTTCTCTAAAAGTTGTTATGAGTTTTGTTTGAATGGGTACAAATTTAAAAAAAAAAGTTGAAATAGTCAATGTTTTTTTTTAAAAAACTGTTAGAATAGGAAGTGAAGTCCAAAAATTTATACTAAATAGACATTTTCTCAAAATATTAATAACTGATAAAATACATAAAAGAAAGAGTACATAAAGTTCATAATAGGAAACTCCTAACAATTTTAATGTTTCATTTTAATTATTCCTGAAGTATCCTTACATATTTCTTTATTTTTTTCTTATATTTTGAAAAAATAAAAAAAAACTCTTATCAAATTAAGAAAATTCTTAACAACAAACCCTTTTATAAAGTAATACTTTATTCATTTATTGATAAATAAATAAATTATTCATTTATCGATAATATAATAACCCCTCTAAAGTAATAATTTTTCATGGTCCTGACCTTATTTATTTATAGAGATTTTACTCTATTAAATAAAAAATAATATTAGAAAGAAATTTAGATGAACATCCCGCAAAACACGTTCTAGAGGAAAATATGATAGTACCCTTTAGTTTATTGAGACATGAGACCAACTCTAACAGCTTTCCTATATTCTAGATTCTCTCAATTTTAGACAACAATTTTGGTACTTTTGCTTCAACACATTCCTGGTAATTTTCTCTAAAACAAGGAAAGTGATGAGCGGAAAATCAATTTTCTCATATTTGTAGCAAACTCTAAAATTTTGAGAAAGGATTAAGATATGGTTATGACGGCCCCGTTCACCTGGTCAGCTACTGACCAGGTAGGGTTTGGTCAGTCACCATCGGATCTGACTTCATTTAAATCCAAGGGTTGAATATGTTTTAACTCAATTAATCTCAACCCTTGGATTTAAATGAATCCAGATCTTATGGTGACTGACCAAATCCTACCTGGTCAGTAGCTGACCAGGTGAACGGGACTGATGGTTATGAACTCTGTAAAGTACGTTAGCCTGCTAGAGTTGGAGAAGAAAAGCTGCTTAAAGATTTAACTTTTGTTTCCTTATAATAGCAAAAAATTTAGATGACCGTTGGAGATGCTCTCAATGTATAATGTATTCTCCTCCAGCACCTTTAGTCTCATCACCTTTAGTCTCATCTTAGTAAATTGGAGATCTAGAATTTGATTTCAGACAAGCTGCAATTAATGTCAATTTTGAGCTGTTTTCAAATTATGTTTCTTATAATTCTCTTGTAACACAGGATTAATTCTTATGGGGAGATTTATATTTTTGGGACCAATTCTGATTGTGCCTATGATCTACGTATGGAGACGAAGACATTTCTCAATGTATAACACGATTGAAGAATTTCTACATGGTGAAAACAACTTTATTCCAGTAAGATACTCTTATTCCGACATTAAGAAGATGTCCAGCAATTTCAAAGAAAAACTAGGTGAAGGGGGATATGGCTGTGTATTTAAAGCAAAATTACGTAGCGGCCGTTATGGAGCAATTAAGATGTTAGGCAAGTCCAAAGCTAATGGAGAAGAATTCATAAGTGAGGTAGCTACAATTGGAAGGATTCACCATGTTAATGTGGTGCAGCTTATTGGTTATTGTGTTGAAGGATCGAAACGTGCTCTGGTATACGATTTCATGCCTAATGGGTCTCTTGAAAGGTATATTTATTGGAAAGAAGGAATTGTCCCGTTAAGTATTCAGCAGATATATGACATTTCAATAGGAGTGGCAAGGGGTATTGAGTATCTACATCAGGGATGTGACATGCAAATTTTGCATTTTGATATTAAGCCTCACAATATTCTTCTTGATCAAAATTTCATACCAAAGGTTTCTGATTTTGGTCTTGCAAAGTTATGTCCAACAGATAATAGCATTGTGTCTCTCACAGCAGCAAGGGGAACATTGGGGTACATTGCTCCGGAGTTGTTCTACAAAAACATTGGAGGTGTATCAAACAAAGCTGATGTCTATAGTTTCGGAATGTTGTTGATAGAAATGGCAAGCAAGCGGAAGAATTTTGATGCAATGGTTGAGCACTCAAGCCAAACTTACTTTCCACCATGGGTATATGATCAGTACAGTCAAGGTAAATACCATTTGGAGATGGGTAATGATATCACTGATGAGGAAAGAAAGATAACTACAAAGATGGTCATAACTGCTTTATGGTGTATTCAGATGAAACCAAGTGACCGGCCTTCAATGAACAAAGTCATAGAGATGCTCGAAGGAGATGCAGAGGGACTTGAAATGCCTAACGAACCTTTCATATACCAACAAGCCACGCATGTTGTAGGTAATCTACATGATACATCGAGTTTGAACTTGATAGGATCCCCTGCGGAGTTAACTTGCACGTTGTCAGCCAGGTGATAGTCCAGGTTCGTTCGACTTGAATGTCAATTTCAACATTAAGTTTGTAATATGTTTTGTTGGACTGTATAAGTCTTTGAATATTTATTGGTCGAAGAACAAAATTTTATGTATGGTACTAAACTCTATGTGTAAAGTGGATTGGTATAAATACAACCCATATTTGTATGCTCTAAACTTATTTTCCTGATTGGTTATTACTTGAATGCATAGGCTGTGTAAAGTCTCATGATATAGATTTTAGGTGTTATTACACTATAAGATTTAGACTTGAGTCTCTTCTTGTATTCTATGATTTCAATAATAGTAATGATGTGAGGGCTACCTTTTAGCTCTTAAATTCAAAAAATAAAGATTGACACTCTATGAATTATGTTTATATTATACATACTATAAGAGATACACAAAAAAGTTGTATATTTATATGGCATTTTGTATGGCCTCTATCAATGTCTTCAATTAAACAATTCTACAGCCAAAGATAATATCTCTTCAATATATATATATATATATATATATATAACTCTTCAAAATTAATATGTATGTATATATATATATATATAGTTTTTCTTAGGTAAAGATGTTCTTACCTTGAGTTTGGTAAGCATTTCTAGAATTTGCCAACTTTTAGATCATATTTTCTCATCTTAACCATTCAATTTCTAGATATATATGAGTAGATCATCTCTGTAAAATTTCAGCTAATTTGGTGATAGTTAAGGCATTCAAAACTGTGATTTACAAAGAAGAACACGAACGGTTCCGGTTGAATAGATTCGGTTCGTTCATTGTATTTATACGTTTTCAAGGTCTTAACGATTACCAAATCAGCTGAAATTTTACAGAGATAATATATATATATATATATATATATATAGATATCTAGATTACAAACGGTTAAAATGATAAAATTTGATCTAAAAATGGGTCAAATTAAGGAAATCCGCACCAAATTTATGATAAGGACATCCTTAGCAAAGAAGGACTGATATATAGTTTTCTTAGGTAAGCATGTCCTTACCCTGAGTTTGGCAAATATTTCTTGAATTAACCAACTTTTAGATCATATTTTCTCATCTTAACCATTCAGTTTCTAAATATATATGAGTAGATCATCTCTGTAAAATTTCAGCTAATTTTGTGATCGTTAAGGCATTCAAACTGTGATTTACAGAGAAGAACACGAACGATTCTGGTTGAACAGATTCGGTTCGTTCATTGTATTTATACGTTTTCAAGGCCTTAACGATTACCAAATCAGTTGAAATTTTACAGAGATGATCTATATATATATAATTATGAATGGTTAAGATGATAAAATTTGATATAAAAATGGGTCAAATTAAGAAAATCTGTACAAAATTTATGATAAGGACATTCTTAACATAGAATGACTATATATATATATATATCAATATTGTCACGACCCTAATTTTAAATAGTGATTTTTTTTTTCTTCAAAATTTGGGCATGATAACATCTAAAACTAGACACTTTCCCACAACATGCATATCACACAAACCCAACAAAATAACATCCAGAAAAATAATGAAATACAATCTCAACATGTGAGTCGCATACTACAATTCTGATTTATAGTCACTCGAATAAACGAGAAACATACTCAAAAATAAATACATAATCATCTAGTACATGATCTTACAACTAGATTAATCCCACACAAAAAATCCTGATAGGCTTCCAAGTCTCGTCTGTGGGTCAACACCTGCAGGGCCAACCTCTACACCAAGAAATGGTGCACAAGGTTGTAAACAACAAGCCCGGTAAGTTTAAAAAGCTCATGTGAGTTTTTAATGCACTAACTCAAATAAATCACTGCAGACAATATTTCTAGCAGAAATACAAATTTGAGTCACTAGATACACCGCAACCACTAACACTTATATCATACATCTTAGGCATATTTTTCACTCTACCGAAAAATAAGACATGTATCCCGGAGCCCTACAAAAAGGGTCTCAAGGCATACAACGACAATAAAGTCAACTCCACTCAATGAAAATAAATCATGCATCCCAGAGCCCGACACAAAGGGTCTCATAGTATGCAACGACAGACAGACAAGAGCTCTAACTGATCGTAACCAATCACTCGGCCAAAGGCATTGGTTCCCGGTATACTGTCAAATCGTCACTGCTGTGACCGACCCGAAGTTCCAAACAAAACATCACCCAACTGTGACCGACCTGAAGATCTAAAAGTCCACACAAGGACATCACACCAAAATTATCTCAAATACGTACATAACAATATATGTATATATACGCACACGTCCCTAGTTATTCACACGTGAATAATTATTCATGGACCCACTAATATTATCACACATGCCATAAACATTTATTTTAACTAACCGATGAGCCGTTGTCGATCAAGCTCATTTATTTTAAAACAATAAGATTGTATTTTAATTAAGAAACAACCACGCATTTATGTGAACAAAATAGAAAATGGGTCTCAAGCGATCTTGTGAGATTTTACTCACCTTCAGAACTCCTGCTGTGTCTTCACAATATTAAGACGAGCTCAACCTTTCACACACCACAATTTCCTACACAAAATAATTGTCTTTGTTAGTGATCGACTAGAGAGTCTGATTTTTAACCCCTCAACCACCTCTTAACCCGACAGTATGTTCAATCCGGAGAACGACCTTTCCCAGGGACCACCTATGGTCGTCGGATCTTTCACCACCACACACACTTTTCAAGTTCAAGAGCTCAACAAAGTTGCACAAAAGGAAATAAACGAACAAATCATATCTCAACTTAAAGAAATATGATGACATTCTTTCGATCAACAACAAAATAGTAACAACACAATATGGCGACATCGATATAACAACAACAACAATAACAACCTCAACAACAACATCAACATCAACAACAACATCAACAACAACAAACTGCACACTCCCGACTGAGCCACCACCATAGCCAGGGGCAGTGGCTGCCCTTGAAGTCCCAAAACCCACTCAAACTAACCTCTAGCTGCCACAAGCCTAAACAAGTTGAAATGAGCTTCCTTAAAACCTGCCACCGTCCCAAAATCCGAGCAGAACTCCGGCCAAACTCCAACCTTAGACTGGACCATTTGGATTTCCAAAATTCAACACCAACTCATTTTCAATCTAGCAGGGACATTCAGATAAGGATATTAACCATTGAACTCGACCTAGAAGGCTAGAACTCACTAGAAAAGAATTGAACTCGGTATGAACTTCCCGAGTCAACTTAGCCAACTCGAAAGCTCTCCTTCTCCAATCTGCAACTGGTTCTTGCCTGCACCAACACTACCATAGGGACGAAACTAGCTCGAAACACCAAGCATCCAGACTCCTACGCCTCGGGAACAACAACTCCAGCAAGGTGAAATTGACGCCATTTTGCTCCTCTCCCAAACCTTTCCCCATCTCGAGATAGCAGGCAACAACTACCTAGTATTGAAGATGAGGCTCTTGCGAATCCAAAGATACCGCACCTAGCTCGAGTGGTGGCCTGACGACCTTGTTCTCCTTAGCACAGAGGAGGAGAGGCGCGCTCGGCGTCGCGAGGGAAAAGAGAGAGAGATTTCTGATTTTTTTAGGGTTTTCTAAAAAATATCTCATAACATTCCTATTTATACACTTTCTAAAAATAGAAACCCACTTCTGTTGATCAAAACTTCCTCGTACGACGTCATTTTCAAGCGTACCGCATGTCAGGAAATTCGTATTGTCGAACACTACAACTTATGTGAAGAAAGTTTTTGAAAATAATGTAACGATAAGAAAGTCAACTTTGAGTTCTTTAGTTGAAGACTTCAATAATTAAATTTTCCCGACATAATCCTTCTTTACAATCGAATTATTAGATGGAAAATTTCTATAAAAATCGGGGTCAGTACAATCCACCCCCCTTAAAGGAATTTTGCCCCGAAATTCAGGTACACTAGTCCGAGAACAACTCAGGATATTTAGCTCTCACATCCGACTCTAACTCCCAAGATGCATCTCCCTCATCATGATGACTCCAACACACCTTGACCACATCAACTTCCTTCCTCCGGAGCTTCTTGGTTGATCTATCTAGGATACGAACCGATTCAACAACATAGTTTGCATCCGCATTCATCTTGATGGAACCATAATCGATCACATGTGATGCATCCGAGATGTACTTTCTCAACATGGATACATGAAACACATTGTGCACGCCAGCCATAATAGGAGGTAAGGCAAGTCGATAAGCCAAATCTCCTACCTTCTCCAAAATCTCAAAGGGCCCTACGTAACTAGGAGCCAATTTCCTCTTCTTGACAAATATCATTACCCCCTTGGTAGGTGAGACTTTCAAGAACACATAATCACCAATATTAAACTCTACTTGCATCCCCCTCAAATCTGTATAACTCTTCTGCCCGCTTTGCGCTGTCCGGATTCTTTCCAGAATAATCGAGATCTTCTCAGTTGTCTCTTGCATAATGTCTGGACCCAGCAAACAGCTATAACCAACCTCTGCCCAACAAATCGGAGACCTACAAGGTCTACCATTAAGAGCCTCATCAGGGGCCATGCCAATACTAGAGTGATAGCTGTTGTTGTACGCAAACTCAATCAATTGGAGGTGAGCCTCCCAACTTCCCTTGAAGTCCATGACACAAGCCCTCAACATATCTTCCATCACTTGGTTCACCCGCTTAGTTTTCCCATCCGTCTGAGGGTGAAAGGCCGTGCTCATATCCAAGCTAGTCCTCATTACCTTATGGAACCCACTCTAAAATTTGGAAGTAAATCGAGGGTCCTGATCCGTAACAATCGAAATGGGTACTCCATGGAGTCTCGCTATCTCTTTTACATACAACCTGCATAAGGCATCTACCGTGTACGTCATCGACACTGGAAGAAAATGTGCCAACTTCGTCAATCTGTCTACAACCACCCAAATGGCACCATGTCCAAACTTTTACTTAGGCAGTCCAGTCATAAAATCCATCGAGATATGTTCCCACTTTCAAGTAGGAATGGATAATGGCTTCAGCATACCTCTAGGTCTCTGATTCTTCGCCTTCACCTGCTGACAAGTGAGGCACTTAGACACGAATTCTGCTACATCTCTCTTCATTCCACTCCACCAAAACTGCCTATAAAGATCTTTATACATCTTGGTGTTCCCCGGGTGTACCGTGTATAGGGACCGATGTGCTTCCCGAAGGATCTCTCCCTTGAGAATGACACAATCTAGAACACACAGTCTCTGCCTAAATCTCAGGCCACCTTCCACACCAACTGACCACTCAGAAGGACAATCATCAATCAAATCTACCACCAACTCTGTCAACTTCCCACGTGAAAACTCATCGTATGCTTGACCTTGTCTAATCCTGAAAATCAGGGTAGGTTGCACGGTGATGGTCCCAAGGAAGAACCCCTGCTTCCCACCAGAAGGTAGAAGGTCAAACTCTGATAAAGTCTGTAACATGCGCCACTCCTGCACTATCATAGAGGCAACTATACCCCTCTGTTTCCTACTCAAAGCATCCGCTACCACATTGGCTTTCCCGGGGTGATACTCCAAGGTGAAGTCATAGTCCTTAAGGAGCTTCATCCACCTTTTTTGCCTCATGTTCAAATCCCTCTGAGAGAACAAATACTTCAAACTCTTATGATCAGAAAAGAGTTCGAACTTCTCTCCATACAAGTAATGCCTCCAAATCTTAAATGCAAATACCACTGCAGCTAGCTCTAAGTCATGAGTATGGTAGTTCTTCTCATGAATATTTAACTGTCTAGAGCCATATGCCACAACCCTGCCGAGTTGCATCAATACACAACCCAAACCCTGGTGAGAGGCATCACTATACACAACGTAACCATCCCCACTAATAGGAATGACCAATACTGGGGCGGTAGTCAATAACCTTCAACTCCTCAAAGGCCTTCTCACACTCTTCAGTTCACAAAAACTTGGCATATTTCTTGGTCAACTTGGTCAAAGGAGAAGCAATGCTGGAGAAACCCTCAATAAATCTCCAATAGTAACCTGCAAGACCCATGAAACTACGAATCTCTGTGGGAGTAGTAGGACGTCTCCAACTCAACACTGCCTCCACCTTAGCGGGATCCACTGAAATCCCCTCTTTTGAAAGCACATGACCAAGGAATTTAACCTCCTCCTTCTAAAAATCGCACTTGGAGAACTTGGCATATAACTTCTCCCTCCTAAGAACTTGAAGCACCGTGTGCAGATGCCTATCATGATCCTCCAATGTCTTGGAGTAAATCAAAATGTCATCCACGAATACTACCACAAACACATCCAAATACAAGCTACGATGCAGTTCATCAAGTCCATAAAGGCAGCAGGCGCATTGATCAAACAAAAGGCCATGACCACAAACTCATAAAGCCCGTATCTAGTTCGGAAGGCAGTTTTCAGAATATCCTCCTCTTTCACCCTCAACAGGTGATAACCTGATCTCAAATCAATCTTGAAGAACACCGTAGCCTCTCTAAGCTGGTCAAACAAATCATCAATTCTAGGCAAGAGATACCTATTCTTGATGGTCACCTTGTTCAACTCCCGATAGTCTACGCGCAAACGGAGTGTTTCATCCTTCTTCCTCACAAACAACACCGGAGCACCCCAAGATGAGGTACTAGGTCTAATGAAACCCTGTGCCAGTAGACCCTCAATCTGAACCTTCAACTCCTGAAGTTCAGTCCTCCCCATCTGATAAGGGGTATTCAATACAGGTGAGGTACCTGGTATCACATCTATAGAAAACTCCACTACTCTCTTAGGAGGTAACCTTGGAATCTCCTGGAACACATCACTATACTCAGAGACCACCGCAATATCCGCAAGGCCTGCGGTACTACTAGTAACCTCTATAAGTGCTGGGACTCCTTCCCACAAAGCAACGTCCTACTTATTGCAACAATAATGAAATCTCGGTTGTCCAGGAACAAGAAAAAAAATCACCAAGTCAAAACAATCAATCACCACATGGTTCGGCCTCAGCCAATCCACTCCCAAAATTACATCATACGAGTGGTCTGGAATTACAATCAGAGATGCGGAGAACTCTCTACCACCAATCATTATAGGGCATGCCTCACAAATAGAGCCAAGCTCAACAGACATACCAACAGGTGACGAGACACACAATGGTCTAGCTAGTGGTACAGGAATCAAGCTTAATGGCTTTACCATTGAACTAGATATAAAAGAATGGGTTGCCCCAATATTAAATAAAACTATCACAAGCAAATCATAGGTAAGTATAGTACCTTCCACCCCTGCCCCTCTCTGACCGATAGTGTACACCCTAGCCTGCCCCGGAGGTAACTGCCTTTGCTGATTACCCTGAGGCAGCTGCCCCTGACGATTACCTTGTCCACCTGCATGGGGTCGGGGGCAATCCTTGGCATAATGTTCTGCCTATCCACAACTGAAGCATCCCCCTCTCTTGCCCTTGGTACAAGCTGTAGCAAAGTGACCCAACTCTCTACAATTGTAGCACCTCACGGTTGCTACCTGCCTCAAAGGTGAAGCCCTAATTGGCACAACTGCTGCTCTAGCTGGATGCTGCTGATAGGTTTGCTGCCTCTTCTCGAAACCGTTCTTATGACCTGCTAAACTACTACCCCGAGCTGGGGCCTTACCCTTCCCATGAACATCTCTGGGTCTCTCACTCTCCCGCCCAACCTAGCTAGTCGTAGACCATCGTCTGTGACTCCCGGTGAGGGTTTCTCCACGCCCAAATCATCCTCTACATGTCGGGCCCGACCTCTACTTCCAGCCCTACCTGCTCCTCGGCCCCTAGCTCTGCCCCTCTGCAGATCCATAACCTGAGAAGCAAGTAAACTTGATTAACACATGTATAAAACTTAAACTAAAGTATAAGTCCGATACACTTTTGTATTAAATCAAGACACTACTCAAGGTGGAAACCACAAAGGTTACAACCCCACTACCCCAAACAACTCTACTCTTATCTCCTAAGGACTTGGAGACGATACTTAACCCTTTCAAATACCCAATGACATATCAGTACTGCAGTATGATGGTAGCCCGCTACAGTCGGATCGTCACATTGAAGTATTAATTATCACCAAATATGTGAACCAGACTCTGATACCAACTGTCACGACCCTAATTTTGAATAGTGATTTTTTTGTTCAAAATTTGGGCATGATAACATCTAAAATTAGACACTTTCCCACAACCAGCATATCATACAAACCCAACAAAATAACATCCAGAAAAATAAGGAAATACAATCTCAACATGTGAATTGACAGTCGCATATTTATGCGTATTTATCGTGTTTAATTGAACTGTTACACTTGGATTATTGCTATTAATTGAGTGATTTAATTAATGTTTATTGTTTTATTAGGTTTTGTGGAGAAATAAAGAAAAGAAAGAAATAAAAAGGATTCCTAGTGCCATAAGGAAGGAGAGACCAAGAGGGATTCAGAATAAAAGTGTCCTAATGCAAATAGAAGAAGGGGAGGCCAAGAGAGACTATAAAAGGACTCTAGGGCAGCCACCTAGAAGGAAGAGATCGACAAAGGACAGAAAAGAGTCAGAGTAGGCGAGAAAACAGAAGGGAGACCGATAGAGAAGAAAACAAAAGAAAAAGAAAACGTAGTGCCCAGCAGCGCACGCAGCTGTGCACCAGACAGGCACCAGCAGACGTGCACCTGCAGGCACCTTGCAGGGCACCCAGCCAGGCACCAGCAGCAGCCAGGCACCCAGCAGTGCAGCGCCAAATGCAGGAACCAGTGCAGCACAGCAGCGCCAGAAGCAGGCACCAGCAGACGTGCACCTGCAGGCACCTTGTAGGGCACGCCAGATGCGTCAGCAGTGCACCAGGCAGGCACAGGCTTCGGCAGAGCACAGGCACCTCGCTGTGCATCTCGCAGCAGCAGTGCACACAGCAGGCGCCCCGGCAGGCAGCAGTGCACCGGTCCTTCGACATCGGACCGAGATCAGTCCCTCTTCTTCATCCAATCTCTATCCATCAACTCTATGATTTGTTTTGTTTATTTCATTATGAATTTCAGTAGCTAAACATCTTGTTAAGGGGTTGCTTGAAGCCCCGTACATGAAGTCTTTTTGATACATTGATAAGTGCGTTTTACGCCATGTTCTTAATAGATTTTCACCTCCATTTATACTTTGTTTTTGCCTTAGTATGTTTATTTTTACTTGTTTTAGAGTCAAGAGGGTTTTTCCGTAGAGTTGTGGCTACTAGCTGTTTTTATACAGAAAATTGCACTTAAATGATGAAAACCGTTTTTGGACTAGCACTTGGACGTTTTATTATGATTCGTTATTTTGTTACCCTGTCAGTTTTGATGTATCTTGTTTAAATGTGCAGAAGACAGGTAAATACGCTTAACGTATCAGGAATCATGATGAACGGACTCATGAATGACAACAAGTGAGGCCACGGAAAAGAAGAAACACTTTTGGACATTGTTTTGCTCTCGGACAGAATCTGCCAGAAAACGTACGTCAACTTTGGAAAATCATATCTCAAGATCCAGGAGGAGTTAGAAGGCGTGCCACATATGGAATTAAAGCTGTGTGTGTCTACTTTTCAACCCCATTTGGATCGCAGAAATCGGAGTTGAGACGAAGGAGTTATGAGCAAAACAGTGGACAGAGGTCAGGCTGCAAAACTGGGCAGAAACTGCCTAAGTTGTCTAACGAGTTTTGGGAGATGATTCTTCACCAAAAGGGCTTCCCAAATTTGTCAAGAGATGTATCAAGACCTTAATGAAGTGTTAGGAAGCTGGACAAAAGAAGAAAATACGAAGAAGCATCAAGGCAGCCATATTTTGGTTAAGTGTAAGGTTTCCCGGTCAAACCGGGAAAGCTGACCTTGCTGGACCTATCACTGGTTTTGGCTGCCATCAAAGCCCAAGATTTCGTACATGAGGCCTACATGAATCCATAAACATGTAGGAAGGTCCAAGGAATCAGAAGAAGGAGTCCAAATTCGGATAAGAAGCTGCATTGAAGGAGGAATCATTGAGCAATAAGGAAACTGAGTTGGAATAGGATTGCCTTTCCTTAACCGAGTCAGCTAGGGTTTCTCTTCAATGTTTCTGTATAAATAGGGTCTGTATAGCTCGTGTTTAGGGGGTCCTTTATCAGTTTTAAGTCTTATAGCTAGCCTAGACTCTACCTAAAAACCCTCCACACAGAAATCATATAAGCAGCCGAACCACCTCACTGCCGCAACCTTTCATTGCCGTACTGCCTTCATCCTTTGCCGAATTCCTTCCCCATCCTTGCCGACTGTAATAGGTAGGTTAGGGATGAAAATCCTAAGGTTGTTCATGTATATTTACTGTGTAAAGTTATTGAGTTTATTGATATATGAATTATGGTTTTTGGTTTTGTTTAACATGTATGATTACTTGCTCTTCTTTGTGATTTGTTTGTGTTATGCATGTTGAATAACGATTTAGTATGCATGTTAGGGTTGTAAAAGAAGTTAAAGAATCTGTATTTGTGTGTTTAACAATTGTTAAGTTAGTTAATCCTCTCCCGAGCAGATAATTGAACTTTAGGTTAGCTTGATTGCAACAGGTTAGCTATTAGGGGGGTGTTTCATGTGCCGTGGTATTCTAGGTCGAGTTGAGCGCTAAGACAACTCGGTCCTAGGTGGTACAAGGGATGGTAGGGTGAGAGATTTGCATGTGGAATAGGATGAGTGACGCCATACCTAGGAAACATGTCTCCAACGACTCGTGGACGGTAAGTGTTGCTTGATTAGATTGAGTGCTGAGACAGTTTAGTCAAGTAGTCACATAGTTTAGGGTTGAGCGCTGAGACAACTTTAAACACTTGAGAAGTCTTAAGGGTTGGAACTAATTTGCAATTGTGAAAACATAAATAAGATAATTTAACCTTTCATAAAACTATTTGCATGCTAATCGGAGTTTACTTGTTATGTTCTTGAAACGATAAAGTGACCAATCTTGTACATATTTGTTCTTGTTTTATTTTTCTGTTTTGTTTATTGCCGAAACTCATATAAACCCCCATATTATTCTTTATGTATATATTTGTTTATATTGTGTGAATATTTCTAACTATCTGTTTTGCAGAAATAAGTTCTTCCCTAGTGTCCCCGGTCTAGAACGATCCCTACTTACCAAAGTACAATGATAGGGTTTAAATTGATTAACATGTCATATTTCGACCTCGTCATACATATACTTTAATCTAGTTTGCATATTCATCTTGAATGAGGTTTCTTTCTCTATGTGGTTCAGTGATGATTTCTTGTATGTCTACTTTGGTGCGTGATAGGAGCATTTTATGCCACGTTCTTAATACGTTTTTACCCTCATTTATGCTTTGTTTGTCCATTATTAGTATAGTTTTAGTAGTTATTTAGCATAAGGGATTATTTGTAGAACATTGGCTAAAACATGTGTAAAATAGATAAATTATGTGCAATATTGTTAAAAGCTGACTTATGAAGTTATCGTGTTATTTCTTATGATTTTGTGAATTTATACATTGTCATTACTTGATTAATTTTCTTTAATGTTTAGGTGACATGTATATGGACTTAAGGATACAAGAATCATGAGGATCAGACTTATGGAAGGTAGCAAAAGAAGCATGGAAAGACAAGAGGCCGAGAGCATGAATTCGGAACAAAAACAGAGGATTTCCAGAAACCATAACTCAACTTCAAAAATTTCCCTAGAACGATTCAGGCCGAGAGCATGAATTCGGAAAAAAAAAATCGGATAGAATTAAAGTTCAAGGCACAAATTCTTTCATGGTGTGTTGTAATGTTTTGTGAATTTGGAGTTAGTGATTATTTAAAGGTCTAAAAGTGTTTATATGACCTTTGTCCTGTTCACAATATGGGGAGAAGTCAAGAATGACACATGGGTCCAACATGAAGAAATTCAACCCTTGAAGTGAAGACATGAGGAGGAGCGAGATTTGCTAAGTCTTGGTGACGCCTTAAAATCACCATTTATCCAAAAAAATTCCTACCTTAAGAAACTTAGCCCCATTACAACCATTTTTATTGAGATTAATTCATGATTCTTAAGAGAGCTAACTTTGATTTGTGGAGATTTTCTCATAAGTTAAGCATATGGTTTTGGTCCATTATTGCACATTGTTGTTATATGAGGTTTTTCCAGGAAATTTTATTCACAAAGAGCTTTTATTTGTTGAAATATGCAAGTTATTTGTATCTTATCATCTTTTCCCTTGCATATACGATTGAGTGAATACCATGGATGAGTGAAAAGAAGAGAGTATGCTATTGTGAGGTGGAACGGTTATCATACATGTTTGTGCTATATGATCTCATATCTTACTTGTTCATGATATGATACATGCTTATGAAGCTTTGCAATTACGCTTTTCATTCAAATGTTCAAACTAGAAAGTTATGCATGCAAAAGAATCTGAGACAAATCATTTAAGGGTATTAGTTGTTTAAGTGTTAATTGTTTTTGTGTCGTTAGTGTTAGTAGAGTCTTATAGTTAATTTGCTAGGGACTAGCAAAGGTTAAGTGTGGGGTAGTTGATAGGAGCATTTTATGTCACGTTCTTAATACGTTTTTACCCTCATTTATGCTTTGTTTATCCATTATTAGTATAGTTTTAGTAGTTATTTAGCATAAGGGATTATTTGTAGAACATTGGCTAAAACATGTGTAAAATAGATAAATTATGTGCAATATTGTTAAAAGCTGACTTACGAAGTTATCGTGTTATTTCTTATGATTTTATGAATTTATACATTGTCATTACTTGATTAATTTTCTTTAATGTTTAGGTGACATGTATATGGACTTAAGGATACAAGAATCATGAGGATCAGACTTATGGAAGGTAGCAAAAGAAGCATGAAAAGACAAGAGGCCGAGAGCATGAATTCGGAACAAAAACAGAGGATTTCCAGAAACCATAACTCAACTTCAAAAATTTACCTAGAACGATCCAGGAGGAACCAGGAAACGTGCCATATATGGATGGAAAGCTGTGGATGTCTAGTTTCTAAATATTTTGGAATCACAACAATCCAAATTCCGAGGAAGGAGTTATGATGGAAACAATGGCCGAAGGTCAGTCTGCTGGAAAAAAGACAGATTTTGCTAAAGTGCTCTACCGAGTTTGTAAGTGTGTTTCTTCACCAAAATCCTTCCCAAGCATGCCAAATGATTGATCAAGAGCTTAATGAAGACATGGGAAGTTGTTTAGAAGAAAAAGAATGGAAGAAATCACCAAGGAGAAGCCGAAAACAACAACTACGAAAGTTATCCCGGTCAAAACAGGATAACTTGTTCTACCGAGACTATGGAGGGGATTCGGCTGTCCTATGGAGCCCAAAACGTGTAAGGGAGTCCTTCATTGATCCCTTAACATGTAGGAGAGTCCAAGAATTCAAAAAAGAAGTCTATGAATCATTATCCAAGTCAGCAAATTCAAGAGTCAAAGTTGTGTGCAACAAGGAAAAGCAAGAAGCCCAATCCGACATGGACAAGGAGTAGGCTGCCGAATCTCTTAGGGTTTCTTTAGGAGTTTTCCTCTATAAATACACATATAATACAACTGAAAAAAGAGTCATCAATTTTGTGAAAGCCTTAGCTAGCCAACTCTACCAAAATCCCTCAACACAGCCGAGACACAAAGTCTGCCGCTAACCTTCCCTTGCCGCCGATCACATCCTTGCCTTAGCCGTACCTTTTAGGTAGGATTTGGTATGGATTCCTCCATGTCTTTGTGTAATTCTACTGTGTGTAATTCAATGTTATATATATATATATATATTGGTATTTCGGTTTCTGGTTTTATGTTATGAACATGTTTGTTTGTTTTTCTTTGTGATCTACTTATGAATGTGTTTGTTAGCATAACATTTAGGATGCATGCTAGGTTTCGGATTTAGAATATGTTGTGTATGTTTATGTTATTACTGTTTTCTAATTGATTAATCACATACCTGAAAACGTAATCGAACCTAAGGGTAGTCTTGTGCACGGATGTTCCTAAGGGGGAGTTTAATATGCCGTAGTGTTCTAAGGTTAAGTTCGCCGATTGGGTTCTTGATTTTTAGGCATTGCTAAGGGTTAATAGGGTAAAGTGATTTACATGCTAATAGGATGAGTGACGCCATACCTAGGATCATGTCTCCAATGACTCTTGCTCGTAAGTGTATTTTGTATTAGTGTCAGACGATTGTAGGCACTAAACAAGATGACATATATATAAATTTAGGATCAGGTGATTGTAGGTCCTAAGTTTACATGAGAAGTCTAAATAGTTGGAATTAATTAGAATTCAAGAAAGCATATTTCATTGCATCTTGTTCGTGTGTAAAACTTATGTGTTTTCTATTTGGTGTTAGCTACGTTTTGTGCTTAACAATTGATCGACCAATGTAAATATTAATTTAAGGTTTAGGAGTATAAATAATTTAGAAAACAAATCTAAATCCCCATAATAAAACTTTGTAAACATGTAAATAATTTGGAAATAGTTTTTAGTTATATTTTGTATTTATTTTATACTTGTGCCGAAAATGTATGTATATGTGTATATTTATGTGATAGTATTTACTTGTGTATTATGTGACAAATAATTGTTTATACTATCTATATTTATTTTATATTTTTGTGAAAATGACTAACTTGTTTATAATACAGTAATAATCATTCCCTAGTGTCCCCGGCTTGAACGATCCCTACTTACAGTTACTACAATGATAGGGTTTAAATTACAGGTTGTTCATCAACGACCTTGTCAGTGCGCAACTTAGTATTGCTTGGGAGGATTCTATTGTCATGCGATACGGGCGACTGAAGATAATTTCTTCCATTGGATTCTCTATAGTGATACACCGATAGATCAGTTCGTCGGGTGATTGATACCCTAGGTCTAGCAGGACACGCCTATAGTGTACCTGTGAACCCCTGTAGCTTCTCAAACCTTCTCTAGATCATAATGCTTTCTTCTTTGTAAACCTTGGGGTCCATGACTATAGGTTCATAGAGGGATAGATGCAGGGGAGGTCCATGACAAACTTGCATAGGCATAAGGATTAGGTAATTGGATGTGGTTGTAACGATCAACTCTTCCTGGGAACTTTTATTCATGGGATATGTGCATTAGGTTAAGTATGCATTTAAGAGATGGAATGGCGGTGGTGGATTGCATTCCTCTTAACTCTTTCATCACATAGTTTAAACAACTTGCATTCATAAGCATAGTTACTTTCAGTATTTATTTTCTGCATACAGCAGTAGCTTGTCCGATTTATTTTAGTAACCAAATCAACTCCGATTACCCTCAAATTTTGTGTGGCAGTCCGCCACTGTGTCTAGTTAATTGTGTCAAAATTTCATAGCTTTTGGTTTAGTCTAGGTTAGGTTCGTGGTCAGGAAACAGAAGAGACAACAATTGTTGCACACGAGCATTGATCACAGTGAACAAACTGAGTTTGAAACACAGTTTGATAAAGAGTCAGAAAGTGAGGAGCAGGAAGAACAACTTATTCTATCAAAACCACCATCACCAATGGCAAACAACACAAGGCTTAGGGAATCCTTTACCCCAGGCACGGTTGCAGCAGATTCGCAAATTGTACTACCAGAGAACTTGGGGTCTTATGCTATTCCCCCATCTCTCATCTCGAATCTGCCACACTTCAGAGGCACTCCTTCTAAAGACCCTCAGGACCATCTCAATGAGTTTGCAGCATTATGCAGAATTCAGAAGTCAACAAATGTGGATGAAGATATTGTCAAACTCATTCTTTTTTCTTTTTCTCTCAAGGAGCAAGCAAATACGTGGTATAACTCTAACGCTTTTATGAAGGAATTTTACTCTGCCTCTCACACCAAGAATTTGAAGAAGCAGATCAGTACTTTCAGGCAAAAAGATGGAGACGAATTACATGAAGCCTGGAGTCAATTCAAGAGTTTACTTCGACAATGCCCTCATCATAAGTTTGATTTGAACACTCAAATGGAGTTCTATTATGAAGGACTAGATTCTTTTAATAGGTCCAAACTGGATTCAGCTTGTGGAGGAAATTGGTGGAACAAGACTGGAACTGAAGCCAAGGAAATTGTAGAGAATTCAAGGCAGTTTCATTCCAGAGACAGATCCATGGGAGCAAGTAGAAGATCTCTAAATGCTGTCACACTTGACGGAGCTATAGAAAAGAGGTTGAGTTCTATGGAGAACGATATTGCTTTAATTGCTAGCGCTTTGAAGGTGAGCAAAAAGACAACAGTTGTTCCAGCCCAGATTGTGTGCACTCTATGCTCAGCTTCAGATCATTTAGCAAAAGAATGCCCTCAGTTAAGAGCATATAAGGAAGTTAATCAAGAGGAAGCGAATTACTTCCAGAGGCAGCCCTACACATATGGTGGGAATAAGGATAATCCATTCTTGAGCTACAGAAGCAACAATGTACTCAACCCCTCGATTGTCCCACCTGGCTTTCAGCAGAGACAACCCACTGGGGATGGCCAACAATTCGGCCATAGGCGTGTCCCTCAACAACCGTAACAAGCTCCAGCTCAAACATCCACTGGAAATTCTACTTTGGAAGCATTAATGCAACAGATGATGTTTAATAACAAGGAGAGGGAAGAGAACAGTGCATTCCGCCAAGAAATAAAGGCCTCTAATCAGCAGCATGGGAAGGCAATTGAATTGTTAGAGCGACAAATGAGCCAAGTTCAACAAACACTTGCTCAAGTCAACCAAGGAGGTCTTCGCAGCAACACTCAACCCAATTCCAATGAAAAATACGAAGCTCATGTCATAACCTTGAAGAGTGGGAAGGTGTTGGGTGGAGTGCCAGAAAAACAAAAGCCAAAAAGAAAGTGGGAAGAGCCTGTGATTGAGCAACATGTAATTGGACCCGTCAAAAATGCACCTGAAACTGAAAAATTGATTGATTCTAAAGAAGGGCAGGTACTCTCTAACCCTTCTCCTTTGATTACTACTAATGTGCCTTTTCCTAGCAGGATGTAGAAGCAGGTGAAGAATGACAAAGAGAAGGAAATGTTGGATGTCTTCAAGAAGGTTGGGCTGAACATTCCATTGTTGGATACTATCAAGCAAATACCTCAATATGCAAAATTCCTTAAAGACTTATGCTCTTCAAAGAGAAAGTTTCAGGGAACTGAGACTGTGGCTTTAGGAGAAACGGTGTCTGCTGTTCTCCAACGCAAGTTACCACCGAAATTAGCTGACCCTGGACGTTTTACGATTCCATGTACTATTGGTGATCACAGGTTTGCTGGTGCTTTAATTGATTTATGTGCTTGCATAAACCTAATGCCATATACTGTTTATGACAGATTAAAAATGGGAGATTTTATTCCTACTAGTGTATTCATTAAACTTGCTAACCGATCTAACTGTTACCCAAGAGGTATTATTGAGGATGTGTTAGTACAGGTGGGAGATTTGATATTTCCGGCAGATTTCTTTGTGCTGGAGATGGAGCATGAACCAATGCCATCAGAGATACCATTGATTCTTGGAAGACCATTTTTGAGGACAGCACGTACCAAGATCGATTGTTACAATGGATCATTGAGCATGGAAGTGGCTGAAGAAAAGATTCATTTTAACATTTATGAAGCCCTCAAACACCCAAATAATAATGATGCTCACTCATGTTGTTCTATTGACACTTTTGAGAGTTTTATGCAGGAATTCATTCAGTACTCATTGGTGGAGGATCCCTTGTGAAAAGTCATAGAGATGGGAGGCAAAAAGGATGTTTTAGAACCGAACCCTCAACCCATCAACTTTGAACCGGTTTTTGAGATTGCTTCAGTAGAAGACCTTGAGATGGATGAGGAGTATTATGCAATGGAAGAGGCATTTGAATCATTGCCAAGCATGAAAGGTAAACTATCTAAACCCATTCCTCTTCCGGTTTTAACTGATGTCACTCCTCTATCTATTCAGACAGCGCCCATATTAGAGGTTAAACCTCTACCCAAGTATTTGAAGTATGTTTATCTTGGAGATGACGAAACTTTGCCGATCATAATTTCTTCAAAGCTCTCGAAATTACAAGAAGAGAAGTTGCTGCGTGTTCTTAAGGACTACAAGCAAGCAATTGGATTGACAGTAGCAGACATCAAGGGAATCTGCCCCACCTTGTGTACTCACAGAATATATTTGGAGGAGGGAGCAAAGCCAACAAGAGAAGCTCAACGTCGACTCAACCCTCCCATGATGGAAGTTGTCAAGAAAGAGGTGATTAAACTCCGCTATGCAGGTATAATTTATGCTATTTTCTGACAGCAAGTGGGTTAGTCCTGTGCAGGTAGTTCCGAAACATTCAGGCATTACAGTGGTAAGGAATGATGAGAATGTATTGGTGTCTCGGGTGTGAAAACGGGGTGGAGAGTGTGTATTGACTACCACAAGCTCAATGCAACAACACGCAAGGATCACTTTCCACTTCCATTCATTGATCAAATGTTAGAGCGTCTGGCTGGACATGCGTATTATTGCTTCTTGGATGATTATTCAGGGTACAACCAAATAGCCATACACAAAGATGATCAGGAGAAGACCACTTTCACGTGCCCATATGGCACTTTTGTTTATCGAAGGATACCCTTTGGTTTATGCAATGCGCCTGCAACATTTTAGAGATGCATGATGAGTATCTTCTCAGACATGATTGAAGAAATTATTGAGGTATTTATAGATGATTTTTCAGTTTTTGGTGATTCTTTTGACTTGTGTCTCCATAATTTAACCATGGTTCTAGAACGTTGTGTGAAAACTAACCTTGTGCTTAACTGGGAGAAATGTCACTTTATGGTGGAACAAGGTATAGTTTTGGGTCATGTCATATCTACCAGGGGTATAGAAGTAGACAAAGCTAAAGTTGATATTGTGCGGACTTTACCACCTCCTTCTACTGTGAAGGAGGTAAGATCTTTTCTTGGCCATGCAGGTTTTTATCGGAGATTTATTAAAGATTTCTCCAAAATAGCGAGACCGTTATGTGCATTGCTGCAAAAAGACGTAGCATTCAACTTCACAGCTGAATGTTTACAAGCGTTCAACAAGCTCAAGGAGTTGTCGACTACAGCTCCCGTCATACAAGCACCAGATTGGAATCTTCTTTTTGAGCTAATGTGTGATGCTTCAGATTATGCTGTTGGTGCTGTTCTTGGCCAACGTCCAGGGCGACTTCCTCATGTTATCCATTATGCCTCCAGGACCTTGAATGATGCACAGTTGAACTATTTAACTACCGAAAAGGAGCTCTTAGCAGTGGTTTTTGCTCTTGAGAAGTTTAGATCTTACTTGTTAGGAACTAAAGTTATCATATTTTCAGACCATGCTGCTTTGAGATATCTGATGACCAAACAGGATGCTAAGCCAAGATTGATTAGATGGATGCTCATGCTTCAAGAGTTTGACATTGAAATCAGGGACAAGAAGGGTTCTGAAAATGTGGTGGCAAATCACTTGAGTAGACTCACCTATGGGTCGAATGCAGAAGAGGATAATCTCCCTCTCAGAGATAGCTTTCTAGATGAGCAGCTCCTTGTTGCACAAGATGTGGTTCCATGGTACGCCGACATAGTTAATTAAAAGGTAAGTAAGTGCATTCCACCAGATTTTACAAGAGCACAGAAAGATAAGCTTGTCACGAATGCTAAGTACTTCATATGGGACGAGCCATATCTCTGGAAGCATTGTACAGATGCCATAATTCGCAGGTGTGTACCAGAATCTGAATTTCATTCTATTCTAGTTTTTTGTCACTCACATGTAGGTGGTCGACATTTTGGAGGAAAGAAAACAGCTCTCAAGGTGCTTGAGAATGGGTTTTATTGGCCAACTCTATTTCGTGATGCACATGTCTTCTATAAATCTTGTGCTAGTGACGAGGCCGTTAGTTAACAACCTGCAATTTAAAACCCTATCGTGTAGTATTAGTAAGTAGGGTATTGTTCTAGCCGGGGACACTAGGGAAGGACTTATATTCTGCAAAACAAATCGTTAGTACTTTCAAAAGATTACAAGTATAAACATATATACAAAATATTATCGGGGATTTATGGAATGGTTTGAAACATATAAAGAAAATAAAGACACTTATTTACAAAACATGGTCAATCAATACTCAAGCATAAAACAACGAAGCACCGTGAAGAAAGACATGTCACAAATTTCGCAAGTTTAAGAAGTTGTATTTACGTTTTCACAACTTGTAATTAATTCCAACTATTTAGACTTCTCATGTAAACTTAGTGCCTACAATCGCCTGACACTAAATTTGTATATGTGTCATCCTGTTCAATGCCTACAATCGCCTGACATTGAGACAAAATACACTGATCGAACGAGAGTCATTGGAAACATGGTCCTAGGTATGGCGTCACTCATCCTATTCATCATGCAAATCTCTCACCCTAGCAACCCTTGGTAGTGACTAAGAATCAAGACCTACAATCGCCTGATCTCAACCCTTAGACACTACGGCATATGAAACTCCCCCCTAATAGCTAACTTGTCATGATTCAAGCTAACCTAGAGTTCGATTACGTGTACAGGTGAGGATTAATCAATTCAAGTTATTACTTACATGAACACAAACAACTTAATCTAAATCGTCATCCTAACATGCAATTCTACACGTTACAATCATAAACACAATCACATGAAAATCACCAAGAAGAACAAGCAAACATGTTTATAACGTAAAACCAAAAACCAAAACAAACATATATATAAAGAACCAACTGTTTTTACACAGAAAATACATACACAAACCATGGAATTATTCATCCTTAACCTACCTATACAGATCGGCAAAGGGTGAAAAGATGATCGGCGGAAGATGGGCAGTTGGCAGCAAGGGTTGGCGGCGGCGGCTTGGTGTTTTTCTGTGTAAGGAGGGTTTTTGGTAGAGTTTGGCTATACTATGTTTTGAGCAATTGAAAGACACTTTTTTCTACTGTGTTACATGTGTATTTATAGAGACAAAACCCTAAAGAAACCTAATGAAAATCGGCAGCCCCTTGTGTTCCAAACCGGGTAGGTTTCTCTTCTTTCCTTGTTGGATTTGTCTTCCTTCTCTTTAATTTGCTGACTTGGAAAATAGTTTAAAAACTTCTTTTTCTGAATTCATGGACTCTTCCTCATGTGTGTGGGTCGACATTGGGCTCTCTTTCATGCTCATGGACTCCTAGGACAGCCGAAAGGCTTCCATAATCTCGGTAGAACAAGTTATCCTGTTTTGACCCGGATAACTTTCGTAGTTGTTATTTTCGGCTTCTCCTTGGTGATTTCTTCGATTCTTCTTCTTCTAAACAACTTCCCATATCATCATTAAGCTCTTCATCAATCATTTGGCATGCTTGGGAAGGATTTTGGTGAAAAAACACACTCACGAACTCGGTAGTCAACTTCAGCAAATTCTGTCCTGTTTCCAGCAGACTGACCTCCGGCCATTGTTTCCGGCATAACTCCTTCCTCAGAACTTGGATTCCTGCGATTCCAAAAGATTTAGAAACTAGACATCCACAGATTTCCATCCATATATGGCGCGTTCCTAGTTCCTCCTGGATCGTCCTAGGGAAATCTTTGAATTTGAGTTATGGTTTCTGGAAATCCTCTGTTTTTGTTCCGAATTCATGCTTTTGGCCTCTTGTCTTTCCATGCTTCTTTTGTGACCTTCCATAAGTCCGATCCTCACGATTCTTGTTTTGTTATGTCCACATACATGTCACCTACACATTCAAAAGATATAATCAAGTAGTGACAATGTATTGGTTTACAGAAACTTAAGAAAAACATCACGATCACTTCCAATTTCAGCTTTTAACGATGTTGCACATACTTTATCTATTTTACACATGTTTTAGCCAATGTTCTACAAATAATCCCTTATGCTAAATATCTACTAATATTAACCAAATAATGGATAAACAAAGCATAAATGAGGGTGAAAACATATTAAGAACGTAGCATAAAATGCTCCTATCAACTACCCCACACTTACCCTTTGCTAGTCCCTAGCAAACTAAATATAAGACTCTACTAACACTAACGACATAAAAAACAACTAACACTTAAACAATTAATACCCTTAAATGATTTGTCTCAGATTCTTTAGCATGCATAACTTTCAAGTTTGAACATTTGAATGAAAAGCGTAATTGCAAAGCTTCATAAACATGTATCATAGCATGAACACTTAAGATATGAGATCATATAGCACAAACATGTATGATAACCGTTCCACCTCACAATGGCATACTCTCTTCTTTTCACTCATCCATGGTATTCACTCAATCGTATATGCAAGAGAAAAGATGATAAGATAACAAGTAACTTGCATATTTCAACAAATAAAAGCACTTTGTGAATAGAAATTCATGGAAAAACCTCATATAACAATGATGTGCAATAATGGACCAAAACCATATGCTTAACTTATGAGAAAATCTCCACACATCAAATTTAGCTCTCTTAAGAATCATGAATTAATCTCAATAAAAATGGTTGTAATGGGGCTTGGTTTTATAAGGTAGGAACTTTTAGATAAGTGGTGCTATAAGAAATCACCAAGACTTTAGCAAATCTTGCTCCTCCTCATGTCTTCACTTCACGGGTCGAATTTCTTCATGTTGGACCCATACGTCATTCTTGACTTCTCTCCATATTGTGAACAGGACAAAGGTCATATAAACACTTTTAGACCTTCAAATAATTACTAACTCCAAATTCACAAAACATTACAAAAAACACCAAAGCTTTATGCCTTGAACTTTTGATCCGAAACTCTTTTATTTTCCGATTTCTTCTCTTTTTTTTTCTTTCTTTTTCGGAATTTTTTTTCTTAAACACATTTTTCTTTCGGACATACAATTTTTTTCGGCACATATACAATACAAAACAATGGTGTTTAACTCCACACTTCAACTCCACCCCACACTTGTTCTTTGACATCACATTACAGCTCCATCGAAAAATATTTGGCCAAGTCTTGATAACAAGGTCAAGGATTAACTATTCTAAGCTGAGGAATTCTGTTTAAATGTGATGAAAGAAAAGGCTTAATGTAGGCTCAAAGGGGTTAACTAAGGAGTCCCACGACGGGCACAAAATAGGCATATGCTTTATTTGGCTATGGTGGTAATCCTAAAGAGATTAAATTCAATCATATTCAAAATCAAGACATGTTATGATTATAAAGCTTCGAAAATCACATAAGCAAGTTCTAGTAAATTCTAGAGTCCATTAAAAAGCTATAGCACATAGTCATTGAATTTGCAAAGAATGATGAGGTTTCGAAAGATAGTGAAAATTTAGTGAAAATTTCGAAAAAATTTAAGCAAAAATCGGCACATAATTCACTCATGAAAGAAAGTTTTTGGGCTCAAAAGCTCACATAGGTTATTTGGAACTATTTAATCAAACATGCATACTTCATTATCAATCAAGTCTCAAATATTCATACTAATTCACAATATCCATGAAACTCGCAATTTCTTAAAATAAATGTCAAACTATCAATCATGCATTCACAGATATAGTTCATCATAGACTTTTAAGGGTATATCCTAAGACACAAAACAAAACAAAAACAAATTTGAAAAATTTAAACAAAAATTAAATAAAATTTCGGAAAATTTTAAAAACACACCAAATTACTATGTAACCTCTACCCCACACTTAGAAAATTACATTGTCCTCAATGTAAACCCAGAATCATGTCATAACTTCCTAAGCATGTGTCTAAGTCACATAATAAACACATAAATAAATCAACCATAAAAGTGAAGGGATTAGAAAAATGCAAACTCTCGTTGATGGCTCCTCCACTGCTACGGTTGGAATGAGTTGCCTCTCATGCAGCGCTTAATGTTTATAGTCTATCAGCCTAGACTCTTCTCCTTTTGCTTTGATGGCGTCATCCATGAACCATTAGTGGTGGCTCATTCAAAACTTGCTCGTCCTCGTCGCGCTCTTGAAATGGTGTGTAATAAGGTTTAAGTCGATGACCATTCACCTTAAACCTATTTCCTGATAAGGTCTGAATCTCTACTGTTCCATAAGGAAATATATTAGTAATAACAAATGGACCTGTCCAACGAGAACGAAGTTTACCTGGGAAGAGTTTAAGTCTGGAGTTGAACAAAAGGACTTGGTGCCCTATCTGAAAGTTCTTCCCTCTTAGCATCTTATCATGATATGCTTTCGTTTTCGCTTTGTAGATCATGGCAGATTCATAAGCGTCATTCCTTATTTCTTCAAGCTCACAAATCTGCAACTTCCTATGCAATCCAGCCTCATCTTGGTCCATGTTAAACTTCTTGACTGCCCACCATGCTCTATGCTCTAACTCCACCGGAAGATGGCATGCTTTTCCATATACTAGCCGAAATGGTGAAGTTCCTATCGGCGTCTTGAACGCAGTCCTGTAGGCCCATAGTGCATCATCTAATCGACCACTCCAATCTTTCCTTGTTGGTCCTACAGACTTCTCCAAAATCTGCTTAATTTCTCTATTGGATGTTTCGGCCATGCCACTTGTTTGACGATGATATGGCGTTGATATTTTGTGGGTGACTCCATATTTCTTGAGCAAAGCCTCAATAGTTCGATTGCAGAAATGTGATCCACCATCGCTTATCAAAACTCTTGGCGTTCCAAACCTAGCAAAAATGTTAGTTTTGACAAACTCTGCAACAACTTTAGAATCATTAGTCCTGGTGGCTTTTGCTTCCACCCATTTCGACACATAATCAACCGCCAATAAAATATAAAGACAACCTTTAGATGAAGGAAAAGGACCCATGAAATCAATGCCCCAAACATCAAAAATTTCGACAACTATGATAGGGTTTAAGGGCATTTGATCTCTCTTACCTAAATTACCTGTTCTTTGGCAACGATCACATGAAACACATGTTGTATAAGCGTCTTTGAATAACGTTGGCCAATAGAAACCGGCTTCCAACACCTTTCTGGCTGTTCTTTTCGGTCCAAAGTGTCCTCCACATGCCTCCTTGTGGCAAAAATTCAAGATGGATTGATGCTCTTCTTCTGGCACACAACGTCGAATGACTTGGTCCCCACATTGTCTCCACAAATATGGCGCATCTCATACGTAATGTCGAGCTTCCTTCTTGATTTTGATCCTTGTATGGTTCGGCATAGATGAAGGAAAATTCCTTGTCACAATGTAATTCACCAAATCGGCATACCATGGTTCCTTAACTTCCATTCGAAACAGTTGTTCATCCGGGAACAATTCGGACATAGGAATGGTATCCTCCTCATGCACAATTCGGCTAAGATGGTCTGCTACAACATTCTCGCATCCTTTCTTATCCTTTATCTCAATGTCGAACTCCTGGAGTAGCAAGATCCATCGAATGAGCCTTGGCTTAGCATCCTTCTTTGTCATCAAATACCTTAAAGCTGCATGATCAAAATAAACAACAACTTTAGAATTCAAAAGTTAAGATCGAAATTTTTCTAAAGCAAAAATAACAGCTAAAAGTTCTTTTTCAGTGGTAGTATAATTCAGCTGAGCATCATTGAGTGTCCGTGACGCATAGTAAATGACGCAGGGCTTCTTGTCCTTGCGTTGGCCGAGCACGGCTCCCATGGCATAGTCCGAAGCGTCACACATCAACTCAAATGGCAAATTCCAGTCTGGTGGCGTCATTATTGGCGCAGAAATAAGCAAAGTCTTCAAGTGCACGAACGCATCCTCACACTCTTGAGACCATGAAAATGGCACATCTTTCTGCAACAAGGAAGTAAGTGGTTTTGCCACCAAAGAAAAGTCCTTGATGAACCGCCTGTAAAAACCTGCATGGCCAAGAAAAGAACGAACCTCTCTCACCGTTGAAGGTGAGGGTAAGTGATGCATGATATCAATCTTGGCTTTATCAACTTCTATTCCTTTAGCAGAGACAATATGGCCTAAAACTATACCTTGATTTACCATAAAATGACATTTTTCCCAATTGAGTACAAGGTTAGTTTCTACACACCGGTTTAAAATCTTTTCTAAATTCTCAAGACATGCATCGAAATCTTTGCCATAAACACTAAAATCATCCATAAAAACTTCAATGATATTTTCGATGTAATCGGAGAAAATAGAATACATACAACGTTGGAACGTACCTGGAGCGTTGCATAATCCAAAAGGCATTCGGCGATAAGCAAACGTACCAAAGGGACATGTAAATGTTGTCTTTTCTTGATCATCCGGATGTATCATGATCTGGTTGTAACCGCTGTAGCCATCTAAGAAACAGTAGAACTCATGACCGACAAGTCTCTCCAACATTTGGTCCATGAAAGGCAATGGCATGTGATCCTTGCGTGGTGTTGCATTAAGTCTTCTATAATCGATGCACATGCGATGTCTTGTTACCAAACATTGTGGCACTAATTCGTTCTTGTCATTTTCTACCACCGTTACTCCACTCTTCTTTGGCACAACTTGAACTGGTGATATCCACTGACTATCCGAGATTGGGTATATGACACCGCAATCTAATAACTTGATCACTTCGTCCTTTACAACCTTCATCATTGGTGGATGCAAACGTCTTTGAGCCTCCCTTGTAGGCTTGGCACCATCCTCAAGCAGAATTCGATGAACACATTTTGTCGGGCTAATTCCCTTGATGTCTGCCAAAGTCCAGCCAATGGCAGCTGTGTTCCTTTTCAAAACCGTAACTAGCTTGTCTTCTTGTTGCTTTGTCAACGTTGATGACACAATAACTGGTAGAGTGTCATCGTTTCCAAGATAAACGTACTTCAAATGTGGGGGAAGAGCTTTGAGCTCTAACTTAGGGGCCTGTTTCACAGATGGTAACAACTTATTAGTAGAAATTGGAATTGACAAATGAGAATACCTTTCATAGATTGGTTGTGACTCAAGCTCCTTCACAACTTCAAGTATGGACGGCTCCAAATCATTCAAAGCCTCCTCATCCCGTTCTCCAAACTTGTCAAATCCGACCCCTCGCTCGATGGTTAATTGCTATGCTTGATGGGTGGTCATTGCACACGGTGCAACACCACCATACCTCCATTCACTCCCGAATTCTCCCCCATATGCTTCGGCATTGTTGCTTTCTCCATAGTTGAGTTCGGCACTAGGGTGCTTCATGGCATCGAAAATGTTGAATTTGATGATCTCACCATCGAACTCCATTGTCAAGTTTCCTCCTGCAACATCGATGTGTGTTCTTGCTGTGCGCATGAAGGGTCGTCCCAACAACAGTTGTGTTGAGTTAGAAAGTGACTCCTCCATTTCCAAAACGTAGAAATCTGCAGGAAAGATTAGTTGATTCACCTGCACAAGAACATCTTCAATATACCCCATAGGGTATTTATTAGAATGATCCGCCAATTGGATCACAACGTTATCAGTTTTCAAAGGTCCTAGATCTAAAGATGCATAAACATTATGGGACATGACATTAATCGAAGCTCCTAGATCTAGCATGACATTATCAAAACGTGTTGAACCAATAATACAAGGGATAGAAAAACTCCCTGGATCCTTCATTTTTGGCGGCATTTTCCTTTGGAGAACGGCAGACACCGTCTCACTCATCTTGACAACTTGTGTCTCCCTTGTGTGCCTTCTTGTTGTGCAAAGCTCCTTCAAGAACTTAGCATACTTTGGGATTTGTCGAATGCACTCCAACAAGGGAAGGTTCACATTCACCTTCCTAAAAACCTCCAACACTTCTTCGTCGGATTTATCCTTTCTGTTCTTTGTGAACCTAGAAGGAAAAGGCAAACAAGAAGATTGATTAGTCGAAACTAATTCACTTGTGTTAGAGTTTTTACCTTTGTGTGCCTCAGGATTCGGCACATTCTCCTTCTGTAATGCAGCTGGATCTTTCTCAAGATCCTTTTTCTTCATTGCTTCCAAGTCTCCCTTGCTTGGCTCAGCTTCTGTTCTTCTTCTATACTTCACTTGACCTTGGCTTGTGCTTTCATCTTGCTCGGCATGGCTTGTATTGGCAGGATGCTCGGCTGCATCATGTGTGGCAGTCTCTCTCTCGGCAGCATCCTTCTCGGTACCCAGCTGCTGCTCGGCATCCTTATGCTCAGCATTGCTTGTCTCGGTAGCATGGTGCTTGGCATCATAACCGTGCCTATGTTGTGTCCTAGGTGGTGGCAGCAATGTTCTCCCACTTCTTGTGACAACTGCTTGTGCTTACTCGTTCTTGGGATTCTTGATGACACCTCCTGGCAATCTACCCTGTTCGTTGAACTTCCCCATGAAGTCCACAACTTGTCCCATTTGATTCTTCAGCTCCACAATGTCTTTAGACATCAAGGCAATGTCCCTAGTGTTGGTTTGAGTTGTGGCCAACAAAGATTGTGTCGAAGTGGCTATGTTCTTGAAAATTTCATCATAGTTGTTCCCTCCACTTACTTGGCCTCCTTGTTGGTTGTAAGGTTGGAATGGCCTAGGCATGAATTGTCCTTGTGGCCTTGCTACATAGGGTTGTTGTCCTTGAGGTGCACTTGGTTGAGGATTGAGCACGTTGTTGTTGTTATTCCAACGAAAGTTTGGATCGTTGGCTCTTGGATTGAAGTTTTGAAAACGTGTCTGACCTCCTGAACCTTGGACATTGCCGAACCCTCCTTGGTAACCCACGGCATTCACATCTTCAATGTATGAGTTCACCTGATTGCATTGCTCTGATGTATGTCCTTCTAAGCTGCACACACCACAAACTGACACATTCTTCTCCTTTGCTAATTTCGACACCATCAATGTCAATTTGTTCAAGTCTTCCTTCAACTCATGTATGGCACTTGACTCGTCATGATCACTTATCTTGTTGGCACGTCTTGTTGCAAATGAGCCGAATTGTTGATTGTTGGTTGCTCTCATCTCCAACAAGTTGCTGGCCTCTTCTCTGCTTTTCTCCATAAGTGAGCCTCCAGCTGCTGAATCTAAGAATTGTCTTTCCATAGGGCGCAGACCCTCATAAAAATACTGAAGCAGCAGGCCCTCACAGATGCCATGATTGGGGCATGACGCCACAAGTGCCTTGTTCCTCTCATAATATGCATCGAAAGACTCATCCACATCCTGCTTAATTGAAGTGATCTCCTTTCGAATTTGTGTCACCCTTGACGATGGAAAATACTTAAGGAGAAACTCATTCATCATAGTAGCCCATGACGTGATCCGTCCAGCTGGCACTGCAAAGAACCACTCCCTAGCTTTATCCTCTAGTGAAAACGGAAATGATTTCATTTTCACAAGTTGCAAGTCAGCTCCTCTAGGGCACATGATGTCTCAACTAAACTCAAATTGTTGTAAGTGTTGGTTCGGATCTTCTCCACTTAACCCATGAAATCTCGGCAGTTGATGGAAGAAACCACCTCTTAATTCGAAGTCAGCTATTTTTCCTGCTGCTACAGCTGGATAGGTGACATTGGCTGGCCTGACTCCTGTTCCATTAACTTGCCCATTTTCTTCCCTGAGTGAAGTCATTCTCAATTCAACTGAGTGTGGTGGTGATGAATTCGGTGTTGAGTGATGAGATGTTGATGGTATGTTGATGGCAAGCTCCTCTTGGACACGTATAAGTCGGTTGTTGATGTCTCGTGTCCAAATGTCAGAACCGCTCATTCACCTACAAAACAGGATGGCACAATTGGCCAAGACCAAGTTAGTAAGTCATAAGGAATTTGAAAAACAAAACTAACTAAGAATTATGAATAGGTTTCGGCATCTAAGATAAAATTAACATACTTAAATAACACACACAAAAACATGACATATTAGGAACACCTAACATATAAACTAACCATGGCATCACACAAAACTGTAAAGAACATGAAAATTGGACAAAAACATATTCACACACACGGCAAACAATATATTGAGCTCGGCATCCACACATACATACGGCAAACACTGACATTTATCAATAAGGCATAAGTATAAGTTAGAAACACACACGGCATTCATAGTTACATATAGACAAAAATCATGACAAAAACATAATGTGATGACTTCTCACCCTAAAATGTTTCTACTTGATTTTATTAACCCCTAATTTTCAAGGTACGTGGAGCAGGGAAGACCACTGTGCAATGGACTGATACAGCCCAAGGTAGTGTTATGCTTCGTCCGATATACCTCAAACATTAAAGTCAAATTAATTTGAAGTTCATGGCATCATACATGTCTAAGTAAATTCTAGCATTTAAAGTGTGGTGATGCTTCGGCCCAAGCATTTGGCTAGTTCGAGCGGATTCCGTGGTTTCAGAAGGCAAGTGTCAATGTCACGGGGGGCGAACCCCCTACAAGAACCAGGCAGGACTCGTTTTGTGATCAAGGAGGCGGACCCCTATCGACCCCTTCACCGAGAAGAGTGGTCAGTCATGATCTTGAGATCCAATTGAACAAACCTGAATTCCATATCTATGACAGAACGGCCCCTTACTCAGCTAGGAACAAACTCGGGTCACTAGACCACTCGACAAGTGTTAATCAAAGCCGCCCTCAACCTCATGAAATCCGCAAATAACATGAAGGGTTTAGGCTAAGATTAACAAATGCGGCTTCTCCCTACATGTTACACTTTAAAAACCACAATAAACTCCAACACATATGAAACAATCAACCTCCTAAATATTTACTAAGTTACAACAAATGTGACACGAAAATATACACATAAATTCGGCACCTACACAAAAATATAAGAAAGAAACTGTTAGTCAAAAATTATGGCACAAAATATACAACTTTCACACCAAAGAATTCGGCACATACACAAATCTACAATGTTTAAATCGACAATATACACAAATATATTCGAAACATATGTGTTTTACACATATAATTCGGCACCTACAAAAGAAAACAAAGTTAATTCACAAACATATACAACACAAAAATCCTTTTTAGCATCCCCGGCAACGGCGCCAAAAACTGACATGCCGTTAGTTAACAACCTGCAATTTAAAACCCTATCGTGTAGTATTAGTAAGTAGGGTATCGTTCTAGCCGGGGACACTAGGGAAGGACTTATATTCTGCAAAACAAATCGTTAGTACTTTCAAAAGATTACAAGTATAAACATATATACAAAATATTATCGGGGATTTATGGAATGGTTTGAAACATATAAAGAAAATAAAGACACTTATTTACAAAACATGGTCAATCAATACTCAAGCATAAAACAACGAAGCACCGTGAAGAAAGACATGTCACAAATTTCGCAAGTTTAAGAAGTTGTATTTACGTTTTCACAACTTGTAATTAATTCCAACTATTTAGACTTCTCATGTAAACTTAGTGCCTACAATCGCCTGACACTAAATTTGTATATGTGTCATCCTGTTCAATGCCTACAATCGCCTGACATTGAGACAAAATACACTGATCGAACGAGAGTCATTGGAAACATGGTCCTAGGTATGGCGTCACTCATCCTATTCATCATGCAAATCTCTCACCCTAGCAACCCTTGGTAGTGACTAAGAATCAAGACCTACAATCGCCTGATCTCAACCCTTAGACACTACGGCATATGAAACTCCCCCTAATAGCTAACTTGTCATGATTCAAGCTAACCTAGAGTTCGATTACGTGTACAGGTGAGGATTAATCAATTCAAGTTATTACTTACATGAACACAAACAACTTAATCTAAATCGTCATCCTAACATGCAATTCTACACGTTACAATCATAAACACAATCATATGAAAATCACCAAGAAGAACAAGCAAACATGTTTATAACGTAAAACCAAAAACCAAAACAAACATATATATAAAGAACCAACTGTTTTTACACAGAAAATACATACACAAACCATGGAATTATTCATCCTTAACCTACCTATACAGATCGGCAAAGGGTGAAAAGATGATCGGCGGAAGATGGGCAGTTGGCAGCAAGGGTTGGCGGCGGCTTGGTGTTTTTCTGTGTAAGGAGGGTTTTTGGTAGAGTTTGGCTATACTATGTTTTGAGCAATTGAAAGACACTTTTTTCTACTGTGTTACATGTGTATTTATAGAGACAAAACCCTAAAGAAACCTAATGAAAATCGGCAGCCCCTTGTGTTCCAAACCGGGTAGGTTTCTCTTCTTTCCTTGTTGGATTTGTCTTCCTTCTCTTTAATTTGCTGACTTGGAAAATAGTTTAAAAACTTCTTTTTCTGAATTCATGGACTCTTCCTCATGTGTGTGGGTCGGCATTGGGCTCTCTTTCATGCTCATGGACTCCTAGGACAGCCGAAAGGCTTCCATAATCTCGGTAGAACAAGTTATCCTGTTTTGACCCGGATAACTTTCGTAGTTGTTATTTTCGGCTTCTCCTTGGTGATTTCTTCGATTCTTCTTCTTCTAAACAACTTCCCATATCATCATTAAGCTCTTCATCTATCATTTGGCATGCTTGGGAAGGATTTTGGTGAAGAAACACACTCACGAACTCGGTAGACAACTTCAGCAAATTCTGTCCTGTTTCCAGCAGACTGACCTCCGGCCATTTTTTCCGGCATAACTCCTTCCTCAGAAATTGGATTGCTGCGATTCCAAAAGATTTAGAAACTAGACATCCACAGCTTTCCATCCATATATGGCGCGTTCCCTAGTTCCTCCTGGATCGTCCTAGGGAAATCTTTGAAGTTGAGTTATGGTTTCTGGAAATCCTCTGTTTTTGTTCCGAATTCATGCTTTTGGCCTCTTGTCTTTCCATGCTTCTTTTGCGACCTTCCATAAGTCCGATCCTCACGATTCTTGTTTTGTTATGTCCACATACATGTCACCTACACATTCAAAAGATATAATCAAGTAGTGACAATGTATTGGTTTACAGAAACTTAAGAAAAACATCACGATCACTTCCAATTTCAGCTTTTAACGATGTTGCACATACTTTATCTATTTTACACATGTTTTAGCCAATGTTCTACAAATAATCCCTTATGCTAAATATCTACTAATATTAACCAAATAATGGATAAACAAAGCATAAATGAGGGTGAAAACATATTAAGAACGTAGCATAAAATGCTCCTATCAGCTAGATGTCAAATGACAGGTAATCTCGGTCCAAGAGACCAAATGCCTCAACACCCGATTCTTATAGTTAAAATATTTGATGTGTGGGGTATTGATTTCATGGGACCGTTTCCGAACTCCCAAGGGTATTTGTATATTCTCCTTGCTGTAGATTATGTTTCTAAATGGGTGGAAGCAAAAACTACCCGGACTAATGATTCTAAGGTTGTTCTCATATTAACTTCTGAAACTTTGTGGAATCATATTAATCTTGGTGTTACAACTGTAGGAGATTGCTGAGACAACATGTTGAGCGGATTAGAGTCTTGTCGTTAGTGTTTTGTTGAGTCTTAGTTTAGTGTTTTGCTCGAGGACTAGCAAAAGCCAAGTGTGAGGTATTTTGATAGTCGCATATTTATGTGTATTTATCGTGTTTAATTGAACTGTTTCACTTGGATTATTGCTATTAATTGAGTGATTTAATTAATGTTTATTGTTTTATTAGGTTTTGTGGAGAAATAAAGAAAAGAAAGAAATAAAAAGGATTCCTAGTGCCATAAGGAAGGAGAGACCAAGAGGGATTTAGAATAAAAGTGTCCTAACGCAAATAGAAGAAGGGGAGGCCAAGAGAGACTATAAAAGGACTCTAGGGCAGCCACCTAGAAGGAAGAGATCGACAAAGGACAGAAAAGAGTCAGAGTAGGTGAGAAAACATAAGGGGAGATCGATAGAGAAGAAAACAAAAGAAAAAGAAAACGTAGTGCCCAGCAGCGCACGCAGCTGTGCACCAAACAGGCACCAGCAGACGTGCACCTGCAGGCACCCAGCCAGGCACCCAGCAGTGCAGCGCCAGACGCAGGCACCAGTGCAGCATAGCAGCGCCAGACGCAGGCACCAGCAGACGTGCACCTAGACGTGCACCTGCAGGCACCTTGCAGGGCACGCCAGATGCGTCAGCAGTGCACCAGGCAGGCACAGGCACCTCGCTGTGCACCTCACAGCAGCAGTGCACACAGCAGGCGCCCCGGCAGGCAGCAGTGCACCGGTCCTTCGACATCGAACCGAGAGCAGTCCCTCTTCTTCATCCAATCTCTATCCATCAACTCTATGATTTGTTTTGTTTATTTCATTATAAATTTCAGTAGCTAAACATCTTGTTAAGGGGTTGCTTGAAGCCCCGTACATGAAGTATTTTTGATGCATATACTTTAATCTAGTTTGCATATTCATCTTGAATGAGGTTTCTTTCTCTTTGTCGTTCAGTGATGATTTCTTGTATTTCTACTTTGGTGCGCAACTTAGTATGCATGCTAGGACTCTATTGTCATGAGATACGGGCGACTGAAGATAATTTCTTCCACTGGATTCTCTACAGTGATACACCGATAGATCAGTTCGTCGGGTGATTGAAACCCTAGGTCTAGCAGGACACGCCCATATTGTACTTGTGAACCCTTGTAGCTTCTCAAACCTTCTCTAGATCATAATGCTTTCTTCTTTGTAAACTTTGGGGTCCATGACTATTGGTTCATAGAGGGATAGATGCAAGGGAGGTCCATGACAAACTTGCATAGGCATAAGGATTAGGTAATTGGATGTGGTTGTAACGATCAACTCTTCCTGGGAACTTTCATTCATAGGATATGTGCATTAGGTTACGTATGCATTAGAGAGATGGAATGGCGGTGGTGGATTGCATTCCTCTTAACTCATTCATCACATAGTTTAAACAACTTGCATTCATAAGCATAGTTTCTTTCAGTATTTATTTTCTGCGTACAGCAGTAGCTTGTCCGATTTATTTCAGTAACCAAATCAACTCCGACTACCCTCAAATTTTATGTGGCAGTCCGCCACTGTTTCTAGTTAATTGTGTCAAAATTTCATAGCTTTTGGTTTAGTCTAGGTTAGGTTCGTGGTGTGATTATTGTTCAGTAGTCGAGTCTGTCAGATTTGTGTCATTTGTGTTCATTTAGTGTTTTAAGACTTAGTTTTACCAGTTTCTTGTGGACGATAACCCCTATTTATCTGTACTACATTGATATATCTGAGTGGAGAATAGAGTATATTTGTTAGGCGGTCATCCGCTCATCATGAGTCGCATATTACAATTCTGGTTTACAGTCACTCGAATAAACGAGAAACATACTCGAAAATAAATACATAATCAACTAATACAAGATCTTACAACTAGATTAATCCCACACCAAAAATCCTAATAGGCCTCCAAGTCATGCCTGTGGGTCAACACCTACCGGGCCAACCTCAAGAAATGGTACACCGGGTCGAAACAACAAGCCCGGTAAACTTAAAACGCTCGTGTGAGTAAAACAATGCACTAACTTAAATAAATCACCGCAAACAATATTTCTAGCAGAAATATGAATTTAAGTCACTAGATACTCCGCAACCACCAACACTTATATCATACATCTCTACATACTTTTCACTCTACCGAAAAATAAGACATGTATCCTGGAGCTCTACAAAATGGGTCACAAGGCATACAACAATAATAAAGTCAACTCCACTCAATAAAAAAAAATCATGCATCCCAGAGCCCTACACAAAGGGTCTCATCGCATGCAACGACAGACAGACTAGAGTTCTAACTGATCGTAAACAATCACCCGGCCAAAGACATTGGTTCCCGGTATGCTGTCAAATCGTCACTACTGTGACTTACCTGAAGGTCCAAACAAGACGTCACCCAACTGTGACTGACCCGAAGGTCTAAAAGTCCACACAAGGACATCACACCATAATTATCGCAAAAACGTACATAACAACATATGATTATACACGCACAAGTCTCTAGTTATTCACACGTGAATATCTATTCATGGACCCACTAATATGATCACACATGCCATAAACATTTATTTTAACTTATCGATGAGCCTTTTTCGATCAAGCTCATTTATTTTAAAACAATAAGATTGTATTTTAATTAGGAAACAACTACTTATTTATGTAAACAAAATAGAAAATGGGACTCAAGCGACCTTGTGAGATTTTACTCACATTCAGAACTCCTGTTGCGTCTTCACAAAATTAAGAGTAGCTCAACCTTTCACACACCACAATTTCCTAAACCGAATAATTGTCATTGTTAGTAATCGACTAGAGTCTGATTTTTAACCCCTTAACCACCCCTCAACCCGAAAGTACGTTCAATCCGGAGAACAACCATCCCCGGCGACCACCCATGGTCGTCGGATCCTTCACCACCACACTCACTGTTTTCAAGTTCGGGAGCTTAACAAAGTTGCACAAAAAGAAATAAACGAAAAAATCATATCTCAACTTAAAGAAATACAATAACATTCCTTCAATCAACAACAAAACAGTAACAACACAATATGATGACATCGATACAACAGTAACAATAACAACCTCAACAACGACAACAACATCAACATCAACAACAACAAACTACACACTACCACCTGAGCCACCACCACAACCGCCACAGCTGGGGGCAGTGGCTGTCAAGACCCATCCCAAGTTAAATCCTTTTTAACCTGAAGTAAATCCTGTGGGGACCACCTTAAGGGAACTTCTTACCGAAACCCCCTTGAAATGGACAACCCTTCCTATATACCGACTCAGCCCTTCCATGAATATTTAAACACAATCCCTAACTCATGAAGGCGTCCTGCTCCCTAACCTACTTAACTAGCCAAGCTGGGTTAGTCAGAGCAGTCTATATGGGAGATTACCCTAATGAATTAGCAAGCAGCAACGGATTGATCGACTATGCCTCGACTCTTGTACGCGCGCGACCTTCGCTCAAGAACCCTGCATCATTGGGCAATTGAAAACGAAGGGTCTAGGAGAGAAACATTGAAAACTGTTAGCGTGAGTGGACAAAAATCAAATATAAAAACTCTATTTCCTTTAATGTTCTCCCTTAGAGTTTTCCAAGAAAACCTTGTGCATGCACATCATAGACAATGAATAATTAAATCATAAACAAATCCCTTAGCTCAAATGTAAATAAATGTGTGGGGTGTTAACCTTATCCACGAGAAAACCGACCTGCTCTATTCGGGAGGGTCTATTGACCAGCTACCACCGAAGAGGGTCCCCGACCTGCTCTATCCGGGAGGGACTCTTGCTTCAATACTTCTATGAGGGACTACGCCCAATGGAGAGGCAATTCCTTGATTCAGCAGCTGGAGGATCATTGATGGAGAAGAGCAGAGAGGAAGCAAGCAACTTGTTGGAAATGCGTGCCACCAACAATCAACAATTTGGTTCGATTTCCACAAGGCGTGTGAATGAGGCAAGTACTTATGGAGAATCCAGTGCCATAAGTGAGCTTAAGGAAGATTTGAGCAAGTTGACACTCATGGTGTCGAATTTGTCCAAGAATAGAGGAATGCAAGTCTGTGGTGTCTGTAGCATGGAAGGACACGCTTCTGAGCAATGCAATCAGGTGAACTCATACATTGAAGATGTGAATGCCGTGGGTTACCAAGGAGGATTCGGCAATGTCCAAGGTTCAGGAGGTCAGACACGTTTTCAGAACTTCAATCCAAGAGCCAATGATCCAAACTTTCGTTGGAATAACAACAACAACGTGCTCAATCCTCAACCAAATGCACCTCAAGGACAACAACCCTATGTAGCAAGGCCACAAGGACAATTCATGCCTAGGCCATTCCAACCTTACAACCAACAAGGAGGCCAAGTAAGTGGAGGGAGTAACTATGATGAAATTTTCAAGAACATAGCCACTTCGACACAATCTTTGTTGGCCACAACTCAAACCAACACTAGGGACATTGCCTTGATGTCTAAAGATATTGTGGAGCTGAAGAATCAAATGGGACAAGTTGTGGATTTTATGGGGAAATTCAACGAACAGGGTAGATTGCCAGGAGGTGTTATCAAGAATCCCAAGAACGAGCAAGCACAAGTTGTTGTCACAAGAAGTGGGAAAACCTTGTTGGCGCCACCTTCAAAGCCTAAAACCACAAAAGGACTTGGAGTTTTGGACATGAGTGATGAAGAAGAAGATGCAAAGCTATACATGAATGATGCCGAGCACCATGCTGCCGAGACAAGCAATGCCGAGTTAAGTGATGCCGAGCAGCAGCTGGATGCCGAGAAGAATGCACATGATGCAGCCGAGCATCCTGCCAAAACAAGCAATGCCGAGCAAGATGAAGGCACAAACCAAGGTCATGAGAAGTATGGAAGAAGAAAAGAAGCTGAGCCAAGCAAGGGAGACTTGGAAGCAATGAAGAAAAAGGATCTTGAGAAAGATCCAGCTGCATTACAGAAGGAGACTGTGCCGAATTCTGAGGCACACAAAGGTAAAGATTCTAACACAAGTGAATTAGTTTCGACTAATCAATCTTCTTGCTTGCCTTTTCCTTCTAGGTTCACAAAGAACAGAAAGGACAAATCCGACGAAGAAGTGTTGGAGGTTTTTAGGAAGGTGAATGTGAACCTTCCCTTGTTGGAGTGCATTCGACAAATCCCAAAGTATGCTAAGTTCTTGAAGGAGCTTTGCACAACAAGAAGGCACACAAGGGAAACACAAGTTGTAAAGATGAGTGAGACGGTGTCTGCCGTTCTCCAAAGGAAAATGCCGCCCAAAATGAAGGATCCGGGGAGTTTTTCAATCCCTTGTGTTATTGGTTCAACACGTTTTGATAATGTCATGCTAGATCTAGGAGCTTCGATTAATGTCATGTCTCATAATGTTTATGCATCTTTAGATCTAGGACCTTTGAAAACTGATAACGTTGTGATCCATTTGGCGGATCATTCTAACAAATACCCTATGGGGTATGTTGAAGATGTTCTTGTGCAGGTGAATCAACTAATCTTTCCTGCAGATTTCTACATTTTGGAAATGGAGGAGTCACTTTCTAACTCAACACAACTGTTGTTGGGACGACCCTTCATGCGCACTGCAAGAACAAACATCGACGTTGCTGGAGGCAACCTAACAATGGAATTTGATGGCGAGATGATCAGGTTCAATATTTTTAATTCCATGAAGTTTCCAAGAGCTGAAATTGAGGATGAACTTGTTGGGGGCAGCAGGAATGTCGACATGCTTGGTGATGCCAGGTACGGATCCGAACAAAGATTTGGCATTGCACATTGTGCAATGACCACACACCAAGCATAGCAATTAACCATTGAGCAAGGGGTCGGTTTTGACAAGTTTGGAGAGCGAGATGAGGAGGCTTTGAATGATTTGGAGCCGTCCATACTTGAAGTTGTGAGGGAGCTTGACTCACGACCAATCTACAAAAGGTATACTCCCTTGTCAATTCCAATTTCCACTAATAAGTTGTTACCATCTGTGGAACAGGCCCCTGAGTTAGAGCTAAAAGCTCTTCCAAAGCACTTGAAGTATGTATTTCTTGGAGAAGATGACACTCTACCAGTTATTGTGTCATCAACGTTGACAAAGCAACAAGAGGACAAGCTAGTTGCAGTTTTAAAGAAGAACACAGCTGCCATTGGCTGGACATTGGCAGACATCAAGGGAATAAGCCCTACAAAATGTGTTCACAGAATCTTACTTGAGGATGGCGCCAAACCTACCAGAGAGGCTCAGAGACGTTTGCATCCTCCAATGATGAAAGTTGTAAAGGACGAGGTGATTAAGTTGTTAGATTGTGGAGTAATCTACCCAATCTCGGATAGTCAGTGGATTTCACCCGTTCAGGTTGTACCCAAGAAGAGTGGCGTGACTGTTGTAGAGAATGAGAAGAATGAGCTAGTGCCACAACGGTTGGTAACAGGTTATCGCATGTGTATTGATTACAGAAGGCTAAACGCCACAACCAGGAAGGATCACATGCCCTTGCCGTTCATGGACCAGATGTTGGAAAGATTAGCAGGTCACGAGTTCTACTGCTTCTTGGATGGATATAGTGGATATAACCAGATCATGATACACCCGGAAGATCAAGAAAAGACAACGTTTACATGTCCCTTTGGTACATTTGCTTATCGACGAATGCCTTTTGGATTGTGCAACGCCCCAGGTACATTTCAACGTTGTATGTATTCTATTTTCTCTGATTATATAGAAAATATCATTGAAGTTTTTATGGATGATTTTAGTGTATATGGCAAAAATTTCGATGCATGCTTAGAGAATTTAGAGAAGATTTTAAACCGGTGTGTTGAAACTAACCTTGTACTAAATTGGGAAAAATGTCATTTCATGGTAAATCAAGGTATAGTTTTAGGTCATATTGTTTCTGCTAAAGGATTAGAAGTTGAAAAGCCAAGATAGATATTATGCATCACTTACCCTCACCTTCAACGGTGAGAGAGGTTCGTTCGTTTCTTGGCCATGCAGGTTTTTACAGGAGGTTCATCAAGGACTTTTCTTTGGTGGCAAAACCACTTACTTCCTTGTTGCAGAAAGATGTGCCGTTTTCATGGTCTAGGGAAGGCGAGGATGCGTTCGTGCAATTGAAGGAATTGTTGACAACTGCACCTATCATGACGCCACCAGATTGGGATTTGCCATTTGAGTTAATGTGCGATGCTTCTGACTATGCCATCGGTGCCGTGCTAGGTCAAAGAAGGGAGAAGAAGCCGTGTGCTATATACTACGCTTCTCGGACATTGAACGATGCTCAGCTGAATTACTCAACAACAGAAAAAGAATTCCTTGCAGTAATCTTTGCTTTAGAAAAATTTCGATCTTATCTATTGAATTCTAAAGTTGTTGTGTATTCTGATCATGCAGCATTAAGGTACTTAATGTCAAAGAAGGAGGCAAAGCCAAGGCTTATCAGATGGATTTTGTTACTTCAAGAGTTTGATATCGAAATCAAGGATAAGAAAGGAAGCGAAAACGTTGTAGCAGACCATCTGAGCCGAATCATACATGCAAAAGACGAAATCCCTATGTCAGAAACGTTCCCAGACGAACAATTGTTTCAGTTGGAGGCCAAAGAACCTTGGTATGCCGATTTGGTTAACTACATGGTGTCAAGGTCATTTCCAACATCAATGACGCACCATACCAAGGTCAAGATCAAGAAGGATGCTCGCAATTACATATGGGATGCGCCATACTTGTGGAGGCAATGTGGGGACCAAGTCATTCGACGTTGTGTTCCAGAAGAAGAGCATATATCCATCTTGGATTTTTGTCACAAACAGGCATGTGGAGGCCATTTTGGATCGAACAAGACAGCTAGAAAGGTGTTGGAAGCCGGATTCTATTGGCCAACGTTGTTCAAAGACGCTTATGCAACATGTGCTTCATGTGATCGTTGCCAAAGAACAGGTAATTTAGGTAAACGAGATCAAATGCCCTTAAATCCTATTATTGTTGTTGAAATTTTTGATGTTTGGGGTATCGATTTCATGGGACCTTTTCCTTCATCTAAAGGTTTTATTTATATATTATTGGCTATTGATTATGTTTCAAAGTGGGTGGAAGCAAAAGCCACCAGGACTAATGATTCTAAAGTTGTTGCAGAGTTTTTCAGAACTAACATTTATTCTAGGTATGGAGTGCCAAGAGTTCTGATAAGCGATGGTGGATCTCACTTCTGCAATCGAACTATTGAGGCTTTGCTCAAGAAATATGGAGTCACCCACAAAGTGTCAACGCCATATCACCCTCAGACAAGTGGCATGGCCGAAACTTCCAACAGACAAATCAAGCAGATATTGGAGAAGACTGTAGGACCTACAAGGAAAGATTGGAGTGATCGATTAAACGATGCACTGTGGGCCTATAGAACTGCGTTCAAGACGCCAATAGGGACGTCTCCCTTTAGGCTTGTGTATGGCAAAGCTTGCCATTTGCCAGTTGAGTTGGAGCATAGAGCATGGTGGGCGGTAAAGAAGTTCAACATGGACAAGGACGAGGCTGGATTGCATAGGAAGTTGCAGATTTGTGAGCTTGAAGAAATAAGGAATGACGCTTATGAATCCGCCATGATCTACAAAGCAAAAACGAAAGCATATCATGATAAGATGTTAAGAGGGAAGAACTTTCAGATAGGGCAACAAGTCCTTTTGTTCAATTCAAGACTTAGACTCTTTCCAGGTAAGCTTCGTTCACGTTGGGAAGGTCCATTTGTTATCACTAATGTATTGCCTTATGGTACAGTGGAAATTCAAAGCACAACCTTAGGAAATAGGTTTAAGGTAAATGGTCATCGACTTAAGCTTTATTATCCTATATTCCCTAAATGTGACGTCGACATCCAATCATTTGAGGAGCCATCGCCACAACCATAATGACGCCATCAAAAGCAAGAAGAGAAGAGTCTAGGCTGATAGACTATAAACATTAAGCGCTGCATGAGAGGCAACTCATTTCAACCATAGCTGTGGAGGAGCCATCAACGAGAGTTTGCATTTATCTAATCCCTTCACTTTTATGGTTGAATTATTTTGTTATTTTGGTTTATTATGTGACTTAGACACATGCTTAGGAAGTTATGACATGATTCTGGGTTTACATTGAGGACAATGTAATTTTCTAAGTGTGGGGTAGAGGTTACATAGTAATTTGGTGTGTTTTTAAAATTTTCCGAAATTTTTATTTAATTTTTGTCGAAATTTTTCAAATTTGTTTTTGTTTTGTTTTGTTTTGTGTCTTAGGATATACCCTTAAAAGTCTATGATGAACTATATATGTGAATGCATGATTGATAGTTTGACATTTATTTTAAGAAATTGCGAGTTTCATGGATATTGTGAATTAGTATGAATATATATTTGAGACTTGATTGATAATGAAGTATGCATTTTTGATTAGATTGTTCCAACATAACCTATGTGAGCTTTTGAGCCCAAAAACTTTCTTTCATGAGTGAATTATGTGCCGATTTTTGCTTAAATTTTTTCGAAATTTTCACTAAATTTTCACTATTTTTCGAAACCTCATCATTCTTTGCAAATTCAATGACTATGTGCTATAGCTTTTTAATGGACTCTAGAATTTACTAGAACTTGCTTATATGATTTTCGAAGCTTTATAATCATAACATGTCTTGATTTTGAATATGATTGAATTAAATCTCATTAGGATCACCACCATAGCCAAATAAAGCATATGCCTAATTTGTGCCCGTCGTGGGACTCCTTAGTCAACCCCTTTGAGCCTACATTGAACATTTTATTTCATCACCTTTAAACAGAATTCCTTTGCTTAGAATAGCTAAACCTTTACCTTGTTATCAAGACTTGGCAAAGTACTTCTGATGGAGCTGTAATGCGTGATGCTGAAGAACAAGTGTCGGGTGGAGTTGAAGTGTGGGGTTAAACACCATTGTTTTGTATTGTATATGTGCCGAAAAAAATTGTATGTCCGAAAAAAAAAATGTGTTTAAGAAAAAATTCCGAAAAAGAAAGAAAAAAAAAAGAGAAGAAATCGGAAAATAAAAGAGTTTCGGATCAAAAGTTCAAGGCATAAAGTTTTGGTGTTTTTTGTAATGTTTTGTGAATTTGGAGTTAGTAATTATTTGAAGGTCTAAAAGTGTTTATATGACCTTTGTCCTGTTCACAATATGGAGAGAAGTCAAGAATGACGTATGGGTCCAACATGAAGAAATTCGACCTGTGAAGTGAAGACATGAGGAGGAGCGAGATTTGCTAAAGTCTTGGTGATTTCTTATAGCACCACTTATCTAAAAATTCCTACCTTATGAAACCAAGCCCCATCACAACCATGTTTTTGAGATTAATTCATGATTCTTAAGAGAGCTAACTTTGATTTGTGGAAATTTTCTCATAAGTCAAGCATATGGTTTTGGTCCATTATTGCACATAGTTGTTATATGAGGTTTTTCCCAGGAAATTTTATTCACAAAGAGCTTTTATTTGTTGAAATATGCAAGTTATTTGTTATCTTATCATCTTTTCTCTTGCATATACTATTGAGTGAATACCATGGATGAGTGAAACAAAGAGAGTATGCCATTGTGAGGTGGAACGGTTATCATACATGTTTGTGCTATATGATCTCATATCTTACGTGTTCATGCTATGATACATGCTTATGAAGCTTTGCAATTACGCTTTTTCATTCAAATGTTCAAACTTGAAAGTTATGCATGCTAAAGAATCTGAGACGAATCATTTAAGGGTATTAGCTGTTTTTGTGTCGTTAGTGTTAGTAGAGTCTTATATTTAGTTTGCTAGGGACTAGCAAAGGGTAAGTGTGGGGTAGTTGATAGGAGCATTTTATGCTACGTTCTTAATATGTTTTTACCCTCATTTATGCTTTGTTTATCCATTATTAGGTTAATATTAGTAGATATTTAGCATAAGGGATTATTTGTAGAACATTGGCTAAAACATGTGTAAAATAGATAAAGTATGTGCAATATCGTTAAAAGCTGAAATTGGAAGTGTTCGTGATTTTCTTAAGTTTCTGTAAACCAATACATTGTCACTACTTGATTATATCTTTTGAATGTGTAGGTGACATGTATATGGACATAACAAAACAAGAATCGTGAGGATCGGACTTATGGAAGGTAGCAAAAGAAGCATGGAAAGACAAGAGGCCAAAAGCATGAACTCGGAACAAAAACAGAGGATTTCCAGAAACCATAACTCAACTTCAAAGATTTCCCTAGAACGATCCAGGAGGAACTAGGGAACTTGCCATATATGGATGGAAATCTGTGGATGTCTAGTTTCTAAATCTTTTGGAATCGCAGCAATCCAAGTTCTGAGGAAGGAGTTATGCCGGAAACAATGGCCGGAGGTCAGTCTGCTGGAAACAGGACAGAAATTGCTGAAGTTGTCTACCGAGTTCGTGAGTGTGTTTCTTCACCAAAATCCTTCCCAAGCATGCCAAATGATTGATGAAGAGCTTAATGATGATATGGGAAGTTGTTTAGAAGAAGAAGAATCGAAGAAATCACCAAGGAGAAGCCGAAAATAACAACTACGAAAGTTATCCCAGTCAAAACAGGATAACTCGGTCTACCGAGATTATGGAGGCCTTTCGGCTGTCCTAGGAGTCCATGAGCATAAAAGAGAGCCCAATGCCGACCCACACACATGAAGAAGAGTCCATGAAATCAGAAAAAGAAGTTTTTAAAGTATTTTCCAAGTCAGCAAATTAAAGAGAAGGAAGACAAATCCAACAAGGAAAGAAGAGAAACCTATCCGGTTTGGAACACAAGGGGCTGCCGATTTTCATTAGGTTTTCTTAGGGTTTTGTCTCTATAAATACACATGTAATACAGTAGAAAAAGTGTCTTTCAATTGCTCAAGCCTTAGTATAGCCAAGCTCTACCAAAAACCCTAAACACACAAGCTGCTGCCGCCGCCGCCGCACCAACCAATTGCTTCCATCCGCCGCCGATTTCACCTTCTTCCCTAGCCGATCTATATAGGTAGCCTAGGTATGAAGTTCATCAAGGTTGTGTGTAAAAATCTACTGTATTTTATCAAGTTTTATTATAGATTATTCTATGGTTTTCGGTTTTATATGTTGCATGTGTTCTTAAGTTCTTCTTTGTGATTTTCTTGAAACCTGTGTGATGTATAACGTTCTAAGTATATTTTAGTTTCATGATTTAGATAAAGTTGCTGTATGTTCTTGTGTGTAGTATGTGTTAATTGATTAATCATCACCTGATCATGTAATCAAACCTAAAGATAGTCTAGGCCAAGACGTTTCTAAGGGGGGAGTTTAATAAGCCGTAGTAATCTAGGATCAAGTTAGGCATATTTGATAGTTTGATTCTAGTTGCTGCAAAGGGTTTTTAGGGTGAGTGATTTGCATGTTGAATAGGATGAGTGACGCCATACCTAGGACCATGTCTTCAACCGACTCCAGTTCGTAAGTGTATCTTGTTTAGATTAGGCATATTTGATAGTTTAAACAAGGTGACACATATGTTTTAGGTTCAGGCATATTTGAAGTTCCTAAAAACACATGAGAAGTCATAAGAGGTTGAAATCAATGAAAACATATGATAGTGCGAGCATCACTATTTAATCTTACATGAATTTGTTATATGCTTATTTCGGTGTTTGTTATGTTGTGTGCTTGAGTATTGATTGACCGATGTATGTAAATATTTTACTTCTTTTCTTTATGTTTCGAACACCTTATAAATCCCCCATTTAAAATCGTAAATATGTTAATACTTTTGCATTTGTGTATACTCGTATATTATGTGACAGATAATTGTGTATGCTATGTATTTGTGTATTTTTGTATAAAGTGTGTGAATATTACTAACGATTTGTTTTGCAGATATAATCCTTCCCTAGTGTCCCCGGCTTGAACGATCCCTACTTACAGTTACTACACGATAGGGTTTTAAATTGCAGGTTGTTAACAAACGGCCTCGTCAACTAGGAAATCCTATTTGACCAAGAGTTGACACATACTTAATCTTGATATGACCATGATCTCAAATTTACTAAGGACACCCAAATCATTAATCTGTAATTTATCACCTTCTCCTAAGATCTTCAAATTAACCATATCCTCTCATCCCCATCCAATATCCATTATGTCGTCTGCTATGACCATATGCATTACCATCTTTTTATGTCTCGGCTATTACTCTAACCATCCACTCCACACATTTAACCATGGAACCCATATAATGCACCATTTGCCAACCTATCAAACACTCCATGATGTATTCATACATTCAATATTATAGTCCCTGCCTCAATTTCGAATTCAACTTCATCCCCATTAAACAATTATACATATATTAACTCTTGTCAACAAAGTTGGCTGTACTACCCACTTCGTACTTCCCATTTCGTCAGCACATCTCTCAAACTTGAGATTCATGCACAGTAACTCAAATTACGAAACCTTAAAACCATATATAGTCTCGTACTACTCTCAAACTTCCCGAGAAACCCAGCAACCAAGCCTAACATTCCAAATATCTAACTCTTTTATTTATGGATTTCAAGTACACAACTAATTAAGGTTCCTATAAACCTGTTCAAAACAAATGAACTACCAACAAAAACCAAACCTCCCACTGCATCCAGTAAAAAACTCAAAACCCCTATTTGGAACCCTTCAACACAGTAAACTAACATAGCCTATAAACAACTTCTAGAACTGCCAACCACCAGCACAGAATAATAACAACCTGCAATTCAGCTTTCCACAACTAGTTCTACAATTTCAACACTTCCAGAAAACAAAACAATCAACAAATCGACTAAAGTAAGTAGTCCATATCAATAATGACCCAGGACAGCCAAAACCACAGCCACTTATGCCACCAAACACAGTAGCTACACACACTCCAAAATCCCAATTTTATCGAAACTCCACTTAACTCGAATTCAGTTATTCAAATAGCTAGAACTCGACGGGTAAATCAAGTTTCATACCTCAATTGCCTTTGCTGGTGGCCGAAGAACACAGAACCAAGGCCAAAACTGAAATCACTCCTCTCCTCTTTTCTCTCTAACCGGAGCTCCTCTAAATCGCTGCCTCACTCCCGAGCTCCACCAACTGCTTCATCTCCTTGTTTTTTGAAGTTCCACCTCCGTCTACAGACGTCATGGCGACCCAGAAAAGAAAAGAACTTGGAGAACCGATCGTTTGGCCGGAGATGTGGCCGGTGACACCGTCACAGAGAAACCCAGACAAAAGGGGAAGGAGGGATTAGGTCCCAGGCTAAAAATCCAAGCTCAAGGGGGTTGGAAATCGAGTGAAAAGAGTCAGGTTTACCTTGAAGAAGCTCGAGCTCGCTGGAGATTGAAGAACACAGGGGGATCGATCTCGATCCTCAGTGGACGTGTCTGTGTTTTGGTTGGGGGTTTTGGAGGGGAAGAAGAGGGGAACATTTGGTGGTGATATAAAAGGGAGAGGTGGCGGCAGCGTTGCTCCCTCATGGAGGCACCGGAGAGGAGAGCGAGGCTAGAGAGACGCGAGCGTTCAGGATAGTCCGAGAGAAAGAGAGACGCAGGGGGGTCTGACCCGAGTCAACCCTCTCCCCAACTATATATACTCGAATCAACGGCCCAGATGAAACCCCTAATTGATCTGACGGTCCGAATTAAAATAAGGTAAAAAGTAATTATTTAAATGGTAAAAAAAACTATTTACCGGAATAGTAATTGAAAAATTACCATAAACTTCAGAAATTCACAGAAAATAGCCGGAAGCTCCTAAAAATATTCTGAAAATACCGAGAGACTCGTGTCGACACGTACTACAACATCGAGTCATTAAATGAGGAATTTGGAGAGTTTAGAAAAACTCAAAAATTAACTCGAGCGATAACTTATCAAATTACCGATCGCAATTAAAAGTCCTTGGTAACTCGTAAACCTTTGTGAAAAAGTAATTTTTAGGTACGGGGTGTTACAGTGGCTGCCCTTGAAGACCCTCTAGCTGCCACAAGCCTAAACAAGTTGAAATGAGCCTCCTTAATACCTGCCACCGTCCCAAAATCCGAGCAGAACTCCGACCAAACTCCCCCCTCAAACCTGCACCATTTGGATTTCCAAAATTCAACACCAACTCATTTTCAATCCAGCAGGGACATTCAGATAAGGATATTAACCATTGAACTCGACCTAGAAGGCTAGAACTCACTAGAAAAGAATTGAACTCGGTATGAACTTCCCGAGTCAACTCAGCCAACTCAGAATCTTTCCTTCTCCAATCTGCAACTGGTTCTTGCCTGCACCAACACTACCAGAGGGACGAAACTAGCTCGAAACACCAAGCATCCAGACTCCTACACCTCTCGGAACAACAACTTTAGCGAGGCGAAATTGACGCCACTGTGCTCCTCTCCCAAACCTTTCCCCAGCTCGAGATAGCAGGCAACAACTACCTATGATTGAAGACGAGGCTCTTGCGAATCCAAAGAGACCACACCCAGCTCGAGTGGTGGCCTGACGGCCTTGTTCTCCGATCAACAAAGGAGGAGAGGCGCGCTCGGCGTCGGGAGGGAAGAGAGAGAGATTTCTGATTTTTTTAGGGTTTTCTAAAAAATATCTCACAACTTTCCTATTTATACCCTTTCTAAAAATAGAAACTCACTTATGTTGGTCAAAACTTCCTCGTACGACGTCATTTTTAAGCGTACCGCATATCAACGAATTCGTATTGTCGAACACTACAACTTATGTGAAGGAAGTTTTTGAAAATAATGTAACGATAAAAATGTCAACTTTGAGTTCTTTAGTTGAAGACTTTAATAATTAATTTTTTTCTGAAATAATCCTTCTTTACAATCGAATTATTACATGGAAAATTTCTATGAAACACTACAAATATATCATCAATGTCAAGTGACAACCCAGATGATTAACCAAACAGGTCGAAACAGTAGTCTCACAACAATGACTTAAAATGACCAAGACCACACTAATGACCCAAGTTAACCTCAACAACAAATATCCAAAAGGTGAACTTCCTATAACACATTGGATATTTCAAGTTTGGTTATAGCAGAGTTGTTGCCTGGTTCTGCTCTACACTTATCTTTGATGTTGCCTGATTCGGGTATAAGAATTCAAACATTTTCTCATCTTTAATGCTGGCCATCAGTTTATATACCGATGCCAATTGCCAACTCGACATTAATTCTGAAGTGATTTTTCTCAACTGAAGTACTGAACTACGGAAGTCAGGCAAGCCAAATAGGCAGGAATCAAATGTAAAATGCATAGCCAAACCACAGAGAAGCCTAAGCTTCCAAGGGAATGATAAATGCCATAACAATGCAAGAGATTGTAATTACAATTCGCAATTACATGACAATTTCATGACAATTAAGTGTAGCCAAAGAGATGGACAAGAGCTGCCATAGAACCTGCACACTCGCCCACGTCAGCAGCTGACGTGCGCACCAAAACCTGGCATTGTACAATTTAAAAACCCTTTTTAACAATCGTAGTATAAGACAAATGAGGTTCGGTCAATCCTGGTGGCGTTGCACCTTGTGCAATGACCACTCACCAAGCATAGCAATTAGCCATTGAGCAAGGGGCAGGATTTGACAAGTATGGAGAACGAGATGAGGAAGCTTTGAAAGATTTGGAGCCGTCCATACTTGAAATTGTGAAGGAGCTTGATTCACAACCAATCTACGAAAGGTATACTCCCTTGTCAATTCGAATTTCCACTAATAAGTTGTTATCATCTGTGGAACAGACCCCTAAGTTAGAGCTAAAAGCTTTCCCCAATCATTTGAAGTATGTATTTCTTGGAGAATATGACACTTTACCAGTTATTGTGTCTTCAACGTCGACAAAGCAACAGGATGACAAGCTAGTTGAGGTTTTGATGAAGAACACAACTGTCATTGGCTGGACTTTGGCAGACATTAAGAGAATAAGCCCTACAAAGTGTGTTCATAGAATCTTACTTGAGGATGGCGCCAAGCCTACCAGCGAGGCTCAGAGACATTTTGCATCCTCCAATAATAAAAGTGGTTAAAGACGAGGTGATTATGTTGTTAGATTGTGGAGTAATCTATCCTATTTCGGATAGTCAGTGGATTTCACCCGTTCAAGTTGTGCCCAAGAAGAGTGGTGTGACTGTTGTAGAGAATGAGAAGAATGAGCTAGTGCCACAACGGTTGGTGACAGGTCATCGCATGTGCATCGATTATCGACGATTGAATGCAACAACGAGGAATGATCACATGCCTTTGTCATTCATGGATCAGATGTTGGAGAGATTAGCAAGTCACGAGTTCTACTGCTTCTTGGATGGATACAGTGGCTACAACCAGATCATGATACACCCGGATGATCAAGAGAAGACAACGTTCACATGTCCCTTTGGTACGTTTGCTTATCGACGAATGCCTTTTGGATTGTGCAATGCCCCAGGTACGTTTCAACGTTGCATGTATTCTATTTTCTCTGATTATATTGAAAATATCATTGAAGTTTTTATAGATGATTTTAGTGTTTATGGTAAAGACTTTGATGCCTGCTTAAAGAATTTAGAATTGATTTTAGAATGGTGTGTAGAAACTAACCATATACTTAATTGGGAAAAATGTCATTTTATGGTTAATCAAGGTATAGTTTTAGGTCACATAGTTTCTGCTAAAGGGATAGAAGTTGATAAGGCTAAGATCGATATTATGCATCACTTACCCTCGCCTTCAACGGTAAGAGAGGTTCGTTCTTTTCTTGGCCATGCAAGTTTTTACAGGAGGTTCATCAAAGACTTTTCTTTGGTGGCCAAATCACTTACTTCCTTATTGCAGAAAGATGTGTCGTTTTCATGGTCTAGGGAGTGTGAGGATGCATTCGTGCGATTGAAGGAGTTGCTGACGACTGTACCTATCATGATGCCACCTGATTGGGATTTTCCATTTGAATTAAGGTGCGACGCTTCGGATTATGCCATTGGTGTCGTGCTAGGGCAGAGGAAGGACAAGAAACAGTGTGTAATTTACTATGCATCTCGGACTCTCAATGATGCTCAGCTGAATTACTCAACAACAGAAAAAGAGCTCTTAGCAGTTATCTTTGCTTTAGAGAAATTTCGATCTTATATTTTAAATTCTAAAGTTGTTGTTTATTCTGATCATGTAACATTAAGGTATTTAATGACAAAGAATGATGCAAAGCCGAGGCTTATCAGATGGATTCTGTTACTTCAGGAGTTTGATGTCAAAATCAAGGACAAAGAAAGGAAGTGAAAACGTTGTAGCGGACCATCTCAGCCGAATTGTGCATGATGAGGACGAGTTGCCTATGTTAGACGTTCCCAGACGAGCAGTTGTTTCAGTTGGAAGCCAGAGAGCCTATGCTGATTTGGTGAATTTTATAGTGTCAAGGACGTTTCCATCATGCATGTCGAACCATACCAAGGTGAATATCAAGAAGGACGCTCGAAATTACATATGGGATGCCCCATATTTGTGGAGGCAATGTGGGGACCAAGTCATTCAACGTTGTGTTCTAGAAGAAGAGCATGAATCTATCTTGAATTTTTGTCACAAGGAGGCGTGTGGAGGACACTTTGGACCGAAAAGAACAGTTAGGAAGGTGTTAGAAGCCGGATTCAATTGGCCAACGTTATTCAGAGACGCTTATGCGACATGCGCTTCATGTGATCGTTGCCAAAGAACAGGTAATTTAGGTAAGAGAGATCAAATGCCCTTAAACCCTATTATTGTTGTTAAAATTTTTGATGTTTGGGGTATTGATTTCATGGGACATTTTCCTTCATCTGAAGGCTTTCTTTATATATTATTGGTTGTTGATTATGTTTCGAAATGGGTGGAAGCAAAAGCCACCAGGACTAATGATTCTAAAATTCTTGCAGAGTTTTTCAGAACTAACATTTATTCTAGTTTTAGAGTGCCAAGAGTTCTGATAAGTGATGGTAGGTCTCACTTTTGCAACCGAACCATTGAGGCTTTGCTCAAGAAATATGGAGTCGCTCATAATATTTCAACACCATATCACCCTCAGACAAGTGGCATGGCTGAAACATCCAACAGAGAGATTAAGCAGATATTGGAGAAGATTGTAGGACCTACAAGGAAAGATTGGAGTGATCGATTGGACGATGCACTGTGGGCCTACATGACAGCGTATAAGACGCCAATAGGGACGTCTCCCTTTAGGCTTGTGTAGGGCAAGGCTTGTCATTTGCCAGTTGAGTTAGAGCACAGAGCCTGGTGGGCGATTAAGAAGTTTAACATAGACCAAGATAAGGCTGGATTGCATAGAAATCTACAAATTTGTGAGCTTGAAGAAATCCGAAACGATGTCTATGATTCCGCCATGATTTACAAAGCAAAGACGAAGGCTTATCATGATAAGATGATACGAGGAAATGACTTTGAGATAGGACAACAAGTCCTTCTGTTTAATGCAAGACTTAGACTTTTTCCAGGTAAGCTTCGTTCACGTTGGCAAGGTCCGTTTGTTATTACTAATGTGTTTCCTTATGGTACAGTTGAGATTCAAAGCACGACTTCAGGACACAAGTTTAAGGTAAACGGTCATAGACTTAAGCCTTATTACGCTACATTCCCGGAGTATGACGTTGAGAGCCAACAATTTGAAGAACCACGGCCACTGGATCATGAATGACACCATTGTCAAGAAGAGAAGAAGACTAGGCTGACAGAGTTAAAACATTAAGCGCTGCATGAGAGGCAACTCATTTCAACCGTAGTTATGGAGGAGCCATCAACGAGTGTTTGAATATTTTCTATTCCTTTACTTTTATTGGTTGAATTGTATGTGTTTGTTATGTGACTTAGACGCATGCTTAGAAAATTATGACATGATTTTGGGTTTTACATTAAGGACAATGTAATTTTCTAAGTGTGGCATAGAGGTTTACATAATAACATGTTTGTTTGAGTCATTTAATTATAGTTTCGAGTCATGTTTGAGTCATTTAATTATAGTTTCGTTTGAGTCATTTAATTATAGTTTCGAGTCATAAAAGAAAAACCAAATAAAAAATTCAAAATTCAGAAAATTGGCTCCACAAAACTTTTTTTGATTTATGTTGTGCGTGTTTTTGTTTTATTTTGAGTCTTAGGATATACCCTTAAAAGTCTATGATGATTTTATCCTTGAACGCATAGATGATGGTTTGACATTGCTTAAAGAAATTGTAAGTTTCATGGATATTGTGGATTGGTATGAATATTTAAGACTTGATTGATTATGAAGTATGCATGTTTGGTTAAATTGTTCTGAAATAACCTATGTGAGTTTTTGAGCCTAAAACTTTCTTTCTTGAGTGAATTCTGTGCCGATTTTGCCTAATTTTTTCAAAATTTTCACTACTTTTTCACTATCATTTGAAACCTCATCATTCTTTGCATATTCAATAACTATGTGCTATAGTTTTTTTTAATGGACTCTAGAATCTAGAACTTGCTTATGTGATTGTCGAAACTTATAATCATAACATGTCTTGATTTTGAATGTGATTGAATTTAATCTCTTTGGGATTACCACCATAGCCAAATAAAGCATATGCCTATTTTGTGCCGGTCATGGGACTCCTTAGTTTTAACCCCTTTGAGCCTACATTGAGCCGTTTATTTCATTACCTTTAAACATAATTCCTCTGCTTAAAATAGCTAAACTTTTACCTTGTTATCAAGACTTGGCAAAATACTTTTCGATGGAGCTATATTGCGTGATGCTGTGAAGCAAGTGTGGGGTGATATTGTAATATTGAAAAAATGTGGGGTAAAACACCATTGTAATGTATGTCCGAAACAAAAACAAAAAAAAACAAAAAAAACAAAAAGAAAGAAGAAAAATTTCGGATCAAAAGAAATTGTAAGGTACGGATTTTGATGGTGTTTGTAAAGTTTGTGAACTTGGAGTTTTGTGATTATTTGAAGGTCTAAAGTTGTTAATGTGGTCTTTGTTCTATTCCTAATATGTGGAAGAGTTGAAAATGACGTATGGGTCCAACTTGATGAAATTTGGCCCTTGGAGTTAAGACATAAGGAGGAACGAGCTTTGCTAAATCTTGGTGATGTCTTATAGCACCACTTATCCTAAAAATTCCTACCTTATGAAACCAAGCCCCATTACAACCATGTTTTGAGATTAATTCATGATTCTTAAGATAGATAACCTTGATTTGTGGAGATTTTCTCGTGAGTTAAGCATATGGTTTTGGTCCATTATTGCACTTAGTTGTTACAAGAGGTTTTTCCAGAAAATGTTATTCACAAAGTGCTTCTATTTGATGAAATATGCAAGTTATTTGTTGTCTTATAATCTTTTCTCTTGCATATACTTATGAGTGAATACCATGGATGAGTGAAAAGAAGAGAGTATGTTATTGTGAGGAGGAACAATTGTCATACATGTTCATGCTATATGTCCTTATTTCTTACATGTTCATGCTATATGTCCTTATCTCTTTGCAATTACGCTTTTCACTCGAATGCCTAAACTTGAAAACTATGCTAAAGAATCTGAGACAAATTATTTATGGGTATTAGATGTTTGTGTCGTTAATTTTAGTAGAGACTTTTATTTAGTTTGCTAGGGACTAGCAAAGGGTAAGTGTGGGGTAGTTGATAGGAGCATTTTATGCTACGTTCTTAATATGTTTTTATCCCCATTTATGCTTTGTTTATCCATTATTAGTTTAGTATTGTTTGTTATTTATCATAAGGGTTTTTCTGTAGAACAATGGCTAAAATATGCGTAAAGTAGAGAAAATGTGCACTAATTTGTTAAAAGTTGACTTATGAAGTTATCGTGTTATTTCTTATGATTCTGTGAATTTATACATTGTCATTACTTGATTAATTTTCTTTAATGTTTAGATGATATGTATATGGACTTAACGGAACAAGAATCATGAGGATCAGACTTATGGAAGGCAGCAAAAGAAGCATGGAAAGACAAGAGGCCGAGAGCATAAATTCAGAACAAAAACAGAGGATTTCCAGAAATCAAAAATCAACTTCAAAAATTTCCCTAGGACGATCCAGGAGGAACCAGAAAACGTGCCATATATGGATGGAAAGCTGTGGATGTCTAGTTTCTAAATTTATACATTGTCATTACTTGATTAATTTTTTTTAATTTTCATATGACATACATATTGACTTAACAAAATAAAAATCATGTGAATAGTTTCTAAATCTTTTGGAATTGCAGCAATCCAAGTTCTGAGGAAGGAGTTATGATGGAAACAATGGCCGGAGGTCAGTCTGCTGGAAACATGACAGATTTTGCTGTAGTTGTCTACCGAGTTCGTGAGTGTGTTTCTTCACCAAAATACTTCTCAAGCATGCCAAATGATTGATGAGGAACTTAATGAAGATATGGGAAGCTGTTTAGAAGAAGAAGAATCGAAGAAACCACAAAGAGAAGCCGAAAACAGCAACTAGGAAAGTTATTCCGGTCAAAACAGGATAACTTGTTCTACCGAGCCTATGGATGGGATTCGGCTGTCCTATGAAGCCCAAAACATGTAAGGGAGTCCTTCATTGATCCCTTGACATGTAAGAGAGTCCAAAATTCAAAAATAAGTCCATGGAGTATTATCCAAGTCAACCATTGAAGAAGTCAAAGTCTAGTGCAACAAGAAAAAGCAAGAAGCCTAATCCAATTGGACAAGGGGCTGCCGAATTCACTAGGGTTTCTCTCTATAAATACACATGTAATAGTTGAGTTTTATATGTCAATCTATCTAAACCATAGTATAGTCAAACTCTACCCAAAAACCCGTACAGAAAACAACAAACCAGCCGCATCATCTCTACCGAACCGTCGCCGCTTGCCGCCGATCACCACCTCTTCCCTAGCCAATTGATTTAGGTTTAGGTATGAGTTTTCTATTGGTTTTGTTGTATAATTTTTTGTATGAACAATAGTTTAATTTATATATATATATATATATATATATATATATATATATTCTGGGTTTTCGGTTTTATGCATGTCATGTGTTGTTAAGTTTTTATTTGTGATATCCTTAATACCGTATGTTATGTGTAACGATTGATGCATATTTTAGTTTCATAATTTAGTCTAAGTTGCTGTGTGTTCTTATGTTTTTATATGTTAGTTGATTAGTCATCATATGATCATGTAATCGAACCTAAGGATAGTCTAGGCCAAGACGTTTCTAAGAGGGGAGTTTAATAAGCCGTAGTAATCTATGATCAAGTTAGGCATATTTGATAGTTTGATTCTAGGTGCTGCAAAGAGTTGTTAGGGTGAGTGACTTGCATGCTAATAGGATGAGTGACGTCATACCTAGGATCATGTCTTCAACCGACTCCGGTTCATAAGTGTATCTTGTTTAGATTAGGCATATTTGATAGTTTAAACAAGGTGACACATATATGTTTTAGGTTCAGGCGTATTCGAAGTTCCTAAAATACTTGAGAAGTCATAAGAGGTTGAAATTAACAAAGACATAGGATAGTAAGAACATCACAATTTAGACTTGCATGAAATCATTATGTGTTTATTTTGGTGTTTTCTATTTATGTGTCTTAGGTGATTGATTGACCAACTTTGTAAATATTAGACTTAGGATTTAGAATTTTAGATAACCAAATTAAATCCCCCATTTAAAATCGTAAATATGTATATATGTTTATACTTATGCATTTGTGTATACTTGTATATTATGTGACAGATAATTGTATATGCTATGTATATGTGTATTTTGTACTTGTGAATATTACTAACTTATTTTAATGCAGATATAATTCTTCCCTAGTGTCCCCGGCTAGAACGATCCCTACTTATAGTTACTACAATGATAAGGTTTTAAATTACAGGTTTTCCAACAACAGCTCGTCACTACACGGTGATTTGAAGGAGGTAATATATATGGAGAAACCTGAAGGTTTTAAGGTTGAAGGCAAGGAGCACATGGTTTGCAAGTTAAAGAAAAGTCTGTATGGGCTGAAGCAAGCGCCAAGACAATGGTATAAGAATTTTGACTCTTTCATGGTGAGTCATGGGAACAAGAGGACTGATGCAGACTCATTTGTGTATATTCGCCGATTAACTAGTGGTAAATTTATCATTTTGTTGCTTTATATTGATGATATGTTGATTGTGGGGCAAGATTTTTCTGCGATATGCAAATTGAAGGCAGATTTATCAAAATCTTTTGAAGTGAAAGATCTAGGTCCAACTAAGTAGATTTTGAGCATGAAGATTACTCATGACTGGAAAGCAAATAAATTATGGCTGTCACAAGAGAGGTATGTTGAACGGGTTCTTGAAAGGTTTAACATGAATGAAGTCAAGGCAGTGAGCTCACCTTTAGAAAATCACTTCAAGTTAAGCAGATTACTATGCCCAACTATACAAGAGGAGAAAGACAAGATGACATATATCCCTTATGCATCAGTTGTTGGCAGTCATATGTATGCCATGGCATATACTCATCCGAATATTGCTTATGCAGTTGGTGTTGTTATTAGATATTTATCTAACCCTGAAAAAGAGCATTAATTGGGCATGAGAACAAGAAGACTGATGCAGACTCATCTGATACACATGGTTTGTAAGTTAAAGAAAAGTCTGTATGGGCTGAAGCAAGCGCCAAGACAATGGTATAAGAATTTTGACTCTTTCATGGTGAGTCATGGGAACAAGAGGACTGATGCAGACTCATCTGTGTATATTCGCCGATTTACTAGTGGTAAATTTATAATTTTGTTGCTTTATATTGATGATATGTTGATTGTGGGGCAAAATTTTTCTACGATATGCAAATTGAAGGCACATTTATCAAAATCTTTTGATGTGAAAGATTTAGGTCTAACTAAGCAGATTTTGGGCATGGAGATTACTCATGATAGGAAAGCAAATAAATTATGGCTGTCACAAGAGAGGTATGTTGAACGGGTTCTTGAAAGGTTTAACATGAAAGAAGTCAAGGCAGTGAGCTCACCTTTAGATAATCACTTCAAGTTAAGCAGATTACTATGCCTAACTATACAAGAGGAGAAAGGCAAGATGACATATATCCCTTATGCATCAGCTGTTGGCAGTCATATGTATGCCATGGCATGTACTCACCCGGATATTGCTCATGCAGTTGGTGTTGTTAGTAGATATTTATCTAACCCTGAAAAAGAGCATTAATTGGGAAGCTGTTAAGTGGATACTCAAATACTTAAGAGGCACCTCAAAGTTGTGTTTGTCTTTTAGTGGTTTTGAACCTGTTTTGGAGGGGTTTACAAATGCAGATTTAGCTAGAGACCTTGATAACAGAAAGTCCACTTCTGGATATTTATTTACATTTTGTGGGGGAGCTGTCATGACAGTCCAAGTTACAGAAGTGTGTTGTCTTATCTACCACTGAAGCTGAGTACATACCAGCAAATGAAGCGAGCAATGAAATGATTTAGCTGCAAAACTTAATTCGCGAGTTGGATGTGAAGTAAGAAAGGTATGTGATGGATTGTGATTGTCAAAGTGCTATTCATTTAAGCAAGAATTCAGTTTATCATCCTCACACCAAATACATTGATCTCTGCTACCATTTGATAAGAGATGTAGTGTCGAAGAAACTCTTGCAATTGAGAAAAATTCACACCAACAAGAATACTTCTGATATGTTGACAAAAGTTATGCCATAACAAAAGTTGGAGTATTGCAGCAAGTCTGCTGGGATGGACTTCAAATAGAAGTCTCATATCGTATTACCCCGAGTTAGTCTGGAGGGAGAGATTGTTAGAATATCCAAACAATAACTTACACTAACTTAAATGTTCATGAGTTAGTGGTTACATAAGTTACAGGAGTTATTAGCTCTTCGGTTACAAGGTATTAAGGCGAAAGTTACACAAAGAAAATGAATGGTTATTGGAGTTATGGTGTCATGAGTTACGGGAGTTACATAGAGCACCATTATAGGAGAGCACTAATGAGAGTTCCTCCTCAAGCCTATAAAAGTAGAGGTCATTTGCTCATTCCATCACATCAAAGCCAATCAATCTGATCCATCACAAGTATCATCTTCCAAGTTGAGAAGAGCGTCCACTCCAAGTTGAGAGTGTAGTGTAGTTGCTAGCAAAACAACTGTGAGAGTTTTTTCTTTCAATAGTGTATCTCTTATGTACTCCTTTGTGTCCATTTTGATGGACGTAAGCACATTGCCGAACCACATTATATCCGGTGTTCACTTTTCTCTATCATTTATATTTTTACATATTTATCTTTTATGGTGTTTGAGTTATCACTTCCATTGCATTATTTTTTTCCCAACAGGGGCTTCCTTCCTCGGATTCTTCCGCTTTGACGACATTGCTGAGCTTCACTAAACAAGCAAATTGCTAACAGAAGAATGACTAGAATAGACCCTTTTGAGAGGAAGGAAGTCATTTTCTCTGTTTGCTTTAGCCTCTATATATCTCGTTTGCTTGTAGTTGTAGATTGGTAGATTGATGCATGAAAGCAATTGAGGATAGGTTTTTATAGATATCAGCATCCCAAAACATAGAACCAAAAGTTAAACATATCTTTCTCTATCCAGTTGATATGGCACTCCATTGTAACTAAGACCTCAATTCTAAATATGTTGTGACCACCTAAGACTACAATAGTGAAGCATTAGGCCGAGACTGTAACCTCTTTTGAATATTGTTATGGAAGCTATTGTGTTTTCAAAGCATTGCTCTTGTTTTGCTTTTATCTAAATTTGACAATTGCTTTATTTTCTTTCTTGTGGACAAAAAAAATGTCTAATAATTGCACTTTTATCTAGTGACAATTGAAACAAATGCTTTGTTATGGCCTTCGTTATGGGCGTGAAGGTTAAGGTAGCAACACACAATTGTAGGGGTGAAGACAGAGCGTCGGTGGAAAGGTTGCTTGTGGTCTGTATTGAAATAAATAGGAAATATATCATGAGCAAAAAAATACTCATCACTTTAATTTTCGTGGCTCAATAGTATGTGAATCTTGGAATTCACTGTAATACTCATCACTGTGAACCTGCGGTTTGTATTTTAATGTGAAATCCCCTGTAGTTCATGTCACCAAAAACTTCAACATTTGTATACGCACTTTGGCTCAGCCTCTTGGGAGCCTTGTGTCACAATCGATTCCCGTCTCAATATTTGGGTTATCATCTTGGCTCTATTTGAGCAAGATTTATGCGTTGCCACCAGTACCAGCAATCCATCGCCAAACACCACCAGAACCTTGTCTCTGAACAGATGAAGTAAGCTCCATATCCCGTTCCATTGTAGATTTTTGTCCGCGAAGTGCCTGTACCTCATTCTCAATGGACTGCACTGATTCTAGTATCTTCTGTAGTTCACTGATTTGAGCCTAGAAATACAATAAATGGCACGAAATTAGCCAGTGTACAAAATTGATTGTACATAACGTTGAAGGTTTATCTTCCAAACCAACTAAAATATATAAAAGATAATAACCTCCAATTTAAAACATCTTGATCTCTCAGCTACAAGTTGCCCTTCGACTGACTGCAGTTCCTGTAAGAGAAGATTGGTAGTACGAAAATCTCTCAGCCAAATTAAATAATAATACGGATTTAAACACAGGAAACTTCTCAAATCATCTCAACTAAATGTATACAAAAACGCATACCTTAGACAGCTCACTGTGAGTATTGTTGACTCCATCTATCTCCTGGCTGACCCTAGCATTTTCTTTCCTGACTTTGGAAAGAGACATTTCCAGCACACCTTTCTCTTCTCTCAGGGCTTCTATGTCAATTGTGAAATCTTGTTCATAGCGATGATTTTCAGCTCCCTGGGAGTTTGACTGTACTGTTGTGAAATTCAACTTATCCGATTTAGTCAAGGCATAGGCAGCAGTAACAGAAGCTGCTGATGCTGCTGCTGCTGGTGACTGGAATATCTTTCGTTGTGAAGAGTCATTTGGTTTAGGTCTCATAACAAAAACCTTCAAAAAAAAGGGCAGCACATAAGCCATATTAGTAGGGGTGGACATCAATCCCGTAAATCCCGGTCCCGTCCCGATCCTGGTGGGATTTGAAACTAATAGCACTCGTCCCGTTAGCGAAACGGGGCGGGAAGCGGGACTGAAATTTTGAGTCCCGTCCGTCCCGTCCGTCTAACTTTAAAAATTCATAACTAATTATAGAAATCTTATTTTCGAGAGATTTCAACTCTCAACTGATCTTTAAGATGTCCTCTATAACTTTCATGAAGACACTAAACTCATATAACAAACCAATTTGTATAATTTTTGAAAATATGTCAACTAGTCGAAAATCTCATAATTGATATGCATATTTTACTAATGCATACCCTAACGTTTAAAAAATCATAACTTAATTTAGAAAATTCATTTTCAAGTGATTCAAATTCTGAAATGAACCTTAAAATGTCTACTATAAATCATATGAAGATACCTAGATGATACTTCAAATTAAACCGTACGATTTTAAGAGGAAACGAAATTCATAACTAATTGTAGAAACCTTATTTTTGAGGGATTCTAACTCTCAATTAATCTTTAGGATGTCCTCTGTAACTTTCATGAAGACACTAATCTTAAATAACCAACCAATTTATACAGTATTTTAAAAGAAGCCAACCAACTGGTTTAGAATCTCAGAATTTACTGATGCAGACCCAAAACTTTAAAAAATCATAACTTAATCTAGAAAAATCGTTTTCAAGTGATTCAAATTCAGGAATGAAACTTAAGATGTCTACTACAAATCTTATGAAGACACATAGATAAAATTTCAAATGAAACTGTATGATTTTTAAAAGAAAAGAAATTGATGCATGATGACCGGGATTGGGCCCGTCAGACGGATTAGGCCCGGCGGGATCAAATCTATAAAATGTAAGGCCCGTCCCGATCCCGTCCTATGTGTAACAACCGGGACGGGACGTGGGATGACCTCAATCCCGTCCCATGCCCACCCCTACATATTAGACAACTCAGATAACCCCACCCACATTAAGAATACTTAGTGTTGCAAAACATCACATATGATCTCTGAGATAGGCGAATTACAAGCAACACTGTTAAACATCAATATTTGGAACTATTAACTGAGAGATTTAGAACATGAACTTGTCCAGTTTAGAAAAACAAACAAAACAAAATGCATTAGTATGTTGCTTATGTCACAAATAAATCCGTGTTCCATTTCATTACTAAGACACCAGAAAAAGACATTAGTTTTCCATTCTTCAATTACAAACAGGCCTAATAGAATAGAAGAAAAACCTGAGAACTACAAATGCTACATCAAGCACTTCAAGATAGCTTCTTCAATTCTTTTGCCTATTGGTGCTAAAGAAACAATAGGCCCCACGGGAGATTCCACTCACCAAGTACCCTACCCGAGAGACGTAAAGGCCCATCAAGCTAAAAACGTATATTTGGTTTAGCATTGATAATCATTAATAAATTCCCCTCATCCCTATTTCATAATTTTTCCCCTACATCAGTATGCGTCCAGTCATAACACAACCCTCAGAAAATGTAAAAGCAAAAGATGAGGTTTAGAAAACCTAATATCTTTCGTTTTGTCTGAACTACTTTCTGCTTATATGCCCATACTCTTCTGTGGTGACTTAAAAAAACATGGTAGACAAACAACTGTGTAAAAAAACATGTTTTGTTACTTGTTAGTAAGGTTCGACCAATAAATGCAAATAATGTCAAGCCAATTATACATTGCAAGCTTGTTGCGAAAGTACTAGACTATTCAAAAGGTTTCTCATATCTTAAAGGTAGATCCTGATCACTATGGCCGACATCGGATCCAAATTTCAGCTTTCCTAACTTCAAATATCAGTGACTGGTAGTCGATGGAACAACAACATTATCACTTGACTTTCCAAGTTCCAACCCAGATGTAATATAATAGGTACTCGGATTGAACCCATGCAGATATTCAAGTAACACAATTAGAAAAGAGTTCTTTCTATCAGATAACATACCTCATTGCTATAGTTCCCATTATAGCCACCAAAGGCAACCAAATGCTTCTTTCCATCAAGATTCACGGAGCAGACAGTTAGACCCTGTTCTCAAATGATATTTATTAATTGAAGTACAAACCATCATTAGTAAAATTTATGTTAACAAGTTGATAACATGAATCGATCTCAAATAATTTTCATTTAAAACTCACATCGGTAGTTAACCTTTCATGCAACAAATTTGAACTCAAAATACAATAGATTACTGTACTTGACAGTGTCATATGACTGGCATAAGTTTGTTCAAACATACATACATCTATACTTGAAAAGAATATCAGTGGAACTGAAAGAAAAAAAAGAAAAATGACTTTCAACCAAAATATATACGTCTGTATGTGCACATGAAATAACAAAACCTAAATTGAAGTACAGAACAACCTTTGTTTTGCAAATACTTGTTAACTAAGTTCATAGGCGGTGATAGATTTTTTCTTTTTCCTCTTTTTCTTCACAAAATGGCATCTCTAATTAAAGAAAACAAAACATCAATTATAAATCTTTAATTTTTGACCGATACACATTCTATAACTCTCACTAATAAGGAACATAATGAAGAAATTGAAGATATGAACAAAGTAGAGACCTCACTAGCAAGTGGATCCCTTTGCTTTACAGTAGTTGGCACTGACCACACTAGCTTAGACATATTTAAGGTCAGTGTTTCTGGGCAACCTGTAAAAGATAGTCTAAATTATAAAAGCTAGCAAAACCATGTTACTAATAAGACAATAGTTACAGGACTAAATAGAAATGCACAAAGGAGATTTCATTTTATAAATATACCATTTTTGTTATCTCCACCGCCAACTATATACCAATTTTCATCAATAGTTATACCCGCATGACCTGCCCTAGGAGCTACAAGATCACCCTGACCTTGTGGCTGGGACCACTCCATCTGTGACAAGATGCAAACCATGGGAAGGATTCAGGAAAATAAAAAAATATACTCAAATTAATTGGTAAACTCGTGCAGCTTCAAGCGCATTGGAAATTGGAAAATGTATTAGCTTCAAATAAGAGATTATCTACTATGACACTTTTAAGTCATGCCGTCATGGTATCAAGGAAAGGCTTCCAAAAACAGGTTTCAAGCACTACCAAAGATGAGTTCCTAGTGATGTGTGTGGCATACGGAAGAAATACTGACTACTTCCCATAACATAATTGTTTAATAGCTCATCTCCTGATCTCAAGCGAGCATTTGGCTCACTCATTTGAGGCCTGATAATAGCGAATTAAGAGCTCCTATAATAAACCTATAGGAACAACTGCAACTTTTTCTTTAACATTTTGTATATAATAATTGGCACAAGTTACTAGAGTTAAAATAATTGCCAAAAATTATACACATACTTGTAACCCAGAAATTCGCTTGTAAAAATGACATACAAAAACATATGCATGTCATTATTTGTTTACAATTTGAGATGTACAGTTTCTAGTTGAGAATTTTGATGTGATCAATGAAGCACTTACAGCTTGCAAGTCCAGAACATGAAGATCACTGAAGAAACTAGAATGTGAACAGCCACCAAAAATCAAAAGGTAACGTTCTGCATGTACTGCTGCTGTGTGATCGAATCTTGGAGCTGGAGGAGTCTGCCTATCATGATTCATAATTAAAAATTAATAAGAAATCAAGCACGATACAGAACCTTGTTGACCATTACACAGATACTTACAATGTGTCCATCGCGTCCCAAGTCATAGTCTCTAAATCAAGAACATTGACATCATTCAACAATTTTCTGCTCTTGTCTTCTCCACCGAACATTATCAATCTAGAGGCAACCAGTGTAGTCGACTGCCCCGCACGAGCTGCCTGGGATATAAATCACTAAGACGTTTCACTTGTCACATAACAAGGGATCAATTTTTAAAATATATATATATAGTAAAAAATAATTAAAAAAAAACATTAAGTCGTCATCTTATGGTCCATTGTCACTTTGAATGATGTGATTTCTTAAACTCTCTTTGCCATCGCAAACCAATGACGTAACATTAATAGTTAAATGAAGAAAACTGAATGTACTGCACTAGCCACAGGAAAGTTTGCAAAGAATAACCAACCCCCAAAATAATAAATAGTTAATAACAATGAGAAGTTGGAAAAAGAAGGGTTCACCAAGCATACCGGAACATTTCCTGAAGTCTCGATGACGCCAGAGAGATGTGTTTCCAGATCGATGAACCACACTATTAGTTCAGTAACATAGCATTAGGTCAAACATGTCAAATGGGTCAATCAAGGTTTACATTATTCATAAACTAACAACATTATGTTGAAGTTATAAACATATACTTAATCAGAGTATCAACTGCTAGAAAGATCTTTTACATTATACATGAACTAACAAGATGTCTGTGAAAAGTGAGAAACCTATTATTTTTTCAGACGATTTCTTTGAATTCCCCCCAATGAGAAGAAGTTTGTTTCCCCACTTCACCTGTTGGGAAAAATTAAACGCTGGGTAGTGAAAAACATATTTAATTACAAGAGACACGGAATAGACAAACAAATCAAAATATACACCAACACATACAAAAGACAGCATGCACAAAAAAACTTACCAGGTTGTGAGAAGAGGTGGGTGGAACAACTTCTTGTACACCACTATCCTCAAAATTATTGGAACTTGCATTCAGTTTTATAGTTGACCATAACAAATTTCTAAAGTCAAAGACCTGCAAGAAGAGTCCAATATTACATGACTCATAAGGGTGCACCTCAATCAAATTGCAGAAGAGCCTGAACGGTACCTGAACATCGGATAGATGCCGTCCATTACGACTCCCGCCAACAATGTATAAGTTCTCATCAACTACTACAGCAGCATGCTAAGTGAAAAATAATAAATTATCATTGGTAAGTAGGCAAGTGATTTATCCTTATATAAGTAAGAAATGTTTAAATTATCAAAAAAAATTTAATAGACTGCTGATAATTATCGTAAATACCTCTAAAAACAAATAAAAATAGTTTCAACTGTGCACCTGCAAACATTAAAAAACTATACTCCTATCTCTAAACAAAGTAGGGAAAAGAGTGCAAGATGTAACATGTCCCCTTTTTTCTAGATTTATTAAAAAAACTACGTCTACCTTGTAGCGAGCTGGTGGTCGTGAACCAGATACAGGAAGTGCTACCCACTGATCATATGCCAAATGAGATTGCCAATTGCTGGCATCCACATCTTTATTTATCTCTTCTGTTCCCATACCAGCACTCTGCTGATAATCCAATTGCTTTAAATTTCTTATAAAGAATCAACTATACAGTAACAAGATTAACCAACTTTCCTTTTTTTCCCAAAACAAATCAAGAGGAATGATCAATGAAAGTGGACAAGATGTCCAAAAAAGAGATGAGCAGCAAAAAATTCAGAAAATTACAACAGCAGCAGATAGGATCATGCAAACCCTATAAAACATGACCTACTGCAGCCTTCTAAAATCTGGGAGAACAAAAGAAGCTGTAGTCTTTTAAAACCACTGGAACAGAAGCAAGAGAGCAAACCACAAACAAAAGCAGTACACTAGAGAGGAGAAAAGCAAAAGTAAGTATTCGCCTTAACTAGTAGGTAAGAAATCCGATTGTGAATAATCCCAATCAGAAAGTTGTGAGAGGGCTAGCAAGTAAAGAACCAGAAGTTTTCATTACATCTCGTCTAAGCCATTCTCAAAACACCAAACTGATTCGTCATAACACGCTGACTCTGCTACTTCCCTTGCCTCCTCATCGTTTAAACTTCTTTTAGAACACCAGCAATTCTGTTGCCAATCACACCATGTTGCCACTATCTGTATTTATTCCTAGAAAGATTGCTTGGGTTTAGTTATTTTCATCCCTGAAACGAAATCCAAACCTACTCTAGAACCAATTTTGAATTGGCCATGTTCTGTTCATCATCCTTTGCATAATAAGATGGTAGTATCTCTACAGCTCTGCCAATCTCGCCTTGAATGTTCCATATACCTTCACTCTGTCTATCTCTTCTGATTCCAACACGTAAATGATAGCCTATGCCTCCTCATTCTCCTTTCCAACATCACGAAATGTTTCCCTTCCCTAATCATGATTTCATTTTCTTTCAAGCTCCTTGAATTTCTCATAAATTTGAAGTGCTCCGAGCCCTGAAATTTTAGTTCGTCACACCATTTCTCATTCTGTCCTTGAATAGATGGGTGTCTCTAAATGGCAGCAAGAATTGCTTAAGGAAATTGAAGCTTTTTCGATACAAGGCACTTGGCTATTCTTATACTCCTTCGGATGAATACATTGTAGGCAGGCCCTTTATCCTAAGAAGCTATGCCAATCGCCGCCATTTATTCATCCTGGATGAAACCAATATCACTTGTTATTGTATTGCTCAAGTATTTAGCTTTTCTGTCAATGTCACCTGATGGTAACTTCTCTCCCATCAGTTTGAGGGAGAGTGTTAAGGGTAAAACTGTAATTCTCTAATTCAAGTTTTAGTATAAATACCTGTACATTATAATTCATCAATAGAATTGAAGCCTTTGTTTTCGTTTTATCATCTTCGTCTCTCTGTTGTTTTTCTTCAGTTTTATAAGAACTCTTTCACCAACCACATTTCAGATCTAGATGGTCTACGATTACCATTACTTATATCCAGAAAAAAGGAAGATCATGTGATAAGAATATCCAGGGAAAACCTACATACATTTGATAAATCTCCTCCCTGTGAATAGATAATATCTAACCTACACAAAACTACCATGTCCACTTCAAAGGACCAGGTAAATGTGTTGAGTGATGGATTTGTCTCCTATGAAATCATTGAATTCCTTCATGCTTTCAGTGAATCCCCCTCTTGATTATTCAAAATCAAATGCACCATCTGGAACACAAAATAGATAGATACACTCAATTCTTCCAAGAAAGATGTTCTTTCTCACTCCATGTAAGTATTCTACCCTATATACTTCAGAAAATCCTGTTCAGACCTTTGAAATTTATACAGAAAATTAAAAGCACCCCCACCACTGAATCCAGCAAAGAAACACAGCTGGTATTCCAAATTCTTACCAGTCATCCTGCACTCTCAATCTAGACTTGAAGCCCAATATTGGCATTGTGCATCCCAAGTACTACCAAGTATCCTTGTTTCAAATTCAACCTTCTTCGTGTTGTGTTTTTTGGCTCATTGATACAATCTGGAGAGTTAGGATTCAGCTTGTAAATCCAAGTATAGAATGGAAAGGGGGCAGCGCTGTAGCTTTTCTATAAGTTCTAGGAAAGTTAGTCTTTCAAGATTCTATTAGGATTTGTAATAGACTTATGTCTATTAGGTTTAGGAATCCTAAACCATGTTGTATCAGCAGCTCCTATTTTGTATAAATAGGAGCTGCAAGGGGTTTTCTAAGGCGAGGACAGATTACACAGAAAACCGGGAGCCAAGGGTGATAGAGAGATCTAGCACGGAGTTGGGGATTAGCAAAGGGATTTCAATAAGTACTTGTAATCAAGTTGTTATTCTTCATAGTGTTGGTGATCTCTCAAGAGAGATCACGTAAGTGGACGTAAGCCAGGATTTGGCTGAACCACTATAAAAATTGGTGTGTGCTGTGTTTCTGTTCTCCAAGTTCATCTATCCTATAGCTTTGCTTAAATCGTATAAAGTACCAGTAAAGACTAGAAGATATCTTAGGGCGCTAAACCACAATACTTCGCTTCCTCCAATATTACTATTCCAGCTCCACTATTCCAAATCAATGATCTCTTTCTTTTACTAGGCAGCCCTCTTACATTTCACCTCATAATTCTCATGATACCTCCACGAGTATTAAAATAACTCGACACAACAAATTACATCATCCTTTTCCTGTTTCAAAGGAACATGTTCCTATCCTAAGAAAAAAAACAAACTACGATACCGCCTTATCCAAACTTACAGCCTACAGAAATACAATTGCTAGCAATTGACAAATGAAGACAATATCAACAGTGTTCTTGTTTGCAAAAAAAATGCATAGAAAACAACTCGAAAAGTTATGCACATTGCAACATACTTAATTACTGCACACTACAACAATTGCACACGAACACGGGTAGATTAATTAAGATCCATAGTTTCGCATTGTCTTCTCCAAATCTAATTCTACAGCTTTCTGGTTTGTACTATAATTGGTCATGATTAAGACGAATAATCCACGATTGAAGCCGGAAAGGAAGAATTGCGAGGAATTGAACAAAAGCGTCGGTATTCATTGAATTAGAAGAAGCAGTGGAAGAGAAGAGAGGTACCTTTGAATTGAATTGAGAGAGCGAAACAGAGGATGAGATCGGAGGGTGATGATTCGAAGACCCAAGAACAACGAGGGGAGAGATCGAAGGTTCAGTCTCAGAAAGTCATCGTCTTGGACTTGATCGCAGATTTCCCTTTCTTTCTCTTTCCTTTCTTTAGGGTGAAAAGTAAATAATCGCGGAATGTTTATCCTTTATTTCATGTCTAATTGAACAAAAATTATAATAATGTTGTGGGAATCTAATCGGCTATACACGTGGACAGACGGATGTTGTCACATTCCAATGAGCCCCCGTAAAAATCAAGGTGTCCTGGTGAGATTGTCTCCATTCTTCCAACCTCTCAACTTGAGGTGAGTTATGTACGTGCTGGAATGCCTTGTATACTAGGTGTCCCAAACTTGTATTTCCTTATTTTCAATGCCCTCTGATTGTGAAGGCTCATAATATATAGCCAGTTAGACTTGGAGATTGCTACCTACCAATTAATTTTTCGGAGAGAAATATCTTGCTACTACACTTACGATAATTAACAAAAAATACAAATGTTAGTTCCATCATTTTATCGTTCTAGCTTGGCAAACAAAGCTTGCTTGAATCTTAAAAAAATGAATTATCTATCTTTGAAATTCCATACAAGAACCGTTGAAAGTGTGAAGAGCTAGCAGCATAGCATCCCCCACACACACAAATCCCAAAATGAACCAATGTCACTAATTCTAGTAAGATTAGCAGCACCTACATTGTTATGATTGAAGGCAAAGTGCATGCAAGCTTGCACTTGACACTTGTCAATTTTGAGCACATACAATTTAAGAAAGAAGACAAAGCCTCCACTATCTCATAGTATGAAAGATCGATTCAGACATGGAATTTTTGGTTGGTGTGTTCAGTGGGTTATTGTGGCCTGTAATTCTTACTCTCCAAGAGAATAATTTGCCTTAAATAGGTGATAGGCAAAGTCCAAGATGTCACCGATCACAGAGGTAAGATATGGAAAGATTGTTTCATTCTTAACGTAGGGTGGTGACTAAACATCTTCGAAAGATTGTTGCTCAAGGAAGACATGTGTAACACACCGCACCACAAACACAATGATGATTACGGCGGGGGTTTACGGATGCAACCCAGATTCAAGTGTGAATGAAGATTACGGAACACTCATAAACTAAGGACCATTGCTGGAGTCAAAAGTCCTTATTCCGTAGTAAAGGACAAGAAGATAGAGCATTACCCACAATACCACTACCGGCGCACCCACCGGCCACCACCACCCCCACCAACTTCCACCAAACCAATGTCACTAATCGCAAGACACGTCTCCATTGCCAATATACAAAGTGCTAAAGCTACTAGAATTATGTCACGCAAGTTTGGAGGACTGTTCTTTAGCTTTACACTCGTGCCTATATATAGGGACCTTCACTTAACCAAGTGAACTCACAACACTATTGGTTTCTTTGTAACTCAGCATTCCTCAGTAGTCTCGACCACAATATATTCATCCTCGTGAGTCTGGATTAATAAAACCATCATTGAGTTTTCTCTGTCCATTCAGGGTTTGAGCTTTTTAAGTGTGTAGATGGCCAGCAATAAGGTATTTGGTGCCGCATTATTGATACTGCTCCTTGTGGAGCTATCCTTTGCAGCTAGATCATCAAAGGCCATCAAAGCTAGCGGTGGAGGTGGAGGTGGTGGTGGTGGTGGTGGTGGTGGGGGTAGCTCAGCTTCTGGCTCAGGTTCTGGGTATGGTTCAGGTGAAGGTTCAGGGAGTGGTTCGGGGTATGGTAGTAATGGAGGAGGCGGTGGTGGTGGTGGTGAAGGTGGAGGGGGCGGTGGTGGAGCGGGTTTAAATGGTGGTTCTGGATCAGGATATGGGTCTGGAAGTGGATCTGGATACGGGTCAGGGGGTGGAAAAGGCCAAGGCGGAGGGGGAGGAGGTGGTGGCAGTGGGGGAGGTGGTGGTGGAGGCACTAGTGGTGGGTCTGGTTATGGGTCAGGATATGGAAGTGGAAGTGGATACGGCATTGGAGGTGGCACGGGTGGAGGTGGAGGCGGAGGTGGAGGAGGGGGTGGTGGCGGAGGTGGTAATGGAGGTGGTGGTGGTTCGGGATATGGGTCAGGTTACGGTTCGGGCTATGGCAGTGGAGGTGGAGATTCACCATGAGCCTGACTGCATGAACTATATTCTTTGGTAGTTTTATTGCCCCCTTCAAAACTCAAAAAATAAGATGCATAGCGTCATTATCACCTTGTGGTGGTGAAGATATTGCATATTAGTGCATTCAAATTCAGAACTATCTCACACATTGTTTACTCTGTATCCTACAATGAAATCATACCCCTACTAAATAAGTTATTTTCTATATCCTGCGTACCACACACACACACCAATGCATACAAATCTGACTTCTCATCATTCAATAAAGAAAAAGAATTCAACTATGAAATGTTATCAACACTAACAAAGGACAACTACCTACACATTCAAAGTTACAATTGTGTAGATTAAGAAATATAGCTAATCCTTCTATTTGGGTCAACAAATAATGGCTTTCTCCAACACTCCCCTTTTTGGAATATAGTTCCTCTAGATAAGTGGCTATAAAGTTTGCTCCTCAGAAAAAACAAGAAAAAAACTGTTCCCATCCTCGCTCCTACCACACAGCATTCAGATTTCTCAGCCAAATTATCATTTGGCAACAACCCCAGTGGATGCATTGAAATACCAACACAAGTGTATAAGAATTATTTCAGGCAGGTCCACCAAGATTCTCGAAAAGAAACTGTGACATACTCGGAATGCTAATCCATCGCCCTCTCAGAAGCATAGTTTACTTTCTGCATTATCATCATTTCGGCCGATTGGATTGCCCTCTGTGACCCTGTAATTGTCACTTTCCTGCAGCATGAGACAGATGGACAAAAGTTAAACATCTTCACTCCCATGAACCAGCAAAATAATAAGCTCAAGAAGTTCAAATACCTATCAGTAGTTCCAGACATGAAATCACCCCTATCAGATATCTTTATCCTGGCCCCACTACCCTGCAAAATCAAAGTGATATATGAGCTTTTCTCTCATGTTATGGAGATATATGATAAGATACCTCACACCAAAAATAGTTACAAATTGCAAACCTGACTAATTTCCATTATAGTCCTTCCACCACGACCAACAACCAGACCAATATGACTATCTGCGACACCTATTGTGGCCGAGTTGTTGTTGTTTCGATCCTCCTGGAAAACATGGGTTGTTAGTCAACGAGAAATCAACAGAATACAAAGATAACATACTTTGTTTCGGACTGTGTCCAAAACACAATAACATTGTGGATGGATTACATGGGTTCATTTAGATAACAAAAGTTCAGTAGCAACTAGGCTGAAATGCAAAACTTGTAATCATGACAGTTAAACCTATCCAGAAGAGAGCCCTTTCGTAGAGCAATGGTATTTTGGGCCGTCTCATCTAATAATTAAAACTACATCTGTAGATGACTACAGTTAAACATTTGAACATTTCTCACAGGAAGTTGACGCACTGATTTGTACTTGCATACTAACTAATAATAAACATCACATGACTGAGTATGCTTACAGGCAATTTTTATTTTATCTATTTCTACCAGTTTAATTACATATTCGATGTGCTGAACAGCAGACCCGTTGTTCAATCAGGTTTCCAAAGGATCTTCACTGTCAAGTATAACTTTCTTAATATTTCAACATAAATTTACAAAATCTATCCTTTGTCGACACTAAAAAGTCCAGAAAACCAAAACCTCTCAGGTGAAATTAAATAAATAGCCTTTTTTAAAATGATAATGGAAATGGCTGAACCTTGTTATTCTGAAACTTTCCTGCAGCCGCATTCGGTGGTCCATTTGGTGGAGGTGGTCCATAGCTCACTGCATTGTAGACTGCTGTTGACACAGAAGGAAGCACATATGTATAATGGAATACCATGAAAACCCAAGAAGAAAACACCTATAAGTTCAGATGGAGAGAACTTACTAGGAATCAAATCTTATCATAATAAATTCGGATATATAAAATATACATAAATTATGAAACTAGACAATCATTGGCCAGCAAGAATCACTCTTTAACAAACACAGTTAATAATATTGAAATTTGTCGTCTTATAGAATGTTATAAATATAGTGTCCAGTGCCAGACCCCCATAGGGGGTACTTAATTATAAATCACTCTGCCAGTTGGTCCTAAGTTGAAATCATGCCTCACAATTGCTTAGAAAAAACTAAACATACATGAATAATAAACAAAAGAAAACTACATATATATCTGTTTACCAGGGACATTCAGCAAAGTAATGACATATAAAATATATAATTCCCAGGTTTCTGCAAATGTGAAAAATAGTTATCCAATCCCAAAAAGAAGCGATCAACTTTTCACTTATAGGGAGTGCAGCAATCTAGACTGAAAACGTAATCCTAAATTCCTAATAATTAACATATTTGTGATGCATCAGATGGAGATATGAGAACTGAGAACTCTTGAGTAGACTCGAGAAGCAAGTAATCAATGCCTTGATAACAATTCTTCTGCCCCCTTGTTTTTGAATATTTTTGATTGTGACTAATTTGCATTATAAAATTTTCATATTTGCCATGTATCCATTAGCTAACACCTCTAATTTTTAATTTCTTTTTCTATCCTTATAGCTTATATCTGAAAAGCAAAACACAAGCATAATGCAAAAGCCTAAAAAGAAGCTCAGAGCTATAGGAAGCAGACCATGAAGACTGCTATACAACTACATAATATATATATATATATATATAGAGAGAGAGAGAGAGAGAGAGAAATTCTCAGGTGCGGACGTCCGCACCAAAGGGTTTGGTGCGGACGTCCTTAGCCAAGCCTCCCTATATATATATATATATATATATATATCAAAGGACTGCAGCCCTCCAGTCAAAAAATGGAGAAAATATGGACTTGTTTTAAACTTAAAGATACATGGTGGGGCAAGTGCAGGACTGACACATAAGCAAACTATGACATCTTCATTAGGCATAAATGCAAGCTAAACTATCGTTTAACTTCAAAAGAGGATGACATAGGTTTTCAATATATGCATTCATATTTGTAAAAAACTTCAAACTAAACTAAATGTTGCCAGTTTTGTTGATTTTTAGGTTGCAAATTATCACGTATAAGTTACAAGCTGCTCCTATAAGTAGATATCATCATATGCGCACACACCTGGATATGAAAATGGGGCATTCATTGATTGAGTGTAGTGAGAGTCCTCAGATAGCTTAGATAAAATTAAATCAGCTGCCTGCATCTGTTCATCCAAGGTTCCTGTCAGTGTAACTAGGCGGTCATTCACTCCAAAATAATTATTGTCCTGAGGGGATATTTTAATCCCAGCATGTGACTCTTCAATAAATGACCTGGTCAAAGAAAATCCTTAAGAGTCAGCAACATCTAATAGGTTTGTAGTTTCATATATATGAAAGAAGAACCTGATGTGTGAAATCAATTACATCAAACATGCTAAACACCGAGAGTCATACATAAAACAAAAATGAATGTCATTTACAGAATTGCCCATAGATCACACATTCATTAACCTAGTAAATCTCATCGTCAATTAAGTAGCAAATAGTGATCATCATTCTATTATTTTATTTTGCAAATAGAACAGTATGATAAATGCTGATCGTATAAATTCCTAAAAGAACAAAGCTTCCCTAAAATGCATGGATGATTGAAAAAAAAGGCCCTTCACTAGATTTGATGCGATATAGGGGATTTATGGAAAAGAATCTGATCCCAATAATAGAATGAGTAAACTCACATCCCTGAGGTACATTGATAGGCATCACTAACACTTGTAACCCGATTTCTTGTAGCAAAATACTTCAAGAAATAAAGGGTGCGGGTCAAACACATCCCCCAATTTGTACACTTATTTAGATTGTCCAGCTGATACATAGATGTCACCAAGGATTGAAATAAACTATACAGATCTTTGATATGATACTCACTGAAAAGTACAAGCACCAGGAAGTGCCACTATTTCACTTATGTGGAAGGAACAAAAGAAGCAGAGTATTCATTGAAGTTACCTCCGTTGGGTATACAAAATTCTATGACGCAGAATATACAAAGAGTAACAAAATTCTAGTACAGGAAGTAATAATTTCGTCATTAAGTAATAGGTTTCATACCTCCACCAAAAAATAAAAGATGAAAGAAAAGCCAGAGACCTAATTTATCAGATAAGTATACAGGCATGGAAACCATACGCTATGCTACTAGGAAAAAGTTACTGTGCTCTTACTTTATTGTAGATCCTTGCTTCCCAATTATCCCACCACAAGAACTATTTGGAACAATTAGTCTCAGCTTTGTTCTCGGTTCAACATCCTCACTTTCTTCAGAATATAGCTAACCAACATAACAAGGAAAATTAGCACCATTAATACATAAGCACATGTATAAGAAACATAGTGTAAAACTGCATCATAACAAGCACCTCATTGAGCAACTTAGCAAGAATGAGTTCCACAGCTTTGAGAATTTCATTTATTGTTCCAGAAATCATGATTATTCTGTCAGTTGTTCCTGGGAAAAATTCATGATTGCGTGACAGCTGAATTCGTGCTCCAGATTGCGATTGAAAATCAGTGATGGTTGCACCACCCTTTCCAATAACAGAACCAGCGGCAGCATTTGATACAAGGAACCTAACATATGTGGGTTTCTCCGTAGTGTCTGGTGGAAGAAAAACGGATATACTTTGTAAGAATAATGAGGCTGGTTATTAAATTTTAGAAATTTACAGATCACTTGATTTGTTTGCAAGATGATTGATCACAATGTTACTTCAAAAAACACTATTAATAAATACCACATAATTGTAACACCCCATAGTGCAAGTGCAAAATGACTTGAAAATAAGATATCACCAGTTCGAACAGCAAGATGCAAAGAAAAATATTGACACCAAAGAACATCATTTACAAAAAGTTTCAACTCACACTCTACACCATCTCATTAACTTCTTCATTCATTCGTTGAGTTGAATTTATTTGATTAAAATTCAGAAGCTTCTCATCACCTTTTCTATATTAAATAAAAAAAGAGATGGACACAATCACAAAAATAAATAAAATGCTCAATGTGAATTCGTCTACAAATGCTGTCCTTTGGCATAACCAAATGCCAACTTACCAAAATTTAGCACAGACACTACAATGGTAATGTGACATCTGTGTGTGCCAAAAAATGGCACCGGCATAAAAATAATCATTTACCACTGCACAACAATTGAACTAAGGTTCTGCTCTGTCATATGGTCTGCGTTTAGATGAATTATTAAAATCTCTGTACAACAATTGAACTAAGGAAATACATAAAAATATAATAGTATTATACATACTAATATCTGACCATAGATCAATGGGAAAATAGAATTAAAATCATTAAACTCAGCAAAAATTGAAAACAAAAGTCCCTGGATCAAGATGTAGTTCGATATATGGCTATGAGCTCTCATTGATTACAAAAACATGTTAACACTACGATCTGCTAATAAAGGTAACTGTGGAGTTCACTATATGTCTCCTTCAAGCACAAAGTTTTGCAATGTCAAAATAATATTTGAGTTACAATGTGTACCACCAAAAAAGGTTTTTAATTCTTGAATCATTATAGAGCAGACCGCCATTGTTTAGGCATTAGTATCAAAACAAAAAGAAATATGGCAGTAGAAATCTCATGACAGTATTATTGGGTAGGAGTTGCGGAAATGATGGTATCCTCCTACTTGGAGCAGGGTATATTTTGACAAAATAAGAAATGAGTTTAGCAGTTCAGTCTAATGGCCTTTTTGCAGTTGACCTAAATAATTATGAAAAGAACCATATATAGATGCTATCAAATTCAACAGCAACCTGAAACCGTAGATAACTTTGCTACAAAAAGCTTACACTTCTAATATTCAGTAATTATTTATTTGTGCCCCCTCCCACCACCATTAGAGAAATCAAAGTTTACATGAACTGTCTGAAGACAGGGCACAGTATTTCCCATCAATAACGCTCTAATAAGCCAGAACAACAATGCAGCATTTGTTAGGCAGAATATCAAGACAGCTCACTTAACTGGGCCCAGATAAAGATCCTATCTCTATGTGCTGCATAGCATGACAACATATGACAGTTGGCCCACAAAAGCTTGCTACGAAATACAACATATGCAATGGTAAGGAGCGACATCTTTTCATTCCTTTCCAATGCTATGCTGGTTAAGTTCAATTATTTCCTCGACCAACGCTCATGCCAATACTAAACAACGCCATAAAACTTACAAGAGTAAAATCAAGCAGAAGAAGTTCAAATTGTTCACCAACTTGTATAAGCATCCGAAATTTAAATCATGAGTCCAGAGTCTCATTAGTCACAGTTCAATAAACCTTACACTAAATCCGATAAAATTCCATAATTTCTATACGGTAAGACTTCAAAAACCAGATCCTGAATGAGCTTTCGCTCTAAGAAATTTATAAAGAAACCCTTGCTTATGCTATAATTGAAAAAATATAGATACCGATTACAATAAACTTACATCGCCACCAGTTGAGAGCACATTATTCTAAAATCGACTTCCCCTAACAAATTGAACACATCTAAACGCAATCCACAACTATAACTCCTCTCAATTCCAATCCCAAAAGCCACAGAGGAACTTATGGTTCGGGTTTTCAGCTCGGCAAACACAAACCGCCTAACTCAAACGTAAGCTGGCATTCTCATGCTCGCAATCAAACCACAACAGTAATAACCGCATTCACTAGAGAACCACAAACACATACATACACGAATTCGAATACAGAGAGACAAAGCGGATCAGATCAGAGAGAGAGAGAAAGACCTGAAGCCGGTGATTTCGGCGGCGGCGAAGAGCGCCTCCGCGGGGCCTCCGGTGACGAAACGTATGAGGACTCGGTAGACTCCATTGTAGAGAGAGAGTGTGTGTGTTTGAGAGAATTCGAAAATGTGAGAAAGGAGGAAAGAAAATTGTGGAGGTTTTGCTTAAGCTGGGTGAGCTGGTAATCTCTGTGCCTATGTCTAATTCAATCCCTCTCACTCTTTCGGGTTGGCCGTCACAACCGCCTCCAAAGTCATTCTCTATTATACTACTTCAGATCGGGACGATGTCGGCCGTTGGTATAGTCAACAGTATGGGAAAGTCAATGAATTCAAGGGTGTGGGATTGGTTGTGGGTACTGGTCCCACGTTCTCTATAGGAGAGATAAGCTGTCGGGCACTTTTATTTTGGGGTCAATTTGTTACACTAACTTTATTTTAGTCAATTTATTATTTTAACTTTTATAAATTAGCCAATTTACTATCGTTTTTATTTCAATCAAATTCCTACCCTTTTATCAAATTTGTGATTTTAGAATTTCAAGATTAACCAAATTACATGAAAATTTCAATATTAACCAACATTAGCCTTTGATTTTTATACTTAATTCATGTTTTGATGAGGAAATGAACAAATTAAAATGACAAAAATGTAGCAAATTGACTAATTTTGAAAACATAAGATCGCAAATTTTCTTAAATAATAGTTATGGTAGCAAATTGGCATAAATAATAGTTAGGGTAGCAAATTAACAGTAATGAAATCTAGGGTAGGCCTCATCATGGGCCGGGTTAAGGCCGGTCCGACCCTAAATTTTATGGCTTAGAGTAAGGTAGGATAGGGTAGGGTAGGGCTCGGTCAAAGTCAACAAAATTTAAGACTGGGTAGGGTAGGACCGAGGCTTGAATATGTAAGTCCTAGCCCCCCATTTTGTTAGGGTTAATAGGGCCGGGTAGGGCCGGCCCTTTAAATAGTGCTAAACAGGGCTGAGATGGGCTTGCTATTTTTTTCTCACAATTTAGCTTTAGAATTATATGTAATGAACCTTATTTTTTGGTTATATTTAACATGTATGCATACACATTATAAACTAAGTGGTTATACTCATATATCTCAAGAACTATTGCTCTAAATCATCAACATACAATCATTAATCAACAAAACAAAAAGAAATCAAAGGAACAAAGCTAGCAAATAGAGGCATTCATGTTATCCTATGACTTAGTTAATTTCAACCTGTTTTCGTCTTTTCATGTGTACTTAGAAACTTCCTTTTGACCTGATCTTAAGACATACATGTGTCATCTTTGTTCAAGATTTCATTCCGGCCTAAATTAAACAAAAATACACTTAAGCTCTAGAGTCAGTTGAAGACATGATCCAAGGTATGACGTAACTCATACTATTCGCATGCAAGTCACTCACCCTAACAACCCTTTGCAGCAACTTAAAATCAAACTATCTTCGCGCCTAATTTGATCCTAAGTTACTACGGCTTATTAAACTCCCCCTCATAGAAACATTTGTGGCGCTAGACGTCTATGAGTTCGATTACATGATTAGGTGATGAATAATCAACTAAAACATACTTCACACAAAAACACACAACAACTTAATCTAAATCATAAAACTCGCATATGCTCAAGACGTTACAAACAAGAACACAACCATACAAGAAATTACCAAGAAGACTATATGAATATGCTCAAGTTGTAAAACCAAAAACAAACATATATATATATATATTATTAACAACACATAAACACAGTAGGTATTACACAAAACATTGGTGAATTCCATACCTAAACCTACCTAAGAGATCGGCTAAGGATGGAAGAGAGATCGGCGGTAGATGGAATGTGGTGGTGCTGCAGCTTTGTGTTTTCTGTGTTTTGGGTAGAGCTTGACTATGTTATGGCTTAAACAAAGAGTTGAACACACTTATGTTGACCTAATACAAGAGTATTTATAGAGGAATACAAGACATAATTCGGCAGCCTCCAATCCTAGCCCAAATAGGTTTAGGTTTTCCTTCTTGAACTTGGTTTGCTTGTCCAACAGGACTTGGAAATTCTAGAGGCTTCTTTTTATGGTTTCTTCGATTCTTCTTCTTCTAGACAACTTCCCTCATCTTCATTAAGCTCCTCATCCATCATTTGGCATGCTTGGGAAGAATTTTGGTGAAGAAACGCACTCACGAACTCGGTAGACAACTTCAGCAGAATCTGTCATGTTTTGGTAGAATGACCTCCGACCATTGTTTCTATCATAACTCCTTCCTCAGACATTGGATTACTGCGATTCCACACGATTCTGAAAGTAGACATCCACAGCTTTTCATCCATATATGGCACGTTTCCTGGTTCCTTCCGAATCGTCTTGGGAAGATTTTTGAAGTTGAGTTATGGTTTCTAGAAATCTTGTTCCTGTTCCGATTTCATGCTCTCGGCCTCTTATCTTTCCATGCTTCTTTTGCTGGCTTCCATAAGTCTGATTCGTATGATTCTTGTTTCGTTAAGTCCATATACATGTCATCTGAACATTAAAGAAAATTAATCAAGTAATGACAATGTACAAATTAACAGAATTGTAAGAAAACATCATGATCACTTCGTAAGTCAGCTTTTAGTAATTTTGCACATAATTTCTCTACTTTAGGAACATTTTAGCCATTGCTCTTCAGAAAAACCCTTATGATAAATAAATACAAATACTACACTAATAACGGATAAGCAAAGCATAAATGAGGGTAAAACACATTAAGAACATAGCATAAAATGCTCCTATCAGAGTAGACTAGAATGTCATCGATGAATACAATCACGAATTGATCCAGATAAGGTCTGAAGACTCTGTTCATGAGATCCATGAAAGCTGCTGGGGCATTCGTCAATCAGAATGACATGACAGGGAACTCGATGTGCCCGTAGCGTGTGCTTTTGCTGTCTTCTCAATGTCACCATCTCGTACACAAAGTTGATGATAACCAGACCTCAGATCAATCTTGAAAAAGAACTGGGCTCCTGCAAGCTAATCGAACAAATCATCAATCCTCGGAAGTGGATACTTATTCTTCACAGTGACACTGTTCAACTTTCGGTAATCTATATAGAGACGAAGGGTCCCATCATGCTATCTAGTAAACAACACCAGTGCTCCCCACGATGATGAACTATACCTGATAAAACCCTTGCTCATAAAATCTTCCAACTGTGACTTCAACTCTTGCAATTCTCCTGGTGCCATACGGTAAGGTGGAATCGAAATCGGCATGGATCTTGTGACAAAGTTGATCCAAAACTCTACCTCACGATGTGGAAGTAATCTAGGTAAATCTTCAGGAAACACTTTGGGATACTTATCAACTACCAGAATAAATCTGTCACTACTAGATTCAACTTTCTCCTTTGTCGACCTCACAATACTGTAGCAAGTTAAAGTCCTCCTCCCACGAAAACAGGGTCGCAAGAGTGGACTCGGCTGTATGAGTCGCTCATCCATCCTGGAGTTCTCACTGTAACTATCCTCTTCTCATAATCAATGAAAGCTCGATGATTTTCAAGCCAATTCATACCAAGGATCAAATCATACCCTTCAATATCTAACGGGTATTCCTATCCTTAACTAGCAGTTGACACTTGCGAAAGATTCTATCTGTAGTTATCCCCTTTCTAAGGGCAGAGCTGAAATAGTAAGTACTACCAATACACTCTAACTCTAGGCCTAATGCATCAGCAAACCAAGTTGCAATGAGAGAATGTGAAGATCCTGTATCAAACAAAACTCTAGCCTCCGAATTGGATACAAGAATCGTACCATCAAGAGCTGTCAACGTGTCCAAAGCTAGCTGTCCTTCTATAAATGCATAGACCTGTCCACGTCCTCCGGCATTATGACCACTACGACCTCTAGCACATGAGGCCTGGTTGGCCTAACTGCCCTGACTCTAGGAAGGCTGCTGCTGAGAAGCCTGCTGATACGGCTGCTGAATCTATGGCTGGGCGCGGTTGGAGGATCCTGATGCTGAAGCCGCACCATGATCCATGTTGGGGTAGTGTCAACTGGTATGTCCTGGCTGACCGTAGCTGTAACATGAATAAGGTGTTGATCGGCTGCCTGAGGACCCACTACCACTGCTACTAGCACTAGTGTTACCGCCAAAAGTCCTCATATTGTTCTTCCTTGCCGACCTCCTATCTCTGTTGCGGGGGTAAGAACTGCTACCCTGTCCATCTTTGCTCCGAAAATGTGTCGCCAGATCACTCTCAATCTTGTAGGCGACACTGAAAATGTCTCGATATGTGTGAGTAGTGTTGGAGAGCAACTCGCGACAAATGGGATCTCAAAAACCAGCCTCGAATCTCTGGGCCTTCACCTTCTCAGTGAGACCTAGCACATACTTGAGTAGCGATGTGAATCGTGCAACATACTTATGCACTGTCATGCTCTCTTATGTCAGATTGAAGAACTCAGTCATCTTCTGATCTCTCAAAACTGGGGGAAAGTACTGATTGAAGAACAGCTTCTCAAACAGCTCCCAAGACATCTGATCTGCATCGTTTCGATCTGTAATGGTCTCCCACCAACTATCAGCCTCTCCAGTGAAGCAATGAACTGCAAATGCAGCCTGATACACTACAGGGGTAAACGTCCGTTATAGTTTCTTGATGTGCTTCAACAAAGTCTCGACATCTACAGCATCAGTGGTGTTGGTAAAGTTAGGTGGCCTAACTTTCAAAAAACTTGCTAGGCCACCAGATCTCCTCTCTAGCTCTAACTCCTAAGGAGTAGGAGGTGGATCATTTTCCAAGGCACGGAGTGCTTGAGTAATCTCATCAAGCTCGTGACGAGGTGACATCGTGACTGATACAAAAAAAGACGTAAAGATTAGTCACCGAAACAAAGTTCAGTACATGAAAGGATAACAAGAATGTAAATGAACATGAATGAACTTTTGATCTCTGTATGAATGAATACAAATTATGGCCATGCAATGACATCAGCATTGCATACTAACAAATCGAAATATACGACTCGAAGAAACAAGTTAGTCGTATAACAATGACACGGAAGGTACCAAAATGATTCTCTGATACCAAGTAATTACTGTCACACTCTGAAACTATTTCTGGCTTCGAAATACGGTAGTATCCGCCGTAATCCCGGACTAGCGAGTAACCAATACGTCATTTGACGTATTAACTACCCTCCATACTGAAACTGCAAGGCTAAGATAAAATAATCACAACCCAACAATATGAAATGATAGATGGGCAAATAAGTATTTAATTATTACACAAATGTAAGGTAGTGAAGGGAAATAAACGAGACAAATATAATACTACAAGGAATGTCTCGAAACAGATAAGCCCGAAATAGTTCAAAGTGCGTAACAGCTTATTATAATATCAAATTATGAAGTGGAGTCCACACCAGAAAATGTGTCCCCCATACAGAAATGAACGATTATCGATGTTGATGCATGAGCTCCTAGTCAAACTCCTCTAGTGATGGGTGCTGAAAACCTAAAAAGATGTAAGGGTGAACAACTCGTCCTTGTTAACCCAAATGGGGCAGAAGCCCAACCAAATCAGGATTTAAAACCCATGAGAAAAAAATATAGTTCATATATGTAGATATATGTATAAGTATACGTCTAGGGTATTTAAAACATATGCAATAGACACGCACACAAAACTCGAGTAAAAGCATGTTAACCACACATGAAAGAATTTATAGATCCACGCGGCCGAAATCTTGGGATTGTCTTCATAGCAAACTGGGGCCAACTACCTATGCGTCTGAGAACGAATAGTATCGAGAGCGTCTATTTACACCGAATGCCCAATAGATCACTCATAACAACACACCGCACTTACGGATCGCTCAACTCTGTGCAAGACGAGTGTAAGCAGGAAAAATAAAATAAACAAGGTATTGTCCCTCCAGAGGTTCACGGTCATCGAGACCATGACAAGCATAGTCTAAACACTAGGTCCCGTCACTCTCAGGCCAACCATCAGAAATCTGGACAACGGTACTACTTTTTGATCCAAACACACGCACACACACCAATTCTAAAAGAAGCGTGTGGTCACATAGTAAAACAATGCATTTTATACCTTTATATATAAATAAAGAAAAGCCACTAACCCGGGAGGGTTACGGCTCACTGATTGGGCGTGCCGCCTTATTACTTGATATGACGAAGCAAATGGTTGTGCTCCAAATATCGATCCTCCTGAGGCCGGCGATGATGCGCTCTTGGGTCTGTTTGTGAGGTATAAATGACAAAGTTTGGTGAAAGCATTCCGAGGATTTATTATCTACAATTTTACAACTCGATAAACATTTTTTGTTTATCTTTCTAACATTAGAGTCTAATTAATTTGACACCCCAATTCTTGAACCGGCAAGAATTTGGGATTATTTTCTATTCGGTACTTACGTCGTTTTGTCGCTTATTTAATTCAAAAACCTTTAAATCATTTAACAATAGCGGTAAAAACGTAAAAGTAAGTCTGCTACGGTAAAATTCAAAAGTCAACTTTGAAACAGTAAAAATCAACAGTCAACAGTCAAAAGTCAACCGATGATTAGTAAAAAGTCAATAGTCAACCGGTAAATAGTAAAAGTCAATAGTCAACCAATAAATAGTAAAAGTCAATAAAAGTAAACAATAAACAGTAAACGTAAAACTGTAAAGGTTAAAAGTGAATCTGCCAGGGGTAATTAAGTAATTTTACCCCATGGTAAAACAGTAAAAGGTAAATCAGGCATGGTAAAAACCAGAGTTTTTACTGTGTCTTCTCCGATCAACTGTTTCACTAGAAAACCGAGTTTTTCCGGCCAAACCGAGCTCCTACACCTGCCTAACTAGCTTCTACACATCCTAGACAGTCCAACAACACTACAAACGAGAGAAAAAATCAAGGTTTTGCATACCTCGAAGTCAACCAATGCAACTCCGGCTGATCTCCTCTAGCGAAGCCCCGTTGGCCTCCTCCTTCGTCCTTCTTGCTTCTGGGCGGATTCTGGTGCTACCTGGAAGCTTCTTGGCTCGCCTCTGTTCTAGTTTAATGTCGAACTCGACTGGGCAGTCCCTCGGGCTTTCACTCTCCTCTGGTTGGCAGCGGTCACGGTGGCTCTAACATGGCTGGAGGTTAGGACTCGGTCGCCAGGGCATGGCGAATCTGATGGTGACAACGGTGACGCAAAATGAGTGGTGGTGGAGGTCCAACTAGGTCAGTCTCGAGCTGTTCGAGAGTGAAAAGAGAGAGGAAGTGTTTCGAAGGGGAAGAAGCAGAATAAGAAAGAGAAAGAAAAGGAAAGGAAAGGAGGAAAATAAGATAAGAAGATAAAGGAGAGGGAGGGGTTTTTATAAAGTTTTCGACGGCCAGGATTCAACGATCGAATTAACGGCCACGATTTAACCGAAACTTAAAATAATGTTAAAACCAAAATACTTTTTGGAAAAAACATTTAAATGAAAAAAAAACGTCAAACTAAACCGTAAAAATTGTACGAATATACGTGGAGTGCCGGAAAATATTTCGTAAATACTCCTACACATGTGGCGACGTGTGTTCTAATGTAAAAATGTTAGACACAATTACGACATACCGAAAAGTAACCAGAATATTTAAAATGAAAAGGATATATGTGTATCGGTCGTCGTATGATGACGTTGAAGCCTCAATGATCGCGAGATATCAAATGGATCTAAGTATGGAATAGTAGAGTTGTCGACGTTTTCCCTTGGCATATGTGCCGAATGAGAAGTTTATATGACTCGAAATGCGTATCAAAATAGTGCGGTACATAAGTGGAGTAAGTAGTGGTTCCTCGTGGTTAGTCTGAGGACTTGTGCCTTAGTGATGAGAGTTGTGTTAGTGTCTTTGTGTGGTTGTGTTGTAATTTGGTTTGACCAACGGGTCACAGTTGGTGACGTAGGGTCACAGTTGGTGACAGTAGTTGGCCATCAGATCAGTCACAGTTGGTGATGTAGTGGTACTTCATGGGGGACGACTATGTGTTGACGAACCAATAAGTACGTGTTTGCTTGTTAGGTTCACAGTGGTGACGTAGTGGTACTTCATGGAGAATGACTAAGTGTTGGCGAACCCATAAATACACGTTTGTTGAGTTACTTATGAGGGATGACTACGTGTTGCCGAACTCATAAGTAAGCTTAGAAATTAGGTTGCTTGATTGTGTTTTGCTTAATGTGTTTTTGGGTTATTCCGGAACTATCCATATTTGCTGGAATTTTCCTGTTTTGATTTATAATTTTCTTATGCATCTTCCTGAACTAATCTTTATGCAGGAAATGTATAACCTTACTTATATATTTATTTGATATCACTGAATGGTTGTTTTATTCAATTGTTATTTTTATTATGAATTTTCTCGTTTCTGGAGCTCTTGCATGTTTGGGGTGCGAGTTTGTGATTGTCTTTAGGTTTACTCATACAAGCTGAAAAGCTTACCGGGTTTGTTTGTTTACAACCCAGTGCACCAATCTATGGTGTATGGTTGATCTTGCAGGTTTGGGAATATCAGTGATTTGCGGAATGGAGGCTTAAGAACTTACTCGTCGGTGGTTGGAACTCTGCTTGTAGCGGTCGCTGATTTAGTAGTAAGTTCCTTGGAGCGCCACTTTATTGGGTTATAGTTTGTTGGTAAGGTTAGTATGTCTCGAGTTTTGGTATTTTTGGTTATCCTAAAATTAGAGGAAATGAACCCACATTCCTCTCTCTTCACCTCTTATAAGGGTAGTGGAATAATCGTTGCCATTATTGACGCAACAATTAAGGTGTCGCATCGGTAACTACAGCTTTAATGGCGCGTGTTGCGTGCGTCATCAAAAGCTGCCAACCGCCCACGACACCAGTGCATGAGTGACCCTTGTCACCCACAAAATTTGAAAAGATAAGCTCTAACCGCATTCTCTTTGCAATACGCAGACCGCACTCCAGCAAAATGCATAAGCGCATGAATGGCGAAGCGCATGATTTCAACCGTTATATCCAATGCGGCCAGTGCTTCAATAGCCGTCTCTTAGTATTTCAGCGGCTAATGTATTATGCGGCCGTCTTCTAGCTTTCATGCGGTTAACGCCCAACTTTCAGGCGGGCAACGCCCAACCAGCTTTTATGCGACCAGAGGCTCACGCCCATTCAATGCAATTGTGGCCAGTGTCAAGGCGCACACATCTAGCCAACGGACAGCGCTCATCCAACAAGACAGTTATTAGCCAGTAAGATGAACCGCACGACATTGGGAGCAGTTTGAAGAGTCACTTCTAGCTTGGAGACTTCTGGACTAGTAGGGGTTGGACGCCACCTTGGTGTCACTTATGCTTAGTGACTTGGTTTAAGTCCCTAACCAAGAAGACAATATTATGGCTAATATGCTTACACCACCAAGCATAATTGACACCCTCTTTACTGGCCCACGAGCCATGGTGAGACCCACCCACGACATGCATGCTACGCATCGGTACCAACAAGTCACCATGCCAAAGCTTACCGGCAAATCACTTTCTCGGCCTTACAACACGTGCTCATGTAACATTTGAAGACTATAATATGACTTAGTCCTACATTGATGAATATGTAAAGGGGGGAGCCTCCTTCCTCTATAAAGGAGACTTCACCCCACTCATCTAGATAAAATAACAAGTAGACAACACATCACATGTAATACTTGTGGGGACACATTAAAGGCTCCCACCACTTAGTACATATTAAAGTGGATGTAGTCTTGCCTACCGATGACAAGGTGAACCATTATAAACCTTGTGTCTCACTATTACTTGCTACTAACTATCAACAATATCCGGTTAGTACATGAGATTATCTCAACGATAATCTTATGCACAAACATTGAGGATTTGGATAAAAGTCATGCTCGAGGAGCGTTCCGAGCGTCAGGAAGCTTACGTCTAATAGTGTGAGTGGACACTTTGATTTAAAAGAATATGCATGTATGGTTTCTTTTGAAAATTATCATTTTGTTCCCTAGGCTCATATTATAATTCTTGCTTATGAAATAATATTAACATTTATTTGAGTTTGTTGCATCGATTTAATTCTGCTCAAGATTTTATGGATTCGAGCCTGGGTATTTAATTCAGTAATTTAATTTTGATAATCTTCATGACTTCTGGATTTGAGGCTACACTACAGATTTGTGAATTGTTGCTAGTTTTTGAAACATGATAATTATTTGAGTTATATATTTCCTTGAGCATTCTAATGTGTGGGATAATTGTTTAACTTAATTAATTTTATTGCTCTTGGAATTTTCAGAGTATGATTGGAAATCGTACTTGTGCTTTATTTATGAGTTTCGAGGAAACTCTTATGATTGTATATTTTCCTTTCTTATGTCATACTTGTCGGATCGTTTTTAATATTAATGCTGGCATGTGGTTTCCACGTTGTTAGCGGAGTCACTCAAGCCTTGTCTGCATTCAGGTGATGTGATGTTGTCGTTGACATAACGTGAAGGTATCACGAATATGGGAGTACTTATTTGCTTGGGAGGCACCCGAGTCTAAGAGGCCCACTTGTATGGCTATTGATGCTTCTTATTTTATAGTTATTTTATTGACTAGCAAGGCTAGTCCATCAATCTTGGTAATTTTGTTTTTGAGGGTTTTCATAATATTTTGAGTAACGTGGCTAGTCTGTTCTCTTGAGAGTTTGTAAAAAAATGTTTTATCAAAACTTGCATGCAACGGTTTTGTTATTTATCAAAAATTGGGAAAGTGAAGTTGTAGTTTCAATTCTATGTTCATTTATTTATTTTTATTTAATTATTTTTGTCTACTCACTCTAACGTGTTTCGAATACATTCTCCTAGGCCCTTCGATTTTAAATGTCCAGTTTTCAAGAATGCTAATGAGAGGTCGGGCATACAAGAAGATGAGGCATGGTCCAAGTCATCGTTTCCGCTTGCTTTCTCTCTCTCTCTCTCTCTCTCTCTCTCTCTCTCTTTAACTCATACTCTAGTATTTTCAATTGATTTGATCTGACTACCTTTGGTGGATATTTAATTTTGTTAGGATGAGATTCATCTGTATTGGAGATGTGAAATTTGGAAGTGTTGATGTGATAATGGAGGAGCAGGATGACTTCAGGTGTTAATGGTGGATTATTTATTATGGAGTGTTTGTCGGTTTGCAAGCAATGGTCTAAAAGGCGCTAGGCGGACGACGACCTATAGCCTAGCGCCTGGATAGCCTGAGCGGGGACTAGGCGGGGATTAGGAGATTTACTTTTTTATTTATTAATTAAAAATATATATTTTATGTACTATAATATTTGAAAACAGTCAAAAATGAAGAAATTATTCAACATAAATCTTGTCAGATCTGTTTATAAAATAGATTATAGCCAAAATTTAGCATAACTTTATGTAAAAGCGAGCAACAACAATAAACATATAAACTTCTAGTTCTAAAAACATCATTTACTATTATACTATCATGTTCCACACAATGTAACAACCTTACCACTAAATGTAAATAAAATTAGCCAGAGAGTTTAAAACCCTAGGTGGCTAGGTGGCGTCTAAGCCGGATATGCGGCGATTAAGCGGGCTAGGCGGCCGCCTAATTGCCCATAGTCTGGGACAAAGGCCTTGAAGAAAAGTGAGACGGCTTGTTTTAGCCTAGAGCCTAGGAGGAGACTAGGCGGTGCAAGGCGGGGTCTTTTAAAACATTGTTTGCAGGTAGGGTTGTCCATTTTCAAAGGAGGTTCTACAAAATTTTTTGGTAAAATTTTCTTTGGAGTAATTAGTGTAAATATCGGGGTGGGTTTTTATATATTTATTAGTTGATCTTGTTTCTTGTTTTGTTGATGTTCCATTAATAGGTTGTTTGGTCTTTTTTTGGTGCCTTTTGGCTTTGGTTTCCTTGTCTTTGTTTTTGGACTGGTGCATCTCTCTCAGTTTGTGTTCTTGTCTGTTTTTTCCCCTCGGCTTTTGCCTTGTTATATATATATATAAAGGACGTGAAGCGGACGTCTCATAGTTCTCCTCCATCCGGCTCCGACGACGCTTTGCCTCCACCCGAGCGGACACCAGAGGCGTCTAGATCACTTTCTCTTCCTAGCAAGTCCGCCGAATTCTAGTTTTCCTGCGAGATCGCCTTTGTCTAAAGTTTTGGGTAGAAGTTGTTGCCCAGACCTTCAAATCAATCTCGCTGGCACGAGAAAGTGATCTGAGATACTGTTGGGATGTCATTGGTGACCTCTCGGGTGGAGGAGGGTCGTTATCGACGCTTGACAGAGAAGAACGGAGCGATGTCCGCACTATAAGCGGACTTCAGATGTCCGCTTCACATCCTCCATATATATATATATATATATATATGGAGGAAGGCCGTCGCCAGCGCCGGATGGAGAAGAACGGAGGGACGTCCACACTATAAGCAGACTTCAGATGTCCGCTTCACATCCTTCATATATATATACAACCCCTTCTAATGAGGGATCCATTTTTGACATACATGAGGGATCAGGGTTTACACCAACTTTTTTATCACAAATCATATCTCCACAGTTCTATATGTAGTTCTATATGAGTAGAACACTTATGCAAAATTTCATCCAAATTGGTAATCGTTAAGGTGCTCAAAACTGCGAATTAAAAGTTAAAGCATGAATAGTTTAGATTTGGCAGATTTGATCCGTCAATTGATTTCAGTTAGTTCGAAGCCTTCAAGATTACCAAATTAGATGAAATTTTACACAGATGATCTGCATATATGCATCTAAATATTGAAAAATGGAGATGTTGACATGTGATTAAAAAGTTGGTGTAATCTTCAATCCCTCATATATGTAAAAAAAAGATCCCTTAGTGAAAAAGTTATGAATATATTATATATAGAGCAAATTCAATCGTCAGTACCCAAACTCTTGTGGTACGGTCAAAGTGATACCCAAACATACAAAACAACCAATATGGTACCCAAACTTCATTTTTGATGCCAACGAAAGGCCTGAAACCATTTTTCTTCACAGCGCCGTTTGTTTGATGACGTGCCTCATATGAGACCCACCAAAAATATTTTTTGTCAATAAATAATCACATCAGTAGTACCTGAACTCTTATAGAATGATCAATGTGATACCTAGAATGAAAACCAAGGTTTTTTATGTTCAAACTAGGAGAGAAAGTGCATCCGCAAGATTTAATTTTAGAGATTTCAAAAGAAAATGAGATCTAAGAAAGACAGAAGGTTATTTTCGTCAAGGGTTTAGAGTTTATAGAATTTTTGTCGAGAGTTTAGTGTTTATGATTTATATGACTTTTAGAGTTTTTCTAGATCACATTTGCTTCAAGGGTTTAGGGTTTAGAGATTTTTTGTTAAGAGTTTAGGGTTTAGATGACATTTAAGCTTGAGTTTGAATATGGAAAACATGTGTTTTCATTCTGTGTTTTCACATCAAATATTTTTTGGTGGGTCCCATATGAGACACGTCATCAAACAAACAGCGCCGTGACAAAATGACCTTAAACCTTTCGTTGGTATCAAAAATGAAGTTTGGTACCACATTGGTAGTTTTGTAAGTTTACGTATCACTTTGACCGTGCCACAAAAGTTTAGGTACCGACACTGCTAAAAACTCTTATATATATAGTCCCCTTCTAATGAGGGATCCTTTTTCTTGACATATATGAGGGATCAAAGATTACACCAACTTTTTGATTATCAAATCACATCTCCGCCGTCCAATGTATAGATTTATATATGTAGATCATCTCTGCAAAATTTCATCTAATTTGGTGATCGATAAGGTGCTCAAAACTGCGAATTAAAATTATAAGCATGAATGATTCATGTTTGACATATTTGATGCGTCAATTGATTTCAGTTAATTCGAAATCTTAACGATCACCAAATTTGATGAAATTTTGCAAAAATGATCTACATATATGAATCTAAGTATTGAACGATGGAGATGTTGATATGTGATTGAAAAGTTGGTCTAATGTTTGATCCCACATATATGTCAAAAAAGGGATCCCTTAGTGGAAGGGCCATATATATATAGACCGGATCTGAAGCGCACGTCCGCACTTTGTTAAAGTGCGCACGGTCCACGTGTCGCCATCTGAGCCGTCCGCTTCCTCTCGCTTTTTCTTCCCGCTACACAGAGATGACGACACGTGACCGTTCGCATTTTAATAAAATGTGCACTGTGCATTCTGGATCCGGACTTTACCCAAAAATAAATAAAAATGAATTGACCGGTGCTATCTATGTATCACTGTCTTTGTAAGACCGCAAATATATATATATATATAGTGAAGAAATGAATAGTACCGGTCAGTTCATTTACCCAAAAATAAATAAAAATGAACTGTCCTGTGCTATCCATTTCTTCATTATCCTTGTAAGACCGACAATATTAAAAAAACAGAATCAAAATTTGAATATAATGCATTAAAACCAAACAATGAGCTAGTCGGTAGGCGGACTGCGACCCATAGCCTAGTGTCTGAATAGCTTCGATGAGGACTAGAAGGCGATTAGGCCATTAATTTTATTCACATTTAATAAATATAATATTTAAAACTATTAAAATATGAATTATTTATTTGAATTAGTTTAATTAACAATGGTTTTATTTATTTGAATTAGTTTTAGTATTGAAAGGTTGAGATTATGAAAATGGGGCAGTGCGGTGGGGAGGTTCCCCAAATCCCAAATCAATAAACCTGCTCTCATCACACGTGTATTGCAACAAAAATCATCCTATCTCCTTCTCGCCCAAGGACGGAGGATAATGGTGGCTAACCTGGGCAGCAGCCCATATGGTTTTTATTTGATTATAATGCATAATAGCTTGATTAGTTGATTAGTGTCTGCTAACCTAAATTCTACTAGCCATAGCCCCACGTTTGAATGCAAGTTCAGTGAAATGAATTTTCCAAATCAACAAGCCCCACGTTTTTTAGTAACATATCAACAAGCAAATTACCATTTAGACATTTATCAACTTAAATTGTTTTTATGTATCTGATCTTGCTGAATATTTTCCCTCAATCAATCAAATTCCTAATTCAGGGTATAATAAATAATCAATATTCTCGTAGAATGTTATCTTTTTCCCTCTATTTTTTCTTTTAACTTTCAAATTGTAGTTCCAAATGTTTTAGTGAAAGTGATTTTTAGCCCAGCCTATTTTACGAAAGTATATATTTTTAGCCTAGCTTATTTTAAAATTCTGGCTTCGTTACTGTTCTCGCCTCCATCCCCAGAAAATGACAAAAAATTATCAAACAAACCTAGATTTAGTAACTGATCTTCTGTAGTACCCTGGAATATTATTACTATTTTGTAATAGTATTTAATAGGGCTGGGCATGGGACGGGACGGGACGGGTCGGGATTTGTCAGAATCCCGTCCCGTCCCGAAAATAATTTATCGGGACGGGACGGAACGGGACGATGTTTTTAGAAATCTGTCCCGCACGTCCCGATCCCGTTCGGGACCGGGCCGGAATCGGGATCCCGACAAATTAACACAGAGACAGAAGAACCAAAGACATGGAGCTCAGCTTAGATTCCAACGTCTTCTTCGTCCCCAAGACCATCTCCGAGTTTCTCTCCCAACTCAAAGACGGCGCTGACAGGTCGTCAAAGCTTGAAGAATACAACAAGAGACTCGAAGATGAAATGAGGAAGATCGAGGTTTTCAAAAGGGAGCTTCCTCTTTGTATGGTCATTTTGAAAGATGGTGAGTTTCTTTTTTGTGTCAAATTTTTTTGCGTCATTTTTTGTTGATGATTTGTTTGCTTTTTCTTGTGTGCGTAGCGATTGAGAGATTGAAAGAGGAAGTAATGCAGTGTGGGAAAGTGGAAGATCGGACGGCAAGTGGTTGAGAGATTGAATGAATTGTCTCAGAAAGTGGTTGGGCAAACACAAAGGCACGGCAATTGATAAGCAGATGAGATCATAAGAGGTACCTTACGAGCGAGAAGGCGATAAGCCCTCTTGATATCGGCGGAGGTAGCATAGCGGGTAAGGCCCAGAACACCGTAGTGATTCAGGTTCTGGTGGCCACCGCTTGCTGAGGATGAAGCCGCCGTAATCCACCCAGCTCTGCCTCCTCCTCGTCCTCTGAAGGTGCTACTGACGGGTATGCATCCCACCAGGAGCTGCGCCACCATCTGCAAATGCTACAGTTGCTAGTGCCCCTCTTCTCTTGTTTACCCCCACATTACTCCGCTCTATAAAATAGCAAACAGTAAAGAAATAATTGGATTAGGGATTTTGGTCTGTGCCGGAAAATCCGATTGAGATGAGTGACGAGGCCAAAAGTTGACCTGCGCAATTTAAAAAACCCTATCGTGTAGTAACTGTAAGTAGGGATCGTTCAAGCCGGGGACACTAGGGAAGGATTATATCTACATCAAAACAAGTTAGTAACATTCACAAATATAATATAAACATACATGTACAATTCTGTCACAACTATACAAGTATAACACACATGATCATATACAATCCATAAAACATAGACATGACATCGAAATTTATGAACAAAAAGAATTAAATTATTTACAAACTATTCACATATTTACCGAATTATGATGGGGATTTTATGAAGTGGTTCGAAACATATAAAGAAAACAAAACAGAAATATTTACATACAATGATCAATCAATACTCAAGCACAAGATATAGCAAACACCGGTTAGAGAACACATAAGTTTCAAGAAAGATCAAGTTATTACATTTATATTATCATAGATGCAAATTAATTCCAACTTTTTATGACTTCTCATGTAACTTAGAACTTACGACGCGCATCATCCTAAGTTTATGTGTCATCTTGTTTAATGCTTACGACGCGCATCACATTAACACAAAATACACTTACCGTTCACGAGTCGTTGGAGACATGATCCTAGGTATGTCGTCACTCATCCTATTAGCATGTAAATCACTTACCCTACCACCCTATGCAGCAACTACAATTGAGAGCCCGACGCGGTGAACTCAACCCTAGATTACTACGGCATATTAAACTCCCCCCTTAGAAACATCCATGCACAAGACTATCTTTAGGTTCGATTATGTGATCAGGTAAGCAATAAATCAATTCGACAACTACTAAACACAAACATAAACAACTTAAACTAAATCAAAATCCTAACATGCAATCTAAATCGTTACAATTATAAACATAATCACATGAAAATCACAAAGAAGAACAAGTAAACATGTTTATAACGTAAAACCAAAAACCAATACAAACATATATATAAATAACCATCATCCATACAGTAGATACACACATAAACCTTGATTGTATTCATACCTAAACCTACCCTAAGAGTCGGCAAGAATTGAAGAATGGATTGGTGGAGGCAAAGCTATGCAATCGGCAGCAAGGATGCAGTCGGCAGCAAGGGGTTGGCGGCGGCAAGGCTATGGTGTTTCTGTGTAGGGAGGGTTTTTAAGTAGAGTTTGGCTATACTAAGGCTTAGAGCAATTGAAAGACACGAAATTTGATGTACATAGGTCCTATTTATACAGAAAATTTCGAAGAGAAACCCTAGAGAATTCGGGAGCTTCAAGGAGACACCTTCCTTGTTGAACTTGTAATCCTTTTTAGACTTGGTTTCTTCTTTCTTCTTTGACAAGGATTTCGACTTGGACCTTGGATTTCTGATTTCTTGGACTCCTCTACATGTTATTGGATCCATGTAGGCCTTATACACAAGTTCTTGGGCTCATAGGCTGCCGAAATCATGGACAAACTCGGCAAGGACAGACTTTCCCGGTTTGACCGGAAAAGCTCCATACTTGGTTGTTTCGGCTGCCATGATGCATTCTTCGAATCTTCTTCTTCAATGCAACTTCCCATGACTTCATTAAGCTCTCTTTTAAGTCCTTTGACATGCTTGGGAAGAATTTTGGTGAAGAAACATCCTCCCAAACTCGTGTGACAACTTAGGCAGAAACTGCCCAGTTTTGCAGCTTGACCTCCGTCCATTGTTTTGATCATAACTCCTTCATCGGAACTCCAAATGCTGTGATTCAAGAATATCTGAAAACTAGACTTCCGTAGCTTTCCAATGATATATGGCTCGTCCTCAGATTTCTCATGGATATTTAGATATGATTTTCCGAAGTTGATGTAGGATTTCTGCTCGCGGGAGAGATTTCTGCTCGCGAGTAAGATTTCATTCGCGGGAGAGTTTCATTCGCGAGGGAGTTTCACTCGCGAGACTGACCTCCGGCCATTGTTTCCGGCATAACTTCTTCCTCATAACTCGGATTACTACGATTCCAAAAGATTTAGAAACTAGACATCCACAGCTTTCCATCCATATATGGCACGTTCCCTGGTTCCTCCTGGATCTTCCTAGGAAATCTTTGAAGTTGAGTTATGGTTTCTGGAAATTTCTGCTCGGATCAAAATCTTATGTTTCAGAGTTTCTTCTTTTCCATGGCCTCTCTTGTTGTCCTCCATGAGTCCAATCTTCATGATTCTTGTTCACATATGCTCATTTACATGGCATCTACACATTAAACCAAATTTATCAAAAATGACAATGTAAATGTACGGTGAATCATAAGAGAAATAACCAAGTCTTATCCAAAATCGGTTTTTACAACAATTAAGCACAAATTTCTGTATAAAGACACATATTAGCCATTACTCTACAGAAAAACCCTTTTGACTCAATATAAGTAAAAACAACATTACTAAGGAATAAACAAGGTACAAATGAGGGTAAAAACACATTAAAAACATAGTGTAAAACGCACTTATCAATGAGTAATAAGAGAAGCAGGGGAGGGGCATTTGTGCCATTCAGGTTCATCCCGGTCCCGCGCGGGTTCGTCCTGATCCCGTCCCATTTCTAAACTTTCGGGACGGGACGGTATTGACATTTTCAAACTCTATCCCGTCCCATCCCGTTAATTTTCTGTACGAAACCGGGACGGGATCGGGATTCCGGTACGAAGTGCCCACCCCTAGTATTTAAGAGATTTCGATGTTAGAAAGTGAGACTTTTGACTCGAGAGAATTTTGGAAGTGTTGGGATGGATTTTGGCTCGAAAATGATTTAATCAGAGAGACAAGAGTTGACTTTTTACTACATTGAGTTTCTCAGAAAAGTTCCTTCAGGAAAGTCATAGTGCTCCACTATACGAGTCTGTGGACACATATCAGGTATAAATCGGATATCGTGTGAAGAAGTTATAATCAACGGAAGTTTGAGGGTTTAAGTATAAATAGAAAAAAATAGGGTTAGGGTTTCTATTTTTAGAAACCTCGGTTTCCCCTTTTCTTTCTTTCCTTTTTCTCTCTCGTCGGGTTCTCTTCAGATTCAAAAATTCTCGACTAACCCGACCGGACTTTCTGACCTACTCAGGTGACCTTAGGCGGTGATACCGGTCTAGTTCTCTTCGTCTCGGCGGCGATCGTCTCTGTGGTGATGGATTGCACCAGTTCTTGGTGGTGCTCCGGAATAGAGGCTAAAACAGAGGGGATGCGAACCAGGATCCCAACCTGACTCGTTCTTCGGTGTGCGGCTGCAACGAGGTCTGAAACCAGTCTAGAAAGGAATGTCTTGGTGTTCAGGCATTGAAGCTTGGTGAGGAGTGACTGAGTTCATTCTCTCCCTCGTCGGTGTTTGCGGCGGTTCCTGGACGAATTGATCTTAAACTCAGGTATTAAAGTTGTTTGTCTTGCCTTGATCTCCAAATTTGATGTTGGGAGCTAGTCCAAATTCGGATTTTTGGAGGAGGCGAGTGAGGCCCACACGCCGCCGACTGTGGTGGCGAGTGGCAGTGTGTTTGGAGGTATGGGTAGGTCTGGTTACTTCTGTAGGCTAATTGTGGTCGATGTGAGTGCATGGGAGTGTTAGGTGGTTTAAAATTGAAGGTTTTAGGGCACGGTGTGTGGGGCCCACGCGCAGCCGCTTGAGGCGTTGTGTCTGGCCTCCTTTGAGATGGTGGGTTGTCCTAGCATCACATACTCATCAATACGTGTGCTTCGATAAAATTCGGGTTAAGTTATTGGTTGAGAAAATTCGGGTAAAGTTAGAGTTTCGTTTACCTTCACTACCAGGATCAGTAGTTTGGCCAATGAAAAATTTTCGTCGGCCTGTTAACTAAATTTGTCGGCTAAAATAAAAGTGGTTATAGTTTCACATTTAGCCGATGATTTGTTTTTGTACTTTTCGTAGGCTAAAGTAAGACTAAAGCCGAAGAAATAATTTCCGATGACCATAACCTGAAACTTTGGCCGACGAAACATTTAATATATTCGTCGGCTAAATTATTTAATAAAAAATTAAAAAATAAATAAAGCCAACAAAATTTATTATAATTCTTCGGCTAAAAATTGAAAAAAAATGAATAAAAATAATATAACCGACGAATTATAGTAAATGTCGTCGGCCAAATACTACCATAGCCGACGAAATAGGCTATATTTGGTCGGCTAAACCTTGAAAAAAAAATTAAAAAAATACTATAGTTGACGAATTATGACAAATTTCGTCAGCTATAAGTCCATTCCAACAAAAAAACCCTCGAAATTTCTAAATTACCATTCCAAGCAACCTGCAAATTACACCAAAACAATTTTATATAACCAACAACACCATCAAGAGTGACAACATGTTTTTCATTAAAATATTTATAAATTGTTCATAAGCACATAAAAATATATAATTATTTAACTATATAAAATCTATATCGTCTAAATTTATATCGTCAGGAGGAGGTTGCGGCGGCTGAGGTAGGGGTATAGGCGTAGGCTTGGGCGGAGCCGGAAGTCCTTGAAACTGGGCAGAGAAAAACTCTTGCAATTACTGGAACATCTCCTACTGTTGTACCTGCTGGGTGGCATATACTGCGGCATAATACTCCGGTAAAGCGACAGTATAGGCTGTATGGGCGGCTTGCTGTTTTTTTAGCATTTGAACTTCCTTCTCCAGCTGAGTCGTCCTGCAGCTGGTTGAGGCTGGCTTTTTTTGAAATCCTGGAATGGTCTTCAGGACCCGTTCGCCCTTCTTTCCTAGACCTCGGTAATCGAAGTAGTTTTCTCACGGTGGGAAGGCTGTGCCCATAATCCTCGCCCTAACCGTCGGATCAGAAATGTCAATACGAGACATGGCTTCGAACATGTCTTCCTCTTGTGCGTCCGGCCATGTCTCCCTCACTATAGCAGTCATCACCTCGTCACCAGCTTGCCTCACATTTTCCCTAATCTGATAGGAAAAAAATAATTAATTAACATTTTGAAATATATATATATGTATATAATTTTTAAAATTTGAAAACGTAAAAAGACTTACAATATCCTCCAGGGCATCATGATATGTCTTCTCGTACGTACAGACGTACCGATTGACTTCTGGATGTTCCCTGGCCGCTTCGTCCATCAACGATGCGAACGGTCTATAACCAGCATGATGGTTCCTTGTGTTGCGTAAGCGGTTCTGAGCGTTCGCCTAGGAAACAGCCTACAAAGGAAAAAAATATTATTAAAATATTTAAAAATGTACTAACTAATAACAATATAACCAATTAATTTTTTTTAAATACTTTTTTATGAGGGTTGTTGAATTCTGATATTAGAAGCCAACGCCACTCGTACTCTCTGAACTGGAACTTAACAGGGGTAACAGAACGTGCATTTCCATGCGTAGTCCAGTGGGTCCGCAACTCGTTCTTCCACTTCTTGTACCTACAGATACGACAAAAATATTAGAAATATTATTAATTACACATACAAACTTTTTTTTTTCATTAACTTTCCAACGTACCTTCCTCCATGCACAACGTCCGCCTAGGTGTTCCTCAGGTATTGGGGAATGTCAAACCACACCTGTATTTAACCGTTTAGTTTTTTTCATAAATCAATAATATAATATATAATATTAATTAAGAATTTTGTAAACTCACCGACATCGCGTTGTGGACCATATCCTTAACCTCTTATAGGACCTCACCCTAGTCTAACCATAACATAGGGACTCTATCCCTAATGAGCACTCCAACGCGATCGGAGTATATCCTCATCTTCCCACCCACTACTACGTTGCCATCCCCGTCAGTATTGACGACGATCCTTCCTGAGGCACTCGAGAGCCTTCCCTATGACGGGACCTCTCTTCTTCCTTATCGGCTTGGCTCCGACGTTGCCTATTAGAAATTGATTATTAAAATCTTATATTCTTATTATGACATTATAAGAGAAATTAAATAATTTATATTACATTACCTGAGGGCATTGGGGTGGACACGATGGATTCGGACTCTGTCACCGATGATGATACCCTGGCAGAAATAAGATCCGTACAAAAGGCACGAACTGGTACGCCGCTGATGGGGTCGCCTGCAGGGACAGTGGATAAATCAGTGCCCCTGAGTCATCGACTGCATGTAATGCCGGTATCAACCGCAAAAGCTAAAGAAGAGGCGTTGGCATCTGTACCCTAGATAACCCACCCTCTGAAGCAGTAAGGCACGGAGTCGGTACCCGGTGTATCTCAAGAATCTGTATACAGCTGCTTCAAGGACTGAGGGTCGCCCGGCTACGTCGATGAATGGGCAGCGCTCGGCCGCCTCGATGAATGGGCGGCGTCTGCCTGCCTCGAGTAATAGGCCTCAGCTGTCTCGAGTTATGGGTGACACCTGGCTACCTCTGCGTCAGCTCCAGAAGAGACGCACGTCTAGCTGTCATAGGGCCCTAAAACGACGTTTGAGGGTTGCTAGACGTTCCCTCAGATGATTCGAACCTTTATCCCTTTGAACCCTTCGTCGATCTAAACAAACTTTTCATCCTGTTTAAAATATTAATTTATTAAATTATTCGAATTTTTAATTTTAATTGTAATTGTAATTTTTATTTATCAATATATTAACCATCTTTATCAATATATTAATTAAACTATTACATGCAAACAATATATACATCAATTAAACTATCGGCATCGAGACTTTACCGGAATTAAGTGATTTTTCAACTATAGACATATTTCACCATTCCGGTCATATCTTATTTCATAACTTTAGGGAAACTTCCTTCGAGAAAGTTATAGAAGAAGTTAATACGAACTCGTGGGTATGTTCTATGAATTAATCGAAGCTCGTATGCAGAAGTTATTCGGGATATGGTATAGTTACTGTGCGGTAATAGTAAATAGTAAAATATCTATTTACTGCTCATGGTAACTTTTAATATTTAATCTGGACCGTCAGATCTTAGCAGGATCTAATCCTGACCGTCCATTTCTCTATAAATAGAGAAGAGATGTCTGACTCGGTCAAACCTCTCCTCCCTCCTTCCTCTAGAGCTCTCGTCTCTGACGAGCTCCTCAACGACGCTCCGCCGCGTCCGGCCGGCCCACCACCTCCAAAACGTTCCTCTCCTTCTCCTCTACCTAGCCCTGCCCTCACATCACCCAAGCAGCCACTGTGTCGAGAGATCGCACACCACTGTGCTCGACGGTCAACAGTGAAATCTCGTCGATCCAGGCGGCATGACAGTGTGTGGATGGTATGTTTCTTCTTCTCTCGTCTTCTTTTTTCTTTCTGTGTGTATGATTGATCGATTCAGGGCCTAGATTGAAAATCCCCTTTTCTCTGTATTTTGCTGGGTTTCGGTTCCGGTGAGGATGTTCTTTGAGCCTTAGGCGTCTTCCTCAGGTTTTGGTGAGTCCTGGAAGCTTGTGTGGAGTCTAGGAGAGCATTGGAGCTGCTGGTTTTCAGGTTTGGGCAGAGCAGGGGTGAGTGGTGAATTTCTGGAGTTGCTGTGCTGTTGTGAATTGTTGTTGTTGCTATTGTTGTTGTTGTTAGGGATGGGAGGAAGAAATGGGACATAACTGCAAAAGGCTGGTATCGGCCGGTAGGCCGATCGGAGCAATATGTAAGTACAGGGGTAAATCCCTGAGTTTTTACCACGGTAGATCTGGTAATTTACCATCTACCGTGGGTGTGAACTGACGGAATTGCCCCTGGTAGTTCAGGTTAATTACAAGGCTGCCACTAAGACTGAAATCCCAAAATGCCCTTGACATATTTGCATATTTACATGACTGCCATTGAGATTAAAAAGACGATACTGCGCTCAGCAGTTTGAGATAGTTACAGGGCTGCCCTTAAGGGTGAAATTCCAGAAATACACCTGGCAGTTTAGCATATTTACCAAGCTGTCATTGAGGCTGAATTAGGTATTTACAAGTGTCATTGGGGAAAAATTGACTTATATCCACTACCAGAACAGGGTGTTTGGGCGACGAAGCAATTTTGTCGCCCAAGATCTTAGGGAACGAAGCGTCGTCGCCTAAGGTGTCGTCACAAGAAGTCCGTCGCCCAAGATCTTAGGCGACGAAAGAAATCTCTGTCGTCGCCTAAGAGTTAAGTTAAGGCGACGATACACATTTCGTTGCCTAAATAGTCGTCGTCTCTTAAGAGTCTCGCTCTTAGGCGACGAAACTAGTGTCGTCGCTTAAGAGTAATACTCTTAAGCGACGAAAAATTGTTCGTCGTTTCAGAGTCTAGATCTTAGGTGACGACGCTAGTTTGGCGACGATACGTATATATTCGTCGCCTTATATTTTAAAAAAAAATATTTAAAAAACTCTTAGGCGACGAAAGTGGTATATTTCGTCTCCTAAGTGATCTTAAGACGACGAAATGGTGCAAAAGTCATTGCCTAAACCTCTCTTAGGCAACGAAAAATACCTTATTTCGTCGCCTAAAACATTTTATGTTTTTTTTTATTTAGTTTTGTAATTTTTTATAAAATATAAGTAACAACACAAAAAATTTCAAGAACAAAACAACAAATTTTTCATTAAAAATTATCTAAATTGTTCATAAACGTACAAATATATAAATTTAGTCCAAAGTAAATTTAATATCATCTAAATCAATCATGAAATCTGATTCTTGTGGTTTCCGATTCTTGAGGGGGGCGCGGCGGCACTACGACACAGCGGCAGGTGTAGCGGCTGCGACAGAGGAGAGGGAGAGGGAGGCGGAGGCGGAGGAGAGGGAGCGAGAGTGAGGGAGTGAGAGGGAGGCGGAGGAAAGGGAGCAGGAGTGAGGGAGGGAGAGGGAGGTGAAGGAGAGGGAGTGGGAGGTGGATCGGAGAGGAAGAGAATCTTTGGTTATACCCGACCTCTTAGGCGACGACATAAGTATTTCGTCGCCTAAGAAGGTTTCTCTTAGGTGATGAAATACGTATTCGAATCACGTAATTTGGCCGAACCTTTAACTGAGAATAGTTTCAAATCGACGAGACGCTTCCACCGGTATATAATTTTACCAAAAATAACCATCCGAGATAGGGCTACACATAGGGAGAAATATGGTAAAATTGCGTTGACCCCAACAACCGGCATCGAGACTTTACCGGAATACCGGGATTTTTCAGTCGTATACGTATTTCACTGTTCTGGTCATATCTTATTTCATGAATTTTTTGTGTTTGAGGCCTCTACATATAGTTTTTATTAAAAACAATGCTTGAACTCCACACTTGTATAAACAAGTTATACAACATTAGTAGGTACGTTGTGATTTTGATGATCGAACATGAGAAACAGAAAACCGACCGTCAGATATGAGCACCATCATGAATTATGTGTGTGGGAAGAAATTCAAGTCCATCCGACAATGTTAAATGTTCAATCTGTACGGTCTAACCGTGCGGTCAAACCCTTAAACGGACGGAAACAGCGATTCGACCCTCTAAATCACGTAATTTGGCAGGACCTTCAACTAGATTAGTTTCAAATCGACGAGACGCATCCACCGGTATAAAGTTTTGCCAAAAATATCCATCCGAGATAGGGCTACACATAGGGAGAAAATATGGTAAAATTGCGTTAACCCTAACAACCGGCATTGAGACTTTACCGGAATACCGTGATTTTTCATTTGTAGACGTATTTCACTGTTCTGGTCATATCTTATTTCATGAATTTTTTGTGTTTGAGGCCTCTACATATAGTTTTTATTAAAAACAATGCTTGAACTCCACACTTGTATAAACAAGTTATACAACATTAGTAGGTACGTTGTGATTTTGATGATCGAACATGAGAAACAGAAAACCGACCGTCAGATATGAGCACCATCATGAATTATGTGTGTGGGAAGAAATTCAAGTCCATCCGACAATGTTAAATGTTCAATCTGTACGGTCTAACCGTGCGGTCAAACCCTTAAACGGACGGAAACAGCGATTCGACCCTCTAAATCACGTAATTTGGCCGGACCTTCAACTAGATTAGTTTCAAATCAACGAGGCGCATCCACCAGTATAAAATTTTTACCAAAAATAACCACCCAAGATAGGGCTACACATAGGGAGAAATATGGTAAAATTGCGTTGACCCCAACAACCGACATCGAGACTTTACCGGAATACCGTGATTTTTCAGCCGTAGACGTATTTCACCGTTCCGGTCATATCTTATTTGATGATTTTTTGTTGTTGTAGGCCTCTACATATAGTTTGTATTAAAAACAATACTTGAACTACAGACTTGTATAAACAAGTCATATAACATTAGTCAGTATGTTATGATTTTGATGATCGAACATGAGAAACGGAAAACCGACCGTCAGATATGAGCACCATCATGAATTATGTGTGTGGGAAAAATTCATGTCCAACCGATAACGTAAAGTGTTCAATCCGTACGGTCAAACCCCGAAACGGACAGAAACGGCGATTCGACCCTCTAAATCACGTAATTTGGTCGGACCTTCAACTGAGAATAGTTTCAAATCAACAGACGCATCCACTGGTATAAAGTTTTACCAAAAATAACCATCTGAGATAGGGCTACACATATGAAGAAATATGGTAAAATTACGTTGACCCCAACAACCGGCATCGAGACTTTACCAGAATACAGTGATTTTTCAGCCGTGGACGAATTGCACCATTTTGGTCATATCTTATTTCGCGACTTTTTTGGGTTTGAGGCCTCTACATATAGTTTGTCTTAAAAATGATTCTTGAACTCCACACTTGTATAAACAAGTCATACAACATTAGTAGGTATGTTGTGATTTTGATGATAGAACATGAGAAACGGAAAACCGACCTTCAGATATGAGCACCATCATGAATTATGTGTGTGGGAAAAAATTCAAGTCCATCCGAAAACGTTAAGTGTTCAATCTGTACGGTCAAACCGTGCGGTCAAACCCCTAAACGGACGGAAACGGCGATTCGACATTCTAAATCATGTAATTTGGCCGGACCTTCAACTGAGAATAGTTTCAAATACACGAGACGCATCCACCAGTATAAAAGTTTTTTACCAAAAATTAAAACCCCATTATTTAATTTCAATCTGTTTTAATTTATTTTATTTATTTGGATACTCTTAGCCGACGAAATGGTGTAACAATAAAAAACAGAAGGTTAAACCACAATGAAAAAATAAAAATAAATTCAAAATGAAACACGAAAATAACCTTAGGCGACAAAACTGAAAAATTCGTCACCTAAAGTTTAAAAACAAATCGTCGCCTAAGAGGGTCACTCTCAGGCGACGAAAGGACGTCGTCGCCCAAGGTTTTCGGTCCTTAGGCGATGACGAATATGTCATCGCCTTAGAATGACTCTCTTAGGAGACGACGGTTAGGCTTTAGGTGACGAAACTTCCTGTCGTCTCCCAAGACTGAACCTTAGGCGACGAAGGAATGGCCTTAGATGACGATTTCAGTTTTCGTCGCTTTAATTTTACCTTAGGCGATGATTTTTGGCTCTTAGGCTATGACACATAGTTTTGTCGCCTAAAGTTCCTCTTAGGCGACGAAATTTGCTAATCGTCGACGATTTCAGTATAAATGGATGTCTTTCCAGTATTCAACTTCTGGACAGTTAATCAATACCCACCAATGGGCTATGACTAGCTCATGTGGTTGCAACTTGTAGGAGTCTGGCAAAATTTCATAAATTTCAACATTATTAGAGACTATGGAAAGGTTGAACTTTGATACATCTATCGGTATGGTTTGTGGAGTTTCCTTCAACGCTCCTAAATACAACTTCATATAGGTGAATATATGCTTAAGCTATACATCCTTCAGGCGCGGATTTATTAGCCACATAAGCTTTGTAGTCTCTAACTTGCCTATAAATAAATTGTTGTAAAGTGTTATGATTATATATTGAACATGTATAATAAAAAATTTAGGTGTAAAAAACATACCTTTCCATGGGATACATCAGAGTATAGTGTACTGGACCAGTAAGCAACAATTGCTCGGGAAGATGGATCATCAGGTGAGGCGTGATGTCAAAAAAAAATTAGAGGAAATATCCTTTCAAATTTACACATGATATAAATAATGTCCTCTTGCATTTTCCGGAGGTCAGTTTTTTTTACTTCCCGTGTGCATAACTTTTGAAAGAATCTTGACAACACTATTAACGGCTCCACTACCTGACGGGGAAGGAACAGTCAAATGAAAACAGGGAAGAGACGTTGTAGCAGGATATGACAGTCATGACTGTTTAACCCGTACATCTTATTGTCCCAAAAGTTTACACATCAGGCTATATTTCCTGCATAGCCTAAAGAATACTTCACATAACTCATCCACCTGAAAATTGCGTTCTTTTGGTCAGTCTTCACGGTTTAAGGAGCTTGAGACATTTTTTTCTTCCATTCTTTCAACCACATATGTCTTCGTATATCTATTTTTTTAAGATCAATGCGTGCCTTAGGACCGTCTTTTGTCTTCCCCTCTAAGTTCATCACTGTTCCCACCACACTGTGGCACACATTATTTTCTATGTATATCACATCTAGGTAGTCCCTGATCAACAACTTACTCCAGTATAAGATGTTTCCGGGTATAACTCGTGGTCCCTTTAGCAGGTCACACGGCTCTAGAAATAGCGAACTTCCTTGTACTCCGAGTTTTCCTGTGTAAAGAACAAACACGTCAAAGAGGCGTCCCCGGGTTTACCGAGGGAAGCCACTCCAATGCATAAGTCAGACACTGTCAGCTAAGCAGAAAACTCAAGAATAGTCAAGAAGTTACGTACCTTTATGGGGAGGCATGCGCTGGTATTTATAGTAGCACTAAAGACATCAGTCCTTGTCCTTTTCCAATGTGGGAACAGTTTCCCTTGCTTTTATTTAGCTTTATGGTGAATTGGGCCCAGACAAAGGGCCCAGAGTGGCTTCTCACATTTAATTGGGCTTTCACCCTATAAACAATGATTCAAGCATAATTAATAATGCATATTTAATAATTAATTAGACATTTAGAGGTTATTTCTTGAATTGTAACCCAGTAAAGGTGAAATATTAGGTTCCACCTATAAACAAGTCCCCCAAGTCCTCAGTCAAGGGGTACGCTTGGGTGGGGACTTAAAATCTTTTCATTACCGGGTTACAAAGTTAGCAGCCAAACCCGGGGTATCCAGTCCCCCAAGTCCGTACGCAAGCGTAACCCGCAGATCTTTTCCACCTTTGGAATTTAAAACGACGTCTCGGGGTTGTAATGGGGGAAATTTGAAAAAAAAATTTAGGGTTTGAGACGCGGCATGCGTGACACGTGGCGCTTTTCTCGAAAATCTGAAACGTCCATTCAGTGCACGCCTTTAACTGTATAAATAGGGGTGAGACTGACAGTTTTGTCTCACCTCCAAACCCGATAACTTTTTCGAGCTTTTCTGCTTTCGCTTTCTTTCTTGTCTCTGTTTCTTTCGTTTCCAAGACTCGAATCTGCCTCAAAACCCCTTCAAACGTTCCCAACAAAGGTATGGCTTCTCCTCCCCTCTTTTTGTGTGTTTTGGGATGATATTTGTGGTGTTTCTAGGTTTCCAAGAAGGTTTTTCTGGGTTTATGCGTTATTCTGGGTGGGATTTTAGCTTTGCGGTCCCCGGGTTATCTGGGTTTCTGTCTAGCTTTTTTGTTGTGGTACCCGGGTTTTTATGAATTTTTTTTTGACGTCCCCGTGTTTTCTGGTTGTTTTGCAGATGGCCAATGAAGCAATGGACACTCATCTCCCCGAGTCCAACTTTGTAAACTTCACTGATGGGACCGCTCTCGACCCTCCCGGGTATTCAGTGACAGCGGAGGAGATTGTGGAGTTGAGGAGCAACTGGAAGATCCCCGAGTCCGTGGAGATACGGCCTTTAGAACCCGAGGACCAATTCTTCGCTCCCGGGGATGGGTGGACGCTGTGCCACGAGTACCAGCTGCGGTGCGGCCTGTCACTCCCGTTAAAAACAGAGGTGCAGTACCTCTTAGCTGCAAGCAACTTCGCTATCGGGCAGATTGGCCCGAACACGTGGAGGCAGCTTCTCGGGTTGTGCGTCATGTACAAGGTATTGAAGCAGCAGATGCCGACATACCACGAGTTTCATGCCATGTACCGGGTCGAGTACTCCCGGAAGGCGGGTTTCAGCGGGACTATCCAGTTGAAATCCAAAGCGGCTTTTAAGAAGATCATCGAGGACCTGCCATCATCAGTGAGCAGGACTTGGAGGGAGAAAAGTTTCCTAATAAGAAACTTTCAAAACCCGGACTACGCGCTCCAAGTACCGGTTGACTTCCAACAATTGATGAGTAAGTCCTTCTTTCTCTCCGGGTTTTTCTTTCTTTTCTCTGACCCGGGTTATAATTATGTTATTTGTGTTGCAGATGTCCCCGACATTCCTCTGGAGCCGGTGATGGAGAAGAGGATCCGGAGGATGCTATGGACCTTCCGGGGTCAAGATGACCGGAGTTCATACCGGCTCTGTATAGGCTGTACGTGTACGGCAAATGCTGGTTGATGGAGCTCCCAGGTTTGTCCAGTGTCCTTTAAACTTTATGTTGTCATATGCTCTTATCTAACGAGTTATATTTTCTATATGTAGCTCTTTTACCGATGGAGTTTACCAAGCGGAAGAACCCGGGGATATATGACGGGTTTGAAGATAAGGCTGTATGGGCCGGGATCCGGACGCAAGCAACGGATGGTCAACTGTATGACATTGACCTGACCACGAAAGCGGCTTTCCTGCGCCCAGAAGCCGAGCAAGGGGATATCAGGAAATTCTTCGTTGATACCTTGTACTTCAACGAGATCCCCGGGTACCTGGCTGAGGTACTCGGTACGGAGGTGTACCAGGAGGGAGAAGAGGAGATTGTGGGGCATCCCGCGGAGGAGGTGGCGGAAGACCCGGTGATTGAAGAACCTGTGATTCAATTCCCCTTTGGAGACGAAGAAGTCTAAGTGCCCACAAAACTTCTGGCAGTTTTTCAGCCCATAAACCCTTTGCATCCTCCAGCTTCTTTTTCAAAACTTGCTTGATCAGCTTGTTAACAGCCTCGGTTTGTCCATTAGTCTGCGGGTGTGCGGGGGAGGCATACAGCACCTTTGTCCCATTGGAATGTAAGAACTCCCGGAACTCGTCATTATCAAACTGTGTCCCGTTATCTGTGATAAACGTCTCTGGGATTCCAAACTGGCAAAAGACATTGTTCCAGAGGAATTTCTTAACATTTGTGGTTGTGATCCGAGCCAAGAGTTGAGCTTCTATCCACTTGGTATTATAATCCACTGAGACAATGGCGTGTTTGAACTGTCCCGGTGCTGTGGGTAGAGGTCCAATGAAATCAATCCCCCACATGCAAAATGGATATGGAGAAATGATGACCGATAGCGGGACTGAGGGGGCCTGGGGAAAGGCTGCAAACCGGTAACATTGAAGACAGGAATCTACCACCACTCTGGCATCCTGTTCCAGGGAAGGCCAGTAATATCCCATTCTGAGGGTTTGGAAAGCCAGGTTACGGGCTCCAAAGTGATTTCCACATACCCCGCTATGAAGTGACTGCAAAACCCGGTCTCCCTCCTCGGGTGTAATACACTTCAAATCAGGGAAAGTATGTCCTCGTCGATACAGCTTCCCATCACGGATACTATATTGTGCCGCTCGAACCCGGAGTCGTTTGGCAGCTACCGGGTCCTCAGGTAAGGTTCCATGTTGGATGAAGTTAATGAACTCATCCATCCAAGATGGTGGCGGTTTTGCATCCACTGCAAAAATCTCAGAAAAGGAGAGTGAGATACTTGGTTTCTCCAATGTCTCGATCAGTAGGCCTTTAAACTCGGCATTGGGATCCTCCCCTGTTGCAATCCTAGCCAGAGTATCTGCTCTCACATTCTGCTGCCTCGGTATCTGAGTAATCTCAAAGGTGTCAAATTTTTCAAGCAAGAAAGCCGCTAACTTTTGATAGGAGGAAAGATGTGCTTCCTTTGCCTGAAACCCGCCGTTAACCTGCTGCACCACCAGTTGAGAATCACTCAATATGTGAAGATGCCGGGCTCCCATTTCTTTAGCGAGTTGAAGCCCCTTGATTAAGGCTTCGTACCCAGCCGTGTTGTTTGATGCTTTGAAGTTAAAACGTAAAGCATAGTCAAACATGTTCCCTTCCGGGTGCACCAATGCAACTCCTGCTCCACACTGCTTCTGATTAACTGATCCATCTACAAATATCTGCCACCTCTCCGGGTCACCTTCTGTGGCGAGAGTTTCAGCAATTGTGGATTCTGCTGGAATAAACTCGGCAATAAAGTCTGCTGCTGCCTGCCCTTTAATTGTCATGCGCGGTTTAAAGTGCAAGTCATGCTCCCCCAACTCAATGGCCCACTTGACCAATCTTCCTGAAGTCTCCGGCTTTTGCAGAACCTGCCGTAATGGTTGGTTGGTGAGCACATGGATTGAATGTGCCTGAAAATAGGGTCTTAGCTTTCTTGCCGCTACAACCAAGGCCAAGGCAAGCTTCTCAATATCTGGATACCGAGTTTCAAGATCATTGAATCCTTTTCCAGTATAATAGACCGGCAGTTCTTCAGACTCTGGCTTTCTCACCAAGGCACAACTCACAGCTGTTTGAGACACCGCTAGGTATAGATAGAGGATTTCCCCCGGGTTAGGTCTGGATAAGGAAGGAACCGATGCCAAGTATTCCTTCAACTTTTCAAAAGCTTGATTGTGCTCTTCCTGCCATGTAATCTGCTCCCGGTGTTGACTCTTAAGAATTTTAAAGAAGGGGGCACACTTATCTGTCAACCTGGTAATAAATCGGGATAAGGCCACCAGCCTACCTGTAAGCTTCTGAACTTCATTCCTGGTCTTTGGCGGTTCCATAGCCAAAACTGCTTGAACCTTATCTGGGTTTGCCTCAATCCCCCGAGCGCTAACCATAAACCCGAGAAACTTTCCTCCTGAAACGCCAAAAACACACTTCTCCGGGTTTAATCTCATTCCCTTGCTCAAGGCAATGTCAATAACGGTCTCCAAGTCATCCGGGTGTTTACTTGTTTCCCGGCTCTTCACCAACATATCATCTATATAAACCTCCATAGTATCCCCGAGTTGGTTTGCAAACATGCCCACTACCAGGCGCTGGAATGTGGCTCCTGTATTCCGGAGTCCAAAAGGTATCACCTTGTAGTAATACATCCCCTTGTCCGTTGTAAAAGATGTATGCTCCTGATCCGCGGGGTTCATCAGAACTTGGTTAAACCCCGAGTATGCATCTATAAAACTCAGCTGCGGGTGGCCCGCGGTTGAATCTACCAGTTGATCAATCTTGGGAAGGGGAAAACTATCCTTTGGGCAACCCTTATTCAAATCTGTGTAGTCGACACACATCCTCCACTTTCCATTTGCCTTCTTGACCATCACAACATTGGCCAGCCAATCCGGGTATGTTGCATCTGCAATGAACCCGATGTCCTTAAGACGTTTAACTTCTGCTTGGATGGCCTTATATTTCTCTGCACAAAATGCACGACGCTTCTGTCGTACCGGTTTAATGCCCGGGATAATATTGAGGGAATGTGTCATAACCTCTGGAGAGATCCCGGGCATGTCTGCATATGACCATGCAAACACTTTCTGCTTCCGGGTTAGAAGCTCGATTATCCGGGTTCTGACCTCTGGGTCAAGGCCTGTGCCAATGCAAATCTTCCTTTCTGGGTACTCCTCTGAAATCTGAATCCATTCTGTTGCTTCAATTGGGGCTGGCCGGGGAAACTTGGCAGGATACTTCTGGCTCTTCTTCTGTGTTGTCTTACTGATGGGCAAGGAATCCGGGTCATCCTGGGGTCATCAGGTATGTCAAATGGGGATAGGGAAAAAACCGCTGAAAACATTTCATGCTGGGCATGAGCTGTTGTTATCGCGTTGTATCTGACAGCGGCTTCTTAGTCTCCGCGAATTGTAACCCAGCCCCCGGGTGTAGGCACCTTCATAAGCAGCATATGACCCGCTATAAAACTCTGCAGGCCCCAAAGGGCATCTCTCCCAAGTATGGCATTATAGGATGATGGGCAGTCCACAATTATGAAGGGAACCACAATTCTTGTGGACTGGTGCCCGGTTCCAACTGTAACCGTTAACTGATCTGACCCCAATGGTTGAGTTGTTTCGCCTGAAAAACTGATCAATGGCTCGTGGTTTCTATACAGCTTATCTCTTCCTCTTTTAAACCCTTTATAGCAGCTGCTGAACATGACACTGACAGCGGCTCCCGTGTCTATCAGAACTCGCCGAGTTCGCCAATGGTCAATCTGAAGAGTAATTATGAAAGGATCATTATGATGCATTTTCAGCGTGTCTTCAGAGTGAGAAAATGACACGGTATCCCAATGAACCAGTTCTTTGCGGCATTCTTGTCGAAGTTGCATTATCTCCAACTCCGGGCCTCTTGGACAAAGTCTTTTGGCCCGGTGACCTGATGCTCCTTGGGTGTCACCCCCGTGAATTGTCATTATCTCCCCATATACTTCAATCAAGTTGGCACCTGTAGCGGGTGACTTATACTACTGTAACTTGCCGTTCTGAATCATATATTCAATGGTGTTTCGAAGGGCAAAACAACGGTTGGTAGTGTGGCCGGACTCGTTGTGATAGGCACAATGTTGCCCGTTGTCCGGCCCTACCTTTTTGGGAAACTTCCTTTTAGGAGCTGGTTCCAAATTTCTTCATATGAGGCAGTTAAATTGGTTAACACTTCATATCGAGGAATGTATGGGGTTTTTGCTTCCCAGGCTGGGGATTTTGGGTATGGAGCTTCTCTTGGCTTATCTCTTGGTCTGCTTGAACTTTTGCCGTAGTGCCCCTGGCTATTCTTACTTTGCCCTTCCTTTCTCCATCCATCAGCTCGCTGGCTTGTAAACCCGGTATTCATCCGGCGTTCCCCGAAGGTGTCATACTCGGCTTGAGCTTGCCGAGTCACTTCATTAATCAAATCATCGTAACACCTGAACCGCTGCTTCCTGAGCTCAACCACAAAGCGGGTTGGCTTGAGCGCCTGCAAGAACGCCTCTGATGCCACTGATTAATCCAAGTGCCCACATTTGGAAGTCGTTGATAACCAACGGGTTACAAAGACTTTCAAGCTTTCATCATCCCTTTGCTGCACTTTGAACAGTGAAGTGGTGCTTCGGTTGGCACTAGACAGCAAGATAAACCGGGAAAGAAACTTCTGTGTCAGCTGATCATAGCTCTCTACTGACAAAGCTGGCAACTTAAGGAACCAACTCAATGCCTCCTCACTGAGTGTCTCCTGGAAGGCATGGCATGCTTGGGCATCCGTGAACCGGGTTGAATCCAACTGAGACTGGAACAACTCTAAGTGTGCATATGGGCAGCCCGTTCCGGCATACTTCTTGATCTTAAATGGCATAGCTTCCGGGGGCTTTTTATCTGCTTGAATCCGGGTAGAGAATGGGCTTGCACGGGTGATAAGGGGTTGATACTGCTGTTGCCCTGTCCCCGAGTTAAGACGCTGCTCAAGATGAGTCACAGTTTGCGTCAGCTGTAAGAGAAGCCGGGTCTGGGCATCAGCTGGGGGAAGTGGTTGATTTAATACCGGCTCTGAAGGTGGAGGGGGTCCTGAAAGATTGTGATTAAACAGAGGATTGGAGAGATGGATAATTTGGGGATTTGGGGTAGGGTGGGCAATGGGTGGGAGAATAGCGGGTGGGAGGGTAGCGGGTGGGATGTATGCACTGTCAAAAGTTCGCGGGTTTCCATAACCCGGAGGATTCCCTACTGGGGTTATTACATCAGCAAGTCTGGCTGACGTCTCATTGGCATTCGCCCTCTGAGCTAGGGTTGCCTGAAGAAGACCATGCTCGGCCTGGATAGTTGCTAACTGCTCCCTTAACGTCATTAACTCGGCATGTTCTCGAGAAGATTGCTCCTTCTGAGCAAGAAAGTCTTTTTTTAATAGTTCAAATGCTGCTGCCAAATCTGTTTGGCCAAACTGGGTCTCGGAGGCCCCCGGGTTATTATCCCCTGAGAAGTTAAGCCTCCTAGTTGGATCTTGTTCTCCTGTTATTTCCACCATTGTTCTTGAAAATATTAAACGAGAGGGTCTTGAGTTCGACTCTCAACGAGAGCACCAATTGTATCCGGGTAAAACTCGTTGTCCCTTTAGCGGGTCACACGGCTCCAGAAATAGCGAACTTCCTTGTACTCCGAGTTTTCCTGTGTAAAGAACAAACACGTCAAAGAGGCGTCCCCGGGTTTACCGAGGGAAGCCACTCCGATGTTTAAGTCAGACACTGTCAGCTAAGCATAAAACTCAAGAATAGTCAAGAAGTTACGTACCTTTATGGGGAGGCATGCGCTGGTATTTATAGTAGCACTAAAGACAGCATTCCTTGTCCTTTTCCAATGTGGAAACAGTTTCCCTTGCTTTTATTTAGCTTTATGGCGAATTGGGCCCAGACAAAGGGCCCAGAGTGGCTTCTCACATTTAATTGGGCTTTCACCCTATAAACAATGATTCAAGCATAATTAATAATGCATATTTAATAATTAATTAGACATTTAGAGGTTATTTCTTGAATTGTAACCCGGTAAAGGTGAAATATTAGGTTCCACCTATAAACATGGGAGTTTCCAAAATATGCTCTTATGTGCCCAAAATTTGTACCTGTCGAGTCTTTCAGGTATTACCGCCACAATATTAGGATGATTGCTGAGCTGCCTAAAATCATACTCATTAAGCACTGCTAAAATTTCTTCCCCCGTCCATCTTCTGGGAGGCACACCGTTTTCTGTAGTTCTATCAAATGATATGTCATCGAACCGCTATTCATGATCATACGGAATGAGAGTACGGTGACCCAATTTGCATATCTTGTTGCAATGACTACTGCGCCTCTCATCGCTAAGGCACTCTCGACAAGCCTTTTATCCCCTAACAACGTTACTCGACAACATCCCACGGGCAGGAAATCAATGATTGTACCAACAACCATGACATGCATCTGGAACATCTCGTGCATGTATTTGTCATAAGTGGGATGACCAACGTTCCAAAAAATCTTAAGCTCTTCTATCAAGGGTCTCAAATACATATCGAGACACGTTCATTGTAACCGGGCCCCGGAATCAACAAACTTAACATATAGTATTCCTTCTTCATGCACATCCATGGAGGAAGATTGTACGGTACCAAAATCACCGGACATACACTGTATTGAAGACTCATGTTTCCAAAAGGATTGAACCCGTCAGATGAGAGCCCAAACCTCACATTTCGGACCTCTGACGCAAAATGAGGAAACTCCCTGTCTTCATGTTTGGCCCATACGTCATTCTTGACTTCTCCCCATATTATGAACAGGACAAAGGTCATATAAACACTTTTAGACCTTCAAATAATCACTAACTCCAAATTCACAAAACATTACAACACACCATGAAAGAATTTGTGCCTTGAACTTTAATTCTATCCGAATTTTTTTCTCTTTTTTTCCTTTCTTGTTTTTCTTTTGTTTCGGACATATTTCTTTCTTTTCGTTCTTACATGGCACATACATTTATAACGATACGGTGTTTCACCCCACATTTGCTCTTTATTACATTGTTCACCCCACACTTGCTTCACAGCATCACGCAATACAGCTCCATCAGAAGTACTTTGCCAAGTCTTGATAACAAGGTAAAGGTTTAGCTATTCTAAACAAAGGAATTCTGTTTAAAGGTGATGAAATAAAAGGCTCAATGTTGGCTCAAAGGGGTTAACTAAGGAGTCCCACGACGGGCACAAAATAGGCACACGCTTAATTTGGCTGTGGTGGTGATCCTAATGAGATTAAATTCAATCATATTCAAAATCAAGACATGTTATGATTATAAAGTTTCGACAATCACATAAGCAAGTTCTAGTAAATTCTAGAGTCCATTAAAAAAAACTATAGCACATAGTCATTGAATATGCAAAAAATAATGAGGTTTCGAAAGATAGTGAAAAAGTACTGAAAATTTCAAAAAAATTTAGGCAAAATCGGCGTATCACTCATGAAAGAAAGTTTTTAGGCTCAAAAGCTCACATAGGTTATTTTGGAACAATCTAATCAAACATACATACTTCATTATCAATCAAGTCTCAAATATTCATACTAGTTCACATATCTATGAAACTTGCAATTTCTTAAAATAAATGTTAAACTATCAATTATGCAATTAAAGATAACATCATCATAGACTTTTAAGGGTATATCCTAAGACACAAAACAAAACATGTTACTATGTAACTTCTACCCCACACTTAGAAAATTACATTGTCCTCAATGTAAACACAAAATAATGTTATAACTTCCTAAGCATGCGTCTAAGTCACATAATAATCACATAAAAATAAAAACACAATTAATCCTAAAAATTAAATTCGGCACAAAAGATTGAATTGAAAACGAAACTGAAACAAGTGAAGAAGAAAGATTGAATATGCAAACTCTCGTTGATGGCTCCTCCACAACTACGGTTGAAATGAGTTGCCTCTCATGCACCGCTTAATGTTTATAGTCTATCAGCCTAGACTCTTCTTCCTTCTCTCTAGATGGCGTCATTCTGCATTTGTTGGTGGCTCCGTCACACAAATCTCCTCGGTTACGTGTTCCCTGAATGTGCTTAGCATCCTTCTTTGTCATCAAATACCTCAAAGCTGCATGATCAGAATAAACAACAACTTTAGAATTTAAAAGGTAAGATCGAAATTTTTCTAAAGCAAAAATAACAGCTAAGAGTTCTTTTTCAGTGGTAGTATAATTCAGCTGAGCATCGTTGAGTGTCCGTGACGCATAGTAAATGACGCATGGCTTCTTGTCCTTGCGTTGGCCTAGCACAGCTCCCATGGCATAGTCCGAAGCGTCACACATCAACTCAAACGGCAAATTCCAGTCTGGTGGCGTCATTATTGGTGCAGAAGTCAGCAAATTCTTCAAGTGCACAAACGCATCCTCACACTCTTGAGACCATGAAAATGGCACATCTTTCTGCAACAAGGACGTAAGTGGTTTTGCCACCAAAGAAAAGTCCTTGATGAACCTCCTATAAAATCTTGCATGGCCAAGAAAAGAACGAACCTCTATCACCGTTGAAGGTGACGGTAAGTGATGCATGATATCAATCTTAGCTTTATCAACTTCTATTCCTTTAGCAGAGACAATATGGCCTAAAACTATACCTTGATTTACCCTGAAATGACATTTTTCCCAATTTAGTACAAGGTCACACCGGTTTAAAATCTTTTCTAAATTCTCTTAGCATGCATTGAAATCTTTGCCATAAACACTAAAATCGTCCATGAAAACTTCAATGATATTTTCGATGTAATTAGAGAAAATATTATACATACAACGTTGGAACGTACCTGGGGCGTTGCATAATCCAAAAGGCATACGACGGTAAGCAAACGCACCAAAGGGACATGTAAACGTTGTCTTTTCCTGATCGTCCGGGTGTATCATGATCTGGTTGTAACCGCTGTAGCCATCTAAGAAGCAGTAGAACTCATGACCGGCAAGTCTCTCCAACATTTGGTCCATGAATGGCAAAGGCATATAGTCCTTGCGTGTGATGGCATTGAGCCGCCTATAATCGATACACATGCGATGTCCAGTCACCAATCTTTGTGGCACTAACTCGTTCTTGTCATTTTCTACCACCGTCACTCCACTCTTCTTTGGCACAACTTGAACTGGTGATATCTACTGACTATCCGAGATTGGGTAGATGACACCACACTCTAATAATTTGATCACCTCGTCCTTGACAACCGTCATCATTGGTGGATGCAAACATCTTTGAGCCTCCTGTGTAGGCTTGGCGCCATCCTCAAGCAAGATTCGATGAAAACACTTTGTTAGGCTTATTCCCTTGATGTCTGCCAAAGTCCAGCCGATGGCAGCTGTGTTCCTTTTCAAAACTGCAATTAGCTTGTCTTCTTGTTGCTTTGTCAACGTTGATGACACAATAACAAGTAAAGTGTCATCTTCTCTAAGAAAAACGTACTTCAAATGTGGGGGAAGAGCTTTGAGCTCTAACTTAGGGGCCTGTTCCACAGACGGTAACAATTTGTTAGTGGATAATGGAATTGACAAGGGAGTATTATACCTTTTGGTTGGTGGTTGTGACTCAAGCTCTTTCACAACGTCAAGTATGGACGGCTCCAAATCTTTCAAAGCCTCCTCATCCCGTTCTCCAAGCTTGTCAAATCTAACCCCTCGCTCGATGGCTAATTGCTATGCTTGATGGGTGGCCATTGCACACGGTGCAACACCACCAAACCTCCATGAAGTTTCGGCATCCCCCTCTTGACATAGCTCGGCATTGCTACTTGCTTCTTCCATTTCGGCACTTGGATGTCTCATGGCGTCAAAAATGTTGAACTTGATCACCTCGCCATCAAACTCCATTGTCAAACTACCTCCAGCAACGTCGATATTTGTTCTTGCTGTTCGCATGAAGGGTCGTCCCAACAACAACTGTGTCGAGTTTGTAGATGACTCCTCCATTTCTAGCACATAAAAGTCCGCAGGAAATATCAGTCGATTAACCTGCACAAGAACATCTTCAACATACCCCTCAGGGTACTTGTTAGAATGATCCGCCAATTGGATCACAACATTATCAGTTTTAAGAGGTCCTAGATCTAGAGACTTATAAAGATTAAGTGACATAACATTAATGGAAGCTCTTAGATCTAGCATGACATTCGCAAAACATGTAAAACCAATAACACACGAGATAGAAAAACTCCCTGGATCCTTCATTTTTGGCGCTAATTTTCTTTGAATGACGGCAGAGACCGTTTCACTCATTTTGACAACTTGTGTCTCCCTTGTGTGTCTCCTTGACGTGCAAAGCTCCTTCAAAAACTTAGCATACTTAGGTATTTGTCGAATGCACTCCAACAAGGGTAGATTGACATTCACTTTTCGAAAGACATCCAACACTTCTTCGTCGGATTTATCTTTTTTGCTCTTTGTGAACCTAGAAGGAAAAGGTAGACAAGAAGATTGATTAGTCTTAACTAAATCACTAGGATTCTAAATCATACCTTCCTTCTTTGAAGTTGCCGGATCTTTTTCAAGATCCCTCTTTTTCATTGCTTCCAAGTCTGCCTTGCTTGGCTCAGCTTCTTTGTTTGGCACGGTTTTTCCTTGATCTCGTCCATGTGTTTCGGCATTGGCATTGTGCTCGGCATTCATCCCATGCTCGGCATTCATAGGCTCGGCATCATTCATGTGTAGCTCGGCATCCTCTTCATTACTCATGTCCAAAGCTCCAAATCCGGTTGTGGTTTTAGGCTTTGGAGGTGTCGTTAACAAAGTTTTCCCATTTCTTGTGACAACCACTTGTGCTTGCTCATTCTTGGGGTTCTTGATGACACCTCTTGGCAACCTCCCTTGTTCATTGAATTTTCTCATGAAATCCACAACTTGTCCCATTTGATTCTTAAGTTCCACAATGTCTTCCGACATTAAGGCTATGTCCTTGGTGTTGGTTTGAGTTGTGGTCAACAAAGATTGTGTCAAAGTGGCAATGTTCTTGAAGATTTCATCGTAGTTGGCGCCACCACTAGACTGTCCTCCTTGTTGGTAGGGTTGGTATGGCCTTGGCACAAAATTGCCTTGAGGCCGTGCCATGTAAGTACTCGGTTGCTGCCCTTGTGCGTTTGGTTGTGGATTCAGCACGTTGTTATTGTTGCTTCAACGGAAGTTTGGATCATTGGCGCGTGGATTGAAGTTTTGGAAACGTGACTGACCCCCTGAACCTTGGACATTGCCGAATCCTCCTTGCATGTAAGTTAGTAAGTCATAAGGAATTTCGAAACAGGGCATGTATGAAGATCTCAGCAAAAAGTGGCCAAGTTTCGAAATTTTTAACACTTAAGCACATAATGTCGGCAACCTAATAAAGTTGCTAGTTGATTTTATTACTCTTAACTTTCACGGTACGTGGAGCAGGGAAGACCACTGTGCAATGAGCTTGTGCAGCTCAAGGTAGTGTTTTGCTTCGTCCGATATACCATGAAAATCAAGACCAATTTCGACATTGAAGTTATAATGCTTATATGCCAAGTTGCTTTCTAAAATCTAAAGTAAGGTGATGCTACGGCCCGAGCTTTTAACTAGGTTGAGCGGATTCCGTGGTTTCAGAAGGCAAGTGTCAATGTCAAGGGGGGCGAACCCCCTTTTTGGCACACACACATGCTTCGGCACCTACAAAAGAAAACAAGGTTAATTCACAAACATATACATATACAAAACAAAAATCCTTTTTAGTATCCCCGGCAACGGCGCCAAAAATTGACGTGCCAAAAGTTAAACTGCAATTTAAAACCCTATCGTGTAGTATTAGTAAGTAGGGTATCGTTCTAGCCGGGGACACTAGGGAAGGATTACTTTTATGCAAAATGAAAATGTTAGTAGGATTCATACATATAAACATATTTACATCGAAATATATGGGAGTTAAGGTTTTGTTCGAAACATAAAAAAATAAAAACAAGATTATTTACAAGGTCGGTCGATCATTACTCAAGCACGAATTATAGCAAACACCGATTAGAAAACACATAAGTTTTATGCAAGATTAAGTTATTATGTTTATGTTATCATAGATGCAAATTAATTCCAACTTTTTATGACTTCTCATGTAACTTAGAACTTACGACACGCATCATCCTAAGTTTATGTGTCATCCTGTTTAATGCTTACGACACGCATCACATTAACACAAAATACACTTACCGTTCACGAGTCGTTAGAGACATGATCCTAGGCATGACGTCACTCATCCTATTAGCATGTAAATCACTTACCCTAGCAACCCTATGCAGCAACTAGAATTGAGAACCCGACACGGTGAACTTAACTCTAGATTACTACGGCATATTAAACTCCCCCCTTAGAAACATCTGAGATCTAGACTATTTTCAGGTTCGATTACGTGATCAGGTAAGCAATAAATCAATTTGAGAACTACTAAACACACAAACATAGACAACCTAATCTAAATCATAAGCCCTAACATGCAATCTAAATCGTTACACAACTCATATGTTATTAAAAAGATCACAAAGAAAAACTTAACAACATCCGATATTGTATAAAACCAAAAATCCAGAAATAATATTTATGAAGAACAATAAACACAGTAAAAATACACAAAGACATGGAGAAATCCATACCAAATCCTACCTAAAAGGTTCGGCTAAGGCAAGGATGGTTGACGGCAAGGGATGATTGATGCGGCTGCAAGGGGTGTTCGGCGACAGCTTTGTGTTTCGGCTGTGTGAGGGTTTTTGGGTAGAGTTTGGCTATACTATGTTTTTGAACAATTGAAAGACACTAAAACTGAAGTACATAGGTCCTATTTATACAGAAAATACAAAGCAAAACCCTATAGAATTCGGCAACTTCAAGGAGTCTCATTCCTTGTTGAACTTGGACTTGGTTTCTTCTTTCTTCTTTGACAAGGATTTCGACTTTGGACTAGGATTTCTGATTTCATGGACTCTCCTACATGTTATTGGATCCATGTAGGCCTCATACACAAGTTCTTGGGCTTATAGGCAGCCGATTTCATGGGCAAACTCGGCAAGGACAGACTTTCCTGGTTTGACCGGGAAAACTCCATACTTGGTTGTTTCGGCTGCCATGATGCTTCCTTCAATTTGACATCTTCAATGCAGCTTACCATGACTTCATTAAGCTTCTCTTAAGTCCTTTGACATGCTTGGGAAGAAGTTTGGTGAAGAAACATCCTCCCAAACTCGTGTGACAACTTAGGCAGAAACTGCCCAGTTTTGCAGCTTGACCTCCGTCCATTGTTTTGATCATAACTCCTTCATCTGAACTACAAATTCTGCGATTCAGGAAGATCTGAAAACTAGACACATACAGCTTTCCAATGATATATGGCTCGCCTTCAGATTCCTCCTGGATCTTTAGATATGATTTTCCGAATTTGATGTACGATTTCTGGAAGTTTCTGCTCGGATCAAAATCTTTTGTTTCGGAGTTTCTTCTTTTCCATGGCCTCTCTTGTTGTCCTCCATGAGTCCAATGAACATGATTCTTCATCTATTAAGCTTATTTACATGTCATCTACACATTAAACCAAATTCATCAAAATTGACAATGTAAAGGTACGGTGAATCATGATAAAATTACCAAGTCTTTGTTTCAAATCGAATTTAAAACATTTAAGCACACTTTTCAGTATAAAGGCACATATTAACCATTACTCTACAGAAAAACCATTTTTGACTCAAAATAAGTAAAAATGACATTACTAAGGAATAAACAAGGTACAAATGAGGGTAAAAACACATTAAAACATAGCGTAAAATGCTCTTATCAGCCGACAAAAAAAAATTCGCTGGCCTATTTTTTTTTGATTCATTGGTTATGATGTTTACGCTGGTAGTGCTTTGGTATCGAATTGGAGGGAATCTAACTTGGGGAGGTTATGTTGAGTATGTAGCAGGGTGTTAGAGGGTTCATATGACCTTGGGAGGTCTCGGGGGAAGGATTGTCTTCATTGAGCAATCTTCGGCTTGAGAGTTAGTTTAAGGGTGTATTATTATTCTTTTGTTTGAATAGCACTTAAGAAAATGATTGTGTTGTCTAGGTGAGTTGATAAGTGTGGTTTGAGCTTGGCGCGTGTTTTGTGGAGATGTAGTGGGTTTTAAGGTGAGTAAATCTTAGGTAATTCATGTGTGAACGGTTTATAGTTCATTGTTCTAAATTGTGAAAACGTTTTCTGGAACATAAGCTTTGGTTTTAAAACATATGGACTTGATTGACTATGGTCTATGGGTAAGAAAAATGAGTTTCCAAATAAAATCAATTTTAAGTAGTTTCGAGATATGAATTATAAATGGTAATAGTGGTGAATTTGGAGAAAAACCCTTTTGTGATTATTTATGCCTTGTGGAAATTAATGCGTTGGGATGCTTTATTGTATGAGGTGGTCTTGCACTTTGGTGGGCGAGTAAGTGGGATGTCTTACTGATGTTTGTGTGCCTTGTGGTGATTGTGTGCCTTGCGGTGATTGTGCATGAACTTGTGCTTTAATTGTGATAAGGTGCCTTAGTGGTGGTGATAGGAAACCGGGAACCAAGTCTTGGTCGGGTGATTGGTTATAGCTAGTTAAAAGCTCTAGTTTGTCTGTCGGTACTTCATGAGGTATGACTAAGTGTTGGCGAACCCATGAGTACTCATTTGTTGAGGTACCTCATGTGGGATGACTAAGTGTTGCCGAACCTATGAGTGCGTGTTTGTTTGAGGTATTTTATGGGGGATGAATAAGTGTTGACGAATCTATGTGTATGTGTTTATTGCAATACTCCATGGGGGATGATTAAGTGTTGGCGAATCTATGAGTACACGTTTGTGGAGTTACTTATGAGGGATAATTAAGTGTTGTCAAACTCATAAGGGTGGAAAAATGATTGTGTGATGTGCTTCGTGTTGTCATTTAAATTCCTTGTTTCACGTATCTTCTGAACTATGTTTTCCCACAGGAGATACTTTAATCTTATTTGTATGATTGTGATTTGATTTGACCTGTCTTATTTCTTACCTATTTATCTTTTGAAACTTTCTTGAATTCAGTGATTTCTTGAACTAAGTTTTCAACGCAAGAAATTACCAGATTTACTCATACGAGCTTTCAATCTCACCGGGTTCATTTTTTTTACAATCCGGTGCACCCTTTTATTTTACATCCCACATTTTCCATTTTATTCAAGACCAAATTCCCCTTGTACCTTGAATTATAACATATTATTGAATCTTTACTTATATCGGACTCCGGTCACTTCGGTCACCGTATTCCAGTCGTCAGATTTTTCCGCTCGCCGAATTTCGTTCATTGGTTACAAATCACTTGGTTGAAATATCACCGAACTCTAGTCACCTGTGGCTAGACACCGGTCATCATATTTTCTCGGTCGACGGATTTTGATCGCCGGTAACTTACCTATTGACTCCCAATAACTCGGATTTTCTTCGGTCGTCGGATTCCGTTTACCAATAATTCGGTTATTGACCCCCAATACCTTCGTTACTAACCTCCACTAACCAGTTATTGACCCCAATAATCAATTTAATACAGCATAATGTGATAGATTAGAAAGAATATCAGAGAATAGTCGAGTTACAGACCCTAATAATCAGATTATTGACCCCTTAATAACTTAGTTACTAGCCCTCAATAATCAGTTCCTGACCTCTAATAATTAGTTAAAAAGGAATTTACTACTTTTAAAGATGTTCATTGACCTCTAAAATATTTTTATTAGCCTAAAAAAGGCTATTGCCGAAATGAACAAGATGAAACAAAAAATTCTTGTTAACCAAACAAGTGACTGAGAAATTGAAAACCTGTATAGAAAAACATACACTACCTCATTTTTGCTATCACACAATATAGATCAGACGACAAAATATTGTTTTACTGTCGTCTGATATATTCTTACGACAGACATTTAAAATTCTCTCGTCTGAATATATCGATCCACAGACAATGAAAACTAAGGTGTTCGTGGGATACGACACAAATCTTTCGTCATAAGAAAAGAAAATTTGGACCTGATACCGTGTTTTTTGAGACGGTTGAGTCTTGCGCCATCGTCCACCAGTCGGTGGTGATTGAGCTCGAAAATCGACGTCGTAGATAAATCAGAATCGAAGATTGACGTGGAGAGAAACAACACCAAATCAGAGTTGAAGACGCAGGTGGTTGACGAGCAACAAATCTGGTCAATCTGCCTAGTTCTAGACACATACAGCATGCCTATTGATAGCTAGCTAGCTGCTTGCTGCTCGAAAAGTAATATTATGCCAATTGACTTGACAGTTGACACATATAGGCTCAAGTCGAGGGATAGTACGTAAGCAAACCATTAAGAAGCAATAGAATCATAGCTCTATAGAACATCGATTGAAGATCAGTCATCGAACTAAACATATAAAACCAATATACCATTTACTCTGTTCAAGGTGAAAAAATATGATAAACCAAATCCAAAGCTTACAGCCTATTGAGTCAAATAATATCAAAACCATCATCAACAACTTCAAAATCATTATCAATGCGTTTCTTCTTGGCATCTTCAAGCTGCTTCGCTAGTTCGGTGTTCATAGAACAAAGTTGTTCTTTTTCACTCTCCCATTTCTACAGTAAAAAGAGATAGAAGAAGACCTTAATTCAGAGTTTCATGCATACATATATCAGAAATTTGTTCAAATCCAAACTTCAATGTAATAACAGTAACAATAATGAAATTAAATCAAACCTTGCGTGCTTCTACTAACCATGCCACTAATTCATCAGCTTTCTTTTGCTCTAAGGTAACCCTCTCCTTCTGAAACACGTACAAGATCAACAAAATAGTTTTTGGGCCAATTAACATAGATTGATTTCCATGATTATATCAAAACAAGCAAATATATTATGGCGAATGTGAAATTTGAGTCGGGGATAGAGGAATACCAGCTCTATTTTCTCGGCTTCACACTTACCAAGAGCTTCCTTAAGATCTTCCACTTGACCTTCACTTCGTGTAAGCTTTTCCTCAAGATCTATCCTGGAAGCTTTGATCTTCTCAAGATCAAAATTTTGGACTTGTTCATAGTGTGCATTTGCTCTCTTAAGATTTTCCACTTCATCCTCATGTTGCCTAACAACTGTCTCAAGCTCTTTCTTTTGACTTTCACTTTGGTGAAGCAAATTTGAAAGCTCCTTATTCCAAGCTTTACTGATCTTAAGCTCTTCGCTTTTAGCCAAGTTACTTGCTACAGTCTTCTTGAGCTCTTCGGATTTAGCCAAGAGATTCGCTTCACTCTTCTTGAGGTCTTCAGTTATAGCCAAGAGCTTTCCTTCACTGATCTTGAGGTCTAAGTTTTTAGCTAAAAGTTTCACTTCAGTCTGATTATACAATTTCATAAGTTCATTCCTCTTGCCTTCTATCCTCTCAAGCTCCTTCCTTTGAGCTACGTATTTTAACATTCCCAGACTTTTTGGCACACTTTGTGTCAAATTTCCTATTTTCACAGCATAGCATGACAAACAAAATAATAATTAGTCGAATATCTTGGCACCTCTATTGATACTGATTAAATTAAGAAAAAAGGTCAAACGTCCTCACCAGTTTCCATTTCTTCTGGGCTTTAATACTGCTTGTTAGACTTGAAACATGAATTACTGAAAAGAATAGAAAGTCCAACTAAATAAACAGGGAATGATACATATACATGACTATCAGAAGCACTGACTTCCTTAATATGACCCTTGATTTATAGAATACAGATTATCTCAGCAACAATACCTGTAATCTTTTGCAAGAAAATACACAGTATTAAAAACATACTGACAATGACAAATTGATGATCAACTATTAACAATTATATTCTTGAACGAATATGGAGAGTTAAGGCGTCTCTATATGATCAGCAGGCAACATCGCAAAAGTTATTTTGCGTAATCAAAATTGCCAACTCATAAAGCCTACAGAGAAAAAGCCCTCATGAACTGATGATGATGGCAATTATGAAGAATACATCTGAATTTCTCTCTAAGATTTTGATCTTTTGATTTGGACTCTCATCCTATATATTCATACAGGTGATATGTATACCAATGAAGAACCTTTTTTGAGATTCATGGCCGAATAAATACGTAAAATTGCAGACAACAATATCAATTCTAGAGCAAATTCTATCGATAGCAATACAACATCATACGATTTTATGAATGAAAAAAAACCCTAATATGAAATACATATAAATAGAGGATCGGAGGAAGGAGGGAACATCGATCGATCACTTACAGAAGACGCAAATCTTGAGCTTTTCCTTCCCTTGTTAAACTTGGGGTTTTGGCCACAACAAGAGGATCGTGTGTGTGTGTGTATATATATATATATATATATATATATATATATATCACTTTTTCTTTTTTCCTAGGCGACCTACGGGTCCTCATTATCTAATCAGCCTATACAAAAATTAATAAACTTTTTCGGATCTCACTTTTATCAAATTCAGGCTAGAAAAGGGGAATATTATAATATTAGGGGTAATATATATATATTAATAATTATGATTTGAAATTACAGTGCTAGCTAGGAAAAACAAATTTTCTGTAATGAAAATGCAAGATTATATATACTACGTACTGCCTGGAATTATATAATTCCAATAGTATATTCCCAATTCAAAACAGATAATATGAAAATGCATGCAATATTAATCGATTGGTGTTGCATTATATATAGGTGTTCAACTGTTCAAGGATGAGATGAGACGAGATAAGACAATGTGGAAGGGATGAGTTGAGTGATCACCAGTGTGAATAGTGATAAAATAGTATGTGGTTCAACTTCAAAATTAATTGGCAATATAGAGAGTAGCTCAAATCTTTATAAACCCACAACCAATGTTCTATATTCCTGATATGAGATAGATATTTCAACAATCTTTTGCATGTGTGACGACTCTTCAAGCCTAACTCTTGGACAACAAATTAGGTGGCCGTGGAGTTCGTGTGGCCTTTAGGCTTCACACGTGGATGTGGGTAACCTGTTCTGATACCATGATAAAGTAGTCTGAGGTTCAACTACAAAATCAATTGACAATGGAGAGAGTAGTTCAAACTTTTAAAAGCCCAAACTCTTATAAGCTACAGACAATACCTCATTTTCCTGATGTGGGATAAATATCTCAATACACCCCCACATGTGGGGCGACCCCTCAAGCCTAACACGTGGACAACATTAGGGATGACATGGAGTGTGCATGGCCGTTAACGCTAACACACGTGGATGTGGGTAATACTTTGATAAAGTAGTCTGTGATTCAATTCTAAAACCAATTGACAATAAAGAGTAGCTCAAACTCTTATAAGTTCAAACTCTTATAAACCCACAAACAATGTCTTATATTTTTGATGTGAGATAAATATCTCAACATATAAAATATATGCTGCAATCGGAAGTTTGATGCTCAGAAAGCTAGTAATACATATTGTGATTATTGCCAAGCTGAAATAGAATATATGCTGCATTCCGAAGTTTGATGCTCAGAAAGCTAGTGATACATATTGCGATTATTGCCAAGCTGAAATAGATAGAGAAATGAGTGACTGGGCTCATGAAACTAATTTCTGAACCCTATTTTCTGGTCTGGTGAATATTCAAAATAATTCTACCATATAATGATTCAGTAATGTACCAAGTTGTGCACGGTGTAAGAATAATTCTTTGATAATTCTACAAGACGTACCCTCCTGTGCCACCACAACATTCTATAGCCTCAGAGACAGACAACATTTTCAGCTCTTTCACCAAAGGTTCTAGGTTCTAAATAATAAACTACCATATATATGCGCATCAAACCTAGCTAAAGTATTCAAATTTCAGTATATAGGATGAAAATGAACCGGATTGTTACCATATCAACAATTTTATGGCATTCTCATCGATCTGTTCTCACTGATCAAGAGATATTCTACTCAAATATAACGAGTATAAGAGAATGAATTTTCTAATATATCATTCACATCATAGTGGAGGTTTATATAAGACATCATCACTCTGACTGGTTCTGGTTTGGGCTGCAATGTATAATGTATTCCCTCTATTCTCAGACCTTTTATTTAGCAAAAATGTAATCTTTTGTCTGCAGTGTGCTACTATAAAACTCAAGGCTGTTCTCTTTACTGGCTAAGATTAATTCAATTCTTCTTCTTCTCTTCTGGCAATTCACCAAATGCTCCTCTCTATTGACTGTCATCTATCACCAATGATGTTGAGGCATGTTTCCATTTTGTATTTTGTTTTTTTTGGAAATTTTGTATTTCTTTGTCTTGCTGCTACCTTGGTCATATACTCATGTTTATTATGAGTCTGTAGCTGTAATAATCTATTTCTTCCTCCCTCCTAATGTAGCATACCATAACTAGAATCCAAAATCTGATCAAGGATTCACAGATAATGAATCTAAATCTTTGAGAGTTCACAAGTTGGGGGTGGCACTTGATGAAAGGCACTAGTTCTAGTTCCTTTGGTACCTGCACACCAGTATGAAATATACACCCCTCAGTACGGGAACAAGCCTAGTGATGACTCCAAAATTTGGAGTTCCATGCCAAAGGTTTAATACCTTGAACTCTTTAAAGATGCAAGTCTTGAAATATAAGGATACCAATCTAGCAAACATAAACAAGTGATGTACCGACCTAAGACAATCATGAATAACCATAGACCACAGTAGCACCCAGAATTACTAATTTCCACAAACTTCCAGAAGACAACCCAAAAAATACTCTACAACTAAATCACCACTAATGATGCTCCCCACTGTAAAATTACCATGAAATCATCAAACACCACAGGTGGTTGTGACAAAGCATTCCATACTTTTCACATATTACACGACCAATAGAACATCACAAGTACCTATCTAAAACAAATGAACACACGAGCAACGCAACAAGTTCGGGAAATAACTAATGACAGAATGAAAAACAAGGACTCTTTAAATCAGTGAACTAAACTTCAGTTTTCTCCTTTTTCACAGTTTTACCAAAAAAAAAGTAAACAGAAAGCAAAGAACATCAAAATTTTATTTTATTTATTTTTTGTCAATAAGGACACCAGAGACATTTCGTCGGGTAAATACAACTATAGCCGACGAAATTGAGCATATTTCGTCGGCTAACCTTTGAAAAAAAATAAAAAATACTATAGCCGACGAATTATGGTAATTTTCGTCGGCTATAGTACTTTTTATACTAAAAAACTACAAAATTTCTAAATTACCATCCTAACAAGCTGCAAATTACACAAACAATTTGATATAACCAACAACATATACCATCAAAAGTAATCTAAACGTTTTGCATTAAATTATTAATTTATAAATTGTTCATAAACCTATAAAACTAAATAAAATCTATATCATCTAAATTTATATCCGCGCTAGGAGGAGGTTGATGTTGAGGAGGTTGCGGCGGTTGAGGTAAGGGAATAGGCGTAGGCATGAGCGGAGGCGGAAGTCCCTGAAGCTGGGCAGCTGAAAAATCTTGCAAGTACTAGAACATCTGCTCCGTTGTGCCTGGTTGGTGGCATATACTGCCGCATTATACTCCTGTAAAGTGGCAGTATATGTTGTATGGGCGGCTTGCTGTTCCTGTAACATCTGAACTTCTGCCTCTGGCTGAGTCGTTCTGCTGCTGGTTGAGGCCCTTTTTTTGAAATCCGGGAGTGGTCTTCAGTACCCCTTCTCCCTTCTTTCCTAGACCCCGACAGTAGAAGTAATTTCCTCGCGGTGGGAATGTTGTGCCCATGATCCTCGCCCCAACTTTGAGATCCGAAGTGTCGATCCGAGACATGGCTTCGGACATGTCTTCCTCTTGCCTATCTGGCCATGTCTCCCTCACTATAGCAGTCATCACCTCGTCACTAGTCTGCCTCACCCTCGCCTAATTGGATAGGAAAAAAATAATTAATTAACATTGTGAAATATATATATATATATATATATATATATATTTTACAAAATTTTAAAACGTAAAATGACTTACAATATCCTCCTGGGCGTCAGGATATGCCTACTCGTACGTATAGACGTACCGGTTGACTTCTGGATGTTCCCTGGCCGCCTCATTCATCAAAGATGCGAACGGTCTAGAACCGACAAGATGGTTCCTTGTGTTGCGTTACTGGTTTTGAGCGTTCGCCCGAGAAACGGCCTAAAAAGGAAAAAAATTATTAAAATATTTTAAAACATACTAATTAATAACAATATAAGAAATTATTATTTTTAATTACCTGTTTATGTGGGTTGTTGAATTCGGATATTAGAAGCCAACGTCAATCGTATTCCCTGAACTGGAACTCAAGGGGGTACCAAAACGTTCGTTCCCATGCGTAGTCCAGTGGGTCCGTAACTCGTTCTTCCACTCCTTGTACCTACAGATAAGGCAAAAAAATTGTAAATATTATTAATTATACATAATTTTGTTTTTTCATTAACTTTGCAACGTACCTTCCCCCATGCACAACGTCCGCCCAGGTGTTCCTCAGATGCTGGGGAACGTCAAACCACACCTGCATTAAAACATTTATTAGTTTAGTTTTTCATAAATCTACAATGTAATAAATAATGTTAAATGTGAATTTTTTATACTTACCACCATTGCGTTGTGGACCATGTCCTTAACCTCCTGTGGGACCTCGCCCCAGTCTGACCACAACATATGGACTCTATCCCTAATGAGCGCTCTCACGCGGCTGGAGTACATCCTTGTCTTCCCGCCTGATACTACGTTCTCATTCCCGTCAGTATCAATGACGATCATTCCCGAGGTACTCATTGTCTTCTCGAGAGCCTTCCCTGTGACGGGACCTCTCTTCTTCCTTGTCGGCTTGGCTTTGACGGTGCCTATCATAAATTGATTATTAATAGATTATTTTTATTATGACATTATAAGAAAACAAATTATTTATATATCATTACCTGAGGGTGTTGAGGCGGACGCGACAGATTCTGACTCTGTCGCCGATGATGATACCCTCGCAGAAATTAAATCCGTACCAAAAGGTACGAACAGGTACGCCGCTGATGGGGTCACCTGCGGGGGCAGTGGATAAATCGGCGCCCCTGAGTCATCGACTGCAGGTAATACCGGTATCAACCGCGGAAGGTAGAGAAGAGGCGGCGGCATCTGTACCCCAGAAGACCCACCCTCCGAAACAGTAGGGCCCGGAGTCGGTGCCCTGTGTATCTCAGGCATACGTGGTGCAGACACCTCCGCCTGAGTCAGAGACCACAGCTGCCTCGAGGAGTGAGGGACGTTCGGTTACCTCGAGCGAGGGGCGTCCGGCTGCCTGGACGAGCGAGTGGCGTCCAGCTGCCTGGAGGAATGTGTGGCCCCCGGCTGTCTGTGTTGGCTCTAGAAGAGACGCACGTCGGGCTGTCATTGGGCCTTGAAACGACGCCCGAGGGTTGTTTGACGTTCCCTCAGACGATTCAGACCTTTGGCCCTTTGAACTCTTAGATTTACTAAACAAGTCTTTCATCCTGTTTATTAAATAATTAACAACATTATCACAAATATATTAAATATATCAATTAATATTTTAATATACCAAATTAATAACAATTAATATTTTTATATTAAAAAAATTAACAACATTATCACAAATATATTAAATATACCAATTAATATTTGAATATACCCAATTTATTAAATATACCAAATTATAAAAAAATTAACAACATTTATGCAATATTCACAATTTTAATAACAAATATACCAAATTAACCAAAATTTCATATAATTCAATATATACATCAATAATTGAAAATAGTTATATAATTCAATATAGACATGGAATTGGGAGAGAGCAATGGCTGTGGGAGGCGGAGTGGAGGCCGAGAGGAGACCAAAAAATGCAAAGAAAGTCGAGAGGAGAGGGAGAAACGCAATGGAGGCCAAGAGGGAGAGGAGAAAGATAGGGTTCTTTCGCTGGGTTCGAATATATAGGAAGAAGTATAGCCGACGAAATAAAAAATTCGTTAGCTAAAACTTAGTAATTTCGTCGGCTATAGTTCCACTTTAGCCGATGAATTTTTTTAAATTCGTCGGCTAGTTACAATACTATAGCCGACGAATTTACTAAATTTTCGTCGGCTATAGTACTTTTTATTATAATTTATTAAATTTATGTCCAATTTATATGTTTAATCTTGTGAAACTAAAATCCGACCGTCAGATATCATCATTATGTTGAAACATGTGTAGGGGTAAATTTTCAGCTTGATCCGACAAACTTTAGGACTCGATCCGGACGGTCAATCCCGTTAGTCAAACCCCTAAACACAAAGAAACGGTAATTTGACCGTCTAAATTACGTATTCTGTCCGGACCTTCAACTACAAATAGTTTCAAATCGATGAGACGCAACTAGTGGTATAAAAATTACAAGAAAAATAACCATCGGAGATAGGGCGTCCTCTAGGGAGAAATAATGAAAAAATGCAATGATCGCAACTATTGGCACCGAAACTTATCGGAATTATGTGATTTTTCAACCGTAGATATATTTCATTGTTCCGGTCATATCTTAATTCACAATTTTTTTCGTTTGAAGCTTCTACGTATAGTTTGTTTTTGAAATGGAACATTTACTTAACACTAAGTAAATTAGTTATACAACATTACACTACCAGGATAAGCACTTTAGCCGACGAAATTTTTTCGTCGGCCTGTTCACAATTTTCGTCGGCTATAACCTTAGCCGACGACACGTCGTCGGCTATAATTCGTCGGCTATACTTATAGCCGACGAAATAAAGTCCGTCGTCGGCTATACTCCAACACTTAGCCGACGAAATAATATAAAAAATTCGTCGGCTATAATCCAAAACTTAGCCGACGAAATCATATAAAAAATTCGTCGGCTATAATCCAACACTTAGCCGACGAAATAATATTAAACATTCGTCGGCTAAAATCCAACACTTAGCCGACGATATATTAATATTTCGTCGGCTAAAGTTTTTAAAAATTAAATAGATAATAGCCGACGAAATTTGCACAATTTCGTCGGCTATGATACTTTTAGCCGACGAAATTTGCCATATTTCGTCGGCTAAAGGTTGTTGGAAAAAAAAAACTAGCATAGCCGACGAAATATGGTAAATTTCGTCGGCTATAGTACTTTTTATACTAGAAACCCAAACAAAATTTATACATTATCATCCAAGCAAGCTGCAAATTACAGAAACAATTTCATAACCAACAACAACACACTATCTAAAGTAACATAAACATTTTGCATTAAATTTTCAATTCATAAATTGTTCATAAACCTAAAAAGTAAATTAATATTTGTTCATAAACCTAAAAAACTAAATAAATAATTGTTCATAAACTTAAAAAACTAAATGAAGTTGATATCGTCTAAATCAATATCTGCTCCAGGATGAGGTTGTTGGGGAGGTTACGGCGGCTGAGGTAAGACAATAGGCGTGGACATGGGCGGAAGCGGAAGTCCCTGCTACTGTGCAGCCATCAAATCTTGCATGTACTGGAATATCTGCTGCTGCTGTGTCTGCTGGGCGGCATAGACTGCTACATTGTACTCCTGTAGAGCGGCAGTATATGCTGCTTGGGCGGCTTGCTGTTCCCGTAACATCTGAACTTCCGCCTCAAGCTGAGTCGTTCTGCTGCTGGTCGAGGCTCCTTTTTCTGAAACCCAGGAGTGGTTTTCAGTACCCCCTCGCCCTTCTTTCCCAGACCCCGACAGTAGAAGTTATTTCCTCGCGGTGGGAAGGCTGTGCCCATGATCCTGGCCCCAACGCTGAGATCCGAACTGTCGATCCGGGACATGGCTTACATGTCTTCCTCTTGCGTGTCAGGCCATGTCTCCCTGACTATAGCAGCCATCACCTCGTCACTAGCCTGCCTCAGGCCATGTCTCCATGATGGTTCCTCATGTTGCGTTGCCGGTTTTGAGCGTTCACCCGGGAAACGGCCTACAAAGGAATCAAATTAGTAAAATATTTTAAAACGTATTAAATATAATTAAAAATAATAAATAATTATTTTTAATTACCTGTTTATGTGGGTTGTTGAATTCCGATATCAGAAGCCAACGCCACTCGTACTCCCTGAACTGGAACTCAAGGGGGGTGCCGGAACGTTCGTTCCCATACGTAGTCCAGTGGGTCAGTAACTCGTTCTTCCACTCCTTGTACCTGTAATACGCCAAAAAAAATATAAATATTATAAATTATACATAGTTTTTTTTTGTCCTTAACTTTGCAACGTACCTTTCCCCGTGCACAACATCCGCCCAGGTGTTCCTCAGGTACTCGGGAACATCAAACCACACCTGCATTTAAACATTTATTAGTTTAGACGTTCATAAATCTACTGTAACATCCCAAATCGACCAACGGAGAGGGTGATGTACCATATATGTACATCGGTGACACCCATCTAGCACGAGGCCTTTTGGGAGCTCAGTGGCTTTGGAGGGGATGAGAACTCCGAAGTTAAGCTTGCTAAGCTTAGAGCAATCCTATGATGGGTGACCCCCTGGGAAGTTGCTCTGAGAGCTCCTGGAAACAAAACCGTGAGGGCCGGCGGGCCCAAAGCGGACAATATCGTGCTACGGCAGAGATGGTCCGGGATGTGACAATTGGTATCAGAGCCACTCTGCCGAGGGGTGCGAGTGTGCCGACGAGGACGTCGGGCCCCTAAGGGGGTGGATGTAACATCCCACATCGACCAACGGAGAGGGTGATGTACCATATATGTACATCGGTGACACCCATCTAGCACGAGGCCTTTTGGGAGCTCAGTGGCTTTGGAGGGGATGAGAACTCCGAAGTTAAGCTTGCTAAGCTTAGAGCAATCCCATGATGGGTGACCCCCTGGGAAGTTGCTCTGAGAGCTCCTGGAAACAAAACCGTGAGGGCCGGCGGGCCTAAAGCGGACAATATCGTGCTACGGCGGAGATGGTCCGGGATGTGACATCTACAATGTAATAAATAATGTTAAATATGAATTTTGTTATACTTACCGACATGGCGTTGTGGACCATGTCCTTAACCTCCTGTGGGACCTCGCCCCAGTCTGACCACAACATAGGGACTCTATCCCTAATAAGCACTCCCACGCGGCCAGAGTACATCCTCGTCTTGCCGCCCGATACTACGTTCCCATCCTCGTCAGTATCAATGACGATCTTTCCCGATGTACTCACTGTCTTCTCGAGAGCTTTCCCCGTGACCGGACCTCTCTTCTTCCTTGTCGGCTTGGCTCCGACGGTGCCTATCATAAATTGATGATTAGTAAATTAATTTTATTATAACATAACAAATTACTTATATAATCATTACCTGAGGGTGTTGGGGCGGATGCGACGGACTCCGACTCTGTCGCCGACGATGATACCCTCGCAGAAATTAACTCTGTAGCAAACGGCACGAACAGATACACCGCTGATGGGGTCACCTGCGGGGGTAGTGGATAAATCGGCGCCCCTGAGTCATCGACTACAGGTATTGCCGGTATGAAGCGCGGAAGGAATAGAAGAGGCGGCGGCATCTGTACCCCGGAAGACCCACCCTCCGATGCACTAGGGCCCGGTGCCGGTGCCCTATGTATCTCAGGCATACGTGGTGCAGACACTTCCGCCTGAGTCGGAGGCCACAGCTGCCTCGAGGAGTGAGGGACGCTGGGCTGCCTGGAGGAGCGCGGTACACTAGGCTGCCTGGAGGAGCGAGGGGCGTCCTGCTGGCCGGAGGAGCAAGGGGCGCTAGGCTGCCTGGAGGAGCGAGGGGCGTCCGGCTGGCCGGAGGAGCGAGGGGCGCTAGGCGGCCTGGAGGTGGGAGGGCCATCTGGCTGCCTGGAGGAATGTGTCGGCTCCAGAAGAGACGCCCGTCGGGCCGTCATTGGGCCCTGAAACGAACCTCGAGAGTTGCTAGACGTTCCCTCTGACGATTCACCCCTTTGGCCCTTCGAACTCTTTGATTTGCTGAATAATCCTTTCATCCTAAATAATATAATTAATATTTTGTTAAATGTATAAAATTATAAAAAATGAACAACATTAACAAAAATTTATTTTTATAAACCAATTAATATTGTAATATACGTAAATATATTAAATATACCATTCAATATTTTAATATACCCAACCAAATTAAAAATTTCCAATTTACTTAATACACTCAATTTCCAAATATATTAAAAATCACCAAATACACCAAATTCACCCAAATATACACCCAAATTCAGTAAATACACCCAAATACACCTAAATAAACCCAAATACAGCCAAATTCACCCAAATACACCCAAATATACACCCAAATTCAGTAAATACACCCAAATACACCCAAATACACCTAAATACACCCAAATTCACCCAAATACACCCAAATATACACCCAAATTCAGTAAATACACCCAATATAATTCAACATTATCACAACATAATACAATTCAACATTATCACAATATAATTCAACACAATTCAATATAATGCAATATATTGAAAAAACAAATGAAATTTGTTCTATAATACAATATAAACATGAAATTGCATACCTAATTGGTTTGGGAGATGAGGGAGGCGGAGTGGAGGCCGGAAACCGTCGAAAATGGTGAAAGAAAATCGAGAGGAGAGGGAGAAAGAGTCCGGCCGAGTGGAGAAAATGGAGAAAGTGGGTTCTGTCTCGCTGGGTTCGAATTTATAGGAAGAACTATAGCCGACGAAATAAAAAATTCGTCGGCTATAGTCCCACTTTAGCCGACGACAAAACCCTAATTTCGTCGGCTAAAGTCCAACTATAGCCGACGAAATTTTTTAGTAATTTCGTCGGCTATAGTTCAATTTTTACCCGACGAAATTACTACGAATGTTAGTAATTTCGTCGGCTAAAGTATATTTTATAATTATTTAGTAAGTTCATGCACAATTTATTTGTTTTATCTTGTGAAACGAAAAACCGACCGTCAGATATTATCATTATGTTGAAACATGTGTGAGGGTAAAATTTCAGCATCATCGGACACACGTAAGGGCTCGATCCGCACGGTCAATGCCGTTGGTCAAACCCCTAAACACAAACAAACGGTGATTTGGCCACCTAAATTACGTATTCTGTCCGGACTTCAACTACAAATAGTTTCATATCGAGGAGACGCAACTAGCGGTATAAAATTTATATGAAAAATAACCGTCAGAGATAGGGCGTCCTCTATGGCGAACGAATAGAAAAAATGCAATGACCGCAAGTATTGGCACCGAAACTTATCGGAATTACGTGAAATTTCAACCGTAGACATATTTCATCGTTCCGGTCATATCTTATCTCACGACTTTTTTTCGTTTGAAGCATCTACGTATAGTTTGTTTTTAAAACTATACATTTACTTAACACAGTAAATTATTATACAACATTAGTAGGCATATTTTGATTGTGACAATCCATCTTGTGAAACGAAAAACCGACCGTCAGATATCATCATTATGTTGAAACATGTGTGAGGGTAAAATTTCAGCATCATCGGACACACGTAAGGGCTCGATCCGCACGGTCAATCCCGTTGGTCAAACCCCTAAACACAAACAAACGGTGATTTGGCCACCTAAATTACGTATTCTGTCCGGACCTTCAACTACAAATAGTTTCATATCGAGGAGGCGCAACTAGGGGTATAAAATTTATATGAAAAATAACCGTCAGAGATAGGGCGTCCTCTATGGCGAACGAATAGAAAAAATGCAATGACCGCAAGTATTGGCACCGAAACTTATCGGAATTACGTGAAATTTCAACCGTAGACATATTTCATCGTTCCGGTCATATCTTATCTCACGACTTTTTTTCGTTTGAAGCATCTACGTATAGTTTTTTTTTAAAACTATACATTTACTTAACACTTAGTAAATTAGTTATACAACATTAGTAGACATATTTTGATTGTGACAATCCATCTTGTGAAACGAAAAACCGACCGTCGGATATCATCATTATGTTGAAACTTGTGTGAGGGTAAAATTTCAGCATCATCGGACACACGTAAGGGCTCGATCCGCACGGTCAATCCCGTTGGTCAAACCCCTAAACACAAACAAACGGTGATTTGGCCACCTAAATTACGTATTCTGTCCGGACCTTCAACTAAAAATAGTTTCATATCGAGGAGACGCAACTAGGGGTATAAAATTTATATGAAAAATAACCGTCAGAGATCGGGCGTCCTCTATGGCGAACGAATAGAAAAAATGCAATGACCGCAAGTATTAGCACCGAAACTTATCGGAATTACGTGAAATTTCAACCGTAGACATATTTCATCGTTCCGGTCATATCTTATCTCACGACTTTTTTTCGTTTGAAGCATCTACGTATAGTTTGTTTTTAAAACTATACATTTACTTAACACTTGGTAAATTATTATACAACATTAGTAGGCATATTTTGATTGTGACAATCCATCTTGTGAAACGAAAAACCGACCGTCGGATATCATCATTATGTTGAAACATGTGTGAGGGTAAAATTTCAGCATCATCGGACACACGTAAGGGCTCGATCCGCACGGTCAATCCCGTTGGTCAAACCCCTAAACACAAACAAACGGTGATTTGGCCACCTAAATTACGTATTCTGTCCGGACCTTCAACTACAAATAGTTTCATATCGAGGAGGCGCAACTAGGGGTATAAAATTTATATGAAAAATAACCGTCAGAGATAGGGCGTCCTCTATGGCGAACGAATAGAAAAAATGCAATGACCGCAAGTATTGGCACCGAAACTTATCGGAATTACGTGAAATTTCAACCGTAGACATATTTCATCGTTCCGGTCATATCTTATCTCACGACTTTTTTTCGTTTGAAGCATCTACGTATAGTTTTTTTTTAAAACTATACATTTACTTAACACTTAGTAAATTAGTTATACAACATTAGTAGACATATTTTGATTGTGACAATCCATCTTGTGAAACGAAAAACCGACCGTCGGATATCATCATTATGTTGAAACTTGTGTGAGGGTAAAATTTCAGCATCATCGGACACACGTAAGGGCTCGATCCGCACGGTCAATCCCGTTGGTCAAACCCCTAAACACAAACAAACGGTGATTTGGCCACCTAAATTACGTATTCTGTCCGGACCTTCAACTAAAAATAGTTTTATATCGAGGAGACGCAACTAGGGGTATAAAATTTATATGAAAAATAACCGTCAGAGATCGGGCGTCCTCTATGGCGAACGAATAGAAAAAATGCAATGACCGCAAGTATTGGCACCGAAACTTATCGGAATTACGTGAAATTTCAACCGTAGACATATTTCATCGTTCCGGTCATATCTTATCTCACGACTTTTTTTCGTTTGAAGCATCTACGTATAGTTTGTTTTTAAAACTATACATTTACTTAACACTTGGTAAATTATTATACAACATTAGTAGGCATATTTTGATTGTGACAATCCATCTTGTGAAACGAAAAACCGACCGTCGGATATCATCATTATGTTGAAACATGTGTGAGGGTAAAATTTCAGCATCATCGGACACACGTAAGGGCTCGATCCGCACGGTCAATCTCGTTGGTCAAACCCCTAAACACAAACAAACGGTGATTTGGCCACCTAAATTACGTATTCTGTCCGGACCTTCAACTACAAATAGTTTCATATCGAGGAGGCGCAACTAGGGGTATAAAATTTATATGAAAAATAACCGTCAGAGATAGGGCGTCCTCTATGGCGAACGAATAGAAAAAATGCAATGACCGCAAGTATTGGCACCGAAACTTATCGGAATTACGTGAAATTTCAACCGTAGACATATTTCATCGTTCCGGTCATATCTTATCTCACGACTTTTTTTCGTTTGAAGCATCTACGTATAGTTTTTTTTTAAAACTATACATTTACTTAACACAGTAAATTAGTTATACAACATTAGTAGGCATATTTTGATTGTGACAATCCATCTTGTGAAACGAAAAACCGACCGTCTGATATCATCATTATGTTGAAACATGTGTGAGGGTAAAATTTCAGCATCATCGGACACACGTAAGGGCTCGATCCGCACGGTCAATCCCGTTGGTCAAACCCCTAAACACAAACAAACGGTGATTTGGCCACCTAAATTACGTATTCTGTCCGGACCTTCAACTACAAATAGTTTCATATCGAGGAGACGCAACTAGCGGTATAAAATTTATATGGAAAATAACCGTCAGAGATAGGGCGTCCTCTATGGCGAACGAATAGAAAAAATGCAATGACCGCAAGTATTGGCACCGAAACTTATCGGAATTACGTGAAATTTCAACCGTAGACATATTTCATCGTTCCGGTCATATCTTATCTCACGACTTTTTTTCGTTTGAAGCATCTACGTATAGTTTGTTTTTAAAACTATACATTTACTTAACACAGTAAATTAGTTATACAACATTAGTAGGCATATTTTGATTGTGACAATCCATCTTGTGAAACGAAAAACCGACCGTCTGATATCATCATTATGTTGAAACATGTGTGAGGGTAAAATTTCAGCATCATCGGACACACGTAAGGGCTCGATCCGCACGGTCAATCCCGTTGGTCAAACCCCTAAACACAAACAAACGGTGATTTGGCCACCTAAATTACGTATTCTGTCCGGACCTTCAACTACAAATAGTTTCATATCGAGGAGACGCAACTAGCGGTATAAAATTTATATGGAAAATAACCGTCAGAGATAGGGCGTCCTCTATGGCGAACGAATAGAAAAAATGCAATGACCGCAAGTATTGGCACCGAAACTTATCGGAATTACGTGAAATTTCAACCGTAGACATATTTCATCGTTCCGGTCATATCTTATCTCACGACTTTTTTTCGTTTGAAGCATCTACGTATAGTTTGTTTTTAAAACTATACATTTACTTAACACTTGGTAAATTAGTTATACAACATTAGTAGGCATATTTTTATTGTGACAATCCATCTTGTGAAACGAAAAACCGACCGTCGGATATCATCATTATGTTGAAACATGTGTGAGGGTAAAATTTCAGCATCATCGGACACACGTAAAGGCTCGATCCGCACGGTCAATCTTGTTGGTCAAACCCCTAAACACAAACAAACGGTGATTTGGCCACCTAAATAACGTATTCTGTCCGGACCTTCAACTACAAATAGTTTCATATCGAGGAAACGCAACTAGGGGTATAAATTATTATTTTATTCATTTAACTTTAGCAGACGAAATATTAGGGTATTCGTCGGCTATACTTTAGGGTATAGGGGTTAGGGTTTAGGGTTTAGCCGACGAAATATTAGGGTATTCGTCGGCTAAGATACTTTTAGCCGACGAAATACAACATGTTTCGTCAGCTAAAACTGTCAAATAGATAAAAAAACAGTTGGTTTAACCGTACCCATAACAATTTCCTGCATATATAACCAACATTAAGATACATTATGAATTGTAGAGCTTGTACCATATAAAACACATCAAATTGTATTACAAATTCAAATAACTAAGAAGGCTCGTAATCAGAATCATCCGATGAGTCTTCTTCGGTGTCAGAATTAATTTCCGGTAATCTATGCATTTCTACATCACAAGAGTCGTCGTCTGTTTCTTGATTTGGATCTACATCAATAAGGCGAGCGTCTAAATCACGAATTCAAACCGAACGACCCGGTTTAAAATTATTAAGGCGAATTGTAGAGGAGTCAGGAATACCTATTGCACTGTGTTCTTGATACGCAACATTTTCTTCCTCGTCTTCGACCTCTCCAAGTGTAGCCGCCCGGTAAATGTTTCGAGGGTGCACAAGATTGACTACTTTTCACGCGTCACCCTTAACAAGGTCATCAAGATAAAACACTTGTTTCACCGATGTCGCAAAAACAAACGGGTCATCTTCGTAACAGCTTGTACCAGTGTTCACCGATAAAATCCCGTACTGATCAATCTTCATGCTCTGCGAGCTTCTAGTATCAAACCATCTACACTTGAACAGGTGCACGGTCATGCCTTGCCCATAAACGAGTTCCACCACTGAATCAAGAACACCATAATAATCAACTCCATTCCGGCCACCATGCGCCATAACCCCAGAATTCTGTGTTCTTCGTCTGTTGTCTCTCATTTCACATATAAATTGCACGTCATTGACCTTGCACATCGGGTAAACTCTTGACATTATCGGCTTCATAGCTAGAAGTCTTAGTTCGTGAGACCAATTTGGGTGACCATCAAATTGAATATGGTTCATCTGCAACCAAAGATTCAATGTATTATAAATATGAATAATTATGCAATCAAGGAGACTTGCAACATACAGAATTAAAGAATTACATACCCAATCGCCAAAATAGTTCGCGAACTCCTTGTTGTGGTAGTCGAGATCACCTTGAATGTCTGGACAGTGTAGATGGATGTCTTTCCAGTATTCAACTTCTTGACAGTTAATCAATACCCACCAATGGGCTATGACGAGCTCATGGGGTTGCAACTTGTAGGACTCTGGTAAAATTCCATAAACTTCAACATCATTTGAGACTACGGAAAGGTTAAACTTCGGTTCATCAACCGGTATGGTTTGTGGAGTTTCCTTCAATGCTCCTAGATACAACTTCATGTAGGTGACGCACTCGTGCGCAATATATGTTTCTGCTATACATCCTTCAGGCGCGGATTTGTTAGCCACATAAGCTTTGTAGTCTCGAAGTTGTCTGTAAATAAATAAATTTTTTGTCATATGTTACGATTATACAATGAACATGTACAATAAAAACATTAGGTTTAAAAAACATACCTTTCCATAGGATACATCCAAGTATAGTGTTCTGGACCGGTAAGCAACAATTGCTCGGGAAGATGGATCATCAGGTGCGGCATGATGTCAAAAAAATTTGGAGGAAATATTCTCTCAAATTTACACATGATATAAATAATGTCCTGTTGCATTTCCCGGAGATCAGATTTTGTCACTTCCCTTGTGCATAACTTCTGGAAGAATCTTGACAACGCTACTAACAGCTCCACCACCTGACGGGGAAGGAAGGGTCGAATGAAAATAGGGAAGAGACGTTGTAGCAGAATATGACAGTCATGACTCTTTAACCCGTACATTTTATTGTCCCGAATGTTTACACACCTGGCTATATTTCCTGCGTAGCCTGAAGGATACTTCACAGAACTCAACCACCTGAAAATTACGTTCTTCTGTTCAGGCTTCACGGTGTACGGAGCTTGAGGCATTTTTTTCTTCCCTTCTTTCAACCACAAATGTCTTCGTATCTCCATTTTTTTAAGATCAATGCGTGCCTTCGGACCGTCTTTCGTCTTTCCCTCCAAGTTCAGCACGGTTCCCACCACACTGTAACACACATTCTTTTCTATGTGCATCACATCTAGATAGTGCCTGATCAACAACTTACTCCAGTATGGGAGTTCCCAGAATATGCTCTTATGTGTCCAAAATTTATACATGTCGGGTCTGTCAGGTATTGCCGCCACTATATTGGGATGATTGCTGAGCTGCCCAAAATCATACTCATTAAGCACTGCTAAAATTTCTTCCCCTGTCCATCTTCTAGGAGGCACACCAAGTTCTACAGTCCCATCAAATGCCTTGTCATCGAACCGCCATTCGTGATCATACGGAAGGAGAGTACGGTGACCCAATCTACATATCTTGTTGCAATGACTACTGCTCCCCTCATCGCTTAGGCACTCTGGACAAACCTTGTATCCCCTAACAACGTTGCCCGACAACATCCCACGAGCAGGAAAATCACTAATGGTACCAACAACCATAGCATGCATCTGGAACATCTCGTGCATGAACTTATCATAAGTGGGATGACCAACGTCCCAAAAAAACTTAAGCTCTTCAATCAAGGGTCTCAAATATACATCGAGACACATCCCTGGATAACCGGGTCCCGGAATCAACAAACTCAACATATTGTATTCCTTCTTCATGCACATCCATGGAGGAAGATTGTATGGTACCAAAATCACCGGCCATACACTGTATTGAAGACTCATGTTGCCAAAAGGATTGAACCCGTCGGATGAGAGCCCGAGCCTCACATTTCGGACCTCAGACGCAAAATGAGGAAACTCCCTGTCTATATGCTTCCAGGCCTCCCCGTCAGCAGGGTGTATAAGGGTATCTTCGCCTTGCAATTCCCTATCAGCGTGCCATCTCATAGATTTGGCCGTGTGTGATGACATGTACAACCGTTCCAGCCTATCCCTCAACGGGAAATACTGAAGTACCTTCATGGGTTTCCTATTGCCTGCAGGAGTCAACTTATACCTGTCACTCTGACATACTGGACATGTGTCAAGGTCACCAAGGTCATTCCCTTCTGGATCTTTACCCCAGAAGAGAACACAATCATATCTGCATGCATGGATCTTGATGTAGGAAAGCCCAAGATCTTTCAGTATACATCGGACCTTATGATGAGTGGTAGGAAGACGATGACCGTGGGGCAGCATCGAAGCAGTGTACTGTAGATACTCATCAACAGCCTTCACAGTCGATTTTGTCTCAACTTTAATCTTCATAACGTCCATCACACTTTCAAGAACCGTTTTCTGACAACCGGGGTACACAGGGGTCTGTTGGAAAGCAAGTAGTTTGTTGTACCTGTCAATACCAGCAGTGTTGACAACTCTAGGGAAGGGCTGCACCGGGTCAGACATATACGGTCCTTCAAAGCATACACCCCTCTCATAAGGAAACATATCGTTGATGAAGGAATGTTGTTGGATCGTTGGATGTACTGCCCGTCTCAGAAAATTGCCCATGATCATGCGGACCCCTTGATGATGTTTCACCGTGATATATCCAACATGTGTACTTCTCCCAAAACCCATTACTTTTAAGGTGCTGCCAAACCTTGTCAATTGGAAATTGATACATATCGCTGCGACACTGACATTTAGTGCACGGACAATAGAAAATTGTATTCCCTTTAGCATTATTGATCACATATTCAATAAAACTAACAACTCCTTTAGCATATCTTTTGTCCCATTTTGGAAGCGAAATCCAACTCTTATCCATATCCTGAGAAAATAACATAATATATATGTATAAACGCTAATTAATTAAATTTACGAATCATTCAATTTATATTATATCTGCAGTTAACGTACAATTAATATATATATACATGCATATATATAATAATTACTAATTAATATAATCAAATTAATATATATATATATATATATAACAACAACTTCATATATATTATCAAACCCAAATCGATCAACTCAATCACACTCAAAACACAATATAATCAACTCTAATTAAAACTCAAAATCAATGTGCATAACGAAAATAAAACTCTTAAATCAACTCAAAAACAAGATATATACATATATGTACCTATATATAGCGTCACAAACTAATTTCGGACAGATTTCGACAACACCCAACAATTTCGCCAACCCCAAAACTTTTTCTCCCGTTTTTTCTTTCAAATCAGCTACTGTCTAGATCTGGAAATATAAAGCATTTTAGCCGACGAAATTATATATATCGTCGGCCAAAGTTTTAAAATTTCGTCGGCTATAGTTCACAGACTATAGCAGACGAAAAAAACTATTTTAGCCGACGACACAACATTTCGTCGGCTAAAAGTGCACTTTAGCCGACGAAAAGTTCACTTAGGCGACGAAAGTTTTTTTCGTCGGCTAAAATAGACTTTAGCCGACGAAAAAAAATTTTGTCGGCCTGTTAATTTTTTTTTCGTCGGCTATGATACTTATTCTGGTAGTGTTAGTAGGCATATTTTGATTGTGACGATCAATCTTGTGAAACTAAAATCTGACCGTCAGATATCATCATTATGTTGAAACATGAGTGGAGGTAAATTTTCAGCATGATCCGACAAACTTAAGGACTCGATCCGGACGGTCAATCTCGTTAGTTAAACCCCTAAACACAAAGAAACGGTAATTTGACCATCTAAATTACGTATTCTGTCCGGACCTTCAACTACAAATAGTTTCAAATCGATGAGACGCAACCAGTGGTCTAAACCCTATTATTTTATTTATTTAACTTTAGCCGACGAATACCCTAATTTTCGTCGGCTATAGTATAGGGTTTACAGTTTAGCTGACGGAAAATTAGGGTATTCGTAGGCCAAGATAGTTTTAACCGATGAAATACATCATATGTCGTCGGCCAAGATAGTTTTAGCCGATGAAAAATGATGTATTTCATCGGCTAAAACTATTTTGGCCGACGAAATATGATGTATTTCGTCGGCTAAAAATGAAAAATAGATAAAAAAACAGGTTGTTTAATGTAACCATACCAATTTCCTGCATATATCACCAAAATTAAACTAAATTATGAATTCAACAGCTTGTAGCATATAAAACACACATCAATTTGTATTACAAATTCAAACTAAGAAGACTCGTAATCGGAATCATCTGATGAGTCTTCTTCGGTGTCATAATTAATTTCTGGCAATCTATGCATTTCTTCATCACAAGAGTCGTCGTCTGTTTCTTGATTTGGATCCACATCAATAAGCCTTGCGTCTAAATCATGAATTCCAACCGAACGACCCGCTTTAAAATTAATAAGGCGAATTGTAGAGGAGTCAGAAATACCTATTGCACTGGGCTCTTGATATGCAACATCTTCTTCCTCATCTTCGGCCTCTCCAAGTGTAGCCGCCCGGTAAATGTTTCGAGGGTGCACAAGGTTGATGACTTTCCACGCGTCACCCTTAACAAGGTCATCAAGATAAAACACTTGTTTTACCGATGTCGCAAAAACGAACGGGTCATCTTCGTAACAGCTTGTAGCAGTGTTCACCGATAAAATCTCATACTGATCAATCTTCATCCTCTGCGGGCTTCTAGTATCAAACCATCTACACTTGAAGAGGTGCACTATCATGCCTTGCCCATAAACGAGTTCCACCACTGAATCAAGAACACCGTAATAATCAACTCCATTCTGCCCACCATGCGCCATCACCGTAATAATCAAGGACTTTTAGCCGACGAAATTATACATGTCGTCGGATAAACTTTAAAAATATGTCGTCGGCTATAGTCTGTACACTATAGCCGACGAAAAAATTATTTAAGCCAACCAAAAAACATTTCGTCGGCTAAAAGTCCACTTTAGCCGACGAAAAATTAACTTAGCCGACGATATTTTGTTTCGTCGGCTAAAGTCTACTTTAGCTGACAAAAAAAATTCGTCGGCCTGTTATTTTTTTTTCATCGGCTATAATAGTTATTCTGGTAGTGATAGGAATGGAATCAATTACGATTGATGTTGTTTACTTACCATATGGAATCATAATGAAAACTACTTTAATTACTAAATTACCCTTTAAAAATATTTGAATTGGCTTCTATTTGTTTTGGTAAATACCAAACCGATCGAAAACCGACCGAATATTTTCGATTTAATAAACCGAAACTTGGTAATCGAAATCAAAATACCCGAAACCGAAAAATACTGAAAAAGTTGGTTTGGTTTTTGGTAAATACCGAATTTACTGAAATGTTAGTTATTTAAACACTTATATTTGCAAATAAGGTTAACCACCTTGATCTGAGCACACACGTTATCCAAAATATGTAATTTTAATACCTTAGCCGTATTTCACTATACTGATCATATCTTATTTCACATGAGTATCAAAAATTTTGCTTCCACCATACAATTGGTTCACAAACATCTACACTTGCAAATAACTTACTAAACAAGTTATACCACATTAGTAGACATGTTATGGTTTCTAACACTGAAATTTATAAAATCAAAATTTTCCGTTCAATTTGGTCAGTATACTTAAATACGACTATGAAACAAATTGCACATATTTTCGACAATGTTTAGAACTTGATCAATGCGCTCAACCTTAATATAATATAACTTATTACATGAAAAAACTATTATTTAGCCTTTTATGTCTTATTTTGATCGATACTTCCGCTCATAGCCTCTTATATGAATGAGAAGTAATGCTTTAGTGTAAAAATATTGGGAAATTTACATCCCAATGATATGGCTCCCCATGGGAATCATAAGAATAAATAATATTGACTGATTTGATCAAGACCCAAACGTTACAGACAATATGTGATTTTTCTACCATAGTTATTTTTCACCAAATTGATCATATCCTATTTAATAATATTTTTAAAAATTTTGCGTACTCTATATGGTTAGTTCACAAAGATGTACACTTGTATATAATTAACCTACTAAACAAGTTACACCATATTAGTAGACACGTTATGGTGTCAATGACTATATTTTCAAAAAATTTGCTTCCTCTATTGTTTCGTTATATTCAGTTGATATATTTGTTGTAAAGTTTGGTAATACCGAAAACCGAAAATACCTAATTTGGTAAGATTTATCTCATACCGAAAAAGTTGGTTGGTTTTTAGAAGTCATATTTCATTACCGAAAGCTTTGGTTTTGAAGTTGGTAACACCCATTACCAATCAAATGGCAGGCCTAGAATATTGTTTCTTCTTGTCAAAATGCGTTTATTCTAGATCGGCTCATCACTTATAATTCCTTGAATTGTAATGAGGTCTCTCATCTCATTAACACAAATCATACATAAGGGGAAATTATAATGAGGTCTCTCATCTCATTAACACAAATCATACATAAGGGGTTATCTGAAACTACATATGAGCAACAGAGCAAAGCATATAATAGGATCAAGGCATCTAATAGGAAGGGATGGGGTTTTCACTATTTTTTTTCGAGAAGATGTTGTGCCAAGATTGGTTTTAAGAGGATCAAGGCATCTAATAGGAAGGGATGGGGTTTTCACTTTTTTTTTTCGAGAAGATGTTGTACCAAGATTGGTTTTAAGAAGGTTTCAGATACACCTCTAAATTTACTATTTAAATCTCTTTGTGTTAACACACCTCCATTTTACTGTTTAGTTATGTAAAAATCTAACTATGTGTATTCAGTGAATTGGTTGTGTATTTACTATTTAGTGGATAAGTTGTGTACTTTAAATGAGAGTATATAGGAAGTTTCCGTGTATGTATCTAACAAAATGTTAAAACAATAAAGAATATATGGTGTATTAGGTATGAGATCTGAATTTAGAATTTAGGGATGTGATAATAATTTTTTTTTCTAAAAAATAGTTTTTCTTCCCAAATAAAAAATAAAAATAAAAAACCAAGCACATCATTACAACCCTTGAATCTAGGTGTCACATCCCGGTTCTAGAATCTATTTACGGTCGGTTACTACCCAAGTTATTTTGATCGTTAACCATTTCGTAGTAACCGTTTTACCGTGAAAGGTCAAAAGTTGACTTTTCGTTAGGTCAGGAATTTGGGGAAACTTCCTTCTTGAAAGTTGTAGAGGGCGTCGTTACGAGTCTGTGGACACGTAGAACGCTTAAATCGGAGATCGTATGAGAAAGTTATGTACAAAAGTATAAAGTTACTGTGCGGTAAAAAGGCTATATATAGGAGTTACCGGGGTGAAAAATCAGATTTTTCACCCAGCCTCTTTTTCTCTCTCCCCGTGCTCCCGATCGGCAAAACGCTGCCGGACCTTGCGCGCGCCACAGCGCCGCCGTCCGGCCACCAACCGCCGGCGCACCGGTCCCAAAAGCTCGGCCTCCGAGTCTACTTCAATCCTAGGTAAGCTTTCCGACCTAACTCGCCGTGAATCGGGAGAAATTCCGATTTGTTCTTGGTGTGTACAGTAGATTTTCGGGATCGAATTTCTCCCTCCCTAGGTCACCATTTGTTGAATTCTTTATATGTTTAGGATGGGTTTTAGGTGTACTACAATCCCCTGGAATTTGGTAGCTTGATTTGAAGTGTGTAGGAAGAATTGAGGATTTGAAGTTTTGTAGTGTAAATTTTCGGGGTCTACTGTTCATCGAGTTTTTGACCTAGTTAGAGGCCGAATTGGCCTTCGAGTTGAACTAGAAAGTTGTCCCAAATGATGAGACGAAGCTACTGGTAAAATTTGGTGGCGATCCGAGGTCGCCGGAATTCTGGCCGGAATTTCTGCCGGCGGCCGCCGGTGGCGGCGGAGCTGGCAGCGGAACCGCCACTTTTTGGGCAGTTTTTCTTGCCCATTAAATTGTGAAAATTAAGGAAAGGCCATTAGGGGCAGTTGCTAATTTTTTAGGGATTTATTTGAGGTGTTAAGTATATTTGGAAGCTTTGAGGTTTTGAGTGTGTATTTAAAGGTTAACCGGTCGTTTAGGGAGAACCGGCTAGGCGTGAGAGCGTAATTAAGAGTTTGTACGCTATTTGGTGTATTAGAGGCCGACACCCCACACTTTTGTTAGATGGTTAAGGTTGAACGCTAAGGGTAGAGCGTGTTATGGTTACCCTCACTTTGTTTATGTGTTTAAGACTTGTTGTGTGTATTGGACAGGACGTGGGGGAGCTCGAGCTGAGCAGCCATCTGGTAGCCGGCAGACCTAGCGGCATCTGTGAGTGGACTTTGTTTTAAATTAATTGCATGCTTTATACTTTAATTGGTTTCTCCTGCATATATGGTTTCCTCTATTTATTTATTTCACGGTGATTTGGGAAAAAGGGATTTAAGGATTTTAAAGGCAACAAACCGGGAAAGAGGTTCAAACCCATCCCGTGATTTTAAAGGATTTTTTCCGGGGTATGGTTTTATTGATTATCACCATTTTGGGAATATGGAGGGGGATGTTTTTAAAGGAGAAATGTGGCTCACGGATTTTAAATGGGGTTTTCGATTTATTGTTTCCACGGGGTTTTACGAGGTCTTACAGGTTTTACAGGTTTTAAAGGGATTTTAAAAAAAAAGGGAAAAGGGAAAAGGATATAAGGATTGTTTGCTAGCATGGACCCTCTCCAGTTAGAGCGGGTACCATCTTCTGGGTAGAGCAGGTCAGGGACCTTCTCCGGTTGAGCTGGTCAATAGACCCTCCCGGATAGAGCGGGTCGGGGACCCTCTTCGGTGGTAGCTGGTCATTAGACCCTCCCGAATAGAGCAGGTCGGTTTTCTCGTGGATGAGGTTAACACCCCACATAATTGTTTATATTTTGAGCCAATGCATTGTTTATGTTTACCTGCATGCGGATTTCCTTAGAAAAAGTAGAGGGAGAACATTAAAGGAATTAGAGTTTCTATATTTTATTTTTGTCCACTCACCCTGACGTTTTCAATGTTTCTCCCCTGGGCCCTTTGTTTTTAAAATGCCCAGATTGCAGTGCTCGACCCATCTAGACTACTTGGAGGCCCAGCATAGTTACTGCCACATTCCGCACTATCAGTAGGTTCCGGGTTGACCTACTTGTAATATATCTATGTTTCTGCTTTAATCTTAGACGCTCTGATACATATCGGGTAGATTTATTTATCGGATAACTCTTAGGGACTTGGAACTTGATGTATCATTTACTTTCGGAGATGTTGAACTTTGTTGGTTTTATTAGATGTGTATCTTGTGAAGTTGTTGGTTATTGGGAGCAGGATGGCTCCAGGAGTTTGCGGATGGTTATTGGTTTTAGAAGTGTATTGTGGGTTATTGCAGGTTAAGGGTTGTCCACTTTTCAAGGGAGACTATGTCGATTTTTCGGCAGAATCTTCTTTGGGAGGTGGTCCCCGCAGGACTTACTCCGGGTTAAAAGGGGTTTAACTCGGGGTGGGTCCTGACACTAGGCCTGACATAACACCGTGTCGTGTCGTATTCTTGTCAGATTCATTTGGTTTCGTCTATTTATCATGTCACACGATAATAAACCATTAAGTTATCATATGCAAAATGCTAAAACAAAAACCAAACCATAAATTATCGTGCTAACCGTTAAATTAAAAAATATAATAATTTTTTTTTTCAATTTTTCTGTAAACGACAAAAATACTAAAATACATTAGATCTTTATGAATAAATATAAAAAAACAGAGTCAAAATTATAATTTGTGAGCTGAAGAAAGTCATAAATCTTGAACAATAACTCAGTTCAAAAGTCTAGTTACATCTCCAGAGATGTAATAATAAGATAGATGCTAGATAGCAAAATAGTAAAAGCTTAATTTAGAAAAATAAAAAACGGCAAAGTTCCATGCATCTACGCAAAAGCTTGGAGGATTTCTCCTTATAATTTCGATCGAATCATCAATCAGCAGTTCACCATTATTACCATAGGGTTTCTTATATATGGTAGCCAAGAAAATAGAAATTACAAAAATATCTCTATGTTAATGAGTTTTTTCGTGTTACCGGTTTAACCCTAAACCAAACAATTATAAATCGTGTTTTTATCGTGCCAACCCTATATGAAACCAAACTTATAAACTTCAAACCAAATCCTTAGAGCATCTCCAGCAGTTTCCTTATTTTTTGATCTTGTCAAATTTGGAGAATATTGAGTATTTTTTAGGTCCAACAGCTTTCTCATCTCATTCCCTAAAATGGAGATGAGAAGAAAAATGAGCATTGCTTCCCCAAATTTACAGCAAAGCTTTTATTCCCAAAAATTTAATTCTTCACGGGCTCCAACAAAATTTTTACAAAAATAGATCATTTTATTAATTATTTTGTTGTTACAATAAAATATATAATATCTTTTGATCATAATTAATTATGATGTATCATATTTTGTTGTTTTAATAAATGTCAAATTTTCAAAATAAAGAACATGTTGAAATTATAACATAATATTTTTAAAAAGTTTGGTTTTTACTTTTTTATTTTAAATTTTTTTTAAAGAAATTGATGACGATACTGTTATAATTTTGTCGGACCTACTTGAATATTGTTTCTTACCGTGTGCCCTCAAACACTTGTATTTTGACGGACACGGCCGCCCTCCCTCTTCCACTTCCTCCTCCTCCTTCTTCCCAACTATTTCTCTCGTTTCTAATTTCCACACGTCTTGGATACGAACAGGTCTCTCCCAGCGATCCTTATATCCATGAACGCCGACTCAAGATTGCACGTTAGGCCCTAGCTTTCTCCTTCTCAATTTCTCCACTCTTGTAAGGACACCTCAACCTTCAAGGTCTGCCTCCCCTCCTCTCTAACTTGTTCCAATTTGGCTTTGCAATTTTTTAGGGTTTCACTAGCGTGTTCATAAACCTGAAACATGATTTGGTTTTGTTTTTTCCTTGATTTTATGCAGGTTGGGAACTACTAGGTTTAGTCATGGTGCTATTTTGATTAGCTCACAGATTTTTCTATAGTCAATTTGGTATGGATGCTCAAGTGATTGATGTAAGAGCAGTAGGACATAGTGGAATGGGTGATGATGGCGATGCCGCCGAACGTAGTGAAGGTGGAGAGGTGAATAATGGTGAGAATCCCCAGGTTCGAGATGAGGAGGGGGACATTCCTGAGCCCTATGTTGGTATGGAGTTTCATTCCGAAGAGGCTGCCAAGAATTTGTATGAGGAATACGCCAGACGGTCGGGGTTTAGCTCCAAACTCGGGCGGTCCAGTTCTAATCCTGACGGAACAACCACTGCCACGGAGTTTGTGTGTGGGAAAGAGGGTGTGAAAAGGAGACATGGTGACAGTTGCGACGCGATGCTTAGGATAGAGTCGAGGGTTGGTAACAGATGGGTTTCTACCAAGTTTGTCAAGGAGCATAGTCATGCATTAGCGAGGAGTTCTAGTCCTGTGCATTATCTGCGGCCTCGCCGCCATTTTGCTGGTGCTGCCAAGAATGTGGCTGAAGCTTATCATGGTGTGGGGATTGTTCCCAGTGGTGTTATGTATGTCTCCATGGATGGCAACCGTGCATCTGTAGAGAAAAACCGTATATTTAGGAGTGCTTCATCTGCAGAATCAAATCGGCAAGTCAAGAATACTGCTCCATTAAATCCTATTCAGTCCCCTTGTAGTCGAAGGAGGACACTGGGGAAGGATGCTCAGAATTTGCTGGAGTATTTCAAGAAAATGCAGGCTGAGAACCCTGGTTTCTTTTATGCAATACAACTTGATGAAGATAATCACATGGGTAACGTGTTCTGGTCAGATGGAAGGTCAAGAGCAGCGTACTCACATTTTGGTGATGCTGTTACGCTTGATACTACATACAGAGTAAACCAGTATAGAGTGCCATTTGCTCCTTTTACCGGAGTGAACCATCATGGTCAGACAATCTTGTTTGGTTGTGCATTACTTCTAGATGAGTCAGAAGCTTCTTTTAATTGGTTATTCAAGACATTCCTTACCGCTATGAATGATCACCGACCTGTATCTATTACGACTGATCAAGACAGAGCCATACAGACAGCAGTTTCTCAGGTGTTTCCAGAAGTTCGCCACTGCATTAGCAAGTGGCATGTTTTGAGAGAAGGCCAGGAAAGGTTGGCTCACGTATGTCATGCACATCCTAATTTTCAGGTGGAACTTTATAACTGTATCAATTTGACTGAAACGATCGAGGAGTTTGAATTGTCTTGGGATTGTATCCTTGAGAAGTATGATCTCAGGAGAAATGATTGGCTTCAATTGCTATATAGTGCTCGTGCTCAATGGGTACCTGTGTATTTTCGGGATTCCTTTTTTGCTGCGATAGCTCCCAATCAAGGATATGAGGTTTCTTTCTTTGAAGGCTATGTGAATCAGCAGACAACATTGCCATTGTTCTTTAGGCAGTATGAAAGAGCATTAGATAACTGGTTTGATAGGGAAGTAGAAGCTGACTTCGATACAATCTGCACTACACCAGTATTGAGAACACCATCACCCATGGAGAAACAGGCAGCCAATCTTTATACAAGAAAAATCTTTGCAAAATTTCAAGAAGAGCTAGTTGAAACTTTTGTGTACACAGCAAATAGAATTGAAGGTGATGGAGCTATCAGCACGTTCAGAGTAGCAAAATTTGAGGATGACCACAAGGCCTACATTGTTACATTCAACCATCCTGAGATGAGAGCCAACTGTAGTTGTCAGTTGTTTGAGTATTCAGGCATTCTCTGTAGACATGTTTTAACTGTCTTTACAGTTACAAATGTGCTTACACTACCTTCCCATTACATTTTGAAACGATGGACAAGAAATGCAAAGAATGGAACTGGCGTAGATGAACGTAGTGGGGAGTTGCATGACCAAGAATCTCTGACGTTACGATATAACCATCTTTGTCGGGAAGCCATTAGATATGCAGAGGATGGGGCTACTACTATAGAAACTTATAATGCAGCAATGACTGCTCTTCGAGATGGTGGGAAGAAGGTTTCTGTTGTGAAGAGAAATGTAGCTAAAGTTACACCTCCTAGCTCTCAGGTTGCTGGGACTGGCTATGAGGATAAGAAAAATTCTACATCAAATTCAGATATGACCCCATTGTTGTGGCCACACCAAGATGAAGTTATGAGGCAATTTAATCTTAATGATGCTGGTGCACCAGCTCAAACGGATGTGAATTTTCCGCGAATGGCCCCTGTGTCCCTTCTACAGGATGATGGTACTCCTGAGAATATGGTTAGGAAGATCTTGTTTTGTTGTTTCTGTTCTTACATGTCTCCTTTTTTTGTTGTCTATCCTCCTGTTCTGAGTGCAAAGTCATGGTATTGATCCGGAGTCTTTTCTATAGGTGGTACTTCCGCAGCTCAAGTCAATGACTTGGGTTATGGAGAACAAGAATTCAGCACCAGGAAAAAGAGTAGCTGTCATTAATCTGAAGGTGCGTTAATGATTAAGTGAAATCATAAAACAGGTTCTGACTTACTGAATTGTCCAATTAGGACAATGGAATGTGCTGTATTTGATTCTGTTAAACCAGATATGTGCGTTTATACATGAAGTTCCTAAACAATTTTGATATTATATATTTTTTTAGGCATGAAGTCTCTCAAAATTTATGACCTCTTGTAATCTGCTAGTGATCAGTTTGCTTTACACTGCCACAACTTTTTTGTATCTAAGCAACTGCATTTTTTTCTTTCTAAAACGTGTTACTAATAACCACTGCAGTTGCATGATTATAGCGGGATTCCATCAGTAGAATCAGAGGTTAAGTTTCAGCTCTCAAAGGTTTCATTGGAGCCAATGTTGAGGTCTATGGCCTACATTAGTGAGCAGCTCTCAACACCAGCTAATAAGGTTGCTGTTATAAATTTAAAGGTACGGAAATCATTTACTCAAGCTTGAATTTGGCATTTACAACTTCATTGCCTCCCTTTTGGGAGCCATGTGTTTTGCAGTTTGAAGCTACTGTAGTGATCTTAGTTGATTACTTTTAAGAGTTTAAGTGCAATTGTGATTGATCTTTGTCAAGTGGAATGATAGATTATTGGTCAAGTTCAGAGCAGCCTAGTTCATGTATGAATTCAAACTAGTCAAGAATCTTTTCTCTCTCTCTCTCTCTCTCTCTATGTATATATATATATAGGCGGATCAGAGGCGGATGCCTGCATCGCCCTTAAAGTGCAGACATCCCTGTTTTTGCTCTGATCAAGCTCCGACGACAGGGCTCCTCTTACCTGGCGGACACCAGACCTCCATCCTAACCTTCTCCTTGCCGGTGGACTCACCGGCGACGAGTCCACCGGCAAGGAGAAGGTTAGGATGGAGGTCTGGTGTCCGCCAGGCAAGAGGAGCCCCGTTGTCGGAGCTTGATCGGAGCAAAAACAGGGACGTCTGCACTTTAAGGGCGGTACAGACGTCCACTCTCGAACGGCTTCCTATATATATATATATATATATATATATATATATATCTGTGTGTACGTGTGTGTATCACACACCCTTCTTTTGAGTTTGCTCTTTTAAGGGTGGTGATTGGCAGATATTTCTGTACTAATCTCACTTTGTACTGGACAAGCTCTCATTTTTCTTGTCTGACAATTGTTACATGAGGAGTTGACCATCCCATGATAAAGTCATTGGGGGTGATCAAGTGAGCTCTGATCTATCAAGGAGAGAAGAGAACTTTCTTGAAAGGAAACATGACATGTTTGTGTGTGTGAAACTTGATCTTGCATATGCCCAGTTGGTATTAACACTAAATGATTTTAAGCGACTTTTTGCCTGTCCTTTGGCTAGCAGTACTTGATAAGTTTACATCTGTTTTTGTGCATAATGGTGCCTGCTCATCCAAATCAGTATGCTTGTCATACATATGTTGAGTGGGGCTTTATCTTTTGTTTACTTTTAGTTTTTGATTTATTAATATAAACCTTTTCCCTATTCTTCAGCTTCAAGACACAGATACAAGTACAGGGGAGTCAGAGGTTAAGTTTCAAGTGTCTAGGGATACATTAGGTGCCATGCTACGATCAATGGCCTATATCCGCGAGCAGCTTTCAACCGCCGTAAGCATTCTCTACCCATTCTCATTGTAGTAGCTGTGGACAAAGATATAATTTTCTTCTTATTATTCTTTTTTTCGTTCTTAATGAAAGTTTTGTTTCTCATAATAAAAAATTATGAGTCCTCTTACAATAGAAAAATGACAAAACCCAAATAAAATTCTATCTGCTCTCTATTCTATGAATAAGACAGGTGGAAGACCTCTAGGGTTTAGCCAAAGCCTCGTAAATAGAATTCCAAGGTGGAAGGCATCTTGTAGATGAGTTGTGTATTACAGCTAAATTTCTTTAGGACTTGTTCTCAGGGGAGAATAGGAAGGTTCTTTATTGTTTGGATTTTATCTTAGTTCTATAATTATCTTACCATCCTTTCGTTTGCATGGACAAATTGGAAGCCTTTGCTTTATCGCTCATCTCCAGGTTTGTATGATGCTCTAGGATTGATGCCTGAGCTGCAAGTAATTCTATCCTATTTCCTTACTGGTGTAATGCTGGTGCCTTTTATACTATTATTTTCTTGATTCCATATCCTTTTTCATAAAATTGTGCTGGCTCCAAAACAACCAGTCTCTTAAAGCCATAAAACCTAGAACTCCTTCACCAGGTTTACGCCTACAGCCTACTTGTCCTGCATCACTACTTGTTTCCTGCGACATTATAAATCCCAAACCTTGAGAAAATAAAATCTTCCTATTTAGAGGTACGATTTACAAGAACTTCATCCCACTGATACTCTAGGACTTTGGAACATAGCAGACAGTGACAGTTCTCTTGCAATGAAAATTCCACTTCCTCAATTTCAGCTTAGCATCAAAGTATATGCCATGTTGTATGTACTGTACTAGATTAGCTCAGTACTACTGTATATAATGAAATGCTTATTTCAATAATTTGTCCAGAGACTAGGGAAAATACATGGAACTCAATTTACCGAGTTGTACTACTGTGTATAATGAAATGCTTATTTTACTCACATTTGTCTAAAGACTAGGGAAAATACATGGAATTCAACTTATTGAGTCTCATAATAGGATGAATGAGTGATCAGTCTTTATTGAATTAAACTTAAGTTTGCATGGTCATCTTTATTTATGGCAAAAATCTTAACCTTTAGAGTGAGGGGCTTCAGTGATCCTGAGATTCACTTATGGTGCTTTGTGGATATATTTGATGGCTTGTATGATTTTCACAAAGCTTTATATACATTATGGAAGGGCTGAGAGTTCTTTTGTGGACCGATGTTTTGTGGGTTATAAGGAAGATAATGTGTTTAGTGGAAATGTGGGTCTGCTTATTACTGGTTTGGATAAAGATGTGCTGTTCTCTATCCCACAACCTAACTTCTCCAACTACTCAAGCTATAAATCTTCTGTCTCTTTAAACTGTTGTGTCAAATATACCTTTCTACCTTTTTCGGGTTTCTTGTTTGTCCTTTTCTTTTGTGTTTCCCCTCTTCCTCCCTCCCTCCCTCCCTCCTTCCCTGTGTAATTTTTTTTTCCATGATGTGTTTCTCCTTCGTCCCTTCGTTTTAATCTATTGTTCTCTAGTTTTTGTTGGGAAAAAATAACACCAAATAAAATATTAAATAGAACATGAAACATTATGGTTACCTGTCATGCACACGAAAGCATTTTATAGGCATTTTAGATGTAATTAATTGCAGATACATTAATATAGAAGTCGTCTGCTACGGAAATCTGAATGTACTTTACAGCCTTGGTACTTTGTTTTTGATTGGCTAAGAGCTACTATGGATTGCTCATGTTGGGAATTTGCATACACAAATCTGGATGTTGAAGAATGCATATTATATCTGGGGCCGGTACTTTGGGAAATCAGGAGTCGTACCAATAAATTCATGGAAGTGCTCAATGAGAAACCTTAAATGCAATTCATATCCCGGATTGTAGTTTTGCAACTAACTAAGCAGGGAATGGCAGGATTGTTGTGTTGATCTTTGTGTGTTAATTTTTGGTTGAGTGATTACCATCTTGTTAACTGAAAAAGTTAAAATTTGTAGGGTGATGTCCCGTCAGAGTCCCAACCTAAAAAGCAGCGGAAGTAGAGGCATGTTGTGTGCCCCCAAGGTGCATCTCCATGAGGAAAGGTGGCCGGCATCAAGTTTAGGATGCTCATAGTTCCACATTTCACTGCATAGTCCTCTCTTTGTGTAAGCTTGTTGTCAACATTTTGTACATGTATTGAATCGAATTTGAGAATCCAAAGAACCATAGAGATTTCATAGGTGAAATGTGGTCAAGAATCTATGGGATTCCAGAATTAGAAAGCAACTTTATTCAAGATTTTCTGCAGTAGGAATTGGTAGGGTTTATTGTGATTTCTGATGTTGGTATAACAAGCTCTCTTTCATGAAGTTACTGGCATTTGGCAGAATATATCATAAAATATAAACTAACACTAATTGGTGAATACGTATCCACTGGGCTGCTACACAAGTTCTATAAGACACACAAGTTCATGTTTTTCATCGTTTATATCTCATCTCCATTACTTGTATGTTTCAAATTTTTGCCCCTGTAGATGTGGGGATAGTTAGAAATTGTTTTAGTTCATGGTTTGTTGGGTCCTTTATGTGATTGAATATTTTCTTCAAGAAATTGCGTTCATATCCATGTTACTTGTGAAAGCATGATGTAACTCACTGTAGAAACATTTATTTATATAATTTTTTTTCCATTTACTTTTCGATTTGGATGATGGTTTATCTAAGTGGGAAATATTTTATTTGGTTCCAACATTGGGATTTTGTTCCAAGGCCTGATCTATTATGGGATTATACACTGGAAAAATATCACAAAAAATCATTGAGTCTTGTCATGTTTGACACTTCACTCACTGACATTTTAAAAATATCATTTAACTCACTTATTTTTTACTTTACCTTTCATTTAACTCATTTTGTTTAATTTACTGTTAGAAGTCATTAGCATTGAGAATATATTTGTCTAAACACTAAGAATGATTAGTTTCTATTTTTATTTTTGAGAAAAAAAATTAGGGATTTTGATAAAATGGGGATTATGAAGATTTTGAATGATAAAAAGCAACTTTTTGAAATGATAATTTAGTGACGGCGTTGCCCATAAAATTAAAAATAATTACGTTTTATGCCACCGAAACAGTAACACGTTATCTTCTTCTACAGTTCATTTTCTTCTTCTCTGAGGATGAGCTACACCCAGAGGCGTAGGGAGAGGGTGGCGAGAGGGGTCAATTGACCATTCTCATAATTGTTCATTTAATTGCTTTTTGAATGATAATTATATTATTACACCATATTGACTCTCTTAATCAATGTTAACAATTAATAATAATGTTTTTTTACCTTTAATTGGTTCAATTAAATACATGATTTTCATCTCTATTGTTTATGTTTTCTCTAATAAATAAATCTCATAAGGTCTTAGAACACTGGTCTAACTTCAAAGTCAAACTAATTGAACATTTTACATAGAGCAATTATGTTATTATCTTATTTTTCTTTTCAAAAGATAGTGAAACTTTATTCAAATAAAAAGCGGGAGAGCCAAAAATGACAATCCAAAGTCTAATATGAAAGTTAGGAAATAAAAGCGTGTATGCGCCACTCATAACTTTTATGAAATTACATACTTATAACCAAAAAGTATATGAAATTCTAAATCGCGAGATAAGTATATAAATTAAGTGATCTTGTTAAAATATTACTTGGATAAGTCATAAAATCCTATATGACAAAATTGTGAGCAAAGGTAAAAGACTAAAAGTATCGATCACCGACTTAAACTGCAATAAATTGTTTGTAACCTAAACCAACTTATCAACATGCAAAATCAAAGACTAAAATGGACTAAGATTTTTGTGTTGGATATATAAATGAGCAATTATGTTATCAAACAATGTTTTTCTCAATGTCTGTTATTTCGGTTTTGCCCCTCCTAGTTGAAGTTTCTGGCTATGTCACTGGCTACACCGTCGATACTTCCAGGTCGAGTACGCCATGCAGCAAGACCCGGCGGCGATTAGGCTCTCTTCTCACCGAAGCCTGCGGCGATTAGGATCTCAGATCCAGATCGGCCTTGTCCAAGTACCTAACTCCTCTTTCACTCTTGGATTGTGTACCAAATTCAAATTCAAATCACTGAAAACTAATCCATCTGTTGGAGGATTTGGGTGAGAAAATGTGTGGGCGATGGTGGAGTATGTGGACGGGGTCAAGGCTGATTTGAGGCATGGGACTTGTTTGGCTTCATTGCCCATTTCAATGAGGGCTGCCACCTTAAGAAGCGACCAACCGAGCAACCCTTTGATGGTAGCAAGTTCAACTTCACTAAGAGGAGGTTCTGTTTCATTTTCACCCTAATGCACCTATTGATGTGGACAATTCTCCAACTATTCCAGTTTGCTTATTTTTATTTTATTGTACAGGCTTACCAGTAACTTTTCCCATTGAGAAGGCTCCTACTAAGAAGATAACCAGTTTGGATGGTGGGGTGAGGATTTCTGAGAACATATGGTGTTACAGAGGAAGAAGGATTATGATGAGGCATCTGATGAAAATGCTTGGAAGCTCCTTGCCGAGGTCTTTCTTTCTGAGGAGAGGTTCCAAGAGGTGAATGCTCTTATATTTGGAGCCATTTCTTCCGGTGTTGATGATGGGAATGCAATTGTACTAGAGGATCCATATGTCAAGCCTCGCTCTCATGATGAAGTGAATGCCATTAACAAAAGCTCCCATCATGCTATGGTGTCTGAGACACAGGAATGCCTTGTTCTGCATTAATGAGCAGATTAGCGGTTTTGTACCTGTGAATCTAGTATTGCAGTTTGCCATTTGGGTTTATGTGTACCTTATTGGATGCTAGCCGATGCCTAAATAAGCAAAACTGGGTTTGCATAGTCAGCTCTACTTTTGCAGTTTGTATGCTCTGCATAACGACTTTGATCTATTTGCTAGGGTGCTTTACGGGTACTGTGTAAAATACTCTGTAGAGATTGCTATTATGGATGATCAATAAATGTTTGTGTTTTATATGAAAATAAAAAATAAATTAAACTTCTGCCGGAATCATGTAAACATAAGAGCCGTCTCAGCTCCGGCCAATCATCACCCTAGCCTATTTGATCACTAGTAGCTTCATTTGGAGTTTTTGTTTTTTGATATTATTTTATGAATTAGGTACTTGACAGGTTCATTCAAACCTCAAACCTTATATGTGGCCAATGACTTCATTGGAGATGTTCCTTAACAAAGAAAATTGTTGCTGCCTTGACAGAAGGTGAACAACTAAGCGTGGTTATGTAACTAACATGTAACTATCAAGTGACCTAATGATAACTACCTGGAAACTTTCATCTTTGTCATGTTGCTAACTAGGTAACAGACATAGTAACTAGTACATAACTATCAAGGATCTAGGAGGTAATTACCATGTAGCTATTTGGATACTAAAAACTAGTTATTTGTTACATGGCTAGTTACCTCATATAACAAATAACTAGTTATGTAACAACCTAAATAATCAAATAACTAGTCATGTAACTGAGTAACTACATAAGTAACTAGTCATGTAACTATCTATGTAACCAAGTATCTATTCATAAAACTAGTCATGTAACTACCTTAATAAGTAGTCATGTAACTACCTAAATAACAAGTAACTACCTAAGTAATCAAGTAACTAGTCATAAAACTATCCATGTAACTACCTATGTAACTACCAATGTAACTAATCATGTACCTACCAATGTAACTAGCCATGTAACTATCTAAGTAACCAAGTAACATATAATGTACATATCCATGTAACTACCTATGTAACTAGTTATATGTAACTACCTAGATAACTAAGTAACTAGTTATGTAACTATCTAAGTAACCAAGTAACTAGTCATGTAACTACTTAAGTAACTACCTAACTACCTAAGTAACCAAGTAATTAGTGATGTAACTACCTATGTAACTAGTCATGTAACTACTCAAGTAACAAAATAACTATCTATATAACTATCTATCCATAACCAAATACATAGTCATGTAACTACCTAAGTAACAATTTATGAAACTAGTCATGTAACTATCTGTGTAACTAGCAATGTAACTATCTATCTATAATTAAGTAACTAGTTATATAACTATCCATGTAACCAAGTAACTAGGCATGTAACTATCTATCCATAACCATGTAATTAGCCATGTAACTACCTAAGTAACCAAGTAATTATCCATGAAACTAGTCATGTATCTTTTCGTGTAACTAGCCATGTAACTTAATTCAAGTCTCGTTTAGGCTTGTTCCGCCTCATCTTAACTATTTAATAATTCATTTTTATTGATTAAAATATTATTTAATTTTTTTATTTAAGTATTTTGATCTTAACTTTTGGTTTCTTTAAATCACTAGGTTGTCTCCCATCGAATAACATTGATATATTAATAGATAAAACTTTATTTATCTCGGAACTCTAAATATATCCTTATTAAGATTTAATAAAAGAAACACACCCACGCTTGACAAAATTCTATTCTGATAATACAGAATTATGACTCACTTGCATTAATTCCCAGGGGAATAAAAGAGTCGGCAACTTGTAACAATTTCGAGCGAAGAAAAATGAAATAAATAGGTGCCTCTACACCTGGAGGTACAGCTGGAAACGCAACATAAAAAAAGAAGCCAAAAACGTGTTGAACTCTCTCTCTGTCTTCTGTTTCTTTCGGTGTTTGTATAAAACCACAAGCCCTCCGAATCTGCCACTTTAACAACTCCAGCAGAGATGTCGCCGCCGTGTTGGTCGTCGTCGGGTCGGTGGACTCGAGCGGAGGACAAGCTGTTCGAGCAGGCGCTGATGAGCTTCTCCGAGGACTTGCCGGATCGCTGGGAGCGGGTCGCCGAGATGGTTCCGGGCAAGACCGCCGAGGAAGTTCTGGAGCACTACGAGACTCTGGTGCATGATGTCGTCGAGATTGACTCGGGCCGAGTCGAGCTGCCGAGTTACGCTGATGACTCGGCGGCGGCGGTCGGGTGGGACTCGGCGAGTCAGATCTCTTTTGATGCTACTTATAACAGCAACGCAGGTGAGGCGGCGGAGAGGAAGAAGGGAAAGCCATGGACCGAAATTGAACACAAGTAATTCTTTCTCTCCCTATATTTCTTTTTATTTATTTATTTTCAATTTTTGAGTGGAAATGAACTATGGGTTTTGGTCTCTTAGCTAAACTGATGCATGCTTCTGATAACTAAATTTATTTGGTAGATGAATGAATTCTTGACTTTGTTTATGTGATTGTTCTTGGGCAATCTAGCAAATCAAATTTGGTTCATTAAGCAGGGGCATTGTTCAGTTTGGACAGTTGGATTTTGTATTGTTAAGAACTTAAACATAGAATGTGAGTTTGCTATTGAAGTTGCAGCACGTAAAATTGATGATTGTGCTTTAAACGATATCATATACCACTAATTTTTACCAAGTAATAAAATGCATAACCTAATGAAACTTTATTTAGCAAGTAACAGGTATTCTAAAAATAGTGATCGAGTGCGAACTTGTGGAATTATTGTTTAACTATACTTAACCGGACATTTGATCTCTCGTCTGCAGTTTCTTTTGTGTGTGTTCCTTTTTGACTTTGTTTTGCGAACAGTCGACAATCTTGGGGAATTTGTTATTTTCTAGTGAGACTGCTGACTTCAAATATTCTCTTGCAACAGATTGTTTCTGGTAGGACTAAAGCAATTTGGTAAGGGTGATTGGAGAAGCATTTCAAGAAATGTAGTTGTGACGAGAACACCCACTCAAGTGGCTAGTCATGCACAAAAATATTTCCTTCGCCAAAACTCGGGGAAAAGGGAAAGGAAAAGATCAAGCATTCATGACATAACCTCAGTAGATACAAACTCGGTGCCTGTGCCTGCAGAACACAAGTGGATTCCTCCTCCTCCATCTCCACCTGATGATCAAGGCGGTTCATTTGGGTTTCAAGATTTCGGTTTCCCAAAGTAAAGATGGCTTAATACGTGCTCTGTATATAGAAAATTTCCTGCGTGTTAAACAGTTAGGTTGTACATCGGTACATCTCTTTTTAGAGTTTTCTTCCAGAACGCAGGTGTTAGGTGCATTGTGAACTAGATCTAATGGTGTAGGTTATGTCGTTGAAGTCTTTTAAATGGAAAAATAGGATCGTCTATTAAATTGATTCAACAAAATTAGAACCTCTTTTGTTGCTTATCTTTGTTCCAAGTCCTTGTTAAATTATCATTTGTAGACTGGACTTATGTGACTTGATGTTTTCATTTGGTATGTTTGAGATTCCTCTAAATCAAGATTTATGATGGCGGTTTAGATTAGTGGAGTTATGCAGTACATGTTTAAGAATGCATTCATCTATTTATTTTCGCTTGGCATGAGCTTTGTAGTAGTATTTTCAGTTCTAGACCAAAATCCTGTGTAACTGCTACATTCTTCATTTCATTGTGTACAAATAAGATATCGAGTCTAATATTAACCAAAAATTTGGAAAGGAAACCTAGTATTTTGAGAGTCAGTCATATTGGGAACAGTGGCCTGTTGATACATTGCAGTGAGAAAAAACCTAAGCACACCATTTTTTTGACCAAATGAAATTCACACAAACAAGATGGCAGGACCAACTTACAAAGAAAGGAAATATAAAATTAACAAACTGCATAACCAGAGATGGAAATAATCAAGAAAACAAGGCATTTTAGAAGATGGAGCACCTTCAGGATATGTAACATTTTAGATTGGTGGGCAATCATATTCCAACAAGACAATGAACTTCAATTCTGAAAAACTGAAAAAAAGCACCATAATTAAAAATAAAAAGGCAAACAATGGCCATTTCACTAAACTTGGATCGTTTCATCATGATGGAAATCTTAACATTTAAGGCGCATGCATGCAGGTGACAACCTGAAAACCTAGCAAAGCTACATCAGAGTTATTACTAATGAATGAAGCTTTAAATTTTCAACCACGAATCATCAACAATGCCAGACTCATCATCATCATCGTCTTCTTCTATGCTGATGTTTATCTTTTTGACATCTTCAAGCTGGTGTTCCAATTCAGCATTGATGCACTGAAGTCTTTCCTTTTCACTCTGCCATTTCTGTTCGTTCATACGATGCAAAAGAAAACGTGAGTTATTGAGTTAATTCATAAGTTCATTCCAATATTTACACACACACACACATACATGATTCATCGTTGCAGAAATTGAAAATTAAGCAAACCTGGCGTTCTTCTGCTAAGTTTGCTAGCAAGTTATCAACTTTGTTTTGCTCTGAAGCAACCTTCTTATCCTGAAAGAAGGATACAAAAATTCAATCAGCTTTAGGGTTTACCTGTCATATATACCACCCTAATATCTGAAGCATACAAAACATTATGACTATACATGCGTGCATATCTAAAAAACATAATACTGTGTTCTAGTTCATGGTTCTAAAATAAAGCTGATTTTAATACAGATTCAAAAGAAAGTAGAATACCGTGTGTTCCATCAATTGTTGAAGTTCCAAATCACGTTGCCCAAGTAGCTTTCTAAATGTTGTCTTTTCAGCTTTGCTCCCTTCAAGTTCCTTCTTCAGAGCTTCTATTTCAACTTCACTCTGCCTTTTAAATGTTGAAAGTTCAGCTTTGCTAATCTCAAGTTCTCTCTTAAAAGTTTCCACTTCAACTTCAGTCTGCTGTTTAAATGCTTCACTTTCAACTTCCGTCTGTTTTATAAATGCTATCTTTTCAGCTTTGGTCTTCTCAAGTTCCATCTTAACAACTTCAATTTCACCTTCACGACGCTGCATAGGTACATAGAGTGTGTTTCAGTTAACTCACAAAGTACATGAGAATTTTACTTGAGAAAAAAATACCTTTATATTCAGTTGATTCCTCTCGTCTAGTAATTTGACAAACGCTTTCTTTCCAGCTTCAATCCGCTGAAGCTCTGTCTTAAGATATACTGTTTTAGCTTCTAACTCCACAACAACTACCTTAAGCTCCTTCTTTTCAGTTTCACACTTCTTGAGCTTTTCCTTAAGTTCCTCCTTATCAGCATCACTCTCCTCAAGTGTTTTCTGAAGACCTTTATTTATAGCTTCGCTGTTCAGAAGTTCTTGCTTAATATCTTCTTTTTCCGCTTGATTTTGTACAAGCTCATTCTTAAAATATTCTTCCAGTTCAGCTCCACTAATTCTCTACATATATAACAGTGTCTCGGGTTAGGACTGTAGTAACTCGTACTTTGAATCCATAAATACGAAAGAAAAAAACTGATATAAAGTTTTTTTGTCGTAAAATTGATATAATTAAAGTTGGAAAGTAAAAGGGGACGTACCATTTTTTCTAGTTTCGACTCCTGTTGGTCAAGTTCTTTCTTTAGCTCTGTCTTTTTAGCGTCACTCTGCTCAAGCTCTTTCTTAAGATCTACTCTTAAAACTTCATCCTGGTCAATCTTTTTCTTTAGATCTTCATTTAGAATTTCAATTTGCTCAAGCTCTTTCAAAAGATGATCCCTTTTAGCGAGGCTATGCTCAAGCTTGTCCTCAAGATCTTCTTTTTCCCTTTTAAGATCATCATTCTCCTCTTCACATGCCTCAAGCCTTCGTTCATAATCTTCCTTGTCCATTTCACACGCCTCGAGCCTTTCCTCAAGATCTTCTTTTTCAGCTTCAATATCTTCTCTTTCAGTTTCACACTCCTCGAGCTTTACCTCAATATGTTTCTTTTCAGTTTCAATCTGCTCAATCATTTGCCTAAGAACTTCAGTTTGCTTGAGCTCTTTCTTAAGGTCTTCCTTTTTATCTTCAGCTTGCTACATGTATGTGTATTAGCATATGAGTCGAGAGATGACAATTGATTTTAATTGTAAAAAATAAATAAAAAAGAACATACCATTTGTCGAAGTTGGATATCACATTGCTCAAGTTCTGCTTGGATCTCTATTTTTTCTGCTTTGCTCTCCTCGAGTTGTTGCTCAAGTCGTCCATTTTTAGTTTCAAGTTCCATATTTTTAGCTTCATAATGCTCAACTTGTTTCTTAAGTTCTTCAATTACATCTTGACTCAAACCAAGCTTCTCCACAAGATAATTGTTTTGTGCTTCGCTCTCCTCAAGAGATTCCTGTAGCTCTTTCTTATGAGCTTCACTCTTATCAAGTTGTTTCCGTAGATCTTCGTTTTGAGCTTCACATTGCGCTAGCTCTTCCTCGAGATATACAGCATCAGCTTCAAAGTCTTCCTTTTCCGCTTCAAGATCTTTCTTCTCAGCCTCAATCTTCTCGAGCTGTTTCTTAAGCTCAACTGTCTCAGATTCCTTCATATTGAACTTTTCCTCATGTTGTTGTTGAAGATTACTCCTCATAAAATCCAATTTCATCCTAAAACATTTATCAGCTTCACCCTTCAACTCAGACACTTTATTCTTGAGTTCTTTCTTATGAGTCTCACTCTTGTCAAGCTCTATCTTTAGATCGAGCTTATGAGCCTCACTCCACTCAAGATCCTTCTTGAGCTCTTCCTTTTCGGTTTCGCTTTTATCAATCCGTCTCTTAAGGTCTTCTTTTTCAGCTTCACTCTGTTCAAGTGCCATCATGAGGTCTTTCCTGTGGGTTACACTCCTGGCGAGCATTTTTTTCGAGTTAAGATAGTCTGCATACGCAGCCTGTTCCATGTTTCCTGCTTAAAACACATAACATTAATAAATAAATTAAATATCTTGCAACCCTGTTTTAGTATTAAACAAAAAACTGAATCAAACTCACCACTGTCCATATATTCCTAAGGAATTGTACAGAAATAATGGAAATATAATAAGAGATCAAACAAGAACATCAAAGCAACACTATATTGTAGTAATTAGCGTCTATCTGCTTATTAACACAAAACAAATCCCATTGTTCAGACTATTGATCAAAAACCTAAAACCTAAAGCCCCAAACCTTACAAATAACAATTCAATCCAGACTTGCTAAGTTTGATAAAAGATCTAGTAATTAGATATTGTTAGCAGCTTGGAGAATATTTGGATCGATATGTTCGACTCCCATCAGGACGATGATGATGATTCGTGAGTCGGTGCATAAAACATATGCAGAAAAGAAGAAGAAGAAGAAGAAGAAGAAGAAGGTACCGGTATTGCCTTGCACCAGCTACTCACCGAGTCGCAGTAAACCGAACAACAATAAAGAATCTGATCGATCGAGTCGAGCGCTAGCTAGGGTTTATGTGATGAGAGTTTGATTATGTTTCTTTCTGGCGTACGCGTATATATAATACTATTACATAAACTACAGTCTCCTATTAGAACTCCACTTCATAACAAATTTTGTATTATATATATATAAAGGGTTCTAGCTACAACTCCAAATCTATTAAATACATCTCCAATTATTTTTATAAAATTTTATTTTCAATTATACCCATTTTAAAAACCTAATTGAGACCTTCTAGGTCTCTGTCTCTCCTAAAATTCACACCATAGCGTATTTCTTCTACTTACCTGCTCAACAAACATGACTTGTTTTACAATAATAGCTTTGCAAATTCATCAATTGATAGTTGCCCTCAAATATCATCTTAAGATATGATCTTAGCTCACTAGTAGAATCCGAGACCTATGCGACAAAATTAAACAATTTCGTCTCATAAGTTTCGAGTTATGTCACGAAAACAATTTCGTCGCCAAAATTATAACTTATGAGACGAAAAGAAGGATTCGTCGCTTAATTTGTCACCTATGCGACGAATCCATAACCTAAACGACGAAAATAACTTATGAGACGAAATTATACTTTTCGTTGCATAAGTTTTTCACTTATGCGACGAAATTATATTTTCGCCGCATAAGTTTTTCACTTATGCGACAAAAAGTATAATTTCGTCTCATAAGTTTCAAAAATTTGAAAAAAAAAATTCCCGCAAAAAATTCAGAAAATTTGAAAAATTTCAATTCCCGCTCAATTTTTTATTTTTATTCTCTCTCCCTCTCTCACGGTTGGCCACTTCTTCTTCTTCTTCTTCTTCTTCTTCTTCTCCCGGCCTTCCTCTTCTTCTTCGACAATCCCTTTGGAGGCTCTCTCTCCCTCTCTCCCGGTCGGCCACGTCTTCTTCTTCTTCTCCCGGCCTTCCTCTTCTTCTGCAGACATCCCTTTGGAGGTGATGCCGGCGTGGGTTGTTGTGGGTGCACGTGCATGGTGATGGTGGTGGTGGTGGTTGTGGTGGTGGTGGTGATGGTGGTTATGGTGGTGATGGTGGCTGTGATGGAGCAGTACGGTGGTGGTGGGTGGTAGCAGTACGGCCGTGAAAAGTTATCAAAAAATTTTGGCAGGCGATTTTTTTTGAAATATTGAAATACTAAAGCGACGAAATATTTGGTCACTTAAGTTAAGAAATTTCGTCTCTTAAGACTATAGCGATGAAACATTTTTCGTCGCATAAGATTGTTCTGTTGCGACGAATACTTCATTTTCATAACATAGGTCCGAGTGCGACGGTAAGTATGCAACGACACTTATGCGACGACATTTTCGTCGCTTAGGTTCTTATGCGACGAATATGTACTCCTATGCGACGAAATGATTTTGTCTCATAAGTCCCGGATCCTACTAGTGGCTACTTGTAAATGGTCAAAATGGTAAATCACACGCACTCTTGATTTCATCTAGAAAGGCCACGCCATTTGAATATCCTTGATTGATTTCATGAACATGGTTGTTGATGGATAAGGGCATCTAAATTTCTAATAACATTTTTTTCTTTTATCTAAAGAGGATTAAATGATTAAATTTCTAATAACATCATGGTCGATTATGAATTAAATTTTGTCCATGTACAACTAGTCCCGCCTCTGATACGGCGCAAGTGGCGCACTAGAACCGGGCCCCACTTGAGGTGGGGCCCACCAATTTTTTTTTTAAAAAAATAATTAATATTAATATTAATAAAAAGAATAAATTTTTTATCATATTAAACCTATCCTGCACTTTTCCTTGCTGTTTGTCGTTTCTTCTTGGTTTTTTCTCCAGTTGCCGCACCACCGAAACCGCTCACTGCTATCAAATTCATACTTCATGTTAGTTTTTAATCCATTCAATTTTCAAGTTAGTTTTTAACTTAAATAAATTATCATAATTGAATATTGAAATTCTTATACACATAAGAAACTATTGTTGATTAAATTATTTCTATTTAGATTTAGGGTTTCTCAAAAACTTTTAATTGAATTTTCTAGGTTGATTGTTCTTTATATTGATTATTTTGTCATATTCTTTGTTATGGTTGAAAGTTATGGCACCTCGAAAGTATAAATCTGGTTGTATGAAGAGGAAACAAAAACAGAAGGAGGAACAATTGATTCAATCACAACGAGGAGCCCTTGATAGGTTTTTTGTTAGAGAACAACCAATTTCAACTGAAGATTTAGCTGAGGAAGAACACAATGATAATGAGGATTTAATTGAAAATTATGGATTTGATGAAAATATTGGTGATGCACCTAGTCCCAATGAGAATGATGGCAACAAAAACGTTGGTGGTATGGATTACGGCGGTGACAACGAAGCTGATGAGAGTGATAATCCTAAGGAAGGTCTTAATGAATTCATTGAAGAACCAAGTGACCAAGTTCCAGCGAAACTTTATGATCCCAGAAATTGGGATGGTTTGGATAGTAAATGGAGAGATTTGTTAGCTGTGAAAGGTCCTGTAAGAGACCTATCAAGTACGAGGGGTCCTAAAGATGGATTTAATAGGCGCTTCACTTCGACATTGTACACGAATCTTATCAAATGGAGAGAGGTATCACAGAGATTGGCTTGTCTATTGCAAAGAGATTGACAAAGTGTTTTGCTTTTACTGTAAGCTATTTAAGAAGAAGCCTATGCAAACTCAATTAGCACATGATGGTTATGGAGATTGGTCACATGTCAACGTGCGGCTTAATGAACATGAAGTTACTAAACATGGCTATTTGGATGGAGTTGCAGCTTAGATTAGAAAAGGGTCAGACAATTGACAAATATGTACAAGATCAAATCAAGAAAGAGAAAGAACATTGGAGGAAATTGTTGCGAAGATTGATTTCAATTGTGAAATATCTAGCTAAATATAACTTGGCTTTTCGAGGAACAAATCAAAAGATTTATCAAGAAAGCAATGGAAACTTTATGGGCTTAGTTCAGTTGGTGGGTGAACATGATAAATTGATGCAAGAACATCTTCACCGTATTCAGAATAAGCAGATCCGTTACCATTATCTAAGTAATGTCATCCAGAATGAGTTGATACTTATGATATCTGCTGAAGTCAGAAGTGCAATCATAAAGAAGGTTAAAGATGCTAAATACTTTTTAGTTATCCTTGATTGTACTCCTGATATTAGTCACCAAGTACAGATGACTCTAGTTTTGAGATGTGTGGATGTCACTACTAATCCAATGAAAGTTGAAGAGTATTTCATACAATTTTTGAACGTGGATGACACAACCAGTCTTGGACTTTTTGAAGAATTGCAGCTAGCTCTAAAGGATCTTGGTCTTGAGATGGATGATGTTCGAGGATAAGGATATGATAACGGATCAAATATGAAAGGGCATAAGCAAGGTGTACAGATAAGACTATTGGATATTAATCCAAGAGCATTTTACACTTCATGTGGTTGTCATAGCCTCAACTTAACTCTTTGTGATATAGCAAACTATCATGCCAAAGCTCAAGATTTCTTTGGAGTAGTACAACGGATTTATTCTTTGTTCGCAAATTCTACAAAGCGTTGACAGATTTTGAAGGATCATCTAATAGGAGTTACTCTCAAATCATTATTGACCACACGTTGGGAAAAGACGTGTTGAAAGTGTTAAGGCAATTCAATCACAACCTCTACAGATCAAACAAGCTTTACTTCAATTAACAGAAAGTGATAAGGACACGAAAATAAGAAATGAAGCTAAATCTTTAGCAAAGTATGAGTTCGGGGACTTTGAGTTTCTATTAAGCATGACTATATGGTACGATATATTAGTGACTGTTAACAAGGCTAGCAAGCGTTTGCAAGAAAAAGACATTCCCATTGATGTTGCTATAGAACTAGTAAATGGCCTGATTGTTTCTTTCAGAAAGTATAGAGAAACTGGAATTGCTGAGGCTATGATTACTGCTACAAAACTTGCAGCTGATTTGAGAGTTGATCCAGTATTTTCCGAGAAGCGTGAAATTCATAAAAAGAGACATTTTGATGATGTTGGGGGTCAGTCATCAGAATCAATTCGACAATCAGGTGAGGAACATTATAGAGTTCATTATTTTCTCTTATTGGTAGATCAAGCTATTGGTTCCTTAGAGAGAAGATTTGAGCAGTATCAAGCATATGAGAATATTTTTGGGTTTTTGTTGAGGCCAGAAAAGTTAGGTGCATATCAGGATGATGATTTAAAATCTTGTTGTGCTAATCTAGCAAATAGTCTTAAGAATGGAAACCATTCTGATGTTGATGGGAATGAATTATTTGTAGAGTTGAAACTCTTACAAGATATATTGCCATCATAAAATATGAGATCCATCGACGTATTGAATTTCTTGAAGAGGATGAATTGTTTCCCAGCTGCTAGCATTGCATACAGAATCTTATTGACTATACCTGTCACAGTAGCATCAGCAGAAAGGAGCTTCTCAAAATTAAAGATACTAAAATCATATCTTAGATCAACCATGTTGCAGGAAAGGTTGAATGGACTTGCTTTACTCACAATCGAACATGGATTTTTAGACACGGTTGATTATGAAGGTTTGATTGATGAATTTGCATCAAAAAATGCAAGGAGAAAGATTTTCCAGTGAAGCTTTGAACTTTAAGATTGTCACATATCATTAGGATGTTGGAGGTTTAACATTTTGCTACATTATTTTTTGTTATCAATACTTTTTCGCAATACGCTTTGCAGGAATTTAATAATATTTTCTCAAATTTGTTATAATTTTAGCTTTGAATTTATCATTTTTATTAGTACATTGTGAGTAGAAAATAGCTATTACTGTATGTTTGAAGACGAATTGAAAGACCCCGGTAAATTTCTTGAACCAAACCCCTAAATTCTTAGCCACGGCACTGTGTACAACACCTGGTACCAAATTGTATGTTGAAAAAAAAATCATGCTCTACCATTACATTGATCCATGTTTAATTGTTTCTTCTTTTTGGACTTGATGAGGATACCAAAATCTTCATCATTATCGATCTCTGCAATTATACACAACTGTTGACATATATAGGAGAAAATGAAGAAAGAAAGTTCCCAGTAGGGTTTGCAAGCTCGTCCATTACTCTTCGGTCAGCTCCAAAACGTTCACAATTATCTTTTCAGTATTTCGAGGCCTGGCAACTTAAATTTGTATTTCTTGTAAAGTTGAAAATAAAATTCCATAATTACCAACTACAATTTTTAGCTTATAATTATCAATAACAGACGCTGACTTTTTATATTTCCCACACGCAAACCAAACTAACGACTGCCGTTAGTCTATTTCAAAATCATTAAATATCGTTAACTTATTCTAGGATATTTGATATATATATGTGTCTTGGTCCATGTCTTGTATACGGGCTTTATGTAGTAATCCATGTTGTAATAGGGTTTTACACATATCCATGTAATAGGCTCATTGGCCCATGTAATAGCCCAAGAAACTCATGTATTTCACTATATAAAGGGGTTTCATTCTATCAATAAGAAAAGGAGAATTCATTCACTCAATATTATTCTACAACACGTTATCATGCACTTAGCTCTAAACCCTAAAAAGAGCAAGTAGGCCACCACCCAAAAAGGAAAAATTCTGGCCGGGTTCTATAATTACCTTGACATTTCAAACTTTGGCAAACTTATGTTCAAGCACCGATGCCTCTTCTCCCTCAACTTGATTCCTCTTACTGCAAGTTAATAATTAACCAAAAGAGAAGATTGGCACCAAGACGACATATTTCAATCAAACGAAACTGATTTCCAAATGCACCGACTTTGTTAACTCGACAAGTTGAGTTCAGCTACCAAGTTAAGCAAGGCAAGGGTCGAACCAGAGGGAGCAGAGAGGACACCGGCTTTATCGTCCACAACGGAACCGTTAGAAAACCCATAAATATAATTGATCAAACTTTATCAAATCGAGAAGCTAATTATAATAATGCGTAGAAGAGAACGAGAGAATTGATTTTCATACCTCATGCAGCTCGAAGCTATCGAAGTCCAAAAAACTCACAAAAACCAGCCATACACACCAAGCTTCTCGGCTTCTATTCGAGTTCCTTGATTGACGATCGAATGCACGATCACCACAGGTGCATATGCAGGCAATGAGAGGAAGAGAAAGGGATAGGTTCGTCATCGAGAAGATGTGAGATGACAGAGTTATAGTCGCAGAGACTTTAAGTCGGTGTACGGCATCTCTGAGAGTCAAGAAAGGTTGAGAGAAAGAAAGAAGAGGAAAGGGGGTCTGACCAAATAGGTGACCAAATTACTCTGGAGGAAAAGGTTTTTGGAGGAAAAAGATGAAAATATAATTTTGCCCATTAACAAAATCTAACTTAACGGTGTCAATCACAGAGGAACCAATATTGGGTTGAGTTTAATTGTGAACCAATATCATAGTTTTCAAATTTCAGATGTAAAAATGAGGAATGGACCTAACTTGGGTGCTATTTGCAAAATGTTCTCATTCTTTTAACAAAAAGTAGCACGTGACCCATTACAACTTTTCTTTTAATAACTAGTCTAGACGTCTGGTCAATGTATTTGCCTCACCATCCAACAAGAAAAAACGGCGTGTAGTGTGTTATGGAGCTTGATTTTTTGTGTTCTTCAAGAGTCACATGCTCTTTTTTCTTCATGTTTGCTGATATAATATTTCTTAGCAAGTGTGGTTGCTTCCACTATATAGGAGGGCTTCAATGACACAGAAAACATCATGCACAAGAGGGCTTCAATGACACAGAAAACGTCATGCACAAGAGGGCTTACATGACGTTTTTAGTGTGTCGTTAGAAGTGTCGTTATAGCTTGTGTCATGAAAAGGGTACAATTCAATGACGTCAGATAAACGTCGTCATTTACTTTTTGATGACACTTTTTATCATCATAGAAACCTTTGAATGACGTTTCCTGAACGTCATGAAAGATTAAACTACGACAATTTTCAAATGTCATAGAATTTTATTCATGACATTTTTAAACAGTCACTGAAAGGTCATTCATGATGTTTTTCAAATGTCATGAATTGTTTTGCATATTTCAAAAAAAAAAAGATTTCTGATCAATACAAAAATCAATTATTATTATTATTATTATTATTATTTACACATCAATGGAAAAAATATTATCATTAAGAAGTCATCATAATCATTTCATTATTGAGTTCCACTACATTATAGTATCAAATGAAAATAAAAACTATGCAAGTGAGCTAGTATCCAAATGAAAATGAGAAAACACAATACTAATATATTCGCAGAAACTTTCCAAGCCAAGCTAGCAAATTCTATTGTCCGTAGTTCAATGTCATGCAAAGAAATCATAACAAATAAGTTATAATCAATACCTGTAGAAGAAGATAGATAAACATGTGTTATGCTATATGAATTGGGAGCTGCTCTCCCTAGAAAGGTAGATATACAAACTTCAAATACGAGTTTGTTGTAGGGTCGCAGTTGGTGACAGTAGTTGATACTTCATGAGGAATGACTAATTGTTAACAAACTCATAAGTACGACTTGTTGTTAGGGTTACAGTTGATGACAATAGTGTGGATACTTCATGGGGAATGACTAAGTGTTAACGAACCTGTAGGTACACGTTGTTGAGTTACTTATGAGGAATGACTAAGTGTTGCTGAACTCATAATAAACTTATGAATTAGGTTGGCTGGATTAAGTTTTGTTTTATACGTTTTTAGGGTAATTTCAGAACTATCCTTATTTGCTGGAATTTCTTTGTTTTTGATTTATGATTTTTCTGTGCATTTTCTTAAACTAATCTTTATGCAGGAAATGAATAATTTTATCGTTATATTTATTTTATATCGATGATTGCGTTTTTTATTTAATCTTTACCTTTTGTTATTATATCTTTTTATTTCGGAAATTCTTGTATCTTTGGGGTGCGAGGCCGTGATTGTCTTTTGATTTACTCATACGAGCTGAAAAGCTTACCGGGTTTGTTTGTTTACAACCCAGGACACCAATCTGTGGTGTAGGGTTTGATCTTGCAGGTTTGAGAATATCAATGATTTGCGGAGTGGAGGCATAGGAGCTTACTTGTCAGTGTTGAAACTCTGATTGTAGTGGTCATTAATTTAGTTGTAAATTCCCTAGAGCATGACTTTATTGGGTTATAACTTGTTGGTAAGGTTAACATGTCACGAGTTTTAGGATTTTTTGTTATCCTAAAATTTGGGTCGTGACATGATATTTCATCCAAAATCTTTTGAGAATTTGGATGGCTCGGTGAGGAACATGAAGACTGGATCGGTCGAGATTGTAGGTGATGGTCTGAAACGCCAGACAATGATTGGTATTTTGGGGGCATGAAGATGAAAGATAACCACAATGTTGGGTCTTGCGGCGTCAATCTAAGTGTTGGAGTTCTTACCGGCATGATGGATGTTGTCAAGATGGAGGGCGGTGACGGTGGTGCTGATTCTACAGCTGATCGGATTTAGATTCCTTGTTTTTTATCCTTGGTTGATTACTATCCTTATCAGTGTAGAGGGTTGGGATCTGGTCTCTATGGATGACAACAATGACAAGGCTCTTAAAAGTGATGCTGACGGCTCAACGACGGTTGTGGAGGCACAGACGGCTCAACGGCGGTTGTGGCGACATCGACGTCAAGGGGAGCAACAACGGTGTGGAATGACTATTGAAGGAAGCTAGTGTTTGCAAGTCTTGGTTGGTGGGCTTGGGCCTCATGTAATTGGTTTGTAGATCTCATGGTTGGGCTTTTTGTTGGAGTTCACAAAATTTGGCTAAATTGGGTCGTTATGGCTCAAAGTGCGATTTTTTTATCAGAAGGGGAGTCCCGTACCCCATTGAGTTGTTACTATTTATTCTTGCTTCCAAAGAGGTAGATGCTCAACAATTTCGATTTATAAAAGGTGGGTGTACTTTTGATATTGTTGGAGACCTAGTGTAACTAGGTGTTTAGTAGTAATAAGCAATAATTCTATATGACGTGTCGAAATATAATTATTTCTTACATTGTTTGTTATATTATAAAATTGGGTTGACATCTGATTAAACAAAAATGCCACTCACTAATTAACATAAGAATTCCTTATTTTGAATTTTGATAAAGGATTGATTTTAATTTTTTTTCTCACATGCGGATTTTCTTCCTTATATATGTTCAGTTTTTTTAGAATATTTATTTATGTTCTGTTTAGATGGTTTCATCACAGTAAAGGAAAAGTTGAAAACATATTATTTTCCATTTTTTATATAAAAATGAAAAAGAAAAATTGGAAGCCCTAATTAACGAGTACCTAATTTCTGAAGTGACATGGAAATGCCACTGACCCATGAGAGACAAAATAATAAAATCTGAAAAATAACCCGGTTACGTGGCATTACCTGATAGATCGCCGTTCTTCTCTCTCCCTGTTTATTTTTTATTTTTTAACGTATGAATGTTAAAAATTTACAAATACTGAAAAATCATTCCCTTGTTCTCTCCCTCTTTTCTCTGCAATTCCTCTACATTTCCCTGAACCTTAGGGTTTCGTTACAGACCAACTCTCTCTCTGTTTCTTCTCTCTCGGACTTGACAACACTGTTACATTAGGAGATTGTCGAAGAAGCTTCAGAGGTACGTGTTTTCGAAATTCCGGCAATGCTCTTACGCCGATCTATCTCGCCTCTGAATTGTTCTCCGAATCATCTGGTTGTGATTTTCGTATACGGCGGTGCGTTTAAGACCTGTGAATATATTTTAAATTTGGATTAGGTCAGAGGTCACTGTTTCTTCAATTTTGTGTATCTTTGTGAATCGAGTTTAGGCTGTTTTTGTAGATTGCGAATGTCGCTTTAGCTTTGGGATAGGATTTGGAGATGGGGGATTGTGGTTTGGAGGAGTTGTGATGGTTTGGTAGATTGGAAATGACGGATTTTGAGCCGCGGCAACAGAAGCCGGAATCGGCTGATGAGTGCGGTGATTTCGAGAGTGGATATGAGGAATTCATGCGTGGGCACTTGGATGAATGTATGCCATTTGCTTCATGTAGCTCTCCTCGGAATCCTGATGATGAGGATGACGACGGCGAGCAGCTTGTTCGGAGAAGGAGGTTGGATTTGGAGGGTGATGATTTGGCGGAGTCATCTGCTGCGCGGCGCCACCACTCAAGGCTTTTGACCCGATGGGCGGCACGGCAGGCACAGGAGATGATAACTACTATTGAGAGGAGGAACCGGGAGTCTGAGTTGATGGCACTTGCGGGGTTGCATACGGTTTCAATGCTCGATTCTTCCTTCCTGAGGGAGTCACAGTCCCCAACGACGTCGAGGAGGCAGGGGACTGTGGAGAGGCCGAGCACTCAGGCGTCTACAATTTTGCAAATGTGGCGGGAGCTGGAGGATGAGCATTTGTTAAATAGAGCACGTGGGCGGGTGAGGGAGAGGTTGAGGCAGCAGAGGCGTGTGGAGGCTAATACGAATGAGCTGAGGATGAATCTGTCTGATAGTCGGGGGAGTGAGAACCGTGGGAGTTTGGTGGATGCGAGTGAGAATGAGTATGGGGCATGGTCCCATGATCAGATGGGTTCACAAAATGAACAAGGTGATAATAATGCTTCAAGCAGGGAGCAGTCTCCTGATCTTGGTGACGTTGAGAGGGAGAGAGTGAGGCAGATTGTACGGGGATGGATGGAAACTGGCATTAGTGATCATGCATCAAATGTTCCTCAGAGAAGTAGTAGTCCTAGGGCAGAGTGGCTTGGTGAGACAGAGCGGGAAAGGGTGAGAATTGTCCGGGAGTGGGTCCAAATGGCCAGTCAGCAGAGAGGAGGTCGCGGATCCCGACGGGAAGATCAGGTCACCAGTGATAGTGCTCAAGTTGGTGGAGAACGTGATGGGTCAGTAGTTGACCAAGAGGAGAGCCAACCAGAGCACATTCACCGGGATATGTTGAGGTTGCGTGGAAGACAAGCTATAATTGATTTGCTTGTGAGAATTGAGAGGGAAAGACAAAGGGAGCTCCAGTCTTTGGTCGAGCATCGAGCTGTCTCTGATTTTGCTCATCGCAGTCGCATTCAGGTCAGTTGTGAAGATTATTTCTAATTTTATACCAATTCAATTTACTTACAGAGTGGTATGTGTCATAGGTCTATATAAACATCATTGTGTAATCTACCATGTAATCATACAAAATTCATAAGTCTGAATTTTCTATTTATCATCTGGAAGTTGTTATGAAAACTAGTTTTTGTAATCGAATATCTTTGTTGAATGAACTTTTGGGACCTTTTTTTAGTAATTATTGTAGTTTAAACTCTCTTTCTAATTTACCTTGATCATTAGATGGCTATGGTCTTTTTCAGAAGTGTATCCTATTTGGTTGTGTTGCATGGATATCATTATATTCACCACATTGATAAGTTACTCAGCTTTTTCTTACTGATTTTTTTGATATTTCAAGGATGCAAAGTAATTCATATACCAATATTTCTCAATATTTATTTATTTATTAATCCCTTTCCTCATTTTTTGTGTCTAAGTATCTTATCAGGTTTTGCCTGTGAATATTAGTATAGTTACAATGGCCAGTATGCACATGTGTGATTTAGACTTTAGATTAGCTGATACTTTTATCCTTGTCATGCTCTGAAAATTCCTTCATTTTGGTTTGACCATAATTTGGCTAATAATGTAATTTATCTTCTACAGTCCTTACTCAGAGGTAGATTCTTGCGAAATGAAAGGCCGATTGAAGAAGAAAGACCAACGTCTGTGGCGGCGGGTGAATTAGTTCAACTGAGACAGCGACACACTGTTTCTGGTTTGAGGTATTTTATCTTGATCATCAATTGTTTGATAAAGACCTCATCTTCTCATCTTTGGTTGCGTCTGTTAGTAAATGTATTTATGCCATTTAAATATTTTGATATTTCAAAACTATACCGGAAGTGTTTTTTTTCCGTTTTAAATATTGCACATATGTTGAGCTCTGACTCCAATTTTATTTGTGTGTGAGATTTAAATTTGTTAGTTTAAGCTGGGCATATAGGAAATTTCCTTTTAGCATGGGTCAAATCAATCATTGTTTCAGGCATCTATTTAGGCTGTAAATAGAGTTGATGTAGATGTACAAGTTTCCATCAGTACTACATTCTATTATCGGTAGTTACAGAATGCATGGAAATTTATGTTTTGAGGAATACTAATAAATGGCTACCTTAAATAGAAGACACTCGACTCAATTTTCTTTTCTTTTCTTGATTTAAATGGTTCTTGAGAGATACGTATATACGTTGCTTGATTCCATTGAAGTATCAAAATTGAGTTTGCTAGAATAATGACTGCCTGCCTTCTTATTAGGGAAGGGTTCCGCTCCAGATTAGAAAATATAGTTCGTGGTCAAGTTGACGGCCAGATTGATTCTCCGACTAACAGTAATGTCAATGAATCTAGAAGCGATCATCCCCAATCAAATGCTTTGCAGGGTATTCAACAGGAAAATCATGAGCAATCCCAGCCTGGGAGCGAGGGAGGCGACAGTCAGTTTCCTAATCAATTGGTGATCTCGGAAAATGATACAGCGGTTGAGCGACTTGATTGGCAAGAAACTGCTAATCAAGGGGGGAATTGGCAGGAACCAATCGCTGAAGAGGAGAGACGTAACTGGGAGCAGACAACGTTTGATCAATTTAATGATTGGAGAGAAGGTAATGCTGGAGATATGGTTGAGAATTGGCAAGAAACGTCTGTAAATAATTGGCCTCAGGGAACTCCCCGTAATGCTGATGAAGAAACAGGTCATCAACAAGAAGCTCAGGGTACTTGGCGTGCGGACAGTTCTCAAGAAGCTATTGAGAATTGGTCAGAAGGGCCTTCAGGTCCTGTGAGAAATCGTCGTTCTGGCTCAATTAGACGATTCAACAGATTTAATCCACCAGATGATGATACTGTGTACAGTATGGAACTTAGGGAACTTCTTAGCAGGTATTTGATTAATTGTAGAACGAGTGGGTTGAACGAAACATGGATATATTGATTTGTATCTCATATGGTTGTGATTTTCAATTTGTAGAAGGAGTGTTTCAAATCTTCTTCGTAGTGGATTCCGTGAAAGTCTGGACCAGTTCATACAGTCATACGTTGAAAGGCAAAGTCGTGCTCCCATTGATTGGGATTTGCATAGGACCTTGCCAACACCAACTCCGGCTTCACCAGTGCAGGACCAGGACCAACAGAGGGATGAGCTGAATGGACATCAGCAAGATGCCATCAACAGACCTTCACGTGTTCTACCACCTCCACCGGTTCCCCCACCACAACCTATATGGCATCAGGACGTGCATAACACTGGCTGGTCTCGCCATAGCATGCATCGTTCAGAAATTGTGAGATTTCTGTCTTTTTATTTATTTTTAATTTTTTTTATGATTTGATATCACTTTTGAAAAACTAAATATATCTCACATGTACAGCGGGTCTTTGGAAAAATTTCACATGCCGCTTCCTAAACAATTTCTACATTTTAGATATTGAGGTCTTACCACCAGGATTTAAGGAAACTCCCTTCACCATTTTTTCCAGCATATTTTGGTCCAGTGTGTGTGATTTGTTAGCTATATATGTGCGTGCACGGTAGCAAAAGAAGCTACTTTATCTTTACTCCCTCCCGGTCCTACTATAATTTGTTTTGATGACTGCCATCTTTAGAATGGGCTCGTTACCTTTTCCTTTTGGTCAGTGCAATGACGGCTAAGTTTCTTTAAGTTTTGTAAAAATAACATTTGTGGAATGGGTTATCTCTCAGTGCTCGCTTTTCTTATGCATTCAGACTTACATGGTTTTCAGCTGAGACATCTTACAGTATAGAGATTTTAGAGTATACAAAGTCCAAAGAGCTGTTTGGTTATGGATTATACCATGGGAATTGGACTGGTTTTTGTGTTCTAGTATTTTCATTTTTTCTGTTGGTTTCCCTGACTGTGGATTTGATATGGAGCAGGAATGGGAGATGTTTAATGATCTCAGGTCAGATATGGCAAGACTCCAGCAAGGCATGAGCCACATGCAAAAAATGTTGGAGGCCTGCATGGACATGCAACTGGAGTTGCAACGTTCTGTCAGACAGGAAGTGTCGGCGGCTCTCAATCGGTCATCTGGTGAAAAAGGTTTGTTTTAGTTTACTTGGTATCAGTGAACACACTTTTTTGTTTAGAAAATGTGGCTCCTTTTCGTTTTTTACACATTTTAGCTCTGTTGCTACTGGTAATTTATGGGAAATGTATATTGCAGGTTCAAGTGCTGAGACATCAGAGGATGGTTCTAAATGGGGTCATGTAACAAAAGGAACTTGTTGTGTTTGTTGTGACAGTCACATCGATTCTCTCTTGTATAGGTATACCTACTTATGAATCAAGCGTACCTAATTATGAGTGACACATTTATTATGTGTTTTGCACGATATTCATGTCAACTGTTGTCCTTCTTGGGTCTATGATCTGGTTTTCTTTCCTTTTGAATTCTGTTCTTTGTTGCAGATGTGGGCATATGTGTACATGTTCAAAATGTGCAAACGAATTGGTTCGTGGTGGAGGCAAGTGCCCACTTTGTCGAGCGCCTATAGTTGAGGTGATCCGTGCTTACTCAATACTGTAAAAAGGAAAAATAACTTATAATAGGACAGGGGAAAAATCAGAAGGAATAAAAGTGAATCAAATGAGGGAAAGGATCGGAGGGATGGAGTGGTTGTACCTTATATAAGGAGGGCTTCCGTGGTCCTTTGTTTTCTGTAGTTGCCAGTTGTTTTTCTGATTATATAATGTACAAATGATGTTTGTATAATTGGAATGACAAATGGCACTTTTGATTCGTCATTCTTGGTTAAATAATATCTTGTCATGAATTCTGTCTGGTGCTCTCGACTTGTTATTTGCGTCTTTTAATTTAATCAGAAACTCAGTCAAAATTCGTCCAGTCATTGGGTTCTGTTCACATTCGTCCTCAATCTGAATCAGATTCTATAGCAAGTTTTCAGCATTTTGCAAACACCTATTCCAATGGCAGGGTCGAGGAGCTGGTGGGGATGTTGGGCTGGTGGCGACGCCATGAGATAGTGGCAGAGCATTCAAAGCTTATGATGAATAACTTGAGCGTATAAAGAACGTTGGGATGTTGGTCTTGGCCACTTCCCAATGATCCTGAACCTCTTAGAGCTACAAGCGGAATAAAAGTCACCTCCGGAAGTTGCCGTCTTCACCATGGTGATTGACTGATTGTGGCCTACGCCTGTGCTCGCAAGACTAAGAATGCTCACAAGTTCTACCAACCGATGATAGCCTCAGATGTCTTGCACAACAATCATCATCGCAAATGGCACAAAGCTATTTGGATTCTAATTTTGTTGGGTTTGCCAAGTATGTCCATGAAATGGTGGATAGGGCGGTGAAGCCTCCTTATGCACCCTACCTGTGTGTTGTTATGGCTCCAACTCCAACTGCATAACGGGAGCCAGTGAGGACGCCAACAAGTTCCTTGAACAGATAAAATTCATCCCTGACAGGAAACTTACATGTCTCATAGACCATCTTTTAATTTTAGATTCCCATCCTGAAGGTTGAGCAAAACAAACTGTTCATACTTTTCTGTTTCCACGTGCCTAATTCATTAGAATTTACTAATATTGTCCCTTGCTAATTTCATGCCCTCTCTTCCCTGTTTATAACTGGTAGTCTGGTACATTATCAGTCTGTTGCAAGAATCATTACCATATTAAGATTTTATCAGTCTTTGAATGATAGGGAAGATTTGAAATTGAGGGAGATGACTCAGACTTCACATCAGGAGAGCTCACACATATTCAACAGAGCAAGGGAGAGCCAATCTTACAGGCGTAAGCTGATACCAACTTGGCAACACCAAGAACTTGTGCTACGGATATAATGTCTACATTTCTCCTCCCTCTTAGTTCCTTTTAATGCTACCAATTTAATCCCTTTTGGCACTAGTCATAAAGGGATTAAATTGGTAGCATTAAAAGGAACTAAGAGGGAGTATAGATGTAGAAATTATATCCGTACCACAAGTTCTTGGAGTGCATTATTTCTTTTAACGTATATAATGCACTCCAAGACATTATATCCGTAAGGGATTAAATTGGTAGCATTAAAAGCAACTAAGAGGAAGGAGAGATGTAGACATTATATCTGTACCGCATGAGAGATGGGCACTGACCGCATAAAAGTTGGGCTCTGACCGGATGAAAACTGTCCGCTAGAGCGCTGATTGTTGAGCACTGGTCGTATGAGCGCATTTGCGGCTTGAGCGCTTGCCAAATGAGCGTTAGAGCGCTAGCCGCTGAATCCCTAGTTACTAATCGTTGACCGTTGAGCCACTAAGGGTTGGAAATTAGCGTTGGGCGCTGAAAGTCCCCGACTCTCGCTCTTTAAGGGAGCGTAGAGCGCAGACCATTGAGCTCTAGATGCTGAGCGCCGAGTGAACCGCTGACGGATCGCTGACCGTTGTTCGCTCGCCACATAAGTGTTGGCCGTAGAATTGTTGAGTCTCTGGCCGTATGAGATACCGCCACTGAGGTGCGGAGAGATGACTGTAAGAAAGATGAAGGCTGAAAAACTGAGAGATTACCGCATGTGAGATGGTCGCTGAAGCGCTGAAAGATGACCGCGTGAGAGATTACCACTGAGGCGTTGGCCACTGAAGCGTTGGGAGATGGCCGTATGAGAGATGGCCGCTGAGCGCTGAGAGATGCCCGTATGAGAGATGGTCGCTGAAGCGCTAAGAGATGACCGTATGAGAGTTGGCCGCTGAGTGCTGAGAGATGGCTGCTGGAGCGCTTAGAGATGGCCGCAGAACGAATGAGAGATGGTCGTATGCGAGCTTGAGCGGTTCCTCCTACCTTGGTATTCTCATGTGCGCGTTCGACAAGAGAATACCATGGCGCTTCTCGTGCACGTTCGTCGAGGCATCCCACATACACTCGGTGAGGTATAATTTCGGGCAGCCTTGTAGTTCTTCCGTCTCCTAGGTTCTCTAGAGGAATGAGACAAATTCTTTAGCGGTTATATATAGCTAGAAGTTAGCTGTGAGCGAGAGCAGATTATGATGTCAACGACAGTATCTCGAACGGCTTGATCGAGGTTTAAGGTTGAGCGGCTGAGGCTTGACTCGACTGGTGGAGATGCACTTTTAGCAGAGACGAGCGGGTCAAACTGTGGAGGTTTGCTTGGCGTCCACGTCGCTGTCCCCCCAAATGAACTGGTCCGCTCATCGTAAGTGATGAAGCCATTTGTATCGGTCTCGTTACGTCTCATGGGCCTATAAGTAAGGTGTTAATTATGGTTAGTGACAATATATATGTTATGTCAACATTATTCATTTTAACGTATATAATGCACTCCAAGACATTTTATCCATACCATAAGATCTCTCCTCCCTCTTAATTCCTTTTAACGTTATATTTTTGGCTTGAGTGTCATTACAAGATGCTCCCTTTTTAATCCTTTTTCTTCTGGTAGGAATACTTGCTTTTTCTTCCCTGCCTGCTTATATTATTATTTTTTTCTCAATTCTTCCCTCGAAACTTAATAAACAAAAAGGAAAAAAATCAGAGAAAAGAAAATCAAGGCAAAACTACAATTCAAAAGTGGTTATTTTTCTTTTTTTGGCCGCCAAGTGATCACTCGAATCCAAATGGAATTGGGAGAGGGCCGGCAAATAGGGAAGTTTCTAAATCAAATGGCAGGATAGTTCTAGAAACAGTAAATCATACAAACTTCAATCCTTGTAAGGAAAGGACTCCCAATTCTAACTGGGTACTTCCCTATATAAACTCGCACTCCCTAACCAGATTTTCACTCACAAAATTCCTACATCCTTCTTGAAGAACAAGATTAACAAAGCTTCTCAATTCACATATTTGATTGAAAGCAGACAATGGCTCCACTTTGTGCTAAAGGTTGCGGGTTCTATGGCTCTGTGGATCAGAAGAACATGTGCTCCAAATGCTTTGCTGACGATCTAAACCAAGAACTGATTGCTAACTCGGTTGCTCAGTCACTCAATGTACTTGAAGAAATCAAGAACTCGGTTGCAAACTCATCATCTCCTGAAGACCATCCTACAGATCCTAGTGATCCGACGGTGACGGCTTCTGGTACTAATAGTCTGAAGAGTAGTGGATCAACTGCAACTACAAGAACGAGGTGCCGCTGCTGTAACAAAAAGTTGGGGCTGCTGGGGTTTAACTGCAAATGCGGTCTTGTGTTTTGTGGAGTGCATCGCTTCCCGGAAAAACACTCTTGCTGTGTGGATTTCAAGGCTGCCGGAAGGGAGGGTTTGGCCATGCAGAACCCGCTCTGCAAGGCTGATAAGATGGAATCCAGAATCTAATTAGATCTTTATAGAAAGAAAACAAAGATGATGATGAACTGAAGAACTTGTAGTCTTGTAGACCTAGAACCTCATGAATATGATTACAAGTTTGTTGTACTTGTAACTTTCTGGTTGAATTCATATATGAATATACCTTAATTCTTTTTAAAATTGAAAAAGCAAATTTGTTATTTAGTACCTTCCATGTTGCAATCCTTACTTTCTGGCCTTATGATGTATGATCTTTTATTAAGTTCCTTCCCAGCTGCTTCCTATGTGTTATTTGATTCAAAACTTCCTAATCTGTCAATAAGGTTAGTTAACAAGTTATACTTGAACACATCACTCGTCATATGTTAACTTGGGAAATTTCATTACTCTAGCTTGTGAACTTAATGTGTTCTGAAATTCTGAGTGGTTAAATGTTAAGATGTTTACTGCTTGTTACTGAAGGTAATGGATATACAATACGCCAGATCCCAATTACATGCTGTCATCACCTGCAAGAACTTGGTCACCGGAAGATGATAGCATTGAGGCCTCCAACTGAATGATGTGGATGCATCTAGCACTACGGTGCCAGAGTCTTGTCTATGGTCCCAAAGGAGATTGCCACTGTTTTCTGAAATTTCCCATAGTGAGTCTTACGTACGTGTAGAGTTCATTGTTAGATTGGGTTCATATACGATCACATATTTCAGACAAAAGGTTTAGCATAGATTAGTCTTGCTGCTCATATTCTAGTGTATGGATTGGGATTATAGCAAGGAAAAGTTGTTACCAACTATTCTCTCTTGTAGAGGCTTTGTTGATGCTCCTGTTATGGTGTCTAATATCTGGATGGTATTGTAACCAAAAGTAGGTTAGAAATTGCATATATATATATATATATATATATATATATATATATATATATATATTCATATAAATATAATTTATAATTAAATCAATAATTATAAATAATAAAATGATTAACATAAAAATAATTACTATGAACAACATTGGTTAATTACAACACTTGATTCAAGGAGAAATGAAACTTGTGAAAGCTGAATCACGTGTCATGGAACACTTAGTACGCAGAACACCAAAAATGTTTTATGACTCCAAACTCGAACGAAGGATACGAGGAAAGTGATGAAGTCGAGTCGTGTGTTTCACACACTTTCCTTAAAACAAATTATACCTCATCTACCGGTACAAAAAGGATGATGACACTTGTCTCTTAAGATACAACGACTACTAGCCATTTGGAGCTGCACTGCTACCAAGAACACCCAACGAACTTGTAGTACATTCAATCTATCATCAGAATGCTATAAACTAGAGAGAGAATAACTCTTTGAGAGGATGAGATGTTTATTGAGAAAGTGTTTCGAATGATGATGTTTTCAATTGTGTTTAGAACAAAGGAAGTGTCACCTATTTATACATGAGGGAAACCATCCACTATTTGAATTGTCATAAATTCTGGTTGATATGTTACAACCCTTAGCATTCCAACCTTTGACATTCTATAGCTACAACGTTTCACATTTTGTGTGGTTACAACCATTCACATTAGTAAGATTACAACTATTCACATTTCGTGAGCTTATATCCTTTTACATTCTATGAGGTTACATAATTTCACATCATGTAATGTTATAGCTCATAGAATTCAATCAGTCATCTTTAGATGACTATTTCTTATTCACCTTATAACCCATTTAAATTGGTTAAATAAACTGGTCATTTTCACCATTTTTCCAACAGGTATTGTATGCAATGGTACTTGAAAATCCTTATGGACAATACAGTATGGTGTAAATCTCTTGCAGACTTACAGCTTTTATATCACAATTTCTATTTTCAGCAATTACCATTGCCAACCTAATAAATTCCATATTGTCCAACTTTTTAGCATTTTTTCTTCTTACAATGCAAGGGTCAAATTATTTATTATCAGGTGTATCTAATTTCTCAAAATTAGAACTCGAGAAAGATAATTAGACAAACTAGCAGGAGCTTCCACGGAAGGAGATGAGCTAGAATCAGATATATAGTCATCGTAGAGGCATGATCGTCGACAGGATTAGAGATGAGCAAGAAGTTGAGAGAGAGAGGTTATGAGGAAAACAGATGGATTTTGGTAAATATGAGGAGAAGGGTAGTTTAGGTATAGTATGAAAGTGAACTAATGGATTTGGCTGACAAATTGGACTTATGTGGACAAAAAATATAAGATGGATTTATGTGGGAGAACAATTTGTATCTAGAGAGGGATCTCACTTTGAAATTAAAGTACGAGACTCTTTATTTGGCTCACTTATAGGTCACATTTTCATATCTTCACCACTCAATGTCTAGAGAATAGTGTGTAGATCATTCCTGCCAAGTTTCATCCAATTTGGAGATCATTTGCGTACCGTTTTAGATTAAATGAATTAACATAACAAAATTTGTCAAAAATGAACCGTTCGTGTAAAACGTGATTACGAAAGCTTAAATATTTTTCAAATTGGATGAAACTTGGTAGAAGTGATCTACACTATATTTTAAACAATGAGCAGTGAAGATGTGAAAATGTGACCTATAAGTGAACCAAATTAATTAGGAGTCTTACACTTTAATTTCAAAACAGGATCCCTCTCTAGATAGGAACTGTGTGGGAGAAAATGTTAAAAAGTGGACTTAAGTGAAATTTTCTATTTTTTCCTTGCTAAAATGCATATGCTGATGTACATGTATGTTCTGTCATCTGCAGTTCTTGCTACTCGTGATTTTGTATAAGTTGTAAAATACCCCTTACGAGGATATTCCCTGTACTAGATGACCAAATATGTGATTAGTGAACTAAAAGATGATGAGATGTTGATCCCTCTATATCCAGAAATCTTTCGAAACAAGCCAATATAGTAATGAATTGTTTCATACTCGCCGTACTTGACTCCTCTCTAGGTTTACTGAGACAAATATTTCCCAAAACTCATAATTTGGCGTTTTTTCGAATTTGGCAGGAATGTACCTAAAAACTCACCACATGCAGAGAATTGATCGATCGACAAAACTGAATATAGTAGCTTGTAGAACTCGTTGAGAGGATTACGAAACTCATCACATGCAGAGTATAGGTTGGGTCGAACTTTCAATCAAAAAACCTAAGAGGTAACCGGAGAATAAAAGGTACAATCCGGGCATGTTAGACGTGGTTAGGTGACCAAACAGACCAAAATGTGCTGGTCGGGTCGAGGATTGGTCTTCGACTGGTGGACATGTCTGACCGAGCGCTGACTCTTTCACAACTTATATGGTGAAAATCGTAACAATTGCGTCTGAAAATTTTTCTGAAAGAATATTCTTGAATTCGTGTTAATAAGTTCTTCAACATTAAGCTCAGTACCATTTGAACGTAGTACCACTTGTCAACACACCTGGTCCTACAGGTGGAAAGAAAAAATTCTCTTTGGTCTAGTGACAGAAAAGTTTCTCTTTGGTGAAAGGTTGTGAGTGACTCACACCAAACTCGTTGCAATATCTGAGTTATTCAACTGGTAAAAAATCATTAAGACCTTAATCAAGGAAAAAATAATTAGTACTAATTTTAGCCTCAGATGTCTTGCACAACAATCATCATCGCAAATGGCACAAAACTATTTGGATTCTAATTTTGTTGGGTTTGCCAAGTATGTCCATGAAATGGTGGATAGGGCGGTGAAACCTCCTTATGCACCCTACCTGTGTGTTGTTATGGCTCCAACTCCAACTGCATAACGGGAGCCAGTGAGGACGCCAACAAGTTCCTTAAACAGATAAAGTTCATCCCTGACGGAAGCAATGCAGGTAACTTACTGAAGGTTGAGCAAAACAAACTGTTCATGCTTGTGTTTCACAAAATTCTTCCATCCACATGATGAAAGTTCACAAGATGACGTGGCATCTCGATAGCCACATGTTTGAGTCAATTATAACCTTATGATTAACCCTCAGCCAACGTTTGTTTGAAATCTTTTTGGAAGAGAAGAGAAGGGAGAGAAAAATCAATCGACTAATGAAAAAGAAGATCTGCCCCTCATCTTTTTCCTCTTATTCTTCACCACCGCCATGTTCTTCACCTACAAACCCGCATCTCGTCGAAATTTCACCACCAAATCCAGCGTTCTTCTTCACGATGGCGTTGACAACAACGATCAATCCTCATTTCAACAACAATAGATCCGGTGAGCAAGAATGAATGGGAGAATGAAGAGGTTTAGGCCGTGGAGTATGGGTGAGAGGGTGCATGGGATCGAAAGATTGAATTTGATCGATCTGAATCGGCCTCGTAAGTCAGGTTTAGAAACCTAATAAAGTTGATTGAGCCTAGGTCCGATATGATATGTGATCGATGGGAGCTTCATAACTAAAACTTTAGGGGAAGATTGAAGTCCGTGGAGGTGGTTAGGCTGAAGATTGGTGCCCGCTTGATAGACCCATTATATGCTACATTCTTAACATATTTTATACACTATTTAGCCATGTTATTTCTAACTTATTTTGTAATTATAAGGCCAGAAAAGCATAAATGAAGAAAAGAAGGCTAAAACGACGAAATAGTGAAGAATTCTACTCGAAGTAGGATTCTCGGTCCAATTAGGTTACAAGATCATATTCAAGGAGTCCTTGTCACATAAGAAGTCTTACGTCACCGAGAGAAGAATCACACTCGAACTAGGAGTCCTACTCAAACTAGAAGTCTCATCGAAACTCAGAAATGAGTAAATTTAAAGGATAAGTCGTTTTGGAAACCTTCCTGTTTTGAAATAGGAAACTTTCCTCTCATTATAAGAATCTTTCTTATTTTGGATTTTAGAAACTTTCTTATTTTGGATTTTAGAAACTTACTATATTTGAATCTTTTTTATTCTGACTTTCCTCAACTATTTATGAAAACTTTCTATTATTGTGCGACATGATATTAGGCCGAACCTGAAGTACAAAACCAACAAGGAATCGAGGCCCTTGGGCCGCACATGGACCAAGAGAGGAACGAAAGTCCCTAGGGGACTTTGAAGTGAGATTTAAAGAGTTCAAAAGGACTCTATGCCGCCAATTCCTATCCATTCCTTTAAGAAAGTGGAATCCAATCCAAATCAGAAAATATGAGAGTTTTATTGTGTTTAATTCTTTTATTAATATTTATCTAATTCCCTATTGGTTCAATTTCATCATCATAATTTTATTTTCTATTAAAAATAGGAATTTTGGATGGAAAAGCTATTAGAAGTTGGATTCTCATCAAATTCGGAATTTGCCAGGAATTCTCACTCAAATTTGACAGTAAGTTACAGACAGCTCACAATGAACCAGACAACGTGTGAGATATGGATGGAAAGCTACACATGTCTAGTTGTTAGAACAGTTTACAGAGCATCCATATCTATTTTATGCAAAGAGATATGACTGTTTTACTAGACGAAGGTCAAGTCTGCCGGGAATCAGAAGTTTACAAGGGGAAGGAAATCTTTTGCCATACAACTACTAGAAGACTAAGCGAACGTGAGCACTCATAGGGGTCGACCTCTCCACTATATAAAGGCTGCCTAGGCTTCAAATAATAATAATTCCTTCACACAAAAATCAGAGAAGTATTAGAGCAGCCAAACCCTTCCTCTCCTCTTCCTTTGACGAGTTCCCCTTCCTTTACCGAAGCCTTGGCGAGTGTCTCCCTTGAGTAGCAGCATTGGAGGAATGAAGCCTTGAAGCTGAGCACTTCCTAGTCATCATTCAAGCATCTTGAAGATCAACAAAAGTGTAACCATGCCTCTGCTCTTTGTAGTTCTTTACAATTTTCAGAACATGAATTTGGTTTTCTTTATTGGATTTGGATGTTTGATTCAAATGTTCTTATGTTAGTAAATTTAGAATTCTAGTAAAATATGTTAAGATTTCGTTTATGATGTTTATATCAATATGATCTTGTCAATTTTTAAGTTAGAAAATTGCGTATCTATTTAATAACTCATGTTAGAATGCATGCTAACTATTGCCATGATTTGTGCTAAACCTCGAAGGCAAGTGTAAATCTTTAAGTGATGGAAGCGCGTAGCTGCGGACGTAGACTTCATAATGGATGCTATGATGTTCATAGAGGAAGTTGTGTTCAATCTCAATTCTAATATATCGTAATGATTCATGTTATGAGTAGACGAATACTTGTAGTATTGGCAGCAGCCCTAGCATGAAATATCTTAATTCTAGACGTTATGTGCTCTAAGTGTTTTAAGTAGAATTAAATGGAATGCTAAACCTCGTAGGATAGTGTTTCGAGATTGTTTCTAGTTCTTTGAATTGACATGATTTTCAGATTGTTATGATTGAAATGTGATCTTAATGTGTGGTTGAAATTCTAGTTTCTCTCTGATATATGTGTTGGATGGATCAATCACTTGTATATATTGTTTATATTTGTTTTCTATTTAGTAGGATTATTAGAACCAAACATTTAAACCCCCCTTATATTCTGTAAATGTAATTGTTTTGTAAATATATACATGCCCATATTTGTTTTTTTGTTTAAACCGAAAATATTTGACTGTCTTAGAAGTCATCGGCTTGATCGAACTCTATTTACTAATGGTACAATTGACACAAAAAAGGTTTTTAAATTGCACTCCCGGTAACGACCGCGTCACCTCTTCCATGGTTCTGCATTTTTTTACGTTTTTAGCTGAACTTGAAGCCAACATGGTGGTACTTGACCTTGCCTTAGGATACTAGAATTGTTATCTGGATAGGATAATGGTGGAAATTCTTGTATGCACGGCCCAGTATGTACATGACATATTAGTCATTTATAACAATTTATATGTTTGATCATCTATGTATCAATATTATATACACTAATCTCAACCATTCACGTGTGTCGTGTACACACACGACCGTGTATTGAAGATACTCCGGATAATGGAATAATTTTCAGTTTTCTAAAAACAATTATGAATTGCTGTATTTTTTATAAAATTACCCAATGAGACTTTGGAAACAATGAAAATTTTATTTTATTTAGGAAAAGTAGATGTCTAACAAGGTGGATGGCCCCCATTGCTCCACAAGGATCACAACTGAAATTTAAATAATTTTTACAATTCTGAAGTGTTCCAAAAATCTCATTAAATAATTTTGGTGTTAAAAAATTATCTGAAAATTCATATACTCTCATGTTGATGAGCTTTATCTATCGATATAAAACTTTTGGGATTTTTATGTTTTCGTGACATACACAACCAGGACAGGTACTTTAGCTGACGAAAAAGTTTCGTCGTCCTGTTTAAAAAATTCTTCGGCTAAAGTCATAGCTGACGAACCTTCGTCGGTTATGATTTCGTTGGAAAATGGCCGTTTGTGATGACTTTAGCTGACGTAACTGAAAACCGTCGTCGGCTAAAGTCTCAAACTTTAGCCGACGACACTTATCTCGTAAATGTCATTGGCTAAAGACCCAGACTATACTCAACGATACTACATGTCGACGGCTATAGTTTGAGACTTTAACCGACGAAATCTACGAGATCTCGTCGACTAAAATATTTATTTAAAAAATAAAAAATATCTATAGCCTATGAGTTATCGTCGGCTAAAGAATAATTAAACAAAAAATAATCGGCTATATTTTTTTAAAAAAATATTGAAATACTATACCGACGACTTAGGCAAGTTTCATTGACTAAAGTAAAAAAATACTATAGCGGACAAATTATGGTTAGTTTCGTTGGCTAACGTTAAAAAAATACTATATCCGACGAATTGTGTTAAGTTTCGTTGGCTAAAGTAAAAAAAAACAAAATACTATAGCCGACGAATTATGGTAAGTTTCATTGGCTAAAGTTAAAAAAAATACTATATCTGATTAATTATGGTAAGTTTCGTCGGCTATAAGTCCATTACAATAAAAAAACCCAAAATTTCTAAATTACCATTCCAAGCAACCTACAAAATACTCTAAAACAATTGCATTTAACAACCAACACCAAAAATGATGACAAAAATATTTTTTCATTAAAAATTTAAAAAACTAATTATAAACACATAAAACTATATAATCATTCAACTATACACAAAAATGTATAGTGTCTAAATTTATATCTGAGTCTGCCGACTGTTGCTAAGGAGGTTGTGGCGGCTGCGGTAACAGTATAAGTATAGGCATGGGTGGAAGCGGAAGTCCCTGAAGCTAGGCAGCTATAAAGTATTGCAAGTATTGGAATATCTGCTACTGTTGGGCTTGCTGGGCAGCGTATACCGCAGCATTATAGTCTTGTACGGCGACAATATAGGTTGTTTAGGCGGTTTCCTGTTCCCGTAGCCTATGAATTTTCGACTCTAGTTGAGTTGTCCTGTTGTTGGTCGATCCCCTGATAAGCCCAAGGCAGGGCGAAACCAGTATGCTTCCCCGATGGATAAGGCTGGCTCCTAGGTAGAGGAGCGCCGCATGGACCAAATGTGGTGGCCGAATGGCTAGGTCCGTGACAAGTGGTATCAGAGCCGCCCTGACATCAATATCGGTTGTCGCCGAGCGCTCACACGTGCCGTCGTGTCCCCGAGTGGATGGGGGATCCCGAAGGAGGGGTCGAGTAGGCAGGGTTTCTCGAGAGGGTGAGGACCAGATGGATGTCCGTGGCTGCCGAGCGCTCACACGTGCCGTCGTGTCCCCGAGTGGATGGGGGATCCCGTGGGAGTGGGGTCGAGTTGGCAGGGTGCGTCGAAGGAGAGGATTGGATGAAATCTGGCGCGGAAGTATGTTGGGCGATCTTTGGGAAACTCCTTTCGTCGCTCGGGCATCAAAGTGCGAGTAGAAGTGCGTGCTGCGGGTGCCGTGTACGAGGACGTACACCATGTTGGGTGGGGGAGGATGTCACGTCCCGTTTTCAGGAGTGTCTACTGTGGGCGATGCTGGTGGGATTGCGCTCCCAGTTCACGGAGTGTAGGAGCATATGTGCTGTCCCTTCAGAGTTCAGGCAGGCCGACCCGGTTAAGTTTGGGGAGCTTATCGCTAGTCGAGGACTTGACGCTGAAGAGGGGACTAGGCCATCCCTACACAAACTGGTCGGGGTCTGGAGCCGATCCCCTGATGAGCCCAAGACAGGGCGAAACCAGTATGCTGCCCCGATGGATAAGGCTGACTACTAGGTTGGGGAGCACCGCATGAACCAAATGTGGTGGCCGAATGACTAGGTCCGTGACAATAAGCTGATACCAAATTGGCAGCACCAAGAACTTGTGCTACGGATATAATGTCTACATCTCTCCTCCCTCTTAGTTCCTTTTCATGCTACCACTTTAATCTCTTTATGACAAAAGGGATTAAGTTGGTAGCATTAAAAGGAACTTAGAGGGAGTAGAGATGTAGACATTATATCCGTACCACAAGTTCTTGGAGTGCATTATTCATTTTAACACTCAGACATTATATCCGTACGACAAGATCTCTCCTCCCTCCGAATTCCTTTCAACGTTATTTAGGCTAGGGTGTCATTACAAGATGCTCTCTTTTTAATCACTTTTCTTTTGGTAGGAATCCTTACCTTTTCTTCCCTGCCTGTGTATGTTTATATGTTTTTTCTCTATTCTTCACTCGAAACATAATAAACAAAAAGGAAAAAAAAACAGAGAAGAAAATCAAGGAAAAATTACAATTCAAAAGTCGTTATTTTTCTTTTTTTGTCCGCCAAGTGATCACTCGAATCCAAATGGAAAAGGGAGAGGGCGGGAAATAGGAAGTTTCTAAATCAAATGGCAGGAAAGTTCTAGAAACAATAAATCATACAAACTTCAATCCTTGTAAGGAAAGGACTCCCAATTCTAACTGGGTACTTCCCTATATAAACTCACACTCCCCTAACCATATTTTCACTCACAAAATTCCTACATCCTTCTTGAAGAACAAGATTAACAAAGCTTCTCAATTCGCATATTTGATTGAAAGCAGACAATGGCTCCACTTTGTGCTAAAGGTTGCGGGTTCTATGGCTCTGTGGATCAGAAGAACATGTGCTCCAAATGCTTTGCTGACGATCTAAACCAAGAACTGATTGCTAAGTCGGCTGCTCAGTCACTCAATGTACTTGAAGAAATCAAGAACACGGTTGCAAACTTATCATCTCCTGAAGACCATCCTACAGATCCTAGTGATCCGGCGGTGACGGCTTCTGGTACTAATAGTCTGAAGAGTAGTGGATCAACTGCAACTACAAGAACCAGGTGCCGCTGCTGTAACAAAAAGTTGGGGCTGCTGGGGTTTAACTGCAAATGCGGTCTTGTGTTTTGTGGAGTGCATCGCTTCCCGGAAAAACACTCTTGCTGTGTGGATTTCAAGGCTGCCGGAAGGGAGGGTTTGGCCATGCAGAACCCGCTCTGCAAGGCTGATAAGATGGAATCCAGAATCTAATTAGATCTTTAGAGAAAAAAACAATGATGATGATGAACTGAAGAACTTGTAGTCTTGTAGACCTAGAACCTCATGAATATGATTACAAGTTTGTTGTACTTCTACCTTTCTGGTTGAATTCATATATGAATATACCTTAATTCTTTTTAAAATTGAAAAAGCAAAGTTTGTTATTTAGTACCTTCCATTCCGTGTTGCAATCCTTACTTTCTGGCCTTATGATGTATGATCTTTTATTAAGTTCCTTCCCATCTGCTTCCTATTTGTTATTTGATTCAAAACTTCCTAATCTGTCAATAAGGTTAGTTAACAAGTTATACTTGAACACATCACTCGTCATATGTTAAATTGGGAAATTTCATTACTCATATCTTGTGAACTTAATGTGTTTTGAAATTCGGAGTGGTTAAATGTTAAGATGTTTACCAGGATTAGCACCTTAGCTGAAGAAAAATTTTCGTCGGCCTGTTAACCAAATTTGTCGGCGAAGCTCTTAGCTGACGAGTTGCAGTCGGCTTAGATGTCGTCGGTAAAGACTCGTCGGCAATGACTTTAGCCGACGAAATAAAAGTGGTCATCGGCTATAGTTTAAAACTTAGCGGACGACTTATTTTTCTATTTTTCGTCGACTAAAGTAAGACTAAAGCCGATGAAATAAATTGTCGTCAGCCTTAACCTAAGACTTTGGCCGACAAATATAAATATTTCATCGGGCAAAGTGTTTAATAAAAAAATTAAAAAATAACTATAGCCGACGAAATTTACTATAATTCGTCGGCTAAATATTGAAAAAAATAAAAAATATAGCCGACAAATTATAGTAAATTTCGTCGGCAAAATACTACTATAGCTTACGAAATAAGCCATGTTTCGTCAGCTAAACCTTGAAAAAAATACCATAGCAGACGAATTATGGTAAATTTTTTCGGCTATAGTATTTTTTATACTAAAAAAAACCACAAAATTTCTAAATTACCATCCAAGCAAGCTACGAATTACACCAAAACTTTCATATAACCAACAACACCATCAAAAGTGGTCTAAACGTTTTTCATTAAATTATTTATAAATTGTTCACAAACCCATAAAACTATATTAAATATATATCATCTAAATATATATTTGTGTCAGGGGGAGGTTGCTGTTGAGGAGGTTGCGGCGGCTGAGGTAGGAAATCGGAGTAGGCATGGGCGCAGCTGGAAGTCCCTGAAGCTGGGCAGCTGAAAACTCTTGCAAGTACTGGAACATCTGCTCCTGTTGTGTCTACTAGGTGGCATATACTGCCGCATTATACTCATTTAAAGCGACATTATAGGCTGTCTGGGCGGCTTGCTGTTCCCGTAGCAGCTGAACTTCCGCGTCTAGCTGAGTCGTTCTGCTGGTTGAGGCTGCATATTTTTAAAATTCAGGAGTGGTCTTCAGTACCCCTCGCCCTTCTTTCCTAGACCCCGGCAATAGAAGTTATTTCCTCGCGGTGAGAATGCTGTGACCATGATCCTCGTCCCAACCCTGAGATCTAAAGTGTCGATCTGAGACATGGCTTCGGACATGTCTTCCTCCTGCGTGTGTGGCCATCTCCTTCACTATAGCAGTCATCACCTCATCACTAATCTGTCTCACCTTAGCCTAATTGGATAGGAAAAAATAATTATTAATTAACATTTTAATATATATATATATATATATATATATATATATATATTAAAAAATTAGAAAACGTAAAACGAGGAAGGGAGAGCCAATCTTACTGGCGTAAGCTGATACCAAATTGGCAGCACCAAGAACTTGTGCTACGGATACAATGTCTACATCTCTCCTCCCTCTTAGTTCCTTTTAATGCTACCACTTTACCCTCTTTATGACAAAAGGGATTAAGTGGGTAGCATTAAAAGGAACTTAGAGGGAGTAGAGATGTAGACATTATATCCGTACCACAAGTTCTTAGAGTGCATTATTCATTTTAACACTCAGACATTATATCCGTACGACAAGATCTCTCCTCCCTCCTAATTCCTTTCATCGTTATTTAGATTAGGGTGTCATTACAAGATGCTCTCTTTTTAATCACTTTTCTTTTGGTAGGAATCCTTACCTTTTCTTCCCTGCCTGCTTATGTTAATATGTTTTTTCTCTATTCTTCCCTCGAAACATAAAAAACAAAAAGGAAAAAAAACAGAGAAAGAAAATCAAGGCAAAATTACAATTCAAAAGTCGTTATTTTTCTTTTTTTGTCCGCCAAGTGATCACTCGAATCCAAATGGAATAGGGAGAGGGCGGGAAATAGGGAAGTTTCTAAATCAAATGGCAGGAAATTTCTAGAAACAATAAATCATACAAACTTCAATCCTTGTAAGGAAAGGACTCCCAATTCTAACTGGGTACTTCCCTATATAAACTCACACTCCCCTAACCATATTTTCACTCACAAAATTCCTACATCCTTCTTGAAGAACAAGATTAACAAAGCTTCTCAATTCACATATTTGATTGAAAGCAGACAATGGCTCCACTTTGTGCTAAAGGTTGCGGGTTCTATGGCTCTGTGGATCAGAAGAACATGTGCTCCAAATGCTTTGCTGACGATCTAAACCAAGAACTGATTGCTAAGTCGGCTGCTCAGTCACTCAATGTACTTGAAGAAATCAAGAACTCGGTTGCAAACTTATCATCTCCTGAAGACCATCCTACAGATCCTAGTGATCCGGCGGTGATGGCTTCTGGTACTAATAGTCTGAAGAGTAGTGGATCAACTGCAACTACAAGAACCAGGTGCCGCTGCTGTAACAAAAAGTTGGGGCTGCTGGGGTTTAACTGCAAATGCGGTCTTCTGTTTTGTGGAGTGCATCGCTTCCCGGAAAAACACTCTTGCTGTGTGGATTTCAAGGCTGCCGGAAGGGAGGGTTTGGCCATGCAGAACCCGCTCTGCAAGGCTGATAAGATGGAATCCAGAATCTAATTAGATCTTTAGAGAAAAAAACAAAGATGATGATGAACTGAAGAACTTGTAGTCTTGTAGACCTAGAACCTCATGAATATGATTACAAGTTTGTTGTACTTCTACCTTTCTGGTTGAATTCATATATGAATATACCTTAATTCTTTTTAAAATTGAAAAAGCAAAGTTTGTTATTTAGTACCTTCCATTCCGTGTTGCAATCCTTACTTTCTGGCCTTATGATGTATGATCTTTTATTAAGTTCCTTCCCATCTGCTTCCTATTTGTTATTTGATTCAAAACTTCCTAATCTGTCAATAAGGTTAGTTAACAAGTTATACTTGAACACATCACTCGTCATATGTTAAATTGGGAAATTTCATTACTCATATCTTGTGAACTTAATGTGTTTTGAAATTCGGAGTGGTTAAATGTTAAGATGTTTCCAGGATTAGCACCTTAGCTGAAGAAAAATTTTCGTCGGCCTGTTAACCAAATTTGTCGGCGAAGCTCTTAGCTGACGAGTTGCAGTCGGCTTAGATGTCGTCGGTAAAGACTCGTCGGCAATGACTTTAGCCGACGAAATAAAAGTGGTCATCGGCTATAGTTTAAAACTTCGCGGACGACTTATTTTTCTATTTTTCGTCGGCTAAAGTAAGACTAAAGCCGATGAAATAAATTGTCGTCAGCCTTAACCTAAGACTTTGGCCGACGAAATATCTTAACCTAAGACTTTGGCCGATGAAATATAAATATTTCGTCGGCCAAAGTGTTTAATAAAAAAAATTAAAAAATAACTATAGCCGACGAAATTTACTATAATTCGTCGGCTAAATATTGAAAAAAATAAAAAATATAGCCGACATATTATAGTAAATTTCGTCGGCAAAATACTACTATAGCTTACGAAATAAGCCATGTTTCGTCAGCTAAACCTTGAATAAAATACTATAGCAGACGAATTATGGTAAATTTTGTCGGCTATAGTATTTTTATACTAAAAAAAACCACAAAATTTCTAAATTACCATCCAAGCAAGCTACAAATTACACAAAAACTTTCATATAACCAACAACACCATCAAAAGTGGTCTAAACGTTTTTCATTAAATTATTTATAAATTGTCCACAAACCCATAAAACTATATAAAATATATATCATCTAAATCTATATTTGTGTCTGGAGGAGGTTGCGGCAGCTGAGGTAGGGAATCGGCGTAGGCATGGGCGAAGCTGGAAGTCCCTGAAGCTGGGCAGCTGAAAACTCTTGCAAGTATTAGAACATCTGCTGCTGTTGTGCCTACTGGGTGGCATATACTGCCGCATTATACTCATTTAAAGTGACAGTATAGGCTGTCTGGGCGGCTTGCTGTTCCCGTAGCAGCTGAACTTCCGCGTCTAGCTGAGTCGTTCTGCTGGTCGAGGCTGTATATTTTTGAAATTTGGGAGTGGTCTTCAGTACCCCTCGCCCTTCTTTTCTAGACCCCGGCAGTAGAAGTTATTTCCTCGCGGTGAGAATTCTGTGACCATGATCCTCGTCCCAACTCTGAGATCTGAAGTGTCGATCTGAGACATGGCTTCGGACATGTCTTCCTCCTGCGTGTCTGGCCATGTCTCCTTCACTATAGCAGTCATCACCTCGTCACTAATCTGTCTCAGCTTCGCCTAATTAGATAGGAAAAAATAATTATTAATTAACATTTTAATATATATATATATATATTAAAAAATTTGAAAACGTAAAACGAGGAAGGGAGAGCCAATCTTACTGGCGTAAGCTGATACCAAATTGGCAGCACCAAGAACTTGTGCTACGGATACAATGTCTACATCTCTCCTCCCTCTTAGTTCCTTTTAATGCTACCACTTTAATCTCTTTATGACAAAAGGGATTAAGTTGGTAGCATTAAAAGGAACTTAGAGGGAGTAGAGATGTAGACATTATATTCGTACCACAAGTTCTTAGAGTGCATTATTCATTTTAACACTCAGACATTATATCCGTACGACAAGATCTATCCTCCCTCCTAATTCCTTTCAACGTTAGTTAGACTAGGGTGTCATTACAAGATGCTCTCTTTTTAATCACTTTTCTTTTGGTGGGAATCCTTACCTTTTCTTCCCTGCCTGCTTATGTTAATATGTTTTTTCTCTATTCTTCCCTCGAAACATAATAAACAAAAAGGAAAAAAAACAGAGAAAAGAAAATCAAGGCAAAATTACAATTCAAAAGTCGTTATTTTTCTTTTTTTGTCCGCCAAGTGATCACTCGAATCCAAATGGAATAGGGAGAGGGCGGGAAATAGGGAAGTTTCTAAATCAAATGGCAGGAAAGTTCTAGAAACAATAAATCATACAGACTTCAATCCTTGTAAGGAAAGGACTTAATGCAGTCTCTTCAATGCTTGGAACACTCCTCGAGCGCCAACTCGACATATCCACATGGTCGAATCCAATCCCATGTTCGACCATTGGCTGTAAAATTAAACCATTATATTAGTCTTTACATCGTTGACTTGTTCTTTTCCTAGTTTGACTAGGAAATCCTATTTGACCTAGAGTTGACCAAAATCCTTTCTTTTAACAACTTTTCAATCATTACGTTTAAATCCGATTATCGACTCGAAGTTTGGTTTCCGTTTACGCCACCTTAGCATAAGTATTTTTCTTTACTAAATCATTTGACGGTAGGTAACACATAGTAATTTGTGGAATTACTATGGACACCCAATCAACCACTTAATCAACTTACGGTTCATGAGTCAATATACCTGGTATGAAATTATCCGAATTATTTACAGCACCCAACTCGGTTTCTGACTAAGATTCCTGAGTTGCCTAGAATCTCATTTAAAGATTCGGTTGTCTTAATTTAACTGGTGAACTAAGATTGTCCTTTCCCTTTCTCCTTTTATCGGTCAACTTTCCATAAATGGAAACCTTCCAAAAAGGGAAAGTTTCCCAAAATGGAAATCTCCTATTTACGGTAAGTTTTCCGCAAATACTCGATTTACGAATTAACAGAAACTTTAGGACTTTAACTTAACGAAGGAATCGATTTCTACCTCTTCGGCACTCTGTTGGAAAACTGTTACTTTGCCAGATTCCGGTGACTTGTCGGAACCTCATGCCGGATTCGGTCGACTTGTCGGAATTTTTGACAGATTTTCCCCGTTTTCTCCGAATCACCAAGTTCTCGACAACATGTAACAAAACACCAAAAGATCAACAACAATCTCAGCAATAACAACATCAACAACATCATGGCACAAGAATTAACCACAACATAGTAGCGCTAGGGAACAGTAATTTACCTCCAAAATCGATCCGAGGCAGAAACACCGGACCTCTGCCTCTGCTCCCTAAACTCTCACACTTAACCTCTCGAAATGCCATGTTTGCCAACGCCTCCACGGCTCACTGCCGAGTTGGCCTCTTTGCTCCTTAACCTCCTCCTCGGATCCTTCTTCCCCCTTTTGTCCTTCCCTCGACCTCCTCTGCCGGTAATTGACCAGAGCCCAAAACCTCTCTTAGTTCGAACTTGCAAGGGCTGCTGCATCGACCCACACGATCTGTCGCTGCTCGGAACACCACCATTACGCAACTGGGCTCAAACAGAATCTCGGTGAGGCTCCCTAGGGCACGGCGGAGACGTCAAGGACTCCAAAAGCTCGACCGCCGGAAGTCCACCGGAGAAACCCAGAAAACCTGAAAAAACAGAAAAGAGGAAATTATTGACTGAGACTTCAAATCATTGATTCCTTGGCAAGGAAATGAAGAAGAAGAGGAGAGGAACAAGAAAATCACCTCCTTCTGTCGAATTGCCGCTCGAGTCACCGGAAAACGGCGAACACAGCCGAGCTCCTCCTTGGTCGATCTCCGTCGACGATTGATGAATGTCGAATTGAGTGACTGGGCTTTGTAGAGGAGAATGAGAGGATCAGTTTGGTGGGGGTGCGCCGGCGTGGTTGGCCGGATGCGACGGTGATGGAGGTGGCGGAGCAAGGGGTCGAGAGCAGAGAGAGAGACCGGTGAAGAGAGAGAGATGAAGGGGGGGTCTGACCCGAGTTAACGCTATCCCCTATTATTTATACTGATAAGTGCGTTTTACGCTATGTTTTTACCCTCATTTGTACCTTGTTTATTCCTTAGTAAGGTCATTTTTACTTATATTGAGTCAAAAGGGTTTTTCTGTAGAGCAATGGCTAAAACATGTATTTATACAGAAATTTGTGCTTAAGTGTTGTAAAAACCGATTTTGGATAAGACTTGGTTATTTCTCTTATGATTCACCGTACCTTTACATTGTCATTTTTGATAAATTTGGTTTAATGTGTATATGACATGTAAATGAGCATATGAGAACAAGAATCATGAAGATTGGACTCATGGAAGACAACAAGAGAGGCCATGGAAAAGAAGAAACTCCGAAACATAAGATTTTGATCCGAGCAGAAATTTACAGAAACCCTATATCAACTTCGGAAAATCATATCTAAAGATCCAGGAGGAATCTGAGAACGAGCCATATATCATTGGAAAGCAAAGGAAGTCTAGTTTTCAGATCTTCTTGAATCGCAGCATTTGGAGTTCAGATGAAGGAGTTATGATCAAAACAATGGACGGAGGTCAAGCTGCAAAACTGGGCAGTTTCTGCCTAAGTTGTCACCCGAGTTTGCGAGGTGCCTATGAGCCCAAGAACTTGTGTATAAGGCCTACATGGATCCAATAACATGTAGAGGAGTCCAAGAAATCAGAAATCCAAGGTCCAAGTCGAAATCTTTGTCCAAAGATAAAAGGAGGAAACCAAACCCAACAAGGAAGGTGTCTCCTTGAAGCTCCTGAATTCTCTAGGGTTTCTCTTCGAAATTTTCTGTATAAATAGGACCTATGTACATCAAATTTCGTGTCTCTCAATTGCTCTAAGCCTTAGAATAGCCTAGCTCTACTTAAAAACCCTCCCTACACAGAAACACAAAGCCTTGCCGCCGCCGCCAAAACCCTACTGCCGATTGCATCTTTTGCTGCCGACTGCATAGCCTTGCCGCCACCAATCCCTTCTTCAATCCTTGCCGACTCTTAGGGTAGGTTTAGGTATGAATTCATTCAAGGTTTATGTGTGTATCTACTGTATGGATGATGGTTATTTATATATATGTTTGTTTTGGTTTTTGGTTTTACGTTATAAACATGTTTACTTGTTCTTCTTTGTGATTTTCATGTGATTGTGTTTATAATTGTAACGTGTAGAATTGCATGTTAGGATGACGATTTAGATTAAGTTGTTTGTGTTCACGTAATTAATAACTTGAATTGATTAATCCTCACCTGAACACGTAATCGAACTCTAGGTTAGCTTGAATCCGGACAAGTTAGCTATTAGGGGGGAGTTTCATATGCCGTAGTGTCTAAGGGTTGAGATCAGGCGATTGTAGGTCTTGTATAGTTTCGAACCACCTTTAAATCCCCCATAATATTTTGTATATATGTTTATACTTGTATAGTTGTGACAGAATTGTACTTGTATGTTTATATTATATTTGTGAATGTTACTAACTTGTTTTGATGTAGATATAATCCTTCCCTAGTGTCCCCGGCTTGAACGATCCCTACTTACAGTTACTACAATGATAGGGTTTTTTAAATTGCACAGGTCAACTTTTGACAGGTCAGTTTTTGGCGCCGTTGCCGGGGATGCTAAAAAGGATTTTTGTGTTGTATATGTATATGTTTGTGAATTAACCTTGTTTTCTTTTGTAGGTGCCGAATTATGTGTGTGCCAAAACACATATGTTTCGAATGTATTTGTGTATTGTTGATGAGGCCGTTTGTTAACAACCTGCAATTTAAAACCCTATCATTGTAGTAACTGTAAGTAGGGATCGTTCAAGCCGGGGACACTAGGGAAGGATTATATCTGCAAAACAAATCGTTAGTAACATTCACAAATATAATATAAACATACAAGTACAATTCTGTCACAACTATACAAGTATAAACATATATACAAAATATTATGGGGAATTTATATGAGTTGGTTCGAAATATAAAGAAAATAAAACAGAAATATTTACATACATTGGTCAATCAATACTCAAGCACAAGATATAGCAAACACCGATTAGAGAACACATAAGTTTTATGAAAGATCAAGTTATTACGTTTATGTTATCATAGATGCAAATTAATTCCAACTATTTAGACTTCTCATGTAACTTAGAACTTACGACACGCATCATCCTAAGTTTATGTGTCATCCTGTTTAATGCTTACGACCCGCATCACATTAGCACAAAATACACTTACCGTTCATGAGTCGTTGGAGACATGATCCTAGGTATGTCGTCACTCATCCTATTAGCATGTAAATCACTTACCCTAGCAACCCTATGCAGCAACTAAAATTGAGAGCCCGACCCGGTGAACTCAACCCTAGATTACTACGGCAGATTAAACTCCCCCCTTAGGAACATCCGTGCACAGACTACCCTCAGGTTTGATTACGTGATCAGGTAAGCAATAGATCAATTCGACAACTACTAAACACAAACATAAACAACTTAAACTAAATCAAAATCCTAACATGCAATCTAAATCGTTACAATTATAAACACAATCACATGAAAATCACAAAGAAGAACAAGTAAACATGTTTATAACGTAAAACCAAAAACCAATACAAACATATATATGAATAACCATCATCCATACAGTAGATACACACATAAACCTTGATTGTATTCATACCTAAACCTACCCTAAGAGTTGGCAAGGATTGAAGAATGGATTGGTGGCGGCAAAGCTATGCAATCGGCAGCAAGGATGCAGTCGGCAGCAAGGGGTTGGCGGCGGCAAGGCTATGGTGTTTCTGTGTAGGGAGGGTTTGTAAGTAGAGTTTGGCTATACTAAGGCTTAGAGCAATTGAAAGACACGAAATTTGATGTACATAGGTCCTATTTATACAGAAAATTTCGAAGAAAAACCCTAGAGAATTCAGGAGCTTCAAGGAGACACCTTCCTTGTTGGGCTTGGTTTCCTCTTTCTTTTTTTTGACAAGGATTTCGACTTGGACCTTGGATTTCTGATTTCTTGGACTCCTCTACATGTTATTGGATCCATGTAGGCCTTATACACAAGTTCTTGGGCTCATAGGCAGCCGAAATCATGGACAAAATCGGCAAGGACAGACTTTCCCGGTTTGACCGGAAAAGCTCCATACTTGGTTGTTTCGGCTGCCATGATGCATTCTTCGAATCTTCTTCTTCAATGCAGCTTCCCATGACTTCATTAAGCTTCTCTTAAGTCCTTTGACATGCTTGGGAAGAATTTTGGTGAAGAAACATCCTCCCAAACTCGTGTGACAACTTAGGCAGAAACTGTCCAGTTTTGCAGCTTGACCTCCATCCATTGTTTTAATCATAACTCCTTCATCTGAACTCCAAATGCTGTGATTCAAGAAGATCTAAAAACTAGACTTCCGTAGCTTTCCAATGATATATGGCTCGTCCTCAGATTCTTCCTGGATCTTTAGATATTATTTTCCGAAGTTGATGTAGGGTTTCTGCTCGCGGGAGAGATTTCTGCTCGCGAGTAAGATTTCATTCGCGGGAGAGTTTCATTCGCGAGACTGACCTCCGGCCATTGTTTCCGGTATAACTTCTTCCTCAGAACTCGGATTGCTGCGATTCCAAATGATTTAGAAACTAGACATCCGCAGCTTTCCATCCATATATGGCACGTTCCCTGGTTCTTCCTGGATCGTCCTAGGGAAATCTTTGACGTTGAGTTATGGTTTTTGGAAATTTCTGCTCGAATCAAAATCTTATGTTTCAGAGTGTCTTCTTTTTCATGGCCTCTCTTGTTGTCTTCCATGAGTCCAATCTTCATGATTCTTGTTCTCATATGCTCATTTACATGTCATCTACACATTAAACCAAATTCATCAAAAATGACAATGTAAAGGTATGGTGAATCATAAGAGAAATAACCAAGTCTTATCCAAAATCAGTTTTACAACACTTAAGCACAAATTTCTGTATAAAGACACATATTAACCATTACTCTACAGAAAAACCCTTTTGACTTAATATAAGTAAAAACAACATTACTAAGGAATAAACAAGGTACAAATGAGGGTAAAAATACATTAAAAACATAGCGTAAAACGCACTTATCAAACTACCCCACACTTACCCTTTGCTAGTCCCTTAGCAAACTGACTCTAAAACAAAAACAAAACCAAATGACTTAAAAACTTCTAATACCCTTAGAAAGATTGTCTCAGGATCTTTATCATGCATAACTTTTAAGTTAGAACATTCGAATGAAAAGCATAATTGCAAAGCTTCATAAGCATGTATCATAGCATGAACAAGTAAGATATGAGATCATATAGCACAAACATGTATGATAACCGTTCCACCTCACAATGACATACTCTCTTCTTTTCACTCATCCATGGTATTCACTCAATAGTATATGCAAGAGAAAAGATGATAAGATAACAAATAACTTGCATATTTCAACAAATGAAAGCTCTTTGTGAATAGAAATTCATGGAAAAACCTCATATAACAACTATGTACAATAATGGACCAAAACCATATGCTTAACTCATGAGAAATTCTCCACAAATCAAATTTAGCTATCTTAAGAATCATGAATTAATCTCAATAATATGGTTGTAATGGGGCTTGGTTTCATAAGGTAGGAATTTTTAGATAAGTGGTGCTATAAGAAATCACCAAGACTTTAGCAAATCTCGCTCCTCCTCATGTCTTCACTTTAAGAGTCGAATTTCTTCATGTTGGACCCATACGTCAATCTTGACTTCTCCCCATATTGTGAACAGGACAAAGGTCATATAAACACTTTTAGACCCTCAAATAATCACTAACTCCAAATTCACAAAACATTACAACACACCATGAAAGAATTTGTGCCTTGAACTTTAATTCTATCCGAATTTTTTTCTTTTCTTTGTTTTTTTTTTCGGACATATTTCTTTCTTTTTGTTTACACATGGCACATACATTTATAATCACATGGTGTTTTACCCCACACTTGCTCTTTATTACTTTGTTCACCCCACACTTGCTTCATAGCATCATGCAATACAGCTCCATCAGACGTACTTTGCCAAGTCTTGATAACAAGGTAAAGGTTAAGCTATTCTAAGCAAAGGAATTCTGTTTAAAGGTGATGAAATAAAAGGCTCAATGTAAGCTCAAAGGGGTTAAGTAAGGAGTCCCACGACGGGCACAAAATAGGCATATGCTTTATTTGGCAATGGTGGTGATCCTAAAGAGATTAAATTCAATCATATTCAAAATCAAGACAATTTATGATTATAAAGCTTCGAAAATCACATAAGCAAGTTCTAGTAAATTCTAGAGTCCATTAAAAAGCTATAGCACATAGTCATTGAATATGCAAAGAATAATGAGGTTTCAAAAGATAGTGAAAAAGTAGTGAAAATTTCAAAAAAAATTTAGACAAAATCGGCACATCACTCATGAAAGAAAGTTTTTAGGCTCAAAGGCTCACATAGGTTATCAAACATGCATACTTCATTATCAATCAAGTCTCAAATATTCATACTAATTCACAATATCCATGAAACTTGCAATTTCTTAAGAAAAGTTAAACCGTCAATCATGCATTCAAAGATATAGTTCATCATAGACTTTTAAGGGTATATCCTAAGACTCAAAAACAAAAAAAAAACAAAAAAAACATTTAGAACAAAACAAAACTTAAATTAAATTTCGAAACCAATAATTTTTTTTTTTAAATTACGGAAAAGTTTAAAAAAAAATTTGAAGAATTTCGACATAAATTGAAAAACATAAAAATAAAAATATGTTACTATGTAACTTCTACCCCACACTTAGAAAATTACATTGTCCTCAATGTAAACCCAAAATCATGTCATAACTTCCTAAGCATGTGTCTAAATCACATAATAAACACATAAATAAATCAAAATATCAACCATAAAAGTGAAGGGATTAGAAAAAATGCAAACTCTCGTTGATGGCTCCTCCACAGCTACGGTTGAAATGAGTTGCCTCTCATGCAGCGCTTAATGTTTATAGTCTATCAGCCTAGACTCTTCTCCTTTTTGATGGCGCCATCCTTTGTTTCTTCTTGAAACGTGCTCTGCTTCACTTTGTGTTAACATTGTGCACGATATCATGACCAGGATTGGCTTCCTTGCGTCCAACGTCACCAAACAATTTCTCGTCAGAACTGGTCATTTATGGGAACCTGCAAAACCAATCTGGCACAATTGAACAAAGATCAAGTGAGCATTATCAAAAACTTAGATAGAATTCGAAAAACTTAGCATAAAAATTTCGGCAACATCTTGTCATGGCATAAATTTCGAATTCAATGTCATGTAAGCACAAAAGTGTCGGGAACCTAGTAAAGTTGCTAGCTGATTTTATTAACTCTCTAATTTTCAAGGTACGTGGAGCAGGGAAGACCACTGTGCAATGGACTGATACAGCCCAAGGTAGTGTTATGCTTCGTCCGATATACCTCAAAAATTAAAGGAATATACAACTTTCACACAAAGGAATATACAAGAGAGAAATTGTTAGTCAAAAATATGGCACAAAATATACAACTTTCACACAAAAGAAATTCGATACATACACTAATATTCACACAAATATAAGAGAAAAATGTTAGTTGACAACAATATACAAAAATCCTTTTTAGCATCCCCGGCAACGGCGCCAAAAATTGATGAGGCCGTTTGTTAACAACCTGCAATTTAAAACCCTATCATTGTAGTAACTGTAAGTAGGGATCGTTCAAGCCGGGGACACTAGGGAAGGATTATATCTGCAAAACAAATCGTTAGTAACATTCACAAATATAATATAAACATACAAGTACAATTCTGTCACAACTATACAAGTATAAACATATATACAAAATATTATGGGGAATTTATATGAGTTGGTTCGAACATATAAAGAAAAGAAGCAAAATATTTACATACATTGGTCAATCAATACTCAAGCACAAGATATAGCAAACACCGATTAGAAAACACATAAGTTTTATGAAAGATCAAGTTATTACGTTTATGTTATCATAGATGCAAATTAATTCCAACTATTTAGACTTCTCATGTAACTTAGAACTTACGACACGCATCATCCTAAGTTTATGTGTCATCCTGTTTAATGCTTACGACCCGCATCACATTAGCACAAAATACACTTACCGTTCATGAGTCGTTGGAGACATGATCCTAGGTATGTCGTCACTCATCCTATTAGCATGTAAATCACTTACCCTAGCAACCCTATGCAGCAACTAAAATTGAGAGCCCGACCCGGTGAACTCAACCCTAGATTACTACGGCAGATTAAACTCCCCCCTTAGGAACATCCGTGCACAGACTACCCTCAGGTTTGATTACGTGATCAGGTAAGCAATAGATCAATTCGACAACTACTAAACACAAACATAAACAACTTAAACTAAATCAAAATCCTAACATGCAATCTAAATCGTTACAATTATAAACACAATCACATGAAAATCACAAAGAAGAACAAGTAAACATGTTTATAACGTAAAACCAAAAACCAATACAAACATATATATGAATAACCATCATCCATACAGTAGATACACACATAAACCTTGATTGTATTCATACCTAAACCTACCCTAAGAGTTGGCAAGGATTGAAGAATGGATTGGTGGCGGCAAAGCTATGCAATCGGCAGCAAGGATGCAGTCGGCAGCAAGGGGTTGGCGGCGGCAAGGCTATGGTGTTTCTGTGTAGGGAGGGTTTTTAAGTAGATTTTGGCTATACTAAGGCTTAGAGCAATTGAAAGACACGAAATTTGATGTACATAGGTCCTATTTATACAGAAAATTTCGAAGAAAAACCCTAGAGAATTCAGGAGCTTCAAGGAGACACCTTCCTTGTTGGGCTTGGTTTCCTCTTTCTTTTTTTGACAAGGATTTCGACTTGGACCTTGGATTTCTGATTTCTTGGACTCCTCTACATGTTATTGGATCCATGTAGGCCTTATGCACAAGTTCTTGGGCTCATAGGCAGCCGAAATCATGGACAAAATCGGCAAGGACAGACTTTCCCGGTTTGACCGGAAAAGCTCCATACTTGGTTGTTTCGGCTGCCATGATGCATTCTTCGAATCTTCTTCTTCAATGCAGCTTCCCATGACTTCTCTTAAGTCCTTTGACATGCTTGGGAAGAATTTTGGTGAAGAAACATCCTCCCAAACTCGTGTGACAACTTAGGCAGAAACTGCCCAGTTTTGCAGCTTGACCTCCATCCATTGTTTTAATCATAACTCCTTCATCTGAACTCCAAATGCTGTGATTCAAGAAGATCTAAAAACTAGACTTCCGTAGCTTTCCAATGATATATGGCTTGTCCTCAGATTCCTCCTGGATCTTTAGATATTATTTTCCGAAGTTGATGTAGGGTTTCTGCTCGCGGGAGAGATTTCTGCTCGCGAGTAAGATTTCATTCGCGGGAGAGTTTCATTCGCGAGACTGACCTCCGGCCATTGTTTCCGGTATAACTTCTTCCTCAGAACTTGGATTGCTGCGATTCCAAATGATTTAGAAACTAGACATCCGCAGCTTTCCATCCATATATGGCACGTTCCCTGGTTCCTCCTGGATCGTCCTAGGGAAATCTTTGACGTTGAGTTATGGTTTCTGGAAATTTCTGCTCGAATCAAAATCTTATGTTTCGGAGTGTCTTCTTTTTCATGGCCTCTCTTGTTGTCTTCCATGAGTCCAATCTTCATGATTCTTGTTTTCATATGCTCATTTACATGTCATCTACACATTAAACCAAATTCATCAAAAATGACAATGTAAAGGTATGGTGAATCATAAGAGAAATAACCAAGTCTTATCCAAAATCAGTTTTACAACACTTAAGCACAAATTTCTGTATAAAGACACATATTAACCATTACTCTACAGAAAAACCCTTTTGACTTAATATAAGTAAAAACAACATTACTAAGGAATAAACAAGGTACAAATGAGGGTAAAAACACATTAAAAACATAGCGTAAAACGCACTTATCAATTGTTGATTTGTACATTGTAGATTTGTGTATGTGCCGAATTCTTTGGTGTGAAAGTTGTATATTTTGTGCCATAATTTTTGACTAACAATTTCTTTCTTATATTTTTGTGTAGGTGCCGAATTTATATGTGTATATTTTCGTGTCATATGTGTTGTAACTTAGTAAATATTTAGGAGGTTGATTGTTTCATATGTGTTGGAGTTTATTGTGGTTTTTAAAGTGTAACATGTAGGGAGAAGCCGCATTTGTTAATCTTAGCCTAAACCCTTCATGTTATTTGCGGATTTCATGAGGTTGAGGGCGGCTTTGATTAACACTTGTCGAGTGGTCTAGTGACCTGAGTTTGTTCCTAGCTGAGTAAGGGGCCGTTCTGTCATAGATATGGAATTCAGGTTTGTTCAATTGGATCTCAAGATCATGACTGACCACTCTTCTCGGTGAAGGGGTCGATAGGGGTCCGCCTCCTTGATCACAAACGAGTCCTGCCTGGTTCTTGTAGGGGGTTCGCCCCCCGTGACATTGACACTTGCCTTCTGAAACCATGGAATCCGCTCGAACTAGCCAAATGCTTGGGCCGAAGCATCACCACACTTTAAACGCTAGAATTTACTTAGACATGTATGACGCCATGAACTTCAAATTAATTTGACTTTAATTTTTGAGGTATATCGGACGAAGCATAACACTACCTTGGGCTGTATCAGTCCATTGCACAGTGGTCTTCCCTGCTCCACGTACCTTGAAAATTAGAGAGTTAATAAAATCAGCTAGCAACTTTACTAGGTTGCCGACACTTTTGTGCTTACATGTCATTGAATTTGAAACTTATGCCATGCCATGATGTTGCCGAAATTTTTATAAGCTAAGTTTCGAATTCTATCTAAGTTTTTGACAATGCTCACTTGATCTTTGTTCAATTGTGCCAGATTGGTTTTGCAGGTTCCCATAAATGACCAGTTCTGACGAGAAATTGTTTGGTGACGTTGGACGCAAGGAAGCCAAACCTGGTCATGATATCGTGCACAATGCTAAACAAAGTGAAGTAGAGCACGTTTTAAAAAAAATTGAGCTCAGCCAAGCAAGAAAGACTTGGAAGCACTAAGAAAGATTGAGCAAGGGCCGGATTTGACAAGAATGGAGATGGGATGAGGAGACACAGCATAGTCTGGAGCTGTCCATACTAGCAGTGGTTGATAAGTTTGAAGCACGATCCTACACTCAGAGGTATGATTCTCCTTTGTCAATTCCAATTATTACTAACAAAATGTTATCATTTTCAGAACAGGGCCCTAAGTTAGAATTTAAAGATCTCCCCAAGCACTTGAAGTATGCATATCTAGGAGAAGATGACACTTTACCAGATATTGTGTCTTCATCGTTGAATGAGCAACAAGAGCACAAATGTTGAAAAGCACAATGTGGGAGAGCCATGGCAACAAAGGATGGCGCCATTAGAAAGGAAGAAGAAGTCTAGGCTGACAGACTATAAACATTAAGCGCTGCATGAGAGACAACTCATTTCAACCGTAGCAGTGGAGGAGCCGTCTACGAGAGTTTGAATTTTCTTAACCCTTCACTTTTATGGTTGATTTATTATGTGACTTATATGCCTGCTTAGAACATTATGACATAATTTTGAGCTTACATTGAAGACAATGTAATTTTCTAAGTGTGGGGTAGAGGTTACATAGTAACATATTTTTATTTGTGTGTTTTTCAATATGTGTCGAAATTTTCTCTCCAATTTTTAAAATTTTCCGTAATTTTTAGTTTTTAAATTGTTTTTGAGTCTTAGGATATACCCTTAAAAGTCTATGATGAACTATATCTTTGAATGCATGATTGACGGTTTAACATTTATCTTAAGAAATTGCAAGTTTTATAGATATGTGAATTAGTATGAGTATTTGAGACTTGATTGATAATGTAGTATGCATGTTTGATTAGATTGTTCCAACATAACCTATGTGAGCTTTTGAGCCTAAAAAACTTTCTTTCATGAGTGATGTGCCGATTTTGTCTAAATTTTTTCGAAATTTTCACTACTTTTTCACTATCTTTTGAAACCTCATTATTCTTTGCATATTCAATAACTATGTGCTATAGTTTTTTTTATGGACTCTAGAATTTACTAGAACTTGCTTATGTGATTTTCGAAGCTTTATAATCATAACATGTCTAGATTTTGAATATGATTGAATTTAATCTCTTTAGGATGACCACCATAGCCAAATAAAGCATATGCCTATTTTGTGCCCGTCGTGGGACTCCTTAGTCTTAACCCCTTTGAGCCTACATTAAGCATTTTCTTTCATCACCTTTAAACATAATTCCTTTACTTAGTATAGCTAAACCTTTACCTTGTTATCAAGACTTGGCAAAGTACTTCCGATGGAGCTGTAATGTGATGTCAAAGAACAAGTGTGGGGTGGAGTTGAAGTAAACACCAATATTTTGTATTGTATATGTGCCGAAAAAAATTGTATGTCCAAAAAAAAAAGTGTTTAAGAAAAAAAAAATTCCGAGAAAAAGAAGAAAAAACGAAAAAAAAACAATCAGAATTAAAAGAAAACGAAAAGAATTTCGGATTTTTCAAAAAGGCACATGTTTTTATGGTGTTTTTGTAAAAATTATGGATTTGGAGTTGTGATTATTGGAAGGTCTAAGATTGTTTATATTTGACCTTTGTCCTATTCATGAGACTTGTCGTGGAGACATAAGGGGAATCGAAATTTGCTAAAGTCTTGGTGATTTCTTATAGCACCACTTATCTAAAAAATTCCTACCTTATGAAACCAAGCCCCATTGCAACCATATTATTGAGATTAATTCATGATTCTTAAGATAGCTAAATTTGATTTGTGGAGATTTTCTCATAAGTTAAGCATATGGTTTTGGTCCATTATTGCACATAGTTGTTATATGAGGTTTTTCCATGAATTTCTATTCACAAAGTGCTTTTATTTGATGAAATATGCAAGTTATTTGTTATCTTATCATCTTTTCCCTTGCATATACGATTGAGTGAATACCATGGATGAGTGATTAGAAGAGAGTATGCCATTGTAAGGAGGAACGGTTATCATACATGTTTTTGCTATATGATCTCATATCTTACTTGTTCATGCTATGATACATGCTTATGAAGCTTTGCAATTATGCTTTTCATTCGAATGCTCTAACTTGAAGGTTATGCATTATAAAGATCCTGAGACAATCTTTCTAAGGGTATTAGAAGTTTTTAAGTCATTTGGTTTTGTTTTTGTTTTAGAGTCAGTTTGCTAAGGGACTAGCAAAGGGTAAGTGTGGGGTAGTTTGATAAGTGTGTTTTACGCTATGTTTTTAATATGTTTTTACCCTCATTTGTACCTTGTTTATTCCTTAGTAAGGTCATTTTTACTTATATTGAGTCAAAAGGGTTTTTCTGTAGAGCAATGGCTAAAACATGTATTTATACAGAAATTTGTGCTTAAGTGTTGTAAAAACCGATTTTGGATAAGACTTGGTTATTTCTCTTATGATTCACCGTACCTTTACATTGTCATTTTTGATAAATTTGGTTTAATGTGTAGATGACATGTAAATGAGCATATGAGAACAAGAATCATGAAGATTGGACTCATGGAAGACAACAAGAGAGGCCATGGAAAAGAAGAAACTCCGAAACATAAGATTTTGATCCGAGCAGAAATTTACAGAAACCCTATATCAACTTCGGAAAATCATATCTAAAGATCCAGGAGGAATCTGAGAACGAACCATATATCATTGGAAAGCTAAGGAAGTCTAGTTTTCAGATATTCTTGAATCGCAGCATTTGGAGTTCAGATGAAGGAGTTATGATCAAAACAATGGACGGAGGTCAAGCTGCAAAACTGGGCAGTTTCTGCCTAAGTTGTCACCCGAGTTTGCGAGGTGCCTATGAGCCCAAGAACTTGTGTATAAGGCCTACATGGATCCAATAACATGTAGAGGAGTCCAAGAAATCAGAAATCCAAGGTCCAAGTCGAAATCTTTGTCCAAAGATAAAAGGAGGAAACCAAACCCAACAAGGAAGGTGTCTCCTTGAAGCTCCTGAATTCTCTAGGGTTTCTCTTCGAAATTTTCTGTATAAATAGGACCTATGTACAACAAATTTCGTGTCTCTCAATTGCTCTAAGCCTTAGAATAGCCTAGCTCTACTTAAAAACCCTCCCTACACAGAAACACAAAGCCTTGCCGCCGCCGCCAAAACCCTGCTGCCGATTGCATCTTTTGCTGCCGACTGCATAGCCTTGCCGCCACCAATCCCTTCTTCAATCCTTGCCGACTCTTAGGGTAGGTTTAGGTATGAATTCATTCAAGGTTTATGTGTGTATCTACTGTATGGATGATGGTTATTTATATATATGTTTGTTTTGGTTTTTGGTTTTACGTTATAAACATGTTTACTTGTTCTTCTTTGTGATTTTCATGTGATTGTGTTTATAATTGTAACGTGTAGAATTGCATGTTAGGATGACGATTTAGATTAAGTTGTTTGTGTTCACGTAATTAATAACTTGAATTGATTAATCCTCACCTGAACACGTAATCGAACTCTAGGTTAGCTTGAATCCGGACAAGTTAGCTATTAGGGGCGAGTTTCATATGCCGTAGTGTTCTAAGGGTTGAGATCAGGCGATTGTAGGTCTTGATTTTTAGTCACTACCAAGGGTTGCTAGGGTGAAAGATTTGCATGATGAATAGGATGAGTGACGCCATACCTAGGACCATGTTTCCAATGACTCTCGTTCGATCAGTGTATTTTGTCTCAATGTCAGGCGATTGTAGGCATTGAACAGGATGACACATATACAGACTTAGTGTCAGGCGATTGTAGGCACTAAGTTTACATGAGAAGTCTAAATAGTTAGAATTAATTACAAGTTGTGAAAACGTAAATACGACTTCTTAAACTTGCGAAATTTGTGACATGTCTTTCTTCACGGTGCTAAGTTGTTTTATGCTTGAGTATTGATTGACCATGTTTTGTAAATAAGTGTCTTTATTTTCTTTATATGTTTCGAACCACCTTTAAATCCCCCATAATATTTTGTATATATGTTTATACTTGTATAGTTGTGACAGAATTGTACTTGTATGTTTATATTATATTTGTGAATGTTACTAACTTGTTTTGATGTAGATATAATCCTTCCCTAGTGTCCCGGCTTGAACGATCCCTACTTACAGTTACTATAATGATAGGGTTTTTTAAATTGCACAGGTCAACTTTTGACAGGTCATATACTCGAATCAACGGCCCAGATCAAACCCCTAATTGGTCTAACGGTCCGAATTAAAATAAGGTAAAAAGTAATTAGTTAAATGGTAAAAACTAATTACCGAAATAGTAATTGAAAATTACCATAAACTTCAGAAATTCACAGAAAATAGCTTGAAGCTTCGAAAAATATTCCGAAAATACCGAGACTCGTGTCGATACGTACTATGACATCGAGTCATTAAATGAGGAATTTGGAGAGTTTGGAAAAACTCGAAAATAAACTCGATCGATAATGCATCAAATTACCGGTCGCAATTAAAAGTTCTCGGTAACTCACAAGCCCTTGTAAAAAGGTAACTTTTAGGTACGGGGTGTTACAATCTCCCCACCTTATGAAATTTCATCGTCGAAATTCCAACTGCACCACACGACACCTTCGACCACTAACTAACCTCCTATCCCTACTCGTTTAGCCAAATAAACACAACCAAATGTCCTTACCAACCACAAGTGACGTCGTCGCAATACCGCTAATAATCATTCTGATTCAATAACCCCTCGCTTGCCGCTAGTAAAATTTCTTCAAGAATTCTCGTAATCTTTCGTTGAAATTAGATATCAGCTCACACATTCTCTATGCAGAGAAGGTGACTAACACCCGATGAGCAATGTTCGAAGTCTTTGATGGTTTTAAATCCTCTGGTAACACAATACAACGTGGAGTCAAAACTAATGACAACAAGTCCACGAGAAAACCATGATGACTTGTGTTACATGAATCATCACCTCATTTGAAAAAGGCTCCCTGATCTGGTTTACGCTTTCTATAAATTATTCTGTCAAGTTGTCCTGCTGTAGAGTAATTGTCTTCCCTAAATCTATCCTTACTCAAACCACTTGCACATACAGGACATGAATTGCCATGAATTTTAGCGTAAAACCAAAACCATAGCCTCTAAATCTGGAAGATACAAGTCTCAAGATATTGAGCTTTAACATTACTTGCTCCTCGCAAGAAGACAAATTGCCAGGCTTACACTGCCTACAGAGTTATTCTGACAAGACAAAATCTTGACTCTTTACCAACAAGCCAAACATTAGAATCGCTAACTCAATTATCACCTTGTGAAGTTACAGCGTACTCAACAACTGGTAATACATATCCGTACTACTCATAGGTGAGGTGCCACTAGCCTCCCTATCTCTTACATTAGCCTGGAATGACGCATAGTGCAGAAATTGCACTTCAACCATAACTGTGCTTCTATTAAACATTATCCGCATCACAATCTGGGATAGACTTACCATTAAAAGAATTCCAGAGCATTACCCGTTCAACAAGGATATTTCATTCACAGATGCCTCCATTACCAAATCGTCTGGCAATAACCGACAATTTTGGACATTTAACCTGATCGAACATCTACACTAAATTTAGTGCCCCTGGTGCACACCTAAAGTAACCCCTATTCAAAACATTGGAAATTAATTCCACACCGAACTTAGCCACATTAATCACCAAGCATAAAGTCATCAAAGCACAATTAATCAAATACCATCACCGCACTGGGCGCGTAAACATCACAGAGTCGACTCGCACAATTAGACAGTTTTTAACAAAACTGCCCCCATGCTCTGCAAGTTTACCATCCACCGCATCCTCTATTTGGTAAGATTCAAAATGCACAACCACTTACCATTCTAATAGAAAAGGTAAAATAACTGCGTGCACAGGGAATCAAATTACCACTTCAGATCCTAGCATAAAATGTCCACTGCCACACGTTAACATCCCCTCAAATCATAACTTAATCTGAACGTGGCTTTATCACTCCACGATTTCTAATGGAGTGTTGTTCAACTTAGCAACATACCTTACCATTCTCAGTAACAATTATTACTAAACTTGGACCCGTAATACTTTTTGAGTCATCAAGGAAACCCTTTCCTTAACTTCACCGTATAATGCAGTCACTGAAATGCTGATAGTTTCATAACAAATAAGGTCACCACTCAAATGACCCATGACAAAAGCAATGCCAACGATTCTTCAATCCTCTCAGGATTTCATTAAATTACACCAAAATTTGATCTCACAGATCTTAATCCTCACTCCACAGTTCAAAATTGAGAATATTGTCCGTCACTGCAGTGGATGTAATTTATGAACCTTCAGACTCGTCTAAGGATACCTCCGATTACAATATTTGATTAAACCACAGCCAGTGAGTGCACAGATTCCCATGTCAACAAGCATAACTAATCACCCCTGGTGGAACCAAGTGTCATATACAGACAACTTGGGTTGCAAGTTGAAGCTTGAGCAACTACGAACATTCTCACTCTTAATCAATGATTCAGTAGACCTTGCCTCACTGCTGTCACTTGACCATTTCCGTGTATCTAAAACAACATGCAATCGACCACCTACTGATAACTTTTAATAATTTCGCTAACCATCATAAAAGTCGGAGCGACTATCAATAACTCACTTCCGACCTGTACTTAAATGGTTAGGCCATCTACTTGATGTTTTGCACAAAACTTCTAACCAAACGTCCTTAACCTCCGTTCACAAAATATGGAATTCTCACGATACATCCTCGAAATATGAGAATGTATCATTTTTGACCACACACCATAGTAACAAAATAGTTACGCATTACCATCATAAACACGTAATCCAATGGGGTATACCCAGGTAAAACTCCAGCTACCGAAACAGTGACGTTAGCACACTAACTTCATTCCTACGTCACACTAACACCAAGTCCTTCAAGCCTCGTATCCCTATCTTTAGTGCTCCAAGCACTCTTGCTCCATAACTCGGTGGCTTGGTGCCACTTCTAACATGTTCCTTAAATTTTGAAACCAATTACTTTTAATTACAACTAGTAACGCTCGCTCGATCTGAAAATCGAACTCTAACACAGCCAACCTGGAGACCCCTCCACAGGTGTACTAATTAAAATACTTTGACCACAGGTGGATAACTCACCTTATTGTTGACATGAGCCCCAAGATCTAGTGACACGATTTAATTTCTGCCTTCACGATATATGGCCTAATGACCATTGTCACCAACAATTCAAATCATGCTTAGACTCACTAACAATTCAAATCTTTCTAGTACTTCAATCATGGGTGGCTGAACCGATGAGAATCCACTCGTAGCTAATAGCAGCAATGCAAGCATCTAGGGTAGCCCCAACTATTAGTCTTAGTGGTTGTCCCATAAACATCAAGTGACCGAATCAACCTTCACCTCCTTAACTTTCTCCAGTAGCGTCACATCATGGACTCGTCACCAGAAACAAGTCCATTGATCACAAAATGACTACGCTTAAATCCTTGAGTCATTCTACTTTGACACATTCGCTAGTCCTCAAAAACTACACCAAAGGCGAACGTTAACAAAATCTTGACAATCGTCACATCTTATTATTCATCTTCTCTGAATAATCTCACTGTGCAACTCCAACACCTTTCCCAACTAAGAACAATCACTTTTTAACATCGTTTCTCGACTCTTCACTTATAAGAGTTTCAGAACTCAAACACCAAGGCCTCGTCTTAGGTTTCTACAACATCCCTGCCAACAAACACCATAGCCTTCCAGACATGAATCAAATGTTTCACCACCGAGCACTTACACAAATGCTCAAGCAACGTTAAATAACGTGAGTTTTTCAACTCGAGTTCCCAACACCCAACTCTATTTCCAAACATCATTAAGCACTGGGGAACTCATACAAATAAATACGTAACAAGCTTACCTTGTTCCTTATAGGAACTCTCAGTGAGGTCGGCGTACTGAGGCATAGTCTTGAAGATTCAAATATTTATGGAACCACTCGGTCCATAAATCAACCAAGAAGTACTAACTCATATCCTTAATAAACACTAAGCGTCCAAAGCATAAAATGCTGATGGATCCGCCGCGGCCGAACCATCACTCTATAGACACTTAGGGCTACCAAGTACATGAGGTAGTAACAGGATACGATAACCTAATGCTCTGATACCAACTGTCAGGACCCACCCCGAGTTAAACCCTTTTAACCCGAAGTAAATCCTGCGGGGACCACCTCAAGGGAACTTCTTACCGAAACCCCCTTGAAATGGACAACCCTTCTTACAAACCAACTAAGCACTTCAAAGAACAAATTAAGATAACCCCTAACTCATGGAGCCAACCTGCTCCCAAAGTCACATTTACGTTTCACTAACCTATTCAACTATCTGAGATGAGTTAGTCAGAGCAGTCTACATGGAAGATTTACCCTAATGAATTTGCAAGCAGCAACGGATTAATCGACTATGCCCGACTCTTGTACGCGCGACCTCCGCTCAAGAACCCTGTCACACTGGGTATTTGAAAACGAAGGGCCCAGGAAAGAAACATTTTAAAACCAACGTTAGTGTGAGTGGACAAAAATAAAAGAATAAAAGATAAATATCTTTTACTGCTCTTCCGTTAGTTTTCCAAAATCCACATGCACGCAATTCATAAAAAATGAATAGACAAATCATAAAGAAACTCCCTTGTCTCAAATCTATAATTAAATGTGGGGTATTAACCTCAACTACGAGAAAACAACCGGCCCGCTCTACCACGAGAGGGTCTATTGACCAGCTCATCGGAGAGGGTCCCATGACCCGTTCTATTCGGGAGGGTCCAACCGACCAGCTACCACCGAAGAGGGTCCTGACCTGCTCTATTCAGGAGGGTCCTACTGACCAGCTATCACCGAAGAGGGTCAGACCAGCTACTATCCAGAGAGGGTACCATCTCCATCTAGAGAGGGTCCATGCTAGCATGCAATACATATAACCATATCCTTTAAAAACCTCGTGGTAAAATAATTCGAAAACTAAGTCAAAATTCCCATGACTTTACCCCAAATACATTGGATTTAGAACATTTCCAGGAACCCAAAACCGGTTCTTTGACTTTACTTTCAAATCCTTAAATCCAAGAGCCAAGTTTCTCCTTTTTAAATTTCATCCCCCTCCATACCCAAAATGGTGATACCAGTAAAATCATATTCCGGGAAAATCCTTTAAAATCACGAGAAAGGTAGGAACCTCTTTCCCGGCTCACTTATCTTTAAAAAATATTAAATTCTCATTTTCCCAAAATCATCATAAAACATAAAATGGAGGGAATTCATAAATAAAGGAGAAACTAATTAAAGTCTATTGCATGCATTATATTTAAAAATAAAGTTCACTCACAGTACTTAATGCAGCCTCCTCAATGCTCGGAACACTCCTCGAGCGTCAACTCGACATATCCACATGGTCGAGTCCAATCCCACATTCGACCATTGGCTGTAAAATTAAACCAATATATTAGTCTTTACATCGTTGACTTGATCTTTTCCTAGTTTGACTAGGAAATCCTATTTGACCAAGAGTTGACCAAAATCCTTTCTTTTAACAACTTTTCAATCATTACGCTTAAATCCGATTATCGACTCGAAGTTTGGTTTCCGTTTACGCCAACTTAGCATAAGTATTTTTCTTTACTAAATCATTTGACGGTAGGTAACACACAGTAATTTGTGGAATTACTATGGATACCCAATTAACCACTTAACCAACTTACGGTTCATGAGTCGATATATCCAGTATGAAATTATCTGAATTATTTACAGCGCCCAACTCGGTTTCTAACTAAGATTCATGAGTTGCCTAGAATCTCATTTAAAGATCTGGTTGTCTTAATTTAACTGGTTAACTAAGATTGACCTTTCCCTTTCTCCTTTTATCGGTTAACTTTCCATAAATGGAAACCTTCCAAAAAGGGAAAGTTTCCCAAAATGGAAATCTCCTATTTATGGTAAGTTTTCCGCAAATACTCGATTTACGAATTAACAGAAACTTTAGGACTTATGGCTTAACGAAGGAATCGATTTGTACCTCTTCGGCACTCTGCCGGAAAACTGTTACTTTGCCAGATTCCGGTGACTTGCCGGAACCTCATGCCGGATTCCGGTCGACTTGCCGGAATTTTTGGCAGAGTTTCCCCGTTTTCTCTGAATCACCAAGTTCTCGACAACATGTAACAAAACACCAAAAGATCAACAACAATCTCAGCAATAACAACATCAACAACATCACAACACAGTAGCGCTAGGGAAAAGTAATTTACCTCCAAAATCGATCCGAGGCAGAAACACCGGACCTCTGCCTCTGCTCCCTAAACTCTCATACTTAACCTCTCAAAATGCCATGTTTGCCAACGCCTTCACAGCTCACTGCCAACGCCTCCACGGCTCACTGCCGAGTTGGCCTCTTTGCTCCTTTACCTCCTCCTCGGATCCTTCTTCCCCCTTTTGTCCTTCCGTCGACCTCTTCTGCCGGTCACTGACCCGAGCCCAAAACCTCTCTCTGTTCGAACTTGCAGAGGCTGCTGCATCGACCCACACGATTTATCGCTGCTCTGAACACGACCATCACGCAACTGGGCTCAAACAGAATCTCGGTGAGGCTCCCTAGGGCACGGCGGTGACGTCAAGGACTCCAAAAGCTCGACCGCCGGAAGTCCACCTGAGAAACCCAGAAAACCCGAAAAAACAGAAAAGAGGAAATTCTTGACTGAGACTTCAAATCATTGATTCCTTGGCAAGGAAATGAAGAATAAGAGGAGAGGAACAAGAAAATCACCTCCTTCTGTCGAATTGCCGCTCGAGTCATCGGAAAATGGCGAACACAGTCGAGCTCCTCCTCGGTCGATCTCCGTCGACGATTGATGAATGTCGAATTGAGTGACTGGGCTTTTTAGAGGAGAATGAGAGGATCAGTTTGGTGGGGGTGCGCTGGCGTGGGTTGGCTGGACGCGACGGTGATGGACGTGGCGGAGCAAGGGGTCGAGAGCAGAGAGAGAGACCGGCGAAGAGAGAGAGACGAAGGGGGGTCTGACCCGAGTCAACGCTCTCCCCAATTATTTATACTCGAATCAACGGCCCAGATCAAACCCCTAATTGATCTGACGGTCCAAATTAAAATAATGTAAAAAGTAATTAGTTAAATGGTAAAAACTAATTACCAAAATAGTAATTGAAAATTACCATAAACTTCAGAAATTCACAGAAAATAGCCGGAAGCTCCGAAAAATATTCCGAAAATACCGAGAGACTCGTGTTGATACGTACTATAACATCGAGTCATTAAATGAGGAATTTGGAGAGTTTGGAAAAACTCGAAAATAAACTCGAACGATAACTTATTAAATTACCGGTCCGCAATTAAAAGTTCTCGGTAACTCACAAGCCCTTGTAAAAAGGTAACTTTTACGTACGGGGTGTTACATTTCCTCATCACAAGAGTATTCGTCTGTTTCTTGATTTGGATTAACATCATTAAGCCTTACGTCTAAATCATGAATTCGAACCAAATGACACTCTTTAAAATTATTAAGACGAATTATAGAGGAGTCATGAATACCTATCGCGCTGGGCTCTTGATATGCAACATATTCTTCCTCGTCTTCGGCCTCTTCAAGTGTAGCCGTCCTGTAAATGTTTTGAGGGTGCACAAGGTTGACTACTTTCCACGCGTCACCCTTAACAAGTTCATCAAGATAAAACACTTGTTTTACTGATGTGGCAAAAACGAACGGTTCATCTTCGTAACAGCTTGTAGCAGTGTTCACCGATAAAATCCCGTACTGATCGATATTCATACTCTGCGGGCTGCTAGTATCAAACAATCTACACTTGAAGAGGTGCACGGTCATGCCTTGCCCATAAACGAGTTCCACCATTAAATCGAGAACACCGTAATAGTTAACTCCATTCCGCCTACCATGTGCCATCACCCCAGAATTTTGTGTTCTCCGTTTGTTGTCTCTCTATTCACATATAAATTGCAAGCCATTCACCTTGCACATCAGATAAACTCTTGACATTATCGGCTTCATCGCTAGAAGTCTTAGTTCGTGCGAACAATTTGGGTGACCATCAAATTGAATATGCTTCATCTGGAACCAAATATTGAATGTATTGTAAATATGAATAATTATGCAATGAAATAGTCATGAACAAAAATAAAGAATTACATACCCAGCCGCAAAAATAGTTCGCGAACTTCTTGTTGTGGTAATCGAGATCACATTTAATGTTTGGACAGTATAAATGGATGTCTTTCCAGTATTCATCTTCTGGAAAGTTAATCAATACCCACCAATGGGCTATGACTAGCTCATGTGGTTGCAACTTGTAAGAGTTTGGCAAAATTACACAAATTTCAACATCATTAGAGACTATGGAAAGGTTGAACTTCGGTACATCTACTGGTATAGTTTGTGGAGTTTCCTTCAACGCTCCTAAATACAACTTTATGTAGGTGATGCACTCGTGCGCAATATATGCTTTAGCTATGCATCTTTCAGGCGCAGATTTATTAGCCACATAAGCTTTGTAGTCTCCAAGTTGCCTATAAATAAATTGTTGTAATGTGTTACGATTATATATTGAACATGTATAGTAAAAAATTTAGGTGTAAAAAATATACCTTTCCATGAGATACATCCAATTATAGTGTACTGGACCGGTAAGCAACAATTGCTCGGGAAGATGGATTATCAGGTGCAGCATGATGTCAAAAAAATTTGGAAAAATATTCTCTCAAATTTACACATGATTTAAATAATGTTCTCTTGCATTTCCCAGAGGTCAGATTTTATCACTTCCCGTGTGCATAACTTCTTAAAGAATCTTGACAACGCTACTAGTGGCTCCACCAACTGACGGGGAAGGAACGGTCGAATGAAAATAGGGAAGAGACGTCGTAGCAGAATATGACAGTCATGACTCTTTAACCCGTACATTTTATTGTCCCGAAAGTTTACACACCGGGCTATATTTCCTACATAGTCTGAAGGATACTTCACAGAACTCATCCACCTGAAAATTACGTTCTTATGGTTAGGCTTCAAGGTGTAAGGAGCTTGAGACATTTTTTTTCTTCCCTTCTTTCAACCACAGATGTCTTCATATATACATTTTTTAAGATCAATGCGTGCCTTCAGACCGTCTTTCGTCTTCCCCTCTAAGTTCAGCATTGTTCCCACCACACTGTCGCACACATTCTTTTCTATGTGCATCACATCTAGCTAGTGAATGATCAACAACTTACTCCAATATGAGAGTTCCCAGAATATACTCTTATGTGTCTTAAATTTATACCTGTAGGGTCTGTCAGGTATTGATGCCACAATATTGAGATGATTTCTGAGTTGCCAAAAATCGTACTCATTAAGCATTGCTGAAATTTCTTCTCCCGTTCATCTTTTGGGAGGCACACCTTTTTCTACAGTCCCATCAAATGCCTTATCATCGAACCGCCATTCCTGATCATACGGAAGGAGAGTACGGTGACCCAATCTGCATATCTTGTTGCAATGACTACTGCTCCCCTCATCGCTAAGGCACTCTAGACAAGCCTTGTATCCCCTAACAACGTTGCTCGACAACATCTCACGAGCAGGAAAATCACTGTTGGTACCAACAACCATGACATGCATCTAGAACATCTCGTGCATGTACTTGTCATAAGTGGGATGACCAACGTCCCAAAAAAACTTAATCTCTTCAATCAAGGGTCTCAAATACACATCGAGACACTTTCCTGGATAACCGGGTCCCGGAATCAACAAACTCAACATATTGTATTATTTCTTCATGCACATCCATGGAGGAAGGTTGTATGGTACCAAAATTACCAACCATACACTGTATTGAAGACTCATGTTACCAAAAGGATTGAACCCGTCGGATGAGAGCCGGAGCCTCACATTTTGGATCTCTAACGCAAAATGAGGAAACTCACGGTCTATATGCTTCCAAGCCTCCCCGTCAGCAGGGTGTATAAGGGTATCTTCGTCATGCAATTCCCTATCAACATGTCATCTCATAGCTTTGACTATGTGTGATGACATATACAACCGCTCCAACTTATCCCTCAACGGGAAATACCGAAGTACCTTCACAGGTTTCCTATTGCCTGTAGGTGTCAACTTATACCTGTCACTCTGACATACCAGACATGTGTCAAGGTCATCAAGGTCATTCCCTTTTGGATCTTTACCCAAGAAGAAAACATAGTCATATCTGCATGCATGGATCTTGATGTAGGAAAGCCCAAGATCTTTCAGGATACATCAGACCTTATGATGAGTGGTAGGAAGACGATGACCATGGGGCAGTATCGAAGCAGTGTACTGTAGATAATCATCAACAGCCTTCATGGTCGATTTTGTCTCAACTTTAATCTTCATAACGTCCATCACACTCTTAAGAACAGTCTTCTGACAACCGGGGTACACAGGGGTCTGTTGCAAAGCAAGTAGTTTGTTGTACTTGTTAATACCAGCAGTGTTGACAATTCTAGGGAAGGGCTGCACCAGCCTAAGTATATACGGTCCTTCAGAACACACACCGCACTCAAAAGGAAACATATCGTTGATGAAGGCCGTTGTTGGATCGTTGAATGTACTGCCCGTCTCAGAAAATTGTCTATCAACATGCAAACCCCTTGATGATGTTTCATTGTGATATATCCAACATGTGTACTTCTCGCAAAACCCGTTACTCTTCAGGTGCTGCCAAACTTTGTCAATCGCAAATCGAAGCATATCACTGCGACACAGACATTTAGTGCACGGGCAATAGAAATTGTATTCACGTTAGTATTATCCATCACATATTCAATAAAACTAATAACTCCTTTATCATATCTTTGTCCCATTTTAGAAGCGAAATCCAACTATTATCTATATCTTGAAAAGATAACATAATATATATGTATAAACTCTAATTAATTAATTAAATTTTCAAATCATTTAGTATTCTATGTACAGTTAACGTACAATTAATTAATAAAAAATTAATAATTAGCACACACACATACATATATATATACATGCATTTATATACTAATTACTAATTATATAACAATATTATATATCAATTAACATCAAACATGCATATATACTAACTACTACTTATTAATAACAAAAACTTCATATATATTATCAAATCAAAATCGATCAACTCAATCACACTCAAAATCCAATAATTCAACTCAAATTAAAACTAAAAATAAATATATATAACTCAAATAAAACTCTTAAATCAACACAAAATCAAGATATATACACATATACATACCTATATATAGTTCCACAAACTAATTTTGGACAGATTTCGATGACAAGCAATAATTTCGACAACACCCTAACATTTTCTCCCGATTTTTTTTCAAATGACCTGCTGTTTAGATTTGGAAATATAAGGACTTTTAGCTGACAAAAATATATATTTCGTCGACCAAACTTTTAAAATTTCGTCGGCTATAGTTTACAGACTATAGCCGATGAAAAAAATTAATTTGGCAGACGAAAAAACATTTCGTAGGCTAAAAATCCACTTTAGCCGACAAAAATTAAAACAGGCTCACGTTTTTTTTTTCGTCAGATAAAATGGACCTTAGCTGACGAAAAAAATTTCTTCGTCCTGTTTTTTTTCGTCGACTATAATGTTTATGCTGGTAGTTACTGCTTGTTATTAAAGGTAATGGATATACAATACGCTAGATCCCAATTACATGCTTTCATCAGCTGCAAGAACTTGGTCACCAGAAGATGATAGCATTGAGGCCTCCAACTGAATGATGTGGATGCATCTAGCACTACGACGCCAGTGTTTTGTCTATGGTCCCAAAGGAGATTGCCACTGTTTTATGAAATTTCCCATAGTACGTGTAGAGTTCATTGTTAGATTGGGGTCATATATATATATATATTTATGTGTTGCTAGCTATCATGGACGCTCTCCAGATTGTAGCTGGTCAGACCCTCTTCGGTAGTAGCCGGTCGGAAGGACCTTCCTGGATAAAGTCTGTTAGGACCCTCTTCGGTGGTAGCTGGTCAGAAGGACACTTCTGAATAAAGTAGGTCAATGGACTCTCTTTGATAGAGCTGGTCAATAGACCCTCTTGTGGATTATAGCTGGTCAGTTGTTTTCTTGTGGTCATGGTGACACTATACCCCACTTTTTTAATTATGGATTTGAGCCAAGGGAATTGTTAAATATATTTTATTTAATCATTTTCTATGGGTTGCGTGCATGTGGATTTTGGAAAATCAAAGGAAGAGCAAGAAAAGATATTTACCTTTTCATATTTGATTTTTGTCCACTCACGATAATGTTTTTAAATGTTTTCCCCTGGGCCATTCGTTTTCAAATGCCAGTGTTGCAGGGTTCCTAAAAGGAGGTCGCGCGTACAGAAGTTGAGGCATAGTTAATTAATCCGCTGTCACAGAAAAATTATTTAGGTATCACTTTTGTGTTGATTGCTTTGATTACCCTGACATAGATAGTTGAATAGGTTGTTGAAACGTAGTTATGATTTGGGGAGCCGGATGACTCCAGGAGTTGGTAGATGATTTAAATTATTCATGGAAGTGCTGAGTTTGTTTGTAGGAAGGGTTGTCCATTTCAAGGGAGTTTCAGTAAGAAGTTCCCATGAGATGGTCTCTGCAAGTGACGACGGGTTTTTAAGCCTGCATCAAATAAACCCTTTTTATCGTTAGTAGCATAAGGTAAGTAGGGTATCGTATAGGGTCGGGGATTGAGGGTACCTGCGAAATAAGAGTTAGTATAAATCACAACAATTATAAACAAGTATTATAACTTACAAATTATTACAAAAGTGACTACTGTTCCTAACGAACAACAGTTAAAAACCTAACCTAAACTACTCAGAAAATTATGAAAATTTACAGAGATATATTAAACATATATATGAACAACTGTACAAATTTCGGGGTATTCAGAGTATATTTGGTATGGAAATAAAATAGAAGAAAACATGGGACATAATAGTGACGAAAATCCTAAACTAAAAAGAAAACCAAAACTAAGCTACTATATACATGCGACCAACCTCAGACAAACACACAAACTGAACACAAGAACATATCGATAAATAACAATTCTAGCAACTTAAAATCATGCAAATTCGATAGTTGAACCAACTTCCAAGAGAAAACAGCCCACGCGGCCTAGTAATGCCTCATGTCTTTCTAAACTATCTCTAATACCCGTGCATACCACTGCCAATATTAAACAAATTCCATGCAATGCAAACACGCTTCACATAACATGAATCATTAATTTTAAGATCAAATTTGAACATACCAACATATAAATCCGCACACGCTGTTGATAACTCATATATTGCATGTATCTGATTAATCTCTACCAATTTTAACTCATATTAACCCACGCGGTCCAAATACAAGTCTTGACACGTTTTTACGAAGAACGAATCATATCAATTTCAATATCGAACGAGCATGATCAAGATAACTAAAACATCATTCAATCAATGAATAGAAACACATACACGACACACATATGAATCAAGAACAAATTAAAAACAGAAAATATATTGAAAATAAAGGAAGAGTCATGAGTTACACTTTATGTTCTTTAACACGCTCGAAGCACGCCAAGGAAACTATGAAATTAAAAGAGAAATTGAAAAGGCTAAACTCGGGTTTATGGAAGAGGTAGAAGGATGGAAGAAACTAGGGTTTCTGAGTTGTTGTGTGTCAAGAGGAGGTCCCCAAATTCGTTGGTTTGCTGCCCCTATTTATATGGGACGGTTGCATTTTCCTTAGAAAACTTGGGTTTGATTACCCCTTATGAATTTCCATGAATTTAAGGATAAAAATTACTCAGAAAGATGCCTTCAAAATCCAGAAAAAATCCTTTAAAAAGTCCAAGAAGTTATCCCTCAAAATTAGCCAAAACCCGATTTCAACAGAACCTTGCCGAAAATTTCAGTTTTTGTCAGTTTTTCTTCCGACTTTGAGCAATCGTAATGTCATCAATTCTAGGGGTGGGCACATTGAGCCCGAAATGCAGTCACCTCCCGTATCACACTGAAATATTAACCGAATTTAAGCAAAATGACGTCGTTTTGCTCATACACCGCACCGACCCGTTTTCAAACGGTGCAGTTGCGGTTCCGGGTATAAAACCGCCCGATTTAAAACCCACCGACCCGTTTAGTGTATATATATATATAAAGCCTTTGACTCACTCTTACCCTAGCCGCTTTGACTCTTCGTTCTCCCCTCAGGCCCTAACTGCTGAGTCTTGGCCTTCTTCTCCCTTCAGTCCTTCACTGCCTCTCAGACTCTCACTCTTAATTGTAATCGATCGATAGAGGGATCCAGAACATTGATTTTGTTTGCATCCCTTCCTTTGTTTACGTCGTCGTGCTCACCGGGGACAACTTCGAGAAGGAGGTCGGTCAAGATCGCCCTGCTCTCATCGAGTTCTACACTCTTTGGTAATCTCTCTCTCATTTAGCTAAGTGTGATAATCCGAATGATTTGAATTTTCTAGCTTGATTTGCTTGGATGACGAATGGAACTTAGATACGTGTGAATGAAATCAGCTAGGGTTTAGCTGAGCTTGATTGATTGGAGATCTGTGTTGAGCCAATTTAGGATTCTAGATCTAGTTATAATTTTAGTGTTAGGTTTGTTAATCTTGTTCGAATTCAAATGATGCAATAACATATGCGGATTGTTTTGATTTTAATCAACTTATTTGATAGTACTTTATCATCTGGCCAGAACCCAGCTGTTGGATTTGTTGTATATTTGACTTGTAGATGTTCTGCAAACCAACTACAACTGAATGTAATTTCAGTCCTTTATTGTACATGAGAGATTCTAGGAGGTTTTGGCTATTTATAATTTCATATAATTCCGTTGAAAAGAGATGCCTTTTAAGTATGGTTTGGATTCAGTGTGAAATGCTGTTTGGCCCGATTTCAGTTTCTTTCAACATATGGTTCTGTATCTCATGATGAGATCTGAGACCCCCATATGTTTGTTCTTCGGTCTCTGATATTAATCATCATCCGATGTTTCAACATGCTACTTTGTTTATGAAACATTTCTGTTTTGCCCAAGAAAATAAGGGTCTGCTTGCAATACCCAAAGTTTATTCACCAGAGATACGGGTACAACAATTTCTGGATTATTCGATGACATGAAATTAGTTTGGGGTTTTTCTCTGATATCTCTGATATTGATTTGGGGTTTTTCTGTTTTTGTATTTATAGATCATGGAAGGGCACTCACTGAATGGTACGTCGTCCTCGGTTTCTCCAAGCATCGGAGCTAGTGGAACCACCCCTTCACCCAGTCCTCCACCTCCACTGGTAGCTCCTCCACCTTCAATAGAAGAATGTTGTTCAAACAAGAGGAAGAACAGCTCAATGGTGTGGGATCATTTTGTCAAGATGAAGAATGCTGTTGGGAGTATGAGGAAGCCAGGGCTGTGACTTACGCCAGTGACTCCAGAAGCAATGGTACATCTACGATGAAGACCCATCTGACTTTGCAATGCCAGAAGTGGCCTGTTTATGTCAGAAGCAAGTGGCAGAGACAACTTTCTTTTGAACCGTCTGAGAAGGGAGGTAATTTAGTTGCTATTGCCTTTGAGAATAAGACTTCTAAGCTAGCTTGTGCGAGAATGGTGGTTTGTGATGAACTGCCATTTTCTTTTGTTGAGAATGAAGGATTTAGAGAGTTCATGAGGTTGACTCAGCCTGAATTTAAGAATATCTCTAGGAGAACAGTAGCTAGGGATATTTTAACGCTTTATAAGGCTGAGAAAGAGACTCTAAGGGGGTATCTAGTTACGTTTCTTAAGCTTCTGAAGAATGGGAAAAGGCAGCTATGCTTGTTAAGTTTCTTAAGATTTTCCATGATGCAACTTTGAAGTTTAGTGCAACTAAGTATGTTAATGCTAATGTGTCATTACTTTGGATGTGTACCATTGTTGGTGAGCTTGATAAGTGTGAAACGAGTAATGGCTGTAATGATCCATTTCTTATTAAAATTGGCAAGTCGATGAGAGCAAATTTGACAAGTATTGGTTGCAGCTTGAAGACTTAAACAAAATTCTTATTGTTGCTGTGGTTTTAGATCCAAGGTACAAGGTGTTGTATCTTGATTTCTTCTTCCCAAAGTTGTTGGCAGCCAAATACAAATCAAATGTGAAGGAAGTTGCACAAATGAGGATTGACGAAGTGACACAAACTTTAACCTCAATGTTTAATTTCTATGCAGGTAATCCTTTGCTCTTTTTAAATTTAGTGTTCCTTTTTTTTTATGTTGGAGACTCTAACTGAACAACTTGATCTTCCTATGGCAGACAATGATCCTGTGGCTGCAGCTGCTTCAAGGAATGCGACCATGCCAGTGGTTGAGCCTAGACAACAAGAAGTTGATGAGGACAGTCATGCAGAAAATCTGCACATGTTCAAGTTGTTACGGCAGGAACAAAATGTTGTTGTCATAAAAAATGAGCTGGACAAGTACTTATTGGACCCTTCAGAAGACCTATCCAACACAAAATTTGAAATTTTGGATTGGTGGAAGGAGAATGCTCCAAGGTATCCCATTCTGTCCAAGATAGCAAAGGATGTGTTTGCTCTTCCTGCTTTCACAGTGGCTTCCGAATCAGCATTCACTCTTGGAAAGAGGGTGGTAGACCCTTTCAGAGCCTCACTCATGCCAAATATGGTTGAAGGATTAGTATGCTTAAGTGACTGGTTAAGGGCTAAAGGATTTCAAAAATATAAGGAGCCTATCAAAGATGAGATGGAGATGTATGAGGAGTTGGAAAAACTAGAAATTGGTAAGTTGCTTGTGTTTTTTTTTGCTGATTTGTTGCATTAATTTGTAAGTGTTGCGCATAATTTTAAGGGATGTTGGCTTACATGATTCCTTTGTCTGTTTTGCACTACTTGGGACAATGGTGAAAGGTGAAGGGGATGTGAGTGATGAAGATAATTGAAGGCTGCTATGACTTGGAGATTGTGACTTAAAGACTAAAGGTTAGAACTTTGAAATGAAGATTGTTTTGGACTAAGAAGATGGTGAGATAGAACTGTCATTTTCTATTTCTATCTTCATTTTTCTTTCTTCATTTGGATGATCTGGTAATTCTGGTCTGTAATCTATTTATCTAAGTACTTATTTTAAGGTTGTAGAATGTTGAATCATTTGGATGATTTGGATGATCTGGTCTGTAATCTAAGTACTCATTTGGATGATCTGGTCTTTTAGTTTTTATTTCATGTTGAATGTTGGTTTAACTATTTAATGCGGTTTAAAGCAAACCGCACCGAACTGCACCAAAAATACAGTTCAACCGAAAATGCAGTTTGCATTATTTAAAAGCAGTTGCAGTCTGCAAAATTAGAACACTGAAAATGCAGTATGCACTGCGGTTTTGGCCTTAAACCGCATTGCACCGCACCGCGCCCACCCCTAATCAATTCTCCACCTTTTTGGACAGTTCTTAGCTTTAAATTTAAGTACTCTCTCCTCTACAACGTTTGTGAACAAAAGTTTCACAGAAAAAGTAGTATTGATGGTGTAAAAAGGCTCGAAAGGTTGATAGTTAGTATGCTTCCCGAATTTCCAGTTTCAGTGTTCAACTTTGAGGACTAGTAACTTACGCTTCCTGACTTCTTTGTGAATGATTCTTGGCATGAGAATGAAGCACGAAGGCTGTACTACATCTTTGAATTGAGCACTAGCCAAAAGGACTGCAAGAAACCCTTCGAATTCTTCATTGAAAACAGAAGAAAATAAGCTATTTTCAGACTCCAAATATATGCTTCTTCGAGGGTAGATTTGCACACATCTTTTATTTGACTTCATTTGAGCTTCTTGACCAGTGGAATGACCATTCTCTATGATTTGCAACAAAACTCCATGAACGAAGCCTTAATTGCCTGATTTTAGCTCTCTTTTCCTAATAATCGCTCTCCAAAGTACATAAGAAATAAACTATGTTAAATTGACATTATTAAGAAATAAACTAAGCAAAAATGTAAGGTTTTAACTATATATTCGTTGCATAAAATGCTTCTATCAACAAGATTTACTTCGAGTTAAAGTGGTTTAACTTGAGGTGGGTCCTGACAAAGGCTTCTTACAACAGATAGAGAATACAGGTTCCTTCCATGTGTAAGGCATGACAATGTCGTTCTCTTATGGTGGTAAGGTTCTCTTACGGGCACAAGACAATTTTCGTTCACTTACAGCTACGAGAGAGCGCTGGTTTCAGGTAGTGGCAAGGCAATGTCGTTTTCTTACGACGGTAAGGGTCTCTTATGGCCGCAAGGCAAAGTTGTCGCTCTCCCATTTTAATGGGACAATTGGTCGCTCTCCCACGTAGGTGGGGTAATTGTCGCTCTCCCATGTAGATAGGGCAATTTGTCTGTGGTTGACATTGTCAACCGTAAAGTTTTAGTCAATCGTTTGTTTGTTATAGTGTTGTTGCGTGACTTGTGAAAAATCCACCACATTTTTGTGGCGAAATGAAATCACTTAGGGGAATTATTTTTTAAATGTGTTTAAACACTTTTAGCTAGTTTAAAAAACATCATAAGGGAAATAGCTTAGATATACCAGTTTCATTTATAGCGGACTAGCATTTACAAAAACGTGGTTTTTTCATGATGAGAATTTTGTTAGTTAAGTACATGCAAAAATGTGTGCCGAAAAGTCCCAGGCTTTGGAATTTTAGTGGAGCAGATCTACATATATGGCGAGTAGTCCTCGGGCTTTTGAATATTTGCAGAGTAAATCCTTGCATGTGTCGGGTAGTCTCCAGGCTTAAAATATTTGTGGAGTGATCCCGGCAGAGCATGTCACTAGCTCTTTGCAAGAGCATGTATGCAGATGTAATATTTTACTTATCTTATATCAAGAAGTGGTAGGATATCGAGGGTGCATGCAGGGGTGCAGTAGTGAGGCAGTGAGGGTGCACATAGGAGTGCAGCAGCGGAGACTGAGGCTGCACACAGGAGACACTAGTTGGTGGCACATCAAGGGGTATGACGAGTCACCGGGGTCAAATAACTTTAATTTAATTAACCTGCAATCATTAGTAGTATGGACAAGTAGGGATCATTCTAGCTGGAGAAACCAAATGGTGATCGAAAGAAGAGAAACCAAGCAACTTATAAACAAGTATTCACATATATACATTAAAATATTAGGGGTTTAAGTTTGATTTATTCTAACAAATAACCTACTGAAAATTAAACTTAAGATTATTATATACAAGTGATCAACATACTCATGCAACACATAACACGAAAAACCATCAAGAACACATAACAACTTCATGCAAGGCTGAGCATCAATGTTCAAATTATCCTAGACACTAACCAATTCTGATTCTAATTAGAGCCTTTGCGGTTATCTAATTGTTAAGACTTCTCAAGTATTTAGAACCATCTTTGTGCTTGATCCTAAACATGAATGCTAACTCATCTAAGGACATGTTACGTATAGATTAAACAAGAAAACACTTAAGTACATGAGTCAATCGGAAACATGATCTAAGGCATGGCGTCATTCATCCTATTAGCATGAAAATTATCAGAATTATATCCGTCCAAAGTTAATAACAAAGACCAAGACAACTTTGCGTATAAATCGATCCAAAATTATTATGGTAGATGAAACCGTACCCTAAGGACAACCATGGCCGTGGAAACCTCAAGGATTGATTTAGATGCACGAATTCATGACAATTAATCAATTAGAAATTAAGAACACATAAGAACATGCTACTTCCACTAAACCTAAATCACGAAATCATCATATATTCAAGAAGTTACAAATCAAAACATAGAACAATCAAAGATCATAAAGAAATCCGAAAACCATGTTTCATAAATAAAACCAAAATCGAAAAGTATATTACAATAGAGTTCGAAACTATACAGAAAATAATACAAGAAGCCATGAGAAAATGACACTTTTACAACTTTGAAAGATTCAGCAAGTGTGGCGAAAATTGTTGGAAGGATGGAATGATTTTTATAGTTTGTGGTGGATGAATCGGCTAAATAATTTTCTGTATAGGGTTTTGTAGAGTTTCGGCTATGTAGTTGCAAGGGTAGCGATCCTTTCTTTGTCCAAATACAAGCCTATATATATAGGAATGAGAGGATGCAGCCGGCCACAAGTTCTAAACCGAAAAGGTTTAGGTATTCCTTCTTGAACTTGGTATTGCTTGGCCGGCAAGACTTAGAGATTCAAGAGACTTCTATGGCCAGATCATGGGCTTATAATTCTTCATTGGACTCGGCATTAGATTTCTGCTTTGCTTCTCTAGGTCCATCAAGAACACTTCTCCTAGCTCCACCGGGAATGATCTTTTTTGGTGAAGAAACACAAAACTCCCTCTCGGCAGGCAGTAGGTTACTTTGTTCTGGCACTCTGACATTCTGGCAATAATTCAGACATAACTCCCTCCAGAAAATAGATATGGATGCGATTCAAAATGTTCGGAAAACTACACTCACATTGCTTTTTGATACATCTTCTAATTCCTTGTGAGTCATCCAGAAGAAATTCTGGAAGTTGGGTGATGGGCCTAGGAAATTCCTGGGACCTGTTGAAATTGCATGCTCTAGGATTCTTGATGTTGCTGGCTATTTTACTGCTTTTCATAGCTCTGATTCTCCTGATTCTTTCTCCCATGAACTCTTCTACATGTCATCAGAGAAGTTAAATCAATTTATGACAATGTAAAAACTTTAAAGAATCATCAAAACATATCTAAAACTCCATAAATCGGCTTTTGACAATTTTCTACATTATTCTTCTATGTTTAACATGTTTTACACACAACTCTACCAAAAACTCTCGACTCTGCATTATGACTCTATTCTACGACATTAAGAGGTAAACAAAGTACAAATGAAGGTAATAACATATTAAGAATGTCACATTTTATGCTCCTATCAGGGTGTGCTTAGGGCGCGGTCAGGGGCACCCAAGAGGCGCGCTAGGGTGCGTTGGGGGTGAACAGAGGGCCCTGTAGAGGGACCCCAAGGGCTCGGGTAGCGGTCCCCATGTAGCGGAACCCTAAGGGCGTGCTGAGGACGTTGTTCGGGGTACCTAAGTGGCACGCTGGGTACGCTTTCCGGGCACCCAAGGGGCACATTAGGGGCGCTGTTTATGACATCGAAAGGCTGGCTAACGATGCTTTTTGTGGCCTCGAAGGGCCACGTTGAGGGCGTTGTATGAGACACTGAAAAGCGCACTAATGGCGCATTATGTGGCACCGAAGGGCCGCGCTGATGGCGCTGTCTGGGACACTGAAGGGAGCATTGACGGCTCTTTATAGGGCCCCCCAATTGACGAGAAATCAAGTGGCTCTCTGAGAGCACTCTCTGTGTTTGATGGACTGTCGCCAATAGCTCGTCATGACTTTGTACATGAGGCCCGATTTAGAGTGACTTTCTTCCTCCTTGTTTTTGGGTTCGAAAACCTCCAGTAAGGCGGTGACTGAGATTGAATGGGTGTCCACATCAGTTTTTTGGTTGAGCAGTGGGTTTCCTTGATGATCCAAGCAATGGAGTATAGGGCGGCAAAATTTCGAAGGGGGCGTCATTAAGCAAAGGTCAACAAGGAGCGGTTGTTAGTAGCGGTTTGATGAGTGGCAAGTTGCTTGATGGCCTTATGCCACTACGATTTTGAACAGTGCTACTATTGATGGCGACATGGCTAAAACACCATTGATGGGCATTCCACTGTTCGCTTTGATACCGTTGTCGTGTTCGACTGACACTACCAATGTTCAAACAAGCAAGTTCTGGCACAAAGAATTGGAAGCATTCCATGTAAAGCGGATTATTTAAAGAAGTTGTTTAACCGAAGGAGCTGCGGTCATGGTCGTGTGTGGCGCTTTGTTAAGATGGTGCTCGGTTTGGCGACACTGTGGAATTGCGCTGTTGGATAAGAGCCGTTCATGCTTGTTGAATCTCAAAAATTTCCTCATAATCTCTATTCCACCATGAAAAGCTAAGGCGCTACTTCGTAGTTGAGGCTTAAGATCGTAAGTTAAGGCGCTCATTGAGATCAAGCGTGGCCTCCTTAGCAAACTGGGTGTCTTGTGTAAATTGGCCCCTTTCATCATCTTTTTTGGCTTGAAGATAGTTGAGCATGAAGGAGAGGGTAGGTTATGCAGCGAACTCTGTAGAGCTGGCGGCGGCAAGCATGGCGCTATATATCTTCTGTCAGCAAGCGGTGGAACTTGAGTGGTGGCTTCATAGGAGAAGAAGCGGCGGTTCAGGTGAGCGGTGCTCTTCTGTTTCTTTTAGGGGTTTTTTAGACAGCCGCTTCCTAGTTAGAGTTGAAGGCGATACTGTTACATGGTGATGCCACCACTGATACATGGTGATGCCGCCACTAATCGGCGTGTGGCCGTTATATGAGCATGTTGAATGCTTCCTTGGCTTCTCTTCCCTGTTTTTTTAATAACCGCTGCTTGAAGAAAGTTTTGACGCTGACACTCTTTCTTCTTGATAATGAATGATTTTATTCATTTAGATTTACAACAAATAATGGAGCATCAACTCTGTATGCGTATAGCTAGCAAGAGTTTTTCAGTAATTTAAACCCACACTGTAAGAACATCTTCAACAGTTCATGTAAAACTAGATTAATTTTTATTTTAGAGGAAAACATCATTTTTTGGCTTCAACAGATCATGTAAATGATCCTCTATAATACAAAAAATGGAAAGAGAGAGAAACATTTCCTCTAAATCTATAGAATTTTTACAAATTTGTATCTTCATGTAAACTTTATTTCTTACCTTTTTGAATTCATTCTTTTTTTCTAAAACAAGAACAAAATGTAAAAAAGTTAAAATAATTAACCCGATATTTAGGGTTTGATTTGAATATATTTATATATTTCTATATATTCATTAAATTATATCTAAACAATTAATTTCGTATAATAAAATAGATGAGCTGTTGGATTTAGCTCATTTTTTTTATAAAGATTTTGTGATTTTTTCCTCTACTATAGAGAATTAATACAAGAGCTATTGAAGATGTTCTAATATGAGCAGTGGGACTTCAGGATGAGTGTGCATTGTCATGTAGACTCACACATCTACACCAAAGAAACAATAAAAGTACAAATGTATGATGGCTCTTCGAATATGTCAAAATTTAGAATCTAATTAATGCATATCCGAAGGCAATTCTCATATATGTTCCTGGACCAACAACTCACCAACTATTAACATAATACAAACATAGTGACTCATGGCCTGAAGGGCACTAATAATTTAACCTCCTAATGACTAACTAAATTTGACATAACAGTTAGTTTCTTTCTTATGATAATCCATTGTGGAAGGGTGACATGTAAACTGCTGCTTCTTCCTGACTTCCTTGTGAAATTAGCATTAACTTAACTCAAGGAACAAAAATAAGACTCAAATGTGACCTAGTAGACATTATTACAAGAGTAATAGCTTAGCCTTCTATTATTTTTTCGATTTAATTTCCAAATTTCCATGTAATTATCCAAATCAATTGTATATTTTAACCACCTATTTGTAAGTTGTAACTAACCTCTCCCCATCCTTGTATTTTAAATGTTTGCAATGTTTTGTTTAATTATTTTGTATTACCCTCTAAAGACAGCAAGTAGTTGCTTTTTGTACACTGCCTAAAATGCTAATGAACTACTGGTACAATACGACTGTTGTTTCTTGAACATTGTTTTCATCGTAACTACATCAGCATCTGAAATCTAATGAATTGTCAATGTTCCACGGTTAATCTCAAGGGGCTGGACCATAGTAGTTCTAATGAAGGACCCAATTTGGGTTTTTGCAGTCTATCACCAGATACCTAATCAAATTAAACAAAAACAAAAAATTCGCACAAGGAGTGATCACTTTGCACCACCAATTGTAAAAGAAACAATGGAAACATATATAAATCGATGAACTAGAGAGAGAGAAAGAGATGAACACATGGCTTTTGGATCCGTTGAAATGACGTTAATCACCTTAAACTCCTCTCTCTGAATCAATCAAATTCTGGTTCGATGGCAATGGCGGGGATTTGAACCGATCTGAGCAAGGTGGGCCTATGCTCGATCCGAACGAGATGAGAGGAGGAGGGGAGGAAATTAGGGTTTTTTGCGTTTTCGGGCGAGAGGACATAGTTGGGTTTTGATATATACCCTTGATCTATAGTCGACGACATAAAAAACACGTCGTCTATACATATTAAATTCGTCGGCTATAATTATTTTTATTTTATTTATTTCACTATATATAGTTGACGAATTTCAAATATTATCTTTGTCTATAGTCATTTTTATTTAATTTTATTTATTTCACTATAGCTGACGAATTTTCAATATTATCGTCGGCTATGGTCCTATTTATACATTCGGAACATTGTGATTTCAATGATCAAACTTGAGAAACAAAAATCTGACCATCTGATATAAACAAGCATCATGATAAAATGCATGTATTGGAAAAAATCTAACTTGATTCAATAACGTTAAGGGCTCGATCCGAATGGTCAATCCCGTAATCAAACTCACGCACGAAAACGGTTATTTAATCATCTAAATTACGTATTTTGGCCGGACCTTCAACACAAAAAAGTTCCAAATTGATGAGATGCAACCATTGATATAAAAATTTTCTAAAAAATAACCCCCGAAGATAGGGCTACCCATAGGGAGAAAAAATGGTAAATTGTGTAGACTGAAAGTCCATAACTATCGACACCGAAACTTTACCAGAATTTCATGATTTTTCAACCGTAGATGTATTTCACAATTTCGGTCATATATTATTTTATGACTATTTTGAGTTTGAAGGTTCTACGCAGAATTTGTTTTTTAAAATGGAACATTTATTTAAAACTTAATAACTAAATTATACAACATTACTGGCCACATCGTAAACAAAAATTTGACCGTCTGATATGACCAAAAATTCAACTTGATCAGATAACGTTAAGAGCTCGATCCGGACGGTCAATCCCATAAGTCAAACCCCTAAACGCACGAAAATAGTCATTTGACCATCTAATTTACGTATTTGACCGGACCTTCAACACAAAATAGTTCCAAATCGATGGTATAAAAATTTACTGAAAAATATCTCTTGAAGATAGGACTACTCATAGGGAGAAAGGATGGTCAACTATCAACACCAACACTATACCTGACGAATTTAATGCTTTATCTTCGAATATGGTTTTTTAATTTTTTTATTTTATTTATTATACCACAACCGACGAATTTATTGTGTCATCGTCTGCTATGGTATTTAAATAGTTTTTATTTTATATTTTATTTATTATATCATAGCCAACGATACCCTAAATTGCCCTAAACCCTTATTATACCATAGTCGGCGAATTTATTGCCTCAACGTGGCTATGGTATGTAAATATTTTTTATTTTTATTTTATTTATTATATCATACCTGACGATAAATACCCTTAGTATGAATCTCGTCAGGTAAATAAATTATAGCCGATGATAATTCACATGTTTCGACAGGTAAAGAAACTATAGCCGACTATATATGGCTAATTTCGTTGGCTACTATTTTTTTGGCCGACGATATATGGCTTATTTCGTCGGCTATAGTCTAAAAATGCAGAAAAATGATGCTTAATATAAATCATACCAATTTCATGTTCATACTAAAATGTTTAACACTCATATATCACCAAAATTCATATAAAATAACAGAAATCTGAATTTTACATATGTAACCATAAATCACATAAACTCTTCTTCATTACAAATGGATTACGTCCTCTAAATTAGATCTAAGGCTCGTAATCTAAATCATCTTATGAGTCTTCCTCGGTGTCCGCATTGATTTTTGGTAATTTTATTTCTCTCTTCATCACCAGAGTCTTCGTCTACTTCTTGATTTGGATTAACATGAATAATCCTTGCCTCTTCATCACGAACTCGAATCAAACGACATGCTTTAAAATTATTAAAGCGAACGGTAGAGGAGTCGTGAATATATATTGTCTCGGTAATTGATACGTAACATCTTCTTTCTCGTCTTCGGCCTCTTCAAGTGTAGTCGACCGGTAAATGTTTTTAGGGTGCACATGATTGACTACTTTCCACTCGTCACCCTTATCAAGGTCATCAAGATAAAACACTTGTTTTAGTGATGTGGCAAAAATGAAAGGGTCATCTTCGTACCAGTTTGTAGCAGTGTTCACCAATAATATTCAGTACTAATCGGTCTTCATACTCTGCGGGCTAGTATCAAACCATCTACACTTGAACAGGTGCACTGTCATGCCTTGCCCATAAACAAATCCCCCACTAATTAGAGAACACCATAATATTCAACTCCATTCCACCCACCATGATCCATCACCCCAGAATTTAGTGTTCTCCGTTAGCTGTCTCTCGGTTCACATATAAATTGCACGCCATCAACCTTGCACATCAGATAAACTCTTGACATTATTGTCTTCATCGCTAGAAGCCTTAGTTTGTGCGACCAATTTGGGTGATCATCAAATTCAATATGGTTCATCTGCAACCAATCATTCAACTGTAATGATGGACTTCGTTGATCATTGCAATAAACATAAATACATAAATATAGAATTACGTACGTAGAAGCCAAAATAGTTTGTGAACTCATGTTGTGGTACTCGAGATCACCTTGAACATCTGGACAATATAGATAGATATCTTTCCAGTATTGAACTTCTAGACAGTTAATCAATACTCACCAGTGGGCAATGACTAGCTCATATGGTTACAACTTATAGGAGTCTGGCAAAATTCCATAAACTTCAACATCACTGGAGAGTATGGAACGATTGAACTTTGGTACATCTACCAGTATGGTTTGTGGAGGTTCCTTAAACGCTCCTAAATTAAATAAAACTTCATGTAGGTGACTCACTCGTGCACAAGATATACTTCAACTATACATCGTTCAGGCGCGGATTTATTAGCCACATAAGATTTGTAGTCTCCAAGTTTCCTAAAAATCAAGTTGCAAAGTGTTATCATTATTGAACACAATATATTTCATATCAAAAATTAATTTGAGGAATTCAGGTGTAAAAATTCAAGTGTAGTGACCAGACCGGTAAGCAACAATTGCACGGGAATATGGATCGACAGGTGATGCATGATGTCAAAATTTTTTTGAGGAAATATCCTCTTAAATTTACACGTGATGTCCTCTTGTATTTCCTGGAGGTTCGATTTTTTCACTTCCCGAGTGAATAACTTCTGGAAGAATATTGACAATGCTACTACCGGTCGAATGAAAACAGGGAAGAGATGTTGTAACAGGATATGACAGTCGTGACTCTTCTACCCGTACATCTTATTGTCTCGGAAGTTCAAACATACACCGAGTTATATTTCCTGCATAGCCTGAAAGATACTTCACACAACTCATCTATCTGAAAATTTCAACTCTGGTCAGGCTTCACGATGTAAGGAGCTTGAGGTATTTGTTCTTTTCTTCTTTCAACCACAGATGTCTTTGTATACCCATTTTTTAAGATCAATGCATGCATTAGGATCGTCTTTCATCTTCCCGTCCATTTTTTTGCATATCTTGTTACAATGGCTACTGCTCCCCTCATCGCTAAGGCACTCTGGACAACCCTTATATCCCCTAACAACGTTCTCTGACAATATCCCACAGGCAAAAAAATCTCTGATGGTACCAACAACCATGCTATCCATCTAGAACATCTCGTGCCTCTACTTGTCATAAGTGGGATGACAACCGTCCTAAAAACTTTAGCTCTTCAATCAAGGGTCTCAAATTAATACACATCGAGACACTTCCCTGGACAACCAGGACCCGAAATCAACAAACTCAACATATTGCATTACTTCTTTATATACATCTAGGGAGGAAAATTGTACGGTACTAAAATCATCAGTCATACATTGTATTGAAGACTCATGTTGTCAACAGGGTTGAACCCGTCGAATAAGAGCCTAAGTCTCACATTTTAGAACTCAGACGAAAAATGAGGAAACTCCCGATCTATGTGCCTCCAAGCCTCCACGTCAGAAGGGTGTATAAGGGTATTTCCGTCATGTAATTCTTTATCAACATGCAATCTCATAGCTTTGGCTATGTGTGAAGACATCACTAGTGGATTTTCACTCTTAGCCGACGGAATTTATATTGTTCCGTCGGCTATAATTTTCTTAACCGACGGAAAGAGTTTCGTCGGCTACAAGAAAAACTTCGTCAACTAAGAACCTCTTAGCCGACAGAATACGTTCGTGAAATTTCCGTCGACTAAGCTCTTCTTAGCTGATGGATCTGTGATCCTAACTATTTTCGTCGGCTAAGAAAGCTCTTAGTCGACAGAAAATCTCGTATTCCGTCGGCTAAGACCTAAAAGCATAGCCGATGGAATATAAATTATATTCCGTCGACTAAGATATTTCATAGCCGACGGAAAAAATTATATTCCGTTAGCTAAGATTAAAAATAATATTTACTTACAAAATTGCCCAGCTAATATTTCGGTGTCCGATTGACAATTGTGATACCAATCTAGAAGCGAAACAGGCGTACAACTCAAACTCATCACTAATACTATGACATAAAGGCTTTTTGGCTATCCGAGTTCATTTAAGGCTTCAAAATATAGTTTTTTTAAACACTTAACACATGAAAACACCTAAATCTACATCTATATGAGTTATTTTGGTCAAACCTTCAACACAACAAACTCTCACCATGATGAGATGCAACTGCCCATCAAAATTTTTTAGACATTTACCCCTCGATGATAGGGCTCCCCATAGGGATAAATAATGGTAAGTAGTAGGCATGTTGTGATTCTAATCATCAAAATTCACAAACAAAAATACGACCGTTATATATTATCAATATGGTTAAACATGTCTATGGTCAAAAATTCAACTTGATCTGATAAACTTAAGGGCTTCATCCGGACGATCAATCCTGTAAGTCAAACCCCTAAATTGCATTGACCACAACTATCGGTACCGGGACTTTACAGGAATTACATGATTTTTCAACCGTAGACGTATTTCACCATTCCGGTCATATCTTATTTCATGACTTTTTTTCGTTTGAAGCTTCTGCGAATAGTTTGTTTTTAAAACGAAAGATTTACTTAAAACTTAGTAAACAAGTTATACAACATTAGTAAACATGCTGTGATTCCGATGATCAAACCTGAGAAACAAAAATCCGACATCTTATATGATCATTATGTCGAAATATGTCTATAGAAAAAAATTCAACTTGATCCGACAACGTTAAGGGCTCGATTCTTACGGTCAATCTTGTAAGTCAAACCTCTTTATAAACGAAAATGGTCATTTAACAGTCTAAATTACGTATTTTGTCCGGACCTTCAACTGAAAATAGTTTCAAATCAATGAGACGCAACCAGTGGTATAAAAATTTTATGAAAAATAACCACCGGAGATAGTGCTACCTATAGGGGGAAAAAATGAAAAATTACATTGACTGTAACTATTGGCGCCGAGACTTTACCGGAATTATGTGATTTTTCAAGCGTAGACGTATTTCACTATTCTGGTCACATCTTATTTCACCGACTTTTTTTGTTTTAAGTTTCGAGATATAGTTTGTTTTTGAAACAGAACATTTACATAACACTTAGTAAACAAGTTATAATATTAGTAGGCATGTTGTCATTCCGATCGTCAAAATTAAAAAAAAATCTGACTGTCAGATATCATCATTATGTTGAAATATGTGTATGGGAAAAAATAATTTCATTGGAATTAAATAAAAAAAACACAAAGAAAATTTGTTATTAATTTGTCAACATAATGATGATTATTAAGATGATTATTAATTTGTTTTTATTTTAAAATATGTCTGTCTCCTAGGAACTTAGTAGATGGATCTTAGTCGATGAAATTTTCGTCGACTAGGTTGTCTCTTAGTCGATGGAATAAAAATTTTCGTCTGCTAGGGCCTTCACTGACGCGTCTTAACCGACAGATCTTAGTTGATGGAATTTCCGTCGGCTAAGAGCTTAGGAGAAGGAAAAATATTCTTAGGAGACAGAATTGTTACGTCGGCTAAGATCTAGTGCATGTATAACCGCTCCAGCCTATCCCTCAACAGGAAATTCTGAAGTACCTTCACAGGTTTCTTATTGCCTGCATGAGTCATCTTATACATGTCAGTGTTACATACCGGACATGCGTCAGGGCCACCAAGGGAATTCCTTTCTGGATCTTTACCCTAGAAGAGAACGCAGTCATATCTACATGCAAGAATCTTTATGTTGGAAAGTCTAATATCTTTCAGGATACATCAGACCTTATGAAAGTGGTAGAAAGACAATGACCGGTAGCAACATTGAAGTAGTATATAGCAGATACTTATCAACAACATACACGGTCTATTTTGCCTCAACTTTATTCTTCATTACGTCCATCACACATTCAAGAACGGTTTTCTTACAACCTGGGTACACAAGGGTCTTTAGGAAAGCAAGCATTTTTTGTACTTGTCAAAACCAGCAGTGTTGACAACTCTAGGGAAGGGCTGCACCGGTCAACAAATAGGAACCCTTCAACGGCTGCATGCATATACTGTCCTTAATCATATACACCGCTCTCATAAGGAAACATATCGTTGAGGAAGACCATTGTTGGATCGTTGGATGTACTGCCCATCACAGAAAATTTTCCATAATCATTTGATGATGTTTCACCGTAATAAATCTAGCATGTGTACTTCTTCTAAAACTCGTTACTCTTCAGGTGCTGTCATACTTTGTCAATTGCAAATCGATCCATATCGCTGCAATACTGACATTTCGTGAACGTGCAATAGAAAATTGTATTTTCATTAGCATTAGCTAGCGCATATTCATTGCCATATCTTTTGTCTCATTTTGAAAGCGAAATCCAACTCTTATCCATATCCTGAACTCATATCATCATCATCACAAAATCATCAACTCATATCATCAACAACTTCATATCATCAACACAATATTATAAATTAATTAACACACAAACAACTTCATATTATCAAGTCCTTATCCAAATCGATCAACACATACGTATATACATCCAACGTACACAAAAACAACTCAATAACAACTGAAAAATCAACTCAAATAAAGCTGAAAATCAACTCAAATAACACATATATGTACCTATATATAGCTCCCCAAACTAATTCTGGACAGATTTCGACAACACCCAACAATTTCGATAACACCCAAACTTTTTTTGTCGTTTTTTTCACGAATGAGATGTTGTCTGATATGGAAATATAAGGAACTTTAGCTGACAATATAGAGACTAAAGCCGACGAAAAAGGAATTTCATCGGCTAAAGTCGACTATATATAGCGGCCGAATTTTTTTTTGGCCTACAAAGGTTTTCCTTCGTCAGCCTGTTTTTTTCATCGGCTAAAGTAATGTTTCTCGTAGTGATACCTATCACTACCAGAATAACTATTATAGCCGACGAAAATAACAGGCCGACGAAAATACCTATCGCTAACAGGCCGAAACAAAAAATCGTCAGCTAAGTTAATTTTTCGTCGGCTAAAGTGGAATTTTAGCCGACGAAATGTTTTTTGGTCGGCTAAAATAATTTTTTCGTCGACTATAGTCTGTAAACTATAGCCGCAATTTTTTTAAAGTTTAGCCGATGACATATATAATTTTGTCGGCTAAAAGTCCTTATATTTCCAGATCTAAACAGCAGCTCATGTGAAAAAAAACGGGAGAAAAAGTTTGGGGGTTGGCGAAATTGTTGGGTGTCGTCGAAATCTGTCCAAAATTAGTTTGTGGTGCTATATATAGGTACGTATATATCTTGTTTTTAGGTTGATTTAAGAGTTTTATTTGAGTTATATATATTGATTTTGAGTTTTAATTTGAGTTGAATTATTAGATTTTGAGTGTGATTGATGAGTTGATCGATTTTAATTTGATAATATATATGAAGTTGTTATATATATATATATATTAAGTAGTACTATACTATGATATATATATATATATATATTAATTTGACTATGATTGATGTTAATTGATATATATATATATATATATATAATATTGTTATATAATTAGTAATTAGTGTATATATGCATGTATATATATATGTTAATTATTAATTTGTTATATATTAATTAATTTTACGTTAAATGTAGATAGAATATTAAATGATTTGTAAATTTAATTAATTAATTAGAGTTTATACATATATATTATGTTATCTTCTCAGAATACGGATAAGAGTTGGATTTCGCTTCCAAAATGGGACAAAAGATATGGTAAAGGAGTTATTAGTTTTATTGAATATGTGATGGATAATGCTAAAGGAAATACAATTTTCTATCACCCGTGTACTAAATGTCAGTGTCGCAGCGATATGCATCGATTTGCAATTGACAAGGTTTGACAGCACCTTAAGAGTAATGGGTTTTGGGAGAAGTACACATGTTGGATATATCACGGTGAAACATCATCAGGGGTTTGTGATAAGTGCGTTTTACGCTATGTTTTTAATATGTTTTTACCCTCATTTGTACCTTGTTTATTCCTTAGTAATGTTGTTTTTACATATTTTGAGTCAAAAGGGTTTTTCTGTAGAGTAATGGTTAAAATGTGTCTTTATACAGAAATTTGTGCTTAAGTGTTGTAAAACCGATTTTGGATAAGACTTGGTTATTTCTCTTATGATTCACCGTACCTTTACATTGTCATTTTTGAGGAATTTGGTTTAATGTGTAGATGACATGTAAATGAGCATATGAAAACAAGAATCATGAAGATTGGATTCATGGAGGACAACAAGAGAGGCCATGGAAAAGAAGAACTCCGAAACATAAGATTTTGATCCGAGCAGAAATTTCCAGAAACCCTACATCAACTTCGGAAAATCATATCTAAATATCCAGGAGGAATCTGAGGACGAACCATATATCATTGGAAAGCTACGGAAGTCTATTTTTCAGATCTTCTTGAATCGCAGCATTTGGAGTTAAGATGAAGGAGTTATGATCAAAACAATGGACGGAGGTCAAGCTGCAAAACTGGGCAGTTTCTGCCTAAGTTGTCACACGAGTTTGGGAGGATGTTTCTTCACCAAAATTCTTCCCAAGCATGTCAAAGGACTTAAGAAGAGCTTAATGAAGTCATGGGAAGCTGCATTGAAGAAGGAGATTCGAAGAAGTCATCATGGCAGCCGAAACAACTAAGTATGGAGCTTTTCCGGTTGAACCGGGAAAGTCTGTCCTTGCCGAGTTTGTCCATGATTTCGGCTGCCTATGAGCCCAAGAACTTGTGTATAAGGCCTACATGGATCCAATAACATGTAGAGGAGTCCAATAAATCAGAAATCCAAGGTCCAAGTCGAAATCTTTGTCCAAAGATGAAAGGAGGAAACCAAGTCCAAGAAGGATTCCAAGTCCAACAAAGGTTGTGTCTCCTTGAAGCTCCCGAATTCCTTAGGGTTTTGTTCGAAATTTTCTGTATAAATAGACATGTATAGCTCTTAGTTTAGTGTCTTTCAATTGCTCAAGCCTTAGTATAGCCAAGCTCTACCAAAAACCCTAAACACAGAAACTGCACAAGCTGCCGCCGCCGCACCAACCGCTGTCAATTGCTTTCATCCGCCGCCGATTTCACCTTTTACCCTAGCCGATGTATATAGGTAGTCTAGGTATGAAGTTCATCAAGATTTTGTGTAATAATCTACTGTGTTTTATCATGTTTTATTATAAATTATTTTATGGTTTTCGGTTTTACACATTGCATGTGTTCTTAAGTTCTTCTTTGTGATTTTCTTGAAACCATGTGTGATGTATAACGTTCTATGTATATTTTAGTTTCATGATTTAGATTAAGTTGTTGTATTTTCTTGTGTGTAGTATGTGCTAATTGATTAATCATCATCTGATCACGTAATCGAACTCTAGGTTAGCTTGAATCCGAACAACTTAGCTATTAGGGGGGAGTTTAATAAGCCGTAGTAATCTAGGATCAAGTTAGGCATATTTGATAGTTTGATTCTAGTTGCTGCAAAGGGTTGCTAGGGTGAGTGATTTGCATGTTGAATAGGATGAGTGACGCCATACCTAGGACCATGTCTTCAACCGACTCCAGTTCGTAAGTGTATCTTGTTTAGGTTAGGCATATTTGATAGTTTAAACAAGGTGACACATATGTTTTAGGTTCAGGCATATTTGAAGTTCCTAAAAACACATGAGAAGTCATAAGAGGTTGAAATCAATTAAAACATATGATAGTGCGAGCATCACTATTTAATCTTGCATGAAATTGTTATATGCTTATTGCGGTGTTTGTTATGTTGTGTGCTTGAGTATTGATTGACCGATGTATGTAAATATTTTACTTCTTTTCTTTATGTTTCGAACCACCTTATAAATCCCCCATTTAAAATCGTAAATATGTTAATACCTTTGCATTTGTGTATACTTGTATATTATGTGACAGATAATTGTATATGCTATGTATATGTGTATTTTGTATAAAATGTGTGAATATTACTAAAGATTTGTTTTTGCAGAATATAAGTCCTTCCCTAGTGTCCCTGGCTAGAACGATACCCTACTTACTAATACTACACGATAGGGTTTTAAATTGCAGGTTGTTTAACAACGGCCTCGTCAGTTTTTGGCGCCGCTGCCGGGGACGCTAAAAAGGATTTTTGTATATTGTTGTCAACTAACATTTTTCTCTTATATTTGTGTGAATATTAGTGTATGTACCGAATTTCTTTTGTGTGAAAGTTGTATATTTTGTGACATATTTTTGACTAACAATTTCTCTCTTGTATATTCCTTTGTGTGAAAGTTGTATATTCCTTTAATTTTTAAGGTATATCGGACGAAGCATAACACTACCTTGGGCTGTATCAGTCCATTACACAGTGGTCTTCCCTGCTCCACGTACCAAAATTAGAGAGTTAATAAAATCAGCTAGCAACTTTACTAGGTTGCCGACACTTTTGTGCTTACATGACATTGAATTCGAAACTTATGCCATGACATGATGTTGCCGAAATTTTTATGCTAAGTTTTTCGAATTCTATCTAAGTTTTTGACAATGCTCACTTGATCTTTGTTCAATTGTGCCAGATTGGTTTTGCAGGTTCCCATAAATGACCAGTTCTGACGAGAAATTGTTTGGTGACGTTGGACGCAAGGAAGCCAAACCTGGTCATGACGCCGAGCAGAATGTTAACACAAAGTGAAGCAGAGCACGTTTTAAGGAGAAACAAAGGAGCTCATGAGAAGGTGACGTCACAAAGGAAAAGAGTCTAGGCTGATAGACTATAAACATTAAGCGCTGCATGAGAGGCAACTCATTTCAACCGTAGCTGTGGAGGAGCCATCAACGAGAGTTTGCATTTTTCTAATCCCTTCACTTTTATGGTTGACTTATTTATGTGTTTATTATGTGACTTAGACACATGCTTAGGAAATTATGACATTATTTTGGGTTTACATTGAGGACAATGTAATTTTCTAAGTGTGGGGTAGAGGTTACATAGTAACATATTTTTGTTTGGTGTGTTTTTTTTTAAATTTTCCGAAACTTTTTAATTTTTGTCGAAATTTTTAAATATTTGTTTTAAATATTTTTGTTTTGTTTTGAGTCTTAGGATATACCCTTAAAAGTCTATGATGAACTATATCTTTGAATGCATGATTGACGGTTTAACATTTATCTTAAGAAATTGCGAGTTTCATGGATATTGTGAATTAGTATGAATATTTGAGACTTGATTGATAATGAAGTATGCATGTTTGATTAGATTGTTCTAACATAACCTATGTGAGCTTTTGAGCCTAAAAACTTTCTTTCATGAGTGATGTGCCGATTTTGTCTAAATTTTTTTCAAAATTTTCACTACTTTTTCACTATCTTTCAAAACCTCATCATTCTTTGCATATTCAATGACTATGTGCTCTAGCTTTTTAATGGACTCTAGAATTCACTAGAACTTGCTTATGTGATTGTCAAAGCTTTATAATCATAACATGTCTTGATTTTGAATATGATTGAATTAAATCTCATTAGGATCACCACCATTGCCAAATAAAACTTATGCCTATTTTGTGCCCGTCGTGGGACTCCTTAGTCTTAACCCCTTTGAGCTTACATTGAGCCTTTTATTTCATCACCTTTAAACAGAATTCCTTTGCTTAGAATAGCTAAACCTTTACCTTGTTATCAAGACTTGGCAAAGTACTTTTAATGGAGCTGTATTGCGTGATGCTGTGAAGCAAGTGTGGGGTGAACAATGTAATAAAGAGCAAGTGTGGGGTAAAACACCATATGATTATAAATGTATGTGCCATGTATGAACAAAAAGAAAGAAATATGTCCGAAAAAAAAATAAAAGAAAAGAAAAGAAAAAAAATCGGATAGAATTAAAGTTCAAGGCACAAATTCTTTCATGGTGTGTTGTAATGTTTTGTGAATTTGGAGTTAGTGATTAATTGAAGGTCTAAAAGTGTTTATATGACCTTTGTCCTGTTCACAATATGGGGAGAAGTCAAGATTGACGTATGGGTCCAACATGAAGAAATTCGACCCTTGAAGTGAAGACATGAGGAGGAGCGAGATTTGCTAAAGTCTTGGTAATTTCTTATAGCACCACTTATCTAAAAATTCCTACCTTATGAAACCAAGCCTCATTACAACCATATTATTGAGATTAATTCATGATTCTTAAGATAGCTAAATTTGATTTGTGGAGATTTTCTCATGAGTCAAGCATATGGTTTTGGTCCATTATTGCACATAGTTGTTATATGAGGTTTTTTCATGAATTTCTATTCACAAAGAGCTTTTATTTCTTGAAATATGCAAGTTATTTGTTATCTTATCATCTTTTCCTTTGCATATACGATTGTGTGAATACCATGGATGAGTGAAAAGAAGAGAGTATGCTATTGTGAGGAGGAACGGTTATCATACATGTTTGTGCTATATAATCTCATATCTTACTTGTTCATGCTGTGATACATGCTTATGAAGCTTTGCAATTACACTTTTCATTCAAATGTTCAAACTTGAAGATTATGCATGATAAAGATTCTGAGACAAATCATTTAAGGGTATTAGTTGTTTAAGTATTAGAAGTTTTTGAGTCGTTTTGTTTTTGTTTTAGAGTCAATTTGCTAAGGGACTAGCAAAGGGTAAGTGTGGGGTAGTTTGATAAGTGCGTTTTACGCTATGTTTTTACCCTCATTTGTACCTTGTTTATTCCTTAGTAATGTTGTTTTTACTTATTTTGAGTCAAAAGGGTTTTTCTGTAGAGTAATGGTTAATATGTGTCTTTATACAGAAATTTGTGCTTAAGTGTTGTAAAACCGATTTTGGATAAGACTTGGTTATTTCTCTTATGATTCACCGTACCTTTACATTGTCATTTTTGAGGAATTTGGTTTAATGTGTAGATGACATGTAAATGAGCATATGAAAACAAGAATCATGAAGATTGGATTCATGGAGGACAACAAGAGAGGCCATGGAAAAGAAGAACTCCGAAACATAAGATTTTGATCCGAGCAGAAATTTACAGAAACCCTACATCAACTTCGGAAAATCATATCTAAATATCCAGGAGGAATCTGAGGACGAACCATATATCATTGGAAAGCTACGGAAGTCTAGTTTTCAGATCTTCGTGAATCGCAGCATTTGGAGTTCAGATGAAGGAGTTATGATCAAAACAATGGACGGAGGTCAAGCTGCAAAACTGGGCAGTTTCTGCCTAAGTTGTCACACGAGTTTGGGAGGATGTTTCTTCACCAAAATTCTTCCCAAGCATGTCAAAGGACTTAAGAAGAGCTTAATGAAGTCATGGGAAGCTGCATTGAAGAAGGAGATTCGAAGAAGTCATCATGGCAGCCGAAACAACTAAGTATGGAGCTTTTCCGGTTGAACCGGGAAAGTCTGTCCTTGCCGAGTTTGTCCATGATTTCGGCTGCCTATGAGCCCAAGAACTTGTGTATAAGGCCTACATGGATCCAATAACATGTAGAGGAGTCCAATAAATCAGAAATCCAAGGTCCAAGTCGAAATCTTTGTCCAAAGATGAAAGGAGGAAACCAAGTCCAAGAAGGATTCCAAGTCCAACAAAGGTTGTGTCTCCTTGAAGCTCCCGAATTCCTTAGGGTTTTGTTCGAAATTTTCTGTATAAATAGACATGTATAGCTCTTAGTTTAGTGTCTTTCAATTGCTCAAGCCTTAGTATAGCCAAGCTCTACCAAAAACCCTAAACACAGAAACTGCACAAGCTGCCGCCGCCGCACCAACCGCTGTCAATTGCTTTCATCCGCCGCCGATTTCACATTCTACCCTAGCCGATGTATATAGGTAGTCTAGGTATGAAGTTCATCAAGATTTTGTGTAATAATCTACTGTGTTTTATCATGTTTTATTATAAATTATTTTATGGTTTTCGGTTTTACACATTGCATGTGTTCTTAAGTTCTTCTTTGTGATTTCCTTGAAACCATGTGTGATGTATAACGTTCTATGTATATTTTAGTTTCATGATTTAGATTAAGTTGTTGTATGTTCTTGTGTGTAGTATGTGCTAATTGATTAATCATCATCTGATCACGTAATCGAACTCTAGGTTAGCTTGAATCCGGACAAGTTAGCTATTAGGGGGGAGTTTAATAAGCCGTAGTAATCTAGGATCAAGTTAGGCATATTTGATAGTTTGATTCTAGTTGATGCAAAGGGTTGCTAGGGTGAGTGATTTGCATGTTGAATAGGATGAGTGACGCCATACCTAGGACCATGTCTTCAACCGACTCCAGTTCGTAAGTGTATCTTGTTTAGGTTAGGCATATTTGATAGTTTAAACAAGGTGACACATATGTTTTAGGTTCAGGCATATTTGAAGTTCCTAAAAACACATGAGAAGTCATAAGAGGTTGAAATCAATTAAAACATATGATAGTGCGAGCATCACTATTTAATCTTGCATGAAATTGTTTTATGCTTATTGCGGTGTTTGTTATGTTGTGTGCTTGAGTATTGATTGACCGATGTATGTAAATATTTTACTTCTTTTCTTTATGTTTCGAACCACCTTATAAATCCCCCATTTAAAATCGTAAATATGTTAATACCTTTGCATTTGTGTATACTTGTATATTATGTGACAGATAATTGTATATGCTATGTATATGTGTATTTTGTATAAAATGTGTGAATATTACTAACGATTTTGTAAATACACACTAACTAGACACAGTGGCGGACTACCACACAAATTTTTAGGGTAATCGGAGTTGGTTTGATCAGTGAAAAAAAATAAACAAAACATAAGTACTGCTGAAAACAAAATATTAAAGAAGATAAATATGGATGCAAATATGAGAGGAACAATAGCTAGGAACTTCTCTCCACCACTAGATATGCTTCAATCACCCCAAAACAATGTCAAAGATTATAAATGAATGCACTCACAGTCAAGCCAATGTCGTTAGGTCATTAACCGTATTACGTTCTCTTACTTGCCATGTTAAGTGAAATGTCGTTATCGACTTAACTATATTCCCAATTAATTGATCTATGAAATGTCGGTATCTAGACCAAAATAACTGAAATCATGAAGTTCTAAGAACGTTTGAGTAACAACAAAGAATCTAAGGTCAATGTCGGTAGCCTTAGATTACCAAAGAATCACTTCACACAAGGACCTGCAAGGAACATGTTATTTCTCATAGAATGTGCAATGATATGTCGGTCATATACACATTCAAAATAATAAACCCTAAAACATGCATCAAAGTGTCGACCCAATGAAACATGCAACAGAATTATCAATGAGCAATCAGTGAAGAAATTCTCATTTAAAAATTATATAAATCAATTGGGGTTTGAAATCAAAGACATATCTAGGGCTTTGATCAGCCCCTAACTATTAAGGAGTTTAGCTACACATAATCTTGAATAAGAACATCAGAGAATACATGGAAGATGAAATAAAGGAGAAGAAGAACCGGTGCACAGCCCTGCTGCCGCTGGGTGCACGCTGGTGCGAGCGAGGTGCACGTCTGGGTGCACAGCGACTGCCTGCTGGTGCTCTGCTGGTGCGCGCGAGGTGCACGTCTGGGTGCACAGGCGCTGCTCTGCTGGGTGCGCGCTGGTGCACAGCTGCGTTTTCTTTTCCTCCCTTTTGTTTTTCTTCTGTTTTTCTCCCAACTCTCCTTTTGTTTTTGTCCAACTCCCCTTATTAGAAAACCCTAGAGTCCTTTTATACTCCTCTTAGTCTCCCCTTCCTTATGGCACTATGAATCCTTTTTATTTATTTCTTTATTTCTCCACAAAAACTAATAAAACAATAAACATTAATTAAATCACTCAATTAATAGCAATAATCCAAGTGTAATAGTTCAATTAAACACGATAAATACGCATAAATATGCGACTATCAAGTGCCTTAGCGATGAGGGGAGCAGTAGTCATTGCAACAAGATATGCAAATTGGATCACCGTACTCTCTTTCCGTATGATCACGAATGACAGTTTGATGGCAAGGCATTTGATGAGACTGTAGAAAATAGTGTGCCTCCTAGAAGATGGACAGGGGAAGAAATTTTAGCAGTGCTTAATGAGTATGATTTTGGACAGCTCAACAATCATCCCAATATTGTGACGGCAATACCTGACAGACCCGACAGGTATAAATTTTGGACACATAAGAGCATATTCTTTGAACTCTCATACTGGAGTAAGTTGTTGATCATGCACTACCTAGATGTGATGCACATAGAAAAGAATGTGTGTGACAGTGTGGTGGGAACAGTGCTGAACTTGGAGGGAAAGACAAAAGACGGTCCAAAGGCACGCCTTGATCTTAACAATTGGATATACTAAGACATCTATGGTTGAAAGAAGGGAAAAAAATGTCTCAGACTCCTTACAACGTGAAGCCTGACCAGAAGAACATAATTTTCAGGTGGATGAGTTGTGTGAAGTATCCTTCAGGCTACGCAGGAAATATAGCCCGGTGTGTAAACATTCGGGACAATAAAATGTACAGGTTAAAGAGTCATGACTATCATATTCTACTAAAACGTCTCTTCCCTATTTTCATTCGACCGTTCCTTCCCCGTCAGGTGGTGGAGCCGTTAGTAGTGTTGTCAAGATTCTTCAAGAAGTTATGCACAAGGGAAGTGACAAAATATGACCTCTGGGAAATGCAACAGGACATTATTTATATCATGTGTAAATTTGAGAGGATATTTCCTCCAAATTTTTTTGACATCATGCCGCACCTGATGATCCATCTTCCCGAGCAATTGTTACTTACCGGTCCAGTACACTATACTTGGATGTATCCTATGGAAAGGTATGTTTTTTACACCTAATTTTTTATTCTACATGTTCAATATATAATCATAACATATTACAACAAATTTATTTATATATAGACAATTAGAGACTACAAAGCTTATGTGGCTAACAAATCCGCGCCTGAAGGATGTATAGCTGAAGCATATATTGCGCACGAGTGCGTCACCTACATGAAGTTGTATATAGGAGCGTTGAAGGAAACTCCACAAACCATACCGGTAGATGTACTGAAGTTCAACCTTTCCATAGTCTCTAATGATGTTGAAGTTTATGGAATTTTACCAGACTCCTACAAGTTGCAACCACATGAGCTAGTCATAGCCCATTGGTGAGTATTGATTAACTGTCCAGAAGTTGAATACTGGAAAGACATCCATTTATACTGTCCAGACATTCAAGGTGATCTCGACTACCACAACAAGGAGTTCACGAACTATTTTGGGGGCTGGGTATGTAATTCTTTATTTTTATTCGTGACTCATTCATTGCATAATTATTCATATTTACAATACATTGAATATTTGGTTGCAGATGAACCATATTCAATTCGATGGTCACCCAAATTGGTAGCACGAACTAAGACTTCTAGCGATGAAGCCGATAATGTCAAGAGTTTATCCGATGTGCAAGGTGAATGGCGTGCAATTTATATGTGAACAGAGAGACAACAGACGGAGAACACAAATTTCTGGGGTGATGGCGCATGGTGGGCGGAATGGAGTTGATTATTACGGTGTTCTTGATTCAGTGGTGGAACTAGTTTATGGGCAAGGCATGACAGTGCACCTCTTCAAGTGTAGATGGTTTGATACTAGAAGCCTGCAGAGCATGAAGATTGATCAGTACGGGATTTTATCGGTGAAGACTGTTATAAGCTGTTACGAAGATGACCCGTTCGTTTTTGCGACATCGGTAAAACAAGTGTTTTATCTTGATGACCTTGTTAAGGGTGACGCGTGGAAAGTCGTCAACCTTGTGCACCCTCAAAACACTTGGAGAGGCCGAAGACGAGGAAGAAGATGTTGCGTATCAAAAATCCAGTGCAATAGGTATTCCTGACTCCTCTACAATTCGCCTTAATAATTTTAAAGCGGGTAGTTCGGTTCGAATTCGTGATTTAGATGCAAGGCTTATTGATGTGGATCCAAATCAAGAAACGGACGAGGACTCTTGTGATGAAGAAATGTATAGATTGCCAGAAATTAATTCTGACACTGAAGAAGACTCATCGGATGATTCTGATTACGAGCCTTTTTAGTTTGAATTTGTAATACAAATAGATGTGTGTTTTATATGCTACAAGCTGTTGAATTCATAATTTAGTTTAATTTTGGTGATATATGCAGGAAATTGGTATGGTTACGTTAAACAACCTGTTTTTTTATCTATTTTTCATTTTTAGCCGACGAAATATGATGTCGGCCAAGATAGTTTTATCCGACGAAATACATCATATTTCGTCGGCTAAAACTATCTTAGACGACGAAAGATGATGCATTGCGTCGGTTAAAACTATCTTGGCTGACGAATACCCTAATTTTCCGTCGGCTAAACTATAAACCCTATACTATAGCCGACGAAAAATTAGGGTATTCGTCGGCTAAAGTTAAACAAATAAAATAATAATTTATACCACTGGTTGCGTCTCATCGATATGAAACTATTTGTAGTTGAAGGTCCGGAAAAAATACGTAATTTAAACGGTCAAATTATTATTTCTTTGCATTTAGGGGTTTGACTCATGGGATTAACCGTCCGGATCGAGTCCTTATGTCAGGACCCACCCCGAGTTAAACCTCTTTAACTTGAAGTAAGTCTTGCAGGGACCACCTCCTAAAGAAGATTCTGCCAAAATTTCGACATAGTCTCCCTTGAAAAGCGGACAACCCTTAACCTGCAATAAACCCAGTAGAACACTTCTAAAGACCAACAACCATCCGAAAACTCCTGGAGCCATCCTGCTCCAAAAACCAACAATCTTCACAAGATACACATCTAATTAGTTTTAACAAATGTTACAACAACTCCAATTTAAAACCTACAATGAGTTCCAGATCACTAAGAGTTCACCAACAAATAAAATAACCCGATGTGTATCACAGCGTCTAAGCACCCACTGGAAACTGACCCATGGTCTGAGTAGGGGTATACTTGGATCTCTGAGTCAGGAAAGGGCACTTTCTCTTAAAGTGGTCATGCTGATCACAATGATAACATCCTCCTGTCTGCTGCTGACTCTACCCTATCTGAAATGACTGACCACCTGAAGCCCCACTCTGGCTACTGGATCCTCCACTAAACTGTCCAGATGAGCGTCCACCAAACCGGTTCCTAGGACGTCTCCTACCAAACCTCGTGAACCTTCTTCGAACTCCGGAGCCCGAACTCGAGTGGATACTATAACCACTGGCAACAGATGATCCAGAACCAGAAGTAGATGTCCCCCTCCTAGGAAGAACTCGACTAGGACCACCAAATTCAGGTAGGGGTCAATTGCTAACTCCTGTGCCTCAATATGCATAGCAAACATCAAGGCCTGCTGGAATGTCTGGTATGGCACGGCTGTCATCTGACTCGCATACATCCACCGAGTCCTTTGACAAAGTAATAAATCTTCTCCTCATCTGTCTTAACCAAGTCAGGCACACAGAATGCTAACTCCCTGAAGCGCTGCTCAAAGGCTGTCACTGTCATACTGTCATCTTTCTTCAAATTCAAGAACTCCAACCTCATTCGATTGATGTAGGCTGGGCTGATGTAACGCTCCTTGAAATGAGCTGTGAACTGACCCCAGGTCATACCCTGAACTCCATCGCCCAAGCCTCTCCCCAAGTTTAACCACCAATACCAAGCTTCCCTTTCCAGGAACTGAACAGCTATGGTCACTTTCTTGCTCTCAGGACACTCCGCCTACACAAACATTTTCTCCATACTCTCCAGCCAGCTAAGAGCATCTAGCGGCTCATCGGCATGGGAGAAAACCCGGGCTCCATTCCGGCGAGCCTTCTCATAAGTGATATCTGAAGCAAAGGTAGTGAGTCGCCTGAAAAAATGTTCCAGTGGACCATCAGCTGGTGCTCCCTCATCCCCTCCCAATAGAGGATTGGAAGGATTGGGAGGATTTTCCCTACGGGCTTGACTACGACCACAACGCATAGTTACCTGAGGAAGAAAACATTTAGCACCATGCATAACATCAGCACTAGAGTAACTACTACAAATACTCAAGGAATACCTAGTATCTCATGCATAAAATGCTAATGGTCCGCCATGGTCGGACCATCGCTCTATAGATACTAAATACTCTTAAGCACAGATAGTAGCTCTGATACCAACTGTCAGGACCCACCTCGAGATAAACCCCTTTAACCCGAAGTAAGTCCTGCAGGGACCACCTCCCAAAGAAGATTCTGCCAAAATTTTGATATAGTCTCCCTTGAAAAGTGGACAACCCTTAACCTGCAATAAACCCAGTAGAACACTTCTAAAGACCAACAACCATCCGAAAACTCCTGGAGCCATCCTGCTCCGAAAACCAACAATCTTCACAAGATACACATCTAATTAGTTTTAACAAATGTTACAACAACTCCAATTTAAAACCTACAATGGGTTCCAGATCTCTAGGAGTTCACCAACAAATAAAACAACCCGATGTGTATCCGAGCGTTTAAGAAAAGTGAAAACAGAGAAAGATTACAAGTAGGTTAACCCGGAACCTACTGATAGTTCAGAAAATGGCGGTAACTATGTCTGGCCTCCACGTTGACTAGTCGGGTCGAGGACTGCAATCTGGGCATTTAAAACGAAGGGTCCAGGGGAGAAACAATGAAAAATATTAGCATGAGTGGACAAAAATCAAATATAAAAACTCTATTTTCTTTAATGTCCTCCCTTGGAGTTTTTCAAAAAATACCTTATGCACGCAATACATAGACAATGAATAAATAAATCATAAAATAACTCCCTTGGCTCAAATCCATAATTAAATATGTGGGGTATTAATCTCAACTACGAGAAAACAACCGGCCCGCTCTACCACGAGAGGGTCTATTGACCAGCTCATCGGAGAGGGTCCCATGACCCGTTCTATTCGGGAGGGTCCAACCGACCAGCTACCACCGAAGAGGGTCCTGACCTGCTCTATTCAGGAGGGTCCTACTGACCAGCTATCACCGAAGAGGGTCAGACCAGCTACTATCCAGAGAGGGTACCATCTCCATCTGGAGAGGGTCCATGCTAGCATGCAATACATATAACCATATCCTTTAAAAACCTCGTGGTAAAATAATTCGAAAACTAAGTCAAAATTCCCATGACTTTACCCCAAATACATTGGATTTAGAACATTTCCAGGAACCCAAAACCGGTTCTTTGACTTTACTTTAAAATCCTTAAATCTAAGAGCCAAGTTTCCCCTTTTTAAATTTCATCCCCCTCCATATTCCAAAATGGTGATAACAATAAAATCATATTCCGGGAAAATCCTTTAAAATCACGGGAAAGGTAGGAACCTCTTTCCCGGCTCACTTATCTTTAAAAAGTATTAAATTCTCATTTTCCCAAAATCACCATAAAACATAAAATGAAAGAAATTCATAAATAAAGGAGAAACTAATCAAAGTCTATTGCATGCATTATATTTAAAAATAAAGTCCACTCATAAGGTGCCGCTAAGTCTGCCGGTTACCAGAAGGTTGCTCAGCTCGAGCTCCCCCACGTCCTGTTCAAAATACACAATCAGGTCTTAATCCCACAATTAAAGTAAGGGCAACAACAATAAATCTCTACCCTTAACGTTCATCCTTAACCACCTCTAGAAAAACATGGGGAGTCGGCATCAAATACCCGAAAAGTGTAAAAACCCTTAATTACGCCCTCACGCCTAGCCGGTACTTCCTAAACGACCGGTTGTCATTTAATTATCCAATTAATAAATCGAAATCTTCCAAAATTACTAAACGTATCAAATAAAACTCCAAAAAATTAGAAACTTCCCTTCAATGGCCTTCTCTTACTTTTTACAATTTAATGGGCAAGAAAAACAGCCCAAAAGGTGGCGACTCCCCCGCCAGCTCCGCCGCCGGCAGGGGATTCCTGCCAAACTCCGGAGACCCCCGATCGCCACCAAATTTTACTAGTAGCTTCGTCTCGTCAATTGGAACCACTTCCTAGTTCAACTCGAAGGCCAATTCGGTCTCTAACTAGGTCAATCGACAAAAATTTCAAGAACCCGAAAAAAAATTCAATTCAAACTTCAATCCTTCAAATCTCCCTACACAATTCGAATCAAGCTACCAAATTCTAGGGGATTATAGTACTCAACAAGCCCAACATAACCATATAAAGAACTCACCGAGAAGTGGCCTAAGGAGGGAGAAATCCGGTGTCGATGAACAGTGTTCAGGCCACCCCTTCTCGCCGTAATTTCTCCCTAACGGTGGCGAGTTAGCTCCGGTGACCACCCACAACTTCAAGGTGACGCAGCATGCTTCAATTTAACTCCGCTGGACGAAGGAGAAATCCGGTGAAAAAACTATCGGGTTTCGGAGGATTTTCGACGATGAACAGTAACTTTCCTACTTTTGGACTTTTCACCCCAGTAAACCACTATATATAGACTTTTCACCAAATAGTAACTTTTGTTTTTGACCATAAGTTCTTTATACGAACTCCGATTTAAGCGTGCTACGTGTCCACGAACTCGTAACGACGCCCTCTACAACTTTCATGAAGAAAGTTTTTCCAAATTCCCTACTTAATGAAAAGTCAACTTTTTGACCTCTCACGGCAAAACGGTTACTACGAAATGGTTAAAGATGAAACTAACTTGGGTCGTAACCGACCATAAATTGGTTCTAGAACTGGGATGTGACACCTTAAGTTTGTCGGATCAAGCTGAAAATTTACGCACACACACATTTTTCAACATTATAATGATATCTGACGGTCGGATTTTCGTTTCATAAGATTGATCGTCACAATCACAACATGCCTACTAATGTTGTCTAACTTGTTTACCAAGTGATAAGTAAATGTTCCGTTTCAAAAACAAACTATACGTAGAAGCTTCAAACGAAAAAAATCGTGAAATAAGATATGACCGGAACGATGAAATATGTCTACGGGTGAAAAATCACGTAATTCCAATAAAGTTTCGGTGCAATAGTTGCGGTCAATGCATTTTTTCATTCTTTCTCCTAAGAGGTAGCCCTATCTCCGATGGGTATTTTTCTTGTAATTTTTATACCACTAGTTGCGTCTTATCGATTTGAAACTATTTGTAGTTGAATGTCCGGGAAAAATACGTAATTTAGACGGTCAAATTACCGTTTTTTTTTGCGTTTAGGGGTTTGACTCACGGGATTGACCCTCCGGATCGTGAACTTTGTCGGATCAAGCTAAAAATTTAGCCACACACATGTTTCAACATAATGATGATATCTGACGGTCAGATTTTAGTTTTACAAGATTAAACATATAAATTGGTCATAAATTTAATAAATTAGTATAAAAAGTACTATAGCCGACAAAATACTAGTAAATTCGTCGGCTATATTATTGTAACTAGCCAACGAATTTTTTTTAATTTGTCGGCTAAAGTGGAACTATAGCCGACGAAACATATTGCTTTAGCCGAAGAATTTTTTACCTCGTCGGCAATAATTTCCTATATATGTAAACCCAGCGACATAACACTAGCTTTTTCTCCTCTCCCTCTCGGCCTCCACTCCATCTTCTCCCTCTCCTCTCGGCTTCCACTCCATTTATTTTATCTCCTCTCGGCCTCCACTCCGCTTCTCCGCCTCCCACAGCCACTGCCCTCTTCCAAGCAATTAAGGTATGCGATTCGATGTATATATTGAATTATATAATTATTTTCAATTATTGATGTATATATTGAATTATATGAAATTTTGGATATTTTGGTATATTTGTTATTGAAATTGTGAATATTTAATAAATGTTGTTAATTTTTTATAATTTGGTATATTTAATAAATTTGGTATATTAAATATTAATTGGTATATTTAATATATTTGTGATAATGTTGTTAATTTTTTTAATTTGGTATGTTTGAGTATAAAAAAATTAATTGTTATTAATTTGGTATATTTAATAAATTTGGTATACTAAATATTAATTGGTATATTTAATATATTTCATAAATGTTGTTAATTTGATATAATTTGGTATATTAAATTATTAATTGGTATATTTAATATATTTGTGATAATGTTGTTAATTTTTGATAATTTGGTACATTTTTGTATTAAAATAGTAATTGTTATTAATTACAAATTAACAATTCTAATTATTTAATAAATAGGATGAAAGGTTTGTTTAGTAAATCTAAGAGTTCAAAGGGCCAAAGGTCTGAATCGTCTGAGGGAACGTCTAGCAACCCTCGGGCGTTGTTTCAGGGCCCAATGACAGCCCGACGTGCGTCTCTTCTGGAGCTGACGCAGAGACAGCCGGGGGCCATAAATTCCTCTAGGCAGCCGGACGCCCCTCGCTCCTCCAAGCAGCCAGATGCCCCTCGCTTGAGGCAACTGAGCGTCCCTCACTCCTCGAGGCACCTGTGGCCTCCGACTCAGGCGGAGGTGTCTGCACCACGTATTTCGGCGGCTAAAGTCATAGCTGACGAGTCTTTGCTGACGACATCTTAACCGACAACAACTCGGCTATAGTCGTCGTCGGCTAAGTGTGACACTGATTTCGATGAAAAATAAAAGTCGTCGTCGGCTATAGTGTCACACTTAGCTGACGACATATTTTTCAATTATTCGTCGGCTAAAGAAAGACTTTGGCCGACGAAATAAATTGTCGTCGGTCTCAACCTAAGACTTTGGCCGACGAACTATAATTTAAAAAACTATAGCTGACGAAATGTACTATAATTCATCAGCTAAATATTTTTAAAAATTCATAATCAAAATAATATAGCCGACGAAATATAGTACATTTCGTCGGCTTAAATACAACTATAGCCGACGAAATTTACCATATTTCGTCAGCTAAACGTTGAAAAAAAAATACAATTGCCGACGAATTATGGTAAATTTCATCGGCTATAGTACTTTTATACTAAAAAAACTACAAAATTTCTAAATTACCATCCAAGCAAGCTGCAAATTACACAAACAATTTCATATAACCAACAACATACACCATCAAAAGTAGTCTAAACGTTTTGCATTAAATTATTAATTTATAAATTGTTCATAAAACTAAATAAAATCTATATCATCTAAATCTATATCCGCGCCAGGAGGAGGTTGTTGAGGAGGTTGCGGCGGTTGAGGTAAGGGAATAGGCGTAGGCATGGGCAGAGGCGGAAGTCCTTGAAGCTGGGCAACTGAAAAATCTTGCAAGTACTGGAACATCTGCTGCTGCTGTGCCTAGTTGGTGGCATATACTGCCGCATCATACTCTTGTAAAGCGGCAGTATAGGCTGTCTGGGCGGCTTGCTGTTCCCATAGCATCTGAACTTCCGACTTTAGCTGAGTCGTTCTGCTGTTGGTCGAGGCTGCCTTTTTTTGAAATCCGGTAGTGGTCTTCAGTACCCCTTCTCCCTTAGTTCTTAGACCCCGGCAATAGAAGTTATTTCCTCGCGCTAGGAATGTTGTGCCCATGATCCTCGCCCCAACCCTGAGATCCGATGAGATCCGAAGTGTCGATCCGAGACATGGCTTCAGACATGTCTTCCTCTTGCGTGTCTGGCCATGTCTCCCTCACTATAGCAGTCATCACCTCGTCACTAGTCTGCCTCACCCTCATCTAATTGGATAGGAAAAAATAATTAATTAAAATTTTGAAATATATATAAATATAATTAAAAAATTTAAAAACGTAAAACGACTTACAATATTCTCCTAGGCGTCAGGATATGCCTTCTCGTACGTATAGACATACCGGTTAACTTTTGGATGTTCCTTGGCTGCCTCATCCATCAACGATGCGAACGATCTAGAATCGGCATGATGGTTCCTTGTGTAGTGTTGCTGGTTCTGAACGTTCACCTAGGAAACGGTCTACAAAAGAAAAAAAATTAGTAAAATATTTTAAAACGTACTAATTAAAAACAATATAAGAAATTATTATTTTTAATTACCTGTTTATAAGAGTTGTTGAATTCAGATATCAGAAGTTAACACCACTCGTATTCCCTGAACTGAAACTCAAGAGGGGTACCAGAACGTTAGTTCCCATGTGTAGTCCCGTGGGCTCGTAACTCGTTCTTCCACTCCTTGTACCTAGAGATACCACAAAAAAATTATAAATATTATTAATTACACATATAATTTTATTTTTTCATTAACTTTCCAACGTACCTTCCCCCATGCACAACGTCCTCCCAACTGTTCCTCAAGTGCTGGGGAGCGTCAAACCACACATGTATTAAAACGTTTATTAGTTTAGTTTTTCATAAATAATATTAATTGTGAATTTTTTATACTTACCAACATTGCGTTGTGGACCATGTCCTTAATCTACTGTGAGACCTCGCCCCAGTCTAACCACAACATATAGACTCTATCCCTAATGGGCGCTCCCACGCGACCGAAGTACAACCTCGTCTTCCCGCCCGATACTACGTTCCCATCCCCATCAGTATCGATGACGATCATTCCTGAGGTACTCACGGTCTTCTCGAGAGCCTTCCTTGTGATGGGGCCTCTCTTCTTCCTTGTCGGCTTGGCTCCGACGGTGCCTGTCACAAATTGATTTTTAATAGATTATTCTTATTATGACATTATAAGAAAACAAATTATTTATATTTCATTACCTGAGGGTGTTGGGGCGGACGCAACGGATTCCGACTCTGTCGCTGATGATGATACCCTCGCAGAAATTAGATCCGTACCAAAAGGCACGAACGGGTACGCCGCTGATAGGGTCACCCGCGGGGGCAGCGGATAAACATAGCCAGTAATGCCGGTATCAACCGCGGAAGGTAGAGAAGAGGCGACGACATCTGTACCCCAGAAGACCCACCCTCCGAAACAGTAGGGCCCAGAGTCAGTGCCCTATGTATCTCAGGCATACATGGTGCAGACACCTCTGCCTGAGTCGGAGTCCATAGCTGCCTCGAGGAGTGAGGGACGCTCAGCTACCTCGAGAAGCGAGGGCCGTCCGGCTGCCTCGAGGAATGTGTGGCCCCTGGCTGTCTAGTGGAATGTGTGGCCCTCAGTTGTCGAGAGGAATGAGTGACGCCCGGTTACCTCTACGTCGGCTCCAGATGGGACACACATCGGGATGTCATAGGGCCCTGAAACGATGCTTGAGGGTTGCTAGACGTTCCCTCAGACGATTCAGACCTTTAACCCTTTGAACCCTTTGTTTTATTGAACAAGCCTTTCATCCTGTTTATTAAATTATTCAAATTTTTAATTTTAATTGAGATTTTAAATATATTAACAATCTTTTAATTTTAATTCCTATAATTTGTAAAATTAATATTTTAATACACAAATATATCAAATTATCAATAATTAACAACATTATCAAAAATATATTAAATATACCAATTAATATTTCTATATACCAAATTTATTAAATAAACCAATTAATAACAATTAATATTTTAATACACAAATATACCAAATTATCACAAATATTTCAACAACATCATCACAAATATATTAAATATACCAATTAATATTTTAATACACAAATATACCAAATTATCACAAATATTTCAACAACATTATTATCAATTTCAATAACAAATATATAAATTAACAAAAATTCAAAAATATATATAATATATACAAAAATTAGAATTTCTTACCTTAATTGACTGAGAATTCGAAAGTGAGAGAGGATGTGAAGGCGGAGGAGAAGAGTGGAGGAGGCGGTGGAGGAGCTGAGGAGGGAAGTGGAGGAGGAGGAGAGGAGTGGAGGCAGAGAGGAGAAAAATTGAAATAGGGTTTCGGCATAACGGGCTCGCTGGGTTCTGCCTATATAGGCAGAAGTATAGCCGACGAAATAAAAAAATCGTCGGCTATTATTATAATTTTTGTCGGCTATAGTTAAACTTTAGCCGACGAATACTGAGGCAATTTGTCGGCTATAGTACTTTTTATACTAATTTATTATATGTATTTCCAATTTAATCTTGTGAAACAAAAATCTTACTGTCAGATATCATCATTATGTTGAAAAATGCGTATAGGTAAATTTTCAGCTTGATCCGACAACGTTAAGGACTCGATCCGGACAGTCAATCCCATGAGTCAAACCCCTAAACGCAAAGAAACGGTAATTTGACCGTCTAAATTATGGATTTTGCCCGGACCTTCAACTGTAAATAGTTTCAAATCAATGAGACGCAACCAGTGGTATAAAAATTGTATGAAAAATAACCATCGGAGATAGGGCTACCTCTAGCGAGAAAGAATGAAAAAATGCATTGACCGCAACTATTAGCACCAAAACTTTATCGGAATTACTTGATTTTTCACCCGTAGACATATTTCATCGTTCTAGTCATATCTTATTTCATGACTTTTTTCGTTTGAAGCTTCTACGTACAGTTTTGTTTTTGAAACGAAACATTTACTTATCACTTGGTAAACAAGTTAGACAACATTAGTAGGCATGTTGTGATTGTCATGATCAATCTTGTGAAACAAAAATCTAACCATCAGATATCATCATTATGTTGAAAAATGTGTACGGGTAAATTTTCAGCTTGATCCGACAACGGTAATGACTCGATCCGGACGGTCAATTGACGATGTCGCGTAACCGGGGTCAAACAACTTCAATTTATTTACCCTGCAAATCGTTAGTAGTATGAACAAGTAGGGATCATTTTAGCAGGAGAAACCAAAGGGTGATCGAAACAAAGATTATTAACATATATACTCACATATAAACATATTCACATCGAGGGTTTGAAATATATTTCTAAAAATATAAATATCAAAAATAAATCATAAAACTAACATATATACATGTGATCATCATCCACACACATAACCAAACATGAAATAACCATTAAGAACATGTAACAATATTGTAAATAACAAGGGACAGCAAGCAAGACTCGACATATTCATATACTTATCTAATTCCAATTCTAATTAGAGACCACCAGCGATTTAACTAATCGTTAAGACTTCTAATATATTTAGAATCAACTCTAGCGTATAACCTTAAATTATGCTAATCGGTTTAAAGACACACCAGCTTAGAAATTAAACGCAAAGAAGCACATAAGCATAGTAAGCCGAATTGGAAACATGTAAACATGTAATGGCGCCACTCATCATATTTGAATCATGCATATTTTCATAACTATGATAACCCTATTTAGACAATTTAGAATGAAACAACTTAGTGTATGATGCAATTTAAATTCTCTTGGCATGTGAAACCGATACACAAGGAGAAGCCATGGCCTTAGGCAGCCCTCATGCATCGATTTGTTATGTGCAATCTCATGAAAATAAATCAAGAAAAACATATAAAAACATCGAACGTATTGCCCTAAATCATTCATCAAATTGAAAACATGTACAAGATCATACAATCACAACATATCAACATTACTGAATTCGAAACATGTTGATTGCATAAAACCAAAAAAACATTCATTACAAAATCGAAAACTAAATGAAAAATACAATGTCATGAAAGAGTCACACTTTAAAAACCTATAGGGGTCGGCCAAAGAGAATCCTAAACCAAAAAGATTTAGGTTTTCCTTCTTGAACTTGGTTTGCTTGGCCAACAAGACTTGGAGATTCTAGAGGCTTCCTTGGCCGAATTTTTGACTTGTAATTCTTCATTGGACTCCCTTTCATGGAATAGGCTTCATGGATCAGCTGCTTTACTTCCCTAAGTCAATCAGGAACACTTCCTATCGGCGGTAACATGTTACTCTGTTTCGGCAGTCTGACATTCCGTCACTAATTCAGGCATATCTCCCTCTAGAAAATAGATATGGATGTGATTCAAAATTCTGAAAACTAAACTCACACAGCTTTCCGTGCATATATGGAGAAATTCTAGAAGTTGGGTAATGTGCCCAGGAAATTTATGCTTTCTGCTGAAATTGCATGTTTCGGCTCCTTTGATGTTGTCGCCTGTTTATAGCTCTGACTCTCTTGATTCTTCCTCCCATGAACTCTTCTACATGTCACCTAAGTATTAGAGAAGTTAAATTAATTTATGACAATGCAAAAGCTTTACAGAATCAACAAAACATGTCAAGACTCCAAACTAAATCGGTTTCTTTTTATTTTATGTAGCACTTAGTAAAACTCTGTATAAATCCTCTATGTTTAGCATAATTTCATCCTTACACAACCAAAGACTTTTGACTATATAATATGACTCTATTCTACGACAATAAGAGATAAATAAAGTACAAATAGAGGTAATAACATATTAAAAATGTCGCATTTTATGCTCCTATCAGAATGGGTTTCCAAAAATTGAAATAACCCCTTTTCATCTCAACTTTCACGCGCGCTCGTTCCCATCACTATCCGAGAATTTGAACTGATCCGACCCGAACCTGGCCGTCCCGACCCAACTTTTGAGGCGAGCTCTGGCCACCTGAGACGTCGAGGCCAGTCGGGATCTCTTCCTCTCCTCCGTGCGAGCCTCCTTATGGTGGTTGCTCCGCCGTTTGGGGTGGTTTTATGGGCTGAAAACGATCCTAACATCCTCGTCTCCTCCTTCTGAGCTTAACCATGCCACCCTTGAAGATCAATTTGGAGCGTGGAGGTGCGTATCGAGGTTTCAATCTTTTGGGCTAGTTTTGGGCCACTTCTTGTCTGAATTGATCAAAACCCCAGGTATTAAAATTGTTCCCCTTGCTTTGATCTTCAACATTCATGTTTTGAGTTTGTTAAAATTCGGTGTTTTGGTGGAGGCGAGTGACGCCCACACGCCACCAGTTGTGGCTACTCATGTAGGCGCGTCCGGCAGTTCTGGGAGTTCTGGTTGCTCCTATAGGCCTTCAAGGGTTGTTGTGGTTTTATGTAGGTTACTTTTGGGTGAAGATGACAGGTTTGAGAGTGGTGGCGCAAGGCGGCGCGTCTGATATCCTCAGGGGCAGTGAGTTGTCTCAGGTTCATGTACTCGTCGATACGAGCGCGTGAATATATAATTTGCCAGTTTCGGTTATCGTTTAGTGTGACGTTCAGTCAAATCGAGTCATTAATAGGTTCATGTGGCAACTAAGGTCGATTATATAATTGTAAGTGTATATTGATCTACCAAATGTTGAGGACTTACTATGTGGCGATAGATGACGTAGAGGGATTTTGAGGTGAGTAAATTACAATGAGGCTGAAATCCAGAAATACCCCTGGTGATTTTGTATATTTACAAGGCTACCACTTAAGCCGAAATTCCTAAAATGCCCCCTAACAGTCCAAGTTAACTACAAGGGTGCCCTTTGGGTGGTTTTTGCCTATATACCCTTGGTGGGTTTTGATTGTTACGTGTTTTTCCTTTTTATTTATTTTTGTGATTATTATATGCTTGGAAGTTGTTTTCCGGTTTGGAATTAGTTGTGAATTCATCTGGATAAATAGATGTTTATTGCTACCCCAGTTGAGGGGTTGGACTCCGGGTTATGATAGGAACACTACTAGCGGGTTTACCAAAGAGTGATAGATCGTATTTGCACACGCATCAATTAACCCTGTACACAGTCATTGTCATCGTATAAAGCAAGTAAGGGTATCGTTCTAAACCGGGGATCCAACCACAGGGTAGATCCATCTAATCTAATCAAAGATGTCGAAATAAACATAGAATTTTAAAGATTTGGAGTTTATATTTTCGGAAAGATGCAATGAAATAAAGTCCTATATTACTTTTATACATATAAACATGTGATCGATCAACAATTACACAAACCAACACCAAACAACAATGCAAGAATATAGAAAACAATTTCTAATCTCATATCAATCTATGCCGAAATACCTAAATCATGCTAGAATCGAAACATGCACATTAGGTTCCTACGTGGTTCCTAAGCCATTAGATGCATTCGAAATCGACTACTTGTTTTATTCGAAACCTTTCACACATCCATGCTCAACGTATCAAACACGAAATCTAACATACTAATTCACTTATGCAATTACGTATCACACAAATAAACTAACATGTTCATTAGCACCATCTAAATCCAATTCTAGCATGTAATTTTCGAACACAACAAAGAACACATCAACCTATCCACTACGTGTATCAAAGTCATGTAATTCTTTGAAGGATTAACTAATGCGACATCAACTACTTGTCTTAATCACACGTTAATATTATGAAGCAAATCGAAAATTAATAAAACCAAACACTAGGAATTCTCAGCATAGACTTCAAATCCTTGATTAAAAACTAAAAACTATAATTCTTACATCTTTCAAAAGTACTTAATATCTCATAGACAAGAATTGAATCATACTTAAACAAAAACCTAAAACAAACATCAACCATAACAAAGACATACCAATTCGAAAATAGAAGATGATTACACTTTGAAATATTCCTACGTGGTCTATTCTTCAAGTGCACGGGGATCCTAGACTACGTGCTTCGGATCAAAGGATGGAATATGGAGATCGGAATTGGGGTCTTTGAATGGTGATGGAATTTTCGGCAGCTGCTTTGGCTTCGGCTGAGTTTTGCAATGTTGATGATGATCCCTCTCATGTGATTACAAGGCTTTTTATAGGGGAAAAAGCTAGGGTTTGGATCGGCCCTAAAGCAATCCCAAACCAAGATGGATTTGGTTATTCCCATGTGCAAGTCATGTGCTTCTCTTTTCTCCCTTCTCTTCGCCAGCCACTTTGATGAATCTTCAGCTTGAAGTTCTTCATTAAACACATATGGATATGTCCATCAAGCCCCAAGGTCCATGATTGTCGAAATTGTAATTGAAAAGTCCAAAGAAACTTTCCTGATGCATCCAGGAAAATACTGCAGTTTTCGACAGCACGACCTTTCCTTAGTAATTCCGGCATATCTCCTTCTGTAGTGCTTCAATTGCCGTGATTCCAAGTCCCAGCGAAACTAGACTCGAAGACCTTTCAAATGGTATATGGCACGTTTTCCAGTTCCAAGTATTGCGTCAGATACAGCCCCCGAAAGATCAGACACAGTAGCAGCGAAACTTCTTCAGTCCCTGGACATTCTCTTCTCGGACTGCCAACTCTGGCATCGTTCGCAAGGTCTTCCCGTGCTCCAATTGACCTGAAATTTTAACACAATGTATTTCAGCAACCAAAGATTATATTCCCGATTTTTCATGCACTTCCACCATGTTTAAGACACTGCGAACGCTCTTACAAAATCCTTGAAATCACACGTTTAACACTTAACCAATTTTTTTCAACACTTTAGCACATTTTACCAAAAACTCTTCCAAAACAACATTAAACTATATTATGACTCAATCTTAACCTAAATAGACTCAACAAAGCATAAACAAGAGTGTTTAGCCATAATAACGTCACCTTTTAGGCTCCTATCAACAACCCCACACTTAAGCTTTGCTAGTCCCTTAGCAAACACTAAACAAAAACATACTACGATGACTCAATCTAAAGCCTTCAACGAAATTGTTTCAGAGATCTTCAACATCATAGTATCAAGAATAGCACAAGAGTCGAAATCGAAAGAATGAATTCACTGGTTAATAAACATGAGATTTCGATGTAACAAGTAAGACATGGTAGAAACAAAGGTGAATTAATCTCGACATGTTCAAAACAAGTTCAAATTCAATTCACAAGGGATATGCACTCCAAATCTTTTCTCTCAAGAACATGGCATATGCTTAAAAGCTTTTTACACACAAGAATTATAGAGATAGTGAATTTCAAAATAGACCTCAAGAAAGATACCAATTACATGCACAAATGAACCACAACCATATGCTTATTCATGAAACAAACTCCACAGATGAAAGGCTACTTATCTTAAGAATCATGCGGATCTTTAGAAAAGGGATAGCTCAGGGTTCGAATAAGGTAGGATATAATCAAAGAAAGAGGAATCACAAAGGTCATCCTCAAGGCTAATAAGAACATGGATACCCTCCTTATATCACCAACTAACATCAAGGCCAAATTTCATCATGTTGGACCCATCCTTCACTATAAACATAGTAAAATCGAACAAAGGCTATGTATAACTTTATTGAGCCTTCAGCAAATACATATCACAACTCCAATTTCACAAAAATAAATCATGCCATGGGTGTCCAAATCAAATCTCCACATCGAAAATCTTCTTTTCTTCATTTTTATTTTTCTTTTATTCTTTTTTTTTTCTTCTTTTTTTTTCAACCAAAATTTTTCTTTGTTTCTCACCCAAAATCGGCATCATAGCATTCACAAGTCCAACCCCACACTTGAATCTTTCGATCACTCCATATTCATACCACAAAACAACATCTCCATCAAGTTTGCAACCAAGGTAGAGATAACTATTCTAGGCAAGGTAAAAACATGTTGGTAATCAAAGAAAAGGCTTAACGTAGGCTCTAGGGGGTTCGTACTAAGGTGTCCCGAACAGGGCTCATATAGGACTCATGGCTATTTAGATAAAGTGGTGATAACCTAATAAAGATCCAACAATCCTTTTCCAAATCAAAGTAAGTTATGATATAAAGCTTTGAATGTTTCACAAACAAGTTCTAGTAAATCTCTAGTTCATTGGTTTATCTCTATGGCATGCACATTGATCAAATAATGTAATATGAGGTCATAAAACCAATAAAACGATAGATTAAACACTCATCAATGAAAAGGCACATATATGGCTCGAAACTCACAAAGTTAAACATGAAATCAAACATTGTAATGAACATGCTCTGTCTGTACCTAGGTTTCAGTTCTTCATCTACTACTTAAGTGCACGATCTCTTGACGAGGCCGTTATTCAACAACCTGCAATTTAAAACCCTATCGTGTAGTAACTGTAAGTAGGGATCGTTCAAGCCGGGGACACTAGGGAAGGATTATGTCTGCAAAACAAATCGTTAGTAATATTCACACACTTTATACAAAAATACACAAATACATAGCATATACAATTATCTGTCACATAATATACAAGTATACACAAATGCAAAAGTATTAACATATTTACGATTTTAAATGGGGGATTTATAAGGTGGTTCGAAACATAAAGAAAAGAAAACAGAATTATTTACATACAATGGTCAATCAATACTCAAGTACACAACATAACAAACACCGCAATAAGCATATAACAATTTCATGCAAGATTAAATAGTGATGCTCGCACTATCATATGTTTTCATTGATTTCAACCTTTTAAGACTTCTCATGTGTTTTTAGGAACTTCAAATATGCCTGAACCTAAAACATATGTGTCACCTTGTTTAAACTATCAAATATGCCTAATCTAAACAAGATACACTTACGAACTGGAGTCGGTTGAAGACATGGTCCTAGGTATGGCGTCACTCATCCTATTCAACATGCAAATCACTCACCCTAGCAACCCTTTGCAGCAACTAGAATCAAACTATCAAATATGCCTAACTTGATCCTAGATTACTACGGCAGATTAAACTCCCCCCTAATAGTTAACTTGGGTACCATTCAAATTAACCTAGGGTTCGATTACGTGATCAGGTGATGATTAATCAATTAGAACATACTACACACAAGAACATACAGCAACTTAATCTAAATCATGAAACTAAAATATACTTAGAACGTTATACATCACACATAGTTTCAAGAAAATCACAAAGAAGAACTCAAGAACACATGCAATGTATAAAACCGAAAACCATAGAATAATCTATAATAAAACTTGATAAACCACAGTAGATTTTTACACACAACCTTGATGAACTTCATACCTAGGCTACCTATATAGATCGGCTAGGGAAGAAGGTGAAATCGGCGGCGGATGGAAGCAATTGGTTGGTGCGGCGGCGGCGGCAGCAGCTTGTGTGTTTAGGGTTTTTGGTAGAGCTTGGCTATACTAAGGCTTGAGCAATTGAAAGACACTTTTCTAAGAGCTATACATGTCTATTTATACAGAAAATTTCGAACAAAACCCTAGGGAATTCGGGAGCTTCAAGGAGACACAACCTTTGTTGGACTTGGAATTCTTCTTGGACTTGGTTTCCTCCTTTCATCTTTGGACAAAGATTTCGACTTGGACCTTGGATTTCTGATTTATTGGACTCCTCTACATGTTATTGGATCCATGTAGGCCTTACACACAAGTTCTTGGGCTCATAGGCAGCCGAAATCATTGGCAAACTCGGCAAGGACAGACTTTACCGGTTTGACCGGAAAAGCTCCATACTTAGTTGTTTCGGCTGCCATGATGACTTCTTCGAATCTTCTTCTTCTATGCAGCTTCCCATGACTTCATTAAGCTCTTCTTAAGTCCTTTGACATGCTTGGGAAGAATTTTGGTGAAGAAACATCCTCCCAAACTCGTGTGACAACTTAGGCAGAAACTGCCCAGTTTTGCAGCTTGACCTCCGTCCATTGTTTTGATCATAACTCCTTCATCTGAACTCCAAATGCTGCGATTCAAGAAGATCTGAAAACTAGACTTCCGTAGCTTTCCAATGATATATGGCTTGTCCTCAGAGTCCTCCTGAATCTTTAGATATGATTTTCCGAAGTTGATGTAGGGTTTCTGGAAATTTCTGCTCGGATCAAAATCTTATGTTTCGGAGTTCTTCTTTTTCTTGGCTTCTTTTGTTGTCTTCCATGAATCCAATCTTCATGATTCTTGTTCTCATATGCTCATTTACATGTCATCTACACATTAAACCAAATTCATCAAAATTGACAATGTAAAGGTATGGTGAATCATGATAAAATTACCAAGTGTTTGTTCCAAATCGGTTTTAAAACATTTAAGCACACTTTTCTGTATAAATACATGTTTCAGCCATTGCTCTACAGAAAAACCCTTTTGACTCTAAATAAGTAAAAACGACATTACTAAGGAATAAACAAGGTGCAAATAAGGGTAAAAACACATTAAAAACATAGCGTAAAATGCACTTATCAAACTACCCCACACTTACCCTTTGCTAGTCCCTTAGCAAACTGACTCTAAACTAAAAACAAAACAAACGACTCAAAAACTTCTAATACCCTTAGAAAGATTGTCTCAGGATCTTTATCATGCATAACCTTCAAGTTAGAACATTCGAATGAAAAACATAATTGCAAAGCTTCATAAGTATGTATCATAGCATGAACAAGTAAGATATGAGATCATATAGCACAAACATGTATGATAACCGTTCCACCTCACAATGGCATACTCTCTTCTTTTCACTCATCCATGGTATTCACTCAATCGTATATGCAAGAGAAAAGATGATAAGATAACAAATAACTTGCATATTTCATCAAATAAAAGCACTTTGTGAATAGAAATTCATGGAAAAACCTCATATAACAACTATGTGCAATATTGGACCAAAACCATATGCTTGACTTATGAGAAAATCTCCACAAATCAAAGTTAGCTCTCTTAAGAATCATGAATTAATCTCAATAATATGGTTGTAATGGGGTTTGGTTTCATAAGGTAGGAATTTTTAGATAAGTGGTGTTATAAGAAATCACCAAGACTTTAGCAAATCTCGCTCCTCCTCATGTCTTCTCTTCAAGGGTCGAATTTCTTCATTTTGGACCCATACGTCATTCTTGACTTCTCCCCATATTGTGAACAGGACAAAGGTCATATAAACACTTTTTAGACCTTCAAATAATTACTAACTCCAAATTCACAAAACATTACAACACACCAAAACTTTGTGCCTTTTACTTTTGATCCGAAATTCTTTTATTTTCCGATTTCTTCTTTTTTTTTCTTTTTTTTCGGAATTTTTTCTCATAATATTTTTTTTCTTTCGGATATACACATTTCGGCACATATACAATACAAAACATTGGTGTTTAACCCCACACTTGCTTTTTATTACCTTGTTCACCCCACACTTGCTTCACAACATCACGCAATACAGCTCCATTAAAAGTACTTTGCCAAGTCTTGATAACAAGGTAAAGGTTTAGCTATTCTGAGCAAAGGAATTCTGTTTAAAGGTGATGAAATAAAAGGCTCAATGTAAGCTCAAAGGGGTTAACTAAGGAGTCCCACGACGGGCACAAAATAGGCATAAGCTTTATTTGGCAATGGTGGTGATCCTAATGAGATTTAATTCAATCATATTCAAAATCAAGACAATTTATGATTATAAAGCTTCAAAAATCACATAAGCAAGTTCTAGTAAATTCTAGAGTCCATCAAAAAAAAACTACAACACATAGTCATTGAATATGCAAAGAATAATGAGGTTTTGAAAAGATAGTGAAATTTCTTTTATCGCTCAAAAAGAAAGTATTTGGGCTCAAATTCTCACATAGGTTTTAATGGAAACAAATTAATCAAACATGCATACTTCATTATCAATCAAGTCTCAAATATTCATACTAATTCACAATATCCATGAAACTTACAATTTTTTAAGATAAATGTTAAACCGTCAATCATGCATTCAAAGATATAGTTCATCATAGACTTTTAAGGGTATATCCTAAGACTCAAAAAAAATAACTAAAAATTACGAAAAAAAAAAATGTAAAAATTTCTAAAAAAAAATTAAAAAATTTTCGGAAAATTTGAAAAACAAAATACATTACTATGTAACCTCTACCCCACACTTAGAAAATTACATTGTCCTCAATGTAAACCCAGAATCATGTCATAATTTCCTAAGCATGTGTCTAAGTCACATAATAAACACATAAATAAATCAACCATAAGAAGTGAAGGGATAAGAATGATGCAAACTCTCGTTGATGGCTCCTCCACAGCTACGGTTGAAATGAGTTGCCTCTCATGCAGCGCTTAATGTTTATAGTCTGTCAGCCTAGACTTTCTCCTTTGTGACGTCACTTTCTCATGAGCTCCTTTGTTTCTTCTTGAAACGTGCTCTGCTTCACTTTGTGTTAACATTGTGCACGATATCATGACCAGGTTTGGCTTCCTTGCGTCCAACGTCACCAAACAATTTCTCGTCAGAACTGGTCAGTTATGGGAACCTGCAAAACCAATCTGGCACAATTGAACAAAGATCAAGTGAGCATTGTCAAAAACTTAGATAGAATTCGAAACTTAGCTTATAAAAATTTCGGCAACATCATGGCATGGCATAAGTTTTGAATTCAATGACATGTAAGCACAAAAGTGTCGGCAACCTAGTAAAGTTGCTAGCTGATTTTATTAACTCTCTAATTTTCAAGGTACGTGGAGCAGGGAAGACCACTGTGCAATGGACTGATACAGCCCAAGGTAGTGTTATGCTTCGTCCGATATACCTCAAAAAGGAATATACAACTTTCACACAAAGGAATATACAAGAGAGAAATTGTTAGTCAAAAATATGGCACAAAATATACAACTTTCACACAAAAGAAATTCGGTACATACACTAATATTCACACAAATATAAGAGAAAAATGTTAGTTGACAACAATATACAAAAATCCTTTTTAGCATCCCCGGCAACGGCGCCAAAAACTGACGAGGCCGTTATTCAACAACCTGCAATTTAAAACCCTATCGTGTAGTAACTGTAAGTAGGGATCGTTCAAGCCGGGGACACTAGGGAAGGATTATGTCTGCAAAACAAATCGTTAGTAATATTCACACACTTTATACAAAAATACACAAATACATAGCATATACAATTATCTGTCACATAATATACAAGTATACACAAATGCAAAAGTATTAACATATTTACGATTTTAAATGGGGGATTTATAAGGTGGTTCGAAACATAAAGAAAAGAAAACAGAATTATTTACATACAATGGTCAATCAATACTCAAGTACACAACATAACAAACACCGCAATAAGCATATAACAATTTCATGCAAGATTAAATAGTGATGCTCGCACTATCATATGTTTTCATTGATTTCAACCTTTTAAGACTTCTCATGTGTTTTTAGGAACTTCAAATATGCCTGAACCTAAAACATATGTGTCACCTTGTTTAAACTATCAAATATGCCTAATCTAAACAAGATACACTTACGAACTGGAGTCGGTTGAAGACATGGTCCTAGGTATGGCGTCACTCATCCTATTCAACATGCAAATCACTCACCCTAGCAACCCTTTGCAGCAACTAGAATCAAACTATCAAATATGCCTAACTTGATCCTAGATTACTACGGCAGATTAAACTCCCCCCTAATAGTTAACTTGGGTACCATTCAAATTAACCTAGGGTTCGATTACGTGATCAGGTGATGATTAATCAATTAGAACATACTACACACAAGAACATACAGCAACTTAATCTAAATCATGAAACTAAAATATACTTAGAACGTTATACATCACACATAGTTTCAAGAAAATCACAAAGAAGAACTCAAGAACACATGCAATGTATAAAACCGAAAACCATAGAATAATCTATAATAAAACTTGATAAACCACAGTAGATTTTTACACACAACCTTGATGAACTTCATACCTAGGCTACCTATATAGATCGGCTAGGGAAGAAGGTGAAATCGGCGGCGGATGGAAGCAATTGGTTGGTGCGGCGGCGGCGGCAGCAGCTTGTGTGTTTAGGGTTTTTGGTAGAGCTTGGCTATACTAAGGCTTGAGCAATTGAAAGACACTTTTCTAAGAGCTATACATGTCTATTTATACAGAAAATTTCGAACAAAACCCTAGGGAATTCGGGAGCTTCAAGGAGACACAACCTTTGTTGGACTTGGAATTCTTCTTGGACTTGGTTTCCTCCTTTCATCTTTGGACAAAGATTTCGACTTGGACCTTGGATTTCTGATTTATTGGACTCCTCTACATGTTATTGGATCCATGTAGGCCTTACACACAAGTTCTTGGGCTCATAGGCAGCCGAAATCATTGGCAAACTCGGCAAGGACAGACTTTACCGGTTTGACCGGAAAAGCTCCATACTTAGTTGTTTCGGCTGCCATGATGACTTCTTCGAATCTTCTTCTTCTATGCAGCTTCCCATGACTTCATTAAGCTCTTCTTAAGTCCTTTGACATGCTTGGGAAGAATTTTGGTGAAGAAACATCCTCCCAAACTCGTGTGACAACTTAGGCAGAAACTGCCCAGTTTTGCAGCTTGACCTCCGTCCATTGTTTTGATCATAACTCCTTCATCTGAACTCCAAATGCTGCGATTCAAGAAGATCTGAAAACTAGACTTCCGTAGCTTTCCAATGATATATGGCTTGTCCTCAGAGTCCTCCTGAATCTTTAGATATGATTTTCCGAAGTTGATGTAGGGTTTCTGGAAATTTCTGCTCGGATCAAAATCTTATGTTTCGGAGTTCTTCTTTTTCTTGGCTTCTTTTGTTGTCTTCCATGAATCCAATCTTCATGATTCTTGTTCTCATATGCTCATTTACATGTCATCTACACATTAAACCAAATTCATCAAAATTGACAATGTAAAGGTATGGTGAATCATGATAAAATTACCAAGTGTTTGTTCCAAATCGGTTTTAAAACATTTAAGCACACTTTTCTGTATAAATACATGTTTCAGCCATTGCTCTACAGAAAAACCCTTTTGACTCTAAATAAGTAAAAACGACATTACTAAGGAATAAACAAGGTGCAAATAAGGGTAAAAACACATTAAAAACATAGCGTAAAATGCACTTATCATCTCTTCACATCTATTAACCATTCAATCAATGTAATTCAAGAAATCAAGTCCATGCAATCCAATCAACTATGAGATCAAAGATCAAAAATTCATCATCAACGGTTAAAGGCGACTTTCTAGACTCAAAAACTAAAAACTAAAAATCAAGTTTAACGATCAAAATAAACTCCAAAAATCATGAAAATTTGCCAGAACACCTAAAACAGTAGCACAAATACAAACCTAAACTTAAAAATCAAAAACCGAACCTAGAACAAAAACTCAAAATCACTGTTCACCGAGACTTGCAATAAGCCATTCCCCACCCCACACTTAAAAATTACATTGTCCTCAATGTTCAATATCTAAAACAATGAAAGAACGAAAATAAGGGTGAAGAAAAGCAAACGCTCGTAGACGGCTCCTTCTATGGGTTGCCTCCCATGCAGCGCTTAGGTGTTTATAGTCCTTTAGCCTAGACTCATGCATCCTCATGCTCATGCCGTGAGGTCCTGAAGAGGAACCTCCTCGATGGTGTGATCCACCATGCTCTCCAAATACGGTTTCAAGCGATGACCATTAACTTGAAATTCAGATCCCTTGACCATGCTTTTGATCATTACTGCACCAGAAGGAAAAACATTAGTGATAACAAAAGGTCCTATCCACCTAGAGCGTAGTTTGCCCGGAAACAACCTAAGTCTAGAATTAAATAAGAGAACTTTCTGGCCAATAACAAAGTCTTTCTTTCGAATCATCCTGTCGTGGAACGCCTTGGTTTTCTCTTTATAGATCACGGCAGAATCGTAGGCCTCGTTCCGGATCTCCTCAAGTTCACACAGTTGTAGCTTCCTATGCAATCCAGCCTCGTCTATGTCCATGTTGAACTGTTGCACCGCCCACCAAGCTTTGTGCTCTAACTCCACAGGCAAGTGACATGCCTTACCATAGACCATTCGAAAAGGGCTCATGCCTAAAGGATTTTTGTATGCCGTCCTATAAGCCCAAAGAGCATCATCCAGTCGTTGGCTCCAATCTTTGCGTGATGGCTTCACACTCTTCTCCAAAATCCGCTTAATCTCCCGGTTACTAAGCTCTACTTGTCCACTTGTTTGGGGGTGATAAGGTGTAGCAACCTTATGCCTTATTCCATACTTTTTCATGAGAGCTTCAATTGTCCGGTTGCAAAAGTGAGAACCTCCATCACTGATGATAGATTTCGGCATGCCGAACCTGGAGAAGATGTTAGAACGTAGAAAATCTGCAACAACTCGAGAATCGTTAGTCCGGGTGGCCTTGGCTTCCACCCATTTCGACACATAATCAACACAAACGAGTATGTACATAAAACCCTGAGAATTTGGAAAAAGTCCCATGAAATCAATACCCCAACAGTCAAATATTTCAACATGTATAATAGGTTGAAATTTTAACACAATGTATTTCAGCAACCAAAGATTATATTCCCGATTTTTCATGCACTTCCACCATGTTTAAGACACTGCGAACGCTCTTACAAAATCCTTGAAATCACACGTTTAACACTTAACCAATTTTTTTCAACACTTTAGCACATTTTACCAAAAACTCTTCCAAAACAACAATAAACTATATTATGACTCAATCTTAACCTAAATAGACTCAACAAAGCATAAACAAGAGTGTTTAGCACATAATAACGTCACCTTTTAGGCTCCTATCAAAGAGACCGCTAAATAGAAGGTTGAGAATAATCTGGTTTGACAATTAAAGTAAATAAGAGCTACATGTGGCTTGATCTCTGAGTACAGGGTACATAGGCAGCCTGACCGGGATTCTGGTGCAGTCACAAATAATATTAGAACCCTAGGTCTTCCAAAGTAATTAGTTTGCAATCCAAATGCAGAAATCGAGATAACCATCGGTTGTGAGGTCTATTCCGGTATCGTTTGGATTCTTGAAAATGGTTTGGGATTTTTCCCCTCTCAAGGGGGATTACGAGTAAATCTCTCTTCAAATGGGTCCCGCACGTCCTATCCCGGGTTTAGGGAGGTAAACTTAGGCCGGGGCGTGACAAATGGTATAAGAGCCTAGGTTCAAATCTCGGACCAAAGGTTTAGGTAGTTAAAATCCTTGAAAATATTTAAATGTGTTATTAATTTTCCAAGTGCAACTAGTCGTTTATACTTAATAGTATGTGAGTGGCAAGGGTTGCCACTTGGGGTCAAAGTTAGTAAAGTTAATGTAATTATAAAGTTTGCGACATCAATTGCATTTAGATGTCGATATAGACTTTTTGTTTGATCGAAAAGTCGAGAAGTTCGTAAGTTTAGAAACGAGCAAGATTTGGAAAAGTAAATTCGAATTTCAGTATTTAGAGCAAAAAAGCTTAAAAGTGCGCCTAATATTATTCGAATTTATAAATCGATAATTTTTGAGCTTATAAGGGTTTGATCCTTGTCGATTAGTTAAAAAGTTTTGGTTAATTTCCTGGTCAACACAGGAAATACTTGGTCAACCCTAAAGTCAATCATTGACTTTACCTGGTCACACTAGAAAAATTGGGATGTTAGACAATTTGATTGTGGTTTCACGACCCACATTTGATTGATGGGTTAAAAGAGTATGTATGACCACTTTTAGCAACACATTAGTGTTGCGTAATTATTTTCGAGGAAGGATCAGTGACGATCAGGTGATTGAGATACTAGATGACGTCAAGAGAAAGGGATTACGTAAAGTTCCATAGTGGCGCAGCAGAAGCGTGGTGGGTCCATAAAGCTTAAGGATGAATATTTTATGACAGTCGGAGAACCGTTTACGGGCATGAGGAACGTCATTGAATAAGAGGTAATTATTTGAGGACGGCTAGAGTACCATACCTGGAGCAGGAGATGTGTGGCCAGTATGGTGAGTGGACCTTTGATTTGTTTTAAAGAAATGCATGCCATGGTTTATTATTTAAATGGTTTTAAAATGTTCCCAGAACAAATAATTTTTCTGGTTTCTGTACATCTTCGATTCCTTTGGTTTTACGAACACCTCAGTGGAGGGTTTTTAATTGTTTTTTTTTCATTTGATTTATGGATTTCAGGTCGCTTATTTTCACTTGGGCTTTAAATGGTTTTTGACAGGAGAGTCCCGTCGTACAGATGAGAATTAGACCCGATGTTTTTTTATGGGATTTGATTGTTTAGCATATTACCGAGATTTGAAGTATTTTTGGCATTTGTCTGATAGGAGCATTTTATGCTACGTTCTTAATGTGTATTTATTCTCATTATGCTTTGTTTATCCGTTATTAGTATAGTATTTGTATGTATTTATTATAAGGGTTTTTCTGTAGACCAATGGCTAAAATGTGCGTAAAGTAGAGAAATTATGAAATAAATTGTTAAAAGCTAACTTATGAAGTGATCGTGACGTTTTCTTACGATTCTGTTAATTTGTACATTGTCATTATTTGATTAATTTTCTTTAATGTTTAGGTGACATGTATATGGATTTACCGAAACAAGAATCATGAGAATCAGACTTATGGAAGGCGGCAAATGAAGTAAGGAAAGATAAGAGGCCGAGAGCATGAAATCAGAACAAAAACAGAGGATTTCCAAAAACAATAACTCAACTTCAAAAGTTTCCCTGGGAGGAAGCAGGAGATGTGCTTTATATGGATGGAAAGTTGTTGATGTCTAGTTTTTGAATATTTTGGAATCACAGCAATCCAAGTTCTGAGGAAGGAGTTATGATGGAAACAATGGTCGGAGGTCAGTCTGCTGGAAACAGGACAAATTTTTCTGAAGTTGTCTACCGAGTTTGTGAGTGTGTTTCTTTACCAAAATTCTTCCCAAGCATGCCAAATAATTGATGAGGAGCTTAATGATGATATGGGAAGTTGTTTAGAAGAAGAAGAATCGAAGAAATCACCAAGGAATAGCCGAAACAGAAGCTAGGAAAATTCATCCGGTCAAACCAGGATAGCTTGTTCTACCGAGTCTTTGGATGAGATTCGGCTGTCCTATGGAGTATAACATTGTTGAGGTATATCGGACGAAGCATAACACTACCTTGGGCTGTATCAGTCCATTGCACATTGGTCTTCCCTGCTCCACGTATCTTAAAAATTAGGGGTTAATGAAATCAACTAGAAACAATTAGGTTGTCACGCCATCTTATGCTTAAATATGAAGGTAGTGTCTTATCAACAACTTACTCTAGTATGAGAGTTTCCAGAATATGCTCTTATGTGTCCAAAATTTATACATGTCGGGTCTGTTAGGTATTGCGGCCACAATATTGGGATGATTGCTGAGCTGCCCAAAATCATACTCATTAAGCACTGCTAAAATTTCTTCCCCCGTCCATCTTCTAGAAGGCACTCTATTTTCTACAGTCCCATCAAATGCCTTGTCATCGAACCGCCATTCGTGATCATACAGAAGGAGAGTACGGTGACCCAATCTGCATATCTTGTTGCAATGACTACTGCTCCCCTCATCGCTAAGGCACTCTGGACAAGTCTTGTATCCCCTAACAACATTGTCCAACAACATCCCATGGGTAGGAAAATCACGGATGGTACCAACAACTTTAACATGCATCTGAAACATCTCGTGCAAGTACTTGTCATAAGTGGGATAACCAATGTCCCAAAAAACTTAAGCTCTTCAATCAAGGGTCTCAAATACACATCGAAACACTTCCCTAGATAACCGGGTCCCGGAATCAACAAACTCAACGTATTGTATTCATTCTTCATGCACATCCATGGAGGAAGGTTGTATGGTACCAAAATCACCAGCCATACACTATATTGAAGACTCATGTTGCCAAAAGGATTGAACCCGTCGGATGAGAGCCCGAACCTCACATTTTAGACCTCTGACGGAAAATGAGGAAACTCCTTATCTATATGCTTCCAAGCCTCCCCGTCAGCAAGGTGTATAAGGGTATCTTCTCCATGCAATTCCTTATCAGCGTGTCATCTCATAACTTTGGCCGTGTGTGATGACATGTACAACCGTTCCAACCTATCCCTCAACGGGAAATACCGAAGTACCTTCACAGATTTCCTATTGCCTGCAGGAGTCAGCTTATACCTGTTACTCTGACTTACTGGACATGCGTCAAGGTCACCAAGGTCATTCCCTTCAGGATCTTTACCCTAGAAGAGAACACAATCATATCTGCATGCATGGATCTTGATGTAGGAAAGCCCAAGATCTTTCAGGATACATCGGATCTTATGATGAGTACGTGGTAGGAAGACGATGACCGTGGGGCAGCATCGAAGCAGTGTACTGACAAGAACTGTCTTAACTTTAATCTTCATAACGTCCATCACACTTTCAAGAACTGTCTTCTGACAACCGGGGTACATAGGGGTCTGTTGGAAAGCAAGTAGTTTGTTGTACCTGTCAATACTAGCAGTGCTGACAACTCTAGGGAAGGGCTGCACCGGCTCAGGCATATACGGTCCTTCAAAGCATACACCGCTCTCATAAGGAAATATATAGTTGATGAAGGTCGTTGTTGGATCGTTGGATGTACTGCCTGTCTCATAAAATTGCCCATGATCATGCGAACCCCCTGATGATGTTTTACCATGATATATCCAACATATGTACTTCTTCCAAAATCTATTACTCTTAAGGTGCTGCCAAACCTTGTCAATTGCAAATCGATGCATATCGCTGCGACACTGATATTTAATGCACGCATAATAGAAAATTGTATTCCCTTTAGCATTATCCATCACATATTCAATATATATATATATATATATGTATAAACTCTAATTTATTAATTAAATTTTCAAATCATACCATATCTTTTGTCCCATTTTGGAAGCGAAATCCAACTCTTATCCATATATATATATATATATATATATATATATATATATATATACGGAGGTCCATTCCTAAGCTTAGGAACGGATTTCATCATTTTGACCCACTTCCCGATCGAATTTCCTCAAACTTCCTTCTAGACATATCTATATCATCTTGTATAGATCATCTCTGCCAAATTTCAGCCAATTTGGTGATCAGGAAGACCTTCAAACTTATGTTACAAAAAAGATGGACAAACTGGACAGAATTTTGTCCGTCAGTTTTGTAACGCAAGTTTGAAGGCCTTTATGATCACCAAATTGGCTGAAATTTTGTAGAGATGATCTACACAAGATGATATAGATATGTCTAGAAGGAAGTTTGAGGAAATTCGATCGGGAAGTGGGTCAAATGATGAAATCCGTTCCTAAGCTTAGGAACGGACCTCCGCTCCTGATCCGGACTGTATATATATATATATATAATCATTTAGTATTCTATCTACAGTTAACGTACAATTAATTAATAATTAACACGCACATATATATACATATATATATACTAATTACTAATTATATAAAAATATTATATATATATCAATTAACATCAATCATAATCAAATATTATTTAATTCATACTATCTATATGCATGAACACAATATTATAATATATATATATATAACTCAAATAAAACTCTTAAATCAACCCAAAAATAAGATATATACACATATATATGGACAGATTTCGACGACACCCAACAATTTCGCCAACACCCAAACTTTTTCTCCCGTTTTTTTCACATGAGCTGTTGTCTAGATCTGGAAATATAAGAAAACTTTAAAACTTTCGTCGGCTATAGTTTACAGACTATAGCCGACGAAAAAATTATTTTGGCCGACGAAACAACATTTCGTCAGCTAAAAATCCACTTTAGACGACGAAAAATTAACTTAGTCGACGAATTTTTGTTTCGTCGGCTAAAGTAGACTTTAGCCGACGAAAAAAAATTTCTTCGGCCTGTTTTTTTTCGTTATGAAATGCCCTACTATAGACTCTTTCTCTAGAGAGAAGTGTAAGCTGAGGAAATTCGTTTGTGGCTGAATATGCGAAGATGACATCCATGTTAATGCGAAGGCGCTTTGAATTCATCAGCCCGAGTGAGCAACTTCGAGATCGCATTGTGGTGTGCGAGTTCGCGCAAGCCCCATGATCGAAAGTTAGGGTACAAGGAATGAGAAATGAGAATTTTTGATTGAAAGACGCATGAGATAATACGTCCATAGCCTCAAGGCCTAGTGTAGAAAGTGCACGTCTCTTTTATCTCAAAAGGTGCAAGGGACGTATGAGTTTCCCCTACGGTGATGGACTGTAGCATTTCCATCCTTCCACGAGGAAGACGTTGGTGTTATGTGTCAAGTGTGGCAGTTGTAAAAGTTTAGCATACGTGTTGACTACGAGTATGTCTTGGAAAGCTATCAGAGTATCTTAATTGCCATTTCGGGAATTAACTCGAAAAGAGCTAAGAGGCAAGTCTTGTGGAGATGATTTACGACGATAGTGATGAGACGAGGGTATCGTGCCTGAAAATGTGTTTCAAAGCGAAAGTAGTTATGTATCTCGTATTGCAACTACGAGAAGACTTCAGTTTCTAAAGGAATTGGTACATAGAGCTTGTGAATCTTATTTGCTTGAAGGTTTGTCCAGTGGAACTTGATGACATTCCTTGACGGCTGGACAAATATAGTCTTAGAATGTGGATCATCTTTAACTGATTGGGGTCATTGGGAATGACGGTTAGTTTTATGTCCCGTAGTGGAAATTTTGAGGACGAAATTTTTGTAAGGGGGTAGATTGTAAGACCCCGTCCCAAAAATTTACCCTTTTACCGGGACCAAGCGTGTAACTGCGCTGTTAGTTTCCTTGAATTAATAATGAGTGAAATAACCTGGAATTTTAAATATTAAATTCTTGTATTGCTTGGAAATTAATTAGTGGTATTGGTGCGTATTCACACCTTCGAGAAGAGTGGCAAAGTGTTTAGAGTCAAGGGACGCTCAGAAACGTTTTATTTAAAGGGGTCAAAGGTTGAATTTTTGCTACGTCAAGTTTGTCGGAAAACTTCCTTCACGAAAGTTGTAGTGCTCGACGATACGAGTCTGTGGACATGTGGCAGGTGTGAATCGGATACCGTATGAAGAAGTTATGGTCAACCAAAGTTAGGTTTCTATTTTTAGGAAGTATATAAATAGAAGGGATGGGTTTCCAAAAATAGAAATAACTCATTTTCTTCTCCCTTAAACGCGCGCGCGCGTTCCCTTCACTATCCGATAATTTGAACTGAACTACCCAAACCTGACCGAACCGACCTGACTTTTGCGTCAAGCTCTGGCCACCTAAGACGTCGAGGCCGGTCGGGATCTCTTCCTCTCCTCCGTGCAATCCTCCCTTTAGTGGTGGCGTGGTCCAGTTCGCCCTGGAACGTCGTATCTTGGCCAAAACAGTAACGGCGACGATTTGAATTTTGACCCGGTAGTTGTCCTGCCCTTTAGGGTGGTTTTAAAGGCTGCAAACGATCCTAACAGCCTCGTCTCCTTCTTCTGAGAGTAGCCATGCCACCCTTAAAGATCAATTTGGAGCGTGGAGGTGCGAATCGAGGTTTCAATCTTTCGGGACAGTTTTGGGCACCCCAGGTATTAAAGTTGTTCCCCTTGCTTTGATCTTCAACTTTCTTGTTTTGAATTTGTTGAAATTTGGCATTTTGGTGGAGGCGCGTGACGCCCACACGCAGCCAGCTGTGGCTGTGCGTCCGACAGTTCTGGGAGTTCTGGCTGCTCATATAGGCCTTCTAGGGTTGTTGTGGTTGCATGTAGGTGGTTTTTGGGTGAAGTTGATAGGTTTGAGGGTGGTGGCGCGTAGGGCCCTTGTGCAACCGTTTGTGGCGGCGCGTCTGACATCCTAAGGGGCGGTGAGTTATCCCATGTTCATGTACTCGTCGATACGAGCGCGTGGATATATAATTTTCCTGTTTCGGTTATGATTTAGTGTGACGTTCAGTTAAATCGAGTCATTAGTACGTTCATGTGGCAACTAAGGTCGATTATATAATTATTGGTGTATATTGATCGACCAAGTGTTGATGACATACCGTGTGGTGGTAGATGACGTAGCGGGATTTCGAGGTGAGTAAATTTCATTGATGTTGAAATCACATAAATACCCCTGGCGATTTTGTATATTTACAAGGCTGCCACTAAAGCCGAAATTCCTAAAATGCCCCTAACAGTCCAAGTTAACTACAAGGGTACCCCTTGGGTGGTTTTTACCTATATATCCTTGGTGGGTTTTGATAGTTACGTGTTTTTCCTTTTTATTTATTTATGTGACTATTATACGCTTGCAGGTTGTTTTCTGGTTTGGAATTAATCGTGAATTCATCCGGATAAATAGATGTTTATTGCTATCCCAGCTGAGGGGTTAAACTTCGGGTTACGATAGGAACACTTCTAGCGGGTTTACTAAAGGGACCGCTAAATAGAATTTTGAGAATAACCCAGTTTGACAATTAAAGTAAATAAGAGTTACGTGTGGCTTGATCCCTGAATACAGGGTACGTAGGCAGCCTGACCAGGATTCTGGTGCAGTTACAAATAATATTAGAATCATTGGTCCTCTAAAGTAATGAGTTTGAAATCTAAATGCGGAAATCGAGATAACCTGCGGTTGTGAGGTCTATGATAGGTGCATTATATGTAACGTTTTTAATGTATTTCCAACCCTATTTAGCTATGTAATTCCTTTAACAATGATCATTATAACTAAGTTTATGTTTTTAGGTCACAAATAAAGCCAAGAAGCACAAAAGAGGAGAAAGAGAGGAAATCTTGAAGAAAAAGGAATCCAAGTCGTGCAAGGAAAGAAGTCCAAAATCTGCCAGAAATTGTCAGTCAACTTCGACAGAAGATTGTGATCAGCTCACAACGATCTAGGAGGTGTGCTATATATCATTGGAAAGCTACATCAATCTAGTTTCCAGAAATTTTTACGGATCGTCAATACCTATTTTGAGGAAGAAGTTATGACCATTTTAGTGGACGAAGGTCAGTCTACCCGAATCCTGACTTGGACCAAAAATTCTTATGTCAAGGCCCGACCCACATGGCTAGCCCGTGGACGAGATTTAAGGGTTTTTAACCCTAAAGACGTGATCGGAGCAGGCATAACTGGGACGACACAGAGAAACAACGAAGGGAGAAGCGGCGAAGAACATCATCGATTCCTCTTCCCTCCATAGTTCTCTTCTCGTTGTAATCCTTAACTCTCTTCTTGTATGATTGCTAGAACTATGTGTGGCTAGTTTCTCTTAGTTAGGGGCGAGGTTAGAAGCCCCAATTATGTGATAAACATGACGATTTGATTCTTGGTTTCAATATTATTCAGTTTTTGAAGACGTTTATTTGGTTTTGTTTTATGGATATTACTTACTTGTTTATGTTCGTGTGAGCGCGACATAGGGCATTATGAACTTGTAAGTAGGGCTAGGGCTGAGTTGTGTAATCTCCTAAACGGTTAGTATGGCTCAGTTCAAGGTAGTAAAACCTATTGGACGATAGGTGAAACCAAATAGAAAGAATTGCATGCTAGGTAGGCGTTCCACACTAGTTTTGCATACTTGTTTCGATCAAACTTCCAATGTGTTCAATGCTTAGGATAATTCATTGAAAGGATAGCGTCTATACCTGGATTGGTTATTCTAAAGGCTTGGTAACGGTGCGTTCATCTTGCTTAAGCAGTTAAGGGAAGTAGTAAGGATTTATGCAGTGCGTTCACGGTTTGTCCTTGATTGAAACCGTTTTCTTGACTTGATAATTGAAACCTAGATTGATTCACATGTTTTGGAACATATTTGGTGGTGTAAACCTTAGTCTCTAACATCTTTATCATCTGATTTCTTTTCCGTTATTATAGTGTTTTTGTTATTTCTTGTTTGTTCATCTTATTTCTCAAACATTCAAAACTCCCTAGTTTTTCTCCTTCTGTTCTCTGTATTTCGTGATTTATTTAGTATAGCAAACGAACTCCGAATCCTTTGAAATTTTGTATGCGAGTTCGTCTGTGTGTCTAGTATAGGTCCGTAAATTTTCATAATTTTCTGAGTAGTTTAGGTTAGGTAGTTAATTAGATTTTCGTCTGCTGTTCATTAGGAACAGTAGACATTTTCGTGACATTGTTTTTGGTGTGTGAAGTTAAATACCCTCGATCTTTGGCAATGAACGATCCTTGCTTACATTATACTACGATTGACAATCTTTTGCAGGGTTAATTGTGAGGTTATTTTAGCCGTAGCAATTTTCGGCGCCGTTGCCGGGGATTGTAAAATTTTAATTTTGCACACTATTTGTTTAGAGTCTATTTTCTTCTTTGTAGCTAACGTTTTTCTACTTGTTTTGTAGGGAATTTCAGTTGTGTATGCATACAAGGAACAATCCGAAGGGTGTGCTACTGTCATTGAATAACGAATTCGAGAAGTTAGCGCGAGAAAACAGAAGGTTGGCAAGAGAAGCAAGAGCTAATCAAGCAATGGGGGATAATAATGACCTGCTACCACCACCACCGCCCCCGCCACCGGAACCAAATGTGGATGCACCAAGGAGGACTATTAGGGAGCTTTCAACGTCCCTTATAGCTGGAGGTATCCCATCATGCATTCGTTATCCTCCACCGGCTCAAGGAAAGTCAGGGACTTTCGAACTCAAGACTGGTTTTCTCCACAAGCTGCCTACTTTTCATGGGCTACCTAATGAAGACCCTAATTTGCATCTCCAAGAGTTCCAATTTATTTGCTCAAGTATGACACCGGAGAATGCAGATGAGAATATTATGAAGATGAAGGCTTTTCCATTCTCACTAGCAGATAAGGCCAAGACATGGTTGTATAGGCTTCCAAATGGCTATATAACCTCATGGGACATTATGCACAGGTTATTCTTGGAGAAGTACTTTCCCACCTCAAAAATCATAGCATTGAGAAAGCAAATTACTGGAATTGAGCAAGGATTGGACGAGTCATATCCTGAGTACTTTGATCGGTTTCAGACTTTGCTTATTCAGTGTCCTCAACATGGTTTGAGTCAGGAAAGCTTGTTGACAGCCTTTTATGATGGTCTCTTGCCCATAGAGAGAGATATATTGGATGCAGCAGCTGGTGGATCGTTCATGGACAAGTACAACGAGGATGGAATGAAACTTATTGCAGATCGTGCATTGAATGCGCAACAATTCAAAAATTCCTCAAGACGTGTCCAGACATTTGCATCAAAGGGAGGTAACGATTCTGAAATCAAGGCTCAATTATCAAATCTCACTTCTATGTTATCGCAGGTCTTATGTAACAAGAAGCATGGAGCCATGGTGTGTGGAGTATGTTCAATGCAAGGCCATCCAACTGACTGTTGTCCTCAATTATATGAGGAAGAAGAGGTAAATGCAGTGGGAAATTTCCAACAAGGAGGACAATATCAAAAGAATGATGCGTATGGTCAATATCCTGGCTCGAGGAATCACCCAAACTTTCGGTGGAGTAACAATGACAACGTCCTAGGACCTCACCAAGTGTCTCAAGGCAACAATCGTACACCACCAGGTTTCAATCAACGTCCTCAAGGGGGGTTTACACAAGGCTATGCATCACACCAAGCTTCAAGTTCCACTATGGCTCCCATGTTGGACAAGTACGACAAGATGTTTGAAGCTTTGACCACCTCCACTCAACAGTTAATGCAAGGGCAGCAAAGTCAAGGGCAGGAGATTAAGGAGCTTAGAAAACAAATGGGTGATGTTGTGAATTCTTTGAACCAACTCCGTGAGCATGGAAAGCTTCCTGGAGGTACTGTTCCAAATCCATCCTTTGAGCAAGCAAAAGCAATAATAACTAGAAGTGGTAAAGTGGTTCAAGACATTCCAAAGAAGGAAAAGAAGGTCACCATACATGTCAATGAAGAGGGGAAAGTCACGGAAACAAGAGGAAAAAGATCCAGCAACTTCACAAAAAGAGCACAAACAGGTGAAAAATTCCAGAACGCACGGGATTGCAACCAGCTTTTCAATCCCAGCATCTGCATCTTTGGAAAAATGCTCTAACGAGGAAGGTATCACCTCTGGCCCTTTACATTCGGTTATTCCTAACTCCTATTCCTCTTCTCTGCCATTCCCAAGCAGGTTTGCACAAACAAAGAAGGATGATAGTGAGCAAGCCATTCTAGATGTCTTCAAGAAGGTCCAAGTGAACATTCCACTCCTTGATGCTTTGAAACAAATTCCAAAATATGCTAAATTTCTCAAGGAGCTGTGTACAACTAGAAGACACATTCGAGAAAAAGAAGTGGTGAAAGTTGGAGCAAATGTCTCAGCCATGATTGATAGAAAGATCCCTCCAAAGTGCAAGGATCCTGGCAGCTTTACAATCCCGTGTGTGATTGGTAACATGAGGTTTGAGAATGCTATGTTAGACTTAGGTGCATCTATTAATGTCATGCCGTATTCTATATATGCAACTCTAGGTCTAGGTGAACTTAAAACCGATAATGTTATCATTCAATTAGCAAACAGGTCTAATGCATACCCGAAAGGTCTTTTGGAAGATTTTCTTGTGCAGGTTGATAAACTTATATTTCCAGCAGACTTTTATGTGTTAGAGATGGAGGATTCTCCCTTGAATTCAGCGTCACTCCTTCTTGGAAGACCATTCATGAGGACGGCAAGAACCAAAATTGATGTCTATGCAGGCTCACTAACAATGGAATTTGATGGGGAAATAATTGGCTTCAACATCTTTGAAGCCATGAGATATCCTTTAAATGACATTCATTCTTGTTGTTCTATTGATATTCTTGATGATCTTGCACAAAGGTATCTTGAAGCAATGAAGGAAGACACCTTGGAGAGCACTATTCAGCAAGGCATTGGATTTGACGTTAAGGGCAACCTTATACCCTTACAACGACTTAAAGGCAGCCTTGAAAGTCCGGTGTTTGAAACTGTTGCAGCCTTGGAAGTTCTCCCTCGTTGGGAAAGGTATGTTCCTCCTATGTCACTTCCAATTTCAACTAATAAAACTCCTCCTTCTGTGATTCAGGCCCCTTCGCTTGAGCTTAAAGTGTTACCAGAACATTTGAAATATGTATTTTTGGGAGACAATGAAACTCTGCCTGTTATCATCTCTTCCAAACTTACGGCTGAACAAGAGGGCAAGTTAGTGGAGATGTTAAAAGATCACAAGACCGCAATTGGATGGACATTGGCTGACATTAAGGGTATTAGCTCTACCACATGTGTGCATCGGATTCTTCTTGAAGAGGGTGCAAAACCAACAAGGGAAGCTCAAAGAAGACTAAACCCTCCAATGATGGAAGTTGTGAAGAAAGAGGTCATCAAACTCTTAGATTGTGGCGTCATCTACCCAATTTCGGACTCAAAATGGGTGTCACCTGTGCAAGTAGTTCCAAAGAAGTCCGGAATAACAGTTGTGGAGAATGCGGAGAATGAGTTAGTACCACAAAGAGTTGTCACAGGACATAGAATCTGCATTGATTATAGGAAGCTCAACGCAACAACAAGGAAAGACCACTTCCCTTTGCCCTTCATTGACCAAATGTTGGAGAGGTTAGCAGGTCATGGGTTCTACTGCTTTCTTGATGGCTATTCAGGATACAATCAAATTGCAAGAAGACCAAGAAAAGACAACATTCACATGCCCTTTTGGCACTTTTGCCTACAGAAGGATGCCTTTTGGACTATGCAATGCGCCAGGTACGTTCCAAAGATGTATGGTAAGCATCTTTTCTGATTACATTGAGAAAATCATAGAAGTTTTCATGGATGATTTTAGTGTGTTTGGAAAAACTTTTGATGATTGCCTTGAAAACCTTTCTTTGATTTTAAAGCGTTGCATTGAATCTAACTTGGTCTTGAATTGGGAAAAATGTCACTTTATGGTGACACAAGGAATTGTGTTAGGGCATATTGTGTCTTCTAGGGGAATTGAGGTAGATAAAGCTAAAGTGGATTTAGTACGCTACTTACCACCTCCCACATCTGTGAGAGAGGTTCGTTCTTTTCTTGGTCATGCAGGATTTTACAGACGATTCATTCAAGATTTTTCAAGGATTGCAAGACCCCTAACAATCCTGCTCCAGAAAGACGTTCCATTTGTATTTGATGATGAGTGTAAGGCTGCTTTTGAAAAGTTGAAGACATTGTTAACTACTGCACCCATAATGCTGCCTCCGGATTGGTCCTTACCATTTGAGCTCATGTGTGATGCTTCAGACTATGCCGTTGGCGCTGTTCTTGGTCAAAGAAAAGACAAAAAGCCATATGCCATTTACTATGCCTCTCGGACTCTAAATGATGCTCAGTTGAATTATTCAACTACGGAAAAAGAATTATTGGCTGTTGTTTTTGCTCTTGAAAAATTCAGATCTTATTTACTTCAAACTAAAGTGGTTATTTATACTGATCATGCAGCTTTGAAGTATTTATTCTCCAAGAAAGATGCAAAACCAAGGCTGATTCGATGGATTCTCCTTCTCCAAGAATTTGACGTGGAAATAAAGGATAAGAAGGGAAGCGAGAATGTTGTTGCAGATCATTTGAGTCGCATAGTGCATGCGGAGGATACTATTCCCATGATTGAAACCTTTCCAGATGAGCAACTCTTTGGACTTGAGGTAACTACTCCTTGGTATGCTGATATTGTGAATTATTTAGTCTCTAAAAAACTGCCCAACACCTTATCGCATGCTAGGAAAGATAAACTTAAGAGAGATGCAAATCGTTTTGTTTGGGATGATCCTTACTTGAGGAAATTTTGTGCTGATGGTTTAATAAGACGATGTGTGCCTGAATCTGAATTTGATCATATCTTATCGTTTTGTCACACTGAAAATTGTGGTGGTCACTTTGGCTCTAAAAAGACTGCTCTCAAGGTGTTGGAATCCGGATTTTATTGGCCTAGTTTGTTCAAAGATGCATATACTTTTTGTATGACTTGTGATAGATGCCAACGATCCGGAAATTTAGGACCTAAAGATCAAATGCCCTTAAATCCAATTTTGGCTGTCGAAATTTTTGATGTTTGGGGAATAGATTTTATGGGACCTTTTCCTTCTTCCCAAGGTTTTCTTTATATACTTCTTGCTGTGGATTATGTGTCGAAATGGTTGGAAGCAAGAGCCACCTGTACTAATGACTCTCGAGTTGTTGCAGATTTTCTCCGGTCTAACATATTTTCTAGGTTTGGAATGCCAAGAGCTATCATAAGCGACGGAGGAACACACTTTTGCAACAAATCAATTGAGGCTCTGCTAAGGAAATACAACATTACACATAAGGTCTCTACACCTTATCATCCTCAGACGAGTGGACAAGCAGAGGTTTCAAATCGTGAGATCAAGAAGATACTAGAGAGAACTGTCAACCCAAACAGGAAGGATTGGAGCCAACGCCTTGATGACGCGCTTTGGACATATAGAACTGCATACAAAACACCTATTGGGATGTCCCCTTTCCGGTTAGTGTATGGCAAGGCGTGCCATCTGCCAGTTGAACTAGAACATAAGGCATTCTGGGCAGTGAAGGAGTTCAATATGAACATTGACAAGGCTGGACTACACCGCAAGCTTCAAGTTAGTGAGTTGGAGGAACTACGCAATGATGCATATGAGAGTGCACGGATTTACAAGGAGAAAACTAAAGCATTCCATGATAAGATGATTCGTGGCAAAACTTTTATTGTCGGACAGAAAGTTTTGCTTTTCCATTCGCGACTTAAGCTATTTCCAGGTAAGCTTCGCTCTCGTTGGATCGGTCCCTTCGTTGTTACTAATGTTTTCCCTCATGGAGCTGTGCAGATTCGTAGTGAAAAGAGTGGCAATGACTTCAAAGTCAATGGACACCGCCTCAAGCCATACTATGAGGCCTTTCAAGAGCACACTGTAGAGGAGGAGCACCTCTGCAATGCGCCACCCCCTATGGACTAAAGATAAAACTCCGTCTGGCTGCAGACGCTAAATCAAGCGCTTGTTGGGAGGCAACCCAACCTTTTATGCTTTCTTTGTTTTCTTTTTGTTCGTCTTGATGTGTTTTGTGTGTGTGCATGTTAGAATTGAGAAAGGTTGAAGGAAACTCCCAAGTTATACCAAAGCAGTCTTCTAGGCAGTGACTGTCTGCCAACTTTGGAGGGCGACGGTTTGCAGCTCACAAGACCTGGGAATGTGTGCCTTATATCAAAATAAAGATCTCTGAGTCTAGTTTCTGTAGGATTTTACAGAACTAGATTCGGATACCTGAGTCATTCCCAGTTTCATTTGGAAGGCAGCAAGGTCACTGCCCAGAAACCAGATGCAGTACAGCCAGAAAACGACCAGACAAAGGATGCTTCCAGCCCTACTTTAGATAAAAGCTATATATTCCTAGAAAGGTTATTGAGTTAGCTTTAACTTTTCTTTGAGGTACTTTGACATTCGGGCAGTGGAAGTCACCGGAAATCAGGTATGAACAGGTAAAGGTCTGTGTTTCAGCTTTTCTGTGCGAATTCTGTTTTTCGACTAAATTTGCAGGGCTTCCATTTTCAATCTATTTGGAGCTAGGAAACGTGCCACATATGCACGCATAGCTTACAACACCATCTTTCATCTCCAATTGGAATCTCAGACGTTAGATGCTGCATGGGAAACGTATACGAGCTGGAAGTTGGCTGCAAAGCACACAATGGGGGAGCTTTTTCTAAACTTTCTCTCCTTAGCCTTTCGTTTTGTTCTCTTTCCTCTTTATATCTTTGTTGCATTGTGGTCAATGCAGGGTTTAAGTGTGGGGGAAGGGAATGCACGCATTTTGTATTTTGTTTTGTTTTGTTTTGTTTTGTTTCTATTAGAGTCTAAAAAAATATTAGTGTTTCTTTGGTTTTTGTTTTTGTTTTTGAGTCTTAGGAGCCCTTAACAAGTCTAGGATGATATTAATCTTTTGAAATCATGGCTAAGAGATGATCATTATATTGGGATGATGAGCATAACATTCTTTGGTTAATCGAGTCTTATGTGAGGCATGCGTACTTGTAGTAGATATGGCTTGAGATTTTGGTACAGAATTTGAACATGCTCTTCGAATTTTGATTTCAAAACAACCCTATGTGAGATTATAGCCTTGGAGTGTTATGATTAAGTGCTTGCCGCAGATTTTAATGGACTGAGAGAGTTTACTAGAACTTGCTTTTGCCACCTTGCAAAACTTTTAGTCATGACATGCCCTGATATGGGAAGGGATTGAGGCACTTAGGATCTCCACCAAAGCCAAATTAAGCCTGTGTCCCTAATTGTGTACACAAGATGTACACCCCCCTAGATTAACCTCATTGAGCCTACATTTTAAACCATTTTGTCATCACCCTCATTATCTTCACCTTGAGCTTAGTATTTATAGCTATATCTCTACCCTTGTTCTGGAATCTAGTAGAGCTATAAATGAGATTTATGAACAACCAAGGTATGTGAAGTTGATGACACAGAATAAGTGTGGGGGAGGATTCAAGCTGCATTTCAATCCCTGGCCATAAAAAAAACAAAAAAAAAACAAGAAGTTTGCATGGCCAGGAAGAGGAAGAAAGGAAAAAAATGTGGAAGATCTAGCTTGATTTCTTGAAGTGTTTAGAATGAAGCAGTGGCCTAACACAATGACATTTGGCCGTTTTATATGAAAAAAAAATGATGAAGTTGCAATAAGGAGACTTTGATGGTTGTATGATCGCAAGAGGAGAATCTCTCTACATCGCCAAAAGCTCTACTGGGTTTCAGGATACTTGTTTGAATTCCTATCCTTTTGTTTCTTTAGCCCTAAGCCTAGCCCCATTACAACCTTGAAAAAGACCTACTTGATCCTTGAGATGGGCAAACTATGATCTGTGGAGTTAGGTGCAAAAGTAAGCATATGGTTGGGTGTCCATTTGGCAAGTACTTAATTTCTAAAAAAAAAAAAATCATGAGTGAAAGCTTTTAAGCATACCCTGAATCTTGAGAGAAAAAAAATAAGAGTGCAATCCTTGTGAGGTGAAATCATGATTTGTTTGATGCATGTTGAGCTTTAACCATCACTGTTGTTCTCCCCCATGTCTTACTTGTGCTATGTTGAATATGAGTCTTTATTAACTCTCGAATGTGAACTTAGTTCTTGGTGGAATGTTATTCTTGGTGCTATGAGAGTAAAGGATTGCTGAGACAATTTGTTAAGGGCAATAGAGTTTGAGACAAGTTTAGTTGAGTCCTTGATTTTGCTAAGGGACTAGCAAAAGCTAAGTATGGGGGAATTTGATAGGTGCATTATATGTAACGTTTTTAATGTATTTCCAACCCTATTTAGCTATGTAATTCCTTTAACAATGATCATTATAACTAAGTTTATGTTTTTAGGTCACAAATAAAGCCAAGAAGCACAAAAGAGGAGAAAGAGAGGAAATCTTGAAGAAAAAGGAATCCAAGTCGTGCAAGGAAAGAAGTCCAAAATCTGCCAGAAATTGTCAGTCAACTTCGACAGAAGATTGTGATCAGCTCACAACGATCCAGGAGGTGTGCTATATATCATTGGAAAGCTACATCAATCTAGTTTCCAGAAATTTTTACGGATCGTCAATACCTATTTTGAGGAAGAAGTTATGACCATTTTAGTGGACGAAGGTCAGTCTACCCGAATCCTGACTTGGACCAAAAATTCTTATGTCAAGGCCCGACCCACATGGCTAGCCCGTGGACGAGATTTAAGGGTTTTTAACCCTAAAGACGTGATCGGAGCAGGCATAACTGGGACGACACAGAGAAACAACGAAGGGAGAAGCGGCGAAGAACATCATCGATTCCTCTTCCCTCCATAGTTCTCTTCTCGTTGTAATCCTTAACTCTCTTCTTGTATGATTGCTAGAACTATGTGTGGCTAGTTTCTCTTAGTTAGGGGTGAGGTTAGAAGCCCCAATTATGTGATAAACATGACGATTTGATTCTTGGTTTCAATATTATTCAGTTTTTGAAGACGTTTATTTGGTTTTGTTTTATGGATATTACTTACTTGTTTATGTTCGTGTGAGCGCGACATAGGGCATTATGAACTTGTAAGTAGGGCTAGGGCTGAGTTGTGTAATCTCCTAAACGGTTAGTATGGCTCAGTTCAAGGTAGTAAAACCTATTGGACGATAGGTGAAACCAAATAGAAAGAATTGCATGCTAGGTAGGCGTTCCACACTAGTTTTGCATACTTGTTTCGATCAAACTTCCAATGTGTTCAATGCTTAGGATAATTCATTGAAAGGATAGCGTCTATACCTGGATTGGTTATTCTAAAGGCTTGGTAACGGTGCATTCATCTTGCTTAAGCAGTTAAGGGAAGTAGTAAGGATTTATGCAGTGCGTTCACGGTTTGTCCTTGATTGAAACCGTTTTCTTGACTTGATAATTGAAACCTAGATTGATTCACATGTTTTGGAACATATTTGGTGGTGGAAACCTTAGTCTCTAACATCTTTATCATCTGATTTCTTTTCCGTTATTATAGTGTTTTTGTTATTTCTTGTTTGTTCATCTTATTTCTCAAACATTCAAAACTCCCTAGTTTTTCTCCTTCTGTTCTCTGTATTTCGTGATTTATTTAGTATAGCAAACGAACTCCGAATCCTTTGAAATTTTGTATGCGAGTTCGTCTGTGTGTCTAGTATAGGTCCGTAAATTTTCATAATTTTCTGAGTAGTTTAGGTTAGGTAGTTAATTAGATTTTCGTCTGCTGTTCATTAGGAACAGTAGACGTTTTCGTGACATTGTTTTTGGTGTGTGAAGTTAAATACCCTCGATCTTTGGCAATGAACGATCCTTGCTTACATTATACTACGATTGACAATCTTTTGCAGGGTTAATTGTGAGGTTATTTTAGCCGTAGCAGTCTATTCCGGTATCATTTGGATTCTTGAAAATGGTTTGGGAAAAATGGTTATTTCTTCTCAAGGGGGATTACGAGTAAATCTCTCTTGGAATGAGTCTCACACGTCTTATCCCGGGTTTAAAGAAGTAAAATCTGACCGGGACGTGACATATATAGTCGTCGTAGAGGCGTGATTGTCGTCGGGATCAAAGATGAGCCGGAAGTTGAGAGAGAGAGAGGAAAACATATGGATTTTGGTTAACGTGAGGAGAATGGTAGTTTAGGTATACTATGAAAGTAAACTAATGGATTTGGCTGACAAAGGATGTATGTGTGAGAAAATGTTAAAAAATAGACATGTGAAATTTTCTATTTTTTTCCAGCTAGAATGCATATGCTGATGTAGATGTATGTTCTGTCATATGCAGCTCTTGGTACTCGTGATTTTTTTATAAGTTGTAAAATGCCCCTTACGAGGATATTCTCAGTACTAGATGACCAAATATGTGATTGGTGAACTAAAACACAATGAGATGGAGATTCCTCTATATCTAGAAATCTTTTAAAACAAACCAATATAGTAAATGGTTTGTTTCATACTCGCTGTACTTGCCTCCTCTCTAGGTTTACTGAGACCAAATATTTCCACACTCAGAATCCGGCGTTTTTTTTTTAATTCGGCAGGAGCGTACCCAACAAACTCACCACATGCAGAGAATTCATCGATCGATAAAACTGAATATACTAGCTTGTAGAACTCGTTGAGAGGATTACGAAACTCACCACATGCAAAGAATAGGGCCGCCGATAGAGTATAGGTCGGGTTGGACTTTCGATCAAACCTCAATGCATATGCATCCGCAATTTATAAAGTCTAGGAGGTAGCCGGAGAATATAAGGTACAATCCGGGCTTGTCAGACGTGGTCAGGTGGCCAGAACAGACTGGAATGTGCGGGTCAGGTCAAGGACTGGTCTTCGGCTCGTGGACATGTCTGACTGGGCGCTGACCCTTTCACACCTTATATGGTGAAAATCAACGGCCCAAATCTCCTCACTTAAACTCTGACGGCCCAGATTAGAAAATGTTTTTTTGAATGTATTTTATTTCTTTAAAAAAATTATTTCTTATCTCTCTAACTTCTAAAATAGTAAAAATTGTGTCTGGAAAATTTTTCAAACGTATATTCCTGAATTCGTGTTAATAAGTTCTTCAACATTAAGCTCAGCACCATTAGAACGTAGTACCACCTGACAATGCACCTGGTCCTGCAGAAGGAAAGAAAAATTTTTTCTTTGGTCTAGTAATAGAAAAGTTTCTCTTTGGTGGGAGGTTATGAGTTTGACTCACACCAAACTCATTGCAGTATCTGAGTTATTCAACTGATAAAAAACATTATGTCCTTAAATCAAGAAAATAATAATTAGTATTAATTTTAACCATTCATTATTCATTTCAATGAAAATCTTATTCATGAGCCCATTTGAATATAGTTTTGAATGTAGCGGAATTATACTAGATTTTGTACTTAGTCGAAAAATATTTAGGCTCGCAGCGGGAATCATACATATATTTGCAATCAAATCAGTTGCATGTGGTCAGATTGTTTTTGCTACGGTTTAATACCTCCGCTATCAAGAATAGAAAATTAAAAATCATGGTGCCCTAGCCAAACATGACGTCAAAAAGGATTAAAGTGATAGCATTCTATTTGATAGCTGGTTTTTTTGTTTGGTCAGATTCCGAGCTGGTTAATGCCTTGATTTTATTATAACAACAGGTGCAAAAGTAAATGCATAATGAATCACACATCACCAATTATTATTTCAGGTAGTAATTCTTTTTGTCAGGATATTCCAAGTAGTAGCTGATGAGCTTGCTAATTGGGAAAACACACACAGCTAGTTCCTTCACCGATTGGCACACATTGGGAACTTCCGAACTTCTCCTTCAGTTTTTGGATACAAGATGCTCTGCAATCATCCGGGTTGCAGGTAGCGGCGTCAATAATTAGGAATGCATTGGGACTGAAAGTTGGGGCAGCTAACCGCGAACCATCGACAATGTATTGGTTAGAAGCCAAGAATACCATGACAACAAAAACAAACAGTATTGTCAAACGCATTGCAACACTTTTTTCCATTGGAAACATAAACCAAACTGTTATGTTTATCAGGTAGAAAGCTTTCTCTCTGGATTGTTATTAGTTAGAAGTCCATAGTGTACTATCTATAATGAAATGCATTCTTATTTATAGGGATTGGGAAATGATGGTATATGCTAATATGAATAAGAATTCAATTTTGTAGAATCAAATCAAACATATGAATTATTTGTAACATACTGCCATTTATTACTGAATAATTTTGGAAGACAATCAAGCTTTATATGTTCAATATTTAATGTTGATAATTACCATTGTAGCAAGAAATTTGACTATTACTTTACCTAACTAGCATAAAACTAATTTCTATAATTTTTTTACATGGGTCAATTTAATATACAATTTTTGAAAAGATGTATAGTATAGTAAAACTTATATAAATGAATAAGTTCGGGATCATAGAAAATTATTACTTTAGAGAGGTTATTATAGATAAATGAAAAATATATATTACTTGAGAGAGGGTTTGTTAAGAGTTTCCATAATTTGTTAAAAATTTCCTTAATTTTTCATAATATATGTAAAAAAAAAGTAAATGACTATATATGGATAGTATGAGAATAACTAAAATGTGAAATTAAAAATTGTTAAAGTTTGCTAAATAACATTATTTAATCTTTCTTGCATGTATTCACTACTAGAATAAACATTATAACCGACGAAAAAAAACATACCGACAAAATTTTTAAAGTTTAGCTAAATTTGTTAAAGTCTACTTTAGTCGACGAAACAAAAAATGGTCGGTTAAGTTAATTTTCCGTCGGCTAAAGTCGATTTTTAGCCGACGAAATGTTTAAAGTTTAGCCGATGAAATTTTTTAAGTTTAGCCGACGAAATATATAATTTTGTCGGCTAAAAGTCCTTATATTTTCAGATCTAGACAGCAGCTCATGTGAAGAAAAAAACGGGAGAAAAAGTTTGAGTGTTGGCGAAATTATTGGGTGTCGTCGAAATCTATCCAAAATTAGTTTGTGACGCTATATATAGGTACGTATATGTGTATTATCTTGTTTTTGGGTTGATTTAAGAGTTTTATTTGAGTTATATATATATATATATATTGATTTTGAGTTTTAATTTGAGTTGATCGATTTTTTTGATAATATATATGAAATTGTTGTTATATATATATATATATATTAATAAGTAGTAGATATATATATATATATATACATATATTAATTTAATTATAATATTGTGTTCATGCATATATATAGTATGAATTAAGTAATATTTTGATTATGATTGATGTTAATTGATATATATATATACTAATTACTAATTATATAACAATATTATATATATAATATTGTTATATAATTAGTAATTAGTATATATATGTATATATATATGTACGTGTTAATTATTAATTTGTTATTAATTAATTAATTGTACATTAATTGTAGATAAAATACTAAATGATTTGAAAATTTAATTAATAAATTAGAGATTATACATGTCCCCATATATATATTATGTTATCTTTTCAAGATATGGATAAGAGTTGGATTTCGCTTCCAAAATGGGACAAAAGATATGGTAAAAGAGTTATTAGTTTTATTGAATATGTGATGGATAATGCTAAAGGGAATACAATTTTCTATTACACGTGCACTAAATATCAGTGTCGCAGCGATATGCATCGATTTGCAATTGACAAGGTTTGGCAGCACCTTAAGAGTAATGGGTTTTGGGAGAAATACACATGTTGGATATATCATGGTGAAACATCATCAGGGGGTTCGCATAATCATGGGCAATTTTCTGAGACGGGCAGTACATCCAACGATCCAACAACGACTTTCATCAACGATATGTTTCCTTATGAGAGCGGTGTATGCTTTGAAGGACCGTATATGCCTGAGCCAGTGCAGCCCTTCCCTAAAGTTGTCAACACTGCTGGTATTGACATGTACAACAAACTACTTGCTTTCCAACAGACTCCTATGTACCCCGGTTGTCAGAAGACAATTCTTGAAAGTGTGATGGACGTTATGAAGATTAAAGTTGAGACAAAATTGACTGTGAAGTTTGTTGATAACTATCTATAGTACACTGCTTCGTTGCTGCCCCACGGTCATCGTCTTCCTACCACTCATCATAAGATCCGATGTATCCTAAAAGATCTTAGGCTTTCCTACATCAAGATCCATGCATGCAGATATGACTGTGTTCTCTTCTAGGGTAAAGATCCAGAAGGGAATGACCTTGGTGACCTTGACGCATGTCCAGTATGTCAGAGTGACAAGCATAAGCTGACTCCTGCAGGAAATAGAAAACCTGTGAAGGTACTTCGGTTTTTCCCGTTGAGGGATAGGTTGGAACGGTTGTACATGTCATCACACACGGCCAAAGCTATGAGATGGCACGCTGATAAGGAATTGCATGGAGAAGATACCCTTATACACCTTGCTGACGGGGAGGCTTGGAAGCATATAGACCATGAGTTTCCTCATTTTGCGTCAGAGGTCCGAAATGTGAGGCTCGGGCTCTCATCCGACGGGTTCAATCTATTTGGCAACATGATTCTTCAATACAGTGTATGGCCGGTGATTGTGGTACCATACAACCTTCCTACATGGATGTGCATGAAGAAGAAATACAATATGTTGAGTTTGTTGATTCCGGGACCTGGTTATCTAGGGAAGTGTCTCGATGAGTATTTGAGACCCTTGATTAAAGAGCTTAAGTTTTTTTGGGACGTTGGTCATCCCACTTATGACAAGTACATGCACGAGATGTTCGAGATGCATGCCGTGGTTGTTGGTACCATCAGTGATTTTCCTGCCCGTGGGATGTCGTCGGGCAACGTTGTTAGGGGATACAAGGCTTGTCCTGAGTGCCTTAGCGATGAGGGGAGCAGTAGTCATTGCAACAAGATATGCAGATTAGGTCACCGTACTCTCCTTCCGTATGATCACGAATGGTGGTTCGATGACAAGGCATTTGATGGAACTGTAGAAAACGGTGTGCCTCCTAGAAGATGGATGGGGGAAGAAATTTTAGCAGTGCTTAATGAGTATGATTTTGGGCAGCTCAGCAATCATCCCAATATTATGGCGGTAATACCTAACAGACCCGACAGGTATAAATTTTAGACACATAAGAGCATATTCTGGGAACTCTCATACTGGAGTAAGTTGTTGATAAGACACTACCTAGATGTGATGCACATATAAAAGAATGTGTGTGACAGTGTGGTGGGAACAGTGCTGAACTTGAAGGGAAAGACGAAAAACGGTCCGACTACACATATTGATCTTAAAAAAATAGAGATACAAAGACATTTGTGGTTGAAATAAGGAAAGAAAAAAAATGCCTCAAGCTCCTTACACCGTGAAGCCTGATCAGAATAACGTAATTTTCAGGTGGATGAGTTCTGTGAAGTATCCTTCAAGCTATTCAGGAAATATAGTCTGGTGTGTAAACATTCGGGACAATAAAATGTACGGGTTAAAGAGTCATGACTATCATATTCTGCTACAACGTCTCTTCCCTATTTTCATTCGACCGTTCCTTCCCCGTCAGGTGGTGGAGCCGTTAGTAGCGTTGTCAAGATTCTTCCAAAAGATATGCATAAGGGAAGTGACAAAATCTGACCTCCGGGAAATGCAACTGGACATTATTTATATCATGTGTAAATTTGAAAAGATATTTCCTCCAAATTTTTTTGACATCATGCCGCACCTGATGATCCATCTTCCCGAGCAATTGTTACTTACCGGTCTAGTGCACTATACTTGGATATATCCCATGGAAATGTATGTTTTTTAAACCTAAATTTTTTATTGTGCATGTTCAATATATAATCATAACATATTACAACAATTTATTTATATATAGACAACTTGAAGACTACAAAGCTTATGTGGCTAACAAATCCACGCCTGAAGGATGTATAGCTGAAGCATATATTGCGCACGAGTGCGTCACCTACATGAAGTTGTATTTAGGAGCGTTGAAGGAAACTCCACAAACCATACCGGTAGATGTACTGAAGTTCAACCTTTCCATAGTCTCTAATGATGTTGAAGTTTATGGAATTTTACCATACTCCTACAAGTTGCAACCACATGAGCTAGTCATAGCCCATTGGTAGGTATTGATTAACTGTCCAGAAGTTGAATATTGGAAAACATTCATTTATACTGTCCAGACATTCAAGGTGATCTCGACTACCACAACAAGGAGTTTGCGAACTATTTTGGCGGCTGGGTATGCATTTCTTTATTTTTGTTCATGACTCATTCATTGCATAATTATTCATATTTACAATACATTGAATATTTGGTTGCAGATGAACCATATTCAATTCGATGGTCATCTAAATTGGTCGCACGAACTAAGACTTCTAGCGATGAAGCCGATAATGTCAAGAGTTTATCCGATGTGCAAGGTGAATGGCGTGCAATTTATATGTGAACAGAGAGACAACAGACGGAGAACACAGAATTTTAGGGTGATGGCGCATGGTGGGTGGAATAGAGTTGATTATTACGGTGTTCTCGATTCAGTTGTAGAACTCGTTTATGGGCAAGACATGACAATGCATCTCTTCAAGTGTAGATGGTTTGATACTAGAAGCATGCAGAGCATGAAGATTGATCATCACGGGATTTTATCGGTGAACACTGCTATAAGTCGGATGTTATATCGAGGTGAAAGATATTTGTAAAGTTAAGAAGTGAAAGCAAAGTTGGGAATAAGTAGTGACCCGTTGATCATCCGGTGATTGATCAATGTTAGTTGGCTAGACATTTTGGGTTGACGAATGAGATGAGGCAAGAAGCATCTATCGATAAGCATTCTAGATAGCAAAAGCTTCATTCTCATATCTACCCGGTTCTGTAAATTTTGAGGACAAAATTTCATTAAGTGGGAAAGAGTATAGCGTCCCTTGTAAAATTTATCGAGTTTAACGAGTTACTGAAGGATAGTAACCGCACTTGGTAGTTTACGTTTGAGGTGCACGGGTAAAATATCGAGATTTTACCAAATGGTCAAAGTGTAATCTTAGATGTCGATGTCGAAGTGTACATCGGCACGAGTCTCCTGGTATTTTCAGAATATTTTTCAAAGCTTCTGACTATTTTCTATGAATTTTTGAAGTTTCTAGTAATTATTAATTACCATTCTAGTAAATATTTTTTACCATTTAACAATTTACTTTTATCCTTCCTTAAATCTAGACCATTAGATCTTTTCCCAGATTTAATATGGACCGTCCATTTGCCTATAAATAGGCTGAAACCTTTGAACGAGGTCAAAGATCCCAGAATCGGTCAACCCCTCTTCTCGAGCTCTCCCGTGCTCCCTCGTCTACTCTGGTGATCTCCACCCGACACCGACGACTCATGCCACCACTCTACGGCACACCACCACCAATCTATTCCTCTCTTTCACTACTTCCTAGCCCAGTCCTCAGATTACACTTGCAACCATTGTGGAAGGAGATCGACCGAGAAGAGACGCGGTGGTGCTTCGGCGATTCCCGACGTTTCAGGCTTTGGTTCAACAAACCAGAGGTTGGGTTCTTCTCCTCTTCTCTTCTTCTTCGATTTCATGTCTTTAAACTTTCAAAACCAAGCCCTAATTCGATGTTCCCCTTTTCTGGGTTCTCGAGTTCTCCCTAGGCGAGATTGTTCTTTGATTTCTAGGCGTCTCCTTTAGATTCTGGTGAGCCCTATCAACTTTTGGAGGAGGTTTGGAGTTGCTGACATCGATTGGGAACAGAGGTAAAGGTCTGGTGTTCTGTCGAGGAGGATTCGAAAAGAGGTGACATCGACTGAGAAATGTTGGACAATCTAGGCATGTCCTGGAGTAGCTTTGGGGCAGCTGCAGTGATTTTGGACTGAGACAAAAATTGAATTCTCAATTAAGGAGCTTATGGAGTTTGAGATGTGGATCGACAGAGGGTAAGGTTCGATTCCCCTGTTGTGGCTACTATGTTGTTGTTCTTGTTAGAATGTGTTATTGATTTGATGTTGTTTTGAACCTGTATGTCGATAACTTGGTGAATTGAATAAACGGGGAGGCTATGGACGAATTTCCAGCAAGGTGATCGGAATGGGCAGAAGATTCCAGCAAGTTACCGGAATCCAGTGAGGCAGTGAATCTGGCAAAATACCGAAGAAGTAGTCTTCGACTCATTTTAAAATGTGACATTCCTGCTTAATCAAGCATAGGGGTTGTAATCGGTAATTACACTTAAGGAAATTTACTAAAAATGGAAACTAGCCATAATTAGAATCTATCTCATTTTAAGAAACTTTTTATTTTGAGAAAGTTTTCATTTTTGGAAAGTGACTGGTAAAAAGATTTGGGTTAGTCAAGAATTAGTTAAATGTTGAATTGTTATCAGAAGATGATAACTAACTATATCCGGAAGTGTCAAGTTGACCATTTTAAGAAAATTGGGTGATTCACATTATCAATAAATCGACTCAAGGTTAAAAAATTGGTCTAAGAGACACGTTGGGTGTCTGTAGTAATTCAACGAATTATTATGTGACAACCTAACGTCAAATTAAAAATAGTTAAGAAAAGTTTGGAAGTTAAGTCGGACTTCCGGCAAATAAGCAAAGAGTCGATAATTGAAAAAAAAACAAGCTAAAAAGGTTAAAGAGTCATAAAAGAATTGGTTGGTCAACTTGGTCAATGTGGTCATTCCTAGTCAAACTAGGAATGCTAAGGTCAACTGGACTGTTATTGTTACTTTGTTACTAAGCTACTCTATTCTGCAGTGGTTCATCGGATAAGTTAGCTTACGCAGAGACCTCGGATTACCGAGGCGGTTCTTGGGAGCTTGGAACTAATGTAAGGAACATCAACTCCAGGTAGAGAAAGCTAAACCCCTTTGTTAGTGGTTTTTCCTATATATGAAATTGTATTATCTTTCTTTGTCTTTGTATGCTTTATGATTAGGCTAAGAAAACCCGAGACTAGAAGCGAATGATTTTATGTGATGATTCAGATCGAAAAGTAGTATCGTTGTCCTGATTTCCGATGGTTGGTCTGTGAGTGACGAGACCTAGTATATAGTAATCACACAGTGTCGATGACCGTGAACCTCCTGAGGGGCAATGCCCTGTTTATATTTTTCCCCCGCTTACGCTCGTCTCGTATAGATTTAACCGAGTCGTAAGTGAGGCGTGCTACTTTGAGTGATCTGTTTGGCATTCGCTGTAAATGGACACTCTCGCTATTATTTGTCCTCAGGCGTATAGGTACTTGACCCCGGTTTGTAGCATAGACAAACTCGGGATTCGGCCACCCAGATCTATGAAGTCTTATAGGTTGTATTTGTATATTGAGCGCTCTAGCCCAAGTTTTAGCATAATGCATAGTTTTTCCTCCAAATATATAAAATGATGGTTTTTGTGTGCCTAGATTTTCAAAATGGTTGTATTCTGAGCTCAAATCTATATGTATCTATATATGGTTTTATGAATTTCAAACCTAACATTGGTGGGCCTATATGTGAGCAAGCGAGGACGACGCTCACCCTTACAACAGGTTGTTTGTAGATACTGTGTACTATGACGGGATAGATAGAGAGAGCTATGTGTGTAAAGTCTCATTTCCTACTCAGTGTTTCGTCCAAGTCGTACTCACTTGTCATGCTCTATCCTTCGAGTCATTTTCTAGCGTGTTCACAAAAATTATAAAGGTGTTTTCCTAAATTATTAATCTTGTTATATGTTTTTGTTGTTGTCGCTAAAGTTTTAATTGGCCCTTTAATTTTTCCATCTTCCGCGAAATTGGAAAAATTTGATAAATGTTTTGTGAAACTCTTGTGGTGCCACTTAAACTTAAAAATTTATTTTACCTATTAAATTGCCTACGACTTTAGGTTAATAAGTTGTCGGCACGTCCTTTGGACGTGTTGGCTTCTTATTAGCTTAAAATCATGGCTATTGTAGCACTCCCTCCCGAGGTGTTACAGGCCGGCAGCTGTCCGTAGGGCCTGGTAGTCGTGTGCACAGCAACCGGCAGCTAAGTCATGTGACCTGCAGGTACCCAGATTCTCAAAGACATTGCACTCAATTACAGCCTTTCTTGAATATTTATAGGGAAAGAACAAACTCATATCAATGGTCTCTTTAAGATATCGAAAGATAGTCTTGACACTTGTCCAATGACGTTGCGTATATGCGGAGCTATATCTAGCTAATAAGTTCACATAGAAAGCAATGTCAAGTCGAGTGCACTGAGCTAAGTACAATAGTGCACTAATAGCACCAAGGTACGGTACCTCTGCTCCAATTACATCTTCCTCATCCTCTTTAGGGCAGAATGGATCCTTTGAGGCATCCAAACTTCTAACCACCATATTAAAGCGTCTGAGCTTCTTGTAGACATATGTAGTTTGGTGAATCAAGACTCCACAATTTGATGCTCTAGTTCAATGCCTAGGTAGAACCGGGTCTTTCCTATGTCCTTCATCTCAAACTCGGATTCCAAGTGAGCTATGGTGTCTCTTATCTTATCAAGAGCACTAATGATGTTCATGTCATCAACATAGACGGCTAAAACGGAAAATCCGGAGTCCCTTTTCTTTATGAACAAGCAAGGGCATAGATCGTAGTCACTTAGACAATTATACCACATTCGTCCAGATTGCTTCAATCCATAAAGTGAGCATTGCAACCTAATGGCATACGCACTTTGTGGTTTAGAGTTACTCAATTTAGGCAGCTGAAACCCCTCAAGGAGTTTCATGTATATCTCAGTATCTAGATCCCCATATAAATATACAGTAACCACATCCATGAGCTGCATGTCAAGCTTTTCGAATACTACTACCTCGTTTTTCTCAAATACCTCGTTTTTCTCATTATGCTTCCTAACAAAGACTCATTTATGTCCTACAGGCTTTACACTTGGGGGGGTGCACCACCGACTCAAAGACCTTTCTCTTTGCTAGAGAATTTAATTCATTCTGGATAGCTTCATTCCATTTAGGCCAATCGGCTATACGTTCACATTCTTTGACGGAGTATGGTTCGATATTATCGTGCTCTATGATCTCCTAAGCTATGGAATATGCAAATACATAATCGATATGCATGGATGTTCGGTACAGTAACTAAAATGCATCATCATAACACATTGAGATCTCCATGTTCTCTGACAACGGCATGGATTCCGAGGCATCCCCTAGAAAAGCTGACATCGAATCAAGAACATCACTATGGTCAGAGACAACCTTGTGAGAGGGGTTCTTTGTATCGATGATTAAGAGATTGGTTCGTGCCTTAGGCATTCGTTTCTTCCTAAGACGTGCATCAACCGAACCAAGTGGTCTTCCCCTTTTTCTCTGAGGAGCCACAGCCTCCACCTTTCTCTTAGGGTCAGCAGTGCCTAAACCATGGGCAGCCATGCTCAGACCCAAGATGGGTTTGCCCATTTTTGAGACTGAATATATGTAAGTGTGATATTTTAGGCTCATATCCAGAAACCAGCTGGCAGGCACACAACTATTGGTTCGAGGTGGGTCGGAAACGAACAAGAACTGCTATATGCAATATAGCATAACCCTATGACGCTAGAGGGAGCTTGGAACCCATCACTAAGGCTCTAGCTATCATCTGAAGCCGTTTTATCATGGCTTCAGCAAGACCATTTTACGTGTGCACATGTGGGACATGATACTAAACCTCAATCCCTACCAACATGCAGTAATCATCAAAGGTTTTTTACGTAAACTCGCCGGCATTATCCATCCGAATCGATTTGATTAGATAGTCAAGGTGGTTAGCCTGAAGTTTTATAATATGTGCCAGTAGTTTGGGGAAGATAGTGTTCCTTGTGGACAACAAGACGACATGTGACCAGCAATGTGTCGAGGTATCCACAAGAACCATGAAGTATCTAAACGGTCCACATTCTAGTTGGATGGGTCCACATATATCACCTTGGATACGTTGAAGAAATGGAATGTTCTCTATGTTGGTTTTAGCATAAGATGGCATAGACACAAGTTTAACAAAGCACAAGCTTTACAAAGGGAGCGATGAGCGTCAGAAAAGGCTAGTGACGCTTCAGGGTCATCACCACACACCGGTGACCGATCGATCGGTCACCATAGATGGTGAGGCTACGTTCCAAACCTTTTCCTTTAGACTTGAAGAATGGATGTCCATGCGAGTTACGTAGAATCAGAATCATCATGTCTCTTCCGGGGTGACCGAAGTGGTCATGCTAGAGCTTGTAAGAATCGGAGTCCCAGAAGTCATGTTTGACAACAACATTGGTTTCAATAATCCTAATGGTGGTGAGGAATAGACCACATGACTGACTCAGTAGCTTCTCCAAGATGCGTTTACGTCCACAAACCTAAGAAGTAACATAGAGGAAATCATGTCCATTCTCACTATGCGTCTCTAAGTGGAAACCATTAACGCGGATATCCTTGAAGATCAGTAATGTTTGATTGCCTTTTGGTGCATATAGAGCATCTACAACATTGATCAAGGTCCCATTTGGTAGCACGAACCGAGCAGGTTCGCGCTGATGGCGGGTTTTTACACCTGCATCAAATAAACCTTTTTTATCGTTAGTAGCATAAGGCAAGTGGGGTTATAGTATAAGGCCGGGAATTGAAGGTACCTGCAAAATAAGCGTTAACATAAATCACAACAATTATTACAAACTAAAAAGAAATTACAAAAGTGACTACTGTTCCTAACGAACAGCAGTCGAAAACCTACATAAAACCTAACCTAAGCTACTTAGAAAATTATAAAAATTTACAAGGATATAGTAGACATACATATAAACGACTGTACAAAATTTTAGGGGGATCGGAGATTGTTTGATACAAAAATAAAATATAACAAAATAGGGGACAGAATAGCGACGAAAATCCTAAAACTAAAAAGAAAACAAACCTAAACTACTATATACAATGGCCATCTCTTGCATACACACAACTTTAAACAAATTCATGACATCAATGATCGTACGACTTCAACTCAAGTGTTTTAACGAATGCAAACATGTGATAGACTCAAGTTCTAATGTCAAGAGCACTTTACCATCCCGGAATCAACACATAGAATCATTTAGAGCAAGAACTCAAACAAATTAGAAAGTCGTTTACGATCCCAGATTATTCTGACAATCTAATATGCAACTTATGAACTCATTATCATTCTAGTTCATGTATTACCATCCCGAAATTAACACAAATAATGATACAATTTGATTAAGAAGAAATCACAAGGGAACATGAACTAAAACACTTTAGGCATCATCAATCACATAAACACATGAAAACCAAAAATCTGAAAATTTCAATACTCAAGGCACAATCATCCATAGATCCAATCCAAGAACACAGACAAAGAGAGTTGATGAAAACTAACTAAACTACTTGAATTAAAACTAAAAGAATACATAAGAACTGAGTTTGAATTACACTTTGAAGAATCGATAAACAAAACTCCAAGGGATGCACAAGATTGTACACGGCAAGGAGGTGAAAAACCTAAACTAAGACTTGTGTTTCGGCTAGGGTTTCTAAAGAGAAAGCTAGAGCTTTGGCGTTGAAGTGCGGCAAAGAACGACCCACCTTTTCACGTCTCCAACACCCCCTATATATAGTGCACATATCAGCAGCTGCAATTACGGTTAGAGAACCCTAATTTTCGTCCATGGACTTGCCTATGTGGTCTGGGCCTTGAAATTGAAGTTCCGGTTCAAATCTGAAATTCGGGCAGACTGACCTTCTGTCACTAAAACGGTCATAACTTCTTAAAAATAGGTATTGACAATCCGTGAAAAGTTTTGAAAACTAGACTCATCTAGCTTTCCAATGATATAAGGCTCATCTCCTGGTTCGTTGTGAGATGTTTATAATCTTCTGTCGAAGTTGATGGATAATTTCTGGCAGCTTTTAGGATTTCATTCCTTGAACAACACAGATTCATTTTCCTTCTAGATTTCTCTTTTTTGCTTCTTTTATGCTCCTTAGCTTTATTTGAGACCTAAAAACACAAACTAAGTTAAAATCAATATTGTTAAAGGAATTACATAGCTAAATAGGGTCGAAAACACATTAAAAACATTGCATAAAAGGCACCTATCACACGCCCTTTAATCATGGATTTTGAACTGATCATGGGTGGCACAAAAGTTTGACATGACACAAGTTCTGAAAACAATTGTCGATTTCTTAGTATTGTGTAGGTTGATCCACTATCTGCAAGACACTCTATCTCTCCTCAAGTCATACTTACAAATAAGGTAGACATACGAGTCAATAATCACATAGAAATTGTGAAAGAGATGCAAAGAAGTTTACAATCCCAAGTGCATACAGAAAAATTTCTGTGCAGGATGACCTTTCTACACTAAAATAGTCATAACTTCTTTACTGTTATAGATATGAACAAAATACTAAAACTTCTAGAAACTAGACTTGAGTAGCTTTCCAGTGATATCAAGTTTGCATTCTAGTTCATCAGGAGGTGTTCAGAAAGCTCTCCTGAAGTTGTTGTCTAGTAAGGAACAAAATGTATGTTTTTCGTCACAATGCATTGGTGGTGGCCACGAGCATCCTGCTTGGCAGCTGGGCTCCTAGGCAAGCATGCACGCAGTAGCTAGTCCATACGGGCACACAAATTTCTTGGTAACTCATACACTAGTTGGCATTGCCACCGGCAGCAAAGTGACGCCAGCGCACGGTGCCTTGCGCCAGCGCACGCGCCAGTGCTTAGTACATGACAGCGCTCAGCAGCAGGTGCATGTAGATGTGCACAACGCTCATAAGCGACGGAGAGGGCTCGGTAGGCAGAGAAGTGCTCAGCAGCCAGTGCACACGGATGTGCACGATGCTCAGGAAGCATTGTCAGTGCTCAGTAGTGAACACATAAGTCAAATCAATGCAATGCTCGACATCCAATCTCCGTTAGAGACATTTAGAGCGGCACTTTAGGTCATGTATGACTAAGAATAATGTAAATGTATGCAATTTAACGAACATAAGCGACATGAACATCAAAAAGATAACTTTTTATTCCAGCACGTTCTTGATTTTACACAAAAATCTCGAAAAATAAATTGCTTAAATAAAAACAACCGAACTAACTATGGCATACTAATGATGCCTTATTACAAATGCTTTGAAAAAGGGGAGAAGACTAAAACATAAGGGCGACATATCTTTAAAAGTCGCCTGTTTCTAAGCCGGAGCTCAAATTCCCAAAATCTGCAATCTTTAGATTGGTGTTTGTCTTTTCATCCGCAGCACAATTAGACTCTATGGTCTCTTAGTACTTCTTGTATACGGCCACATGGTGGGCAGGAGTGCAGAATTGCTTCGTCCAATGGTCAAGAGATCCACAAAGATAACATTGGCTCGCCCTAGAATTGACGGGCTTTGCGTGTTTGGGAACCGGCTTAGGAGCACTACCATTAGGACCGGGTGCAGCATCCTCTCTCTTCTAGGTACAGGATCAACCTCTAGGGCCTCTCTTCCTCTTCCGAGTGCCATGCCACGAGTTTGACTCCAGGGCATAAGGTTCAGGATGATATCTTCTCCTCTCCTTAGGAGGTTTCCCTCTCTTGGGCCTACTATAATTATTTTCAAGAATTCTAAGTGTCCCGACAGGTCTTATATTGTTTTGACCCAAGAGTTTTTGATCTTGTTTTTTAGTCAGCAGTTGGGTCATGAGGGCACTGAACGTAGTTCTTGGGCCATTCTTATAATTCAGGCGATACTATTTCGTGAGTACGCTTGTTGATCAGGGAAAAGTGAGAAGGGTTTTCTTAATGAGATCCTCATCAGACTTAATCACTCCATAAAACATGAGGAGAGCTCACATGCCTAGGGCTTCCTTGTGATACTCCTCAACGGTGGTATAATCTAGTAGCCGCATGTTGTCCCACTATGTTTGTAACTCCAGTAAAAGAGATACATGGATATTACCAAACCTATCCTCTAGAGCTTCCCATAGCTCTTACGGATCTCAATGTCCTGGTATTGTCATATCAAGTGGCCTCAAGGTGTCGACGAATGAACATCAACACCTTGGATTTCACCCTAAGAGTAGGCAGTTTCAGCTCAGGGTTGTGGTGGTGCACCGGCCACAGTGGCGGGTACAACTGGAGGGATGATGACATGTATACAATCCTTGATGATCAAAGTCTGCTTGACGTCCAAGGCCAACCAACAGTATTCTATACCTTCAGCATCCAAAATGTCCAATTCCACACGAGAGTGTTCCATAATGTTATGCATACAACAATTCAAGCATGTTAGTTCTTTCGAGACCAGGTGGTTTTGATGCTCAAATATCAACAAATTGTTGGGAATATCAATGTGGACCTAGAGATAGTAGTGTACAGTGCTCGTTAGCAACACAGCCCAGCGCATGACACTCGGCAGCTAATGTGGCAGCCCATCGAACAATGTCTGTCGCTGGCACTGAAATCTTTTCCAAAAGCACAAGGTAATTGGTCCCAGATAACAGCAAACATTGTTCGACGATTGCCCGACTAGTGCTCGGCAGTTGTCGGCAGCTGTAGGCAGCCTGTGCACAACATTGCGGCAGCTGAGCCTTGCTAGCCCATGGAAGTTGTCGGCATCTAGTGCACGTCATCGCTCGGCAGTTGCTCTCGGTAGAGCATAGTTGTGGTCGGTGACCATCGCACAAATAGCTCGACGACTAGCCTCACTAACACACGGTAGCTATCGGCAGTTGGTGCATGACAGGGTTCAAAAACAACAACCTGCAAAATTTTCAAATGTCTTAAGCATAGAATGAAGATGAAGAAGGGAGAAACCAATTTTATCCTCTCCGAAGTTATTGAAATTTGAAAAGGTTAGGGTATATAGAAAACATACTTGTCGAATTGATATTCACAAGCTTTGTTGGAGAATTCGATAGAAGAATGTAGCGGTGTGCAGGCAGGTGCACGGCAGGTGGAAAGGTGATGCGCGACAGGTGCACAGGATGTGAGTGGCATGAGCACAACAGCTGTAGAGGGGGTAGCGGCAACAGAGGAGGGCTGAAGGTAGCAAAGGGTAGTGCTGCCGATTTAGGGTTTTTTTTCCTGTTTTGTGGTTTCTTAACTCTAGAGTTAGAGCTCGTAACTTGATAACGTATAGTAGAAGAATATAATCGTGCTTATGAATGTAATTTGATGTAATTTATTGATAGAAGGAGTCTCTATTTATAGAGTCTCACATAACATACATTAGGTCATTTTCTTACATATTGAGACAAGCCCATATAGCTTTCCTATTACATAAAGGTACGATAAAGCCAATTTACTGAGATAGACCAAGAGCACACACACATGTCATATATCTTACGACAATATAATCAAAATACTTGACATCCAATATTTTTAGCATAAATAACATAGGTATTAGTAACCTTCTACTTCATTAAATCATACTTTAGATACGAATGTTTAGGTTATCTAAATAATAATCGTATTATTTAATATTTATCAATAAAATTATATTTTATAAAAAAATATTATTTAATTATTTAAAAACTGTTCCGGGTCCTTAACAGATAAACGGATCAAATTTTTGATCCAACCCCGTTTAAAAATCAATAAGATCCGATTATTTACAGGTTTACCTCTAACCATACATCATCAATAACAAACACTTATCGATTGCAGGGCCTTAGTATTATTAATTGCATTAATTAGTAGTGTTCACATGGTCAGTGATTAACTAAATAATTTATGTTCAGTCACCATTAGATCTAAATCTAAGGATAGAGAACAAAACAACCTTACTTAAAACTAATTTTTCACTCTTAAATTTAGATTTAACGGTGATTTTAGATAGTAATTGACAAGTGAACATGACTGTGATTAGTTGGGAGAAACAACCCAAAACAGTCTAATTTCTGAAAAGACTTGGAAGATTCATACGGACGTTGATGCACTGAATCACCAACTTTGAGTCTCTCAACTCCATTTGGGCGGGCAGCATGCATTTGAGTGTTACATAAAAGGAGGGAAAGCAATCAAAACATTGTTTTGTTTTCTTTTGTACATGAAAATAGATTAGAGCATTTGAAATCAATCAAGCACGCACACTATTTGGGAGAGAAAAATGTCAAAGCTGGTATACCCAAAGCTTAGTCGGGGCGAGATCGTGACGATCCTCGTCGAGGCTCAGATCATCGCTATTTCGGAGCAGGATCTTCTCAACCCTAACCCCGATCTCATCTCCGACCTCTACACCCGCGTCCTCACCACCTTCGGCTTTCTCCCCGAGTACATCTCTCTCCCTAAATTCCCTAATTCGCAAAAACCCAAAACCTAACAGTTCTTCGATTTCATGCAGGGACGATGACCAAGTCGATTTCGATTCCTTGGAGCTTCTCGAGAATCCGGATCTGCACGACAAGTCGTCCCAGAGGCTCAGGCTGTGCAGCACTTTGAGGCAAGTCATGGCGTTATTGGATTGCCCTAAGAAGTTTACCCTTCCGGATCTCTTACGACCCGACCCGATTCGGACCGAGTATTTTCTTAGCGCCATTCTCAATTACCATGTTTACAGGTACTGCATTTGTCTTAATATTGTTGCTTTATAATATCACTGCTTTCCAAGCGAAGCAGTTCGTGTGATTGGATGAGATAATTTGTGGGTAGCGATGAACCAAAAGTGAGAGAGAAAGATTAAAGAACGGATTTGGTCAATGTAGATTAAAGTACATGACAAGTTGGGTGAACCAATCTGTTTTGCATGTTGTTGGTTTATTTTTTATTTTCAGGGAAACGAGAATAGATCTCGTGGCTAAAGTTGTGGATCAATTAGCCGAACTTCAGAATCAGCACATATCAGTGAAGGGTCAGGTTTCTCAGGTATATTTTGTACAGAAGCGGTATCTTAAACTAATATTTTCAGTATTTAAGGTGTGCATTAACATCACTGAATGTTTGTTTTGCAGTGGAATGCTGAGATTGCAAACTGCAATGAAACAAAAGAAAAGGAGTTACCTCTTGTTGAGGAGGTAGATTCCAAAGTTAATGACCTGCGCCAAACCATATCAGACCTTAACATGGAACAAGTGAAACTGAGAACTTCTATTAGGAAGTTAAAGGAGAAGAGTGCTGAAATGGATAAAGAGGTTAGATAATTGACTGCTGACACTGTACGGATATGTGGTAAATAAATAGATTTAAAATTTAATCTCATTTCTAGAAAACTGTTGTGATTGCTGATGGGTATCGTTTAGTAGATTTTTGAGAAACAAGCTTAGAAAAATGAATGATGCTTTTAATGAAGATTGCTACAGAGATGCATCACAAATGGTTACCAAACTATAGTATTGGCACTAATAGAGTAAAGGAACACAGGTCCTGTTTTTCTGCTGTATATATGTCATCTACTTTGTGCTTTATGTGTTTTGTGGATTTTATCTTTGAGAAATCCTTTGTCTTGGTTGGGAATGCTCTTGTCTATTTACTGCAACTTATCTTGCAAAGATATTGTGTCTTTTGTATTGTGTGCACTACTGTGCTATTTACCGGACAAACATATTTTCATCTCCATCATTTTCCTATTTCTATTCTCCCTTTAAAACATGGTGTCATATTCTCCCTTTAAAACGTAGTGTCACGTCTCATTTTCCTGTTATCTGGGATTGCAATGTCATTTGGGTAATTTGGGCTAGAACAGAATTAAGGGGACATTGATGGCCAGTGGAGTGGGAGTGGAGGACCTTTGGTAAAAATTTTGATTCCTGTCAGCATTGTGGGTTTCAGTTTTGGTTGAGCTTAATGACTATAACTTCTCTTCCATCGTTCTAGCTCGGAAGGCTGTGACTGTTGGACCTATTATGTTTTTGACCTAGGGTTTATCTCTTTCTTAGGCAACTCTATTGTAGTTTTCTTGGGTAATGCTTTGCCCTCCTGTAGGCTCTGAACTTGTTATCCTAGGGTATGGTTCTTTTTCTGTTTCCTTTTTGAATAATAGGGTGTGTGAACTTGTGTCTTTTCAAACAAAAAGAAAAAAAAATACTTTGGCTTTATGTGTGTCTATTTAGACTATGGGTTGGATATGGTGTAAATATGCGGGTATGTTATCCAAATATAGTTGTTTTTCTGATGTTTCTTTTTTTTTGTTTTATTATGTTTCTCCAGATATCTGATGCTGATTTTGATCTGCTCAAAAGTGATTCAGAAAGACAAGGGTTACGTTTGAAAATAGTTCATTCACCAGATAAACTGCAGGTACTTTCTCTTTAAGTTGGATATGGTATGTAGAATTTGGATTCTTGAGTAACACTACAATCCTGTTGATTTGTCATCACACCAAGTGTTGTACGTTTGCAAGTTAAATGCTGTCATATTTTAGAAACCTATAAATATATCTTTCACTTGGTACTGAGTAGTGAACATGATAGGAAATACATGAGCTTTTACCATCATTACTTTTTTTTGTTGGATATTAGGCATTATAACATTGTAGGTTGATGATGCAGATTTTGAATTAGGGGCTCATCTTTTTCTTTTTCCTCTTATTTTGGTTTTCCACAAACTTCAAATAGAATTGTACAAACAAAAGAGAAATAATATGTACATAACGCATAAATAATGATCCAAAATTGACATCAGTGTGAGTTCCAGGTTCTAATGGAAGAGATAAGCTTATGCAGGGTATTAAACTTCAGAGAATTTTCTAGGTGTATGATTTTGACTTGAGAAACAAGCACTTAACGTATGTATTTTTGAATATAACATGAGATTTAAAGTATCAGATGCTAGTCAGTTACCGAAAGATGGTTGAGTCGAGTTTTGGAACCTTTTCAGTTTTAAGTGTCTTGTCACTTTTGACTGTTACCACACAGAATTGGAGCCTTTTCATTAATTGCAATTATCTTAATATATGAAAAAATAAAATCAATTTCTTTCGCTAGAGATGTCATAAAGAATCAAGAAATTTGTGTAAAAAGGAAGTAGGCATTGATACATTATAATGATAATGATTATATCCCACATTAAAATTGGAAAGCCCTGGCATATATTTTACAATGTTCTAGCCGTCAATCTCCACCAATAACCAATTTTTGGTTGAGTCCTCTAATTACATAATGGTATCAGATCACGTACGTGCTATTCTTGTGCTCACATGTGCTTATCACCAATGAGTCTCCATATGTTTTGCTTGAGTGGCACATGTGTGGGGCTTGAGAAGGCATGCCATTATGGTATGGGTCCTTGCCCCAGTAGCCAATTGGTTTTGTGTTAGCTGCTTATAACTTCATATGGTTATGCAATACGGATGTTCCAAGTTTCCTTCAACAAAATCCAAAATGTCATGATATGAGTCCCCAAGGCCCAAACAAATGCATCCATATGATTTATTTTTTATTTTTGGATGATTCTGATCTCCCTGAAGAAGTCATTGACATATTTTACATATATGGTTCTTGTTTAGAAGTTGACCTGTAGTAGATATGAGTACTTAATTATCAATCCTGATATTTAAATATCTGGCATTGCCTATAGTCCTTCTCATATTTCCTGTTGATGGTTTTGGAGTAAAGAGTAAATATAAAGCTACCAAACCTGGAGTCTTAATATATTTCTAAAGGAAAAGGACAGTTGGGACTTCTGATTATTATTGTGGATACTGGCACGACATATGGAAAACTAGAATAGAATTTAGCTACATTATTTTAACTGAGATCTGGGATCCACTCCGTCTTTGATAACCAATATGGAGACCTTACCCTATACCCGCTCTTACATCATTCTAATTACTTAATCACATATTTTTCTTGATCTCATTTTATGGGTTGCCCAAACTAGGTCTCTTAAATTTTGTTCTTTAGCTTTCTATACACACAGGATTTATGTTTCAACAAGTTATATGTACAAGTGTCTATATATCGCATCTTGGTTGTTTCATTACCTGCTCACCAGAAGCTCTGTCTAATTAACTAAACCATCACATATGTCCTTGAAGAGAGCTTTAGCAGAGAAGAAATTAATGAGAGAGAGGGCTACGAGTGATGAAATGTTAGCCATGCAATCTTTGAAGGAGAAGACTACTATTGATGAGGTGTATACCAAGGTAATTTGTCACTATATTCAGTGTTTATTCTTGCCTCTGCAAGCTCCTTTTTTTTAAAGTTGGAGCTAATTGTTTACAATCTATTGTACCTATATATAACTCAAGAGTAGAAGATCTGTCTTGTAAATTTTGATAACTGATGAGCTAGTTGCTGATACAACACTTGGTATGACTAATCTCGGGGGCTTTTTACAAAAAAACGCTCTATCCTCACTTCCCTAGTGTATAACACTTTAACTTGATTGGGGGTTGCCCAAGAGGTTTACTGTCATGACTTGGCCTAAGAAATCAATTTGTGGCATGATTATGGGAATTCGAAAAAACATGCGAGTGCTCTTCTTTTATGATAGCTGGACTGAGTAAAGATGCATATACGATATGTCCACCTACATTTATCCTCAATATCACCATACCTGTACTGTAAGCTCGCTTTCTAGTTTTCTACTTACGTATATCTTCTCGCAGATTTTTAGACCCTTGCAATCTGTACATGTTAGTGATGTATTTGTAAATTGAGTTCGATCTCTCATCACAGAAAAGAAAAGAAAGAGTAACATATTCATCTTGGCATTAATACATCAGATATCCCATTTGTGTCTGTGAAATAGTCTGCTGGTCACTATTATGTTTAATTTATCATTTTTCATGGATCATTCTCAGGTCTCCAAGAAATTGAAAAATCACTTGGCGCAGATACACTCTACACAAGAACAGGTATGCTAGTTGTGTAGTTAAATTGTTGTAGTGCTTGTAGTGGTGTTAAAATTAATCTTATGGTGTCTTCTATGCATAGGATAGGCACAGAAGACGCATATCCTAAGCATACCTTTAGGTATGAAGGCCCGGGGCTCTGATAAGCCAGCAAGCTGAGTTTCCTGGGCTGGCTCTTAACAGCCTTCCCAAACACTTTTATTGCCCCAGAAAAACACAGATATAGATAATCATATAGTAGACATTGTACCTCTGCTCGTGCAGCTTCAACATTCATCTTCCTTGCTTCCACAACACAACACAGCTCCCAGAATTCCACCTCATGCTTCTTGGTTGTTTATTTATGCTGTACAAGTGTTCATGGCTTAAATATGCAGTCAAAATAACATCATTTTTGAATTGTTAAGGTCAATTCTGCTAAATCTACTAGCAAAGACTACCGGGCTGTAAAAGATAAAATAAGTCATGATGGAGTCCTAAGCAAGGTTCTTCAGGATGAACTATTGAAACTGCAAGCAAAAGGTAATTTTTAATATTTATTTACGCTCTTTTCTTTTCTGATCCTGAATTCCTGATGATAGATTATGCTTAGGGTAAATGGTAGTAGTGATTTGGAGTTTAGAGCTCTCTTTCTCTTCCTGCAGTGAAAGAATTGAATGATGTAAAAAAGAAGTTAGAAAAGGAACAATTTTTCAAGTTTGAGGAGGCTGATAAGGAGCTCAGTAATGTGAAGCAAGAAGTGGAATCTAGGAGCTGTGTTCTGGAAGCAAGGAAAAAGAATGTTGAAGCTTCACGAGCAGAGGTACTATGTCTACTTTATGTTTATCTATATCTATGTGGTTTTCTGGGGCAATAAAAGTGTTTGGGAAGGCTGTTAAGAGCCAGCTCAGGACACTACCTGCTGGCTTATCAGAGCGGCCAGACCTTCGTACTCTAAACCTTCGCATATCTATGTGGTCTTCTGTGTGTTTTAGACCATCTGTCTCAATTTAAAGTATTCAGTGAATTATTTTATTTTCTTTTATTTGTTCGTTTAGAGCATGCAGTAACATTTATGCTCTTCAATTGGCAGGCGGTTTCTATAACTGCAAAGACTGCAGCAGTAAAAAAATCTGGGGCAGCTGATCAGCAACAATTAGCTGGTCGAAGTGAGGATATCATTAAAGAGGTATGTACTTGCTCAACTAGCTTAGAAGTTACTCAATAATAGGTTCTGCTATTTAGTAATTAATTTAAAAGCTTCCCTGATATTTAACCAGGGATTATTATATGAAAGCTAAACCTGACATGTGGTTACTGGTACGAGGGTACCCTTAGGAGTTAAAATGATCTTATGATTAGCTTGATCTTTTGCACCTTGGACATTTTGTATTGTTGAAAATAAATTGTTTGAGTGTGTGCGCATGAATTGTTGCAGTTCCACCAATACTTGTATTCAATTGGGGTCTTGCACCAATATTGATGGAGCATGCAGCTGGATTGGGTTGGCTGTTTTGACTGCAGAACGTATCTTCAATCTACAACTCAAAAGCCGAAATCATCTTTGCTAGATGCAGTCCTCCCCCTTTGGTTATTTTCACTGACTTCTTCATGATGTAAAAAATGCAGCTTCTGTTTAGAATTTACTAGCTTCTGTTCACGCGCGCGAAGTGTGTTTTTTTGTCATTTTTTTCTGTTCACGCGCGCGAAGTGTTTTTCAAAACTGTCATTCCGTGTTGTCTGTCAATCGTGTTTTAGACAAAAATTAATAAAATCTCCACTTTACCATCTCTGCTCAGCAAAGAGCTCGGTTTGTTACGTGCAATTTTATATCTATTAGGGACAAACTGTCATATTTCTAAATTTTATAATTTTGATCATATCAATATTTCCCTTGATATCTATTTTTCGGATTATCGAAATTTCCTTGGTAGATATAATAAAGATATTGCAAGACAATTGTTGATTATTAAGAGATAAGAGATGTCGACAATGAGAATGAAACATTAGAGGATAAGTTGGGGGAGAATTTGAAGCCACCTGTACCAGTTCATGGAAAAATGAAACGGGCGTCATTCTTTAAATTAAATTACATGAGAGATAATTACATTTTAAAAACAACAATATTAATAATAAGATAATTTTCATAATAATCATAATAATGATGAAAAAGGTATTTTAGCCGATTCATAATTGTATTGATTGTTCATGGTTTATATATATTTTTATCATTTTTTAAAATATTAGTTTTGGTGATACATATGAGGGTTGGTATGTGAGTTTAGGGTTTAAGACATCAATCAATTTACCTATTGATTTAGTTTATCAGTTCAGCTTATGACATGTATTGATAAGTGTTTTTTACTTGTAATTCTAACACATCTTGTTAATATAAATTTGGTGTTAACTTTATCTCAATCAATTGTGTTTTTATTAGACTTTCATAGAACTATTGCACAATATTGATCGAACTATCAAAAATTTCACAATAATTAATCGAACATGCAAACACACATTTCAGCACCCGCGTGAGCTCGTGCACGAAAGCTAGCATAGTAAAAGTGGGGCGGCTGCACCCACTATTCATAAGCAACCCCTTGAAATTACATATTCGTCCTTGTTTCTCATTTATTCATTTTTTTGCCATTTTCATCTTGCATGCCCAGCCTCCAGCACATTATCGCGCGTGTCTTGCTTTTGTTACGTTTTTTTAATAGGAATGTCTTGGTCTTGAATACCAAAAGTTTTGGTTTTGAAGTTGGTAACACCCATTACCGAATGGAAAACCTAATATCTCCATATATTAAGCGGAGGAGTATACTGTTCACATGAACAATACTCGATCTTCATCATTAATTTCAGTTTTGTCACTGATACGTGTCACCATAACCTGCTCTCACCACCGCTCCAGAAGATTTGGGAAATTCACTGAATCTTTTCATCTCACTATTATCCATAAACGAATTGAATACAAATTAAAAACACAAGCAAAGTACCCAATTCAATTAAGCATTGAAACTGCCGAGTCGTTTGAGAGCCAGTCCCCTCATCGAGCACAATCTGACATAGGCAGCATTTAGGAGGCCAATTGTACTATGTATATAGGGCTGGGCAAAAACTGAAAAAAAATGAACAACCTGACAAAATTGTTTGTAAAACCAAACCGGTTAACCGATCCAAATAAATAGGTTAAAAAAGTCAAAAAACCTACCTGACCCAGTTTAAACCGGTTTGGATGAGGGTTTGTCCTAAACCGACTCGAAAAAAATCGACCCGACCCGAATTTTTAAATTAATAATTATAATAATAAATATATATACGTGGCAACTTCTTATTGGCTTAAACAAATCTCTTACCATGGACCTTCCACACAGGAACCCTACTTCTCTCATCTCATTCTCTTTCACTGTATCTAAAATCTTCTTCTTCACTCTCCATTTCTCTCTCTCAAAAACCATAGAACCTCTTCATTTCTTTCTCCCACATAGAAAACCTCACCTCCACCACCTCATCTCTTCCTCCACCTCCTCATCACTGCCGCCGCCCTCACCCTCCTTAATCCTTCCATCGCCGACCCCTCCGCCTCTCCAACCTCCTCACCACAACCACCACTGCCATCACACTCACCATCACCCCCACCTCCACCTCCACCTCCATCACCATCACCGCCTCCACCTCCTTCACCCTCCCGGTGAATCCGTTCTCCCTCCCACTGAGAGCCACCGTCTTCATGCCGAAAAACAATAGTGTTGCGCTTGTCACGCCCCGGCCCAAGCTTACCTTCCTAAACCTAGGTTAGGACGTGCGGGACACATCCCATGAGAGATTTACTCGAAATCTACCTTGAGAAAGGATAACCCTCTTAGTAAACCAAATTCAAACAGTCCAAACGGTACCGGAATAGACCTCATAACCGGAGGTTATCCCGATTCCCGCATTTGGCACTCAAACCAACCATTTGTCAAGAACCTAGGGGTTCTAATAATATTTGTGACTGCACCCGAATCCCGGTCAGGCTGCATACGTACCCTGTCCTCAGGGATCAAGCCACACGTAGCTCTTGTATTAATTAACACCCTAACCGGGTGAATCCCGCTATTCTATTTATCGGTCGCTTTATAAATGAGGATAGCATACACCTAGCGCATATCCTGAGTTAACCTCTCAAATGAGGTATCCACCGACCAACTAACCCTCGAAATTAACCCGAACATTCCACCATTCGTAACAATAACAACCATACACAGCAAGACGGGTAATAAAAGCAATCACACGATTATAAACAACAATCACACATAATTATAAATCATAGTGGCATAACTGTAATGTCAACTAGAAGGTACCCTTGTAGTTATCATAAACTGGCAAGGGCAATAAAGTCAATTCCACATCAATGGCAGTTTAGTAGATATACAGAAATACCCTGACAGATTGGTATATTTACAGGGGCTGCCACTAAGGCTGAATTTCCTAAAATGCCCTGGTGGTTCAGATTATATCTGAACTACCAAGGCATTTTAGGAAATTCAGCCTTAGTGGCAGCCCCTGTAAATATACCAATCTGTCAGGGTATTTCTGTCATTTTTGGTCTCAGTGGCTGTTTTGTAAACAAACAAAACTGCCAGAGGTATTTTCGAGATTCCAACCCGGGTGGCACCCCTGTAAATACCCTAACCTGCCAAGGGCAGTTATGTCATTTTGCCAACACAGTAAATCGGTAAAAATCCAGATCTACCGGGTAAAAAATCTGAGGATTTACCCCTAACCAATTCTGGTCAACTGGTTTGGCCGGAGAAGTGGATTTTCTCGGCCAAACCCTGCTCCTCTACCTGCAACTCTAGAATCTACCCCAACACAGCACCCTTTAAGGGTCTAAAACAGTAGGAGATAGGGAAACAGAGGTTACCCAGGCGAGCCCGAAGCTCGACGGCGGCACAAACAGCGTTTCTCCAGTCCTTCCTCCACCTCCTCGACAATCTTTCTCCCCCAGGCGCTACTGCACCTCCCTAGCGCCGCTGCAGCTGGTGAGCGCCAGGCACGCTCAGTGCAGGCCCCAGCAGGTTCACTGGGTTGGTGTGTTGGGCGAGGCGGAGTTAAGGAATGTTAGATGGTCGTCCAGTCGTGGTCGCCGAGACGAGGAGAACTTGATGGCGGCGGCGGTGAGAAGGGACGCGCGCCGGTGCTCTGGTTAGAGAAGAGCAGAGAACAGGAGAGAGAGAGTGAGGGATCGTAGGAGGAGAGAGAATCCCCCTTCCGGTTAACTCCCCCCTTTATATAATTAAAAACCGACGGCCCAGATTTGATCTCCAAGAAATCAACGGCCCAGATTGAATAATGAAAAATTACTCTGAACAGTAAATAGATATTTTCTATTTACTTTTACCACACGATAACTATACAATATCCCGCATAACTTTCGCATATGAACTCCGATTAATTCATATGACATACCCACAAGTTCGTATTAATGTTCTCTACAACTTTCCCGATGGAAACATCCTCAAATTCTCGACTTATCGCAAAGTTATCTTTTTCTACGGTAAAGTAATTTAACATTTGTTACTTCCGTAAATTGGATAAATTCGTAACTAACAACTCGTAACTCCGAAAAATCTTCCGGACATACCGGGGAACTTGTATTAACATAATCTACCCCTCAGGACATTAATTCTATTTTCCTCCAGAACCGAGAATATCTCGATATTAATTCGGAGAAAATTAACAGTGCGGTTACAATTCTCTGTAACTCGCCTAATCCCGGTAAAAATGTTAATTTCGGGACGGGGTGTTACAATCTACCCCCTTATAAGAATTTCGTCCTCGAAATTTCCACTGCGGAATGTAAAACCAACTGTCAAGGTATGTCGTCAAGTTCCACCGAACGGAGCTTCAGGAAAACCAGAGTCACAAGCTCTATGTATCATTTCCTTTAGAAACCAGAGTCTTCCCGCATTTGCAATACGGAAAACATAGCTACACTCGCTTAAAACACTAGAGTACGATACCCTAGTCTCATCCTTTTCGTCGTAATCGACTCCATAAAGCTTGCCTCTTAACTCTTCACAAGCTAATTTCCAAAATGGCAATTTCGACAATCTAGTAGCTTTCTCAGACATAACCCAAACTAACTTGTAGTCGACTCGAATGCTCTACTTTTACGACTGCCACACCCCACACTTGACATTTAACACCAAAGTCTTCCACATGGAAGGGTGAAAATTCTACTGTCCATCACCGTGGAGGAAACTCATACATCTCTTGCACCTTTCGAGACTAAAGAGATGTGAACTTTCTACACTAGGCCTTGAAGCCGTGGACGTATTATCTCCCGCGCCCTTAATCAAAAATCTTCAACCCACGTTCCTAATACCCTAACTTTCAACCACAGGGCTCGAACAGACTCGCATACCACAATGTGATCTTAAACTGCTCACTCGAGCTAAGAAATCCGCTATGCGACTTCGCGTCTACATGGATGTCATCTTTACATACTCAGTCATAGTGAATTTCCTCATCCTACCCCTCTCTTATAAAAGAGTCTTCAGTAGGGCATTTTCCAGCAGTCAGAGCTAACAAGCTCGCACACTAACTCATGCGTGCTGAAGTCTTGCCTAAAGGACAAAATTTTTGGCCTAAAATCCTGTATGCATCTCATGGTGCTTCTGTAATCAGTTTCAACTTTTTACACCAATTAGCTCAAAATCTATCATACCTCATGAGTGGGTTTTCCTCGAAGGGGATATCCTGATCTCTTTCATACTCTAATGGTTTTCCACACTACAAGCTAATCCCAAGAGGAGCCCCGCTCAACCGTAACTCATGAGGAGGCTCATGAGGAAGAGCCCCGCTCAACTGCCACTCATGAGGAGCACCCGCTCTACTGCCACACATGAGGAGCCCCGCTCAGCTGCCACTCATGAGGAGGAGCACCGCTCTTCTACCACTCGTGAGGAGGAGCACCGCTCTACTACCACTCGTGAAGAGGAGCCCCGCTCTACTACCACTCGTGAGGAGGAGCCCCAAAACAACCTATAGCTAAGGTCCGTACGCTCGATCCCGGTGAGAATCACCGACGGAATCTGACGACCCGAATAGCTAGGGTCCGTACGCTCGGTCCCGGTGAGAATCACCGACGGAATCTGACGACCCGAATAGCAATATGTTATTACAACTACAAACAACGGTCACTAAATGTAAGGATAAAATACCAACCTAACTCAAGCAATCAACACCCATATAATATACGCATTAAACATCCGAAGCCGGTGGCAATTCTCAACACAATACATATTATAATAAACCCCCAACAACAACAAACACAAATCGAGGAAAGAATTTATTTGATTCTCACAATCCTTTGGTCCGAGATTTGAACCTAGGCTCTGATACCATTTGTCACGCCCCGGCCCAAGCTTACCTTCCTAAACTTGGGTTAGGATGTGCGGGACTCATCCCATGAGAGATTTACTCGAAATCTCCCTTGAGAAAGGATAACCCTCTTACCAAACCAAATTCAAACAGTCCAAACGGTACCGGAATAGACCTTATAACCGGAGGTTATCCCGATTCCCGCATTTGGCACTCAAACCAACCATTTGTCAAGAACCTAGGGGTTCTAATAATATTTGTGACTGCACCCGAATCCCGATCAGGCTGCTTACGTACCCTGTCCTTAGGGATCAAGCCACACGTAGCTCTTGTATTAATTAACACCCTAACCGGACGAATCCCGCTATTCTATTTATCGGTCGCTTTATAAATGAGGATAGCATACACCTAGCGCATATCTTGAGTTAACCTCTCAAATGAGGTATTCACCGACCAACTAACCCTCGGGATTAACCCGAACATTCCACCATTCGTAACAATAACAACCATACACAGCAAGACGGGTAATAAAAGCAATCACACGATTATAAACAACAATCACACATAATTATAAATCATAGTGGTATAACTGTAATGTCAACTGGAAGGTACCCTTGTAGTTATCCTAAACTGTCAAGGGCAATAAAGTCAATTCCACGTCAATGGCAGTTTAGTAGATATGTTAAGCTGTCGGGGGCAATATTGTCTTTTTGGTCTCAATGGCAGTTTAGGTAAATAATCTGAACTACCAGGGCATTTTAGGAAATTCAGCCTTAGTGGCAGCCCCTGTAAATATACCAATCTGTCAGGGTATTTCTGTCATTTTTGGTCTCAGTGGCTGTTTTGTAAACAAACAAAACTGCCAGAGGTATTTTCGAGATTCCAACCCGGGTGGCACCCCTGTAAATACCCTAACCTGCCAAGGGCAGTTATGTCATTTTGCCAACACAGTAAATCGGTAAAAATCCAGATCTACCGGGTAAAAAATCTGAGGATTTACCCCTAACCAATTCTGGTCAACTGGTTTGGCCGGAGAAGTGGATTTTCTCGGCCAAACCCTGCTCCTCTACCTGCAACTCTAGAATCTACCCCAACACAGCACCCTTTAAGGGTCTAAAACAGTAGGAGAAAGGGAAGCAGAGGTTACCTAGGCGAGCCCGAAGCTCGACGGCGGCACACACAGCGTTTCTCTAGTCCTTCCTCCACCTCCTCGACAATCTTTCTCCCTCAGGCGATACTGCACCTCCCTAGCGCCGCTGCAGCTGGTGAGCGCCAGGCACGCTCAGTGCAGGCCCCAGCAGGTTCACTGGGTTGGTGTGTTGGGTGAGGCGGAGTTAAGGGATGTTAGATGGTCGTCCAGTCGTGGTCGCCGAGACGAGGCGAACTTGATGGCGGCGGCGGTGAGAAGGGACGCGCGCCGGTGCTCTGGTTAGAGAAGAGCAGAGAACAGGAGAGAGAGAGAGTGAGGGATCGAAGGAGGAGAGAGAATCCCCCTTCCGGTCAACTCCCCCCTTTATATAATTAAAAACCGACGGCCCAGATTTGATCTCCAAGAAATCAACGGCCCAGATTGAATAATGAAAAATTACCCTGAACAGTAAATAGATATTTTCTATTTACTTTTACCACACGGTAACTATACAATATCCCGCATAACTTTCACATACGAACTCCGATTAATTCATATGACATACCCACATGTTCGTATTAATGTTCTCCCTGAAGGAAACATCCTCAAATTCTCGACTTATCGCAAAGTCATCTTTTTCTACGGTAAAGTAATTTAACATTTGTTACTTCCGTAAATTGGATAAATTCGTAACTAACAACTCGTAGCTCTGAAAAAATCTTCCGAACATACCGAGGAACTCGTATTAACATAATCTACCCCTCGGGACATTAATTCTATTTTCCCCCAGAACCGAGAATATCACGATATTAATTCGGAGAAAATTAACAGTTCGGTTATAATTCTCTGTAACTCGCCTAATCCCGGTAAAAATGTTAATTTCGGGACGGGGTGTTACACTCCTAGTCACCGACCCATTCTTGCTTCCCTAAAACCGAAACCGAACCGACCCGTCTCGACTCGTTTCGTTTCTGTACCTGAATTTTTCAGGTCAGTCATAAAAAATTCGGTTTCGGTTTGTATTTTGCCAAACCGAAAAACCAGGTCGAATGCGGTTTGGACCTAAATCGGCCCGACCCGAGGATGCCCAGCTACTAACATGTACATGTGATTGTTCCATTTTTGTTTTTTTTTTATAAAAAATTGTCTAGTTAGTTAATTTGCATATAATTTATAAATTTTATGTGTATACGTATGATTTTTAAATTATAGGGTTTTGATAAAAAAGAGCTTCTAAAAATTTTTAATGATAAAAAAGCTCACAACTTTTTAAAATGATAATTTAGTGTCCTCTTAAAGCGTTGCCCATAAAATTAAAATTAATTACGTTTTGTGCCACCAAAACAGTTATGTCCGTTAGTAACGGAGCGTTTCCTTCTTCGCCAGTCATCTCTACTCTCTCTCGACCCATCGCTCTCCTCTTTCTCAATCAAAAAATCTCTGACCATGCCTCTTCAACATCGCCTCCACCTGCGACCTCGCCAACCACGTTAACGCCAAGGTCCGCGAGCTCGACCTCGCTCAATCGCGTGTTAACTCCACACTCCTCCGCCTCGACGCCATCGTCCAGCGTACGAATTGGATCGACGACGTCAAACAACCTCTCTAGTCCCAAGACTATGAGAAGCCAGGTTTACTTCGTACCCTCTCTCTCTCTCTCAACTTCAATTTTGTAATTGAATTTCAATTTGATTTGGGAATGAAACCGATCAACTCCCTTCGAGTAGCTGGATTTGTAATTGAATTTAAATTTAGATATTTGTGTTGTTTGCTTGAGGATTGAGGATTGTAAATGCATGTTTGCTTGGGATAATCGATGTTATGGTATTTGGTTATGCACCCCACATGTTTGATGAAATGTCGGTTAATGAACTGTAGTTGTTGTAGGTTAAGAGTTGCCCACTTTTTAAAGGATGCTATTGACCTGCCAAAAGTTGACCTGTGCAATTTAAAAAACCCTATCAGTGTAGTATGTGCAAGTAGGGATCGTTCTAACCGGGGACACTAGGGAAGGATTTTATATACTGCAAAAAAGAATGTTAGTAATTTCAAAAGAATACAAGTATAAACATATATACAAAATATTATGTGGGATTTATAGGGTGGTTCGAAACATATAAAGAAAAGAAGCAAAATATTTACATACATTGGTCAATCAATACTCAAGCACAAGATATAGCAAACACCGATTAGAGAACACATGAGTTTCATGAAAGAGCAAGTTATTACGTTTATGTTATCATAGATGCAAATTAATTCCAACTTTTTATGACTTCTCATGTAACTTAGAACTTACGACGCGCATCATCCTAAGTTTATGTGTCATCTTGTTTAATGCTTACGACGCGCATCACATTAACACAAAATACACTTACCGTTCACGAGTCGTTGGAGACATGATCCTAGGTATGTCGTCACTGATCCTATTAGCATGTAAATCACTTACCCTACCACCCTATGCAGCAACTAGAATCGAGAGCCCGACGCGGTGAACTCAACCCTAGATTACTATGGCATATTAAACTCTCCCCTTAGAAACATCCGTGCACAAGACTATCTTTAGGTTCGATTATGTGATCAGGTAAGCAATTAATCAATTTGACATCTACTAAACACAAACATAAACAACTTAAACTAAATCATAATCCTAACATGCAATCTAAATCGTTACACAACAAGCATATTCATATGCAAATCACAAATAAGAGTTCATAAACATGCTTATTATGTAAAACCGAAAACCAACACAAACATATATATAAATAACCATCATCCATACAGTAGATACACACATAAACCTTGAATGTATACATACATAAACCTACCCTAACAAGCATATTCATATGCAAATCACAAAGAATAGTTCATAAACATGCTTATTATGTAAAACCGAAAACCAACACAAACATATATATAAATAACCATCATCCATACAGTAGATACACACATAAACCTTGAATGTATTCATACATAAACCTACCCTAAGAGTCGGCAAGGATTGAAGAAGGGATTGGTGGCGGCAAAGGAAGCAGTCGGCAGCAAGGATGCGGCGGCGGCAAGGCTATGGTATTTCTGTGTAGGGAGGATTTTTAAGTAGAGTAAGGCTATACTATGGTTCTTGAGCAATTGAAAGACACGAAAAATTGATGTACATAGGTCCTATTTATACAGAAAATTTAAGGGAAAAACCCTAGAGAAACTCGGCAGCTTCAAGGAGACACAACCTTTGTTGGGCTTGGTTTCCTCCTTTCATCTTTGGTCAAGGATTTCGACTTGGACCTCGGATTTTTGATTTCTTGGACTCCTCTACATGTTATTGGATCCATGTAGGCCTTATACACAAGTTCTTGGGCTAATAGGCATCTGAAATCATGGACAAACTCGTGTGACAACTTAGGCAGAAACTGCCCAGTTTTGCAGCTTGACCTCCGTCCATTGTTTTGATCATAACTCCTTCATCTGAACTCCAAATGCTGCGATTCAAGAAGATATGAAAACTACACACATACAGCTTTCCAATGATATATGGCTCGTCCTCAGATTCCTCCTGGATCTTTAGATATGAGTTTCCGAAGTTGATGTAGGGTTTCTGGAAATTTCTGCTCGGATCAAAATCTTATGTTTCGGAGTGTCTTCTTTTCCATGGCCTCTCTTGTTGTCTTCCATGAGTCCAATCTTCATGATTCTTGTTCTCATATGCTCATTTACATGTCATTTACACATTAAACCAAATTCATCAAAATTGACAATGTAAAGGTATAACGAATCATAAGAGAAAATAACCAAATCTTTGTTCCAAATCGAATTTTCAACACTTAAGCACAATTTTCTGTATAAATGCATGTTTTAGCCATTGCTCTACAGAAAAACCCTTTTGACTCAAAATAAGTAAAAACGACATTACTAAGGAATAAACCAAGTATAAATGAGGGTAAAAACACATTAAAAACATGGCGTAAAACGCACTTATCAGCTATGCTGAAGTTGTTGATGGTGGTTGTAGATTTTTTAGAAGTGTATTTTTGTGGGTTGTTGTAGGTTAAGGGTTGTCCACTTTTCAAAAGATGCTATACCGAAATTTTGACAGAATCTTCTTAGGAGGTGGTCCTTGTAGGATTTACTCCAAATTAAAAAGAGGTTAATCCGGAGTGGGTCCTGACATGTATATATTGTTTGTATATATTTTTTGAATTATTAATAGTTATTTTGAATTATTTGTATATATTGTTGCAAATTAATATATATTGATGTATATATTGTTTGTATATAATGGTTTGATGTATATATTGATTTAAGTTTATGGTTGTATATATTTGTATATATTGCTGCAAATTAATATATATTGATGCATATATGGATGTTTGTAAATAAATATATAGTTTAATTAAAAGTATACAATTTAACTTTTTATTAAAAATATTAATTAATTTTAATAAAAAAATATTAACAAACACTATAATAACAAATATAAATTATTAAACATGATTAGCCACCCTTTTAGATCGACGAAAGGTTTAAAGGGCCAAAGGTTCGAATCGTCTGAGGGAACCTCTATCAACCCTCAAACGTCGTTTCAAGCCCTATGACATTCAGACATGCAACCCTTTTGTTAACGACACAACTGCTGCCGGACGTCATCCATTCCTCTAGGCAGCCAAGAGCCACCCATTTATCGAGGCAGCCAGGCGCCTCACAATCCTCGAGGCAGCCGGGCGCCCCTCAGTTCTCAAGACAGTTGTGGCCTCCAACTAAGACGGAGATGTCCTCACCACGTATATCTGAGATACACCGGGCGCCGACTCCGGGTTATACTGCTTCAGAGGGTGGGTCATCTGGGGTACAGATGCAGCCGCCTCTTCTCTACCTTATGCGGTTGATACCGGCATTACCTGCAGTCAATAACTCAGGGGCGTCGATTTATTCACTGCCCCCGTAGGTGATTCCATCAGCGTCGTTACGAATCTTATTTCTGCGAGGGTATCATCATTGGCGACAGCGAAGGAATTCATCGTGTCTGCCACAACGCCCTTATGTAATGAAAGATAAATAATTTGTTTTCTTATAATGTCATAATAAAGGTTCTCTGATTTTAATAATCAATTTGTGATAGGCACCGTCGGAGTCAAGCCGACAAGGAAGAAGAGAGGTCTCATTACAAGAAAGGCTCTCATCGATACTGATGGGGATGACAACATTGTATCGGGCAGGAAGACGAGGACGTACTCTAGCCGCGTGAGAGCGCTCATTAAGGATAGAGTCTCTATGTTGTGGTCAGACTGGGACGAGGTCCCATAGGAGGTTAAGGACATGGTCCACAACGCGATGTCAGTGAGTTTACAAAATTCCTCAATAATATTATGTATTATATTGTTGATTTATGAAGAAAAAAAACTAAACTAATAAATGGTTAAATGCAGATGTGGTTTGACGTTCCCCAACACTTGAGGAACACCTAGCGGAAGTTGTGCATGGGGGAAGGTACATTGGAAAGTTAATGAAAAAACAAGATTGTATGTGATATTAATAATATTTCTAATATTTTTGTGGTATCTGTAGTTACAAGGAGTAGAAGAACGAGTTACGTACGGACCCACTAGACTACGCATGAGAACACACGTTCTGGTACCCCTGTTGAGTTCCAGTTCAGGGAGTACGAGTGGCGTTAGCTTCTGATATCATAATTCAACAACCCTCATAAACAGGTAATTAAAAAATTAATTGGTTAAATTGTTATTAAGTACGTCAGTTTTAAAATATTTTACTAATATTTTATTTTTTTTCCTTTGAATGCCGTTTCTCGGGCGAACGCTCAGAACAGGTAACGCAACACAAGGAACCATCATGTCAGTTCTAGACCGTTCGCATTGTTGATGGACTAGGCGGCCAGGGAACATCCAGAAGTCAACCAGTACGTCTATACGTACGAGAAGACATATATATCCTGACGCTCAAGAGGATATAGTAAGTCATCTTACGTTTTCAAATTTTTTTATTTATATATATGTAAAAATGTTAATTTATTATTTTTTCCTATCCAATTAGGCAAATGTGAGGCAAATAGTGACGAGGTGATGATTGCTATAGTGAGGGAGACATGACCGGACACGCATGAGGAAGAGATGTTCGAAGCCATGTCCTAGATCAACACTTCGGATCTGAGGGTTAGGGCAAGGATCATGGGCACAACATTCTCACCGCGAGAAAACAACTTCTACTGCTAGAGTTTAGGAAAGAAGGGTGAGGGGGTCCTGAAGACCACTCCAGGATTTCAAAAAAATACAGCCTCGAACAGCAGGACGACTTGGCTAGAGACAGAAGTTTAAATGCTACAGGAACAGCAACCCATACAGCCGCCCAGTCAACCTATACAGCCGCCTTACAGGAGTATAATGTCGCGGTATATGCCACCCAGCAGACACAGCAGCAACATATGTTTCAGTATTTGTAAGAGTTTTCAGCTGCCTAGCTTCAGGGACTTCCGGATCCGCCCATGTCTACGCCTATATCTCTACCTCAGCCGCAACCTCCTCAGCAGCAGCAACCTCTTCCTAACGCGGATATAAATTTAGATGATATAGATTTTGTATAATTAAATAATTATATAATTTTATGTGTTTATGAACAATTTATAAATATTTTAATGAAAAACGTGTTGTCACCATTGATGGTGTTGTTGGTTATATGAAATTGTTTTTGGTGTAATTTACATGTTGCTTGGAATGGTAATTTAGAAATTTTGTGGTTTCTTTTGCTGGAATAGACTTATAATCGACAAAATTTGTCATAATTCGTCAACTATAGTATTTTTTTTTCAAGGTTTAGCTGACGAAATATGGCCTATTTCGTCGGCTACAGTAGTATTTAGCCAACGAAATTTACTATAATTCGTCGGCTATATTATTTTTAATTTTGTTTTTCAACGTTTAGCCGACGAAAGAAAGTATATTTCGTTGGCTATAGTTATTTTTTAATTTTTTTATTAAATACTTTAGCCGACGAATATATTAAACGTTTTGCCGGCCAAAGTCTCAGACTATGGTCGATGAAATATGGTTTCGTCGGTTTTAGTCTTAAACTTTAGCCGACGAAAAATATAAAAAAATCGTAGGTTAAGTGTGAGACTATAGCCGACGACTACTTCTACTTTCATCGACTACAGTCATAACCGACGAGTCTTTGCCGAAAAACTACTGATCCTGGTAGTGATAGTTTTGTAGACCCTAGTCTTCTTAACCGATAGTCGTTGTAGGCTTAATTTTACTATTATAGACGTTTCACTAATGAAATATATCCATTTCCTTAAAAAACACCTACAAAACTTTGGTACAAATAATAGATGCATGTGGGACGGAGCGTCCAAGTAGGCTGTGTCGTTAAACGTCTATTAAAACAAATAAAGCTTTAGTTCTGTTAAACTATGTAATATAGTACGAGAAATAGTTCGTGAGATTTCAAAAAGATGTAATAGTAAAACAAATAATTGATGAGTACTGTTAATAAGAGGATCGTTAATATCTGTTGGGGCCTTGGGAGAAAGTATATTGTGGCCCTGAAATCATTTGGGTAAGGTAACAATATCAGCGTGAATTTTAAAAGTTCTCGTTTGAGTAATTAATCAAGTACTATAAATGGTTTCACATTTAATTAAATAACTGATATCACTAGATCAAAAGATACTGAACACATATTATAGAATTTTGAGTTAAGAATTTGAATACAAAAAACAAGACATTTTGTTTGAAGGAAAATGAGAAGTCTATAAATGATGTGGATACAACTTTGAAATTAAAAGTACGAAAACAGTACGTGAATACGTTAGATGTAGTATAAATCGTGTTATACCAATGATAGATATATTAGACACAAGTGTTGTTATATAACAAGTAACCAATAATAGTATGATTTTTTTGGCCGAAAGATGAGTGAAAGAGAGAAGAGGCTCTTTATCATCCTTATTGAATAAATAAATAAATAAATAAGAAACAACAAGAGAGGGGGACCAAACTGAAACCTCTCAAAGTAAAGTACAATGAAACAAAACCCAGACAACCGAAACTGAAGAAGACCCATAAGATCACTATTACAGTATAACAAAATGAAAGTTAGCGGTGCATCCCACCAATAATAGTATGACTGAACAAACACACACACACACACACACATATATATATATATATATATATATATACACATGAAGGATCAGGTGCGGAGGTCCTCATTTTTTAAAAATGCGGACTTTGGCTTTTGATCCACTTTTCGATCATGATTTCTCATCTTAACCGTTTACAATGTAAATATATGTGAGTAGATCATCTCTACAAAATTTCAGCAAATTTGAGGATCATTAAGACATCCAAAATGAATCAAAACTATGAACGTAATAAAACTGTTCAACCGGAACCGTTTTTTTTCAATCTAAATCACATATTTGAATACCTTAACGATCTTCAAATTAGATGAAATTTTATAGAGATGATCTAGTCACATATATCTACATTATGAACGGTTAAGATGAGAAATCATGATCAAAAAGTGGATCAAAATGCGAAAATCCGCACTTTTTAATAAATGCGGACTTCCGCACCCATATATATATATAGTGTTCAGTCTTCCATCCACTCATACATATAACCAGTCATATGACTGACCAAACATACTCGACCAAAACTCCTACACAAGACAATCGTCTAGCAAAATTAACCTGACAGGACCCACCCCGGGTTAAACCCCTTTAACCCGAAGTAAATCCTGCGGGGACCACCTCAAGGGAACTTCTTACCGAAACTCCCTTGAGATAGCCAACCCTTCCTACACAACTAACTAAACCGGGTTAGTCAGAGCAGTCTATAGAGATGTTACCCCACAGAATTTCAAGCAGCAACGGAATGATCGACTATGCCTCGACTCTCGTACGCGCTCGACCTCCTCTCAAGAACCCTGCATCACTGGGCATTTAAAAACGAAAGGCCCAGGGGAGAAACATTTAAAAACTGTTAGAGTGAGTGGACGAAAATCAAATATAAAAACTCAATTTCCTTTAATGCTCTCCCAAAACTTTAAAGATTTAAATAACATTTATGCATACCCACAATTACTAAATTTCCCCACAAATGCATGATAATATAAACCAATAAGGATTATGGGAAGAGTAGTATTCACAAACACAATAAGTCTGGCCTCTCAGACTAGGGTCGGAGCTAAGAGCTCTGGTTGCGCCTTCACGCTATGCTAGCTATATAAAACGGTAATGGACAACCCTTAATATATCCACCTGACATCTCAGGCGTGTCTGTCCTCTCAGACTAGGGTCGGAGCTAAGAGCTCTAGGTGCAATGGTGATGGACAACCCTTATAATATCCACCTGACATCTCAGGTGTGTCTGTCCTCTCAGACCAGGGTCGGAGCTAAGAGCTCTAGGTGCAATGGTGATGGACAACCCTTATAATATCCACCTGACATCTCAGGTGTGTCTGTCCTCTCAGACCAGGGTCGGAGCTAAGAGCTCTAGGTGCAATGGTGATGGACAACCCTTATAATATCCACCTGACATCTCAGGTGTGTCTGTCCTCTCAGACCAGGGTCGGAGCTAAGAGCTCTAGGTAAGTGGTGATGGACAACCCTCATAGTGCACTACGTAATTTGCCTGACCTCTCAGGCTAGGGTCGGAGCTAAGAGCTCTAGTAGCGCCCTCACGCTACTCTAGCTAGCATAATCATTGGACAACCCATAAAGGAAAATCACAACAATACTTACTCAAATACTCTTCCCAAACAAATAAATAAATCTATTCCTCAACATATAAACATAAATCCAAATATAATATCCGAGCACCCGAGGAACATATCATACTCGAAACAAACATATAAACCATGCAATTATATCAATAATTAGGGCATGCATTCATTTAAATAAAATAATCTGTCCACTCACAGACTGAGGCCTTAGCCTGACGAAAACCCGAATTCCGCTCAAGCCAAGTCTCCAACACGAGCCTCTTCGCGTCCTGTTCCAAAATTAATATTAATCTTCTGGACGCACGAATAATAATTAAATAGCATAAGCGTACACATTTAAAAGCGTACAGCTCGCTCACTTCGACACTCATTGTTATCTCAACACTATATCTACGATGGACACCCATAGGATATCTATCCATTGAATCCAAAGTAACATCCACCTCTCCTTAATGTGCTTCCACGTTTGATGTCTGACTCATCCATCATCAACCATCAAATAATACTTCTAAGTATCTAATATAATTACTCCAATCCTTCTTCACTCAATCACACTTCCCCCTTATATACTGTTCTAGCTTTACCATGCACTCCACAACTACCTTTGACAGCAAGTCACCCAGTATAATCTTAATTCCTCCAAAACAATGCTAATCAAACAACTTTCGTCATCAACAGCAAATAATTCATCCTAAAGCCAACATTAGTTCTTCGTTATGATTATCCAACTCTTCACCCTTTTGGAAGTGAAACACCATGATTAACTATGGAATATCAACCAGCCAACAAACAAGACAACCAAACTTTTAACGATTAATCTTAACCTTCATCAAGCTTCTAGATCATCAAGTCCTCATTCTAAGCATCATGGTATGGCTCTGCAACTAACCTTCTCCACTACTCCATCACTGTACTGCAAGTGCTCCAAATTATCATCTTAATTCCCATACAGGTTCAGCCCAGAAACCAAACTCAAACACTCATGACCACAAGCTACTTCTGCTGTCTCCCGCCGTTAAACACAGCAGCCACTACTGCCCAAAACCTAGATTTCTCATCCCTCAACAAAACTGAGAATCAAGCATCTCAAATCACTGCAACAATACCACATACTAATTTAAAAGCCAGAATTAAATAAATAACCACCCGCCGTCATCGTGCACGGCAGCACGCACGGTGGTCCTCCTCTGCCAAAACCTCAATTTCTTCCAAACTCAACCATACTCAAATATAATTACATAGATACAAAGAGCTTGATGAGTAGGTGATCTTTCCTACCTCACTTGTCTTCGCCGGTGACCGGAAGACATAGAACGACGGCCGGGAAGCTCAAATCTTCTTCCGTTCGAATCTCCTTCCTCAGGCCTCTTCTTTGAAAACTGAGGACACAGAATGAACAAGGACGACGAGGCGAAGCTCCCGGACCCTTCCAAACTCGCCGTCGCGGCTAAAGCCGGAAAACCCAATCGAAGGCAGTCGCCTTCTCTCCTCCGATTCTCTCTCCCTGCTGCTTTGTAGGGAAACCCACAACCACAGGCGTGTTGGGGACGGTGAGGCGAAGCTCCGGTCACCGGTGCGCCGCCGAGGGATGAACGTTTGACGGAGGTGTGATCGGAGCACCGAGACGGAGTCGAGAGGAAGAACAGCCGGTCAACCCCTCACTTCGGTTTCTGACCGAAGTCAACCCCCTTAAATCCTTTTATACTCGAGTCAACGGTTGAGATCAAATCCCTAATCGATCTAACGGTTCCGATTTAAAGAGGGTAAAAAGTGAAAAGGTTAAATGGTAAAAACTATTTACCAGAATAGTAATTGGAAATTACCATAAACTTCAGAAATTCACAGAAATTAGCCGGAAGCTCCGAAAAATATTCTGAAAATACCGGGAGACTCGTGACGACACGTACTACCACATCGAGTCATCAATTCAGGTATTTGGAGTACTTTTAAAAACTCGAAAATTAACTCGAGCGATAACTTAACCAGTTACCGGTCGCAATTAAAAATCCTCAGTAACTCGTGAGCCTCTGTGAAAGGTAACTTTTATTAACTTCAAAAGATTCGGGGCGTGACAATTCTCCCCACCTTATAAAAATTTCGTCCTCGAAATTTCTATACTCAAAGTCTAATACAGTGGGGGATGGTACCACCTAAAAACAATAATATTGTCTTCCAATATCAACTTCCTTCATTTTCTGACACCCGACCACACTCCTCGGGTCGAAACTAAAACATCAAAAGTCTTACCGTGGATCACAATGATTTTCTCTTAGATCATTGATTAACTGATTCCCCGAATTCTTACTGTACTTCATCTCATTTATGAGTGGAATACTACTCTGCCTATCACTGATCCACCAACAATTGTCCTTACCGACCGCATGTGACGTCGTCACAATAGCGCTACTACTCATCTGCTCCAAGCTTGCCGTGAGTAAAAATCTCTTCAAGAACATTTGTATTCTTTCGTTGAACTCCGTTATCAACTCCACACATTCCCTCTGTAGGAAATGATTTCCACGCCTGAGGAGTAGGGTTCGATGTCACTAAGGGATCTCAATCCTCCGTTATCAATACACAACGTGGGGTCAAACCCCATGACAACATGCCCACGAGAAACCATGACGACTTGTGTTACACAACCATCATCTCTTTTGAACTAGGCTCCCTGATCTGGTTTACGCTTTCTAAAAACCATTCTGTCAAGTTGTCCTGTTGTAGAGTAATTGTCTTCCCTTACTCTAACCTTACTCAAACCACTGACACACACAGGACACGAACTGCCATGAATTCTTTTGGGTAAATCCAAAACCATAGCCTTTAAATCAGGGAGATACGAGTCTCCAGACATCGAGATCCCACAATACTTACTCCTCGCATGATGACAAATGGTCAGGCTACACACTGCTCACGTAACTATTCTGACAACACAAATCCGGGTTTTTTTTTTTTTTTTTTTTTTAAGCCAAACATAAAATCGCTTGCTCAATTATCACCTCGTGGAACTACAACATACTTTACCACGGTAATACCTCACCGTACTACTCGTCGGTGAGGTACCGCTGACCACCCCATCTCTTACTTTAACCTGGAATGACGCATAGTGCAGAACTTGTACTTCAACCATAACTGTGCGTCTATTAAACAATATCTGCATCACAATCTGGGATAAACTTACCATTAACTGACTCCCAGAGCCTTACCCGCTCAACATGGTTATTCCATTCCCAGATGCCTCCATTACCACTTCGTCCGTATTAACTGACAACTTGGGCATTTAACCAGATCGGACATCTACATAAAATTCAGTGCCACTGGTGCACACCCAAAGGAACCCTTGATCAAGCATCGGGAAATTAATTCCGCCCGAACTTAGCCATATTGATCACCGAGCATCCAGTTATCAAGGCACAATTCATCGAATGCCATCACCGCACGGGGCGAGTACACACCACAGAGTCAACTCACACAACTAGATAGTCCCTAACAAAACTGCCCCCCCTTGCTCTACAAGTTAAGCATCCACCGCATCATCTATTCGGTAAGATTCAAAATGAACGACTGCTTACATACACAAGGAAAATTAAACTACCACTACAGATCCTAGATTAAAAGATCCACGGTCACACGTCAACATCCCCTCAGATCTACCTTAATCTGAACGTGACTCAATCACTCCACGATTTCCAATGGAGTGTTGCTCAACTTAACGACATATCTTACCAATCTCAGTAACAATTACTACCAAACTTAGGCTCGTAACACTCTTTGAGTCATCAAGGGAAACTTTTCCCTTCAGTTCCACCGCATTTCACACTCACCGAACGTTGAAAATTTCGTCAGTCACCTCCAATAACCTTTCTTGCTACCACTTTACACTCGTGGCGCCAAGAACTGTCGTTAGGTCAATAATTCCTAACAAGTAGGGTCACTACTCAAATGACCAATGACCATAGCAATGCCAACTATACTTTAATCCTCTCAGGATTTCATTAAATTACACCAAAATTCAATTTCCCAGATCAAATCCTCATTCCACAGATCAAATTGAGAATATTTCCTGTCACCGCAGTGGGTATAATTTATGAACCCCAAACACGGCTAAGTACACCTTCATTTACAATACTTGATTAAACCACAGCCAGTGAGTGCACTGATTCCCATGTCATCAAGCTCAGTTAATCACCCTCGAGGAAACTAAATGTCATAACGGACAACTTTGGTTGCAGGTTGAAGCTTGACCATCTACCGACATTCTCACTCCTAATCAACGATTCAGTAAACCTTACCCCACTGCTGTCACTTCACCTTTCCGTGCATTTATCTCAGCAAACGTCCTTCCACCTACTAACGACATGTAATAATCTCGCTAACCATCAGAAAAGTCGGAGCTACTAACAATAACCCACTTCCGACATATACTTAAATGGTTAGGCCATCTTCTGGACGTTTTGTACAGAAACTTCCAACCAAACGTCTCTAATCTCCGTTCTCACTAAATGGAACTCTCAAGACAAATTCTTAAAATGATGTCATCAGCAGCCTTAGTCACTTACCTGGTGTCATTTTGACCACACACAGCTGCACACCTTAATTATGCCTTACCAGCATGTGCTACCCAGATTTCAGCTTTACCACCTCCCCACACCGGAGGGTACACGTGCTCATGTGGGGTATACCCATGTACATCTTCAGCCGTCAAACAGTGCCGTTTGCTTAACTACCGGTTCCTACACCACAATAATACCAAGTCCATCAAGGCTCGTATCACTATCTCTGGTACCCCAAGCACCCTTGGTCCGAGACCCGGTGGCTTGTTGCCACTTCGAACATGTTCCTTAAAATTCCGGAACCACTTAACTTTAATTACCACAAGTAACGCTTTCTCGATCTGAAAATCGATCTCTAATACAGCCAACCTGGAGACTCCTCCACTGGTGTACTAATTACAACACTTTGACCGCAGGTGGATAACTCACCTTATGGTTGACATGAGCCCCAAGATCTGGTGACACGATTTAATTTCTGCCTCCATGATAAATGGCCCAATGACCATTGTCACCAACAATTCAAATCACGATTGGACTCACTAACCAATCAAATCTTTCTAGTACCCCAATCATGGGTGGCTGGAGCGAAGAGAATCTGGTCGTAGCTGACGACAACAATGTCAGCACCAAAGGTGACCCAAGCCATTAGTTTCAGTGGCTGCCCCATAAACATCCAGTGACCAAACAGCCTTTACTTCCTTAACATTCTCCAGTAATGCCACATCATGGACTAGTCACTAGATCCAAACCACAAAAATAACAACACTCAACTTCCTTGAGTCATTCCACTTTCAAGTGTCCGTTGGTTTCTCTGAAACCACACTAATGACGAACCTCAACAAAGTCGTGGCGATCGTCAAATCTTAATATTTATCTCCTCACTGAATAATCGCGCTAGGCGACTTCAGCTCCTTTTTCCATGACAGGATGCAACCTCTTTCAGTAACTCGTACGACTCTTCACTTTAAGGGTCTCATAACACGAACACCCAAGCCTTGTCTTAGGCTTCTACAGCATCCCTGTCAACAACCATGACAGCCTTCCAGGTGTGAATTAACTGTTTCATCACCGAATACTCACACAAATGTTCAAGCTCGTTAAATAGCGGGAGTTTACAGCTCGATCCCCAACTCAAACCTCAATAAATCCTTGGGGAAAACAAAAACATAAATACGTAACGAGCTTACCTTGTTCCTTACAAGAACTCTCTATGAGGTCGCGCGTACTGAGGCATAGTCTTGAAGATTCGATCGTTTATAGGACCACTCGGTCCATATCTCAATCAGGAAGTACTAACTCATATCCTCAATAAACACTGAGCGTCCAAAGCATAAAATGCCGATGGATCCGCCGCGGTCGGACCATCACTCTATAGACACTAAGTGATACTAAGTACATGAGGTAGTAGCAGGAAACGATAACCTAATGCTCTGATACCATTGACAGGACCCACCCCGGGTTAAACCCCTTTAACCCGAAGTAAATCCTGCGGGGACCACCTCAAGGGAACTTCTTACCGAAACTCCCTTGAGATAGCCAACCCTTCCTACACAACTAACTAAACCGGGTTAGTCAGAGCAGTCTATAGAGATGTTACCCCACAGAATTTCAAGCAGCAACGGAATGATCGACTATGCCTCGACTCTCGTACGCGCTCGACCTCCTCTCAAGAACCCTGCATCACTGGGCATTTAAAAACGAAAGGCCCAGGGGAGAAACATTTAAAAACTGTTAGAGTGAGTGGACGAAAATCAAATATAAAAACTCAATTTCCTTTAATGCTCTCCCAAAACTTTAAAGATTTAAATAACATTTATGCATACCCACAATTACTAAATTTCCCCACAAATGCATGATAATATAAACCAATAAGGATTATGGGAAGAGTAGTATTCACAAACACAATAAGTCTGGCCTCTCAGACTAGGGTCGGAGCTAAGAGCTCTGGTTGCGCCTTCACGCTATGCTAGCTATATAAAACGGTAATGGACAACCCTTAATATATCCACCTGACATCTCAGGCGTGTCTGTCCTCTCAGACTAGGGTCGGAGCTAAGAGCTCTAGGTGCAATGGTGATGGACAACCCTTATAATATCCACCTGACATCTCAGGTGTGTCTGTCCTCTCAGACCAGGGTCGGAGCTAAGAGCTCTAGGTGCAATGGTGATGGACAACCCTTATAATATCCACCTGACATCTCAGGTGTGTCTGTCCTCTCAGACCAGGGTCGGAGCTAAGAGCTCTAGGTGCAATGGTGATGGACAACCCTTATAATATCCACCTGACATCTCAGGTGTGTCTGTCCTCTCAGACCAGGGTCGGAGCTAAGAGCTCTAGGTGCAATGGTGATGGACAACCCTTATAATATCCACCTGACATCTCAGGTGTGTCTGTCCTCTCAGACCAGGGTCGGAGCTAAGAGCTCTAGGTAAGTGGTGATGGACAACCCTCATAGTGCACTACGTAATTTGCCTGACCTCTCAGGCTAGGGTCGGAGCTAAGAGCTCTAGTAGCGCCCTCACGCTACTCTAGCTAGCATAATCATTGGACAACCCATAAAGGAAAATCACAACAATACTTACTCAAATACTCTTCCCAAACAAATAAATAAATCTATTCCTCAACATATAAACATAAATCCAAATATAATATCCGAGCACCCGAGGAACATATCATACTCGAAACAAACATATAAACCATGCAATTATATCAATAATTAGGGCATGCATTCATTTAAATAAAATAATCTGTCCACTCACAGACTGAGGCCTTAGCCTGACGAAAACCCGAATTCCGCTCAAGCCAAGTCTCCAACACGAGCCTCTTCGCGTCCTGTTCCAAAATTAATATTAATCTTCTGGACGCACGAATAATAATTAAATAGCATAAGCGTACACATTTAAAAGCGTACAGCTCGCTCACTTCGACACTCATTGTTATCTCAACACTATATCTACGATGGACACCCATAGGATATCTATCCATTGAATCCAAAGTAACATCCACCTCTCCTTAATGTGCTTCCACGTTTGATGTCTGACTCATCCATCATCAACCATCAAATAATACTTCTAAGTATCTAATATAATTACTCCAATCCTTCTTCACTCAATCACACTTCCCCCTTATATACTGTTCTAGCTTTACCATGCACTCCACAACTACCTTTGACAGCAAGTCACCCAGTATAATCTTAATTCCTCCAAAACAATGCTAATCAAACAACTTTCGTCATCAACAGCAAATAATTCATCCTAAAGCCAACATTAGTTCTTCGTTATGATTATCCAACTCTTCACCCTTTTGGAAGTGAAACACCATGATTAACTATGGAATATCAACCAGCCAACAAACAAGACAACCAAACTTTTAACGATTAATCTTAACCTTCATCAAGCTTCTAGATCATCAAGTCCTCATTCTAAGCATCATGGTATGGCTCTGCAACTAACCTTCTCCACTACTCCATCACTGTACTGCAAGTGCTCCAAATTATCATCTTAATTCCCATACAGGTTCAGCCCAGAAACCAAACTCAAACACTCATGACCACAAGCTACTTCTGCTGTCTCCCGCCGTTAAACACAGCAGCCACTACTGCCCAAAACCTAGATTTCTCATCCCTCAACAAAACTGAGAATCAAGCATCTCAAATCACTGCAACAATACCACATACTAATTTAAAAGCCAGAATTAAATAAATAACCACCCGCCGTCATCGTGCACGGCAGCACGCACGGTGGTCCTCCTCTGCCAAAACCTCAATTTCTTCCAAACTCAACCATACTCAAATATAATTACATAGATACAAAGAGCTTGATGAGTAGGTGATCTTTCCTACCTCACTTGTCTTCGCCGGTGACCGGAAGACATAGAACGACGGCCGGGAAGCTCAAATCTTCTTCCGTTCGAATCTCCTTCCTCAGGCCTCTTCTTTGAAAACTGAGGACACAGAATGAACAAGGACGACGAGGCGAAGCTCCCGGACCCTTCCAAACTCGCCGTCGCGGCTAAAGCCGGAAAACCCAATCGAAGGCAGTCGCCTTCTCTCCTCCGATTCTCTCTCCCTGCTGCTTTGTAGGGAAACCCACAACCACAGGCGTGTTGGGGACGGTGAGGCGAAGCTCCGGTCACCGGTGCGCCGCCGAGGGATGAACGTTTGACGGAGGTGTGATCGGAGCACCGAGACGGAGTCGAGAGGAAGAACAGCCGGTCAACCCCTCACTTCGGTTTCTGACCGAAGTCAACCCCCTTAAATCCTTTTATACTCGAGTCAACGGTTAAGATCAAATCCCTAATCGATCTAACGGTTCCGATTTAAAGAGGGTAAAAAGTGAAAAGGTTAAATGGTAAAAACTATTTACCAGAATAGTAATTGGAAATTACCATAAACTTCAGAAATTCACAGAAATTAGCCGGAAGCTCCGAAAAATATTCTGAAAATACCGGGAGACTCGTGACGACACGTACTACCACATCGAGTCATCAATTCAGGTATTTGGAGTACTTTTAAAAACTCGAAAATTAACTCGAGCGATAACTTAACCAGTTACCGGTCGCAATTAAAAATCCTCAGTAACTCGTGAGCCTCTGTGAAAGGTAACTTTTATTAACTTCAAAAGATTCGGGGCGTGACATAACCAGCCAACAGTGTGCGAACAAAATTGTATCCATATGGTTTAATTTGTTGGTGAATTTTGGTGGAATTGAGTGCTTTGGCGAAAGAAGATTTCAATTAACAAATCCTTATGTAGGATATAACTGTCTAGCTCGGCTAGGCCCTTTTTTGTTGAGTTTCAATTTGATAATGTACTAGCTCTTGTGATGTTATTATGACTTGAGACCATTAACACAAAGAGTATAAGCTGGCTTTTACTTCAAGAAAAAAAACATCTAAAAGTTCAAAGGAGATCTGAGTTGATATTTTTTCTACGCAGACAAACAAGTTATGAACTGAATCGAACTCAATTAAACTTAATGTATCATATCCTGGATAGAAGAAAAAAGATACAGTTTCAGATTGAAAAAGTTACCTCGGTTTAAAATTTGTGTGAAAATTTCATTTAAATCAAGGACTATATCATCGGAAAAGTACGGTATGTGGATGATGGAGAAGGTGAGAGGGTTGTGATAGCCTTCTGGTGTCGGTGGTGACGTCGGAAGAGATTCCGCCGGTCGTGGTAGAGCCGAGGACATGTTAGTTGTGGCGGTGAAGCTAGGATATGACATCCGAATATTCCTTGAATGGTGGCCTGCTTGGCATGGGCGAAGTTGCTGTTGAGCTGGGATTGGTCAGGCCTACTCTGTGCAGCCCAAAGCTGCTAGGGGTAGGTGATAAGGGGAACGTGCTACTGAATAAAGGCCCTGCTGATCTGGGGGTGCGTAAAGCGTCCTGAATTGAGACCGAGGGGAGCACGATGAAGAGGTACCAAATATTCTAAAGCTACTGTAACGTGCATTGAGGATTGAAACACGATTTCAATTCCTGACGAACTGAACAGAAAAATATACAAAGAACAGAAGATTTTTGACGTTGTGTAAAAACTTTAAATTAGAGGAAAACGCACAGCGGAGCACAAGCTTAGAAAACACTATTAACTAGATGAATTCGTACAGAGTCTTACAACACATGCAAACTCTATTCTATTACAAATTCCTACTCTGTAGATAGACTGTTTTCTTCTATTGTCTTCAAGGAACACTTTGAATCCTTAAGACTTCACCAAGCTTCCCTTCAACACGAGAATCACTCATAAAACAACAAGTTCAACTCAACAAGGAACAGTTAAACTTGTATATGGCAGCAGAACAATGTGTTCTTTTCTATGCTCAGCGTGCAGAGGGCTGCGCATCCAATAGATGTCGACTCCTTTATATATCTTTTACTCGAGCTGGCTCAATCCTCCTTGTTTATTATGTAACCCTAATCAAGTCCAAGAAGGAAGCAATCAAAAACAAGATATCCAATTTATATTTTATAAGATATTATCATAAATGAGTATCATATCCGATATAGGATTTCTTTCCTCAATCCAGTTTTTATAGGGATGCCAATATGAGCATACTAACAATCTTTCTCTTTAGCATTCCTATACAAAACCATATTGGAACGGTTCGCCGTGTCTTCTTGCTCACAACCAATTCATGTAACCTGTAACACTTTAAACAAACAACTAAGTGAAGAGCAAGAGGAATAGATACTCATAAGAATATAAAACTCATAAATAATCATAACATATTTTAAATAGGATATAATCAATTCTCCCCCTAAGAAGAAATCCCCCCTTAAATGAACATTCTCCCCCTTTTTGTCTAGGAATGACAAAAGTGAATCACCCAAGCAATATACTCCCCTTGAGAGTGATCATGATATGAAGAGTGCAAGAATGATATGCAAACACACTCACACAAACACATAATAAATTAGGTTGTCTTCCGTGAAATATTTGAAGAGGAGAAGCAAAGTCTTCAACCAAGATACAAGACATATATAGCTTTACACATAAAATAGATAAACTCTATTTTTCATGCTCGGTTTAATTTACACAACCATGTAAGCAAGAAGCATAGATTGGTCAATCATGTATCTTGTGTGAAAAAGCAAACAATTTTTACGATGAGGTGAGAAACAACTCAATGTTATGACAATATCAATTCAAAATAGAACATTATATCTCTTATTTCTCCTTGTGTCGACACTGCATATTCTCTATTTTTCTTTTCGAGCCTTTCACCAGCTTTTATTTATGACTTTGTGACCCATGTAACGAGTGAAATGTCTATAGCTCCCAGGCCAGTTGGCTGTAGGGTACTAGATGTAACAATGACACCCCAAGAGACATTCACTCGAGTCAAGTCTATCAACCTTTATGGTAGCCAAGTCATTCCTGTTTCTATCCCAGTACCTCATATCGTTCATCACGACCAATGCATGTTTACTTTAGAAAATAGTTGGTCAATCTTCAAATCATTCTCGTTTCAAGGTCACCTAGTACCTTGTATTTGTTCTTAAGAAGACATGTTTACTTTGGGAATAGTCTGGTCTAGCTTCATATACTCACAACAATTATTCTTTTCTTACTTAGGGGCTAACAACCAAAACGACATTAGAACATCAAGTTATTCTCATACCACCTCAGCAAAAGAGAGTGTGCATGTGAAATTTTTTAAGGAAACAATGATTATTCTAACATATTCCAAGATTACAAAACCATGTCAACCAATATTAAAACATGAAAACAGGTTTATCAATTTTATACATATAAAGTCATGACAACTAACTTGGTAATCTTAGTTCAACTCACATTTTCAAACAATTCAGGATTGAACCCAGCATGCAATCCTCATGAAATCTGGAACAATTATATTTGTTTTTTTTAATATTAGTAACTAATTGCTAAAAATATGAAAACACATGCACTTATAGAAGCTGACATGATATCATACAATATGAATGCATGTAAAATGTATCAACCTAAGGGAGACCATTAATACTTAGAGCACACACAAATGCCACAACTATGAGATTTATGAACTTGACTTAAAATACACTTAGCCAACAAGCAAGGAGCAATCATAGTTTCTGGACAATCAATATTATCAATGCTATTTGAGAAACAATTTTGTGTACCATTTTTCTTCTAGATTTGCTTCTTCTTCGAATTATGTTCTTTGGGGATTGAAACCAGATCTGCAATCATGTTCATCAAGATCAAGCGATCTTTTAATTCTGCACGTAGTGACTCAGCAACATTAAATCTAGTCATTTTTCTCTGTTTTTAAACATTTTTACAAAGAAGATTGCATTGTGGTCGAATATGACCCAATTTTCCACAAAAATGACATGTAGGAATCAAAGGTAGAGTTATACCTAGGCTGACATTGAAGTTTCTGATTGTCAGTGCTTACCTGAGTAACCTTAGTATGAGGTGGAGATAAATTCAGAGGCACACCTTCAGATTCTAAGTAATCATTCTCAGCTTTCTTCTTTAGGATTGATAACTCGTTTTTGTCCTTCTTGCAGCTTTCTTTTACAAACCGAGTTGATTTGCTTGTTTCTCCACTGAATCCAAGTCCTTCTCTGTTTCCGTAACTCTTCCCAAGCCCAATCATTTTTGTTACTTTGTCTGAGCTACTTTTAAATTTATTGAATCTCTTGAGAGTTCCAGATAACTCAGCCTGTAATTTTTCACTCTCACATGTTAGTGTCACATTTAGGTTAATCTGAGGCTTATTGAGTCTAACCTGAAAAGTTTTAATCTTGTCCTTAAAATCAGTCCCTTCTTTACCTATAACTTGTGACTTACTCTCAACCTGTAAAGAATTTATCTTTTCATTCAAGTTAGTACGTTCTTTTAAGCAAGTATTATGGGCTAAATCAAAACTGTCCTCACTTTCTTTTTTGATGCATTCCATCTCTTCTTTCAACTCATAATATTTCTTATGTATAAGTTTTAATTTGTAACCTCAAGAAGTTGAAGGTACCTGTCATCTTCTTTATATGATATCTCACCATCATTACAAAATCCTCATTATCAGAATTATCATCTGACCTCTCAAGATGAAGAGACGAGACAAGTGCAAAGTGCTTTGTTGGTAACTCCTCATCACTATCGCTCCATGTGGATTTTAATGCTCTGTTCTTTTTAGAGCTCTTTTTCCTGTTTGCACACTCAACAACCATATGACCAACACCGCTACATTCAAAGCATTTTGGTCTTTTTTTCAAATCGATTCTCAAATGATTATTTTTTCTTTTATCAGAAAAATTTCTTGAAGAGCTAGAAGATGAATTTTTAGTTTTCAAGTAATTTATGAATTCTTTTGACAAAAAAGCCAAATCTATAGTATCATCAACATCAGCCGCTTTCTTTTTAACAGAAGAAAACGCCAAATTGTTAACTTATTTTCAGCCTTACATATCCTCAACTCAAAAGTTTTAAAATTACTTACAAGTTCCTCCAGAGGATACGTGTCCAAGTCCTGCATTTCTTCAATGTCTATCTGTTTTGGTTGAAACTTTAATGACAATGCTCTCAGAAACTTTTTCACGATATCATGTTCTTCAATGACTGCCTTCCAACTCCGACATTAGTTTACAACATCCATCAATCTCGCATAGAAGTCATCAACAATTTCAACTTCATTCATGGGCATCGTGTGAAATTCTTGAGTTAATCTTTGAAGCTTTAAGTTCTTGAATTTCTTGTTGCCTTCATGTGCTGCCATTTTCAGCAAGTTCCATGCTTCTTTACCAGTTTTACAATGGCTTATGTGTCTCCTTTCCTTCAAAGATAATGCATGATAGAGATTATTCTTGGTTTTCTCATCAGCTGCATACTAACGAATTTTATATTTATCTCATTCTTCATACTGCTTTTCCACCAATTTTGGTTTAGATCCCTCCTCTCCTTTACCTTTTGTCTTCATGGGATGAGTTTAGCCCTTCTTAATGACATACCAACACATATCATCTTGTGCATAAAGGAATGACTTCATCATATTCTTCCAATCAAGATAGTTTTCACCATCAAACCAAGTAGGTGTGTTAACTGCAGTACTGTTCCTGTCATGTTTCATCTTCCCTTGGATCTTCTAGACGCTTCCAGAACCCTCTCTGATACCAATTGAAGGTACTGAAACATGCATTGGGGGATTGAAACTCGATTTCAATCCCTGACGAACTGGACAGAAAAATAAACAAAAAACACAAGATTTTTGACGCTGTGTAAAAACCTCAAATTAGAAGAAAAAGCATATCGGAGCACAAGCTCAGAAAACACTCTCAACTAGATGAATTCGTACAGAGTCTTACAACACACGTAAACTATATTCTATTACAAACTCATACTCTCTAAACATACTGTTTTCTTCTATTGTCTTCCATGAACACTTCGAAACCTTAAGACTTCACCAAGCTTCTCTTCAACACGAGAATCACTCACAAAACAATAAGTTTAACTTAACAAGGAACAGTTAAATTTGTATATGGCAGCGGAACAAAGTGTTCTTTTCTATGCTCAGCGTGTAGAGGGTTGCGCATCCAATAGATGTCGATTTCTTTATATATCTTCTACTTGAGCTGGCCCAATCCTCCTTGTTTATTATGTAATCTTAATCAAGTCCAAGAAGGAAGCAATCAAAAACAAGATTTTCAATATATATTTTATAAAATATTATTATTAAAGAGTATCTTATCCGATATAGGATTTATTTTCTCAATACAGTTTGTATAGAGATGTCAATATGAGCATACTAACATATTCAATTTGGAGAGTTGGTGAAGGTTCCAATTGTTTTTGGTGAGGCTTCATGAAAAAAGGCTTCCTAAGGGCCGTGGGAACAGGGCAAAATGTGGAGATAAGGGTGGTGATGTGAGCGTTTCGGGTACCACTATTGTTGGGCGCGGTGATGTCTCATCCCAACACTAACTCCGACCCTACGCAGGCGGAGGGAGTGGCTAGTTGGAGATTATTTACAAGACATTCTGAATGCTAGCTCTTTAAGGTAAGGGTATATTCTGTGAGGCACTAGTGATATTTGTACCACAATTGCCTGTTAGATGAATAAATAATCTAGAAGATTTTGTATGCTTGGGGAGCGATAGTATGTTTGCTTTGTTAGGCTTGTGCGACCATTTGGATTTTAATGAGTTTAGATGATGCAGTAGATAGCCAGATAGGTTACTCGGTTTGTTGCTTATGAGTTGATGAATGATAATATATGAACCCATTGTTTCAAAAAAAATTAAGATTTGAAAAATTGACCGCGGTGAACTCAGTAAATTCCATGTGTGATAAAATGATTTATTATCCTGGATGTTTTGTTCTTATAGATAAGCTGTGAAAGCAGACAAACCAAATAGCACATTCAAGACACAAGTCTTGGGATTATCAAACCCTACAAATAACCTTTCAAGTCTCAACAGGACTCACACTAATTATATCAGAAAACAAAGAAAAAAGAGAATATAACAGGTAATTGATCCCAAAGCCGTGTCGTTCACTCTACTCAACGCAGAAAATGTCAAAGAAAAAGACAGATCAAACCAACAACCACCAAGTTAGGAGCCATAGATAGATCAAAGAAACCATCAAAACTCAGAGCTAGCTCGCTTTACCCCTCCTAAGATCACTTGATCAATCATGCTTTTCAAATATAAATTAGATCGATCTCCTACTTTATCACAGTCTCTCAACACAGGAAGAAGATAGATATTTGAAACCAGAACTAATAGTTAAAGTCCACAAATGAATGTGATCCACAGACCAATCATGTACGTGTAGAAGAAACTCGATCATATACAGTGCTTGATCCGATAATATATATTCATAGCTAGAGATCGATTCATGAGATCAATATCCAATTCAATGGACCAGTGATATGAATGCACAAATTTATAACATGGATCGAACTAAGCCCTCTGAATTTGAACATTAATACAAGGAAGATCATCACATATGTATATAAAACTCGATCGTGTAATAACAGTAGTACGATATGGAAGAAATTAAAGAACCGTGTAATTGAGGATGTTGTTTTCTATTTACATGGGCAGCTTCTCTTGTTGAACAGACCGGTCGATCCGAAAAAGGCCTCGACTTCGTCGCGATTGACGACCTCGAAGAATTGCAGCTCGGTCAGCTTCCTCTTGCAGGATCCGGCAGCTCTTCTGGGCTTTCTGGGTGCCGGCGGGCAGGTGACGACTGCCGGGAGTTTGCTGGCTTCCGACTTGGGTGTGCGGCAGCACTCGTCTTCGAGGACGGCGTCGTTTGTTGAGTCTTGTGGTTGTGGTTGAGGTTGTTGGGGCTTGGAGGTTTGGATTTTGATGGAGGGCAGCGATCGCATGAGAGATGGAAGGTCTTGGCACAAGTCTAGACCAGTGGTGGCCATGGTGATCGATAATCGGATAGATAGATGTATGTATGTCCTCTGTGAGAAGAAATATAAGATATGGAACTATGGATGGAGAGAGATATAGATATGGAGATGGAAGATGTATATGATGGTTGTGTGGAATATTATGGGAGGTGTCGATTGTAGTTATATATAATCTGCCGTAAAGGGTGATCCAAATTCTCTCAAGGCGACGTGTTAGAGAGAGAGCGAGAGAGGAGACACAGAAAGAAGGGCTTCTTTATTCTATCTTCTCTTGTTTGGAAAATGACCTGTACTACGTTTCCTCTTCTGCGTCAATTCTACCATTCATTACTTCCAATATCAAATTTGGCAAACCCTCCATTCCTCTTTCTCTCTCTCAACAAATATCAAATTGCTTCATAATCTTAATTTCCCATATGTATCACATACATTGTACAGTATACCATTTCTCTAAGCAAGTAAAATACCTAAGATGTTTGGTAATTAATACTAAAACCATCTAGAGAATCACTAGTAGTGTTCACTTGATCAAGAGAATCATGATCAACGTTAGAATGTAATTCTAATGGTAAAAAATATATGGTTAATGACCATTCACTACAAAATCAGAAAAAGTGCTTATTAAGTGTAAAAAATTTTACATGTGCCTAATCTAGCGTTTTATACCAAAATTACTATTTTATCCTATTTTTTTCAATAACCCGATTTGTTTCCAATCACTACCGGAACAACTACTTTAGCCGACAAAATTTTTTCGTCGGCTAAACCTTAAATTTTGTAGGCTAAAGTCTTAGCCGACGAAACGTCGTCGGCTAAGAAGTTGTCGGGAAAAAGCCGTCGGCCAAGACTTTAGCCGACGAAATTACTGTTCATCGTCTGCTAAAGTCATTTATTTAGTCGACGAAGAAATTTTTCGTCGCTTAGTTTCTGGACTTTAGCCAACGAATTTTTAGACCTTAGCCGACGAAATTTTATTAAATTTCGTCGGCTATAGCTATTATTTTTATTTTTTTATTTATTTAATTAACTTTAGCCGACGAATTTAATAAAATTCGTCGGCTAAAGTTATTTTTTTTCTTTTTTAAACTTTAACCGACAAATTTTAAGGTAATTCATCGGCTATAGTTATTATTTTTTTTCTTTTTGAAACTTTAGCCGAAAAATTTTAATAAAATTCGTTGGCTAGTTATTTTATTTTTTTCATATTTTTTTTTCTTGTATTTTTGATTAAATTTTTTTGCTTCTTTTTGTTTTTACACCGGTGGTGGAGAAAGAGAAGAGGAGGATCAGAGAAGAAGAGGAGGAGCATCGCTAGGAGGAGGAGAGAGGAGCTATGAGAGGAGGAGAAGGCTAGGAGAGGAGAAGGATTTAGAGGAGGAGGAGGAAGGAGGAAGGAGGAGGAGGAAGGAGGAAGAGAGGAGGTAGGAGTACGTTGTTGCTGTCGGAGTAGGAGGAGGAGGAGAAAAATGAAAGATATAGAAAATTTTGAACTTTAGCCGACGAAATACTCTAATTTCGTCGGCTAAAGTTCAAAATTTTAGTCGAAAAAATTTCAAAATTTTAAAATTTTCCACCAAAAAATTTGAATTTTTAATTAACTTTAGCCGACGAAATTAGGATAATTCGTCGGCTATAGTTATTTATTTAACCTTAGCCGATGAAGTACCCTAATTTCGTCGGCTATAGTTATTTATTTTATTTATTTATTTAACTTTAGCAGACGAATTACCCTAATTTCGTCGGCTAAAACCCTAATCTCTATACGTAGAAGCTTCAAACGAAAAAAAGTCGTGAAATAAGATATGACCGGAATGCTGAAATACGTCTACGGTTGAAAAATCACGTAATTCTGGTAAAGTCTCGGTGCCGATAGTTGAGGTTAACACAATTTTCCATTCTTTCTCCCTAGCGGTAGCCCTATCTTCGGTGGTTATTTTTCATAAAATTTTTATACCACTGGTTGCGTCTCATCGATTTGAAACTATTTTCAGTTGAAGGTCCGGGTAAAATACGTAATTTAGACGGTCAAATGACCGTTTCCGTGCTTTAAGGGGTTTGACTTACGGGATTGACCTTATGGATCGAGCCCTTAACGTTGTCAGATTAAGTTGAATTTTTTTCTATTAACATATTTCAACATAATGATCATATCAGACGGTCGGAATTTTGTTTCTCAACTTTGATCATCGGAATCACAACATGCCTACTAATGTTGTATAACTTGTTTACTAAGCTTTAAGTAAATGTTCCATTTCTAAAACAAACTGTACGTAGAAATTTCAAACGCAAAAAAGTCGTTAAATTAGATATGACCAGAATGGTGAAATATGTCTATGGTTGAAAAAATCAAGTAATTTCGGTAAAGTCTCAGTGTCGATAGTTGCGGTCAATATAATTTAGGGGTTTGACTTATGAGATTGACCGTCCGGATGAAGCCCCTAAATTTATTGGATCAAGTTGAATTTTTTACCATAGACATATTTCAACATATTGATAATATCTGACTGTCGTATTTTTTTGTGAATTTTGATGACCTGAATCACAACATGCCTACTATTTACCATTATTTATCTATATGGGGAGCCCTATCTTAGAGGGGTATATGTCACAAAATTTTTAGATAAACAATTGTGTCTCATTATGGTGAGTGTTTGTTGTGTTGAAGGTTCGACCAAAATACCTCATATAGGTGTAGAAATGGGCCTTTTCGTGTGTTACATGTTTAGAAAAACTTCATTTTGAAGCCTTAAACGAACTCGGATGGCCAAAAAAGCCCATATGTCATGGCGTTGGCAATGAGTTTGACTCGCAAGACCGTTCTGCTTCCAGATTGGTATCATAATAATCAATCGGACAACGAAACATTCGTAGTGCAATTTTGTAACTAAAAGGTACTTTAGCCGACGAAATACCCTAATTTTGTCGGCTAAACTTTTCAAATTTCGTCGGCTAAAGTTCACAGACTACAGCCGATGAAAAAAATAGTTTAGCCCACAAAAAATTATTTCGTCTGCTAAAATCTTTTTTCTGCTAGTGTATCTTTTTCTCAGATCTAAGATCTCTCTCTTTACTGGATCAGATTTCTCTCCTCGACGATAACGACTCCATCGAAGCCTCAACGACGATGTCATCGAAGCCTCGATGACGATTACTTCCCTGTCGCACTGCCTTCATACTTCACCAAGGCCATGTTTCTGTCGTCGTCTTAACAACGCCGGTGAAGCCACCGTTGAAGTAAAACACCAATCTGAGTCGACGACGTCGTAGCCCATTCACTCAACATCTCTATCACCGTACGACAACGACCTGGATCTCGATGCTTGCTGGAGTCGACGCTGATGGCGGTTGTGAAAATTTCTCCTCTTCTTCTTGTCTACTCACACATACAAGGTCATATCCATGGCGAATATGGAGGTCGAGGTTGAGTTCATGAAGGTTAATATCAAGGTCAAGGCTGAGTTCATGGAGAGCTCCAGGCGGGGTCCACATCGCTTTCGACGCTGGAAAGTGAGGTAAGTTGTTTGATGCAATAGGTGGCTATTGACTATGGGCTTGAGTTTGATGCAATGGTTTGGGACAATTGTTTAGACGAAGGTGGCATGAATTAATTTGGGTCAAATTTTGGGAGCCGTTTTTCAACTTACTGTCTCTAGTAAAGTTTTCATGTAAAGTTTTCGAAGAGTTGTTGGTTAGTTTACTGCTCTTAGTAAACTTTCTTTATATTGTTTACTGTTTCTAGTAAAGTTACTTAAGTTTATTGTCTTTAGTAAAGTTTTCATATACAGTCAAGTTTCTGTTCATTATGTTCATAAGAGCCACAAAAATAAAAATAGAGAAATTGTATAGGTGTTTACTGACCTTAATAAAAGTTTACAAGAGACAGTAAACTTACTACTTGAATATGGATATGCACACAAGTTATGTATCACGAAAATGAAAGTAGAGATATTATATTGTTATTTATTAACCTCATTTAAAGTTTACTAGGGGCAATAAACTTGACAGTTTGGATATCAAACATGTTATTGCAGACAATAACATGTTTATTGGAGTTAGTAATTCTTGTTATCGGACTCCGACGATCGAATTCTTGTGACGGGGGTCCAGCTAGTGGTGGCCGGAGTCCAGCGATCGGTGACCGAAATCTGACAGTCGACCACTAGTGGCAGGTGACCGGAATCCGACGGCTGGTGACAGGAGACCGGAATTTGGCGGTAGGTGACCGGAATCAGGCGGGCGGCGACAAGTGACCGGAATTCGGCGACCGGTGATCTGTGTCAATGATGTTCCAGTCAAACCTCTTTTTATTTCATTTTCTCTCTCTAACTATGTTTAAGGGATGACGGTATAATGGTACTAAAATAATATAGGCTCTTAAAAGTGTTTTAAGAGTTTAGACCTAATAGGCACAAATTCTTTTTTAAAAATTCAAATGGTCAATGTTTTTTTAAAAAAATGTTGAAATAGGAAATAAAATGCCAAAATTTGTACTAAATGAATATTTTTTTTTCAAAAATATATATGAGGCCAAGCTTATGCCCAGAGTCTAAATTTAACTGAATACCCCACACACCGTATTTCTTACTTAATATCACAAAAAGATCGAGTTAGCATTAAAGTTAGAAGCTAAAAGTTAAAGCATTATTATATGACCGGCCAAATATTGAAGCTATTTATTTAATTGATCTTTTAGGCAAACTTCTACTTGTAACTGGAAGATGATGAGTTGGGAGGGGTTGTGATTGTGTGGGATGTCGATTTAAGCCATAAAAAGGGGAATAAAGAGGCAACAGATGTAGTTGCTGGCTCGCCACCTATTAGAAAGGGGAATTAGTTTTAGCTTTTATAAGCATTGGTGTAATGTCAATATCTTTAATTTCCCTCTTTAAGGTTAGGGACCTTATTTGGTGTCCATTCCTATGTGTATGACCATTAGGGCCACGTTTTACTACCCTAATTATGAATTATTGTAACTTACGTACCTAACTGAGACAAACAAAGTAATTTTCATAAGTGGGTAGAATAATTAATTCGTTTACATGAGAAATTAAAAGGGGGAAAAGAAAGTAACAGAGTTAAATAATAATGGAATCGTATTCCCAATTTGCTTTTCTCCTAATTGTGGGATCAATCGTTAACGTAAATCCTACGTACTATGGCTGGGCATGGGATCAGATGAGACGGGATTTGCCAAATCACGTCATGTCCCGAAAATATATTATCGGGACGGGACGAGATTGCATTTTTAGAAGCTATCCCGTATGAGACGATCACGTTTGGTACCGGGACGGGACCGGAATCCCGTAACGATAGAAAAAAAAAATTAAAAAAAACATAGAAGAGATAAATTGATCCTAAATTCTTAAAGAAATTTTATATCTGTTTTTATAAAGTCAATATAAACTCATCCAATATTGATGAGTGTTTTATTGTGTATTAATTATACATATATTCTATGGTGCTACTTTTTTCTTGATATAATTGTCCTAGTTCTAAACTTCTAACTCTATATAAGTACAAGACGAACAAATATTGTAAAAATGAAAAAGGAATCAATAGCCAATTAATTAAATGCTTATAATATCTCGAGAAAAATCTTAAGTTTAAAAAATCAAAGAAGCTCAAGTTATCGCTACATAGCTTCGTTGTGGAAGCCGATATCTTTCATATGATCATCATCATTAAATGTGAATGAATTATCTAACTCTTGTTGTATGGAACTAGTACTGTGAATTTATATTTAGATTTTAGACGTCTCATTGAGTGTTTTTGATTTCATTGTAAGATATTATACATCCTAAAAATATGACGGTAATGATCGGAGCTTCCGTTTATTTTCTGTGAATTTCTGAAATTTCTTGTAACTTTTAATTACTATTCGGGTAAATAGTTTTTACCATTTAACCTTTTACTTTTTACCTTCTTTAAATCTGGACCGTTGATCTTTATTAAGATCTGATCAGGGCCGTTCATTTTAGTATTTAAGGAAGGAAACCGGTCAACCTGGTCAAAGAGACCAGACTCGGGTCAACCTAGTCTCTTCCCCCTTTCTCGACTATGCTTCTTCTCTGGCATCCTCCCCTCGACTCAGCTGCGTTTGGCCAACCCACACCGGCACACCACCACCAAAACATTCCTCTTCCTCCCTATTTCAAAACCCCCTTCACTAATCGCTTAGAGAACCTAAGACGAGGGAGATCACCGGGGAAGAAGCTCGACTGTGCTTATCAGAGTTTGGCCAATTCAGGCGACCTCATGGCTCGTCGAGGGTAGGGTTTCGCTCGCCTCATCCTTTTATCCGTTTTCATATTTTGTTTTCCCAGTTCGAAGCCCTTATTGGAAATCCCATGTTTGGTGAATTTCGAGGGTTTCGGGTTCCAACCTCTAGCGAGGCATTCTCGGCTCTAGGTGCCTTTCTAGCGAGCCCCGGAGTTCTAGTGAGGGTGCAGGGCAGTTGGGGGGCACTGCAACAACAACGGTTGCTAGGCTGCTCGAAGTTAATAGGCAGCAGCTCAGGCTAGTCGTGGAGGAGCTGCGGGGAGACCGAGAGACGGTGTTGGGAGAACCTGGAGGAGCTGTTGGGAGACCAAGATGGTGTTGGGAGAACCTGGTGGTGGGCAGGCCTAGACAAAGAGTTACCGGATTCGAAATTATAGGTGAGCTCAGTGTTGTAGTTTTGTCGATGTGATGTTATTTGGAGATGTTGTGTGTTGTTGCATTGTTGTTTCTGTTTAATGCTTGGAGTTTTTGTTGATGTTATTGTTGTTTGCATATTGTTGAGAACTTGGTGATTCGGAGAAAAAGGGGAATCTGTGCCGAAATTTCGTGAAGTTGACCAGAAACCGGCAGGAGATATCTGCAAGTTGACCGAAATCCGGAGAAGTAACAGAATTTCCGGCAGAGAGCCGAAGAGGTAGAAATCAATTCCCTTGTTAAACTTTTAGTCACAAGGTTTCCGTTAAATCGTAAATCGGACTACTTACGGAATACTTCCCATACTCAGGAAGTATCCATTCTGGAAAGTTGACCGGTAAACAGGTCAATCTTAGTAATAGGTGAAAATAAGCCAATCAGATCTTTAAACGAGAATCTGGTCAACTCAGGAATCTTGATCAAAAATCGAGTTGATCGTTGTAATTATTTAGATAATTTCATACCTGATATATCGACTCATAATCCGTAAATTGGTTAAGTGGTTGATTGGGTGTCCATAGTAATTCCACAAATTACTATGTGTTACCTACCGTCAAATGATTTAATAAAGAAAATAAATGTGTTAAGGTGGCATAATCGGAAACCAAACTTCGAGTTGATAATCGGAATTAAGCGTACTGGTTGAAAAGTTGTTAAAAGAAAGGATTTTGGTCAACTCCTGGTCAAGCTAGGAATTTCCTAGTCAAACTAGGAAGAGTACAAGTCAATAGTGTTAAGACTGATACATTAGTTTAATTGTACAGTTTATGGTTGAACTTGAGACGGATTCGTCCTTGTGGTTTTTCGAGGTTGCGCTCGAGAGGCTTTCCGAGCAGTGAGGAGGTCGCATTAAGTACTGTGAGTGGACATTTATTTTAAATTAATGCATGTCATGTTTCTTTTATGCTAAACATGTTTTTATTAATTTAACGAGCCGGAGGGGCCAGGAAGGTGGGTTGCTCCCCTTCCGTAAGCTTTTATGTTTTGTTTGCTGAAACCAGAGTTTTTTGATTAAATTGGAATGCATTGTTTTATGGCCATAGTTTTGAGGACGGTCGGGGAACCGTGCCATATACATGAGATGCATGTTTTAATATACGGGGAAGGAGTCATATAATAATGACTTTTTTTATTTGCTTGTTTTCATCACCATGAAGGGTCGTTATATACATATATTATCATTGCTAACTAGCCATACGGGCCCCCCACTTTAGAAGTGAAGGGGGCAATAGTAGCCTTATTTGGCTCCGACCCTAGCCTGAGAGGCTCATTGTCATGGCGGAATCTCTCTGCCATGAAGGGTCGTTCATTACTTAATAGCCTCCAGAAGGCTCCGACCCTAGTCTGGGAGACTCTCCGTCATGATGAAACCTCTTCCCGTATTTTTACTGTTGATTTTCAAGCCAATGAGATTGACATTTTACGTTTTGGTTTCCGAAATGATGATTTGGGATTCCTTCCCGACGAGGCATGCATATGGGTTTTTTGGAAATTCAAAGAGAGAACATAAACTGATTACTTTTCATATGCCTGGATATTCTTTTTGTCCACTCACTCAGATGTTGTGTTTTTAAATGTTTTCCTCTGGACCCTTGGTTTTCAAATGCCCAGTGTTACAGGGTTGCTGAGAGGAGGTCATGCGTACTGAAGATGAGGCATAGTCAAATCATTCCGCTGTCGCTATTTAGTCTATTTAGGTATTGCTTCCACTTAGAATGCTCTGACTATCCCAGTATAGTTTAGTTGAATTTTAATTGTGGAAGTGTTTCCGTTAGATTGCAAGTAGGGTTGTCCATTTCAGAAAGGGGTTTTCGGTAAAAATTTTCCTTGAGGTGGACCCCGCAGGGTTTACTTCGGTTAAAGGGGTTAACCCGGGGTGGATCCTGACACCTATCGATACACCTATTGAGCAGAACCATCAACTAGTAGAATATCTAGACCAAGTACCTACTGATCGAGCTTGCTATCTGAAGTTGGTTGGGCGCTTGATTTACGTGAACCATTCTGAACCAGATATTGCATATGTAGTGAGTATGGTGAGTCAATTCATGCATAACCCGAGCGAGAGTGCTGAAACTGAGTACAGAGGTATGACCCATGGAGTGTGTGAATTATTGTGTCTACGAAATCTGTTACATGATTTGGGTGTTAATCATAAAAATGTTATGCAGTTATATTGTGACAACAAAACTGCAATTGATATATCACAAAATCCAGTTCAACATGATCATACTAAACATGTGGAGGTTGATCGACACTTCTTAAAGGAAAAGCTAGATGTTAAAATTATTAGCTTTTCCTTTGTTCCAACTAAAGAGCAGCTTGCAGATATACTCACTAAAAAAGTTTCTAAGAATGCATTCTATGACTCACTAAGCAAGTTGGACATGGTGGATATATATGCACCAACTTAAGGGGGAGTGTAAGTGTTTGTCAGAATAGGAATGTAAATATATTGTAGTTATGTCATAGAGTAATTTCTGATATATCATAGTTAGTACTTAACATTTGTATTCTTTTAAAACTCCTATATAAACCTTTATGATGAGATGAATAATATGTTAGAACGTTTATTCTCTTAATATCGTTATATTTGAGTTGACAATTCGCACGCCATTATCATTAAAGAAACTAAAAAATATAAAAGGGACATTACGCCTAAAACCCAAAGTGTAACAACATCCTGAAATAATATTAGAGCAATAATCGTGCATTGTATCATGCACCATTTAGCAATGAGTGCATCATTAACTACTCCTTTTGCTTAACAATTTTATGGACGTATCAGAAAGATAAAGCTTATGGAGAACCATAAAGTAAAATGTAGGATCGTCTTTCATACTAAAATAAAATGTAGGCAAAAAATCAACAATGGTCACTGACTTTTAACACATTTGACACTTTACTCACTAACATTTCGAAAAACCAACTTTACTCACTCACTTTATACACAGTCTGTCACTTAACTCACCCCGTTTATTTAAATTGTTAGAAATTGTCACATGACCTATCATGTGCAGTTATTAGAGGGGTATAAATGTCCAACTTCGCCCTTGCTCAATATTCTATAGAATTCTCTCCAAAATATATCAAATTTTACCTCCAAAACGAGTGAATTTTTTCCAACTAATTAAGTTTTATCTCCATATATATGTGTTGTTGTCATGAAGTTATAATCTATATATGACAATAAAAGATGCTGGAAACAAGTAGACAAATAAGTGATCACAAACTGTCATATAAACCTAATTTTTTGTTGAAGCTTAAAAATTAACAGAGATAATAGATGAATACATACATGTTATATGCTTATATCAGTCATCAATCATGTATGAAGCCTAACATCAATTTTGATAACAAAAACCCAACTTTAAATAAACGAAGTGAGTTAAGTGACAGATAGTGTATAAAGTGAGTGAGTAAAGATGGATTTTCAAAATGTCAGTGAGTAAATTGTCAAATATATCAAAAGTAAGTGACCATTGATGATTTTTTATGCCCAAAATGTATAATTACTATAATAATTGGAAATGAATGTTCTAAAACTCGGCCAAATCGGCAACTAGTCGGCCGGTCACCGAGATGATTTTGGTGTAGTCGGCCGAGAGAAAAATCAGGAAAAAAATCGGGCTAGTCGGGAGAAAATCGAGTTAGTCAGGAAAAATCGGGCTAGTTGGTGAAAATTCGGCATAGTCAGCCTAGTCGGCTCAACGCGGATTAGACCAAAAATAAGGAAAAAAAGAAATGACGTCGTTTAATTCGTTATGACTCGGTCAAAACTCAAAACCTAATTCAAGTTTAATATTGTAATGTTTTATTGACTATTTTAATTATTTTGGACATTATATTACATTTTACTAAAAAATATATTTAATTATATGTTTTAAAAATAAAAATAAATCAAAAAATTAAAAACTGAGTACTCCCCTAGTACTCTCCCGACTACTCCTCTACTCGCTAGTCTCCATCCTGCCGACTGACTAGTGACTAACGATTTTTAAAACCTTGCTCAATTATTTGGGTTGTTTTTCTTCATATTTTGGGGACCATATATTGAACAGATCGCGCACAAGAAATAGTTTTTTTATTAATTCCATATGTAATAGTGATGAAGTCTTTAATAGCTTGAGCCTGTAATTAACAATAAAATAGTGATCGATGGTACGTAAAACTCCATTACTCCATGTCTCAACGCTGGATTCAGACTTCTTTCTTAGGTTGGACAAAATTTAGTCTATGAAAAAATAAAATAACTAAGACACCAGACACTTCAATAAGCAATTATATTACCGTTAGTATCTTTGTTTACCGTATATAGTTTAACACTTGATATTTGAATTAGTAGACTATGTTCGGCACTTGTCAATTACATAATATGAACAATACTAAATTCAATATCCATTACAATATATGGCGAAAATGAGCTAGCTGATCTCTTTTTGACATTTGAAGAGAAAAAAAATTAATACAGTAATTTTACCTGACCAATTAATTATGTTTTTCATATTATTCCCTTAAAGTTTTCAATACCAATTAATTGTGTTTTGTTAAAAAAAATTAATGACCTAATTATTTTCTTTGACTTTTACTATAAACACATTAACCACGTCGTTTAATACAGTTAATTTTAAAATTCTTTGAAACATTATGGGTGCATTTATGGAAAAGAATGAGTCTTCTTCCTTCTTTCAATTTCTGTCTATTTTAAAGTATGTTTTTAACTAAATTTCTGAGCAGCAAAACCATGAAGTTTCTCGGTTTGAGGTTAGACAACTGTCTAAACTTGGCCTAACATGAATCCGTCCCTGCCATGTCTCCATCCAACAGTGTAAGACCATGAAATTTTGTGGCAACAAAGTGAAGATCCATAAAACAGTTTGGTCGGAGAAAAGTAAATAATTCTGCAGTCGGATGTATTTCTTACAGGTTCTTCATTCAGTTTCAAATGAATCGTAGTTTTCACCCATCGACTAGCTAGGACGCTGTAAATCTTCCTCCCATTCTCTTAGAGCACGGTAAATAGTAAATCCTACCTCCCTGCTCCCTAGATAAGCCGGCTTGAAGATGGATGTGGAATAATTAGTTAATAATATGCAGGTGATCAATAATAGTGTGCGCGTAGAGACAAACAAAATTGCTACTGGAAACTCCAAATCTTTCCCCTCGCTTTGTCACTTACTAGTCTACAAATCTCATCTCCCGCATAGGATACCGCCATGCACTGCATGTAGCTAGAGAGCCTCGCTTATCCTCCCATATTCAAATATAATAATTCCCAAAATTAATTAAAAACTAATATTCGAGACCCCATTAGGATTACAACAACCAGATACCAAAACCAATCCCGTTATCACCATTGAATCTTTCCACGTGAACTGTCTCCCTTCCCGTGGCTGGCTGCCCTCATCGCTTCTTGGTTTTCACCGTCAATCATTCAGCTGCTGCTTATAGCTAGCTTGCAACCTGATATTCATATTCCTCCGTGTTCCTCCATCAACCTTATTCATTGTTCTTTATGTCCCTTTAATATTACAGACAAACCCCCTCCTCCGACAAGTCCAGCCGATCCGAACCCAGCTTACTCTTCCCTCACTGTCAGTAAATGGCCTTGGACAACCGGGGGTTCGATCAACTTGTGTGTAATTGACAGTGTTGTTTTTACAATACTACTGTGATATATGTCGGTACTAGTACTATCGCTGTCTCACCCCTAGGTCTGGGGAACAGAAATAATCACAGATTATATGTATATAAACTGATCGTACATTATTATTCCTTTCAAGTTAAGTTATGTAAATAAGGATTATGAGGCTAAATCAGAGAACAGGTACCACATTACAAATCTTAACTCGATCGTCTCTATTCTCGATCTCCACTTTATTTCCTCCCCTTAACAACAAAATAAGTTTATACTGTAGCCTCTCTTCCATCATTTTCGATATTCTATACATCTCTTCACGCACGTACAGATTTAAAAAAAATGTACTTTACTGTGAAGAAACGCAGATGATAAACCCGGATGAGATAGAGGAAGGCAGACATGGACTCACATTTCATATATAATACCAGCAATACTGTTTTAATATTAGCTAGGGTTTCTGTGAATATCTATGTTACGTTTTCTTTTAAATTAGTTATGAACGTCAAGTCAAGAAAGTGATGAGCGCACCCGATAATGGACTAATGTATTGTCTTTGACTTGATTCGATTGATATACAAGATTTAAGTCCGATGGATTTATCATACCTTACATACACATTGCATTTGTAGATCATAAATGCACCAACATCATTCATATATACAGCCACATCCATCATGCATACATTATGATGCCATATACATAATGCACAATATGACCATACATCATGCATAAACAATGCTTATGTATAATCATGGATCTAATTAATTTGACAGTTGAAAAGACATCATGATGCAGTTTTGAAATAGTTATATATTGCGATAATACTATATATATAAATGAAGTTTCTTTTTCTGTTTTGTTTGTTTCATTTTGCTTTTTGGTTTTTCCTGTATTTTTTGTTTCAATATTTACTGATGTACCTACCGTATATAACTAATATTGCAGTGCTTTGAAGTTCTATCGTTTCATGTACGTCTAGAGTTTATACCCGGAGCTCTGAAACCGTTTTCGAGTGCCGAGGCTTCCCAGCTTTGAGTGTCCGACCTTTCTGCTTAATGGAGATCGATCGTTTTGTTTGGGAGATCGTTTCGGTGTTAACAGCTAGCCCTTCCTCTAATTCGTTTCCAACCTACGTACGTGTTCGGCTATATCTTTGCTTATCCCATACGAGTTGATCTTTACCAGACCAATGATTTGTTCTGCTCGTCGCTTTGGCTGTTAGGTATTGTTGGTTGATATACTACATATAGAAACTTTCCTATGGACACTGGACACAATCTCTCTTGAATCTTGTTGTGTTTGGGACAAAAGACTCGAGTCACTACTATAAAGTATAAAGTACCCAAGGCCGGTGTCAAACCACATCTATGACCTACTATAAAGAGTTCGATCGTTTCTTGTGTTAGAGTACGTTTATACCCGGAGCTCTGCGACCGCTGTCAAATGCAGCAGCTCCCCAACTAGCTTTGCTTATCCGACTTTTCTCCTCAATGGAGATTGTGTGAGACATCTTTTCCTTGTAAACTCTGTGAAGTCTAAACACCCCTTTCGATCTCTTTAGTTTGCCATCGATCTGTGTTCGGCTATATATCTTTGCTTATTCTGCTCGTTGCTTTGGCTTTTATGTATGCAGATTGATAGTATCCAAAATTGTGTGACAACTAATTAAGCACCAAAATTGAAATGAAGAAACTGTTGTCAATAAAACGCAACAACACTCTTTTGAACATATTCGATCAGTTGTAAAATACTGTAAAACACAACAAAACAGCTAGAAAATAAAATAAGGCAAACAAAATAAAGTGCAAAGAAAACTGTTGTCTGAAATGATTTCACAACACCTAAGAAATATTCACTGTTGAATTTTCTGGTACTCTTTTGGGCTTGCATTTGTCCAATATTTATATTCAGACGTCAGAAACTTGCTGTTGTCTAATAAGTATAAGGTACAACAGACTATTAGACAACAGAACCGTTGCTTAGACAACAGCAGAACCGTTGCTTGATGACTTTTTCGGCGTAGTGGATGTTCTCTTATTGACTTATTCTTGATTACTACATTGATTGTGTTTTAGATTGATTATATGTCATGTTTGATCCATATCAATCGTATTCCTTTCGCCACTGGAATAATCAATTTCAATAAAAAAATAGGGTGCCCTTAATTTTCACCCTACATACTAATTTCATCCTATATTTTAATTTTCTATACTAAATCAACTTTATCCACCCATTTCGTTTTCCAATTATATCTATATATAAGATTTCTAATAAAAAAACAAAATTTTAACAAAAATGTCTCATATTATATAGCAATATAAAAAAATTCTAATAAAATACTATCGTAATTCATTTCTATTTGAGTTCTAAATCATTTTTTGTGTTCGCTAGCTCATTTTGGTTCGTCAAAAATTAAAATAGTTGTGAGCAATGGATTAAATTACACACATATATATATATATATATATATTTACTTTCTATGTTTAAAGAATTATTGTAAATCTGATAACAAAAACATTATTCTAAAGATTTTTATCAAATTAAGACTTATGAGTTAATGAATTGAATAACGTGTTAACGATGATGACTGAGAAAGCAAAAAACTTGTAATCCATGGGTGGAGAAGTGCGAAAATTAATTATTTTATAATTAAATATTTAATTTGTTTGTCTGTTGTTGTTTACTCATATATTTAGTCTTTCTTTTTGGATATTACAAAATTAGTGTACTTATTACACTACCATAATAACTATTATAGCCGATGAAAAAAAATAACAGGCCGACGACTTTTTTTTCATTGACTAAAGTAGACTTTAGCCGACGAAACAAAAAATCGTCGGCTATGTTAATTTTTCGTCGGCTAAAGTGGATTTTTAGCCTACGAAATGTTTTTTAATCGGCTAAAATAATTTTTTCGTCAGCTATAGTCTGTAAACTATAACCGACGAAATTTTTAAAGTTTAGCCGACGACATATATAATTTCGTCGGCTAAAAGTCTTTATATTTCCAGATCTAGACAGCAGCTCATGTGAAAAAAACGAGATAAAAAGTTTGGGGGTTGGCGAAATTGTTTGGGTGTCGTCGAAATCTGTCCAAAATTAGTTTGTGACGCTATATATAGGTACCTATATATATTGTTTTTGGGTTGATTTAAGAGTTTTATTTGAGTTATATATATATATATATATATTGATTTTGAGTTTTAATTTGAGTTGAATTATTAGATTTTGAGTGTGATTGATGAGTTGATCGATTTTAATTTGATAATATATATGAAGTTGTTATATATATATATATATTAATTTGATTATAATATTATGTTCATGCATATATATAGTATGAATTAAGTAATATTTTGATTATGATTGATGTTAATTGATATATATATATATATATAATATTGTTATATAATTAGTAATTAGTATATATATGCATGTGTATATATATGTGTGTTAATTATTAATTTGTTATATATTAATTAATTGTACGTTAACTGTAGATAAAATACTAAATGATTTGTAAATTTAATTAATTAATTAGAGTTTATACATATATATTATGTTATCTTTTCAGGATATGGATAAGAGTTGGATTTCGCTTTCAAAATGAGACAAAAGATATGGTAAAAGAGTTATTAGTTTTATTGAATATGTGATGGATAATGCTAAAGGGAATACAATTTTCTATTACCCGTGTACTAAATGTTAATGTCGCAGCGATATGCATCGATTTGCAATTGATAAGATTTGGCAGCACCTTAAGAGTAATGGGTTTTGGAAGAAGTACATATGTTGGATATATCACGGTGAAACATCATCAAGGGGTCCGCATGGTCATGGAAAATTTTCTGAGACGGGCAGTACATCCAACGATCCAATAATGGCCTTCATCAACGATAGGTTCCCGTATAAGAGCAATGTATGCTCTGAAAGACCGTATATGCCTGAGCCGGTGCAGCCCTTCCCTAGAGTTGTCAACACTGCTGGTATTGACAAGTACAACAAACTACTTGCTTTCCAACAGACCCCTGTGTACCCCTGTTGTCAGAAGACAATTCTTGAAAGTGTGATGGACGTTATGAAGATTAAAGTTGGAACAAAATCGACTGTAAAGGCTGTTGATGACTACTTACAGTACACTGCTTCGATGCTGCCTCACGGTTATCGTCTTCCTACCACTCATCATAAGGTCCGATGTATCCTGAAAGATCTTGGGCTTTCCTACATCAAGATCCATGCATGCAGATATGATTGTGTTCTCTTCTGTGGTAAAGATCAAGAAGGAAATGACCTTGGTGACCATGACGCATGTCCAGTATGTCAGAGTGACAGGTATAAGCTGACTCCTGCATGTAATAAGAAACCTGTGAAGGTACTTTGGTATTTCCCGTTGAGGGATAGGCTGGAACAGTTGTATATGTCATCACACACGGCCAAAGCTATGAGATGACACGCTGATAGGGAATTGCATGGCAAAGATACCCTTATACACCCTGCTGACAGGGAGGCTTGAAAGCATATAAACCGTGAGTTTCCTCATTTTGCGTCAGAGGTCCGAAATGTGAGACTCGGGCTCTCATCCGACGGGTTCAATCCGACAGGGGAGACGAGCTTTTTCTGGTGGAGAACGGCCGCACGAGATCGGGGCAAAGTGATCGAGCGAGAGAGGGAGAGCTTGGGGTGGTGGAGAACGGCGGTGAGCCAAGTTCATATAGAGGCAGAGAGGAGATCGAGAGAGAGAGAGAGAGTGAGGAAGAAGAGGATTGTTTTTGAAGCTGAAATAAACAAGATTAGGGACGTCTCACCATTTGGGCTGTGGGTTATCATTAAACCCATTCAATGGTTCGCGTTTGTTGGTGCGTGAAATAAGAAAACTACGGATGTGTGCTTTGGATCTTCCCTGTATGTATATATATATATATATATATGTGTGTGTGTGTGTGAGAGAAATTAATACACAATAAAACCCTCATCAATATTAGATGAGTTCATATTGACTTTATAAAAATAGATATAAAATTTCTTCAAGAATTTAGGATAAATTTATCTCTTCTATATTTTTTTATTATTTTTTTTTCTAACATTGTGGGATCCAGATCCTGGTTCCGTCCCGGTACCGAACAGGATCGTCTCGTACGGAATATGTTTTTAAAATGCAATCCCATCCCGTCCCGATAATATATTTTCAGGACAGATGTGATCTAGCCATCGTGTCTCATGCCCAGCCCTATCATTAACTTATAGGGATCGTCTTGCTTCATATTATACTTTAGTTATGAGAAGTTTAAATTGTGGAGGAAGGGAAACATGTGGTTTGGGAAGATGTGCTATAAATGGGCTATTTTGGCTTGTGGGATTGTAACAAGAAGATCTTTGATATTGCTGAGGTGAGATGGGGGATTATATATATATATATATATATATATATATATATGATGCAGGGCAGAAACCAAAGTCTTACTGCCAGATTAGGGGTAAAAGTACTTGATGGCAGAAGTCCTCAACGAAAACAAGGCAAAGTAGATTAAAGCTGGAACAAAATGTTGAGTTCTATGGCTTAATATTCCAGAGAAACTCTATGATAATTGTATTCAAAATAACAATGCTATCTTATAAGACTAAAGGCTAGATATATACGCAATAGCAAACCCTAACAAAACAAGAAAGACTTGAGCATCAAACTCCCTTAGTTGAAAAAAATTCGTCCTCGAATTTGAACTATTCATGTAAAAAAGCCAGACAAAATTTTCCACTGCATCAAATATTCTTTTGATAGATTACCTTGCAATTGAATTCTTCCTCCCCAAATAAATAAATACTTGGAATACCTTCCCTTTTTTGACTTAGGAAATCTGCTCTTCATAATGAATTTAGCTAACCCAGAGTTGCTCTCACCTCTCTTGATACGATTAACAATTTCAACTATTCCTCCATTCCATGCAAACCCTCTTTCAAAATACACAATCCATTATCTTTCCAAGAGCATGAATGGTTCGTAGTTAATGGCAAACCAACAGTCTTGTCATATAAATCATGAAGAGAACTAACTTATGCGGAGGTAACCACTTGATCCATTACCAACAAACTCTCACCTTCTCCTTCACGTTGGTTTCCAATGCAAATTTGCTAGACTCGTCACAATTTCTAGCAATTGGGGGTAAAATAGTGTCTCACTTGGTCATCCACTCCACCACCACAGATTTCACAACCTTTATAACAATCATACCTTGGTGGTCCATCAAAACTCATGAAACTACTTTTTTTCGTTTTCTAAAAATATTTTTTCAATAAATGGAAAACTAAAGATAGTGGACTTACAACCAGAGTAGTTGAAAGTTCCATGTCCCTCTTCAAGAAGCCCCTTTCTGATTTTCGCACGTAAAGAGCCTGCTGGGATGCACAACAAGTTCGCTTAAACAAATACCCATCATCCATCTTGAATGGTAACATCCTCCAACCTTTATGACCTTGAAGCTTAGCAATTTTGGAACTGAAATATGGATCAGCATCATACTGATTCTTCAACTCCTCAAATCCAACATTTTGAGTGCTCATCACATCCAACAGTAGTGTCCTACTACTCAAACCATCTGGAACTTTATTAGACTCATCAGCCTTGTCCTGATGATATCTCAAGGATCGGTGGCCTGCCAAGAGGTTATTTATTGCAGCTTTTGTGTTGCTGGTCAGTTCCTCAAGTGGCTGCAATGTCATCTTCTTTCCATCTCTATGGAATGAGTAAGTATTAGCTCTAGTGAGATGAACCATGTCTATCGTACAACCATGGCCTTCCAAGTAGTATATGGCATGCATCCATAGGAACAACATCACACCAAGCCTCATCATTAACTTCCTTCCCTTTCTCATTCTTATCAGCACCAACGACATTCCTAACACCTAGATGAGGCATTGGGTTATTTACTTGATCACTGCAAATCCCATGAGCTGATGCAGAATTCTTTTGCCAATCACCATCAAAGCTTCTAGTAGTAGGCCTCCTAATTCCGCGACGTTGTAGCCACTTTTCTGCAATTAAGGCATATTGCTAAGCATCTTTTAAATTGTACAACCGAACCACTCCCATCTCATCCCTAGTGGATGAATATAATCCACTGAGATAATAAGAGGTCAACTGCTCATTGGTCTCATTTAATCCAACCCGAATTGAAAGGTTGTCAAAAGCTGAAGAGAACTCTTCAACAGATGTGTTCAGCTGCTTTAAGGAATGAAATTTTTCATATCACTCCACTTCATAATCAGCTGCAAGAACTGCTTAAGCAATTTTAATTTCATCTGAGCCCATGTGTTGATTTTCTGCTTTCCTTGCCTAGTACGCTGCTCTTAAACTCTCTTCCACCATTGAAGTGTATTACTTTTCAACTTAAGCTTTAAAACACAACAGTTTTCTGCTCTCTGCCATAGGCTTCCACTCAAAATAGTTTTCCAAACTAACCTCCCAGTCCAAGTAGTCTTCTGCATGCGTTTGACCATAAAAGTCAGCAATTTCAATTTAAATTCCCCCACCACTAAAATCTAGGGCACAAATCAACCGCTCTTCTAAACCGTTAAGATTTCGGCCTTCACCTTCTCCAGCAAGGTCACCAAAAGGGTTGTCGACATCCTGTTCATCTTCGGAACTACTTTCCAGTTCAGAATCAGAGGGGTTAGGGTCGCCATATCCGGGGCTTCCCTACGCTCCTAACCCTGAAGGGCTTGTACTGCCATTGTCAGGTCTTCAATCATATGGCGGATCTTAGCATCTTCATTTGGTGATCCTCTAAAGCTCCTCTTCCACAACCTCTACCACGTCCAGCCATATGTCTTGCTACTAGATCAGGGGTAAAAGTACTTGAGGGCGGAAGTCCTCAACAAAAACAAGGCAAAGACATTCCGGTAGATTAAAGCTAAAACGAAATATTGAGTTTTAGGGTTTAATATTCTAGAGAAATTCTGATAATTGTATTCAGAATAACAAAGATATCTTACAAGACTCTAAAAGGCTAGATATATAGGCAATAGCAAACCATAACAAAACAAGAAAGACTTGAAGAAAATAATAAAACATACTAGGACTTTCTGGATGCTCCTGCATCAATATATGGGAGGCGATCTGTTTTCAGGTTTTTTTGTAGGAATCTACTTCAGCAGGGTTCAGGAATTTCTCTTTTGTTACTATCCACTATCTTTTGTTCTTTAATTTTCTGTTGTGCTGTTTGATGTGTCTATACATTTATTTAAATGGTGGACTAGAAAAGGAAGTGCAAAACTGAGAACATATAACCCTGACCCGTCTAAAAGTACAATTGGTATTTGAAAGCAAACAACGAATGTTCCAGAATTTCAAATGAGAAGTACCTAAGCTCCAGCAGTCCCTTCAATTTGTTCAAATGAGATATAGGAACATCATTTCCAGGTGCTTCTGTGCTTCCTTTTTCATGTATAATATTTCCTTCAACGGTTGAGCAATTCGAGCTCTCCAGTGATGGATCACTGACAATTTCTAATGCTTCCTCATTCACTACGCTCAATTTGGTTCCAACCAAGGAGCTTTCCATTGCTATTTTATCATCGACCAAGCTCTTCACGGAATGTACTGTATCCAACGGCGAACTATCAACACCTGCAACTGACCTCATCTCCTTGGTTCCTTTATCTTCAGCAGACAGGATACAATTTCTTACTTCTACCTTTCCAACCTTTCCATCCAAGCTCTCAGTAGTCCTAGTAACGGGCGGCTATGATGCACGGATACGGTAAAAATTTTAGTATGCTGTATCGTACCCGTATCCGATACGGGTACGTACGGGATACTCCATGGATACGTACCTAAAGATATTCAAACGTATCCTAGATCATTTAGGGAGGTTTTGACCAAATTAATACTAGTTTGTTGACTTTTTGTAGTAATATCTTATCTAATTTGTAGCAATCTCTGTTCTGTTTTAACTCTTTCACGATTATAATTGAATATTCTTCTATATTTTCCTTAATTAGATGATTTAGATTAGATTTATTTGAAATTTATTTATTATTATAATTTTTTTGTGTGATAGATCTAGTAAAATTAGGCTATTTTTCGTGTTATTTTTCATTAAAATTATCTATATATTTTTAAATTATATTAAATATATATAATATCAAAACGTACCCGTATCCTATTTTTTCGATAAAAAACGTATATGCGTACCGTATCGAACCTGTATCCGTGTCCCGTACCCGTACTAGTGCATCATAGACGGGCGGTAAGGAGGATGTCTCAACTATTACATCTGCTTCTATGGAGGTCACTCTAGACCTAGATATTCCCCAAACTTCATCAACATTCTTCTCTACTTCCAAAGGCTCACTATATGCACTGTACATATCATCCCCTCAGTTTGTTTGTATTTCTGATCAACCTGACTAGCATTGTCAAACATCTGATATTCATGACCAATACAATTTCCATCAGAAACTACAGATTCTTCACCTCCCTTAATCTCTGTTTCCACTGCTACATTTACTTGCAACTCTTTACCCTCCATTTCTTTGCCATTCACGGCTCGGCCATGGTCGAAAATCTGATGCTCAAGAGTAAACGGATGTCCATCAGAAGGCAAAACCATTTCTTGAACTTTACCTTGTTGATTGTTGGCAAACTGAGAATCTTTGATGCTTCTGACAAAGCATCTTGAGGTTCTGCAGCAATCGAACCAAGTGGATTATGTTCCAAGAACTGATCAATGGTCTGATCCTCTGTAATGAACTTAGCAGGACCCAGCACTCTATTTTCTTGGATTACATCTAGGACAATTTCTCGTACGGTGTAGAAAGAACCACCAACTTCCTTGTGGGTCAGATTAAGCGATGGAAAACTCCCATTGTGTAGATTCTGATACCTGTAAGAAACATCAAAACATCAGCTGTAATGACCTGGTTTTTTGTTCACAAATAGGGAAGAAACAAATTTGGAGTCATTTGTCACATAAGACTTGAAGCCAAATAATCCCTCCAACTTCTTTGTGTTCTTTTTTCTTTTTATCATATGTCCCCCTCAAATTTATAAAGACAGCGACAATCTTAATATATCTGCCAAACCAAAATGGTCATGCTAAACACAGTAAAAGTATGATACACTACATATATTATTTCTAAGCAACAAAAGTGCAAAATACCAGCTTCTGTTAATCGATCTGAAATCAGAAAGTGAAGGAAAATAAACGTCTTTATAGAGTGCTGAAACAGGAAATTACTTTGGTTTCACTTTGACATGAAATAAAAGATCTAAGCACCATATGACTTTCCATTTGGTGGACAGCTAAACACCAAAAAACAAAAGCCATCCCTTCAGAGTAATGCCTAGATGTAATTATTATGGCTATATTTGGTTCTCAATGATCTTATGTATTTCAGACGTGCCAAACCATTCTAAGTCCAACCACACCATGACCAAATCATAATTTAATTAACATATTACGAAGTCCCATGCAGAAATTTGTTTAAAACAGAGAAGATCTAGAAAGCAAAACACTGTAAAAGTAAACTAGAAATAAAAAAAATCCACACGCAAAAGTATCCTGCCCAAAAACACGATAATTTTTCATTTTTGAATATATAACAGAACATTTTTGAATATATAAATATAGGACCCTTAAGAGATTTTTTTAACATATATGAGGGATTGAAGATTACACAAATTTTTTAATCACATATCAATATCTCCACCGTTTAATCCTGAACCGTTCATGTTTTAACTTTGAATTCACAGTTTTGAGCACTTTAACGATTACCAATTTAGATAAAATTTTGTAGAAGTCATCTACTCATATAGAACTACATATTAAATGGTGGATATGTGATTTTGTGATCAAAAAGTTGGTGTCAACCTCGATCCCTCATATATGTTAAAAAAAATGATCCCTCATTAGAAATGGGCTATATATATAGTGTTGATTAGGAGTGGAGGTCCGTTTCTTAACTAAGAAACAAATTTCATTATTTGATACACTTCTTGATCATATTTTCTCATTTTAACCTTTCAGATTCTAGGTATATATGTGTATATCATATCTACCAATTTTTCAGCCTAATTGATAATCGTTTAGGCTTTTAAATCAATGAAACTATCTGAGTTATTTATCTTGAACTGAATTCTAATTCATAGCTTTAAACGTCTTAACGAAATCAATATTTAAATCACAAAATCAGCATCCAACATTTCGACATTCAAAAGGTCCTATCATCATAAATATCTATTGCAATCTTACTAGCAGGTGAAATGTACCAAGCAGTAGGGAAATTCTACTGGAGTAACTAAAAAAACTATAATTAATATGAATGTGAGTTACACGAACTCAATAAGGATGATCAGTGAAGCCGGTACTAAACTTAAAACAGCGAACTGAAATTAAAGCAACCATATAGGCATCCCCAATCCTATCACGCAAAGATGAGGACCTCCACAACAATCGATATGGCCCATGACTTAATAATATACCTTCAATAAGTCATACCTCAGAACATACATCCTTATTCTACTAAGCACGGCAAGATAATATGAGTTTTTTTGGTAAAGGCAGTATTTTTTTATTCAACAAAAAATTAAAAATACAAGAACAAAATATACATCAGAAATATAAAACCAGAACATCTAGCAATAACAAGCTTCATCTACAGTAACAGATCAATCTGGAGCAAAAGGCATGGGGACGCTGACGCCACCAACACCACCCAAAAGTGACACAGGACCGTCACTAAATTCGCCGGAGAAAACTCGAAATTCAATCCAAACAATCCCGTACAAGAACAAACAATCCCGTACAAGAACAGAAGAACATGATCTCTCCAAGGATCTCCATAACCCATATATTTGAACCATACAAAACATCTTCTGAAACTAACATCAGAACCAAAAAATATAAAAAGAAGAAGAGATGAGAGAAAAAGAGCCGATCTGTTAAGGAATCGAATAAGAGACAGACATGCAGCCTCTTTTGACACTACCGCATTCATCGGATTTACGTGCAGTGACGGAAAACTCCGTTGAAACAGGCGATCCAAACGATGCCGATGTCGGAGCTCCGAAGGGCCAACGAACAGTCGATGAGGTTGGGCCTGTTGAAGGAGGATGTGCATCTTAGCCATGAAGAATCAAAGATCTAGGGTATTAAAGAAGGTTGGAAGAGATGAAATCGAAAGGCTAGGAAAGATTGGATAGGAACTGAGCAGTAAAGGAAAACAAAAACGGAAGAAAAAAAGTACCATCAAAGTATCCGTTAAGGAATCGAATAAGAGACAGACATGCAGCCTCTTTTGACACTACCGCATTCATCGGATTTACGTGCAGTAACGGAAAACTCCGTTAAAACAGGCGATCCAAACGACGCCGATGTCGGAGCTCCGAAGGGCCAACGAACAGTCGATGAGGTTGGGCCTGTTGAAGGAGGATGTGCATCTTAGCCATAAAGAATCAAAGATCTAGGGTATTAAAGAAGGTTGGAAGAGATGAAATCGAAAGGCTAGGAAAGATTGGATATGAACCGAGCAGTAAAGGAAAACAAAAACGGAAGAAAAAAAGTATCTGCCATCACCAAGGCAGAGGAAACTCCCACTACAAGATAATATGAGTTTGAATAGAGCTTCTGATATTTCAAAAAATAAAGATAATGAAACTGGAAAATTCTTCATCCAAATTAAAAATGCATTTCCTCTGAAATTTTGCTAATGTTCTCTCCGGCAGAGAAGAAAACCGGTGACATCAAAAGAAACAAACCCATAAGACAAAAAGCAGAACAATTCGTAACAAAAGGTTTATAGGTTCCAAATATGAACAATCACAATCGAAAAACAGCTACATAGGAGCAACCTACAAACTGATATATCGAAAATTGGACAACCAAGAAGTGGGTTTCAGAGAAATGAAGAATCTAAAGCCTAGCAATAAGAGTGAAAACAAACAAGGGTTTTCTTACATATTGATACAGACAGAAATGATAGAAGAAAGAATGAAGCTTGATAGAAAGAAAGATTACCTGAGAGAGAGTGAGTGAGGATTTTGGCTTCTGGGGTTTCGGAAAACTCTGCTGCTGCTGCTGCTGCTAGTAATAAAAGAAGAGTAGAGACACAGAGAGAGAGGCTACCAAAATGAACTATATATGAACCTGTCGTTTGGCTCAGACTTGTTTTAGACTACGGTCGTTCTCTTTTGTATTACCAGTCACTTGATTCACGTCTACGCTGTAAATTACCTCTATTACCTTCAAGCACCTTTACCAAATTTCGTTGCAGATTCTTTACCGAATTATGGACAGCGAATTAGAGCAAGCAGTTGTTACACAAAATCTCTTCCTTTTGAGGTCTTGTAGGTGTAATCATGGTTTTAGTTTCTACTTTACCTGGTCGAAAACAAAACTACAAGGTATCAGATCTTGCCACCTTGAGCACTCATACTCGTCAGTAAAAAACTGAATTCGATCACAATTTCATGGTACGTTGCTTTCCTCATTTATAGTTTTGTCCCTAAATGCCATTGTGCTGGGTCGACTATGTATCAAGGCTATAATTATCTTTAATGTACTGGAAATTTGTTAGGAAAGTGTTATTTGATTAGCTTTTCCTAGTTGCTTTAGGAAAGTTTAATCACGGTTTAAGCTTCATTAGCAGTTAATTAGGATTAATTCGTGTTAGAGTTGGATCAATATTGGGCCAACACGTGTCCGGAGTGATAGTTGGCGTTGTGCACAGCTATATGTAGCTGCTGAGCAGCATTTGCAGGAATCAATGAGAAATTTGTCTGTTCTTTCTTCTTGCTTTTGAATTCTTAGCTGTAGATTCATCTGTTAGAGCCATGAATCTGGGGCAACCGGCATTTCTGCCATCTCCGCCGTACGACGTTCCACTGCAGCAGCATGGTACTCAAACCAACCAGTATCAGTCTGTAGAGTGCTCTTCACCTCTACCGGTATGGGATCAAGCTTTTCCCTCACTGGATTATCACCCACCACCACCAGACTCTTACCCGTCAGCTGGGTTCAATTCCACTGCAACTCGACGTAGTGAGACTATTCAGAGGCCCCAATTGTTGATCCCAGACACTATTCTTTCGCATTACCAGATGCAAAGTGGTGTGAGCTCTTGGAATCTATGAGTACATCACTTGATACCTGCATATCTAAATGCATAGAGGCTAGACTCGCTGTTGAACAGGCAGTGGAGGTTAAGTTTGAAGAAGAGAATGAAGTTTTTGCATTGCAGCTACGTGTAAGTCGTTGTTGGCAGTGCAGAAAAGTAGATTTAGCAGCAAGAAGTACAAAGTAACATCTGACTTTGGTAGTGTTTGGAAAATGCAATTGAATTATGATATGGTACTAGTACAAATATTGGAGAAGTTGAAATCAAAAGTTACAGCTGAGACTGCAGAGAAAGATAATGTGAAGAAGCTATATCTTATTCATAGGGAGGGTCTCAACCTGGACAGTAAGACTGTAGTCCTTTCTAATAGGCATGATCTGGAAGCTAGTCTTCAATCGAATGTCCTCGGCAGAGAGTCTTTTCTAGTTCTCCAGGACCTCGATTCAAAGGAAGCAACCAAATTTGTTCATAAGAGCTTGTGGATAATTTTATGAGCCATATTTTTATGTTGAGTGTGAATGCAGGAATTTGAATGGAGAAAAACATTCACTTATGATTGGTGGATCAGGTTGTTATAGCATTCTTAATGCTTTCATGGGTATGGCAGTATCTGCTAAAGAGCATGTTATTTTGGGAGGAAAGAATGATCAGGGAAGGACTTCGAGGTCTGAGGTAATTGTGCCAATGTTAAGGGCTGGTAACAGTGAGCATACTTTAGCTGAAGTCATTTAAATGCTTGTGCAAATTAGTAATTGAGAACTTAACATGAATATGGATTCAACACTAAATAGTGAGTATGTTTTGAGGAGAAAAATCTTTGTTTTTTATTACAGTGACATAAGGTGAAGAGGAACAGTTTAGTTGATGGAGAGAAGGCCCTTATAATTGTGGATAACATGATTGATGCATTCTCCTTTGCTGTTATGAAGGGAGATGGACATTCGTCTGTTTACCTCTCAGAGCTAATTGTACATGCACTGAGTTACTTGGAGACAATCAAATGTGTTCTTTCAGGTTGTTCATCTGTTTCCATGTTGATCAATGATGTATGCAGTAATGTTTGGATGGATTTAGTGGCACTAGAGCCTGTCCAATATGAGTTGAGGACTACATTTATTATTGTGATGGATAAATCAACTGATATAGGGGCAGCTGCAATATCTTCTTGCTTTTGCAAGTATAAGAACATGGATGTTGAACATCTTATTAAGGAGCATGCCCTCAAATGGTCCTCTAGCCCTCCTATTTCCCAAATTTCACATATCACATGATGGACCTTAATGCACAATGAGATTAATTCTGCAACATCCTTGTATGTTCTTGTGCTCAACTGGAGAAGGGGTAAGGGATATCAGAATGTTCTTGCTTGTGCAGCACTAAAGTTATGCCTTTTCTTTCTGCTCACTGCTCACTCTAAGATTGTTGGGAGTTGGGTCCTTGCCATGTTAGTGACCAAAACACCCTCTGATAAAGCACAAATATGCAAGGTTACAGATTTTGTTTGGAGTATCATTTACTTGATATTAACAGATGCCAATGATAGTATTACACTTTGGGAATCTCTTATAGCTGCCATGCTCCTGGACAAGTTCGGAAGAGACAGAACCTTGATTACAGTGCTCACTTTGTCACCTCCTTATGTTGTTGGTGACATTGATAGTTATATACTAGTTGCTGGTGTTGTATACAGACCTACTGCTATTGTCCAACTTCCTGTTTGGAGTGAACTTGTAGGGAAGATCATTTTGGAAGACTATTGGTGGGTCATTTCTCATCAACCTACAGACAATATTCTGACTGGTGTTATTGGCACAAGTGCATTTATCATCAGTGTATTGTTACTGATGGAAGTTGGTGCCCAGTTGCTATCTTATTGCAAGTCAGAGACCATGAAGCATCTCAGGGAACAAGCTCGAGTCTTCGACATCAAGAGTCAAGTGGAGACTAGAGATTATCCAGTGTGCCTGCTACTTGAGAAAAGATGCAAATTAAATTTTCTGCCACTTGTTATGAATTCAGCAAAGGAAGCTTCATTATTGGGTTTGCTATAAATCTGGAGGAGACAAGGAAAAAGTATGGTTTCAGTAACTTCGACATTATTCAACCAATGAGTGATTTCAGTTTGGAGGGAGAGTCCTTGGATCCTATTCAAATATGGGCAGGTATTAATGATGGAAAAACTTTTGGTTTTCACCACTGCCTACATCAGTGCTCTAGTGCATGTTGAGGGCCAAATTATTGAGATGTCCAACACATGTTATGTCCTTCATCTGGGGATAGTGACCTTCTTTGCTAGTATTTTACAGAAAAAGGGGCGTCAACTTAGTGTGGAGACTGTTGGTAGTGTGCTAGGCTGCAAATGTGATTTTTCCATGGCTTCGAAGGGTGCCACTATGTGCTTCAAGTGTTTGCCACATGAAGTTGACATTATTGCAGATTTTGTCAGCAAGACACCATGGTGCATAGCTTTGAGTATGATACCCTTGTGCAGCCTCTGAGAAGTTGGGTTAAAGCCACACTAGATTGGAATGAGTTGCTAAGTTTCTATGTGGGAAGACTAAAGAAATTGAAGAATCTTAGAACAGCTGAAGATTTGTTCAAACTTGTGGCTGCTGTATTGATTGAAAATGTATTGATGATTGCTTTTGGGGAGTTGATATTTGCAAGGAGTGGATGCAATCAGTTGGAATGTCCTAGTATACAAGAAAATGAAGGGGGGGTGGGGGTACACTTGTTCTGGACAATGAAAATGTGAGAGCTGCTGCTCCTCATGAGGATGAAATGATAGTTGTGGAAGTAATGTTGGAGACTTTGATTATGATTATGAAGTGCCCAATTTTGCTGCAGGTTACATGTTTGAGCTATGATTGAAGCAAGGTGGATGGTTGCTGTGAGTAGTGGATTTTTCACATTGATCTCGCTAGTTTGGATGTTGCTGATATGAAGTTGGTATTTCTGTGAGATTGTTGCTACCAACTTGTGGACAAGTTTGTTTAAAGGGGGATGAATTGTTAGGTAACTGTTATTTGATTAGCTTTTCCTAGTTGTTTAGGAAAGGTTAATCACGGTTTAAGCTTCATTAGCAGTTAATTAGGATTAATTAGTGTTAGAGTTGGACAAATGTTGGACCAACACGTGTCCGGAGTGAGTTGGCATTGTGCACACCTATATGTAGCTCTTGCTTTTGAATTCTTAGCTGTAGATTCATCTGTTAGGGGTTGGTTCCTAACAAAATGCTTACTGTTAGTTCTGGTAATTTAATCGAAATGAAAACCGAAAACCAAATTGAAATGAAACTCTAGCACAATCTTTTCAGTTGAACTTTTAACCACCACATCTACCAACATGTTCTCCCCTCCATCAATTTAGCACTCCAGTCCCACCTAGTTCTGGATTCCGAATTGTTTGTTTCCACGAAAAAAAATGGTATACCAGTACTCAAATTAGAACCATGTGATCGATTCAAAGTATGGACAATGGAGGACCCTATTACCAAATCATAAATTCAATGAAAGAAAAACGTCTTCTGCATGAGAAAATGAAGAGAACTGTTAAATTTTTCTGTAGTCCACATCCAACAAGTAGGACCAAAGTAAGTTGTCATCCCAAACTTGACCTTGTAACCTCATATGCCAAGAAACATGCCGCATTGGCTGGAATACTTCTTGACATAGCTGGTCCAAACCCTTTATAGAGGCCTTTGGCTCCTTCTGAGGCCAGGATCTTTCTAAATGCATCAACTGAACCCGAGAACTTGGGATTTTTGTAATCATCTATCTGAAGTACACTCTTGACAACATCAGTAGGGTACACAGCAGCCCAGAAAGCTGCTCCAGCCAAACCTCCAGCAGTCATTAAAGAGCCTCTTCCCAGCCCTGAAGTATCTTGACCTCCAGCAAGCAACTGCTTGATTGCTTCATAGACTCCAAACATTGCAGCATTTCCAGGTATTTCACGTGCCATTGTCGGAACCAAGCCCTTGAAGAGACCCCTTGCACCCCCTTCTGATTTAAGTACTTGCTTTGCCACATCCATTGGCCCTCCATACTTCACTGCAACAGCAACAGAACCAGCACCAGTCTCCGCCATTGCACACTGCGCTTGCAATCTATTCTACCACAGAACCCCAAACAGGTAATGTATAAGAAGCTTTTTCAGTTCCTTATCAAAGTTTAAAATTACGAATGCTATCAATGAAAAGAAGGAATCTGTTTATGTATTTGGAAATCCAAAAGATTGAGAGAAAGCAACGATTAAAGGTAGAATGGTGGATAACTCAAACTTTCAAGGAACAAAACTATGATTATATTACTTTGGATTCTCCCTAGAACCTTTTCAGAGTGGGATAAATTGGGAATGGGAATATAGAGTAATAGAAGCATGAGTAGGAGACTTTATGGAACAACCCATTATCAGGTCATAATTCTTCATTTCTTAAAAGAAAAGAACCATAACCCTGACCTGCACTTGATCAACTCAGTGGGGCATGCTAGGAAGGACACGGCTAATCCAGCCCCAGCACCAGCGATGACCTGTTGGCCAACTGTAAGAGTCACACCAGGTTCAGATCTCAATAGAGTCTCCATTTGACCTCTGACTGTGAAGAGAACAGCATTGAAGGCGGCAACAGTCGCAAGCGGAGCTCCCATGCCTTTGTAGAGACCCCTTGGGCCTTCAGCAGCTAATGTCTGCCTAACAGCATCCATAGCACCTGAGAACTTAGGAGGTTGTCCAAGGACTGGAGCAGGCTGGCTTTGTAGTTTAACCTTGATGGTATCAAATGGATGCCCAACTACTAATTGCGCTACCCCACCTACGGTTCCAGAGGCTAGATCTTTCGCTACATCCCCCATCTGCAAATCAAAGTAAAAAGTCAATACACTTGCTAGTGGGAAATTGAGTTCAATATAAAAGGAACTTGGACATAATAATCATCGGAATTTAGTGAACATCTCAAACTGGCCTGACAAAGACAGTATTTTGTAGATAACCTTATGCAAATGAGTGGACGTGAAAATGCTAGAAAATTTTCTGCTAGGGAACTAGGAAAAGTTGGTTTCTCTTATTACTTTTTCTAAGTAAAGCAACTCCTTAAAAGTAAACTTAATCGCAGAAAGTGAAGGTATGAAATTAAATTATATAAAATATGGAACCCATCCTATTCTTCTTCTTCAAAACAACAGACATATGGATTAAAAGGAATTTCACTTATCCCTGCTAGCATTTCATCCATTGAACATCTTTTTATGTTCATTCACTGAATGATAAGATCCAGTAATAATTCTAAAGGCAGACCAACACAAGCTCCTCTCCATCACAATACGATTTCCCTATCACTCTAATTCTGATTTCAAACATTCTGGAAGGTGTCAATTGAATGATATGAAGAATAGAAAGAAGACGAATTATTCACCCAAGCTTCTGAAAACAACATATATCTTCTCCTTGGAAACACTATCAGAAAACACCAAAACAATATCTCTATATCCTATTTTTGAAATGAAAGAACTTATGCCATCTTGATCAGTTGGATTGGATGGAGGTGGTAAAAGGTTTCTCTATTCCTTTATTTCTTTTGCCCACTTGAAAGCAACAAAAAGAAAATGAACACAAAAACAGAAACAGCAGAAAGAAATGTACAAGAAATGAAAAATATGGGAAACTTAGGACACAAAAAAGAACAAGTGTGAAACACAAGCAAAGTTAAGAAATTAGCAAACCTGCTAGAGCATTAAACACTTGTTTCTAGACATATTAAAGGTCCGATCATCAAAAGGTCACAAATATCTGCCGCAAAATCTTACTAGTAGGTAAAATTTGTACCAAGCAGTAAGGAAATACTCTGAACTTAGGTATATTATCCGGTGCTGGTTAGAACTAACCAAAAAAAATTAAAATCAATGTGAGTTACATGAACTCAATAACTAAAGGATAGATCAATGAAGCTGGTATGCATCCCCAATCCTAACTGCAAAGATTGAGCATCACGACTCTCCACAACTATTCACCATGGTTCATAACTTGGTTACATCTTCATTCCGTCATATCACATCTACTTTATTCTATTAAGCAGAGGAATGATATGAGCTTGAATAAGACTTCTGAGATTCAGAAAAATAAAAGTTTCAAAATCTAAGGTATTATCATTTTCCACATTTCCTCTAAAATTTTGATGAAGTAGACCTCCCAGGCGAAACTGAACAAGTGAACAAATGGAAATGATAGAAAGATTGAAAGTGGAGAAAGATTTACTGGAAGAGAGTGAGGATTAGGATCTGGGGCCCTACTGCTGCTACTACTACACAGTCGCACTGAGATAACTAGGAACAACTGGAAAAGGTACTCAGCACACAAATTTTCTATGCAAACATTTGGTGGCCAGATCTATACAAACAAACAGAAACCATTGCATTTCTGTTTGCAGGACAAGACTTAAAATTGCTCCACTTGATGTCCAGGCCGACATTCTCAACTTTTGCATTCAAAAAGAACAAGCACCAGAAAATCCAACAATAATTTCATTCAGCAGTCATTCCTGTAATAGGGAAGATAAAAGGGTTGCGCTTTTACCCTTTATATTGATAAAATCTTTTCAAACCTTAATTCTCTGGGACACACACCAATGAAAACAGAATCATTTCACACAAGAACAACCAAGGGCATTTAACACAATCAAAAAAGTACGAAACCAAAAGCAAGAATCTTACTGGAAAAATTTGTGATGACAACTGAAAAGAAAAGGTCTTTGGAAGTGATCAAAAGTTTAAGACGGTCCAACCTGCAAGAACCCAGTAAGCATTAGATCCATCACATAGAATTCATGACCTCTAACACACAAAACAATGCGAGGAAATCAATGGAAAGAAGAGAACCATTCGATATTGGACAAGATGGGAATGAATCTTTGGAGATTCAGAACCACATGGGATTGATTCATAAATAAAACAAAAGAAACTCACCAACTCTGTTGAGGAGTGAAAAGGAAGACAGGTGTGGCTGACAAAGAGAGAGTGGATTCTGATGAGGAGGGAGTGTGGCTGGCGACAATGACACGAAGGAAAAAGCCAATCACAGCCACTCCTCACTGACTTGGGTTCCAATTGAGTTGGGAACACGGGAACGTACATTTTTAAACTGTGTCTGTGTGGAGATAAGGACGAAGATAATGAAACAGAGACACAAAACCCGAGTTTCGTCATTGGAGCTCACACGGGTCGGAGCATTCTGAAGATCGACCCGGACCCGACCCGACCCACAAGGAAAACAAGAGACCACAACTCATCTGCCTTTGCAAACTTCTCCATACTTCCAGGTACGAAATGCACTACCCATCTTCTCCATCATTCCTCTAGTTTCTGGTTTAGTTATAAAGATGAAAACTTTACTGCCAACTATCTAAGTACCCACAAAGCTGTAAACTTTACGAACAAAAAGATGCAAGCTTTAATCACTTGGCCCTATGTTTAAAAAGATTAGCCTTGAGGCACGTCTGAGGTGAAAGACAAGACGTAACGAAGCCTTTTAGTTTTAAGACGCCTCCTCAAAGGTGTTTCTCTCTTAAGGCGCTAAAATAACGTGCCTCATACGTTGTAGCGTAAAAAAACGCGCCTTGGAGAGCAAAGGCTAGTCGAGGCGCCGTTTTTTGTGTTTTTTTTTGTAGCCCTTAAGTAGCAAAACGACGTCGTTTTGCTACTTAGATTTCAGAAAGAAAAAAAAAAAAAAGAGGTTTCTTCTCACTTCCTCTCTACGTTATTCCTCACTTCCTTGATCTCTTCTATTTCTATACAGATCAAGACCGAGAGCTGCATCGAAACCCACCTCCCAAGCCAATTGTGTAAGCGACTAGGCGGCATCAAAACCCACCTCCCAATTCTCACGAGTCTCTCTACAATTCTAATTTCTAATCCTCATACTCTAAAGCTTTGTTCCCTCAAATTCTCTTCGTCTCTATTTTTCAATTCTATTTTCTTCTCCTCCGTTTTCCATCTCTCTCAGATCGAGACTGTAACAGAAGCACTAAGGCTCATCCATGTCTGGTCGATTCGATAGTAACCCCTTCGCTGAAGAAGAGGAAGTCAATCCTTTCTCGGTGAGCATCTTCTTTTCGATTCTTTGTTGAATTTGGATGCGGATTTCGTTGTTTGAACTTTGAAGCTAGTCAAATTTGGATTTGAAAGTAGCTTGACTTGCTAGGCTTTCTGATTTTGAGCTAGTATTTGTGGATTTGCCTACGGTTTGGTAGATCTTAAGATATGTGTTTCTTTCTATTTTGTGATTTGAAGTGAAATTGATGTGAATAGTGTTATTTAAGCTTATTTGATTGGAATTAGTAGAATATTTCATCGATTGGAAGTTGAGTAGTTTTTACAGTATAAAAATTGATGATCTGAATCTCTGTATAGATAATCAGTCAAGAGTTGGTCAGAGTTGATGAATTGAAGTGTTGATCGCTTTAGGTTTCCTTAGATTTGAACACAAATATTCTAAAATGGTTGGATGATGGTTTTCGAGTAATATATTCGAGTTATTAGAGTGTTGTGCATCTTAATTTGTTGCCTATGATTGTTACTTGTTAGATATCTTTTGTAACGTTACTGCATGGACTGTAAACTTATCAGGTATGGATAATATTAATGGTTGTTTTGTAGGTACAAACATAGAAATTGTGCATGTTTTAATTTCTCCGGTTTGAGCTCTGATGCATATGTTTTGCCTGAATCATGGAAGCGTTGCTCTTGCCAAGAACTCCAGACTATCACCTCTGACTCCAGAGAGCGTGCCGGTTTCAATTATGGTATAGTTGTCCTAAAGATGTATGTTTCTACAGCTAGCACTACCGGAATCAGAAGTTTGGCCGACAAAAAATTTTCGTCGGCCTGTTAGCCAAATTCGTCGGCAAAGACTCGTCGGCTATGACTTTAGTCGACGAAATAAAAGTCGTCGTCAGCTATAGTGTCACACTTAGCCGACGACATATTTTTCAATTATTCATCGGCTAAAGTAAGACTTTAGCCGACGAAATACATTGTCGTCGGTCTCAACCTAAGACTTTGGCCGACGAACTATAAATATTTTGTCGGCCAGTTTAAAAGACTTTAGCCGACGAAATGTACTATAAATCGTCGGCTAAATATTTTAAAAATTTAAAAATTAAAATAATATAGCCGACGAAATGTAGTAAATTTCGTCGGGTTAAATACCATATTTCGTCGGCTAAACGTTGAAAAATAAAAATAAAAAATACTATAGCCGACGAATTATGGTAAATTTCATCGGCTATAGTACTTTTTATACAAAAAAAACTACAAAATTTCAAAATTACCATCAAAGCAAGCTGTAAATTACACAAACAATTTCATATAACCAACAACATACACCATCAAAAGTAGTCTAAAAGTTTTGCATTAAATTATTAATTTATAAATTGTTCATAAACCTATAAAACTAAATAAAATCTATATCATCTAAATCTATATCCGCGCCAGGAGGAGGTTGCTGTTGAGGAGGTTGTGGCGGTTGAGGTAAGGGAATAGGCGTAGGCATGGGCGGAGGCGGAAGTCCCTGAAGCTGGGCAGCTGAAAAATCTTGCAAGTACTGGAACATCTGTTGTTGCTGTGCCTGGTTGGTGGCATATACTGCCGCATTATACTCCTGTAAAGCAGCAGTATATGCTGTCTGGGCGGCTTGTTGTTCCCGTAACATCTGAACTTCCGCCTCTAGCTGAGTCGTTCTACTGCTGGTCGAGACTGCCTTTTTTGAAATCCATAAGCTTTGTAGTCTCCAAGTTGTCTATATATAAATAAATTTGTTGTAATATGTTATGATTATATATTGAACATGTAGAATAAAAAGAATTAGGTGTAAAAAACATACATTTCCATAGGATACATCCAAGAATAGTGTACTGGACCGGTAAGCAATAATTGCTCGGGAAGATGGATCATCAGGTGCGACATGATGTCAAAAAAATTGGGCGGAAATATCCTCTCAAATTCACACATGATATAAATAATGTCGTGTTGCATTTCGCGGATGTCAGATTTTGTCACTTCTCTTGTGTATAACTTCTGGAAGAATCTTGACAACGCTACTAACGGCTCCATCACCTGACGGGGAAGAAACGGTCGATTGAAAATAGAGAAGAGACGTTGTAGCAGAATATGACAGTCATAACTCTTTAACCCGTACATTTTATTGTTCCGAATGTTTACACACCGGGCTATATTTCCTGCGTAGCCTGAAGGATACTTCACAGAACTCATCCACCTAAAAATTACGTTCTTTTGGTTAGGCTTCACGGTGTAAGGAGCTTGAGGCATTTTTTCTTCCTTTCTTTCAACCACAAATGTCTTCGTATCTCCATTTTTTTAAGATCAATACGTGCCTTCGGACCGTCTTTCGTCTTTCCCTCCAAGTTCAGCACAGTTCCCACCACGCTGTCACACACATTCTTTTCTATGTGCATCACATCTAGGTAGTGCCTGATCAACAACTTACTCCAGTATGGGAGTTCCCAGAATATGTTCTTATGTGTCCAAAATTTATAACTGTCGGGTCTGTCAGGTATTGCCGCCACAATATTAGGATGATTGCTGAGCTGTCCAAAATCATACTCATTAAGCACTGCTAAAATTTCTTCCTCGTCCATCTTCTAGGAGGCACACCGTTTTCTACAGTTCCATCAAATGCCTTGTCATCGAACCGCCATTCGTGATCATACGAAAGGAGAGTACGGTGACCCAATCTGCATATCTTGTTGCAATGACTACAGCTCCCCTCATCGCTAAGGCACTCTAGACAAGCCTTGTATCCCCTAACAACGTTGCCCAACAACATCCTACGGGCAGGAAAATCACTAATGGTACCAACAACCATGACATGCATTTGGAACATCTCGTGCATGAACTTATCATATGTGGGATGACCAACGTCCCAAAAAACTTAAGCTCTTCAATCAGGGGTCTCAAATACACATCGAGACACTTCCCTGGATAATCGGGTCCTGGAATTAACAAACTCAACATATTGTATTCCTTCTTCATGCACATCCATGGAGGAAGGTTGTATGGTACCAAAATCACCGATCATACAATGTATTGAAGACTCATGTTTCCAAAATGATTGAACCCGTCGGATGAGAACCCGAGCCTCACATTTCGGACATCTGACGCAAAATGAGGAAACTCTCTATCTATATATTTCCAAGCATCTCTGTCAGTAGGGTGTGTAAGGGTATCTTCATCATGCAATTTCCTATCAGCATGCCATCTCATAGCTTTGGCCGTGTGTGATTACATGTACAACCACTACAACCTATCCCTCAACGAGAAATACCAAAGTACCTTCACAGGTTTCCTATTGCCTGTAGGAATCAGCTTATACCTGTCACTCTGACATACCAGACATGCGTCAAGGCCACCAAGATCATTCCCTTCTGGATCTTTACTCTAAAAGAGAACACAGTCATATCTGCATGCATGAATCTTGATGTAGGAAAGCCCAAGATCTTTCAGGATACATCGGACCTTATGATGAGTGGTAGGAAGACGATAATCGTGGGGCTGCATCGAAGCAGTGTACTGTAGGTAGTCATCAACAACCTTCACAGTCGATTTTGTCTCAACTTTAATCTTCATAACGTCCATCACACTTTCAAGAACCGTCTTCTGACAACCGGAGTACACAGGGGTCTGTTGGAAAGCAAGTAGTTTGTTGTACCTGTCAATACCAACAGTGTTGACAACTCTAGGGAAGTGCTGCACCGGCTCAGGCATATACGGTCCTTCAGAGCATACACCGCTCTCATAAGGAAACATATCGTTGATGAAGGCCGTTTGTTGGATCATTGGATGTACTGCCCGTCTCAGAAAATTGCACATGATCATGCGGACCCCATGATGATGTTTCACCGTGATATATCCAACATGTGTATTTCTCAAAACCCATTACTCTTAAGGTGCTGTCAAACCTTGTTAATTGCAAATCGATGCATATCGCTGTGACACTGACATTTAGTACACGGGCTATAGAAAATTGTATTCCCTTTAGCATTATCCATCACATATTCAATAAAACTAATAACTTCTTTAACATATCTTTTGTCCCATTTTGGAAGCGAAATCCAACTCTTATCCATATCTTGAGAAGATAATATAATATATGTATAAACGCTAATTAATTAATTAAATTTACTAATCATTTAGTATTCTATCTACAGTTAACGTACAATTAATTAATATATAACAAATTAATAATTAACACACATATATATATATATATATATTAATAATTAACACGTATATATATATATATACATGCATATATAATTACTGATTATATAACAATATTATATATATATATATATATCAATATATATATATATACATATCAATTAAAATCAATCATAATCAAAATATTACTTAATTCATACTATATATATGGATGAACACAATATTATAATCAAATTAATATATATATATATATATATATATATCATAGTATATTACTACTTAATATATATATATATAACAAATTCATATATATGATCAAATTAAAATTGATCAACTCATCAATCACACTCAAAATCCAATAATTCAACTCAAAATCAATATATATATAACTCAAATAAAACTCTTAAATCAACCCAAAAACAAGATATATACACATATATGTACCTATATATAGCGCCACAAACTAATTTTGGACAGATTTCGACTACACCCAACAATTTTTCCAACCCCCAAACTTTTTCTCCAGTTTTTTTTTCACATGAGCTGCTATCTAGATCTGGAAATATAAGGACTTTTAGCCGACGAAATTTTATATGTCTTCGGCTAAACTTTAAAAATTTCGTCGGCTATAGTTTACAGACTATAGCCGACGAAAAAACTATTTTAGCCGACCAAAAAATATTTCGTCAGCTAAAAATCCACTTTAGCCGACGAAAAATTAACTTAGCCGACGATATTTTGTTTCGTCGGCTATAATAGCTATTCTGGTAGTGTAGCTATGTTGTTATGTTTTTGTCAAATTTAAAATTTAGACATTATGTTTGTAATAATTGTACTTTTAAATGTATGAATACATTTTTAATGGTTTTATATTTAATTTTATTTAAAATATTAGAATGCATGAAAGGTTTCGTTTTTTCGTCTCAAGACTTGAGACTTCAACTCGACGCCTTATCTTACGCCTTCACCTTTTTAAACATAGCTCCCTCTAGAGCTGAAACCTGGATTGTGCCCTAGTTGGGTTGTTGTAAGGTTAGTGCTCACAGAAGAAGAAGAAGAAGAAGAAGAAGAACGAAAAACATGTGGGGTATTGCTTTTCCTGTTTGCCATGGTACAACTAGTGCTGTTCTGAAATTTGGTTTTGGATGTGGGAGTCTTGCTACTAGTTGTGAGCTCAACAAAGGCAACACATTTGTGTCGGCGTGGGCTTTGGAGGACCAAGATATTGGGGATGAGATTATTGTAGAGAATTCGACGTCGGGAAATGGGTTGTTGGGGGAATGTGGGATGGAGGGGAGTGAGGGTGGTGGAGATAATGAGGTAGATGGGAGAAGTGGAGGTGGGGATTGGGAGGAGAAGAGTGAGGTTGTTGATGTGCGTGCGCTGGCGTCGAGGTTCTGAAGGAGATGGGGGATTTGCCCCTTCAAGTGTTCACCATGATCAGGGGTTTTGGAAGGGACAAGCTGATGGATTCCGCGTTTGCTGCAGTTGTTGAATGGCTTAAGAGGAGTGAAGAAACATGGTTTGGTTGCACTAAACTTTTGGGTGCAGTAAAGCAATGTAAACAGTTTGGAGACTGTTTGAATATTGTAACTTGCAATACTATAATGGCAATTTCTTGTTGCCTTTTCCAAGGCTGCCGAAACTTCTGCTGCTGTCAAGATTTTTAGAAGAATGGTGGAACAAGGTCAAAAACCCACAATCCTTTCTTACGGTGCCTTGCTCAGCGCCCTTGAAAAGGGGAAACTCTGATGAGGCTCGACAGGTGTGGGAACATATATATGATCAAGGTTGGTGTAAAACCCAACCTGTATGCCTACACAATCATGGCCTCAGTTTTCAGTGGACGCGGAAAATTTAATTTGGTAGAGACAATCCTTCAAGAGATGGTTTCATCAGGGATTGAACCAACACTAGTCACATACAATGCAATCATTAGTGGCTGTGCACGAAATGATTCAAGCAGTGCTGATGCATATGACTGGTTTGATCGGATGAAAGCTAACAATATTCCTCCAAACAATGTTACTTATGAAATGATGATTGAGGCTCTTGCTAAGGAAGGTAAACCAAGGCTTGCATACGAGTTATATTTGAGGGCTCAAAATCAGGGCATTCACCTCTCTTCAAAGGAGAGGCACCATATAGATCTGCCAGTCGGCAACTAAAGCAAAGACTAAACAAATTCATGACACCATTAATGTATAAAAAGTTAAAAACAGGCCAAAATCTATACGTAGGAGGCTCCCAATCAGAAGTAATCACCTAAGTTCCGAAGATAGAGACACCCATACAGAGACCCACGAGTGAATTCTCTCCCATAGTGATCCAAGTTTTCCTCCATAATATCAAACATCCTCATTTTGTCATTAAATGACAACATTCATAACTGGTACAAGAAAAGAAAAGACAAATCAGCTACATTTTAAATCTCCTTCAAGATGACTACTACAAACTGTGTTCAGTGAAGACCGCAGCTATTAGTGTAGGAGTGAAGTATAAAAATATTAAGCTGCTGAACCTGGGTATTTACTATTTGTAGAAAATTGGCATTTCAAGAAGCATCTAAAAACTCCCAAAAAACATGACACTGGATATGCAACATGAGTCCTGATCACACATGCAAAAATTTCTTATATCAATTCATGAGTTACAATGCAGTTGTGTTCAACCTATTGAATCTAATTCTATTAACTATTTGTAAGGATCCTGTTTAAGGATTGATGTTGATCAATTATTTTTCCAAACACAAGTTATTTGTAGTTAAAAACTTTACTAGTTGGAAATTCAGGACCATGCCTTTCAGTGGAACATAAGTCTAGAGTTGCTATGTAGGTGTACCTTCTTACTAGAATGGCAAACCTCTACTTAACTTCAACAACACAAATTTCCCTCATCTTAGCTTTACCTTCAATATAAAGAAAAAAATGCAAATTACCCAAAACAAATTATCCAGATCAAAGACCAAATGGGCTAATAGTAACAGTTCTCATAGAAAAACTCAAAACAGTGGGTCAAACAGTAACTGAGTGGGGTGGTTTGGCTTCTCTTTTTGAGCTCCAAACTACAGTTATTTCTCACAATATCATAAAAAAAATATCCCATGACAAACCTTATTCAGAATCCAATTGGTTGATATTACTAGAGCAGGAGTGTTTAGAGCCAGCAAAAAAAACCTATTTAGATCCCAAATCAGCTTTTCAGGCTGCAATAATGTGGTAGCAACAAACAGCTACTAGATAGACTAGTATTTGACATAATCATATCACACGCGTAGTACAGTAATCATCAAAATGTCCCCCATTGGCTAGAAGCAGCTAAGCAGAAATCCTAAAAACAGTGTAAGCACTGAAAAGTCTACTGCATACTTCAAATTCATTGATGATCAATAAATTGAAAGGGTTATCTGAAGACAAAAACAGAAAATGATAATTAAGTTCTGTACTGTTTTTATTTTTATTTACCAGAAACATAACTTTCGTTTAAGATTAAAAAAGGGTTAAACAACAGTTGACAGGATCTGGTACACAACTCAATATCCAAAACCGACAGAATAAAATAGGCTCACTCCAAAATGAAATTATACCTAATTCTGAAGAGAAATAACCCATACAGACACCTAGACCCGAAAAAAAAAAGACAATAGATACAGAACTAGCCACCTATACAACAAAGAAGCTCACCTCAAAATCTATAAATCGGGGGTTGCCATTCTGAATAAACGGAAAAAAAAGCAAGTATGTTTAACACCTGAGATTCAAATTATAGAGACGCCCATACATATACCCAGAAGTGATAATAATACAAATGCAGTTAGGTCAAGACTGCAGCTAGAATCATTAAGTGAAAAAAAAACCAAGTGAATAAAACCCTACAAATTTGGCATTCAAAGAAGCATCTAAAATATCCCAAAACACATTAGGAGAAACTGGGCATCGAAATAAGATGACTAAAGAATATAAAAGCACAACTTTCTTAATTCTCATCATCAATTCTACAAGTCAAAAACAAAAATAGATATAGTTCTATTAACTCTTGGTCAAGTCCTTTCTTTTATTGATTTTGATCAATGATTCAATGATTATTTCAATTCCAAAAACTAGAAGTCATGTTTTGTAGTTCAAAAAATTTATTAGTTGGAAATTAGGACCATGCCTCTCTTACTCCAATGGACGTCCATTTATTAACTTAAACCACACATATATCTCCATCTTGACTTTCCCTTCAATATAGAGAAAAAATAATCTACCAATTAGCTAAAACAAATCAAATTAGAGATTAATAAGAAGTTGAGACCGTATAAAAGACAAAACACCATCAAAATCTGTTAAAACAACCAAACATAACTACATCTAAGACATTAAGGTAAATCGGGTCAATGACCAATGGCAAGTTGAACAAAAATCATACAACAAATTAGCAAAATCAACCTTTTCTCTTTATCTTGATTTGTTAAGAAAGCCACAAGGCCACAACAATTTGGAAGGCATGTTGATCTAAAATTCAGGTACATTTTAAAAGTGAAAATGTGCAGTCAGAAAGTAGAGAATACAATGAAAGAAAAAAATAGGCAGCTCATCACTAGGCTTAAACAACCTGGATATACACTAAGCTAGCCTTCCATAGAAGCACTAAACATGGAAGAGCTTGACAAACATGGCCTCCGCATGATGAAAGACAACTATGCTCAATTTATACCAAACCAACAAAAAGTTGCAGAATTTCATGAAAATATTTCCATTTCAAAAAGAAAAGACAAAATAAATATACATGAGTTTAAGCTGGCCAATACCAATAATTTAGGACCTGTTCCGAGTATAGATCCATCCAGACTTTTATCCACAAGGGGTGAGCTTCTTATTGCCAGCACCCCGAGGATTATCATCTTTCCAGTCATCCCATGCCCTTGCCTTGTCTTGAGCAGCATCATCATCTTCCTGGGGCGGTCCTGGCAGTTTCCCACTGTCATTGTACCATGAAGAATTTGCTTCTTCCATGAGCTTAACATTCCTCTCTTGCCATTTGTTCATTATCTCCATCTCCTTAAGCCCAGCTTCCTCAATGCTCATGGTGGGCATCCTAGCACAAAAGATCACTTTAGCATCTCAAAATATGTATTAAAATGATAATAGAATTAGAAAGATAATAACTAGATACTTTCAGATAGATATTCTCACCTATGGCTGGGCTGGAAAACCTGAGCTGCCATCCTTTCCCTCTCACTTGTTATGCTTCCTCCAACAAGACTTGCTGGTCCAAAGATTAGCGGCTGGTGTTTGTGCTCATGCATCTGTGACACACTTGCTCTGCCTTCTAGAACATCCTGTGCAAAAGTTGCGCATGTGATAGGCTGCGCTGGTTTAGTGTACTGAACTTGAGATGCAGCATTACGATGCCAAGCTTCAGCCCTCTGGGCACAATCATCAAGAACTTCTTGATAAAACTCCTTATCCCCCTCCTGACATACAAGGTCACAACAAATCATTAAGACCAGTGTTTACATGATTACAGAGAAACATCTATTGGAAGATTACAGAGAAACATCATTAACCAAATTTAACAAAAGAGGAACATCTTATGGACAACTCAAAAATATTATGTGCATTACTCAATGAACTAGGCCAAGACAAAATCTTTTAACCTGTGTTCTTTTACTCAACATTTATAGTTTTACCCGACTAACCAACTACAAATGATAGAGTAACGCATAACACCCAACTTCTAGTCAATACCTTTGATTGCCTTTCCTTAAAAGCTATCAACATGTCTTCTTCCTTCTTTAGCATTTCCAACAGATCAAAAGCCTGAACATGATCACATACAAGGAGCAAATAAGCCCAAACTACTTTATAAAAAGTATTAGGTTGAAGATTACTTTAAGACAACACACTAACCTTACAGAGTGCCAGAGAGATAGAAGTAAACCAGGCCTGCAAACAAAAAAGTGGAAGTACATAATCAGACCTGTAAACAAAACAATGTAAAAGTAAACCAATTAACAGTCCAGTAATGAGGTCACTGCCACATTCAACTTCTACATGCAATGTCCTGACACTCAAATTGATCGATACACATTAAAACAGCACTGATTGCTACCAGTACTTTCCTTCACAGAAAAAGAAGAAATCAACTAACCTCCCGTTCCTCCTCTCCATCATCATCAAGCACATCTTCATCTCCTGCCTCAATAGGAGTTGACAACGCAGACGCTCTAGTGGAACGCCCTCTCCTCTCTTTCCACTCCTTAATTTCCAGCAACTTTGATTCTGCCGCTCTTTGGCGTTTGAACCGAGCTATCTGGATAGAAAAACAAGTACATATGTAAAATATTACAACAACAAGCTTTCACCCCATGTTTAACCACTACGAAGTTAAAAACCACTGAACACCAAAATGATACAAACAATAATGATTCACTGGGCGGATGCGAAAAAGTACCTTCTGAGCCCTTTTGTCAGCCATGGAATTGGACTTCGGTCCATCTTGTCTAGACGCTCCCAACTCCTCTTCCGGAACAAGTTCCATTGCTTCACAAAACGTAACAAAATCCTACAGGTATCCCCGCATATAATCAGAAACATAACCCAAAACTCCAATCCAGAAAAACGCAACACACATTCCAACAAACACATTGATCAGCATGGAAATGTAACCACGTTCAATACACTACACCTTTAACTTGGCCTGAGCTACCTTAACAATCTGTACCCTATCCTCATGCTCAACCTTCTCAGTCAACTCACCGAGATAATATGACACCTAAAATCAACAAAGATCATCACTTTCCATAAAAGATCAAACCTTTAAGCCACCATTACACAGAAATGTGAAATTACCATAATATACTTGAGATTGGTGGTGCTGATATCCTCCTTGGTCTCATTAGTGGAGAACAATCCAAGCTTGCATATCATTTCATCACACTTCTCCAATGCCCTGCATGCTTTCTTCACCTCCTCCTGATCCAACCCATCACTTAAATCAATCAAAACCCCTAGAAATTGAATCCACTAAGCTTACAGTGTGGGTTAGGTTACCTGATCAATGCCGTTGCCGGACTCCGTCGCCGTGAAATGGACCTTCCTAGCTTGGTCGAAGAGCGCCGGGAGAGGCATGTCGTCCATATTGAGCTCGCCCATGGAGATTAGGGTTCTGATTTGCTGTAGAGTTGCAAAGATTTGAGCTCTGAATCGCGAATTTGAAATTAGGGTTTTCAGATTTGGGAATTTTGGAAGAGAATGGAAATTTCGGGAAATTTAGAGGGAGAGATATTTATACGAGGAGAATGGTGATTAAACAAAGCAATCAAATAGCATTATTTTTTGAGATAAGAGCAAGCTGCTGCAAAATGGTTCTTGTTTTTGTGTTTGACGATTTCGTCCCCAAATTTGACAAATCTTGTTTTGAAAACTCATATTTTATAGTCCATTATGGTACATTCACTCTGCTATGCCCAAACCTCTATGAAATTTGCACACCTTAATCATGTTCGCTCTGTGATTAGTTGATGAAAAAATCCAGTCTCGTATTATGTCTGCATTTGGCATCTTTTGGTATTTCTTCCCTGTATACATGTTATACAATCATCTGATGCAATTCGCTTGACTTTTGAACAGAACGAAAGAGGACAAGTGTTTTCTGTGAGTTCTTTTAAGATCAAATGTCACAGCCGTGGGTGATGGACGTCCATAATATATCTCCTTTTGTTCGGAACAAAACTTTTCTGATACATGAGGCGAAATTTTAGATAACAACTGATATCACAAATGAATAACATTAGAATGCATTACAATTGCCAGAAAGCGATGACTAAAATTCATTAACAGTCCATTAGCACCATCATGTAGTTGCTTTCTTGCGAGCAAACCGCTGCAATGATGTTGGTAGTTCCACTTGTTCCATTGCTTTCTGCTTCTTTCTAGCCGCCTGTTCATCCTCTTTCATTTTCTGTTCCATGAAAGGCCTCTTGGCACCAGCAATTAGCTCCTGCTTCTTCTTCTTCATCTTACTTGGCTTACTCCTCCCCTTTGTTTTCTTCTTTGGGACAATGTCCTTGGCAACTTCAACAGCAGCTTCCAGCTCAGCCTCTTTCTCCTCCTTTGATGGTTTTTCTTTCCTTGGAGGTTTCACCGTGCCAATCTTTGTGGGATCAAACATAATTGTTTCAGGTGGGAGCTTATCAAGTAGAGAGTGAACTTCCCTCTCTCTTCTCTGTTTAGGTGTTTCAAAGGGATTTGCCACCCACGTATCAAAATTGGGGTTCCCAGAACCAGGAATCAGAATACTAGACCACCCCATGGAGTGCCCTATGCATAAAACATCTTCATATGGTCGAAACAACACCTTTTCTATTTGGTAACCCTTAACAAATGGATGAGTCATATACTTCTCATACTTCTGACTCCCAGAAGAATCTCTCATGACCTGTAGAAAAGATCCAGTCCCACGAGCAAGCAGACCCTTTTGACTGAAATCCAGAGTCTCTGCCTGACCTGGTAACGTTTGGAGCGGCCCCTTAAGATTCCTCATGTCCCAAAGCTTAACTTTTTTCTCTTTCCCAGATGTGGCCATTAGATCGCGATTAGTAGGGTGGAAAGCTATTGCTGAGATGGGTCCCTTGTGGCACAGCATCTCAATAACAGCAGAAGAGCTTGTAGGGCTCCACATAGTAACTTTACCACCTGAATGACCCAAAGAAAGAAGGGCATTGTGGCGGTTTACCTGCATCACATCAGTACGACCAAAGCCTGTCCTGTAACTACCTATCATCCTACCATCTGTTACATCCTGGTAATGAAGCTGGCCATATTCATTTATTGATGCCAATAGTCGGTGTTGTTCAAGATAACGAAGCCTTAAAGCTGCACCATGTTCCTACATAATAAGCCATATAACTTTAGTCCCAACCTCCAAATTGATGCACCTCAACTCTAATTACTCAATCACAGCAAAATCATGATGAACTTATGACTAGTCACAATACTCAACAATGGAATTGAAAAAAAAAAGAGTTTGAACATTGGAATCTTCTTTCAGCTCCAAAAACTGCTATTTATATTAACTAAAAGTAAGTGAAGACATGAAATGAAAGACAGTATGAAGCACACAAGTATAGAAGACATTAGGATCCTCATATTGAGTAATTATTAACTGCTACCAATGGTTGTATAAAGCCTTTAGAATGCATGCAGGCCTATGAGTCGTTTACTATGTAATTATCTAATAGACAATCTAGTAGGTTCAGTATGCTAACCTTTAAGCAGTGCAGTTCAGTTCCATCCCGATTATAAATATATGGGTACCTGTAGTAAATCGTAATGGTTAGCTATACTAAAAATATGCATAATTATGAAGTATGACAACAGCAGAAAATAGAGGTGATAAACTGGAGCAGGAAACAAAATGAAAGTCCTCAGATGAACTAAGTGGTAAGTCCTGGCCACATACTCTTATCACCATGCATAAAGAGAGAAAAATAAATAAACAAAAAGGATTATGCAGATAACCAAACAGCAGACAGTTAACCATCATGATATACTGTTTAAAAATAAAAATAAAAAATCAGGATCCAAAACTTTTTTTTAGCATAAGGATGACAGAAAAGTTTTGAGCAACAGATCCAAAGCAGAAAACTAACTTTTAACTATATCAAACTCAGGCTAATTAATAATTACAGCAAAGAGTTTTATACTTTTTCTGGGCGGCAGCAAACATCATCTCATCATGCAAGAATACCACATCACGAACCGTCTCCCTAACCTGAAAAGAAAACCAGCAAAGCAACTCAGTCCATCTTCCAACCAAATGTTGAAGTACAAACAAACGCCATCCGATTTTCTTTTACATCATTGAGAAACAGAAATCAGGTTTCCTACTAATGAAACCAACTGCATATTCGGAAAGCATTGATTACTTTCATGTTTACCCATGTTAAACCAAAAGGATCCCAATCACATTCGGACAGTGGAAAGCTACAATCAAACTGAACTACGAATTTAACTGTAAAAATATTGACTCAAGATTTGCATAACCAAAGTCTTACACAGAAACCTTAGAGAGCAAGAGGTTTGCATAACCAAAGTGAAAAACCAACAACTTTACGCAGATTTTACTTGCGTGTTTCCTTCCCAACTAACTCATCCAGAAATTGATGGACAATATAAACTTATAAAGTAAATGGTTCCAAGTTTTGACAAACATTTCTTATTCATTAGTTCTGTCACTAAATCTGTCATCATTATTATATTTAAACTTTGCATATAAAGCATAGGACATGTGTCGAGAGATTCACTTTTCAGTATCCAAAAATACCTGAAATTCTTTAATCAGGTTCATTTGCTTCATGTCAACAATAGCTAGATGGCCCTTTCGCCCACCAACCATCATGTACCGACCACTTGGCGTGAAATCCAGCCTGTACGGACCGAGATCTGCACATGAGTTCAGATCAATGATAGATATCCAAGTTACAGAGTTTGATACATTATAGAGTTTAATTCTGTTTAAATTTTCAAAATCATTTTCATTTAGTCATTGACATCCTTGAAGTTATTAACAAGTGATCAACTGTTCCAAGACCTTCTGGTGCGAGAAGTTTAGCGTGATTCTGAGATCTTCTGGTGTGATTCCTGAGTTCCCTATATTTGTTTTTTTTAAACTAGGGTATCTGGATCTTTGATCGGACTAATCCCTTAGGTTTCCTGCCTGACCCCACAACATTTGGGAAACTGGAAACACTAGCAACTGCTAGGTGAGTACCATGGGAGAGGGTCGAACCCCAGATCACTTGGAAGCAAACCAAGTGCCAGACCACTAGAGGAACAACTCTTTGGTAGATTTCCCTATATGCTCTTCCTCCTTTCTGTCCAATCTAGTTCTTTAACCACAACAACCGTTCTCCCCACAGATTATAACCCTAAACTTCACTCTTCTAAGACCTCAAGCACTGTAACCCCTCAGTGTCCTACATTTCACTGTGAATAGAATGAAACTGAAATTTCATGATAACAAATAAAAAAGTTCGGATGCCGTAGGAGTTTTTCAAACCAAACTGAGCAAGGATAATGAAGAAAAAACAAAAATTGTATAAAATGAAGGACCACTGTAACAATCAGTGCACACAAAAGTATCTGTATAAAAAGTTACCTAACACATAAAAACCATACTATTTTTGGCCTACTTTGAAGTTCGAACCATTTCAATCAAGTTAAAAAGACGTATCTATTAAGAGCCATCATTAGCACATCGTATTAAAGAGACAAAAAGGTACTAAACTGCACCAGTGCACTCTAATATGGGAGAGGTAAAACAGACTCGAATAGTGCAGTTACAGTCTGGGTCATGTCCGTTCTGAAGAAGTGTTTGACAGAATAATTATTTTGCCAACCTCCCTCTTTCCAGCCACCACAATTTAATTCCATGATAAATTTGCTCATGATATTATGATTACTAAGAGGATTAATGGTGATCAGATGGCAAATAGTTTTTGATTTGGATGGTTCTTTTCTTTTATAATTATTATTATTATTATTATTTTGCAAAGGAAGCCCATGCTGGAAAAAAAGGAAGGTCTTCAAAAAGAAAAGAAAAATCTAAGTTGAATATAGCCTCTCAAAGTAATATTTATTGAAACAATTAACTCTCTGGGTAACAACTACATACAATGATGAGCCCTTGGAACCACTGAGCATTTTGAACACTAGTATTATTGATACCTGTTTCCAACGTTAGAGTTTAGGCCATTAGCTACTAGCTACCAGTTTGATTTGCTTGACTAGCTTTGTTAGGCAAACTACAGTATAGGATTTCAGGTGTACCCCTAGTTATAGCCACTAAGTTAATGAGCAAACAATAATTAGCAATTGCACTATACTTTTCTAGAGTCAGTTTCGATGGACTGTATAGTTATTATATGTTCAAAAATTAATAACGAAAGTTGAGATTTCAACCTGGTACAACAATATCGTATTGGTTCCTTGCGCTTAAGACATCTACTGCAGGGGCTATTGCCTCCTGTTTGATCCTCCATGTCTTCTCTAAGCCTTCAGGCTCCAAATAACCTTCTTCACATGGCCGAAGGTACTACAGTAAATCACCAAAATTTATCTATTGTTATCACATGGAAGATTCTATGATTTTCGACTAGCCTCCAGTAAAATTGGAAAAAGATATAATCCCAAATACAATGAACAGTATTCAGACCAATCATAGATTGAAGTCATAAACCTATATACTATTATTACAAAATCCAACGTATTGTCAAGAACGTGTGATTCTAAGACACCTCCTGACAATTTTTATAAGTTGAATACAGACTGACATATCACATTACTCAAAACTCACCTTCTCAGCCTTAGCAGCAGCTTGTGCGATTTTTAGATGTAACTCTTCTCTAACAGCAAGTTGACCCTTCAACTTTTTATCTTTCAAGGCCTGCAAACATGAAATTATCATGAATTCACAGTTCAAAACAATCAAGTAATAAACTTTGATTCATGCCTGAATTCCACATGCCATACCTCAAGATTAGCTTCTCCGCCTCTAAGATACTTGTTTTTTGTTATATCCATCTCATCAATGAGCTTCTGCAAGTCAAGAAAATACTTCAAGGGACTAGTAGACAAGCATAATAAAATCATCTCAATTACTATGAACCCAAACTCACCTGTTCTATCGGAGGCACAATGGTGCCATGGCCTTGATTCACACCCATCTTCCTTACTCCAGCGCTCCGTACTGCAATCAAACTGAAGCATTCAGCTATTGTTCTTAAACTCAAGCATACAAAATGGGCAGCACAAAAAACAAATCTTTTTCCGTTTCATTTCATACCCAATTTCAAAAAAGTAGAATAGAATCAAAAATTGAATTGGGTCCGAATTGAACAAACATAAACCAAAACCAATACCCAACTACAAATTCTATTGAAAACGATACCCAGTGAACAATAGCTATTACCTTTACTACTGAAACGGTAGCAGAACTTTTTCAAACTCAAAGCCCCTCTATGCGCTTTGTCTCACACACTCAAAACCCTATTATTTCCAGAAAACGGTAGGGTTTGGACCGCGAGAGGTTTAACGCAGAAAAATATGGGCCTGGGCCAACCCGAAATATGTAGGTCAAAAGCCCAAAAAGCAACGCGTGGGGAAGAATATCCATGAGCGAATATTCCGCTAGAAGAGTTGACGACGACGTCGTCTCATAAGCCACACCGCCAGCAAGCGGGACCCACCACAACAACAAGGATCGAGTTGGCTTTCCCCGTTATATAACTTGAACACTCCGAAGGAGGCATCGAATTTCCTTTTTGTCTGAAATTGTGAATGGACAGCGGCGTAGAGGGAACCGTCACGTGCGGGTCGTGGATCCGCCGACCCGAGAATGTGAACTGGGTTGTGTTCGGGACTAAACAGACCACTTGTTCAGTTCTGACTGTCTTCTCGTTCGACCCGAACACCACCTCTCTGTCTTCCACTCCTCTGGTTTGTCTTCTCCTTCTGATTCTTCTTGGTTGACTTTTCTTCGTTGGTTTTGACTTTTTGTGTTGGATGTTGGTTTAGGCCACGTATGTGTTTGAAGCGCTGGACGGTGAGCCTGTTTCGATTGCGGTGCATCCCAGCGGTGACGCCATCGTTTGCTCCACCTCCAACGGTGGCTGCAAGTGAGCTTCTTTTTCCTCTATACTTTCCCAGGCGTTCCTTTTTATTATTATACGTTGCATGCGATTTTCAGCGTACATTTCAGTCTTCTTATTTCAGTGTCAAAGGCTGTGTTGCCTTTTGCACATAAAAAATAGGTTTTAAAATGACGTGGATGAAGCACAATTTTTGAACGAGGCTTTTGTTTCAGACTGTTCGAGTTATGTGAAGACGTATCGATCATTTCTTCACAATCGTCCCAAGTTCGGACTACAAATGCGCAGCTGTTGGCAAAAGAATCAGCTCCTTTGCAAGGAGTCGGTCCCCAGAAGTGTCTGGCTTTTAGCGTTGACGGATCTAAGTTGGCTACCGGCGGTTTGGTAAGCAACAATCTTTCATGTATTTCGCTTGGTGTTGTGTTTTAAAATACCTTTTTTCCAAAACATTTGGTGATATGTTTTAATCAACCATAGGATGGGCATCTGAGAATTTTGGAGTTTCCAAGCCTGTCTATGATTTTAGATGAACCCAAAGCGCATAAGTCTGTCCGCTATATGGATTTCAGGTGAGCACCCAGCTTGTATATGTGTATCGTCGTAGAGTGCATTGTGTACCCTCAAATACAGGAAAATAATTATATTCAGCAGATATTGACATTTGGTTTGATAGGCTTACTTGATTATTTTCAATGTTAAAAGGAGAAGATTGGTTTTCTTTTGTTTGCTGCAAATCTTCCACTTATCAAAGAAAGTCTAGAAGTTATTTATGAACCATTCACTCTTGACTAAATGTAGTATGAATAGTGTATATTTTTTCCCACTTTTTTTGTTTGACATTTTACAAAAGAATTTTGTGTACCCTTGTCTCTAATCGTGATTTACTGATCCAGTGTGCTAGTCTAGGTTGACCTTGGTTCACGCTTACCCTGTATTGTCACGTTCAAAATTACAATGCAAATACCTACTACATTGACACGTTTATTTACATTTGGCTTGTTTTGGTTCAAAAGTTATTCATTTTAAGTAATGTTAATGTATAATAGGAGTATTATTTTTTCCATGCAGTAATTCTCCTCTGATCAAAGGATCTCTAAACTTCACTTTGAACCATTTCAGCCTTGGTTGTTAATAGTTTTCAAAATTTTCATTTAATATTCTCTATTTACTTGTTTCGTTGAATGAACATATAACTTTAAGACTTTTACGTAGATTTGCCCTCTTCTTTAGTCTGGATGTTAAACATTTTGCTTTCTTTTTATATATCTAGCTTAGACTCAGAGTTCTTAGCTTCAACATCTACTGATGGCTCAGCAAGAATATGGAAGACAGAAGATGGTGTTCCTGTGACTACTTTGATTCGCAACTCAGTAAGTCGTATATACACTTCTGGAGATATTTTTTTTCTTCTATTTTAGTATCATATAATGTGTCTCATTAATGTAGGATGAAAAGATTGAACTCTGTTGCTTTTCTAAAGATGGGACAAAACCCTTTCTATTTTGCACAGTTCAAAAAGGTATGTGAGCCTCTTTCAAGTAAGTGACCTATACTACCATATCATTGTTTCTCAGACTATACTAAATGTATTTCTTCGAATCAAACAGGTGATAAGGCTTTAACTTCGGTGTGGGACATAAGTACATGGAAGAAAATTGGACATAAAAGGCTACTTAAAAAGTCTGCTGCTGTTATATCTGTCAGCAAGGATGGAAAATATCTTGCTCTGTAAGTACTGAAGTTGAATATGATATGATGATGTACACTAGGCTTTATACACATATTTCAGCTGTAGCTTCAATGTGAAAACATTACCAGTACTTAGGTGGAAGATTAGTTCATATTATGTGCATTAAAACACAAGCAGATGTGCATGCTTGCACAGACGCATGTATTTACTGTAAGAAAATTACACAAGAGAGGTCATGTTTTCTTACTGTTTATTGTGTTGTGTGTTGTTATATTTAAGCTCACAGAACAACATAAATGGTCTGTTTCTTTGGTTAAGCAAGGACTAAAGGCTCCTCATAGATATTGTTAATGAGGATTCATAAACATGTGGTCCTCCATTTTGGAGGTTGCATAGTAATATTTTCATTTTTGATCTCAGTTTTGCTGTTTTATTATGTCCACTTTTGTAGCTTCTACAAACCTCCATGTTTTCTGGCTAATGTGCTTATTTTTTAATTTAATTTTATTTTTAGGGGAAGTAAAGATGGAGATATATGTGTTGTTGAAGTTAAGAAAATGGAGATTTGCCACTGGAGTAAAAGGCTACACCTGGGAACTTGCATTGCCACTCTAGACTTCTGTCCCACTGAAAGGTTTTACCTTCCAATTTCTGACTAAAAATGGTCATTCAATTACAATTATATTCATAGCCTTCAGAATTACTATGAATGATCAACATCAGTCCTTGTATAGAATTGGATCATAAATTCATGATGTGTTATAAGAATACTTATGTTGTTAAAAAAATTCTGGTTTTAATATCCGGTTTACTTGTGTCCGGGCTTCTAGGTATTCATCTTCTTGAATATCCTTAGGATCAATAGCATCTTTAATTTGCCTTTCTAATGCTTCCAGCGGTCTACAATGAGCTGCTTTTTATGAAATGTCTTCCGAGGAAGGAGTTTTTAACATGTCAAATTTCTCCTTTTCTTCTCTGCATATCAATTATAAGTTACTGTGTTAAATTTATTGTTTCCAACTGTTATTTAATTAGTGAAACAACAAGGGTGAATTGTGGGAACGATTCACTCATTTATCTTTTGTTCATGGGGGTTCTAGTTGCACCTCCAAATTTGCTAATCGTACCTCCAAGGATTTTTATAAAAATTTTATCCTTTTACAAAACTAAAATTCTAAACAAAACAAAATATAAGAATAAAAGAACAAAAAATGTTGTCTTCATCCCTCTGCAATTTGATAGTCATCCCTAGATGTTTCTTTTGTTTTTTGGGTCGCTCAATTTAAAGTCAATTGAATTTGAAATCAATTCTGATCTACATCCCTCTCATAACTATCATTAAATTATTTCACTAAACCCTAAACCCAATTACCTCTTCATTCTTATCAATTATTGATCACCATTAACATGGCTAATCTTCTTTCAAATCTTTTGTGGGTTCACCTCCGCCCAAGTTAGTCTTGCTTCTTTCTTCTCAAAAGACAATAATTACAACTTAAATCTAGACGACTATTATAGAATAGTATTATCTCATGAAGATCATATTAGATTCAATATTGTTGACTTTGAGATATGTTATTGCTATTCTCCTGCGTAAACCCATTGCTCATCGTTTTCTCATACAAATGCGATAGAAAGAAGAGGATGAGAAATAGAAGAGAGAAGGAGAGGCAGAGCTAGACTCAAATTTAATAAATATAGATGAGAAAAGAGAAAAAAAATAACATTAATATTAATAATAAAGGGTCAAATTGACTGTGCAAGGAAAAATTATTATTGTTGTGGTGTACTTGGAAAATTTAGAGGTGCATCAATAAAATTGAACTATGATCATCAATAAAAAAAATTATTATTGTTGAGGTGTACTCAGAAAATTTAGAAAAAAAAATGAAGTTAAAATTTCAGGTAGTTACATTATATGATCATCTATAAAATTGAACTATGATGCTATGATATAGGCTTTCATAGTCTATCTAGGTATACTACTATTTTCCCTTTTGGTTTTCTCCTACTCATGTGTTGATTTGTTTCCAGGGTTGTGCTGACCACCTCTAGTGAATGGGGAGCTGTGGTGACCAAGTTAAATGTTCCTGCAGATTGGAAAGGTTTATATCTCATCCTCTGTAGTTTTGTGTTTGTGTACTAATCTGTTGGTACGCTAAATGTATGGCAAACTTGATTACTCTTGTTTGAAATACGCAGAGTGGCAGATCTATTTGTTGCTTTTAGGGCTGTTTCTGGCTTCCGCCGTTGCATTTTATATCTTCTTTGAGAAGTCTGATAATTTTTGGAACTTCCCTCTTGGAAAAAATCAACCAGCAAGGCCTGAATTTGGGGCATTTCTAAAAGATTCACAACCTTCAGATGATAGGAAGATTTGGGGTCCTGTAGACATGTGAGATTTGTTATCCTGCTGAGTTACGACCATGCAATGTAATATCAGCAACTGAACACAAACTAACCTCTTGTTGAACACTGCTTGTTAATTTTAGTGTTGAGAGATGTGAAGTAACATATTTATCGGGGAATGGTGTTTCCTGTTATTTGTGTACTGCTTCGTTCAACTACTAATAAGTGATTTGCTTTTATAAGCTCAGATACCTGTTCAGACGTCACTGCTGTGTGTAAAACATCTCTACTGGAGGGGAAAGACGAAAGCTAAAATGAAGTACCCAATGTTAAGGAGAACAAAATAAAAATAACGAAAACTGTATTCTCGATCACTCACTGTCTCACTGTTGTCTTTAACCTCGCATTTATGCATCGCCGGTATTCAAATTTTGATGTCACGGTTAAAAAGATACTTAAACTTATAATTTTACTGTTAAAAGGACATCCAAACTTTAGGAACATGGCCTAGATTTTGGTTTACCTATTCATGTGGGGCGTAATAAGACTGTTATTTTGCATATCTGAAAGAAAGGCTTACAAAAAAACTCATCAGCTGGAGGTCAAAAATTCTGAGGTCAGGAGGCAAAGAGCTACTTATTAAGGTAGTTGCACAAACTCTTCCGAATTATGTTATGAATTGATAGCTCGTTCCCAAATCTTTCTGTGATGATCTTCAGCAGCTCTGTTCTCAATTCTTTTTTGGTAGTAATGATGAGAAGAAAAAGATTCATTAGAGATTTTGGGAGCGGATGTGTGCCCCCAAACAAGCTGGTGGTATGGGGTTTAAATGCTTATATGCTCACAACCTTGCTATGTTAGCGGCGGTTATTGACAAACCCCAATACTCTGACTGTTTATATATTAGATGCTGATGCGGATAGGGGATCAGGCGGTTACCACTTTTATGACTGGCACATTTTATTATGTGGGCATGCTTTTGGACTAAAGAATGTGGGATCCTCTTACCAGCAGTTGATCACCGCCATGTTTGGACCCTACATAGGTAGCATTATTGAGGTCTACGTGGACTGTATATTGGTCAAAAGTATCAAAGCAAGGGATCATGTTGGAAACCTCAGGAAAATCTTCAAGATATTGTTACAGTATAAGTTGTAGTTGAATCTAGAGAAGTGTTTCTTTGGTGTACCGGAGAGCAAGTTTCTTGGTTACATTTTTAGCCAATGAGACATGAGGTCATCCCCGCCCAAATCAAAGCCATCTTGGACATGTATACTCCAAAGAAGAAGGTGGACGTTGAAACACTTAAGAGGCGGTAGGTAGTTCTTTTCTCGTTTCATTGCTCGGCACACAGATAAGTGTCAACCATTTTTCAAGGCTCTGAGGCGGCTCACCGGGAAGACCATTGATTGGTCGCCAGATAGTGAAACAACATCTCAGGGTCTCAAGGAGTATTTGGCAAAGGTTTCAATGCTGTCAATACCAGTGCAGGGAGAAACACTTTATCTTTACCGGGCGGTTTCTCAAACCATAATTAGTTCAACCATTGTCAGAAAAGGTAGCAGCGGATGAGATACCAGTATTTTATGCGAGAAAAGGAATGACTGGGCCGGAAAGGAGATATCCATCACCAGAGAAGATGGCGCTAGCTTTGATAACCGTAGCTCGGCGGTTAAGGCAATATTTCCAAGCGCACAATATCATTGTCCTCACCAATCAACCCCTAAGGCAGGTACTTCAGTGTCTGAAGCACTCTGGGCGTCTCAGCAAGTGGGTCATTTAGCTCAGTGAGTTTGACATTGAGTTTAAACCTAGAACTACATTGAAAAGACAGGCGGTAGTAGATTTTATAGTTAAGTACACAGAGCGAGAAGTCTCTTGGATGGATCTTCTTCTGCCAACCTAAGTGGGGCGGGCATCATTCTCACCAAACCAAAGGGATTGGAGGTGGAATATGCGCTTAAGTTTAACTTCAAGACCTCCAACAATGTGGCAGAGTACGCGGCCCTCATTGTCGGGTTACTTTTGGCAACGGATTCTGGAGCTAAAGACATCAACATATTTTAGTGACTCACACAGGTGGTAGTCAGTTAGGTGGAAGGAGAGTTTCAGGTCAAAGAGGTACAATTGGTTGTTATTTGGGATATGTCAAGACACTTTTAGGGTGGTTGAACTCCTATGTGATCACTCGTATTCCACGAGCAGATAACGTTAAGGTGGATATTCTGGCAAGGGTGGCAACCGCCCAACCGCATCAGCATGCGGATGATGTTAGAGTCGAGATATTGGACATGTCGTCCATTGTCAAGACTTTGGCGGAGATTTTTCACATTGATACAAAGACTTCATGGATGGATGAGATATTTTCTTAGGGGTGGGCAAAAATCCGATTTTTAACCGAAAACCGAAAAAACCATCCGAAAAAACGGACCGGATAACCGATCCATTTAAAGCGGGTCAAAAAATAGCTAAAACCGATCCGATCCGGTTTGAACCGGGTTGGTTCCGGTTTTGCTTAAAAACCGGTCCGAATAAACCGAATTTTTTTAATATATATATATATATATATATATATATATATATATATATATATATTTAATAGGTGTCACCATTTTATTTGTTAGTCTAATTGGTTACAATGCAACCTGCCACACTTGATCACAAACACCATATATAAGGAAAAAAAACCCTAATCGGCTCGCCTCTCTTGACTCTCGCCTCTCTCTCCTCTCTCTCGTCTCTGTCGCCTCTCACCTCTCTCCTCTCGCCTCTCTCGTCTCTGTCGCCTCTCGTCTCTCTCACAAACACCATATATAAGGAAAAAAACCCTAATCGGCTCGCCTCTCTTGACTCTCGCCTCTCTCTCCTCTCTCTCGTCTCTGTCGCCTCTCACCTCTCTCCTCTCGCCTCTCTCGTCTCTGTCGCCTCTCGTCTCTGTCGCCTCTCTCGTCTCTGTCGCCTCTCTCGTCTCTATCGCCTCTTACCTCTCGCCTCTCTCGTCTCTGTCGCCTCTCTCACCTCTCACCTGTGAGTTCAATCTGTGTAATGTTGTGTAAGAAGTGAGTTCAATCTGTGTAGCTAATTATGTGTTTTGGGTTGTAGCTAATTATGTGTTTCAGGTATGTGTTGAAAAAGATCCGGCTTGCGAGGCAGACAGAGCGGTGCCGGAGATCTGCTCATCAAGAGGCTAGGTGAGCTTTCGAGTTCGATTGCTTCTTTTGTTGTTGTGTTGCTTCTTTTGTTGTTACGGACAAAAGAAAGAGAAACAAGTCGAAGTGCGAAAGAAGATGTAAGGTTGATTAAATTCATATCTGTGTGTTTATGATCTGAATTTGTGTGATGCTTAAACTCTTTAGTAATGTGGCTTTGAATAGGTTAGTGAATTCGGATGCTCCAGAGTGTTTGGAATTGTTGGAGTTTGTATGCAAATTTTATTGATTTAGAGGATATTAGCTAAGAGTTGAAAGCTATTCATATGGAGACATTGTGTTGTCACAGTGAGATATGTCGTTGGATTTAGTGCTGGAAGTATGAAATGTTGTTTTCGCCTATATTGAGTTCATGTTATCCAATATGGCTCTTTTATTTGATTTTTCAGTTCGATGGATTCTCAACAAACCGCATCATCCCATCCTTCAGCCTCCAGCCACACCCCATCGGGTGCCATGGTTCCACTCGTTCCTGTTGCAGTTCCGCCATCAACGACCACCACTGGAGACACTGCTATTTCTGCTTCGGCTTCGGCTTCTGGAGACACTGTAGTTCCTCCCTTATTTCTGTAGAATCTGTTATGACATCATTGACATGCTCTCCTGAAGATTGAATGTTGCCTAGTGGATGGAGACTGAGTTTGAATTCAATTCAAACTTTCATCAGTTTCATATTATGAACTTTAATTTATTTCGAGACAACTAAATTTGCTTATGGTCTGTAACAAATTAACATAACTATGGTGTGTATGTGTATGTTATCTACTATTTGAAGTTGGTGATGAACATTTGATGATTGGATTGTTTTTGAGGTTTGGTATCTGTTGGATTTTGAAATTGTAAACTAAAAGTGAAATTCTCCAAATTCGGGTGAAATCCGAATCCGACCCGATCCGGTTTTCGGATAACCCGAATAATCGGTTAACCGGATTTCGGATTCGGATGGAGATTTTACAAATCCGAATGATTCAGATCGGATACGGTTTGGGCTCAAAACCGGTCCAATCCGAATATGCCCACCCCTATATTTTCTTACAAGAAAGATGACACCCTACGACCAAATAAGGTAGCCACTCAAATGTTAATCAGAAGGGCCACAAGATACATGATTTTAGAAGGCAAGTTGTACTGCTAGGGTTTAAAATTTCCCTATCTAAGATGTGTGACACCAGAAGAAGGGAGAACTATTCTTGAGCTAGTCCATGAGGGCGACAGTGGTAACCACTCTGGGTACCGTTCTCTAGCAAACAAAACAATGTGGTACGGCTATTTTTGGCCAACGCTAGTCGCTGACTCTGAGGCAGTGATAAAAGCATGTGTGAAGTGTCGTCAGTTCGCCACCATTGTCAAAGCACTAGCTTAACTATTATCCATCGTTGGGCCATTGATCAAATCCATATGAGGGCTGGACCTCATCGGACCGTTCCCCGTTGCCAAGAGCCAGTTCGGCTACATTATTGTGGGCATTGACTACACTACCAAATGTATAGAGGCGGTACCGCTGGTCAAGCTTATCACCACCAGGGTCAAGAAGTTTATTTGGAAGAATATCAGTTGTCGTTTCGGCGTCTCCAATACAAACATAACTGACAATGGAGCACAGTTCAACAATCATGTAGTCGTCAGTTGGGCACATGAGAAAGAACTACAGATCCGATTTGCATATGTGACCCACCCGCAGACTAACGGTCAGGTGGAAGCCGCCAACAAGAAAATCTAGTAATTACTCAAGAAAAAGCTCGACGAAGCCAAGTGCTTATAGGATGACAAACTCCTTGAAGTACTTTGGACAATTCGCACCATACCTACTCGGGCAATGGGTGAAACCCCCTTTTGCCTTACTTACGGTTCTCCTTGTTGAGGTCATATACCCAACAGCTCGAGTGGCTTTGTTTGATGAGACAACAAAAGAAGATAAATTGCTTATGGACAAGAATTTGGTGGAGCAAAAGCGGATCAAGGCACACTTGACCAATCTGCAGAACAAATTGAAGGAGACCCGCTTTTACAACAAGCGTGTTAGGGACAAGAGTTTCCAAGTGGGGGACTAGGTCATAAAGGAGGTTATACCGCCATCAAAAGAGCTTAACCCAACCTGGGAGGAACCTTACCAAATTATGGAGGAAGTCAGCCCAGGAACTAATTTCATCAAAGACAAGAGCGGGAAGATATCTACCCACCCTTGGAACACCCAACACCTTAGAAGGAGCTTTGTCAAATGAACCGCTATAAACTTGAAACGGTTGTTAAATGAGACTACTTGTTTTCTTTATGAGTGTAAGTCGTTGTAGCAGCGCTGTCGTATTTTTGTTCCGGCTTTAAAACCACGTACCAAGGATGAATGAAACAATATTATCCTAGTTATTATTCTTTCGACTGAGTTACATTAATTTGATCTATATGGTCTAAATTACAAGAACAAATTTAATACCTTTAGTAATTTCATTCCAGTTAACAAACATACAAACTCAAGAAAGATGCAAGTTGAATTTCATTAATAATCATTGACAAAAAAGTACATATGTACCACTGAAAATAAAGCTAACGGTTGAAAGATAGTCTACCCATAAAGCCAGTTCCTAACATAACCCGCCAAATATCCCCCTCAGCCATCTTCTATTTCTCCAAAGATATGATCATCCGCCGCCATCCACTCCTTCTCCACACCCTGATCATCCGCCAAAGCTTAATTTCTCCAAAGATCTGATCATTCTGAAAGCAGTGTGGTGATCATGGTTGTATTGTAAAAATATAAGATACAAACACAACCCATTAACTTCGACCTAATAAAATTTTACCGAAGAAGACAACCTATGATTGTATGATACAATCTGCTTGGAAACCATCGGGAACCAACTTTGAGAAGCCAGCCCTGAAAACTGTTCATTCTTGACTGCAACTAATTATCCGGTTGGCAGCCAAAGCTAGGGGTGTTAGGATCCATGGGTTCCAGGAATAGCTGATCAGACACTGGCAGTCTTTGCTCCCAAGGGATCCTACGAGTCAGCATTGCATATCGACATTTCTTTGTGCATTCTCCTTCTAGAAAACCTAACTCAAATGCCACTAATGATATTTGGAAGATTTGGAAAGGGTTCATTCCTGCTACATCTTAGTCACACACCAGGACTGTGTGCAACAGTATTCTTCCTGCTTTAGAGCTTCTTCCCTCTAACATGTGGTTTGGAGCCTCGAGCTTGTGATTTTAAGTGATGGTGACAATGAGACTATTCTTCACTTATGTCGAAATCGCATGTTTCCTAGGCAAGTGTGACAAACTAATGCACCGTTAATCCTGATTTGTCTGGATGTACGAACTGATGGGATGGGCGTTGTGGGGTGGCCAAGTTCTATAAACATGCCTTGGAGGAACTAAGTCCTTGTCATGGAGCGTTTAGAAAGAGAGAAACAACACTGTTTGTGAGCATACGCAAAGAACTTTGTCTTAGAGCACCATGATGCCGGTTATGATGGACATTTGATGGCGGTGCAACAGGCTTCAGTTAACTCAAATTTGAGTACTTCACTTACTTTCCTGGGAAGGATATTTGATGATATAGGAGAGTCAGAGTTCTCTTCCAAATGTGAACATGTCACACAAACCAGGGTTGTGCCTGAAGATCACGCCCAGTACCAACGAAAGGAGTTGCTGTTGTTTTCTACCCCTAATTTTTTGCTAGCTGAATCTGCTGTCCTGTGATTCTCATATACTTAAGTAATGGGATGACATCGTTTCACTCAAAACAAAAACTAAAAGAATTAGCCTTCGTCCTGCAATGTGATCTTGTCCAACTGAGTCTAAAAGCTGCAAGGGGCTGGTGAACAGACCTTACAGTTCTCTATGAACCTGTTAATCATATGAACCGGCATCTCCAACATGATACCGCAAAGTCATCCGATAAGGCAAAGCATTCAATAGAAAATATGGCCTCTGAATTTTTGCTGATGATTCTGAAACTCTCGTAAGATATGACCACCACATCAACTCTAATCAGCATACGCACATTGAAACCTTTAGTTCTGGGAAAAATCCCTCCCAACCCTTTCAACCTATTTATTGCCAAGGTCATGACAAAACAGAGCCTTTGTGTCCTTCCCTCCCCATTTCATGGCATTGCAAAGATAATGGGGAAGAGCATGAACACACCATTAATTAGTGAAACATGCGGCACACCAGGAGGCTGTGACCTTGTTCTGAACTTATTTGATGATGTATTTGAGGGAAAATAATGGTTTCTGGAGCATAGGGCCTTTTGCAGTATGCTGCATTCTATCAAACATGTTGCTAAGTTGAATTGGAACAAAAGTGTAGAATACAAGTATCAAGAACCATGAAAACAATATCCCCCAAACAACAGACCAAAACATAATTACACTTTTCAGAACTCATCTAGAAGGTGATATACTGACCAAGAAATTTTTCTCCATTTCAAGATCATTTACTCATTTCTTTTATTTTTCCTTTGAACACTGGAAACCGGAGTTAGAACAACAGGGTAACACAACCCAACATGACAATTATTTGATATCTGATACCATTAGGAAATCAAATAATTTTATAACATCACTGAGTAGTGGCCCCTCTATACACCAGAACCATAACTCATTCCTACTGAAAAAGAATAACATTAAGAAAATGAAAAAGACACATAAAAAAGGCATTTCATTTATTCCCTGTTTTTGAACAGTATGAAACCAAAATCTGTTAAAATGAAAAGAATGAGCCAAATACAAAGCAGTGAAACCAATGAAAAACAATTGCTTGATATTTATTACATTGATTTATCACTCTATCTATCAAAAGATCAGATTCCAATCTACCCAGAACAATAAAATACTGGCTTTGTAATTCATAAAACATATACCATCAGTCCCAGCAGATATGAGAGTCAGATTAGTTTTCGAACATTATGGGAAAAGGAGACCAGATAATGTGTATCTTTCATGAGATTTCTTACATCATGTTCAAAAATATATCCATGACACAAATAATATTTGTGCACAAACACGGAGGATGCAAAAATGAATTAGCCACCAGAATTTAGAGAAGCATTAGTAGTAAACATATATGTCAAATGTGCATGTGTGTGTGTGTGTTTGTGTATCCACGCCCACATATGAGTCATATCATATACTAAAGGTAAAAAAGGCTAATTTTTTTTACTAAATAAACAGACTTGCATAGTTATAAACTTAAAGTTCTTCTATTGATTCCTATTCCTTATTAGAAGAAAATTAAAAAAAGCCAAGGACTTCAATCTCACCATGAAAATCATATGTTTTCAACTGTTGTTAGTGACTGATATATAAACATAACTACAAACTTCAAAAGAAGCTTAACTTAAATAATCAGTCCTACCGTTGCCTACAATGGTGAATTGGTGTCCTTTCTCCCTATGCTACTGCACACCCTAACCTCCAGTAGCAACTTTTTCCCTAACATCTACTTCACGCATGTGAGTTACGGGAGGTGAGCAACAGCAGATGCCTAGACACACTGTCACAGTTGGTTAATCTTCATCATAATCTTCCTCATCCTCATCTATCCTCCTAGTCAAATTGGCAAGTTGCAAGGGATCAATGGCCATTGTTTCCATACCTGTCAAAGGCCAACCTAGGAATTCCACATGCTTCATATCAGGAGTAAACTGTGAGGACGAATTAGCAGGAGCAGGAACAGGAGCAGGAACAAGACCAGGAACAGCGGCTGATGTAGTTGCTGAATCCTCATTTTCATTCAAGTTCACATTCAAATCAAAATTCCGAGCAGCTATTTCTGCACTATTGGCACCTGAAATGTTCTCTTTTGGCCCTTTAGGCTCTGTTGCATCATCTCGCAACTCAAGGGGTTCATCGAGCCTGTCCTCATGCTTAACAATATCTGAATCATCCTCATATTTCTCATCGGGTGCACTTATCTCCCTCCCTACTGTCCGACTACCACGTGGGCGACCTCTAGGCCTGCCCCTACCCCTTCCTCTTCCTCTTCCACTTCCAGCGGCGTTACCAGCTTCATGCACCATCATACTCGCCTTGGCCTCTTCATCAGTATCAGTGTCTTCATCATCAGCAACTACTTTCCTCCCCCTTCCTCTACCCCTTCGCCTTCCTCTGCCACTTCCAACAGTATTACTACCACCATCAATCATCATCTTACTCCTCTTGGTCTCATCATCACTCTCAGTGTCCTCATCGTCGACGCTCACTTTCCTCCTCTTTGGAACCGAACACTCATCCCCAACAGCATCAGACCCCCCTAGATCAGGAACCTTACTGACAATATCCTTCAAGAAATCGAAGACACTGAACGACTTCACACACTGTTTCAAATGCAGAGAATTCATGGTCTTGGCCCCCCTCTTGAGAGTAATCTCATAAGTCCGGTCACACAAATCCTGCAGAAACAGCTCCAAGGCTTTCGAAACAAGGAGCGGCACCGCCAGAGCTATCTTCCCAACATCCTCATCGGTCTGCATAATCTTCTTGATTCGCGCAGCGGGGAACCGAGTATCAAGCTTCTTCCTCATAATGTCAAACTCTGACCATCAAATCCAAAATCAGCCGAAAAAAAATCCCAAATCAAGCAAAACTAGTCTAAATCCACGCCTAACATCATATCAACAAAAACACACCAAAGCCATCGAATTCAAGCTTCTATTGCAATTAAAAATATATACAAGTATGTAAGAGAGTGAAAGATGAGAATCAATTTAAGACATAAACCCTAACCCTAAATTAACACCTGTGCAAAGCACTAAATAAAGAGAAGAAGAGTTGAGAAGACATACCTGGAGGACTCCGGCAGCGACGGAGATGGACGATCGAAAAGAAGAAGAAGAAGAAGAAGAATAAGAAGAAGAGACATGAGAGGAGGAAGAGGAATAAGAGAGGTATAAATATGTTGGGCGGTCAGAGTAATGATTCTAATTTTTAATTTCCAGAAGGAATGAGAGAAGTGCGAGTTGTTTTCTGCTAGGGTTTGGGCTCGGGCTCGGGTTGGTTTGACCCGTTTGCTTGGATGGTTCGAATCACACACTTGAATTCCTTTCTTTTATTTTTTTCAGAAAAAAGACTCAAATATGTTTTTGTTCTAGCATATTCCGTGATGTGTGAGCCTTATATATTCCGTGATGTGTGATAAGTTTACAAGATAGAATAGGACTAGTTTTTCCTTATGTATACTAGAAAGGTACTTTGTAAATCCTTACATAAGGACACCTATTAATGAATAATATATATGTTTCACCAATCTCTTGCTTTCATCTCTTGTTTTTATTTCACTTGTTCACGTTATCAACAACGTCACTCCAGTAGCCTTCGTAGCTACAGCCTTGTGCTTCGCCCTGGTCATCCAACGCTCGTTGATGTCCCCTAACTCAGCCTCGACAGGCAAGCCCACCTCCGTGACTTCGTGCCTCTAGCGTCCTCGACCAACCTTGAAATCGTAATATCGCTCTGCCCTCCTTCCCCCACGCGGCAATGCATCTAAGCAGCACCGCCTCTGGCCACCTACTCTACCTAGAGCCTGGAGCACCGATGAATCTCTACCTAACATCAAAAAACCTAACTCTAGCATTGCTCCGGCCCAGATCTGCTTGGCTCGGTTTTTCAGATTTGACCTGAATATGCTTGAAACAAATTTTTTTTATTCGAGGGGAAAATGGTAAATTTGTGTCACACCTTTGCCCAAGTTTACCTTTCTAAACCCGGGATAGAACTTGCGAAACCCATCCCAAGAGAGATTTACTCGAAATCTCCCTAGAGAAGGGATAACCCTTATTCCCAGCCATTTTCAAGAAGTCCAAACTATACCGGAATAAACCTCACACCCGGAGGTTATCCCGATTTCCGCATTTAAATCTCAAACCAACTACTTTAGAGGACCTAGGGTTCTAATAATATTTGTGACTACACCCGAATCCCGGTCAGGCTGCCTACGTGCCCTGTCCTCAGGGATCAAGCCACACGTAAATCTTATATAATTAGCGCCATAACCGGGCAAAATTCCGCTTTTCTAATTATCGGTAGATTTATCAATGAGTTATAAACGCCCAAAGCATATCCGGAGTTTAACCCCTCCGCTGAGGTATTCACCGACCAACTATCTATCGGGACTATCCTGAACATTCCACCATAATTAAATACAACATTCACGCATAAATATAACATAAAAACATCCACGTAAATAACAAACCCTCTAGGGGCAATATTGTCAATTCAGCCTCAATGACAGTTTGATAATTATGCTAAGCTGCTAGAGACATTTATGGAATTTCACCCATAGGGCAGCCCTGTAATTAGCTAAAACTGTCAGGGGCAGTATTGTCTTTTTTTAGCCTCAGTGGCAGTCTCATAATTAAACAAAACTGTCAGGGGTATTTCTGGAATTTCAGCCTTGGTGGCATCCCTGTAATTACCCTAAACTACCAGGGGCAGTTCTGACTTTTTATATCCATAGTAAAATAGCAGAAACCCAGATCTACCGCGGTAAAAATCTTGAAATTTACTCCTGCTTTACCTAACCATATCCCCACCGACCTATAGCCGGTTTCGACCCCTTTTTCCGGCCACCTCCCTACCCTAACCAATTCAACAACAACTACATAAAAACCAACCCAAAAACACCATCGAGGAGTACTAACACAATGAAAACGAACTTACCCTCTGTCAAACTCGAACTCAATCCTAGGTGCCTCACCCTTGCAGTAGGAGCTCCAATTAACTGTAATAGGGATTGTCCAAGCCCCAGCAGCGCTCCTTTAGTTCGAGAATCCCTCGTCGGAGTCTAGAATCCAAAACCCAGGAGAAACGGGTTATTCGACATTAGGTCTCGATTCAATGAATTTGGGGCAGGAAAGGAAGAAGGAACAGGGGGAGAAAAACCTTACCAGTCACGCGCCCTAACGCTGCCTCAACGACGAGTTTTCGCCGGAAAACCGCTCGCCCTCACTTCTTTCGATCTTCACCGAAAGGTGGTGGTGGTGAGAGGAGACGCGGCGGCTTGATGAGACCGAGGCAGTCTCCGTCTAGGAGAGAGAGAGAGAACAGAGAGGGAAGAGAGAGAAAATGCCGGTCTCCCCTCTCCCTTATATATATATATATAATTCAACGGTCCAGATTTGATCTCCACCATCAACGACGCAGATCAACTATGAAAAAGCTATTATGAATAGTAATTAGATATTTTATTATTTACTATTTACCGATTAATTCTGAATAACTTTCGCATACGAACTCCGATTAATTCATAGGACATACCCACAAGTTCGTATTAACGTCCTCTACAACTTTCCCGAAGAAATTTTCCACAAATTCTCGACTTATCGGCGTTATCGCAAAGTCATCTTTTTACGGTAAAGTAAATAACGTTTATTACTCCCGTAAATTAAATAAATCCATGTTAAACAGCCTGTAGCTCTGAAAAATATTCTGGACATACCGATGGACTCGTATTAACATAATCCACCACCTCGGGACATTAATTATATCTTCCCCCATAATCGAGAATATCTCGATACTAAACTCGAATAGTAGTTCAGAGAAAACTACCAGTGTTGTTACAACCCTCTGTAACCTGCCTGATTCCGGTAAAAAATAAATTTTGGGATGGGGTGTTACAATCTACCCCCCTTATAAAAATTTCTTCTTCGAAATTTCCACTGCAGAACGTAAAACTATCGGTCATTCCTAATGACACAAAACAGTTAAAGATGTTCCACATTCCAAGACTTTATTGGTCCAGCCGTCCAGGAATGTTGTCAAGTTCCACTAGACCGAACTTCAAGCAACAAGAGTCACCAGCTCTATGTACCAATTTCTTTAGAAAACAAAGTCTTCTCGTAGTTGTAATACGAGATACACAACTACGCACGCTTCGCAACACTTTGTCAAGCATGATACCCTCATTTCATCACTTCCGTCGTAAACCGACTCTACAAGGCTTGCCTCTTAACTCTTCTCGAGTTAATTCCCGAAATGACCATTAAGGCAAGCTGGTAGATTTCCGAGACATAAACGTAGACTAACTCGTAGACAATACATATGCTCCACTTTTACAACTGCCACACTTGACACTTAACGCCAATGTCCTCTTCGTGGAAGGACGGAAATGCTACAGTCCATCACTGTAGGGGAAATCACACGTCTCTCGCACATTCCGAAGAAAAAGAAACGTGCATTTCCTTCACTGGGCTTGAGGCTAATGACGTATTATCTCGTGCGTCTTTCAATCAAAAATTCTCACTTTCTCGTTCCTCGTACCTTAACTATCGATCACGAGGTTTGAACGAAAGCGCATACCATAATGCGATCTCGAAGCTGCTCACTCGAGCTGATGAACCCGCCGAGCGACTTCGCGCCAACATGGATGTCATCTTCACATACTCGGTCACAATGAATTTCTTCATCCTACTCCACTCTCTCAGAAAAGAGTCTATAGTAGGGCATTTCACAACAATAAGAACTAACAAACTCGCACACTAACTCATGTGTGCTCAAGTCTTGACTAAAGGACAAAAGTTTAGCTCAACATATCTCAATTGTCACATCCATACATATTTACTAATCGTCAACCCAAAATTTCCTTCCTCAAGAGTGGGATTTCCTCTAAGAGATACCCTGATTTCTTTTACCAAAATCCAACCATCACTCATCTAACCAGACATCCACTTGATGTGTAGTCCAAGGGTTCACTGCATGAAACATTTTCTCATTGCTCTATGACCCAATCCCATACGTGATCAAAAACAAACCTAACTGCCTTCAACTATACTCTTGGAAAATCAGGAGTACTTGTCACATCCTGGTTCTAGAACCAATTTACGGTCGGTTACTACCAAAGTTACCTTCATCTTTAACCATTTCGTAGTAACTGTTCTACCGTGAGAGGTCAAAAAGTTGACTTTTCGTTAAGTCAGGAATTTGGAAAAACTTTCTTCATGAAAGTTGTAGAGGGCGTCGTTACGAGTTCGTGGACACGTAACACGCTTAAATCGGAGTTCGTATGAAGAACTTATGGTCAAAAAACAAAAGTTACTATTTGGTGAAAAGTCTATATATAATGGTTTACTGGGGTGAAACGGTGAAAATTCAAAAAGTAGGAAAGTTACTGTTCATCATTGAATTTCTCCCCGAAACCCGACGTTTTTCGCCGGATTTTCATCAACGGATTTCTCCTCCGTCCGGCGGAGTTAGGGCGCGTGCTTGGTGTCGAATTGAAGCCTACTGTGTCGCCTTGAAGTTGGGGGTGGTGACCGGAGCTAACTCGCCGCAGTTAGGGAGAAATTCCGGCGAGAAGGTGCGACCAGAACACTGTTCATCGACACCGGATTTCTCCCTCCTCAAGCCACTTCTCGTTGAGTTCTTTATATGGTTATGTTGGGCTTGTTGAGTACTATAATCCCCTAAAATTTGGTAGTTTGATTCGAAGTGTGTAGGGAGAATTGAAGGATTGAAGTTTGAATTGAATTTTTTTCGGGTTCTTAGTATTTTTTGTCGATTGACCTAGTTAGAGACCGAATTGGCCTTCGAGTTGAACTAGGAAGTGGTTCCAATTGACGAAACGAAGCTACTAGTAAAATTTGGTGGCGATCGGTGGTCGCCGAAGTTTGGCCGGAATCCACTGCCGGTGGAGCCGCCACCTTTTAGGCGGTTTTTCTTGCCCATTAATTGTAAAAATTAAGATAAGGCCATTGAAGGGCAGTTTCTAATTTTTGGAGATTTTTTTGATACGTTTAGTATTTTTGGAAGATTTGGATTTATTAATTGGATAATTAAATGACTACCGGTCGTTTAGGAAGTACCGGCTGGGCGTGAGGGTGTAATTAAGGGTTTTTACGCTAATGGGTATTTGAGGCCGACTCCTCACGTTTTTCTAGAGGTGGTTAAGGATGAACGTTAAGGGTAGAGATTTATTGTTGTTGCCCTTACTTTAATTGTGGGATTAAGACCTGATTGTGTATTTTGAACAGGTCGTGGGGGAGCTCGAGCTGAGCAGCCTTCTGGTAGCCGGCAGACTTAGCGGCATCTGTGAGTGGACTTTATTTTTAATTATAATGCATGCAATAGACTTTAATTAGTTTCTCCTTTATTTATGAATTTTCTCCATTTTATGTTTTATGGTGATTTTAGGAAAATGACAATTTAGTACTTTTTAAAGATAAGTGAGCCGGGGAAGAGATTCCTACCTTTCCCGTGATTTTAAAGGATTTTTTTCCGGAATATGATTTTACTGTTATCACCATTTTAGGTTATGAAGGGGGACGAAATTTAAAAAGGGGAAACTTGGCTCTTGGATTTATCGATTTTAAAGTAAAGTCAGAGAACCGGTTTCGGGATTCTGGAAACGTTTTAAATCCAATATATTAGGGGTAAAGTCATGGGTGTTTTGACTTGGTTTTCGATTTTTTTTACCACGAGGTTTTTTAAAGGATTTTAAAGGATATGGTTATGTATTGCATGCTAGCATGGAGCCTTTCCAGGTGGAGATGGTACCCTCTCTAGATAGTAGCTGGTCTGACCCTCTTCGGTGGTAGCTGGTCCGTAGGACCCTCCCGGATAGAGCAGGTCAGGACCCTCTTCGGTGGTAGCTGGTCGGTTGGACCCTCCCGAATAGAACGGGTTATGGGACCCTTTCCGATGAGCTGGTCAATAGACCCTCTCGTGGTAGAGCAGGTCGGTTGTTTTCTCGTGGTTAAGGTTAATATCCCACATTTAATTATGGATTTGAGCCAAGAGATTTATTTGATGATTTATTTGTGCATTTCCTATTGATTGCGTGCAAAAGGTATTTTTTGGAAAACTCCAAGGGAGGACATTAAAGAAAATAGACTTTTATATTTGATTTTTGTCCACTCACGCTAATATTTTTCAATGTTTCTCCCCTAGGCCCTTCGTTTTAAATGACTAGATTGCAGTGCTTGATCTGACTAGTCTTCGTGGAGGCCACGTATAGTTTTGGATGGTTGTTGGTTTTTTTGAAGTGTTCAATTGGGTTTATTGCAGGTTAAGGGCTGTCCACTTTTCAAAGGAGACTATGTCGAAATTTCGGCAGAATCTTCTTTGGGAGGTGGTCCCCGCAGGACTTACTTCAGGTTAAAGGGGTTTAACTCAGGGTGGGTCCTGACAGTTGGTATCAGAGCATTAGGTTATCCGATTCTTTCATACTACTATCTGTGCTTAAGAGTATTTAGTATCTATAGAGTGATGGTCCGACCATTAGCATTTTATGCATGAGATACTAGGTATTTCTTGAGTATTTATAGTAGTTAATCTAGTGCTGATGTTATGTATGGTGCTAAATGTTTTCTTCCTCAGGTAACTGTGCGTCGTGGTCGTAGTCGAGCCCGTAGGGAAAATCCTCCCAATCCTCCATTGGGAGGGGATGAGGGAGCACCAGCTGATGGTCCATTGGAACATTTCTTCAGGCGACTCACTACCTTTGCTTCAGATATCACTTATGAGAAGGCTCGCAGGAATGGAGCCCGGGTTTTCTCCCATGCAGATGAGCCGCTAGATGCTCTTAGCTGGCTGGAGAGTATGGAGAAAATGTTTGTGCAGGCAGAGTGTCCTGAGAGCAAGAAAGTGATCGTAGCTGTTCAGTTCCTGGAAAGGGAAGCTTGGCATTGGTGGATAGTGTAACATCCCACACCGACCAACGGAGAGGGTGATGTACCATATATGTACATCGGTGACACCCATCTAGACGAGGCCTTTTGGGAGCTCAGTGGCTTTGGAGGGGATGAGAACTCCGAAGTTAAGCTTGCTAAGCTTAGAGCAATTCCAGGATGGGTGACCCCTTGGGAAGTTGCTCTGAGAGCTCCTGGAAACAAAACCGTGAGGGCCGGCGGGCCCAAAGTGGACAATATCGTGCTACGGCGGAGATGGTCCGGGATGTGACAGATTGGTATCAGAGCCACTCTGCCGAGGGGTACGAGTGTGCCGACGAGGACGTCGGGCCCCTAAGGGGGGTGGATTGTAACATCCCACACCGACCAACGGAGAGGGTGATGTACCATATATGTACATCGGTGACACCCATCTAGACGAGGCCTTTTGGGAGCTCAGTGGCTTCGGAGGGGATGAGAACTCTGAAGTTAAGCTTGCTAAGCTTAGAGCAATTCCAGGATGGGTGACCCCTGGGAAGTTGCTCTGAGAGCTCCTGGAAACAAAACCGTGAGGGCCGGCGGGCCCAAAGCGGACAATATCGTGCTACGGCGGAGATGGTCCGGGATGTGACAGATTGAGAGCCGACGTCCTCGTCGGCACACTCGCACCCCTCGGCAGAGTGGCTCTGATACCAATCTGTCACATCCCGGACCTTCTCCGCCGTAGCACGATATTGTCCGCTTTGGGCCCGCCGGCCCTCACGGTTTTGTTTCCAGGAGCTCTCAGAGCAACTTCCCAGGGGGTCACCCATCCTGGAATTGCTCTAAGCTTAGCAAGCTTAACTTCGGAGTTCCCATCCCCTCCGAAGCCACTGAGCTCCCAGAAGGCCTCGTCTAGATGGGTGTCACCGATATACATATATGGTACATCACCCTCTCCGTTGGTCGGTGTGGGATGTTACAGATAGACTTAGGAAGAGTCTTGTGCGATGGAGTTCAGGGTATGACCTGAGGTCAGTTCACAGCTCATTTCAAGGAGCGTTACATCAGCCCAGCCCACATCAATCGAATGAGGTTGGAGTTCTTGAATTTGAAGAAAGATGACAGTATGACTGTGACAGCCTTTGAGCAGCGCTTCAGGGAGTTGGCATTCTATGTGCCTGACTTGGTTAAGACAGATGAGGAGAAGATTTATTACTTTGTTAAGGGACTTAGTGGTATGTGTGCGAGTCAGATGACAGCCGTGCCTTACCAGACATTTCAGCAGGCCTTGATGTTTGCTATGCATATTGAGGCACAAGAGTTAGTAGTTAACCCCTACTTGATTTTGGTGGTCCTAGTCGAATTCTTCATAGGAGGGGGACATCTACTTCTGGTTCTAGATCATTTGTTGACAGTGGTTGTAGTAGCCACTCGACTTCTGGCTCCGGAGTTCGAGAAAGGTTCAAGAGGTTTTGTAGGAGACGCCCTAGGAGCCGGTTTGGTGGACGTTCATCTAAACAGTTTAGTGGAGGATCTAGTAGCCAGAGTAGGGCCTCAGGTGGTCAATCATTTCAGATAGGGCAGAGTCAGCATCAGACAGGAGAATGTTATCATTGTGGTCAGCAGAACCACTTTAAGAGAGAGTGCCCTTTCCTGACTCCGAGATCCATGTATACCCCTACTCAGACCATGGGTCAGTTTCCAGCGGGTGCTTTTGGCAGCGATACTCGCATGTTGGGTCCAGATAGAGGCAATGCTAAGCAGAACAGAGGAAACATAGGACGTCCCACCACTACTCATGCTAGAGTGCATGCCATGACTCAGCAGGAGGGTCGTACTTCTCCAGAGGTCATCATTGGTACGTTATTAATCTTTGGTCAGTCTGCCTTTACTTTGATTGATCTGGGTGCTACGCATTCTTTTATGTCAAGTAGATTTTCACTCCATGCCAATGTATCAACCTCACCACTCCCAAGTGAGTGGTGTGTATCCTTGCCTTCTGGGGATACAATGGAGATAAACTGGGTGTGTAGTGGTTGTGAGGTGTTAGTGGATGGACTTGTGTTCGAAGCTGACTTAATTCCTTTAGATATGATAAAGTTTGATGTAATCTTGGGTATGGACTTTTTGGGAGCCCATAGGGCCATGGTGGATTGTTTCCAGAAGGAAGTAGTGTTTCGAAGTCCTGGAATGCCAGAGGTTACGTTTCAGGGAGAAAGGGAGGTTCTTCCAAAGTATCTAATTTCAGCTGTGGCCGCTAAGAAATTGTTAAATAAAGGTTGTCAAGCCTACCTAGCGCATGTGGCTGATACTAGTATGGGAGAAGTAGGTTTGGATAATATTCCTATAGTCAAGGAGTTTTCAGAAGTTTTCCCATATGAATTGCCTGGGTTGCCACCCGAAAGAGAGATCGATTTTATGATCGATTTACTTCTTGGAACCGCACCTATTTCTCAAGCACCATATAGAATGGCCCTTGCCGAATTGAAGGAGTTGAGAACTCAATTGCAGGAGTTGTATAAGGAATTTATTCGACCAAGTTCATCTCCTTAGGGTGCCCAGGTGTTGTTTGTTAAGAAGAAGGATGATACGTTAAGACTTTGTGTGGATTACAGGAAGCTAAATCAAGTTACTGTGAAGAACAAGTATCCTTTGCCTCGTATTGACGACTTGTTTGATCAATTGAGAGGGGCAACAATCTTTTCGAAGATTGACTTGAGGTCGGGATATCATCAGTTGCGGATTCAGGAGAATGACATAGCCAAGACTGCTTTTCGGTCACGTTATGGCCATTATGAGTTTGTGGTGATGGCCTTTGGGCTTACCAATGCACCTGCAGCTTTTATGGACCTCATGAATAGGGTGTTTGGCCCATATCTTGACCGATTTGTGATCGTGTTCATAGATGACATTCTGGTTTATTCCAAGAATGCAAAGGAACATGCAAAACATTTGAGGTTGGTCTTACGGACTTTGAAAGAGGCTTAGCTGTACGCAAAGCTCAGCAAGTGTGAGTTTTGGCAAGGTAAAGTAGGGTTCTTAGGCCACATTGTGACGGCCGAAGGTGTTAGTGTGGACCCACAAAAGATAGAGGCAATTGTGAGTTGTAGGGGACCCACCAGTGTAAAGGAGATACGGAGTTTCTTGGGTATAGCTGGGTACTACCGCCGTTTTGTGAAAAGTTTTTCCAAGATTGTGGCTCCTCTTACTAGATTGATGAGGAAAGGTGTGAAGTTTGAATGGTGTGAAAACTACGAGTAGATTTTTCAAGAATTAAAGAACCGTTTGGTTAGTGCTCCAGTTTTGGCATTACCTGACGATAGTGGTGAGTTTGTGGTTTATAGTGATGCATCTAGACAAGGTTTGGGTGGTGTGCTGATGCAACATAGGAGAGTAATTGCCTATGCCTCTAGGAAATTGAAGTCACACGAAGGAAATTATCCCACCCATGATCTAGAGCTTGCATCGATAGTTTTCGCTCTAAAGTTATGGAGACACTATCTTTATGGAGCTAAGTGTCAAATTTTCACCGATCACAAAAGCCTCCGTTATGTGTTTACTTAGAGAGATTTAAATCTGAGGCAGAGAAGATGGATGGAGCTACTGGCAGATTATGATATTTCTATTGAGTATCATCCAGAAAGGGCCAATTTAGTGGCCGATGCACTTAGCCGCAACCCTTCTGTCTCTTTGGCTCATTTGAGAGCGGTTCGGGTTCCGCTTCTCTACGAGTTGCGGCTACTGGTGTTGAACTTTGGGAAGATGATGTAGAAGCATTGGTGGCTAATTTTCAAGTGAGGCCAGTTTTAATTGACAAAAGTGCGAGAGGCACAATATAATGATCAGTCCATAGTGCGGTTGATTGAGTGGACGCTTGATGGAACAACGGTTGACTTTTCGGTTAGAAAAGATGGAACATTGATGTTCAAGAATAGACTTTGTGTTCCAAAAAGGAATGAGGAACTTAAGTTGGAAATTATGGAGGAAGCTCATAGTTCAGCGTATGCAGCACATCCTAGTAGCACTAAAATGTACAGGACTTTAATGAACCATTATTGGTGCCCGAATATGAAGAGAGAAATTGCGGGTTTTGTGAGTAGATGCTTGATTTGTCAACAAGTAAAGATTGAGAGATAGAAGCCTGCTGGCTTGCTTCAGCCTTTGCCTATCCCTGTGTGGAAGTGGGATGACATTGCTATGGAATTTTTCCTTAGTTTACCACGTACCTGAGATGGACATGATGGTATTTGGGTGATCGTTGATCAATTAACCAAATCAGCACACTTTCTGTCGGTGAACAAGAAGTATGTTTTGGATAAATTGGCAGAATTGTATGTTAATGAGATTGTGAAACTTCATGGGGTTGCTGGAGACTATAGTGTCAAATCGAGATCCTAGATTTGCCTCCAGGTTTTGGAGAGCTTTACAAGCAGCTTTGGGCACCAGATTGCAATTCAGCACAGCCTTTCATCCTCAGACCGACGGGCAGTCCGAAAGGACTCTCCAGACCTTAGAGGATATGTTGAGGTCGTGTGCTATACAGTTTTCAAGAAGCTGGGATAAGAACTTAGCATTAATAGAGTTTGCTTACAATAATAGCTATCATTCTACCATTGGTATGTCTCCTTTTGAGGCACTTTATGGACGGCAGTGTCGTACACCTTTGTGTTGGAATGAAATTGGTGAAAGAGAGTTGTGTAGTCCTGACTTGATTCATGAAACAAATGAGAAGATCAAGGTTGTTCGGGACAAGCTAAGGATAGCTCAGAGTAGGCAAAAGAGCTATGCGGATAATCGAAGGAGGGATCTTGAGTTTCAAGTGGGTGATTGGGTATTTTTGAAACTATCCCCTTGGAAAGGAGTAGTACGTTTTGGCAAGCGGGGGAAGCTTAGCCCAAGGTACATAGGCCATTATGAAATTATTGAGAGGGTTGGCTCACTTGCTTATCGGTTGGACCTACCCCCCGATTTGGCGAAGATACATAATGTCTTCCATGTGTCCATGCTTCGCAAGTATATTGCCTATCCATTTCATGTGTTGCAGGAGCAACCGATTAATTTGAAAAGGGATTTGACTTATGAGGAGTTACCGGTGAAAATCCTTGATTGGAAGGAGCAGGTACTCAGGAACAAAACTATTCCCCTAGTTAAGATGCTTTGGCGGAGTTATGAGATAGAAGAAGCAACTTGGGAACCAGAGGCACGGATGAGGCAGCAGTACCCCCATCTCTTTGAATGACAGGTATGTAATTTCGAAGACGAAATTTTTATATGGAGGGGAGAATTGTCACATCCCGGTTCTAGAACCAATTTACGGTCGGTTACTACCCAAGTTACCTTCATCTTTAACCATTTCGTAGTAACCGTTTTACCGTGAGAGGTCAAAAAGTTAACTTTTCATTAAGTCGGGAATTTGGGAAAACTTTCTTCATGAAAGTTGTAGAGGGCGTCGTTACGAGTTCGTTGACACGTAGCACGCTTAAATCGGAGTTTGTATGAAGAACTTATGGTCAAAAAACAAAAGTTACTATTTGGTGAAAAGTCTATATATAGTGGTTTACTGGGGTGAAACGGTGAAAATTCAAAAAGTAGGAAAGTTACTGTTCATCGTCGAATTTCTCCCCGAAACCCGACGTTTTTCGCCGGATTTTCATCAACGGATTTCTCCTCCGTCCGGCGGAGTTAGGGCGCGTGCTTGGTGTCGAATTGAAGCCTGCTGTTGATAAGTGCGTTTTACGCTATGTTTTTAATGTGTTTTTACCCTCATTTGTACCTTGTTTATTCCTTAGTAATGTTGTTTTTACTTATTTTGAGTCAAAAGGGTTTTTCTGTAGAGCAATGGCTAAAACATGTATTTATACAGAAATTTATGCTTAAGTGTTGTAAAACTGATTTTGGATAAGACTTGGTAATTTTATCATGATTCACCGTACCTTTACATTGTCAATTTTGATGAATTTGGTTTAATGTGTAGATGACATGTAAATGAGCATATGAGAACAAGAATCATGAAGATTGGACTCATGGAAGACAACAAGAGAGACCATGGAAAAGAAGAAACTCCGAAACATAAGATTTTGATCCGAGCAAAAATTTCCAGAAACCATAACTCAACTTCAAAGATTTCGCTAGGCCGATTCAGGAGAAACCAGGGAACGTGCCATATATGGATGGAAAGCTGTGGATGTCTAGTTTCTAAATCTTTTGGAATCGCAGCAATCCGAGTTTTGAGGAAGGAGTTATGCCAGAAACAATGGCCGGAGGTCAGTCTCGCGAATGAAACTCTCCCGCGAGTAAAATCTCTCCCGCGAATGAAACTCTCCCAAGCATGTCAAAGGACTTAAGAGAAGCTTAATGGAGTCATGGGAAGCTGCATTGAAGAAGAAGAGTCGAAGAATGCATCATGGTAGCCGAAACAACCAAGTATGGAGCTTTTCCGGTCAAACCGGGAAAGTCTGTCCTTGCCGAGTTTGTCCATGATTTCGGCTGCCTATGAACCCAAGAACTTGTGTATAAGGCCTACATGGATCCAATAACATGTAGAGGAGTCCAAGAAATCAGAAATCCAAGGTCCAAGTCGAAATCCTTGTCAAAGAAGAAAGAAGAAACCAAGTCCAAAAAGGATTACAAGTTCAACAAGGAAGGTGTCTCCTTGAAGCTCCCGAATTCTCTAGGGTTTTGTTCGAAATTTTCTGTATAAATAGACATGTATAGCTCTTAGTAACCGGTCTTCAACCTTTGTAATATTTTAGAGAGCCATGCTCTACCCAAAAACCCTAAACACTTAGAGATACAAAAAGCTGCCGCATCCATTGTTCACCGGAGAGTTCAGCCATTCTTTCGCCAATTTCCCCTACCTTTGCCAATTATCTCTAGGAGGTCTTAGGTATGGATCTATGTAAGATTTTGAGTATTCTATGTGTTTGTTGAAATTCATTGATAATATATATTGTTTTTGCGGTTTTATGTTTCAAGCATGATCATGTGATTCTTCTTTGTGATTTCTTATATGTGATTGTTTGAACATAACGATTAGAATGCATGTTTAGGTTGTGAATAAAAGACTTAACTTGCTGTGTTTATATGATTAGAAAACTTTAATTGATTAATCATCACCTGAGCACGTAATCGAACTCTAGGTTAGCTTGAATCTAGACAAGTTAACTATTAGGGGGAGTTTAATCTGCCGTGGTAATCTAGGATCAAGTTAGGCATATTTGATGGCTTGGTTCTAGTTGCTGCATAGGGTGGTAGGGTGAGGGATTTGCATGCTATTAGGATGAGTGACGCCATACCTATGACCATGTCTTCAACCGACTCGTGAACGGTAAGTGTATCTTGTTTAGATTAGGCATATTTGATGGTTTAAACAAGGTGACACATATATGTTTTAGGTTCAGGCATATTTGAAGTTCCTAAAAACACATGAGAAGTCATTAAAGGTTGAAATTAATTGAAGTGTTCGAAATTATAAATGTTGCTTGTTAATCCGATTCATAACCTTGCATGTTAACTAATCGGTGTTTTGTGTTGTTCTAAGTGTTGCATTGTTGAATGACCGATGTATGTATATATTCTTATTTTGTTTGTTTTCTTTATATTTCGAACCAACTCTCAACTCCCATATATTTCGATGTAAATATGTTTATATTTGTGAATATTTCTAACGATTTGTTTTGCAGAATAATAATCCTTCCCTAGTGTCCCCGGCTAGAACGATACCCTACTTACTAATACTACACGATAGGGTTTATTATTGCACAGGTCAATTTTGGCCTCGTCAGCTTTTGGCGCCGTTGCCGGGGATGCTAAAAAGGATTTTTGTTTTGTATATGTATATGTTTGTGAATTAACCTTCTCTTTGTGACTAACGATTCTTTTTCTCTTATATATATGCCGATTTTGTGTATAATATGTTTGTATCAAAATATTTTGTTATATGTGTATTCTTGCCGACACTTTAGTAAATATTTAGGAAAAATTGAAGTTATGGTTTTTATATGTTATGATGTTTTGTGATTTCTAAAGTAAAACATGTCAGGTGGAGCCACTTTTGTTAATCTTAGCCTAAACCCTTCATGTCATTTGCGGATTTCATGAGGTTGAGGGCGGCCTTGATTAACATAAGGTGACTGATCTAGGGATTTGAGTTTGTTCCTAACTGAGTAAGGGGCCGTTCTGTCATAGATATGGAATTCAGATTTGTTCAATTAGATCTCAAGATCATGACTGACCACTCTTCTCGGTGAAGGGGTCGATAGGGGTCCGCCTCCTTGATCACAAACGAGTCCTGCCTGGTTCTTGTAGGGGGTTCGCCCCCCGTGACATTGACACTTGTCTTCTGAAACCAAGGAATCCGCTCGACCTAGTCAAAAGCTCGGGCCGTAGCATCACCTTGCTTTAGATTTTAGAAAGCAATTTGACATATAGGCATTATAACTTCAATGTCAAAATTGGTCTTAATTTTCATGGTATATCGGACGAAGCAAAACACTACCTTGAGCTGTACAAGCTCATTGCACAGTGGTCTTCCCTGCTCCACGTACCGTGAAAGTTAAGAGTAATAAAATCAACTAGCAACTTTATTAGGTTGCCGACATTTTGCGCTTAAATGTTAAAAATTTTGAAACTTGGCCACTCTTTGCCGAGCTCTTCATACATGCCTTGTTTCGAAATTCCTTATGACTTACTAACTTGGTCTTGGCCAATTGTGCTATCCTGTTTTGTAGGTGAATGAGCGGTTCTGACACTTGGACACGAGACATCAACAACCGACTTATACGTGTCCGAGAGGAGCTTGCCATCAACATACCATCAACATCTCATCACTCAATACCGAATTCATCACCACCACACTCGCCATTTGAATTGAGAATGACTTCACTCAGGGAAGAAAACGGCCAAGTTAATGGAACAGGGGTCAGGCCAGCAAATGTCACTTATCCTGCTGTGGAAACAGGGAAAACGGATGACTTCGAACTCAGAGGTGGTTTCTTCCACCAACTGCCAAAATTTCATGGACTGAGTGGAGAGGATCCGAACCGACACTTGCAACAGTTTGAATATTGTTGTGACATTATGTGCCCTAGAGGAGCTGATATGCAACTTGTCAAAATGAAAGCATTTCCGTTTTCATTAGAGGATAAAGCTAGGGAATGGTTCTTTGCAGTGCCAGCTGGACGAATTGTGTCATGGGCCACTATGATGAAAGAGTTTCTCCTCAAGTATTTTCCTTCGTCGAGGGTGACGCAAATTAGAAAGGAGATAACTTCTATCAAGCAAGACATGGATGAGTCTTTCGATGCATATTATGAGAGGTACAAGGCACTTGTGGCTTCATGCCCCAATCATGGCATCCGTGAGGGCCTGCTGCTTCAGTATTTTTATGAGGGCCTGCACCCTATGGAAAGACAATTCTTAGATTCAGCAGCTGGTGGCTCACTTATGGAGAAAAGCAGAGAAGAGGCCAGTAACTTGTTGGAGATGAGAGCAACCAACAATCAACAATTCGGCTCATTTGCAACAAGACGTGCCAACAAGATAAGTGATTATGACGAGTCAAGTGTCATACATGAGTTAAAGGAAGACTTGAACAAGTTGACATTGATGGTGTCGAAATTAGCAAAGGAGAAGAATGTGTCAGTTTGTGGTGTATGCAGCTTAGAAGGACATACATCGGAGCAATGCAACCAAGTGAACTCTTACATTGAAGATGTGAATGCCGTGGGTTACCAAGGAGGATTCGGCAATGTCCAAGGTTCAGGGGGTCAGTCACGTTTCCAAAACTTCAATCCACGCGCCAACGATCCAAACTTCCGTTGGAGCAACAACAACAATGTGCTGAATCCACAACCAAACGCACAAGGGCAGCAACCAAGTACTTACATGGCACGGCCTCAAGGCAATTTTGTGCCAAGGCCATACCAACCCTACCAACAAGGAGGACAGCCGAGTGGGCAGCAAAATTATGATGAGATCTTCAAGAACATTGCCACTTCGACACAATCTTTGTTGGCCACAACTCAAACCAACACCAAGGACATTGCCTTGATGTTGAAAGACATTGTGGAACTAAAGAATCAAATGGGACAAGTTGTGGACTTCATGGGAAAATTCAATGAGCAAGGACGGTTGCCAGGAGGTGTCATCAAGAATCCCAAGAATGAGCAAGCACAAGTTGTTGTCACAAGAAGTGGGAAAACCTTGTTGTCGCCACCTTTAAAACCTAAAACCACAAAAGGACTTGGAGTGTTAGACATGAGTGATGAAGAAGGTGATGCTGAGCTCATGATGCAAGAGAATTCCGAGCATAATGCCAATGCCGAAACACATGGACAAGATCAAGGAAAAACCGTGCGAAACAAAGAAACTGAGCCAAGCAAGGAAGACTTGGAGGCAATGAAAAAGATCCGGCAACTTCAAAGAAGGAATGTATGATTTCGAACCCTAGTGATTTAGTTAATACTAATCGATCTTCTTCTCTACCTTTTCCTTCTAGGTTCACTAAGAGCAAACAGGATAAATCCGACGAAGAAGTGTTGGATGTTTTTCGAAAAGTGAACGTCAATCTACCCTTGTTGGAGTGCATCCGACAAATACCTAAGTATGCTAAGTTCTTGAAGGAGCTTTGCACATCAAGGAGACACACAAGGGAGACACAAGTTGTCAAGATGAGTGAGACGGTTTCTGCCGTTCTCCAAAAGAAAATGCCGCCCAAGATGAAGGATCCAGGGAGTTTTTCTATCCCGTGTGTTATTGGTTCTACTCGTTTTGAGAATGTCATGCTAGATCTAGGAGCTTCAATTAATGTTATGTCACTTAATCTTTATAAGTCCCTAGACCTAGGACCTCTCAAAACTGACAATGTTGTGATCCAATTGGCGGATCATTCTAACAAGTACCCTGAGGGGTATGTTGAAGATGTTCTTGTGCAGGTTAACCAACTAATATTTCCTGCGGACTTTTATGTGCTAGAAATGGAGGAGTCATCTACAAACTCGACACAGTTGTTGTTGGGACGACCCTTCATGCGAACAGCAAGAACGAATATCGACGTTGCTGGAGGTAATTTGACAATGGAGTTTGATGGCGAGGTGATCAAGTTAAACATTTTTGACGCCATGAGACATCCAAGTGCCGAAATGGATGAAACAAACAGCAATGCCGAGCTATGTCAAGAGGGGAATGCCGAAACTTCATGGAGGTTTGGTGGTGTTGCACCGTGTGCAATGACCACCCACCAAGCATAGCAATTAGCCATCGAGCAAGGGGCCGGATTTGACAAGTTTGGAGAACGGGATGAGGAGGCTTTGAAAAATTTAGAGCCGTCCATACTTGAAGTTGTGATGGAGCTTGAGTCACAACCACCTACCAAAAGGTATAATACTCCCTTGTCAATTCCAATTTCTACTAATAAGTTGTTACCATCTGTGGAACAGGCCCCTGAGTTAGAGCTAAAAGCTCTACCCCCACATTTGAAGTACGTTTTTCTTAGAAACGATGACACTCTACCAGTTATTGTGTCATCAACGTTGAAAAAGCAACAAGAAGACAAGCTAGTTGAGGTTTTGCAAAGGAAGACAGCTGCCATTGGCTGGACTTTGGCAGACATCAAGGGAATTAGCCCGACAAAATGTGTTCATCGAATTCTACTTGAGGATGGCGCCAAGCCTACAAGGGAGGCTCAAAGACGTTTGCATCCACCAATGATGAAGGTTGTAAAGGACGAGGTGATCAAGTTATTAGATTGTGGTGTCATATACCCAATCTCGGATAGTCAGTGGATATCACCAGTTCAAGTTGTGCCAAAGAAGAGTGGAGTGACGGTGGTAGAAAATGACAAGAACGAATTAGTGCCACAACGTTTGGTGACGGGACATCGTATGTGCATCGATTATAGAAGACTCAACGCAACAACACGCAAGGATCACATGCCATTGCCTTTCATGGACCAAATGTTGGAGAGACTTGCCGGTCATGAGTTCTACTGCTTCTTAGATGGCTACAGCGGTTACAACCAGATCATGATACATCCAGACGATCAAGAAAAGACAACGTTTACATGTCCTTTTGGTACGTTTGCTTACCGTCATATGCCTTTTGGATTATGCAACGCTCCAGGTACGTTTCAACGTTGTATGTATAATATTTTCTCTAATTACATCGAAAATATCATTGAAGTTTTCATGGATGATTTTAGTGTTTATGGCAAAGATTTCGATGCATGCTTAGAGAATTTAGCAAAGATTTTAAACCGGTGTGTTGAAACTAACCTTGTACTAAATTGGGAAAAATGTCATTTCATGGTAAATCAAGGTTTAGTTTTAGGTCATATTGTTTCTGCTAAAGGATTAGAAGTTGATAAAGCCAAGATAGATATTATGCATCACTTACCCTCACCTTCAACGGTGAGAGAGGTTCGTTCGTTTCTTGGCCATGCAGGTTTTTACAGGCGGTTCATCAAGGACTTTTCTTTGGTGGCAAAACCACTTACTTCCTTATTGCAGAAAGATGTGCCGTTTTCATGGTCTAGGGAATGCGAGGATGCGTTCGTGCGATTGAAGGAATTGTTGACAACTGCACCTATCATGACGCCACCAGATTGGGATTTGCCATTTGAGTTGATGTGTGATGCTTCTGACTATGCCATCGGTGCCGTGCTAGGTCAAAGAAGGGAGAAGAAGCCGTGTGCTATTTACTATGCGTCACGGACACTCAATGATGCTCAGCTGAATTATACTACCACTGAAAAAGAACTTTTAGCTGTTGTTTTTGCTTTAGAAAAATTTCGATCTTATCTTTTGAATTCTAAAGTTATTGTTTATTCTGATCATGCAGCTTTGAGATATTTAATGACAAAGAAGGATGCTAAGCCAAGGCTCATTCGATGGATCTTGCTACTCCAAGAGTTCGACATTGAGATAAAGGATAAGAAAGGATGCGAGAATGTTGTAGCAGACCGTCTTAGCCGAATTGTGCATGAGGAAGATACCATTCCTATGTCCGAATCATTCCTGGATGAACAACTATTTCGAATGGAAGTTAAGGAACCATGGTATGCCGATTTGGTGAACTACATTGTGACAAGGAATTTTCCTTCATATATGCCGAACCATACAAGGATCAAAATCAAGAAGGACGCTCGAGAATACATATGGGATGCGCCATACTTGTGGCGCCACTGTGGAGACCAAGTCATTCGTCGTTGTGTGCCAGACGAAGAGTATAAATCCGTCTTGAATTTTTGCCACAAGGAGGCATGTGGAGGACACTTTGGACCGAAAAGAACAGCTAGAAAGGTGTTGGAAGCCGGTTTCTATTGGCCAACTTTATTCAAAGACGCTTATACAACATGTGCTTCATGTGATCGTTGCCAAAGAACAGGTAATTTAGGTAAGAGAGATCAAATGCCCTTAACCCCTATTATGGTTGTCGAAATTTTTGATGTTTGGGGCATTGATTTCATGGGTCATTTTCCTTCATCTAAAGGTTTTCTTTATATTTTATTAGCGGTTGATTATGTGTCGAAATGGGTGGAAGCAAAAGCCACCAGGACTAATGATTCGAAAGTTGTTGCAGAGTTTGTCAAAACTAACATTTTTGCTAGGTTTGGAACGCCAAGAGTTTTGATAAGCGATGGTGGATCACATTTCTACAATCGAACTATTGAGGCTTTGCTCAAGAAATATGGAGTCACCCACAAAGTATCAACGCCATATCATCCTCAAACAAGTGGCATGGCTGAGACATCTAATAGGGAGATAAGCAGATTTTGGAGAAAACTGTAGGACCTACAAGGAAGGATTGGAGCGATCGATTAGACGATGCATTATGGGCCTATAGGACTGCGTTCAAGACGCCGATAGGAACTTCTCCATTTCGGCTAGTGTATGGCAAAGCATGCCATCTTCCTGTGGAGTTGGAGCATAGAGCATGGTGGGCGGTAAAGAAGTTCAACATGGACAAGGACGAGGCTGGATTGCATAGGAAGCTACAAATTTGTGAGCTTGAAGAAATAAGGAATGATGCCTATGAATCCGCCATGACATATAAGGCAAGGACAAAGGCGTATCATGACAGGATGATACGAGGGAAGCAGTTCGAAATTGGACAACAAGTTCTACTGTTTAATGCAAGGCTTCGACTCTTTCCAGGTAAGCTTCGTTCTCGTTGGCAAGGACCTTTTGTTATTACTAATGTGTTTCCTTATGGTACAGTGGAGATTCAAAGCGGTACTTCAGGAAATAAGTTTACGGTGAATGGTCATCGACTTAAACCTTATTACGACACATTCAAGGAACACGTTACAGAGGAGATTTGTGTGACCGAACCATCGGCACAAGAGCATAAGTGACGCCTTCAAAGCAAGAAGAGAAGAGTCTAGGCTGATAGACTATAAACATTAAGCGCTGCATGAGATGCAACTCATTTCAACCGTAGCAGTGGAGGAGTCATCAACGAGAGTTTGCATTTTTCTAATCCCTTCACTTTTATGGTTGATGTTTTGATTATTATGTGACTTATATGCTTGCTTGGAAAATTATGGCATTATTTTTGTTTTACATTGAGGACAATGTAATTTTCTAAGTGTGGGGTACAGGTTACATAGTAACATATTTTTGTTTTTCAAATTTTCCGAAATTTTTTTTTGAATTTTTGTCGAAATTTTCTTCCAATTTTTCCGTAATTTTCTAAAAAAAAAATTATTTTTGTTTCGAAATGTGTTTTTAATTTTTAAAATTTTGTTTTAAATATTTTTAATTGTTTTTGAGTCTTAGGATATACCCTTAAAAGTCTATGATGAACTATATCTTTGAATGCATGATTGACGGTTTAACATTTATCTTAAGAAATTGCAAGTTTCATGATATTGTGAATTAGTATGAATATTTGAGATTTGATTGATAATGAAGTATGCATGTTGATTAAATTGTTCCAAAATAACATATGTGAGCTTTTGAGCCTAAAAACTTTCTTTCATGAGTGAATTCTGTGCCGATTTTTGCTTAAATTTTTCAAAAATTTCACTACTTGTTCACCATCTTTGAAACCTCATTATTCTTTGCATATTCAATAACTATGTGCTATAGCTTTTTAATGGACTTTAGAATTTACTAGAACTTGCTTATGTGATTTTCGAAGCTTTATAATCATAACATGTCTTGATTTTGAATATGATTGAATTCAATCTCATTAGGATCACCACCATTGCCAAATAAAACTTATGCCTATTTTGTGCCCTTCGTGGGACTCCTTAGTTAACCCCTTTGAGCCTACATTGAGCCTTTATTTCATCACCTTTAAACAAAATTCCTTTGCTTAGAATAGCTACACCTTTACCTTGTTATCAAGACTTGGCAAAGTACTTCTGATGGAGCTGTAATGCGTGATGCTGTGGAGTAAGTGTGGGGTGGACAAGGTAATAAAGAGCAAGTGTGGGGTTAAACACCAATGTTTTGTATTGTATATGTGCCGAAATGTGTATATCCGAAAAAAAAAATTATGAAAAAAATTTCCGAAAAAAAAAAGAAAAAAAATCGGAAAATAAAAGAATTTCGGATTAAAAGTAAAAGGCACAAAGTTTTGGTGTTTTTTTTGTAATGTTTTGTGAATTTGGAGTTAGTGATTATTTGAAGGTCTAAAAGTATTTATATGACCTTTGTCCTGTTCACAACATGAGGAGAAGTCAAGAATGACGTATGGGTCCAACATAAGAAATTCGACCCTTGAAGTGAAGACATGAGGAGGAGCGAGATTTGCTAAGTCTTGGTGATTTCTTATAACACCACTTATCCAAAAATTCCTACCTTATGAAACCAAGCCCCATTACAACCATATTATTGAGATTAGTTCATGATTCTTAAGATAGCTAAATTTGATTTGTGGAGATTTTCTCATGAGTTAAGCATATGGTTTTGGTCCATTATTGCACATAGTTGTTATATGAGGTTTGTTTTCCAGGAAATTTTATTCACAAAAAGCTTTTATTTGTTGAAATATGCAAGTTATTTGTTATCTTATCATCTTTTCCCTTGCATATACTATTGAGTGAATACCATGGATGAGTGAAAAGAAGAGAGTATGCCATTGTGAGGTGGAACGGTTATCATACATGTTTGTGCTATATGATCTCATATCTTACTTGTTCATGCTATGATACATGCTTATGAAGCTTTGCAATTATGCTTTTCATTCAAATGTTCTAACTTGAAAGTTATGCATGCTAAAGAATCTGAGACAAATTATTTTAAGGGTATTAGTTGTTCAAGTATTAGAAGTTTTTGAGTCATTTGGTTTTGTTTTAGTTTTAGAGTCAGTTTACTAAGGGACTAGCAAAGGGTAAGTGTGGGGTAGTTTGATAAGTGTGTTTTACGCTATGTTTTTAATGTGTTTTTACCCTCATTTGTACCTTGTTTATTCCTTAGTAATATTGTTTTTACTTATTTTGAGTCAAAAGGGTTTTTCTGTAGAGCAATGGCTAAAACATGTATTTATACAGAAATTTATGCTTAAGTGTTGTAAAACTGATTTTGGATAAGACTTGGTAATTTTATCATGATTCACCGTACCTTTACATTGTCAATTTTGATGAATTTGGTTTAATGTGTAGATGACATGTAAATGAGCATATGAGAAAAAGAATCATGAAGATTGGACTCATGGAAGACAACAAGAGAGGCCATGGAAAAGAAGAAACTCCGAAACATAAGATTTTGATCCGAGCAGAAATTTCCAGAAACCATAACTCAACTTCAAAGATTTCCCTAGGACGATCCAGGAGAAACCAGGGAACGTGCCATATATGGATGGAAAGCTGTGGATGTCTAGTTTCTAAATCTTTTGGAATCGCAGCAATCCGAGTTCTGAGGAAGGAGTTATGCCAGAAACAATGGCCGGAGGTCAGTCTCGCGAATGAAACTCTCCCGCGAATGAAACTCTCCCGCGAGTAAAATCTCTCCCGCGAGCAGAAACCCTACATCAACTTCGGAAAATCATATCTAAAGATCCAGGAGGAATCTGAGAACGAGCCATATATCATTGGAAAGCTACGGAAGTCTAGTTTTCAGATCTTCTTTAATCACAGCATAATGAGTTATGATCAAAATAATGGACGGAGGTCAAGCTGCAAATCTGGGCAGTTTCTGCCTAAGTTGTCACACGAGTTTGGGTGGATGTTTCTTCACCAAAATTCTTCCCAAGCATGTCAAAGGATTTAAGAGAAGCTTAATGGAGTCATGGGAAGCTACATTGAAGAAGAAGAAGAGTCGAAGAATGCATCATGGCAGCCGAAACAACCAAGTATGGAGCTTTTCCGGTCAAACTGGGAAAGTCTGTCCTTGCCGAGTTTGTCCATGATTTCGGCTGCCTATGAACCCAAGAACTTGTGTATAAGGCCTACATGGATCCAATAACATGTAGAGGAGTCTAAGAAATCAGAAATCCAAGGTCCAAGTCGAAATCCTTGTCAAAGAAGAAAGAAGAAACCAAGTCCAAAAAGGATTACAAGTTCAACAAGGAAGGTGTCTCCTTGAAGCTCCCGAATTCTCTAGGGTTTTGTTCAAAATTTTCTGTATAAATAGACATGTATAGCTCTTAGTAACCGGTCTTCAACCTTTGTAATATTTTAGAGAGCCATGCTCTACCCAAAAACCCTAAACACTTAGAGATACAAAAAGCTGCCGCATCCATTGTTCACCGGAGAGTTCAGCCATTCTTTCGCCAATTTCCCCCTACCTTTGCCAATTATCTCTAGGAGGTCTTAGGTATGGATCTATGTAAGCTTTTGAGTATTCTATGTGTTTGTCGAAATTCATTGATAATATATATTGTTTTTGCGGTTTTATGTTTCAAGCATGATCATGTGATTCTTCTTTGTGATTTCTTATATGTGATTGTTTGAACATAACGATTAGAATGCATGTTTAGGTTGTGAATAAAAGACTTAACTTGCTGTGTTTATATGATTAGAAAACTTTAATTGATTAATCATCACCTGAGCACGTAATCGAACTCTAGGTTAGCTTGAATCTAGACAAGTTAACTATTAGGGGGGAGTTTAATCTGCCGTGGTAATCTAGGATCAAGTTAGGCATATTTGATGGCTTGGTTCTAGTTGCTGCATAGGGTGGTAGGGTGAGGGATTTGCATGCTATTAGGATGAGTGACGCCATACCTATGACCATGTCTTCAACCGACTCGTGAACGGTAAGTGTATCTTGTTTAGATTAGGCATATTTGATGGTTTAAACAAGGTGACACATATATGTTTTAGGTTCAGGCATATTTGAAGTTCCTAAAAACACATGAGAAGTCATTAAAGGTTGAAATTAATTGAAGTGTTCGAAATTATAAATGTTGCTTGTTAATCCGATTCATAACCTTGCATGTTAACTAATCGGTGTTTTGTGTTGTTCTAAGTGTTGCATTGTTGAATGACCGATGTATGTATATATTCTTATTTTGTTTGTTTTCTTTATATTTCGAACCAACTCTCAACTCCCATATATTTCGATGTAAATATGTTTATATTTGTGAATATTTCTAACGATTTGTTTTGCAGAATAATAATCCTTCCCTAGTGTCCCCGGCTAGAACGATACCCTACTTACTAATACTACACGATAGGGTTTATTATTGCACAGGTCAACTTTGGCCTCGTCAGCTGTGTCGCCTTGAAGTTGGGGGTGATGACCGGAGCTAACTCGCCTCGTTAGGGAGAAATTCCGGCAAGAAGGTGCGACCAGAACACTGTTCATCGACACCGGATTTCTCCCTCCTCAGGCCACTTCTCGGTGAGTTCTTTATATGGTTATGTTGGGCTTGTTGAGTACTATAATCCCCTAAAATTTGGTAGCTTGATTCGAAGTGTGTAGGGAGAATTGAAGGATTGAAGTTTGAATTGAAATTTTTTCGGGTTCTTGGTATTTTTTGTCGATTGACCTAGTTAGAGGCCGAATTGGCCTTCGAGTTGAACTAGAAAGTGGTTCCAATTGATGAGACGAAGCAACTGGTAAAATTTGGTAGAGATCGGAGGTCGCCGGAGTTTGGCCGGAATCCACTGCCGATGGAGCCGCCACCTTTTGGGTGGTTTTTCTTGCCCATTAATTGTAAAAATTAAGAGAAGGCCATTGAAGGGCAGTTTCTAATTTTTGGAGATTTTTGGAAGATTTGGATTTATTAATTGGATAATTAAATGACTACCGGTCATTTAGGAAGTACCGGCTGGGCGTGAGGGTGTAATTAAGGGTTTTTACGCTAATGGGGTATTTGAGGCCAACTCCTCACGTTTTTCTAGAGGTGGTTAAGGATGAACGTTAAGGGTAGAGATTTATTGCTGTTGCCCTTACTTTAATTGTGGGATTAAGACCTGATTGTGTATTTTGAACAGGTCGTGGGGGAGCTCGAGGTGAGCAGCCTTCTGGTAGCCGGCAGACTTAGCGGCATCTGTGAGTGGACTTTATTTTTAATTATAATGCATGCAATAGACTTTAATGTTTTTCCTTTATTTATGAATTTTCTCCATTTTATGTTTTATGGTGATTTTGGGAAAATGGGAATTTAATACTTTTTAAAGATAAGTGAGCCGGGGAAGAGGTTCATACATTTCCCATGATTTTAAATGATTTTTTCCTGGAATATGATTTTACTGTTATCACCATTTTGGGTTATGGAGGGGGATGAAATTTAAAAAGGGGAAACTTGGCTCTTGGATTTAACGATTTTAAAGTAAAGTCAGAGAACCGGTTTCGGGTTCCTGGAAGTGTTTTAAATCTAATGTATTTGGAGTAAAGTCATGGGAGTTTTGACTTGGTTTTCGATTTATTTTACCACGAGGTTTTTAAAGGATTTTAAAGGATATGGTTATGTATTGCATGCTAGCATTGACAGGACCCACCCCGGGTTAAACCCCTTTTTACCCGAAGTAAATCCTACGGGGACCACCTCAAGGGAACTTCTTACCGAAACCCCCTTGAAATGGCCAACCCTTCCTACAAAACTAACTAAACCGGGTTAGTCAGAGCAATCTACAAAGATGATTACCCCACCTTATTTCAAGCAGCAACGGAATGATCGACTATGCCTCGACTCTCGTACGCGCTCGACCTCCTCTCAAGAACCCTGCATCACTGGGCATTTAAAAACGAAAGGCCCAGGGGAGAAACATTGAACAAAACTGTTAGAGTGAGTGGACGAAAATCAAATATAAAACTCTATTTCCTTTAATGCTCTCCCAAAAATTTATCAATTTAAATATCCTTTATGCATGCCCACACTTACTAAATTTCCCACAACTGCATGATATAGTAAACAAGTAAAGCATATGGGAAGAGAAATGTTCACAACATAATAAGTCTGACCTCTCAGACTAGGGTCGGAGCTAAGAGCTCTAGTTGCGCCCTCACGCTATGCTAGCTATATAAAACGGTAATGGACAACCCTTATAATATCCACCTGACATCTCAGGCGTGTCTGTCCTCTCAGACCAGGGTCGGAGCTAAGAGCTCTAGGTAAAATGGTGATGGACAACCCTTATAATATCCACCTGACATCTCAGGCGTGTCTGTCCTCTCAGACCAGGGTCGGAGCTAAGAGCTCTAGGTAAAATGGTGATGGACAACCCTTATAATATCCACCTGACATCTCAGGCGTGTCTGTCCTCTCAGACCAGGGTCGGAGCTAAGAGCTCTAGGTAAAATGGTGATGGACAACCCTTATAATATCCACCTGACATCTCAGGCGTGTCTGTCCTCTCAGACCAGGGTCGGAGCTAAGAGCTCTAGGTAAAATGGTGATGGACAACCCTTATAATATCCACCTGACATCTCAGGCGTGTCTGTCCTCTCAGACCAGGGTCGGAGCTAAGAGCTCTAGGTAAAAGGATAGTGGACAACCCTCATAGTGCACTACGTAGTTTGCCTGACCTCTCAGGCTAGGGTCGGAGCTAAGAGCTCTAGTAGCGCCCTCACGCTACTCTAGCTAGCATAATCATTGGACAACCCATAAAGGAAATTCACAACTATACTCTTCCCAAACAAATAAGTAAAACTATTCCTCGACATATAAGCATAAATCCAAATAAAATATCCAAGCACCCGAGGAACATATCATTCTCGAAACAATCATAATAACCATGCAATTATATCAATAATTAGGGCATGCATTCATTTAAATAAAATAATCTGTCCACTCACAGTACTATTGCGACCTTCCCGCTCGGAAAGCTCCTCGAGCGAAACCCTCGAACTACCCGCGTAGTCGAGCCCGTCTCACGTCCGACCAGAGACTGTACAACAAATCATCAAATTAGTCAATCACAGTTGACTTGGTCTTTTCCTAGTTTGACCAGGAAATCCTATGTGACCACGTGTTGACCAAGTTCCTTTCTTTTTAACAACTTTTCAACAAATAAATCAGTTTCCGATTACCCAACCGTAACACCGACTTTCTCTAATAATTCACTTTAGGTTCACCCATAATAATTTGTGGAATTACTATGGACACCCATTCAACCACTTCACCAATACCTTAGGAGTCCTTAAAATAATACTTAAACCTTAACCGGCAATAATCGATGGTCGGAATAATATTTAATTATCCGCCAATAATACTAAACTAGAACAATTCCAAAACCTAACCAAAACTCCTCCAAAAATTACCAAATTTTAACCATAGACTCCTCACAATATGTATTAATTAATGGGCATGAAAAACTGCCCAAAAAGTGGCGGCACCTCCGCCAGCTCCGCCGCCGCCGGCGGCCGCCGGCAGAAATTCCGGCTAAAATTCAGGCGACCTCCGATCGCCACTAAATTTTACCAGTAGCTTCGTCTCATCAATTGGAACAACTTTCTAGTTCAACTCGAAAGCCAATTCGGCCTCTAACTAGGTCAAAAACTCGATGAACAGTAGACCCCGAAAATTTACACTTCAAAACTTCAAATCCTCAATTCTCCCTACACACTTCGAATCAAGCTACCAAATTCTAGGGGATTGTAGTACACCTAAAACCCATCCTAAACATATAAAGAACTCAACAATTGGTGATCTAGGGAGGGAGAAATTCGATCCCGAAAATCTACTGTACACACCAAGAACAAATCGGAATTTCTCCCGATTTACGGCGAGTTAGGTCGGAAAGCTTACCTAGGAATGAAGTAGACTAGGAGGCGGTCATTTTGAGACCGGTGCGCCGGCGGTTGGTGGCCGGACGGCGGCGCTGTGGCGCGCGCAAGATCCGGCAGTGTTTTGCCGATCGGGAGAGAGAAACTCTCGGGGAGAGAGAAAGATAGGCTGGGGTGAAAAATCTGATTTTTCACCCCGGTAACTCCTATATATAGCCTTTTACCGCACAGTAACTTTATATTTTTGTTCATAACTTTCTCATACGAACTCCGATTTGAGCGTGCTACGTGTCCACGAACTCGTAACGACGCCCTCTACAACTTTCATGAAGGAAGTTTTTCCAAATTCTCGACTTAACGAAAAGTCAATTTTACGATCATTGTACGGTTAAACGGTCACTTTAAATGGTAAAAGACCAAAGTAACCAACCGTAAAATAATTCTAGGATCGGGATGTGACAATTCTCCCCACCTTATAAAAATTTCGTCCTCGAAATTTCTATACTCACAGTCCAACACAGTGGGGGATAGTACCACTTAAAATAATAATATTGTTCTCTAATAACAACTTCCTTCTGAGAACTTTTCTGAGACGCCTCACGAATAGCATTGTCAAAACCCTAAACACCTGCCTTTTACAATCAACATCCTTACTGATCCTCCTTATATCCTATTTCCAGTACTAGCCGGAAGTCTATTGACGTAGGATGTAAGGTAGTAAACTTATTCCCGTAACAAGGACATACGTGACACTAGGCATCCATTAACTCTAAGGATACCTAACATATTCATCAAACTCATGTAATCTTGTCACATGTCACATCTAGCCAAAGTAGCACTCCTTCCTACGTGGATGATAACCTCCAATACTTCCTCTTTTCCTGACACCCGACCACTCTTCTCGGGTCAAAACTAAAGCATCTGAAGTCTTACCGTGGGTCACAATGATTTTCTCTTGAATCATTGATCAACTGAATCACCGAATTCTTACTGTACTCCATCTCATTTATGAGGTGGAATACGACACTGCCTATGCTGATCCACCATCTGTAATCCTCGCGAAAATCACTATTGTTTTTCACCAAAAGATGATAAATTCTGTCACACGTTGAAAACATCATTTGGCAACAATTCCCTGTTGCCTAAGCCGGATTATAACCATATCCTTGTAAATCCAACTGCACAACACAACAACTTCGACCAGTAACTAACCTCCTATCCCTTCTCGTTTAGCTAAACAAACACCAACATTTGTCCTTACCAACCGCATGTGACGTCGTCACAATACCGCTAATAAACATTCTGATTCAACAACCCCTCGCTTGTCGCGAGTAGAATTTCTTCAAGAATACTCGTATCCTTTCGTTGAACTTAGATATCAACTCTACACATTCCCTCTGCAGGAAATCACTACCACGCCTGAGGAGTAGGGTTCGATGTCACTAATGGATTTAAATCCTCTGGTAACCTAATACCACGTGGAGTCAAATCTACTGACAACAAGTCCGCGAGAAAACCATGATAACTTGTGTTACACAAACCATCACCTCATTTGAACAGGGCTCCCTGATTTGGTTTACGCTTTCTATAACTTATTCTGTCAAGTTGTCCTGTTGTAGAGTAATTGTCTTTCCTTACTCTATCCTTACTCAAACCACTTGCACACACAGGACATGAGTTGCCATGAATTTTAGCTTAAATCCACAACCATAGCCTTTAAATCAGGGAGATCCAAAAGCTCCTGACATCGAGATCCAACAATACTGACTCCTCGCATGAAAACAATATTGTCAGGCTTCACACTGCCTACCAAGCTATTCTGACCGGATAAATCTTGACTTTTACCCACAAGTCAAACATTAGAGTCGCTAGCTCAAATATCACTTGTGGGGTTACTGCATACTTTGCAACTGGTAACACATACCCGTACTACTCATAGGTGAGGTGCCACTGACCTCCCTAACTCTTACCTTAACCTGGAATGACGCATAGTGCAGAACTTACACTTCAACCAACCGTGCGTCTAATAAACGTTATCCGCATCACAATCCGGGATAGATTTACCATTAAAAGGATTCCAGAGCCTTACCCGCTCAACAGGTATATTCCATTCCCAGATGCCTCCATTACCACATCGTCCGGCAATAACCGACAAATCAGACATTTAACCAGATCGAACATCTGTATAAACTTTAGTGCCACTGGTGCAGACCCAAAGAAACCCCTGATCAAAGCATCGAGAATTTATTTCACACCGGACTTAGCCATATTGATCACCGAGCATCCAGTTAACGAGGCACAAGATAACAAATACCATTACCGCACTGGGCACGTATACATCACAGAGTCAACTCGTACAACTAGATAGTTCCTAACAAACTGTTTCCCTTGCTCTGCAAGTCAAGCATCCATCGCATCATCTATTCGGTAAAAATTCAAAATGAACGACTACTTACGTGCACAAGGAAATCAAACTACCACTTCAGATCCTAGATTAAAAATCCACTGTCACACGTTAACATCCCCTCAGATCTAACTTAATCTGAACGTGACTCAATCACTTCACGATTTCCAATGGAGTGTTGCTCAACTTGACGACATACTTTACCAATCTCAGTAACAATTTCTACCAAACTTAGGCTCGTAACACTCTTTGAGTCATCAAGGGAAACTTTTCCTAGTTCCACTGCATTTCATACTCACCGAAATGTTGACAATTTCGAGAGTCACCTCTAGTGATTTCTCTTGCTATCAATCTACACTCGTGGCGTCAAGGATTGCCGCTAGGTCAATAATTCACAGTAAATAAGATCGCTACTCAAATGACCCATGACAATGACAATGTCAACAATTCTTTAATCCACTCAGGATTTCATTAAATTACACCAAAATTCAATTTCCCAGATCAAATCCTCATTCCACCGATCAAATTGAGAATATTTCCTGTCACTGCAGTGGGTGTAACTTATGAACCCCAAACACGTCTAAGTACACCTTCGGTTAAAATATTTGATTAGACCACAGCCAGTGGGTGCACAAATTCCCATGTCATCAAGCTCAGTGAATCGTCCTCAAAGAACCCAAGTGTCATAACAGATGACTTGGGTTGCAGGTTCAAGCTTGACCATCTACAACATTCTCACTCCTATTCAAAGATTCAGTAGACCTTGCCCCACTGCTGTCACTGCACCGTTTCCGTGCATTTAACTCAGCAAGCCATCAACCATTTACTAACAACATATAATAATCTCGCTAACCATCATAAGGGTCGGAGCGACTATCAATGACCCACTTCCGACCTGTACTTAAATGGTTAGACCATCTACTGGACGTTTTGTACAGAAACTTCCAACTAAACGTCCTTAATCTCCGTTCCCAATAAATGGAACTCTCATGACACATTCTTAAAATGATGTCATCATCAGCCTTAGTCACTTACCTGGTGTCATTCTGACCACACACAACTGCACACAATAATTATGTTTTACCAGCATGTGCTACCCATATTCCAACTTACCACTTCCCAATAAAGGAGGGTACACGTGCTCATGTGGGGTATACCCATGTATATCTTCAGCCGTCCAACAGTGCCGTTTGCACAACTACCGGTTCCTACCCCACAATAATACAAAGTCCATCAAAGCTCGTATCACTATCTCCGGTACCCCGAGCACTCTTGGTCCGAGACCCGGTGGCTTGTTGCCACTTCCAACATGTTCCTTAAAATTCCGAAACCACCTACCTTTAATTACCACTAGTAACGCTTTCTCGATCTAAAAATCGATCTCTAACACAGCCAACCTGGAGACCCCTCCACAGGTGTACTAATAAAATACTTGACCACAGGTGGATAACTCAACTTAAGGTTGACATGAGCCCCAAGATCTGGTGACACGATAAAATTTCTGCCTCCATGATAAATGGCCCAATGACCATTGTCACCAACAATCCAAATCACGATTGGACTCACTAACAAATCAAACCTTTCTAGTACCCCAATCATGGGTGGCTGGAGCGAAAAGAATCTGGTCGTAGCTGACGACAACATTGTCAGCACCAAAGGTGACCCAAGCCATTAGTTTCAGTGGATGTCCCATAAAGCATCGAGTGACCAAACCAGCCTTTACTTCCTTAACATTTCCAGCAGTGTCACATCATGGACTCGTCACCAGAAACAAGTCCATTGATCCCAAAATGACTACACTCATTTTCCCTGAGTCATTCCACTTTCATAAGTCCGTTGGTTTCTCCAAAACCACACTAATGACGAACCTCAACAAAGTCGTGACAATCGTCAAAACTCAATATTCATCTCCTCTGAATAATCGCGCTAGGCGACTTCAGCTCCTTTTTCCCTCGCAGGATGCAACATCTTTCATTAACTCGTACGACTCTTCACTTCTAAGAGTCTCATATCCCGAACACCAAGGCCTTGCCTCAGGTTTCCTCAACATCTCTGTCAACAACCATGACAACATTCCAAGTGTGAATTACTGTTTCACCACCGAATACTTACATATAATGCTCAAACGTTAAACAACGTGAGTTTCCAGCTCGATCCTCAACTCAAATCTCAATTATTCAATGGGGAACTCAAAAACATAAATACGTAACGAGCTTACCTTGTTCCTTACAGGAACTCTCTATGAGGTCGCGCGTACTGAGGCATAGTCTTGAAGATTCGATCGTTTATAGGACCACTCGGTCCATATCTCAATCAGGAAGTACTAACTCATATCCTCAATAAACACTAAGCGTCCAAGCATAAAATGCCGATGGATCCGCCGCGGTCGGACCATCACTCTATAGACACTAAGTGATACCAAGTATATGAGGTAGTAACAGGAAACGATAACCTAATGCTCTGATACCATTGACAGGACCCACCCCGGGTTAAACCCCTTTTTACCCGAAGTAAATCCTGCGGGGACCACCTCAAGGGAACTTCTTACCGAAACCCCCTTGAAATGGCCAACCCTTCCTACAAAACTAACTAAACCGGGTTAGTCAGAGCAATCTACAAAGATGATTACCCCACCTTATTTCAAGCAGCAACGGAATGATCGACTATGCCTCGACTCTCGTACGCGCTCGACCTCCTCTCAAGAACCCTGCATCACTGGGCATTTAAAAACGAAAGGCCTAGGGGAGAAACATTGAACAAAACTGTTAGAGTGAGTGGACGAAAATCAAATATAAAACTCTATTTCCTTTAATGCTCTCCCAAAAATTTATCAATTTAAATATCCTTTATGCATGCCCACACTTACTAAATTTCCCACAACTGCATGATATAGTAAACAAGTAAAGCATATGGGAAGAGAAATGTTCACAACATAATAAGTCTGACCTCTCAGACTAGGGTCGGAGCTAAGAGCTCTAGTTGCGCCCTCACGCTATGCTAGCTATATAAAACGGTAATGGACAACCCTTATAATATCCACCTGACATCTCAGGCGTGTCTGTCCTCTCAGACCAGGGTCGGAGCTAAGAGCTCTAGGTAAAATGGTGATGGACAACCCTTATAATATCCACCTGACATCTCAGGCGTGTCTGTCCTCTCAGACCAGGGTCGGAGCTAAGAGCTCTAGGTAAAATGGTGATGGACAACCCTTATAATATCCACCTGACATCTCAGGCGTGTCTGTCCTCTCAGACCAGGGTCGGAGCTAAGAGCTCTAGGTAAAAGGATAGTGGACAACCCTCATAGTGCACTACGTAGTTTGCCTGACCTCTCAGGCTAGGGTCGGAGCTAAGAGCTCTAGTAGCGCCCTCACGCTACTCTAGCTAGCATAATCATTGGACAACCCATAAAGGAAATTCACAACTATACTCTTCCCAAACAAATAAGTAAAACTATTCCTCGACATATAAGCATAAATCCAAATAAAATATCCAAGCACCCGAGGAACATATCATTCTCGAAACAATCATAAAAACCATGCAATTATATCAATAATTAGGGCATGCATTCATTTAAATAAAATAATCTGTCCACTCACAGTACTATTGCGACCTTCCCGCTCGGAAAGCTCCTCGAGCGAAACCCTCGAACTACCCGCGTAGTCGAGCCCGTCTCACGTCCGACCAGAGACTGTACAACAAATCATCAAATTAGTCAATCACAGTTGACTTGGTCTTTTCCTAGTTTGACCAGGAAATCCTATGTGACCACGTGTTGACCAAGTTCCTTTCTTTTTAACAACTTTTCAACAAATAAATCAGTTTCCGATTACCCAACCGTAACACCGACTTTCTCTAATAATTCACTTTAGGTTCACCCATAATAATTTGTGGAATTACTATGGACACCCATTCAACCACTTCACCAACACCTTAGGAGTCCTTAAAATAATACTTAAACCTTAACCGGCAATAATCGATGGTCGGAATAATATTTAATTATCCGCCAATAATACTAAACTAGAACAATTCCAAAACCTAACCAAAACTCCTCCAAAAATTACCAAATTTTAACCATAGACTCCTCACAATATGTATTAATTAATGGGCATGAAAAACTGCCCAAAAAGTGGCGGCACCGCCGCCAACTCCGCCACCGACGGCGGCCGCCGGCAGAAATTCAGGCGACCTCCGATCGCCACCAAATTTTACCAGTAGCTTCGTCTCATCAATTGGAACAACTTTCTAGTTCAACTCGAAAGCCAATTCGGCCTCTAACTAGGTCAAAAACTCGATGAACAGTAGACCCCGAAAATTTACACTTCAAAACTTCAAATCCTCAATTCTCCCTACACACTTCGAATCAAGCTACCAAATTCTAGGGGATTGTAGTACACCTAAAACCCATCCTAAACATATAAAGAACTCAACAATTGGTGATCTAGGGAGGGAGAAATTCGATCCCGAAAATCTACTGTACACACCAAGAACAAATCGGAATTTCTCCCGATTTACGGCGAGTTAGGTCGGAAAGCTTACCTAGGAATGAAGTAGACTCGGAGGCGGTCATTTTGAGACCGGTGCGCCGGCGGTTGGTGGCCGGACGGCGGCGCTGTGGCGCGCGCAAGATCCGGCAGTGTTTTGCCGATCGGGAGAGAGAAACTCTCGGGGAGAGAGAAAGATAGGCTGGGGTGAAAAATCTGATTTTTCACCCCGGTAACTCCTATATATAGCCTTTTACCGCACAGTAACTTTATATTTTTGTTCATAACTTTCTCATACGAACTCCGATTTGAGCGTGCTACGTGTCCACGAACTCGTAACGACGCCCTCTACAACTTTCATGAAGGAAGTTTTTCCAAATTCTCGACTTAACGAAAAGTCAATTTTACGATCATTGTACGGTTAAACGGTCACTTTAAATGGTAAAAGACCAAAGTAACCAACCGTAAAATAATTCTAGGATCGGGATGTGACAAGCATGGAGCATCTCCAGGTGGAAATGGCACCCTCTTTGGATAGTAGCTAGTCTGACCCTCTTCGGTGGTAGCTGGTCAGTAGGACCCTCCCGGATAGAGCAGGTCAGGACCCTCTTCGGTGGTAGCTGGTCGGTTGGACCCTCCCGAATAGAGCGGGTTATGGGACCCTCTCCGATGAGCTGGTCAATAGACCCTCTCGTGGTAGAGCGGGTCAGTTGTTTTCTCGTGGTTGAGGTTAATACCCCACATTTAATTATGGATTTGAGCCAAGGGATTTATTTGATGATTTATCTGTTCATTTCCTATTGATTGCATGCAAAAGGTATTTCTTGGAAAACTCCAAGGGAGGACATTAAAGAAAATATACTTTTATATTTGATTTTTGTCCACTCACGCTAATATTTTTCAATGTTTCTCCCCTGGGCCCTTCGTTTTAAATGCCCAGATTGCAATGCTCGATCCGATTAGTCTTCGTGGAGGCCAGACATAGTTACCGCCATTTTCCAAACCATCAGTAGGTTCCAGGTTAATCTACTTGTAATTTTTCTATGCTTTCACTTTTCTTAGACGCTCTGATACACATCGGGTTGTTATATTTGTTGGTGAACTCCTAGGGATATGGAACCCCTTGTAGGTTTTAAATTTGGAGTTGTTGTACCGTTTGTTAAAAACTAATTAGATGTGTATCTTGTGAAATTGTTGGTTTTGGGAGCAGGATGGCTCCAGGAGTTTTGGATGGTTGTTAGTTTTTTTGAAGTGTTCAATTGGGTTTATTGCAGGTTAAAGGTTGTCCACTTTTCAAGAGAGACTATGTCGAAATTTCGGCAGAATCTTCTTTGGAGGTGGTCCCCGCAGGACTTACTTCGGGTTAAAGGAGTTTAACTCGGGGTGGGTCCTGACAATTCTCCACTCCTAAATTTTATACAATATCAATATTTCGCGTGGACATGTCGACCTCCCAAACTAGGGTTGAACTTCTTAGACGTGGAAAGCTGTATAATGAGTGGACCAAAAATCAATGCCAATAATAATGGTTCAAAATCAAAATTTCAAATTTCATTTTCCAGAAAACAATCCAGGCCTTATGCCAAAAAAAACAATTTTCTGGCCCACGGCCAGACGATAATCAATTTGTGGCCTGCGGCCAAATATATGTAACAAATCATTGGCCTGCAACCGTATACACATCAAATCATGGTCTGCAGCCGTCTAAAATCAAATCATGACCTGCAGCTGTATAAAATCAAATCATGCCCTGCAGCCGTCTAAAATCAAATCGGAAAAAAAACTTTTCATAAACGATCGGTCACACATAACAGGGTCAGAGCTAAGAGCTCTAGCGTACCTCTTAGTGAGGTCGCCATCCCGCGCTACTCTACCATCTCCCCCAGTGGAAGAGAAGAGCCACGAGTGGCGCGCTAGCTAACAACAAACAATACGTATGATGACCCATCATGACAGTGATCCTCGCACGCTAAGGTCGGAGCTATGAGCTTTGGTGTCTCATCCACTGTCTAGTGAGAACGCAAATCTCGCAAAACATCCACTCTCCGTAAGAACACCCATATCTCGCGCTTCCACTCCGCCGAACGAGGAGCGCCGCCCGCTGGATAAAATCATCTGACGACACTTTATGGTGAAATTAAAACAAATTCCCGATATTTTCATAAATCCAGACCCGAAACCCATTTAAAAATCCAAGCCCAAAGCCTATTTAAAAATCCAGGAAATTGCCAAAAATACATTAAATCCTGACAATATGCCAAACAATCAAATCCCAATAAAACATCGGGTCCGATTCCCATCTATACGACGGGACTCTCCCGTCAAAACTATTCAAAATCCAAGTGAAAACAAGCGAGCTGAAATCCATAAATCAAATGAAAGTAAACAAATAAAAACCCTCCTCTAGGGTACTCGCAAAAACCAAAGGAATCGAAAATGTACATAAAGCCGAAAAATTATTCGTTTTGGGAACATTTTAAAACCATTTAATTATTAAACCATGGCATGTATTTCTTTAAAACAAATCAAATATCCACTCATCATACTAACCATGTATCTCCTGCTCAAGGTACGGTACTAAAAAAGTCCTCATACTTGGTGACGTCTCTCTTGTTTGAAAGCGGTTCCTTGGCCATCGTAAAATATTCCTCCTCAAGCTTTATGGACCCGCACGTGTCCACTGCGCCACTTGATACTTACGTAATCTGGTTCTCTTAACCACATCCAACACCTCAATCACCGGATCATCCTTGATCCTCCTCGAATATAATTACGCAACACCAACGTGTTGACATAAGTGGTCATACTACTCTTTTAACCCATTAATCAAATGTAAAACGCGATACCACTATCGAATAGTCTGACAGTCCAATTTTCCTAGTTTGACTAGGAAAAGTCACTGATTGACTTCAGGGTTGACCAAGTCTCTCCTGGGTTGACCAAGAGATTGACCAAAACATTCCAACTAATCGACAAAGTTCAAACCCTCAAAAGCTCAAAAATTGTCGATTTATAAATTCAAACAATATTAGGCGCACTTTTAAGCCTATTGACTCCAAATACTGAAATTCGAATTTACTTTTCCAAATCTGGCTAGTTACTAAACTTACGAACCTCTCAACTTTTCGATCCATGAAAAGTCTATATCGACATCTAAATACAATTGATGTCGCAAACATTATTGTGACAATTAACTTTACCAATTCCGACCACAGGTGGCAACCCTTGCCACCGCACATACTAACAAGTATAACGACTTGTTACACTTAGAAAGTATATACACTTTTAAACATTTCTAAAGATTCTAATTATCCAAACCTTTGGTCCGAGATTTGAACCCAAGCTCTATTACCAGTTGTCACACCCCGACCCAAGTTTACCTTTCTAAACACGGGATAGGACGTGCAAGACTCATCCCAAGAGAGATTTACTCGAAATCCCCCTTGAGAAGGGATAACCCTTATTCCCAACCATTTTCAAGTAGTCCAAACGATACCGGAATAGACCTCACACCCAAATGTTATCCCGATTTCCACATTTGGATCTCAAACCAACTACTTTAGAGGACCTAGGGTTCTAATAATAATTGTGTCTGCACCCGAATCTCGGTCAGGCTGTCTACGTACTCTGTCATCAAGGATTAAGCCACACATAGCTCTTATATAATTAGCGCCCTAACCGGGTAAAATCCCGATTTTCAAATAATCGGTCGATTTATCAATGAGTTGTAAACGCCCAAAGCATATCCGGAGTTTAATCCCTCCGCTGAGGTATTCACCGACCAACTATCTATCGGGACTATCCCAAACATTCCACCATAATTAAATACAACATTCACGCATAAATATAACATAAAAACATCCACGTAAATAACAAACCCTTTATGGCAATATTGTCAATTTAGCCTCAATGACAGTTTGATAATTATGCTAAGCTGCTAGGTGCATTTCTAGAATTTCCCCAATAGGGGCAGCCCTGTAATTAGCTAAAACTATCAGGGGCAGTATTGTCTTTTTTAGCCTCAGTGGTAGTCTCGTAATTAAACAAAACTTCCTGAGGTATTTCCAGGATTTCAGCCTTGGTGGCATCCCTGTAATTACCCTAAACTGCAAGGGGCAGCTCTGACTTTTTATATCCATGGTAAAATAGTAGAAACCCAGATCTATCGCGGTAAAAATCTGGAAATTTACTCCTGTTTTACCTAACCATATCCCCGCCGGCCTACAGCCGGTTTCGACCCCTTTTTCCGGCCACCTCCCTACCCTAACCAATTCAACAACTACATAAAAACCAACTCAAAAACACCAATCCAGGAGTACTAACACAGTGAAAACGAACTTACCCTCTGTCAAACTCGAACTCAATCCCAGGTGCCTCACCCTTGCAGCAGGAGCTCCAATTATCCAAGCCCCAGCAGCGCGCCTTTAGTTCGAGAATCCAAAACCCAGGAGAAACGGGTTTTTCGACATTAGGTCTCGATTCAATGAATTTAGGGCAGGAAAGGAAGAAGGAACAGAGGGGAGAAAAACCTTACCGGTCACGCGCCCTAACGCTGCCTCAACGACGAGTTCTCGCCTGAAAACCGCTAGCCCTCACTTCCTCCGATCTTCACCGATTTCCATCAATGGGGTTCTGGATAACTAGGCTAGGACGAAAAGTGATGGAGGACTTGAAAGGTGGTGGCGGTGAGAGGAGAAGCGTTGCGGCGCGACGAGACCAAGGCGGTCTCCGTCGAGGAGAGAGAGAACAGAGAGGGAAGAGAGAGAAAATGCCGGTCTCTCCTCTCCCCCGATCTGATTATATATATATATATATTGCGGCGCGACGAGACCAAGGCGGTCTCCGTCGAGGAGAGAGAGAACAGAGAGGGAAGAGAGAGAAAATGCCGGTCTCTCCTCTCCCCCGATCTGTATATATATATATATATTTAAAATCCAACAACCCAGATCAACTATGAAAAAGTTACTGTGAATAGTAATTAGATATTTTATCATTTACTATTTACTGCATAGTAACAACACATTATCCTGAATAACTTTCGTATGCGAACTCTGATTAATTCATAGGACATACCCCGAGTTCCTATTAACTTCCTCTACAACTTTCCTGAAGGAAGTTTCCACAAATTCTCGACTTATCGCAAAGTCATCTTTTTACGGTAAAGTAAATAACGTTTATTACTCCCGTAAATTTAATAAATCCATGTTAACCAGCCTGTAGCTCCGAAAAATATCTCGGACGTACCGGTGGACTCGTATTAACATAATATATCACCTCGGGACATTAATTCTATCTTCCCCCATAATCGAGAATATCTCGATACTAAACTCGAATAGTAGTTCGGGAAAAACTACCAGTGTTGTTACAACCCTCTGTAACCCGCCTGATACCGGTAAAAAATAAATTTTGGGACGGGGTGTTACAATTTGTGAGAGTTTCGCTTGAGTAGCGAGTGTCGCGTGGTTAGCGAGAATATTGCGTGAGTAGCGAGTGTCGCGTGGGTAGCGAGAATGTCGTTTGGGTAGTGAGAATGTCGCGTGAGTAACGAGTGTCGCGTGGTTAGCGAGAGTATCGCGTAAGTAATGAGTGTAACGTAGTTAGCGAGAGTATCGCATGAGTAGCGAGCATAGCGTGGGTAGCGAGAATATCACGTGACTAGCGAGTGTCGCGTGGGTAGCGAGAATGTCACATGCGTAGCGACTGTCATGTGGTTAACGAGAGTATCTCGTGAGTAGCGAGTGTCGCGTGGGTAGCGAGTGTTGGGGCATTTTTGATGAGTCGTTACATGTTAATTCTAGGAGTTATTCCAGCCTATTCACATTTAGGGTCCATCTCGGTTAGTCCTCTATTTTTTGTGAAGGCGGATACCCGTTATAGGATAACGAGATTGAAGTGGCAATGTGCCGCTATCGGGTTGTGCCACTTTGGGGCTTGGATGCACGCTTGTGGGGCTCCCTGTATAGATAGCGAGATCTTGATAATGACACTAGTCCATATCTCTCGTGCCTTCATAGATGTCCAGCTTATGAAGGTCACGTGGTCATTTATAGGACACGTGACACAGGTAACAGTCCACTATGCGCAGTAAATGCGCATTTACAACGCGCTTTTAACGTTCGTGCCCCCCATGCATAACTAGGGTTAACGCATGCATTAAGTGGGGTTGACGTGGCAGCAATCCAACCGTTGAGTCAATTTAGATTCAATGGCAGATATGAATTTATTCTATTATAAATAGAGGGTACGAAGAAAAAGGTGGGAATTGATTAATTTGCTTCTTTTGAAAAACTACAAGAGAGAAAGGCAGAGAGTGTTCGAAGCTAAACCAGGTGAAACAAATTAAATTCGAGCAAGTGGAACCTGGGAAGCCTCCAATCATCCTTGGAATCCGCATAGTGTGGAGGCTTAGCTGTTTGCAACCAGCATCATCATCTCTCAACACTAACCGTCATCCCAAAGGTATGATTTTTGACCCCCCTTTTTGGATTCAGTCTTGTTTGCTTGATTGAATATGGATTTGAAATGGGTCTAGGCAATACTGCCTGTTTCTGGGTTGCATTTTTGGTTTATGGGATGAATCTGGGTAGGTGGTGTGTTTTCTGCTTGTAGGGGTAGGTTTTGGGGTAGCGACAGTTTGACTCTGTTTTAGGTATAAATGTCAAAACCGTCACAAGTGTAGCAATGATGTGATTATGATATCCAGTAAGGATTCTGACACCTCACGCCGGAGAGAAGAGGAACTGGATGAGGTGTTTGCTTTGATAGGTGTTGGTAATAGGCTCCTTGTTGAGGATACGAGTTCTCACGTGTCCTCTACTATCTAACTATTGCAGGAAATAGAGGTCGTGATGGCAAGGTCTCGGCTAGTGGCAATGAAATTTGACCCACCCAGCGAGAGTTTGACGCCGCGAGAGCTCGCGACATTAAGAAGCAACTGACATATACCGGAGGAAGTGGTATTGCGACTGTTGAGGGATGTCGACTTCCTTAATCCGCCCGCGAGGTATACGCTAGTGTACGAATACCAACTTTGTTTCGGGTTATCGTTCCCGCTTGCACCCTATGTGCAATATATATTAGCGTGTTTTTCCCCAAGGCAGTGCATGCCTAACATGCTGAAGCAGCTATTAGGTACCAGGGTCCTATTTTGGTTATTAAGGATGTGATACCGATGCTATGATGAGTTAAATGAACTATGGCACATCGCGCCATCCACAAAGAGGGAGAGATGAGGGTGCATGACCTTAAAGTCACAAGGAAAGTTTGCGGTGATCGACGACTTGTCAACATCAACTTTTGACAACTGGAGAAACAAGTGCTTCCTCGTGGGAGAAAGTGGCAAGATCTGGATGCACCCCATTCATCGTTCCTTATGTATTTCAAAAAATAGGTACTAACTCTTTTGAGATCTCGGTGGCTGTCTTGTTTATCTTCTGTATTGTTTTGTTTGTTTTGCTAACTGTAATAACTGTATGTAGTGTCGTAAAGGTATAAATTAACTACCCTTATGAAGCTTCGTAATGCCCGAGTGTTGTGGGTCTTTGAGTTTAGGAGTTCGTACAAAATATGCCTGCTAACCATATATAGTCATTTTAAATATGCATGGCTACCGGGTAGGCAACTTTCTCTCTATTTTTGTTACTCATTTATGTCCCGAGATCTTGCTACTCATTTTGACTTGTGTTACAAATTCATGCAACGAGAAGGAGACACCCGTAAGAATGAGGGCTCCTATGATAGGGCTATAGACGACGACATCTGGAACGTACTTCAGGTAGATATAGACTACGTGAGGGAACTCGACGTCGATGCTGAGACTGGCCTCGAGCTAGAAAATAAGTTGGACGACTTCACCAAGTTCAAGCTCGGAGGCCCATACTATCTTAGTCTGCCTTAGCCGGTGGTGACGTTGCTTAGTCTCGAGGCCCCAGATGGAGAGGAGCCCACTCATGAAGAGGCTCGGGGCGAGCCCAAGGTCCAACACTGGCCCCTAGTGTTGGAGAAATCGAGACACGGCGAAGAGCCTACTCAACAGCAGGAGCTTGTAGTGGACCAGGTCTCTTTTCTCGAGATCGAGACAGGAGCTACGAGGTGTCAAAGAAGAGAAAAGAGGCTCAATCCGAGACTCGAGGAGCTTGGCCGAGATGACTCAGGCACTGGAGGGCACTGGCGCTATGTAGCTGTACTTGGCGTAAATGGCGTACAACATGTGTCATAGATCCCGAGACGTCGTCGCACTGGACGAGGTCCAGATACGCTTGTTGGGCTAAGTTTAGCCATAGAGAAGCTAACATGGGTAAGCCGACACTTCCTATTGTTATCATGTGTGCAGGTGACACTGATTGTGTACACTGCTAGTGAAAGGGCTATAGAGCATTTGCAGCAGGCGGTGGACGCCAAGGAGCAGCAAATAGTGTCGCTCAAGAGCGGGCTGTGGGGCTTGGAGAGAATGGCAAGAAGGCTCAATGATAAGTGTGTTTTACGCTATGATTTTAATGTGTTTTTACCCTTATTTATACTTGGTTTATTCCTTAGTAATGTCGTTTTTACTTATTTTGAGTCAAAAGGATTTTTCTGTAGAGCAATGGCTATTACGTGCATTTATACAAGAATTTGTGCTTAAGTGTTGTAAAACCGTTTTTTGGACAAACACTTGGATATTTCTCTTATGATTCACCGTACCTTTACATTGTCATTTTTGATGAATTTGGTTTAATGTGTAGATGACATGTATATGGACATATTATATCAAGAATCATGAAAATTGGACTCATGGAAGACAACAAAAGAAGCCACGAAAAAGAAGAAACTCTGAAACATTGCATTTTGATCCGAGCAGAATGTTCCCGAAACCCTACATCAACTTTGGAAGCTTATATCTGGAGATCCAGGAGGAATCGAAGGACGAGCCATACACCGTTGGAAAGATGTGCATGTCTAGTTTTCAGATCTTCTTGAATAGCAGTAATTGGAGTTCAGATGAGGGACGTATGTTCAAAACAATGGACGGAGGTCAAGCTGCAAAACTGGGCAGTTTCTGCCTTAGTTGTCACACGAGTTTGAGATGATGTCTCTTCACCAAAAACCTTCCCAAACATGTCAAGAGACTTAAATGGAGCTTAATGAAGTCATGGGAAGCTGCATTGAAGAAGAAGATTCGAAGAAGTCATCAAGGACAGCCGAAATAACTAAGTAGACCGCTTTCCCGGTCAAACCGGAAAAGTCTGTCCTTGTCGAGTTTGTCCATGAAATCAGCTGCCTAGAAGCCCAAGACTTGTGAAATGAGGCCTACATTGATCCATCAACATGTAGGGGAGTCCAAAATTAAGAGGTCCAAGGTCCAAGTTGGAGTCCTATTCAGAAAATAAAGAGAAGTCCAAGTTGTATACAAGAAGGAAAACTTATCCTTGTGGAATTGGGACTCCTTGCAGCTGCCGACTTAGACTAGGGTTTTCCCTTAGTTTTCTGTATAAATAGGCCATGTATAGATCAGTTTTAGGTGTCTTTCAATTGCTCAAAAACCATAGTATAGCCTTACTCTACCCAAAAACCCTTAAACACAGAAAATCACAAGCTGTGCCGCCACCATTCTCATCCACTGCCGACTGCCATCTTCCACCGAATCATCCTTTCATCCTTACCGATCTGTATAGGTAGGTTAAGCATGAAATCCTTCATGGTTTTGTGTAATAATTTTTTGTGTAAAACAGTTCTTTATGATATATATATATATATATATGTTTTGGTTTTTGGTTTTGCATAATAAGCATGCTTATGAACTCTTCTTTGTGATTTGCACATGAATAAGTTTATTGTGTAACGACTTAGATTGCATGTTAGGATTATGATTTAGTTTAAATTGTGTATGTTTGTGTGTTTAGTAGATGTTGAATTGATTAATCTTCACCCGATAATTTGATTAATCTACTAGGCATATAACCTAGTAGATTGCATGTTATGTTGAATTGATTAATCTTCACCCGATAATTAGATGTGTTTAGTAGATGTTGAATTGATCGTTCTAAAATGGTGGAGGCGGAGGCCTAGTAGAGGAAGGCGAAGACAGAGAAGACAGATCAGCTGCTGCAGAATGGGGAGGCGACACTTTGGAGGTTGGTCCCCTTGGAAGGTCAAGTGTAGAAACTACAGCAAGACCTCACATCCCAAGAGGCCAGCTGGAAGGCAAAGTGTGCCAGGGCCGGGGAGGTGGAGGTGAGGGTGTTCTGGGAGAGCGAAAATTATAAGAAGCGGTTGTAGACTACCTACAAGGGGCAAGAAGACATGTTCAAGGCTGGGGTCCAAGAAAAATGGATCAACGAATCGAGGATGCGAAAGTGGTACTCAAACAGCTAAAAGCAGGAAAGCTGGGAGTTCAAGTCAAGACCCGAGCTCTCACCAAGGCACGCAGCCCCATTAAGTTAGTTCCTAAGTGGCTGGTCCCCGCCCCAAGTGTCGGTGAGTCCGCAAGTTACAAGCCTGATAAGTGCGTTTTACGCTATGTTTTTAATGTGTTTTTACCCTCATTTGTACCTTGTTTATTCCTTAGTAATGTTGTTTTTACTTATATTGAGTCAAAAGGGTTTTTCTGTAGAGTAATGGTTAATATGTGTCTTTATACAGAAATTTGTGCTTAAGTGTTGTAAAACCGATTTTGGATAAGACTTGGTTATTTCTCTTATGATTCACCGTACCTTTACATTGTCATTTTTGATGAATTTTGTTTAATGTGTAGATGACATGTAAATGAGCATATGAGAACCAGAATCATGAAGATTGGACTCATGGAAGACAACAAGAAAGGCCATGGAAAAGAAGAAACTCCGAAACATAAGATTTTGATCCGAGAAGAAATTTACAGAACCCCTACATCAACTTCGGAAAATTATATCTAAATATCTAGGAGGAATCTGAAGACGATACATATATCAATGGAAAGCTACGGAAGTCTAGTTTTCAGATCTTTTTGAATCGCAGCATTTTGAGCTCAGATGAAGGAGTTATGATCAAAACAATAGTCGGAGGTCAGTCTGCTGGAAACAGGACAGATTTTGCTGAAGTTGTCTACCGATTTCGTGAGTGTGTTTCTTCACCAAAATCCTTCCCAAGCATGCCAAATGATTGATGAAGAGCTTAATGATGATATGGGAAGTTGTTTAGAAGAATAAGAATCGAAGAAATCACCAAGGAGAAGCCGAAAACAACAACTACGAAAGTTATCCCGGTCAAAACAGGATAACTTGTTCTACCGAGACTATGGAGGGGATTCGGCTGTCCTATGGAGTCCAAAACGTGTAAGGGAGTCCTTCATTGATCCCTTAACATGTAGGGGAGTCCAAGAATTCAGAAAAGAAGTCTATGAATTATTATCCAAGTCAGCAAATTCAAGAGTCAAAGTTGTGTGCAATAAGGAAAAGCAAGAAGCCCAATCCGACATGGACAAGGAGTAGGGTGCCGAATTCCTAGGTTTCTTTAGGGTTTTGTCTCTATAAATACACATGTAATACAACTGAAAAAGAGTCCTCAATTTTGTGAAAACCTTAGCTAGCCAACTCTACCAAAAACCCCTCAAAACAGCCGAAGCACAAAGCTTGCAGCCGATCACCCTTTGCAGCCGCCAACCACCCTTGCCCTATCCGACCCTTTAGGTAGGATTTGGTATGGATTCCTCCAAGTTTTTGTGTAATTCTATTGTATTTTATTCGAAGATTGATATATATATTTCGGTTTATGGTTTTATGTTATGAACATGGTTATTTGTCTTTCTTGTGATCTACTAATAAACTTGTTTGTTAGCATAACATTTAGAATGCATGCTAGGTTATTTGTCTTTCTATGTTTATGTTATTGTTGTTTTCCAATTGATTAATCACATACCTGAACATGTAATCGAAACTAAGGGTAGTCTGTGCACGGATGTTCCTAAGGGGGGAGTTTCATATGCCGTAGTGTTCTAAGGGTTAAGATCAGGTGATTGTAGGTCTTGATTCTTAGGCATTGCTAAGGGTTTTTAGGGTTACGTGATTTGCATGATGAATAGGATGAGTGACGCCATACCTAGGACCATGTTTCCAATGACTCTCGTTCGATCAGTGTATTTTGTATTAATGTCAGGCGATTGTAGGCATTAAACAGGATGACACATATACAAACTTAGTGTCAAGCGATTGTAGGCACTAAGTTTACGTGAGAAGTCTAAATAGTTGGAATTAATTAGAATTCAAGAAAACATATTTCATTGCATCTTGTTCTTGTGTAAAACTTATGTGTGTTCTATTTGGTGTTAGTTATGTTTTGTGTTTAACAAAATTGATCGACCAATGTAAATATTAGATTTAGATTTAGATTTTAGGACTTTAGAAATCACCATAAAATCCCCATCATAATTCGGTAAATATGTGAATAGTTTGTAAATAATTTAATTCTTTTTTTTGTTCATAAATTTCGATGTCATGTCTATGTTTTATGGATTGTATATGATCATGTGTTTTATACTTGTATAGTTGTGACAGAATTGTACTTGTATGTTTATATTATATTTGTGAATGTTACTAACTTGTTTTGATGCAGATATAATCCTTCCCTAGTGTTCCCGGCTTGAACGATCCCTACTTACAGTTACTACAATGATAGGGTTTAAATTGCAGGTTGTTAACTCATGACCTCGTCAGTTTTTGGCGCCGCTGCCGGGGATGCTAAAAAGGATTTTTGTATATTGTTGTCAACTAACATTTTTCTCTTATATTTGTGTGAATATTAGTGTATGTACCGAATTTCTTTTGTGTGAAAGTTGTATTATTTGTGCCATATTTTTGACTAACAATTTCTCTCTTATATTTTAGTGTAAGTGTCGAATTTGTATGTATCTACTTTCATGGTATATCGGACGAAGCATAACACTACCTTGGGCTGTATCAGTCCATTGCACAGTGGTCTTCCCTGCTCCACGTACCTTGAAAATTAGAGAGTTAATAAAATCAGCTAGCAACTTTACTAGGTTGCCGACACTTTTGTGCTTACATGTCATTGAATTCGAAACTTATGCCATGCCATGATGTTGCCGAAATTTTTATGTAAGCTAAGTTTCGAATTCTATCTAAGTTTTTGACAATGCTCACTTGATCTTTGTTCAATTGTGCCAGATTGGTTTTGCAAGTTCCCATAAATGACCAGTTCTGACGAGAAATTGTTTGGTGACGTTGGACGCAAGGAAGCCAAACCTGGTCATGATATCGTGCACAATGCTAAACAAAGTGAAGTAGAGCACGTTTTAAAAAAATTGAGCTCAGCCAAGCAAGGAAGACTTGGAAGCACTAAGAAAGGTTGAGCAAGGGCCGGATTTGACAAGAATGGAGATGGGATGAAGAGGCACATCATAGTCTGGAGCTGTCCATACTAGCAGTGGTTGATAAGCTTGAAGCACGATCCTACGCTCAGAGGTATGATTCTCCTTTGTCAATTCCAATTATTACTAACAAAATGTTATCATCTTTGGAACAGGGCCCTAAGTTAGAATTTAAATATCTCCCCAAGTACTTGAAGTATGCATATCTAGGAGAAGAGGACACTTTACCAGATATTGTGTCTTCATCGTTGAATGAGCAACAAGAGCACAAATGTTGAAAAGCATAATGTGGGAGAGCCATGACAACAAAGGATGGCGCCATCAGAAAGGAAGAAGAAGTCTAGGCTGATAGACTATAAACATTAAGCGTTGCATGAGAGGCAACTCATTTCAACCGTCGCAGTGGAGGAGCCATCAACGAGAGTTTGCATATTCAATCTTTCTTCTTCACTTGTTTCGGTTTCGTTTTCAATTCAATTTTTTTTGTGCCAAATTTAATTTTTAGGATTAATTGTGTTTTTATTTTTATGTGTTTATTATGTGACTTAGACGCATGCTTAGGAAATTATGACATTATTTTGTGTTTACATTGAGGACAATGTAATTTTCTAAGTGTGGGGTAGAAGTTACATAGTAACATGTTTTGTTTTGTGTCTTAGGACATACCTTTAAAAGTCTATGATGATGTTATCTTTAATTGCATAATTGATAGTTTGACATTTATTTTAAGAAATTGCCAGTTTCATGGATATTGTGAATTAGTATGAATATTTGAGATTTGATTGATAATGAAGTATGCATGTTTGATTAGATTGTTCCAAAATAACCTATGTGAGCTTTTGAGCCTAAAAACTTTCTTTCTTGAGTGAATTCTGTGCCGATTTTGTCTAAATTTTTCGAAATTTTCACTACTTTCTCACTATCTTTTGAAACCTCATCATTCTTTGCATATTCAATAACTATTTGCTATAGCTTTTTAATGGACTCTAGAATTTACTAGAACTTGCTTATGTGATTTTCGAAACTTTATACTCATAACATGTCTTGATTTTGAATATGATTGAATTTAATCTCATTAGGATCACCACCATAGCCAAATAAAGCATATGCCTATTTTGTGCCCGTCGTGGGACTCCTTAGTTAACCCCTTTGAGCCTACATTGAGCCTTTTATTTCATCACCTTTAAACAGAATTCCTTTGCTTAGAATAGCTAAACCTTTACCTTGTTATCAAGACTTGGCAAAGTACTTCTGATGGAGCTGTATTGCGTGATGCTGTGAAGCAAGTGTGGGGTGAACAATGTAATAAAGAGCAAGTGTGGGGTAAAACACCATATGATTATAAATGTATGTGCCATATATGAACAAAAAGAAAGAAATATGTCCGAAAAAAAAATCGGATAGAATTAAAGTTCAAGGCACAAATTCTTTCATGGTGTGTTAAAATGTTTTGTGAATTTGGAGTTAGTGATTATTTGAAGGTCTAAAAGTGTTTATATGACCTTTGTCCTGTTCACGATATGGGGAGAAGTCAAGATTGACGTATGGGTCCAACATAAAGAAATTCGACCCTTGAAGTGAAGACATGAGGAGGAACGAGATTTGCTAAGTCTTGGTGACGTCTTAAAATCACCATTTATCCCAAAAATTCCTACCTTATGAAACCAAGCCCCATTACAACCAATAATGAGATTAATTCATGATTCTTAAGAGAGCTAACTTTGATTTGTGGAGACTTTCTCATAAGTTAAGCATATGGTTTTGGTCCATTATTGCACATAGTTGTTATATGAGGTTTTTCTAGAAAATTTTATTCACAAAGAGCTTTTATTTGTTGAAATATGCAAGTTATTTGTTATCTTATCATCTTTTCCCTTGCATATACTATTGAGTGAATACCATGGATGAGTGAAAAGAAGAGAGTATGTCATTGTGATGTGGAACGGTTATCATACATGTTTGTGCTATATGATCTCATATCTTACATGTTCATGCTATGATACATGCTTATGAAGCTTTGCAATTACGTTTTTCATTCAAAAAAGTTCAAACTTGAAAGTTATGCATGCTAAAGAATCTGAGACAAATCATTTAAGGGTATTAGTTGTTTAAGTATTAGAAGTTTTTGATTTTGTTTTGTTTTTGTTTTAGAGTCAGTTTGCTAAGGGACTAGCAAAGGGTAAGTGTGGGGTAGTTTGATAAGTGCGTTTTACGCTATGTTTTTAATGTGTTTTTACCCTCATTTGTACCTTGTTTATTCCTTAGTAATGTTGTTTTTACTTATATTGAGTCAAAAGGGTTTTTCTGTAGAGTAATGGTTAATATGTGTCTTTATACAGAAATTTGTGCTTAAGTGTTGTAAAACCGATTTTGGATAAGACTTGGTTATTTCTCTTATAATTCACCGTATCTTTACATTGTCATTTTTGATGAATTTGGTTTAATGTGTAGATGACATGTAAATGAGCATATGAGAACCAGAATCATGAAGATTGGACTCATGGAAGACAACAAGAAAGGCCATGGAAAAGAAGAAACTCCGAAACATAAGATTTTGATCCGAGCAGAAATTTACAGAAACCCTACATCAACTTCGGAAAATCATATCTAAATATCTAGGCGGAACCTGAAGACGAGCCATATATCATTAGAAAGCTACGGAAGTCTAGTTTTCATATCTTCTTGAATCACAGCATTCTGAGTTCAGATGAAGGAGTTATTATCAAAACAATGGCCGGAGGTCAGTCTGCTGGAAACAGGACAGATTTTGCTGAAGTTGTCTACCGATTTCGTGAGTGTGTTTCTTCACCAAAATCCTTCCCAAGCATGCCAAATGATTGATGAAGAGCTTAATGATGATATGGGAAGTTGTTTAGAAGAAGAAGAATCGAAGAAATCACCAAGGAGAAGCCGAAAACAACAACTACGAAAGTTATCCCGGTCAAAACAGGATAACTTGTTCTACCGAAACTATGGAGGGGATTCGGCTGTCCTATGGAGTCCAAAACGTGTAAGGGAGTCCTTCATTGATCCCTTAACATGTAGGGGAGTCCAAGAATTCAGAAAAGAAGTCTATGAATTATTATCCAAGTCAGCAAATTCAAGAGTCAAAGTTGTGTGCAATAAGGAAAAGCAAGAAGCCCAATCCGACATGGACAAGGAGTAGGGTGCCGAATTCCTAGGTTTCTTTAGGGTTTTGTCTCTATAAATACACATGTAATACAACTGAAAAAGAGTCCTCAATTTTGTGAAAACCTTAGCTAGCCAACTCTACCAAAAACCCCTCAAAACAGCCGAAGCACAAAGCTTGCCGCCGATCACCCTTTGCAGCCGCCAACCACCCTTGCCCTATCCGACCCTTTAGGTAGGATTTGGTATGGATTCCTCCAAGTTTTTGTGTAATTCTATTGTATTTTATTCGAAGATTGATATATATATTTCGGTTTATGGTTTTATGTTATGAACATGGTTATTTGTCTTTCTTTGTGATCTACTAATAAACTTGTTTGTTAGCATAACATTTAGAATGCATGCTAGGTTTTGGATTTAGAATAGGTTGTGTATGTTTATGTTATTGTTGTTTTCCAATTGATTAATCACATACCTAAACATGTAATCGAACCTAAGGGTAGTCTGTGCACGGATGTTCCTAAGGGGGGAGTTTCATATGCCGTAGTGTTCTAAGGGTTAAGATCAGGTGATTGTAGGTCTTGATTCTTAGGCATTGCTAAGGGTTTTTAGGGTTACGTGATTTGCATGATGAATAGGATGAGTGACGCCATACCTAGGACCATGTTTCCAATGACTCTCGTTCGATCAGTGTATTTTGTATTAATGTCAGGCGATTGTAGGCATTAAACAGGATGACACATATACAAACTTAGTGTCAAGCGATTGTAGGCACTAAGTTTACGTGAGAAGTCTAAATAGTTGGAATTAATTAGAATTCAAGAAAACATATTTCATTGCATCTTGTTCTTGTGTAAAACTTATGTGTGTTCTATTTGGTGTTAGTTATGTTTTGTGTTTAGCAAAATTGATCGACCAATGTAAATATTAGATTTAGATTTGGATTTTAGGACTTTAGAAATCACCATAAAATCCCCATCATAATTCGGTAAATATGTGAATAGTTTGTAAATAATTTAATTCTTTTTTTTGTTCATAAATTTCGATGTCATGTCTATGTTTTATGGATTGTATATGATCATGTGTTTTATACTTGTATAGTTGTGACAAAATTGTACTTGTATGTTTATATTATATTTGTGAATGTTACTAACTTGTTTTGATGCAGATATAATCCTTCCCTAGTGTCCCCGGCTTGAACGATCCCTTCTTACAGTTACTACAATGATAGGGTTTAAATTGCAGGTTGTTAACTCATGACCTCGTCAAAGCCCTCGTCCCCAAGTGTCAGTACCTGTGACTAGTCCCTGCCCCGCTATTCCAACTCTTCCCCACCACTAAGAGCTGTTGCAGCACCGATACAAGCTGTGACCCAATAGAGCAAGGGAGGCCCCGTGAACACAAGTCAGAGCTGAGGTCAAGGTGGAGCAAAGAGTGGCGATAATGTGCAGAAGAGTGGCGACACCATGGCTAGGAAGCAATGAGGCTCGAGTTAAATACTGGCGACGAATTTTTGATTTTCAAGTTTGTTTTTTGTTGTTTTTTCATGGCGTGGTTAGCCAACTAAGGCTGCTTTTTACTTTTTCTGGACGACCAAGTTTAAAACATTGTTTGTTTTGATATATATTGAATGAATCTGTTTAATATTATTTTTTTTTTTGCCTCGTGGTCTCGGGACATTTTTTGTGAGTGGGAGACAAAGTGTTAAGAACATAACATGTATTCATTACTGTAAACCTTTAATAGACAAGGTGTACATAGTAGTAGTCGCTAGCGGACCGTACACTTAGGAAAAAGAAAATGGATTTTAAAAAGAACAAAGCAAGTCCCTAGACAGGGAAGAGATGGAGGTGTTGTGAGTTCTAGGGGTGGGGGAGGACTCGCCCATCAGTGTCTCGGAAGTAAAATGTGGCAGTACCCGAGACATCAACAATCTTATAGGGTCCTTCTCATTTTTCTGAGACATATGGGGTGGGGGATAGCTTATTTCATGACACAGCCTCCAATTTTGAGGGGCATTGGGATTACCTTCTTGTTGTAGTGTATTGTAACACGTTATTTGTTGTTGATATTGCGCAAGTAGGATTTGTCCCGGTGTTGCTCAAGGAGATTTATGTTGAGGCGCATGCCTTCAGTATTGGACAACAGGTAAGGAGACTCATCTTTCGCTGTCGTGAGAGTTGTACGAAGTGCCCATAACACCTCCAGGAGCATGTTTTCTCATAGACCTTTGTGGTCTTCCAGCTTTTTAAGATTCTGTTTAATAAGCTTGTTGATGGCTTCGACCTAACCGTTGGTCTGCGGGTGGGCTAGAGAGCCATAGAACAAGGCAGTTCCTTATGCAGATACGAACTCCCGAAATGCATCATTGTCAAACTGGGTGTCGTTGTTAGTGAAGGGCTTGCGGCATCCTGAAGCGATAGTAGAGGTTACGCCATAGGAAAGTGATTACCCTCTCAGTAGTGATGGTGGCAACAACGTCAGCTTCTACCCATTTGGTATTATAGTTGATAATGATGATCGTGTATTTTAATTGTCCCGGAGCTGTGGAGAGTTTTCCCACGATGTCGAGTCCCCACTGAGTGAAGGAAACCGATGAGTGGATAATGGAGAGAGGGATGAGAGGGTGATGTGCTAAGTTGGCAAACTTATGGCATTGCAACCACACGCCCACCACAACTTTTGCATCATCTTCAATCATGGGCCAATAATATCTGGTTCTCAAGGTCTACATGAGGTTTCGGGCTCCTGTGTGGTTGCCACAGACTCCATCATCATGGAGTGACTTAAGCACTTGGTGCCCTTCCTCTTTTGAGATAGACTTATGTAATGGACTTGATTGGCCACTGCGATATAATTTAACTTCTTTGAGGAGGTAGAGGACGAACCTGTGTCGAAGGCGTTGTGCTTGTTTCTTGTCATTTGGCAGAGTGTCATGAGAGAGGAAGAAAATATATGGATCCATCCAAGAGGGTGGTGCAGCACCTATGGGAAAGATTTCTGAATAAGCTTTAGAGATACTAGTGACGTGATCATAATATGACCTGCACAATTAAAAACCCTATCATTGTAGCTTTAGTAAGTAGGGATCGTTATAACCGGGGACACTAGGGAAAGACTTATATTCTGCAAAACAAATCGTTAGTACTTTCAAAAGAATACAAGTATAAATATATATACAAAATATTATGGCGATTTATATGGTGTAGTTCGAAACATATACAGAAAATAAAGACACTTATTTACAAAACATGGTCAATCAATACTCAAGCATAAAACAACATAGCACCGTGAAGAAAGACATGTCACAAATTTCGCAAGTTTAAGAGGTCGTATTTACGTTTTCACAACTTGTAATTAATTCCAACTATTTAGACTTCTCATGTAAACTTAGTGCCTACAATCGCCTGACACTAAGTTTGTATATGTGTCATCCTGTTCAATGCCTACAATCGCCTGACATTGAGACAGAATACACTGATCGAACGAGAGTCATTGGAAACATGGTCCTAGGTATGGCATCACTCATCCTATTCATCATGCAAATCTCTCACCCTAGCAACCCTTGGCAGTGACTAAGAATCAAGACCTACAATCGCCTGATCTCAACCCTTAGAACACTACGGCATATGAAACTCCCCCTAATAGCTAACTTGTCATGATTCAAGCTAACCTAGAGTTCGATTACGTGTACAGGTGAGGATTAATCAATTCAAGTTATTACTTATGTGAACACAAACAACTTAATCTAAATCGTCATCTTAACATGCAGTTCTACACGTTACAATTATAAACACAATCACATGAAAATCACAAAGAAGAACAAGCAAACATGTTTATAACGTAAAACCGAAAACCAATACAAACATATATATAAATAACCATCATCCATACAGTAGATACACACATAAACCTTGAATGTATTCATACCTAAACCTACCCTAAGAGTCAGCAAGGATTGAAGGAAGGATTGGTGACGGCAAGGCTATGCAGTCGGCAGCAAGATGCAATCGGCAGCAGGGTTGGCGGCGGCAAGGCTATGGTATTCTTGTGTAAGGAGAGTTTTTAAGTAGAGCTAGGCTATTCTAAGGCTTAGAGCAATTGAGAGACACTTTTTCTGTTGTATTTCATGTGTATTTATAGAGGAAAACTTCTCAAGAAACCCTAGGGTTCGGCAGCCACTAGTCCATTCTGAATTGGGCTTCCTTCTTCTTGATGGATTCGACCTCTCCCTTTTAGTTGCTGACTTGGATTGTGATATTTCTGAATCATGGACTCCCCTACATGTTAAGGGATCATTGAAGAAATCTGTGAAGGAAGCACTAAGCTCGTCCCTCTCCAGACTGTTGCTGCAAACGAATCAATCCCCTGCGAGGAAACTTTCTGCTCGCCACAGCTCATAGTGACTGACGCTTGCGCGAGTGACCTTCCTCCCGCGAGTGAAATTCCTCCCGCGAGTGAAATTGCTCCCCCGAGTGAAATTGCTCCCGCGAGTGAGACTGTTCAGCCAATGTCCCAGTCAGACTGACCTCCGGCCATTGTTTCCGGCATAACTCCTCCCTCAGAACTTGGATTGCTGCGATTCCAAAAGATTTAGAAACTAGACATCCACAGCTTTCCATCCATATATGGCACGTTCCCTGGTTCCTCCTGGATCGTCCTAGGAAAATCTTTGAAGTTGATGTAGGGTTTTTGGAAATTTCTGTTCGGATCAAAATCTTATGTTTCGGAGTTTCTTCTTTTCCATGGCCTCTCTTGTTGTCTTCCATGAGTTCAATCTTCATGATTCTTGTTCTCATATGCTCATTTACATGTCATCTACACATTAAACCAAATTCATCAAAATTAACAATGTAAAGGTATAACGAATCATAAGAGAAAATAACCAAGTCTCTGTTTCAAATCGAATTTTCAATACTTAAGCACAATTTTCTGTATAAATACACGTTTTAGCCATTGCTCTACAGAAAAACCCTTTTGACTCAAAATAAGTAAAAACAACATTACTAAGGAATAAACAAGGTACAAATGAGGGTAAAAACACATTAAAAACATAGCGTAAAACGCACTTATCAACTAGTCTTGTCCAAGGTCTCGATCTGCACACTTGTGGGTGAGGTGTTAGGAGGTGTAGTGGCGTTTTTGGCTCTAGGGATTTGTGTCAGCTTGAATGAGCTAAAGCGTTGGAGAAGTGCCCAACCTAGTGTCTTGTATGACACAAGATTGCTCTAAGTGACCTTCAAGTTCCCTGTAACTTGATTGACAATAAGTTGGGAATCGCTGAATATCTAGAGATGGGCGGCACCGAGCTTCTGACATAGCTGGATACCGGTTATCAAGAACTCATATTCTGCAATGTTATTAGAGGCCTTAAACTCAAACCAGAGATCATATTCATAGTAATTCCATTCTGATTCTTTGATAATGATGTCGGCACCACTGTGTTGGTAGTTAGCTGAGCCATCAACATAAAGTTCCAAGATGCTCTCGAAGTTTTAGGTTTTTGAAGAATTTGCTTTAGGGGCTCATTTGTCAGGACATGTACTGTGTGGGCTTGAAAATTAGGTCTGAGTTTCCTGGTGGCGGTGACGAGAGCCAGAGCCAGCTTCTCGATAGCAGGGTACCGGGTCTCGACATCGAGGAATCACTTCCTATATAATGCACTAGGAGCTCCGCATCATTCTCATGGCGAGTGAGGGCGGCATTGATGACAGTAGCCGATACCGTGAGGTATAGGAAGAGGACTTCACCAGGAATGGGCTTCGACAGCAGGGGAACTGAGGACATATACTCTTTGATGCCATTGAATGCTTCCTCATGTTCTGGTCCCCATTCAATCTGTTTTCGGAATTGATTTTCTTGAAGAGTTAGAATAGAGAGTAGCATTTATCTACGAAGCGAGAAATGAATCAAGTCAAGGCCATAAGCTTGACCATGAGACTCTGTACCTCATTTAGCTTTGTCGAGGCCTGCATATCTAGGATGGCCTGGACTTTTTCATGGTTGGCTTCAATGCCTCGTTCGCTAACCAAATATCCCAAGAACTTACACCGGTCACAGCTATAATGCACTTATGGGGGTTGAGGTGCATTCCATGGGTTAAAATTTTGGAGAAAGCTCTATTAAGGTTAGAAATATGGTTGTCGATATTAGTGCTCTTAACAAGCATATCATTAACTTATACTTCCATTATATCCAAAATCTCTTCCTCAAACATGTCGTTGACCATTCTCTGATAACTGGCACCTGCATTCTTAAGACCGAAGGTCATAACATTATAGCAGAATAATCCCTAGTCTGTGACAAATATTGTATGGATTTGGTCTAAGGGATCCATCCGGACTTGGTTATAGCTAGCAAAAGCGTCAAGGAAGCTAAGAACTCGAAACCCTGTCGTGGAGTCTACCATTTGATCCACTTAAGGCAAAGGACACTATCCATGGGATAAGCCTTATTGAGATTGGTGTAATCAACACACATTCGCCAGGGGGCCATTTGGGCTTAAGGACCACGACCACATTAGAGACCCAGGTGGAATAGGAGACTTTCCAGATAAACTAGATTTTTTTAAGTTGCTAGATTTCAGTATGGATGGTCCGGTACTTCTCTAGACTAAAAGTTCTGCATTTTTGCTTTACCGGGGGAGAATCCTTGGAGATGTGGAGGTTGTGAGTGATGATCTCGGGGGATATTCCTGTCATGTCAGCATAGGACCAAGCCAAGACATCTCTCTTTGACTAGATGAATTATATTAACTTCTGTCAGGAGTGTCGAGGTCGTTACCGACACGAACCTTCCTATCAGGGATGTCAGGAAATAAGGAGATCCACTCTGTTTCTTTTATGGCAGTGGGTCGCGGGGCATACTTTCACTTATTTTTATCTTGACTATCCAGGTCCTAACGAGGATCATCGATGGGATCCGAGAGATTGAGTAACATCATCTCATAGGATATTCGACTTTGTTGGACAACATTGAGGTTTCACCTTTCAATGATAGCCTTATCCCAGTGGATAGTGAGAATGCCTCCTGGAGTAGGCACTTTCATCAAGAGTATGTGCCTGACAATGAAGCATTGGAGTCCCCATAATATGTCGCGACCAAGTATTAAGTTGTAACAACAGGGTCAATCGATAATAAGAAAGCGGGAGATGATGGAGGAGCGACATGAGCCAATGTCGAGAGAGATTGTTAACCTATCGCCAAAAGGCTGGACGATGTCCCTAGAAAAACTGACCAGAGGGTCGTGATTGTCATAGAGCTTAGCTTTGTCTCGACGCAGGCCATGATAACAGTTGACGGACATGACACTAACTGCGGCCCCAATGTTGATGAGAGCTCTATCACATCTATAGTGATCAACCTGTACTGAAATGATAAAGGGTTCATTATGATGGATACGGATAGTGTCCTCTGATAAGTGTGTTTTACGCCATGATTTTAATGTGTTTTTACCCTCATTTATACTTGGTTTATTCCTTAGTAATGTCGTTTTTACTTATTTTGAGTCAAAAGGGTTTTTCTGTAGAGCAATGGCTATTACGTGCATTTATACATAAATTTGTGCTTAAGTGTTGTAAAACCGTTTTTGGACAAACACTTGGGTATTTCTCTTATGATTCACCATACCTTTACATTGTCATTTTTGATGAATTTGGTTTAATGTGTAGATGACATGTATATGGACATATTATATCAAGAATCATGAAGATTGGACTCATGGAAGACAACAAAAGAAGCCACAGAAAAGGATGGCGCCATCAGAAAGGAAGAAAAAGTCTAGGCTGACAGACTATAAATATTAAGCGCTGCATGAGAGGCAACTCATTTTAACCATAACAGTGGAGGAGCCATCAACGAGAGTTTGCATCATTCTTATCCCTTCAATTCTTATGGTTGATTTATTTATGTGTTTATTATGTGACTTAGACACATGCTTAGGAAATTATGACATGATTCTGGGTTTACATTGAGGACAATGTAATTTTCTAAGTGTGGGGTAGAGGTTACATAGTAATGTATTTTGTTTTTCAAATTTTCTGAAAATTTTTCAATTTTTTGTCGAAATTTTTACATTTTTTGGTAATTTTCTAAAAAAAAAATATTTTTGTTTCGAAATTTAATTTAGTTTTAGTTTTTGTTTTTAAAAAATGTTTCATTTGTTTTCGAGTCTTAGGATATACCCTTAAAAGTTTATGATGATTTTATCTTTTGAATGCATGATTGACGGTTTAACACTTATCTTAAGAAATTGCAAGTTTCATGGATTTTGTGAAGTGATATGAACACTTGAGATTTTTGAAGAAAAAGTATGCATGTTTTGATAATTTGTTTCCATAAAAACCTATGTGAGAATTTGAGCCAAAATAGTTTCTTTTTGAGTGATAAATGCCATATCTTTCGAAATTTCACTATCTTTTAAAACCTCATTATTCTTTGCATATTCAATAACTATGTGTCATAGCTTTTTAATGGACTCTAGAATTTACTAGAACTTGCTTATGTGATTTTCGAAGCTTTATAATCATAACATGTCTTGATTTTGAATATGATTGAATTAAATATCATTAGGATCACCACCAAAGCCAATTAAGCCTGTGCCTATTTTGTGTCTGTCGTGGGACTCCTTAGTAAACCCCTTTGAGCCTACATTAAGCCTTTTCTTTCATCACCCTTAAACAGAATTTGTAGCACCCCTGGGGGTAAACTACAGTAGCCACGAATTTAAGCCAATAAGAAGCCAACACGTCCGAAGGACGTGCCAACAACTTATTAACCTAAAGTCGTAGGCTTTTTAGTGAGTAAAATAAAAGTAAAACTTTAATACTTTGAGTGGCACCACATGAAATCCTTAAAACAATCATCAGAGTTTATCTAATTTCGCGGAAGGTGGTCAAAATAAAGGGGACAATTTAAAACTTTAGCGACAACAATAAAAATATACAACATGGTTAACAAATCGGGATGACACCATTACTGTTTATGAAAAAGGCTCTGGTATATGACTCGAAGGGTAAAACCGAAATAGGGAGTACACTTGAACCAAACATCGAGTAAGGAATGAAGCTCCACACATACAGCTCTTTATCTATCCCGTCACAGTACCTGCAAACAATCTGTTGTAGGGGTGAGCGTCGTCCTCGCGTGCTCACATATAGGCCCACCAAAGACAGGTTTGAAAACCAAAAACCGTATATATACATATAGATTTGAGCTCGTAATAAGACCATTTAGAAAATCCTTGGCACACAAAAACCATCATTTTATATCTTTCGGGAAAACATGCAGTATGCTAAAAACATAGGGGCCCAGAGCGCTCAGTGTATAAATACAGCCTGCAGGACTCCTCGGATCTGGACAGCCGAATCCCGGGTTTGTCTTCACAGCAAACCGGGGCCAACTACCTATGCGCTTGAAAACACATAGTAGCGAGAGTGTCCATTTACAGCTAAATGCCCAACTAACAGCGCACCGCACTTACGTCTCGCTTAACTCTGTACGAGACGAGCGTAAGCGGGATATTTAAAATAAACAGGGCATAGCCTGTCACGCCCCGAATCTTATAATTTTACTGTGAGTTACTTTCCCTCCTTTATCCGTGAATTTACGGGGTCGATAATAAGGTTTGAACAATAAAAATTAACTGTCGGGATGGTTGTCGGTAATTTAAAAATTTATCGGGGATTTTAGTGGGGTTCCCCGCGTTTTAGGAAGTTTCCTTATTTGGAAACTTCTTTTATCTTCTCTCACTTTCCCTTTTCGGTCACTTTCTCTTTTTCTCTTTTCTTCTTTCTTCTTTCTCTCTTCCCTCGCGCTCGGCTCTCTCTCCCTGGGTTCACTGTGCACGCCGAGATCCACCATCACCGGCCGCTGTGGGGCGCGTGACCGGTCTTCCTCGACTCGGCGGAGGTCCGGCAACCCAGCTGGCTACTGTTAAGGGGCAGCGCCGCCGTGTGGAGAGAGAGAGAACTCTCGAAAAACCGACTGTACACTCGGGTTCCGATCGGGTCGGGCCACCGTGCCGTCTCCAGCCGTTCGCAGCCGGTCCACAATCAACCTCCGAGCCTCCCAAAGTCAGAGAAGTGGACGATTTCGAACTAGGTGAGAGGATTGATCAAGAATTTCCTAGATTTGGGATTTTCACTGTTCTTCATGATTTGTGGTTGTTAGAGTTGTTTTTGGTTGTTGAGTTGTAAAAGAAAGTGATAGGGGAGGTTGAGAGGAGCAAGAAAATGGCCGGAGATTGCCGGTCGGAGGCCATTTGGCCGGCGGCCAAAGTGTACTGTTCACAGGGGCATTTCAGTCATTTCACGAGAAATTTTACTTTTAACAGTTATGGTAAATGAGTTAGGGGTAAAGGTAAAAATGATTCTAAGTTAAATTTTGAAGAATTGGAAGTAAAAACGATTAAGGGAAGTTAAGTATATAAATTCTTGTGGAGGAGGATTAATGGCCGTATCGTTTAAGTTACGGTTATTGTTAAAAATGTCGTTTTGGTTCGGAAAGAGAATTCCATGTAATCGTTGGTCGGGAGTGAGCGAGGATTGTTAAGAGAATACAAGTTTTGAGCTAGTTTAATACGGAGGCTATACAAATGTCTCCGGAGACCCGACTTTACGAATTGGAATAATTAACATGTTTATTTCATTTAACAGGACGTGAGGATTTACGTTCCGGGGAGGCACAGGATCGCTCCCAGGGCTAGTCCCGTCACAGTGAGTGGACAGTTTATTTGATTTAAATGAATGCATGCCCTAATTGTTGATATAATTGCATGGTTTTTATGATTGTTTCGAGTACGATATGTTCCTCGGGTGCTCGGTTAGTATATTTGGATTTATGCTTATATGTCGTGAAATAGATTTAATTATTTGTTTGGGAAGAGTATTCGAGAAAAGTATTGTTAGGAATTTCCTTTATGGGTTGTCCAATGATTATGCTAGCTAGAGTAGCGTGAGGGCGCTACTAGAGCTCTTAGCTCCGACCCTAGCCTGAGAGGTCAGGCAAATTACGTAGTGCACTATGAGGGTTGTCCATCACCACCTACCTAGAGCTCTTAGCTCCGACCCTGGTCTGAGAGGACAGACACGCCTGAGATGTCAGGTGGATATTCTAAGGGTTGTCCATCACCACCTACCTAGAGCTCTTAGCTCCGACCCTGGTCTGAGAGGACAGACACGCCTGAGATGTCAGGTGGATATTCTAAGGGTTGTCCATCACCACCTACCTAGAGCTCTTAGCTCCGACCCTGGTCTGAGAGGACAGACACGCCTGAGATGTCAGGTGGATATTCTAAGGGTTGTCCATCACCATATACCCAGAGCTCTTAGCTCCGACCCTGGTCTGAGAGGGCAGACACGCCTGAGATGTCAGGTGGATATATTAAGGGTTGTCCATTACCGTTTCTTTTTATAGCTAGCATAGCGTGAAGGCGCAACCCGAGCTCTTAGCTCCGACCCTAGGCTCATAGGTCAGATTTATTGTGTGTGAGTCTTACTCTTCCCATAATCCTTATTGGTTTATATTTTCATGCATTTGTGGAAATTTAGTAATTTTTGGGCATGCATAAATTTTATTTAAATCCATAAATCTTTGGGAGAGCATGAAGCATTGGTTTTACGTATTGTGGTGAATTTTAGTGGTTCATGGATTATTTTTCGTCCACTCACTCTAACATTTTCCATGTTTCTCCCCTGGGCCTTTGTTTTTCTTAAAATGCCCAGACTGCAGAGTTCGGCCAGCTAATTAGGAGGCGCATAGTGGTTACCTCTCCACACAGTTTTCACTAGTAGGTTTCTGAAAACCTACAAGTGTACTTTTCTTCCTTTATATTAGAGCTCTGATAACCTGGGTGTAATTTACTCTGTTTCGGGGTAGAGTACGGAACTTATTCGATATTATTCCAGAAATTTCTGAATATTATTTATGTTGAAGATTATTTAGTTTCAAATGTTTTGTTGTTGAGATTGTATTTTGTGGAGATGGTTGTGTGTCGATGTGAGCAGGATGGCTCAAGTAGGAAAGGGGATGGAATTAGAAGTGTGTTTACTTTGTTTTTAGGTGAAGGGTTACCCACTATTAGGGGACATTATGCCGAAATTTCGGTAACTACCCTTCTAGGTGGGTCCCGCAGGAGTCATTTTGGGATTTACTGGGAAATCTCGGGATGGGTCCTGTCATTGGTATCAGAGCACTAGGTTATTCGATTCCTTTTCTAATTGTTACTGCTTGTGCCTTGTGTGAAACTAGTATCTATAGAGTGATGGACCGACCGCGGCGGATCCATCAGCATTTATGCTTAAGATACGAAGTGATCATCGGGTATTTGCAGTAGCTACTATAGTATTATGTGTGCTACATGGTACTAAATATCTTGGTTTCAGGTTTAATTATGCGCCGAGCACGTGGCCGAGCTCGTAGGGAGAATCTTTCCCCTCCACCGGAAGGAGAAAACCCTCTTCCTCCTCCTAGAAGAGGAAGTGAAGAGTCAGCTACTTTGGGAGCGGGTTTGTTAGAGCGGTTGGTGCAGGGTATCCGTTCTGGTATGAGTTCTGAGCTTAATTATGAGAAAGCCCGCAAGCATGGTGCTAGAGTGTTTACCCATGCTAGTGAACCCATGGAAGCACTCAGTTGGTTGGAGGAGACCGAAAAGATGTTTCGAATAGTAAATTGTCCAGAGGAAAGGAAGGTGGCGATAGCTACACAGTTCCTGGAGAGGGAAGCTTGGCATTGGTGGCTTGATGTAAGCCGTAGAGTGGGTGATGCAGCTCCGCAGATGTCCTGGGAGCAGTTTTCCGCCCATTTTAAGGAGCGTTATGTCAGTCGAGCACACATGAACCGCATGAGGGAGGAATTTCTAAATTTGAGGAAGAGTGATGACATGTCGGTTTCGGCGTTTGAGCAGCGTTTTAGGGAGCTGGCCTATTACGTTCCTGAGTTGGTAAAGACAGAGCAGGATAAGGTCTATCAGTTTGTTAGGGGCCTTGGTGGTATATACACTACTCAGATGACGGCTGTACCATATGCATCATTCATGGAGGCAGTGATGGCTGCACTTAATGTTGAGGCCCAGCAGTTTTCTTATGGCCGGCTCTCAGATGTTGGGGTTGCCCGTCGGCTTTCAGATGTTGGAGCTGCGGGTTCTGGCTCAGCTAGAAGATCGTTGACGAGGTCTAGTTCAGTATCCTCTGCTGGGAGTGGCTTTGGTAGCAGCACAGGATCCAGGTCAGGGTTCCGAGGGAAGCTTAAGAGTTTCTTCAAGAGGTCCTCTAGGGGGTTTAGAGGAGGATCTAGCTCTCAGAGTGGGTCATCTGGAGGTCAGAGTGCGCAGCAGAGTCAGAGACCGCCCCAGAGTTTTCAGCAGAGTCAGGGGTTGCATAGTCAGTGCTATCAGTGTGGGCAGACAGGTCATTTCAGGAGAGAGTGTCCTCTATTGAGTCAGGGAGCAGCATTGGCACCTACCCAGACTATGGGGCAGACGCATTCCGGTACTGTTAGTAGTGGTACCCCCTCTGTGACACAGACTAGAGGCGGCACACAGCAGAGCAGAGGTAGTAGAGGCCGTCCTACCACACATGCGAGACTGCATGCCATGACTCAGCAGGAGGGCCGCTCTTCTCCAGATGTTATTATTGGTACGTTATTAATTTTTGGCCGACCCGCTTTTACATTAATAGACCCTGGAGCGTCGCATTCCTTTATGTCCAGTAGATTTTCCTTACATGCCAATGTGCCGTCAATACCACTTCCTGGGGAGTGGCACGTGTCCTTGCCTTCCGGGGATGCGATGAAGATAGATTGGGTATTTAAGAGCTGTGAAGTGCTGATAGAGAGTTGCGGTTTTGAGGTTGATCTAATACCCCTTGATATTGTGGAGTTCGATGTGATCTTGGGGATGGACTTCTTGGAAACCCATAGGGCGATGGTGGATTGTTTCCGAAAGGAGGTAGTGTTAAGGAGTCCAGGGAAGCCTGAGGTCACCATTCAAGGGGAAAGAAATGTTCTTCCAAACTGTGTGATTTCCGCTGTTACAGCTAGGAAATTGTTGAACAAGGGTTGTCAAGCCTACTTGGCACATGTAGTAGATACCAGGAAGGGTGAGGTGAACCTGGAAGACATTCCTGTGGTAAAGGAGTTTCCAGATGTATTTCCAGATGAATTGCCTGGATTACCGCCAGCAAGAGAGATCGATTTCACAATCGAGATGCTTCCTGGAACCGCTCCTATCTCTCAAGCTCCCTATAGAATGGCACCTGCTGAATTGAAGGAGTTAAAAACTCAATTGCAGGAGTTGGTGAATAAGGGTTTTATTCAACCTAGCACGTCTCCTTGGGGTGCTCCTGTACTTTTTGTTAAGAAGAAAGATGGCACCATGAGACTTTGTGTGGACTATCGGAAGCTGAATCAAGTGACGGTGAAGAATAAATACCCTTTGCCACGAATTGATGATTTATTCGACCAGTTGAGGGGTGCCTCTGTTTTCTCGAAGATTGATTTGAGATCGGGTTATCATCAGTTGCGGATTCGGGAAAGTGATATTTCCAAGACTGCATTCCGGTCACGGTATGGACACTATGAGTTCGTAGTGATGCCATTTGGACTTACTAATGCACCCGCCGCCTTCATGGATTTGATGAATAGGGTGTTTAGTCCATTCCTCGATCGTTTTGTGATCGTGTTTATTGATGATATTTTGGTTTACTCTAAAAGTTTAAAGGAGCATGCCAGACATTTAAGGACGATTCTGCGAGTTCTCAGAGAAGCTCAGCTGTATGCAAAGCTTAGCAAATGTGAGTTTTGGTTAGATAGAGTGGGATTTTTGGGCCACATTGTGTCGGAAGAAGGTGTTAGTGTGGACCCTCAAAAAGTAGCTGCAGTGGCTAATTGGGGTAGACCCACCAATGTGACAGAGATTCGGAGCTTCTTGGGATTAGCAGGCTATTATCGTCGCTTCGTTCAAGATTTCTCCAAGATTGCTGCTCCTCTTACAAGATTGACCAGGAAGGGAATTAAGTTTGAATGGTCTGAGAAGTGCGAGCAAAGTTTTCAGGAACTCAAAGAGCGTCTGACTAGTGCACCAGTTTTGGCACTTCCAGATGATAGTGGGGAATACGAAGTATATTGTGATGCCTCTAAACACGGATTGGGGGGTGTGTTGATGCAGCATGGGAGAGTGATCGCCTATGCTTCTAGGCAATTGAAAACGCATGAGGTAAATTATCCCACCCATGATTTGGAGCTTGCTGCTGTGGTGTTTGCTCTTAAAATTTGGAGGCATTACCTTTATGGAGCCAAATGCCAAATTTTCACGGATCACAAGAGCTTGCAATATGTGTTCACTCAAAGGGATTTAAATATGCGTCAAAGGAGATGGATGGAATTGATTAAAGATTATGATTGCTCGATTGAGTACCATCCAGGGAGAGCTAATGTAGTAGCTGATGCTCTTAGTCGCAATCCCTCTTTGTCTTTGGCATATTTGAAAATGATTCGGGTCCCACTTCTTTATGAGCTTCGAGCTACCGGTGTTGATTTAGCCTTGGATGAAATGGGTGTTTTGGTGGCCAGTTTTCGTGTGAGGCCAGTACTAGTTGATAAAGTTCGAGATGCGCAATATAATGACCCCTCCATTGTACAGTTGGTTGAGAGGGCTCAGGAGGGCTCAGCAGAGGACTTTACGGTTAGGAAAGATGGAACCCTTTTATTTAAGGGAAGGTTGTGTGTACCGAAGAGGAATGAAGAGCTTAAACGGGAGATCATGGAGGAAGCTCATAGTTCCATCTATGCCGCCCATCCAGGTAGTACAAAGATGTATAGAACTTTGAAGAATTATTATTGGTGGCCGAATATGAAGAGGGAAATAGCAGCTTTTGTTAGCAGGTGTTTGGTTTGTCAACAAGTGAAAGCTGAGAGACAAAAACCCTCGGGTTTGATGGAGCCATTGCCTATTCCGGTATGGAAATGGGATCATATCACCATGGATTTTGTTTTCGGCCTGCCTCGTACTCGTAATGGGTATGATGGAGTTTGGGTGATTGTGGATCGTTTGACGAAATCTGCTCACTTTCTCCCGGTTAATAAAAAGTTTTCCCTTGATCGGTTGTCTTTGATTTATGTGAATGAGATAGTGAGACTACATGGGGTTCCAGAATCCATTGTGTCAGATAGAGATCCACGGTTTGTTTCCCAATTTTGGGGAGCTTTGCAGGCAGCATTGGGCACACAACTTCATTTTAGTACTGCTTTTCATCCTCAGACCGATGGGCAGTCTGAGAGGACCATTCAGACCTTGGAAGACATGTTGAGGTCATGTGTTCTACAGTTTCGGGGGAGTTGGGATAAAAATTTGATGTTAATGGAGTTTGCTTATAACAATAGCTACCACTCTAGCATTGGCATGTCACCATTTGAGGCATTATATGGAAGGCAATGCCGTACTCCCTTATGTTGGAATGAAGTTGGAGAGAGAGAATTTTGTGGTCCGGATATCATCTTTGAGACCAATGAGAAAATCAAAGTGGTAAGAGATCGACTCAAGGTGGCTCAAGATAGGCAAAAGACTTATGCGGATAACCGCAGGAAGGACCTGGAATTTCAAGTTGGTGATTGGGTGTTTTTGAAATTATCTCCTTGGAAGGGAGTGGTGCGTTTTGGGAAGAAGGGCAAGCTTAGCCCTAGATACATTGGTCCTTATGAGATCCTTGAAAGAATTGGTCCACTTGCCTACCGATTGGATTTACCTCAGGAGTGGTCAAAGATTCATAATGTCTTTCACGTATCCATGCTTCGTAAATACATTGCTGATCCTTCTCATGTGTTGCATGCGCCACCTGTTAGTCTGAATAAAGACTGGACCTACGTAGAGGAACCGGTGCAAATTATTGATCAAAAAGAGCAGGTGCTTCGGAACAAGACCATTCCTCTTGTTAAAGTGTTGTGGAGGAGTCATGAGGTGGAGGAAGCTACATGGGAGCCCGAAGCTCAGATGCGACATCAGTATCCTCACCTATTTGAATAACAGGTATGTAAATTTCGAGGACGAAATTTTTATAAGGGGGGCAGAATTGTCACGCCCCGAATCTTATAATTTTACTGTGAGTTACTTTCCCTCCTTTATCCGTGAATTTACGGGGTCGATAATAAGGTTTGAACAATAAAAATTAACTGTCGGGATGGTTGTCGGTAATTTAAAAATTTATCGGGGATTTTAGTGGGGTTCCCCGCGTTTTAGGAAGTTTCCTTATTTGGAAACTTCTTTTATCTTCTCTCACTTTCCCTTTTCGGTCACTTTCTCTTTTTCTCTTTTCTTCTTTCTTCTTTCTCTCTTCCCTCGCGCTCGGCTCTCTCTCCCTGGGTTCACTGTGCACGCCGAGATCCACCATCACCGGCCGCTGTGGGGCGCGTGACCGGTCTTCCTCGACTCGGCGGAGGTCCGGCAACCCAGCTGGCTACTGTTAAGGGGCAGCGCCGCCGTGTGGAGAGAGAGAGAACTCTCGAAAAACCGACTGTACACTCGGGTTCCGATCGGGTCGGGCCACCGTGCCGTCTCCAGCCGTTCGCAGCCGGTCCACAATCAACCTCCGAGCCTCCCAAAGTCAGAGAAGTGGACGATTTCGAACTAGGTGAGAGGATTGATCAAGAATTTCCTAGATTTGGGATTTTCACTGTTCTTCATGATTTGTGGTTGTTAGAGTTGTTTTTGGTTGTTGAGTTGTAAAAGAAAGTGATAGGGGAGGTTGAGAGGAGCAAGAAAATGGCCGGAGATTGCCGGTCGGAGGCCATTTGGCCGGCGGCCAAAGTGTACTGTTCACAGGGGCATTTCAGTCATTTCACGAGAAATTTTACTTTTAACAGTTATGGTAAATGAGTTAGGGGTAAAGGTAAAAATGATTCTAAGTTAAATTTTGAAGAATTGGAAGTAAAAACGATTAAGGGAAGTTAAGTATATAAATTCTTGTGGAGGAGGATTAATGGCCGTATCGTTTAAGTTACGGTTATTGTTAAAAATGTCGTTTTGGTTCGGAAAGAGAATTCCATGTAATCGTTGGTCGGGAGTGAGCGAGGATTGTTAAGAGAATACAAGTTTTGAGCTAGTTTAATACGGAGGCTATACAAATGTCTCCGGAGACCCGACTTTACGAATTGGAATAATTAACATGTTTATTTCATTTAACAGGACGTGAGGATTTACGTTCCGGGGAGGCACAGGATCGCTCCCAGGGCTAGTCCCGTCACAGTGAGTGGACAGTTTATTTGATTTAAATGAATGCATGCCCTAATTGTTGATATAATTGCATGGTTTTTATGATTGTTTCGAGTACGATATGTTCCTCGGGTGCTCGGTTAGTATATTTGGATTTATGCTTATATGTCGTGAAATAGATTTAATTATTTGTTTGGGAAGAGTATTCGAGAAAAGTATTGTTAGGAATTTCCTTTATGGGTTGTCCAATGATTATGCTAGCTAGAGTAGCGTGAGGGCGCTACTAGAGCTCTTAGCTCCGACCCTAGCCTGAGAGGTCAGGCAAATTACGTAGTGCACTATGAGGGTTGTCCATCACCACCTACCTAGAGCTCTTAGCTCCGACCCTGGTCTGAGAGGACAGACACGCCTGAGATGTCAGGTGGATATTCTAAGGGTTGTCCATCACCACCTACCTAGAGCTCTTAGCTCCGACCCTGGTCTGAGAGGACAGACACGCCTGAGATGTCAGGTGGATATTCTAAGGGTTGTCCATCACCACCTACCTAGAGCTCTTAGCTCCGACCCTGGTCTGAGAGGACAGACACGCCTGAGATGTCAGGTGGATATTCTAAGGGTTGTCCATCACCATATACCCAGAGCTCTTAGCTCCGACCCTGGTCTGAGAGGGCAGACACGCCTGAGATGTCAGGTGGATATATTAAGGGTTGTCCATTACCGTTTCTTTTTATAGCTAGCATAGCGTGAAGGCGCAACCCGAGCTCTTAGCTCCGACCCTAGGCTCATAGGTCAGATTTATTGTGTGTGAGTCTTACTCTTCCCATAATCCTTATTGGTTTATATTTTCATGCATTTGTGGAAATTTAGTAATTTTTGGGCATGCATAAATTTTATTTAAATCCATAAATCTTTGGGAGAGCATGAAGCATTGGTTTTACGTATTGTGGTGAATTTTAGTGGTTCATGGATTATTTTTCGTCCACTCACTCTAACATTTTCCATGTTTCTCCCCTGGGCCTTTGTTTTTCTTAAAATGCCCAGACTGCAGAGTTCGGCCAGCTAATTAGGAGGCGCATAGTGGTTACCTCTCCACACAGTTTTCACTAGTAGGTTTCTGAAAACCTACAAGTGTACTTTTCTTCCTTTATATTAGAGCTCTGATAACCTGGGTGTAATTTACTCTGTTTCGGGGTAGAGTACGAAACTTATTCGATATTATTCCAGAAATTTCTGAATATTATTTATGTTGAAGATTATTTAGTTTCAAATGTTTTGTTGTTGAGATTGTATTTTGTGGAGATGGTTGTGTGTCGATGTGAGCAGGATGGCTCAAGTAGGAAAGGGGATGGAATTAGAAGTGTGTTTACTTTGTTTTTAGGTGAAGGGTTACCCACTATTAGGGGACATTATGCCGAAATTTCGGTAACTACCCTTCTAGGTGGGTCCCGCAGGAGTCATTTTGGGATTTACTGGGAAATCTCGGGATGGGTCCTGTCATAGCCCCTCCGGAGGTTCACAGTCTCGACACCGCGGGAGTGCTAGATACTAGGTCCCGTCACTCTCAGGCTAAGCACCGGAAATCAGGACGACGGTACTACTTTTCGATCCGAGTCACCACACACACAAAATCGTTTACGTCTAGCCTCGGGTTTTCTTGGCCCAACCATAAATCATTTATCTTGTAATATATATAAAACTTTCTCGAGGCATCGACCATGAGCATACAAAATCATGCATTTTCACTTATATAAATAAAACCACTACCAAGGGGGTTCAGATTCCCTACCTGGAATTGTCGTTCCATACGTACGCTCCAAGCTTCCAGGAGCTGCCTCGGTGAACCGAGGTCACCGCGTAAGCTACCTCGTCAAATAATCACTGCAGAATTTAAGTAGCTTAGCAACCAAGAAATAATAATAATAGTCAACAAACCTCAGCATTCCTAGTTTGACCAGGAATGACCACATTGACTAAGTTGACCAACCAATTCCCTTTTATGGCACTTTAACCTTTTGACTTTTTTTTTCCAGTTATCGACTCTTTACTCAATTTACCGAAAGTCCGACTTAGTTTCCGAACTTTCCTTAACCACTTTAACTTGACGTTAGGGTGTCACATAATACTTCGTTGAATTACTATGGACACCCAACGTGTCACACTAATCAATTTATTTAACCTTGAGTTGATTTACCGATTTACGTGAAACACCAACTTTACTTAACATGGTCAACTTAACATTTTCCAGAAATTCCAGTTATCATTTTCCGATAACAATCTAACATTTTACCAATTTAACCAAAAAGTGTCAAACTTCGTTGAACTTCAATTCTTTAACTATTTTTCTGAAAATGTAACTTTTCCCAAAATGGAAACTTTCCTTTAATGGAAACTTTCCCAAAATGGAAACTTTCCCAAATTAGCAGGTTTCCAAACTTAGACGGTTTCCTAAAATGGAAATATCCCAATTACGGTTAGTTTCTGTTTTTATACGTTTCCTTACGTAATTTACGATTACTTTGACCTTAATTCCTTTAAACGGAAACAACACACTTTGAAGGGATCGAAAGACTACCTCCTCGGCATTTCTGCCGGATTCGTTGCATCACCGGATTCCAGTCAACTTGCCGAAATTTCACAGGAGTTTCCCTCGTTTCTTCGCCTCCAAGTTATCGACAACAAGCAGGAAAACAACATCAAAATAATCTCCAACAACAATCAAGCAACACAGTAGCTGATCAAAACAAAGGGAAAGGAGCTTTACCCTTTATTCACCCAGATTCGAACCCAGACGTCCCTCTACTCGCCAAATCTACAAGCAGTCGCTTTTCCTCACCTCTGCTAGTCCAAGACTCGATGCTCACCTCCACTCTGCCTAAAATCAGGAAACAACGATCCTTCGACCTCCTCTCTGCCGAAACTTCACCTTGCAATCCAACTCAGACAAATTCCAAAATCCAATTCAGACACCCTCAACAACAAAAAGAAACCGAAACTAAAAACTCGAACACCAAACCCCTTACCTTAATCAAATTGGTAAAACTGAGCCAACTGCATTCTCTCTCTTCAGACCTCCCAAAAACAGAAACCACTACCCTTTGGTGTACCGAAATCTTCTCCCACTTTTCTACCTCGATCGAGACTCGATTGAAGTCCCCAAAATCCTTGTCGTTGCTGGATTCAAGACACACCCAGGGTTCTTTCTCCTTGCTGCAGTGGCGCTCCAAACTCTGGTTGAAGCTCACGACGCCGGAAGGGAGACGGTGACAAGAAAGGAGGCTTTAGAGATGATAGAACTCTCTATGGTAGAAGGCAATCGACCCGAAATTGAATCGTGGATTAGGGATTGATGTTTCGATTTTCTAAAGCTAGTGGGAGCATACTGAAATGGTGGATATGAGGAGGTAAAGAAGAGAGAGCCGAGCTCAACAGTGGTCGAGCGTCGGACTGGGTTGGCCTGAGTTGGCAGATCGCCGGAGAAAGAGGGCAGGGGTGGAGGAGGCGAGAGGGGGAAGCAGAAAGGAAGAGAATCGGAGGGGGAGGGTCTGACCCGAGTCAACCCTCTCCCATCTATTTATACTTAAATGGATGGCCCAGATCAAAACCCTAATTGATCTGACGGTCCGGACTTAAAGAATGTGAAAAGTAAAAGGTAAAATGGTAAAACTGATTTACCGGATTATAATTAAAAGTTACTGGAAACTTCGAAAATTCGTAGAAAATAAACCGAAGCTCCGAAAAATAATCCGAAAATACCGGGAGACTCGTGTCGACACGTACTATGACATCGAGTCATTAAATCAGGTATTTGGAGAACTTTGAAAAACTCGAAAATGAACGTGGTCGTTAACTCGCGAAGTTACCGAATGTGACTTAAACCTCAGTAACTCGCCATTAACCACGGTTAAAACGTGCGGGGTCCCACAGAATTCCTCAGCTTAGAATAGTTCATCCTTGACCTTGTTATCAAGACTTGGCCAAACATTTTCGATGGAGCTGTGATGTGATGCCAAAGAACAAGTGTGGGGTAACGTTGAAGTGTGGGGTTAAGCACCAATGTTTTGTATTGTATATGTGCCAAGCAATGTATATATATCCGAAAAAGAAAATAAAATTTTCCAAAAAAAAAGAGAAGAGAAAAAAAATCGGAGAAAGAAAGGAAATTTCGGATCAAAAGTAAAAGGCACGAAATTCTATGGTGTTTTGTAAATTGTGGACTTGGAGTTTGTAATAATTTGAAGGTCTAGAATTATCTATGTGACCTTTGTTCATGTTCATGAAATTTGGAGAAGTGAAGAGTGACGTACGGGTCCAACATGATGAAATTTGACCCATGGAGTGGAGACATAAGGGGAATCGAAATTTGCTAAAGTCTTGGTGATTTCTTATAGCACTACTTATCAAAAAAAATTCCTACCTTATGAAACCAAGCCCCATTACAACCAATAATGAGATTAATTCATGATTCTTAAGATAGCTAAATTTGATTTGTAGAGAATTTCTCATGAGTTAAGCATATGGTTTTGGCCCATTATTGCACATAGTTGTTATATAAGGTTTTTCCATGAAAAATGTTGTTCTCAAAGTGCTTTTATTTCTTGAAATATGCAAGTTATTCATTATTTTATCATCTTTTCCCTTGCATATACTTATGAGTGAATACCATTTTTAGAGTGAAAAAAGAAGAGAGTATATCCTTGTGAGGAGGATCAAATTGCTTTACATGTCATGCCATATTTTCGACATCTTACTTTTTCATGCTATGACACATGTTTATGAACCTATGCAATTGTGCTTTCACTTGAATGCTCTAACTTGAAAGTTATGCATGATAAAAGATCCTGAGACAATCTTTTTAAGGGTATTAGAAGTTTTTGAGTCGTTTGTTTTTGTTTTTAGTTTTAGAGTCAGTTTGCTAAGGGACTAGCAAAGGATAAGTGTGGGGTAGTTGATAAGTGTGTTTTACGCCATGATTTTAATGTGTTTTTACCCTCATTTATACATGGTTTATTCCTTAGTTATGTCGTTTTAACTTATTTTGAGTCAAAAGGGTTTTTCTGTAGAGCAATGGCTATTACGTGCATTTATACAGAAATTTGTGCTTAAGTGTTGTAAAACCGTTTTTGGACAAACACTTGGGTATTTCTCTTATGATTCACCGTACCTTTACATTGTCATTTTTGATGAATTTGGTTTAATGTGTAGATGACATGTATATGGACATATTATATCAAGAATCATGAAGATTGGACACATGGAGGACAACAAAAGAAGCCACGGAAAAGAAGAAACTCTGAAACATTGCATTTTGATCCGAGCAGAAAGTTCCAGAAACCCTACATCAACTTTGGAAGCTTATATCTGGAGATCCAGGAGGAATATGAGGACGAGCTATACACCGTTGGAAAGCTGTGCGTGTCTAGTTTTCCGATCAGCTGGAATCGCATCAATTGGAGTTCATATTAGGGAGTTATGATCAAAAAAATGGACAGAGGTCAAGCTGCAAAACTGGGCAGTTTCTGCCTAAGTTGTCACACGAGTTTGGGAGCTGCCTAGAAGCCCAAGACTTGTGCAATGAGGCCTACATTGATCCATCAACATGTAAGGGAGTCCAAAATCAAGAGGTCCAAGGTCCAAGTCGGAGTCCTATTCAGAAAATAAAGAGAAGTCCAAATCCAACAAGGAGAGGAAAATCCTACCCGGTTTGGGACTCCTTGAGGCTGCCGAATTAGACTAGGGTTTTCCCTTAGTTTTCTCTATAAATAGGCCATGTATAGATCAGTTTTAGGTGTCTTTCAATTGCTCAAAAACAGAGTATAGCCAAACTCTACCCAAAAACCCTCACACAGCCGAAACACAAAGCTGTCGCCGAACACCCCTTGCAGCCGCATCAATCATCCCTGCCTTAGCTGAACCTTTTAGGTAGGATTTGGTATGGATTTCTCCATGTCTTTGTGTATTTTTACTGTGTTTATTGTTCTTCATAAATATTATTTCTGGATTTTTGGTTTTATACAATATCGGATGTTGTTAAGTTTTTCTTTGTGATCTTTTTAATAACATATGAGTTGTGTAACGATTTAGATTGCATGTTAAGGCTTATGATTTAGATTAGGTTGTCTATGTTTGTGTGTTTAGTAGTTGTCGAATTGATTTATTACTTACCTGATCACGTAATCGAACCTGAAGATAGTCTAGAGCTCAGATGTTTCTAAGGGGGGAGTTTAATATGCCGTAGTAATCTAGGGTTAAGTTCACCGTGTCGGGTTCTCAATTCTAGTTGTTGCATAGGGTTGCTAGGGTAAGTGATTTACATGCTAATAGGATGAGTGACGTCATGCCTAGGATCATGTCTCCAACGACTCGTGAACGGTAAGTGTATTTTGTGTTAATGTGATGCGTGTCGTAAGCATTAAACAGGATGACACATAAACTTAGTATGATGTGTGTCGTAAGTTCTAAGTTACATGAGAAGTCATAAAAAGTTGGAATTAATTTGCATCTATGATAACATAAACATAATAACTTAATATTGCATAAAACTTATGTGTTTTCTAATCGGTGTTTGCTATAATTCGTGCTTGAGTAATGATCGACCGACCTTGTAAATAATCTTGTTTTTATTTTTTTTATGTTTCGAACAAAACCTTAACTCCCATATATTTCGATGTAAATATGTTTATATGTATGAATCCTACTAACATTTTCATTTTGCAGAAAAGTAATCATTCCCTAGTGTCCCCGGCTAGAACGATACCCTACTTACTAATACTACACGATAGGGTTTTAAATTGCAGGTCAACTTTTGGCACGTCAATTTTTGGCGTCGTTGCCGGGGATACTAAAAAGGATTTTTGTTTTGTATATGTATATGTTTGTGAATTAACCTTGTTTTCTTTTGTAGGTGCCGAAGCATGTGTGTGTGCCGAAACACATATGTTTCGAATGTATATTATGTATGCCGATTTGTATATGTTGTAAACTAACCAACTTTGTTTTGTAGGTGAAAATATGTATTTGTGCCTAGATTTCTTTTGTATACTTATATGTTTGCCGAAACTTTTAATAAATATTTGAAGTTATGGTTTTTATTTGTTAAGATGTTTTGTAATTTCTAAAGTAAAACATGTCAGGTGGAGCCACTTTTGTTAATCTTAGCCTAAACCCTTCATGTTATTTGCGGATTTCATGAGGTTGAGGGCGGCTTTGATTAACATAAGGTGACTGATCTAGGAATCTGAGTTTTTTCTAGCTGAGTAAGGGGTCGTTATGTCATAGATATGGTTCTCAGGTTTGTTTAACTGGATCTCAAGATCATGACTGATCATTCTTCTCGGTGAAGGGGTCGATAGGGGTTCGCCTCCTTGATCATAACAGAAATGCTTGGCGGAAGGCTTGCTCGGCAACATGCGGCTCAAAGTTATGGCACCGAGTTGTGGTAGATTGCCACCTAGATAGAAAGCTATGCAGGCCTTTCCCTTTGAGTTGTTTGATATGGAATAAGGCATCGACACTTAGATAAATGCTAGCATTTAGGATGAAGAGACTGAGGAAGCATTATGAAAGCTGCTCAAAACTGTCAATAGAGTTGGTCAGAAGGTTAAGGAACCAGCTAAGAGCCTCACCAGTAATGTCTCTTGAAAAGCATGGCAAGCTATAAAATATGTATATTGTATGGAGGCACAGAGGGAAAGGAATATCTCGAGATGGAGGTGCGGGTCCCCGGTACCCCTATATTTTTCCATCTTAAATGGCTTGGATTCGGGAGCTCGCTTTTTGAGTTAGACCCGTAATGTGAATGGAGACTGCTTATACCCGTACCCTGAGAACAAGGGGCGTTGAGAATTGTGAATCTCGACACCGTCAACCCAGGAGACCAACTGGTTTATAGTAATACTAAGTTGAAAGAGGAGGCGGGTTTGCACATCTAAGGAGGAGTTAGGTGTGGTCAAGGGGATGGTGTTGTTGGCTCTAACGTTTGGCTGAGAAGGACCAGCTTGGTCTGAGTCGGGGTCAGGTTCAATTTCCAAGACAGGCTCTGGAGCAGGTTGTGAGAATGAAGGGTTGATGGGGTGGCCGATATAGACTATCTGACAGGAGTTTCCCATCGGAGCAGAGTCGCTATGGGCACTATGAGAAAAAAGGGAATTAGCCCTAAGGTAAGGTGTTCTGATAGCTCGCGTGGTGCGCTTCATGGTCTCGTTATAAGCATTTATGTGTTCTAGCTTAGCCCGTAATAAGAACTTCTCTTTCTCGAGTTCCGCTATTCGGACGTAATAAGCCTCGGCCTCGGCACGTTCCATAGTAGCTTTCTCTCAAAACTGATGGATATCTCATTTTAAGATATTGATAGCCACATCAGGACTGTATGGGAAATAAAGACAGTGGTCGTCGTTGATGCATTTTGGTTTTCCTCTTGGTCAAAGAGAGCTTGCTCAAGCTGGGGCTTCGGATCGCTAGGGTTGTCTAGTATTTCAACCATGATAAGTGGCTAGTGAGATGTCGGAAGGGAAAAAAGGAAAGGAAGACCCTCCTTGAAGCGCCAACTGTTACTCCTATTCCGAGAGCTCGGGATGAAGGAATACCACTGTTCTTATTATGTGGGGCCATGCATAAGTAAGGGTGGGCCCAGTCTTTGACTCTCTGATGCTTAAGTTTGTGTCGTTGTGTGGGTAAGTGATTTGGCAGACTTTGGGCTAGAAGAACCCTCCCCGATGTGGGACTAGCAGAGCGGTCCTTCCCACCACCTCTATTTGAGGGGTTAGAAGGTGTCTTGGTGAGGATTGGTTTGGCATGGCTGGCTTCGATCTTGGCTGTCCACCCACCTCGACTATCGCTGGGGGCGGTAGGTAAGACGTTGCGGCCACAGGTGACTGGGCATTAGACCGCTTTTCCTCCATATGTTAACATAAACAAAACAAACTCGGTAAGCTTTACAACTCGTATGAATAAATTTAAAGACAATCACAAACTCGTACCCCAAAGATACTAGAGCTTCTGAAATAGGAAGATTTAATAATAAAGATAACAATTTAATAAAACAAGCATTCAGTGATATTCAAAGTAAATACAACGATAAAATTAAACAATTCCTGCATAAAGATTAGTTCATAAAAATTTACGAAAAATCATAAATCAAAACATGAGAGCTCCGATAATTAAGGGTAGTTCTGAAATTACCTAAAACCATAGAAAATCAAGCCACAATAGAGAAAATAAAGTAAAATAAAATAAATCAAACATGCTCCATTTGAGCCAAACATCATACTAGGAAATTATGTATCTACGCCACTAAGGAGGGCATAGTCTACCAAACTAGAATAGATTTCTTCGTCACTAAAGAGGATCTAGACTACAACATCGGAATAGATTTCTTCACCACTAAAGAGGATCTAGACCACACACAAACATAATAGATCTTTCGCCACACAAGAGGATATCTAGACTGCCACACATGAAAAAATATGTCTTTTCGCCACACAAGAGGATCTAGACCACACAAACAAACAATAGATCCCTTCGCTACACAAGAGGATCTAAACGCCACACAGGTATGCATACAAGTCACTCTCCAGTAGCTAAAATCACGCAGTTCACCACTAAGACTCAAATCCTTTGATTAATTACAGGGCATAACAACATACTCGACTTCAAATACCGTAAAAATTCGATAAGCATTACGAGTCATCTAACTTCTCGCCATGCACATATACCGTGAGTCAACATCGACATCTCCACTAGTCCATATTTAGCCCATTTGATATTTCATAATCGTTGGAGCGTCAACGCCAACATATGACGGCCGACACACATCTCCTCCTCATATTAATATTGCCTAGCAATACTTCATTTTCAACAATGATGTAATTTCAAATCGTCATCACATCTTTTATAGTTCATAGTCGTAAAACTGCTTAAAATCGTTTTATAAATGAAAATCATTTTAACTTACAAATGGACCGTAGTCAATCAAGTCCATTTATTTTTAAATCAATAATTTAATTTCCAAGAAAAGCAATTTTATCAAGAGTTGACCAGGAAATCCTAATTTGACCAGGAGTTGACCAAACTCATTCCCTTTAACGACTTTTCAATAAAAGACTTATTTCCGATTACACATCCTTAACACATCGACTTTCCTTACTATTTCATTTGATGTTAGGTTATGGTATAGTAATTTATAGAATTACTATGGACACCCAATCCATAGCTTAAACCAATTTACTAATTGTGAGTCGATATATCGTAAAACCCTTTATCCAAACGATTTACAACGAGCAACTCGATTTTGACCAAGATTCCTGAGTTGACCAAATTTTCATTTAAAGTTCCGATTGGCTTATTTTAACTAGTTAACCATGATTAACTTTTCTTTTTACCAGTTAACTTTCCAAAAATTGAAATTTTTCAAAAAGGGAAAGTTTCCCAAAATGCAAACTTCCTATTTACAGTAAGTTTTCCGTAATTAACCTGATTTACGATTTAACGGAAAATTTATGACTCCAAACTTAAAAGGGAAGCCAATTTTTATCTCTTCGGCATTCTGCCAGATTCTTCTGCTGCTTTGTCAGATTCCGGCAACTCGCCAGAATATTTTACCAGAACATGGACATAGTTTCCCAGCAACTCCGATTGTCCAAGTTCTCGACAAACACAGCCATAATAATACGATTTTAGTTCAAACAAGCCAAACAAAAGCACGGCAAACTCAAGAGAGGCTGAGACTTACACTCGGTTCGTCTAAAGCTCCTCCTAGCCCATGTTGATCTGAAACACTGACCCTAGTGCTTCTCCTTGCCTGACGTTGACTAGCAATCCTCTGCCTCCAATTCAATTAGTAAAAGTAGTTGTTGTACCTTTCCCAGCCTCCATGAAAGCCCATCACAACCCTAGTCTTCATTTTTAAACTTCTTTGGAGTTCGAGAAGTCCACCCGAGAACCAACACACCATTGTCGGAGCTCCGCTGTGAAACCCATAAATAGGGCAGAAAGTAGGGTCACAAGATTAGGGCTCGATCAGATAATTTAGACGTGGGGTGGCTAGACACGGTGGTGCGCCGTTGTGGAGCTCATCGGAGACGAGAGAGTCGAGAGGGAGGGGAGGAAAGGTTTGACCCGACTCAGATCTCTCTTCTCTATTTATAGAGAAATAGACGGCCTAGATCAGATCTTAATATAGATCAACGGTCTAGATATAAAGAATGGTAAAAGTAAATGGTTGAATGGTAGAAATTAGTTACTGAAATGGTAATTAATAATTACCAGAAACTTTGAAAATTCGTAGAAAATAGACGAAGCTCCGAAAAATATTCCGAAAATACCAGGAGAATCGAATCGACACGAACTACAACGAGTCCTTAAATGAGGATTTTGAAGAGTTTAGAAAACTCGAAAATAAACTCGAGCGATAACTTATCAAATTACTTGTCATAGTTAAAAACTCTCGATAACTCATAAACCCTTGTAAAAAGGTAACTTTTAGGTACAGAGTGTTACAATATCCTCACCTTATAAAATTTTGTCCTCGAAATTCCAACTGCACAATTCAATATCACAGACCAATAACCAACCACCTAACTTTACTTGTTTCACAAAATAAACACAATTACTTGTCAAACCAACTGCGTGTGACGTCGTCACAATTGAACCACTGGTGATTTTGATCACCAATCTCTCGCTTGTCGAATTCATTCATTGAACCTTAAATATTAGCACACACACTCCTTATGCAGGGAAAATGACTAACACATCTGAGGAATAAAGTTCGATGTCATCAATGGATTTAAATCTACTAATGCCATGTTACGTTGTGCAATCAAAGCTCACATGTGTCCATAAGAAAATCATGGCTGAAAGAGACATGTGAACTAGACCTCCTGATCTAGTTTACTCTTCCCATTAACTATCTGATTTACTACCATGATTTGGTGTGATATTCATTCCTTATCCGATCATTAAATCAATCAACTTGTGTATGTAGATCACGATTTGCTAATAATTTTAGCGTAGTCCCGAAACTATAGCTTCTAAATCTGGAAGATCTATATCTCCAGATATCAAGACCTATCAATTCTTAATCGTCGCATGAAGACAAATTGTCAGGCTACGCATTGCAACATAATTATATTTTGACAAGACAATTCTTGACGTTTACCAATAAGCCGATCATTTGCTAACTCAATTTATCGCTTCAAGGAATTGGCAGCATAATTTACGATTGGTAATAACATACCACACATGCAACACATAGGTGAGGTGTCACTGACCTTCTTATCTCTTAAACTAACCTTGAATGACTCATAGTGCAAAACCCGCATTTCATCCATAACTGTTCTTCAATTATACATTATCCGCTTCACGATCTTGTTGAAATCTTATTAATACAATAATTTCAGAGCCTTCATCGTTCATCAAGGTCATTTCACTTCACTTATGCCTTTATAACCAAATCATCTAGTAACGACTGACTAATTTGGAAATTTAACATGAATTAACATCTGCACAAATTTAGTGCCACTAATTCACACCAAAACACCCCTTGATCAATGCATCCGAATGTAATTTCACACAGAAATTATACACACTGATCATAAACAAATGAAGTCATCAAGAAACAAAATTTATCGATTACCATTTCCACACTGGGTGAGTGATAAATACTGAGTCACCTCGCACAACTATACAGTTTCTAAACAAAACTGCCTCTATAATTCAAACATTTACCATCCACCACTTCTTATATTTGGGTATGAATCCAAATGCACAACCACTCACCATAACTACAAGAATAAGTATCATAGCCGATGAAAAAAAAATTAACAGGCCGACGAAATTTTTTTTCGTCGCCTAAAGGAAATTTTCGTCGGCTAAAGTGGACTTTTAGCCGACGAAATGTTGTGTCGTCGGCTAAAATAGTTTTTTTCGTCAGCTATAGTCTGTGAACTATAGCCGACGAAATTTTAAAACTTTAGCCGACGATATATATAATTTCATCGACTAAAAGTCTTTATATTTCCAGATCTAGACAGTAGCTGATGTGAAAGAAAAAACGGGAGAAAAAGTTTTGGGGTTGGCGAAATTGTTGGGTGTTGTCGAAATCTGTCCGAAATTAGTTTGTGGAGCTATATATAGGTACGTATATGTGTATATATCTTGTTTTTGAGTTGATTTAAGAGTTTTATTTTCGTTATGCATTGATTTTGAGTTTTAATTAGAGTTGATTATATTGTGTTTTGAGTGTGATTGAGTTGATCGATTTGGGTTTGATAATATATATGAAGTTGTTGTTATATATATATATATATATATATATATATATATATATATTAATTTGATTATATTAATTAGTAATTAATATATATATGCATGTATATATATATATTAATTAATTGTACGTTAACTGCAGATATAATATAAACTGAATAATTCGTAAATTTAATTAATTAGCGTTTATACATATATATTATGTTATCTTCTCAGGATATGGATAAGAGTTGGATTTCGCTTCCAAAATGGGACAAAAATATGCTAAAGGAGTTGTTAGTTTTATTGAATATGTGATGAATAATGCTAAAGGGAATACAATTTTCTATTGTCCGTGCACTAAATGTCAGTGTCGCAGCGATATGTATCGATTTCCAATTGACAAGGTTTGGCAGCACCTTAAAAGTAATGGGTTTTGGGAGAAGTACACATGTTGGATATATCACGGTGAAACATCATCAAGGGGTCCGCATGATCATGGGCAATTTTCTGAGACGGGCAGTACATCCAACGATCCAACAACGGCCTTCATCAACGATATGTTTCCTTATGAGAGGGGTGTATGCTTTGAAGGACCGTATATGTCTGAGCCGGTGCAGCCCTTCCCTAGAGTTGTCAACACTGCTGGTATTGACATGTACAACAAACTACTTGCTTTCCAACAGACCCCTGTGTACCCCGGTTGTCAGAAAACGGTTCTTGAAAGTGTGATGGACGTTATGAAGATTAAAGTTGAGACAAAATCGACTGTGAAGGCTGTTGATGAGTATCTACAGTACACTGCTTCGATGCTGCCCCACGGTCATCGTCTTCCTACCACTCATCATAAGGTCCGATGTATACTGAAAGATCTTGGGCTTTCCTACATCAAGATCCATGCATGCAGATATGATTGTGTTCTCTTCTGGGGTAAAGATCCAGAAGGGAATGACCTTGGTGACCTTGACACATGTCCAGTATGTCAGAGTGACAGGTATAAGTTGACTCCTGCAGGCAATAGGAAACCTATGAAGGTACTTCGGTATTTCCCGTTGAGGGATAGGCTGGAACGGTTGTACATGTCATCACACACGGCCAAATCTATGAGATGGCACGCTGATAGGGAATTGCAAGGCCAATATACCCTTATACACCCCCTGACGGGGAGGCCTGGAAGCATATAGACAGGGAGTTTCCTCATTTTGCGTCAGAGGTCCGAAATGTGAGGCTCGGGCTCTCATCCGACGGGTTCAATCCTTTTGGCAACACGAGTCTTCAATACAGTGTATGGCCGGTGATTTTGGTACCATACAATCTTCCTCCATGGATGTGCATGAAGAAGGAATACAATATGTTGAGTTTGTTGATTCCGGGACCCGGTTATCCAGAGAAGTGTCTCGATGTGTATTTGAGACCTTTGATTGAAGAGCTTAAGTTTTTTTGGGACGTTGGTCATCCCACTTATGATAAGTTCATGCACGAGATGTTTCAGATGCATGCTATGGTTGTTGGTACCATTAGTGATTTTCCTGCTCGTGGGATGTTGTCGGGCAACGTTTTAGGGGATACAAGGCTTGTCCAGAGTGCCTAAGCGATGAGGGGAGCAGTAGTCATTGCAACAAGATATGTAGATTGGGTCACCGTACTCTCCTTCCGTATGATCACGAATGGCGGTTCGATGACAAGGCATTTGATGGGACTGTAGAACTTGGTGTGGCTCCTAGAAGATGGACAGGGGAAGAAATTTTAGCAGTACTTAATGAGTATGATTTTGGGCAGCTCAACAATCATCCCAATATAGTGGCGGCAATACCTGACAGACCCGACAGGTATAAATTTTGGACACATAAGAGCATATTCTGGGAACTCCCATACTGGAGTAAGTTGTTGATCAGGCACTACCTAGATGTGATGCACATAGAAAAGAATGTGTGTGACAGTGTGGTGGGAACCGTGCTGAACTTGGAGGGAAAGACGAAAGACGGTCCGAAGGCACGCATTGATCTTAAAAAAATGGAAATACGAAGACATTTGTGGTTAAAAGAAGGGAAGAAAAAAATGCCTCAAGCTCTGTACACCGTGAAGCCTGAACAAAAGAACGTAATTTTCAGGTGGTTGAGTTCTGTGAAGTATCCTTCAGGCTACGCAGGAAATATAGCCCGGTGTGTAAACATTCGGGACAATAAAATGTACGGGTTAAAGAGTCATGACTGTCATATTCTGCTACAACGTCTCTTCCCTATTTTCATTCGACCTTTCCTTTCCCGTCAGGTGGTGGAGCCGTTAGTAGCGTTGTCAAGATTCTTCCAGAAGTTATGCACAAGGGAAGTGACAAAATCTGATCTTCGAGAAATGCAACAGGACATTATTTATATCATGTGTAAATTTGAGAGAATATTTCCTCCAAATTTTTTTGACATCATGCCGCACCTGATGATCCATCTTCCCGAGCAATTGTTGCTTACCGGTCCAGTACACTATACTTGGATGTATCCTATGGAAAGGTATGTTTTTACACTAATGTTTTTATTGTACATGTTCATTGTATAATCGTAACATATGACAACAAATTTATTTATTTACAGACAACTTGGAGACTACAAAGCTTATGTGGCTAACAAATCCGCGCCTGAAGGATGTATAGCTGAAGCATATATTGCGCACGAGTGCGTCACCTACATGAAGTTGTATCTAGGAGCATTGAAGGAAACTCCACAAACCATACCGGTTTATGAACCGAAGTTTAACCTTTCCATAGTCTCTAATGATGTTGAAGTTTATGGAATTTTACCAGAGTCCTACAAGTTACAACCCCATGAGCTCGTCATAGCCCATTGGTGGGTATTGATTAACTGTCAAGAAGTTGAATATTGGAAAGACATCCATCTATACTGTCCAGACATTCAAGGTGATCTTGACTACTACAACAAGGAGTTCGCGAACTATTTTGGCGGTTGGGTATGTAATTCTTTATTTCTGTTCATGACTCATTGATTGCATAATTATTCATATTTATAATACATTGAATATTTGGTTGCAGATGAACCATATTCAATTTGATAGTCACCCAAATTGGTCTCACGAACTAAGACTTCTAGCTATGAAGTCGATAATGTCAGGAGTTTACCCGATGTGCAAGGTCAATGGCGTGCAATTTATATGTGAACAGAGAGACAACAGACGAAGAACACAGAATTCTGGGGTTATGGCGCATGGTGGCCGGAATGGAGTTGATTATTACGGTGTTCTTGATTCAGTGGTGGAACTCGTTTATAGGCAAGGCATGACCGTGCACCTGTTCAAGTGTAGATGGTTTGATACTAGAAGCTCGCAGAGCATGAAGATTGATCAGTACGGGATTTTATCGGTGAACACTGGTACAAGCTGTTACAAAGATGACCCTTTTGTTTTTGCGATATCGGTAAAACAAGTGTTTTATCTTGATGACCTTGTTAAGGGTGACGCGTGGAAAGTCATCAATCTTGTGCACCCTCGAAACATTTACCGGACGGCTACACTTGGAGAGGCCGAATACGAGGAAGAAGATGTTGCGTATCAAGAACACAGTGCAATAGGTATTCCTGACTCCTCTACAATTCGCCTTAATAATTTTAAAACGAGTCGTTCGGTTCGAATTCATGATTTAGACGCTCGCCTTATTGATGTGGATCCAAATCAAGAAACAGACGACGACTCTTGTGATGTAGAAATGCATAGATTGCCAGAAATTAATTCTGACACCGAAGAAGACTCATCGGATGATTCTGATTACGAACCTTCTTAGTTATTTGAATTTGTAATACAATTTGATGTGTTTTATATGATACAAGCTCTACAATTCATAATGTATCTTAATGTTGGTTATATATGCAGGAAATTGTTATGGCTACGGTTAAACCAACTGTTTTTTTATCTATTTGACAGTTTTATCCGACGAAATATGTTGTATTTCGTCGGCTAAGAATGTTTTAGCCGACGAAACCAACATATTTCGTCGGCTAAGACCTTCTTAGCCGACGAATACCCTAATTTTCCGTCGGCTTAACTGTAAACCCTAACCCCTAAACCCTATAATATAGCCGATGAATACCCTAATTATTCGTCGGCTAAAGTTAAATGAATAAAATAATAATTTATACCGCTAGTTGCGTCTCCTCGATATGAAACTATTTGTAGTTGAAGGTCCGGACAGAATACGTAATTTAGGCGGCCAAATCACCGTTTGTTTGTGTTTAGGGGTTTGACTAACGGGATTGACCGTGCGGATCGAGCCCTTAAGTTTGTCCGATGATGCTGAAAATTTACCCTCACACATGTTTCAACATAATGATGATATCTGACGGTCGGTTTTTCGTTTCACAAGATGGATTGTCACAATCAAAATATGTCTACTAATGTTGTATAACTAATTTACAGTGTTAAGTGAATGTTCCGTTTTAAAAACAAACTATACGTAGATGCTTCAAACGAAAAAAAGTCGTGAGATAAGATATGACCGGAACGATGAAATATGTCTATGGTTGAAATTTCACGTAATTCCGATAAGTTTCGGTGCCAATACTTGCAGTCATTGCATTTTTTCTATTCGTTCACCATAGAGGACGCCCTATCTCCGATGGTTATTTTTCTTATAAATTTTATACCACTAGTTGCGTCTCCTCGATATGAAACTATTTGTAGTTGAAGGTCCGGACAGAATACGTAATTTAGGTGGCCAAATCACCGTTTGTTTGTGTTTAGGGGTTTGACTAAAGGGATTGACCGTGCGGATCGAGCCCTTAAGTTTGTCCGATGATGCTGAAAATTTACCCTCACACATGTTTCAACATAATGATGATATCTGACGGTCGGTTTTTCGTTTCACAAGATGGATTGTCACAATCAAAATATGTTTACTAATGTTGTATAACTAATTTACCAAGTGTTAAGTGAATGTTCCATTTTAAAAACAAACTATACGTAGATGCTTCAAACGAAAAAAAGTCGTGAGATAAGATATGACTGGAACGATGAAATATGTCTATGGTTGAAATTTCACGTAATTCCGATAAGTTTCGGTGCCAATACTTGCGGTCATTGCATTTTTTCTATTCGTTCACCATAGAGGACGCCCTATCTCCGACGGTTATTTTTCTTATAAATTTTATACCACTAGTTGCGTCTCCTCGATATGAAACTATTTGTAGTTGAAGGTCCGGACATAATACGTAATTTAGGTGGCCAAATCACCGTTTGTTTGTGTTTAGGGGTTTGACTAACGGGATTGACCGTGCGGATCGAGCCCTTAAGTTTGTCCGATGATGCTGAAAATTTACCCTCACACATGTTTCAACATAATGATGATATCTGACGGTCGGTTTTTCGTTTCACAAGATGGATTGTCACAATCAAAATATGTCTACTAACGTTGTATAACTAATTTACCAAGTGTTAAGTGAATGTTCCGTTTTAAAAACAAACTATACGTAGATGCTTCAAACGAAAAAAAGTCGTGAGATAAGATATGACTGGAACGATGAAATATGTCTATGGTTGAAATTTCACGTAATTCCGATAAGTTTCGGTGCCAATACTTGCGGTCATTGCATTTTTTCTATTCGTTCACCATAGAGGACGCCCTATCTCCGACGGTTATTTTTCTTATAACTTTTTTTACCACTAGTTGCGTCTCCTCGATATGAAACTATTTGTAGTTGAAGGTCCGGACAGAATAAGTAATTTAGGTGGCCAAATCACCGTTTGTTTGTGTTTAGGGGTTTGACTAAAGGGATTGACCGTGCAGATCGAGCCCTTAAGTTTGTCCGATGATGCTGAAAATTTACCCTCACACATGTTTCAACATAATGATGATATCTAACGGTCGGTTTTTCGTTTCACAAGATAAAACATATAAATTGTACATAAAATTACTAAATAATTATAAAATGTACTTTAGCCGACGAAATTACTAAACATTCGTAGTAATTTCGTCGGCTAAAAGTGGGACTATAGCCGACGAATTTAGGGTTTTGTCGTCGGCTAAAGTGGGACTATAGCCGACGAATTTTTTATTTCGTCGGCTATACTTCTTCGTATATATTCGGACCCAGTCGACAGAACCCTATTTTCTCCTCTTTTTTCTTCTCGGCCGGACGGATTCTCCCTCTCCTCTCGATTTTCTTTCACTTTTTTCGACGAATTCCGGCCTCCACTCCGCCTCCCTCATCTCCCAAACAAATAAGGTATGCAATTTCATGTTTATATTGTATTATAGAACTAATTTCAATTGTTTTTTTTCAATATATTGAATTATATGATAATTAGGGTTTGTGATAATGTTGTGGTTGTGATAATGTTGAATTATATTAGGTGTATTTACTGAATTTGGGTGTATATTTGGGTGTATTTAGTGATTTGGGTGTATTTAGTGATTTGGGTGAATTTGGGTGTATTTAGTGATTTTGGGTGAATTTGGGTATATTTAGTGATTTGGGTGAATTTGGGTGTATTTAGTGATTTTGGGTGAATTTGGGTGTATTTAGTGATTTTTAATATATTTGGGTATATTTACTGAATTTGGTATATTTAGTAAATTGGGGTGTATTTGGTATATTTAGAAAATTGGGTGTATTAAGTAAATTGGAAATTTTTAATATATTTGGGTATATTTAGTGTATTTGGTATATTTAGTAAATTAGGTGTATAAAGTAATTTGGAAATTTTTAATATATTCGGGTATATTACAATATTAATTGGTATATTAAATTAATTTGTGATAATGTTGTTCATTTTTTATAATTTTATATATTTAACAAAATATTAATTATATTATTTAGGATGAAAGGATTATTTAGTAAATCGAAGAGTTCGAAGGGCCAAAGGGGTGAATCGTCTGAGGGAACGTCTAGCAACCCTCGAGGTTCGTTTCAGGGCCCAATGACGGCCCGACGGGCGTCTCTTCTAGAGCCGACCCAGCGACAGGCCACACATTCCTCCAGGCAGCCGGATGCCCCTCCCGCCTCTAGGCAGCCTAGCGCCCCTCGCTCATCCAGCCAGCCGGACGCCCCTCGCTCCTCCAGGCAGCCTAGCGTACCTCGCTCCTCCAGACAGCCTAGCGTCCCTCACTCCTCGAGGCAGCTGTGGCCTCCGACTCAGGCGGAGGTGTCTGCACCACGTATGCCTGAGATACACAGGGTACCGGCACCGAGCCCTACTGCATCGGAGGGTAAGTCTTCCGGGGTACAGATGCCGCCGCCTCTTCTCTTCCTTCCGCGCTTCATACCGGCAATACCTGCAGTCGATATCTCAGGGGCGCCGATTTATCCACTACCCCCGCAGGTGACCCCATCAGCGGTGTACCTATTCGTGCCGTTTGATACAGATTTAATTTCTACGAGGGTATCATCGTCGGCGACAGAGTCGGAGTCCGTCGCATCCGCCCCAACGCCCTCAGGTAATGATTATATAAGTAATTTGTTATGTTATAATGTTATAATAAAATTAATTTACTAATAATCAATTTATGATAGGCACCGTCGGAGCCAAACCGGCAAGGAAGAAGAGAGGTCCCGTCACAAGGAAAGCTCTCGAGAAGACAGTGAGTACCTCGGGAAGGATCGTCATTGATACTGAAGGGGATGAGAACGTAGTATCGGGCGGCAAGACGAGGATGTACTCTGGCCGCGTGGGAGCGCTTATTAGGGATAGAGTCCCTATGTTGTGGTCAGACTGGGACGAGGTCCCACAGGAGGTTAAGGACATGGTCCACAAAGCCATGTCGGTAAGTAAAACAAAATTCACATTTAACATTATTTATTACATTGTAGATTTATGAACGCCTAAACTAATAAATGTTTTAATGCAGGTGCGGTTTGACGTTCCCCAGTACCTGAGGAACACCTGGGCGGACGTTGTGCATGGGGGAAGGTACGTTGCAAAGTTAAGGACAAAAGAAAATTATGTATAATTAATAATATTTATATTTTTTTGGCGTATTATAGGTACAAGGAGTGGAAGAACGAGTTACGGACCCACTGGACTTCGCATGGGAACGAACGTTCTGACACCCCCCTTGAGTTCCAGTTCAGGGAATACAAGTGGCGTTGGCTTCTGATATCGGAATTCAACAACCCACATAAACAGGTAATTAAAAATAATTATTTATTATATTATATTTATATTTAATACGTTTTAAAATATTTTACTAATTTGATTCCTTTGTAGGCCGTTTCCCGGGTGAACGCTCAAAACCGGCAACGCAACATAAGGAACCATCATGCCGGTTCTAGACCGTTCGCATCGTTGATGGAGGAGGCGGCGAGGGAACATCCAAAGGTCAACCGGTACGTCTATACGTACGAGACGGCATATCCTGACGCCCAAGAGGATATTGTAAGTCGTTTTACGTTTTAAAATTTAGTAAATTATATTTATATATATATATATATATATTTTTTAAAATGTTAATTAATTTTTTTTCCTATCAAATTAGGCGAGGGTGAGGCAGGCTAGTGACGAGGTGGTGGCTGCTATTGTCAGGGAGACATGGCCTGACACGCAAGAGGAAGACATGTCCGAAGCCATGTCCCGGATCGACACTTCGGATCTCAGCGTTGGGGCCAGGATCATGGGCACAGCATTCCCACAGCGAGGAAATAACTTCTACTGTCGGGGTCTGGGAAAGAAGGGAGAGGGGGTACTGAAGACCACTCCCGGGTTTCAAAAAAAAGGAGCCTCAACCAGCAGCAGAACGACTCAGCTTGAGGCGGAAGTTCAGATGTTACGGGAACAGCAAGCCGCCCAGACAGCATATACTGCCGCTTTACATGAGTATAATGCAGCAGTATATGCCACCCAGCAGGCACAGCAGCAGCAGATTTTTCAGCTGCACAACTTCAGGGACTTCCGCTTCCGCCCATGCCCACGCCTATTCCCTTACCTCAACCGCCGCAACCTCCCCAGCAACCTCATCCTGGCGCAGATATTGATTTAGACGATATCGACTTCATTTAGTTTTTAGGTTTATGAACAATTCTTTATTTAGTTTTTTAGGTTTATGAACAATTATTTATTTACTTTTTAGGTTTATTAACAATTTATAAATTGAAAATTTATTGCAAAATATTTATGTTACTTTTGATGGTGTGTTGTTGTTGGTTATGAAATTGTTTCTGTAATTTGCAGCTTTCTTGGATGGTAATTTATAAATTTTGTTTGGATTTGTAGTATAAAAAGTACTATAGCCGACGAAATTTACCATATTTTGTCGGCTATACTAGTTTTTTTTTTCAACAACCTTTAGTCGACAAAATTTACCATATTTCGTCGGCTATAAGTATCAAAGCCGACGAAATATGGTAAATTTCGTCGGCATTTCTCAATTTAATTTTTAATTTTTAAAATACTTTAGCCGATGAATGAATTATATTTCGTCGGCTTTTCTCTATTTCATTTTTAATTTTAAAAAATACTTTAGCCGACGAAAATATTATTATTTCGTCGGCCAAAGTCATACGTATAAACCGACGAAATATTGATATTTCGTCGGTTAAAGTCTGATTATAGCCGACGAATTTTTTATATTATGTCGTCGGCTAAGTGTTGGATTATAGCCGACGACGGATTTTATTTCGTCGGCTATAACTTTAACTGACGAATTATGGCCGACGACTTCTTAGCCGACGGCACATCGTCGGCTATAACCTTAGCCGACGAATCTGATGAACAGGCCGACGAAAATTTTTCGTCGGCTATGATACTTATCCTGGTAGTGCATTCTAACTAGAGAGGAAAATAACTTACGTGCACCAAGAAATCAAATTTATAACTCCAGATCCTTGATTGTGTGCACCCCCGCCATACATTAACAACCTCTCTGATGAAATCTTATTCTGAATTTGATTTCAACACATCACGATTGCTAACAGAATCTCGCTCCTCTTAGCAATATACTTACTGTCCTTAACAATTAAATTTGTAACAAACCTTGAGTCAACAGGGAAACCATTTTAACCAGCTTCACCACATTTCGTACTCACTGAAATGTTGACAATTTCATAAACCACATCTTCTGATTTACTTGCTACCACCCTACACTTTTGGTGCCAAGATTTGCCGCAAAATCACAATTCATAACAAGTAGGGTCACTACTTAAATGACCCATGACCATGGCAATACCCACAATTATTCAATCCTTTCAGGATTTCGATAAATTAACACCATTATTTGCTCCCTTAGAACTTAATTCACATTCAACAGTTTGAAACTGAGGACACTGCCCATCATTACAGTGGAAATAATTTATACATCCTTAGACACGTCATAAGGATACCTCTTATTAAAGTAACTGATTTAACAACAGTTAGTGGGTGAACAGATTCTCACGTCGACAAGCTCAGCTTCTTACCCACTGAGAACCAGGTGTCATAAACATACAACTTTGATTGCAAATCGAAGTTTGAGCAACCATGGACATTCTCACACTTTTACTTAATGATTCAATATGTTTTGCTCCATCGCTATCACTTCACCATTTTCTTGCATCTATCTCAGGATGTATTCGATCACCTACTAACAACATTTAATAATTTCAGTAACCATCTCATAAGTCAGAACGACCGTAACTAACTACTTCTGATCTGCTCTTAAATTTCTAGACCAACAACTCTACATCTTGCACAAAACTTTTGACCAAACGTCCTTAACCACCGTTTTCAAAATATGGAAATCTCACATTACCTTTTCAAATTATGTGAATTATCATTTTGACCACACAAAGCTGCAACAAAATAATTATGCATAACCACATGTGTTACCTAGACTTCAATTTACCACGTCTCTACAATGGAGGGTAAACACAACTCTGTTTTTACATCACAATAATACCATGTCATTTAAGGCTCATATGACTACCTCTAGTACCCCAAACACTCTTGCTTCATGACTCAGTGGGCTTTCTGCTACTTCCACCACATCTAGTAACTTTCAAAATGATTTACCGTTAACTACTTATCGAAACGCTCACCTAATCCATAACCGAACTCCAACACATACATCTTGGAGGCCATCTACGGTCTTACTAATTAAAATACTTCGACCAACAGATACACATCACACTTTAATCTTGACATGAGCCTCAAGACATTTGGTGACATTAGTTAATTTCTACTTTTACGATTACGGCCCAACGACCAGTTGTCACCAACAATTCAAATCGTGCTTAGACTCACCAACAATTCAAATCCAATCATGGGTGGCTGGGGCGGTGAGGATCCAATCGTAACTGATGACAACAATGCTGACACCGAGGGGTGGCCCTGTCTAGTACCATAAAGCATTTAAGTGACCCAACAAATCTATCAATTCCTTAATTTCATTAATTACGTCACATCCAGGACTCGTCACCATACCAAGTCCAATGACCATCATATATCAACACTCAAATACTTGAGTCATTCTATTTTAACACATTCGCTAGTTTCCCTGAAATCACACTAAAGACGAACGTCATCAAAATCTTGACAAACATCAATTCTTAATAATCATCTCCTCAAAATAGCTTCCACTAAGCAAATCCATCCATCTTTTCCACCTAAGAACACAAAACTTTTTAATATCCCTTCTGACTCTTCACTTTTAAGAGTCTTGTAACTCAGACACCAAGGCCTCGCTATTGGCTTCAACAACTGCATCCTTGCAACCTTTCACAACAACAACCTCCCAAGCACAAATCAAAAGTTTCACCCTTTAAGCATTTGCACAAGGTGCCCAAACAACGTTAAATAAAATGAGTTTCCAACTCGAGTTCTCAACTCATAACTTTATTCCAAATCTCCATTAATCACTTGGAAACTCATAAGAAAATATGTGTATAGCTTACCTTTTTCCTTACGGAAACTCTTTGAGATGTCAGCGTACTAAGACATAGTCTTGAATATTCAAATATTTATGGAACCACCTGGTCCATAAACCAAACAAAAAGTACTAACTCATATCTTTAATTAACACTAAGCGTCTAAAGCATAAAATGCCGATGGATCCGCTGCGGTTGGACCATCACTCTTTAGACACTAAGTGCTACCAAGTATATGAGGTAGTAACAGGAAACGATAACCTAATGCTCTGATACCAATTGTTAGGACCCACCTCGGGTCAACTCCTTTAACTCGGAGTAAATCCTGCAGGGTCCACCTCAAAAGAATTTTTTTACTAAAACCTCCTTGAAATGGACAATCCTACCTGCAAACCAACCAAACACTTCTACATCAAAGTAGATCAACCCCAACACCTGGAGTCATCTTTCTCCTCAATCTCATTTACACTTCACCCAACTAATTCAACTTAACTAAAATGGAGTAATTAGAGCAATCGAACAGATAAATGCCAAAACAACTACTAGCCTCAGCGGATTAATTAACTATGTCTCGTCTCCTGTACGCACGATCTCCTCTCAGTACCCTGTAAAACTAGGCATTTGAAAACGAATGGCCCAAAGGAAAACATTTAAAAAAAATAAACATTAGAGTGAGTGGATAAACTAACAAATTTACTTACGAGAACGTAACTTAATGCTTTCCCAGCATTTTGTTCATTTAATACCTCTAATGTATGCAACATTGAGAAAATATCCCAAATAATCATTTAGAAATCAAAATATATCTAGTGAATTTCATTGGCTTAAAAAAATCAATATTAAAAATAGGGGAAGAGGTTTCAAAATGACAGAGAGTCTCCCAGACTAGGATCAAAGTCTTCTAAGGCTACTAAGTGATATAACAACCATTCATGGTGGATGGATTCCACCATGAAAATGAGCCTCTCAGGCTAGGGTCGGACCCTTCTATGGCTACTATTGCCCCGCTCCACTTACTTAAGTGGGGGGCCGTATGGCTAGATAGCATTTATAATATATATAACGACCCTTCATGGTGAAGAAAACAAACAAATACAAAAAGTCATTGAAGACTCTTCCCCAATAGTAAAGTATGCATCTCATGCATAAGGTACCGTTTCCCGACATAACAAAGAAGCTTACTGAAGGGGAGCAACCCACCTTCCCGGCCACCGGCTCAATAAACGAATAAAATCACGTTGCTTATAAATTTTCATAAATATTAGATAATGCATGACTTCAAAATCAAAATTTCACTCATAGTACTTAATGTGATCTCCTCATTGCTCGGAATACTCCTTGAGCGCTACCTCAAAGTATCCACATGGTCGAGTCCGTCTCACGTTCAACCATAGGCTGTAAAATAATCCAACATATCAGTCCTTAATACCGTAGACTTGATATTTTCCTAGTTTGATTAGGAAATCCTAATTTGACCAGGAGTTGACCAAACTCATTCCCTTTAATGACTTTTCAACAATAGATTTATTTCTGATTACACATCCTTAACACATCGATTTTCCATACTATTTCATTTGATGTTCGGTTATCACAAAGTAATTTGTTGAATTACTATGGAAACCCAATCCATAGGTTAAACCAATTTACTAATTGTGAGAACCAACACACCATTGTCGAGAGTTCGAGAAGTCCACTCGAGAACCAACAAACCATTGTCGAAGCTCCGTCGTGAAACCTAGAAATAGGGTAGAAAGTGGGGTAACTAGATTAGGGCTCAATTAGAACATTTAGAGGCATGAAATTGAAGAAAAATAAAGAATAAGGAGAACCCTACCCCACACAGTCGTCGTCGCCACCTGAACTCTCTAGAAAACTGCAAACACTGAAACTCCTCAACTCGTGCGATCTGCCTCTATGTTGGTTGTCTGAAGAAACGTCTTTGGGGGTTTTGTCGAGAAGAGGAAGAGGGATGTTTTGGTGGTTGTGCACAGACGTTGGGTGGTTGGACGCGGCTGAGTGTCGCTGTGGAGCTCGTCGGAGACGAGAGAGTCGAGAGGGAGAGGGAGAAGAGGTTTGACCAAAGTCAGACCTCTCTTCTCTATTTATAGAGAAATGGAAGGCCTAGATCAAATCTTAATAAAGATCAACAGTCTAGATTTAAAGGGTAAAAATAAATGGTTGAATGGTAGAAATTATTTATTGAAATGGTGATAAGTGCGTTTTACGCTATGTTTTTAATATGTTTTTACCCTCATTTGTACCTTGTTTATTCCTTAGTAAGGTCGTTTTTACTTATTTTGAGTCAAAAGGGTTTTTCTGTAGAGCAATGGCTAAAACATGTATTTATACAGAAATTTGTGCTTAAGTGTTGTAAAACCGATTTTGGATAAGACTTGGTTATTTCTCTTATAATTCACCGTACCTTTACATTGTCATTTTTGATGAATTTGGTTTAATGTGTAGATGACATGTAAATGAGCATATGAGAACAAAAATCATGAAGATTGGATTCACGGAGGACAACAAAAGAAGCCATGGAAAAGAAGTACTCTGAAACATAAGATTTTGATCCGAGCAGAAATTTCCAGAAACCCTACATCAACTTCGGAAAATCATATCTAAAGATCCAGGAGGAATCTGAGGACGAGCCACATATCAATAGAAATCTGTATGTGTCTAGTTTTCATATCATCTAGAATCGCATCAATTGGAGTTTAGATGAAGGAGTTATGATAAAAACAATGGACGGAGGTCAAGCTGCAAAACTGGGCAGTTTCTGCCTAAGTTGTCACACGAGTTTGGGAGGATGTTTCTTCACCAAAATTCTTCCCAAGCATGTCAAAGGACTTAAGAAGAGCTTAATGAAGTCATGGGAAGCTGCATAGAAGAAGAAAATTCGAAGAAGTCATCATGGCAGCCGAAACAACCAAGTATGGAGCTTTCCCGGTCAAACCGGGAAAGTCTGTCCCTACCGAGTTCTAGCAATGGATTCGGCTGCCTATGAGCCCAAGAACTTGTGTATGAGGCCTACATGGATCCAATAACATGTAGAGGAGTCTAATAAATCGGAAATCCAAGGTCCAAGTCGAAATCCTTGTCCAAAGATGAAAGGAGGAAACCAAGTCCAAGAAGGATTCCAAGTCCAACAAAGGTTGTGTCTCCTTGAAGCTCCCGAATTCGCTAGGGATTTGTTCGAAATTTTCTGTATAAATAGACACGCATAGCTCTTAGTTTAGGGTCTTCAACCTTTGTAACTTTTAGAGAGCCAAGCTCTACCCAAAAACCCTAAACACTAGAGAAACACAAAAGCTGCCGCAATTCCCATTGTTCACTGCCGAACATATCTTGCCGCCACCGATTTCCCCATCCTTTGCCGATTGATCTAGTTGGTTTTAGGTATGGATCTTTGTAAGTTTTTGTGTTATTTACTGTGTTTATGCGAATTCATTGACTATATATTATGGTTTTGTGGTTTTATGTCTCATACATGTTCATATATTCTTCTTTGTGATTTATGTATGTGATTGTTTGTGATATAACGATTAGAATGCATGTTTAGGTTTTGAACAAAAGATAAAACTTGCTGTGTTTATGTGATTAAAATACTTTAATTGATTAATTGTTTACCCGAGCATATAATCGAACCGGAAGGTAATCTAGACGTAGGTGTTCCTAAGGGGGGAGTTTAATGTGCCGTAGTGTCCTAAGGGTTAAGATCAGGCAATTGTAGGCCTTGATTCTTAGGCATTACTAAGGGATGGTAAGGTAAAACGATTTTCATGCTAATAGGATGAGTGACGTCATACCTAGGATCATGTCTCTAATGGCTCTTGTTCAATAAGTGTATCTTGTCTTAGTGTCAGGCGATTGTAGGCACTGAGCATGGTGACACATATACAAATTTAGTGTCAGGCGATTGTAGGCACTAAGTTTACATGAGAAGCCTACATAGTTGGAATTAATCAAAGTATTTGAAAATATAATTGCTGCATTTTTAATCTGTTTCATGAACTTGCATGCTATTTAATCGGTGCTATGTGCTGTTCTAAATGTTGCATTGTTGGATGACCATTTTTGTAAATACTTGTGTTTATTTTCTTTTGAATTCGAACCAAACTCAAAAATCCCATTATAATTTGTACTTGTATTCTTTTGAAATTACTAACATTCTTTTTTGCAGTATATAAAGTCATTCCCTAGTGTCCCCGATTAGAACGATCCCTACTTGCACATACTACACTGATAGGGTTTTTTAAATTGCACAGGTCAAATGGTAATTAATAATTACCAGAAACTTTAAAAATTCGTATAAAATAGATAAGAGCTCCGAAAAATATTCTGAAAATACCGGAAGACTCGGGTCGACACAAACTACAACATTGATCCTTAATTGAGGAATTTTAAGAGTTTAGAAAAACTCGAAAATGAACTCATGCGATAACTTATCAAATTACCGGTCACAGTTAAAAGCTCCCGGTAACTCATAAACCCTAGTAAAAAGGTAAATTTTTGGTACAGGGTGTTACAAAACCTCAGTGAGATTTACTCACCTCAAAATCCTATTGCGTCTTCTACCGTCACATGGTAAGTCTCTAACCACTTGGTCGAGGAATAAAGCACCTAAAAATATATAATCGACCTTAGTGTCACACGAAAGCAATAATGACTCAATCCACCCGAACCTCATACTCCAATCCTCGAAAACAAATTAACAATAAATTTAAACTCACTTCTTGACTCCTCCTCTACACCGAAACACAAAATGGATTTACCCTCGGTAGAAACCGATGGTAAATAAACTTTGGAAAAATGCCACACACACAAACGATAACCAAAATCGATAAATTATATATCCACGCGCTTGTATCGACGAATACATGATGCTGGGACAACCCACTGCCCCAAAAGATGTCAGACGCGTCGTCACGTGCCTCCCCAAATACTCAAAATCTCCATAAACTCTCAACATGAAACTTGAAGATCAAGGCAAGGGAAACAACTTTAATACATGAGATTTCGATCAACTCGAAGAGGAAGTACCTCAAAACTGCCCTGAAATGAAGAAATCTCGATCCGCACCTCCACACTCCAAATTGATCTTCAAGGCATACACAATCATGTTCAGAAGGAGAAGACGATCAAAACATGGGTGTTTTCAACGCTTAGAACCACCACAAACGACAGGGCAACAACCAGGTCGAAACCGGATCACCGTCGCTACTGTTTAGGTTCAGTTGCGTCGTTCCAAGCTGAACCAGACCACGCCACAACCACAGGAAGGCTCGCACAGAGGAATGAAAGCGATCCTGACTAGCCTCAACGTCTCAAGTGGCCGAAGCTCGCCGTAAAAGTCATGTCGGGTCGACCGATCTTCGCATTATATCCAATTTATACATGCCGCATATCCACAGACTCATATCGTCGAGCACTAGTCAATCCTTGACCCTTTAAAAAGTCAATCCTTGACCTTTTAAATAAAACGTTTTTGAGGGTTTCTTGGCTCTGAACACTTCGACACTCTTCTCGAAAGAACAAATACGCACCAATTTCACTAAATAATTTCTAAATAATATTAGAAATTAACATTTGAATTTCTAGGATATTACAACATGTGTCATGTCATTTGGTAAGCATATTTGGTATCAATTCACTTCTTTTCGTTTTGGTCTTCTGTTTTTCATATTGTTTTTGTACAACAAAGATACCAACACGTCCTTATTTGAACCTTCCAACTCATGGCCAAATCAGAAGAGACAAATTTCCCAGATCCATACACAGACCCTAGAACACTCCAAACAGAAAAGTTTTGAGGCCTTACGAAATTCTACAATCTCCATCATTGCATACTTCATCATCTGCTTCATCAGCAAGTTCTAAATTTCATGTCAAGCATTTCTCTTTCTTTTCAGGCAACTTGCTCATAAAAGTTACTGGAATAAAGTCAGGAGATTTGTTGACCAAAAGAAAAGCTGAAAAAATGGAAAACTTAAATCTATAATACATTAATACTAAGTAATTAATCAAGTAGTATGAGATTCACGTTCAAAAATAATGGATAATGAATTGAATGACACAAACCCTTATTAATCCACATGTAATTGACAATGCATAGAGTGACCTAAACTCTTATTAACCTTTATGTAAGGTTTCATATTTCTGATGTGAGATTTATATCTTAACACGCCACAGTACGTATGACAATGCAAAGTTCTAAATGAATTGAGAACAAAGAAAATTCCAACACTAGTTCCCACGTCCTTATTTGAACCTTCCAACTCATGGCCAAATCAGAAGAGACAAATTTCCCAGATCCATACACAGACCCTAGAACACTCCAAACAGAAAAGTTTTGAGGCCTTACGAAATTCTACAATCTCCATCATTGCATACTTCATCATCTGCTTCATCAGCAAGTTCTAAATTTCATGTCAAGCATTTCTCTTTCTTTCAGGCAACTTGCTCATAAAAGTTACTGGAATAAAATCAGGAGATTTGTTGACCAAAAGAAAAGCTGAAAAAATTGAAAACTTAAATCTATAATACTAAGTAATTAATAAAGTAGTATGAGGTTCACGTTTAAAAATAATGGATAATGAATTGAGTGACACAAACCTTTATTAACCCACATGTAATTGACAATGCATAGAGTGATCTAAACTCTTATTAACCTTTATGCAATGTTTCATATTTCTGATGTGAGATTTATATCTTAACACGCCACAGTACGTATGACAATGCATAAAGTTCTAAATGAATTGAGAACAAAGAAAATTCCAACACTAGTTCCCACGTCCTTATTTGAACCTTCCAACACTAGTTCCCACGTCCTTATTTGAACCTTCCAACTCATGGCCAAATCAGAAGAGACAAATTTCCCAGATCCATACACAGACCCTAGAACACTCCAAACAGAAAAGTTTTGAGGCCTTACGAAATTCTACAATCTCCATCATTGCATACTTCATCATCTGCTTCATCAGCAAGTTCTAAATTTCATGTCAAGCATTTCTCTTTCTTTTCAGGCAACTTGCTCATAAAAGTTAATGGAATAAAGTCAGGAGATTTGTTGACCAAAAGAAAAGCTGAAAAAATGGAAAACTTAAATCTATAATACTAAGTAATTAATAAAGTAGTATGAGGTTCACGTTCAAAAATAATGGATAATGAATTGAGTGACACAAACTCTTATTAACCCACATGCAATTGACAATGCATAGAGTGACATAAACTCTTATTAACCCTTATACAAGGTTTCATATTTCTGATGTGAGATTTATATCTCAACACACCACAGTACGTATGACGAATCTTCAAGCCTAATACGTTGACACCATTTAGGGTGACGTGAAGTTCTTGTGGCCTTTAGACTTCACAGGTGGACGTAGGTAACCCGTTCTAATACTATGATAAAGTAGCATGAGGTTCACATCTAAAATCAATTAACAATGAATAGAGTGACCCAAATCTTTACTAACCCATAGACATGTCTCGGTATTCCGGATAGAATGTTCATATCTCAAAAGTAATTGGGTGGAGTAGGATTGGAATATTTTCGATGTCTTTGAAATAATGCAATGCAGCCACCACAAGATCAATTATCTACAACAAATGGTAGACATCTTTTCCTATTCTTTTCTCCCAAAAGGAAAAAGCAACGAACCCCAGCATGACGTTCACTTGAGCACCAAGGTTTCATTTTGCTGCCCGAAATTTCTACATTTGGATTGGTCGTCAGCTGGCAGTCATGGCATGGGTTAGAGAAGAAGTGACCTAGATTATTCCGAGTCCTTAAATTGGTGGTACCCGGTGGCGGTTAAAGCCATCACCACCGCCACCTTGACCCAGAGCTTCATGGCATGGGTTCATACGCAGAAGATAGCTAGAGAGGAACTGATGATATGTTTTAGAAGTATACTAACTGTTGCATGCTCTTTTCTTTTGGAACTTAATTGGTGGTATGTAAGATAGGATACGAGTCATATATATGACCTTAATTTAGTAAATCAGGTTGGTAAGTACAAGTCAGATGAAGGGAAAGAAAGCCACGGTTGTGTGTGGATATATATCAGTTCTTATCTTGTGTGAGCTTCGTTCTGAAATTAACGTGCACAGTCTCTTGTTTGACTCATTTTTTGATAATATTTTCACATCTCAATCGTTTAATTTCGAGACCTAAATGCATAGATCACTTTTGCCAACTTTCATCTAATTTGATTATGGTTAAAGATACAAATTTTGTGAAATGGATGAACATACGAAAATCTGTCTAATTAGAACTGTTCGTGTAAATCATGATTTCAAAAGCTTAAACGATCACCAAATTAGCTGAAATTTGACATAAGTATATATATATATATATATATATATATAAACTAAATGGTGGAGATGTGGAAAAATATTACTGAAAAATAAGTCAAACAATATATATATATATATATATATATATATATATATATATATCTATAAACTAAATGGTGGAGATGTGGAAAAATATTACTGAAAAATAAGTCAAACAAGGGACTTCACACTTCAATTTCAGAGCAAAGTTTACTGCTGGATAGAAACTATATAAATACATACATACAGATATGAGCCCCGCTCTGAAATTAAAGTGTGGGGATCCTTACTAAGCTCATTTTCGTGTCAGATTTCCATATCTCCACCTACAATATACATATAGTACCTATCCAGAGCGGAGCCCTGCTCTGAAATTTAAGAGTGGGGCACCTTATTTGGCTCCTTTTCAAGTTTGATTTTCACGACTCCACATCTTAATATCTAGAGCACGGTGAGTAGATCATTTCTACAAAGTTTTATAGTGTGTAGATCACTTCTGCTAAGTTTTTAAATTAGATAAAACTTGGCAGAAATGATCTACAAGTACACTTTGATCTAGACACTGAATATTGGAGATGTGAAAATATAACCTGAAAGTGTGTCAAATAAGGAGCCTCACTGTCACGACCCGAACTTTAGGATAACCAAAAATCTCAAAACTCGAGACATGCTAACCTTACCAACAAGCTATAACCCAATAAAGTCACGCTCCAAGGAACTTACTACCAAACCAACAACCGCTACAAGCAGAGTTCAAACACCGAAAAGTAAGCTCCTAAGTCTCCACTCCGCAAAATCACTTATATTCCCAAACCTGCAAGATCAAACCCTACACCATGGATTGGTGTACCGGGTTGTAAACAAACAAACCCGGTAAACTTTTCAGCTCGTATGAGTAAATATAAAGACAAACACAGACTCGCACCCCAAAAATACGAGAGCTCCTGAAATAAGAAGATTTAATAATAAAAGAAAAAGATTAAATAAAACAAGCATTCATTGATATAAAATAAATATAACTATAAAATTATACATTTCATGCTTAAAGATTAGTTCAAGAAAATGTACAAAAAAATCTTAAATCAAAACAGGGAAAATTCCAGTAAATATGGATAGTTCCGGAATTACCACAAACCGCATAAAGCAAAGCACAATCAAGCCAACCTAATTCCTCAGCTTACTTATGAGTTTGGCAACACTTGGTCATTCCTCATAAGTAACTCAACAAACATGTACTTATGGGTTTGTCAACACTTAGTCGTCCCCTATGAAGTACCACTATGTCACCAATTATGATTGACCCGATGACCAACTACTGTCACCAACTGTGACCCTAATAAACAAACTCGTACTTATGGGTTCGTCTATCAAGCCCCGACCCAAATTTACCTTCCTAAACCTGGGTTACGACGTGCGAGACTCATCCCAAGAGAGATTTACTCGAAATCCCCCTTGAGAAGGGATAACCCTCTTTCCAAACCAAATTCAAACAATCCAAACGATACCAGAATAGACCTCACAGCCGGAGGTTATTCCGATTTCCGCATTTGGATCTCAAACCAATCATCTAGAGGACCTAGGGGTCTAATAATATTTGCGACTGCACCCGAATCCCGGTCAGGCTGCCTACGTAACCTGAACTCAGGGATCAAGCCACACGTAGCTCTTATTTTAATTAACTCCCTAACCGGGCAAATCCCGTTTTTCTATAAATCGGTCGATCTACTAATATGGATAGTAGCGCATATTACCTATCCGGAGTTTAACCTCTCCGCTGATGTATTTGCTGACCAATTAACTATCAGGAATATCCCAAACCTTCCACAACAATTATAAACAACATTCATACATAAAATATAACATAAAAGCATCCACGTAAATAACAAATCCTCTAGGGGTAATATTGTCAACTGAAGGGTACCCTTGTAATTATCTTAAACTATCAAGGGCAGTATAGTCAATTCACCCTCAATGGTAGCTTGGTAAATATGCTAATTGACATGCCAAAAGTTGACCTGTGCAATTTAAAAAAAAACCCTATCAGTGTAATATGTGCAAGTAGGGATCGTTCTAACCAGGGACACTAGGGAAGGACTTTATATACTGCAAAAAAAAAGAATGTTAGAAATATTCACACATATAAACATATTTACATCGAAATATATGGGAGTTGAGAATTTGTTCGAAACATAAAGAAAATAAAACAGAAATATCTACAAGGTCGGTCAATCAATACTCAAGCACAAGATATAGCAAACACCGATTAGAAAACACATAAGTTTTATGAAAGATCAAGTTATTATGTTTATGTTAACATAGATACAAATTAATTCCAACTTTTTATGACTTCTCAAGTAACATAGAACTTACGACGCGCATCATCCTAAGTTTATGTGTCATCTTGTTCAATGCTTACGACGCGCATCACATTAACACAAAATACACTTACCGTTCATGAGTCGTTGGAGACATGATCCTAGGTATGTCGTCACTCATCCTATTAGCATATAAATCACTTACCCTACCACCCTATGTAGCAACTAGAATCGAGAGCCCGACGCGGTGAACTCAACCCTAGATTACTACGGCATATTAAACTCCCCCCTTAGAAACATCCGTGCACAAGACTATCTTTAGGTTTGATTATGTGATCAGGTAAGCAATTAATCAATTTGACATCTACTAAACACACAAACATAAACAACTTAAACTAAATGATAATCCTAACATGCAATCTAAATCGTTACACAACAAACATATTCATGTGCAAATCACAAAGAAGAGTTCATAAACATGCTTATTATGCAAAACCAAAAACCAAAACATATATATATATATATATATATATATATTTCATAAAGAACTATTTTACACAGAAAATTATTACACAAAACCATGAAGGATTTCATGCTTAACCTACCTATATAGATCGGCAAAGATGAAGGGGTGATTCGACGGAAGATGGTAGTCGAATTGGATGAGAATGGTGGCGGCAGCTTTGTGATTTTCTATGTTTAAGGAGGGTTTTTAAGTAGAGCTAGGCTATTCTAAGGCTTAGAGCAATTGAGAGACCCCTATAACTGATCTATACATGGCCTATTTATAGAGAAAACTAAGGGAAAACCCTAGTCTAATTCGGCAGCCTCAAGGAGTCCCAAACCGGGTAGGTTTTTCCTCTCCTTGTTGGATTTGGACTTCTCTTTATTTTCTGAATAGGACTTGGACCTTGGACCTCTTGATTTTGGACTCCCCTACATGTTGATGGATCAATGTAGACCTCATTGCACAAGTCTTGGGCTTCTAGGCAGCCGATTCCATTGCAAGAACTCGGTAAAGGCAGCCTTTCGGGAAAGCTGTCTACTTAGTTATTACGGCTGTCCTTGATGACTTTTTCGAATCTTCTTCTTCAATGCAGCTTCCCATGACTTCATTAAGCTCTTCTTAAGTCCTTTGACATGCTTGGGAAGAATTTTGGTGAAGAAACATCCTCCCAAACTCGTGTGACAACTATGGCAGAAACTGCCCAGTTTTACAGCTTGACCTCCGTCCATTGTTTTGATCATAACTCCCGCATATAAACTCTAATTGATACGATTCTAGCTGATCTGAAAACTCGACACGCACAGCTTTCCAACGGTGTATGTCTCGTCCTCGGATTCCTCCTGGATCTCCAGATATAAGCTTCCAAAGTTGATGTAGGGTTTCTGGAACTTTCTGCTCGGATCCAAATGCAATGTTTCGGAGTTTCTTCTTTTCCGTGGCTTCTTTTGTTGTCCTCTATGAGTCCAATCTTCATGATTCTTGATATAATATGTCCATATACATGTCATCTACACATTAAACCAAATTCATCAAAAATGACAATGTAACAATATAACGAACCATGAGAAAATAACCAAGTCTTTGTTCCAAATCGAATTTTCAACACTTAAACACAATTTTCTGTATAAATGCACGTTTTAGCCATTGCCCTACAGAAAAACCCTTTTGACTCAAAATAAGTAAAAACGACATTACTAAGGAATAAACCAAGTATAAATGAGGGTAAAAACACATTAAAAACATGGCGTAAAACGCACTTATCACTAAGCTACTAGGGGTACTTTAGAAATTTCTGCTCCAATGGCATCCCTGTAATTATATAAAACATTCATGGGTATTCATAGAATTTCCAACTCAGTGGCAACCTTATAAATAGACAAAGCCGCCAGGGGTATTTCTGAGATTGCACCCTCAGTGAAAGATTACTCACCTCGAAATCTCGTTGCGTCAACTATCGCCATAGGGTAAATCCTCAACACTTGGTCGATCAAACACCTACAATTATGTAATCGACCTTAGTTACCATATGAAGGTAATAAAGACTCGATTCGACTGAACGTCACACTAAACGATAACTAAAATCGGCAAATTATATATCCACATGCTCGTATCGACGAGTACATGATCCTGGGACAACTCACTGCCCCTGAGGATGTCAGACGTGCTGCCACACGCCACCACTCTCAAACCGGTCAACTTCACCCAAAAACCACCTACATGCAACTACAACAACCCTAGAAGGCCTATAGGAGCAACCAAAACTCCTAGAACTGCCGGACGCGCCAACACCCGCGGCCACAGCCGACGGCATGTGGGCGTCACGCGCCTCCACTCAAAACACCGAATTTCAACAAACTCAAAACATGAAAGTTGTAGATCACAGCAAGAGGAACAACTTTAATACCTTGGGATTTGATCAACTCAGCCCGGAAGTTGCCCAAAACTGACCTGAAAGATTGAACTCTCAATTTGCACCTCGACGCTCCAAATTGATCTTCAAGGGCAGCATGGTTTGCACACTCCAACTCTCGTGAAGGAAGTTTTCCGAGAAACTCGACGTAGTAAAAAGTCAACTTTTGACCCCTTTAATTAAGTCGTTTCCACGCGTCCCTTAACTCCGAACACTTCAGCACTCTTCCCGAAGGTACGAATACGTACCAATACCACTAAAATTTCCAAATTTTACACTCGTTAATATTTCAGGGAAATTAACAGTACAGTTACCACCCTCTGTAACTCGCCTAATCCCGATAAAAAGGTAAATTTCGAGACGGGGTGTTACAATCTATTCCCCTTATAAAAATTTCATCCTCAAAATTTCTACTGCGGGACATAAAACTATCCGTCATTCCCAATGACACAAAACAGTTAAAGATGATCCACATGCCAAAACTTTATTGGTCCACCGTCCAGGAATGTCGTCAAGTTTCACTGGACTGAACTTCAAGCAATAAGAGTCACAAGCTCTATGTACCAATTTCTTTAGAAACAGCTGTCTTCTCGTAGTTGTATTACGAGATACACAGCTACACCCGCTTTGAAACACTTTCTCGGGTACGATACTCTCGTCTTATCACTTTTGTCGTAAATCAACTCCACAATGCTTACCTATTAACTCTTCTCGAGTTAATTCCCGAAATGGCCATTAAGACAAGCTGACAGCTTTCCGATACATAAACGTAGACTAACTCGTAGTCAATACATATGCTCCACTTTTACAACCGCCACTCTTGACACTTAACGCCAATGTCTTCCTCGTGGAAGGATTGGACTGCTACAGTCCATCACCGTAGGAGAAACTTACACATCTCTCGCACCGTTCAAGACAACATAAACTTGCAATTTCTACACTAGGCCTTGAGGTCAAGGACGTATTATCTCCCGCGTCATTCGCTCAAAAAAATTCTCATTTCTCGTTCCTTGTACCCTAACTTTCGATCGCAGGGCTCGAACAAATGTGCACACCATAATGTGATCTCGAAACTGCTCACTCGAGCTGATGAATCCGCTAGGCAACTTCGCGCCAACATGAATGTCATCTTCACATACTCTGTCATAATGAATTTCTTCATCCTACTCCACACTCTCAGGAAAAAGTCTATAGTAGGTCATTTCACAACAATAAGAGCTAGCCAACTTGCAAACTAACTCATGTGTGCTCAAGTCCTGACTACAGGACAAAAGTTTAGCTCAACATATCTCAAGTGTCACGTCCATACCTATTTACTAATCGTCAACTCAAAATCTCCTTCCTCATGAGTGGGTTTTCCTCTAAGAGATACCCTGATCTCTTTTACCAAAATTCAACCATCACTCAAGTAACCAGACATCCAGGTGATGTGTCGTCCAAGGGTTCACTACATGAAACATATTCTCATTGGCCAATCTCATACGTGATCACAAGCAACCTAACCGCTTTCAGCTATACCCTTAGAAAATCAAGAGTACCCCACTCCAAAATTTTATACACTATCAATATTTCGCGTAGATATGCCGGCCTCCCAAACTAGGGTTGAACTTCTCAAACGGGGAAAGTTGTAGAGTGAGTAGACCAAAAATCAATGCCAAGAGTAATGTTTCAAAACCATAATTTCAAATCTCATTTTCTTTTTTTTCCTGAAAACAATCCAGGCCTTACGCCAAAAACAAATAATTTTCCAGTCCACGGCCAAACATAAATCAAATCCTGTCATGCAGCCAATATAAAACAATTCGTGGCCTATAGCCAAAAATAAATCAACTCGTGGCCTGCAACCAAATATAAATCAATTTTTGGCCTGTAACCGTATAAAAATCATATCATGGCATGCAGCTGTATAAAAATCAAATCATGGCCTGCAGTAGTATAAAATCAAATCATGGCCTACAGCCGTATAAAATCAAATCATGGCATGCAGCCGTATAAAAATCAAATCATGGCCTGCAGCCGTATAAAATTAAATCGGGAAAATATTTCGCAAATGATCGATCTCCCCCAATGGAAGAGGAGCGCAACGAGTGACGCGCTTCCACTCCGCCGAACGAGGAGCGCTACTTGCTAGCTAATAATAAACAATACATCTAATAACCCTTCATGATAGTGAACCCCACAAGCTAGGGTTGGAGCTAAGAGCTCTAGCGTCTCATCCACTGTCTAGTGAGAAAGCAAATCCCGAATACCATCCACTCTCTGTAAGAACACCCATATCCCGCGCTTCGACTCCGCCGAACGAGGAGCGCAGGGTAGGTGCGCTTCGACTTCGCCGAATGAGGAGAGCAGCCCGCTAGCTATAATCATCCAACGACCCAATATGGTGAAATTAAAAAAAAATCCTGATATTTTCATAAATCTAAGCCCGGAGCCTATTTAAAATCTAGGCTCGAAGCCTATTTAAAATCCAGCAATTGCCAAAAATACTTTAAATCCCGACAATACGCCAAGCAATCAAATCCCAGTAAAACATCGGGTCAGATTCCCATTTGTACATCGAAACTCTCCCGTCAAAAACTATTCAAAATCCAAGTGAAAACAAGCGAGCTGAAATCTATAAATTAAATGGAAATAAAATAATAAAAATCCTCCACCGGGGTGCTCGTAAAACCAAAGGAATCGAAAATGTACAGAAACCTGAAAAATCATTCGTTCTGGGAACATTTTAAAACCATTTAATTATTAAACCATGACATGTCTTTCTTTAAAACAAATCAAAGGTCCACTCATCATACTGGCCACGTATCTCCTACTCCAGGTACGGTAATCTAACCGTCCTCATATTCTGTGATGTCTCTTGATACGGGTGTATACTTTAGCTTTTAGGAATTAAGATTCCTTCTCCTTTATGGGAGGGGAATAGTTGTCTAACTAGGACAATGTATAGTTTTCTAGTTAGATAAGGATTTATAGGGTTTGTGACTATAAATAGAGATGCCTATCATTAGTTCTAGCATCGAATCATAGTGTTATTGTAGCAAAGGAGTAGACATCAGAGATTGTAGCCTTTAAGCACAATAATAAGAGAAGAACAATTTCTTCGACCAATACCCGTGTTCGTGTTGTTTTCGTTTCCACAGTTAACAACTTAGCCGTGATTCGTATCAAGTTGGCATCAGAGCCTAGCCGTATCTGTGGGAGTCTGTGGTGCATGGTCCTGACTCGCTCACTGTACAAAAAGCTAGGGAAAGCTCTTGTGTCTTTAGAAAATACTACAGAGCCGAGGGTAAAGATGGTGGACGGTAAAACTGATCCTGAAGAGAGATTTGCAACATTGGAGAAGCAGGTGTCTGCAACGAATTCAGCCATAGCGGATCTCACCAACCTCGTCAAGGAGCTGCTTTGAAGAGAGCCGACGAAGAAGCAAGAAAACAGTTCGGATTCGGACGAAGAGAAAGAAAAATCCGACGAGGATGATGATGATACTGAGAGGAAGGATTCGCAGCATTCTCGCAAGCCGGCGCAAGAAAAAGGGAGTTTTTTTCGTAGCTGGAAGATTGACTTCAAGATTGAAGTTCCGATGTACGATGGTAGCGTCAATGTGGACAAGCTCGACGGCTGGCTTGAGCGGCTTGACACATATTTCACGTTTCATCGGTTTACATCGAAGGAAAAGATCACCTGTGCGATTTTGAAACTATCCTCTCACGCATTGACTTGGTGGAAGTCCTACCGAAGGAATCATGGTGAGGAGGTAGTGTCGTGGAAGCAGTTCAAGGAATTGCTTAGAAAACAGTTCTATCCAGTCGGATTTCTGGAAGAACGATGGCTCAAGTGGTACAACCTGCGCCAGAAGACCAACTAGTCCGTGCAAGAATACACGACCGAATTCCAGAATCAAGCTCTGGTTCTGGATATCTCCTTAGTGGAGTATGCGGCGTTTATGAAGTATGTAGCCGGACTACATGAATACCTTCAGAAAGAGTTAAAACTGTTTACAGTACAAACAGTTACTGAAGCTAGTGTGAAGGCCATCGCCATTGAATGGAAGCTCAAGAAGGGCGACACCAAAGGAGATGGAAAGCAGCTTGGGGGAAAGTCAGTCTATGCCAAGAAAGAGGAACAGAAGAAAGGTGAAGCGGGGAGTCAAACCTGTGTGCATTGCAAGGGAGCTCATTCGTCAGATAAATGCTGGGTAAAATTTCCACACTTGAAACCGAGAGTTTTACGGCGCAAGGAGGAAAAGAAGAAAACAGCTTTGCTTGCTAACGAAACCACCTAAGTACCAGGAATGACGGAGCCGAATGCGAAGCTCAACCTCATGGCAGGAACTCAGATGAGGAAGGACGACGAGAACCTAAGAGAGCAGCTTTTTGTTGTAAAGCTGCAATTGAAGGCCAGCCTAGTTGATGCCATAGTAGATCCGGGAAGTCAAAAGAATCTTATCTCGGAGGCCTTGGTTCAGAAGTTAGGTCTTCAAACAGTCAAACATCCAAAACCATATCCATTAGGATGGATTCAGAAAGATGCAGGACTAAGCATTACTACTCAATGCACGTTCAAGTTTGCTCTTCATGAAACATACATTGATGAAGTAACATGTGATGTGGTACCATTGGATGTTTGTCAGGTAATTCTGGGGAATCCTTACTTATGGGATAGAGATGCTATCTATGAAAGGAAGGCTCAGAAGTACACCTTCATTAAGGACAGACGACGTTTTGTCATATGGGCGGCGGCCTCCCCACCTAAAGCAAGCTTGGTGACGGCAACACAAGCGAAACGACTGGTTAATGCATGCAGGAAGTTTGTTCTGATAATGATTCAGCCCAATGAGGAATATTCGAGTCAAGTATGCTTAACTTCTTTGTCCGGGAAGCAAAACCGAGACGTGGAGAAGCTGAAGCTTAAGTTTGCTTATCTGTTTAAGGAGAATCCAGGTCTGCCACCGAGAAGAAGTGTGGAGCACGAGATCATGCTGATAGGGGAGAGTCCTTTACCAAATTCAGGGTTATACCGCACAACTGTGCAGGAATCTGAGGAAATCTGGCCAAAGATGCAGGATGATGTGTCTAGATTCATTCGCGGCTGCAAGTTATGTTGCACTTCCAAGCCCGCGAATAGGAAGAGAGGGTTGTACCTACCGTTGCCGGTACCTTCACGGCCTTGGAAGAGTATTTCCATAGACTTTTTGGGAGGGTTGTCGCGCGCCAAGTCAGGTTGTGATTACTTGTACATTGTGGTCGATCAGTTTAGCAAGATGGTGATATTGATTCCTTGCAAGAAGACGGTGACTGGAGCAGGGGCTGGTAAATTGTTTTTCGAAAATGTATGGAAGCATTTCGGGTTGCCGAGTTCGATCATCTCGGATCGAGATAGCAGATTCCTGGGACACTTTTGGGATTCTTTGTGGCGAATGATGGATACCATATTGAAGAAGAGCACCGCTTTTCATCCTCAGACCGATGGACAAACAGAAGTAGTTAACAGGACTATGGTGCATATGCTAAGGGGTTACAATGCTAGACATCCGAAGACTTGGGATGAGAGTCTTCCATATCTGCAGTTTGCGTTCAACAGGGCAGTACATAGCTCTTCAGGAACGTCACCTTTTGAAGCGTGCTACGGGTATCTGCCTCCAAGTCCTTTTGACATGGTGTTCACGGTTGGAGACGGTCACCAGGGAAAGGGAGAGAGTGATAGGCTACGAGCACAGCGTTTCCTGGAGAAGATTAGTCATATTCATGCAACTGTTGAAGCACAACTACAGAAGTCACAAGCAAAGTACAAGGCTAAGCATGACAAGCATCGAGTGCCTTGTAATTTCGGAGTTTGTGACTTAGTGTGGTTAAAGCTGAGTAAGGAGCGTCTTAAGGGAGAAGATAAGAAGATCAAGCCACTGCGGTACGGACCTTTTCATGTACTGGAGCAGATTGAAGACAACGCCTTCAAGCTCGACTTGCCACCTTACTTGGGCATGTACTCGGTTATCAACGCCGAATATCTGAAGCTGTTTGAGCCGCCACTGCTTGATGATGACGGTGACAACAGTGTCGACAAGACGGTTCTACCATCAGTTGAAGACTTATGGTTTGACCAAGAGGATCCATTAGCCGAAGATTGCATTTTGGAGCGGAAGGTGACTACAACACGTAAAGGACAGCGGACGGCGTTTCTGATTGGACGTGCGGGTCAAGTTCCAAGCAAGGCGAAATGGTTCAGCAAGGAAAAAGGAACTCTCGAGTTTCCTAATCTCCAGTTTTAACTTAAACGGGAGTTTAAGTTCCTAGAAGAGGGGGAGCCATGATACGGGTGTATCCTTTAGCTTTTAGGAATTAGGATTCCTTCTCCTTTATGGGAGAGGAATAGTTGTCTAACTAGGACAATGTATAGTTTTCTAGTTAGATAAGGATTTATAGGGTTTGTGACTGTATAAATAGAGATGCCTAGCATTAGTTCTAGCATCGAATCATAGTGTTATTGTAGCAAAGGAGTAGAAATCAGAGATTGTAGCCTTTAAGTTTGGCAACACTTGGTCATTCCTCATAAGTAACTCAACAAACATGTACTTATGGGTTTGTCAACACTTAGTCGTCCCCTATGAAGTACCACTATGTCACCAATTATGATTGACCCGATGACCAACTACTGTCACCAACTGTGACCCTAATAAACAAACTCGTACTTATGGGTTCGTCTATCAAGCCCCGACCCAAATTTACCTTCCTAAACCTGGGTTATGACGTGCGAGACTCATCCCAAGAGAGATTTACTCGAAATCCCTCTTGAGAAGGGATAACCCTCTTTCCAAACCAAATTCAAACAATCCAAACGATACCAGAATAGACCTCACAGCCGGAGGTTATTGCGATTTCCGCATTTGGATCTCAAACCAATCATCTAGAGGACCTAGGGGTCTAATAATATTTGCGACTGCACCCGAATCCCGGTCAGGCTGCCTACGTAACCTGAACTCAGGGATCAAGCCACACGTAGCTCTTATTTTAATTAACTCCCTAACCGGGCAAATCCCGTTTTTCTATAAATCGGTCGATCTACTAATATGGATAGTAACGCATATTACCTATCCGGAGTTTAACCTCTCCGTTGATGTATTTGCCGACCAATTAACTATCAGGAATATCCCAAACCTTCCACAACAATTATAAACAACATTCATACATAAAATATAACATAAAAGCATCCACGTAAATAACAAATCCTCTAGGGGTAATATTGTCAACTGAAGGGTACCCTTGTAATTATCTTAAACTATCAAGGGCAGTATAATCAATTTACCCTCAATGGCAGCTTGGTCAATATGTTAAGCTGCTAGGGGTATTTTAGAAATTTCTGCTCCAATGACATCCCTGTAATTATATAAAACATTCATGGGTATTCATGGAATTTCCAACTCAGTGGCAGCCTTGTAAATAGACAAAGCCGCCAGGGGTATTTCTGAGATTCCACCCTCAGTGAAAGATTACTCACCTTGAAATCCTGCTGCGTCAACTATCGCTACAGGGTAAATTCTCAACACTTGGTCGATCAATAAACACCTACAATTATGTAATCGACCTTAGTTACCATATGAAGATAATAAAGACTTTATTCGACTGAACATCACACTAAACGATAACTGAAACCGACAAATTATATATCCACATGCTCATATCGACGAGTACATGATGCTGGGACAACTCACAGCCCCTGAGGATGTCAAACGCGCCGCCACACGCCACCACTCTCAAACCAGTCAACTTCACCCAAAAACCACCTACATGCAACTACAACGACCCTAGAAGGCCTATAGGAGCAACCAGAACTCCTAGAACTGCCAGACGCGCCTACACGCGCAGCCACAGCCGGCGACGCGTGGGCGTCACGCGCCTCCACCAAAAACACCGAATTTCAACAAACTCAAAAAATGAAAGTTGGCCGAGAAGTTTCCCAAAACTGCCCTGAAAGATTGAACTCTTGATTTGCACCTCTACGCTCCCAATTGATCTTCAAAGGCGACATGGTTGTGCTTGGAAGGAGAAGACGAAGCTGTTAGGGTCGTTTGCAGCCCTTAAAACCACCCCAAACGGCAGAGCAACCACCAGGTCAGAATTCAGGTCGCTGCCGCTACTGTTTAGGCCCAGATGCGCCGTTCTTAGCCGAATTGGATCACGCCGCCACCACCAAAGGGAGACTTGCACGGAGGAGAGGAAGAGATCCCGACCGGTCTCGACGTCTCCAGTGTCCGGAGCTCGCCGCAAAAGTCAGGTCGGGTCGGGTTAATTCGAGTTTTCGGATAGTGAAGGAACGCGTGGGCGCGTGGAAGGGGAGAAGAAAATGGAATATTTCCAATTTTGGAAATCCACCCTTTCTATTTATATACTTTCTGAAAAGAGAAACCCACTTCCGTTGACCATAACTTACTCACACGGTATCCGATTCACACATGCCGCATGTCCACGGACTCGTATCGTCGGGCACTCCAACTCTCGTGAAGGAAGTTTTCAGAGAAACTCAACGTAGTAAAAAGTCAACCTTTGACCCTTTTAAATAATTCGTTTCCACGCGTCCCTTAACTCCGAACACTTCGGCACTCTTCTCGAAGGTACAAATACGTACCAATACCACTAAAATTTTGAAATTTTATACTCATTAATACTTTAGAGAAATTAACAGCGTAGTTACCACCCTCTGTAACCCGCCTAATCCCGGTAAAAAGGTAAATTTCGAGACGGGGTGTTACATCGTCAACACTTAATCATTCCCCATGAAGTACTAACTACTGTCACCAATTGTGACCCTAATAAACAAACTCGTACTTATGGGTTCGTTAACACTTAATCATTTCCCATGAAGTACCAACTACTGTCACTAATTGTGACCATAATAAACAAACTCATACTTATGGGTTCGTCAACACTTAGTCATTCCCCATTGTAATTTAAAGAAACTATATTTACTCAATTATAATTTATTATATTACGTGCCCCACGCTTGCTGGTATATGAGGGAGAAAGAATTCTGAATAGTTGATTTCAAGTAAGAGAGCAAGAGATTAATTAGAGAGTCTCAAGGGCATCCACTACCTATTGACGAAGTCATGGATTCGAATCACCATGGATGTCACACCCCGAATATTTTGAAGTTAATAAAAGTTACCTTTCACAGAGATTCACGAGTTACCGAGGACTTTTAATTGCGATCGGTAATTCGATAAGTTATCGCTCGAGTTAATTTTCGAGTTTTTAAAAGTACTCCAAATACCTGAATTTATGACTCGATGTTGTAGTACGTGTCGTCATGAGTCTCCCGGTATTTTCGGAATATTTTTCGGAGCTTCCGGCTAATTTCTGTGAATTTCTGAAGTTTATGGTAATTTTGGATTTCTATTCCGGTAAAAAGGAGATTTACCATTTAACTTTTTTTTACTTTTTACCTTCTTTAAATCTGGACCGTTGGATCTATTCCAGATTGAATTAGGACCGTTCATTTTCCTATAAATAGGGGGTGAGTTTTGACTCGGTCAAAACTCACTAAATCGGTCAACACGAGCTCTCCCCGAGCTCTCTCGCCTGTCTCCCTGTTCTCCGCCCAGCGCCGGCGACTCCGGCCACCCCAGGCCGGCGGACTACTGCCATTCTCTCCCTCTTCTCTTCCTCTACCTAGCCCAGCCTCCACAACCACCATACACCCACCACAGCCGGAGATCGAGCGAGGGGAAGGCTCGGCTGTTTTCCGGCAAGAACTCGCCGTCCAGGCGGCGATTCGGCGCGTGAGAGGTGCTGTTCTTCTTCTCTTCCTCTTCCTTTTCCATGTTTCTGATCAATCGATTGGAGCTTGAATCGAAAACTCCTTAATCCACTGTTTTCCACTGTTTTCGGCTTTTTCTGGGTTTCGGGTTCTTGGCCTCCGGCGAGCAGTTTTTCGAGCTTCAGTGAGGCTCTGGAGTTAGAGAAGAAGGAAGGAAGGTGAAGGAAGAAGAGAAGCTACTGTTGGATCGATTTTGGAGGTGAGGGACAGATCTCCTAGTTTTTGAGCTACTGTGCTTTGTTACTGTGTCTGATTAAATGTTGCTGTGTTGTTGAAATGTTGATAATTTGGATGTTTCCTACATGTGTTGTCGTAACTTGGTAAACGAGGAGGTTATGGCGAATTTCCGGCAAGTTACCGGAATCCGGTGACGATTCCGGAGATGCAGTTAAACCGGCAGAAATGCCGAGAAGGTAGTCTTCGAATCCCTTCAAAGGTGTTGTTTCCGTTTAGGGTTAAAGGGTCGTAATCGGAAATTACGTAAGGAAACGTATTAAAAAACGGAAACTAACCGTATTTGGGAACCTTCCATTTTGGGAAACCTTCTATATTTGGAAACCTGCCAAATTGGGAAACTTTCCATTAAGGGAAAGTTTCCACTTTGGGAAAGTTGCATTTTCAGAAAAATGGTTTAAGAACTGAAGTTCAATGAATGTGACAATTTTTGGTTAAATGGGTAAAGTGTTAAATTGTTATCGGAAATTGATAACTGGAATTTATGAGAAAAAGTTAAATCGGTATATCGACTCGAGGTTAAATATATTGATTAATACGCGACACCCTAACGTCAAGTTAAGTGATAAAGGAAAGTTCGGAAGCTGAGTCAGACTTCCAGTGAATTGAGTTAAGAGTCGATAACCGGGAAAGAAAGTCAAAAAGGTTAAAGTGCCATAAAAAGGAACTTGGTCAACATGTGGTCAAATAGGATTTCCTGGTCAAACTAGGAAAATACCAAGTTAACTATGGAATGACTAATATGATGATTTGTTTGTACAGTCTCTGGTTGAACGTGAGACGGGCTCGACTACGCGGTTAGTTCGAGGGTTTCGCTCTAGGAGCTTTCCGAGCGGGAAGGTCGCAATAGTACTGTGAGTGGACATATTTTTTTTAAATGAATGCATGCCTTCATTATTGATTTAATTGCAGGGTTTTTATGATTGTTTTTGAGAATTATATCCTTCTCGGGTTCTTGAATGTTTTATTTGGATAAAGTTTAGCGGGAACCTCGGTTAAAGATTTTTACTATGTTTGAGGTATTGATTTTTATGCTTGAACGTATTTACCATTATTACTCAAATTTTCTATTTCTTTCCGAAAATGGTTATAGACGGGGATGGCCCGTCCTTCGAATGGAATTGAACCCGAGACTTCGTTGGAAATTGGATTTATGCATATATGACAAGGAATTGTTTTACTTATTTGTTTTGGGAAGAGAATTTGAGTAAAGTATTGTTATGAATTTTTATTATAAGGGTTGACCAATGAATATGCTAGCTAGAGTAGCGTGAGGGTGCTACTAGAGCTCTTAGCTCCGACCCTAGCTTGAGAAGTCAGGCAAACTACGTAGTGCACTATGAGGGTTGACCGTTATCATTTTATCTAGAGCTCTTAGCTCCGACCCTGGTCTGAGAAGACAGACAAGCCTGAGAGGTCAGGTTAATATTACAAGGGTTGACCGTTATCATTTTATCTAGAGCTCTTAGCTCCGACCCTGGTCTGAGAGGACAGACAAGCCTGAGAGGTCAAGTTAATATTATAAGGGTTGACTGTTATTATTTTATATAGCTAGCATAGCGTGATGGCGCTACTAGAGCTCTTAGCTACGACCCTAGTCTGAGAAGTCAGACTTATTATTTTTGTGAACATTTCTCTTCCCATATTCTTTATTTGTTTACCTTATCAAGCAATTGTGGGAAATTTAGTATTTGTGGGCATGCATAAATGATATTTAAATCAATAAATTTTTGGGAGAGCATTAAAGGGAATAGAGTTTTTATATTTGATTTTCGTCCACTCACTCTAACAGTTTTCAATGTTTCTCCCCTGGGCCCTTCGTTTTTAAATGCCCAGTGATGCAGGGTTCTTGAGAGGAGGTCGAGCGCGTACGAGAGTCGAGGCATAGTCGATCAATCTGTTGCTGCCGCAATTTCTTAGGGTAATCATCTTTGTAGACTGCTCTGACTAACCCAGTTTAGCTAGTTACGTAGGTTAGGGAGCAGGATGCCTTCATGAGTTAGGGTTTGTTGTTAGATACTCATGGAAGTGCTGAGTTGGTATGTAGGAAGGGTTGGCCATTTCAAGGGGGTTTCGGTAAGAAATTCCCTTGAGGTGGTCCCGGCAGGATTTACTTCGGGTTAAAAGGGTTTAACTCGGGGTGGGTCCTGACAATGGAGGTATGAGTGAAATCCTTTGATCCTCATTAAAAGAATGAAAAAAGAAAGAAAAAAACTGTAACTTTTAACGGTGTTATAATGGCATGTACGAAAATTAAACTTAACTTGTTAGTTCATGTACTAATGTGTTATTTAATAAAGTTCAAACACCTTAATTATCAGTGGAGTAAAGTTTTCTAGCTTGGTTGTCTCTCGATCACCTCTCTGAAATGTACTCTTTAAAACTAAATTTCAAGTCTAACTTAATGATGTAACAGAGCGTCTTGAGTGCACTAAGGTACACTTAAACCAAATTAAATAAACGGTGAGATTACATTTATAACGCTATTTAACTTTTAAATAAAAATTAAGTATAATTATCAACGGTTGAGATTTTCTAAAATTGATTGGTTCACTTGTACCTTGGTGCATACAAAAATTTCCATGATGTAAATAAAACTTTCATGTAATGAATCTCAACATGAGGTTTGAATTCTCATAACTTTCGAAATTTCTATTCTTTGACCTTATTAATATTCAACTGCAATCAATAATACTTCTTGAAATTGTGGATCACGATTTGCCAATATTAACTATTATGTATCAAGTGCAGTGGCGGATCCAGGATTACGATCTTGGGTGGGCTTGAAATTTTTAACCAAAGAAAAAAAAATGTGAAGAATCTCGACGCTGCGAGAGAAATTTATTGATTGAAAGAAAATGATACATCTAGTCAGGGGAGGACATATATAATAAGCATTTTCCCTCTAATGCATATGCAAAATTATAATACAAACTTAACAATTAAACTAAATATACAATGTGGTACAATATGATAGCATAAACTAACAAAATTTAACTCTACGGGTCGATGAAGCTTCAAACTCTTCAATCACCTCCTTATTAGTAATAGATTCAGCATGCTCTTTCTCAATATGAAGGACCATACACTCACCAAGAAACTCATCTCCCATTTTGCTTCTAAGTTTATTCTTAATGATGTTCATAGCTGAAAATGCCCTTTCAGTGGTTGCTGTAGAAACTGGAATAGTCAAAACTAAACAAATCAATCTATGAAGCATAGGGAAAAATTCAGACTTCCTTGTTTGAACCAAGGTGCGACACAAGTCAGCAATGGACTCCAAATTTTGGAACTTAAGATTACTACACATATCTTTCTCATAAAATGCACACTCTAATTCAAGAGCATACATTTCACCATTATCGAAATCTTCATGGTAAAACTGTTTTGCAAGATTGCAAACACCTTGATAGTTAAAATTTCTGAAGTTATCATGAGGATCCAAAGTTGAACTAAGTTTAAGGAGATCTGATGTTTCATTTGAGAATCTTCTATTCAACTCACTCAACTGAAAATCAATCACAGCATTGAATACTTCTATATGGTAATGATGCTCAAATGTAATGAAATTCAGTTGTTGGCAATTACGACATGTACCATCCTTATAAGAAGCATCCATGTCGGGCTTATCAAGATCATGTTTTTCACAAAAAGATTCCACATTGCTTACCAAATTAGTCCAGCCTTTATCTCTCATATCCTATGTTAAAGAAACATTTCGCCCTGCTGTTGTTACAATTGCAGTTGACCAAACTATACGGAAGTTCAAAGTGCAGATCATGTCCATTGAACCATTGAACAATAGTGGCCTAGATTTGGAAGATGTTTCGAGGAAATTGTGCAACATATCTAATATTGAATAAAATCTCACTGGTCACTCTTAGAATTACTTCAGTAAGATGGTGATTATTATGCTTTTGTAAAAAAAAAGATAATGTCATATTTAATGAATAGCTGATCTGATCTGATCCCTCTCGAGAATTAAATTTCAAGTCTAACTTAATGATGTAACAGAGCGTCTTGAGTGCACTAAGGTACACTTGAACCAAATTAAATAAACGGTGAGATTACATTTATAACGCTATTTAACTTTTAAATAAAAATTAAGTATAATTATCAACGGTTGAGATTTTCTAAAATTGATTGGTTCACTTGTACCTTGGTGCATACAAAAATTTCCATGATGTAAATAAAACTTTCATGTAATTGGATGCTCTGGTGCAGAGGTGCTGATCTGGTGTCTCCGTGTCTGAGACGACAACGATCTAGTGCAGACTGCAGAGGTGCCGCAGTGCAGTCGTCCACCGGCCCGCCGAGGCGCCGATCTGAACTTGATGGAGAGAGAGCCACTGAGCCAGAGAGAACCTTTGCAGATAGACGAAGAGAGAACAGTGAAGAGCAGTGGTGGATTTTTAGAATTTTGATGGAACAAAAATAAATATATCATATATATACTTAATTTTTTTTCAGACCAAACTTTTTGGTTGGGCTTGAGCCCCACCCAACCATAAGGTGGATCCGCGCCTGATCAAGTGTTGATCCATCCATTCATGACATTCATGTTGAGACATTCACATAAGTACCTTTTCATCAAAACCAACTCAGTCAATCCTAACTGAAATTATAACTCAAAACCGAGCAGCGTGCGCATAGATATCAAGCAACACATTGCTTTCAGTCATAAGACTTAGTTGTCCCTATACAAAATGAACTGAAACTATAATAGGTACATACTTCAACTGCGAGATTACAAAAAGATTTCAAGGGTTGAAAAAAACACATAAGAATTTTTCAGCTTATCCAGTGGCCCCTCTCATGTCGGTTGTGGCTTTCGAGCTCATAAACAAGAGGCAATTATTGTAGGACGGGTTGGAGAGGTCTTGAGGGTTTAGCTTTTGAGAACCTTTCTAATGAGAATTTTTACGTTAAGGAGTAGTTGAGGAATTTTTGGCTTATCCCACGTTTCGATCTTATATCTACATTTTGACCGTTAAGTTTATAGATATTTATGAGTAGATAATTTTTACAAATTTTCAGACATATTGAAGATACTTAAGACATTCATAAGTGTGATTTACAAATTATGAGCTTGAACGGTTCATGATTGACAGATTTGATTCGTCCGTTAATTTGATTTAGTTTTTTTACCTTAATGATCATCAATTCGGTTGAAAATTTATAGAAATGATCTACTCATATGAAATTAAAAATAGAATGAATAAGATGACAAAATTTGATGGAGAAATTGATATATTAACCATAAACCAAAAAGTTCTTAACTAGTCCTTATTATAAAAGTCCTCATTATAAATGTCCTCATTCAAAAGGCTCATTTTAGCATTTACCTTTTCTTTGTTGACCTTGATCGTGTACGCTATGTTTTCCATCTCAAGTGGCAATGTAAGTTTGGAGGATGGATGTTTAGCCAGCAATGACATCGACACATGTGGCAGAGACCAGTTTATGGCAGCGACATGCTATAGATCGTATGGCGTTGGTTGTTTCTCTAAGAAGCGTTGGTTAACTGTCCTTAGGACAAAGAGATCTTAAATGGTTGGACCAGCCTACAAAGGGCCTGGGAGAGAAGGAAGATCTAACAATTGTATTGAGAAGCTATGAATTGGTAGCTTTTAATAGGGGTGGGCGCAGTGCGGTGCAATACGGTTTAAGGCCGAATTTGCAGTGCAGACTGCATTTTCGGTGTTCTAATTTTACAAACTGCAACTATTTTTAAATAATGCAAACTGCATTTTTGGTTGAACTACACTTTTGGTTGGTGCAACTCGGTGCGGTTTGCTTCAAACTGCATTACATAGTTAAACCTCATTCAACCTACAACATTTAACACCCAACATTCAAATTGAAATAACAACTAAAAGTCTAAGATCATCCAAATGAGTACTTAGATTATAGACCAGATGATCTAAATCATCCAAATGATTCAACATTCTACAACCTTAAAATAAGTACTTAGATAATTAGATTACAGACCAGAATCACCATATCATCCAAATGAAGAAAGAAATAGAAAATGGCAATTCTATGCCACCATCTTCTTAGCCTCAAACAATCTTCATTTCAAAGTTCTAGCCTTTAGTTTTCAAAAGTTACAGGAGCCTTCAATTTTCTTCATCACTCACATCCCCTCCACCTATTACCATTTTACCAAGTAGTGCAAAACAGAAAAAGGAAACATGTAAGCCAACATCCCTTAAAATTATACGCAACACTTACAACTTAATGCAACAAATCAGCAAAAAAAACAAGCAACTTACCAATTTCTAGCTTTTCCAACTCCTCATACATCTCCATCTCATCTTTGGTAGGCTCCTTATATTTTTGAAATTCTTTAGCCATTAGCCAGTCACTCAAGCATACTAATTCTCCAACCATAGTTAGCGTGAGTGAGGCTTTGAAAGGGTCTGCCACCCTCTTTCTAAGACTGAATGTTGATTTAAAAGCCACTGTGGAAGTAGGAACAACAAACACATCTTTTGCTATCTTGGACAGAATGGGATACATTGGAGCATTCTCCATCCACCAATCCAAAATTTTAAATTTTGTGTTGGATAGGTCATATGGAGGTTGTACTTGTCCAGCTCATTTTTTATAACAACATTTTGTTCCCGCCACAACAACTTGACCATGTACAGATTTGCTGCATGATTGTCCTCATCAACTTCTTGTTGTCTAGGCTCAACCACTGACATGGTCGCACTCCTTGAAGCTGCTACATCCACTGGATCATTGTCCCCCTTAGGAAGATCAGGTTGTTCAGTTAGTGTCACCAACATAAATTAAAAAGAAAAAAAGGAACACTGAATTTAAAAAAGAGCAAAGGATTACCTACATAGAAATTAAACATTGAAGTTAAAATTATATCACTTAATCAATCCTCATTTGTGCAACTTCTTTCACATTTGATTTGTACAACAACTTTGGGAAGAAGAAATCAAATGTTGATTTGTACAACAACATTTGATTTGTACAACAACTTCTTTCACATTTGATTTGTACAACTTCTTTCACTTAATGCCATGCCAACAACTTTGGGAAGAAGAAATCAAGATACAACACCTTGTACCTTGGATCTAAAACCACAACAACAATAAGAATTTTGTTTAAGTCTTCAAGCTGCAACCAATACTTGTCAAATTTCAGTCTCATCAACTTGCCAATGTTAATAAGAAGTGGATCATTACAACCATTACTCGCTACACACTTATCAAGCTAGCCAACAATGGTATACATCTAAAGTAATGGCTCATTAGCAGTAACATACTTAGTTACAGTAAACTTCAAGGTTGCTTCATGAAAAATCTTAAGAAACTTGACAAGTCTAACTGTCTTTTCCCAATCTTCAGCTATAAGGGGCTCTACCTTCTCTTGGAAGTAAGCCTCAAATTGCTCATCCTCTAGCCTCTTAAAAGCTACTTTGTACTTGTATGCAAGATCTAACATAAAGTATGTTGAATTCCAGCAAGTGAAAACATCTAAAGGGACAATACCTCCCTTAACCGCAATCTTTTCTTGAGCTGCACATTTTCTAAACATCTCTAGCCTTGCTGGTGATGACCTAATATACTTGACACAATTCCTAATGTCATCAATAGAAGTGCCTAGCTCATCCATTCCATCCCTCACAATGAGGTTCAGAATATGGTGGCAACATCACAAATACATAAAACTACCTCTAAAACCAACTGATTCCAGTTTCCTATCTTCTCTTTCATATAATCTAGAGCCACCTAGTTTGGACTTGCATTATCCACAACAATTGTAAAAACCATATCAATCCCTCACTTGATCAAACATGATTCAACAAGTATTCCTATTGTCTTACCTCTGTGATTTGGAATAACATAGGAGTTTAAAATTCTTTTGTGTAGCCTCCATTGTGCATCTATGAAATGAGCAGTCAACTTCATGTAATTGATGTTTTGGATACTTATCCAAGTATCCATAATAAGTGAAACCCTCTACTGATTTGTAACTAGATACCTCCTTAGAGTCTCTTTCTCAGCCTTATAAAGCATTAAAATATCTCTAGCTACTGTTCTCCTAGAGTTATTCTTAAATTTAGGCTGAGTCACCCTCATGAACTCTCTAAATCCTTCATTCTCAACAAAAGAAAAGGGCAGTTCATCATGAACCACCATTCTCAAAGGCAATAACAACTAAATTACCTCCCTTCTCAGACGGTTCAAAAGAAAGTTGCCTCTACCTCTTGCTCTCGACATAAACAGGTAGCTTTTGGCATTTTAAAGTCACATGGGTCTTCATCGTAGATGTACCATTGCTTTTGGAGTCACTGGCGTAAGTCACAGGGAAGTATTTACACTTCGCAGGACCTGGCTTCCTCATACTCCCATCTGCATTCTTCATCTTGTCAAAATGATTCCACACCATTGAGCTGTTCTTCCTCTTGTTTCAACAACGTTCTTCTTCTTTTTCTGTAATAAAAAGAGATGGAACTGGTGGAGGAGCTACTAGTGGAGGTGGATGACTCGGTGAAGGGGTAGTTCCACTAGCTCCGATGCTTGGAGAAACCAAGGACGAGGGCGTGAAAGACGACGTACCATTCAGTGAGTGCCATTCCATGATTTGTAAATACAAAAGCCCAAATCAATTTTCAATCCATAATTCAAACCATGATATGCAATCATTCACCTTTCAAAGAGGAAAAAAGAAGAGATTAAGAAGAACATAAGAACAACGCACCTCAGACTCACTTTCTCAGAATTTGGATTTGTGAGAGGCAGTGCACAGTGAGCAGTGAGGGGAGAAGAAGGTCGAGACTCGAGAGCACTCAGAGCAGTGAGGGGAGAAGAAAGAGATGCGGCTAGGGTAAGACGATAAGTGATTCATTTCTCCTTATATATATATATATATTAAAAACTGGTCGGTGGGTTTGAAATCAGACAATTTTATGCCTGAAATTGCAGCAGCACCGTTTAAAAACGGATCGGTGCAGTGTGTGAGCAAAACGACGTCGATTTAGCTAAATTCGGTTAATCACATCTAATATTTCGGTACAACGCAGGAGTGTGCATTTTCCCAAACTTATAACTGTTTTTGAGATCTAACGTTTAAATCAATGAAATAAATATGAAACAATTCTAAACCGATAAAACAGATATAAAAAGCCATCGAACAATTTAAAATGTGGCCCACAGGAACGATACCAATAAATGAGTCCAACGTTTAGCGTTTAAATGAATGAAATAAATATGAAACCGTTCTAAACCGATAAAACAAATATAAAAAGACATCGAACAATTTAAAATGTGGCCCACAGGAACCATACCACTAAATGAGTCCAACATGGTAAGAGTAGTCAGACCTGTCCGGCTAACTTCAGGTTTTCAACAATTCAAACCACGTGGCTAAACGTATAAACATGGTTCTACATATCCGGATAACACATGGATAACACATGGTTCATTTTGTATCTGGCCCTACCTTATTCAAATACAAAAAGAAGCCTATGTAATACAAATTCATACTAAAACATAGTTTCTGCTCGTTCGTTTTATTAGCGTAACGCTCCCCTTCCTCCTTGCTCCCCGTCACCTTTCCCATTCCCCAAAAAACCAAACCCCAAGACCCTCACAAAAATTCTATCAACCCTCAAATGCCGGGCCACGCTGATTGAGTCGGAGGCGGTTTCTGATGGGTTTAACCCCCGGCGGCGGCGGTGCCAGTGGTTCGGCCAATAACAATAACAACACCAACAACAGTACGAGCCATAATCATAATAATAATAACAACACTAGTAGTAAGGGGTGCTGCAACATGCTCCCCAAGTGTAGGTGTAAATGGAGGTGTCTGATGTCGTCCGGGTTCGTGTTCTTCTTCGGGTGTTTCGTGTTGTTCGGATCAGTCGCCACGCTTTATGTCTGGTTTGCTTTCACGCCCTCGTATTACGCTACGACCCCCGCGCTTGGCTGTCAAGAGGACAATGAAGGTTCTTGGTCTGTTGGTGTTTTCTTCGGTGACTCTCCTTTTCACCTTAAGCCCATAGAAGCTGTAAGCTATCATTTTCCGGTCATTTTTTTATTACTGTTTTTCTTGTTCATCTGATTATTACCTTTTTTTGTTTTTCATTTTTGTCATGGGGTTTGTTTTGTTGGTGATGGTGGTTTGGCTTTTGGGTTGTCGATTCCTGTTTTGGTTAATGTATGGAGTTGCTGTGCTCAAATTGTGGTATTGAAATTGTAATTTTTTTTTTTCAAAATTATTTTGCTTCCTTGATTTTGGGGGAAAAGTTTTTTCTGGGTTGTTGATTCCTGTTTTGGTTAATGTGTGGAGTTTCGTGATTTTGTTGTTTTGAATTGGTTCGGGTGATAATAGTTTTGTAAATCAGTTCGAATTTTGGTGCAGATGAATGTATGGAGAAGCAATAGTGCTGCTTGGCCTGTGGCAAACCCTGTTGTGACCTGTGCTTCAGTTTCTGATTCTGGTATCCCGAGCAATTTTGTTGCTGATCCTTTCCTTTATATCCAGGTAGTTTCTCTGCCTTTTGCTGTAATTTATGAACTGTTGCAATTGTGAAGATCAGAACTTAAACGAAGGTTTTACTGTAGCAAGTAAGGTGAACTTCAGGGGTTTATTTCTATAGACTTGAGGATTATATGGTTTTAACTTGTATTTACTGTTATGGCTCTATTAAAACCTTGGGGACTAATTGGTGACAGCTGAAAAGGACAGGTTTGTTGTCTTATGTGTAGAAGTAGCGGTGTAAGGTGTTAAGTGAGATCAGGAAGAGAGTGATAACATAGCTATGCATAGAGTTAAAGGATGTTTTTCTATTTGTTACGGCCAATACACTATTTCAACGTTGTTTGTTGTTTTTTTAACTAACTTTTAGGCTCTCCATAACTTGTATTAGTTGCTTTAAAATTTACTAAGCTCCATAGAGGCCAATGTTTGTGAAGGAGGTCTGAGTTACATCTTACCTCATTGTTCTGATGATCAGTAGTGTGGCTTCTGATTTGTAATGCACAATACAAATTTTGGGGGAGTTCCTTGTACAAAGTTTGGACTTTTCGGTAAATATTCTTTTTTTTGGAAAAGGTAAATAATTCTGTTGTGTTTGTTTTCTAGTGTAATTCTAGTAATGAATTTGTTTTCATTGTATGTATTACATACCCTGTCGAGAATGGATTCACTTTAGTGACAGGATGATGTGGGGAATGCTTATATTCTGGCAAGTGTGGATAGAATGATGATAGTGCAGTAGTAAAATTTCTTCTATTGAACCTTTTAATGTCTTTAATGAATTGTTCTACCTTATAACCAATTGCTAATTTGCCTCATCCCACATTTCAAATAGAGTAAGCATCATTAAACTTTATCATGTTCAAATTTTATGTTGATTAAAATGCAACAAAATAGTTATCAGATCTTTCTTTTGATTACTTATTTTACTTCATGACTAGTTTGGATACAATCTATGTGTTCTACTTCAGTACCACTTTTAATAAAATCTATGTTAGGATGACTGATAAAATCGTAATGCTGGGAGAATTTCCGTATCTATGAAATAACTAATAATTAGACAATAAGAGGAAACCTGTCCAGTTTGAATTTTGAGAAATGAATGATTAAATCCCTCCGTCGACCTGCTAATTAGGATCATGTCAATTCTCAGCTTCCAAAACCTTTCCATGTGATTAAGATAGAATGGGGTACGTAATTGAAGGACCAGTACCATTAATTAATTTGACCTTTATGGTTTTGATGATCAAATTCTTATCCTACATGTTTTTGATTTCTCTGCAATTAAAAAAAGTACCGTAGCAGCAGAACTGTTACTCAAAATGGAACCTTTAACTCTGGTGGAATAATATCCGTGGGATTGTTAGTATTCCATCAAATAGGTTGCAAATCCCTTTGGAATGATTTGCAGATCTCCAAAAATGTTTAATGATAATATGTAGATTTAGAAGGCCAGAGTGCTACTGACTTATATATGCCAAACAGTGGAGTCTTACATGTATTTTGGAGTGCATCTAAGCATATTCTTTGGCCCAATCAAATCATCTTTTACAATCTGCTGGTTTCCGGTGTGTATATAGTAAGCATTACCCCTTTCCATCCCCTGTTAGTTAATGATTTAGTTAACTTTTTGCATACTTAACACTTGAAAAATTGAGAGTTCAAATCATTCAATAGCATTGTGACATGTGCAGACAGGCGTTCCCATTCTATTCTTACCAAAAGGGAACCCCGTTATAAGTTTCCTCTATGTACAGTTTTTGGAGAGTTGCGGTATAAGAGATGTAGTTCATTTTGTAGTGCTGTCTCCTCTATAGGAATGCGTGGTGTATTTGGTTTATCATTCGTATTCGAGTGTCAAACGTCATTCATGCTCCATTTGATTTTCCTAGTTGGTATATTGGTTTAGCTTTCTTTCTCTCACTAGTTACGATTTTGATGCATTCCAAGAGGATAGTGAGAATGATATTTATTGCCAATCTGTATCCCTTTAATTCGATGATGGTTTTTGTCATTAAAATTTGTCTTCGGTTTTAGTGAATAGGCTTTTATGGTTGTGGCATTACATGACTTTGTGGTTGCTGTTCCATATGGGATAATGGGACATACTTCATTCATTGAACTTCATATTTTTGATATTATAAAACCCTGTGTGGGTTCAAGTAGTTCTTAGTCAGGGACAAGCTCCGTTTCTAAGGCTATTAGCTTAGTGTTATTATTGTCATATAGCAATCTGTTTCCATATTACTGAAAAGGAGTAACAATTATAAGTTGTCAAATTGTTGCTGACTGCACTTCAAAATTAAAGTGTTTTTGCAATAGTGGAAGTCTGTATTCATTCTTTTGGCATTTCTTTTGGAGAGAAATATCTTTTCTGTAAGATGGTTGGACAAAAGTCAATAAGTGCATTAGCAAAATGACACTGAGGACACCATATGGTTTAGAAAATGAGAGTAGCAGACATTAAATATAATGAATGCAGAGCTGGACGGCATGACCAGCTATATTGTGTTTGTTCTTTATAAAATGGTTGCTTGAAAATAACAACGCCTGAACTTAGAAGATACTGATGCCTTCTTGGATGACCAAAATGAACTGAATCCTACCAGAGATTGAACACCTGATTCCTCACTCACTTATATCCCAGTTTTTGAACATTTGGAGGCTGCCATCACTGTTTTGGCCCTGAGTTGGAGTGTTACTTGTATTTCAGTGTGTTGCACACACGCATGGGCACATCGGTACATATATGCACTTACACATGCATATGTATCTCTTTATTGTCTGCCTTGAACTCTTCTTTGCATGTCTTTAGGTGTTGAATGTTGTTATTTTACTTAAAATTGTTTGATCATGTATTCAGTTAGTTTGATCTTGTGTTTCAGGGAGATACTTTGTACATGTTCTATGAAACCAAAAATTCAATTACTATGCAAGGAGATATTGGTGTTTCAAAAAGTTCAGATAAAGGAGCAACATGGCAACAATTAGGCATTGCCTTGGATGAAGAGTGGCATCTCTCTTATCCATATGTTTTCCCCTACCTTGGCCAAGTAAGATCAAATGTCTTTTACATTCACCTCAATTGAATTGACTTCATGCACAAGGCGCCTATTTTCCAAGCTTTATTTCCTAATGCAGAACCTAATCCTTTACTATCTTGTACATTCACCTCAATTGAATTGACTTCATGCACAAGGCGCCTATTTTCCAAGCTTTATATCCTAATGCAGAACCTAATCCTTTACTATCTTGTACAGATATATATGATTCCGGAGAGCAGCAGGAGTGGCGAAGTTCGTCTGTATCGAGCCCTTAGTTTTCCCATGCAATGGACTCTTGAAAAGGTGATCTTGAAAAAGCCTCTTGTTGATTCATTCCTTATCAATTATGGTGGAGCCTATTGGCTTTTTGGTTCAGACCATAGTGGATTTGGCACCAGAAAGAATGGACAGTTGGAAATCTGGTACAGTAGCTCGCCTTTGGGTCCTTGGAAGCCACACAAGAAGAACCCTATATATAATGGTGACAGAAGCAATGGGGCTCGAAATGGAGGCAGACCATTTTTCTACAATGGGAATCTCTATCGCTTGGGTCAAGACTGTGCTGACACGTATGGGAGAAGTGTGCGCACCTTTAAGGTGGAAGTGCTTACCAAAGATGAATATAAGGAAGTTGAAGTCTCGTTGGGCCTACCAGAGCCAACTAAGGGTCACAATGCTTGGAATGGTGCTCGCTTCCATCATCTCGATGTGCAACAATTAAATACTGGGGGTTGGATCGCAGTTATGGATGGAGACCGTGTACCTTCTGGAGATTCTGTACATAGGTTTATTGTCGGTACTGCTTCAGTTGCCTTTGTTGCTATACTTGTTATATCACTAGGTGTACTACTTGGAGCTGTGAAGTGCATGATTCCCCTCAGTTGGTGCACTTACAACTCGGGTAAGAGAAGTGATGTATCCTTGGCTTGTGAAAGGTCATATTTTTGTTCGTCCAAACTGAGACGTTTTGGCAGCCGCTTGAACAGATCAGTTTCTTTCCTCAGGGGTAGGATTAAGCCTAATACCTGTGCTGGAAGACTAGTTCTTGCTGTATATTTGGTATTTGGGGTGGCGGCTATGTGCACGGGTGTTAAATATATCTATGGAGGCAGCGGCGCAGAAGAAGCTTACCCAATAAAAGGTCACTACTCACAGTTCACATTATTAACAATGACTTATGATGCCCGTCTTTGGAATTTGCAAATGTATGTGAAACACTATTCTAGATGTTCATCAGTAAGAGAAATTGTTGTGGTGTGGAACAAGGGAGTACCTCCTAAAGTGACAGATTTTGACTCAGCGGTGCCAGTGAGGATCAGAGTAGAGAAACAGAACTCCCTCAATAACCGGTTCAAGTTGGACTCTTTGATAAAGACTCGAGCTGTTCTGGAGCTTGATGATGACATTATGATGACTTGCAATGATATTGAGAGAGGATTCCGGGTATGGCGTCAACACCCAGATCGTATTGTGGGTTTCTACCCCCGGCTCATTGATGGAAGCCCATTGAAGTACAGAGGTGAGAAATATGCTCGGACTCATAAAGGCTATAATATGATTCTCACTGGGGCGGCTTTCCTTGATAGCCAAGTCGCCTTTGAGAGGTATTGGAGTGAAGAAGCTAGCCAAGGGAGGGATTTTGTAGACAAGTTTTTCAACTGTGAGGACGTGCTTATGAATTACTTGTATGCAAATGCTACCCCATCTCAGAATGTGGAGTATGTGAGGCCAGCATGGGCAATCGATACGTCAAAGTTATCTGGTGTTGCTATTAGCCGAAATACACAAGTTCACTACAACAAAAGGAGCAACTGCCTGGTGAAATTTTCTGAGATCTATGGTGCTTTGGCTGGGCGCAAATGGAAATTCGATGGGCGGAAGGATGGATGGGATGTATAGTAGGGGAGCTAAATTAGCTAGTTACTTGCCAGCCCTTCGAATATGTTGATCCTTCTCTCTTTCATTTAGTAAAGTATAAATTATAAAAGATTTCGATCTATACTCGCCCCTACGCCCTTGTGAATTCCGTGTTGGGGAATTAGTTTTTGATTAGTATGGTGTACATTGTTTTGCGTCTCATTTTTCTGGCAATTGATCAAAAGTGGTTTTTGTTTCTGGTTTTGCACTCCAAAGAGTGGCGGAGCCAGAGAAATATATGTATGGGGGCACAAAAATTAGCCATTTTTTTGCTTGAGCTACGTATGGAGATCTACTTCTCCCTAAAACAGCTTCATATTTAAGAAGAAAAAGAACAGTTACGTAATCTGGGTTTTGGAAACATATTACATTGAAACTCCTTTCAAACAGCTTCTTAAATTGGGATTTGGACTTGGTTAAATGAAAAATTTTAAACCGAGAACTTGATCAACCCTTACTTTGATCAATTATTTTGTACATGTATAATCCATCAACCTCCATCAGGGTTTTGATGGTCTGCAGTTTGGTACCACAGTTTGGTATCAACCTTTAATTTGATCAATTATTTGGTATATGTATACTTTTAAAATTTGGGCCATAAAATACAGATTCAGAAAATTTAATAATATGATATATACGTGTTTAAAATGAAATGGAAGAAAAAATACTTATATAAAATTTTAATACATTTTTATACCAAATTATTTTAATATATCACGAGAGAAATGAGGACCGATGAAAGCTTACACAACTCCATATTGATTATCTTATAGTGGAAAATGTGGATATCCACCATAATTTTCTTGCCGTAATTTTGCCAATCAATCTGGCCTTTTTGTCGCCCCAGATATTAGGGCTGCGGTTTTATGACTGAAACCCGAAATTTCAGACCGGTTTGATCCGAATCTGGACCGATCGGGTCGGGTTTAGAGATAGAAATTATCAGGTAGGGTAAAACCCGGACCGAAATAAATATGTGCAGGTCGGGTCGGGTTCCATGGGTAAAAACCCGATCCGGACCGAAAACCCGACATATAAATTCTAAAAACCCTAAAATTTCCTTCACAATCTCGACTCGCCTCTCTCACTCAGTCACTCTCTGTCTCTCTCAGTATCTCTGTTCGCCTCTCACTCTCAGTCAATTTCTCGTCCCAATCTCATGGATTCTTCTCATGGAACACCAGAGTCAGAAGCGGAAAGCTACGAGCCTTCTGATGCCGATCTCAAATCCAATTCGGATTTGGAGGAAGATGTTGATTTGTCAAATTACCGAGGCACTTGAGAAAACTATCATCCCTGCACCAAATCCAAACCAACCCTCTTCTGCAGCAACTCCATCTATCATGACTTCCCTGCCACCGAAACCCCAAAAGAGATCGAGAAAAAGTTCTTCTGCTGCTTCTTCATCAGGGTTAAGAGACCGGTCAATGGTGTGAGAGCATTATGAGAAGTTTGAGCGGCCAGTTTATGAGTACAAGGATGGAAAAAAGGTTCTGCTTCGTACTGAGCTGCGCGCAAAATGTAAGTATTGCTCTAAAGACCTTGCTGGTAATTCATATGATAATGGTACTAGTACTTTGAAGAGGCATATTCTGAATTCGTGTAAAAAGTATTCGGGTAGGGTAGACCTAGTAAAAAAACCAAAGAGTGTTTGTTGCTGGTGGAAAACTGAGCGAACCTACCTTAGAGATGTCAGTAATTGATGAGGATAGCATTCTGAAAGCTTGTGTTGAGATGATAGTAATAGATGAGATGCCATTTAACCAAACACAAAAACCAGGCTTTAAGAGATTTTGTAGAGCTGCATGTCCTAGGTTCAAAATTCCAGGTAGAGACTTGGTTGTGAAAACATTCTGGGAGTTGTATGCTGATCAAAAAAGAAAACTTAAGCAAGAGCTTGGTAATCATTGTGTAAATTTGACCACCGATACTTGGACATCGGTGTAGAACATCAATTATATGGTGATTACAGTGCATTTCATAGATGGTGGTTGGAATTTACACAAAAGGATTCTTAACTTTTGTGTGATTCCTAATCATCAAGGGATCACCATAGGGAAGATATTGGAAACATGCCTACTAGATTGGGGAATAGAGAGAGTGTTGACTATTTCAGTAGACAATGCATCAGCAAACAAAGTTGCTATTGATTACATTGTGGGAAAGATGAAGACTTGGGAAAAGCCACCTGTTTTAGGGGGTAAGTGGTTACATGTGAGGCGTTAACTCATATTCTGAATCTTATTGTGAAAAGTGGTTTAAGAACGATGGAGAAATCTATTTCTTCCATTAGAAATGCTGTGCGTTACGTGAGGAGTTCTCTAGCAAGGCTTGATGTCTTTAGGCAGTGTCTAGAGAAACAGAAATTGGACAGTAGGAAGGTATGCACATTGGATGTGCCAACAAGGTGGAATTCCACATTCCTAATGTTAAATTAAATGTAGCTCTTAAGCTTCATAAAGCGTTTGATCGTATGGTTGAAGAAGAGGACTCAAAGTACAGAAGCTATTTTGAGGAGGAAGATGTTTATACTGATGATGAAGCAGATGTTCTAGAAACAGAAGCTTAGGAGAAGCCAACAATGAGTGTAAAACGAGTAAAGCCACCAGTTGAAGGTGATTGGGAACGAGCTTCTGTGTTAGCTTGCTTTCTTGAGGTATTTACTAATTCTCTTGATTTAAAAAGAATTTCTTGAGCTACTGTGTTTTTATTTTTTATTTTGTTGAGCTGCTGTGTATTGATTTTATTTAATTATTTTTTTAGTCTGTTCTAACACTTTATATTTAACAATGCAGCAATTCCATGATATGACCTTAAGGGTTTCTGCAACCAACACTCCCACAGCTCAAAAAGCATTCCATGACATTGTGATAATTGAGCAAGAGATTGAAGACCTCTTCAACCAGCGTCACCTAAATCCTGGAAGCTAAACTCAATGGATCTTGTGTGATATGACAGGGAAGATGAGGAACAAATTTAAGAAATATTTTGGAAGCATGGATAAGATTAATCAACTACTTTTGGTAGCTCTGGTTCTTGACCCTCGATATAAGTTGCGCTACTTTAAGCATATATGTGAAATGGAGGTGCATTATGATACTGACAGAATCAAGAAAAAGTCTGATGAGCTGAGGGACTTGGTGTTCTCCCTTACTGACTTGTATGCAACCTCATTTGGCACCAAAAAGGAAAAACCAAGTCATGTGCCAAAATCTGAAACTGTTATGAGCAGCAACTCAGGATCAAAATCTTCATCCAGCTTCAGTGGGAAGAGGGCTACAATGCAAGCTAATTGGAAACAAGCGTTAGAATATTCTGATCATATAGTTGTTTTGCATGAGGTAGACTGATACTTCTTGGACCCTATTGAAGACCCTCCGGAAGGTGAAGATTGGAAGCTCTTAGATTGGTGGAAGCTGAATGGTGAGAAGTACCCAAATCTTGCATTAGTTGCCAAAAATGTGCTAGCCATTCAAGTGAGCACTGTTGCTGCTGAAAGTTGCTTTAGCACAGGGAGAAGGGTAATTGATCTATTCAGGAGTTCTCTCTCTCTCCTAAGACAGTTGAAGCAACAATATGCTTGTAAAACTGGTTAAAGTCTGAAAGCATTGAATATGTGCCGACACCTGAGGACTTGAGATTCTACGAGGACGCTGAAAGAGGTATAAAAATTTATGTGTTTACTGCCTTATTGTATTTGACTCTTTGATAGATTAATTGACTTTGTTTCTTATTCATGTATAGATGCTCTTAAGGACACAGCTGATAGTCAGCATGACAAATCCAAAGAGAAACGAGTCAAGAAACTCAAAGGAGCAGTTCCAGCAACAAAACAGAAAGCGAAAGCTGCTGCATCTTTAAAGAAGACAAGAAAATGAACAGAAGATTCAAGGTCAATTTCTTAACTTTCTTTGTTGCATTAGTGCAGTTTAGTTTTGATTGCTGCATTTTTTTTGTCAATTTTATGTTCCTAGTTTATTTTTATTTGATGCCAATACTTCTTCTCTTTATGCAGGGTGGAGTTACTATGAAGGGACAATTTCATGGAGCTTGGAGTTGTTGTTTCACTTTCTATGTTTCATCTTTAAATTTTAATAATTGGTGCTCATGAACTTCTTAGTTTGCTTATGTTTATTTTAGCTGATGCCTGGATGTTTTAGGCCAGCCTTGAACTTTATCAGTTTTTATGGTTTCTGAGTTTCTGACTGTGTTCATTAACTCTGTGTTGAGTGTGTTCTGCATATTTGCTACTGTTTTATACATATTGAACATTTGAACTTTGAAGTATTGAACTTTTTATTCTTGGTTTTTGCTTCAGTAATTTCAGTTTGAGGCTTTGAGAATTAAGATTGAGTTCATGTGATATGTGATATTGAGATTGGTTTTTGCTTCAGTAAGTTACAGAACAGGTTTGCTAAAAAAACAAGCCCGAACAGAAAAGGTTTTCCAAATGAAACCCGAACCAGGCCTGAAATTTTCGGGTTTCATTTGGAAAATACCCGACCCGGACCGGCCCGGAAAAAACGGGTTCGGGCTCGGGTTTCGTTTTTTCTGACCCGGACCGACCCGAACGCAGCCCTAGCAGATATCAAGAATAAAGAAACGGTGATCTGGTCATAATTTGAAACAACTTGGTTAAGATGTATCAAAGAAAAAATTAAATAAGAGAATCAGAGAAACTAAAGAGGCTATATTATGATCGATCCTATGTGAGTTCTCTTCATCACTAATTTCTCCTGCCCTAGCTAGCTACCTGCTAGACAAATTGACAAATTGAAAAATTGAAAACGCTAATGGAATGATCGACTAGTTTGTTTCAGTCCTTGTTTCAGATTTGTGAGATTCAGTAACATATATTTGTTCTTTCTATTCTGGTTAATTATTTGAGTGAAAGTCATGATTCTAATTTGATTTCTGAGGACTGTTCAATTACTTGATTACCGGATAGTAGTTTGGTAATTGATCAAGAGGTAAAGCTGCCATATATGTTTCCATAATTGGATGAAAATTCAAAGGGCCAATGACCATTCACTACAAATACTGAAAAAATACACATTATGTCAAAAAGTTTGGCTGTGACTATTCTAACGTTTATAAATAAAATTACAATCTCACTCTTTATCTATTTAACTAGCTTTCTGACCTCTTATTCTCGATCTCACTTTTCTCTCTATCTTTAAGATCACTCGTCCACATCTCATCTCCAACGATGCTCGCTGTCGCACTGGTCCATACTCGTCTGCATCATTCAGTCTCTATCACCGCCTCCATCTCTACCATCTCTGCCTCGATAGAGATCTCATCTCGTTGAAGCTCAATGGCGTCATCCTCGACCTCTCATGGAGATGCTCGTCGGCTTACTTCAGATATACATCTACATCAAGCCAAGCGCCTCTACCAAAGGTCCTGGAGAGCAAAGTCATCGACCTCTTTGCCGCATTCCACGTGGAATTGAAAGAAGAATGAATCAAATATGAAGCTTCGAGGTTCCATATTGGATTTGGTTGGGGAAGAGGTGCTTAAGGATTCAAAGGTGATGGTGGCTAGGGTTTGGGTTGCTGTCGAGAGCTCCGACAGCATTCTACCATTTTTTGTGTCTCATTTTTCTTCGGTGGTTTTGGTGTTTAACAAGGGTAAAAGATTTGTTACTAGGGGTAGTAATTTTACTGCCCCTAGTACTAAGCTTATTACTAGGGTAGTAAGGTTAATAACATGTTTATTGCATCTAGTAAATTGTTTTTCAACTTTACTACTCTCTTTAAAGTTTCCTAATTGTTTTCAAACGAAGTCCGCCTCCTCATATTCAGATGATGCAGTGTTTGGTGTTGAGGAAAGAGATGTCCGACCACTGAATCCATAGTTTAACAATTCACAAATCAGATCTACAATGCCGCATCGTGAAACTGGCTCATCGACTTTACTGACTACTACGTCGTCCACATTGTCGAATGTCAAATCCCGATCCTAGAATTAATTTACGGTTGGTTACTTTGATCTTTTACCATTTAAAGTAACCGTTTCACCGTATAATGACCGTAAAGTTGACTTTTCGTAAAGTCAAGAAATTGGGAAAACTTTCTTCATGAAAGTTGTAGAGGACGTCGATACGAGTTCGTGGACACGTAGTAGCACACTCAAATCAGAGTTCGTTTGAAGAAGTTATGGTCTAAAAATGAAAGTTACTATTCACGGTAAGTCTATAAAAAGGAAACTTACATGGAGTAGAAAGTCAAAAATCAGAAGTTACCATTTCATTCTCTCTCTTCCGTCTCAACCGAAATGGTTGCCAGAGCTTCTCTCTGCCACGGCGCCGCCGTCGAGCCGCCTCAGGCCGCCGCACCTGTTTCAAAATGATCGTTTCTGAGTCTACTTCAATTTTAGGTAAGCTTTTCGACCTATCTCGCCATAGTTTGAGAGAAATTTCGATTTGTTTGCCGAGTGTACAGTGTAGAGTCTAGATCAGATTTCTCCCTCAAGCCACCAATGGGTGAGTTCTTTATATGGTTAGAATGTGTTTTAGGAGACTACTCACCCCTAAAGTTTGGTGGATTGATTTGGAGTGTGGAGGGAGAATCGAAGATTTGGAGTGTGGAGGGAGAATCGAAGATTTGAAGTTGAGAAGTTTAAAAATTTCGGGTTTTTATATTTTTGTTCGATTGACCTAGTTAGAGGCTGAATTGGCCTTCAAGCTGAACTACAAAGTTGTTCAAAATGATGAGACGAAGCTACTGTTAAAATTTGGTGACGATTGAAAGTGGCCGGAATTTCTGCCGGTCGGCCGCCGGTGGAGCTGGCGTCGGAGTCGCCACTTTTTGAACAATTTTTCATTCCAATTAAATAGTATAACATGAGAAGAGTCTTTGGTTTAAATTTGGTATTTTTCGGAGGAGTTTTGGTGAGGTTGTCGAATTTTTGAAGTTTAATATTATTGGCGGATAGTAAATATTATTCCGGTTATCGATTATTGACGATTAAAGTTTAAGGAATATTTTAAGGACTCCTAAGCTATGGATGAAGGCCTGGGATTATTTTTTATTACGTTTGAGAGTTTTGGCCGAGGGTGTCGTATTGCCGCTTTTAAATAGTTATTATTTTGGCGATTGAGACTTAATGTTATTCGTTGAATAGGACGTGAAGAGTTCTCGCATGAGAAGCGATTTGGAATTTGTCAGGTTAAGGCCTAAATCTATGAGCGGACTTTTATTTTGCGTAAATGAATGCATGCCAAGATTTGTGATTTTAATGGTTTTTATGTATTTTCTCAGTAAATTGTGGTTTTCGAGTTTATGTTTATTTCGATTCTTTTGGTATATGCGAGCACCTCAGTAGAGAGTTTTTAATTGTTTATTTCTCATGCTTTATGGATTTCGGCTCGCACATGATTTATTTTGGGTTAAATGATTTTCGATGAGAGAGACCCGTCGTAAAGATGAGAATCGAACCCGATGTTTTACTGGGATTTAAGATTTGGCATTTGCTGGGTTTATATTTATTTGGCAAAGGGCCTAGGTTTTATTAAATTTGACCAAGGACCTGGATTAATATATTTTTTTTTTAATTTTGGCCTTGGTTGGGAAAAAGGGAAAAAGTTTGGATTTGATATCACACGATTATATCTATTGATTTTACAAGGGTTGTCGAATTTATTTTAGCTAGCTAGCAGGTAGCGCTCCTTATTCGGTGGAGTGGAAGCGCGCCACTTGTTGTGCTCCTCTCCCAATGGAGGAGATGGTAGTTTTAGCGCGAGATTGCATCCTCACTGAGGGTGGGTGGTATGCTAGAGCTCTTAGCTCCGACCTGGGCATGAAAGATGCTTTATTTGTGATATGCTTTCCCCTATCAGTTGATGATTAGGCTGCAGGCCAAGATTTGTTTTCGTTTTTTATTTGGCTGCAGACTTGGATTATTTTTGTAAGTGGCGTAAAACCAGCTTTTGATTTTGTAAGGCATAAGGCCTGGATTATTTGTGTTTGGCTTAAGGCCAGGATTGTTATTTAGATTATTTTGAGTGTGCATGAAGATGATTTATTTTTGGTTTATTTGTGGGAGAACATGAAAATAAATTTTGGCTTCGAGCTATTGTTTATTCAAGTTTTTTGTCCTCTCTAACGTTTATTTTAAAATGCTTTCCCCTGATTCATTTGTTTTCAAATGCCCAGTTTGCAGGATAGCTGAGAGGAGGTCTTGCATACAGGAGACGAGGTATAGTCAATGTTTTTCGATGCTGCTAGATTTTGATTAGGTTTCTATCTGTTTAGATTGCTCTGATTACCCCAGCTTAGTTAGTTGATTGCTATTGTGAAGCGTGGAGGAGATTTGGGAAGCAGGATGGCTCCAGGTGTTGAGGATGTATTATTAAACTTCTTGGAAGTGCTGAGTTGGTTTGTAGGAAGGGTTGTCCATTTCAAGAGGGTTTCGTTAAGAAGTTAGCTTGAGGTGGTCCCCGTAGGATTTACTTCGGGTTAAAGGAGTTTAACTCGGGGTGAAACCTGACATCGAAGGTATTGCTACATCCCCGTTTTGGAACCCTTGATTCCCGGCTCTGACTTTCATTCCCTGCAGCATCAAGGCTGAGCTAGTCGTGCTTTCCACCTCCGATCTCCACACTGCCTGCCTTCGCCTCTGACCACGACACCGCTAATCTAAACAGAGACAAGTCAGATCATGTTCTTCATAGACTTCCCCTTTTGTCAATGTCTGCTGCTCGATCCCTCACCATCCAGCTCCCAATTCGTCATAGTCTTGCTTGACCTAGCATCCTCTTCCAGTCTTCCTCACTGTCAGAAGGTGAACATCGATGGGAATCATTGTTTGAAGCTAACAGAGACGATTGTTTTTCCTTGGCACTTGGCATTCAGGTTGGTTATTTGGTTACCCTCAGGGGCCTGAAAACAATGTTTTACCATTTTACCAAGAGTAGTAAATTTATTGCCTCAAGTAACCCGTTCTTATATGTCAAGTTGTCGTTCATTTTGTTCATAAGAGCCACAGAAATAAAAATAGAGATATTGTATAGTTATATACCGACCTTAATAAAGGTTTACTAGAGGTAGTAAACTTAACTCTTTAGATATGCATATGCATAAAAGTTATAAATTTGTTCATTTTGTGAATAAACATTGTGAAAATGACAGTAGAGATATTGTATTGTTATTTATTAACCCCATTCAAAGTTCACTAGGAGCAATAAACATGACAGTTTGGATATCAAATATGTTTTTACAAACAATAATATTTTTATTGGGGTTATTAATTACTGTAACTAGACTCCGACGATCAGATTTTGGTGACTAGAGTCCGGCGATTGATGGCCGGATTCCGCGACTGAATCCGACGGTCGGTAGGAGTTTCGCCGGAATTTAGCGACTGATAACATGAGTCTGGTGACCAGTCGGAGTCTGGCTACTGGAGTCGGTGAGATTCTGGTCAACCCTTCTCTCTTTTTTATTTTCTCTCTCTAAGCATCTTTAAGAGGTGGAGTATAATGATATTAAAATAATATTGGTTCTTAAGAGTGTCTTATTACTTTACTTTCTTATGTTTTAAACTTTTGTTACTTTTAGTTGTATTTTATTTTATGTTGTCAATAAATCCTGGCCACATGGGGTTTGGAGTCATATTCTTAGTACCAGTTTATGCACCATGCAAGACATTTATGCTCTTATAAGGCAACAAGTTGCTTGCTATGTCAAATAGTTGTAGCATTCTAGTAGCAAGATGAAACTTAGTTTTATATATTGGTAGTGTTTTTAGGTGACAACATGATACGAAAACTGATAGATATAATAGTTTATGACTCTACATGAGCATTGCTTTTATGAATGCTGCCAAGATTCTTAAACAAATGGCGTAGCCAATGATGTGCTAGTAATATCTATTAAATGGTGCTAGCAATAATAACCACATCAATTCATCCATTGCATTTCTAGTTGTCGCTGATGAAGAACTTCCGACTCATTTTTTCTTGACAATTAGAATTTCTTGGTACTAACTAAAATAGCTAAGACAAATAGAACTTATCGTACGTTCAGGATATAAAGTTGTTAACATAGGGAGGAAGACCTCCACTTGCGTCAGAAAAGCAGTTCAATGCCTAGTCACCGGTGGACGCTGCGTCCCACCTACTATCCTAGAGGAAACCTAGGTAGGTGGGTAGCTTAGGTTGAGACCTAACATGTCAAACCATTCCTCCCTGGGTCACCTTCTAACCCCTCGGACAAAGGTGTTAGGAAGGGGCTCCCTGCTAGTCCCAGATAGGGGAGAAATGACACAGTTTCCAAGGCACACCTATATAAACAGACTAAAGGGTTACAGAAAAGGTAAGATTCCTCTAGCCTTGAAACTCTGCCAAGTCACTTATCCACAGCGACACTAACTTAGGCATCAGAGAGTCAAAGACTGGTCCCACCTCAGTCTTGGCTCCTGACGTCGCTATTACTTGTGCAGGGTACTAGATAGCAAGACCAGTGATATTCCTTCGTCCTGAGCTCTCAGAATAGAAGTAACAAAAGTTTATATGAAGAAGAGTAATGTAGCCTTTAGCCATCATATGGAATTGAATAAGCAGTTGGAGCTAGTAGACATATTAGGTCTTCAAGTAGACAAACATGATAGTATTCAGGATTACCAATACATGTCGGATGGAGCAAGATAACAATATTCAGTTACATAAAAGAAAAATTAACAAAGAAACTGATCAGTTTTTTATTAAAGGAAATTATATTAAAAGGGGTAAAGTAGCCGAGTTTAATACAAACTGGCCCGCAAACCACAAAGACAAAACGTGGGCATTAAGACTAGATGTCACATCCCGATCCTAGAATTATTTTACGATTGGTTACTTTGGTCTTTAACTATTTAAAGTAACTGTTTGACCGTATAATGACCGTAAAGTTGACTTTTCATAAAGTCGTGAATTTGGGAAAACTTTCTTCATGAAAGTTGTAGATGACGAGGCCGTTGGTTAACAACCTGCAATTTAAACCCTATCATTGTAGTAACTGTAAGTAGGGATCGTTCAAGCCGGGGACACTAGGGAAGGACTTATATTCTGTAAAACAAATCGTTAGTAATATTCACACATGTAAAATAAGCATACAAGTACAATTCTGTCACAACTATACAAGTATAAAACACATAAGTACATAATCATATACAATTCACAAAATATAGACATAACATCGAAATTTATGAACATAAAGAACTAAATTATTTACAAACTATTCACATATTTACCGAATTATGATGGGGATTTTATGGTGATTTCTAAAGTCCTAAATCTAAATCTAATATTTACGTTGGTCGATCAATTTTGTTAAACACAAAACATAACTAACACCAAATAGAAAACACATAAGTTTTAAACAAGAACAAGATGCAATGAAATATGTTTTCTTGAATTATAATTAATTCCAACTATTTAGACTTCTCATGTAAACTTAGTGCCTACAATCGCCTGACACTAAGTTTGTATATGTGTTATCCTGTTCAATGCCTACAATCGCCTGACATTGAGACAAAATACACTGATCGAACGAGAGTCATTGGAAACATGGTCCTAGGTATGGCGTCACTCATCCTATTCATCATGCAAATCTCTCACCCTAGCAACCCTTGGTAGTGACTAAGAATCAAGACCTACAATCGCCTGATCTCAACCCTTAGAACACTACGACATATGAAACTCCCCCCTAATAGCTAACTTGTCCGGATTCAAGCTAACCTAGAGTTCGATTACGTGTTCAGGTGAGGATTAATCAATTAGAAAACAGTAAATAACATAAACATACACAACCTATTCTAAATCCAAAACCTAGCATGCATTCTAAATGTTATGCTAATGAACAAGTTCATAAGTAGATCACAAAGAAAGACAAGCAAACATGTTCATAACACAAAACCATAAACCCAAACACCAAAATATATAAATCATCGAATAAAATACAGTAAAATTACACAAAAGCTTGGAGGAATCCATGCCAAATCCTACCTAAAGGGTCGGATAGGGCAAGGTGGTTGGCGGCTGCAACGGGTGATCGGCGGCGGCAGCTTTGTGCTTCGGCTGTATTGAGGATTTTTGGTAGAGTTGGCTAGCTAAGGTTTTCACAAAATTGAGGACACTTTTTCTACTGTGTTACATGTGTATTTATAGAGACAAAACCCTAAAGAAACCTAATGAAAATCGGCAGCCCCCTTGTGTTCCAAACCGGGTAGGTTTCTCTTCTTTCCTTGTTGGATTTGTCTTCCTTCTCTTTAATTTGCTGACTTGGAAAATAGTTTAAAAACTTCTTTTTCTGAATTCATGGACTCTTCTTCATGTGTGTGGATCGGCATTGGGCTCTCTTTCATGCTCATGGACTCCTAGGACAGCCGAAAGGCTTCCATAATCTCGGTAGAACAAGTTATCCTGTTTTGACCGGGATAACTTTCGTAGTTGTTATTTTCGGCTTCTCCTTGATGATTTCTCCGATTCTTCTTCTTCTAAACAACTTCCCATATCATCATTAAGCTCTTCATCAATCATTTGGCATGCTTGGGAAGGATTTTGGTGAAGAAACACACTCACGAACTCGGTAGACAACTTCAGCAAATTCTGTCCTGTTTCCAGCAGACTGACCTCCGGCCATTGTTTCCGGCATAACTCCTTCCTCAGAACTTGGATTGCTGCGATTCCAAAAGATTTAGAAACTAGACATCCACAGCTTTCCATCCATATATGGCACGTTCCCTAGTTCCTCCTGGATCGTCCTAGGGAAATCTTTGAAGTTGAGTTATGGTTTCTGGAAATCCTCTGTTTTTGTTCCGAATTCATGCTTTTGGCCTCTTGTCTTTCCATGCTTCTTTTGCTACCTTCCATAAGTCCGATCCTCACGATTCTTGTTTTGTTATGTCCACATACATGTCACCTACACATTCAAAAGATATAATCAAGTAGTGACAATGTATCGGTTTACAGAAACTTAAGAAAATCACGAACACTTCCAATTTCAGCTTTTAACGATATTGCACATACTTTATCTATTTTACACATGTTTTAGCCAATGTTCTACAGATAATCCCTTATGCTAAATATCTACTAATACTAATCAAATAATGGATAAACAAAGCATAAATGAGGGTAAAAACATGTTAAGAACGTAGCGTAAAATGCTCCTATCAGTAGAAAACATCGATATGAGTTCGTGGACATGTAGCACGCTCAAATCGGAGTTCGTATGAAGAAGTTATAAGGATCTGAAATCAGGAGCATATGAGTAATTTCATAAAAAGCTATAAATAGCCTAAAAACCCGAAAATTGGGCAGATTTTCTGCTGGACCTTCTCGACGTCGCCGCCGTCGACCCAAGCCACCTCAGGCCACCACACTGGTCCCAAAACGAGCGCCTATGAGTCTACTTCAATTCTAGGTAAGTTTTTCGACCTATCTCTTCATGGTTTAGGAGAAATTTCAAGTTGATTACCGAGTGTACAGTAGGAGATCTAGATCGGATTTCTCCCTCCTCAGGTCACTAATTTGTGAGTTCTATATATGGTTAGAATGGGTTTTAGGAGTACTACTCACCCCTAAAGTTTGGTGAATTGATTTGGAGTGTGGAGAGAGAATCGAAGATTTGAAGTTTAAAAACAAATTTCGGGTTTTTACATTTTTGTACGTTGACCTAGTTAAAGGCTGAATTGGTCTTCTAGTTGAACTAGAAAGTTGTTCAAAATTATGAGGCGAAGCTACTGTTAAAATTTGGTGGCGATCGGAGGTCGCCGGAATTATGGCCGGAATTTCTGCCGGCGGTCGCCTATGGATACTGAGTTGGCGACGGTGCTGCCACTTTTTATGCAGATTTTCATGCCCATTAAATAATATAAAATGAGAGGAGTCTATGGTTTAAATTTGGTAATTTTTGGAGGAGTTTTGGTTAGGTTTTAAAATTTTTCAAGTTTAATATTATCGGCGGATAATAAAATATTATTCCGGTCATCGGTTATTGCCGGTTAAGGTTTAAGAAATATTTTAAGGACTACTAAGCTTTTGTTGAAGGTCAGGGATTTTTTTGATTAAATTTGAGAGTTTGGCCGGGGTAATGTTATTGCCAATTTTAAATAATTATTCGTTTGGCAATTGAGATTTACTATTATTCGTTGAACAGTAGATGAAGAGTGTCGGTTGAGAAGCAATCTAGTTTTCTTCAAGCTAAGGCTTAAGTCTGCGAGTGGAATTTTTATTTTAAACTGTGCATGCTCAAATATTTATGAAAATTTATAAACAACATGATTTTGTTGATTTAATGAGCCGATGGGGTCAGGAAGGTGGGTTGCTCTCCTCTCATAAGCTTCAGTGTTATTTTGGCTGAAAATTTATGTTATGTTGATTATATTTGAAAATGCATTGTTTTGTGGCCATAGTTTTAAGGACGGTTGGGGAAGCGTGCCTCGTGCATGAGATACATGTTTTAATTTACGGGAGATGAGTCATATATTAATGACTTTTCGTATTTGTTTTCTTCGCCATGAAGGGTCGTTATATATATTATCATTGCTAGCTAGCCATAGGGCCCTCCACTTTAGAAGTGAAGCGAGGCAATAGTAGCCTTATTTGGCTCCGACCTTAGCCTGAGAAGCTCATTGTCATAGAAGATTCTCTCCATCATGTAGGGTCGTTCATTACTTAGTAGCCTCCGGAAGGCTTCGACCCTAGTCTGGGAGACTCTCCGTCATGGTGAAACCTCTTCCCCTATTTAATGTTGTTTTTTAAGCCAATGAGATTGGCAAGTGATGATTTGAATTTCAAAATGATTATTTGAGATTCTTTCCCAACGAGACGTGCACATGGATTTTCTGGAAAAATCAAAAGGAGAACATAAATCGATTATTTTTCTCACGCTTTGATATTGTTTTGTCCACTCATTCTAACGTCCTGTTTTTAAATGTTTTCCCTTAGGCCCTTCGTTTTCAAATACCCAGTGTTGTAGGGTTGTTGAGAGGAGGTCGTGCGTACAGAAGACGAGACATAGCTAACTAATCCGCTGACGCTAGCAATTTTACGTAGGTATCTCATCTATGTAGATTTGCTCTAATTACCCCAACTTAACTTAGTTTAATTTTTGTGAAGCGTATTTGTGGTTTGAGGAGCAGGATGGCTCCAAGAGTTGGGGGTTGATTTAAATTATTCATGGAAGTGTTGAGTTAGTTTGTAGGAAGGGTTGTCCATTTCAAGGGGGTTTCGGTAAGAAGTTCCCTTGAGGTGGTCCTCGCAGGATTTACTTCGGGTTAAAGGGGTTTAACCCGAGGTGGGTCCTAACAATTGGTATCAGAGCATTAGGTTATCGCTTACTGTTACTACCTCATATACTTGATATCAGTTAGTGTCTATAAAGTGATGGTCCGACCACGGCGGATCCATCGGCATTTGATGCTTGAGACGCTCAGTGATATTAGGGATATGAGTTAGTAGTTTCTATTGTATTTATGGACCGGGTGGTTCCATAAATGTCTGCATATTCATGACTATGCCTCAGTACGCTGACCTCTTAGAGAGTTCCCGAAAGAAAAAGGTAAATAATTGGTGATTCCTTTTGTGAGTTTGTAGGACTAATTGAGATTTGGATTAGAGTTTTGAGTTGGAAACTCGAGCTGGGAACTCGTATTATTTCATGTTGGGACATCTTCTGCAAATGCCCAGAGAACGAAGCATTTGATTCATGCCTGGGAGACTGTCGTGAAAGTTTGCAAGAATGATGTTGTAGAAGCTAGACTTTGGTATCCGAGTTGCGAGACTCTTAGAATTGAAGAGTCGGAAATGATATTAAAAGTGTTTTAGTTCATGTGATACAAAAACAAGTTTTATATGTCTTTTCTTATGAGTTTCAAGTGTGTAAACGGGAAATGGAATTGAAATACGAGTTGGGAACTCGTTAATGGGATATATATATATATATATATATATTTGGGCTATGATGGAAATGTTAAGTAGGGTATTTGATGCCTACTGCTTGTGTTTTAATTAAATTATCATGCCCTGGAATAGTTGATGCATGTCATGAGTAAAGGAAGAAAGTGGTTGAGTTGGAGAATTTGATAAACGATTCAGATACTATTATAAGTGGCCCATAAGAATAAAAATTCGAGGGAAATGAGAGGATAAATGATATAGTAGTCGATGAATAATAATTATTGTTATTTCTGACTAAGGGCAGACATTGCAGTTGAGTAAAGCGTTACACTGCGATTTTAGTATTTTTATTCCTCGAGGTTTAGGTCGAATAAAAGTCGTTGGCCCTAGCATTGTGGTCAATGGGATATTGTGGTTCAGATGAGGAATTTTAGTGATTAAATTACATCACTAAATGCGTGAAATTTTTGAGTGTTTATTTGATTATTGAATTATAAAATAGGTCAGTTAAAGGATGCTGATTATGAAGCCTTGGTGAGATCTCCAAGATAGTTGGAGTTGGAGGTCAGGCTTCTAAAGTTTTGGATGTGGCGTAATCCAAGATTTTGAGAGACGGGATGGTGTCACTTAATTGCTTTGGAATCTCAAGCTCGGCTTGAATCGTTAGCGACGACCGTGGTTATGGTATTATAATGGTAAGGCCGTTAAAGGTGCTCCAGGATAGTCGTGTTAGAAGTTGGTTCTGGGTTTTGTCGGGTGTTCTTGGTAAGTTAATAATTGTAAATAGTCCTGACTAATAATGATAGATTAGAACAAGATGGTTGTGGTCGTTTTGGCTGGATGACAACTTATGGAGGATTTTAATGTGTTATCATGCAGTTTTTAATTATATTCGGTTATAGTCAAGTATCTGTAGAAATAGCAATAGTGGTGCAATGAAGCCCACTGTATCATGGAGTAAGAGAGTTGATGTCCATAGTTAATTCAGGATATGTTGCTATGGGATTATTCTTATAAGCCTAGAATTTGTGATTGATAAGCAGATTGCCAAAAAGGGCTGACGTTACCTATGGCTATCATTGAATGGTGAGGCCACTTACTAATCTCGGTATGACCTGAGAGGTCATCACTTTTGAGTGTGTGTTCATTAACCAATATTAGGGTAATTGGCTGAAATCATTCCATGGATGTATGATATTTCCTACTAGTTAGAACTTAGTTAGTAACAAGAATTGCAAAGGTGTTGGCTTCATAATTAAAAGTTTAGATTCTGGATGGTTTGTTGGGTTCCCGAGGAGGGAGCAGACTTGACTGTTGTGCAGAAGACAGAGGTCATAGATAATTAAGTGGTTCCCGATTAAGTGATAAATCTTGAGCCACGAGTAATTATGTACAGGGAGAGAATTGCGAAGTGTGGTTTATTAGTTGTTGAGTATGAACTGCGGGAGTAGTGAATATGAGCCGTTGGAACATATGTTGACTCATGAAGTGTTATGAGTCAAGGGTTATAAGAGATTTAATATTAAAGGTGGCAAATTTACCGCTAAGTAGAACAGTGATCTTTTTAGGAATTATATTGGGGTGGGATCCTATACTGATCCAAGGATGACCTGTGAGGTCAATGTTATTTGTGGATGTGGTCATCAATCTAGATTACGGCAGTGGGCCGAATCATTAAGTTGACGTTTGGTTCGGGTTACAGTTTCAAATTCGGCCATTAATAATTATTTGAGAGGTGTAGGACTTTTTGTTGGCTCAACGTTACAAATTGGATTCCTCTAGAGAGGGAGCTGAGAGTGGAAGTGCGTTTTGATTTCTATCCTAGGTACTAACTGGGGTAGTTGGCTAGCTTAATTTGTGGTGCTATTTCTTGCAAGGAAATTATTTGGTTTATTGATAAGAGCATTTTACGCTATGTTTTTAATGTGTTTTTACCCTCATTTGTACCTTGTTTATTCCTTAATAATGTTGTTTTTACTTATATTGAGTCAAAAGGGTTTTTCTGTAGATTAGGTTAATATGTGTCTTTATACAGAAATTTGTGCTTAAGTGTTGTAAAACCGATTTTGGATAAGACTTAGTTATTTCTCTTATGATTCACCGTACCTTTACATTGTCATTTTTGATGAATTTGGTTTAATGTGTAGATGACATGTAAATGAGCATATGAGAATAAGAATCATGAAGATTGGATTCATGGAAGACAACAAGAGAGGCCATGGAAAAGAAGAAACTCCGAAACATAAGATTTTGATCCGAGAAGAAATTTACAGAAACCCTATATCAACTTCGGAAAATCATATCTAAATATCCAGGAGGAATCTAGGAGGCGCCATATATCATTGGAAAGCTACGGAAGTCTAGTTTTCAGATCTTCTTGAATCGCAGCATTTGGAGTTCAGATGAAGGAGTTATGATCAAAACAATGGACGGAGGTCAAGCTGCAAAACTGGGCAGTTTCTACCTAAGTTGTCACACGAGTTTGGGAGGTGCCTAGAAGCCCAAGACTTGTGCAATAAGGCCTACATTGATCCATTAACATGTAGGAGAGTCCAAGAGCAGAAGATTCAAGGTCCAAGTCGAAATTTCTTGTCAAGAAAGAAAGAAGTACAAGTTGTGTTCAAGAAGGAATACAAGAAGATCTTTTCTTGTTACAAAAGGAAGATCTAGCCGATTTCTCTAGGGTTTCTCTTCGAAATTTTCTGTATAAATAGGACCTATGTACATCAATTTTAGTGTCTTTCAATTGCTCAAGAAACATAGCATAGCCTTACTCTACCCAAAAACCCTCAAACACAGAAAAACACAAAGCCTTGCCGCCACCAACTTCATCCAATTCGACTGCCATCCTTCCGCCGAATCATCCTTCATCTTTGCCGATCTATATAGGTAGGTTAAGCATGAAATCCTTCATGGTTTTGTGTAATAATTTTCTGTGTAAAACAATTTGTTATGATATATATACGGTTTGGTTTTTTGTTTTGCATGATAAGCATGTTTATGAACTCTTCTTTGTGATTTGCACATGAATATGTTTGTTGTGTAACGATTTAGATTGCATGTTAGGATTATGATTTAGTTTAAGTTGTGTATGTTTGTGTGTTTAGTAGATGTTGAATTGATTAATCTTCACCCGAGCATATAATCGAACCTTAGGTTAATTTGAATGATCACAAGTTAGCTATTAGGGGGGTGTTTCATGCGCCGCAGTATTCTAGGTTGAGTTCACCGCGTCGGGCTCTCAATTCTAGTTGCTGCCAAGGGATGGTAGGGTGAGAGATTTACATGCTAATAGGATGAGTGACGACATACCTAGGATCATGTCTCCAACGACTCGTGAACGGTAAGTGTATTTTGTGTTAATGTGATGCGCGTCGTAAGCATTAAACAAGATGACACATAAACTTAGGATGATGCGCTTCGTAAGTTCTAAGTTACATGAGAAGTCATAAAAAGTTGGAATTAATTTGCATCTATGATAACATAAACGTAATAACTTGATCTTTCATAAAACTTATGTGTTCTCTAATCGGTGTTTGCTATAATTCGTGCTTGAGTAATGATTGACCAACCTTGTAGTTATTTCTGTTTGTTTTCTTTATATTTCGAACCAACTCTCAACTCCCATATATTTCGATGTAAATATGTTTATATTTGTGAATATTTCTAACATTTTCATTTTGCAGAATATAAGTCCTTTCCTAGTGTCCCCGGTTAGAACGATCCCTACTTACTAAAGCTACAATGATAGGGTTTTTAATTGCACAGGTCAACTTTTGACACGTCATTTATGAATTGAGACTCGATATTTATCGCACAGGTAGTGTAGAAGAATGAACATCCAAGGCTGTTTTCAGACGTCGCCATTTCTGATGCTCATTGCAATTAGATAAGGTGTGACTTTTATTGTTGTAGTTCTTCATTGGTTTTTTGTTATCGATGGGAAAGTAGTGGCACCTGAGAGGTGTACAAGGATTGAACATTTTTGCCCTCAAATTGAAAATTGTAGTGAGACTGGGTATTGTTGGTGTCAGGACCCACCCCGAGTTAAAGTCCTTTAACCCGAAGTAAATCCTACGGGGACCACCTCAAGGGAACTTCTTACCGAAACCCCTTTGAAATGGCCAACCCTTCCTACATACCAACTCAGCACTTCCATGTGTATTTAAAAACAATCCCTAACTCATGAAGCCATCTTGCTCTCTAACCTATTTAACTAGCTAAGCTGGGTTAGACAGAGCAGTCTACATGGAAGTTACCCTAATGAATATGTAAGCAGCAACGGATTGATCGACTATGCCTCGACTCTTGTACGCGTGCGACCTCCGCTCAAGAACCCTGCACCACTGGGCATTTGAAAACGAATGGCCCAGGGAAGAGCATTTAAAAACAATACGTTAGCGTGAGTGGACAAAAATAAAAGAATAGAAGATAAACATCTTTTACTGCTATTCCGTTAGTTTTCCAAAAATCCGCATTGTTTCCGGGTAAACTCGTGGTCCCTTTAGCGGGTCACACGGCTCCAGAAATAGCGAACTTCCTGGTACTCCGAGTTTTTCCTGTGTAAAGAACAAACACGTCAAAGCGGCGCCCCCGAGTTTACCGAGGGAAGCCACTCCGATGCTTAAGTCAGACACTGTCAATTAAGCAGAAAACTCAAGAATAGTCGAGAAGTTACGCGTCCTCTTACCGGGAGGCCCGCGCTGGTATTTATAGTAGCATTAAAGACAGCATGCCTTGTCCTTTTCCAATGTGGGAACAGTTTCCCTTGCTTTTACTTAGCTTTACGGCGAATTGGGCCCGGACAAAGGACCCAGAGTGGCTTCTCACATTTAACTGGGCTTTCACCCTATAAACAATAATTCAAGCACAATTAATAATGCATATTTAATAATTAGCTAGACATTTAGAGGTTCTTTCTTGAATTGTAACCCGGTAAAGGTGAAATATTAGGTTCCACCTATAAACAAGTCCCCCAAGTCCTCAGTCAAGGGGTACGCTTGGGTGGGGACTTAAAATCTTTTCTTTACCGGGTTACAAAGTTAGCAGCCAAACCCGGGGTATCCAGTCCCCCAAGTCCGTACACAAGCGTAACCCGCAGATCTTTCCCACCTTAAGAATTTAAAACGACGTCTCCGGGTTGTAGTGGGGGGAAACTGAAAAGTTTTTCGGTTTTGGGACGCGGCATGCGTGACACGTGGCGATTTTCTCGAAAAACCGAAACGTCCCTTCAGTGCACGCCTTTAACTGTATAAATAGGGGTGAGAGTGACAGTTTTGTCTCACCTCCAAACCCGATAACTTTTTTCGAGCTTTTTTGCTTTCGTTCTCTCTCTTGTCTCTGTTTCCTTTGTTTCCAAGACTCGAATCTGCCTCAAAACTCCTTCAAACGTCCCCAGCTAAGGTATGGCTTCTCCTCCACTCTTTTTGTGTGTTTTGGGATGATATTTGTGCTGTTTCTGGGTTTCCAAGAAGGTTTTTCTGGGTTTCTGTGTTATTCTGGGTGAGATTTTAACTTTGTGGTCCCCGGGTTATCTGGGTTTTTGTTGACGTCCCCGTGTTTTTTGGTTTTGCAGATAGCCAATGAAGCAATGGACACTCACGTCCCCGAGTCCAACTTTGTAACCTTCACTGATGGGACCGCTCTCGACCCTCCCGGGTATTCACTGACAACGAAGGAGATCGTAGAGTTGAGGAGCAACTGGAAGATCCCCGAGTCCGTTGAGATACGGCCCTTAGAACCCGAGGACCAATTCTTCGCTCCCGGGGATGGGTGGACGCTGTGCCACGAGTATCAGCTGCGGTGCGGCCTGTCACTCCCGCTAAAGGTAGAGGTGCAGTACCTCTTAGCTGCAAGCAACTTCGCTATCGGGCAGATTGGCCCGAACACATGGAGGCAGCTTCTCGGGTTGTGCGTCATGTATAAGGTATTGAGGCAGCAGATGCCGACATACCACGAGTTACATGCCATGTACCGGGCAGAGTACTCCCGAAAGGCGGGTTTCAGCTGGACCATCCAATTGAAGTCCAAAGCGGCTTTTAAGAAGATCGTCGAGGACCTGCCATCCTCAGTGAGCAGGACTTGGAGGGAGAAAAGTTTCTTAATAAGAAACTTTCAAGACCCGGGATACACGCTCCAAGTACTGGTTGACTTCTAACAATTGATAAGTAAGTTATTCTTTCTCTCCGGATTCTTCTCTTTTTTCTATCCCGGGTTTTAATTATGTTGTTGGTGTTGCAGATGTCCCCGACATTCCTCTGGAGCCGGTGATGGAAAAGAGGATCCGGAGGATGCTATGGGCCTTCTGGGGTCAAGATGACCGGAGTTCATACCGGCTTTGTAGGCTGTACGTGTACAGCAGGTGCCGGTTGATGGAGCTCCCAGGTTTGTCCAGTGTCCTTTGAACTTTTTTGTTGCCGTATACTCTTGTGTAACGGGCTATGTGTTCTTTATGTAGCTCTTCTACCGATGGAGTTCACCAAGCGGAAGAACCCGGGGATATACGACGGACCTGAATTCCATATCTATGACAGAACGGCCCCTTCCTCAGCTAGGAACAAACTCGGGTCACTAGACCACTCGACAAGTGTCAAAACCGCTCATTCACCTACAAAACAGGATGGCACAATTGGCCAAGACCAAGTTAGTAAGTCATAAAAAGTTTCGAAAAACAAAACGACACTAACTAAGAATTATGAATAAGATACACACACAAACATGACATATCAGAAACACACATAACATATAAACTAACCATGGCATCACACAAAACTGTAACGAACATAAAAATTGGACAAAACACATAAACACGGCAAACAATGACATTTATCAACAAGGCATAAATATAAGTTAGAAACACACACGGCATTCATAGTTACATATAGACAAAAATCATGACAAAAACATAATGTGATAATTTCTCACCCTAAAATGTTTTCTACTTGATTTTATTAAACTTTAATTCTCAAGGTACGTGGAGCAGGGAAGACCACTGTGCAATGGACTGATACAGCCCAAGGTAGTGTTATGCTTCGTCCGATATACCTTAAACATTAAAGTCAAATTAATTCGAAGTTCATGGCGTCATACATGTCCAAGTAAATTCTAGCGTTTAAAGTGTGGTGATGCTTCGGCCCAAGCATTTGGCTAGTTCGAGCGGATTCCGTGGTTTCAGAAGGCAAGTGTCAATGTCACGGGGGGCGAACCCCCTACAAGAACCAGGCAGGACTCGTTTGTGATCAAGGAGGCGGACCCCTATCGACCCCTTCACCGAGAAGAGTGGTCAGTCATGATCTTGAGATCCAATTGGACAAACCTGAATTCCATATCTATGACAGAACGGCCCCTTACTCAGCTAGGAACAAACTCGGGTCACTAGACCACTCGACAAGTGTTAATCAAAGCCGCCCTCAACCTCATGAAATCCGTAAATAACATGAAGGGTTTAGGCTAAGATTAACAAATGCGGCTTCTCCCTATATGTTACACTTTAAAAACCACAATAAATCCAAACACATATGAAACAATAAACCTCCTAAATATTTACTAAGTTACAATAGTTACAACAAAACACATATGGCACAAAAATATACAAATTCGGCACAAAAATATACAATGTACAAATTGGCAATACACAATATACATTCAAAACATATGTGTTTTGGCACACACATGCTTCGGCACCTACAAGAAAACAAGGTTAATTCACAAACATATACATATACAAAAAAAAAATCCTTTTTAGCATCCCCGGCAACGGCGCCAAAAACTGACAAGGCCGAAGTTGACCTGTGCAATTTAAAAAACCCTATCATTATAGTAACTGTAAGTAGGGATCGTTCAAGCCGGGGACACTAGGGAAGGATTATATCTACATCAAAACAAGTTAGTAACATTCACAAATATAATATAAACATACAAGTACAATTCTGTCACAACTATACAAGTATAAACATATATACAAAATATTATGGGGGATTTAAAGATGTAGTTCGAAACATATACAGAAAATAAAGACACTTATTTACAAAACATGGTCAATCAATACTCAAGCATAAAACAACATAGCACCGTGAAGAAAGACATGTCACAGATTTCGCAAGCTTAAGAGGTCATATTCGCGTTTTCACAACTTGTAATTAATTCCAACTATTTAGACTTCTCATGTAAACTTAGTGCCTACAATCCCCTGACACTAAGTTTGTATATGTGTCATCCTGTTCAATGCCTACAATCGCCTGACATTAAGACAGAATACACTGACCGAACGAGAGTCATTGGAAACATGGTCCTAGGTATGGCGTCACTCATCCTATTCAACATGCAAACCTCTCACCCTACCACCCTTGGTAGTGACTAAGAATCAAGACCTACAATCGCCTGATCTTAACCCTTAGACACTACGGCATATGAAACTCCCCCCTAATAGCTAACTTGTCTAGATTCAAGCTAACCTAGAGTTCGATTACGTGCTCAGGTGAGGATTAATCAATTCAAGTTATTAATTACGTAAATACAAACAACTTAATCTAAATCGTCATCCTAACATGCAGTTCTACACGTTACAATTATAAACACAATCACATGAAAATCACAAAGAAGAACAAGCAAACATGTTTATAACGTAAAACCGAAAACCAAAACAAACATATATATAAAGAACCATCATCCATACAGTAGATACACACATAAACCTTGATTGTATTCATACCTAAACCTACCCTAAGAGTCGGCAAGGATTGAAGAAGGGATTGGTGGTGACAAAGCTATGCAATCGGCAGCAGAAGATGCAGTCGGCAGCAAGGGGTTGGCGGCGGCGGCAAGGCTTTGTGTTTCTGTGTAGGGAGGGTTTTTAAGTAGAGCTAGGCTATTCTAAGGCTTAGAGCAATTGAGAGACACGAAATTTGATGTACATAGGTCCTATTTATACAGAAAATTTCGAAGAGAAACCCTAGAGAATTCAGGAGCTTCAAGGAGACACCTTCCTTGTTGAGCTGGGTTTCCTCCTTTTATCTTTGGACAAAGATTTCGACTTGGACCTTGGATTTCTGATTTCTTGGACTCCTCTACATGTTATTGAATCCATGTAGGCCTTATACACAAGTTCTTGGGCTCATAGGCAGCCGAAATCATGGACAAACTCGGCAAGGACAGACTTTCCCGGTTTGACCGGAAAAGCTCCATACTTGGTTGTTTCGGCTGCCATGATGACTTCTTCGAATCTCCTTCTTCAATGCAGCTTCCCATGACTTCATTAAGCTTCTCTTAAGTCCTTTGACATGCTTGGGAAGAATTTTGGTGAAGAAACATCCTCCCAAACTCGTGTGACAACTTAGGCAGAAACTGCCCAGTTTTGCAGCTTGACCTCCGTCCATTGTTTTGATCATAACTCCTTCATCTGAACTCCAAATGCTGTGATTCAAGAAGATCTAAAAACTAGACTTCCGTAGCTTTCCAATGATATATGGCTCGTCCTCAGATTCCTCCTGGATATTTAGATATGATTTTCCGAAGTTGATGTAGGATTTCTGTTCGCGGGAGAGATTTCTGTTCGCGGGTAAGTTTTCATTCGCGGGAGAGTTTCATTCGCGAGACTGACCTCCGGCCATTGTTTCCGGCATAACTTCTTCCTCAGAACTCGGATTGCTGCGATTCCAAAAGATTTAGAAACTAGACATCCACAGCTTTCCATCCATATATGGCACGTTCCCTGGTTCCTCCTGGATCGTCCTCAGGAAATCTTTGAAGTTGAGTTATGGTTTCTGGAAATTTCTGCTCGGATCAAAACCTTATGTTTCGGAGTTTCTTCTTTTTCATGGCTTCTTTTGTTGTCCTCCATGAGTCCAATCTTCATGATTCTTGTTCTCATATGTTCATTTACATGTCATCTACACACTAAACCAAATTCATCAAAAATGACAATGTAAAAGTACGGTGAATCATAAGAGAAATAACCAAGTCTTATCCAAAATCGGTTTTTACAACACTTAAGCACAAATTTCTGTATAAATACATGTTTTAGCCATTGCTCTACAGAAAAACCCTTTTGACTCAATATAAGTAAAAACAACATTATTAAGGAATAAACAAGGTACAAATGAGGGTAAAAACACATTAAAAACATAGCGTAAAACGCACTTATCAAACTACCCCACACTTACCCTTTGCTAGTCCCTTAGCAAACTGACTCTAAAACAAAAAACAAAACCAAATGACTCAAAAACTTCTAATACTTAAACAACTAATACCCTTAAATGATTTGTCTCAGATTCTTTAGCATGCATAACTTTCAAGTTTGAACATTTGAATGAAAAGTGTAATTGCAAAGCTTCATAAGCATGTATCATAGCATGAACAAGTAAGATATGAGATTATATAACACAAACATGTATGATAACCGTTCCACCTCACAATGGCATACTCTCTTCTTTTCACTCATCCATGGTATTCACTCAATCGTATATGCAAGGGAAAAGATGATAAGATAACAAATAACTTGCATATTTCAACAAATAAAAGCTTTTTGTGAATAAAATTTTCTGGAAAAACCTCATATAACAACTAAGTGCAGTAATGGACCAAAACCATATGCTTGACTCATGAGAAAATCTCCACAAATCAAATTTAGCTATCTTAAGAATCATGAATTAATCTCAATAATATGGTTGTAATTGGGCTTGGTTTCATAAGGTAGGAATTTTTGGGATAAATGGTGATTTTAAGACGTCACCAAGACTTAGCAAATCTCGCTCCTCCTCATGTCTTCACTTCAAGGGTCGAATTTCTTCATGTTGGACCCATACGTCAATCTTGACTTCTCCCCATATTGTGAACAGGACAAAGGTCATATACACACTTTTAGACCTTCAAATAATCACTAACTCCAAATTCACAAAACATTACAACACACCATGAAAGAATTTGTGCCTTGAACTTCAATTCTATCCGATTTTTTTTTTGTTTTTTTTGTTTTTTTTTTTCGGACATATTTCTTTCTTTTCGTTCTTACATGGCACATACATTTATAATCATATGGTGTTTTACCCCACACTTGCTCTTTATTACATTGTTCACCCACACTTGCTTCACAACATCACGCCATACAGCTCCATCAGAAGTACTTTGCCAAGTCTTGATAACAAGGTAAAGGTTTAGCTATTCTAAGCAAAGGAATTCTGTTTTAAAGGTGATGAAATAAAAGGCTCAATGTAAGCTCAAAGGGGTTAACTAAGGAGTCCCACGACGGGCACAAAATAGGCATAAGTTTTATTTGGCAATGGTGGTGATCCTAATGAGATTTAATTCAATCATATTCAAAATCAAGACATTTTATGATTATAAAGCTTCGAAAATCACATAAGCAAGTTCTAGTAAATTCTAGAGTCCATTAAAAAAAAAACTATAGCACATAGTCATTGAATATGCAAAGAATAATGAGGTTTTAAAAGATAGTGAAATTTCGAAAAATTTAGAATTTTAATCACTCAAAAAGAAAGTATTTAGGCTCAAATTCTCACATAGGTTTTAATGGAAACAAATTAATCAAACATGCATACTTCATTATCAATCAAGTCTCAAATATTCATACTAATTCACAATATTCATGAAACTCGCAATTTCTTAAGATAAATGTTAAACCGTCAATCATGCATTCAAAGATATAGTTCATCATAGACTTTTAAGGGTATATCCTAAGACTCAAAAACAAATAAAAACATTTAGAACAAAACAAAAATTAAATTTCGAAAAAAAAAAATTTTGTTTTTTTTTGTTTTTATTAAAATTACGGAAAGTTGAAAAACACACAAATAAAAATATGTTACTATGTAACCTCTACCCCACACTTAGAAAATTACATTGTCCTCAATGTAAACCCAAAATAATGTCATAATTTCCTAAGCATGTGTCTAAGTCACATAATAAACACATAAATAAGTCAACCATAAAAGTGAAGGGATTAGAAAAATGCAAACTCTCGTTGATGGCTCCTCCACAGCTACGGTTGAAATGAGTTGCCTCTCATGCAGCGCTTAATGTTTTAAGTCTGTCAGCCTAGACTTCTTCTTTCCTTGATAATGGCGTCATCCATGAACCATTAGTGGTGGTTCATTCAAAACTTGCTCGTCCTCGTCGCGCTCTTGAAATGGTGTGTAATAAGGTTTAAATCGATGACCATTCACCTTAAACCTATTTCCTGATAAGCTCTGAATCTCTACTGTACCATAAGGAAATATATTAGTAATAACAAATGGACCTGTCCAACGAGAACGAAGTTTACCTGGGAAGAGTTTAAGTCTGGAGTTGAACAAAAGGACTTGGTGCCCTATCTGAAAGTTCTTCCCTCTTAGCATCTTATCATGATATGCTTTCGTTTTCGCTTTGTAGATCATGGCGGATTCATAAGCGTCATTCCTTATTTCTTCAAGCTCACAAATCTGCAACTTCCTATGCAATCCAGCCTCATCTTGGTCCATGTTAAACTTCTTGACTGCCCACCATGCTCTATGCTCCAACTCCACCGGAAGATGACATGCTTTTCCATATACTAGCCGAAATGGTGAAGTTCCTATCGGCATCTTGAACGCAGTCCTGTAGGCCCATAGTGCATCATCTAATCGATCACTCCAATCTTTCCTTGTTGGTCCTACAGTCCTCTCCAAAATTTGCTTAATTTCTCTATTGGATGTTTCGGCCATGCCACTTGTTTGAGGATGATATGGCGTTGATACTCTGTGGGTGACTCCATATTTCTTGAGCAAAGCCTCAATAGTTCGATTGCAGAAATGTGATCCACCATCGCTTATCAAAACTCTTGGCGTTCCAAACCTAGCAAAAATGTTAGTTTTGACAAACTCTGCAACAACTTTAGAATCATTAGTCCTGGTGGCTTTTGCTTCCACCCATTTCGACACATAATCAACCGCCAATAAGATATAAAGAAAGCCTTTAGATGAAGGAAAAGGACCCATGAAATCAATGCCCCAAACATCAAAAATTTCGACAACTATGATAGGGTTTAAGGGCATTTGATCTCTCTTACCTAAATTACCTGTTCTTTGGCAACGATCACATGAAGCACATGTTGTATAAGCATCTTTGAATAACGTTGGCCAATAGAAACCGGCTTCCAACACCTTTCTAGCTGTTCTTTTCGGTCCAAAGTGTCCTCCACATGCCTCCTTGTGGCAAAAATTCAAGATGGATTGATGCTCTTCTTCTGGCACACAACGTCGAATGACTTGGTCCCCACATTGTCTCCACAAATATGGCGCATCCCATATGTAATGTCGAGCTTCCTTCTTGATTTTGATCCTGGTATGGTTCATCATAGATGAAGGAAAATTCCTTGTCACAATGTAGTTCACCAAATCAGCATACCATGGTTCCTTAACTTCCATTCGAAATAGTTGTTCATCCGGGAACAATTCAGACATAGGAATGGCATCCTCCTCGTGCACAATTCGGCTAAGATGGTCTGCTACAACATTCTCGCATCCTTTCTTATCCTTTATCTCAATATCGAACTCCTGGAGTAGCAAGATCCATCGAATGAGCCTTGGCTTAGCATCCTTCTTTGTCATCAAGTACCTCAAAGCTGCATGATCAGAATAAACAACAACTTTAGAATTCAAAAGATAAGATCGAAATTTTTCTAAAGCAAAAATAACAGCTAAAAGTTCTTTTTCCGTGGTAGTATAATTCAGCTGAGCATCATTGAGTGTCCGTGATGCATAGTAAATGACGCAGGGCTTCTTGTCCTTGCGTTGGCCGAGCACGGCTCCCATGGCATAGTCCGAAGCATCGCACATTAACTCAAATGGCAATTCCCAGTCTGGTGGCGTCATGATAGGTGCAGTTGTCAATAATTCCTTCAATCGCACGAACGCATCCTCGCATTCCCTAGACCATGAAAACGGCACATCTTTCTGCAACAAGGAAGTAAGTGGTTTTGCCACCAAAGAAAAGTCCTTGATGAACCGCCTGTAAAAACCTGCATGGCCAAGAAACGAACGAACCTCTCGCACCGTTGAAGGTGAGGGTAAGTGATGCATAATATCTATCTTGGCTTTATCAACTTCTATTCCTTGAGCAGAGACAATATGGCCTAAAACTATACCTTGATTTACCATGAAATGACATTTTTCCCAATTGAGTACAAGGTTAGTTTCTACACATCGGTTTAAAATCTTTTCTAAATTCTCAAGACATGCATCGAAATCTTTGCCATAAACACTAAAATCATCCATGAAAACTTCAATGATATTTTCGATGTAATCGGAGAAAATAGAATACATACAACGTTGGAACGTACCTGGAGCGTTGCATAATCCAAAAGGCATTCGACGGTAAGCAAACGTACCAAAAGGACATGTAAACGTTGTCTTTTCTTGATCATCCGGGTGTATCATGATCTGGTTGTAACCACTGTAGCCATCTAAGAAGCAGTAGAACTCATGACCAGCAAGTCTCTCCAACATTTGGTCCATGAAAGGCAATGGCATGTGATCCTTGCGTGTTGTTGCATTAAGTCTTCTATAATCAATGCACATGCGATGTCCTGTCACCAAACGTTGTGGCACTAATTCGTTCTTATCATTTTCTGTCACCGTCACTCCACTCTTCTTTGGCACAACTTGAACTGGTGATATCCACTGACTATCCGAAATTGGGTATATGACACCACAATCTAATAACTTGATCACCTCGTCCTTTACAACCTTCATCATTGGTGGATGCAAACGTCTTTGAGCCTCCCTTGTAGGCTTGGGGCCATCCTCAAGTAGAATTCGATGAACACATTTTGTCGGGCTAATTCCCTTGATGTCTGCCAAAGTCCAGCCAATGGCAGCTGTGTTCCTTTTCAAAACCTCAATTAGCTTGTCTTCTTGTTGCTTTTTCAACGTTGATGACACAATAACCGGTAGAGTGTCATCTTTTCCAAGAAAAACGTACTTCAAATGTGGGGGTAGAGGTTTGAGCTCTAACTTAGGGGCCTGTTTCACAGATGGTAACAACTTATTAGTAGAAATTGGAATTGACAAAGGAGAATACTTATCGTAAAGTGGTTGTGAATCAAGCTCCTTCACAACTTCAAGTATGGACGGCTCCAAATCTTTCAAAGCCTCCTCATCCCGTTCTCCAAACTTGTCAAATCCGACCCCTCGCTCGATGGCTAATTGCTATGCTTGATGGGTGGTCATTGCACACGGTGCAACACCACCATACCTCCATTCACTGCCGAATCCTTCCCCATATGCTTCGGCATTGTTGCTTTCTTCATAGTTGAGTTCGGCACTAGGGTGCTTCATGGCATCGAAAATGTTGAATTTGATGATCTCACCATCGAACTCCATTGTCAAATTACCTCCAGCAACGTCGATATTCGTTCTTGCTGTTCGCATGAAGGGTCGTCCCAACAACAACTGTGTAGAGTTTGTAGATGACTCCTCCATTTCTAGCACATAAAAGTCTGCAGGAAATATCAGTTGATTGACCTGCACAAGAACATCTTCAACATACCCCTCAGGGTACTTGTTAGAATGATCCGCCAATTGGATCACAACATTATCAGTTTTGAGAGGTTCTAGGTCTAGGGACTTATAAAGATTAAGTGACATAACATTAATTGAAGCTCCTAGATCTAGCATGACATTCTCAAAACAAGTAGAACCAATAACACAAGGGATAGAGAAACTCCCTGGATCCTTCATCTTGGGCGGCATTTTCCTTTGGAGAACGGCAGAAACCGTCTCACTCATCTTGACAACTTGTTTCTCCCTTGTGTGCCTTCTTGTTGTGCAGAGCTCCTTCAAGAACTTAGCATACTTTGGGATTTGTCGAATGCACTCCAACAAGGGTAGATTTACGTTCACTTTTCGAAAGACATCCAACACTTCTTCGTCGGATTTATCCTTTTTGCTCTTAGTGAACCTAGAAGGAAAAGGTAGAGAAGAAGATTGATTAGTATTAACTAAATCACTAGGGTTCGAAATCATACCTTCCTTCGTTGAAGTTGCCGGATCTTTTTCAAGATCCCTCTTTTTCATTGCTTCCAAGTCTGCCTTGCTTGGCTCAGCTTCTTTGTTTTGCACGGTTTTTCCTTGATCTTGTCCATTTGTTTCGGCATTGGCATTGTGCTCGGCATTCATCCCATGATCGGCATTCATAGGCTCGGCATCATTCATGTGTAGCTCGGCATCTCCTTCTTCATCACTCATGTCCAACACTCCAAGTCCTTTTGTGGTTTTAGGCTTTGAAGGTGGCGACAACAAGGTTTTCCCACTTCTTGTGACAACAACTTGTGCTTGCTCATTCTTGGGATTCTTGATGACACCTCCTGGCAACCTCCCTTGTTCATTGAATTTCCCCATGAAGTCCACAACTTGCCCCATTTGATTCTTTAGTTCCATAATGTCTTTCGACATCAAGGCAATGTCCTTGGTGTTGGTTTGAGTTGTGGCCAACAAAGATTGTGTCGAAGTGGCGATGTTCTTGAAAATTTCATCATAATTTTGCTGCCCACTCGGCTGTCCTCCTTGTTGGTAGGGTTGGTATGGCTTTGGCACAAAATTGCCTTGAGGCCGTGCCATGTAAGTACTTGGTTGCTGCCCTTGTGCGTTTGGTTGTGGATTCAGCACGTTGTTGTTGTTGCTCCAACGGAAGTTTGGATCATTGGCGCGTGGATTGAAGTTTTGGAAACGTGACTGACCCCCTGAACCTTGGACATTGCCGAATCCTCCTTGGTAACCCACGGCATTCACATCTTCAATGTAAGAGTTCACTTGGTTGCATTGCTCCGATGGATGTCCTTCTAAGCTGCATACACCACAAACTGACACATTCTTCTCCTTTGCTAATTTCGACACCATCAATGTCAACTTGTTCAAGTCTTCCTTTAACTCATGTATGACACTTGACTCGTCATAATCACTTATCTTGTTGGCACGTCTTGTTGCAAATGAGCCGAATTGTTGATTGTTGGTTGCTCTCATCTCCAACAAGTTACTGGCCTCTTCTCTGCTTTTCTCCATAAGTGAGCCACCAGCTGCTGAATCTAAGAATTGTCTTTCCATAGGGCGCAGGCCCTCATAAAAATACTGAAGCAGCAGGCCCTCGCGGATGCCATGATTGGGGCATGACGCCACAAGTGCCTTGTACCTCTCATAATATGCATCGAAAGACTCATCCATGTCTTGCTTGATAGAAGTTATCTCCTTTCTAATTTGCGTCACCCTCGACGAAGGAAAATACTTGAGGAGAAACTCTTTCATCATAGTGGCCCATGACACAATTCGTCCAGCTGGCACTGCAAAGAACCATTCCCTAGCTTTATCCTCTAATGAAAACGGAAATGCTTTCATTTTGACAAGTTGCATATCAGCTCCTCTAGGGCACATAATGTCACAACAATATTCAAACTGTTGCAAGTGTCGGTTCGGATCCTCTCCACTCAGTCCATGAAATTTCGGCAGTTGGTGGAAGAAACCACCTCTGAGTTCGAAGTCAGCCGTTTTCCCTGTTTCCACAGCAGGATAAGTGACATTTGCTGGCCTGACCCCTGTTCCGTTAACTTGGCCGTTTTCTTCCCTGAGTGAAGTCATTCTCAATTCAAATGGTGAGTGTGGTGGTGATGAATTCGGTGTTGAATGATGAGATGTTGATGGTATGTTGATGGCAAGCTCCTCTCGGACACGTATAAGTCGGTTGTTGATGTCTCGTGTCCAAGTGTCAAAACCGCTCATTCACCTACAAAACAGGATGGCACAATTGGCCAAGACCAAGTTAGTAAGTCATAAAAAGTTTCGAAAAACAAAACGACACTAACTAAGAATTATGAATAAGATACACACACAAACATGACATATCAGAAACACACATAACATATAAACTAACCATGGCATCACACAAAACTGTAACGAACATAAAAATTGGACAAAACACATAAACACGGCAAACAATGACATTTATCAACAAGGCATAAATATAAGTTAGAAACACACACGGCATTCATAATTACATATAGACAAAAATCATGACAAAAACATAATGTGATAATTTCTCACCCTAAAATGTTTTCTACTTGATTTTATTAAACTTTAATTCTCAAGGTACGTGGAGCAGGGAAGACCACTGTGCAATGGACTGATACAGCCCAAGGTAGTGTTATGCTTCGTCCGATATACCTTAAACATTAAAGTCAAATTAATTCGAAGTTCATGGCGTCATACATGTCCAAGTAAATTCTAGCGTTTAAAGTGTGGTGATGCTTCGGCCCAAGCATTTGGCTAGTTCGAGCGGATTCCGTGGTTTCAGAAGGCAAGTGTCAATGTCACGGGGGGCGAACCCCCTACAAGAACCAGGCAGGACTCGTTTGTGATCAAGGAGGCGGACCCCTATCGACCCCTTCACCGAGAAGAGTGGTCAGTCATGATCTTGAGATCCAATTGGACAAACCTGAATTCCATATCTATGACAGAACGGCCCCTTACTCAGCTAGGAACAAACTCGGGTCACTAGACCACTCGACAAGTGTTAATCAAAGCCGCCCTCAACCTCATGAAATCCGTAAATAACATGAAGGGTTTAGGCTAAGATTAACAAATGCGGCTTCTCCCTACATGTTACACTTTAAAAACCACAATAAATCCAAACACATATGAAACAATAAACCTCCTAAATATTTACTAAGTTACAATAGTTACAACAAAACACATATGGCACAAAAATATACAAATTCGGCACAAAAATATACAATGTACAAATTGGCAATACACAATATACATTCAAAACATATGTGTTTTGGCACACACATGCTTCGGCACCTACAAGAAAACAAGGTTAATTCACAAACATATACATATACAAAAAAAAAATCCTTTTTAGCATCCCCGGCAACGGCGCCAAAAACTGACAAGGCCGAAGTTGACCTGTGCAATTTAAAAAACCCTATCATTATAGTAACTGTAAGTAGGGATCGTTCAAGCCGGGGACACTAGGGAAGGATTATATCTACATCAAAACAAGTTAGTAACATTCACAAATATAATATAAACATACAAGTACAATTCTGTCACAACTATACAAGTATAAACATATATACAAAATATTATGGGGGATTTAAAGATGTAGTTCGAAACATATACAGAAAATAAAGACACTTATTTACAAAACATGGTCAATCAATACTCAAGCATAAAACAACATAGCACCGTGAAGAAAGACATGTCACAGATTTCGCAAGCTTAAGAGGTCATATTCGCGTTTTCACAACTTGTAATTAATTCCAACTATTTAGACTTCTCATGTAAACTTAGTGCCTACAATCCCCTGACACTAAGTTTGTATATGTGTCATCCTGTTCAATGCCTACAATCGCCTGACATTAAGACAGAATACACTGACCGAACGAGAGTCATTGGAAACATGGTCCTAGGTATGGCGTCACTCATCCTATTCAACATGCAAACCTCTCACCCTACCACCCTTGGTAGTGACTAAGAATCAAGACCTACAATCGCCTGATCTTAACCCTTAGACACTACGGCATATGAAACTCCCCCCTAATAGCTAACTTGTCTAGATTCAAGCTAACCTAGAGTTCGATTACGTGCTCAGGTGAGGATTAATCAATTCAAGTTATTAATTACGTAAATACAAACAACTTAATCTAAATCGTCATCCTAACATGCAGTTCTACACGTTACAATTATAAACACAATCACATGAAAATCACAAAGAAGAACAAGCAAACATGTTTATAACGTAAAACCGAAAACCAAAACAAACATATATATAAAGAACCATCATCCATACAGTAGATACACACATAAACCTTGATTGTATTCATACCTAAACCTACCCTAAGAGTCGGCAAGGATTGAAGAAGGGATTGGTGGTGACAAAGCTATGCAATCGGCAGCAGAAGATGCAGTCGGCAGCAAGGGGTTGGCGGCGGCGGCAAGGCTTTGTGTTTCTGTGTAGGGAGGGTTTTTAAGTAGAGCTAGGCTATTCTAAGGCTTAGAGCAATTGAGAGACACGAAATTTGATGTACATAGGTCCTATTTATACAGAAAATTTCGAAGAGAAACCCTAGAGAATTCAGGAGCTTCAAGGAGACACCTTCCTTGTTGAGCTGGGTTTCCTCCTTTTATCTTTGGACAAAGATTTCGACTTGGACCTTGGATTTCTGATTTCTTGGACTCCTCTACATGTTATTGAATCCATGTAGGCCTTATACACAAGTTCTTGGGCTCATAGGCAGCCGAAATCATGGACAAACTCGGCAAGGACAGACTTTCCCGGTTTGACCGGAAAAGCTCCATACTTGGTTGTTTCGGCTGCCATGATGACTTCTTCGAATCTCCTTCTTCAATGCAGCTTCCCATGACTTCATTAAGCTTCTCTTAAGTCCTTTGACATGCTTGGGAAGAATTTTGGTGAAGAAACATCCTCCCAAACTCGTGTGACAACTTAGGCAGAAACTGCCCAGTTTTGCAGCTTGACCTCCGTCCATTGTTTTGATCATAACTCCTTCATCTGAACTCCAAATGCTGTGATTCAAGAAGATCTAAAAACTAGACTTCCGTAGCTTTCCAATGATATATGGCTCGTCCTCAGATTCCTCCTGGATATTTAGATATGATTTTCCGAAGTTGATGTAGGATTTCTGTTCGCGGGAGAGATTTCTGTTCGCGGGTAAGTTTTCATTCGCGGGAGAGTTTCATTCGCGAGACTGACCTCCGGCCATTGTTTCCGGCATAACTTCTTCCTCAGAACTCGGATTGCTGCGATTCCAAAAGATTTAGAAACTAGACATCCACAGCTTTCCATCCATATATGGCACGTTCCCTGGTTCCTCCTGGATCGTCCTCAGGAAATCTTTGAAGTTGAGTTATGGTTTCTGGAAATTTCTGCTCGGATCAAAACCTTATGTTTCGGAGTTTCTTCTTTTTCATGGCTTCTTTTGTTGTCCTCCATGAGTCCAATCTTCATGATTCTTGTTCTCATATGTTCATTTACATGTCATCTACACACTAAACCAAATTCATCAAAAATGACAATGTAAAAGTACGGTGAATCATAAGAGAAATAACCAAGTCTTATCCAAAATCGGTTTTTACAACACTTAAGCACAAATTTCTGTATAAATACATGTTTTAGCCATTGCTCTACAGAAAAACCCTTTTGACTCAATATAAGTAAAAACAACATTACTAAGGAATAAACAAGGTACAAATGAGGGTAAAAACACATTAAAAACATAGCGTAAAACGCACTTATCACCCCTGTTGCAATCCTAGCCAGAGTATCTGCTCTCACATTCTGCTGCCTCGGTATCTGAAATCCGCCGTTAACCTGCTGCACCACCAGTTGTGAATCACTCAATATGTGGAGATGCCGGGCTCCCTTGTCTTTAGCGAGTTGAAGCCCCTTGATTAAGGCTTCGTACTCAGCCGTGTTGTTTAATGCTTTGAAGGTAAAACGTAAAGCATAGTCAAACATGTTCCCTTCCGGGTCCACCAATGCAACTCCTGCTCCACACTTCTTCTGATTAACTGACCCATCTACAAATATCTGCCACCTCTCCGGGTCACCTTCTGTAGCGAGAGTTTCAGCAACTGTGGATTCTGCTGGGATAAACTCGGCAATAAAGTCTGCTGTTGCCTGCCCTTTAATTGCCGTGCGCGGTTTAAAGTGCAAGTCATGCTCCCCCAACTCAATTGCCCACTTGACCAATCTTCCTGAAGTCTCCGGCTTTTGCAGAACCTGCCGTAGTGGTTGGTTGGTGAGCACATGGATTGAATGTGCCTGAAAGTAGGGTCTTAGCTTTCTTGCCACTACAACCAAGGCCAAGGCAAGCTTCTCAATATCTGGATACCGAGTTTCAGGATCAGTGAATCCTTTTCCCGTATAATAGACCGGCAGTTCGTCAGACTCTGGCTTTCTCACCAAGGCACAACTCACAGCTGTCTGAGACACCGCTAGGTATAGATAGAGGATTTCCCCCGGGTTAGGTCTGGATAAGGAAGGAACCGATGCCAAGTATTCCTTCAACTTTTCAAAAGCTTGATTGTGCTCTTCCTGCCATGTAATCTGCTCCCGGTGTTGACTCTTAAGAATTTTGAAGAAGGGGGCACACTTATCTGTCAACCTGGATATAAACCGGGATAAGGCCACCAGCCTACCTGTAAGCTTCTGGACTTTATTTCTGGTCTTTGGCGGTTCCATAGCCAAAACCGCTTGAACCTTATCTAGGTTTGCCTCAATCCCCCGAGCGCTAACCATAAACCCGAGAAACTTGCCTCCTGAAACGCCAAAAACACACTTCTCCGGGTTCAATCTCATTCCCCTGCTCAAGGCAATGTCAATAACGGTCTCCAGGTCATCCGGGTGTTTACTTGTCTCCCGGCTTTTCACCAACATATCATCTATATAAACCTCCATAGTATCCCCGAGTTGGTTAGCAAACATGCCCACTACCAGGCGCTGGAATGTGGCTCCTGCATTCCGGAGTCCAAAAGGCATCACCTTGTAGTAATACATCCCCTTGTCCGTTGTAAAAGATGTATGCTCTTGATCCGCGGGGTTCATCGGAACTTGGTTAAACCCCGAGTATGCATCTATAAAACTCAGCTGCGGGTGGCCCGCGGTTGAATCTACCAGTTGATCAATCTTGGGAAGTGGAAAACTGTCCTTTGGGCAGGCCTTATTCAAATTTGTGTAGTCAACACACATCCTCCACTTTCCATTTGCTTTCTTGACCATCACAACATTAGCCAGCCAATCTGGGTATGTTGCATCTGCAATGAACCCGATGTCCTTAAGACGTTTAACTTCTGTCTGGATGGCTTTATATTTCTCTGCACAAAATGCACGACGCTTCTGTCGTACCGGTTTAATACCCGGGATAATATTGAGGGAATGTGTCATAACCTCTGGAGAGATCCCGGGCATGTCGGCATATGACCATGCAAACACTTTCTGCTTCCGGGTTAGAAGCTCGATTATCCGGGTTTTGACCTCTGGGTCAAGGCCTGTGCCAATGCAAATCTTCCTTTCCGGGTACTCCTCTGAAATCTGAATCCATTCCGTTGCTTCAATTGGGGCTGGCCGGGGAAACTTGGCGGGATACTTCTGGCTCTTCTTCTGTGTTGTCTTACTGATGGGCAAGGAATCGGGGTCATCCCTAGGGTCATCAGGTTTGTCAAATGGGGATAGGGAAAAACCGGCTGAAAACATTTCATGGTGGGCCTGAGCTGTTGTTATTGCGTTGCATCTGACAGCGGCTTCTTGGTCTCCGTGAATTGTAACCCAGCCCCCGGGTGTAGGCACCTTCATAAGCAGCATATGACCCGCTATAAAACTCTGCAGGCCCCAAAGGGCATCTCTCCCAAGTATGGCATTATAGGATGATGGGCAGTCCACAATTATGAAGGGAACTACAATTCTTGTGGACTGGTGCCCGGTTCCAACTGTAACCGTTAACTGATCTGACCCCAATGGTTAAGTTGTTTGGCCTGAAAAACTGATCAATGGCTCGTGGTTTCTATACAGCTTATCTCTTCCTCTTTTAAACCCTTTATAGCAGCTGCTGAACATGACACTGACAGCGGCTCCCGTGTCTATTAGAACTCGCCGAGTTCGCCAATGGTCAATCTGAAGAGTAATTATGAAAGGGTCATTATGATGCATTTTCAGCGTGTCTTCAGAGTGAGAAAATGACACGGTATCCCAAGGAACCAGTTCCTTGCGGCATTCCTGACGAAGCTGCGTTATCTCCAACTCCGGGCCTCTTGGGCAAAGTCTTTTGGCCCGGTGACCTGATACTCCTTGGGTGCCACCCCCGTGAATTGTTATTATCTCCCCATATACTTCAATTAGTTTGGCACCTGTAGCGGGTGACTTATACTGCTATAGCTTGCCGTTCTGAATCATATATTCAATGTTGTTCCGAAGGGAAAAGCACCGGTTGGTAGTGTGGCCGGACTCGTTGTGATAGGCACAATGTTGCCCGTTGTCCGGCCCTGCCTTTTTGGGAAACTTCCTTTTTGGAGCCGGGGGAATGTCATTCTTATGGCGGTTCCAAATTTCTTCATAGGAGGCAGTCAAATTGGTTAACACTTCATATCGAGGAATGTATGGGGTTTTTGTCTCCTGGGCTGGAGGTCTTGGGTATGGAGCTTCTCTTGGCTTATCTCTTGGTCTGTTTGAACTTTTGCCGTAGTACCCCTGGCCATTCTTATTCTGCCCTTCCTTTCTCCATCCATCAACTCACGGGGTTGTAAACCCGGTATTCGTCCGGCGTTCCCCGAAGGTGTCATACTCGGCTTGAGCTTGCCGAGTTACTTCATTAATCAAATCGTCGTAACACCTGAACCGCTGCTTCCTGAGCTCAACCACAAAGCGAGTTGGCTTGAGCGCCTGCAAGAACGCCTCTGATGCCACTGATTCATCCAAGTGCCCACATTTGGAAGTCGTAGATAACCAACGGGTTACAAAGACTTTCAAGCTCTCATCATCCCTTTGCTGCACTTTGAACAGTGAAGTGGTGCTTCGGTTGGCACTAGACAACAAGATAAACCGGGAAAGGAACTTCTGTGTCAGCTGATCATAGCTCTCTACTGACAAAGCTGGTAACTTAAGGAACCAACTCAATGCCTCCTCACTGAGTGTCTCCTGGAAAGCATGACATGCTTGGGCATCCGTGAATCGGGTTGAATCCAACTGAGTCTGGAACAACTCTAAGTGTGCATATGGGCAGCCTGTTCCGGCATACTTCTTGATCTTAAATGGCTTAGCTTCCGGGGGCTTTTTATCTGCCTGAACCCGGGTAGAGAATGGGCTTGCACGGGTAATAAGGGGTTGATACTGCTGTTGCCCTGTCCCCGAGTTAAGACACTGCTCAAGTTGAGTCACAGTCTGCGTCAACTGTAAGAGAAGCCGGGTCTGGGCATCAGCTGGGGGTAGTGGTTGATTTAATACTGGCTCTGGAGGTGGAGGGGGTCCTGAAAGATTGGGATTATACAGAGGATTGGAGAGATGGATAATTTGGGGATTTGGGGTAGGGTGGGCAATGGGTGGGAGAATAGCGGGTGGGAGGGTTGCGGGTGGGATGTATGCACTGTCAAAAGTTCGCGGGTTTCCATAACCCGGAGGATTCCCTACTGGGGTTATTACATGAGCAAGTCTGGCTGACGTCTCATTGGCATTCGCCCTCTGAGCTAGGGTTGCCTGAAGAAGACCATGCTCGGCCTGGATGGTTGCTAACTGCTCCCTTAACGTCATCAACTCGGCATGTTCTCGAGAAGACTGCTCCTTCTGAGCGAGAAAGTCCTTTTTCAAGAGTTCAAATGCTGCTGCCAAATCTGTTTGGCCAAACTGGGTCTCTGAGGCCCCCAGGTTATTATCCCCGGAGAAGCTGAGCCTCCTAGTTGGATCTTGTTCTCCTGCTATCTCCACCATTGTTCTAAAATATTAAACGAGAGGTCTTGAGTTCGACTCTCAACGAGAGCACCAATTATTTCCGGGTAAACTCGTGGTCCCTTTAGCGGGTCACACGGCTCCAGAAATAGCGAACTTCCTTGTACTCCGAGTTTTTCCTGTGTAAAGAACAAACACGTCAAAGCGGCGTCCCTGGGTTTACCGAGGGAAGCCACTCCGATGCTTAAGTCAGACACTGTCAATTAAGCAGAAAACTCAAGAATAGTCGAGAAGTTGCGCGTCCTCTTACCGGGAGGTCCGCGCTGGTATTTATAGTAGCATTAAAGGCAGCATGCCTTGTCCTTTTCCAATGTGGGAACAGTTTCTCTTGCTTTTACTTAGCTTTACGGAGAATTGGGCCCTGACAAAGGACCCAGAGTGGCTTCTCACATTTAACTGGGCTTTCACCCTATAAACAATAATTCAAGCACAATTAATAATGCATATTTAATAATTAGCTAGACATTTAGAGGTTTTTCTTGAATTGTAACTCGGTAAAGGTGAAATATTAGGTTCCACCTATAAACACGCATGCATGCAACCAATAGACAATGATTAAATAAATCATTAAAGTAAATCCTTTGGCTCAATCCATAAATAAATGTGTGGGGTATTAACCTCATCCACGAGAAAACCGACCTGCTCTACCACGAGAGGGTCTATTGATCAGCTCATCGGAGAGGGTCCCATTACCCGCTCTATTCGGGAGGGTCCAACCGACCAGCTACCACCGAAGAGGGTCCTGACCTGCTCTATCTGGGAGGGTCATACTGACCAGCTACCACCGAAGAGGGTCCTGACCAGCTACTATCTAGAGAGGGTACCAACTCCATCTGGAGAGGGTCCATGCTAGCATGCAACACATATATTCATATCCTTTAAAATCATTTAAAACCTTGTGGGAAAATAATCAGAAAACCAAGTCAAAACTCCTATGACTTTACCCCAAATACATTGGATTTAAAACATTTCCAGGAACCCAAAACCGGTTCTCTGCCTTTTGACGAGGCCGTTATTCAACAACCTGCAATTTAAAACCCTATCGTGTAGTAACTGTAAGTAGGGATCGTTCAAGCCGGGGACACTAGGGAAGGATTATGTCTGCAAAACAAATCGTTAGTAATATTCACACACTTTATACAAAAATACACAAATACATAGCATATACAATTATCTGTCACATAATATACAAGTATACACAAATGCAAAAGTATTAACATATTTACGATTTTAAATGGGGGATTTATAAGGTGGTTCGAAACATAAAGAAAAGAAAACAGAATTATTTACATACAATGGTCAATCAATACTCAAGTACACAACATAACAAACACCGCAATAAGCATATAACAATTTCATGCAAGATTAAATAGTGATGCTCGCACTATCATATGTTTTCATTGATTTCAACCTTTTAAGACTTCTCATGTGTTTTTAGGAACTTCAAATATGCCTGAACCTAAAACATATGTGTCACCTTGTTTAAACTATCAAATATGCCTAACCTAAACAAGATACACTTACGAACTAGAGTCGGTTGAAGACATGGTCCTAGGTATGGCGTCACTCATCCTATTCAACATGCAAATCACTCACCCTAGCAACCCTTTGCAGCAACTAGAATCAAACTATCAAATATGCCTAACTTGATCCTAGATTACTACGGCAGATTAAACTCCCCCCTAATAGTTAACTTGGGTACCATTCAAATTAACCTAGGGTTCGATTACGTGATCAGGTGATGATTAATCAATTAGAACATACTACACACAAGAACATACAGCAACTTAATCTAAATCATGAAACTAAAATATACTTAGAACGTTATACATCACACATAGTTTCAAGAAAATCACAAAGAAGAACTCAAGAACACATGCAATGTATAAAACCGAAAACCATAGAATAATCTATAATAAAACTTGATAAACCACAGTAGATTTTTACACACAACCTTGATGAACTTCATACCTAGGCTACCTATATAGATCGGCTAGGGAAGAAGGGGAAATCGGCGGCGGATGGAAGCAATTGGTTGGTGCGGCGGCGGCGGCAGCAGCTTGTGTGTTTAGGGTTTTTGGTAGAGCTTGGCTATACTAAGGCTTGAGCAATTGAAAGACACTTTTTCTACTGTATTACATGTGTATTTATAGAGACAAAACCCTAAGAAAACCTAATGAAAATTCGGCAGCCCCTTGTGTTCCAAACCGGGTAGGTTTCTCTTCTTTCCTTGTTGGAATTGTCTTCCTTCTCTTTAATTTGCTGACTTGGAAAATACTTTAAAAACTTCTTTTTCTGATTTCATGGACTCTTCTTCATGTGTGTGGGTCGGCATTGGGCTCTCTTTTATGCTCATGGACTCCTAGGACAGCCGAAAAGGTTCCATAATCTCGGTAGACCGAGTTATCCTGTTTTGACCGGGATAACTTTCATAGTTGTTATTTTCGGCTTCTCCTTGGTGATTTCTTCGATTCTTCTTCTTCTAAACAACTTCCCATATCATCATTAAGCTCTTCATTAATCATTTGGCATGCTTGGGAAGGATTTTGGTGAAGAAACACACTCACGAACTCGGTAGACAACTTCAGCAAATTCTGTCCTGTTTCCAGCAGACTGACCTCCGGCCATTGTTTCCGGCATAACCCCTTCCTCAGATCTTGGATTGCTGCGATTCCAAAAGATTTAGAAACTAGACATCCACAGCTTTCCATCCATATATGGCACGTTCCCTAGTTCCTCCTGGATCGTCCTAGGGAAATCTTTGAAGTTGAGTTATGGTTTTTGGAAATCCTCTGTTTCTGTTCCGAATTCATGCTTTTGGCCTCTTGTCTTTCCATGCTTCTTTTGCTACCTTCCATAAGTCCGATCCTCACGATTCTTGTTTTGTTATGTCCACATACATGTCACCTACACATTCAAAAGATATAATCAAGTAGTGACAATGTATCGGTTTACAGAAACTTAAGAAAATCACGAACACTTCCAATTTCAGCTTTTAACGATATTGCACATACTTTATCTATTTTACACATGTTTTAGCCAATGTTCTACAAATAATCCCTTATGCTAAATATCTACTAATACTAACAAAATAATGGATAAACAAAGCATAAATGAGGGTAAAAACATGTTAAGAACGTAGCGTAAAATGCTCCTATCAACTACCCCACACTTACCCTTTGCTAGTCCCTAGCAAACTAAATATAAGACTCTACTAACACTAACGACACAAAAACAACTAACACTTAAAACAACTAATACCCTTAAATGATTTGTCTCAGATTCTTTAGCATGCATAACTTTCAAGTTTGAACATTTGAATGAAAAACGTAATTGCAAAGTTTCATAAGCATGTATCATAGCATGAACACTTAAGATATGAGAACATATAGCACAAACATGTATGATAACCGTTCCACCTCACAATGACATACTCTCTTCTTTTCACTCATCCATGGTATTCACTCAATCGTATATGCAAGGGAAAAGATGATAAGATAACAAGTAACTTGCATATTTCAACAAATAAAAGCTCTTTGTGAATAGAAATTCATGGAAAAACCTCATATAACAACGATGTGCAATAATGGACCAAAACCATATGCTTAACTTATGAGAAAATCTCCACAAATCAAAGTTAGCTCTCTTAAGAATCATGAATTAATCTCATTATTGGTTGTAATGGGGCTTGGTTTCATAAGGTAGGAATTTTTAGATAAGTGGTGCTATAAGAAATCACCAAGACTTTAGCAATTCTCGCTCCTCCTCATGTCTTCACTTCACGGGTCGAATTTCTTCATGTTGGACCCATACGTCAATCTTGACTTCTCCCCATATTGTGAACAGGACAAAGGTCATATAAACACTTTTAGACCTTCAAATAATTACTAACTCCAAATTCACAAAACATTACAACACACCATGAAATAATTTGTGCCTTGAACTTTAATTCTATCCGATTTTTTTGTTTTTTTGTTTTTGTTTTAATTTTTTTTTTTTTTCGGAATTTATGTCTTTCTTTTTGTTCATACATGGCACATATACAATACAAAACATTGGTGTTTAACCCCACACTTGCTCTTTATTACCTTGTCCACCCCACACTTGTTCTTCAACATCACGCATTACAGCTCCATCAGAAGTACTTTGCCAAGTCTTGATAACAAGGTAAAAGTTTAGCTATTCTAAGCAAAGGAATTCTGTTTAAAGGTGATTGAAATAAAAGGCTCATTGTAGGCTCAAAGGGGTTAAGACTAAGGAGTCACACGACGGGCACAAAATAGGCATAAGTTTTATTTGGCAATGGTGGTGATCCTAATGAGATTAAATTCAATCATATTCAAAATCAAGACAATTTATGATTATAAAGCTTCGAAAATCATATAAGCAAGTTCTAGTAAATTCTAGAGTCCATTAAAAAGCTATAGCACATAGTTATTGAATTTGCAAAGAATGATGAGGTTTCGAAAGATAGTGAAAATTTAGTGAAAATTTTGAAAAAAAATTTAAGCAAAAATCAGCACATAATTCACTCATGAAAGAAAGTTTTTAGGCACAAAAGCTCACATAGGTTATTTGGAACTATTTAATCAAACATGCATACTTCATTATCAATCAAGTCTCAAATATTCATACTAATTCACAATATCCATGAAACTCGCAATTTCTTAAAATAAATGTCAAACTATCAATCATGCATTCAAAGATATAGTTCATCATAGACTTTTAAGGGTATATCCTAAGACTCGAAAACAATTAAAAATATTTAAAAGAAATTTGAAAAATTTCGACAAAAATTAAAAAGTTTCGGAAAATTTGAAAAACACACCAAACAAAAATATGTTACTATGTAACCTCTACCCCACACTTAGAAAATTACATTGTCCTCAATGTAAACCCAAAATAATGTCATAATTTCCTAAGCATGTGTCTAAGTCACATAATAAACACATAAAGAAATCAACCATAAGAATGAAGGGATTAGAAAAATGCAAACTCTCGTTGATGGCTCCTCCACTGCTACGGTTGAAATGAGTTGCCTCTCATGCAGCGCTTAATGTTTATAGTCTATCAGCCTAGACTCTTCTCTTCTTGCTTCAATGGCGCCATCCTTTGTTGCCATGGCTCTCCCACATTGTGCTTTTCAACATTTGTGCTCTTGTTGCTCATTTAACGTTGATGACACAATAACTGGTAGAGTGTCATCTTCTCCAAGAAAAACGTACTTCAAATGTGGGGGAAAAGCTTTTAGCTCTAACTTAGGGGCCTGTTTCACATATGGTAACAACTTATTAGTAGAAATTGGAATTGACAAAGGAGAATACCTTTCATAGATTGGTTGTGACTCAAGCTCCTTCACAACTTCAAGTATGGACGGCTCCAAATCATTCAAAGCCTCCTCATCCCGTTCTTCAAACTTGTCAAATCCGACCCCTCGCTCATGGCTAATTGCTATGCTTGGTGGATGGTCATTGCACACGGTGCAACGCCACCATATCTCCATGAAGTTTCGGCAACCCCTTCTTGACATAGCTCGGCATTTCTGCTTGTTTCTTCCATTTCGGCACTTGGATGTCTCATGGCGTCAAAAATGTTGAACTTGATCGCCTCACCATCGAACTCCATAGTCAAATTGCCTCCAGAAACGTCGATATTAGTTCTTGCAGTTCTCATAAAGGGTCTTCCCAACAATAACTGTGTCGACTCAGAAATTGTTGCCTTCATTTCCAGCACATAAAAGTCAGCAGGGAATATAAGCTGGTTGACCTGCACAAGAACATCTTCAACATACCCCTCGGGGTACTTGTTAGAATGATCCGCCAATTGGATCACAACATTATCAGTTTTAAGAGGTCCTAGATCTAGAGACTTATAAAGATTAAGTGACATAACATTAATTGAAGCTCCTAGATCTAGCATGACATTCTCAAAATGAGTAGAACCAATAACATATGGGATAGAAAAACTCCCTGGATCCTTCATTTTTGGCGGCAATTTTTGTTGAATGATGGCAGATCCCGTCTCACTCATTTTGACCACTTGTGTCTCCCTTGTGTGTCTCCTTGATATGCAAAGCTCCATCAAGAACTTTGCATACTTAGGTATTTGTCGAATGCACTCCAACAAGGGAAGGTTCACGTTCACCTTCCTAAAAACGTCCAACACTTCTTCGTCGGATTTATCCTTTCTGTTCTTTGTGAACCTAGAAGGAAAAGGTAGACAAGAAGATTGATTAGTCGAAACTAATTCACTTGTGTTAGAGTTGTTACCTTTTTGTGCCTCAGAATTCGGCACATTCTCCTTCTTGGATGTAGCAGGGTCTTTTTCTAAGTCCCTTTTCATCGTTGCTTTCAAGTCTCCCTTGCTTGGCTCAGCTCCCTTTTTTCCATGAAACGAGCTCTGCTTCACTTTGTTTAACATTGTGCTCGACATCATGACCAGGTTTGGCTACCTTGCGTCCAACGTCACCAAACACCTTCTCGTCAGAACTGGTCATTCATGAAAACCTGCAAAACCAATTTGACACAATTGAACAAAGATCAAGTGAGCATTGTCATAAACAAAAACAGAAACAAAAATGAAACTAAACTAAGAAATATGATAAGGCTTCGGCAAGAATGAAAAAATGCAAAATGCAATATGAAATGCAACACAAGTATGAATGCAAAAATGAATGCAACATGAATGTGCTGCAGACACAGACATGTTAGTATGAAACAAAGATGCAATATGGCATGATGCAAACAAAACATGTAATGCAAGAATAAATGTCGACATAAAGTTGAGGTTAACCTGCAAAACGAAAAGTGTTAGTGACATACATAGGATTCGACATGGCATGGCATTCATCAATCACACAACAAACACATAGGTCTGACATTCATCACCACAAGGTTCGGCATTCATCACATAAAAGCATAGAGTGTCGACAACCTATAATGTTTCTAGTTGATTTTATTTACCCTAATTTTCAAGGTACGTGGAGCAGTGAAGACCACTGTGCAATGGACTGATACAGCCCAAGGTAGTGTTATGCTTTGTCCGATATACCCCAAAAATTAAAGTCAAATTAATTTGAAGTTCATGGCGTCATACATGTCTAAGTAAATTCTAGCGTTTAAAGTGTGGTGATGCTTCGGCCCAAGCATTTGGCTAGTTCGAGCGGATTCCGTGGTTTCAGAAGGCAAGTGTCAATGTCACGGGGGGCGAACCCCCTACAAGAACCAGGCAGGACTCGTTTGTGATCAAGGAGGCGGACCCCTATCGACCCCTTCACCGAGAAGAGTGGTCAGTCATGATCTTGAGATCCAATTGAACAAACCTGAATTCCATATCTATGACAGAACGGCCCCTTACTCAGCTAGGAACAAACTCGGGTCACTAGACCACTCGACAAGTGTTAATCAAAGCCGCCCTCAACCTCATGAAATCCGCAAATAACATGAAGGGTTTAGGCTAAGATTAACAAATGCGGCTTCTCCCTACATGTTACACTTTAAAAACCACAATAAACTCCAAACACATATGAAACAATAAACTTCCTAAATATTTACTAAGTTACAATAGTTACAACAAAACACATATAGCACAAAAATATACAAATATAATACATACAAATTCGGCACATACACAAATATACAATGTACAAATTGGTAATACACAATAGACATTCGAAACATATGTGTTTTGGCACACACATGCTTCGGCACCTACAAAAGAAAACAAGGTTAATTCACAAACATATACATATACAACACAAAAATCCTTTTTAGCATCCCCGGCAACGGCGCCAAAAACTGACGAGGCCGTTATTCAACAACCTGCAATTTAAAACCCTATCGTGTAGTAACTGTAAGTAGGGATCGTTCAAGCCGGGGACACTAGGGAAGGATTATGTCTGCAAAACAAATCGTTAGTAATATTCACACACTTTATACAAAAATACACAAATACATAGCATATACAATTATCTGTCACATAATATACAAGTATACACAAATGCAAAAGTATTAACATATTTACGATTTTAAATGGGGGATTTATAAGGTGGTTCGAAACATAAAGAAAAGAAAACAGAATTATTTACATACAATGGTCAATCAATACTCAAGTACACAACATAACAAACACCGCAATAAGCATATAACAATTTCATGCAAGATTAAATAGTGATGCTCGCACTATCATATGTTTTCATTGATTTCAACCTTTTAAGACTTCTCATGTGTTTTTAGGAACTTCAAATATGCCTGAACCTAAAACATATGTGTCACCTTGTTTAAACTATCAAATATGCCTAACCTAAACAAGATACACTTACGAACTAGAGTCGGTTGAAGACATGGTCCTAGGTATGGCGTCACTCATCCTATTCAACATGCAAATCACTCACCCTAGCAACCCTTTGCAGCAACTAGAATCAAACTATCAAATATGCCTAACTTGATCCTAGATTACTACGGCAGATTAAACTCCCCCCTAATAGTTAACTTGGGTACCATTCAAATTAACCTAGGGTTCGATTACGTGATCAGGTGATGATTAATCAATTAGAACATACTACACACAAGAACATACAGCAACTTAATCTAAATCATGAAACTAAAATATACTTAGAACGTTATACATCACACATAGTTTCAAGAAAATCACAAAGAAGAACTCAAGAACACATGCAATGTATAAAACCGAAAACCATAGAATAATCTATAATAAAACTTGATAAACCACAGTAGATTTTTACACACAACCTTGATGAACTTCATACCTAGGCTACCTATATAGATCGGCTAGGGAAGAAGGGGAAATCGGCGGCGGATGGAAGCAATTGGTTGGTGCGGCGGCGGCGGCAGCAGCTTGTGTGTTTAGGGTTTTTGGTAGAGCTTGGCTATACTAAGGCTTGAGCAATTGAAAGACACTTTTTCTACTGTATTACATGTGTATTTATAGAGACAAAACCCTAAGAAAACCTAATGAAAATTCGGCAGCCCCTTGTGTTCCAAACCGGGTAGGTTTCTCTTCTTTCCTTGTTGGAATTGTCTTCCTTCTCTTTAATTTGCTGACTTGGAAAATACTTTAAAAACTTCTTTTTCTGATTTCATGGACTCTTCTTCATGTGTGTGGGTCGGCATTGGGCTCTCTTTTATGCTCATGGACTCCTAGGACAGCCGAAAAGGTTCCATAATCTCGGTAGACCGAGTTATCCTGTTTTGACCGGGATAACTTTCATAGTTGTTATTTTCGGCTTCTCCTTGGTGATTTCTTCGATTCTTCTTCTTCTAAACAACTTCCCATATCATCATTAAGCTCTTCATTAATCATTTGGCATGCTTGGGAAGGATTTTGGTGAAGAAACACACTCACGAACTCGGTAGACAACTTCAGCAAATTCTGTCCTGTTTCCAGCAGACTGACCTCCGGCCATTGTTTCCGGCATAACCCCTTCCTCAGATCTTGGATTGCTGCGATTCCAAAAGATTTAGAAACTAGACATCCACAGCTTTCCATCCATATATGGCACGTTCCCTAGTTCCTCCTGGATCGTCCTAGGGAAATCTTTGAAGTTGAGTTATGGTTTCTGGAAATCCTCTGTTTCTGTTCCGAATTCATGCTTTTGGCCTCTTGTCTTTCCATGCTTCTTTTGCTACCTTCCATAAGTCCGATCCTCACGATTCTTGTTTTGTTATGTCCACATACATGTCACCTACACATTCAAAAGATATAATCAAGTAGTGACAATGTATCGGTTTACAGAAACTTAAGAAAATCACGAACACTTCCAATTTCAGCTTTTAACGATATTGCACATACTTTATCTATTTTACACATGTTTTAGCCAATGTTCTACAAATAATCCCTTATGCTAAATATCTACTAATACTAACAAAATAATGGATAAACAAAGCATAAATGAGGGTAAAAACATGTTAAGAACGTAGCGTAAAATGCTCCTATCACCTTTACTTTAAAACCCTTAAATCCAAGAGCCAAGTTTCCCCTTTTTAAAACTCATCCCCCTCCATAATCCCAAAACGGTGATAACCATAAAATCATATCCCGAGAAAATCCTTTAAAACCACGGGAAAGGTAGGAACATCTTTCCTGGCTCACTTATCTTTAAAAAGTATAAAATTCTCATTTTTCCAAAATCACCGTAAAACATAGAATGGAGGAACATATAAAGGAGAAACTAATTTAATATCTATGACATGCAATTTAATTTAAAAATAAAGTCCACTCATAGTACTTATTGCGACCTTCTTCCTGCTCAGAAAGGTCCTCGAGCAAAAACCTCCAACTAACCACGTAGTCGAGCCCGTCTCACGTTCGACCAGAGACTGTACAATTAAACCAATATATTAGTCTTTAAATCGTTGACTTGATCTTTTCCTAGTTTGACTAGGAAATATTATTTGACCACGTGTTGACCAAGTTCCTTTCTTTTTAACAGCTTTTTCAACAATACGCTTAAATCCGATTATCGACTCGAAGTTTGGTTTCCGTTTATGCCACCTTAGCATAAGTATCTTTCTTTACTAATTCATTTGACAGTAGGTAACACATAGTAATTTGTGGAATTACTATGGACACCCAATCAACCACTTCACCACTTTACGGGTTATGAGTCGATATATCCGGTAAGAAATTATCCGAATTATTTACAGCGCCCAACTCGGTTTCTGACTAAGATTCCTGAGTTGCCTAGAATCTCACTTAGAGATCCGGTTGTCTTAACTTAACCAGTTACTAAGATTGACCTTTCCCTTTTTCCTTTTATCGGTCAATCTTCCATAAATGGAAACATTCCAAAAAGTGAAAGTTTCCTAAAATGGTAAGTGTTCTTTAGAATGGGAAGTTTCCCAAAATGGAAACTTCCTACTTACGTCCAATTTTTCCGTAATTACACAAATTAGGAATTAACCGAACTTTTCGACTAAAAGCCTAACAGGGGAAATGATTTCTACCTCTTCGGCATTCTGCTGGTTTAACTATATTCCCGGAGCAGTCATCGGATTCCGGCAACTTTACCTGAATCTTCGGCCAGATTTCGGTCAACTTGCCAGAATTTCACCATAACTTCCCCGTTTCCTCCGATTCACCAAGTTATCGACCACATGCACAAAAACAACACAATTTCAGCAACAACACCAACAACAAATCCAAATAACATCACATTGATAAAACTACAACACTGAGCTCACCTATAATTTCAAATCCGGTATCTCTCTCACCGGATTCCTTACCAGACAGACCCACTGTCTCGGCTTGCCCACCACCAGGTACTCCCAACACCATCTCTCGGTCTCCCAGCAGCTCCTCCACTACTGACCCAAGCTGCTGCCCACTAACTTCGAGTAGCCTAGCAACCATTGCTGCTGCAGTGCCCACACGAGCTGTCGCTGCTCCAAACTCCACCATCACGCAACTGGCTCCAACAAAAACTCGGTGAGGCTCCCTAGGGCACGGCGGAGACGTCAAGGACTCCAAAAGCTTGACCGCCGGAAGTCCACCCGAGAACCCAGAAAAACCCGAAAAAAACAGAAAAGAGGAAATTCTTGACTGAGACTTCAAATCATCGATTCCTTGGCAAGGAAATGAAGAAAAGGAGAGGAGAAACAAGAAAATCACCTCCAACCGTCGAATCGCTGCTTGAGTCGCCGGAAAACGGCAAACATAGTCGCTCCTCCTCCTCCGATTTCCTCCGATTGTGGATGTTTGTTGGATTGGTTTGAATGGGGGTGGTCCTCCGGCCTTTGGTGGCCGGAGTCGCCGGCGCTGGGAGGAAGCCGGAGCAGAGAGAGAGAAGAATCTGGGTCAACGCTCGAAGGGGGGGTTTGACTCGGGTAAAACCTCTCTCTTCCTTTTATAAAGAAACCGACGGCCAGGATTCAATCTGGAATAGATCCAACGGTTTAGATTTAAATAAGGTGAAAAGTAAAAAAGTAAATGGTAAAACTCTTTTTATCGGAATAGTAATCCAAAATTACCATAAACTTCAGAAATTCACAGAAAATAGCCGGAAGCTCTGAAAAATATTCCGAAAATACCGGGAGACTCGTGTCGACACGTACTACAACATCGAGTCATTAAATCAGGTATTTGGAGAACTTTTAAAAACTCAAAAATTAACTCAAGCGATAATTTATCAAATTACCGATCGCAATTAAAATTCCTCGGTAGCTCGTAAACCTCTGTGAAAAGGTAACTTTTAGGTACGGGGTGTTACAGTTGGGAATAGGAATAACAATATGTGGTCCGATTCTGGGTATTTGTAAGGTGAACCGGGAGTGTGGTATGTTAGGGCTCTTTAGATGTAGAGGATGATGAGACTTATGACGTCTCGTCGAGCGGGTTAGGTGACTCGCTGATGCCCAGTGTAAGTTATTTTAATGCCTCGATGTTATTGGCTTGAATAGCAGAGAAGCAGGGAGTATTATTGACTTCTCGAGATTGCATTAGTTGACTGTTATTGTTTGGAGATGTCAACTGAGCCTTATCGTATGGTTTTGATGGAGAAGTGGGGATCCAGACTTATTTTATTAGAGTAGACGTTAGAAAGGGTTTAACGTAGTTTTGCGTTAAACTTTCTTTGAGGAATAAATCTTTTGAGTACTTATGTCTACAACATCGGATATTCTGGATTCAGTAATTGCAGCTTTGATGTTGCTTTGTATCTTTCGGATACTGTTTGGTGTATGCAAGTGAGACTATCCTAGCGGTCATGTGCAAAAAGAGATTTATTCCTTATCAAACATGTACAACGGAAAACAATGAACCAGATCATGTGATCTATTTCAAAGGAGAAGAGTTCACGATTTTTGATTTGGCTATGGTTTCTCCGTGGTTTAACGTGAGCCTTGATTTGGTGAAGTGTTTTTCCATTTAGAGTTTTTGTCTTTTGTAGTTTTGCAGAGTACGAATTCTCAAACGGTTTGACGGGAGGGTTAGGTTATCATTTTATTCATGTGTAAATGTAGGAGCTATAGTGTGTTAACAATTGGTTTTGACGCCGAGTTATTGCTTGACGTCATGAGGTTCGAACCAGGTGAAGGTAGTGAACTTTGCCCTCATTCGGGTTAACTGCTTCCAGCGAGTGGAAAGAAGTGGACAAGCCTATGAGTGATTATAATATGACTTAGGCAATAGGGAGTTATTGCTAAAGGTTGTTTTCGGAGCACGACAGAGTATGTAATCTTTTCGTAGAAAACAATAGTGATTTTCGCAATGATTACAGTCGGTGGATAATTGGTAGGCAGTGTCGTATCCCACCTCGTAATGGGTTGGAGTATAGTAAGAATTCGGTGAGTCGGTTTGATCAATGATTAAAGGAGATGATCATTGTGATCAGATGTAAGATTTCAGAAGCTTTAGAGTAGACGTGAAAAGAGTGGCTGAGACTCAGAAGGTAATGAAATATTTTGAGATGATCCATGTATAAAGGTATGCTACGTTGGATAAATGTGAAATATGACTACGTTATATATGAGGTTGTAGAATAGGTTGGTGATCAATGGGATTGATGCGCTTATGTGCATGTGTCGTAAATAGGTACTTATATTATCTGATGCCCGGTGAGAATAGTCATCCGGTTTGTACTGGAAATGGGTTTATAAGTAAGAATCGGTGTTGATCTTTGATCGAAAGGAGTTAGTGGGTAGAATTTTGATAAATCTATTCGTGATGTGATTTGAAAGAGTTCTTAGAAATAACTGATACTAGAGAACGATAAGATTATTTTAAGTGGTAGTGTGACCCACTGTGTTGGACTTTGAGTATAGAAATTTCGAGGACAAAATTTTTATAAGGTGGGGAGAATTGTCACATCCTGATCCTAGAATTATTTTACGGTTGGTTACTTTGGTCTTTAACCATTTAAAGTAACTGTTTGACCGTATAATGACCGTAAAGTTGACTTTTCGTAAAGTTGAGAATTTGGGAAAACTTTCTTCATGAAAGTTGTAGAGAACGTCGATACGAGTTCGTGGACATGTAGCATGCTCAAATCGGAGTTTGTATAAAAAAATTATAAGGGTTTGAAGTCAGGATCATATGGATAATTTCGTAAAAAGACTATAAATAGCCCAAAAACCAGAGAATCGGGCAGATTTTCTATCGGACCATCTCGATGTCGCTGCCGACCCAAGCCACCTCAGAACGTCAGACTGGTCCCAAAAGGAGCGCATCTGAGTCTACTTCAATTCTAGGTAAGCTTTTCGACCTATCTCTTCATGGTTTAGGAGAAATTTCAAGTTGATACTCTAGTGTACAGTAAGAGATCTACATCGGATTTCTGCCTTCTCAGGCCACCAATTTGTGAGTTCTATATATGGTTAGAATGTGTTTTAGGAGTACTACTCACCCCTAAACTTAGGTGAATTGATTTGGAGTATGGAGGGAGAATTGAAGATTTGAAGTTTCAAAGCAAATTTCGGGTTTTTACATTTTTGTTCGATTGACCGAGTTAGATGCTGAATTGGCCTTCGAGTTGAACTACAAAGTTGTTCAAAATGATGAGACGAAGCTACTGTTAAAAAATGTAGTGTTGATCGGAGGTCTCTAAAATTTTATCTGGAATTTCTGGCGGCGGTGCTGCCACTTTTTGTGCAGATTTTCATGCCCATTAAATAGTATAAAATGAGAGAAGTCTATAGTTTAAATTTGGTAATTTTTGGAGGATATTTGATTAGGTTTTGAAATTTTTCAAGTTTAATATTAGCGGCGGATAATAAAATATTATTTCGGCCATCGGTTATTGCCGGTTAAGGTTTGAGAAATATTTTAAGGACTAAGAAGCTTTTATTGAAGGTCGAGGATTTTTGTTGATTAAATTTGAGAATTTTGGCCAAGGGTAACATTATTGTCAATTTTAAATAATTATTCGTTTTGCAATTGAGATTTACTATTATTCGTTGAACAGGAGATGAAGAGTTCTTGCTTGAGAAGCGATCCGGATTTCGTCAGGCTAAGGTCTAAGTCTATGAGTTAACTTTTTATTTTAAACCGTGCATGCTAAAATATTTATAAAAATTTATACACAACATGATTTTCTTGATTTAATGAGCCGGTGGGGCCAGGAAAGTGGGTTTCTCAATTCCCATATGCTCATGTGTTATGTCGGCTGAAAATTTATGTTATGTCGATTATAATTGGAAATGCATTGTTTTATGGCCATAGTTTTGAGGACGGTCGGGGAACCGTGCCTCGTGCATGAGATGCATGTTTTAATTTATGGGGGATGAGTCATATATTAATGACTTTTCGTATTTGTTTTCTTCGCCATGAAGGGTCGTTATACATATTATCATTGCTAGCAAGCCATACGGGTCCCCCACTTTAGAAGTGAAGTGGGGCAATAGTAGCCTTATTTGGCTCTGACCCTAGCCTGAGAGGCTCATTGTCATGGTGAAATCTCTCCACCATGTAGGGTCCTTCATTACTTAGTTATCTCCAGATGGTTCCGACCCTAGTAAGTTAGCGTTTTGTGGACGTCCTTTTTTTATCTGTAGCAACCCGAGAGAGGAATCTACAGTGGCTACGATTTTAAGCCAATAAGAAGCCAACACGTCCGAAGGACGTGGCGACAACATATTAACCTAAAGTCGTAGGCTATTTAGTAGGTAAAATAAAATTAAACTTTAAACTCGTGACACCACAAGAATTTCTTAAAACATTCATAAGATTTTTTTCCAATTTCGCGGAAGGTGGACAAATTAAAGGGTCAATTAAAAACTTTAGCGACCACAATAAATCTGGAAGACACCTTTACTGTTTATGTCAAATACTCTAGTAAATGAACCGAAGGATAAAACATGAAAAGTGAGTACAACTTGGACCAAACATCGAGTAGGAAATGAGGCTCCACACACACAGCTCTCTCTATCTATCCTGTTACAGTACACAGTACCTGCAAACAATATGTTGTAGAGGTGAGCGTCGTCCTCGCGGGCTCACATATAGGCCTTCCAATGACAGGTTTGAAAATCATAAAATCATATATATATATATATATATATATATATATATGTATATAGATTTGAGCTCTAAATAAAATCGTTTAGAAAATCCTTGGCACACAAAAACATCATTTTATATCTTTCGAGAAAACTGTGCAGTATGCTAAAACAGGGGGCCAGAGCGCTCAATGAATAATACAGCCTGCAAGGCTTCACGGATCTAGGTGGCCGAATCCCAGGTTTGTCTATACAGTAAACCGGGACCAATTACCTATGCGTCTGAATACGAATAGTAACTAATTACCTAGCCAACAACACAAACCCAGAAGAAAACTTTTAAACTTAAAGCCCATTACTTCTTATTCTTTTATAAGTCCAAACTCAAGCCCTTTTCTTTTTCTTAGCCCTAGACTCTTAAGAAAAGTCAAAAATTTTTTTATTCACTCTTCCATGTCAGCAGAACAACCATTAAGCCAATCTTCTTCTATCTTCTTATCTCCCGCAGCTTTACCCAACAATTTTATACCAAGTTCATGGTGATATCTCTTAAGACCAGTAAAGAGGCTTCTTCTTCTCCCTTAAATCATGTGCCATTGAGTCTCTGCTCCACTTCTCTTTTTCCCCACAGCAGCTTTGCACACAACAGAAAACAACCTTCATCTTGGATCTGAGAAAGGAAGAAGCTTGTGACTGATCTAAAGGCAGCAACTTCATCCTCAAATGACGTTATTGAGGCGTGCAAGCTGTTTGGGCCGCCTCGTTCTAGGTTCTCCGCCTTTACAGCTGTCCAATAGCATTCCCAGTTAGACCTCGCCTCTCTTTCATGGATTTTCGGGTTAAAGTCATGCGTATGAGAAATAGAATTCTATTACCCAGCAGCTCAAACTATCCAGCAGCTCAAACATAGCAGCACATCATAAAAACTCATCGATTGAGCCCTATAAAAGGAGGGGCTTAGAGCTGCAGAGTTCATCATCCAACAACCTAGAAAAAACTTTCCAAACTCATGCCTTCAAGCAACACTCCCTATTTCCCATTACAATTCTTGTTCTTCATCCTCAAACTCAGCCCTCAAGCATTCATGCTTTCATCCAGTCAAGCTACAACCCAGAAATCTCTCAATAAACACTCAAGCCTTGCTTTCATACCTTCAAGCAAGAGACCTTCATCCCTCCAAGCAACATACTTCAACAACCATGCTCCTAATTCCTACCCCTCCACCTTTCAAGCCCTCTTAACCATTTTCCAATTTATATCAGTTCTTCCATATTTTTCCAGAAAACCGCAGCTCAATTCTCCCAACATTTTTCAGGGACCAGATTCCCCGCAGCTCAATTCTCATTCACTGTGTGTTTCTGGCTCCCGCATCATGCTTCATGCTACATGCTCGTTTTGTTGTTCGAATCACATATAAGGTTTCCCATTAATCGAATTATTGGGTTAATCTTGGCCTAGTCATGCTTAATTCAAAAAGAACCCTCACAACAACATGATAGCAAGACTTCAAACAAGCATAGAAAAAATGAAGATACACGAAGGAGAATGGATCAATGAAAAACAGCTGGCTCAAAACGTAGCTAATAAAATAATCATACCCCCTTTACCAAAAGGAGAAAGTGAGTTTAAGTTTAGTTAACCTAAACTCCTTACATGGTCCTCGTCCAAATCTACATCTTCAACCAAAAGAGATGTGAAGATGCTGAGTAGAATACTTAGTAAAAGAAACACTATGCCTGTATAGCTAATCAACGCTCAAGAATTTGAGTATAATAAAATTGAATCTAATGTGCGAGAAGCATCAGTTCCTAGTTTCAAACTCAATGAGATCTATAGGAGAGGATCTTTCCTTATGGATTCTCACATATTCAAGATTCTTGATCTAACAGTTTCTGTCACAGGAGGAGAAACCGACATCAGGTTAATCACTCCAAAAGAACTAAGTGAAGCATCTTAGAAGAAATATTCCTACATGCATATTGGAGCAGTCCAAGTGGGAATAAAGCTTTTGGCTAGAGATGGTATAAACTATTATGTTTTATGTATCTTACAAGATGATAAAATAAAAGACTTTAAGAAAAGTCATTAGTGTGGGATGCAGTAGCACAATCTTTGAAAGAAAATCCTTTGTCCTTCTTTACGGTGGGAGGAATTGCTGAAAGAGTTAGAGATCTCCTAAGAAAGCAATGCGTTGAGAACAAAAAATCCAAAACTGTGAAGCAGCAACTCAGAGGAGTTGAAAATATGTGTTCCAAGATATTGAAGACACCAACGCAGTGGGGATGTCACATAGAGAAAAAGTATAAGAAAAGTTCTCTAGCGACAAGCAGAGAAAGAATTTTGAATTCAGGAAAAGCTCATCCAAAAAGAGCTCTACAGAGAAAAAATCTCGTCCTAGGAAGAGATTTTTTAAAAGAAAAAGAAGCAATTCCTCGAATTTCATTCAAGAAGTGAAGAAGTGCAGATGATGGCTTTGCAAGGCAGAAAGACATTATGTAAATGAATGTTCAAGAAAGGATAAGAAGTCTGTGAAGGTTTTCATTGATGAATATGATGCATCAATAGAATATGAAAACCTGAAAGGTTTTGAGATAGCCTATTCTGATGAAGAGAATAATTTAATATATTCTCTTGAGTTCCCTTCAGAAAGTGAAATAGAAAACACTTCAGAAAGTTCTAAAGAAGAAGATGATGACGGATCTCATCCTATGTTTGTCCTAAAGGTCCTAAATTGGAAGGAAGAAACTACTGATATTATCAATAATTTCCACCCCAATCCAGAAAGATTTACATGTGATTACTACAACTATGATGATAGTAATTCAATTCCCATGTACTGTAAAAGTATAGGTGAAACCTATCATCGAGAATGCTTCATTGCAGAGTTACGAAGAAAAACCAAAGACAATGAAGCTCACACCATGGTAGAACAAGAATATAAAGAATTCTACGAAGCTAAGGAGCAACAGGGACATAATTTGGAAGAAGATTTGAAGAGAATGAACTTAGTAACTTCATTAAGCCAGAACAAGGAATTAAAAGAGTCCTTTGATTCCATCAATGATTCTGCAATAAGGCAGGAAGAAGATCTTATCACAGAACCTGTTATACAATAGGTTAAGCCTTTTGATCCCATCAACGAGCCCGATAAAAGAGAAATCAATCATTTCATTGAACTGCCTGGCAAAACTACAGAAAATAAAGAACAAGTAAAGCAGGTCCAGACAAGCAGATTCAGCAATTACATTACTATACGATTGAAATTTCTCAAATATAGGAAGTACCATCTACATGTCTTTGTAGATAGTGGATCATGGTATACTCTTGCCAAAAAATATGTCATACCTGAAGAATATTGGGAAAAGACTTCAAGATCATTTACTAGAATTGTCATGGGAGAGAATGAAATAATCATGGATAATATGGCTCATGATATTAATGTTTCCTTGGGCGGAGGAACTTGTCATAAAAATCATCTGGCAATGTGAAAGGCAAGGAGCAGATATATTAATTAGAAATGACTTCCTTCTTCAGTAGACAATAGTTCAAAATCCACAAATGATTGGTTTTGAAAAGAATAACAAATTCTTTTGGGAATCTCGTCTTACCAACATTGTAAGCGTTACAAGTCAAGGATTCACAGACCAATATCAGAGATCATCAATGAAGAGTGATGATTATAAGCTAGTTTTAGAACCAGTTTTGCTGCTAAAAGACTATTTGAATGGTCACAGTGAAATATTGGTAAATGAAGGGTTGAATTCAAAAGACTCTAAGTCAGAAGAAGAGTATAAATCCCTTTTAGATGAGAATTATTCAGATTCATTAGAGCAAGAAAGCTCAAACAGAGAAGAAGCGTTTATCAGAGAACACAACCTAAAGGTGTATGCTAACAAGATCGAGCAGAAGAGAATGCCAACTATTGCAGAAATAGAAAACTTACTAAAACCAGTAATCAGGAAGATCCTCAGTTATACTGGAAAAGAGATCCAGTATACTGTCAGCTCAAAATGCATGATGCAGATACTATTTGTCATGTTAAAGCAATCCCTCATTATAGGGAAGATGACAGAAAAGAGATGAAAAGTCAAATTCAAGTGTTGCTCGAAAAAAAGTTGATCAGACCTTCTAATAGTCCTCATCATGCTCCAGTCTTCTTGGTAAGAAATCATGTAGAGCAAGTAAGAGGAAACTCTACTACAAATATAGTCATTGATGACACTTCATCAATGACGTTTTATCATCAAATGCCATTAAAAGTGCAAAAACTTCATTGATTTTTAGATCCTATACATATACGATTAGTTCATGACGTTTTAGAAACGCCATTAAACTTCCAAAGAATGAATGACATTTTAGAAACACCGTTAAAATTTATGACGTTTATCAAACGTCATCGTAAGGTTCTTTTATGGTGTTTTGCAAACACCATTACCTATTTTGAGATCTATGGCATTTTGTAAACGTCATAATTGGGCTGTCAAAAACCTAAAATAATTTCAACCTCTCGACCAATTTCTACCAACCTAGCTTCGCTCTACCTGTCAACCAAATAAAAAAGGACGCTCCTTCGCTCTCTCTTGTGGTTTTCGCTCTGATCATCGACGAGGTTTACGAATCCTCGGCGCTGCGATTATTCGATTTCACGAAGGAGGAGAGCGACGCCGACAAGAACAAGGCCGAGTTCTGGTTCGACTCCGCTCGACCCTACGCCCCTTCCCGTACGTTTTCTTTCCTAGATCCGCAATTTTTACTTTCTTTCCCAATTCAGGTTTTCTTATTTGTATTGGATTGCCTCAAATTGCTGTGACTTAGGGTTTCAATTGCTGATTCGCACCGTAGTGTCTGTGGTGTTTGATTGATTGAGTGGGAAATTAGTTAGGTTGTTGTTTTAATTTTAGATTCAATTTGCTGCTGACGGTTTCTTTTGAATAATTTGTAAAATCGTGTAATCAAAGGTTAAGGAATTGTTTAAAGTGAATGATACTTGTTGATTTATAAAGAATGAATCTTTTGTTTAGAAGTTATAAGAGTTTATGAAATTTGACTTGGTTATGTGAATTGTTCACATGGATGTGATATTGGAACTTGTCCCACATTAAAGAAGAATTAAATGCAATAGACATTTATAAATAAATACTCATATGACGTATTAAATAGATAAAATGTCTTGTGTGAGTTTGGTGGGCTTTTCTATTAGGTTTTTAATAGAAAATAAATATATATATATATATATATATATATTATTTTAAAGTCAAAGATGGGCCTTGGACCTTCTTGGGCTCTATTGAAATAAAATCTGTTTTAAAATTTTGAAATAATAATAATATTATTATTATTATTATTATTTGAATTTTAATTTCGGATAAATTCAAAGAGTTAAAACTGTTCGGGACAGTTACAACTGTTTGAACAGTTGCGTTTGTTCAAATTGACCTTTATTTAAGGACGACCATTTGGTCGTTGTTTCCTATCGAACAATCTGCTCTTCTTATTCCTTCCCAAAATATATTTCTGAGAAGCACAAAGTAAATTCGCCAGGGTCAAGTTCTTGTGTAAGAACTTGAACTAGATAGTTGTATCCTCTAGATAGACGTCTGAAACTACAGCACAAGTGCAGGCGAATTTCTGTCTTAGGTCACTGCAAAGCAGACCTCTATATGATCGAGTAAGTGAATTTAATTTCAATTTCGTTATTGTTCTTTGATTTCAATTCAATTAATTATATATTTATTCTTTGGTTCGAAGATTATAGATTGGTTCTAACAATATAAGACAGAAATTTCTCTAATTGTGTAGAGATGGATCAATCTATATCTTCGATGGTGAAAACCATGTCGAGAACCTGAGAAATTCAAGGGTTCTAATTTAAAACGCTGGCAACAGAAGTTGTTGTTTTATTTGACAACACTTCATGTGGTTAACGTACTGACTGTCGAGACACCCACTGTGTTGCCTGAAAGTGAAGGAGAAAAAACGCTCCAACTGAGGCTGCCAAGGTTGAAAATCTGAAGGCTATAGAGACTTGGGAGAATAATGAGTTCATGTGCAGGAACTATATTCTCAATACCTTTGATGACTCTTTGTACGATGTATACTCCACATTCAAAACGACAAGAGATAGAAGCATAATATGCCATGTTTTAAATATGTTTTCCTACCCTATTTAGTTAAGTTATTTCCTTTGTAACATCATTTCTGATATGATTTTATTGTAGATGCATAAATGGGTGCAAAAGGAGAAAAGAATGATAAAACGGAAAAATAAGAGGAATCCTAATTGTTTGGGGAAACCTAACTCAACTAGGAATCCAAATTCAATTGGGAATCAATGGAGCAAGGTGTCACAGCTGATGAGTCACAAGCAAAGTCTAAGATGAGCTATGAGTCACAAGCAAAGTCCAAGATGAGCTATGAGTCACAAGAAAAGTCCAAGATAAGTGATGAGTCACAAGAAAAGTCCAAGATGAACAAAAATCTGGACCACTGGATCAAAATTGAATCAAGGGCTAAGAGCAATTCATCAACACTATATAAAGGCTCATTTGCTTCAGAATTGTCCATCATTCATTCACTCAAAACCTTAGACAAATAGCATAGCAGCTGTGCCAACCTCTTTCCTTTCTTTGCGAAGCCTTGACAAACGTTTCTCAAGTGGCAACCTTAGAGAGTCAGAGCCTTGAAGCCATAGCACCTTTTCTTCATCATCAAGCTTCTGGAAGAACATCAAAGTATAAATTATGCCTCTATCTTTGTTTAGTTTTCTTTACAATTTTAAAAACATAAATTCAGTTTTCATTATGGGAATTGGATGTTTGTTACAATTGTTTTGTTATTAGTAAATTTCTTATCTTTGTAAAGCATGTTGAAATTATGTTTATGATGCTTTATTAAATCTGTTTTTGTCAATGCATAAGTTAGAAAGAATGTGTTTTTGTTTTAGTAGCTATAAAGTTAGCAAGCATTCTAACTATCGTCAGATTTCATGCTAAGCCGCTTAGGTAAGTATGAATCGCAAGTGAGGGAAGCTATGTCATAGTGGCTGGAAACGCAGACTATTTAATTTAATGTTGTGACGTTCATAACATGGTTTTATTCAATCTCGTTCTATAGATTTGAATGATTCTTGTAGACGTGCTCATGAAATTCTTAGTTCTAGACGTTCTGTGCTATGTATAAAAGTAGAACTATAAGATGCAATGACCTTGTAGGCTTCTGTCTTGAGATTTTTTCTAGGGTTTGAAGTTGACAAGTTTCAGATTGTTAGGCTTAAAACGTTATTTTAATATGTGATCATAATTTGAGTTTTTCTCTCTTTGTTGATGTGTGAATGAATCGATCATTTGTATATATTTATAGTTTGTTTTATTTTTAGTAGGAATGATAGAAACCCAAATCAAAACCCCCCAGTTTAATCCTTGTAAATATGTAAATAATCTTTGTTTTATATTAATTTTATCATGACTTTGAATGCAGGAGCCCCTCATAAGTCCCCGGTCATATCGACCCCTGTGACGTCCATTTGCATACATTGTGATAGTATGGCTACTCTTACGAGAGCAATGAATCAAATGTACAATGACAAATCAAGGCATATAAGACAACGTCACAAAACAATACGAAGCTTCCTCAAAAATGGAATCATATCCATTGACTATGTAAAATCAAAAGAAAATATTGTGGATCCTCTAACAAAATGCCTTAATAGTGAGCAAATAGTATTTACATCGAGTGGAATGAACTTAAAGCCAATAGAATGAGTCAATACTTGACGGAAACCTAACCTAGCAACATTAGAGATCTCATGGTCTAGGTTCAATAGGCAAACTAGTTAGGAAGACTCAAGGAGCATAACACACACACATATGCTCATTCCTATTGTAACATCCAGTACCTAAAAGTTACCTTTTCACAGAGGTTTACGAGTTACCGAGGACTCTTAACTATGATCGGTAATTAGATAAGTTATCGCTCGAGTTAATTTTCGAGTTTTTAAAAGTTCTCCAAATACCTGATTTAATGACTCGATGTTGTAGTACGTGTCGACACGAGTCTCCCGGTATTTTCAGAATATTTTTCGAAGCTTCCGGCTAATTTCTGTGAATTTCGAAAGTTTATGGTAATTTTAATTACCATTCTGGTAACATTTAATTACCATTTTAGTAATTAATTCTTACCCTTTAGTTCTCGGCCGTCAGATCTCCTTGTCATTTAATCATGTTCGTCCGTGCACCCTATTTAAAGGGGAAACCGGTCAGACTTGGTCAAAGAAACCAAGTCGAGCTCCGATCGAACTCTTCTCTCCTTCGACCTCACTCTGCGGTCCTCAACGGCGTCCAGCCGGTTCAGGCCACCACCCTCACCATCAACCACCACCAAAATACTCGCCTCCCTTTTCTCTTTAAAACCCCTCAACTGTTTTCCACTGGCAGCCAGTGTCAGGACCCACCCCGAGTTAAATCCCTTTAACTCGAAGTAAATCCTGCGGGGACCACCCCAAGGGAACTTCTTACCGAAACCCCCTTGAAATGGCCAACCCTTCCTACGATCCAACTCAGCACTTCCATGAGTATCTACAACAAACCCTAACTCATGAAGGCATCCTGCTCCCTAACCTACTTAATTAGCTATACTGGGTTAGTCAGAGCAGTCTACTAAGATGATTACCCTAAAGAATTGCGGCAGCAACAGATTGATTGACTATGCCTCGACTCTTGTACGCGCACGACCTCCTCTCAAGAACCCTGCACCACTGGGCATTTGAAAACGAAGGGCCCAGGGGAGAAACATTGAAAAAACGACGTTAGAGTGAGTGGACGAAAAATAACAAATAAAAACTCTACTTTCCTTTAATGCTCTCCCTCTAGTTTCTCTAAGAAAATCCGCATGCAAGTAAATCATCAATGATGCCTTGGCTCACACATAAATAATTAAAATGTGGGGTGTTAACCTCATCCACGAGAAATCCCGACCTGCTCTATCCGGGAAGGTCAAATGACCGGCTCCACCGGAGAGGGTCCCCGACCTGCTCTATCTGGGAAGGTCTAGTGACCGGCTCCACCAGAGAGGGTCCCCGACCTGCTCTATCTGGGAAGGTCTAGTGACCGGCTCCACCAGAGAGGGTCCCCGACCTGCTCTATTCGGGAAGGTCTAATGACCAGCTCAACCGAAGAGGGTCCCCGACCTGCTCTATCCGGGAAGGTCTACTGACCAGCTCAACCGGAGAGGGTCCATGCTAGCATACAATCCTTTTCCCTTTATCCTTTTCCCTTTCCAAAGCCCCTTTAAAACCTGTAAAACCTCGTGGGAATAATAAATCGAAAACCCCTTTAAATCCGTGAGCCAAATTTCTCCTTTAAAATCACCCCCCTCCATAATCCCAAAACGGTGATAATCAAGAATAACATACCCCGGGAAAATTACGGGAAGGGTATGAACCTCTTTCCCGGTTTGTTTACCTTTAAATCCTTAAATCTCATTTTCCCAAATCACCGTAAAACATATAAATGGAGGAAATCATAAATGCAGGAGAAATCAAATAAAGTATATGGCATGCAATTTAATTTAAAACAAAGGTCCACTCACAGTACTCATTGCGACCTTCTTCCTGCTCGGAAAGCTCCTCGAGCGAAACCCTCGGACTAACCGCGTAGTCGAGTCCGTCTCACGTTCAATCAGAGACTGTACAAACAAACCATTATATTAGTCTTTACAGTTGACTTGGTCTTTTCCTAGTTTGACCAGGAAATCCTATTTGACCACGTGTTGACCAAGTTCCTTTCTTTTTAACAACTTTTCAACAAATAGATTTAATTCCGATTACCCAACCGTAACATACCGACTTTCTTTAATAATTCACTTGACATTAGGTTCACCCATAATAATTTGTGGAATTACTATGGACACCCATTCAACCACTTCACCAATACCTTAGGAGTCCTTAAAATAAATCCTTAAACCTTAACCGGCAATAATCGATGGTCGGAATAATATTTAATTATCCGCCAATAATACTAAACTAGAACAATTCCAAAACCTAACCAAAACTCCTCCAAAAATTACCAAATTTTAACCATAGACTCCTCACAATATGTACTAATTAATGGACATGAAAAACTGCCCAAAAAGTGGCGGCACCGCCGCCAGCTCCGCCGCCACCGGCGGCCGCCGGCAGAAATTCCGGCAAAAATTCAGGCGACCTCCGATCGCCACCAAATTTTACCAGTAGCTTCGTCTCATCAATTGGGACAACTTTCTAGTTCAACTCAAAGGCCAATTCGGCCTCTAACTAGGTCAAAAACTCGATGAACAGTAGACCCCGAAAAATTACACTACCAAACTTCAAATCCTCAATTCTCCCTACACACTTCAAATCAAGCTACCAAATTCTAGGGGATTGTAGTACACCTAAAACCCATCCTAAACATATAAAGAACTCAACAATTGGTGATCTAGGGAGGGAGAAATTCAATCCCAAAAATCTACTGTACACACCAAGAACAAATCGGAATTTCTCCCGATTTACGGCGAGTTAGGTCGGAAAGCTTACCTAGGATTGAAGTAGACTCGGAGGCCGAGCTTTTGGGACCGGTGCGCCGGCGGTTGGTGGCCGGACGGCGGCGCTAGGGCGGCCGGAAGCTCGGCGCAGTGTTTCCCGATCGGAAAGGAGACGCGGGGAGAGAGAAAAAGGGGCTGGGGTGAAAAATCTGATTTTTCACCCCGGTAACTCCTATATATAGCCTTTTTACCGCAAAGTAACTTTATACTTTTGTTTATAACTTTCCCAAACGAACTCCGATTTGAGCGTGCTACGTGTCCATGAACTCGTAACGACGCCCTCTACAACTTTCAAGAAGGAAGTTTTCCCAAATTCTTGACTTAACGAAAAGTCAACTTCACGATCATTGTACGGTTAAACGGTCACTTTAAATGGTAAAAGACCAAAGTAACCAACCGTAAAATAATTCTAGGATCGGGGTGTGACAATTCTCCCCACCTTATAAAAATTTCATCCTCGAAATTTCTATACTCAAAGTCCAAAACAGAGGGGGATAGTACCACTTAAAATAATAACATTGTTCTCCAATATCCACTTCCTTCTAAGAACTCTTCTGAGACGCCTCACGAAAAGCATTGTCAAAATCTAAACACCTGCTCTTTACGATCAACATCCTTACTGTTCCTCCTTGAAAGCCAATTTCCAGTACCAACCAGAAGTCTATTGACATAGGATGTAAGGTAGTAAACTTATTTACGTAACATGGACATACGTGACACTAGGTATCCATTAACTCTAAGGATACCCAACATATTCCTCAAACTCATGTATCCTTGTCACGTGTCACATCTAGCCAACGTAGCACTCCTTCCTACGTGGATGATAACCTCCGCTACTTCCCCATTTTCTGACACCCGACCACTCTTCTTAGGTCAAAACTAAAGCATAAGGTCTTACCGTGGATCACAATGATTTTCTCTTGAATCATTGATTAACTGAATCACCGAATTCTTACTGTACTTCATCTCATTTATGAGGTGGAATACGACACCGCCTATCACTGATCCACCATCTGTAATCCTCGTGAAAATCACTATTGTTCTTGCGCTGAAAACATCCTTTGGCAACAATTCCCTGTTGCCTATACCGGATTATAACCATATCCTTGAAAATCCAACTGCACAACACAACAACTTCGACCAGTAACCAACCTCCTATCGCTACTCGTTTAGCCAAACAAACACCAACAACTGTCCTTACCAACCGCATGTGACGTTGTCACAATGCCGCTAATAATCATTCTGATTCCAATAACCACTCGCTTGTCGTGAGTATAATTTCTTCAAAAATACTCGTATTCTTTTGTTGAACTTTAGATATCAGCTCCCACATTCCCTATGCAGGTAATGATTACCACACCTGAGGAGTAGGGTTCGATGTCACTAATGGGTTTTAAATCCTCTGATAACACAATACTACGTGGAGTCAACACTAATGACAACAAGTCCACCAGAAAACCATGACGATTTGTGTTACACGAACCATCACCTCATTTGAACCAGGCTCCCTGATCTGGTTTACGCTTTCTATAAATTATCTTGTCAAGTTGTCCTGTTGTAAAGTAATTGTCTTCCCTTGATCTATCCCTACTCAAACCACTTGTACACCCAGGACACGAGTTGCCATGATCTTTAGCGTAAATCCAAAACAATAGCCTTTAAATCAGAGAGATCCAAAAGCTCCTGACATCGAGATCCAACAATACTTACTCCTAGCATGAAGACAAATTGTCAGGCTTCACACTGCCTACAAAGCTATTCTGACCGGATAAATCTTGATTTTACCAACACCCTGATCATTAGAATCGCCAACTCAATTATCACCTCGTGGAACTACAACGCACTTTACCACGGGTAATACATCTCCGTACTATTCATAGGTAAGGTGCCACTAACCTCCCTATCTTTTACCTTAACTTGGAATGACGCATAGTGTAGAACTTGCACTTCAACCGTATCTGAGCGTCCAATACACATTACCCGTATCGCAATCAGGGATAGACTTACCATTAAAAGAATTCCAGAGCCTTACCCGCTCAACAAGGATATTCCATTCCCAGATGCCTCTGTTACCCCATCGTCCGGTAATAACCGACAACTTTGGACATTTAACCAGATCGAACATCTATATAAAATTTAGTGCCACTGGTGCACATCCAAAGGAAACCCTGAACAAGCATCGGGAATTAATTTCACCGAACTCAGCCATATTGATCACCAAGCATCCGGTTCTCAAGACACAATTCGTCGAATGCCATCACCGCACTAGGCGAGTACACACCACAGAGTCAACTCGTACAACTAGACAGTCTCTAACAAAACTGTCCCCCATGCTCTGCAAGTTTACCATCCACCACATCCTCTATTCGGTAAGATTCAAGATGCACAACCACTTACCATTCCAATTGAAAAGGAAAAATAGCTGCGTGCACCGAAAATCACATTACCACTCCAGATCCTAAATTACAAGATCCACTGCCACACGTTAACATCCCCTCAGATCATAACTTAATCTGAACGTGGCTTAATCACTCCACGATTTCCGATGGAGTGTTGCTCAACTTAGCAACATACTTTACCAGTCTCAGTAACAAATATTACCACACTTAGACTCGTAACACTTTCGAGTCGTCAAGGAAAACCTTTCCTAGTTCCACCGCATTTCATACTCTCCGAAATGCTGACAATTTCGAGAGTCACCTCCAATGACCTTTCTTGCTACTACTCTACACACGTGGCGCCAAGAACTGTCGCTAGGTCAATAATTCCTAACAAGTAAGGTCACTACTCAAATGACCAATGACCATAGCAATGCCAGCTATACTCTAATCCTCTCAGAATTTCATTAGGTACACTAAAATTCAATTTCCCAGATCAATCCTCATTCCACAGATCAAATTGAGAATATTTCCTGTCACTGCAGTGGATGTAACTCATGAACCCCAAACACGACTAAGTACAGCTTCGGTTACAATAATTGATTAAACCACAGCCAGTGAGTGCACACATTCCCATGCCATCAAGCTCCGTTAATCACCCTCAACGAAACAAAGTGTCATAACGGACGACTTTGGTCGCAGGTTTAAGCTTGAGCATCCACAAACATTCTCACTCAAATTCACTGATCTAGTAAACCTTACCCCACTGCTGTCACTTCACCACTTTCGTGCATCTATCTCAACCTGCAATCAACCACCTACTAACGACACTTAATAATCTCGCTAACCAGCATAAAAGTCGGAGCGACTAACAATAACCCACTTCCGACATATACTTAAATGGTTAGGCCATCTACTGGACGTTTGTACAGAAACTTCCAACCAAACGTCCTTAATCTCCGTTCTCAATAAATGAAACTCTCATGACAAATTCTTAAAATGATGTCATCATCAGCCTTAGTCACTTACCTGGTGTCATTCTGACCACACACAGCTGCACACAATAATTATGTTTTACCAGCATGTGCTACCCATATTTCAACCTACCACTTCCCAACAAAGGAGGGTACACGTGCTCCTGTGGGGTATACCCATGTACATCTTCAACCGTCGAAACAGTGTCGTTTGCACAACGACGAGTTCCTACACCACCATAATACAAAGTCAATCAAGACTCGAATACAAAGTCAATCAAGACTCGTATCACTCTTTCTGGTACCCTAAGCACTCTTGGTCCAAGACCCGGTGGCCTGTTGCCACTTCCAACATGTTCCTTTAAATTCCGAAACCAATTACCTTTAATTACCACTAGTAACGCTTCCTCGATCTGAAATCGAACTCTAACACAGCCAACCTGGAGACTCCTCCACAGGTGTACTAATTAAAACACTTTGCCCGCAGGTGGATAACTCACCTTATGATTCATAGGAGCCCCAAGATCTGGTGACACGATTTAATTTCTGCCTCCATGATAAATGGCCCAATGACCATTGTCACCAACCATTCAATTCACGCTTGGACTCACCAACAAATCAAACCTTCTAGTACCCCAATCATGGGTGGCTGGAGCGAAGAGAATCTGGTCGTAGCTGACGACAACAATGTCAGCACCAAGGTGACCCAAACCGTCAGTTTCAGTGGCTGTTCCCTAAAGCATCACGTGACCAAACTAGCCTTTACTTCCTTAACATTTTTCAGTAGTGTCACATCATGGACTCGTCACCAGAAACAAGTCCATTGATCCCAAAATGACTACACTCATATTCCTTAAGTCATTCCACTTTCATATGTCCGTTGGTTTCTCCAAAACCACACTAATGATGAACCTCAACAACGTCGTGGCAATCGTCAAAACTAAATATTCATCCTCACTGGATAATCGCGCTAGGCGACTTCAGCTCCTTTTTCCATGGCAGGATGCAACCTCTTTCATTAACTCGTACGACTCTTCACTTCTAAGAGCCTCATAACACGAACATCAAGGCCTTGTCTTAGGCTTCTACAACATCCCTATCAACAACCATGATAGTCCTCCAGGTGTGAATTAACTGTTTCACCACCGAGTACTCACACATAATGCTCAAACGTTAAACAACGTGAGTTTCCAGCTCGATCCCCAACTCAAATCTCAATTAATCCTTGGGGAACTCATAAAATAAATACGTAACGAGCTTACCTTGTTCTTTACAAGAACTCTCTGTGAGGTCGCGCGTACTGAGGCATAGTCTTGAAGATTCCAATGTTTATAGGACCACTCGGTCCATAACTCAACCAGGAAGTACTACTCATATCCTTGATAAACACTGAGCGTCCAAAGCATAAAATGCCGATGGATCCGCCGCGGTCGGACCATCACTCTGTAGACACTAAGTGCTACCAAGTACATGAGGTAGTAACAGGAAACGATAACCTAATGCTCTGATACCAATTGTCAGTACCCACCCCGAGTTAAATCCCTTTAACTCGAAGTAAATCCTGCGGGGACCACCCCAAGGGAACTTCTTACCGAAACCCCCTTGAAATGGCCAACCCTTCCTACGATCCAACTCAGCACTTCCATGAGTATCTACAACAAACCCTAACTCATGAAGGCATCCTGCTCCCTAACCTACTTAATTAGCTATACTGGGTTAGTCAGAGCAGTCTACTAAGATGATTACCCTAAAGAATTGCGGCAGCAACAGATTGATTGACTATGCCTCGACTCTTGTACACGCACGACCTCCTCTCAAGAACCCTGTACCACTGGGCATTTGAAAACGAAGGGCCCAGGGGAGAAACATTGAAAAAACGACGTTAGAGTGAGTGCACGAAAAATAACAAATAAAAACTCTACTTTCCTTTAATGCTCTCCCTCTAGTTTCTCTAAGAAAATCCGCATGCAAGTAAATCATCAATGATGCCTTGGCTCACACATAAATAATTAAAATGTGGGGTGTTAACCTCATCCACGAGAAATCCCGACCTGCTCTATCCGGGAAGGTCAAATGACCGGCTCCACCGGAGAGGGTCCCCGACCTGCTCTATCTGGGAAGGTCTAGTGACCGGCTCCACCAGAGAGGGTCCCCGACCTGCTCTATCTGGGAAGGTCTAGTGACCGGCTCCACCAGAGAGGGTCCCCGACCTGCTCTATTCGGGAAGGTCTAATGACCAGCTCAACCGAAGAGGGGTCCCCGACCTGCTCTATCCGGGAAGGTCTACTGACCAGCTCAACCGGAGAGGGTCCATGCTAGCATACAATCCTTTTCCCTTTATCCTTTTCCCTTTCCAAAGCCCCTTTAAAACCTGTAAAACCTCGTGGGAATAATAAATCGAAAACCCCTTTAAATCCGTGAGCCAAATTTCTCCTTTAAAATCACCCCCCTCCATAATCCCAAAACGGTGATAATCAAGAATAACATACCCCGGGAAAATTACGGGAAGGGTATGAACCTCTTTCCCGGTTTGTTTACCTTTAAATCCTTAAATCTCATTTTCCCAAATCACCGTAAAACATATAAATGGAGGAAATCATAAATGCAGGAGAAATCAAATAAAGTATATGGCATGCAATTTAATTTAAAACAAAGGTCCACTCACAGTACTCATTGCGACCTTCTTCCTGCTCGGAAAGCTCCTCGAGCGAAACCCTCGGACTAACCGCGTAGTCGAGTCCGTCTCACGTTCAATCAGAGACTGTACAAACAAACCATTATATTAGTCTTTACAGTTGACTTGGTCTTTTCCTAGTTTGACCAGGAAATCCTATTTGACCACGTGTTGACCAAGTTCCTTTCTTTTTAACAACTTTTCAACAAATAGATTTAATTCCGATTACCCAACCGTAACATACCGACTTTCTTTAATAATTCACTTGACATTAGGTTCACCCATAATAATTTGTGGAATTACTATGGACACCCATTCAACCACTTCACCAATACCTTAGGAGTCCTTAAAATAAATCCTTAAACCTTAACCGGCAATAATCGATGGTCGGAATAATATTTAATTATCCGCCAATAATACTAAACTAGAACAATTCCAAAACCTAACCAAAACTCCTCCAAAAATTACCAAATTTTAACCATAGACTCCTCACAATATGTACTAATTAATGGACATGAAAAACTGCCCAAAAAGTGGCGGCACCGCCGCCAGCTCCGCCGCCACCGGCGGCCGCCGGCAGAAATTCCGGCAAAAATTCAGGCGACCTCCGATCGCCACCAAATTTTACCAGTAGCTTCGTCTCATCAATTGGGACAACTTTCTAGTTCAACTCAAAGGCCAATTCGGCCTCTAACTAGGTCAAAAACTCGATGAACAGTAGACCCCGAAAAATTACACTACCAAACTTCAAATCCTCAATTCTCCCTACACACTTCAAATCAAGCTACCAAATTCTAGGGGATTGTAGTACACCTAAAACCCATCCTAAACATATAAAGAACTCAACAATTGGTGATCTAGGGAGGGAGAAATTCAATCCCAAAAATCTACTGTACACACCAAGAACAAATCGGAATTTCTCCCGATTTACGGCGAGTTAGGTCGGAAAGCTTACCTAGGATTGAAGTAGACTCGGAGGCCGAGCTTTTGGGACCGGTGCGCCGGCGGTTGGTGGCCGGACGGCGGCGCTAGGGCGGCCGGAAGCTCGGCGCAGTGTTTCCCGATCGGAAAGGAGACGCGGGGAGAGAGAAAAAGGGGCTGGGGTGAAAAATCTGATTTTTCACCCCGGTAACTCCTATATATAGCCTTTTTACCGCAAAGTAACTTTATACTTTTGTTTATAACTTTCCCAAACGAACTCCGATTTGAGCGTGCTACGTGTCCATGAACTCGTAACGACGCCCTCTACAACTTTCAAGAAGGAAGTTTTCCCAAATTCTTGACTTAACGAAAAGTCAACTTCACGATCATTGTACGGTTAAACGGTCACTTTAAATGGTAAAAGACCAAAGTAACCAACCGTAAAATAATTCTAGGATCGGGGTGTGACAATTCTCCCCACCTTATAAAAATTTCATCCTCGAAATTTCTATACTCAAAGTCCAAAACAGAGGGGGATAGTACCACTTAAAATAATAACATTGTTCTCCAATATCCACTTCCTTCTAAGAACTCTTCTGAGACGCCTCACGAAAAGCATTGTCAAAATCTAAACACCTGCTCTTTACGATCAACATCCTTACTGTTCCTCCTTGAAAGCCAATTTCCAGTACCAACCAGAAGTCTATTGACATAGGATGTAAGGTAGTAAACTTATTTACGTAACATGGACATACGTGACACTAGGTATCCATTAACTCTAAGGATACCCAACATATTCCTCAAACTCATGTATCCTTGTCACGTGTCACATCTAGCCAACGTAGCACTCCTTCCTACGTGGATGATAACCTCCGCTACTTCCCCATTTTCTGACACCCGACCACTCTTCTTAGGTCAAAACTAAAGCATAAGGTCTTACCGTGGATCACAATGATTTTCTCTTGAATCATTGATTAACTGAATCACCGAATTCTTACTGTACTTCATCTCATTTATGAGGTGGAATACGACACCGCCTATCACTGATCCACCATCTGTAATCCTCGTGAAAATCACTATTGTTCTTGCGCTGAAAACATCCTTTGGCAACAATTCCCTGTTGCCTATACCGGATTATAACCATATCCTTGAAAATCCAACTGCACAACACAACAACTTCGACCAGTAACCAACCTCCTATCGCTACTCGTTTAGCCAAACAAACACCAACAACTGTCCTTACCAACCGCATGTGACGTTGTCACAATGCCGCTAATAATCATTCTGATTCCAATAACCACTCGCTTGTCGTGAGTATAATTTCTTCAAAAATACTCGTATTCTTTTGTTGAACTTTAGATATCAGCTCCCACATTCCCTATGCAGGTAATGATTACCACACCTGAGGAGTAGGGTTCGATGTCACTAATGGGTTTTAAATCCTCTGATAACACAATACTACGTGGAGTCAACACTAATGACAACAAGTCCACCAGAAAACCATGACGATTTGTGTTACACGAACCATCACCTCATTTGAACCAGGCTCCCTGATCTGGTTTACGCTTTCTATAAATTATCTTGTCAAGTTGTCCTGTTGTAAAGTAATTGTCTTCCCTTGATCTATCCCTACTCAAACCACTTGTACACCCAGGACACGAGTTGCCATGATCTTTAGCGTAAATCCAAAACAATAGCCTTTAAATCAGAGAGATCCAAAAGCTCCTGACATCGAGATCCAACAATACTTACTCCTAGCATGAAGACAAATTGTCAGGCTTCACACTGCCTACAAAGCTATTCTGACCGGATAAATCTTGATTTTACCAACACCCTGATCATTAGAATCGCCAACTCAATTATCACCTCGTGGAACTACAACGCACTTTACCACGGGTAATACATCTTCGTACTATTCATAGGTAAGGTGCCACTAACCTCCCTATCTTTTACCTTAACTTGGAATGACGCATAGTGTAGAACTTGCACTTCAACCGTATCTGAGCGTCCAATACACATTACCCGTATCGCAATCAGGGATAGACTTACCATTAAAAGAATTCCAGAGCCTTACCCGCTCAACAAGGATATTCCATTCCCAGATGCCTCTGTTACCCCATCGTCCGGTAATAACCGACAACTTTGGACATTTAACCAGATCGAACATCTATATAAAATTTAGTGCCACTGGTGCACATCCAAAGGAAACCCTGAACAAGCATCGGGAATTAATTTCACCGAACTCAGCCATATTGATCACCAAGCATCCGGTTCTCAAGACACAATTCGTCGAATGCCATCACCGCACTAGGCGAGTACACACCACAGAGTCAACTCGTACAACTAGACAGTCTCTAACAAAACTGTCCCCCATGCTCTGCAAGTTTACCATCCACCACATCCTCTATTCGGTAAGATTCAAGATGCACAACCACTTACCATTCCAATTGAAAAGGAAAAATAGCTGCGTGCACCGAAAATCACATTACCACTCCAGATCCTAAATTACAAGATCCACTGCCACACGTTAACATCCCCTCAGATCATAACTTAATCTGAACGTGGCTTAATCACTCCACGATTTCCGATGGAGTGTTGCTCAACTTAGCAACATACTTTACCAGTCTCAGTAACAAATATTACCACACTTAGACTCGTAACACTTTCGAGTCGTCAAGGAAAACCTTTCCTAGTTCCACCGCATTTCATACTCTCCGAAATGCTGACAATTTCGAGAGTCACCTCCAATGACCTTTCTTGCTACTACTCTACACACGTGGCGCCAAGAACTGTCGCTAGGTCAATAATTCCTAACAAGTAAGGTCACTACTCAAATGACCAATGACCATAGCAATGCCAGCTATACTCTAATCCTCTCAGAATTTCATTAGGTACACTAAAATTCAATTTCCCAGATCAATCCTCATTCCACAGATCAAATTGAGAATATTTCCTGTCACTGCAGTGGATGTAACTCATGAACCCCAAACACGACTAAGTACAGCTTCGGTTACAATAATTGATTAAACCACAGCCAGTGAGTGCACACATTCCCATGCCATCAAGCTCCGTTAATCACCCTCAACGAAACAAAGTGTCATAACGGACGACTTTGGTCGCAGGTTTAAGCTTGAGCATCCACAAACATTCTCACTCAAATTCACTGATCTAGTAAACCTTACCCCACTGCTGTCACTTCACCACTTTCGTGCATCTATCTCAACCTGCAATCAACCACCTACTAACGACACTTAATAATCTCGCTAACCAGCATAAAAGTCGGAGCGACTAACAATAACCCACTTCCGACATATACTTAAATGGTTAGGCCATCTACTGGACGTTTGTACAGAAACTTCCAACCAAACGTCCTTAATCTCCGTTCTCAATAAATGAAACTCTCATGACAAATTCTTAAAATGATGTCATCATCAGCCTTAGTCACTTACCTGGTGTCATTCTGACCACACACAGCTGCACACAATAATTATGTTTTACCAGCATGTGCTACCCATATTTCAACCTACCACTTCCCAACAAAGGAGGGTACACGTGCTCCTGTGGGGTATACCCATGTACATCTTCAACCGTCGAAACAGTGTCGTTTGCACAACGACGAGTTCCTACACCACCATAATACAAAGTCAATCAAGACTCGAATACAAAGTCAATCAAGACTCGTATCACTCTTTCTGGTACCCTAAGCACTCTTGGTCCAAGACCCGGTGGCCTGTTGCCACTTCCAACATGTTCCTTTAAATTCCGAAACCAATTACCTTTAATTACCACTAGTAACGCTTCCTCGATCTGAAATCGAACTCTAACACAGCCAACCTGGAGACTCCTCCACAGGTGTACTAATTAAAACACTTTGCCCGCAGGTGGATAACTCACCTTATGATTCATAGGAGCCCCAAGATCTGGTGACACGATTTAATTTCTGCCTCCATGATAAATGGCCCAATGACCATTGTCACCAACCATTCAATTCACGCTTGGACTCACCAACAAATCAAACCTTCTAGTACCCCAATCATGGGTGGCTGGAGCGAAGAGAATCTGGTCGTAGCTGACGACAACAATGTCAGCACCAAGGTGACCCAAACCGTCAGTTTCAGTGGCTGTTCCCTAAAGCATCACGTGACCAAACTAGCCTTTACTTCCTTAACATTTTTCAGTAGTGTCACATCATGGACTCGTCACCAGAAACAAGTCCATTGATCCCAAAATGACTACACTCATATTCCTTAAGTCATTCCACTTTCATATGTCCGTTGGTTTCTCCAAAACCACACTAATGATGAACCTCAACAACGTCGTGGCAATCGTCAAAACTAAATATTCATCCTCACTGGATAATCGCGCTAGGCGACTTCAGCTCCTTTTTCCATGGCAGGATGCAACCTCTTTCATTAACTCGTACGACTCTTCACTTCTAAGAGCCTCATAACACGAACATCAAGGCCTTGTCTTAGGCTTCTACAACATCCCTATCAACAACCATGATAGTCCTCCAGGTGTGAATTAACTGTTTCACCACCGAGTACTCACACATAATGCTCAAACGTTAAACAACGTGAGTTTCCAGCTCGATCCCCAACTCAAATCTCAATTAATCCTTGGGGAACTCATAAAATAAATACGTAACGAGCTTACCTTGTTCTTTACAAGAACTCTCTGTGAGGTCGCGCGTACTGAGGCATAGTCTTGAAGATTCCAATGTTTATAGGACCACTCGGTCCATAACTCAACCAGGAAGTACTACTCATATCCTTGATAAACACTGAGCGTCCAAAGCATAAAATGCCGATGGATCCGCCGCGGTCGGACCATCACTCTGTAGACACTAAGTGCTACCAAGTACATGAGGTAGTAACAGGAAACGATAACCTAATGCTCTGATACCAATTGTCAGTACCCACCCCGAGTTAAATCCCTTTAACTCGAAGTAAATCCTGCGGGGACCACCCCAAGGGAACTTCTTACCGAAACCCCCTTGAAATGGCCAACCCTTCCTACGATCCAACTCAGCACTTCCATGAGTATCTACAACAAACCCTAACTCATGAAGGCATCCTGCTCCCTAACCTACTTAATTAGCTATACTGGGTTAGTCAGAGCAGTCTACTAAGATGATTACCCTAAAGAATTGCGGCAGCAACAGATTGATTGACTATGCCTCGACTCTTGTACACGCACGACCTCCTCTCAAGAACCCTGCACCACTGGGCATTTGAAAACGAAGGGCCCAGGGGAGAAACATTGAAAAAACGACGTTAGAGTGAGTGGACGAAAAATAACAAATAAAAACTCTACTTTCCTTTAATGCTCTCCCTCTAGTTTCTCTAAGAAAATCCGCATGCAAGTAAATCATCAATGATGCCTTGGCTCACACATAAATAATTAAAATGTGGGGTGTTAACCTCATCCACGAGAAATCCCGACCTGCTCTATCCGGGAAGGTCAAATGACCGGCTCCACCGGAGAGGGTCCCCGACCTGCTCTATCTGGGAAGGTCTAGTGACCGGCTCCACCAGAGAGGGTCCCCGACCTGCTCTATCTGGGAAGGTCTAGTGACCGGCTCCACCAGAGAGGGTCCCCGACCTGCTCTATTCGGGAAGGTCTAATGACCAGCTCAACCGAAGAGGGTCCCCGACCTGCTCTATCCGGGAAGGTCTACTGACCAGCTCAACCGGAGAGGGTCCATGCTAGCATACAATCCTTTTCCCTTTATCCTTTTCCCTTTCCAAAGCCCCTTTAAAACCTGTAAAACCTCGTGGGAATAATAAATCGAAAACCCCTTTAAATCCGTGAGCCAAATTTCTCCTTTAAAATCACCCCCCTCCATAATCCCAAAACGGTGATAATCAAGAATAACATACCCCGGGAAAATTACGGGAAGGGTATGAACCTCTTTCCCGGTTTGTTTACCTTTAAATCCTTAAATCTCATTTTCCCAAATCACCGTAAAACATATAAATGGAGGAAATCATAAATGCAGGAGAAATCAAATAAAGTATATGGCATGCAATTTAATTTAAAACAAAGGTCCACTCACAGTACTCATTGCGACCTTCTTCCTGCTCGGAAAGCTCCTCGAGCGAAACCCTCGGACTAACCGCGTAGTCGAGTCCGTCTCACGTTCAATCAGAGACTGTACAAACAAACCATTATATTAGTCTTTACAGTTGACTTGGTCTTTTCCTAGTTTGACCAGGAAATCCTATTTGACCACGTGTTGACCAAGTTCCTTTCTTTTTAACAACTTTTCAACAAATAGATTTAATTCCGATTACCCAACCGTAACATACCGACTTTCTTTAATAATTCACTTGACATTAGGTTCACCCATAATAATTTGTGGAATTACTATGGACACCCATTCAACCACTTCACCAATACCTTAGGAGTCCTTAAAATAAATCCTTAAACCTTAACCGGCAATAATCGATGGTCGGAATAATATTTAATTATCCGCCAATAATACTAAACTAGAACAATTCCAAAACCTAACCAAAACTCCTCCAAAAATTACCAAATTTTAACCATAGACTCCTCACAATATGTACTAATTAATGGACATGAAAAACTGCCCAAAAAGTGGCGGCACCGCCGCCAGCTCCGCCGCCACCGGCGGCCGCCGGCAGAAATTCAGGCGACCTCCGATCGCCACCAAATTTTACCAGTAGCTTCGTCTCATCAATTGGGACAACTTTCTAGTTCAACTCAAAGGCCAATTCGGCCTCTAACTAGGTCAAAAACTCGATGAACAGTAGACCCCGAAAAATTACACTACCAAACTTCAAATCCTCAATTCTCCCTACACACTTCAAATCAAGCTACCAAATTCTAGGGGATTGTAGTACACCTAAAACCCATCCTAAACATATAAAGAACTCAACAATTGGTGATCTAGGGAGGGAGAAATTCAATCCCGAAAATCTACTGTACACACCAAGAACAAATCGGAATTTCTCCCGATTTACGGCGAGTTAGGTCGGAAAGCTTACCTAGGATTGAAGTAGACTCGGAGGCCGAGCTTTTGGGACCGGTGCGCCGGCGGTTGGTGGCCGGACGGCGGCGCTAGGGCGGCCGGAAGCTCGGCGCAGTGTTTCCCGATCGGAAAGGAGACGCGGGGAGAGAGAAAAAGGGGCTGGGGTGAAAAATCTGATTTTTCACCCCGGTAACTCCTATATATAGCCTTTTTACCGCAAAGTAACTTTATACTTTTGTTTATAACTTTCCCAAACGAACTCCGATTTGAGCGTGCTACGTGTCCATGAACTCGTAACGACGCCCTCTACAACTTTCAAGAAGGAAGTTTTCCCAAATTCTTGACTTAACGAAAAGTCAACTTCACGATCATTGTACGGTTAAACGGTCACTTTAAATGGTAAAAGACCAAAGTAACCAACCGTAAAATAATTCTAGGATCGGGGTGTGACAGCCAGCGACGAAGCAGATCGGAGGCGAGGCAAGGTGTGGAGTTTGCCGGCTTTTGACGAATCCAGCCGGGAACGGCGTTAATAAGGGGTAGTTTCTGGATCTCCTCTCCCTCCCTATCTTATCTATGCTTTTGTTTTCTCCAAATCATCCCCTAATCGGAAACTCATGTTTCCCTCTTTTTTGGGTTTAAACCCTAACTCCGGCGACCCTGGTGTTTTTACGTTTCTGGCGTGATTGGCAAGCTCCGACGAGGCCTGATCGATTAGGGAAAGCTTGAGCGCGTCTGAATAGGAGTTGGAGGCACTGTGGTGCCCCTCCCTGTTACAGGGTGGTGTTAGCCGTGCAGGCGCTGGGTGTGGAACCTGGAGGAGCTGTTGGAGCTCAAGTTAGAGCTGCTGGAGTGGGTCAAGGAGTGGTAGGCAGCCGGAGTGGTAGTGCTGGGTTTGGTTTTAGGTTCGAGTTTGGTAGCAGGCAGAGGGTAAGACTCGTTCCCTCTAAGAATTTTGTTGTTTGAACTGTTGTTGAACCTATGTCTGAATTAAATTGTGTTGTTTTTGGTGCATGTGGTCGATAACTTGGTGAATCGAAGAAAACGGGGAGGTTATGGCGAAATTCCGTCAAGTTACCGAGATCCGGTGACGGTTCCGGTGATGTAGTAAAAACCGGTAGAATGCCGAAGAGTCTCTGGTCGAACGTGAGACAAGTTCGACTACGTGGTTAGTTCGAGGGTTTCGCTCGAGGAGCTTTTTGAGCAGGAAGAAGGTCACAATAAGTACTGTGAGTGGACCTTGCTTTTAAATTAAATTGCATGCCCATAGACTTTAATTGGTTTCTCCTGTATATGTGATTTCCTCCATTATATGTTTTACGGTGATTTTAGGAAAATGGGATTTAATGATTTTAAAGATAAATGAGCCTGGAAAGAGGTTCTTACCTTTCTCGTGATTTTAAAGGATTTTTCCGGGATATGATTTTATTGTTATCACCGTTTTGGGATTATGGAGGGGGATGATTTTAAAAGGGGAAACTTAGCTCTTGGATTTAAAGGGTTTTAAAGTAAAGGCAGAGAACCGGTTTTGGGTTCCTGGAAAGGTTTTTAAATCCAATGTATTTGGGGTAAAGTCAAGGTAATTTGACTTGGTTTTCGGATTATATTTCCCACGAGGTTTTAAAGGATTTTAAAGGATATGGGTATATGTATTGCATGCTAGCATGGACCCTCTCCGGTGGTAGCTGGTCATTAGACCCTCCCGGATAGTAGCAGGTCGGGACCCTCTTCGGTGGTAGCTGGTCAATAGACCCTCCCGAATAGAGCAGGTCATGGGACCCTCTCCGATGAGCTGGTCAATAGACCCTCTCGTGGTAGAGCAGGTCGGTTTTCTCGTGGATGAGGTTAATATCCCACACATTTATTTATGTATGAGCCAAGGGAGTTTTATTGATTTAATTATCCATTGTCTATGAGGTGCGTGCATAAGGTTTTTCTTGGAAAACTCTAAGGGAGAACATTAAGGAAAATAGAGTTTTTATATTTGATTTTTGTCCACTCACGCTAACGGTTTTCAATGTTTCTCCCCTGGGCCCTTGGTTTTCAAATGCCTAGTGGTGCAGGGTTCTTGAGGGAGGTCGCGCGCGTACAAGAGTCGAGACATAGTCGATCAATCCGTTGCTGCTCGCAAATTCATTAGGGTAATCTTCTATGTAGACTGCTCTGACTAACCAGTTTAGCTAGTTAAGTAGGTTAGGGAGCAGGATGCCTTCATGAGTTAGGGATTGTTTATAAATACTCATGGAAGTGCTGAGTTGGTATGTAGGAAGGGTTGGCCATTTCAAGGGGGTTTCGGTAAGAGGTTCCCTTTAGGTGGTCCCCGCAGGATTTACTTCGAGTTAAAGAGATTTAAGTCGGGGTGGGTCCTGACACCTATGATGAATAAATGTGTGTAATCTGTTGACGTAAAAAGGGTGAATATTATTATATTCTTAATAATGCTAATAGCATTTAAAGGTGGGATAGTACTAGAGGTGTAAATGGGCCGGGCCGAGCCGAATACTATAGTGTTCATGTTTGACTAATTTTATTTTTATCGAGCTCGAGCCGGGCTTAAGCTTGAATTTTTTTTTTCATGTTCAAGCTCGGCTCGGCTTGTATAAGCTCGAGCGGAGCTCGGGCCAGCTTGACTCATTTATTTTAAAGTACAAAACATTAAATTTAAGGCTATGTTATCTTAATTACTTTCTTATTGTGGTGATTGTTAGTGTTTGGTTTCATTTTTTACATAAATTGATTGCTTTAATATATGTATTTTAATTAAATAATTTGATTTTAAAAGGAAAGAAATAAAAAGAATAGAAGATTTGGATTTTAAACAATATATTTTACGTATAACAATTTTTTTAGAGATAAGTTTTAAAAACGAGTTGTTCACGAGCTAAACGAGCAGAATACAATCTTGTTCAAGCTCTGCTCATTTTTTTGTCGGGCTCAATATTGAGCTTAAGCTCGGCTCATTTATCTTACGAGCATGAGCCGAACGAACTAAAAATCGAGCCAAACGCAAATCGAACACGAGCGGCTCAAGCTTACTTATAGCCCTAGATAGTACAGACTATTCATGATTGGTATTACCTATATGAGATTGATGTGGGGTCGCATCTTTGAGAACCGAGATGGCTAAGTTCTCTAAAATTCTCATGAAGAAGGAGTTGTTCATTACCGAAATGAACACAACCGTAAGAATTTGAAATGTGTATATATATGTTATGTGGGATATTTATTGTCTCGATTTACTACACAACATGATTAGTTCAAGACTTCAATTCACTATTTCACAAAGTGAATCCGATAAGTACTCCCTACGAAAAGTTCAAGTCCAAAAGACACATTTTCTGATGCATCTCATATCTAGTTTCTCTGAAATATAAATAAGTTCCTAAATTCTCTTATTTTCTATTTAAATGTGGGGTATTGTTAGAGTTTGAATAGAAAATGTGAGGTATTATTGCAACTTGTCCCACATTGAAGAAGAATTTAATGCAATAAACATTTATAAGGAAATACTCATATGAGGTATTAAATGGATTAAATGTCTTGTGTGAGCTTGGTGGGCTTTTCTATTAGGTTTTCAATAAAAAATAAATATATATATATAATATATATATATATATATATATTATTTAAAAGTCAAAGATGGGCCTTGGGCCTTCTTGGGCTCTATTGAAATAAAATCTGTTTTAAAATTTTAAAATAATAATATTATTATTATTATTATTAATTTCGGATAAATTCAAAGAGTTAAAACTGTTCGGGACAGTTACAACTATTTGAACAGTTGCGTTTGTTCAAATTGACTTTTATTTAATGACGACCTTTTGGTCGTTGTTTCCCATCGAACAATCTGCTCTTCTTCTTCCTCCTCAAAACATATTTCTGAGAAGCACAAAGTAAATTCGCCAGGGTCAAGTTCTTGTGCAAGAACTTGAACCAGATAGTTATATCCTCTAGATAGACGTTCGAAACTGTAGCACAAGTGGGGGCGTTTCTGTCTTAGGTCATTTAATTATTATTATTATATATTTATTATTTGGTTCGAAGATTATAGATTGGTTCTAACATGTGTTAGTGTACATTTTAAATTGGGGGTTTTCAGCTGATTTTGTTGAGAACATACCACTGTGGATTAGTTTAATCAAGACATGTTTAATAGGATTAGTTTCATGTGGATTAGAGAGAACACAACATTTGAAATAATTTGTGGACTGAAAGATGCCTAATTAAGAAACCCTGCCTTTAGGCTTTCTGCTTATTTTGTTGAATGAAGAGTGAGGACTGGTTTGGTGGTTATGCTTGAAATTGAAAATCAAGACTTGAAAAGATCTTTCTTGTTATCTTTGGATATGAAAACATTTTGATTATTTTATGGACACATTGTTTGTGCAGCCTTCATGAATACAATCAAGACGGGTAGATTCTTTACAGTAGAGATCATGTGTGACTTTTAATCCTAGAAAGTTTAGGTGAGATCATGTGTGACTTTACTGAAGCAGAACATATGCAGAAGGTGGGTGTGATCTTGTACAGTTTTTTTTTCTTTTATCTCCTTGAAACTTGAGAATCTTCTAGCTTAATGTTTCAGATGGCTCAACTTTTGCATAAACTTGAATCATCCTCTGACATAAAAGTTGCTGATGAAACTAAGATCACTCCTATACTCAATGAAGAAACAATTCTCATGGAGGCTAAAGAAGAAAATTGTGCAGGACAAGACATAACGGTAATCTTCTAGCTTATTTTTCTTGTTAGCTGATTTGATTATTTTGATATGAAATCATACAGTTTCAATTTCAAATACCTGAATTCTAATTTTGTTTTCAATTGCATGTGCATTAGGGAGGAGGAGAAACTTAGTTAAGAAAGCTAGAGGTACGTCTAATTTTAGTTAAGAAAACTCAGTTTCTAGAGGTACGTCTAATTTTAGTTAAGAAAACTCAGTTAAGAATAATGATGGTGCCTTCTGGACATTTTTGTGTTACTTGAAGGAATGAAACAATTAACTCAAAGCTTTAACATCTTAGAGATATATATTATCTTATTATCTCCTCAATTGGCATAGACTTATTTAATTTTACATTGTATAATTCTTCTATTTTGCCAAGCTAAATAAGGATTGGATTTTTGCTTTTTTAGGCTGCCAATAAATATCATTACTTTCCTAGCCAAGAACAAATTTTTCCCGGATATATGGGTTGTTGCTTCAGGTATGGCTATTATGAACCTCGTGTGTTTCTTGCTTATCCTGATGTGCTTGAAGTTAAATTCTATTTTTGCAATGCACAAAAATAAGGTTATAGAGATTAGTGATGGAAGAAGCAGGTTATTGTTTTCTGATTACTCTGTTTTTGCATTGCAGGTTCAAGGCATAGATTGTGCTATTGCATTGTCCCTTTAATATCTAGATCAGAAAAGATCAAAGTGTAATCGCTAAGTTTCATCAGTGTAGGTAGCTAGACACAAGTCACACAATACAATTCTGCAAAATATGTAGAGCTTTTGTAAATGTGATGTGTGAGTGTTGATTTTCTGTATTTAATCAGAAAATATATAATTTTTTTAAGTTGAAAAAAATCTATGTCGTTTGAAAACGCCATCAATTTCAATGGCGTTTTGAAAACGCCGTAAAATGTAATTCTATGGTGTTTGTCAAACGCTGTAAAACTCTGGAGAAAAGGACGGCGCCGGTTTCTACGGCGTCTAGGGACGGCCTTTAAAAACGCCATTAAAAGCATTCAACGACATTTGATGTGTATGTGTGTAGTAGTGAAAGGCTAGATGATAATTGACTATAGAGATGTAAACAAAAAGACAATTAAAAACAGTTACCACATAGCCCAAGTAAGAGTGTTTATCAATCGACTCAAAGGAGCCAAGATCTTCTCTAAATTTGATGCAAAATTAAAATTCTGGCAAGTCAAGATGCATCTAAACTCCATTGCTTTAACGGCATTCGGAACACCTCAATGGCACTCTGAATGGCTGGTCATGTCATTTGGCCTCAAGCAGGCCCCGTCTGTTTTCCAAAAGAAAATGGATAATATTTTCAAATCTTACTCAGATTTTTATATAGTTTATATAGATGACATTCTTATCTTCTCGCGAACTATGAATGAACATCTAAAGCATCTTGAACAAGTATGCAGGTTGATTGCCCAAAAGGGAATCATCCTTGGACAAAAGAAGATTCACCACATAAAAGGAGAAATCGATTTCTTAGGCATTCATGTTAAAGATGGAGAGATTCGTCTCCAAGATCATATTGTCAAAAAAATCAGTCAGTTCCCAGATCATAATTCTGATGTAAAATCCTTGCAGAGGTTTTTGGGAGTTACCAACTTTGCGATAGATTTTATTCCTCAAGTTAGGGGTTTTACTACTCTACTCTCTCCAAAAACAAGCTCTCAAAAGAAATGGTCATTCATAGGAGATGATAGTAATACTGTCAGAAAAATCAAAGAGCTAACCAAGAACCTGCCTCATTTATAGTTACCTGAAGAAAGAGATTCGATCATTTTGTAGACTGATGCAAATGATTATTACTGGGTAGGGCTGGCTCCGGTCCACTTCGGTTTGGTTTATACCCCAAACCGCGAACCAAACCAATGTTATACTTCGGTTCGGTTCGGTTTTTTACTATTCAAGAGGCCAAACCGCAAACCAAACCACACCTACGGTTCGGTGCGGATCGGTTTTTTTTTGGTTTTTTTTTTCAAATTGATAATTTTTCTTCTTATTATCATTATAGTGAAAAATGGTTATAGTTCACAAAGTTGCACATTTATTTACAACCTAATAAACAAATTATACAACATTAGTATGCATATTGTGATTCCAATGACTAAAAGTCAAAAATTAAAATTCGACCGTCAGATATGATCATTATGACGAAAGATGTCTGTGGAAAAAAATTCAACTTGATCCGACAAAGTTAAGGGCTCGATCGAAACGGTCAACCCTGATCCATCGTCAGTTATCACACGGAAACACTCATATCTACCTCTATATTACGTATTTTTGTCAAACCTTCTACACGAAAAACACTCACGTAGATGAGACGCAACCACCCATATAAAAATTTTGGGACATTTACCTTCCAACGATAAGGCTCCCCTAGGGAATAATAAAGGTAAATAGGGTTGACTGCTACAATCAGCACCGAGACGTTACCCGAATTACATGATTTTTTAACCAGAGCTGTATTTCATCATTCAGAACACATCTTATTTCACGAGTTTTTTGATAATTTTGCTTCTATGTAGAGTTGGTTCATAAAGTTATGCATTTGCTTAAAACCTAATAAACAAGTTATACAACATTAGTATGCATATTGTGATTCCGATGACTAAAAGTCAAAAATTAAAATTCGACCGTCAGATATGATCATTATGACGAAAGATGTCTGTGGAAAAAATTCAACTGGATCCGACAAAGTTAAGGGCTCGATCGAAACGGTCAACTCTGATCCATCGTCAGTTATCACACGGAAACACTCATATCTACCTCTATATTACGTATTTTTGTCAAACCTTCTACACAAAAAACACTCACGTAGATGAGACGCAACCACCCATATAAAAATTTTTGGACATTTACTTTCCAACGATAGGGCTCCCCCTAGGGAATAATAAAGGTAAATAGGGTTGACCGCTACAATCGGCACCGAGACGTTACCCGAATTACGTGATTTTTTAACCAGAGCTGTATTTCATCATTCCGAAGACATCTTATTTCACGAATTTTTTGATAATTTTGCTTCTATGTAGAGTTGGTTCATAAAGTTATGCATTTGCTTAAAACCTAATAAACAAGTTATACAACATTAGTATGCATATTGTGATTCCGATGACTAAAAGTCAAAAATTAAAATTCGACCGTTAGATATGATCATTATGACGAAAGATGTCTGTGGAAAAAATTCAACTGGATCCGACAAAGTTAAGGGCTCGATCGAAACGGTCAACCCTGATCCATCGTCACTTATCACACGGAAACACTCATATCTACCTCTATATTACGTATTTTTGTCAAACCTTCTACACGAAAAACACTCACGTAGATGAGACGCAACCGCCCATATAAAAATTTTGGGACATTTACCTTCCGACTATAGGGATCCTCAAATGGAATAATAATTATAAATAGGGTTGACCGCTACTATCGGCACCGATACATTGCCTGAATTACATGATTTTTAAACCATAGCCGTATTTCACCATTCCTAACACATCTTATATTACGAGATTTTTGATAATTTTTCTTCCATAATCAAAGTCTTTTTGCTTCCTACTACATAATTAAAGTCATTTTAATTCGTGAGTTTATTTATTTATTTTGTTTTTTTTTCCGGTTTTTCGGTCCGGTCCGGTTTCTACGGACCCCAAACCACAAACCGGACCATACATACCCGGTTCGGTCCGGTTTTTGTTTTTCGGTTCGGTTTTTCTTCCGGTTCGGTTTTTTTCAGTTTCGGTTCGGTTTTTTTGGTTTTCGGTTTCGTATGGCCACCCCTATTACTGGGCAGGAGTTATCTTGGTTATTGCCCCAGATACAAATCATAAGAAGATTTGTAAATTTCTCTCAGGAAAGTTTAACGCAACAGAGTTAAATTATTCTACTGGAGATAAAGAAATCGTTACTATTATTAAAAGTATAAAGGTGCTTAGGCCTTTTTAGAGAACAAATTTGTAGTTAGGACTGATAATAAAAGAGTAAAAAAATTTAAAAACTACATATTAACTTATGCTGCAGATAGGGGAAGAGTGTTGAGATGACAAATGTTTTTATCTCAGTATGAATACGATGTTGAAATGGTTGGAGGTAACAAGAATTTCCTACCAGACGCCCTTATGATAGAAATGACAATTTTTTGAAAAGATGACAAGGATGAAGGACGCAACCCAAGAAACAGTAAACCAAAATCAAGGGAGAAAAATCTTTGGAAAATATACAAGAGCGGTGATAAGACTGTAGGTCATCTCCATAATGGACCAGGTTATCAATTCGTTGTATCTTATGGAGCAGCTGAAACAAGTCAAGTAGCAGGTCATGATAGGATAAAACCAGCTGATTAGGATAAAAACTCATAAATCTCCTTGCAAAATGAAAGTAATTCCGGAAAATCTGGTGAAGATCGAAGAAAGGCTCTCTTAGGAGTATTTGTTGTATCCTAAAAATACAACCTCAACTGATCGGTCTTAGGGTAAAAGGCCGGCTAGCCCATATCAAACGGTAGATGGTAAAGGCATATCAAGTCCATTAATAGCTGCTGCTTTGTCAAAAAGCAGAATAACCTCTTTTAGGGGAAACATATCGCATGTGGTTACAGGAAAAAAAAATTATCCATGAGAGTGTGAGTGTGAGTATTGTGTGAAGATTTCAGTCTATAATCATTCAGTGTGATGTGCTTGTATTACAAATAAGTATTTGTACTTGTAAGTATAATCATGAGTAGCTAAACAACTTATAGATGTTTACCCAAGAGCGAGGCTCTAGTTTCTGTATTTGTAGTTATGTTAAATAAATTCTATCTTGTGCCTTTAATTCCGTCATAAAAATATTTTTATTTTGAAATTATTTTATTTTCAGTTGTTAATTTACATTTTGTATTTAATATATTTTACACACTAAAATCTATGAATCTTCCACCTTAAGACAACAGTGATTCCGTCAGTATAGTAACTGTTTAGACAGGAAGTCGTTAGGTGAAGTTTTGACATGTTGAATGCGAGTTCTTAAGTATATCGGTGAATATGTTTTAGGTTGTAGAATATCCTAAATACAATACCTAAAAAAATTGAATTTACACGTTTATCCCTAACATGTATGTCATTGATACTAAACGAAGAGTTTGGGTACTATATTGATCACTTTGTAAGTTCTTGTACTATATTGACAATTCTCCAAAAGTTCAGACACTGTAGGTATTAAAGACGCCCTTAGTTTTATGCAGTTAGATGCCCTTCTAGTTTAATGCAGTTAGATGTCCTTCTAGTTGTTAGTTTTTATTTTTCTAAATTAAGACATGAAATAGTATAGTTTATCCATATTGAAACATTCATGATATGTTATTATCAAATACTAGTATTTTGACCCGCATTATGTGCGTATTAACTTGTTTTTATGTTTTTGTGAATTTAATCATTCATATTTCATCTTCTCTTTTTTCTACTATAGGAAATAGAATCTTGTTCCCAAAAACATGAATTGTCTATTTTATTCATACTTTCTTAAATTATTAGATTTAAACTTTAATAAATCAATGACATAATCGGAAGTTCAAAAATTTAACCATTCTCACTATTTCTCAAATCTCTTCTGGCTTTATTAATATTGATTTCAGCTCCAATTAGCAACAGGTTCATTGTCGTCGAACTCTTTCCATGGTTGGGGAAGGATCTAATGGTGTTTTGGGTAAGGTCTTAAATATCTAAAATATTTTCGATATTTCATCGAAATTTTTATTTTTTATAAGTACCGATATTAATTTTCATATTTTTTCGATATTTTATATTTAGATTATTTTTAGTTAAATATATAATTTTTATATAAATTTTAGTAATATTGTCATTGATATTCAATAATTTTTCGATATATCCATCAAGATGTTTATTTTTTAAACAACCGAAATTCCTATGATTGTTAATATTTTAATCTTTAATTTTGGAATGCGAATGTTTATCATGTTTAAGCGAACCAAAGTCTTGGTCTGCCTAAGATTCGTTTCATCCCATGACGTAGGAGACTGGAGAAATAAATGGAAGAGTTGGGAAATAGTTCAATAAGTGGGAGACCAAGTAAGAACTTGTACCTTACTTTTGTAGCTCTGCTGCTCTGTTACATTTGCTTTTGCCGTTGTACCTTCACTGCCTTGTGTTCTTAGCTAAACACCACTAATGTACAATCAGACTTTCAGCCCACAGAAATATAGCTCATTTTTTCTCAATTTTTTTTGAAAGGAGATAAGGCAAACTTTAAATGGTGTGGAGATATAATGAGACAGAAAAATAAGACAGTGAATACGGGTTTATAAATATTTGAACTATTTTTTTTATTATCTTTTAATTTTAAAGTTGAACCACAAACTAATTTATCAAATAAGTGTCTCAACCTTTATATGAAACCTTTATATGAAGCAGAAAAGAACCAGACTTTTCAATCGAAATTGTTAAGAAAATGAACTATATATGATTATGTGCATATTGAATTTTTTTTCCCTCTTTTTATTTTACTAGTAAATGAAGTTTTGATCTTGGTTGATGATATTTGGGTAGTTTAGGCTGGCGGTTTGCATGGAGAGGTGAGGGGAGGCGGGGCCCACACATAACTGTGACCGTAACTACCCTGATGTTTAAAAATGTTGCTCCCCTACCTAAATTCATTCCAAGAGAGAACAATCACCGTTTGCGTGAGTGAATTCTTTCTCCCAACTAGTCTTACCTTCTGCCTCACATTTATTTTGGTGCAACCATCCATCCATTTAATCCAAGACTAATTAGGTTACAAAATTCCTAATGCGAATTCAATAACAGTGTGTGGATATGGGTGAATTCCTAAGAATATAATTAAAAATAGAGATTTCTCAATTCTGAAAGGTTCGTTCCCTCGTTTGTCATTGCAAATAAAGAATTTAAAATTACGATGGAATTGAAAACGAATGAATTTGTTGTTTAAATTACTCAGTTGAAATTCCACTAAAATAAGTGTCATTTACAAATTATTTTGATGGTTTATTTTTATTTCCAAAACAAAACTTTTTAAAATTTTATTTTATAAATTAATTTCAAAGTTTCTTAATCTATCACACATTCCAAATCCTAAATAGTTATATCAAAACAATAAAGATTGCAATTAATAGAATCTCAAACGATGAAAATCTAAATTCTATCATTTCAGAATTTTATAGAAATTTAAAAATCTCTTATCTAAACGGAGCGTAACATAACACAAACTTGAAAATAAAAAAAACCAACATATATAATATCTAAGAGGAAGATACTCTTATTTAGTGGTCCGAGAATACCAAGTACACCATGTGTCTGTGGTTCCAATTATTATAGTGACCACATATCCTTTAAATTTACTTACTAAATAAGGCTTAGTTTGGTATTATTTCGTTTTTTTAAATTATCTTTTATTTGAACTTCTAAATTTTACTATTTTTGGAAAATCAAATAAATTATGTTTTTTTAATTGTAGGTCATGTAAGCAGATTTTAGAAGCAGCCTTCAGGTTACTTTTAGAAGAACCTTCAGGTTACTTTTAGAAACAGCTATCTATAAAAACACAAAAAATATCTTTTATATATGGAAACATAATTTAAACAATGTCTGATCATTTGGGGAAACAAAGCTTTGGTGTCTCACATTTCAAAAATTTCATAACAGTCTCCCACGTTCTTACCTCGACTGAAGAAATGTATCTGAAACCGTTGATTTCTTTAAAAAACCAACGACGGGCTTTTTAACGTAAAATGTTTGATTTACCATTTGTTTTTTAAGGACCTGTGTACTTCTTTGTATCTTCAAATAATAATACAAAAGAAAAAAAGAATCCCTGTTTATTCCTTTTTCATCTCTAAAACACTTGAATTGGGACAAACGTGATCCGTGGATCACCATTGTACGTATACTGTCTCAAATTAACCACCTTTAAGGTGTTGAGTTTTAATCACAAAAGGCCTCGGTACAATTAGATACAATTCATCCACTTATAAGTTATATTTTATTTGTCCCTTTTCTGATGTGAGATTTTTTCCCTCCAACACTCCCCCTCACGTGCAACCTAACTTTTAGGTGTGCACATGTAATTTGATTTGGTCTAATTCCCACATCGAAAATCGGTTATTTGATTCGAAATATGATTTGGTCCAATTTTTATTTCAGAAATTGGCGTATGCGGTTTAAGGCCCATTACAGGCACTTGATATGATATGAAGCTAAAGGCTTTTCGATGAACCTAATTTGGGCCCATTATGCCAGGAGACTTTCCCTCGTTATGCTGGGAGAAGTAATTGAATAGGGACCTGCTCTGATACCAACTTGAACTGGGACAAACGTGGCACGTGGATCACCATTGTACCGATACTGTCCCAACTTAGCCACCTTTAAGGTGTTGGGTTTTTATCACAAAAGACCTCGGTACAATTCGATACAATTCATCCACTTATAAGTTATATTTTATTTGTCCCTTTTTCTGATGTGAGATCTTTTCTCTCCAACAAAAACTCCATGTCTTTAAAATTAAGAACAATAATTAATTAGATAAAATAAAATAAGAGTGAATATAACTTAGTAAATAAAAAAATTGTCATCTTCGTTTCCATAAGAGAGAAATGAAAGAAAGAAGCATCATCGTCGGAGAAAGAAAAAAGAGAGATACGCAGCTGAAGAAGAAGAAGAAGAAGAGAGAAATGAAAAATGAAAAGTGAAAAAAAAGGTTAATGGAAAAAATGAAAATGGACGAAAATACCCTTCAAAATGTGTCTGCAGTTAGTTTTTTTAACGGAACTAACGGTTACAGATACCTTTCTTCAGTCGAGATGAAAACGTGAGATACTGTTCTGAAGTTTTTGAAACATGAGACACCAAAACTCTGGTTCTCTAAAAGATCAGATACTATTTGTATCATTTTTCCTTTATATATTGACATCACTTTTAAAAGCTAGTACAATTAACAAAATAATTTATTGTTTTAATTTTAAATTGATTCTCTTTACAATACAACCGAAACAATTTTTTAGAAAAACTACATCAATTCCAAACTAGCGCTAAGGCCAGTGAATACAATCAAAGTTGTTATGCACTTAAGATATGTAATAGGTAATAGTCTAAGACCGAATATCTTATGTAATAATATATAGTTTTGTAGCGAGCATGGTCGAGTTTAATTAAGGTTATTTTCTTACTAACGACCATGGTTTATTTTACTTGTAGGCATTTTCCTACTTTTACCTATCCATATACAAAGAGAAATAGAACACTTACGATCATTAACGTTACTATTTTATAAGCTTTCAATAATATGAGGAACCTTTAGATACAGGTCACTCCTCCTTGAGCGAGGATTTTGGTATCATCTTTGAGTGAGGATGTAGGGGATTAGTAGGTTGGTGTCGTTGGATGTGTCATGGTTATGATGTCGTGTCCAGAGACTATTTTAATGTCGGTTAGTCGTTGTTGTCAATGTAATGAGGAGGTTACATGTGCATATATGCTGGTAGTTTTGGCATGTAGTGTTTGAAATTGTTGTTTCGTCTTGAGGTTGACAGTAAGGATGTATCAGTACTTCTGGATTAGATTAGGTAACGGTTGAACCAATTTCGGTTCTTGTCCACTATAATCGTTGGGTTTTCAAGTATGTAGAGGAGAGTGGAGAATTTATTTCCACTATCGTTGTCTCTCATGATTGTAATTTTGTATTCCTGTTAATGAAGCTCTCAATTGTTTGCTCTAAAAAAATAGATATAGGTCATTCGATGCACAAGAGTTTTCTTGAGAAATATTTTGTTTAGAGAACGGCTAGGGTTTCTCCAAAATTAGGGGTTTCTCTTGTTCTGGTCGGCCTTTGCCTCTCAGCATCTCCAGTTCCTCTATCTCTCTCTCTCTCTCTCATGCCATGACTGAGCAGGTTTCAAAACACTTTGCAAGTGTCCTAACTATCCGTGAAGGTGTCAGGAACGCCCGTAGGGCTGTATCAAATCCTAGTGTTTTATCATCTGGCTGCTTTGTCGTTGGCTGGTTGCTCACCATGCAGCGGCACAAGCCAGATCCTAAGGTTGTGATGGGGACACTCACATCTGTTTGGGATTTGCAGAAACATCTCCAAATGAGTGCTCAAGGTAATGGGTTCATCTTGAAGTTCACTAGATCGGAGGACAAGATGTGGGACCCTGCACGTTTTAACCGTGGTTAATGGCGAGTTATAGAGGATTGAGTCGCATTCGGTAACTTCGCGAGTGAACTACCACGTTCATTTTCGAGTTTTTCAAAGTTCTCCAAATACCTGATTTAATGACTCGATGTCATAGTACGTGTCGACACGAGTCTCCCGATATTTTCAGATTATTTTTCGGAGCTTCGGCTTATTTTCTACGAATTTTCGAAGTTTCTGGTAACTTTTAATTATCAATCCGGTAAAGAGTTTTTACCATTTTACCTTCTACTTTTCACCCTCTTTTAATCCGGACCGTCAGATCAATTAGGGTTTTGATCTGGACCGTCCATTTAAGTATAAATAGATGGGAGAGGGTTGACTCGGGTCAGACCCTCCCCCTCCGATTCTCTTCCTTTCTGCTTCACCCTCTCGCCTCCTCCACCTCTGCTCTCTTTCTCCGGCGATCTGCCAGCTCAGGCCAACCCAGTCCGACGCTCGACCATTGTTGAGCTCGGCTCTCTCTTCTCTACCTCCTCATATCCACCATTTCAGTATGCTCCCATTAGCTTTAGAAAATCGAAACATCAATCCCTAATCCACAATTCAATTTCGGGTCGATTGCCTTCTACCATAGAGAGTTCTCTCATCTCTAAAGCCTCTTTTCTTGTCACCGTCTCCCTTCCGGCGTCGTGAGCTTCAACCAGAGTTTGGAGCGCCACTGTAGCAAGGAGAAAGAACCCTGGGTGTGTCTTGAACCCAGCAACGACAAGGATTTTGGGGACTTCAATCGAGTCTCGATCGAGGTAGAAAAGTGGGAGAAGATTTCGGTACACCAAAGGGTAGTGGTTTCTGTTTTTGGGAGGTCTGAAGAGGGAGAAAGCAGTTGGGTCAGTTTTACCAATTTGATTAAGGTAAGGGGTTTGGTGTTTGAGTTATTAGTTTCGGTTTCTTTTTGTTGTTGTTGAGGGTGTCTGAATTGGATTTTGGAATTTGACTTAGTTGGACTGCAAGGTGGAGTTTCGGCAGAGAGGAGGTCGAATGATCGTTGTTTCCTGATTCTGGGCAGAGTGGAGGTGAGCATCGAGTCTTGGACGAGCAGAGGTGAGGAAAAGCGACTGCTTGTAGATTTGGCGAGCAGAGGGATGTCTGGGTTCGAATCTGGGTGAATAAAGGGTAAAGCTCCATTCCCTTTAGTTTTGATCAGCTACTGTGTTGCTGGATTGTTGGAGATTATTCTGATATGGTTTTGTTGTTGTGTTGTCGTAACTTGGAGGCGAAGAAACGAGGGAAACTATGGCGAATTTCCGGCAAGTTGCCGGAATCCGGTGACGATTCCGGAGATGCAGTTAAACCGGCTGAAATGCCGAGGAGGTAGTCCTTTGATCCTTCATGTGTGTTGTTTCCGTTTAGTTGGGTTAAAGAGTCGTAATCGGAATTACGTATAAGGAAACGTATAAAAACGGAAACTAACCGTAATTGGAAATATTTCCATTTTGGGAAACCTTCTAAGTTTGGAAACCTGCTAATTTGGGAAACTTTCCATTTTGTGAAAGTTTCCATTAAAGGAAAGTTTCCATTTTGGGAAAGTTACATTTTCAGAAAAATGGTTAAAGGATTGAAGTTCAACGAAGTTTAACACAGCTTGGTTAAATTGGTAAAGTGTTAAATTGTTATCGGAAAGTGATAACTGAATTTCTGTAAAATGTTAAGTTGACCATGTTAAGTAAAGTTGGTGTTTCACGTAAATCGGTAAATCGACTCTCGGTAAATAAAATTGGTTAGTGTGACACGTTGGGTGTCCATAGTAATTCAACGAATTATTACGTGACACCCTAACGTCAAGTTAAAGTGGTTAAAGAGAAGTTCAGAAGTTAAGTCGGATGAACAGATTTGGTTCATTCATGGATTGAACACATTTTTGATACCTTAATGACAACCAAAATTAATTGAAATTTTGCAGAGATAATCTACTTATATATACATAGATATTGAATGGTTAAGATGAGAAAATGTGATAAAAAAGTGGCTCACCTGAAACGGATTGTGTGTGTGTGTGTGTGTATATATATATATATATATGAACTTCACTCATGTTTTTCAATAAGTATGGAATGAGTGAGAAAAGCAAAATGGAAGAAACAGGGTGGTATGCAACAATGGAAGAAACAGGGTGGTATGCAACTGTGTTTGGAAGAGTGAGGAATGAGGTTTCATGTGCTATAACTATATGAGAGTAGAGATCCAGAAGTTAATCATGCATATTGTAGATTTTCAAGAAAAAAATATATGCATATTGCTATTTGCTAAATGCTCTCTACATGTCAAATGATCATTAGCTATTTAGCTTTTAATAGTTAGAGTATCACCACATATAATCATATATTAGAGTCGCATACATTTAAAAATTTGTGCCCCTCTCTTTATGGTGCCCAGTGCAATCGCCCGCTTCGCCCGTAGGCAAGGCCGGCCCTGGGTGATGCTTACTTTCAAGTATGAGCATGTTGTTGGTTTTTGCAGGATCTGTAGTTTGTATGAACACTGGCCGACTAGTTGCTTTGGTCCACCGAATCTTGAGGTTGGACCAGGAGATGCCCTCTAGTTTTGATGTGGAGGCGCCGGTTTTACCGAAGGAATTCCTTCAATAGAAGGGGGTGTGTGGTGTTGGTAGCACAAACCCTAACCCTAGCTCTGCGTTTAGGGTTCGGGATTCAGGTCTGCTGCAATTGCTGTCGCCCTTCAACTTGGTCAATCCCTTTAGAGGATTCCCACTACTGTTCTTTCACAGTCTAGGAGCCCCGGTTTCTCGTTCTCTATTTCAGGATTTTCGGTGTCCGGTCTTGCTTTTCAAGATACCAGGTTCGAAGCTTCTTCCTTTGTTGTTCCTATTGTCCCTATTGTCCCTATCAGTTGTAGGTCAAGTTTATGGATGAAGAGGGATGCGAGATTTGACCTTTTACCGCTTGGGAAAAGAGCTCGAGGGTGAGGTTGCTGCAGCTGAGGTCGTTCCTTTTGATCTGACTTTTGCCCCGAAGCTCTCTCTTCCTTTTGAGGACGGCAAGCTCAAGGTGTCTCCGGTGAAGAAGAGGAAGCCGGGACGCCCTTTTGATTCCAAAAACAAAAAGAAGGCGGATATTGGAGTTTCAAAGGGTTTGAAATCTGGAGGTCCTAAGAAAGCAAGCAAAAGAAAGTTTGGAGCTAAGAGTGTCTTGGCTCTTGGGAAGGATCCGACTTGTGTTTCTGAGTCGGCTGTGGTAGCAACTCAGCTGCTTGGTGGTGATGAGCAGGTGTGTGACACGTATGTGGAAGCTTTGGCTACTGCGCCTTCGTCCGGGGAGACCCCTTCTGCGTATGGTGGTTCCGCTTATAGAATAAGTTAGGTTTTCCTAATAGGTTATTTGTTACTTTGGTGATTATTCTCTATGGTTTGTAGCACAGAAGTTGTCTAGTTTCTGTTAGGTAATTTTGCATGGTTCGATTATCCTGTAGCCTGTGAGGGTGGGTAAACCATATTCATGTTATTTTCCTACATTTTCGATAAAATATAAGACTTGAAGTCTCTTGATAAAAAAAGAGTTTTCTTGAGAAGGTTTATTTTCGTAGTACGTAGATGCAAATATAAATGGAGTGAAAGTGGAAAATTCATGCTTCAATAAAAAAAATTCAGAATGAGGAGATTGTGAGTGGGGCCCGCAGTGATGGGAATCTCTGTAACAAACTCCCAGAGCTGCCCCTCTGTTCTGAGAAAATGAAAATTGCAGTGCACACAAACAAAAGCACCAACAAACCAACCCTCTCTCTCTACCCCACTTGTTTATTTTGTGAACCAACCAATAAGCATATCTGCTTCTTATTGGGTTCTTGCTAGTTTCATCAAAAAGCTGAAGCTCTTTCTCACCTGTGATCCTTTGGGACTCTCTCCCCTTTGCATTTGTTTGCATTCCCTTTAATGCTCAGTCCCATTTGGTTTCTGTAACAGAAAGACCTTAAATACCAACAAAGCTAAGCACCAAAAGGGTACACACAGGACCCCATCAAGCCGAAATGTACGTCGACAGTAGTGCAGGTGCCTGCAACTTTGATCCCAATACTGACACTAATCCCATGTCAGAATCTGCACCAGAAGTTGTCCTCCACCACCACAACGCCCCCACCACCTTTGCTCCTCATCATGATGAAAATTTAGGTAGTCTCTCCATGGAAAAAGAGCTCTGCCACCACCACAACGCAGCCATGGAAATTGAACAGCAACTTGAGGGTGAGATGGGTTTTGGCACCATGGACCAAAATACTACCAACACCAACACTCATCTGATCAATCCCTTTGACATCCACCAAGCCACAAATTGGGACAACAACAACAAGAATGAGATGCAACAACAACAGCAACTGCCACCACTCCCAACACCTGACCTACTCAGCCTTTTCCACTTGCCAAACTCTTCTGTGCTCCCACACTCCTTCACCAACCCCAAGACCCCGGGAGGCTGTTTTCCAGGGTCTTTCGGGTACGAGGCCCTGCCCGAGACACACTCTGGGGCAGCGGTCTCTAACTCGGTCATGTATGACCCGATGTTTCACCTGAACCAGCTGCCTCCGCAGCCTCAGCCGCCGCTGTTCAGGGAGCTGCTGCAGTCCCTGCCACATGGGTATAACTTGTCGAGAAATGGGTCGAGTTTGTTTAGCAATGGTGGTGGGGATGAGGTAGACGATGGGAGCAGGCAGTTGTTTGAGAATGGGGTGCTGGAGTTTTCGAAGGAGATGAAGCCGTTTGGAAGAGGAAGGGGTGGGAATAAAGGGACCAAGCACTTTGCTACCGAGCGCCAAAGAAGAGTCCAGCTCAATGACAAGTTTTCTGCTTTGAGGGAATTGGTTCCAAACCCAACCAAGGTATTGATCTCAATTTCACAACCGGATTGGTTTCATTAAAAATGGTTGTTTCGTTCATTGTTTGTCTGGGGTCATTTGGTGCAAGTCGACCTTTTAATTGATAATCTCAAGTGATCATTTTCATGAAACTATGCCAATAGGAATACTATGAATCACTTTCATTGCTTGGGTTCCTTTTAATCACTTTCTTTGCAATTTTGAGACCCTGTTTGGTAGTTTCTTTCATGATTCTTCTCTTTGGGTTCATTCTCACGATTATGGGGGACTGCAATTGGACTAAAGACTAATTCTTGAAAGATTCCTTATAATCTCCACAGTTGTAACACTTGTTGATTTCCTTGTTTTCATTGGGTCACCTATATAGATGGTTTCATGACTGTTTCAACAGTTTCTTTGTTTTTGAGATAAATTCTGACGATTTTGGTAAATGTTTGGAAAACTTGGGAAACAATTACTTGGATGAAAGCCTGATCGAGCCTCTGTAGTGGGAGATGCCATTGATTACATACAGGAGCTCAAGAGGACTGTGAGTGAGCTGAAGCTGCTAGTGGAGAAGAAAAGATGTGGGAGAGAGCGGAGCAAAAGGCACAAGACTGAGCAGGACATTGGTGCTGGGGACGACGATGAGAGCTGTAACATGAAGCCTCTTGGTGACCCTGATCATGACCAGTCATACAACAATGGGTCTCTGAGGAGCTCATGGCTTCAAAGGAAGTCCAAAGACACTGAGGTAGACGTCCGAATCATCGATGATGAAGTCACCATCAAACTGGTCCAGAGGAAGAAGATCAATCTGTTGCTATCTGTGTCCAAGCTTCTTGATGAGTTGCAGCTTGAACTTCATCATGCTGCTGGGGGACACATTGGGAATTCATTCAGCTTCTTGTTCAACACCAAGGTTGGTACCAACTTATGTCAATCTCATGGATTTGTTTTAGTTGGGGTATTTGTTCAACCATTGTTTAAATTATGAGTCCTTGTTGGTTTTTTTTGTGCTGTGCAGATGTATGAAGGGTCTTCTTTGTATGCTAGTGCCATTGCCAACAAGCTCATTGATACAGTTGACAGACAGTATGCAGCAATCCCACCTAATAATAGTTATTAGTTAAGGGAGGCATGAGAACTGAGATGTTGCTTGGAATTACTACCAAGTCTTTATAATATGTCTCTATTATTATGTTGATCTAATTACATTATTTCATACATGATGCTGATTAGTAGAGATTAAAGAAGTAGACAATAATCTTGGTGTGACACAAAGCATGAAACAGAATAGACTATTATATGTATGATTTACTTCTGGGATTTGAGGATTTATAAAATATATACATGGTTTTTGTTCGGTGTGAAAATAGCTTTTCTCGAACAATCAGGCTTGAGGCGTGCCAGTACCTATGAGTTAGGTACAACCTTGATCTTTGATGCTTATTCGCCCTCTGACTTCTCTTCAAACGACTGCCGTACAAGCGCTGGTTAAGCTTGCACTTAGGTTCTTCTTAGACCTAGCTGAAGAGCAACTAGGATTTTTCTCCTCTTCTCGCGAAGCGGACGTTTCTTACTCGGACCGGTATGGTTGAGCAGAGCTATAAACAAGGATTGCAGGTCGTTCGTCAAAGAGTTCTTTGACAAACTTGGGATATTTGCTAAAGTTATTCATCCTAATAATGGTTTTGCGAGTATTCGCCGAAATAGTCATTGATGGCAAGAGAATCTCTGAAAATCTAAGAGTCATCGCTCACCCAACTCACTCCCATCTGGAATTGACCACCAGAGCCATCGTTGGGCTTGGCCCATTCATGAAGAAGTTCCCAGAAGTTGAACACTATTATCATGAATCCAGAATACCAATCTTCTTCTTCCAGAATGTTTCTGTAGAAGTCACCACATGGCAGAAACAAAGTGACTGTCCAGCTAGAATTAGAGCCTGACCATTCCCAAGTGATCAAATGATGCAGTGGTATCACAATCACGGAGCTCTTGATTTGGAGGCTGGCAGGAATCGCGGACACTATCGACCTGAGTTTTAATCTGAACAGTCGCAGCGCAAATTGACCTCCGATGATGGCTGCTGTCTGCTCTTGGCGAATAAAGTAAACACCAAAGCAAAAAGTAAGGGATCCTCGCTTCCAATCCAGACTAACTCCTTCAAAAGCCAAGGTACACAGTTTTGAACTGTTATTTCCCACTAATGATGTTTCTCAGTACTATGCACAATGGTGGAATTCTCTTCATAATCATCACTGGCATATGGACATTAGCACCTTCTTTAGAATGACTTTCAGACAAGCCAGATCCATCTTCTCTACAGAAGACAAATTAGTGCTTGATGGAGCTCATATCCCAGAGAAACTTGCAAGTTGGAGGCTCAAAAACAAATCCACAAGTAAGTATTCTTCCAATTGATTCTTACTCTTTTTAGCTAACAAACCACTAACTAATTGTTTAACTATGATATAAGTGCTCCGGGGGAGGCTTGTTTTGCAGTGTGCAAAAGTTGTTTGTTGATTGATTGGAGATGTCTCTGAATCATACACCTTGACCCGTTTATATAGTGAACACCAGGATTTGTTCTTATTTGAGGATCAATGTATATCACACCCTATTCCGAAGATCATGAAAAGAATCCTTAAGCAACTGCAAATCCTTGCCAAACATAACCTCAAACGAAAAGGAAAAATATTTATAATAACGTAGACCGTAAGAATCGGTCCAATAGGCTTTTCTACAAAGCATTCGCCGAAAGATATTATTTTGACCCAAACAGTTGTGGCTAGTGCTTTTGATTACTGTGATTAGAATCATGTACCTTGTCGCAAGTACTTGGCTAAAAGAATCAGTGATTGTCATAATCATTTGGTTTGTGTCACTAATGTACTTGCAAAGGTTCAACAGACTCCCCCCATTTGGAAATACATGCAGCAGAATGATATTTAAAATCTTTGATAGCTTTCTGTTGTTGGATCAAATCGACCAATTGGAGCAAAGAATCAGTCTTTCATGCTTTTTGGAATGGGAAGTATTGTAAGCAAGTTTGGAAGGAGTCTTCATAGAACAAATCTGGAAAATATCATTGCTCTTTTGTTATATGTGCAGTCAGTTTTTCACAGTAGCTCTACTGAACTTGAGCTCTTTGTTGCTGTCTGTTGGCATCTTTGGAATGAGCCAAATAACTCATGGCATGGAATGACCATCTGCAAACCTTACAGTAATGTCATTCCCTCATTCATGTCCAACATCTTATAGGCGAGTTCACTGCAGCTAATGGAATCCTCCTACAGTGGCAAGGCACAGACTGAACAGAGATGGTGCCATCCATGATCAACAATAGTGATCGAAGAAGTATACGCGCTGCGATTCGAAATGAAAATTAACGGTCAACTTATGAGAGCTTTTGCTCAACTCGCTAGTACCAAATATTGCTTTATGTAACCAAATATTCGCACTTTTGATGCAGTGACGCCTGCGTTAGATCTTCAACACTACATAGCTTTACACAGACCATGGTATTCCTTCTAAAATCCAAATCTAAGCCTTGGACAATGAACGAGGGAACCAAGATAAAACTAGCCCCTCAAGTATCAATTCGCTTGATTTGTATGATTGTGGATGGTTTGATATGTATACAAATCCCTTGCGCGATGCAGATGTGAATGGATCCATCATAAGGTAGAGTTTAATACGGCACAGTATTAGAGTGCTGACTAACTTAAATAAGGAGCTTTACTTTTAGAACTCAAGAGAAAGCTATAAGATCATAGGAGCAAAACAGAATCGATCACAACCAAATACATAAACACATTCCTTAGTACTAATTACATGAACTTATCTGCATGGGATATTGACATACCTTCTTGATTGATGTCCATGTTTTCTATCTGATCAACTAGGCTGTCAATGTCTTGAGAAAATCTGGTTTTGGCTTTTGTCTTCTCCTCTCTACTAAACTTAGACACTATAGATGGGATGACTCCTATGTCTTGTTGTAGAGAGAGCAGAGACTAAAGCACCTTTATTTATAGTGTTACATGATAACAAGAGACCTCCCACAAAGATACTTCTTGATCTCCAAGTAAACTCGTATAAACTTGTCCTAATACATTACCAACACAATATACTTGTTGCTAATAGATTCTCTTACCATATATGGATAGATATACATAAACCATATTAAACAAGGTTAAGTAATAACATAAGCTCCTATTAAGTCGAAACCTGTTCCAATTAATATTTGCATAATTATGATTGGTTCACATAATGAGTCTTACAAAAGCTACTACCATGTAGTTATATTAATATATTGAAGTGGATACTGTGGATTATGAACTATAATTTGTACAACATAAGGTAAAAGACATAAGTTGAATGTATAAATTTGGATGAACTATACCGGAGGTATCCTGTTTCACATCTGCAACAGTATGAATGATAAGATCTCTGACCAAAAAAAAGATATAGTGCAAAGATGCATGCTGATCTGCAGACCCTGCAGTGAAAGCCTACTTAATTTGAGATGGATTCACGAGGCAAGCAAATCCCAACAATCGAAACTAACATGAAAGAAGAACCAAAAATATGGACATCGAGTTTTAAGAGTTTTAGGGGGAAAAGAGAATGGTCTGTCTCAATTAGAAGAGAAACTTTTGCGATGAGTGGAGAGGTGTTTGTCAGAAATAAGCAGATATTGGTTGTTGTAGTAGAGAACTGTCTTAAGAAATAGTATAACTAGTTTCCAAAGCATATGGCACCAAAACACGTTTCTTTGGCAATGTCGGATAAGCTAATAATATCGTCCAAACCCAAGTTTGTAGGCATCAAACTATACAATTTGAAGGAGGCAAGCTAGTTGTGTGGTATTATAATTGCCTTCTTCTCTTGTCCTCTGTCTCAACAACTAAAAGGTCATACGTTTATCTCATCTAACTGCATAATCCTAACAGAACTACACTCCGAATGTTTAGACTAAACATATAGGGTTCGCTAGAGATCACTCCTGTGGCCATATTAGGGTTCGTATGCATGAATGTGTGTGTGTGTGTGTAGCATTTTCAATTGATCCGACATATGGAATCCATCTGAGTTCAATTGTTCAAGAATTTCCCCTTTGCAATTATGACCAATATGAGTTTATCAATCATACACCGAAAAGAACAGCAGCTAAGCGTTTCACCGCATTTCCAACTCTTGCAACAGTTACCAAACCAAACTCAGAACCTTCTGAAAAGGCCAGCATATTTTTTCACAAGAAACATTTAAAACACAGCAGGAATTTGACCAAGATTTGTATGACATATCTGAGCTACCAGTACAGGAAACAGAAATTATTTTACATGAAGTATACAAATTATTAGACAAATCAATTGAAGCTCACTACTCATACAAGAAAACATAACTTGAATCGATTTGGTCCCTCACCAATTAGCATATCACATAGCAACCAACAGTATACACCAAACAACTGAACAAACCAACTTGGGAATATTGCGAATAGCAAGAAATTTTATGCAGACAAGAATTTTGTAGTTTTTGTGCCGACTAATAATTCTATCCTCCAATCTGGTCTGAGATTTTTAAGCCCTCTAAGAAGATTATAGTAATCAAAACATGAAGATTTCACACTTTTCTCCTTAATCTCTTATCTTTTTATCTTCTTCTGAGTAAGTAGTGATCGATTAGTACCACCTCTAACAGGCTAAATAACACAAATTGCTTCATGTAACCAAATATTTGTTGGAGAGGAAAGATCTCACATCAGAAAAGGGTCAAATAAAATATAACTTATAAGTGAATGAATTGTATCCAATTAAGGGACAAATAAAATATAACTTATAAGTGAATGAATTGTATCCAATTATACCGATGCCGTTTGTAGTTAAAACCCAACACCTTAAAGGTGGTTAAGTTTGGACAATATCGGTACAATAGTGATCCACGAGCCACGCTTCATCCAGTTCAAATATATTGATCTTGTAACCCTGAATTTGATCTTCTACACTACATTCCTTCGCACATACCATGCATAACCTTTAAAGTTTCAACACACATCAAGAATGAGGGAACCATGATAAACTGATCCTACAAGTTATGATTTGCTTAGAAAGAGGGAAGTAGTCTTGGGAGGCTGTGTAGTCGTTCATAAGGGAGAGACACAGTCGCCGGTGTGAAACGGCAAAGAAACAATCGAAGTCCGCACTTTAGCCGAAGTGCAGACGTTTCTGGTTTTCCAGCCATTTGGTGTCGACGGTTGCTTCTCTCTTTTCCGGACGACAGTATAACTTCCCAGGACAACTTCTCTCCTTCTTGGACTCGTCGATGACGAGTTTTCTGGGCAGAATGAAGCTCTGGATGGAAAACACCATGTTTGATCAAGGATGGCCAGAAAAACTCGTCGTCGGCGAGCCCTGAAAGGAAGGAAGCAGTCCTAGGAGGCTGTGATGTCGTCCAAGAAGGAGAGAAGCGGCCGTCGAAGCCAAATAGCCGGAAAACCATAAATGTCCGCACTTTAGCCGGAGTGCGGACGTCCGCTTCACATCCCTCAATAGAAGGGTCTTTTATATATATATATAAGACTCTTCTATTGAGGGATCCCTATTTTTGGTTTTATAAGGATAAGCATTCGACAAACTTTTCTGCAAAATTTCATCAAATTTGATGATTGTTAAGGCTTTGAAATAACTGAATTCATTTGACGGATCAAATCTACCAAATATGAACCGTTAGTGCCTGTAATTTTAATTTGCAGTTTTAAATATCTTAACGATCACCGATTTGGATGAAATTTTACAGAGATGATCTATATATTAGGACCTAAGAATTAACCAGTTAAGATTGAAAAATATGATCGAAAAGTTTGTCGAATGCCTATCCCTATAAATAAACTAAAAATAGGGATCCATTATATATATATATATATATATATATATCCATATATATATATATATATATATATATATCCATTTTCTACCACATCATCCAGTACTTACTGGCTTCTTCAAGTTTCTTGACCTTTCATAATGTTCTCTGCTTCATAAAATCTACCTACACTTATCAAGACCTGTGAATCCCATCATAAACAGCCTTAGAAAGTGTAAGCCCCACACTTTAATTTCTTTACAACTCTAAACACCAGATCCAAACCCGGTTTCTCAGTTGCTGAGATGCTCCTTAAAAGTTAAAAGCATGATGACATCCTGAACAGAAGGCTTATGAGGGCAATCTATCATGAGCTCGTAAAAACCGTAATGCAAGTATCTAAAATTTCAAATCCAGCTCTTGGCCCGGAACCTTCAATTTCTCAATCACACTCCAAAACTCCTTAATTGAATTAGCCTGTCCAAGAACCCTTGCACTTCCAATGCATGTAGCCTATTGTGCTCATAACTGGGACACTGTTTCACCCAATGGAAAACCTTTTGATGGGTTAACTCGATGATCGCTCAATACCCTTTGGACAAAACTATCCAATTACACCTTCTTCACAACCTCATTACCAGCATTATCCTGAATCATCCTCATAAAAAAAGCTTGAATGCCGCAACATCAGCATCTATCATCCCAGTCCTACGCTGTTCCCAAATCGTCAAATATGTCAGCACATCAATGTAAGACCCTTCCCTTTCAGTTTGTCAGAGTAGACCAACACTGTCTCATTGTATCCTTATGCGCACTAAAACACTATGCATTAAGCTAGATATCAAAAGAGGTTGCACTAAACCCATTTTTCTCACAGACCCAAATGAAGAAACATAAGACTTTGGCGGGTCTTATCCAGTTTCTTCGAATCCTATCCAAATCCCTTACACCATGCAAATGTGAATGGATGCATCATCTATCTTACTAGAAAGTATATGATTGACAAAAGATTAAGAAATTCTGGTTTAATTGATCTGATATTGATTCAATCTAATAAAATCAATTTTTTTAGAGTAGTTCATCATTAGCAAAAAATTATGGCTTATACAAGACTGGGGAAAAGAAAGATAATATTAGACTACCAAGCCAAACACATGGATTCATTGTATGCATATGCAGACATCAAAAATGAATGCCTAAATCATTGAATGCCAAGTTCCATTTTGCATTTGACTACAAATGACCAATTTGAGTTTGTCAATCATTCACCGTGAAAAAAGAAGTGTTTCGCTGCATTTCAACTCTTGCAACAGTTAAAATAGGAGACATACAGAGAAGGCCTGCATCACTTTTCACTAGAAACAATAAAAACACAAAGCACAACTTTTGACCAAGATTGGTATGACATGTGAGCTACTGATACTGGAATGAGAAAATAATATCACAATAGCATTATCAGACATACCAATGGAAGCTCATTACTTATATACAAGAAAGCATACTTCAATATATTTGGTTCATCACAATTAGCATATCACATAACTAACAGTAGTTCAACAAACAACTAATGACCAACTAAAGAACCATCCTTGACAACCGAACTATGGATGATGTGAAAAGCAAGAAATTCTAAGCAGACAACAATTTGGTACTTCTCTCATATTCTGACTAATATTCCTATCAATGCATCTGTTCTACCGATTTTTTAGGCCCATCTCGTTAAGATGATCATAGGAATCAAAACATCTAATACCATTTTCGAAACAATTAGTAAAGAAAAAAACAAGACCGTGCAAAGAGTTTCCGAACTAGAACAACTGGGTTACATTGAAAATTGGAGCACAACAACAATCACAGGATGTATTGCCACCAAAACCATTCCAAAGGAAACTAATCCGAACTGGGTCACTCTGCAAAGAAAAGAGGACTCACCCTCACTGAATATACTTGGGTATCTCTCCCTTCCTCAAGAGGGAGAGAGAGTAGTCGGCAGCATCAATGAGGTCTTCAATGTTATGCAGTGACCTCTCCTCGGAAGCCAACATGAAGATGGCGCGCACCTCTGCTTTCTTGGCGAGTCTTGCTGCCAAGTTCAGCGACAGACTCGGAGAATTGATGCTTCTCAGTATCTGGCGATAAAGGGAAAGAACGCGTGCTCTGTTTCTGACCAAGTCCTCTGCCGATGCCCATATCAAACCCCTCATTTCTTTCCAATACAGAGTTTGCTGCTTTTGATCAAGAGTGGCTTCACTTTAGGGTAGGGCATCCCGATAATAGAAAAAACGATCCGTTTTGTAACGGGACGTGTTCAGGATCGAGATTACGTCACAATAGAAAAAAAATAGAAAAAATGATACTAAATCTTATATTTAGTTCAAGAGACAATTGATTATAAATGTCTATCTTGATCTCTAAAACATCATAGAGAAGTTGAAAAAAGTGTTAGATTCTGATTAAATAACCCAATAATATATATACTTATGTCTAACAAAATCACTCATAGCCATCATAAAGTCATGATTTAAATTTCTAAACACTATAATCTTCTTATTGATATTGTTTTCCCTCTAGCCACTAACAATTATAGAAATTCAAATTTGGAGAGAATTATGAAAATTACGTGTGTTTATATAGTTTTAAATTATGTAGGTAAGAGTAAAAGACAGACGTCGAGTTTGTGAGTGCGTTTGAGTTTACATTTAGGTTTTAGAAATCTCATTGAGTATGTTTCAGTTTATTGTAAAATCATAAACCTAACAAATGGATGGTTATGATCGGATATAAGTACATATCTTAAACTTTCGACACGGTCCCTTCCCGTCATGACTCCCTCCTGTTTTTAAATTATCGGGATGGGACGGTACAGTACCATTACCAGAACAACCACTTTAGCCGACGAAATTTTTTCGTCGGCTAAACCCTAAATTTCGTCGGCTAAAGTCTTAGCCGACGACGTCGTCGGGCAAAATCCGTCGGCCAACACTATAGCCGACGAAATTACTGTTCATCGTCGGCTGAAGTCATTTATTTAGCCGACGAAGAAATTTTTCGTCGCTTAATTTGTGGACTTTAGCCGACGAATTTTTGGACCTTAGCCAACGAAATTTTATTAAAATTCGTCGGCTATAGCTATTATTTTTATTTATTTATTTAACTTTAGCCGACGAATTTTAGGGTAATTCGTCGGCTATAGTTATTTTTTCTTTTTTTCTTTAATTTTAGCCGACGAATTTTATTAAATTTCGTCGGCTATAGCTATTATTTTTATTTATTTATTTATTTATTTAACTTTAGCCGACGAATTTTAGGGTAATTCGTCGGTTAAAGTTATTATTTTTTTAAACTTTAGCCGACGAATTTTAGGGTAATTCGTCGACTATAGTTTTTTTTATTTATTTTTTTAAATTTTAGCAGACGAATTTTATTAAAATTTCATCGGCTATAGCTATTTTAATTTTTTCATATTTTTTTGTTTTTTAATTTCTTGTATTTTTGATTAAAATTTTTACTTCTTTTTCGTTTTTACACCGGTGGTAGAGAAGGACAAGAGGAGGAGGAGAAGAGGAGGAGGAGGAGAAGGTTAGGAGAGGGAGAGGAGGAGGGGGAGGAAGGAGGTGGAGAAGAAGAAGAATTTAGAGAAGGAGGAGGAAGGAGAAGGATTTAGAGGAGGAAGGAGAAGGAGAATGATTTGAAGGAGGAGAGGAGGAGAAGGTTAGGAGAGGGAGAGGAGGAAGGAAGATGAAGAGGAGGAGGAGGAGGAGGGAAGATGAAGAGGAGGAGGAGGAGAAAAATGAAAGATATAGAAAATTTTGAACTTTAGCCGACGAAATTAGGAGAATGATTTGAAGGAGGAGAGGAGGAGGAGAAAAATGAAAGATATAGAAAATTTTGAACTTTAGCTGACGAAATTTCTTCGGCTAAAGTTCAAAATTTTAGTCGAAAAATTTCAAAATTTTAAAAATCTCCGCCAAAAAATTTTAATTTTTAATTAACTTTAGCCGACGAAATTAGGGTAATTCGTCGGCTATAGTTATTTATTTATTTTATTTATTTATTTAACCTTAGCCGACGAAATACCCTAATTTTGTCGGCTATAGTTATTTATTTTATTTATTTATTTAACTTTAACCGACGAATTACCCTAATTTCGTCGGCTAAAACCCTAAACCCTATACATAGAAGCTTCAAACGAAAAAAGTGGTGAAATAAGATATGACCGGAATGGTGAAATACGTCTATGGTTGAAAAATCACGTAATTCCGGTAAAGTCTCGACACCGATAATTACGGTTAACTCAATTTTCCATTGTTTCTCCCTAGAGGTAGGCCTATCTCCGGTAGTTATTTTTCTTAAAATTTTTATACCACTGGTTGCGTCTCATCGATTTGAAACTATTTTCAGTTGAAGGTCCGGGCAAAATACGTAATTTAGACGGTCAAATGACCGTTTTCGTGCGTTAAGGGGTTTGACTTACGTGATTGACCGTAAGGATCGAGCCCTTAACGTTGTCAGATTAAGTTAAATTTTTTCCTATATACATATTTCAACATAATGATCATATCAGACGGTCGGAATTTTGTTTCTCAACTTTGATCATCGGAATCACAACATGCGTACTAATGTTGTATAACTTGTTTACTAAGCTTTAAGTAAATGTTTCGTTTCTAAAACAAACTGTACGTAGAAACTTCAAACGTAAAAAAGTCGTGAAATAAGATATGACCGGAATGGTGAAATATGCCTACGGTTGAAAAATCACGTAATTCCGGTAAAGTCTCGGTGCCGATAGTTGCAGTCAATACAATATAGAGGTTTGACTTACGAGATTGACCGTCTAGATGAAGTCCTTAAATTTATCGGATAAAGTTAAATTTTTTACCAGAGACATATTTCAACATATTGATGATATCTGACGGTCGTATTTTTGTTTGTGAATTTTGATAACCGGAATCACAACATGCCTACTATTTACCATTATTTATCTATATGGGGAGGCCTATCATGGAGGGGTAAATGTCTCAAAATTTTTAGATGGACAGTTGCGTCTCATTATGGTGAGTGTTTGTTGTGTTGAAGGTTCGGCCAAAATACCTCATATAGGTGTAGATATGGACATTTTCGTGTGTTAAGCGTTTAGAAAAACTTCATTTTGAAGCCTTAAACGAACTCGGATGGCCAAAAAAGCCTGTAAGTCATGTCTTTAGCATGTGTTTTACTCGTAGGGTCGTTCTGCTTCCAGATTGGTATCACAATAGTCAATCGGACACCGAAATATCCCTAGTGTAATTTTATAACTAAAAGTTACTTTAGCCGACGAAACTCCATAATTTCGTCGGCTAAACTTTTCAAATTTTGTCGGCTAAAGTTCATATACTATAGCTGACGAAAAAAGCACTTTAGCCGACGAAATTTTTTTTCGTCGGCTAAAATTCCACTTTAGCTGACGAAATTTTAACTTAGCCGACGAAAAAAAATCCCGAAAAAAAATTTCGTCGGCCTGTTTTTAGATATTTCGTCGGCTATAGTCTTTTTTCTGGTAGTGTACCGCCATTTTAAAACTCTATCTCGTCCTGCTAATTTTCAGTACGGGACCGGGAAGAGATCGACATTGCGGTACGAAGTGCCCAACCCTACTTTAGAGTTCAGTGTTCAAAACTGAAAGTTATATTTCTAACGTACGACAACATCCAGCTATCAATTCTTACAGTGGTGTTCACCTGGTCAGTGACTGGTAAAATTATTCATGGTCAGTCACCTTTGGATCTAAATCCAAAGGTGGAAAACAAAATAATCTTACTTAAAAGTAATTCTTTCCACCCTTGGATTTAGATCTAACGATGACTGACAATGATTTTCTTAGTCAGTCATTGACGAAGTGAACACTACTCTCTATTCTTAATGTTTACATCACTATTTACTCATCCTCAATGAAATAAAGGAAAATGAGATTCATCAAATATGGTACAGATATACTCGAGTTAAGAGCTTCTATAACTCAAAAACAAAAATAAAAATACTTTGAAACAAACAAATATTTCAAAAATTTGAACTCTTTTTAGATTTTTCAATAAACGACTCAGTAAAAGTGTAAAATTTTTTCCCACACGTAAATCCTACATTAACCTCAACGTAGCACACGATATAACATGTCATATAAAATTTAAGCTTGGAAAGAGAGTTCAGGAACAAAATTAAACAGAAACATAAATGAAAGGAAAATCTAAGGAAGATATCAAAGAAGACAAATATATCTTCATTGACGCTCCTCCATAGTTACGATTACATTGGGTTGTCTTCGAAGTAGTACTTGGTTTAGCGTTCATGAGCCAGATGTTTGAACCTCCATTTAGTTTTGGGTCAGTAGTCACTCTTGGAGGGGTACATACTCCACCATGTGTTCCTCAAAAGCCCTTTAGTAAGACTTCAATTTATGGTCATTCACCTTAAACTTGTTCATAAATTGAGGATTCTTTATCTGTATAGTTCCATGAGAAACAAACATTAGTAACAACAAAATGTCAAACCCATCGAGCACGTCACATACTTGGAAAGAGTTTAAGTCAAGAATGAAATAATAAAACATTTTTCTCGAGCTCAGTCAACTATACCTTCCTATATAGCCAGTCAACATCAATATCCATGACAAACGTCCTAATTAGGTAAGATGTCACCGACTAGGCCCTAATTTCCTTAACCATTTGATATATACTCTTGGGTTTAGGGTGGGGACACCCTAATTGGGTAAGATGTCGCCAACTAAGCCCTAATTTTCTTAGCCATTTGATATATATTCTTGAAAGTTGTAAGGGCTTTTCTAACTGGGTTCACAATTGGAAAATAATCGGTAGTACTTATAATATGATTCTTTTGTTAGCCCATTGGGTAGATCCTTATATGTGTACTCGCGTTTGACTAATACATGTGTTGACACTTGTTCAAAAAATGATAATCATGTGGCCCTATTTTGAACTAAGCATTTATTTATAATTATTCTTAAACTTAAATTACTTTGAAAGGATCTATATCTCTCTAATTTTACACATCAGTCACGCAAATTGGACTGTGATACATAACTGCTACCATACTATTACAAGTGTACTGTGATATATACAAAAAATATTTTACTTGAAGTTGAAGAAATTGAACCCAATGTAAATGCCATCATCCATGTTATTTGACCGTTTGTACGAGAATAGTTAAATGGAACCTCGTATGAAACTTTATTGGCCACAAGACGCACGTTCACTTTAGTCATTGCTGGCACGTCAACTTTGCAGACACTTTGCACTGCAGTTTCCCAAGTCTCAACATCTCCCCACTTTATTATTGTTGATCCGCTCCTAAACTCACTTGAACTAATTACAAGATTTTCATCGTCTCCAAATACGTACCGGAACACTAGCTTGCATGGTTGTTTTAACGCCTCCGGACTTCATAGACATCGTGTTGGCGTCATTCCAACTCATACTCTAGTTGTTTGGCATCTTCGATGCCCCCAGTGCTTTCTTTGGTTAAATTGCGACCTCTCCTATGGCAATTTTCAACTTCATTTTGGTAGTCGTAGACCCTGGCTTGCATGAGACGATGATTGAAATTATAGACTATTCTTGACTTAACAATCTCTTCAATTCTCAAGTATGCAAAGATTTGGATGTTGGTGATATTTGCAGTGAAACCGACCATTGAACCAAGTGTGTGTCTGTTGCAGATGTGAAGGTTTCCCATATTGTGGATAGCAAATTCGTTTTGGCTTATTTGATTGGCTGAAACAATGTGTTGTTGTGGGTCGAGTCATCCGAGTTGGGCAATATCCAATTAGGGTCACCTGGCCTACGACACCAGAACTTGTTCAAATAATTGGATTTTATACGGATGCTCCCGTCAGAACTAGTAAAAATCCCGTTGGCTGCCATTTCATCTCTGAACGTATCTCCTTGATACCAGTTGCGGCTATCAGTAGTTAGGGATAATCCATTATCTCCTCTAAATGCCACATGTTTGGGAAATATGACCAATGATTCCCACTTAATGACAGTAAACAAGTCAGATTGTGCTGCCACATTCGTGAATTTAGCTTGATCATCTGTATTGCTACTGCTCTCATTTGTATTGGTAGTCTGATCATTCGTACTGCTGGCATTCTCACTTGTAGTGTTAGTAGATTTGTCATCAGGTGAAGTGGATAAGCCTTCCATGAGGTGTTGTGCATTGACATTGTCTCTATGCAAGCCTACGTAGTTTCTGAGTTCACTACCAGGATATGCATCTTAGCCGACGAAATTTTTCGTCGGCCTGTTCACCATATTCGTCGGCTAAGGTTATAGCCGACGACAGTCGTCGGCTATAATTCGTCGAGTATACTTATAGCCGACGAAATAAAATCCGTCGTCGGCTATAATCCAACACTTAGCCGACGAAATAATATAAAAAATTCGTCGGCTATAATCCAACACTTAGCCGACGAAATATCAATATTTGGTGGCTAAAGTTTTTTTTAAAATTAAAAATGAAATAGAGAAAAGCCGACGAAATATAGTTCATTCGTCGGCTAAAGTATTTTAAAAATTAAAAATTAAATAGAGAAAAGCCGACGAAATTTACAATATTTCGTCGGCTATGATACTTATAGCCGACGAAATATGGCAAAGTTCGTCGGCTAAAGGTTGTTGGAAAAAAAAAAAAACTAGCATAGCCGACGAAATATGGTAAATTTCGTCGGCTATAGTACTTTTTATACTAGAAACCCAAACAAAATTTATACATTACTATCCAAGCAAGCTGCAAATTACAGAAACAATTTCATAACCAACAACAACACACCATCAAAAGTAACATAAACATTTTGCATTAAATTTTCAATTCATAAATTGTTCATAAACCTAAAAAGTAAATAAATATTTGTTCATAAACCTAAAAAACTAAATAAATAATTGTTCATAAACTTAAAAAACTAAATGAAGTCGATATCGTCTAAATCAATATCTGCGCCAGGATGAGGTTGTTGGGGAGGTTGGGGAGGTTGTGGCGGCTGAGGTAAGAGAATAGGCGTGGGCATGGGCGGAAGCGGAAGTCCCTGAAGCTGTGCAGCTGAAAAATCTTGCATGTATTGGAACATCTGTTGCTGCTGTGCCTGCTGGGCGGCATAGACTGCTGCATTGTACTCCTGTAGAGCGGCAGTATATGCTGTCTGGGCGGCCTCTCTCGCGGCAGTATATGCTGCTTGGGCGGCCTCTCTCTCGGCAGTATATGCTGCTTGGGCGGCCTCTCTCTCGGCAGTATATGCTGCTTGGGCGGCTTGCTGTTCCCGTAACATCTGAACTTCCGCCTCAAGCTGAGTCGTTCTGCTGCTGGTCGAGGCTCCTTTTTTCTGAAACTCAGGAGTGGTCTTCAGTACCCCCTCGCCCTTCTTTCCCAGACCCCGACAGTAGAAGTTATTTCCTCGCGGTGGGAAGGCTGTGCCCATGATCCTGGCCCCAACGCTGAGATCCGAACTGTCGATCCGGGACATGGCTTCGGACATGTCTTCCTCTTGCGTGTCAGGCCATGTCTCCCTGATTATAGCAGCCATCACCTCGTCACTAGCCTGCCTCACCCTTGCCAAATTTGATAGGAAAAAAAAATTAATTAACATTTTAAAATATATATACATATAATTTACTAAATTTTAAAACGTAAAACGACTTACAATATCCTCCTGGGCGTCAAGATATGCCTTCTCGTACGTATAGACGTACCGGTTGACCTCTGGATGTTCCCTGGCCGCCTCCTCCATCAACGATGCGAACGGTCTAGAACCGGCATGATGGTTCCTCATGTTGCGTTGCCGGTTTTGAGCGTTCACCCGGGAAACGGCCTATAAAGGAATCAAATTAGTAAAATATTTTAAAACGTATTAAATATAATTCAATATAATAAATAATTATTTTTAATTACCTGTTTATGTGGGTTGTTGAATTCCGATATCAGAAGCCAACGCCACTTGTACTCCCTGAACTGGAACTCAAGGGGGGTGCCAGAACGTTCGTTCCCATGCGTAGTCCAGTGGGTCCGTAACTCGTTCTTCCACTCCTTGTACCTGTAATACGCAAAAAAAAATATAAATATTATTAATTATACATAATTTTCTTTTGTCCTTAACTTTGCAACGTACCTTCCCCCGTGCACAACGTCCGCCCAGGTGTTCCTCAGGTACTCGGGAACGTCAAACCTGTCACACCCCAAATCTTATAATTTTACTGCGAGTTACCTTCCTTACGTTATCCGTGGATTTACGGTGTCGATATTAAGGTTTGAACAATAAATTAACTGTCGGAATTGTTGACGGTAATGTAAAAATTGGTGGGGATTTTATTGGAAGGTAATGAGTGAAATTAGAGGGTAAATTCCTGTTGGAACGGAGGAAAATTTAGAGGTCCCCTATGTTTCTAGGAAGTTTCCTCGTTTGGAAACTTATTTCTTCTGCTCCTGTTTTCTTTTTCTTCTCTTCTTCTCCGCGTCCTTTTCTTTTTCTTCTGGATTCGCTCTTTCCCTTCTCCCAGGCGACACTGCACCTTCACTGTGCCGAAGGGATCTACCACCACCGGCCGCCGTGGAGCGCGTGACCGATCTCCCTCGACTCGGCGGAGGTCCGGCAACCCAGCACGCCATCGGATAGGGGCAGCGCCGCTGCGTGGAGAGAGAGAAAACCCCCCAAAAATTTACTGTATTTTCGGGTTCCAACCGGTTCAAGCCACCGTGCCGTCGCCGGTCGTTCTGGGCAGGTCCACCGTCGTCCTCTGTGTCTTCAGATATTAGGATTTAATTACTAGGTGAGGGAATCGATCAAGGTTTCCAGATATTAGGATTTAATTACTGTTCATCATGATTTGTTGATGTTAGGGTTGTATTTGGTTGTTGTAATGTAAAGGAAAGTTGTAGGGGAGATTGAGAGGAGCAAGAAGATGGCCGGAGATCGCCGGTCGGAGGCCAATTGGCCGGCGACCGAATTTTACTGTTCACAGGGGCATTTCTGTCCTTTCACTGAGAAATTACATTTAACAGTTATGGTAAATGAGTTATAGGGGTAAAGGTAAAAATAATTCTAAGTTAATTGGAGGTATAAGGTGATAATTTTGGAGAATTGGAAGTAAAAAGGGATATAGAAATTTATGTATATAAAACCTTGTGGAGGAGGATTAATTGCCATATCGATTAAGTTCCGATTATTATTCAAAATTTTGATTCGGTTCGGAAAGAGAATTCCTTGTTATCGTTGGTCGGGATTGATCGAAGATTGTTAAGAGTATACAAGAACTAAGCTAGTTTAATACGGAGTTGATACTAATGCCTCCGGAGACCCGACTTTACGAATTGGGATATTAACATATTTATTTTATTAAACAGGACGTGAGGATTTACGTTCCGGGGAGGCACAGGATCGCTCTCAGGGCTAGTCCCTTTACAGTGAGTGGACATTTTATTTTTAAATGAATGCATGCCTTCATTATTGATTTAATTGCAGGGTTTTTATGATTGTTTTCGAGAACTATATCCTTCTCGGGTTCTTGAATGTTTTATTTGGATTGAGTTTAGCGGGAACCTCGGTTAAAGATTTTTACTATGTTTGAGGTATTGACCTTTATGCTTGAACGTATTTACCATTATTACTTAAATTTTCTACTTCTTTCCGAAAATGGTTATAGACGGGGATGGCCCGTCCTTTGAATGGAATTGAACCCGAGACTTCGTTGGAAAGTGGATTCATGCATATATGACGAGGAATGGTTTTACTTATTTGTTTTGGGAAGAGAATTTGAGTAAAGTATTGTTATGAAATTTATATTATAAGGGTTGACCAATGAATATGCTAGCTAGAGTAGCGTGAGGGCGCTACTAGAGCTCTTAGCTCCGACCCTAGCCTGAGAGGTCAGGCAAACTACGTAGTGCACTATGAGGGTTGACCATTATTATTTTATCTAGAGCTCTTAGCTCCGACCCTTGTCTGAGAGGACAGACGAGCCTGAGAGGTCAGGTTATTACTATAAGGGTTGACCGTTATCATTTTATCTAGAGCTCTTAGCTCCGACCCTGGTCTGAGAGGACAGACAAGCCTGAGAGGTCAGGTTAATACTATAAGGGTTGACCGTTATTATTTTATATAGCTAGCATAGCGTGATGGCGCAACTAGAGCTCTTAGCTCCGACCCTAGTCTGAGAGGTCAGACTTATTATTTTTTTTTATGAACATTTCTCTTCCCATATTCTTTACTTGTTTATCTTATCATGCATTTGTGGTAAATTTTAGTATTTGTGGGCGTGCATAAATGATATTTAAATCAATAAATCTTTGGGAGAGCATGAAACATTGGTTTTATTTATTGTGGTGAATTTATAGTGTTTCATGGATTATTTTTCGTCCACTCACTCTAACATTTTCCATGTTTCTCCCCTAGGCCTTTGTTTTTCTTAAAATGCCCAGACTGCAGAGTTCGGCCAGCAAATTAGGAGACGCAGAGTGGTCAACTCTACACACAGTTTTCACTAGTAGGTTTCTGGAAACCTACAAGTGTTCTTTTCCTCCTTTGTATTAGAGCTCTGATAACCTGGGTGTATTATTACTATGTTTCGGGGTAGAGTCTGGGCTATTTATGGAACTTATTCGGTATTATCTCAAGAATTACTGACTTTTTATTTTGTTGAAGATTATTAAGTAGAAAGATGAATTATTATTGTGGTTATTAATTGTGGAAGTGGTTGTGTGTTATGTGAGCAGGTTGGCTCAAGTAGGAAGGGGAAATGAAATTAGAAGTGTTTACTACCTGTTTTTACTTTGACTTTAGGGAAGGGTTACTCACTTTTAGGGGGCATCATGCCGAAATTTCGGTAACTACCCTTATAGGTGGGTCCCGCAGGAGTCATTTTGGGATTTACTGGGAAATCTCGGGATGGGTCCTGTCAAAACCACACCTGCATTTAAACATTTATTAGTTTAGACGTTCATAAATCTACAATGTAATAAATAATGTTAAATATGAATTGTGTTATACTTACCGACATGGCGTTGTGGACCATGTCCTTAACCTCCTGTGGGACCTCGCCCCAGTCTGACCACAACATAGGGACTCTATCCCTACTAAGCGCTCCCACGCGGCCAGAGTACATCCTCATCTTGCCGCCTGATACTACGTTCCCATCCTCGTCAGTATCAATGACGATCCTTCCCGAGGTACTCATTGTCTTCTCGAGAGCTTTCCCCGTGACCGGACCTCTCTTCTTCCTTGTCGGCTTGGCTCCGACGGTGCCTATCATAAATTGATGATTACGTTGGACATGTCGAAGACGGACCAATATTCTCTTCTTGTTCACTTCATTCCTTTACTGATGAACACGGCCATTATTATTATTATTATCATTTTCATTGTCGTCATCTTCATTGTTGTTGATCTCCTCGTTATCATCATGATTAACTAATTCATTTTCTTGGCGATCCTCAGGGATTTTTGATTCATCTCTATAGGGATGTTGATCTTGATAACCTTTATCTAATCTTACGTTGCCATTATTTTGAGCATCATTAGTGGCATCATGATTTTGAAAGTGCTCGATGACATCTAAATCAGGAAGAGTATCGATGACTTTCGGATCTTGATGTTGTTCGACGATATCATCACTATCACTATCATGTGAAGGTTGTAACCTCACAATAATATGAAATGATGTAACCTCACAAGAACGTGAAAGGTTGTAACCTCACAAATATCAAAAGTTGTAACATATCAAAGAATCTCAAAGGATTATCATCTGAATGGTTGTATTTCTCTTTCAATCAGGTGTGGTAGTCAATGTTGTTCATATTAATTATTTTAATGTTCATCATTCTATTATTTATAATTAAATTGTTGTTTAATTATAAATTGGATTTATTTATGATCAAGATTTTAGATATTATCCAAACCCACAAACTTTTATCAAAAAGCCTCAACCTTAGGCTGCTACCTTGGTCATTCGTCAAGATTTTCTAGCTTGTCTAACAGTACGCCTAACAGCGGTGTCGTCTGACGGGACGATTGAGGCTTGTCTATGTAGGTAGCTGGTTTGGCTGGAGAATGGATGGTGAGTTATGGGCGTTGGCATCGCGGATGCGTGGGTGTTGAGGAGTAGTAAAACAAGGGGTTGGCAAGAGGGTGTCGCCTGACCCTAAAGAGGAGCGTAAATGGTCGAGATGGTGGCTCACTGTGCTGGTAAGGAAGTAGGGGTTTCTCGTTGATAGGGTCTCTTGTGCCTGTTTTGGATCAGTTTTGATCCAATTGGGTTTGGGGCTATTTTGTTTTGATTTAGGTTGAAGGTGTGTTGTGCTTTCGTGAGGGTGGAGCTATCACCGATGGTCACGTTGTTCGCCGGTGGTGGAATAGTAGGAAAAACGCAAATGGAGGCGGTGCAGATTCGGTTTCTTGAATTGAGCTTGGTTTTGGTTGCTGTGGAGTATGGCCAGCTACGGTGGGCTAGGGTTTTTTTGCCTTAGTCCAATTCTAAACCTTTTACAGCCTCTAAGCCCGTTAGGGTTCTAAGGTTTTAAGTTAGTTTTTACATATTTATTTTCAATAATTTTTTTAACACCCTGTACCTAAAAGTTACCTTTTTACAGGGGGTTTGTGAGTTATCGAGAGCTTTTAACGGTGACGGTAATTTGATAAGCTATCGCTCGAGTTTATTTTCGAGTTTTTCTAAACTCTATAAATTCTTCATTTAATGACTTGAGGTTGTAGTACGTGTCGACACGAGTCTCCCAGTATTTTCGAAATATTTTTTTCAAAGCTTCAGTCTATTTTTACAAATTTTTGAAGTTTCTGGTAATTTTCAATTACCATTTCAGTAAATAAGTTTTACAATTTAAATATTTACTTTTTACCTTCTTTAAATTTGGACCGTCAGATCTATTGGAGAATTAATCTGGGCCGCCTATTTTTACATAAATAGTTGGGCGAGGGTTGACTAAGTCAGACCCTCCCCCCCCGAGTCTCTCTCTTTCTCTACTTCTCCCTCCTATCTCCTCCACCTCCTGTCATCTTCTCCGGTGAGCCGCCGTCCGGCCACCCCACGCCGGCGCACCACCACTAAAACATCCATCTTCCTCTCCTTGACAAAACCCTTAAAGAAATTTCTTCAGACAATTGACGTAGAGGGAGATCGCCTGAGTTGAGGAGTTTCGGTGTTCGCCGTTTTCTGGCAAGTTCAGGCGGCAACAACGACGGTAAGGGGTAGGGTTCTTCTTCCCTTGTCTTATTCTTCCTTTCTCTGCCTTTATTTCCTTCTAATCGGAGCCTTATCAGAAATTCCCTCTTCCCCTCTTTTTTGTGTTTGACGGCGAGTCACCGGCGACGAGGTTTTGGACCGCTGGTGGGCTCTTCGTGCCCAGGTGGTGACGACAGTGCATTTGGGGACTAGACACGAGGAGAACAAGGCCTGGGCAGCATCAGAGGAGCTGCATGAAAGCTTGGAGGGAGTGGTGGAAGATGCTGGTAGCGGTCAGACCAAGCCAGAGGCACTGCATGGGAAGGAATCCGGCTAGTGAGCTACAGGATTCGAGGGTCAAGGTGAGGTTCTAGTTCTAGGCATTTGTGTGTTTTACTGTGTGGTAGTTGTACTGTGATTAGGTCCTAATTTTAGTCTGATTGTGTTGCATGTATGTCGAGAACATGCTAAAATGAAGCTACGACGAAGCCATGGCCGTTTTCCGACAAGATTGCCGGAATCTGACAGAATATTTCGGTAACTTGCTGGAATCCAATGAAGAAGCATAAATTTTGGGCAGAGAGCCGAAGAGGTAGAAATCGATCCCCCTTTAAGCTTTGAGACGTAAAGTGTCCGTTGAATCGTAATTGGTTTATTTATGGAAAAATTGGACGTAAGTAGGAATTTCTATTTTGGGAAACTTCCCATTTTAAGAAACTTCATATTTATGGAAATTTAATATTTTGGGTTGGTAATTTAGAAGCAAAGGTTAAAGAAAAAAGTAAATTTCAAAGTTAAAGGAAGTGGGGGATAAATTGTGAATTATGAAATTACAAGGACCTTAACCACTCTAGTGGTGGTAGTGGGTGTTGACTTCTCATAATGAAAATGTCAAGTTGATCGTGGAAAAATAATTGAATAAAATTCATTATCGACATATCGACTCACAATTAGCAAAACGATTTAAGTTGTGGATTTGGTGTCCATAGTAATTCCACAAATTACCATGCCTTAACTTAACATCAAATGAAATAGTAAGGAAAGTCGATACGTTAAGGTTGTGTACGGAAACTAAATTTCGAGTCGTTAATCAGAAATTAGCATAATGGTTGAAAGTTGTTAAAAAAAGAATTTGGTCAACTCCTCGTTAAATTAAGACTTACTAGTCAAACTAGAAAAAAGGTGCAAATTAACAGTATTAAATACTAATTTGTTGGATTAATTGTACAGTCTATGATCGAACGTGAGATGGACTCGATTATGTTAGATCCGTACCAAGTGTATACGGACGCTTCAGGGACTGGTTTAGGTTGTGTACTGATGCAAAACGGTGGGGTAGTTTGTTATGGCTCTAGACAGTTGAAGCCACATGAGAAAAACTATCCTACACATGATTTGGAGTTGGCAGCTGTTGTACATGCTCTGAAGATCTGGAGGTGTTATCTCTACGGAGCCACCTTTGAGATCTACACGGATCACAAGAGCCTACAGTACATCTTCACCCAGCGTGATTTTAATCTACGGCAGCGGAGATGGATGGAGTATCTTACGGATTATGAGTTCACTCTACGATACCATCCAGGCAAAGCAAATGTTGTTGCCGATGCCTTGAGCAGGAAGCCGAGGTATGAGCTTGCGAGTATTTTCCTCTCTCGCATGGAAGCTCTGGAGACGTTGGAGGATTATGACTTGGATGTACGGTTTGGGGATTCACACGGATTCTTGGCTAGTGTGTCACTTAGGCCCCACATCCTACAGCAGGTGGGGGAGTATCAGTGGAATGACCCAGAGAGCCACTTGGTTCGGGCCCAGGTCTACTCAGGAGAAGCCGACAACAAGTGGAGTGTCAGTGATGATGGACTTATCAGGTACAAGGGACGTGCCTTTGTCCCAAGTGATGATTACATCCGGAAACTAGTGTTGGAGGAGTCACACCGGACTAGTTTCACCATGCATCCAGGAGCCACAAAGATGTATCAGGATATGAAGCGCCAGTTTTGGTGGAAGGGCATGAAGCAGAGTATTGGGGATTATGTATCTAGATGTGACGTGTGTAGGCAAGTAAAGGCAGAGAACAGACATCCAGCAGGACTTCTTGAGCCTTTGGCAGTTTCACAGTGGAAGTGGGACCATATCACCATGGATTTCGTCACCGGCCTACCCCGTTCACGGGAAGGTCATGATGGGATTTGGGTGATAGTTGACAGGTTGACGAAATCTGCACACTTTCTACCTGTCAAGATGAACTCACGTACACAGTACTTTGCAGATCTGTACATTAGTGAGGTGATCAGACTTCATGGGATACCCAAGAGCATCATCTCAGACCGTGACCCACGTTTTACTTCCAAGCTCTGGAAGTCATTGCAGAAAGAGTTGGGTACCGAGTTGCACTTGAGTTCAGCTTATCATCCTCAGACAGATGGACAGTCCGAGCGTACGATCCGTACCTTGGAGGACATGCTTCGATCCTGCATAGTTGATTTTGGTGAAAAGTGGCACTCGTGCCTGTCACTTGCAGAGTTTGCCTACAATAATAGCTACCACCGCAGCATTGGTATGGCTCTATTCGAGGCACTGTATGGTCGACCATGTAGATCCCCTACGTGTTGGTTGGACAGAGAGGACAGGGTTCTACTTGGTCCTGATGTGATACAGGAGACTTCAGAGAAACTTCAGATTGTCCAGGAGAGGCTTAGAGCAGCCCAGAGTAGGAGCAAGTCGTATGCAGATACACGTCGGACACCCCTTGAGTTTGCAGTGGGAGACTTTGTGTACTTGAAAGTCAGTCCCCGCAAGGGAGTTAGACGATTTGGGGTTAAGGGGAAGTTGGCCCCAAGGTTTGTAGGGCCCTTCCAGATAGCCCAGAGAGTTGGATCCGTTGCATACCGGATTCACCTGCCACCACGACTGCAGCATATACATGACGTGTTCCACGTCTCACAGTTACGGAAGAGCCCACCGGGTGCCCCACAGAATGTTATTTGGACTGATGTACAGCTGCGCAGCGATGCTTCTTACGAGGAGAGACCGTACCGCATCTTGGATCGTGATGTGAGGAAGCTCAGAAACCGTGAGGTTCCAGTTGTAAAAGTTCAGTGGGATCACCATAGTGAGGAAGAGGCTACTTGGGAGCTTGAGTCAGTCATGCGGCAGGCTCACCCACACCTCTTCTGATGTCAGGTAAATTTCGAGGACGAAATTCAATTTAAGGGGGGTAGAGTGTGAGACCCCGAAATTTTAATTTAATTTTCCGACACACTTAGGGTTTAATTTCGATTACTTTTCAGTACGTCGTCATTTCGTCTAACGTTTTTACGTTAAGACACACGTCGCCACATGCGTGAAAGTATTTACGGAATATTTTCCGGCACTTCACGTAATTTTTCGTACGACTTTTACGTTTAAATTCGATGTTTGGTTATTTGAAATGAATTTTCAAAAATGATTTTGGTTTTGAAATTATTTTGAGAATTGGGGTTAAATCGTGGCTGTTGATTCGATCGACGAATCGTGGCCACTTTATCTTTAAAACCCTATCTCCTTTCCCTTTCTCCCTCACCACTCCTTTATCTTTCCTTTTCCTTTTTCTTTCACTTTCTTCTTTCTTCTCTTTCCTTTTCGCTCTCTCTCCCGAAGCGGAAAGCTTCTCCTTCCTCTCTCTTCGACAGCAGCCGGCCAGCCGCTCCACCAGCGCGCGTCTCCACTCACCGCCACTCCCATCAGCCTCGCCTCGCCCCGACGACCTCAACTAGACCACCAGTGACGCCAGCGCCGCCCAGCCGAGGAGGAAAGCTTGGAGAACACTGTGCAACACAGATCGAAGAGAACCAGAGCTAGGACACTCCCAGGCGCCACCAGGAGCCGCCCAGGAGCAAGGAGGAGGAAGGAGAAGGCCAGCGGAGCTCCGCCTGAGGAGATTCGCCGGAAAACACAGTGGAGGCAGTGAGAGGTACAAAACTCGATCTTTCTTGATGTTTGAAATGTTGTTGGTTAGCCTAGGATGTGTAGAAGGAGGAAAAACAGGCCTAGGGACTCGATCTGGCCGGAAAAGCTTGAAATCCGGCGGAAAACAGTCGGTTAGAACCGGCACGGTAAAAACTCTGGTTTTTACCGTGTCAGTTTTACTTTTACCATTTACCCAGGGGCAGAGTTACCAATTTGCCCCTGACTGTTTGGAATAATTACAGTTACAGTTTTTACTGTTTACTTTTACTGTTTTACATTTACTGTTTTACTGTTACAATTTTACTTTTACTGTTTACTTTTTACTGTTGACTTTGACCGGCTGACTATTTGACTTTGACTTTTTGACTTTGACAGGTTGACTGTTTGACTTTGACCGGTTGACTTTTTGACCGTTGACCGTTGAGTTTACTGTTGACCGTTGACTTTACTGTTGACCGTTGACTTTTACTATTCCAAAGTTGACTTTTAACTTATGCCGTAGAACACCTATTTTACGTTTTCGAACACTACGGTTAAACGTTTTAAAGACTTTTAGTTTATAAACGTGGCAAAAACGACGTAAGTACTGAATAAGAAATAATCTCGACTTCTCGCTGGTTCGAGAATCGGAGTGTCAAACAAGTCAAACCCTAATGTCAAAAAGATAAACAAAGAGTGTTTATCAAGTCTTAGTCGTAGATAGTAGATCCTCGAATTACTTATACCTGACTATCACTGTTGTCTCACCCACAGACTTAGGAGCTCGTCTACGCAGACTTCAGGAGGACCAGGAGTTGGAGCGCAGCCAGCTGTACCATCATACCAGGTAGTAGGGGGAGCACGCCCAATGGGTGAGCCGAAACCCTCTTGGGTCGGCGGCTCTTTCACTTTTTATCTATAAAATACTGTTGCATTGTTTTAAGCTTGACCACATGCTTCTTATAGCACTTGGTGTGTGTGTGAGTTTTGGATCGAAAAGTAGTACCGTCGTCCTGATTTCCGGTGCTTGGCCTGAGAGCGACAGGACCTAGTATTCTAGCACTCCTGCGGTGTCGATGACCCTAAACCCTAAACCCTAAACGCTCTCGCTATTCTGCGCACTCGGGTGCTTAGATAGTTGGTCCCGGTTTGCAGTGAAGACAAACCCGGGATTTCGGCCGCTCAGATCCAGAGAGTTCTTTCATATGTGGTCACATGTTTTACCGAGCTTTGTGTGCGTGGCGTGCATTTACATTTCCACATGCTCTTTCGTACTTACGAGTACCTACATATATATATACGAAATGTTTTCTCATGGGTTTTAAACCCCGACTTGGATGGCTTTGGCCCCATTTGGGTTAGCGAGGACGAGTTGCTCACCTCTACATCTTTTCAGGTCTACAGCACCCATCACTAGAGGAGCTGGACTAGATCGCGGAGCGTCGACGGTTATCGTGCACTTCCGATTTCGAGGACTCCCATTCTGGTGTGGTTTCCATGTTTCTTGATTTCCGTATTTCTGATGTTGTATTCTGTTGGATACTCTGAGACACTTTTCGGGCCCTTTGTTTTCGAGACTTTTTCTTGTACTATTTCTGTCTCGGGTATTTTTCCATTATCTTCCGCTTGTAAAACATTTGTATGCTACTCTGATCATTTGTCATTCTGTATTTAACATTCATATTATTATTCATGTGTTGTATGTTTCATTCATATCCTTGTGGTTTCGGTCCGGAGGGTCATCAATACGTCGAAAGACGTATTGATTACTCGCCTGATCGGGATTACGGCGGTTACCGTCGTGTTCCGGGACCGAGAATAGTCCCCGGGATGCGACAGTCGTCATATTACTTAGTAGCCTTAAAGGTTCCGATCCTAGTTTGAGAGACTCTTTGTTATGGTGAAACCTCTTCCCCTATTTTTAATACTGAGTTTTAAGCCAATGAGATTGACAAGTGATATTTTGTTTTTTTCGAAAGGATGATTTAGGATTCATTCCTAAGGAGGCATGCATAAATGTTTTCTCGAAACTTTAAGAGGGAGAACGTTAAATTAAGATTTTTTCTCACACTTGGATATTATTTTTGTCCACTCACTCTAACGTCTTGTTTTTAAATATTTTTCCCTGGGCCTTTCGTTTTCAAATGTCTAGTGTTGCAGAGTTCCTGAGAGGAGGTCGTACGTACTGAAGATGAGGCATAATCAAATCGTTTTATTGTCACTATTTAGTCTATTTTTAGGTTTTACTTTCACGTGGAATTCTTTGTTTATCCCAGTATAGTTCAGTTGGAATGCAGGTAGGGTTGTCCATTTCAAGGGGGGTTTCTGGTAAAATTTCTCTTGAGGTGGACCTTGCAGGGTTTACTTCGGGTTAACCCAGGATGGGTCCTGACAATTTTTCTATGTGGATTTCTAGAAATCTAGGTAGAGCAATGAAAAATAACACTTAGCCAACGAAATTATAATATATATTTCCGTCGGCTAAGAGTTACTTAGCTGACAGAAATATTTAACCTAGCTGACATAATATTTATATATAAATATAAATAATTATTTGTAACAACCTAGAAGACAGAGCACTATTCCGTCGACTAAGTAACTCTTAGTCGACAGAAAATTACACCTAGACGACAGAACAATTTTAATAGAAAATAAATAAAAAAAATATAACAAATACTTAGTTGACGGAATAAATGATTCCGTCGGCTAAGTTCCAAAAAAAATTTTGAAAAAAAATTCTGCCAAAATATTCAGAATTTTTTTTAAAATGTCTGATCTGATCCGGATCGAACCAAAACTCTCTCTCTTTCCTCTCTCTCTCTCTCTCTCCTGTATATCTCTTCTCTCTTCTCCCTCTCCTCTCTTCTCTTCTCTTCTCTTCTCCAAGTCATGGTGGTGGTGGTGGTGTGTGGTGGTGGTGTGTGGTGATGGTGTGTGGTGGGTGCTGATGGTGTGTGGTGGGTGGTGGTGGTGGGTTTGGGATGGCCGGCGGTGGATTACCGGCCGGAGATCGATGAATTTTTTATATATTTTTTAGGTTTACCGTCGGAATATTCCGTTGGGTAAGAGGAACATTTTTATTATTATTTTAAAATAATTACGCTACTAGGATCTTTTCTGATGGAAATGTTCTGTCTGTAAGGATCTTTTCTGACGGAAATGTTCCGTCTGTAAGGATCTTTACCGACAGATCTTAGCCGACGGTATTTCGTCAGCTAGGTTGTCACTTAGCCGACGTAAAAATTTATTCAGTCGGCTATTGTCTTCACCGATACGTTTTAGCCGACAGATCTTAGTCGACAGAATTTCCGTTGGCTAAAATCTTAGAAGACGAAAAAAGACACTTAATAGACGGAATTGTTTTGTTGGTTGAGAGCAATAATCCACTAATAGTAGGTGTTGATACCTGTAGATTATGATGTTTATTTGCATCTAGATAGTAAATTTTTTATGTCGTACCGTAATTGAGTGTCTTGACGACTAAAGTGTTCATACAAAAAAGTTATCTTTATGTAAGACTAGATTATAGTTTGCTTGGCTGGGCTCATCGTCGATGAGCAACAATGTATAATGTAATGGTATATATAATCACCATTCTGGCTGCGACTATCAATACAATGAGTTGTTGCTCTCTTTATTTTAAAAAAATAGATTTATGTATTATATATATATATATGCAATATCTAATCTCGTTTTTGTTACAAATCAGAGGATCTAACAACATTGTCCCTCCAGCTTTATAAGAAATGGGTTTATAACAACATTGTCACTTCTCACAGTATGTGGCAGCATCTCTTTGTAACTACACCAAGAAACGGGTTTTCTGTGGCAGGGAAAAGGAAGCACACAAGAAAATGTACCAAAAGGAGTACTTTTAAAGGACACCCTTGAAGCAGTTGAGAGGCGTTTGCCTGATGAAATACGACTCCTTCCATGCACGTTGTTGTCCAAATGGTTCGACATGCTATATATTTGGAAGTTAACTCTGACTGCAGATATGAGATTGAGATCAGAATTGGAAAACAGCTTGACCAGGCAACAATCCAAGACCTCTTAATACCATCTCAAGGCTACTCTAAAGTACTGCAGTATGATATTCAACGTGTGAGGATTGTGAAGGTTTTCTATGCTAATTACTCTTCATCGAATGTATCTAACGTAACTCGTATAATAGAAGTTGCAGATCTCATTGAAGAATTCTTGGCTGAAGTTGCTAGTGACATAGACTTGAAGATATTTACATTTTTCGGATTAGCAGAGATGTTGATTTCAGCATCCATGGGAGTAAAAACAAACTCAGATGGAATACACAGGGCCGTTTCTATATAATTAGATAAGCACAGACACATAACAGAATCCTAGAAAGAATTAAGTGTGTCAAGTTCTGGATTTCCAAAAGATGTCCCCTCAAGCCTTTGATAATGATGCGAAAAATGAATGTTTTCCATTGAGGATGGTGCGATGGTACAGGTGTTGTTTGCAGAGTTCGGATGAAAAATTAATAAAAGAAGAAGCTGACGAGGTGAATGCACCAAAGTTGGATTTGTGTGAGGTGAAAATGAGATCAGAGGTGGATAAGATGAGTAAGAAGGTGATGCAGCTTGAGAGACTGCAGTATGATGAGAAAAGCGATTGAGAACAGCTCTAGCCTTATGGTGGAGAGAAATGAAGAGTAAGTTTGGTTGCCTCAGCAGCGCTTGTTGGCTAATTAAACCAATCTTGCTGGTTTGCTTTCCTAGAATAATGTTGCAGTCAGTTATAATCCTTTAGTTTCCATTATTTTCAGTTTCATCTGTTATGAGTCTTTTCATCTTCATTATCATGTAGTGGATGTTTAATGTCTTTGTCAGTTACTGAGTTTTAGAGTCAGGTCTTGTCCTATATAAGTCTATGTAATCTTGTTGTTTGATAAGAGGGAGTAGAAATATTCAATAAGAATTCAAAGCCAAAACACTTGCTCTGTTCTCTTCCTTCTACAGTTCTACATTCTGGTATCAGAGCTGTAGAAGCTCTGACAGCTCCTATGGCAAACGAAAACAGCTCCAACTCCAATATGCTGTCACTCATTCCTCGTTTCAATGGTGAGAAGTATGATTATTGGAGCAAGAATGTCAAGGTCTTGCTAAAATCCCTGGAGATATGGAACATTGTCGAAGAAGGCTACGTCGAACCGGAGGATGAAGGTGCACTTAATAACCAGCAGAGGAATGCTTTGAAGGAGAATCGAAAGAAGGATAGCAAGGCGCTCTTCTATATTTACCAGACAATTCAAGAGTCTGTGTATGAAAGAATTGCTCAAGCCGAGACCTCCAAGGAAGCCTGGGACATCATTCATGCAGCCTACAAAGGCAAAGAAAAGGTGAAGATGGTTCGTCTTCAAACTTTAAGATCGGAGTTCGAAAAGTTGGAGATGAAGGAGACAGAAAGCATCAGAGAGTATTTTACAAGAGTGAATTCTGTGGTTAACAAAATGGCATCAAATGGAGAGATTTTAGAAGATGCAAGAGTGGTTGAGAAAGTTCTTCGGAGCCTGACACCAAAGTTTGATTATGTTGAAGCTGCTATTGAAGAGTCAACAGATTTGTCTACTCTTAGTTTGGATGACCTGCAAGGAAGATTGGAAGCTCATGAGTTCAAGATTAATACGAGAAACTCTACCTCTTCTCAACCTGATCAAGCACTCAAGTCCCAAGTCATATCCACGGGAGGCCATTGGAATCATGGTCAAAGATTTCAACGTTGGAATGGAGGAGCTGGTCGAGCAAGGGGACGAGGACGTGGTTTTAATTCAATTGGAAGAGGAAATAATTTTCAAGGAATTGGAAGAGTCTCATCAAGCAATCAACATGAAGATGACAGAAGTGGAGACGTCACGTATCCAAGTAGAGGAAGAGGCCGAGGCTACTATCATGGAAGAGGACGTTTTGGAGACTCTTATTATTATAAACCAAAACCTGTCAAGCACAATTATTGGCGCAAGCAAGAAGATGAGAAGCAAGTACGAGCTGGTTATATGCATGAAAGCAACATTGGTAACAATGAGCAAGACACTTTGTTAGTGGCAGCATGTCATGAAAACTGCGTGGTGGAGTTGTGGTACCTTGACAGTGGAGCGAGCAAACATATGACAGGTAACAAAAATATTTTCTCCACTCTCAAATTGGTGGATCATGGTGAAGTAACTATTGGTGATGCTAAAGCTTACAAAATAAAAGGAGTTGGAGAAATCTCATTTAAATCAAAGTCTGGAAGCATTGAGGAGATGTCAGATGTTTATTATGTTCCTGGTTTAAGATGCAATCTGTTAAGTGTTGGTCATCTCTTGAGGAGAGGGTATGATAATGATTTTCATTATTATGCTTGTTTCTTGTCAAAGAATGATCAGCTTATTGCAAAGATTGGAGTGGCTGGAAATAATCTATTCCCTCTCAAGCTTGAAACAACAAATATATCATGCCTTGTTGGTCGTGAGAAAGAAAATTCCAAGTTATGGCATGACAGATTTGGGCACTTGAACTATGGAAGTTTGAAGCTGCTGGCAACTAAAAACATGGTGGAAGGGTTACCTGAGATCAATGTAGAAGATGGTGTGTGTGAAGAATGTCAGCTCGGTAAGCAGCACAGGAATCCATTCCCTTCGCACTCCTCTTGGCAAGCAAAATATCCATTGGAACTTGTTCATTCTGATCTATGCGGTCCTATGCCAGTTGAATCTCTTGGAGGTAGCAAGTATTTTATTTCATTTATTGATGATTTCTCAAGGAAAGTTTGGGTTTGTTTTCTGAAAGAAAAGTCAGAAGCATTCCAAGCTTTCAAGGATTTTAAAGCAGAAGCTGAGAATATTGTTGGCCGGTCAATCAAAGTTTTGAGAACTGATCGTGGAGGAGAATATTTGTCCAAGGAGTTTCATAAGTTTTGCAAAGATAATGGAACAAAGCATCAGCTGACAACTCGCTATACACCTCAGCAAAATGGTGTGAGTGAGAGGAAAAATAGAACTATAATGGAGATGGTGAGGTGCATGCTTAGAAGGAAGAAAGTGCAGAAGGAGTTGTGGGCAGAAGCAGTGTCATGTGCAGTCTATTTAATCAATAGATCACCAACAAAATGCTTGAAAGATTGCACGCCTCATGAAGCTTGGTACGGAGTGAAGCCATATGTGCAACATCTGAGAGTTTTCGGATCAATTGCATATGCCCATGTTCCAAAAGAAATTAGAAACAAGCTTGAAGACAAGTCGGAGAAGTGTATTTTCATTGGATATAGTGACCGGAGCAAGGCATACAAGCTGTACAATCCGGAGACAGAAAGGATCATAATTAGCCGAGATGTTTTGTTTGATGAATATACTGTTTTTGATGAAGAAAAGAAAGTCACAGTAGGCATTACAGCCCAAGAAGATGAGAGCAGTACTTCTAATACTCATGATTCAGATGAAGATGACTCACCTGAAAGTCCTCCTAAATTCAGAAGCATGCATGATCTTTATGACTCCACAGAACAAGTAAGTTTGCAAAATGATGTTGTTTATTTTGCATTCTTTGCTGGAGAGGACCCAGTTTGTTTTGATGTAGCTTCTAGAGATGAAAAATGGAAGAGAGCTATGGAAGAAGAAGTAAAAGCCATTGAGAAGAATCAAACTTGGGAGCTCACAAAGTTGCCACCACACAAGAAACCCATCGGTGTAAAATGGGTGTACAAGACAAAGATGAATCCAGATGGCTCTATCAACAAGCACAAGGCGAGGCTTGTGGCAAAAGGGTACAAACAAAAAGAAGGTGAAGACTATACTGATGTGTTTGCTCCTGTGTCCAGACTTGACACCATTCGCTTGGTGATTTCTCTTGCTGCTCAAAACAAATGGAAGCTATTCCAAATGGATGTGAAGTCTGCGTTCTTGAATGGCTCTCTTCAAGAAGAAGTTTATGTTGAGCAGCCCCCGGGTTTTGTGAAGGAAGGAGAAGAAGATAAAGTTTACAAGCTCAAGAAAGCATTATATGGACTGAAACAATCACCAAGGGCCTGGTATAGTCGCATCAATTCTTACTTTGAGAAGCATGGTTTTCAGAAGTGTCCATATGAACACACTCTCTACGTCAAAAGTAGTCCACAAGGAAGTTTTATAGTTGTAAGTCTTTATGTTGATGACCTTATCTTTACTGGAAATAGCTTGGAGATGTTGCATGAGTTTAAGCTCTCTATGATGAAAGAGTTTGAGATGACAGATTTGGGAGAATTACATCACTTTCTTGGAATTGAAGTTCAACAATTCAAGGAATGCATTTTTATTTCCCAGGAGAGCTATGCAAAAGAAGTTGTTAAGAAGTTCGGGATGGAGCATGCTAATCCAGTAGCAACACCATGTGTTACAAGCTTAAAATTAAGCAAGAAAGGTGAAGGAAAAGCTGTGAATTCCACAAGGTTTCGGAGTTTGGTGGGAAATTTGATGTACTTAACTGCGACAAGGCCAGATATCATGTATGCAGTGAGTTTGGTGAGCAGGTTTATGGAGAAACCATATGCTAATCATTGGGAGGCTGCAAAAAGAATTCTTCGTTATGTTATTGGAACCATTGATTATGGTATTTTCTATCAGGCAAATGTTCCAGTGAATCTTGTTGGTTATACTGACAGTGATTTAGCCGGAAGTATTGATGACAGCAAAAGTACTTCAGGTTATGTTTTTAGTCTTGGAAGTGGTGCGATTTCATGGAGTTCGAAGAAACAACCAATTGTTGCACTCTCTACAACTGAAGCAGAATACATTGCGGGTGCTTATGCAGGATGTCAAGTTCTTTGGCTGCGGGTGTTCTAGAAAGTTTACATCATAAGCAAAGCAGTTCAACAGTTTTTGTTTTGTGACAATAGTTCCACAATCTCAGTTGCAAAAGATCCTGTTCTTCATGGAAGAACAAAGCATATCTGTATGCGGTATCATTTTCTAAGGGATTTGGTGAAAGAAGGAGTGATTGAAGTGAAGTATTGCAGGACAGATGAACAAAAGGCTGATGTCTTTACTAAGGCTCTCGGTGGACAAGTTTTTAAGGAAGATATTGCAAGATTGGGTGTCAAGAGCAAGTTTGGTTTACGGGAGGCTATGTTGGCTAATTAAACCAATCTTGCTGGTTTGCTTTCCTAGAATAATGTTGCAGTCAGTTATAATCCTTTTGTCAGGACCCACCCCGAGTTAAACCCCTTTAACTCGAAGTAAATCCTGCGGGGACCACCTCAAGGGAACTTCTTACCGAACCCCCCTTGAAATGGCCAACCCTTCCTACCTTCCAACTCAGCACTTCCATGAGTATCTAACAATACACCCTAACTCATGAAGGCATCCTGCTCCCTAACCTACTTAATTAGCTATACTGGGTTAGTCAGAGCAGTCTACTAAGATGATTACCCTAAAGAATTTCAAGCAGCAACGGATTGATCGACTATGCCTCAACTCATGTACGCGCACGACCTCCGCTCGAGAACCCTGCACCGCTGGGCATTTGAAAACGAAGGGCCCAGGGGAGAAACATTGAAAACCGTCAGGGTGAGTGGACAAAAATAAAACTTAAAAGCTCTATTCCTCTAATGTTCCCCCTCTACTTTTTCTAAGGAAAATCCGCATGCAGGTAAAGCATAAACAATGCATTGGCTCAAAACATAAACAATTATGTGGGGTGTTAACCTCATCCACGAGAAAACCGACCTGCTCTATTCGGGAGGGTCTAATGACCAGCTACCACCGAAGAGGGTCCTCGACCTGCTCTATCCGAGAGGGTCTATTGACCAGCTCAACCGGAGAAGGTCCCTGACCTGCTCTACCCAGAAGATGGTACCCGCTCTAACTGGAGAGGGTCCATGCTAGCAAACAATCCTTATATCCTTTTCCCTTTTCCCTTTTTCAAAATCCCTTTAAAACCCGTAAAACCTGTAAGACCTCGTAAAACCTCGTGGAAACAATAAATCGAAAACCCCATTTAAAATCCGTGAGCCACATTTCTCCTTTAAAAACATCCCCCTCCATATTCCCAAAACGGTGATAATCAATAAAACCATACCCCGGGAAAAATCCTTTAAAATCACGGGATGGGTATGAACCTCTTTCCCGGTTTGTTACCTTTAAAATCCTTAAATCCCCTTTTTCCCAAATCACCGTAAAACATACAAATAGAGGAAATTATATATATATGCAGGAGAAACCAATCAAGTATAAAGCATGCAATTTAATTTAAAACAAAGTCCACTCACAGTACTCTTTGCGACCTTCTTCCTGCTCGGAAAGCTCCTCGAGCGAAACCCTCGAACTAACACGTAGTCGAGCCCGTCTCACGTGCAACCAGGGACTGTACAACAAATCATTATATTAGTCATTTCACAGTCGACTTGGTCTTTTCCTAGTTTGACCAGGAAATCCTATTTGACCACATGTTGACCAAGTTCCTTTCTTAAAGCACTTTAACCTTTTTTTGACTTTCATTCCCGGTTATCGACTCTTAACTCAATTTACCGGAAGTCCGACTCAGCTTCCGAACTTCCCTTTATCACCTAACTTGACGTTAGGGTGTCACGTATTAATTCGTTGAATTACTATGGACACCCATTCAACCATTTCACCAATACCTTAGGAGTCCTTAAAATAATCCTTAAACCTTAACCGGCAATAATCGATGGTCGGAATAATATTTAATTATCCGCCAATAATACTAACCTAGAACAATTACAAAACCTAACCAAAACACCTCCAAAAATTACCAAATTTTAACCATAGACTCCTCACAATATGTACTAATTAATGGACATGAAAAACTGCCCAAAAAGTGGCGGCACAGCCGCCAGCTCCGCCACCGACGGCGGCCGCCGGCAGAAATTCCGGCTAAAATTCCGGCGACCTCGGATCGCCACCAAATTTTACCAGTAGCTTAGTCTCATCAATTGGGACAACTTTCTAGTTCAACTCGAAGGCCAATTCGGCCTCTAACTAGGTCAAAAACTCGATGAACAGTAGACCCCGAAAAATTACACTACCAAACTTCAAATCCTCAATTCTCCCTACACACTTCAAATCAAGCTACCAAATTCTAGGGGATTGTAGTACACCTAAAACCCATCCTAAACATATAAAGAACTCAACAATTGGTGATCTAGGGAGGGAGAAATTCAATCCCGAAAATCTACTGTACACACCAAGAACAAATCGGAATTTCTCCCGATTTACGGCGAGTTAGGTCGGAAAGCTTACCTAGGATTGAAGTAGACTCGGAGGCCGAGCTTTTGGGACCGGTGCGCCGGCGATTGGTGGCCGGACGGCGGCGCTGTGGCGCGCACAAGATCCGGCAGTGTTTTGCCGATCGGGAGAGAGAAACTCTCGGGGAGAGAGAAAGAAAGGCTGGGGTGAAAAATCTGATTTTTCACCCCGGTAACTCCTATATATAGCCTTTTAACCGCACAGTAACTTTATACTTTTGTTCATAACTTTCTCATACGAACTCCGATTTGAGCGTGCTACGTGTCCATGAACTCGTAACGACGCCCTCTACAACTTTCAAGAAGGAAGTTTTCCCAAATTCTTGACTTAACGAAAAGTCAACTTCATGATCATTGTACGGTTAAACGGTCACTTTAAATGGTAAAAGACCAAAGTAACCAACCGTAAAATAATTCTAGGATCGGGGTGTGACACCTTTAGTTTCCATTATTTTCAGTTTCATCTGTTATGAGTCTTTTCATCTTCATTATCATGTAGTGGATGTTTAATGTCTTTGTCAGTTACTGAGTTTTAGAGTCAGGTCTTGTCCTATATAAGTCTATGTAATCTTGTTGTTTGATAAGAGAGAGTAGAAATATTCAATAAGAATTCAAAGCCAAAACACTTGCTCTGTTCTCTTCCTTCTACAGTTCTACAGCGCTCACGATTCTAACTGCCAATTGAAGAAGAAAAAGTTACCTCCGTGATCAAAACTTGGACTGTGATACAGACTCTTCATCAATCTACTATTTATTTTCAGTCTTACTGATCTAAGTTTCACTCTTCAAAATGTAATAACCCTCTTCAAGGTGGTAGTACTATCATTCTGCATAGGAAGGAACTTGGCAGACCAGCCCTAGTCAACTCTTTCTGACGAAGGCCACTCAGTTTGTTACCCCATCGTAATAGGGTAACAAACTGATGCAAGTAATCTGACATGTAAATATAAAAAGCTTAGGGTTTAGGTAAGAACTAGAAGCTTATATCGATCATGTTGGAAGATAAAAAAAAACTCAATGTACTTTGGAAAGATGAATCATGAATTTGAATAAACTAAACAACATTATACACCACAGCAATATATCATCTTTAGTTAGCCCCACTTATAATTCCCATCATGCTAGTAAACTTAAATATCATATTGTTGCAGTTTACCTCAGAATAATTTCATCACACCCCCATTTCTGCAGTCATCCTTGACAGTCACACCAGAGACTTCCCAATTGATCATCCCCCATCTATTTAATCAGTTGTTCTCTCTCACATACGTACTCTCTGTCTCGAGCGTTTTTGCTTCTTTTGGCAAGAAAAAGTAGCAAATCATTTCTGCATTTCATTACTTCATTGATGCCATTTGTTTCTTGCAATGAGAATTTCATTGGTCGAACCCCATTAAAACTAGTACTCCTTGATGGATATCTATGTACAGATCATCTATCAGTCACCACCAATCGACAAGTTATGTCAAACCGTTAATCTCAATGGCATTTCACTATCTGTTGAACCAATTGAACCATTTGTCCCACTATGATCCTCCACATCTATGGTTCGATATTGTGCACCAGCTGCCTCGGGTCCCTCTTGCGTTTGGCTTCTATTTCCATCCTCATTTCCCATCACAGCAACCCCGGCAAACTGCACATGGCGCTGATTGCCGCTGGGGGAATTCACAGGGAACCCTGCAGCTGATGATGCATTGGCAATTGTTGGTACACTACTCGTGGCTGGGGCCGTGGTGGCTGTGTGGCTGCTGCTTCCTCCTCCTCCTGACGCCTTGACATACTGGGCACTTCCACCGATTTGCGTGCAGCTATCCCCCGGTTTGAAGCACCTGTAGGCGCATATCACGATCCAGAAAAACCATGGAATGGCCACAAGTGTCAGACCTACAATGGGATACCATATCTTGGCTTTCTCACCAGGGAGAAGCATATAAAGGAAAAGAAAGACCGCTCCAGCCACAATGCAGGTGAAGAAAAGCGCGGAGATGATAGAGACTCTAACATCTCCTTTTCTTTCCTCCATTGAAGGTGAAATCAATGTCAGAAAGAAGATGGGAGAGCTAGGTATATAGCTCCTTTTCTTCTTCCTTTCTTGTGGAGGTTCTGGGTCTATTGATGTCTCTGGGTTTGGGATTGTGTGTAGACTTTGTTGCAAGAGCAGTTGTTGTTACCGGAATCGAACAAAGTGGTGGTAGGAAATTATGGGGGAAAATGCATTTGGAAGGTTTCAAAACAGCGCGGTGAAAACGGGGCCGGTTTCTAACTGCTAATACTGTTAATAACTGACCAACGAGTTTAGTTCATGCAGAGAAATAATGGCCAAGGCAATGATCATGTATAAATACTATCTAGTCACCAACGATACGGTCAGTATACGGTAAAGGTTGTAAGAACAAGGATCCAAAGAATAATGGTAACTATAAGATGTACAAATTCCAAATTATGTAGAGGACTGATTCCAAAAAAAACAACCGATTTTTTTGTAATTCCAGAACAGAAACATGACCACATACTTCAAAATTCTTACCAGAAAAAGGGTCATACAAGTCAAAGAAAACATGGCATAAAATATCATCACGTACTGTAGGAATTAAAGAGGAGTGCCCCGTCCACCACCACCAGGAGTAAGAATCTGAAGAATTTCACCTGACTGCACCTCAACTGTGTTCTTACCACCCTTGTTTTATCTTTCGTGATTAGGAAGTTAGCTCCCCGAGCACCATCCTCCCCTCCTTTCAACCCTCTGGGAGCATGAACACGCCTCTCAGAAAGAATGCTCACAACAACTGGGCGCTTGAACTCTTCTCTGTAGGGTCCTTCCCATCTGTTCAGCTATACCTTTTCTGCTACTTTCAGGGAGCTTGAAGCAGACTAAATTTCAATTTTAATGTTACCATACTTCGTTATCATAGCCTTATCGGACGGCACATAGTCTCATTGGCAACATTCACAAATCCCAGAGCAATGCCCTCCACTGTCATGTCCTTTGCAGATGGATCGTGGTTCTTCCGATAGGAGTATTTACTCAGCAAGATTCTCAAATTCTTTTCTTGTTTCCTCAATATCTAAAGGCTGATCTTCATTGGGGCCAAATATTGATGGGAAATAATCAGGAATCACATATCCGAGGACTAAGTTTGCATCCGTAACTGCTAATTCACCACCTTTACGGCAACACACGGGACCTGGATGTGCACCCACTGATTCTGGTCCTACTCGAAAAGCACCAAATTGGAACTTTAACCTTGATCCGCCACCAGCAGCTACAGTATTTATGTCGAGTTGAGGTGCTTGTATTGTGGCACCAGTAATTTGCGCCCTGAAAATCGACTTTCTGGTGCCACTCCTCCATCAGATTGCATGAACAAAACATTCACCTTCCCCAGCCCTAACCAACCTGATTCTTAACAATCCATGATTTTTCCACATACCATATTGAATGAATCACTTCACTTGTTACCACTCAAAACATAATAATTGGAGTTTAACTGAGCATATAATCAAATACGAAATGAAACAATTTGTGAAGGCCAACAGAGAATAAAAATGTTATAATATCCAGACCTATAAGTTATATTATAAGTAACACCACAAATTCATGATAGGAATGTTAAAGGTTCATGAGTTATGAGTTAGTCGTCTTAGGAGTTAGTAGTTCTTAAGTTACAAGGTTTTAAGACTTGAGAATATGGATGGTTATGGTGTCATAAGTTATAAGAGTTATATGGAGCACCATTATGGGAGAGCACTAATGAGGGTTCCTCCTTAAGCCTATAAAACGATATGTCATTTGCTCATCAATCAGATTAATCACATCGATCATCTCAATCATCTTCATCCTAGTAGAGAATGAAGAGTATCCGCTCCACGTTGAGAGTGTAATGTAATGTAGCAAAACAAGTGTGAGAGAGTGTTTCCTTCAAGTTGTGTTCTTGAAGCTGTGTATCTCTTGTGTACCCATTATTTGATAGTGGAAGTTCTTGTTGTTGCTGCCCCGTGGACGTAGGCACATTGCCGAACCATGTTATATATGGTGTTCATTTTTCTTTATCCTTTATATCTTTGCATATTTGTGATCTGTTAGTTTGAGTTTGTCACTTCCATTATATTATTCTTTCCCAACAGTGGTATCACAGCCCTGTTTATAGGGCGTGGGTGAAAAATGGAAGGTTTAAGGAGTACCATGGTTCGACTCAACCACACAAATTGGATCACATGAAAACCGCGAATGGAGGACATCCTCTATTGCAAAGATCTGCATGAGTCTATGAAGGAGCTGAGGCAAAGCCAGAAGACACCTCAGTTGCAGATTGGACGAAGATGAACCGCAAGGCAATCGGTCATATTCGAGAGTGGATGGATGATAGTGTGTTCCACCATGTAGCGAATGAGACCGATGCGCATGAGTTGTGGATAAAGTTGGAGTCATTATTTGAGAAGAAGACCACCGCCAAGAAAACCTTTCTAATCAAAGAGCTTGTCAATATGAAGTATAGCGATGACGTGAGGGTCACTGAGGACTTGAATAATTTCCAAAGTTCAATTAATCAATTAACCACCATGGGCATGACGATTGATGATGAATTACAAGCACTGCTGTTGTAGGAGTCATTGTCGGATAATTGGGAGACTTTTGTAGTCACAGTAAGTAACTCTGCTCTAGATGGTAAATTAACCATGGATAATGTTAAAAAAACATGTTGAATGAAGAGACTAGAAAAAAATCTTCAACCTCTAAAAATAGCCAAGTCTTTATGGCGGAGAATAGAGAAAGGAGCAAGAGTAGAGGACCCAAAAATCATGGAAGGAGTGCAAGCCGTTCGAGGACAAGATTTAACGGAATATGTTATCATTATGGCATCTTTGGCCACATGAACAAAAACGGCAACAAATTTAAAAATAAGGAGGATGGCTACACCTACCAAAGGAGGGAAGACAAAGGAACCACTGCCGCTGCCATATCACATGAGAAATGTGAGGTTCTTTGTTTTGAAGGTGAATGCCTACATGTCGATGATTCTTCCAGTTATGATGTTGCATGGATCGTTGATTCTGGTGCCTCTTTCATAATGGTGCTCCATGTAACTCCCATAACTTATGACACCATAACCATCCATATTCTCAAGTCTTAAAACCTTGTAACTTAAGAGCTACTAACTCCTAAGACCACTAACTCATAACTCATGAACCTTTAACATTCCTATCATGAATATGTGGTGTAACTTATAATATAACTTATAGGTCTGGATATTATAACATTTTTATTCTCTGCTGGCCTTCACAAATTGTTTCATTTCGTATTTGATTATATGCTCAGTTAAACTCCGATTATTATGTTTTGAGTGGTAACAAGTGAAGTGATTCATTCAATATGGTATGTGGAAAAATCATGGATTGTTAAGAATCAGGTTGGTTAGGGCTGGGGAAGGTGAATGTTTTGTTCATGCAATCTGATGGAGGAGTGGCACCAGAAAGTTGATTTTCAGGCCACAAATTACTGGTGCCAAAATACAAGCACCTCAACTCGACATAAATATTGTAGCTGCTGGTAGCGGATCAAGGTTAAAGTTCCAATTTGGTGCTTTTCGAGTAGGACCAGAATCAGTGGGTGCACATCCAGGTCCCGTGTGTTGCCATAAAGGTGGTGAATTAGCAGTTACGGATGCAAACTTAGTCCTCGGATATGTGATTCCTGGTTATTTCCCATCAATATTAGGCCCCAATGAAGATCAGCCTTTAGATATTGAGGAAACAAGAAAAGAATTTGAAAATCTTGCTGAGTAAATACTCCTATCGGAAGAGCCACGATCCATCTACCACGAATGGAGGACATCCTCTATTGCAAAGATCTGCATGAGTCTATCGAAGGAGCTGAGCAAAGCCAGAAGACACCTTGGTTGCAGATTGGACGAAGATGAACCGCAAGGCAATCGGTCATATTCGAGAGTGGATGGATGATAGTGTGTTCCACCATGTAGCGAATGAGACCGATGCGCATGAGTTGTGGATAAAGTTGGAGTCATTATTCGAGAAGAAGACCGCCGCCAAGAAAGCCTTTCTAATCAAAGAGCTTGTCAATATGAAGTATAGCGATGGCGTGAGGGTCACTGAGCACTTGAATAATTTCCAAAGTTCAATTAATCAATTAACCACCATGGGCATGACGATTGATGATGAATTACAATCACTGCTGTTGTTGGGGTCATTACCGGATAATTGGGAGACTTTTGTAGTCACTATAAGTAACTCTGCTCCAGATGATAAATTAACCATGGATAATGTTAACAAGAACATGTTGAATGAAGAGACTAGAAAGAAATCTTCAACCTCTGAAAATAGCCAAGTCTTTATGGCGGAGAATAGAGGAAGAAGCAAGAGTAGAGGACCCAAAAATCATGGAAGGAGTGCAAGCCGTTCGAGAACAAGATTCAACGGAACATGTTATCATTGTGACATCTTTGGCCACATGAACAAAAACTGCAACAAATTTAAGAATGAGAAGAAGGAGGATGGCTACACCTACCATAGGAGGGAAGACAAATGAACCACTGCTACTGCCATATCACATGAGAAATGTGAGGTTCTTTGTTTTGAAGGTGAATGCCTACATGTCGATGATTCTTCCAGTTATGATGTTGCATGGATCGTTGATTCTGGTGCCTCTTTCCATGCCACTCCACACATGGAGTTCTTCACTACATACAAAGGAGGTGACCTTGGAATTGTGAAGATGGACAACGAGGGTTATGCAAAGATTACAGGAATTGGAGATATTTGTTTTGAAACCAATTTGGGCTGCAAACTTTTGTTGAAAAATGTTAGACATGTTCATGGTCTATGTCTTAATTTAATGTCAATCAGTGTGCTTGATCGGGAAGGATTTCACTATCTTAGAGGTGATCAAAAATGGAGGCTTACCAAGGGATTACTAGTGGTGGCTAGAGGGAAATTGTGTTGTACCCTCTACAAGACTTATGGCAGGATATGCAAAAGGGAGTTGAATGTCGCGAACGACTCTTCCCCAAGTCTATAACACAAAAGGCTAGGCCATGTGAGCGAGAAAGGATTGCAAGTTCTGGCAAGAAAATCTCTCATTCCTTTTGCCAAAGGTACTTCTCTTGACTCTTGTGATTATTGTCTATTTGGTAAGCAACATAAGATTAGCTTTGCTAATACATTCGCCAAGAAAGAAATGATCTTAGACCTAGTACACTCAGATGTGTGTGGCCCTGTGGAAATTGACTCACTAGGTCATAACAAGTATTTTGTTACTTTCATTGATGATGCTTCACGAAAGGTTTGGGTTTATTTGTTAAAATCAAAAGACCAGGTGTTCCAAACCTTCAAGGAGTTTCATGTCATAGTTGAGAAGGAAACAAGGCGAACCCTCAAGTGTCTTCGCAGTGATAATGGTGAAGAGTACACTTCGAACGAGTTCAGAGGTTATTGTTCAAAGTATGGCATTAGACATATGAAAACAGTACCTGGCACCCCACAATATAATGGTGTAGCAGAAAGGATGAATCGTACCATTTTGGAGAAAGTGAGAAGTATGTTGAAGACAGCGAACCTGACAAAGAGGTTTTGGGGCGAAGCTATGACAACCGCATGTTATCTAATCAACCGAACACCATGTGTACCGCTGGGACTGAAGACCCCAGAGAGTGTATGGACCAGTAAGAGCGCTTCATATTCGCACTTGAGAGTGTTTGGGTGCAAAGCATTTGCACATGTTCTAAAGAATGACAGATTGAAGCTAGATGACAAGGCCATACCATGTATCTTTCTCGGGTATGGTAATGAAGAGATGGGCTACAGGCTATGGAATCTGATAACCAAGAAGTTGTTCAGAAGCAGAGATGTAGTGTTCCATGAGGATCAGACTGTTGCGGATTTTGACAAGAAGACAATTAATAATGAAGACAACCTCACTTATTCCTCACCACTTCAAGCTGCACGTGCCGTGAATGATGTCACGAATGAAGCTGCAGGTGCCGCGAATGATGTAGCGAATGAAGCTGCAGAGGTAGCGAATGATGAAGCTGAAGCTGCAGAGGCCGCGAATGATGTCTAGGAGACCGTGAATGATGATCAGATTCAAGAAGATCATATTTGGGGGGAGTCTAATCAAGAGCAGCTGCAGGCGAATGTCCAAGTATCAGTTAGAAGATCTCGAAGAGCACCGAAGCCAAGCGCTAAGTACCCTTCTTCTCAATACATTTTGCTCACTAGTGATGGAGACAATCCATATGCCAGATATATTCTATTAACCAGTGATGGAGAGCCTGAATGCTTTGAGGAAGCAAAGACTCATGCAGATAGCGACAAGTGGATGTTAGCTATGATGTTTGAGATGGAGTCTTTGATGAAAAACAACATCTATAAGTTGGTGGAACTTCCCAAAGGCAGAAAAACACTCAAAAACAAATGGGTGTTCAAGCTGAAGAGGGATGAGAACGACAAGTTGACTAAGTTCAAAGCCCGATTGGTTGTCAAAGGTTTCGTGCAAAAGGAAAGAGTCGACTTTGAGGAGATCTTCTCACCTGTTGTCAAGATGACTTCTATTAGAGTTATTTTGAGTATGGCAGCTAGCATGAATCTTGAGGTAGAGCAGTTAGATGTGAAGACTGTATTCCTACACGGTGATTTGGAGGAGGAAATATATATGGAGCAACCTGAAGGTTTTATAGTTGAAGGCAAGGAGCACATTGTTTGCAAGTTAAAGAAAAGTCTATATGGGCTGAAACAAGCGCCAAGACAATGGTACAAGAAATTTGACTCTTTCATGGTGAGTCATGGGTACAAGAGGACTGATGCAGACTCATGTGTGTATATTCGCCGATTCACTGGTGGTAAATTTATCATTTTGTTGCTTTATGTTGATTGTGGGGCAAGATGTTCCTATTATCTGCAAGTTGAAGGCAGATTTATCAGTCTTTTGATATGAAAGACTTAGGTCCAGCGAAGCAGATATTGGGCATAGAGATTACTCGTGACAGAAAGGCAAAGAAATTATGGCTGTCACAGGAGAGGTATGTTGAACGGGTTCTTGAAAGGTTCAACATGAAAGAAGCAAAGGCAGTGAGCTCACCTCTAGGTAATCACTTCAAATTGAGTAGGTTGTTATGCCCAACTACACAAGAGGAGAAAGACAAGATGATAGCTATCCCTTATGCATCAGTTGTTGGTAGTCTTATATATGTCATGGTATGTACTTGCCCAGATATTGCTCATGCAGTTGGTGTTGTTAGTAGATATTTATCTAACCCTGGAAAAGAGCGTTGGGAAGCTGTTAAATGGATACTCAAATACTTGAGGAGCACCTCAAAGTTGTATTTGTCTTTTAGTGGTTTTGAATCCGTTTTGGAGGGTTTTACAGATACAGATTTAGTTTACAGATACAGATTTAGTTGGGGACCTTGATAATAGAAAGTCCACTTCTGGGTATTTATTTACATTCAGTGGGGGGGCTGTGTCATGGCAGTCCAAGTTACAGAAGTGTGTTGTCTTATCAACCACGGAAGCTGAATACATAGCGGCGAATGAAGCGGGCAAGGAAATGGTTTGGCTGCAAAGGTTCATTCGCGAGTTGGGTGTGAAGCAAGAAAGGTATGTGGTGCATTGTGATAGTCAAAGTGCTATTCATTTAAGCAAAAATTCAGTTTATCATCCTCGCACAAAACATATTGATCTCCGCTATCATTGGATAAGAGATGTAGTGTCGAAGAAGCTCTTGCAGTTGAAGAAAATTCATACTAACAAGAATAGTTCTGATATGTTGACTAAAGTTGTGTCGCATCAGAAGTTGGAGTATTGCAGCAAGTCCGTTGGAATGGACTTCAAGTAGAAGTCTTATGTCGTATTACCCCGGGTTGGTCTAGAGGGGGAGATTGTTATAATATCCAGACCTATAAGTTACACTATAAGTTACACCACAAATTCATGATAGGAATGTTAAAAGTTCATGAGTTATGAGTTAGTGGTCGTATGAGTTAGTAGCTCATAAGTTACAAGGTTTTAAGACTTGAGAATATGGATGGATATGGTGTCATAAGTTATGGGAATTACATGGAGCACCATTATGGGAGAGCACTAATGAGGGTTCCTCCTTAAGCCTATAAAAGGAGAGGTCATTTGCTCATCAATCAGATTAATCACATCGATCATCTCAATCATCTTCATCCTAGTAAAGAGTGAAGAGTGTCCGCTCCAAGTTGAGAGTGTAGTGTAGTGTAGCAAAACAAGTGTGAGAGAGTGTTTCCTTCAAGTGGTGTTCTTGAAGCTGTGTATCTCTTGTGTACCCATTATTTGATAGTGTAAGTTCTTGTTGTTGCTGCCCCGTGGACGTAGGCACATTACCGAACCATGTTATATCCGGTGTTCATTTTTCTTTATCCTTTATATCTTTGCATATTTGTGATCTGTTGGTTTGAGTTTGTCACTTCCATTATATTATTCTTCCCAACAGAAAAAACAAGAAAAATCCAGTATCAAGAACTGATAAACTACCGGGACCCAGAATCTGATGGAAAGAAGCGTACCACGTTTGGATGCCAATGAAGAGTAGACTCAGTACGAACTGCTTAGTTGGCCAAGGTAACCGTTCAGTATTTTTCAAATATATAATTTTCCTACCTATGTGGGTTTGGTCTAGTGGTCGGGGCTAGGTCCACCATATTGGGTGAATGTCACAGTGATACTCCTGGTAGTAAGGAGGTCACTGGTTCGATTATCCGTATGGTAAAGAATCTCATGGGGCGAGCTCTAACCTTAACCCCTCCAGCAGCTCGGAGTGGTAGCTTACTCGACTACCATTTTAGACACACAAATATATAATTTTCCCAGTTTTCTAAAATAAATTTTCAATGTATATCAATGTTGCTAAAATATTTGTAGACTCCTGCCTTGATTTGGGTTTCCATAGCATGGTCACATTAACTTGATTTTGAAGGTTGTATTTTAAATTTTTTGTTTTTGTTTTTAAAGATAAGGGCTAGAACGGTAGCCTTCACACTGTTACCATTAATGAATTTTACGTCTTTTCTTTTTTGTGTTAGGATTGATTTTAGGGAGAATGACCATTTGCACAAAATAAGAAAAATCAAACCCCAAATCAATGAATTAAAAAGTCAAATGCTCTTTCCAATACAAGGTGTACTTATTAAGGGAGCCCTTCTAGTGAGGACTAGTTGAAGACTTTTCGGTTTATCCCGCTTTTCGATCTTATATCCCCATCTTAACAGTTCATTTTATAAATATTTATGAGTAGATCATTTATAAATATTTATAACTAATTTGGCTGAAATTTTGTATGATTGATCTACTCATATAAATCTACAACTTCAACGGTTAAGATGTCAAAATTTGATCAAAAAGTTGGTCTAATAAACAATTAATTCAAAAGTCCTCAACTTAGAGGTCCTCATTAGAAGGGCTCAATACTTACTAATACCCAAATACACAAATCTTTTTTAAATTCATAAGAAAATAATATTTTTTGAGACAATTTTACTCTTGTTCCTTATACACTTGTAGAAAAAAATGAGAGAGAATATTTTGCCGAAGCATCTCCGATTACTGGACTCCGGTCTACGGTCACCAACCACCGAACTTTGGTCACCTGACTTCGGTGTTCAGATTTCTCCGGTCGCCAGATTCTGGTCACCGGTAAATTGGTTACTGACATCCAGTAACTCAGATATTCCAGTTACTAACCCCTAATAACTGAGTTTCAGACCTCTAATAATCATAACGAAATCGGTTACTAACACGCAGTAACTCGGATATTTCAGTTACTAACCTCCAGTATCTCAGTTCCAGACCTCTAATAATCACCACTAATAAATCTGTTACTTACACTTAGCAACTTGGATATTCTATTTACTAACCCCCATACAATTTACAGATTGTAAGTTTCTGCTGTACATATTTAGCAGCATTGTTTTATTCTTTGTGATCATCAATTAGCAGGACTAGATATAAAATGTCAATTAGATTTGTCATAAAGCAAAACACTCTTTCCCTAATTTCCAAGCAACATGATGTTCGGGATCATATTTGGTTTTTTAGTTCTTTTTTGTTTTGTTTGGATCTTATTGTGTTTTAAGCTACTGATTAGGTTTGAATCTTGAAAATAGCTTTCATAATCCCATCACCAATTCATTGCTTTGTAGTTAATGTTCTTTCAGCTTTAGAGGTTTCCTTTTGTTTTTTGGTCAACAGTTTGCTGTTGAGATATTAAATGACCTCATATCCATTTTGAGCCCGATTTGTGAAATTAGTGTTGAGGTCATCATGGGTCTTTATGTGAAATTAGTCTTTAATTCTAGATGTTTTTAATCCTAACTTATCAAGCAAATATACTGCTTGCTTGTCATGTTCAGGTGGACTTCACCATGCATAAGGTACTATCATATCTATGCGATAAATACTGATGAGGTTCCTCACAGATAAAGATTCGGTGATAATGGTACTAATTAAATATGACAATAAAAAACTGGAAAAGAAGACAAAAAAAGAATACTTAAATTAATTCTAAATCAGAAGGAAATAAGAGACTCACAGTCATAATGATTGATCTGTTCTCTCCATTTTTATCATTATGTTACCGTACTGCAAGTCTATATTGTGCCCGATGCGATGTTTTAAGTTTATGTTTTAAAATTTGGTGTAGTCAAATTTTGAGTGGTTTATAATTCATGTATTATTCATAAAATTTTCTCTAATGAAAAGGGTGAGGATAGGTCATCATCGCATGGTGCAAACAATAATCTATGTACAAACTAATCCACTATATAACCTCCTTGATGCTGAATAGAGGCTATTTATAGTTCCCTTCCAAAGTATCTGGTTATGGACTTGCGGGTTTCACTCCGAGAGAGAGAGGACGTTGAAGTTGGCCTCAATGACAACACATCTGGTTGTAAATATTTCCTTCCAGGGTGTATTTTTTTGCTAGGTGTAATTAGATACAGAGGGTAAAATTGGAAATTAAATTATTACCAGGTACATTTAGCAGCACTCTTAGGCATAGTTTGGTACAACTTCGTTTTTTAAAAAAAATCAGTTTTTATTTTAACTTCTAAATTTTATTGTGTTTGGTAAATCAAATAAAAGATACTTTTTTGAAAATTACAAGTCAATAGAAACAAATTTTAAAAGCAGTATTCAGGTTCCTTTTAGAAGCAGCTGTCTATAAAAATACAAAAATTACCTTTTATATCTTGACAACACTTTTAAAAGTACAATTTACCAAACAGTTAACTGTTTTAATTTACAGTTGATTTTATTCACAGTACAACAGAAAATAAGATGGGGCGTCCGTATGTGACAAAAAATAAGATAAAAGGGGCAGTAGGTGTGTCTGAAGAGAGATTAGTGTCATTGGGTCCTAAGAGAGCCAAAAAATGTTCTTTTGGAGCTCGTAAGGCGCAAGGGCGTAAAAAGACAATGGTTTTAATCGAGGCCTTGGGTGCTCCGGTGAAAAAGACAGTCACGAGTGAGGTGGTGGAGGAGAAGGTGAGTACTCCTACACCTGAAGGGATATCCCTTGTGATATCTTCCATGGAGTAAGTAGCTGGTTTTAGCATGGTTTTGAGGTTCACCAGAATAAAGAGTGTTTTCTAGGATTTTTTAGATTTGCTTCGGTTTTGTTGTTATCTTTGGTTACTTGGTTTCTTTGCTAGTGTCAACCGCGCCTACGAGTTGCAACATAGAAACTACTTATGACTTTCTAAGGATTTTCGTAGGTAGTTTTGTATGATTTTATTCAAACGTGCATGCAGGAGTCACATGTTCATGTTGTAATTCAACTTTCACTTATCAATATATTGTGTGAATAACGTCATTTATCAAAAAAAAGATTCAACACTATAATTTATTCTTTTAAAATAAAAACCACATCTAAAATCAAATTAGATAATTACAAATTAATGCTTTTAGTTCGCTCTCTCATTTTTAAAATTATTCCTAATCAATTATCATTGATTACTAATCCAATATGGTATGTACATAATCACAATATTAATAGTTCGTCTATTGATACTAATCTACCGTGCACAATAAAAAAAATGGTCTACATGGTCTTTGACTACATGAATAATAGTTCACACACACACATATATATATATATATATATATAATATATATACTCTCTTCAATAATTTATAGTTCAATTTATATATATATAAATATATATATTTTGTAATAGTAAAATAAGAATTGGAATTTGTCTACTCTTTCTCATTAGAAATTCTCTCTTATATAGGGGATGAAGTACATGTGTTACAATGGTAAGTTACAATATAAGGAAACCTAGTAACGTCTAATTGATTAATTATCTCTAATTCCATAATTCATTCTTCGTCAGTTCCTTTGATGAAGACACAAACATATTTTTCCGTTAACACTCCCCCTTGTGCCGAGTCAAAGACGAAACGGTGCATTTGTCCCTGGCTCGTTAAAAACCTTGCCAAGTAACAAAAACCCAATGAGATAAAATAAAACCTTGGTCGAAGGAAAAAATAGCACAACTGACGAGCGTCGATTACCGGGTTAAGGATAAGCAACCTGCAATTTAATTCCTTGTAATTCGTTAGTAGTAAGATAAGTAGGGATCGTTCTAAACCGGGGATGCCCAGGGTAAATAAGAAGAAAAGATCGTTAGTTAACATACAAACAAATATAATTCTGTCACAACTATACAAGTATAAACAAATAATATATATAAACAATTATTCACATATATACATATTTACAAATGAAAAGGGTTTGTAAGGATATCGACATTAATTATAAAAATAATAAAACCTAAGCTAATATTTACAAGGTTGGTCAATCGATACTCAAGCACATAACATAACAAACACCGAAATAAGCATTCAACAATTTTATGCAAGATTAAATAGTGATGCTCTTACTATCCTCTGTTTTAATTAATTTCAACCTCTTATGACTTCTCATGTGTTTTTAGGAACTTCCAATACGCCTGAACCTAAAACATATATATGTCACCGTGTTTAAACTATCAAATATGCCTAATCTAAACAAGATACACTAACGAACTGGAGTCGGTTGAAGACATGATCCTAGGTATGACGTCACTCATCCTATTAATCACTCACCCTAGCAACCCTTTGCAGCAACTAGAAACAAACTATCAAATATGCCTAACTTGATCCTAGATTACTACGGCTTATTAAACTTCCCCTTTGGAAACATCCAAGCCTAGACTATCCTTAGGTTTGATTACATGATCAGGTGATGATTAATCAACTAACACATACTACACATAAAAACATGCAACAACTTAATCTAAATCATGAAACTAAAACATGCTTCAATCGTTACACATAACATACGGTATTAAGGAGATCACAAAGAAAAATTTAACAACACATGACATGCATAAAACCGAAAATCCAGAAAATATATATAAAAATTAAAGTACTGTTCATACAGAAAATTATACAACAAAACCAATAGAAAACTCATACCTAAACCTAAATCAATTAGCTAGGGAAGAGGTTGTGATCGGCGGCAAGCGGCGGCAGTTCGGTGGAGATGATGCGGCTGGTTTGTTGTTTTCTGTACGGGATTTTGGGTAGAACTTGGCTATACTATGGCTTCGATCAATTCACCCCTAAAACTGAACTAATACATGAGTATTTATAGAGAAAACCCTAAGGTAAAGTCGGCATACACTCCTTGTCCATATCGGATTGGGCTTCTTGCTTTTCCTTGTTGCACACAACTTTAACTTCTTGAATTTGCTGACTTGGATAATGATTCATAAACTTCTTTTCGGAATTCTTGGACTCCCCTATATGTCAAGGGATCAATGAAGGACTCCCTTACACGTTTTGGGCTCCATAGGACAGCCGAATCCCCTCCATAGTCTCGGTAGAACAAGTTATCCTGTTTTGACCAGGATAACTTTCCTAGTTGTTGTTTTCGGCTTCTCCTTGGTTATTTCTTCGATTCTTCTTCTTCTTCTTCTAAACAACTTCTCATATCATCATTAAGCTCTTCATCAATCATTTGTCATGTTTGGGAAGGATTTTGGTGAAGAAACACACTCACGAACTCGGTAGACAACTTCAGCAAAATCTGTCCTGTTTCCAGCAGACTGACCTCCGGCAATTTTTTCCATCAAAATCCTTCCTCAGAACTTGGATTGCTACGATTCCAAAAGATTTAGAAACTAGACATCTACAGTTTTCCATCCATATATGGCACGTTTCCTGGTTCCTCATAGATCGTCCTAGGGAAATTTTTGAAGTTCAGTTATGGTTTCTGAAAATCCTCTGTTTTTGTTCCGAATTCATGATCTCGGCCTCTTGTCTTTCCATTCTTCTTTTGCTACCTTCCATAAGTCCGATCCTCATGATTTTTGTTTCGTTAAGTCCATATACATGTCACCTAAACATTAAAGAAAATTAATCAAGTAATGACAATGTATAAATTCACAGAATCATAAGAAATAACACGATAACTTCATAAGTCAGCTTTTAATAAATTAGTGCACATTTTCTCTACTTTACACACATTTTAGCCATTGCTCTACAGAAAAACCCTTATGATAAATAACTTTCAATACTAACCTAATAATGGATAAACAAAGCATAAATGAGGGTAAAAACATATTAAGAACGTAACATAAAATGCTCCTATCAACAACGCACCTATTACACTTGAGGGTGACTTGAGCACTTTAGACTCCCCCTAAAGTTTACACCCTCCTCCTGATACTTACATCAACCAAAAGAGCTTGGAAAGTTTTCGCATTCTGATACATTTGACATGTTTTTCAAGTGTGGTCTTAGGTAAGGATTTTGTAAAAAAATCTGCCACATTCTCATCAGACCTTATTTGACTCACCAGAATCTTGAGGATATTTTGTTGCTGTTGACTATAAAAGAACTTTAGCGATATGTGTTTTGCGCTATATATCACCCTTGATATAGTCAACTTCATCTGTTCGATAGAGGCCACATTATCTTCATTGGTATATGTAGCAACCCGGAAGGGGAAACTACAGTAGCCACGAATTTAAGCCAATAAGAAGCCAACACGTCCGAAGGACGTGCCAACAACTTATTAACCTAAAGTCGTAGGCTTTTTAGTAAGTAAAATAAAATTTAATCTTTAATACTTTGAGTGACACCACATAAAATTCTTAAAACATTCATCAGAGTTTTTCTAATTTCGCGGAAGGTGGTCAAATTAAAGGGTCAATTGAAAACTTTAGCGACAACAATGAAAATATACAACAAGGTTTATGAATCAGGGTGACACCTTTACTGTTTATGTAAAATGCTCTGGTATGTGACTCGAAGGGTAAGACTGGAAAAGTGAGTACATCTTGGACCAAACATCGAGGAAGGAATGAGGCTCCACACACAACTCTCTCTATCTATCATGTCACAGTACCTGCAAACAATCTGTTGTAGGGGTGAGCGTCGTCCTCGCGTGCTCACATATAGGCCCACCAATGATAGGTTTGAAAACCATAAAACCATATATATACATATAGATTTGAGCTCTTGATAAAATCATTTAGAAAATCCTTGGCACACAAAATCATCATTTCATATCTTTCGGGAAAACAGTGCAGTATGCTAAAACAGGGGCCCAGAGCGCTCAATGAACAATACAGCCTGCAGGGCTTAACGAATCTCTGTGACCTAATCCCGGGTTTGTCTATACAGCAAACCGGAGCCAACTACCTATGCGTCTGAAGATTAATAGTAGTGAGAGTGTCCATTTACTGCTAATGCCCAACAAATCTCTCGTAAAAACACACCGCACTTACGTCTCGCTTGACTCTGTACGAGACGAGCGTAAGTGGGATAATTAAAATAAACAGGGCATTACCCCTCCGGAGGTTCACGGTCATCGACACCGTGGGAATACTATATACTAGGTCCCGCCACTCTCAGGTCACGCACCGAAAATCAGGACAACGGTGCTCAACATATCACATCATCGTATAAAAATCTTTTACATCTAGCCTCGGGTTTTCTTGGCCCAATCATAAATTATTTATCACATATATAAAGAGAACTTTCCCGAGGCATCGACCATGAGCATACACAAAATCATGCACTTTCTCATATATACAAAACCACTACCAAAGGGGGTTCAGATTCACTACCTGAAATTGTTGTTCCTTTCGTAAGCTCCAAGCATCCGGGAACCGCCACGGATAAACCGAGTTCACCGCGTAAGCTACCTCGTCCAAATGAATCATTGCAGAATTAGAGTAGTTTAGCAACTAAGATACAATAATAGTCAACAGACCTCAGCATTCCTAGTTTGACCAGGAATGTCCACATTGACTGAGTTGACCAACCAATTTCCTTTTTAACTCTTTAACCTTTTTAACTTACCTTTCCGGTTATCGACTCTTTACTCAATTTACCAGAAGTCTGACTAAACTTCCGAACTTCCCTTTACCATTTTAATCTGACGTTAGGGTGTCACATGATAATTCGTTGAATTACTATAGACACCCAACGTGTCACACAAACCAATTTATTTATCAAGAGTCGATTTACCGATTTACGAGAATCACCAACTTTACTTAAAACGGTCAACTTGACATTTTCCAGAAAATCCAGTTATCATTTTCCGACAACAATTCAACACTTTACCAAGTTTCACCAAATTGTGTCAAACTTCGTTGAACTTCAATTCTTTACTTAACCGTTTTTCTGAAAATAGAACTTTTCCAAAATGGAAACTTTCCCTTAATGGAAAGTTTCCTAAAATGGAAAGTTTCCCAAATTAGCAGGTTCCCAAACATAGAAGGTTTCCTAAAATGGAAAGTTCCTAAATTACGGTTAGTTTCCGTTTTAATACGTTTCCTTACGTAAATTCCGATTACGACTCTTAACCCGACTAAACGGAAACAATACACATTAAACAGGAGTTGAAGACTACCTCCTCGACATTCTGCCGGTTTCACTGCATCACCGGATTTGTCACCAGATTCCGGCAACTTGCAGGAATCTCTTGCCGAATTCCGGTCAACTTGCCGGAATTTCGCCGGAGTTTCCCTGTAAATTCGAATCTCCAAGTTCTCGACACATGCAGTCAAACAACATCAATATCAACAACAGATTAACAACACTAATACAACAACACAGTGAAGAATTTCACAGTTCAAAGAGGGGGAAAAACCTTACCCTCTGCTTCTTCCCCAAAACCACTGCAGCTGCCCCAAATCTCCACTCACCCTCCGCCTTCACCTCACTTCAATCTCTGAAACCTCAACAACACAACATAATCATCAACAAACTCAAAAACTCAACATTCTGTCGAAAATCACCAAAAACCCACAAATCACCAGTTTTTATAGAATCAAGCTAGGAGGGAGAAGAGTTTACTAGGCTGCTAGGGATGGTGTATAAGGCTTCCAGAAGCTCGAAAATCAACCTAAGTTCTCCAGAAAACCGTCGCCGGAGCTGCTAGCCTCGTCGGGAAACCCACTGTCTAAACCCAGAAATTTGGGGTTTTTCGATTAGGACTCCAATCTAACAAGCAAAGGTAGTAGAAAGGAAGAAGAAGAGAAGAGGAAAATAACAGTACCTTCCACGCGCCAAATCGTCTCCTGAACGGCAAGTTCTCACCGATAAACAGTCGAGCCTTCCCTTCGCTCGATCTCCGGCTGTGGTGGGTGTATGACGGTTTTGGAGGCTGGGCTAGGTAGAGGAAGAAAAGAGGGAGAGAATGGGAGTAGTCCGCCGGCCTGTGGTGGCCGGAGTCACCGGCGCAGGGCGGAGGTCAGTGGAGACAGAAGCGGAGCTCAGGGAGCTCGAGTTGACCGAAGTGGGATCTTTGACTTCGGTCAAAGGTCTCACCTCTATTTATAGAAAAATAGACGGTTGAGATTCAATCTTGAAAAGATCTGACGGTCCAGATTTAAAGAAGGTGAAAAGTAAAAGGTAAAATGGTAAAACTCTTTTTACCGGATAGATAATTAAAAGTTATCAGAAACTTCAAAAATTCATAGAAAATAAACCGAAGCTCCGAAAAATAATCCGAAAATACCGGGAGACTCGTGTCGACACGTATTATGACATCGAGTCATTAAATCAGGTATTTGGAGAACTTTTAAAAACTCAAAAATGAACGTGGTCGTTCACTCGCGAAATTACCGAATGCGACTTAAACCTCAGTAACTCGCCATTAACCATGGTTAAAACATTCGGGGTCTCACAGTATAAAAACACTGGTTTCTTGAATATGTGTAATGATAGATCTTAACCATATACACTCACTGACCGCTATAAAGGACAATGATCTCAGAGTGGTTTGATGAGGTATCCATAAGGGTTTGCTTGGTTGATCTCCAAGATATCGTTGTGTTCCCAATAGTGAATACATAACCAGTTTGGGAACGTTCTCTATGTGGGTCAGATAGGTACCCATCATTAGCAAAACCAACCAAACCATCGTTTGGGGTTTCAATTTGTCCTTTGGGATTTGCAATTCTATCTGTTGTCCATTTCTGTTTTTATAGGGATAGAATAGTCCCAAGTAAATGGTTCCTTTTAGGTATCGAAATATGTTTTTAATACCATTCCAATGACATTGCGTTGCGCTGAGCTAAATCTAGCTAACAAATTCACTGAGAATGCAATATATGGTCGAGTACATTGAGCTAAGTAAAATAATGTGCTTGTTGCACTTAGATAGGAAATTTCAGGTCCCAATACTTCCTCGTCATCTTTCTTGAGACAAAATGGATCTTCCTTTATGTCCAAACATCGACCAATCACTAGGAGTGCTAACAGTATGCACTTTGTCCATATTAATCGCCTGAAAATCTTTTGGACACATGCACACCGGTGGATTATTATTCCACAAACTCGTTGTTAACTGAGTTTCCTATGGTTATTCATCTCAATTCAGATTTAATCTAGCTCGCGGTTTCTCTTATTTCATCAAGAGTACCTACTATGTTCGTATCATCAACATAGATAGCTATAATTGTAAAACTGAAACTCGTTTTCTTTATCTGTACGCAGGAGCATAGTTCATCGTCTTGTGTCCCTTCCTAACTAAATAGTCACTTCTATAAAGTGAGCCTTTCAATTCCAATTGTAAACACACTCCGTGGTTTAGAGTTACTTGAGTTGGATCGTTTAAGGCCATTAGGCGCTTTTAGATATATCTCCCGATCAAGATCCCCATAGAGATATGTAACCACATCTAAGAGCTGCATTTCTATTACTGGGAACATGTCCTCTTATAGTCAATCTAGAGCGTTGAGAGAAACCTTGGCGCCACAAGACGAGCCTTGTCCTTTAGGGCGTAATTCTTCTCATTACGTTATAAAGAGTTCTTTATGCCCTACAGGCTTTACACTTGGTAAGGTTAGCACTACCAAATCAAATACCTGTCTCTTTGCTAGAGAATTTAGCTCTTTCTGGATTTCTTTTATGTAGGCCAATATGCTCTTTGTTGACATTTTTCAACAGAGCGTGGTTTGATCCCTTCGTGCTCTATGATTCCTTGAGCAACAGTATGCATCATCAATATGTATGTACTCTCGTAATCCTTTGAGATTTTGTCTCTAGCATCATTTTAAACATCGGAGCGTCCTCCCGTATTGATTCATGGATATAATTGTAATCAGAGACAATCTCATGAGAGAGAATCTTTACATTGATGATGTTGTGCCATGCCCAATTCCTTTAGACAGGTATTGATCGAACCATGTGGTCTCCGCCTATTCCCTTAGGGAGCCACGGCCTCAACCACACCTCCACTATGTGTGGTTGCGTCGCCTCAATCTGTGGCAACGTGCCCATTATTTGGGGCTTTTAACCTTGTAGACATTTGCAGCTAGTATGTGTGATCTCGTCACTTTGGAATTATCTTTAAATGTATCAGGCATCAAAACTGTTACGTTCTAGATATCGATTATGTGGGAATCAAGATGAGACAGAGTGTGACAAACCACGACAATTTTCTGTCGTTCTTTTAGAAAATCATTTTTCTTATCTCGCCCTAACAACATGAATCATATGGTGAGATCGCCTGTAAGGCTTCCAAATAGAGGATAATTATTGGAGGTGCGTATCTAACACAAATACGTATTTGTTTATGAGGGCCTATTGAAATGCCCTGTGGGGGCGCAATAGGCACATATGCTGCGTAACCTATTATGCGTAAATCTCAGACTCATGTCCAGTTACCAACTGGTACGCAGGGAATAGTTGGTTTAATGGTGTGGGCCTAAAAACGAATAAGTATGGTTACATGCAATATTGCATAACCCCAAGCAGATATAGGCATGTTGGTGTGCATAACCAGTGCCTTAACCACCGTGTATAGCTTTGCTATAGTGGCTTCCACAAGACCATTTTAACTAAACATATGGGGTACAAAATGCTCTTCATTGATCTTGATAGATATGCAACAATCATCAAATCCTTTTGATGTTAACTTCTAGCATTGGCAATTCCTATAGACTTTGTAATCAAGGTGATGAACCCTTCTAATATATGATATCACTAAGAGTTTTGCAAATGCAGCATTTATTGTGGACTAGTATTCGACATGTGATCAATGTGTCTTCAGAACCATAAAGTACTTTTAATGGTCTTATAAACAACCTAGGATAATTGTGACGCCTTATAAACATTATTGTTTCGAGCCTTTAGTTGACTCAATAAATAGGGGGACTGATGCATTAGCCACTTGTAAAAATAGAGCAAGGATGAGATAAATTAAATTCGTAGTCTAAATAGACATCCACGATATTTGTAATATACCAAGATGCAGATTCATCTTTTTGATTGTGAATTTTCATTATCACAATAAATTTTTGGTTTGAACATTTCTTTGAAATATAAGCTCATGAAATTTCATTATCATTTATTTTTATGTAGTCATACAAGCATGTAAATATTCTAAGATTTATGAATTAGATATAAGAATCAAGATTCATAGTGGTCACATTACTTTTCGATATGCTTTGTGAAAATTCTTTATCACCAATGAAGATTTGTCATTACTATGTTATGAACTTGCCTCAACCAAGCAATACAATTTATATGACATGCTATGAAACATTTAACAAAATTATAGACATAGCATATAACATTATAACATGCAATAATTTGCAAAAATAATTTCTTCATATAACATGCTTATAAATGCTTAAGATCATGTATCAATATGAACGAAATTCAACGAAAACAACAACTTTAATTTAGATCATACTTGTTAGTCTGTCAAATAGACTGCATGTAGATGTATTTGCTTCCACAATTTAACGTTTTGAGCCTTTCGTAACAATTGTTCTCGTAATGAACGTTTTGATCGTTACGTCATACATAATTGATTAATCACATGCAACGAAAATAAAAAAATATGTGATTAGTCACATTTAATCATATATATTTAATTTTGATTTACCGTAAGCATAAGCAGCATGTGATAAATTGTGAAAATCCATAAAAAAATCAAATTAGAGTTTACATTTGTTATTTACCATATAAAACAGTAAATAGGTAATAGTACACATATTTCATTATTTACCGTTTGACTTAGTAAATAATGAAATGGTAAACAGTAAATAATGAATAGTATTTATCTCAAGGTAACTTTCGCAAATTACTATAGTAGATTCCCTGATTTACCAAAGGGGGTAAAATTCTTTTTACCTTTGGATTGGCAGAAGGTCGTCTGACCTGAATTGTGCCCGGAAACCCGACCCGGTCGGATTTCTTACCTCCGGCAACCGCCGACGATGACACCGACCCAGTTCTCATCCTCTCCTCCTTCCGCTCCTTACTGTGGTGGTAGATCGGCTCAGTTTGAGCCCATGACAGCAAATCGAAGTGGCAGCGGTTTGGAGGTCAACTTGCAGGTGTTGCCGTGTCGGGGTAGATGGGCTAGCGTGCGTGTAAGGATGCAAGATTGCGTCGGGGCTAGGTGCTGGATCGGTGGTCAGGAAATGGTGGAGGATCGTCGATCGGTTCTGGGCTCCTGTCTAGGGCGTACGGGTGTTGAGGATGATGTGCTTGTTAGAAGCGCCGGTGGAGCTCTGGTTTGTGGCAGATGTGCCTCACAGCCTTCCTTGAAACAATTCAATTGGTATATGTGATCTTGCAGTCCTTATCGACGTAACAAGATCCTCCATTTTGAATCAAATCAACCCATTAGCAAAACAGAATTGTATAATAAAATCAACCGACGTAACCGATCTAGTTCGGGTAGTTGCCGACAACACTGCTTTGCCGGAGTCGGGCTTTGGGATCGAGGGTGTGGATTTGTATGCTTTGCAGGCATGTGTTTGCAACATTTGGAACCTGATCCTCCATGAAAAAAATGAACTGATTAGCTGTTGTTCATGTATAATGATAAATGTAATACATAAGAAGCCAAGTAGTAATTCATCATGGGTATACGAAACAAAAGAAAAACTTATCTTTTAATTTCAACATCGATTGATCACTCATAGAAACCCAGAAATAGAACCAATAGTGAAGAGCGGCCGTGAACTTTTTTTAGGTTTTTTTTTCTTTTGGTTATGAAGCTCAAAGAAAGAATCGTGCTGATAACGAGTAATAGTAAAATAAAAAATGAAATTTGTCTACTCTTTTTAATTAGAGATTCTCCTTTATATAAAGGATGAAGTACATGTGTTACAATGGTAAGTTACAATATAAAGAAACCTAGTAACGTCTAGTTGATCAATTACCTTTAATTTCACAATTCATTCTTCATCAGTTCTTTTGACGAAGACACAAACCTATTTTTCTTTTAACATATATATATATATGGCCAAGAAACCAAGTATTGGTACACGAAATGATAGTAGCTAGTAACATGCTAATACATAATCACTAACACAGACAAAATTTTCTTAACATGCTTCATTGATAAAAGGCTAGCTTCAATCTGTACCAGAGAGTACGACGAATAATGAAGTAGATGAAGTTTAGGACAGGACATATACTTGTTTGTTACTGAAATTTCTGATTTTGATAATTATTTATTTTCAAAAAGGATAATAATTAGAGATAATTGATCAGAAGAATTTTAAAATGAAGAGAGAGAAAGAAAAATATTAATGTAAAATTATCTAATTTGATATGGGTGTACATTGTTTTAATTCTTTTAGAATTAATATATAACCTTGAATTTTAACCGTTAATTGACATTAGATCTAATGGATTAGATTAGAGTATAATCAGGACTATGATATTGGTTGTCATGGATCCACCCCCATCTAATATTTATCTCATTATTGAAATGGATAGAGATCATATAAAAGAAATCAAAAAACGAAGAGAAGAAATGACAGTGAAATTGGCCCTTAAATTGCGGCGAACGAAATACATACATTTACAAAATAAGCGCTTTTATTGCTGAATACCAAACAGACCATAAAACAAGCATTTTTAAGCAAGGACTAAAAAAAGAATTTGTTTTAAAAAGAAAAATTGCAGATTATTTTTTACCAAACAAGAAAAACCTCCTCAAACCAAAAAAATTGGTGTTTAGATAAATAACGGTGTTACATAATCCACATTCTCTTGGTGTGAAATCTCACTTTTCTCATGTGGCCAAATATACAATTTATTAATATTTCGCCAACTTTTATCAATCATGAGCATATTGCACAATTTAATTTTGAAAATCATTCAGAGATTTGCAACGATCTAAAACAGAAAGGAAATCACTTAAGTAGCATTAATATCACAAAAAGTAGTAATGGTGCAAGCAAGGAATATTGCTCATAGTTAGGATCAAATTATCATATGAAAATCTCCACACTTATTACTATCCTATATAAAAAGCACACATATGCCAAACCCCAAAATTACCATCCCATCAACTCCTCCGTCCCATTTTCAAAAGACATCTAGTATGGAGAAGAAAGTGGTCGCTTTTGTTGGGCTAGTGATTATGGCCATCATCCTCAATGCACATCCGGCGATCGGAGAGTGCTACGATGCCTTAGTTGAGTTATTGCCCTGTGCAACGTTCGTGATGGGACCCGGCATAGGCCAACCCCCAGAAATGTGTTGCTCCGGTATGCAAAACGTGGTTGTCGGAGCTGATTCTACTGATACGCGCAGGAGTCTTTGCCTATGTCTGAAAGATAAAGCTGTTGGTGCTAACGTTAAGATCGACCCTGAAAAAATTAAACACGCTACTGAGGCTTGCGGCGTCAAAATTCCTATTCCTATTGATCCAAATGTCGACTGCAGCGCGTAATTACCCTCTCCCTCCCTCTCATTATCATATAGCATATATCATATTCCTTTAATGTTTTTATTGTGTGTGAAGTTTATGTAAGTTTTGAGAACAATAACGCGGTCCTAATATTCCTTTATCATGAGTCTGGTTCGAAATGTATGTAATATATACAAGTTGTAAAATAATTCAGCTGATATTTTTCTTTGCTGATGTGATGTGCAGAATTACGGCGTTCTGAAAGATCCAAATAGAACTTGGAGAAAGAGATTAACTACATGATTATGTTTTATGATGCATATGTAATGAATTAGTATCAATCAATGTCAAGAAATGTATGAATAATAAGAATTAAATTCTCTCCAAATTTTATATATATTTTTTAAATCCCTTATCATTATCTTCTTTTGAAGCTATTACTAGGAATAAAATATTATTCATAAAAGAAATAAAACGTTGCTGAATTGGAAGCAATAAAGTGTTCAAAACGGAGAGCTAGACAATTGGCTTGATGACAAGTTAGTGCATAAATAAGAACTTAGAGCATCTCTGACATACTATTTATATTGGCTCTTCAGCCATTTGAGAGAACGTGTTTAATTTTTTTATCAATTTTATCATCTCCGTTATGTTGAAAAGTGATTAGATATTATAACATTTAGCTGCCAAATACAACTAGCAAGATGACACTCATTATATCTCATGTTAATTTACAGAGCATCTTAGGTGCACCATGATGCACTTAAACCAACTTAAATGGACGTTTAGATTATATTTATGACTCTATTTATTTTTTTAAATAAAAATTAAGTATAATTATCAACGGTTGAGATTTCTAATAAATGCTTGGTTCACTTGCATCTTGGTGCATACAAAAATTTTCGGTTAATTTAAAGTATTCATTTTATGTTATTTTATGCAATATTAAAACACATTTAAATTTATTCAAAAAAACTTATTTAAATTTATTTATTTTATTTAATCAATAATATAAAATTATAAATCAAACTTTATCTTAATTAGAGAGCACTTGACTAGTGTAGTGGTGTTCCTAAAGTGGTTAGCAAAAATTACTTTTAGCTATTTTTAGCTAAAATTTGAGAAGTAAATTTGCCGATCACCCTAATTTACCCACTCAAATGCCCACCATTCTTTTTTTGAAATGGTTTAGAACCCAACCTAGCTAGGAGGGTCAACCCCACACCCAGTTTCATTTATTCCATTAATAAAAATAGCATTTTGCGTCGGGGGGAGAGACATAAAACCTGAACTCCGAGCTACATTATTAATGACTAATATCCTCATAGAGAACATTCTGAATAATAGCACGAGTCTCCCTTGACCAAATATCATCAAGTACACCCAAACTAGCAAGGTGCACCAACCAATCGGCAACACCATTTGCTTCTCTATAGATGTGACGAATTCTAACAGATTGAAAAGCCGACATATAAGCTCTACAATCTTCTAGGATTCGACCCACCTCAGATAAATCCTCTTCCTCTCTACTGAGGGCAGAAATCAACAGGATAGAGTCACTCGCAATGTCCACATCTAGCAAACCTTGGTGAATACCAAGTAAAAGACCTGCTCTACATGCCTAAAACTCCATATATAGAGCGGAGTGAGCATGAACAAACGGTCTAACTAAAGCGGCAACTCCCCCACCTGTATTGTTACGCACGACTACCCCAACTCCACCCTTTCTACTCTATACACAGAATGCACCATCAACATTTATTTTCAGTCTCCCGCTAGGGGAACACTCCCACTTCATCTTCACTCTAGTCTGGTTCTTACTAGGCTTGTCATGATAATTCTGAAAATCCTCCAAGTATAATGTGGTTCTAGTCACAAGATAACCAGGATCAAGTGTAGCACTCTGCCATACTATGTTTCCCTCAGACCAAACTCCCCAAAGTGCCATAAAAAATTAACATAAATGTTCCTTACTCAAATCCTCAATCATTGACCAGACCCACTCTTTCAAATTAGGAGCATGATTTCGATGAGGTGTCAAATGCAAGGGGTTATCCAACCAAAAATGTTTAAGTGCAGAACAATTTTTAAAGAGGTGAAGACTAGTGTCTCCATACTGATCACAAAAAGCACAATTAAAATTAAGCGCATGTACCTTTCGTTGGGCTAATGTAGTGCGAGTAAGGACAATATCTCGCAGCAGTCTCCAAACAAAAATTTTCACCTTGGCTGGAACTTGAGTCTTCTAAACAGCACTCCATAAGGAACTAGTTGATCCCCCAACGTTGTGCTAGACGAAGATGATGCGCTAATATTATGTGACATATTTCTCCATGCAAATACCCACTTTTCACATTATAAATAACTTTTTTGTCGAAGTGCCATATCATTCAATCATCAACTAACCTCATACTCAAAGGGATACTAGCAATGCAACTAACCTCATGAGGGGTAATAGCTCCTCCAAAAGATGCATATTCCAGGTTTTGTCATCAGGGTCAATAAGATCCTCCACCATTAAACCTTCAAGACCTTCCATTGGCAGCGAGAATGGTTTAAAGTTTAAAGGCACAGGTAACCACTTATCGTTCCACACAGAGATATTGTTACCATTACATACTTGGAACCGCATGCCTTTCTCTAAGACCTACCTCGCAGCTATTATGCTTCTCCAGGTAAAGGAAGCACTTGCTTTCAATTTTGCTTCCATAAAACCGAATTTTGGGAAATACTTGGCCTTCAATAATCTCGAGAGTAAAGAGCTTGGTCTTTGTAGAATGCACCAACCCTATTTAACCAATAATGCTAAGTTAAAATCGTGCATATTATGAAAACCTAGTCCACCCTCCTTTGTTGCACATAACTTCTCCCATGATAGCCAATGAATTCTTCATTTATCTTTTGTATCTCCCCACCATAACTTCGCCATCAAGCTATGCATCTCCTCACACATATACTTAGGAAGTTCGAAGCAATTCATAACGTAGAATGGAATCGCCCTTGCAATAGCTTTAATTAAAACTTCCTTCCCTGCCGCACTAAGTAGTTTCTCCCTCCATCCCTTTGTTTTCTTCTTGACCCTCTCAAGTAAGTACCCAAAAGCTTCTTCTTTAGAGTAGCTTACCTCCACCGGCAATCCCAAATACTTGTCATGTTTGTCGACTCTTCGTACTCCCAATAAGTTGGTCAAATACTCCTGCTCATCAAACTCAACATTCTTACTAAGCAATGGAACTCTTCCCAAGATTAATCTGTTGTCTGGATAATCTCTCATACATCAGTAATAAACCCTTCAACGATACACAATCATGTGTCTTCGCTTTACAGAAAATAAAGGAATCATCAGCAAAGAAAAGATGTGAGACACTTAAAGCACCCTACAGATTTCCACTCCCCTTAGACCACCGTGTACCTCCTCCGAAAAGATATGTCTTGACAATACTTCAGCATAAATAAGGAAAAGGTACAGGGAGATTGAATCCCCTTGCCTTAGATCTCGTTCTGGAACCAAATGGCCACAAGGTACACCATTTAACAAAAAAGGAGTAGGATACCGTAGAAATACATCTCATTATCAGTTTAACCCATTCTTCACAGAACCCCATTCGGAGCATAACAATCTCTAGAAACCTCCATTCGACCCTATCATACGCTTTACTCATATCAAGCTTAAGAGCACCATAACCTTTCTTACCCCTCCTCCGACGCTTCATGAAGTGAGCAATTTCAAAAGCAATAATTGAATTATCAGATATGAGTCTATCGGGCACAAATGCTCCCTAGAAAGGAGAGATGATCGAGTCCATGAAAGGCTTCAGTCTATTCGTTAACACTTTAGACCCGAACTTATAGAGAACAATGCAAAGGCTAATAGGTCACAACTTATAGAGAACCATGGATATTGTTCTTACGTTTCCTATTAGAGGCTTGTTGATGAAAGAATTTGGCCCTTTGTTTTCAGAAAGTCATCTCTTGGTGGAGAAGATAGCTCAATTAAGTCTCAAGTGTCTTACGTTCATGCACAGACTCCCCATCAACTGAAGTGTCGTAGAAGGAAGCCAACTTTGACCTCGTCTCCTCAATATCACGTTTAAGACTTCCAAACTTTTTTGAACTCCAAACCTCTAACGCCTCCCTTGTCTTCTTTATTTTGTTACAAATACTAATGAAAGAGTCCTCCCCTCCTCCAGACTCCCACCCTCTCTCAACTACTTGTTTACACTCATCATCTTTAATCCAGGCCTCCTCAAACCACCAATGTTTACCTCGTTTCTTTATTTTTCCTTTGAGCTTCTCTGACCTCGAGTAGAATGTGGAAATGGTCCGAGTAACTGGGGTTTAGGTGAACAACCCTAAAGGTCGGAAACAAACTCTTCCGTAACTTGGTAGCAACCCATCGGTCTAGCCAGATCTTTATCGTTTGGCCTGCTCTAACTCCCTGCCAAGTAAAACGTGGGCCAATGAAATTCACATCGTTCAACCGACCAATATCGACGGCATCACACAGACCTTCCATTTGTCTCAAGTTTCTCAAAACGCCCCCTTCTTTGTCACTTCTCGATGTGATTTCATTTAGATCACCCCACCACCCACGACAAGTTCCCATGCAAACACAATGTTCTCAAAAGAGTCCATGAAAGATGTATATTCTCTACTTTAGGCAGACCGTAAAACCTCGTAAACTGAATCTGTCACATCCCGGTTCTAGAATCAATTTACGGTCGGTTACTACCCAAGTTACTTTCATCTTTAACCGTTTTGTAGTAACTGTTTTATCGTGAGAGGTCAAAAAGTTGACTTTTTGTTAAGTCAGAAATTTGAGAAAACTTTCTTCATGAAAGTTGTAGAGGGCGTCGTTACGAGTTCGTGGACACGTAGCACGCTTAAATCGGAGTTCGTATGAAGAACTTATGGTCAAAAAACAAAAGTTACTATTTGGTGAAAAGCCTATATATAGTGGTTTACTTGGGTGAAACGGTGAAAAGTCAAAAATTAAAAAGTTACTGCTCACCATCGAAATCCTCTGAAAAACCTGATTTTTCCGCCGGATTTCATCACCGGATTTCTCCTCCGTCCGGCGGAGTTAAGGCGCGTGTTAGGTATCAAATTGAAGCCTACAAAGTATGCTTTCCCTATATAAAGATCTTATGTATGGCCCCAAACGGTATGAGGAGCTTGAACATATACTGAATTTTGATAAGACTGGTTATGCAAAGAAAGAGTATTGGATGAGCATGTCGTGATGCATTTATCCAGTGTATAATGTGTTACTCTCCTTTAATATTGCTTTCTGAGTTGCTTGACGTTGAGTTACCTAAGATTGTCGTAGGCTTTGTCAAGATTGGAAATAAAGGGCATTTTGTACAAGTATTATGTCTATATTTAGAACTTCTATACTATTAATATATAGTCATGTATATACATGTTAATACTTTCCACTTTCTTGTTAAATGACAACATGACACTCTTTTCTTTTGTAGGTAAATTTGTTATCAGGATTGGTACCTATACTCCAATTTCAAGTGGGTGACACAAACATAACTATGAAACTGCAGACCAGTTGTACCTTAGATACCAAACCCGTGAAGAGAAATTCAAACAAGTACTCCCGAATGTCAATGTTGATGGTGACTCAGCGTGACCTGTTGATCAATGAAACTTTTTTCTAAATTCTCCAAATTTTGTTCAAGAAAAGATGTTTTACCTCTGTACACAATGTTTATGAAGATGTTATTTTCAAGTTCAGCACTATAAAGTAAAAGGGATTCATTTTGGTGTTCTTCATTTATTCATATGTATTATTTCTTCCCATTGGACGTTCGATAAGAAATGACTAAAGTTGCATCCCAACACATGAGTTGGTAAGACAGTTAGTAAATTGACTTATAGTCTGAACTTGAGTACAATTCACAGGTTCAATTGATCAACAAGGCATGATTATAGCTTCCAACTAATATTTGATACTCATATTTTCCTAAGGTTCAGTACAAAATCATCTTTAGTTCCTCACCGTCATGAAGTAAATGATGAATTAAACGATCAGCACGATCACACAGGGTACAGTTAATCGATACATGTCGATCTGCCTTCTTTCTTTAACCAAGTGGATTTGTTTGGAAATTGATGTACATAAAATAAAGATGTAGACCCATAGAGTTTGGTCTAGTGGTTGAAGTGGGACATGTCTGCTTAAGAAGACGAATGTATACAGTGACACTATCGATGTGGGAGGTCACTGGTTCGATCCCTTGCTAAGTGAAAAACATCTGATAAGGAGGGGGTCAGACCTTAACCTGCTCTAATCCCCAGAGTGGTAGCTCACTCTATCCACCATTTTTGTAACCAAAAAAATAAAGATGTAGAACATCAAGCCAATCTGCATAATTAAAAGTTCGTACACATATTTTAGGATTTATAGATAGTAATTGTTTGATTTCATCTTTGTCAGTGAGTCATGGTCTAATTGGTTAAGGTGTTAACTAACAAGTTTAAGGTTATAAGTACAAGCCTCATTAACATATATAAGACGTGTAAGTTTATTAATAATTTTTTTTTAAAAAAAATTGTTTGATTTCTTCATAACTAGGAACACATATATTGCTGCAAATTTGGAGATGAGCCTTGAAGTCTCTTGGATTTCCACCAGACAAGCCCCAACAAGGTTGAAACTTCAACCGATTAAAACCTACCTGAGCTTATCAAAATAATATTATAAAATGTTCAACCCAAGAAATCAGCTAATCATTATCAAACTAGTATCGACAAGTTTCTTTATAATTAGGAGAAAAATCTGCTCCGTAAACACAAGAAGCGGAAAAAGTTTAGGGTTTTTGGAGTTGTCGCTTGTCCGGCGGCGCTTCCATTCCAACGTCAGCTTCTGGCCTCGTTTAGTTTTGGTTCGCTACTGGACGGGCTCTGATGACAGTTGGCTGGTGTTCTACCCTGGCTGGTGGTGGCGGTGGATCAAAGGGCGAAATTCACAGGAACATGGCGAAGAGTTGGTGGTTGGCCTGGGCCGTGTTGTGTTGTGGTACTGCTTCGTCGTGACTTGGCTGTGGTAAGGGCAGTTGGTGCGGCGACGATGATAAAGCTAGAGGAGCATGATACAACAATAACCTACTTGTCTGTTTATTCGATCTGGGGACAGGCTATTGCTTCTCGTGCTAATGATGATGTAGATGGATGGTGGTCTGCTACTCTTCTATGGTGGATCATGGTTGTGGTTGTTCTTTAAAGGCGACAAACGTCAATGGCCTGGATGTGGCGCTACATCCAGTTCATAACAGATCTTCTGTCTTGATCTTGTGGGCTAGCCTTTTGAGGCCTACCTTGGTATGGCTGGGCTTAGGATCTTATGGGCCTAGGCCTTTGGTGTTTGTTTTTTAGTTTTTCTGGTTAGCTATTGTCCCTCCTCTTCGAGTGAGGGTTTTGGCCTTCTTTTGAGAGAGGGTTTAGAGTTGGTAGGTTGGTGTCATTAGTCGTGTCGTGGGGTGAGTCATGGTTTGGTGTCCACTACTAACATAAACATTATAGCCGACGAAAAAAAATTATCGGCTAAGTTAAATTTTCGACTGCTAAAGTGGACTTTTAGCAGACGAAATAATTTTTCGTCGGCTAAAATGAATTTTTTGTCGGCTATAGTCTGTAAACTATAGCCGACGAAATTATAAGCCGATGAAATTATTTATTATTTCATCGGTTAAAAGTCCTTATATTTGCAGACCTAGACAGCAGCTCATTTGAAAAAAAAAACGGAAGAAAAAGTTTGGGTGTTGTCGAAATTGTTGGGTGTCATCGAAATCTGTTCAAAATTAGTTTGTGGAGCTATATATAGGTACGCATATGTGTATATATCTTGATTTTGAATTGATTTAAGAGTTTTATTTGAGTTATATAATATTGATTTTGAGTTTTAATTTGAGTTGAATTATTGGATTTTGAGTGTGATTGAGTTGATCGATTTTGATTTGATAATATATATGAAGGTGTTATATATATATATATTAATTTAATTATAATATTGTGTTGATGCATAGTATGAATTAATTAATATGTTGATTATGATTGATGTTAATTGATATATAATATTGTTATGTAATTAGTAATTAGTATATATATGCATGTATATATATATATATGTGTGTGTGTTAATTATTAATTTGTTATTAATTAATTGTTATAAAATACTAAATGATTTAAAAATTTAATTAATTAATTAGAGTTATACATATATTTTGTTATCTTTTCAGGATATGGATAAGAGTTGGATTTCGCTTCCAAAATGGAACAAAACATATGGTAAAGAAGTTTTTAGTTTTATTGAATATGTGTTGGTTAATGCTAACGGGAATACAATTTTCTATTGCTCGTGCACTAAATATTAGTGTCGTAGCGATATACATTAATTTGCGATTGACAAAGTTTGGCAGCACCTGAAGAGTAACGAGTTTTGGAAGAAGTACACATGTTGGATATATCACGGTGAAACATCATTAGTGGGTCCTCATGATCATGGGCAATTTTCTGAGACGGGCAGTACATCTAACGATCCAACAACGACCTTCATCAACGATATGTTTCCTTATGAGAGCGGTGTATGCTCTGAAGGACAATATATGTCTGAACCGGTGCAGCCCTTCCCTAGAGTTGTCAACACTGCTGGTATTGACAAGTACAACAAACTACTTGCTTTCCAACAGACCTCTGTGTATTCCGGTTGTCAGAAGACAGTTCTTGAAAGTGTGATAGACGTTATGAAGATTAAAGTTGAGACAAAATCGACCGTGAAGGCTGTTGATGATTATCTACAGTACACTACTTCGATGCTGCCCCACAGTCATCGTCTTCCTATCATTCATCATAAGGTTTGATGTATACTGAAAGATCTTTGGCTTTCCTACATCAAGATGCAGATATGACTGTGTTCTCTTCTAGGGTAAAGATCTAGAAGAGAATGACCTTGGTGACCTTGACGCATGTCCAGTATGCCAGAGTGACAGGTATAAGCTGACTTTTGCAGGCAATATGAAACTTGTGAAGGTACTTCAGTATTTCCCGTTGAGGGATAGGCTGAAGTGGTTGTACATGTCATCACACACGGCCAAAGTTATGAGATGACATGCTGATAGGGAATTGCATGATGAAGATACCCTTATACACCCTGCTGACGGGGAGGCTTAGAAGCATATAGACAGGGAGTTTCCTCATTTTGTGTCATATGTCCGAAATGTGATGCTCGGGCTCTCATCCGACGGGTTCAATCCTTTTGGCAACAGGAGCCTTCAATACAGTGTATGGCCGGTGAATTTGGTACCATACAACCTTCTTACATGGATGTGCATGAAGAAGGAATACAATATGTTGAGTTTGTTGATTCTGGGACCCGGTTATCCAAGAAAATGTCTTGATGTGTATTTGAGACCCACTTATTAAAGTGGTTAAGTTTTTTTGGGACGTTGGTCATCCCACTTATGACAAGTACATGCAAGAGATGTTCCAGATGCATGCCATGGTTGTTGGTACCATCAGAGATTTTCCTGCCCGTGGGATGTTGTTGGGCAACGTTGTTAGGGGATACAAGACTTGTCCAGAGTGCCTTAACGATAAGGGGAGCAGCAGTCATTGCAACAAGATATGCAGATTGGGTTACCGTACTCTCCTTCCATATTATCACAAATGTCGGTTCGATGACAAGGCATTTGATGGGACTGTAGAAAACGGTGTGCCTCCCAGAAGATAGACGGGGAAAGAAATTTTAGCAGCGCTTAATGAGTACAATTTTGGACAGCTCAGCAATCATCTCAATATTGTGACGAAAATACTTGAAAGACCCGACAAGTATAAATTTTGGAAACATAAGAGCATATTCTGGGAACTCCCATACTAGAGTAAGTTGTTGATCATGCACTACCTAGATGTGATGCACATAGAAAAGAATGTGTGCGACAGTGTGGTGGGAACAGTGCTAAACTTGGAGGGGAAGACGAAAGACGGTCCTAAGGCACGCATTGATATTAAAAAATGGATATACATCTGTGGTTGAAAGAAAGGAAGAAAAAAATGCCTCAAGCTCCTTACACCGTGAAGCCTTTCTAGAAGAACGTAATTTTTAGGTGGATGAGTTCTGTGAAGTATCTTTCAGACTATGCAGGAAATATAACCCGGTGTGTAAATTTTCGGGACAATAAGATGTACGGGTTAAAGAGTCATGACTGTCATATTCTACTACAACGTCTCTTCCCTGTTTTCATTCAACAGTTCCTTCCTCGTCAGGTGGTGGAGCCGTTAGTATCGTTGTCAAGATTCTTCCAGAAATTAAGCACACGGGAAGTGACAAAATCTGACCTCCGGGAAATGCAAGAGGACATTATTTATATCATGTGTAAATTTGAGAGGATATTTCCTCCAAATTTTTTTGACATCATGCCGCACCTGATTATTCATCTTCCCGAGAAATTGTTGTTTTCCTGTCCAGTACACTATACTTGGATGTATCTCAAGGAAAGGTATGTTTTTTACACCTGAATTTTTTATTATACATGTTCAATATATAATCATAACACTTTACAACAATTTATTTATAGGCAACTTGGAGACTGTAAAACTTATGTGGCTAATAAATCTGTGCCTGAATGATGTATAGCTGAAGCATATATTGCGCACGAGTGCGTCATCTACATGAAGTTGTATTTAGGAGGGTTGAAGGAAACTCCACAAACCATACCGGTAAATGTACCGAAGTTCAACCTTTCCATAGTTTCTAATGATGTTGAAGTTTATGGAATTTTGCCAGACTGTTACAAGTTGCAACCACATGAGCTAGTCATAACCCATTGGTGGGTATTGATTAACTGTCCAGAAGTTGAATACTGGAAAGACATCCATTTATACTGTCCAGACATTCAAGGTGATCTCGACTACCACAATAAGAAGTTCACAAACTATTTTGGCGGCTGAGTATGTAATTCTTTATTTTTGTTCATGAATCTTTCATTGCATAATTATCCATATTTACAGTTCATTGAATATTTGGTTGTAGATGAACCATATTCAAATTGGTCGCACGAACTAAGACTTCTAGCGATGAAGCCGATAATGTCAAGAGTTTATTCAATGTGCAAGGTGGATGACGTGCAATTTATATGTGAACAGAAAGACAACAGACAGAGAACACAAAATTCTGGGGTGATGACGTATGATGGGCAGAATGGAGTTGACTATTACGGTGTTCTCGATTTAGTGGTGGAACTTGTTTATGGACAAGGCATAACAGTGCACCTTTTCAAGTGTAGATGGTTTGATACTAGCAGCCCGCAGAACATGAAGATCGATTATTACGAGATTTTATCGGTGAACACTGCTACAAGTTGTTACGAAGATGACCCGTTCGTTTTTGTCATATAGGTAAAACAAATGTTTTATCTTGATGACCTTGTTAAGGGTGACGCGTGAAAAGTAGTCAACCTTGTGCACCCTCGAAACATTTACCGAGCGGCTACACTTGGAGAGGCTGAAGACGAGGAAGAAGATGTTGCGTATCAAGAGCCCAGCGCAATAAGTATTCCAGACTCCTCTACAATTCACCATAATAATTTTAAAGCGGGTCATTCGGTTCGAATTCGTGATTTAGACGCATGGCTTATTGATGTTTATCTAAATCAAGAAACAGACGAAGACTCTTGTGATGAGGAAATACATAGATTGCTAGAAATTAATTCTGACACCGAAGAAAACTCATCAGACGATTCCGATTACAAGCCTTCTTAATTTGAATTTGTAATACAATTTGATGTGTTTTATATGCTACAAGCTGTTGAAATCATAATTTTGTTTAATTTTGATGATATATGAACAAGAAATTTGTGTGGTTTACATTAAACAACCTCTTTTTTTGTATTTTTCAATTTTAGCCGACGAAATAGACCATATTTCGTCGGCTAAAACTATCTTGGCCGATGAATACCCTAAGGTTTCATCGGCTAAACCCTAAACCCTATAATATAACCGACGAATACCCTAATGTTTTGTCAGCTATAGTTAAATAAATAAAATAATAATTTTATACCACTGGTTGCGTCTCATCGATTTGAAACTATTTGCAGTTGAAGGTCCGGGCAAAATACGTAATTTAGACGGTCAAATTACCGTTTGTTTGCGTTTAGGGGTTTGACATACGGTATTGACCATCCGTATCGAGTCCTTAACGTTGTCGGATCTTGATGAAAATTTACCCATACATATAGTTCAACATAATAATAATATCTAACGGTCGAATTTTTGTTTCACAAGATAATTAAACACATAAATTGGAAATAAATATAAAAATGATTATAGCCGACAAATTTATTGAAAATTCGTCTGCTATAGTTAAATAAATAAAAAGATAATTAAACACATAAATTAGAAATAAATATAAAAATGATTATTGCCGACGAATTTTCAATAAATTCGTCGGCTATAGGTACATAAATAGCTGACGACCACTCTTATTTTGTCGGCTATACCTTTAGCCGACGAGTCTTTCCCGATGACATCTTAGCCAACGAAAACTCGTCGGCTAAGATCTTAGCCGACGAATTTGATGAACATGCCGACGAAAATCTTTCATCGGCTAAGGTGCTGATTCTAGTAGCGGTCGTTTCCAATGACTATCTTAACGTCAATTAGTTCTTATTTGTCAATGTAATGCGAAAGTTACATGTGAATATATGATGATAATTTTGGTGTGTAGTGTTTGAAATAGTTGATTCTTCTTGAGGTTGACTATAAGGATGTATCGATACTTTTGGATTAGTTTAGGTTACGGTTGAACTCTATTGGCTCTTGTCCACTGTAACGGTTGGTGTTTCAGGTAGATAAGGAAGGAATATTCCTCATAGTTGTAATATTGTATTCTCGTTTAATAAAATTCTTATTATTGCTCTAAAAAATTTAGCTAATCTTTCTTGATCTGAATAGCCAGTCGAAGATTTTTAGGTACCTTTCTCGCTCGATGAATCTCTTCCTTTTCTTTCGTCTTGAGTTCCTCCAAGTTAGATTTCTAATAAATAATAAATTTTGTGAATTTTATTTCCTTTTCTATTTCTGAATTTTAGTCAGAAGGTATTAGGTTAAAAGGTGATGATGTGACCTGTTTGGCACAAAGTTTTTATATAAAATTTTGGTTTCTTTAGCATTTTCCTAAAAATTATAGAAGGATAGGCGTTTCAAAGATCGCACTGTTTCCTTGTTACAAATACTGCTTATGTTCCACGATAATACGTAAATTCCAAATCTGCAAATTTGATATGCAAATTGAAATCTGAGTTGACGACGCTCTGTATTATTGAGAATTTCAATGAAATTATTCCGTGTGGATTCAACACTTACTTTTGAGTTATATACCATTAAGCGATTCCTCCGAACACTTGGCTATTGACAAGCAAAATTAATACATTTTGCATCTCGATCTGCTTTGGAGGATTAGAAAATTCTACATTGAGTTAATGCATATCATGGATCAACTATGTCAGAAAATAGGAGAAAGAAAGGAAAAATTACATATAAGAAATGAACCAAATTTGTAAACACAAAAAATCATTTTCATAATTTGTTATACAAATTAGGACACCAGTCTAAGCCTAAAACCAAGTTGTAACAAGCCTGGTCCGAATTTTTATGTGAAAAGACCAAAATGCCTAGTTTTTGAATAAAATTACGTAACCAAGTTATACTCTTATCCGATCTGGTTCTCTGCAAACTCTCTCTTCTCCCAGATTCGTTTCGCTCTCTCTCTCTCTCTCTCTCTCTCTCTCCCCTACGTGAATCACGAAGATGCCAGTCTTGAAGACGACAATGACTCAAGAGCATCAATGACAACGACTCTGAAGCCTCGATGATGACTCTGAAGCCTCGACGACGATGGCTCTGAAGCCTCTATGGTGACGACTCAGCGATGACGAATCGAAATCCTCGACGGCCTCGGTGGCGACGACTCCGAAGCCTCGTTGGCGATAACTCTAAATCCTTGACGGTGATGACGCCCATGCACTGCCATCAGATCTCTCTCACTCTCTCTGAACTGAGTAGCATTGTCGGAATGTCGAATCTTTGCATCGATAATAACTGTTTTGCTACTGTTACTTCATTTGCCGAAGTCTTTTCTTGCTACTGTTTTTGTGTTACATGATGCTAGCCTACTACTGCTACATATTGTTCCATTAGTTTGTTTTCTTTCAAGCCCGATAGAGGCCCTTGAGATCTATTTGGACTTAGAAGGGTAATTTTCTACAGATGAGTGATAACATTTAGATGTAGCAGCTTCTAAATTGACAATAGCAGCTTTGTTTGCTTTGAAGCCCGATAGAGGTCCTTGAGATCTATTAGGACTTAAAAGTGTAATTTTCTGCAAATGAGTGGTAACATTTAGCTGTGGCAGCTTCTAAATTGACAGTAGCAGCTTTGTTTGCTTTGAAGCCCAATAGAGGTCCTTGAGATCTAATGAGATTTAGAAGGGCAATTTTCTGCAGTGGAAACATTCAACAATAACAACTTCTAAATTGACAGTAGCAACTTTGTATGTCGAAGAATTGCCTGAAAATTTTGCATTCACGTTCAATCAATTCGGCAGTAGCAGTTATAAACTTGTGAAGTCGCTGACAGTAACAGGTATCTCGTCAAGGTCATTAACAATAGCAAGTTTCCCGTCTATGTAACAGAAAGTAGCAGGTTTCGTCGTCAACGTCACTAACAGTAACACGTTTCTCGTTGATAGAGGCATCTTTCTATCGAGTGCTATTTGCGCTACTTGGCAGTAGCTCACATTTCTATTCGATAGTAGCAGGGGTGCTACTGTGCTACTCGACAGTAGCACACATTTCTAGTCGACATTAGCAGTTGATATGTAATGAAAGGTATTCTGGTAAAATTATAATGACATATGACATGTGAATATTAGTATGTCCTAATTTGTTAATATTTGTCCCTAAAAGTGTAAGATAATGTGTAAATGGTGTATTCGTAAACTAAAATTTGATTAGTAACTAAAATGTAGTTTGTTAAAAAAATATGTCAGAACATTTTAAAGTAATTATATTAGTTCTTAAGTCCAATTTGTAAAAACTGAAGGGAAAATTTTAACAATAGTACATCAACTTTGCGTCACTGATAATTAAGGTTTCTTAACTTTCTAAAATAGCACATTAGTGCATAAAATAATGAACCCGACAACATTTTTGTACATGATGTTAAGTTTTTTGTAACGGTATTAAATATATAAGGGAAAATATTATTTTGACACCGTAACTCTATTTTTATCCACATATTATTATTTTGTAGTAAAATTTAAAATGACATTTAATCCTCTTAGAGCACCTGCATCGGTTGGAGGAGGCTGCTCGTGTTTATTCGGCTCGATCTCTACCTCGTGCTTCGGTCAACGAGCGGTCACCGCAGGAGGAAGCCGCCGATGCTCGTGCTAGGAAGGGCTGCTCGTGCTATTCGGTCGGGACCCAAGCTGATTTCCGTCACCCACGTGAGTAGCTTCGCCCGAGGAGGCGTGCTCCAACTCGTGCTATCGGAGCTCGACCTCGAGGACGAGCAGTAGGTCAAGGAGCGGTCAAGACAGCTTGTGCTGCTGGGAGAGAGACCGGTGCACGCTGCTTCGGGGGGCTGAAGTGCTTCCTCGCATTATTTGGCCTGGGAAACTAGAGAGCTCGTGCTGGAGAGCTCCACCGCTGCAGATGCTCTTACCTATTATTATAGAGGATTATTTTATTTTTAGAATTATGACGTGACCCTATATCTATAAATGAAATACATGGACCAATTTGTCATTTAAAATATGATATTGAACATACCATATAATGAAAAATTTAAGTACGTGTATAAATATGATGTAAAGTTTATTAATTCATGTAATAATGTGTTATTTTAAAAAATAAAATTTTTTTAATTATCAATGACGTAAAAGTGATGTATTATTCTTAATTTTTTTATTGTTAGTGACGGAAAAAACACTAGTACTGTATGTATTGTTAAAGTGACTGTCATTCACGCAAATATTCCCTCGCCAGGGTCCTAGACACCCAAAAACCCGAATTAAATATAGAAAGAAAAACCCCTCCAGCTCCCACCTGATAGTGTCCAGCACCACCAAACCAAACCGGAGACGACGAAAATGCAAGTGCAGCAAAACCCTAGCATTCCAGTCAGCGAAGTCTACTGGTCTCTCCTCCACAAAGCCGATAAGAAATTCTCCAAAATCCGAGAGCTCCCCTACTACCACCGCAACCGCCACGAGTACGACGCCTACTTCTACAAGGTCTTCAAGGTCTACACGCAGCTCTGGAAGTTCCAGCAGGAGAATCGCCAGAATCTCGTCGAAGCCGGCCTCCGGCGATCGGAGATCGGCGAGATCGCGTCGCGGATCGCGCAGCTGTACCTGGGGCAGTACATGAGGACCAGCGAGGCCAGCTATCTCTCGGAGGCCTACATTTTCTACGAGGCGATTCTTAGCAGAGAGTACTTCAAGGAGGGCATGTTTCAGGACCTGAGCTTGGCCAACAAGCACCTCCGCTTCATTTCCAGGTTTCTTGTGGTGTGCTTGCTCTTGAATCGCCGTGAGATGGTGCAGCAGCTCCTTCATCAGCTCAAAGGCTTGGTTGATGACTGCAAGAGGACCTTCCAGGTGATTTCTCTTGAACAATCTTCTTTTTCGCTTTCGCCTTTCGCTGTTGTATTGCTCTGTTGGCTCATGTTTCAAATTCGACATGGACAAAAAGCTTATCGAAAATGTGTCTCGAAATAGATTTAGATATGATAGGGTATAATCACTTGAGCAGTAGTAATCGAGAATGACCGACATTATGGAGTTAGAGATTTCAAAATTGCCTTCACTTTCTTATGTGTTGAAAATCGAGAGGGAGAATTCGGTTTGCGGTATTGTAAAGCGTAAAGAAGGATAGAACTTACCAAAAATGTGATACGATGGTTCACAACCTCAATACTTATACGTAAAGAGTTTTTTAGGACAATGGAAAAACAATATGCAGGTGTACCACGATGTAGATTCAGATACATTAGTTTAATCGCTTAATCATTAATATCTTAGAATGGCACACACTTGCCTGGTTTTGGAGTATGAGATTTCAAAACTGTGTTCACTTTCTTGTTTGCCTCTGAGTGGGGACTTTAAGCAATTTAGGAACATCTGGGAATTGAGATATTAGAATTGTGCTCACTTTCAGTGCAACGTAATGTAGGGCGGGTGAGTTTATCATGGACAGAGAGTAGTATTGAAAGGCTAAGTTAGTTCAGAATAACATATTCAGATGTGATTTTTCTTTTCTGAATTGTTCAGATGTGATTTTATGTATTCAAAAATAGGCGCTGTAGCTTTAATGCAATATTGTAAGTTGTTATGTGTGTTTGTGTGTTTTGCATTATAGATGGTACATTTATGTTACTAACAGCAGTACAATATCAGTCATGTTGTTTTATTTCAAGTCATTGGTGTTCTTGCGGATAAGTTTAATAATAACATTTGAATGATCTTGTTTCCAGGAAACTGATTTTAAAGAATGGAAGCTGGTGATTCAGGAAATTGTTAGATTTTTGAAAGCTGACACAGCTTTTATGAATATCAGGCCTTTGAGATATAGTATTGTCCTGGAATGTCATCCTGATTCCTTACCGCAAGTTTCCACACTGGTTGCAAGGAGATCTCTGAGACTGCAAGATGCAATACTAAGCAGCTACCATCATAATGAGGTTAGGTATTGAGCTTTTTCCTTCACCCCTTAGTGGTTGTTCAATTCTTTAATTAAATTCAAGATACAATAATTACTGAAGTCCAATCATGTAATCCTGGTGGATGGAACTAAATATCAGCCTATGCGCAATTATCTAGCTACGATATGACAAAAACATAAAGTATCGGCAGAAAATAGATTTCCTTGCAGTAATGTCTTATGCTTTAGTTTATGTCATAAACATTCACCCCGTCCACTCCTTTATAGATAATCTCCATGTTCTGATTAGAGGGTTTTCAGTTATTTCTGTTTGATGTTTTTGTATATTATTCCTTGCAAATACATGAACATGAATTGTATCCTAACATTTTCTGTTTTTCCATTGGTTAAAACTCAACCAGGTAAAGTTTTCGGAGATCACTCTTGACACTTTCAGGATGCTTCAATGTCTGGAGTGGGAACCTAGTGGCTCATTTTACCAGCCTAATATAGCTAGAAACAGTCAGAACGGGGCACCAGGGTTCGGCCGCAATAATTACTCCCAAGATATTGCTGATCCTACTCTGCCACATAACCCACGGAAAGCTGTCTTATATCGTCCTTCTGTCACTCATTTTCTGGCAGTAAGTCTAATAGGAACTAATATTGCTCTGTTTCCCATTAATTACTATGTATTTTCGGCTTGCCTGTAAATCGTCGGTAGTAAAAACTTAGTTACATAGTTCTATGTCAAGGGCTACCGGTTTCCAGAACACCTGAAAAACATTGTGAGCTAAACTACTTCTGTTCTATGTCAAATACTACTAAGTACTAACCTAATGATTGTGCTTCTGTGAAACATTTTTCTGTTGAAGTTATCTGAAATACGTTTTGAATTGAAGTCAAGTTGCTGAGACACAAGTGTTTATTTTACTTGATTTGTGAAACTTTCATCCTACTATTCACCTTAGTTGTGCAAACTTACAGATAGCAATAAAAATCCTTTGCAAATGATATTTTATTTGAATAGCATCTTTGTAAAAGGAAACTGTATGTACTGATTTTCGTCTGCATCATTTAAAAACACACACATATAAACAAGAGATTTATAGTGTTCACTGAAACCAAATTTGGGCTATGTTGGGTGAATTTGGTGTTTTCATTGTTTGCCAAGTCTTAGTTGGGTGACAGATGGCATGTTCTAGGCTCAAGCTTGTAGCTTGAAGAAATATTTGAGTTGTGATAACCCCTTTTAGTGGGGAGAGGGCCTCCTTGTATAGGTATATGGAGCTCCCTCACTCTTACAAGTTTTTGACATGGGATTTAGGTGCCCATACCAATCACATTTTCTCTCTCTTACGGTACCAGCTAGATATCTCTCCTTTCTTTGTGTTATTACCTCTTGACATATACCTTACACCAACAGAACTTTTAAGTGACACCAAAAGGTTTCTTTTTTTGTGGATTGTCGTATTTCATGTTTGATTTGGTGTCCTTTGTAGTAATTATGCTTGAAACTAAAGTTTCATGCTACCACTTAACCTGAATATTGCTGCATTGCAAATGATATCAATTACTGAGTGCTCATAAAAGGCACCTTTAGGAGTATGAGTTTTTGCTATATGGACCATGACTTTTTAGCATCCTGTATATTTGGGTTTTAAACATGGGACTCATTGCCTAAACCCTAAAGCTCCAGATACCAAATTTCTAATAGCATCGCAGACTATTATTTATTGTGCCTTTTGAGAAGCATGTTATTACAAGCTTCAGTGAACACATTGGTGAGTTTGGATGATGATGGATTCTTACAGCATTTTTGCCAGTTGGAATAGTCAATGGTCCTTATATATAAAGAGTGTTATCCTTTCTCTGCATCAAACAATCTATTGTTTTATCTTTTTTTTGAGAACTACTTATGTTATAAATTTCAATTTATCTGCCTGACTGGCAGGTTATGGCCACAGTCTGTGAGGAGCTTCCATCTGATGGAGTTATCTTGATATATCTGTCAGCTTCAGGTTTGAACCTTTTTCTGGGTAGTTACTCATGGATTTTGTGTCTTTATGGGTCATGTAGGATCAAATTTTTTTTCTATTTTCTTCATTGGCTCACTTGAAGGAAATGACTTTTAATTGCCTGCAGGTTCTGGAATGTACTCTGATGCAACCTCCCTTTCTATGTTGCCCTCTCCATCTGATAGACTAAATCCTTCCTGTGAACAAAGTAAAGGAGATGACTCAAGCTTACACGCTAGTTGTTTACACTTTGGTAGCCATGGAAATGGAGGTACTCTTTAAACAAATCTGGAACAGTTAATGATGTAGACCTACTCAAATATGATTATCATAGATTCAATGCTACTTGAGATGATTAAATTCAGTTTCATGCATTACATTTAGCTTGCTCATTTGTTCCTCAATCATATTGTTTGTGTGGGTTCATATTTGGATGAGTGGCCTCAAAGGTTGACATAGAAAGAGAATGAAAATTCAGACTTCTAAAGTTTCCCTTCACATTTCTGTAGGTTTTTGTTTTTGGGAGGGATATGTTCCATGCGATTTGCTTGTTCACATGTAATTAAAATAATGCATAATTCATTACTGGAGTCCTAGGTTCATAGTTTATAATGTTTGACAATGAGATTGATTTTTTAAAACTTTGATTGTCTTATCTTTTCACATCATTTCTTTGTTTTTGCATTAGTCTCTACCGATAAATAGTTCTGATATAAAACAAAATCATCCAACTTTCAGGAATTAATAGCATCTATCCCGGTGACTTGGTTCCATTTACAAGAAGGCCACTCTTTTTAGTTATTGACTGTGATAGCAGTGACGCCTTTGAGGCAAGTTTATCTACTCTATTATGCAATTTTCTTTTTCTGTTGATGTACCAGCCAATGTTGCAACTTATGGAGTTCATGGTCTATACGATAGCTAGAACTGTTGTTGAAAGTACGATAGTCAACATTGCAGTGTCTCCTTTTGTTAGCAGTTATCACAGCTGTAGAACCCTAGAATAGCTTCTCTATCATCATACAGATGAATACTAGCTGTTACCGCACACAGTAGTTCATGACATGCTTAGTTATGAATGCTCCCAAAAAATTAAATGCCCTTCCCTTGTGTTTAGTTATTTTATTCTGATGAGATCTTTAGTTCGTCTAAAATAACATTTGCGCTCTCTCTATGACTAAGATATCCCCTCTTGTTTTTTTGATTTTGTAGTAAAACTATTTCTTTAACCTGTGAAGATGACTAATTCTAAAATATGCTCAGGCTATAAATGGAGTACAAAAAGGAGAGACAGCCGCAATGCTCCTATCTTCAAGCTTTTCATATCAAGCTTCTGGTGTTGGTTACTCTTGTCAGCCAAGTGGAAGCCTATTCACTCTTTTCCTTACAGCTCCATTGCAGGCTTTCTGTTTACTGCTTGGTATGTCAGGCGCTGACATTGACATGGTGAGTTGAAGGATCGGCACTTTTTGTGTTCTTGTTCCTAGAATATCAGTTATATAGTTTTTCCAGGGCACTTATAGAAGGCAAATGTTTTCAGGATATATATTACAAGGCTGAGAAGCTGCTTTCCAGTTTATTAAGTGACTGGGGGTCTACTTTGGCAACATCAGACACTATTGACCCTGTTTGGGCACAGGTTTTGACTGATCCATTCCTAAGACGACTCATATTGAGGTACTATTCTATAAAGCTTAATGGATATTATTACAGGAGCATTATTTTTCTTTTATGGTTTTGTAGTAACATGAGCAGGATGACATGTTTTTGCTTTTCATACCTTCCAAGTCTCACAAGATTTAATACTGTTGTATTTATTAACTCGAGCAAGCGTTTTGCTAGCCTACTACTAGGGTGAGGAATTGTTGTTTAAATTCTCTCTCAGCCATTTGTTGGTCATGGAATGATGGACTCAGAAACAATGTCTGATTTGAACCTGCATAAATACTGCGGCATACATAGAAAGATGGATTAATTTGTTGCCTAAATTGTTAAATACACATAAACATGTTCACTATCAATTAAATCTAACACAGAAAGTATAACTAAAAGCAATATTAGCAGTAGGGAGTCTTGTTAGCACCTGATTTTTTTTTAAAATTAAGTTTTTTTAGGTACATTTACCAGATTACTGTTAATATAAGTTAACATCAACTCTTCGATCGACCCTTGATATATTTTCTACTATCTCGTTGACTTGGACTATTTAGTTACAACACAGACTTTTATTTGGACAAGAAGACACCAAGTTTTAGGATATGGTAAAGGGGGCTTTCGTGTTGGGATCTGGCTTCTCTACTCGAATTTTTATTGCTTGGATTTGCTTGGATGGTTTAAAACCATTAGATTGAATAAAGATGATATAAGGATGACATCACGGGACCACATTGTACTCAAACCAATGGTCTTAAACTATCCAAGAAAATCAAAGCAACAAAAATCCAAGCAGAGAAGCCAATTTCAATGTTGATGTTCCAAAGATGGTATGTCTTCTCTGTGCAAGCTGTGGCTAGTGGCTACTGCATTAGATATGTGAATACTCTAGTCTATGGGACTCTATTACAAACTGCGCAAGCCTGCAAAGAGTCCTGGATAGTGTTTGGAGCTTTGCAACATTTTGACTCATTGTTTTCAAGTAGTTAAGAGCAGGCATGCTCATGTGCATCTTCTTGTTCATGACCACTTCATTTTAATAGTTGAAATATATGATGCTTTGTTGGTCATGTTATTACTGGATGCTCTCAAATGCTTTTATCTTAAAATTTTGCTGATTGTTGTTCCTTGTGTTTCTAGTCTTGTCTCAAACGGTCTGACATTCAATTCTGTTTGCTATACGCAAGTACTGACATTTTTCTTATTTAGGTTCATATTTTGTCGAGCGGTGTTATCACTCTATGCTTCAACCTACAATAAGAAGGAATTTATCCCCAAGTGTGTACCATCCCTTCCAGCATCTTTCCTGCCAACAACAATTGAATGTCAGACAGTTATTTTGCAGATAGCGAACATCTTTGGAGCGAGCACTAAGTTCATCTTCTCAGAAGGACTTGCACTTCCAGAAAATAGAGATGCAGAATTATTGCCATGTTCATGAATCATATGGAGTAAAGCACATGACATCTAGTGGGGATTTTATAATGCATGAATGCATTATACAGACTCATTGATATGAATGCATCAGTCTGCTTTTATGTGATAACAATGGCTGGAATGTGAATTTATGTTATCTCTGCTTACCTGAAGACATTATTCATGAAATTGTGTGTTCCTTCTGGTTTTGATGGTTGCGGAGCTGATAAGCAAATATGGGGTTACACTTTTAATGTATGTCAGCGTATAGTAGTGTTTTTAACCCTTTGGGACATAATCGATTCAAATGGAAATTCCATTTGTGGAGTGAATATTACTCCCAATTTAAAATTCTTCTAATGGACTGTTCATGGCAGACTTCTTTCAAGTTGTTCATATAGCTAGAAAAGAGGTTTTACTCAAAATGATAAATGTCATGCATGCATGCATAAGGAGCCAAGAAACTCTATTACATGTATTCAGGGACTGCTGGTTGTCTGGTTTAACCATCAACTTAGTTGTTGGCCAACTTATCTATGCTGGAGCTAGAGCCTCGGGGGGAATACTTACTGGGTTGAAGCTTGCTTTCGACTTGCATATTAGAAAGCTTGAAGTAGAATTTGACTCAGCCATCTTTGTTAAGTTAATGATTAGAGGTTGCCCTAAATCTTATTCAGGCAACACTATCAACAGTTGTAGGCTGCTAGGCATCTAATAATTGGATTAGAAGAGGTTCGGATCCTGCATATTTTCAACCGCGCTGCTGATGCCCTTGCCAAGGGAAGCCTCAGGCCGGCCCTGAGCCATGACTGCTACACAGTCTAGTATAGTAAAGAATGTAGATGTGATAATGTTCCAGTAATCCTCTTGAATATCAGGCAATCCTTCCATATCTTCTACACTGAGCGAAGAGCGGTCATATGGGTTCCCGTTCCTCTCATGGTCGTTTTCACTTGAATATATTTATATATGGTCTAGTCTTCGGATATGATCGATCATCAATAGAATGAGGTTTAAACTCTATCAATGAAGCTTTAATGTTCCCAAGTACAATTTTAGCAGTTGGAAGTCTCCTCTTGCAGCTTTACTGTTCCTAATAAGAGAATAGCATATAAGCAGTTCATATCACAATCATGCATGTATATCACACTTCGTCACAAGACATTATGGCTTACGTACGATTGTGTTAAGCCTTCAGAAGGCATCGATGCATCAAATTTAGGAGTTTAAGACGTTTAAGGCAACTTTAGTTATTTGCCAGTCCACTTTCACCAAAGAGATGCTGTGCCATAAAAATATCAAAATGCAACTATTTCATGTGTGAATTGCTCAACGTTTATCCATGGTTCTGCATTCAGATCGCTTGGCTCTACATTCAGCTTGCTTGGCTTGGCCTTTAAGTCGTATAAGTTCTTGAGCTTAAATAATGTCTAGCTAGTAATCAAGCAGGAAAGAAAATCTTACTAACAAGGCACGTGTGGCGCCTATGAATTCTTCGACCATAGAAGACAGAAGTTGGAGACTGCGATTCATTGAAAGAAGGGTGTGCGTGCTCATAGATGGAGTATAGACCGTCGTGTCCCTCGAAAAATTTGTCCCATAAGGGAGCCAAAGGTAGAGTTCCTTGTGTCAAGAACATAAAAGCCACTTTGGGAACACTTTTGTAAGGCAATCCTACTTGAGGGGGTCATGGATGCTCTCCCAAGTAACTCCTCGTCGCTCATGTTGTGTACTAGCAAGTTATGTACTTTCAAAGAAACAATATTACTACTGGGATTGGTACTGTAATTAGCTGAATCTGAGGGTGACGTTGTTTCATTTACTAGAAGTGGCGGTGACGACAGCGAAGGTGGAGATGGTGATGGTGATGGGGGTGATGGATTGAATGGATAATAGTTGAGGGAGTCTTGAAAAGTGAGTAATGAGTAACTCCGGAAATATAAGGTAGCTATGATGCCGAGGGACAAACCAATAACAAAGAGGAGGAAATGCAGGAGGTGATTGAATTGAAAAGCTCTATGATGTTGCTCACTGGATCACTTGTTAGTCGTCATTATTCCAATTTGTGTCACATTTACATATTTCATAGTAGTAGACAACTTAGAGATCAAGTAGCATACGCTTTAGAAGAAAGCAAGGCCATTGTTTTTTTCTGCTTTAGTTGACAATGGGGTACGAGGGTGAAATTTTCGAGTGCTGGTCTCTTTGCATGAAAGATGCTATGCCAGGTAGGAGAATTAGAGAACAAGCAACGAGAAATGATATTACTAATTGCAATTGGTTGGTCAAAGTCACACATATGCTTGCTAACAAGCTACGTGTCAAAAGGGTTTTGGGTCTTTGGTCCAACATTCACCATAAAACAATGCGAATGGAATTGCCAGACCCAGAAACAAGGCTAAGATTAGGCAAGGTTACTATGTAGAATCTTAGTCCACAAGTTCAAACTTGAATGAAACTAGAATGAAAACTGCAAACTAGAATTGAAAAGAACAACCTCAAAACCATGTCTAAAAAGATGGACTTAACACTAGAAAGAAATGAACCTGAATTGAGGCCTCATACCCCAATTAGTGTAACTTTCCTCGATATGAGAATTTGAGCAAGCTTTAGGTTTAAACATGGGTCTTTCCTGGCGGCTCTAGGAAATCACTCCTCTTCAGCCTCAGAGTCGAGGCCTGTCGCACCATCAAAATTCACTGATGAACCTAGCTCCATGGAGTCCGAAGTAGCTCTTTCCAGCACAGGCTTCTTGTTCTTGCCTCCTCTTGGACAACCCGGTCCTATCTTCTTCTTATGCGTCTTCTTTGGTGATTTCCCCGTTCTCTTGATCGCAAAGTCACCTCTATCAGAGATGGAAAGCCCCATCTTATCCAGGTTCAGAGTAGAGGGCATTGCGTGCCCATTTTCCACCGGTAGGTTCATCCTTCTCCCTTTCACGACGAGTTCCAGAAAATTTGGTTGGGGAAGAAAAAGCAGGTACCTTTCGGATCTGCGCAACCTTCTTCTCACTTGGAAACAATGTCGCCAAGGTTGTAGATGCAAAGATAGTTAGGGTTTGCGAAGAGTTGGCCATAAACACCATATTAAGGACTACCATAGCCGGAGGCGGTGCATCAACTGATCTAGGAGGCTCCTCTGCTTCACTTGGGCACTCCTCACCCCCAAGATTAATCATGACACAAGTGCGACAGCGTCCTAGAAGTCTCTCATACCTATATGAAACCTGAATTACATCCACCGGAGAAACTCTGAGCCTCGGTTCCAATCGGACCAGCTGATGCAGGGGCAGTGTGATGTGAACCTTAGCTATTCCTTGATGAAAACCCTGGTTGACCACCAGCAAAACAAGGCCAATAGTCTCTACCACTAGTCTTACCGTTTTCGGCATATTCAGTGCCACTAGCAAGCCTTGGATTTCAACCCAAATCCACACGCAATCAAGTGGAATAGCCATGAGGTTAGAAAAACCATATAATCATTGAGTAGGATCATGGCTCTCTGATAAGCCCAAGGACCTCCTCTCTTCTCTCGATTGAGGTCTCTTTCATTTGAAAAAGTAAACAGAAAAATGTCTCCTCTTTCTTGAAACTCCATCGGGACAGAGTGCCTTCACATAGAGCGAACAACACTCTTGAATGCATCGAAGGTGACCGTCCTTGTGGTGTTCAGGCGATCTATGATATAGAATCTTGGGGCTATGAAACCTTTCTCAGGACACCAGAGATTTCCTAAATCCATTGGCTCATCCTCGTTATGCAAAGAGAGCTTCAATATGAGGCTAGCAGTGACGGACGTTGTCAAGACTGCGGTGTTTTTCTTCAACATGGAGATGGCTGCCATGGAACTGGTGGAATGTGCGCTGCACAACTTCTAACCCTAACCCTAGAGCGAGAGAGAGTTTAGGAGCTGCGGTATCTTTTTCGTAGTGAATGAATAGTTATTTTCCCTCTGTAGAATCTTAATTAATTTCCTATGTACTACTTAAATTCTTCTTCTGGCATGTTCCACTGACCCGATTTTTAAGTAGGTTAATTCTCCTAGTAACTTATCTAGTACAACAACTAATTAACTATTGTAATCGAAAAAAGCTACTTAACTATTCAGCTAGCTATCTGCTTAATTAGTTTTGACTTTCATTTTTATATATATAGTCTCTATCTAGAGCGGAGCCCTGCTCTAAAATTAAAGTGTGGGCTCTTTATTTGAGACACTTTTAGGACGTATTTTCATATCTTCACCACTCAGTGTCTAGATTATAGTGTGTAGATCATTGCTGCCAAATTTTATCCAATTTGAAAATCATTTGGGCTTCCGTAATGGTGATTTACACCAACGATTCCGTTTGGACATATTATGTTCTACTGATTCATTTGATATAATTCGGTACCCAAATGATCTCCGAATTTGATGAAACTTGACAACAATGATCTACACACTAAGATCTAGACACTGAACGTTAGAGATGCTAAAATACGACTTAAAAGTGTGTCAAATATGGAGTCTCACACTTTAATTTCAGAGGGGGGCTCCACTGTGGATATGGATTGTATATATATATATATATATACATGGCATTTCTATTAAGGGATCCCTATTTTTGGTTTATTTATAGGGATAGGCATTCGACAAACTTTTCGATCACATAACAACATCTCCACCATTCAATATGTAGATGCATATATATAGATCATTTTTGTAAAATTTCATCAAATCTGGTGATTTTTAAGGCTTTCCAATAACTGAAATCATTTGACGGATCAAATCTGCCAAACTTGAACCGTTATTGTCTATAATTTTTAATTTGAAGTTTTGAACATCTTAACTATCACCGATTTGGATGAAATTTTGCAGAGGTGATCTATATATTAGGACATAAGAATTGAACTGTTAAGATTTAAAAATGTGTTCAAAAATTTTGTCGAATGAATAAACTAAAAATAGGGATCGCTTAGTAGAAGAGCCCTATATATAGTGCATATCCAGAGCGAAGCTTTTCTTTGAAATTAACGTGCGAAGTTCCTTATTTGATTCACTTTTCGTTAATATTTTCACATCTCCATTGTTCAGTTTGTAGAACCAAATGCTTAGATAACTTCACCCAATTTTCATCCAATTTGACGATCATTATATATATATATATATATATATATATATATATATATATATACATGAACAGTTCTAGTTAGACATATTTTTGTCTATTCATGCATTTCACACAATTCGATACCTTAATGATCAACAAATTGGATGAACTTGGCAAAAGTGATCTATGCATTTGGTTCTACAAAATGAACGATGGAGATGTGAAAATATTACTCAAAAGTGAGTCAAATAAGGAATTTCACACGTTAATTTCAGAGCGAAGCTTCGCTCTGGATTGAAACTGTATATATATTCTAATTGCTCAAGCTGCGATGATGCAAAACCAGGTCTCCTCTGCTAGATTGGGTTCCAACGTCATTTCATTTTCCTATCATATCCACACATTTTATTTTTATTATATGTTTGCCACTTGAATTTGCTTCATGATTGATTGTCATCATAAATGAGATGTGTTAATAGTAATGTTTAAAATAGCATAGGCGTGAGACGAGGCGTCAAGTCGGAGCCTCAAGTCTTGAAAGTCTTGAGACGGAAATGTGAAACCTTTCATGCATTCTAAAATTTTAAATAAAAAAATAAAAATAATAGATATAAAGTCACTAAAAATAAATTCATACATTTAAAATTGAAATTAAGTAGTATTTTAAATTGAAACATAATGTCTAAATTTGAAAGATGACAAACACAACAACATAAAATCATGGGATCATTCAAGCATTCAATTCTCTTGTCTCTTCGTCATTAAGAGCATTTGGATCCACCTCCACATCGGTATCAAATTTATCCCAAGCATCAAAATGAGAAGGATAACTCGCGTTATCAAAATGGGGTTCAAGCTCCACATTATCATCCTCATTACCATCACTTACTACACTTGGACAACTCTTTTTGGCCCCACTGTAGCTTATGAACTTTTTCTTTTGCTAGTAGATGTTACAGATCCAATTGTACTTGCAACAATGGGATGTGAAGAATGAGTTGATTGAGGATGAATAAAAAGACTTGGCCAAGGAGAAACAAGAGCTAAATCATGAGAAATAGATGGTTCATGCATTGATTCTGTATTTTGTGAATCAGCTTCATATGTTGGAATTGACACATTCACTAAAGAATTTTCAAATAGCTCTTGTGAATTAAGCCACACCAAATCTGTAGGAAGGACTGGTTCTTCAACTTCAGTGGTCCAATCATCATCAGAATCTATTTTATCTACCAATATTAGATCAACTAAAGCCCTCATTCAAATACTCCTATCTCTCAAAGCAGTATTATACTTGACAAAAACCAAAGTAGTCAATCAGTAATGCTCTAGTTTGTTTCTCCTCTTTGTATGTATCTATTTGTGCAAGGAAAAAAAATTATTACAATTCACATTTCCACAAGCTATAAAACTATTGTTAGTATCCAAATTCATGAGAGAACCTTAATTATTCAAATGTGCTCCAGTTTCTTTCGCACACCGAAGAGATACAAGTAAGACTAAGAACTCGAACTACAAATGCCATCAACTCAGGTGTGCTCTTTCCAAAACACATCCACCAATTTACTAGAGAAAAAAAAACATGAAATATAAGTATTTGAATGAGTTAGCCATGAATAACAAAAACCGATTCAATTTATACAAGTCACATACCTAGAGTTCTTTTTTTCCTTGATATCACTGCCGTAGGACTTCAAAATTCACCAAGAGCAAGATCATATGAGTCCAACTGCACATCAGCATTTAGACAGTCCTCTTCACTTAACATCCTTTGCATGCACTCTTGCAATCCAAATCTCAAGTCTTCAATATTGGAGAACGAATCTGTCAAGAATAGCTATGTAATTCCCAGATGATATTTCTTCTTCAATTGGAGTATATTTATAGTAGTACAGATTCACCTATAGCTAAGTGTGAATATGAAATACAATAGTAGAGGTACGTATGAAATGTAGATACAAATGTCATGAAATACTACTGCATTAACTCCATAATTGATCCTTGTCAATTTTTGTAGTAGTATAAATTTGCTGCTTGAATGGAGCAGCTCACTCAACACTCCCCCTCATGTTAGGGAATAGAAATATCACATAACCAACTTGTCTAGTGAGTTGTGAAACACCTTTGCAGAAATGAGTTTGGTCACAATATCAGCAAGTTGATCTTCAGTAGGTACATATGGCATGCTAATGATTCCTGACTCTAACTTCTCCTTGATGAAGTGTCGATCAACTTTCATATGTTTTGTTATGTCATGTTGGACCAGATTGTGTGCTATATTGATAGCTACTTTATTGTCACAATACAAATTCATGGCATACTTGATATTGAATCCCAAGTCTTTCATCAAATGACGAAGCCATAACATTTCACATACTCCATGAGCCATTCCTCTGTACTCATCTTCAACACTAGATCTAGCAACAACTTTTTGCTTCTTGCTTCTCCATGTGAGCAAGTTATCACCCATAAAAGTAAAGTAACCTGAAGTGGACCTTATATCAGTGATATAACTGGCCCAAGCTACATCTGTGTATACTGCTATCTTGGTATGATTGTGTTTGGAAAGCATGATCCCTTTGCCTGGATTTGTCTTCAAGTATCTTAGGATCTTGTGTACCGCTTCCATATGATCTTCACTTGGTGCATGCATGAATTGACTTGCAACACTTACACATATGCAATATCATGTAAGGTATGTGAGAGGTAAATCAACTTGCCTACTAACCGCTGATATCTTTCTTTGTTAGTAGGCACTTGGTTTGGATATTCTGCTAACTTGTGATTTTGCTCCATCGGTGTATCAGCTGGTTTACATGCTAGCAAGTCAGTCTCTACAAGTAAATCAACAATATACTTCCTTTGAGATAGGCTAATGCCTTCATTTGATCTAGACACCTAAATCCCCATGAAGTATTTCAGTTCGCCAAGATCTTTGATCTCAAAAGCAGATGAAAGATGTTCTTGGAGTCTCTTCACTTCTTCTGGGAAAGATGTTCTTGGAGTCTCTTCACTTCTTCTGGGTTATTACATGTCACAATCATATCATCAACATAAATGATAAGTAGTAAGTTTATCTTTTCTTTGCTTCAGAAACAATGTATGGTCAGAGTTGCTTTGTTTATAACCAAACTATTTCATAGATTGGCTGAATCTTCCAAACCTCACCCTGGAGGACTGCTTTAGTCCATACAATGACTTCTTCAACTTGCACACCATTCCTACTTGTGAAGGTAAAGAGTAGTCTGGAGGTATATCCATGTAAACTTCTTCCTTCAAGTCTCTATGCAAGAAAGCATTCTTCACATCAAACTGCTTCAGAGGCCAATCTAGGTTAACTGCTAATGAAAATAGAACTTAAACAGTATTCATCTTGGTCATTGGTGCAAAAGTGTCCTGATAGTCAATACCATATGTCTAAGTATAACCTTTTTCGACCAATCTGGCTTTGTATCTATCTAGTGTACCATCAACACCATGCTTCAATGTATAGATCCATATACCCAACTGTTCTCTTACTTGCGGGATTTGGCACTAGTTCCCATGTGTGATTCTTTTGCAAGGTTTCCATTTCATCCTCCATAGCTTTAGTCCACTTAGGATCAGCTAGAGCTTCCTGTTCTTTAGTTGAAATGACAATAGTAGATAAATGAATATAAAGGACGTATATGACTTGGATAACCTATGGGAGGACATGCAATTACATATAGGATATTTGTCTCTAGCTTTAGAATCTAGTTCATATTGAGCCTTTGGTTGACCTCGATTTTTTTTTCCGAATGGTAACTTATGAATTCATGTGATGTTACTTGAATCTGTTTTAGGGTTAAGCTCAAAATTATCATGAGATTCAAACAAATGGTTATTAGTTACCTCTATATCATCCTCAAGGAGCATTGGTGTTGATGAGGTAGTAGAAGGGAAGAAGTATCTATCTCTGTTGATTTTGGAGTTGGCAACTGATTGCCATTTTCATTGGGTATAGGTTTTATTTTTGATATTGGTAACTGGTTACTCCTTTTAGTAGCTTCAGGCTCAATTCTTCTTACCCTAGTATTCCCATTAACTATTTGATCCACGGACCCAAACACTCCCCCTAAATATTGCTCTTCCTCAAAATGACTTTCCCCCTGAAGAGGAGTCTTTGGGGAAAAATATAGATCATGTTCACAAAACGTAACATCCAATGAAACATATGAATGTTTAGTAGCAGGGTTATAACACTGATATCATTTTTGAGTGGAAGCATAACCAATGAAGACACACCTTTCAGCACAAGCATCCAATTTAGTCTTCTTGTTTCGATGGATATGTACATAAGCTACAACCAAAAAATTTTGGATCAAGAGTATGGGTAGGGGTAAGGGCAAATAACTTTCAAAAACATGAATTGGTGTGTTTGGCAGTGGGAAATTTTTCTTTGATGTGGACTGAAGGGTTTGTAGGAAGTATATTTGTGCGGTAGGCAATTTTTAAGATAGCATCTCTCTAAAAATATTAAGGCATATGAGCTCCGATTAACGTGGAGTTAGCAACATCAAGAATGTGACGTTTCTTTCCTTCAGCCACACCATGTTGTTGAGGGGTTTGAGGACATGTGGTTTGGTGAATGATGTCATGGGTAGCGAGATATTGGTGGAAAATTTAGTTCATATACTCTCCACCATTATCTGTACGAAGTACTTTAATGGGATTTTGGAATTGAGTTTGGATCATGTCATGAAAAGTCTAAAATACTGGAAAAAATCACTTTTGTTTCGTAGCAAGTATATCTAACTCATTCGGGTGCCATCATCAACAAAGAGAACAAACCATTTCATTCCAGAGAGCGTTGGTGGACAAGGCCCCCAAACTGATAAGTGCGTTTTACGCTATATTTTTAATATGTTTTTACCCTCATTTGTACCTTGTTTATTCCTTAGTAATGTTGTTTTTACTTATATTAAGTCAAAAGGGTTTTTCTGTAGAGTAATGGTTAATATGTGTCTTTATACATAAATTTGTGCTTAAGTGTTGTAAAAACCGATTTTGGATAAGACTTGGTTATTTCTCTTATGATTCACCGTACCTTTACATTGTCATTTTTGAAGAATTTGGTTTAATGTGTAGATGACATGTATATGGACATATTATATCAAGAATCATGAAGATTGGACTCATGGAGGACAACAAGAGAGGCCATGGAAAAGAAGAAACTCTGAAACATAAGATTTTGATCCGAGCAGAAATTTCCAGAAACCATAACTCAACTTCAAAGATTTCCTTAGGACGATCCAGGAGGAACCAGGGAACGTGCCATATATGGATGGAAAGCTGTGGATGTCTAGTTTCGAAATCTTTTGGAATCGCAACAATCCAAGGTCTGAAGGAGGAGTTATGCCGGAAAAAATGGCCGGAGGTCAGTCTCACTCGCGAGTGAAATCTCTCCCGCGAGCAGAAATTTACAGAAACCCTACATCAACTTCGGAAAATTATATCTAAAGATCCAGAAGGAATATGAGGACGAGCCATATATCATTGGAAAGCTACGAAAGTCTAGTTTTCAGATCTTCTTGAATCGCAGCATTTGGAGTTCAGATGAAGGAGTTATGATCAAAACAATGGACGGAGGTCAAGCTGCAAAACTGGGCAGTTTCTGCCTAAGTTGTTACACGAGTTTGGGAGGTGCCTAGAAGCCCAAGACTTGTGCAATAAGGCCTACATTGATCCATTAACATGAAGGAGAGTCCAAGAACAGAAGATCCAAGGTCCAAGTCGAAATTTCTTGTCAAGAAAGAAAGAAGTACAAGTTGTGTTCAAGAAGGAATACAAGAAGATCTTTTCTTGTTGTAAAAGGAAGATCTAGCTGATTTCTCTAGGGTTTCTCTTCGAAATTTTCTGTATAAATAGGACCTATGTACATCAATTTTAGTGTCTTTCAATTGCTCAAAAACATAGTATAGCCTTACTCTACCCAAAAACCCTTTAACGCAGAAAACAACACAAGCCGCCGCCGCCCTTCTCATCCAATTCGACTGCCATCCTTCCGCCGAAACTCCCTTCATCTTTGCCGAACCATATTGGTAGGTTAAGCATGAAATCCTTCATGGTTTTGTGTACTAATTTTCTGTGTAAAACAATTTGTCATGATATTTATACGATTTGGTTTTTGGTTTTGCATAATAAGCATGTTTATGAACTCTTCTTGGTGATTTGCATATGAATATGTTTGTTGTGTAACGATTTAGATTGCATGTTAGGATTTTGATTTAGATTAGGTTGTCTACGTTTGTGTGTTTAGTAGTTGTTGAATTGATTTATTGCTTACCTGATCACGTAATCGAACCTGAAGATAGTCTAGAGCTCAGATGTTTCTAAGGGGGAAGTTTAATCTGCCGTAGTAATCTAGGGTTGAGTTCACCGTGTCGGGCTCTCAATTTTAGTTGCTGCATAGGGTGGTAGGGTAAGTGATTTACATGCTAATAGGATGAGTGACGACATACCTAGGATCATGTCTCCAACGACTCGTGAACGGTAAGTGTATTTTGTGTTAATGTGATGCGTGTCGTAAGCATTAAACAGGATGACACATAAACTTAGGATGATGCGTGTCGTAAGTTCTAAGTTACATGAGAAGTCATAAAAAGTTGGAATTAATTTGCATCTATGATAACATAAACGTAATAACTTGATCTGTCATAAAACTTATGTGTTCTCTAATCGGTGTTTGCTATATCTTGTGCTTGAGTATTGATTGACCAATGTATGTAAATATTTTTGTTTTGTTTTCTTTATATTTCGAACCAATTCTCAACTCCCATATATTTCGATGTAAATATGTTTATATTTGTGAATAGTACTAACGATTTGTTTTGCAGAATATAAAGTCCTTCCCTAGTGTCCCCGGTTAGAACGATCCCTACTTACTAAAGCTACACGATAGGGTTTTTAATTGCACAGGTTGTTAACTAACGACCACGTCACAAACATCACAGTGAACAAGATCAAAAAGGGAAATACTTTTATCTGTGCTCATATGATAGCTTACATGATGACTCTTGCGTAAAATACAAGTGCTGTATTTAAAGTCTGATGGTTTATTGTGTTGAAATAACAAAGGGAATAGAGTTTGGAGATAATCAAATGATGGATGTCCCAATCTCTTATGCCATAACCAGATTTGTTCTTCATCTGTGGATATTTTTTATAAATTTGATGCACTACACTTGCACGAAGATTACCCACAATTGTCATCTCTATGTAGTATAATCCTCTCCCCTTCTCAATACCCCGTCCGATGATTTCCCCTATTCGAATGTCCTGAAATATACAACACCAAGGGTAAAGCTAGAATTACACAACAATAAAACTGTTGGGTGATCTATTTGATAGACAATAGATTATGAGATAAGGAAGGGACAAGTAACACAGTGTCAAGGGTAATAGAGGGTTACAGACCCAGCACCAATAATGGGGTAGGAATCACCATTGGCAAGCCAGACCGACGAACTGGGGTTAAATGGTGAGTATTGCTAGAGTTATTAGTCATATGGTCAGTTCCACCTGAATCAATTATCCACATATATTTCTAACTAAAGGCAGCGTTACTTGAGAGCGAAGAGATATGTGTACCTGATGCGGTCATGAAGGGAAAAGTGGAGTTATCAGAGTGATCACCATGAGTAGGTTCATCAGAAGTTGTAATCGAAATTAGAATCTGGTGAAGTAATTGGGGAAAGGCCTGAGGTTTTCCCTTGGGCTGATAGCTTTTTGAGTTCTTATTTCCAAGGCTCTGAAATGCTTTTACTTTCTCTCACAGTTCTTTTGCTTGCGCCTCCTTACAATTGGCAATGTGATCATCCCACCAGTCTGGAAAGTCAATTAAGTAGAAACAAGTTTCTACCATATGACTAGGGGATTTGAAATGACTGCATTTCATAGGTCATTGAGATTGTTATTTCATAGGGGGTGTAGATGAAGAAGGTTGGGCTACGAACATGTGGTGATCAGTATTAAGCAATCATGGCTGATCCTTCATGCTTTGTGTCTGACAACATCTTTTGGAGTCTTATGTTCCACACTGACTTGAGAAGAAACCTCTTCTATAGAACCCAACGGCTTTGTGTTTAGGATTTTACTCCGGACTCCATCAAGGTGAGAGTCTATCCCAACTAAAAAGTAGACACGGTGCTTGGTGATCCTGTTAGCCATGTATGTCAGGACCCACCTCGGGTTAAACCCCTTAACCCGATGTAAATCTTATAGGAACCACCTCAAGGGAACTTCTTACCGAAACCCCTTGAAATGGACAACCCTTCCTACAAACCAACTCAATACTTCCATGAATAATTTAAATCAACCCCCAACTCCTGGAGCTATCTTGCTCTCCAAGTCACATCTACGCTTCACTAACCTATTCAACTATCTAAGTTGGGGTAATCAGAGTAGTCTACATGGAAGTTATACCTAAATCAATATGCGACCAACAACGGATTAATTGGCTATGTCCTGACTTCGGTACGCGCGACCTCCTCTCAAGAACCCTGCAACACTGGGCATTTGAAAACGAAAGTCCCAGGGGAAAACATTTAAAAAAAACATTAGCGTGAGTGGACAAAAATCAAATATGAAAAGGTAAATATCTTTTCATGCTCTCTCAGAAATTTATGAGAAACCATTACGCACGCCCTATAATAGGTTTTTCCAAATTAGATAATAACATGAAGTAATTCAATACAGAAACACATTGGTTGAAATATTAGTAAATAAGTGGGAGGAGGGGTTTGATCATACTATGAGACTCCCTGGGCAGTAGTAACCATTTTATTTACTTTATAGTCTATGACCAGCTCAATTCCAGATGAAGGTCTAAATGACTGGCTCGAATCCAGATGAAGGTCCACTTGTCCCTGACCAGCTCGAATCCTGATGAAGGTCTATAAATCCTTGACCGGCTCAAATCTGGATGAGGGTCTGTCTATCCATGACCAGCTCAAATCCGGATGAAGGTCTAAATGACCGGCTCGAATCCAGATGAAGATCCACATATACCTGACCAGCTCGAATCCAGATGAAGGTCTATAAATCCTTGACCGGCACAAATCTAGATGAGGGTCTGTATATCCATGACCAGCTCAAATCCAGATGAAGGTCTAAGTGACCAGCTCAAATCCAAATGAGGGTCCACATATGTATAAGTATCTGATAAGTAATATTAATAAGAATTACATCATCCCCCTAGATGATGATTACACAACTCTAATCCGAACTTAAAAAGAACCCCTATTAGACAAATAATTTAAGAAACCAACAACCAATGTCAATCATATCACACAAATTCGAAATCGGATCAAGCCACGGGAAAAGGCATGAACCCTCTTTTCCCGACCTTATGCTCAAATAAGGGATATAATAAACTCACAACCTCGAATAACTAACCACAACAATACTAATACCCAAAAACTTTCAACAACACCTAACAAGATTAACCCTTAATAAATCATAAAGTAGAATAAATTACAACGTGCATTTTAATTCCAAATAAAAGTCCACTCACGGACTTAGGCCTTAGCCTGACAAAAACCCGAATTCCGTCCAAGTGAAGTCTCCACAACACGAGCCTCTTCGCGTCTTGTTCCACAATTAATATTTATTTTCCGGATGCTAAAATAATAATTAAATAACATAGGCGTTCACATTTGTGAGCGTACAACTCGCTCATTGACGGCGGGTTTTTAAGCCTGCATCAAATAAACCCTTTTTATCGTTAGTAGCATAAGGCAAGTAGGGTATCGTATAGGGCCGGAGATTGAGGATACCTGCAAAATAAGCGTTAGAATAAATCATAACAATTATAAACAAGTATTATAACTTACAAGTTCTAACAAAAGTGACTACTGTTCCTAACGAATAGCAGTTAAAAACCTAACTTAAACTACTCAGAAAATTATGAAAATTTACAGAGATATATTAGACATATATATATATGAATAACTTTACAAAATTTTAGGGTATTCAGACTTCATTTGTTATGGAAATAAAATACAAGAAAACAGGGGACAGAATAGTGACGAAAATCCTACTAAAAAGAAAACAAACCTAAGCTACTATATACAAGTGACCAACCTCAGAGAAACACACAAAACTCAAGTTCAATCTCATATGAACATGCAATTATGTTATCTCAATCCTAGAAACAGGAAATCATGCTAGTTTAATGTTTGAATCAACCCTTAAGTAAGAACAGCTAACGCAACCTAGTAATTACTTAAATTCTTCTTAACTATTCTAAGTATTAGCTGACGCAGCCCAAATACAAAGAATATTTCATGAAACATAACCAACGCAGTCTAATGTCACATGAATCATTAAGAACGAAGAAATAGAGTCGAACTTATGAATACAAAAGTATAGCCGACGCAGCCCAATACCCCATATTAACATGCTACCTAACATTGTTTCTACCCGTTACTTATGTTAACCAACGCAGTTCAAACACAAGTTATAGGCATAAAAATAATCACTCACAACCCTTAGGTATACAAACTCAAACAAACATGTTTTAAGATCACTAGAACATCAAATGATAACGCAAACACATGAACACATAAATAATTCAAAACATAATATCAATCTTCACCAAAAACCGATTCCAAAACAATGAAAGATCAAAGAATCTACAACTATTAGATACTAAAGAAGCAAAATACATGAGTTTGAAGTTAAGATTACACTTTGAAAAGAGAAATGACGAAGAACTCTAAGGAATGCACAAAAGCTTGCGCACGGCACGGGCAAGAAAAACCTAAACTAAGGTTGTTTTGTGACGGAATTTGGAAGGAGAAAGAGAGATAAGAATGAGTCTGTATGCGCCTAAAAGGTCCTTTATTTTCGTTGGAGGCTGCCTCTATTTATATGAGAGAATAATTGCACTTTCCTTCTTGAAGTATGTCTTTTTTCCTTAGCAAACTTGGACCAGATTTTCCTAGTGAATTTCCACGAATTTATTGTTCAATAATCATCAAAAAAGGTCTTAAAACTCCAGAAAAAATCCTTCAAAGAGTCCAAGAAATCATCCCTCACAATCGGCCCAAAACGCAAACTTATGAAAACTTGTAGAAACTTCCAGCTTTTCTGCTGATTTTCCTCTAATTTGAGTAACCGTAACTTCATTAATACTCCACTTTTATGGACAGTTCTTGGCTCTAAATTGAAGTACTGTCTCTTGTGTACAACTTTGGTGAAGAAACTGTTTAGAGAAGAAGTCTTCTTAATGGTGTAAAATGGCTTGAAAGGTTGACAGTTAGTATGCTTTCCGAATTTTCAGTTTCTGGGTCCAACTTTGAGGACTTGTAACTTGAGCATCCCGACTTCTTTTTGAATGATTCTTGGCATGATAATGAAGCACAAAACCTGTACTACATCTGTGAATTGAGCATTGGCCAAAAGGATTGCGAGAAATCCCTCGAATTCTTAATTGAAAAAAGAAGAAAATAAGCTATTTTCAAACTTCAAATATATGTTTCTTCGAGGGTAGTTTTGCACATATCTTTTCTTTAACTTCATCTGAGCTTATTGACCAATAGAATCGTCTTTATGCATGCTTTGTAACACTACTCCATAGACGAGGCCTTAATTGCTCGGTTTTAGCTCTCTTTTCCTCATAATCGCTCTTCAAAGTACCTAAGAAATAAACTATGTTAAATTAACATTATTAAGAAATAAACTAAGCAAAAATGTAAGAGTTCAATCATATATTTGTCGCATAAAATGCTCCAATCACTCATCGTCTCCACACTTCTCAAATTGTCAACTAAAAATCCCTGACCTTCGCCAATAACTTAAGAGCCTTAAAATAATTCTTAAACCTTAACCGGTAATAATCAATGCCCGAAATAATATTTCATTATCCGTAGATAATACTAAACTTGAAAAATTCAAAAACCTAACCAAAACTCCTCCAAAAATTACCAAATTTAAATCATAGACTCCTCTCATTTTATACTATTTAATGGGCATGAAAAACTGCCCAAAAAGTGGCAGCACCGTCGGCAAAAATTCCGGCCAAAATTATGGCGACCTCCGATCGCCACTAAATTTTAACAGTAGCTTCGCCTCATCATTTTGAATAACTTTCTAGTTCAACTCGAAGGCTAATTTAGTCTCTAACTAGGTCAATCGAACAAAAATGTAAAAACCCGAAATTTGTTTTAAAACTTCAAATCTTCGAACCCTCCGCACTCCAAATCAATTCACCTAACTTTAGGAGTGAGTAGTACTCCTAAAACCCATTCTAACCATATATAGAACTCACAAGTGGCCTGAGCAGGGGAAAATCCGATCTAGATCTCCTACTGTACACTCGGTAATCAACTTGAAATTTCTCCTAAACCATGAAGAGATAGGTCAAAAAACTTACCTAGAATTGAAATAGACTCAGAGGCGCTCCTTTTGAGACCGGCCTCACCACCTGAGGTGGCCTGCATGGCCGAGAAGGTCCGGTAGCCTTTTATGGGTTTTTTTTTTCCCGAAATGGGCTATTTATAGCCTATTTTGCAAAATTACTCATATGCCCCTGACTTCGGACCCTTATAACTTCTTCCTACGAACTCCGATTGAAGCGTGCTATATGTCCACGAACTCGTATCGACGTCCTCTACAACTTTCATGAAGAAAGTTTTCCCAAATTCTTGACTTTACGAAAATTCAACTTTACGGTCAAACAATTACTTTAAATAGTAAAATACCAAAGTAACCAACCGTAAAATAATTCTAGTATCGGGATGTGACAATTCTCCCCACCTTATAAAAATTTATTCCTCAAAATTTCTATACTCGAAGTCCAACACATTGGGGGACACTACCACTTAAAATAATCTTATCTCTCTCAAGTATCAATTATTTCTGAGAACTTTTTCGAATCGTAACGCGAATAAATTTGTCAAAATTCTACCCACTAGCTCCTTTCGATCAAAGATCAACACCGATTCTTACTTATAAGCCTATTTCCAATACAACCCGCAAGGCTATTCTCACTGGGCATCAGATAATATAAGTACTTATTTACGACACATGCACATAAGCGCATCCATCCCATGGATCACCAACCTATTCTGCAACCTCATATATAACTTAGTCAAATTTCACATTTATCCAACGTAGCACACCTTTCTACATGGATCATCTCAAAATATTTCATTACCTTCTGAGGCTCAGCCACTCTTTTCATGTCTGCTTTAAAGCGTCTGAAATCTTACCTTTGGTCACAATGATCATCTCCTTGAATCATTGATCATACAGACTCACCGAATTCTTACTATACTCTAACCCATTAAGAGGTGGGATACAACACTGCCTACCAATTATCCATCGACTGTAATCTTAGTGAAAATCACTAATGTTTTCTAGGAAAAGATTACATACTCTGTCCGGCATTGAAAACATCTTTTGGCAACTATTCCCTGTTGCCTAAGCCGGATCATAACCACCTATAGGCTTGTCCACGTCTTTCCACTCGCTAGAAACAGCTAACCCAAACGAGAGCAAAGTTCGTTACCATCACCTGGTTCGAACCTCATGACGTCAAGCAACAACTCGTCATCAAACTACTCAATAACTCGGCGTCAAAGCCAATTCTTAACACACTATATCTATAGCATTCACACATGCTTATAGCTATCGGCTAACCCTCCAATCGAACCGATTCATAATTCGTGCCCTGTAAAACTGCAAGAAACCCAAACTCTAAATGGCAAAATACTTCGCAGAATCAAGACTCATATTAATCGATGAAGAAATCCATAGCCAAATCGAAACACGTGAACTCCATGGCCAAATCGAAACACGTGAACTCTTTCTCCTTTCAAATTAATCATAAGATCCGATTCACATTTTTTGTCATACGAGTCTGATAAAGAATAATCTTCTTTCTGCACATGAATGCTAAAATGATCTCACTTGTATACACCAAACAGTATCTTAAAGATACAAAGCATCAAATCAAAGCTGCAATTACTACATCCAGAATATCCAATATTGTAGACATAAGGACCTAAAAGATTTACTCCTCAAGAAAAGTTTAATGCAAAACTGCGTTACACCTGATAGTCGCATAGATATGTGTATTTATCATGTTTAATTGAACTATTACACTTGGGTTATTGCTATTCATTGAGTGATTTAATTAATGTTTATTGTTTTATTAGGTTTTGTGGAGAAATAAAGAAAAGAAAGAAATAAAAAGGATTCCTAGTGCCATAAGGAAGGAGAGACCAAAAAGGACTAGAGGAGGACAAAAAGAGGAGTATAAAAGGACTCTAATGTTTTCTAAAAGAGGAGAATTCGACAGAAAGGGGAGAGAGTTGACGAGAAACAAAGGAGAGGACAGAAAAAGAAAAACGCAGACGTGCACCCAGCGTGCACCCAGCAGTCACGCAGCACCCAGCAGGCACCAGTGCACCTCGTGCGCACGCCCCAGGCACCAGACGCGCACGCGCGCACCCAGGCGTGCACCTGCAGGCACCAGCGGCACCAGCGCACCCAGCAGGGCACCTCACCAGGCACCAGACGCGCACGCCCCAGCCACCAACCGTGCACCTCACGCGCCCAGACGTGCACCAGCAGAGCACCAGCGGCAGCAGCAGGCACCACCGAGAGCAGTCCCTCTTCTTCATCCAATCTCTGAACTCTATGATTTGTTTTGTTTATTTCATTATGAATTTCAGTAGCTAAACATCTTGTTAAGGGGTTGCTTGAAGCCCCGTACATGAAGTCTTTTTGATGCATATACTTTAATCTAGTTTGCATATTCATCTTGAATGAGGTTTCTTTCTCTATGTGGTTCAGTGATGATTTCTTGTATGTTTACTTTGGTGCGCAACTTAGTATGCATGCTAGGACTCTATTGTCATGAGATACGGGCGACTGAAGATAATTTCTTCCACTGGATTCTCTACAGTGATACACCGATAGATTAGTTCATTGGGTGATTGAAACCCTAGGTCTAGCAGGACACGCCCATAGTGTACTTGTGAACCCTTGTAGCTTCTCAAACCTTCTATAGATCATAATGCTTTCTTCTTTGTAAATCTTGGGGTCCATGACTATATGTTCATAGAGGGATAGATGCTGGGGAGGTCCATGACAAACTTGCATAGGCATAAGGATTAGGTAATAGGATGTGCTTGTAACGATCAACTCTTCCTGGGAACTTTCATTCATGGGATATGTGCATTAGGTTAAGTATGCATTAGAAAGATGGATTGGCGGTAGTGGATTGCATTCCTCTTAACTCATTCATCACATAGTTTAAACAACTTGCATTCATAAACATAGTTACTTTCAGTATTTATTTTCTGCATATAGCAGTAGCTTGTCCAATTTATTTGAGTAACCTCATCAACTCCGATTACCCTCAAATTTTGAGTGGTAGTCCGCCACTGTGTCTAGTTAATTGTGTCAAAATTTCATAATTTTTGGTTTAGTCTAGGTTAGGTTCGTGGTGTGATTTCTGTTCAGTGGTCGAGTCTGGCAGATTTGTGTCATTTAGTGTTTTAAGACATAGTTTCATCAGTTCCTTGTGGACGATAACCCCTATTTATCTGTACTACATTGATATATCTGAGTGGGGAATAGGGTATATTTGTTAGGCGGTCACACGCTCACCAACACCCTTTTTAAACGTCCACTCTAATAAAACAAGTTCGGATCCCTCCATTCTTAAACAAAACCACAACTCGTAAGACTTAGTTGACGTCTTAGATATAAGGACAACCAACTTTTAAAGTTTCGAGAAGTTGATAATACTCTCTATCACTACGCTACTACCCTACTCTTGCTCATCACATAAAGGAGTTATATTAAACTTAAATAGGGTCATAGCATGACATCAATACACTCGATGAGAAGCCACGAGTCTCACGTTCTCTACGCTGAGCCTAGGGTGATGCACAACTGCGAAACCCAACTCAATCTGAAATCTTGAACCAGAGAAAACGTCAACAAAGCCACAGTTCCAACGTGATTGTCAACTTTACCAGTATTACTGAGCCTGGACAACCACCAACTTTCTTTTACTTCAAGTGACACTTTCAACAATCTCTGACGTCGTATCACTGACCGAAAATCACACTTCTCATTCTATCTCTGTTACTATTAATAAGTCTTACAACCAACTAAGATTTGAGGACATACTCGAATCACAGACGCCTCTAGGTGCCTCTACTTCCTGCAATAAAATTCTTGCTCGGAATTCTATCGCACTGCACGTGCGACGAACACCAAATCACTTTTCATTAGACAAATAGTTTCCACTTGGGAACTATCTTCACCAACTAGGTTTTGCCATCTTGCAAAACTGATACCTCGACAAAAGTCAAATTGCACGTCCACTCTGGGCTCCAGCTCGAGAGGAAACCAAATTCTAACTTCAAACTCGAAAGTTCTGTACCTTGCCATCATGATTCGGCCAATTACCTTAACCCAGATTGATGACTAAACTGCAAACAACAATGACCACACAGGTCAATCTTGGATCAATATAGGATTATACCATAATACGATCTGTAGAAAGATCTATGTTCTACCTAGCAGAAAATTGGCCGCATTCAATAATAAATCTCTTTATAACTTTTGATTTATAATACTTCTTGAGTCAATAAAGAAATCATTTCCCCTGCTCCCACAATTCATACTCATTGTAAAACAGGTATAGAACAATGATGTTGTAAAAAACTACAACCTCGCAACTAAGTTGCTAAGTTTATTAGGAGCGTACATCTACCATTTCCATGTGAACATGAGGTTCAGTTTATTAGCTTCAACGCTCCTAAATACAACTACATTTAGGTGACACACTCGTGCGCAATATATGCTTCTGCTATACATCATTCAGGCGCAGATTTATTAGCCACATAAGCTTTGTAGTCTTCAAGTTACCTATAAATCTATTGTTGCAAAATGTTATGATTATAAATATATATATATATATATATATATATATATATTGAACATGTATAGTGAAAAATTCAGGTGTAAAAACATGCATTTCCATGGGATACATCCAAGTGTAGTGTATTGGACCGGTAAGCAACAATTGCTCGGGAAGATAGATCATCAGGTGAGGCATGATGTCAAAAAAATTTGCAGGAAATATCCTCTCAAATTTACACATGATATAAATAATGTCCTCTTGTATTTCCCGAAGGTCAGTTTTTTTCACTTCCCGTGTGCATAACTTCTGGAAGAATCTTGACAACGCTACTAACAGCTCCACCACCTAACGGGGAAAAGACGTTGTAGTAGGATATTACAGTCATAACTCTTCAACCCATACATGTTATTGTCCCAAAAGTTTACACACCTGGCTATATTTCCTGTATAGCTTGAAGGATGCTTCACACAACTTATCCACCTGAAAATTATGTTCTTCTGGTCAGGCTTCATGGTGTAAGGAGTTTGAGGCATTTTTTTTCTTCCCTTCTTTCAACTACAAATGTCTTCGTATATCTATTTTTTTAAGATTAATGCATGCCTTAGGATTGTCTTTTGTCTTCCCCTCCAGGTTCAGCACTGTGCCCATTATACTATCGCACACATTCTTTTCTATGTGCATCATATCTAGGTAGTGTCTGATTAACAACTTACTCCAGTATAAGAGTTCCAAGAATATGCTCTTATGTGTCCAAAATTTATATCTGTCAAGTCTTTCAGGTATTGCCGCCATAATATTGGAATGATTGCTGAGCGGCTTAAAATTGTACTCATTAAGCACTGCTAAAATTTCTTCCCCCGTCCATCTTCTAGGAGGCACACCATTTTCTACAGTTCCATCAAATGTCTTGTCATTAAACCGCCATTCGTGATCATACGGAAGGAGAGTACGGTGACCCAATTTGCATATCTTGTTGCAATGACTGTTGCTCCCCTCATCGCTAAGGCACTATGGACAAACCTTGTATCCCCTATCAACATTGCCCTACAACATCCCATGGGCAGGAAAATCATTGATGGCACCAACAACTATGACATGCATCTGGAACATCTCATGCATGTACTTGTCATAAGTGGGATGACCAACGTCCCAAAAAAACTTAAGCTCTTCAATCAAAGGTCTCAAATACACATCAAGACACATTCCTGGATAACCGGGTCCCAGAATCAACAAACTCAATATATTGTATTCCTTCTTCATGCACATCCATGGAGGAAGGTTGTGTGGTACCAAAATCATCGGTCATACACAGCGCCCTGACTTTATTTATGTGGTAGAAAAAGGTTGGATGATGCCAACAATTAGGGATCACATGCAACAAATTGGTCTAAATTCAAACACACTAGAGGTCATCTTTGTTAAAGTTAATGCTTAGTTTACTTTCTTTACCTTGTGCTAGTTTGGTAACTGTGGTTAAAATCAGCTGTAGTTAATCCTTGACTTTTGTGGTTTAGGTAGTGTGTCTTAGAAGTCACCTCTACTATAGATTGATATAACAATATCAAATGTGCTATTTCCTAGTAGTAGAATCACAATCTAAAAATATATGAAATAAGAGGCCTGAGAGGAACAAGAGTGATTCAACTCATTTTCATCAAATCTCTACATCTATTTGATTCTATCATCATCTCTGTATAAAATATATAGTGGTGTGCGTGTGTGATTGTATGCATGAGGAAATAGAAGAATAGAGTAAGGCAACGTACCTGATTTGGAGAGAGAAGAGCAGTTGTCTAGCATTGAAGCAAACTTGGATCTTAAGAGGTGAGTAATAGCTCAATCCCAACATCTGGTATCAGAGCTTTGTCTAATCAAGGCTAAGCTGATTGGTACTGTGATTTTTGAAAAAAAAAAAAAAAAGAATTCAATTTTTGAAATCTTAGGTCTCAAACTTGAAATCTGAAATTGATCAAAGAATAGAAGAGACAACCATGGCAAGCTCAAGCTCAAATTGTGATCTTCGAGCTCCAATGTTTGATGGAGAAAATTATGACTTCTACAACATAAAGATAAAGACAGTACTCAAATCTTATGATATTTGGTACGTAGTTGAAGAAGGCATCGATACTCCAACAAGTACAAAAGGTTTGACAGAAGCTCAAAAGGTGGAGCTGAGATTAAACATGAAGAAGGATGCTAAAGCTATTGCAATAATCCAGCAAGAAGTTACACATGAGTACTTCCCCAGTATTGCAAATAAGGAGTCTTCAAAATCTGCATGGGATGTTCTAGCTGATGAATACAGAGGTACTAAAGTGGTTAGATCTGTGAAAGTTCAATCTTTATGTAGAGATTTTGAATACACTAGAATAAGAGATGGTGAAGCTCTTAATGATTATCTCACTATGATGACCAATATAGTGAATCAAATGAAAACTTATGAAGAACCTCTGGAAGACACTACCAGCATAAACAGCATAGCCGACGAACAAAAACAAAACAAGCCGATGAAATATTTTTTCGTCGGCTAAAGTGGAATTTTAGCCAACGAAAAAATATTTCGTCAGCTAAACTAATTTTTTCATCGGCTTTAGTCTGTAAACTATAGCCGATGAAATTTTAAAACTTTAGCCGAAGAAATATATAATTTCATTGGCTAAAATTTCTTATATTTGCAGATCTAGACAACAGCTCATTTGAAGAAAAAACGGGAGAAAAAGTTTAGGTGTTGTCGAAATCTGTCCAAAATTAGTTTGTGGAGCTATATATAGGTACGTATGTGTGTATATATCTTGATTTTGAGTTGATTTAAGAGTTCTATTTGAGTTATGTAATATTGATTTTGAGATTTATTTAAGTTGAATTAATGAAATTTTAGTGTGATTGAGTTGATCGATTTTGATTTGATAATATATATGTAGTTGTTAATTAGTAGATATATATATATATATATATATATTAATTTAATTATAATATTGTGTTGATGCATGGTATGGATTAATTAAGTTGTTGATGATGATATGTTGATTATGATTTTGTGATGATCGATGTTGATATATAATATTGTTATGTAATTATTAATTAGTATATATATGTATATATATATATATGTGTGTGTGTGTTAATTATTAATTTGATATTAATTAATTGTTGTAGAATACTAAATAATTTGAAATTTTATATATGGAATTAATTAATTAATTAGAGTTATACATATATATTTTGTTATCTTTTCAGGATATGGATAAAAGTTGGATTTCTCTTCAAAATGGGACAAAAGATATGATAAAAGTGTTATTAGTTTTATTGAATATGCGCTGGCTAATGCTAACAGAAATACAATTTCCTATTGCCCGTGTACAAAATGTCAGTATCGTAGCGATATGCATTGATTTGTGATTGACAAAGTATGACAGCACCTAAAGAGTAACGAGTTTTGAGAGAAGTACAAATGTTGGATATATCATGGTGAAACATCATCAGGGGGTCCGCATGATCATGGGCAATTTTTTGAGACGAACAGTACATCCAACGATCCAACAACGGTTTTCATCAACGATATGTTTCCTTATGAAAGAGGTGTATGTTATTAAGGATAATATATGTCTGAGCCGGTGCAGTCCTTCCCTAGAGTTGTCAACACTGATGGTATTGATAAGTATAACAAACTGCTTGCTTTCCAACAGACCCCTGTATACCCTGGTTGTCAGAAGACGGTTCTTGAAAGTGTGATGGACGTAATAAAAATTAAAGTTGAGACAAAATCGACCGTGAAGGCTGTTGATGATTATCTCCAGTACACTGCTTCGATGCTGCCCCACGGTCATCGTCTTCCTACCACTCATCATAAGGTCTGATATATCCTGAAAGATCTTGGGTTTTCCTACATCAAGATCCATGCATGCAGATATGACTGTGTTCTCTTCTAGGGTAAATATCCAGAATGGAATGACCTTGATGGCTTTGACGAATGTCCTGTATGTCACACTGACATGTATAAACTGACTCATGCAGGCAATAAGAGACATGTGAAGGTACTTTGGTATTTCTCGTTGAGGGATAGGCTGGAGCAGTTCTACATGTCATCACACATAACCAAAGCTATGAGATGACACGCTGATAGGGAATTGCATGACGAAGATACCCTTATACACCCTGCTGACGGAGAGGCTTGGAAGCATATAGACAGGGAGTTTCCTCATTTTGCGTCAGAGGTCCGAAATATGAGGCTCGGGCTTTCATCCGACGGGTTCAATCCTTTTGGCAATATAAGTCTTCAATACAGTGATCTGATTGACTGAGAGGGAGGGTGATATCATTTTTTCTAGAACAATCAATAACACTTTTTTGATTATGGATCTACTACCAGAAATTCAATGTGTAATCTTAGCATTCAGTGTTTATTCCTGAATAATCTCATTTTTCAATTATTCAACCATTTCATTTTACCCTAGAATACCAAAACAAGTTGCGCCAACGAATATTCTGACAAGCACTATCCAATTGCTCCATAGTAAATCGATTGGACCATGTAAATCGGGATCCCATGAACCCCATGTCCAACATATCGCAATCTACCAGCACTTGACGAAATCTATTCGTTGATGCTGCTCCTCGAGGGGGACCTCTAGATTTATCAGCCAGACACAATACTTCATTATAATCCCCAGTTACAATCCAAGCTATATCAGTGTCCCTAGCCAACTGACGTAAAAGATCCCAGATTTCAGTTCGACGGCTGCTACGGCAAAACCATATAATCCGGTAAAACGAAAGACATCAATCAAACCCGGGGTGCTAACCTCAACATCAATGAAGTTGATTGAAAAGTGACGAAGTTGAACTAGAGTATCGTTTCGCCAGAAGAGACCAAGGCCACGACAAATCTCGGCCACAGGGGAACAGATGGTTCCATCGAATCCTATGGATCTTTGAACATCATATAAGAGGGAAGGTTGTGCACTATCAAAAAAAACACTTTAGCCGATGAAATGATTAAAAACAGACCGACAATTTTTTTTCATCGGCTATACTATACTTTAGCCGACGACAGAAAACCTTCATCGACTAAAGTTTCTAGTCGTCAGCTATTGTCGAAAAAAAAGTCGTTAACCAAAGTCGGCCAAAGTCACACCTAACTGGCCGACGACAATATATTTCATCAGCATTAGTCTTATTTTAGCTGACGAAAAAATAGAAAAATAAGTCGTCGGCTAAGTGTTAAACTATAGCCGACGACCGCTTTTATTTTGTCTGCTAAAGTCATAGCCGACGAGTTTTTGCCGACGACATCAAATTTGGTTAACAGGCCGACGAAATTTTTTCGTCGGCTAAAGTGTTATCCTGGTAGTGGTAGACTTTAGCCTGCGACTTTTTATATTTTTGTCAGCTAAAGTATGACTGATGATCTTTAGCCGACGATACTTTAGCCAACAAAATTTCTTTGTCTATTACTTTATCTGACAAAAAGTCTAACAGTCTGACGAATTTTTTTTTGTCGACAAAAGTGTTTTTCTTGAAGAGAGAAAGATGGATACTAGGTCTGCGTAAACGAACTAGACCAATCAAGGCATCTTGGGTGTTGTAACGAGTGCAAGAAAGAACACAGATTTACGTGGTTCACTAACGATATGTTAGCTACGTCCACGGGCAGAGGAGAACAGTTTTATTATCTTGAGGAAAAACACAAAATACTAAATACAATTAGGTTTAGGACGTTTATATACTAAACCCTAAACCTTATATACTAAGCCCCGAATAGCTGGTACCCCCAGATGGCTGGTTCAAGGCATATATTAACAAATCTCCACCTTGACTTGAATCCTCTCACAAATAACAGATGTACCAGATGCATCACAGTAATGTCAGATGTACAAATAACTCCTTTGCCTCAGATGTTGCCCCCAAAGGACAACTAACAGCTTGTAACATTTAGCAAGTCCAAACAATGTTGGAACTTGCTGTGCGGAACCGACTTGGTGAGCATATCAGCGGGATTATCAGCAGTACCTACTTTCTTCACCTTAATTCTGCTCTCACTTCTCAGAAAATGATACCTGACATCAATGTGCTTAGTCCTCTCATGATGAACCTGATCCTTTGCTAAACATATTGCACTCAAACTGTCACAATATACTATAGCCTGATCATGATGCAAACCAAGACTATTGACCAGTCCCTTCAACCATATTCCTTCCTTTGCAGCTGCTGTCAAAGCCATGTACTCTGCTTCAGTAGACAAAGTCAATGTAGGCTGCAAAGTAGCTTTCCAACTAACAACAGAGCCACCAAGAGTAAAAACATAACCAGTCATAGATCTCCTAGTGTCAACATCTCCAGCATAATTGCTATCTGAATAACCTGTTACTAAGCATTTTGTATCACCTCCATAAATGAGACCGACATCAGACGTACCTTTGAGATACCGAAAAATTCTCTTCACGGCTTGCCAATGCTCCTTTCCGGGCTCACCCATAAACCTGCTGACAACACTAACAGCATGTGCAAGATCAGGCCTAGTGCAAACCATAGCATACATCAAGCTTCCTACTGCACTTGCATAGGGAACTCGAGACATGTATTCCTTCTCCTCAGCAGATTTAGGTGCAAACGCAGTAGACAAATGAATATTTGCAGCACTTGGAGTATCTATAGATTTTGTTGTAGACATACCAAACCTGGACAGTATTTTCTGGATGTAACCTTTCTGTGATAAGAAAAGCTTCTTCTGACTTCTATCCCTGTAAATCTCCATTCCCAAAATTTTCCGGGCTACTCCCAAATCCTTCATCTCAAACTCTGCACTGAGGAAACCCTTCAACTTCTGGATATCTGACTTGTTTTCTGCAGCTATCAACATATCATCTACATACAGGACTAGATAAATGAGAGAACCATTTGTTACCTTGTTGTAGTAGACACAACAATCATACAGACTCCTGATGTAGCCTATCTTTATCATATAGCTATCAAACCTCTTGTACCACTGTCTAGGAGACTGCTTTAGTCCATACAAAGACTTCTTCAACTTACAAACATAGTCTTCTTTTTCAGGAACTTGGAAACCATCTGGCTGAGTCATGTATATCTCTTCTTCCAATTCTCCATGTAGAAAAGCTGTCTTCACATCTAGTTGTTCAAGCTCCAGATTCTGATGTGCAACTATGGCTAGTAACACCCTGATAGAAGTATGTCTGACCACTGGCGAGAAAATCTCATTGTAGTCTACTCCCTCTTTCTAATGAAACCCTCTTGCAACTACTCTAGCTTTTTACTTAATGCCCTCAGCAGGTGACAACCCTTCTTTCTTCTTGAAAACCCATTTACAAGTAATGATCTTTCTCCCCTGATCAGGTCGTTTGGTCAATTCCCAAGTCTGATTTCTCTGAAGTGACTCCATCTCATCTCCCATTGCAGCAAGCCATTGGGTTGACTCTGTACATGTAATTGCTTCCTTGTAGGTGGATGGCTCATAAGGATCCACCTCTTCAGCAACCTGTAATGCATAGGCCACCATGTTCTCAAACCCATACCTCGTGGGAGCTTTCCCAAAATTTGCTCTCCTAGATCGCTCATGAGTCAAAATATGCTGATTAACTACCGTTGGTTCTGTTTCTGAATGTAAGTGTTGATCTTCTTGTTGTGGTTCACTCTCATCTTCAGTGACTTGTTGCTCCACCTGTCTCTCAACACTACAATTTTCTGATACTACAATAGACTTCACAGTAGGGTTAAACATAGAATTTTCATCAAATACTACGTTTCTACTAAGTATAACCCTCTTTTCGGATGGAGACCAGATTCTGAAACCTTTAACCCCATCCCCATAGCCTACAAACACTCCCTTTTTAGCTCTTGGTTCTAACTTACCCTCACTTACATGATAATAAGCAGTACACCCAAAAACCCTCAGATTGGAGTAATCAGCGGACTTACCAGACCACATCTCATAAGGTGTTTTGAGATGTATACCTGTGTGAGGTCCACGATTTATCAGATAACATGCAGTACTCACCGCTTCTGCCCAGAACCTTCTCTCTAATCCAGCATTAGAGAGCATGCACCTAGCTCTCTCCAGAAGTGTCTGATTCATACGTTCTGCTACACCATTTTGCTGTGGTGTATTCCGGACTGTATAATGCCTTGCAATACCTTCAGACTTGCAGAGCTCATCAAATTCAACAGAACAGAATTCCAAACCATTATCAGTTCGCAGCCTCTTGATCTTCTTCCCTGTTTGATTTTCCACTAATGCCTTTCACTGCTTAAAGTTCTTGAAGGCGTCACTTTTATGCTTCATCACGAACACCCAAGTCATTCTTGAGTAGTCATCAATCATAGACACGAAATATATGTGACCTCCCAAAGAATCAACACGAGAAGGACCCCAACAATCAGAATGGATATAATCAAGCGTGCTTTTAGTTCTATGAATTGCTTTAGGAAATTTTCTGCGATGTAACTTCCCAAAGATACAATGTTCACAGAAACCAAGATCCTTGACCTTGTGGCCACCAAGAAGATCATGTTTTGACAGAATTTGCATCCCTCTTTCACTCATATGACCGAGCCTCATGTGCCATAGCTTGGTCATATCATCCTTGTAAACCTCCGATGATGCAACAGCAGCAGAACCTGACAGCGTAGAACCTTGCAGAAAATACAAAGTACCCCGCTTGACACCTTTCAGAACCACATTGGAACCCTTGTAGACATTTAGGACTCCACATGAGCCTTTGTACCTGAACCCTTTGCTGTCTAGTAGACCCAAAGAAATCAGATTCTTCGTCATGCGTGGAGCATGCCTAACATCATTCAATGTACAGAATTTACCATCATATGTCCGTATTTTGATTGAGCCTATTCCAACAACCTTGCATGCATGGCTGTCAGCCATAGAAATATTGCCTTCATCTATCTGCTCATAGGTTGAAAACCACTCTCTACGCGGACATATATGATAAGACGCCCCGGTATCCAAAATCCACACATCCCTGTGATGTGTGTGTGCATCTGCAACCAAGGCCAAATCCTCTTCAGAATTGGTGTCAACTTCTGCTACAACAGCAGTACCTGATGCTTTCTCATGCTGCTTCTTCTTCTTTGGACATTCGTTTTTCCAATGTCCCTTTTCTTTACAGTAGTTACAGACATCATTAGATTTGGAACTCTTTGAAACTGGTTTCTTGAATTTCTTCTTCCCCGAGCTTCCCTGTCCCATACTTCCACTGGCTACCAACCCAGCAGCCTGACTGTCTGAACTTGTACCGGTCGCCTTATGACGCATCTCTCTAGTATGAAGAGATGATCTAACCTCCTCCAGAGTCACAGTATCTCTCCCACCAATAAAAGAATCCACAAAGTTCTCATACGACAAAGGTAGAGATACCAGCAGAATTAGGGCAGCATCTTCATCATCAACTTTAACATCAATGTTACGCAACTCTAATAGAATTGTGTTTAACAGATCTAAGTGATCTCTTAGAGTCGTGCCTTCTTCCATTCGCAGACTGAACAGACGTCGCTTTAGAAGCAACTTGTTGGTTAAAGACTTCGTCATGTATAGACTCTCAAGCTTCAACCACAGACCAGCCGCAGTTTCCTCCTCTGCGACCTCGGTGATTATATCATCTGCAAGACACAACAAAATTGTCGAGTGTGCCTTCTCCTCCAGACTGGCTATCTCAGCGATTTCTGGATCCCCCAGCTTCTTCACAAGCAGCGCCCACATCCCTTGTTGTTTTAACAAAGCTCGCATCTTGATCTGCCATAAACTGAAACTGTTTCTCCCCGTGAATTTATCGATCTTCACGTTCAAACCAGACATCTTTCTTCCCAGAATTCGAACCCCTCCTGGGCTCTGATACCAGTTTGTTGTAACGAGTGCAAGAAAGAACACAGATTTACGTGGTTCACTAACGATATGTTAGCTACGTCCAAGGGCAGAGGAGAACAGTTTTATTAACTTGAGGAAAAACACAGAATACTAAATATAATTAGGTTTAGGACGTTTATATACTAAACCCTAAACCCTATATACTAAGCCCAACAGAAAACCATAACCCAGCATAACAGGTTTCGTGGGTCTCCAAATAGCTGGTACCCCAGATGACTGGTTCAAGGCATATATTAACACCTTGCTTCTTCCAGGAGCCTTCCTCAGTAGTCCTATTGATCTTAGTGCTTTTACTATCGCTCTTGCTCTTGCTGTGCTTAAAAACTCTAGGACTGAAGAAGTACCACTCCATGTCCGGAGAGTTCGCCATTGTGAACCACTCCCTGTCCAGAAACTCCCCTTTTGTGAGCACCAGTGCTGCAAAAATCGCAAACCTCAACTTAGTCTCAGACCAAAAACACATGCACGTACAAATATACATAGCTGTGTTGAATGACTATAAATCAAGGCTCATACTTTCATCTTTGGTAAATCTTGACGCAATGTACAGTACGTAAAACCTTTGGTATATAGAGTCCGGAATCAGATTGGCTTACCGGGCAAGTCGCGAGGCTCGTACTTGGACACATCGATCTCAGGGATGATGTCCGTGATCTGGGAGTCCGTACGCTGATTCTTCTTCTGCAAGTAGTGACTCAGCAGCTCCTCATCAGAGGGGTGGAACCGGAAACCCTTTGGAAGTGTGAAGCCACCGTAGCTCATCTCTCTCCCACTCAACGTAGCTGATCTTGATCACTGTGTTTTGCTTAGCTCCGAAGAGTGAGTGCAGAGGAAAGAGTGGGGTAATATAGAGTCAAAGTCATTGAGCTTCCTCAGCAAGTTCAGCTTGAGGGCTTGCATCATTGGTGAGTCCCACCTCTGAAGTCCAATCACCGCGTTAATTTTTACATTTTCTTTTTTCTTTGCTTATCCATTCTAGACTGGGAATAGTACTCACCCCGGGAACATTCATGAACATTGACCAAAAAATTTGGTTACATTTTTGGTGGGAAGATTCTAGAGTCTGATCCAGTGGATCAAAGTTATATTCAGGAACAAGGAGTTTCTTTCTTTGCTGCGAAATTCAAGAAAATATAAAAATTAATCTTCCATTGCTGATTCTTAGGTAGTTTCTTTCAGTGTGAATTTTATAAGTATGATCTTTGTGTAATAACACTTCACGTTGTTTGACAACTGAAATTACGTGCCTTGAGAAATAGAAATGGCCAGTCAGTTTTATTTTATGATAATTCTTTGATAAATACACTGATCGGTCAGTTTTTGTGACTCTAAACGGGTGTATATTAGTTAGATTTTTATGAAATTTTAAAGATTGGAGGTATTTAATTAGGATTTGTAACAGAACATTTAGAATTCATAAAAATGAGGGTATTCAGTTAGGATTTTTAATTAAAGATTTTACATCCATAAAAGTATGAGGGTATTCAGTAAACACATAAATTGTTAAATATTTATTAAATGATGGATTTGTACGGATTGTCAAGTATAAATTGAGTAATCCAACGCCTTACACATAAGATTTGGTTAATTTAAAAGTTTTATCTTTTATTATTTTATTTTATTCATCTTTCTCTTCCTCCCTCCCTCTCTTGTCACTACCTTTTTATACATATTTTTAGATCTTATTTTTTTACTGCAAAACTTATTTACTTGATTTTTATATGTGTCTTATATATTCTACACGATTTTTTGTATTGTTTTTTACTCTATACTCTATTATAATATATATTTAACTCTCTTCCTCTCCCCTTGTCACTACCATTCTTCTTTCTTTTTTATACATGTTATTTAATCTTATTATTTTTTTACTACAATACTCATTCTCTTGGTTTTTGTACGTGCTTTATATATTCTCTAAAAAAATTTGTCTTGTTTTTGCTTCGTTAACATGTATTCAACTCTTTCAATCAACTCAATATGTGTAACATAGACTATCAACACTTTGGTTAGAATTTTGAACTTTGTTTTATTGCAGTAGATATATAGATAAATATAATCATTATCAAAGTATTTTTTCTTTAGTCGTCACATACAACTTAAGTACAAAATAAACATGTATTTTTTCACCATGTTTTGACACGGGTCTATGAATTTTAAAATGATATCTTATGAATAAGAATCTTTTATTCCCTCTCCATAATATGTCTCTGAATGTGAGGTGCAAATGTAGAGTTTACATTGAGAAGTTTTTATGTTATTACTTTTTGTTTATACAATCATGTTACATGTTTATGTAATAAGTGATTAATCATAAAATGTTTGTTTAATTCTACGAGAATCCATGCGAATTTATCATTTGTTTTCAAGAATCCTAAAAGTTTAGGTTTTAAAATCTATATAAATCTAATGAATTTTATAAATCTGTATAAATTTAAGAACTCTTTATAAATCTATCACTTAAAAAAGTATGTATAAATCTAAATCCAATATGTCTCACTAAGTCTCTGCAATACTTTGGGTTCATCATTTATGGTTAATTTGATTTCAAGTCGAATAATTATAGATATATAAGGCACTTTTGCTTGTATGAAATTGAGAAGTGAGAGAATGATTCCAGTAATTCTTGCGTTTACTCACACATAATGAAATAGAAATGATTGTAAGCCCAGAGACGGATCTCTTTGAGGGCCGGAAGAGGCTGCGGCCCCTACAACAATTTTAAAAAATGCATAAATATTATTAGTAACTTATATTTTTTTAATAAATAAGAAGTCATTTAAATCAAAAATCATAATTATGACCCCTCAAAAATTTATTATTTATCTTTCGCCCATTCAAAGGCAAGATCGAGGTACTGCCACTGTGTAAGCCCCCACCACTTAATATGAAATGGATTCATATACTCATTTGATGAAGAAAAGTATTATAGTTGAATACAAGTGTGATGAAAAAGCCATAAGGTAAAGTTTGTACAGAAAAGTACAAAAGATGAGCTCACATTGTTCAATTACAGATTCAGTAGAAATGATACAATCAGATTTAAGATAGATTCGGATAGGTAACTTTGTTTTCTTGTAGGAGGCTAGGAGCAACTGGTTGAAGGGTTAAACAAATTAGTCATACCATCATTCATTTCAGTATGGAATCTAGAAGGCCTTATTCCACCAGCTCACCGACTCATATTTGCTTTATTTCTTGTCTTCGAATGAGACTGGAAGTCCTAATTCTTCGGTTTCTTCGATTAAGGCGGTGAATGAAATGCGCAGCATGGAATGATAGGTTTCTTTGTTAAGTAAGATACAGCTTCGTATTGCTGCAAGCTATTGGGAATAGTAAGAGAGGTTGCTGATCATGTTCTTTCTTTGTATTCAAAGGTAGCAATTCTGCTTAAATTTAATTCAACTTTTTATCTTTCCTTCAGTTTATTTTGTTCTGCATTAGCAGCCATGACATAAACTCAGTCTTGCATTGATTTTGTTGTCTTTGCTACTTGAGCAATCAACAGATAATTGGAGATTTCGTCGGAAAAAACAGACAATTGGAGATTTCAACACACACAATCCAATTAAACTTGATAAAATACTTGCAAGTATTCAAGCCATAGCAATACATATTTGTTACTACTACTCCATCAACCAACTAACAACTCAAATCTCAGCAACTGTAAAGCCTGTAACTACTACTTAACCAATAACCCGACTAGCTATTGGTTTAGTGACATTTCTCTCCACCTTGAAGAATGAGCTCCAAGGCCTTTCTACTAACAATCCAAAGTGGGAAGAGAAAACCATCAATACCACTAAAATCTTTGTGTTACTTGAGAGATTGTCGTATCTCGTTGCAGGATAATATCAGAAATCTTGCAGTTCATTAGCTACATGAGTAATAATCCTGGTAAACAATATTACCAATGTAAGAGCGATTATCACCAAAGGAAGACGTACTGCAACTCATTGCAATCAATATTATGTAGTGCATCTCCAAAGTTTGTGCACATCAGCGGCTGTTGTGTGGAATCTTGCGGCTGGCATGGATAAACTGCGGATTCCAGATTGACTTCGGTTTGAGGATGAGGCACCTGCATTAGAAATCATAAACAAACAAGTATTGAGTTTGGTGCGTGAACATGGTTGAGATAAAAATTCATCTAGCATACTCTTCTCACCTCTAGACTCCTATAGTCTGAAGCTTGATTCTCAATAGCTTGATTCTCAATATTAGACATGCTATGTCTAACTGGTATGTCATCTTTATCTCTTGAACTTGTTTTCTTAGATTCAGATTGCCAATTATGGCATTCACCATAGTAGAGATTGGCATCTGGAACATTTACATGCTTTGTGTATATTGGTGACTGCAATATTATCGAGGACTGTTTTGTGTATATTGGTGACTGCAATATTACCGAGGGCTAGTAATTCTGTGGCTGAAGAGGTTGTGTAATATTCCCCAGCTCCGTGTATATTGGTGACTGCAGTATGGGAGCGCAATAATCATTTGGCGACAGTGCACGCAAGAGTGAATCCAGATTTTCTTTTGGCGGATCACGTAGCTAAACAATCACAACAAGCAAAGCATTAGTTCATGATTTCATACTCCTATGTGGATAGGGGTGTTCGAAGTGCAAGCTTCAAAGAGGATGCAATTTCACATATCATCTACAACATTTTTTTATACCTAATCTAATAAACAGGCAGACCGATTATAACATCAGTGGTTGGAAAGATATCTTTTGTAACATGAGAAACAGCAATTTCTGTCAAATTTCATGTTTTGTGTCTTACGCTTTGCTATAGTTTTTGGGAATTGTAGAAATAGAATTATAGCCGAAATTCTTAAAACACATGTTCATTCTCACCTGTGGATACAGGTCATACACAGACTCGTCCTCATCACAGGTTGAAACTTCATTCCTGTCTTGAAGACAAGATTCACTTTCTCCAAATGGTGATTGCAACTCATGACAATCACCACTGGTCCCATTGGTTTGCAGAACAGCTTCCAGCTCTTGAGATGCAGGTGACCACAGTGCTGACGGGCAGCAGTCATCCATAGTCTGAGGTTGATAGAGTAGCAGCAACTCCCTATTTCCCTGCGCTAATAGCTACATTTAAATTTCATTAATACTTCTCATCCTCCATATCAAGAAAACAAAGAACATGTTGGTTCTTACCTCTTGATTCATTTCATCATCCCCTCTACCCGGCTCCCCTTCATTACTGACTGAAGAATCCTTATCTGATTTGTTCTTCAATCGACAGATAACAAAGTTGCCCTGCATCAAGTTTTCAGTAATGTCATGGTTAATAAATGGTGACTTCACTAATGTCAATGACTTACTAAACCCTCAATCCCCTAAACACATCAAAATCACAGAAAACTGAGAGAAAGAGATATAGAGCTTCACCTTGTCCTGTTTCGAACAGGAAATGACCTCATTTCTAGGAAGATAGTACTCATGAATGACCCAGCCGGTCTTCTTCTTCTTGGCTTCCCCACGACCCTGGTAAAAAGTCAGAGTCCTCTTCTTCCCAATCACAGCTTTGGAACGCCGTTCCTTAATCCCACGCTCTTTGCCTGTGATCTTCCAGAATCCCTTCTTCGTGCTCCGATTCGATCGAGAGCTTTTGTTGTACTTGTAAACATTTCTTGTGAAGAAGAACCACTCCATGTCCTGATCCTCTGTCTCAGTCCCCAACAAACCTGAAAACCCAAAACCCAAAAATCAGAACCGAACCCACTTCATAATGCATCATATCCACAAAAGGGTAGTGATCAAAACTCTGAAATGTCGAGTGTTTAATTACCAGGAAGCTCAGCCGGCTCGTGTTCACAGAGGTCGATGAAAGGGTTGATTTGGTCGATCTCTGACTCGTTTTGGCCGTGAATCTTCTTCTTCAAATAGTAATTCACCAGCTCTTCTCCCGTGGGATGGAACCTGTAGCCTACTGGCAATGGAAGCGGCGTCGTTTCGTCTCTGCCTAGATTTGTTTTCATCTCTATGTTTGAATGTAAGCTCTGAGAAACAGGGGAGAAGAGTGGTGTATATATGGTGAATGAAACTTCACGTAAACCCGACGTCATACGACGAGTCATCTTTGTCTGTTGCGACTAAACCCCTCTAGCAAGTTTAGAAGAGATAGTGAAGAATATCCCCTTACCCTTACCCAGAACCGGCGGGGCTTCGCCAATCAAGCACAAGCTTAGGGCCCTACATATAAAGGTTCCAAAAAAATATTATATAATCTTTAATATATGAATGTGAAAAATAAAAAAAAAATTATGAAAATATGAAATTGTAGAAATTTTTAAGAGGTAAATGCTTGATGTATAATTAATTAGATAAATAGGTACATGATGTGTACTCAATTAGATAAATAGGCACCTGATGTTTAAAAGATGACAGTTTGGTACCTCAAGTTTAGCTCAGTTAGATAGTTTAATATTTCCATTAACTTTTCTGTTAAATATGAGGGTAAAATAAATATTTAGGTCTTATTTATCAATATACACATAAAAAAATTTGTTATGTGGATTCATATGTATTAGATCCGAATATATATATCCAAAATTTTAACTTGAGATATCGAAGTGTCAAACTGTCTACATGTGGATTCATGTGTATTAGATCTGAATATATATTAGACAGTTTGATAACGAAAGTATCAAATTGTCTAATTAAGCATAACTTAAGATATCTAAGTGTCATCTTTTAAACATCAGGTACCTAATTGTCCGATTGGTGATACATTAGGAACCATATGAGGTATTTACCTATTTTAAGTCTCATGCTTCAATAAGCTTGTAGAAAATTGTTAGCATTAAAAATGAGTTTGTTCGTTTGAATACTAATATGAAATGGTAGATTATTGTAATTTTATGGTTCAGCTCGTAAAAAATTGTTAGTATTAAAAATAAATTTGTTCGATTGAATATTAATACATTAATAATAATTTTTGTATGTCATTACATATAATTTATTTATTTTAAAGATTAACACTTTAATTTGTTTTTGGTTGAGTGCCCTGAAATCTGAGGGCCGCCCCTGCCCTTACCACAGCATTTTTGTTTTTCTTCAAAAAAAATGAAAATCTCCGACCTTTTTCATTTTGAAAACGCCAGCTTTTTCCATTTCTGTGCAAAGATTCGTTGCAGAGATTAATGGAGGGGACCCCTTGATGGAGATGTCCCCCAATAGGGTCTCGACCTTGCTTCACAAGTAGTCAACACCTTCCTCAAGAAGGAGTTGGGTCCTCATTATTCTATTTCTAATCCAACTTTTTCTCATATTTTACTTTCCTAATCCATAGTAACAAATATAAATATGGATTGAAGGAAACTTCCTACCTGGGCAGGAGACTTGCAAAATAATGTCAGTTGGAACTACTCACTTCCTTGTTTCACTTTGGTTCACTATCATGATTTCTTTAAAGTATAGTTGTACCTCCAGATGGTTGCTTCAAGGCATATATTAATATTGGGTTTCAGTATTATTGAGACCTCAACGATTCCAAACAAGAATTTTGAAAGGCTGCATCAGACTAGGTAGAGACGAGGAGATCGTCAGTGAGGTCCGGTGAGAAACCGGCTAAAGATGACGGCGAGAGGGTTACTCTCTCTCACGGTTTTAGTTTTAAAATTAAAGGGCAAATGGTGTACACCAACTTGTTGCATTTAACAAAGCACCCTGCTAACCAGTAACAACAGTAATAATCAAAGGCCTAAAGTGTCTTCTTTAGCAACCTCGACTAAAAACTTGTTCCCGTTATTTTATTATTGTTTTTTAATTTGGTAGGTTTGGTTTTGTCATCTCTCCTCTTTCAGCGATAACAAAACCTGTCATTGCGGAATGAATTATAAACTTGTCATTGAGGTCAGGGATGAGTCCTCGCCTACTAGTCCAGTTATGTATAATGAATGCCATGTCTATGCATGAGATATCTTGGAAGAATTTTAGGAAACTGAAATCCTTCCATCAAGTTAATTAGGAACTAAACTATGACATGATTGATGATTTCACCTCCCATATCAATTGTATGCTTTTTATTTCAATTTAATAAGAGATAATCAATGGCCGAGCTAGAGACTAGAAATGAGGGGTGCCATCACTAGTAAAGGGGGTGCCATCCTTAACCGGTTTTTTTCGGCCCAACACATTAAAAAGCGGTTGTCGGTGGGCTTTTTTCCCAAACCGGTTAAAATGAGTCAAAATCGGTTTTGGTCCAAAACCAACTCTGACCGACATCTGTCCAGCCCTAAATTCTAGCAATGATTAAATTAATTTATTTAAAAAAAATAATAATACAATGATTAAATGAACGAATATAGGAAAAAAATCTTGAGAATCTTTTTATATGATTATGTAGTTCTTAATTCTTCCCTTATATAAACAATTTTGATGGAGAGGTTAACTTGGCGATAAGCGATGTCGTCAATAAAAGAAGGAAATTCAAAAGAAAATTGCACGTGAAAAATATGAAATTGGCTTCGTTGTTTAGATTTTTGTTGTTTTTGGATTTGATTGTATGACTTAAAACCATTAAATTGAATGAAGATGAGATAACATCACACGACCACATTGTATTCAATCTAATGATTTTAAACCATCCAACATCTAAGCAAATCTAAAAAAATCCAAAAAAAAGAAGTCAAATCCGAAAAATATAGGGAAGAGCAGCTCTATGGCTACTAGGGATGAAGATGACGACGCTACGAGGGCTGCTTTTAATCTTTGTTATATGAGGCATGCCGTCGATTGTAAAAAAGACACGGATATATTGGAGAACCCTAACAAAGGAGCAAAAAGCCCCCGAAACCGAAGAACACGAAGAAACCATTATTGTTAAACAACAACGAAGTTTGTACTGTCGAAATTATGCTCCTAATCTCCCACCGGTCCCTAGCCTACACAAATTGATTCAAGTTTGTCGCAAGCCGTATGTGAAGCAACTGACAAGGAGCGATGTGAAGGATGACCAAGCAACTGCCATGGCATCCTTTGGTCTGCATGTACCTCCGCCTATGGAGATAATACAGTACTGGTGTATGTGTTTTCGACATTTCGTTGTAATAAGAGAGATGTCAACATTTTTGTATCAGAGTGGACGATAGACAAAGTATCTAAGTGATGGAACTGTGATTGAAGAAGCCACCGTACCGGAGGTTTCGTCAAATTATAAATATTGACGTCACTAGTAGTAAGCATGCATAGTGGACAAAACTAAACGAAAAAACCTATCTATTAAAACTCCTCTTGGTGGTTTCGAAATCACAAAACATCGAGCAAAATCATGGCTTAGGGGGGGAGGCTAGGGTGACTTGATGCATACTATGCATCAACTATTTAAAAATAATATATAAAAATAAAAAACCTGTTGTACAGGTAAACAAGTCGTCCAGTAATATTATGACACGTGTTAAAAAATTATCACTTTAACGACTGTTTAATTTGGTTATACATGAATTGTTTAAAAACATGTAATGAGGGTAGTAAATGTTGTAATTACTTTGTTTGATAATGTAATTACCACTAAATACATTACATGTGGAATTTGTAGTAAAGATATCATAAATGGTGTAATTTACTTAGAAAATGACCATAATTACAATAAAAAGAACTATTTTACAAGATTAACGACTTCAGATGTTTTAGGTATGATTATTAATATTTACAATATTTGTTGTCATTAGAGGTAAATTTATTATTATTTTCGTAAAAAGGATCGTATTCCAAGTAATATTAAGAATACAACCATATTTGCTAGTTATACCTTAATTAGTTGTTGTAATTAATAGTAAAAGACATTGTATTATAGGTAATTATCTCAATTACAATAAAATTTACATAAAGTACGATATAATTACTAGATAAATGATTTTATTACACAAAGAGCTTATTTACTATATTTACATCCGTTTTACCATTATTACGACAATTTGTTGTTAAATTGGTAAAATAGTTCTCGAACTTGTAATTGAGAAAATTACTACAAATACAAGTTTTATTACTGGTTTTTCAACAATTTATTGAGTTATGAATCAAATGGTTTTCATACAAAGAATTACTATGAAATTGACATTAATTACTACATTCACCTCAGTTATTGATATGTTTTGTAAAAACGTCGTTACTTTACTAAAAACTTCTTAAACAACATGATTTACAACATAAAGGATCGTGTTACATCATAAGAGTTTTGATTCCATATTTCTAGGTTTTCTTTCCATTTGGATTGCCCATCCCCAATCCTCTTCCCGAATTCTTTCGGAACCCAGTTTTTCTCCCCAGTTTTTTTTCCCCGATTCAGTTTTTCCCCGATTCAGATGCTCAACTGGCCTTTCACACTCCTCCACCCACCCCTTATCCTACTCCGCCTCCTCTCTCTCTCTTAAAACCTCCAATCCCCAAATTGACTCAGCCATGGCTTCCTCTCCTCCCGCCTCTCCCCTCGACGGCTCCGTCACTCCTCCTCTCCTCTCCGACCTTCCTCACGCCGTCCCCCTCGCTCTCCCCGCCCCTCCCTCCTCCGCTCCGCCGCCCTCCACCTCCCGCCGCCTCCCCCCGCCGTGCTGGTCCAGGTTCTCTCTTCTCCAGGTTCTCTCTTCTTTCTTTCTTTCTCGATTTCTCTCTGTACTCGAATTTCAGTGCAAAGATTCCCAATACCCTACCTCTCTCCCCACCTTCCTCCACAGATTCTTCTCCATCGGCGGCGACGACCAGTCCCCGCCCGACCTCTGGATGCTTTCCAAGGAACCCGACGAGAACTTCGATCCTCTGTTCGGCGACGGCTCCGGTGAAGTCCGCGAGGAAGCCGAGGCCGGTTCGTGGAAGGGCGGCGATGAGTGGGAGACGTCAGAGGGATTTAGACCGTGGAGCTTGGGAGGAGAGGAGGAGAAGATTGATGACTTGTTCAAAGTCGGCGATGGGTTTCTGGTTGACAGAGGTGTGGAGGTAGAGGAGGAGGTATATGAGCAGAAGAGGATAGAGGAGGCTAAGATGCTGGAGCAGAAGGAGAAGAAGCTCACTGTTGTTCTTAAAGGTAGCTCGTGTTGTCCTCTCCTTGTTATATTTTTCTTCAATTACTTATGTTATCATGGTTTTGCGTAAGAGAAACAAAGGCGACTATAATGAAATATCTTGGAACTATCATGATAGTTTCTTGCTGTGTTTACACCCTGAAAAAAATTGCGTTAAAGCTAACTTCTTGCTGCTTTCTGTGAAGATCAATTTTGTTCTTTGATTTTACTTCTTCTGTTGTTTTATGCTTAAATTTTGTACATTCTTCTACTGTTGATGTTTGATCTTTAAGATGGCTTCCGAAAGTTAGAAACCCAGTTCGAAAATTGTACATCAAGTTTAGCACTCTGTTTCAATTTCCTATTTTGTCTTTTGCATGATGCTTGTTTGGACCTTCATTTCTTGAATATGTTTAGTATGATCATAAAGAATTATGATCTATCATGTTAATGGAGTTGGTGTTTAGGAGGACAGAAACACAAATGGATCCATGAGTCGTAAGTAACCAGAAATCAAAAACACATAGGGAGGCATGTGTCAAGAACTTGTTTGCTAGGCAATAGTCATAAAAATCAAGCCTATGGGCAAGTATATGCAGTGAATAGATTGGATCTTTGAACTTTAATTGATCTTCCTTTGTCTATTTCTACCTGGATCAGAAAGCAGTTTTGCTATTCAAATCTGGTTGACCACCTGTGATGTTGATATAGATCAGACGAAAAGAATGATGAGCCCGAGCTTGTGATGCTATAATTTGCACCTGTATGTATTAATTGATATCTGCTAGCTTGCAACCATGTGTATGTTTAAGCTGCCTTCTTGCTGCCAATGGCCTGTTGGTTCTGTACATCACTTTTAATTTGTTTAAGCTGTATTATGGGGATGACTGGGAGGGACTGTATGAGTCGATTTCTGGTTATGGGCTTGGAGGTTCTTCAATGGCATTGTTTGGAAGAGTTGGGGGAGTAAACTTGGAGGTTTAGTTCTGGTTATGATTTCCGGTGCTTTAGTCATGCTTACTTCTCTCACTTGTAGAAATGTGATGAACTAATGTTCTATATAAGAAATCATATATATGTGGTTTAACAACTACACAGAGAAACCTCTGGCACATCTCATGTCTAACTAATGATCAAACTGAAAAGAGGTATGCATGTACCTGGAAGGAAACGAATATATTGACTTAATCAAACTGATAAATAGAGTGGCTGAAATTTACTAAAGCATTAGCTAACTTTTTAACACCTCTTTCCCAAAAATGGTCAAACTAATTGTCATCCTTTATTTCTTGTTCAATGAGCCACGGGGTCGACCAGGACCCCTTTTGACATGTATTTGGGTCTTGGCTTGTACTTGGGTTGTCTTCAAGACTTTATCATTATCCCTTTGTGCTATGTCTTCTAGTTTTCTTTTTTTTTTCTTGGCTGGTATCTTGGTCCTGTCTTCTTCTTCGTCTTCTTCTAGTCCTTTCGCAATAGCGTCACGAGCTTGGTTTTGTGGATGCTTCACCAAGTTCGCAGCTATGCGTAAACGCTCGAAATTAGAAACAAACTGCATGCATGAGTCTGTCATAATTCATAGGATTAATAACTACAAACAATACATGGTGGAATTGTGATAACTGCATACCATATCCCCTGCCTTGGATGCATTCTCAAAATCTTCCATGAATTTTATAGTAAAAATGCCGCAATCAAAATCATTTTTTTGTATTGAAACACCATGAGGACGAATAATTGTGAATGAAGAGAATGACCATCCTTCCTCGCAAGTTATGTAAATGTCATCCTCAAACATGATGTCCAATGCTTTCAACTACACAAACAGGAAGAGTGTGATTTTATTAAAGCGAAACATGTACTTCATAATAAAATAAAATTAAAATAATAAATGCACATAATTTATTACCAAAATAGAAGCTAGTTCATTTCGAGGAGTCTTGCGTGTCGGACAAGGCAAACTATCCCATATCTCAACCTCCTTACTAGGAACTTTTATTACCATTAAGAACCAATGATTCTTAGGAACGCCCTTATCTAGGAGGGGAATAAAAATCTGCAGATAATTGTCAGTTTGTACTCCAAGTTTCTTTTGTGAAAGGTAGAGTGTACAATTTAAAAATTACTTTATGATACCTTTTCGCATTTCTCTAATACAGTGAATTGGAAATCATACTTGTAAGTCGTTTTTGCGGTGCATGCAAACTCTGACAATTCCTTACGGTCATATGCCAAAATTGCAGACTCCTAAAGTGGCTCACAAAACTTAGTATTGTATACTTAATTTCACACAAAAATCCAATGATGTACAATCTTACCGAAAGATATGGACCAATGAACCAGCATTGAGTAGACCCCGGCTGCCGCAGAATTGATTGTACAGCAGTTATAAGCTGTATAAAAAGCACACATTTTTACTAAATTTTTTATAAATGACTAAAAAAACCCTTAAATTGTACATGATAATTAAACTTACAGCATTACTAACAAGTTGCCCTGGTTGTAAGCATCTTATCTCACTCCGAGTAAGGAAGATGTAATCTGTTTTGAAAACTATAAATGACCTGCTCACAAAAATTGATATTTAATTCACAATGTCGATGTATGATAGTCTTACTATATCCAATATAACCAATATGTCAAGACTTACTCTTTCTCACGTGTTTCAAATAAGAAACTGAGGATATAACAGTCATCATCAACGATGTGCTTAAAAGGACCCCTGAAGTCACCAATCCACTGCAAATTGAGTGACCTGCTGCTGGACAAATCGAAACTCCTCCCAATGTTAACATAAGGAGATGACATTGCTTGACTTGGCTTCCTTTCATCGGTGCGACGTGTAATGATCGGACTGATCCTGCTCGTTTTGGTCTCATTCACAATTTTATTACTCTTGACATGTTTCTCAACCTGTAATGAAAAATGATCCCAGTTCAATTACCATAAACGTATAATGGCTCACTGGCATCCTAGATTGGAAAAAAATAAAGATGACAATCAACACAAGCATGTATTTTAGTTTATATGTAATTGAATAAAGACGAGGATGAAAACCTACCATACGAGGTGCTGCCTCATTAGAGTGCAATTCACTGTAAACTTGAACTGATGACTCATCATTAACATCAAACTGATCATTAACATCAAACTGATCATTACCGTAACTAGCATGTGGAGTCGGATGTTTTGCCTCAGGAATATCATTTGTCGATAGTTCAGGAACTTCGTTTTCCGGATTAGCATCATTCGTTTTTGCTCCGGATACATTGAGCAATGCTTCTTGTAAGATTTGAGTGAAACCATCAATTTTATTCTCCAAACGAGCAATAACACCATCAATTTTACTCTCAAAACGAGCAATATCACCCCGGATCGATTGAACTTCATTTTGGATGGCAACAACATCTTCACTCTTGGTTTCTTGACCTTTGGGAGAGTAGAGCTTGGCAACAATAACGAGTGGACTATCATAACCTCCTTTCTTCCGTACATATTTTATTAATCTGCTAGAATTTTCCTCCCCCCATGAAGCAATAATGGGCTTTGAAGAGTCGACAATTGATCTTCCATACCCTATGACATTGTAATAATAAAGTTGTAGGAACAACACACATCCAGAAATGTATGTGGGAGACTTCTTCTGCTTGAACGATCGTACACTTTCTAACAGAAAGTTAAACAAAAAGGTTGCCCAGTTCAGACTTCTAATAGCTTTTACATTCTTCAATGTAAGAACAAACTTTGTTGGTATTTGTTTTGATGTATTGGGGCAAAGCAAGGTACCCAGTGTAAATAACATGAAGGTTACAATGAAATGATCGTCTACTGGGTTAGTTCCATCTAGCTTCTTAATGAGGTCCGAAATTTGAATATTTCCAGTGTTTCCTCCATAATAATCTACTAGACGTTTCACGTTAGGATCATCCATTGAGCCGTTCGAGTCTACATCATTTCCTCCTTCGGGCACACTCATAATCAAATGGAAGTCTGAAGAACTGACTTCGAAATCCTTATCATGCAACTTGATCAGACGATTCTCTGTGTCTAGTTTATCAATCAGAAAACCACATAGATCACGACGAACTCGGGTGCATGCCAAGTGCAGCAACGTGCCGAAGCCCAGTTCCGTTATTGCTACAGTTTGTTCCACAGAAAATTTCGAAACAACTTGTTGGAATAGGTGAGGACTACATCGAGTCGCTACATCGAGTCCTCCCCTTTACATGTCCAACGGTAAACACAAGAACCAGAAATTACAAAGATCGATTAGAACTGGATCAAGAAACAGCTATCAAAACGCACCCCAGAAAACGAATAGGAATAAAGCATACAACCGAAGACTTACCTACGCTCGTATAAAGGCAACCTCTTTCACTTTCGCCATCTCCACTTTTCTTCTTTCACCTTACGCTTCTTTCTGATCAAATCGGAACAAGAATGGCGTCTTCCTCTTCTTCGGTTATAACTTAGCGATTTTCGAGATTTTTTTTTTTAACATAATAGGTTATAAAAACTTAGTGGAGGCATGTTACCCGGTAAACAGGTTCTAAAAGTTGATTAATATAGACCATTAGATTTATTTAGGATTTTTTTATATCCAACGGTTAAAAATATTCATAAATTTTGATGCATAGTAAAAGTTAATGCATGCTAGAATTTTCCTGGCTTAGGTGGCAATGTTCTTGTCATAATGAAAATACTATGGTGCCCTGTCGAATCAATTTAAAAGTAAAGAGAGAATGATAAGAGTTGGAAATAGCCAATTGGTATTTTAACTATTTTTCTTTGAAATGATTGAGCCCCTGAATGATCATATAACTTGATCACATATTTTTTCGACATATAATAAAATGGTTTCAGTATTTTTGCCTGAGGACGGATAGCTGTGAAAGTGGGTAAATGTGAAAGTGGGTAAATCACTGAAGGCATTACTAAATTTGTGTTCCTCATTCGGTCATTTGATATGTATTTAGCTTTCAGTGGGTGTACGTACGTGTGGAAGATATGTATGTATTTTTACATCGATCTGAAGAGTTAACTATGGTAAAAATGAAGAAATTTGCTGCCGAATCGATCACCACGCCAAATCCCATTGATGCCTTTTCCATTTATACTAGTGTTATTTCCTCTTGATTTATTCTTGTAAACAAATAAATATCCAATTAATTACCAGCTAATTAGTTGCTATATATATATATATATATATAAACAAGTAACAACGCAGCCCTAACTCTCCTCAACCGCGCGCAAGCGGTCATGATGCGTCGTCCAATCTGCAGCCTTGTCCTCTCAATCTTTCTCTTTGCTTTCCTCCTCACTATTGGTGCTGTTCCCATCGATGATGATGAACCTCCTTGTTGTGGCTTTCCTTGGCTGGTTAACATCCACGATCCCGTAGTGAAAGAGATTGCCGAGTTCGCTGTCTCCGAGTTCAATAAGCAGAATCAATCTCATAAAAAGCTGGTTAAAGTGGTGAGTGGCAGTGGTCAGGAAGTAGCAGGAACGATTTATGAACTTTTCATTGCGGTCAGGGATGAGTCCTCGCCTACTAGTCCAGTTGTGAATTATGAATGTCATGTCTCTGAGAGACCTTGGATGAATATCAGGAAACTGGAATCCTTCCATCAAGTTAATTAGAAACTGACATGATGATTTATTGATTTTACCTCCCATATATCCATTGTATGCCTTATTATTTCAATTTAATAAAAGATAACAGTACTACTTTGTGTATTTTCGTTGTAATAATCTGAATGATACTGTTGTTGTTCCAAACAAGTAGCTAGCGGTCTGAATGAGACTGTTTTTTATTAGGGCACAACCCTATTTTTTCGTTTCTGTTGAACAAATGGTCTGATTCTTAGGTTTAGGGATTGCAGGATTTCTTTTGCACAGTCGGGTTCTGCACTTGTTTGAACCTAGATCATATCAGGCCTTCAGATCAGAAAATAATACATAACCTTTGGCTTGATTCATCGATCTGATTTGACGTCTGTGTGTCGATTGATAACCTTCGGCTTATGGAATATGGACTTTTGTTTGTTTGTTTTGTTATAATGCACTAGAAAAGGCCTTTTTCCTTTTTTCAAATGGAAATTTTATTGATACTGTAAGCAATTACATAATATGGGAAAACCCCTACCAGTCTTACATACACAATCATACTGATCGATCGTTTCAGTGAATTCTTTATTTTAGTTTCATGACATTTATTTATTAAACTAGTAATTAAGTAATGTAAGGGTTGAGAGCAATGCCACAGTAACCTCCTCGGGTGCCATTTTTGATCAATCGCATATATCCCCGTTCTCCCCAATGGGGACCCCAAGAGTTCAAAATCTTCCAGTACTGGGTACCATAAGGAGTTTCCTCGGTCTCCTCCTCGTTTCGCCCAATACCAACAACTAACACAGCGTGCGTATTGACCGTGTAACATTCGGCATGGTATATACCACCTTCGTAATTGTGGAAACTGCTGGTGTTGGCAGCAATCGTAGCAACCACCGGTCGCTCACAGACAGCCTTGGCCAGCTCTGACTCGGAGGTACCGTTTCTGTCCCTGTAGGGATAAAGGTCATCGCTTGTGATCCCGCCATTCTTTATAATGTATTTGTAAGCTTCTGTAACGAATCCTCCCTTACAACGATCGTTACGGTATGGTGTGCAGTCCAAGATTTGCTGAACAGACAGCGGAGGACATGTTGTGTTGAACTTAATTCTCGTAGCCGCTTCGAGAGACTCCGCTACCGCCATCGCCCAGCAAGAACCTGCGTCATATATAAAACCTAGCTATTTTCGTTACTACTATCCATATCACTATATGCATTCATCATTTTCGTTTTTATCATGACACATTCTAGCTAGCATATAGTTCATATATATATATATATATATATATATATATATATATATATATATAAACTTTCGGTAGGGTTGAGTAAGTTACCGCAATTTGTCTGCGTCCTTACGGGGCTTATGTATCCCTTTTCTGCCCAATCCACACCCTCATCATCATCACACAATTTACTAGAAGTACCAGGTTCAATTTCCTCGGTCAAGTTCCAGGCGTTGATGGCAGTACTGGTGGATTCCTCTTCTCTTATGCAGGTCATGGCGTCCCATTCCTCACTGGTCAGATCAGCGAACTTGTTCAGGCCAAGTGTATACAATCTTTTCTCTCCACTCTTGCCGGAATTCTTCACGAAGTCGTAGGTGCGGTTGAAAATGAAAAAACGCTTCTCTTTCTCTGCTTCGGTGGGGTAACCTTCCCATATACTTTCATCCAGTCATGGAAAACAGCTGAGACATTGGAGGAAAGGTTCTTTTCAGAGAAAAGGGATGAACTGGCTTCACAGCTAGTTGTCATTGTCACCAACAATACAATGAGAAACAACGAAGCAGCTGAAAGAAAGAGGTTTCGGGGATCGAAACCCATTGTGCTCACTTGTTTCTAAACTAGCAAAGAGTAAGCAGAGGAATGGTATAATTGTTGGTTTGATAACAGATGGGAATAGGAAAAAGTAAGAACAAAGATGATATGTAGACAAAAGGATAATTGGTTTATGAGTTGCTACAGCAGAGCTCTTTGTTTTTATCTTTCATTGATCTGTCTTCACAGAACATTAGCAAGAAGAATTTATATGCAGCCCTAGGTCTCTAGACGATTCTATCTTAGAAACTGAAGAGTTGCATTGAAACTCTACCTCATTAACTTAGCTGTTACAACAGCCAACTACCCTCACTTAAACCAGAATTATCTAGAGATGACTAGAAAGTACATTAATTCCAACACTCCCCCTTAATGTGCTTTCTTCACAACTCCAATGAGTTCCCTGAGATGGCAGAATTTCTCCTTTGAAAGTGCCTTGGTCAGAATGTCAGCCCATTGTTCCTCTGATCTGCAATACTCAAGCTGAACGATCTCCTTCTCAATTGCTTCTCTGATGAAGTGATACTTTATAGCAATGTGTTTTGTCCGTTCATGATTGACTGGATTTTTTCCAATAGCAATGGCTGATTTGTTGTCGCAGTACAAAGTAGTTCCCTTCTCTTGCTTTTCTCCAATGTCTTCAAGAATTCTTCGAAGCCATATTGCTTGAGATGTTGCTTTTGCTGCTGCAATATATTCTGCTTCAGCAGTTGATTGAGCCACAACACTTTGCTTCTTTGATGCCCATGAACATGCTCCTGAACCAAGTGAGAAAACATAAGCTGATGTACTCTTCATGTCATCTAGACAACCAGCCCAGTCACTGTCAGTGTATCCAATTAGCTTTGAACTTTCTGCTGCCTTGAAAAAAATTCCATAGTCAAGAGTGCCTTGCAAGTATCTTAACACTCTTTTGGCTGCCCCAAAATGAATTTGACTTGGCTCTTGCATATACCTGGACAGTAGACTTGCTGCAAACATGATATCTGGCCTAGTAGCTGTTAGATACAACAAGCCACCAATTAAACTTCTGTACTTTGTAGGATCTGTCTTCTTTGCACCATCTTCCTTTTTAAATTTTTCATTTGCTATCAAAGGAGTAGCCACAGAATTGCACCCGAGGAGATTAAACTTCTTGAGAATATTTTCTGCATATTTCTTTTGGGAAATAAAAATGCCATCTTTTGATTGAGACACTTCAATTCCCAGAAAATAATGAAGCAGACCCATGTCATTCATCTCATAAGTGCTCATCATATCATCCTTGAACTTCTGAATCATATTCTCATTGTTACCAGTAAAAATAAGATCATCGACATAAAGAGAAACAATGAGAATAGAACCTGACTTCTTGAACACATAGAGTGTAGGCTCACTTGGACTCTTCTGAAAACCTTTCTTCACAAAGTACTTGTCAATTTCAGCATACCATGTCCGAGGAGCTTGCTTCAGCCCGTAAAGAGCTTTCTTTAACCTGTAAACTTTGTCTTCTCCCCCTTTAACCAGAAACCCTTGAGGCTGCTCTACATAAACTTCATCCTTCAAGACTCCATTTAAAAAAGCTGACTTGACATCAAGTTGATAAATCAACCAATTCTTTTGAGCAGCAAGTGCAATTAAGATTCTTACAGTTTCTAGTCTTGCAACAGGAGCAAAAGTTTCAGAATAGTCGATACCTGGTTGTTGAGTGAAGCCACGAGCCACAAGCCTTGCTTTATGTTTATGAATGCTCCCATCTTGATTATACTTTGTCTTAAAAATCCATTTCACCCCAATAACTTCTCGGTCTTTCGGAAGATCAACAAGCACCCAAGTCTGATTCTTTTCAATCATCCTCATTTCCTCCTTCATTGCTTTCACCCATAATTCTTCTTTTTGAGCTTCTTCAAAGATTTCTGGTTCTGTACCAGCAAAATTGCATGACTCATACAGGTCACTTAGCCTTCTGAGTCTAATTGGAGGACTCTCAGGTGATGATTCTTCTGAGGTAGAGGGATCTCCATTTGAATTGCTTGCTGGAGTTGTTGGTGACTGAGGCATGGCATCATCTTCAAACTGCTCAATTTGAATTTTTTTTTTCTTGCTGAACAATAGCATATGGCAGCTCCTGCACTTTGTTTTCATTCCAATCCCAGCTAGCTTTTTCATTAAAAATAACATCTCTGCTCACTATCAACTTCTTAGTTTCAATATTGTAAAGTCGATAGCCTTTTGAGCTGGTACTATACCCAACAAAGATGCATTTTTGGCTTTTATCATCGAATTTACTTCTCTTTACAGCAGGAATATGAGCATAACCAATGCAGCCAAAAATTTTAAAGTGACTTACAGATGGCTTGAATCCGCTCCAAGCTTCAAATGGAGTCATGTTCTTCACGGCCTTAGTTGGACATCTGTTAAGGATATAAACTGCCGTATGCACAGCTTCTGCCCAAAACTCTTTCGGTAAGTTCTTCTCATTCATCATAGAAGTTGCCATCTCCACAATGGTTCGATTTTTTCTCTCTGCAATCCCATTTTGTTGAGGGCTGTAGCCAACTGTAGTCTGCTTCCAAATGCCTTCATCTTTGCAATAATCTTGAAATTCATGAGAAGTATATTCTCCTCCTTTGTCACTTCGAATGACTTTAATGGTGCAGCCACTTTGATTCTCAACAAATGCTTTAAATCTTTTGAAAACCAGAAAGGTTTCTGATTTCTCCTTCAAAAAATAAACCCAGGCCATTCTCGAAAAATCATCTATAAATGTGAGAAAGTACCTGAATTCATTTAAGGAAGGAGTTTTCATTTTTCCACAGATATCTGTATGAACAAGTTCCAATGGCGCTTTTGCTCTCCATGAACTTTGTTTTGGGAATGGAAGTCGATGCTGCTTGCCCATGATACAACCTTCACATGCATCTGATGTTGCTTCAATTTCCGGCAGGCCATTCACCATGCTATTTTGTTGAAGTAGCTTCAGTCCTTGGAGATTAAGATGACAAAATCTCTTGTGCCATAACCAAGTGTCTTCAACAACGTCTGCCTTCAATGCCGTCATGCCTTCATAGTGAAATACAATCGGGAAATTTCTGTTCTCCTCCATTTTGACATGAGCAATCTCCATCTTTGTCTTCTTATTATAAATAATGCAGTAGTCATCATCAAAAATAAGACGATAACCATTCTGCAGCAGCTGTCCAACACTAAGCAAATTTTGACTTAGTTCTGGAACAAACAAGACATCATTGATATGCTTTACTCCTTGCTTGGTCTTGACTGCAATGCTTCATTTCCCTTGTGATTTTACAAGAGCACCATTGCCAAGCTTTATTCTTGGAGTTATTGAGGGATCCAGATCAACAAAAAACTTTTCTTGGCTTGTCATGTGGTTACTACAACCACTATCCAAGTACCATGTGTTTTTCTTTTCTTCCTGGACTGCTTGGTATGCATAGAACAGGTTCTCAACTTCATCATCATCATGCTTCTTCGAGAAGTTTGCTTGATTGGTTTCTTTAAATCTACAACTCTTTTCATTATGCCCGAATAAACTACAATACGAGCATTTAGGCTTTCCACGAAACCAGCACTTTGCTGTAGCATGATTAGTTTTATTGCAAACTTTGCAAGGATGCTTATTTTCAACAGAAACCATCCCTTTGTCATTGTTTCTGCTGAACTCAACTCTCTTCCATTTTTTTTCTCCCATCCTCTGATCATCTCTTGGACTGACTTTACCTTTCTTCATGAACTTTTGCGTTTTGAAGGTGAGCTTTGACTGGAAAGCACTCTCTGCAGTCTCCTCATTGCGTCCCAGCCTTCTTTGCTCATGTGACTTCAAGGAACCCATCAGCTGCTCAATGGGCATGCTGGTGATGTCCTTGGACTCTTCAATTGCTACAACAATTGGATCATACTTCTCCGGCAGGCTGATCAAAATCTTTTCCACAACCTTCTGATCTGGTAAGTCCTCTCCAAGGATTCTCATTTGATTTACAACTTCGGTTACTCTGGAAGAGTAATCTTGGATGCATTCAGAATCTCTCATCTTCAGATTGTGAAACTCCCTGCGCAAAGATTGCAGCATGATGGTCCTTGCCTTGCTATCACCTTGAAACTCCCTTTCCAAAATCTCCCAAGCTTCCTTTGCTGTGTTGGCTCTTGTTATCCTCGGAAAGATTTCTTTGGTGACAGCATTTTGAATTTTTGAGAGAGCCTTGGCATCTGTCATAGCTTCTGCTTCATTCTTTTCCCTCTGTGCGGCTGTAAGTTGACTTTCATCTTCTGGTTCTAGGTAGCCCTTCTCCACGATCTTCCAAAGCCCTTCTGACCGAAGCAAAGTTGTCATCTTCACCTTCCAGAAATCATAATTCTTTCCACCAAAGATGGGAAGGAAAGAAAATGAAACTGGAGAGTTTTCTTTTGGACTCATGTTGGCAATAGGTACAGCAGACGCCCAATATGAACGAACTGCTCTGATACCAATTTGTTGGTTTGATAACATATGGGAATAGGAAAAACTAAGAACAAAGATGATATGTAGACAAAAGGATAATTGGTTTATGAGTTGCTACAGCAGAGCTCTTTGTTTTTATCTTTCATTGATCTGTCTTCACAGAACATTAGCAAGAAGAATTTATATGCAGCCCTAGGTCTCTAGACGATTCTATCTTAGAAACTGAAGAGTTGCATTGAAACTCTACCTCATTAACTTAGCTGTTACAACAGCCAACTACCCTCACTTAAACCAGAATTATCTAGAGATCTACATTAATTCCAACAATAATAAGAGGACACAGCAAGCTCTAGGCTACGATTCTGACTTCTGAAATGGATGCATGCAAAATGAGACCCAAGGAGCCTATATTTATAGGCTTGATCGATCTTATGATGGATGTCTTAACCTCGAACGATCGAGTCGTGCACTATCTAATTAGTGGATCGATCGTTTCCTGTCATCATCATTCATCGACATACAATACGTGAACTATTAACCCTTCCCTGTTATAGCTTCAGTTTCATGTCATTATCCTGTATAATACATGAACTACTTTTCTTTTTACCATTACTAACCACAAGAACGCGTTCATGTAAATGAAACTTCCCTTGGGACTTCCTCATAATCCTGGATTAATGCCCATTTCTTCTAAATTAACCCTTCTTGCAACCATAAGATTTCTTGCTGAACCAATTTACATCCCAATGGACAAAATAATTATTGTTTTGAAAGTCCCCCATACCTGCAGTTTTTAACAGTTGGTTGAAAACTAAGTCTCATCTACTGCTCTTTATCTTATATGGGACATGGCATATATTTGGATAAATTACAAATGTGCTTGGAAAACAAGAAATGTTCCATGTGGTAAATAGTATTGGGGAACCTAATATTACTGCACAAAGTCTTCAGCTTCCATGCATCCAACTACCACTTGCAACTTGGACGATGATTCCTAAACTTGAGAGCATAGACAAAAGAAGCAAGATACATGTTAAAAGTAAAACATGATTTACCATTAATCTTTTACCGTATGGATTTACTGTTTTACTGGCATATATAGTAAATGTGAAAGTTTGTTTGACTATTAACGTTTTACAATTTTGATTTTCTGTTTAATATAATTTCTCCATCATTAATTGTTTTGAGCAATTTAAAAACATAAATGAGAAATCTGTTTACATATTTACTGTTTTATATGGTAAATAACAAATGTAATTTATCACTTACTGCTTATGCTTACGGTGAATTAAAATTAAATATATATGATTAAATGTGACAAATCATATAATTTTGATATTTTCGTTGTATGTCATCAACCACTTATGCATGGCGCAACGATCAAAACATTGATTACGAGAGTTGTTGTTACTCGGCAATCGAACGTAATTGCGAGAACAACCACTTTATATGCAGTATATTTAGCAGACTAACAAGTATGTTTTAAATTCAAGCTATCGGTTTTTCGTTATATTCATATTAATGCATGCACATGTTCTTGACCAATTTTTTGGGTGATATTTGATAATAAGCATGATATCTTTTCGATTTTATTATCAAACATGTGTTAATAAGTGATCTTAAGCATGTTTATGTGATAAATTATATACATTTATTGTGACATGCCATAATGTTTTATGCTATGTCAATTTAATTTTATTAAATGCATTACTAGCATATCATATAAATTGGATTGTTATGATAAAAAAAAATTCATAGCATGTAAATGACAAACCTTGAATTGTGATGAAGTATTTTCACAAAGCATCGAAAAAAATAATAATGTGACTACTATAAATCTTGGTTCTTATATTTAATTCATATCTCTTGGAATATTTACGTGGATGGACTGCGTAGAAAGAAATGATAATGAAATTTTATGAGCTTATAAGCAATGTAAATGATTAAACAGAAATTTTCATTGTGATCACAAAAATTCACAATAAAAAAGATGAATCTGCATATTGGTTACAATTATTGTAGATATCTATTTAGACTGCGAATTTAATACATTTTCTCCTCGCTCTATTTCTATAAATGGCTAAAACATCAGTCTATGGACCTTGAAGAATTTAAGTACTAGTCCCCTCACTTATGGAGCCAACCAAGGCTCGAAACATTAATATTTATAAGGCATCACATTAATATTTATAATGAGTTGCTATTTTTCTCGTGACGTATTAGGAAAATACAGTACAATGTTTATCTCAAACCATAACAGTTAAGTAGAAAGAAATCTACTTACTCAACTACGAATCAGTCAATGCCTTCAACTGAAAAAAAAAATGACGCGTCTATTAGATATGTATGATTTTGTTAAAATTAAAGCATATCACAAATAATTACATGATATGAAAGACTCTATTAATCTTACTTACTTCAGCACTTATGCTTCAAATTAGTATATGTTAAAATATGATTAATAAATCAGCAATATGGAAATAGCGTAGTAGCATAATTTAGAGTTTATACAATGACAATGTCAGGACAAAAAATTGGTTCGAAAAAAAATTAACTTATGCAAAATAACTAATGGTGAAATCAAACCCAAAGCAAAGGGTAATTGTCATGTGTAAGAGGGTCTAGGGACATGACATAAGCAGCAACGTACATTGTATTTTTATAAATAAACTAATTTTTATTGTCAGCTAGCCTATGAATTAGCTGCGACTTGTAAGAAATGCAAAGAATCATAGAAGCATGAGAAATTGAAAAAGTATCTTCAACATCAGGATTGAAAGAGGATTATCAATTCTCATAAGCTTACCAATGTGAGAAATAAAAATAATGCGAGAAAGTTTCATAGTTCGGTTAAATATGCTATGAGTTTTTCCATGACATTCTTGTTTAATTAGACTGTTGTTTTGGTCTTAAAGTTCTTATAGATAATGCTTACTAAGGTAGATGAAACCTTGATTTAATTATCGTTGGCTTGTTAAATTTCGAATTATATTATGAAGTATAAATTTTATCATATTTTATCCATGGTTCGAAATAACACTCTCATACACTCTCATCTTAGGAATAATTCCCTAGATGCGCTTCGTGAAAATAACTAATGAAGAGTTGATTATGCAATTAGCGATTAACGGATGTAATTACTCAATCAGTTATCAATTAGTCATTATTGTCATTATGTTTATTGTAATTACTATTGTAATCACACCTCTATATAAAGAGGATATGTAATGAGATGAGGAGACCAATTCTTCGATTCCTATTTTCTATAACAGTTATAGATAAATTGTTAAAAACTTATAATTAGGTTGTAAATGTTGTAATTACTTGGTTTACCATTATAACTACTACTAAATACGTCTAAATGACGTTTCTGTAGTAACATATCATGAATGATGTAATTTACTTAAAAATGACCATAATTACATAAAAAAACTATTTTACATGATTAACGACTTTAGATATTTTAGTCCTAATTATTAACATATTTCAAGTAATATCAGGAATACAACCATATTTGCCAGTTTATACCTCAGTTGTTGTAATTTATAGTAAAACACGGTGTATTATAGGTATCTCAATCACAACCAAATTACGTAAAGTGAGGTATTAATTACAAGATAAAGGACTTTATTATATAAACCACATATTTACCATATGTACATCAATTTTACCATTATAACGACAATTTACTATCAGATTAGTAAAATAGTTCTTAAATTTGTAATTGAAAACATTACTGCAAATACAAGCCTGATTATAACTTTTTCAACAATTGTCGACTTATGAATCAATTGGTTAGCATATAAAGAATTACCATGAAATCGACATTAATTACTACTTTTACAACAATTGTCAATAAACCATGTAAAAATGTGGTCGCATAAATCAAATACTTATTAAAAGACATGATTTACAATTTAAAGATCCTCATTACATCATAAGAGTCTCAATAATGATTTACTCGTATTAATAAATAGTTTACTTATATAACAATACATATATTGTTGTATCGGTATACATGTATGTCTCACTTGTTAGATGAAAATTTGACAGACTTATATGTTTTATTTTTTATTTTTTATCCTTTAAGTGTTTATCAAGTGGAAGGCATAGCCTCAGGTCGACCAGGACCCAGTTTGGATCCAAGTATCCATGGTGATGAAATGACGAGGTTAAGAGCCTTCGTAAACATGTTTGAGCAGAATGCATAAGGGATCAGCTCACCAAGTGGAAGTCACAGCCTCATGCGTTCATCAGATGAACCATGGACTGGTTTTGATACTACTACGTCTACAGATCTCTATAAAGTTTATGCAAATTAAGTTGAAGATTGTCAAACCACCATGTCACATATCTACTTGTTTTCGTATTAGAACATTTCTTGTATAGCACATTGTATAGGACTCCATAGCTGACCAGAATACTAGACCTTTTACAGGGTGCCAAGGACCATGCCTCCATATTCCAGTAAACAGTACACTCAATGTCCTCTGTTTCTTTCCCAAAGCTAGTCCTAACTTTTTCTTAGGTTGATTAGATACTTTGTTCAAGAACTTATGCTAACCTAAAGTTCAAATTTGTGCTAATTTTAAGAGTTTTCCTACTTCTTTTGCTACCTTCCATAAGTCTGATCCTCATGATTCTTGTTTCGTTAAGTCCATATACATGTCACCTAAACATCAAAGAAAATTAATCAAGTAATGAAAATGTACAAATTCACAGAATCATAAGAAATAACGCGATAACTTAATAAGTCGGTTTTTAACAAATTAATGCACATTTTCTCTACTTTACGCACATAATAACTAACAATACTAAACTAATAATGGATAAACAAAGCATAAATGGGGATAAAAACATATTAAGAACGTAGCATAAAATGTTCCTTTCAACATTCTTGAAAACTCCTTGTTTGGGTACTTCGCCTTCAAAATAATTGAATGACAGGTCTAAATTCTGCAAGTGGAAACTCTGCAAAACAGAGGGAATACCTCCATAGAATTTGTTACGAGATAGGTCAAAATCTGTGAATACACAAACACGCGCACACATACACACACATGACTGCATGAAGTGTTTAAGAATCATCTGAATACATTCCTGGGAGGTACTCACTCGTTAGTGAAAGCGTGGTTTATCTGACACAAAATGTTGGACTCTCCCACAACCAACTGTGTCATTGGAGGCTAAGGCCTTAGGCACTCTTTAGAAATCTTTGTTCCAGTCAGTACATCCCTGATTACACGTAATTCAGCTATCACCTTTCCAATTTCCATTCGCGCATTGGGAAAATGAACAGAACAACCAACTCCTATCCTAGCAATGGAAATAAGGCACTCTTCAACTGTCTTTGGTTCATTTTGGACATCATTCTCAGTACTTGTGGGATTAGTACTAGTGCTGCTTTCTTGTCTTCGAAGAAGCGCCGGATCACATATTTCTTTCACACGATCAGGCAAAGCCAACAGAACAAAATTGTGCAAGTTGATCCCCTCTGTGAACATGTCATTTGTTGGCCTCTTACCAGTAAGCATCTCCAGTAACAGGATTCCATAGCTATACAGATCGCCGTATGTTGACACCGCACTTCCCATGCCATACTCTATAAATTATTTGCAAAAGGCATATTAGTTATGGTCATATACTAAAATAAAGAAGCTGCATATATGTTCTTGTAAATCTCAGGAAATAAAGAATTTGAAGATCAATTAATTATTTAATTTAACTTTAGGTTCCTAACTTTACCTGGTGCAATATAGCCAATGGATCCCATTATTGAATTGGAAGGGCGGTCTAGCGAAGAAATCAGACCAAAAGTGTTTGGGAGGTAGCTTGCCAAACCAAAGTCACAAACACAGGCAGTCATGTCTTTTTCTAGGAGAACGTTACTGGGCTTCAAATCACAATGAACTATTGGAACGTGAAAGCGATTATGCAAGTAATCCAAGGCACTAGCTATATCGATGGCAATGTTTACCCTGTCAAGAAGCTTCAAATGCAGCAGCACAATGGGGGGTCCAATCACTCTTTCAGCTGAATAGTGCAACCAGTCATCTAGATTTCCATCCAGCTTGAACTCGAAAACCAAAGCTTTGAATTCATTCCCATGAAAATCAATACTTGAGCAAGCAGTCAATAGTCTGACAAGATTTCGGTGCCTTATGTTTTTTAACACTTGACATTCAGATATGAAACTTCTAGAAGCTCTTGAACTTTGAAGATTGAGTACTTTCACAGCAACAATTATTTCCACAGGTTGATCGAGAACTCCCCAGTAAACAGAACCAGAGCTACCTGAACCAATCAAATGGCGAGAAGAAAAGCCATCAGTTGCTTTCAGGAGATCGCCATATGACAATTTTAAGAGTGAAACATCCAATGATGTTTCTGAAGCTGACTCAACTCCTGATTTTCTTGATCTATAATAAAGGAGAACACAGTACACTAACCAAACAACTCCAATGACCAATGAAGAAACGATGATAACAGCCAGCCTATGTCCTAATGCTGCTGGCTTAGAGTTGATACATTTGTGCAATCCTAACCCAGTTACACCTCCACAAAGTCTTCCATTTCCCATGAGAGAAACCGCACTTGCATTCTTGAAAACTCCTTGTTTGGGTACTTCACCTTCAAAATAATTGAATGAGAGGTTTAAATTCTGCAACAAGGGGAAACTCTCCAAAAAAGGAGGGATTCTCCCAGACAATTTGTTACAAGATAGGTCAAGATCTTGAATAATCCGTCTCAAAGAACTCAGAGATTCAGGAATTGTCCCATTCAACATGTTTCGGCTCAGGTGCAAGATTTCTAAACTTAAGCATTCTCCTAAGCTTTCTGGAATCTCACCAGATAATCTATTTCCAGAAAGATTCAAATAACCAAGATGACTAAAAAAACTTCCTTCTGTGGGAATGGAACCACTAAAATGGTTACTGGATAAATCCATAACCAGTGACTGGGATGGTAAACTGATCACTTGGTGAGGAAATGAACCGGTGAGATTATTTTGAGCAAGAACTAAAACTAATAAATTACTGCATTGACCAAGACTCTGTGGTATGCCTCCTTGCAAGTTGTTTGACTTGAGATCTAAGCTACTTAACAAAGTTAAGTTTCCCAGACAAAATGGAATAGTACCTGATAGCTGGTTATAACTTAAAGACAGGATGTACAACTTACTTATCTTACATACTGAAGTTGGTATGGTGCCTGTGAATAGGTTTTCCTTGAAGCTTAGTATTCCCAAGTTGAGGAGGTTTGCGATCTCAATCGGAATGCTTCCGTGTAGCTGATTCCTTCCTAACCTCATTACTGTGAGCTTTGTTGACAGATTGCTCACTGATTCAGGTAGCACTCCTTGAAAATTATTCTCACTGATATCCAAACGTTGTAAACTGCTACAATTAATCAGGGAAGAGAGAAAATTTAAGTCACCATCCTCATTTCCAAGAATATTACCATCCATTTCCAAACGAACCAGACTGGACACTCTTGCCAGACTAGGGACTACTCCGGTAAAATGATTACTCGAGATCCCAAATCGTAACAGTTGGGATGCATTTGAGATTGTAGATGGAATTGTTCCGCTGAACATGTTCATCTGGAACTGAAAGACTTTAAGGTTTGGAAATATTCTGAAGGCCAACCCATAAGGAAGAGTTCCATGAAGCTGGTTTCCAATCACAGAGATGTATTGAATTGAAGAAAGGTTGTACATGGAGGGAGGAATGGTACCAGACAAATTATTCAAACCCAAAGCAAGAACTCTTAGGCTTTTCAATTTCCCAAGGCTGCTCAAGAGGCCACCTTGCAGAAAATTTTGTTCCATAGAAAGAAACTCAAGAGAAGAAAGATTTCCCAAAGGTGGAATTTCCCCTACTAAATTGTTCCAACGCAAAGCAAGTACTTGAAGTTTCAACAATGAACCAAGTTCCATCGGAAGTTTCCCACTAAGAGTGTTATTAGCCAACACAAGATATTGGAGATTAAAACAATGAGATATGTTGATGGGAATATCACCTTGGAAGGAGTTGTCACCGAGGTATAGTCTTCGCAGCCGGGACAATCGACCAATTTCTTGAGGGATGGTGGCGCTGAATCTATTGTTTTGGAGGTTCAATGTCATCAGAAAGCTCAAGTTTCCGATATGTGAAGACAATTTGCCTTTCAGCCGGCTTGATTGAAGGTCCAAAATAGTGACTCTCTGGTGTCTTCTGCTGCATGTAATCCCTTGCCACTCACCACATAGGTTGGAAGTATCATTCCAGGAGCTCAGGATGCCAAGAGTATCACTGATTTCAGATTTAAATGCAAGCAAGGATAGTCTGTCGACATTATTCTCTCTCGGATATGAAGAGGCCAAGGTGATGATCATGAGGGAAAACAGTTGCATGAATACTGACCGAATCCTCACACCCATGCATGAGATCTCCATTAAATCAGGTTAGCTCAGCTTTTGAATTTGGGAGGCAGAGTTCAAAGTCTTTGCAAGGTTTCTCAAGTTGCTGTAAAGACCACTGAAGACTGGAAAAGGAAAAACTAAAACAAGGGATGGAATGAGCCCCACTGATAAATGGTCAATAGCTCAGAGCCTATAGGCCACAGACTTGAGAAATCCTCTTTGGAAAAAAGGGCACTAATTTTTTGACTCATTCCACACGCTGCAGTCTCAGTCTGGTAGTACTCTAGATGAGATGTATGAACAGTGGAAAAAGGAATGTCATGCCAAAACAAAACATGGGCAGAAACTTCTTACCTTTAGATCTCAAAACTCTAAACCAATGTCAATTCATATTTATTTAGACATTTACCTTTTAATCTTAAACAAAAAGTATTTATTTTTACCCTTATGTAAATAAATAACTTACTGCTAAAATGGGATTGGAGATAAAATTCAGAAACATTCTTATACATTATACAATGTATAATTGGGATGAAAATCATACACATTATCTTTATGAGCCTACCAACTCAGGCGCCTACGAAAAAAGAATAGAAGGCAAATGTCTCCACGACTAACAAAGCAGGATTCTATACATGCAACAAGAAATGCCAGCTCTGTATCCTGTTCAAAAAGATGTAAAAGTTTCAGATGAAGTCCTCATGAATAGAACTGGAGTCATCACAAATATACAAAGTGCTTAAATTTGAGATGCAAGAACCAGAAATGAGATAGTATACATGTGATTTGATGAACCAAGACTGATTCACCAGGTATAACAGGAGTACTTCCTCTTGAGGAAAACTAAAATCGGGTAATATAAACCAATAAAAAATAACAACTTCAAAGGTTAGTTCTAGCCTTATAGGTAGCTTCGAGGATTATAGTTGACTAGTTGAGACAGTTGCACCTCCATAGGGTTTATCTTTTAGTAATGAATACTAATGCCAGACTTCTTAATCTTAAATCTCATCCACCCCAAATCCAACTGAAATTAATCTCATTCACAGAACCCAGTTTTATTCACTGCCATTTACCAACCAAAGAATTCAATTTCTTTTCAAAACCATAGTTCCCTCTGTCACTCATGACCCCCAGGCCCCCTCATCATTTGAATTCTCCACCCAGACTCCTGTAATGTGCACCACCAACATAAAATAACCTTCATCAATCTGAGGTTTTGACCCTAATACTCCCACAAGTACGAGAAACACCTAGTTTACATCAGGGGTTGTACTTGATTGTTGTTTAGTTCACACAATATATCAAGGGTTGTACTTATATTGACAAGAGATAAAGAATTAAAGAATAATTTAGATACCATTACCGTGACTAAAACTACAGTATAGACTACAATCTACACCATTAGAGGGACAGGTAAAATGTTTAGGCAGTAATAGTTTGTTATTACATTGTCTGTTGGACAAATAAAATAATCAGTTGCATAAAGTAAAATATGCAAGCAACAATCAATTGGTGGAAAAGGAAGTAATTGAATGGTGACAAGCAGGAGGTGGGCAGCCAAAAACAAAATTTCACCATCTCCATGCAATAGTTCATTCTCCAATAAATGAATGAGTAATGTGGATATCAACATATATGTTTTTTTACCTGATAAGGCTGCAGAAGCACCAATGTAGTTCAAGCCATATCAAGAAGTATTCAATTTTCCTAGGATTGCTTTAGCCAAATCTAGTTGTTCTGACCAACACACGCAATGAACAAGGACAATTGATCAGTACAGCTGTGTCAATGCCAGAAAAAGTCACCTTAAGAGTTGATAGAAAAACTCCTACTCTGTTCAGATGCCGATGCTTTCTGGATTGTCGTACGGAAAAGCAAGTTCCCATTCTTCTGATACACTGTCTGTAATCAAGGAAAAGAAATTCACAATTCAGTACAGTAAGAAGGCTTTTCATCCACGGAAAAGCCAATTGGTTTCGAATTAAAACAGTAAAGAACGAAAACTAAAAACCCAAAAGAAAACTAAAAGCCAAAGAAGATTAGAAACAAAAAGAGACGTGAGCCTACTCATTTTTGAAGAATTTAGACTAATAATCCAGCAGAAATTGAAATTGTCATACGCAAATCCCAAGAGTTAGCCAACATGCTTCATTACCAAACATCAAAAGTTTTACTTAACTGAAACAACACATTAGGAGTCCAGAGACTCATAAGGACTGCAATCACCACGACTCATGAAGTAAAAATTCCACTTGAACGATACTAAATTAGATGTGGCGTCCATAAAGCATACCCACAAAAGAAACTGTTATTTGAAATACTTTTACATGTAATTCATAAAGCTTCCTTTATATCTTCATCCTCTTATTAATATGCAAAGTAGTTTATTACTGTTCTTGATCTGTACAGACTTGTGGATCTCTAATCCCAAGTTTTCAAGATTTGTCTTCAGCATCAATTATTCTATTTCTGAAAGAAAGAAAAAAATTATCAAAAGACACTTGTCAAGTCCTCTTTAAAGATACCCCAGCATCGCTGAAATGATTGCTCTGTAAGATCTACAGGTCTTGAAGACTTACCCTTGCAGCAGCAATTTGAAACTACAAAATCTACCAATATAATCACCTCATTTTTGCCACAATACCTGTGCTCCGCTCCAAACCTTCAAGAGCTCAGCAAGTACTCTTAGAGCTTCAATCCAGTCTTGCATAATTTTTCACAGTTTCTGGCTCAATCTGATTTAAGTCCTCAACCACCTCTTGGCAAAGAAGTCCTCAACCACTCTGCTCCCAACCACCTCTAATCTAAGTGGCTAACTTACTCAATTAAATTTCTCATCATTTCCAGCCACTCTGAAATTCAGAGTCGATATTGTACATTACTCACGCACCATAATATTGCTCTTTGCCTCTACTAATCTCCTCTATAAATATCAATTAACAAAATCCATTCGTCGAGGAAGCCCCCTGTCTGCCCTCCTCTTCGTTCAGGCCCTCCCTCGTCCAACGCAGCCAGAGAATTCAACTGTACATCCCCCTCTTTTTATTTCCTCTAAATCTTACTCTATTCTGTTAGCATTCTTTTGATATTTAAGCTTAACCCTCCCACCTTGAGACTCCCATGATCCCACCACTTATATTTGACAAGGGAAGCATGCTCCAACCATATATCTTGAACCCAAACTCCTCAGACCCATTTTACATTAGTCGTGTCCAAAGAATTTGATAATGATCGAACGAACCTTGGAAGAGCAAGCTGCCTCACGTTTAAAAACTTTTCTCCCAATTTCACAACCATAGAATCTATTGAATCTGCAGCTAAATACTTCTTACTTCATATTCGATGAAGGAAATTAGCATTGTGATGAACCTTGTCACAAACACTGGCGCCCTAAGTAAAGTCATTAAACGTTTACAACTTCACTCATGCGTTTCACAGATTCATCTTTTGGAAGTAGATCTGACCACATCAGATTCTTCACCAACACGCACAGACCGCTACCTCCTGAAAAGCTACCCTCTCTAGTTCAATTAGTCCCATAATTACGAGACAACCACCAGTTTTATGTTCCCGTTCTCATTTCCTGTGCCCTTCTTCTCATGACAAATGTGTTTACTTCAAACCCCCTTTTCCAGTCTTTCCTTAGCAAACCAACACACCACTATCCTCAAATTGAAATGCTGAGAGGCCATGCCAGCAATCAACCGTTCCTCCCCAAATTTCTGTTTGAGACTCCTATCATTTGTATCATAACAGATGCCCTCCAGAGACTGCCACCGTAATAATCTGTTTTTCAACAGGCAAAGTGTCTTCATTTGCCAATTCTTCCCTTTCCTGCTGCTCCAATATGAAAGTCTCTATATAAAAACAATCTCAACCATGATTTAGTTACTTCTTTGAGATCAGATATCTCCCTCGTAGTTGAGTTGATTCGTCCTCTAAACAACCTTTACTTTTAATTGGGAACCATTCCATTGAAAATCATTCCCATCATCCTCAACCCTTGCTTCTCATCCAAATAAATTGTCCTCCAATTCAAAAGCTTATCCTATGATTTCAGTAGCAATAAACTCTTCAGGTTTGGACTTGTGTAAACTCACACTGTCAGAAACAGGTGTGATGCTTCATCCATTTGCACGACCTTCAGAGCTGGAACCCATTACCCGAACTCATTTTGTCAATATTCTGGCCTGAGTCATCTTCACATAATAAACATCACTATTCTGTTCCCTTAACATCATAACATTCACGACCTTCGGCGCTCGAATCCCTATCCCAAACTCATTTTGTCAATATTCTGACCTGAATCATCTTCCCATACTCAACATCACTGTTCTTTTCCCCTAACATAAACGCCAGTAATAGTGTTTCTTCTTGTGTTGACCTAAGACTGCCATGATTTCTTTCTTCACCTAGTTCCTCTTTCTTCCCTAATTTCTTTTGTTTATTAACCATAAAGAATATGACAGAATAAAAAAAATTCAGTCAAAATTTTGCAACAGGAGAATTAGAGGGTGGTGATACATGAGGTGGTGCTGGAGAAAAAAGACACATACAGTTGGATTTCTGAGAACTCAAAATGATCTGTTGGCAGCAGAAACTAGTGACGAGTAATGGGAAAAATATTTACATGAATTAGTTTTAAAACCCATCATCCCAAACCTACAGTCAACACAAGCACTGAGGATGCTTTATTTTTATCCCGATGCTTTGAAAACCACACTATCTCACAAAACTCAGCACACGAACTGCTATCAACAGACGTTATCCTACCTTTAGTGCAAGTAAATTCTTACTAAACACCATTCCGAAAGTAAACCATATACATTTTAAAATTATAAGATGCAGGACTAACCAACGCATGCTAGAACGAATCAGAAAGAGACTCTTGGCAGTGATGAATTGCATAGTAACAAAACTAACTTGCTTATTGAAAAATGAAAAAAACTAGTCTAGATTGCTTATACTTGTACCAAACTACGTCGTAACAACTACTCATCAGTTCATAAAACACAGTCCAAATATAAAGAAGCAGATTCTACAACTTTCAAAACGCACCAATCCAAATTGAAACCTAAATTCTGAAAGATTCTACCTAAACACGATTCAAGTAGCTCTTCAAACAAATTGATATAAGAATGGGCTGATAAAGCGAATAGAGAATCATAAAATTCGGAATTTATTTTTGAAAAAAGAAAACAATACCCGGGACGATGAAAGAGCATTGAGCTCTGCAATTGCAACCTCGTGGCCGCGAATCTGCTTCATCGCATCCAATTTGGGGTCTCCGGCTGCCGACGACGACGGAGGAGCGCTCGCCATTTCTTCTTCTTTCTTTAAGTTTCTGATCATGAATGAGTAGCCCTAAACTTATATATACTACCAATTCCAACACAATAGTAAAAAACTTTTACCGCTCCAGTATAAATATATATATATATATATTGGAATATTTTAGAGAGAAACAAGAGTGGAGAAAGAGGAGGAAAGAAAAACGCAGTTAAAAACAGCGCCGGAGAAAATCACCGGCGATCATGCCGCATCTTGTTCGGGAGAATCTGTTCATCGGCAACATCACCGACGCAGTGGACATCCTCGAAAACGGCAGCACCACCGTCACTCATATCCTATCGGTTCTCAGCTCCGCCTCCATCTCCTTCTTCTCCGAGTACAAGAAGGGCTTGGCAATCCCGACCAAGGAGATAAAGACGGTCTACGCCGAAGGCGGCTCCGGCGATGCCGCGGCTTCCTCCGGCAGCGGGAAGGTGATGTGTTTGTTGGAACATGCGGGGAAGGATTTGAAGGTGGTGAGGATTGGGGTTCCGATTAGAGATATGGAGAGTGAGAATTTGCTGGATTCTTTGGAGGTGTGTTTGGATTTTATTGATCGGAGTCGAAGGGAGGGCTCTGTTTTGGTGCATTGCTTTGCTGGTGTCTCTAGAAGGTACACATTGCTATCTCATTTTCATATTCAAGTTGTTAACACATTGCTATCTCATTGTTATCATGTGTGTTGCAGTGCAGCTGTCATTACCGCATATCTTATGAGAACAGAACAGTTATCGCAAGAAGGTGGGAGGAGTTTTATACAGTTTGAAGATGGAAAAGCTTTTAAACAGAATGTGGATTATATATGATCGGTTGCTCAGAGTGTTTTCCTTTTTTTTCTTTCTTTTTTTGTAGTAGCCATTGTTATAAGGTCTAAATATAGAAGAGTTTTTGATTAACTTGTGTAATGTTCCAAATAGTGTAAATTGAATAACATGCAACTCAAGTCAAACTGAAAGGGTAGGAAACTGGTAGTCCTTTGTTGCTTCAGTATTTATCTTGTTATTTTATTAACTCTTTTTCTTACTTATGCATTCCTGCAGATGCACTAGGATCCCTGCGGCAAAGCTGTGAGTTTGTTTGCCCCAATGATGGTTTTCTAAATCAGGTGATGCAACACACTGCTACGCCACATTCATTAAAAGATTATCTACTACATGCTGTTTTCACCGTATCTAACCTATTTTGAGTTTTGCTTTATCTTTTCTCTTTTGTTTTGGTTCAGCTAAAAATGTACGAGGAAATGGGCTTCAAGGTTGATCATGCCAGCCCCATATATAAGTCTTTCCGCCTCAAAATATTGGGTAATATCCTTTTCTTCTGTTTTTTTATTTTCAAGTTTGGCTACCTCAGTCAAGGATACTGATACACGTGTCATGCATTGACGTTTTTAGTTTTTGAACATTGAGCGGGTGATATGTTCCATGGACACGTATATTGGCTGTAATTGTGTATTTTGTCAGTTGATTAATGTATCGTGGTCTCAAGTATTGTGACACACTTGTTTAAAGTACTCCATCACATAGGTATTGTGCTGCACTGATCTACTTAAAAGGTTGTGTATCTTAGGAAGTAAGCTATTAGTAAACAGTGTTTTAATCTAAGTGCTTTTTTCCATCAACATTGTTGCAAGTAGTTTGACTATTATATGTTTATCGATCATCACAGGCGTGATTATCGAATTATATGCCTTGTCTCATATGATCAGAAAAGTAAGTTGAAGGGAAGTAAGATAAAAATTAATAACTTGCAAAACTAATAACCTCCCCCCCCCTACAGGGGATGCTGGTTCAGCTTGTTGGGTGATTTTTTTCTTCAATGAGTGTATTTTGACAAGTAGAATGGTTGGAATCGTTATGATTGAACAAGAAATGAACAATTCAGGATTATGAGGAAGTCCCATGGGAACTTTCATTTAACTTTCTTTCCTTTTCTTCAAAAAGTGATATGATTATCATCATTTTGTTTTCTGTATACACGAGACATATCTACCATGCACATTTATTTGTTTCATTTAAATTCTAGGAGACATATGTACCATGCACATTTATTTGTTTCATTTGAACTCTAGGAAGAACGACAGGGTTCTCAATGATTTTTGTTTTCTGGTACTGGATTTTTTGCATATAATAGTTTAAAGAAATTAAGGCAGCTATATCTTATAGTCTTGATCCGTTTTACTCTTGATACAACTTTAAAAGTCTGGTACAGTCCATTTCTCCAGCAAAATTTGGAGGGGAACCATATATCTGATGAGGAAATTGGGATACTTTAAGGTCGTGAGAGGAAATGAAAATAGTCCAAGGTTAGGGTATGAAAATACCGTACACGTTTTCTGTTAGTATCCTAATCTATATACAGTGACATAACCCATACAAAGACATGGTAATGTTGAATCAACCTTTACAATAAAAACAGTCCTATCTTTATATAACATAGGCAAACTACTTGAGAAATATGTAAATATCCTAACTGCTACCTACCATAACCTGAATATGGTTTATAGTATATTATATATGGCTGCTCGACCTTGCTAACTGAATAGTGGAGTGTTGGCAGTGAAAGGCTGAAAGAAGTACGATAACAGTAGTTAATTACATGTGACTGCCTTTATTTACCATGTGAATTTTTTTTTCTTCACCATACATTTTTATTCTGCCTACTTATTCTTCAACCATTTAGATGGATGTTTTGAATATCAGTGGCTAGTCTGGATTTCTCTTTTGATTGAGAAATTTTCTTACCTTTCAGGTGAATCTTATTATCGTGGTGATAAAATAGACAGCTCTAAATTTGGAGCTGATCCTGGTTTGCCCACTGATGTTACCTCTCAAGTGGAATCACCTCCAAATGGAGGTAAAACTGGGACATCTGCGTTCCGCTGCAAAAAGTGCCGAAGACTTGTTGCTGTACAGGATAATGTTGTGGGCCACATTCCGGGTCTGGGTGAGACATCTTTTGAATGGCGTAAGCGGAAAAGTAGTAGCTCTAACAACCCTGAGGATTCGGAATGTTCATCCATATTTGTTGAGCCTCTGAAATGGATGACAGCAGGTAAAGTTAGGTCTATAGATTCTTATTTCTTGATTTTGACTGAGTACTGTTTTTTATAACTGAACTAGCTAGCTTCTCCAAAAGCTATTCCTTGATTAGTGGCACTTGAGATTAATCTATAGTTGCAGTCAAATTGTCAACTGGTGGTTGTCAAATTCTACAGCTTTTATTGATTATCTTTTTTTCATTCTGTATTTGTGAAGTAGATTCAGCAGAATCTGTCTCTCTCTTTCTCTTTTTTTCTTTGACAATCTTCTGTAGCATAGGAAAAAATTTTATCTGATGTAGTTGTTCACTATAATACAGTGGAAGAAGGAGCAATGGAGGGCAAGCTGTCTTGTGCACATTGTGATGCTCGCTTGGGTTACTTCAACTGGTCAGGTACCCAATGCAGTTGTGGGAGCTGGATCACCCCTGCCTTCCAGCTTCATAGAAGTCGAGTAGACACCAGCAGTATCTAATATCTGTGAAGACAAAGCCTTTTAGGAGTTGAGCCCATATCGGTTTAGATCAAATACCTCCAAATGGTAGTTTAAGTGTCACATTCTATTTAACAAGGTATATAGTTTTCAAGACAATCAGCAAGCAAAGAAGAATGGGACGTTTTATGGTGTTTTCACACTGTTTGTAACCCGAGACCAATTTGAGTAGCTGCAGCGAGAGAAACTGCTGCAGCTTTCCCTGATGTGTTGCATGAAATTTGAGCCTTCATTGCAACTGGAACTAGTTTAATTACTAGACTGATCCAATGTTGTGCTGATTGCGCTGTCATGTAGTTATGTGTGCCTGTTTTATGTTCTTCGGTATGACATGTTTGGCACATCGAATGGGATTGGAAGTTATAAAAGTTTGGCTCTCCGTATCAGATTGAATTAAAGGGAAGAGCTAAAACCATGTATTTGCTGAGTGAAGTGGTTCGTGTCTTGATAATAACATGACTTAATGTAGAGTCAGCCAATGTATGTGCACGCAATAGTTGTTTGCTGGTTTCTCTATTGTAGTGGCAAACAACTCGAGCTGTCCTTAACTTCTTGAATTCTTAATTTGATGCATTGTTGCCTTTCGAATGTTTGTATTTGTGTGATTTGCTCATCCACTTCAAGACAAGTTGGATTCATATATTTTCTCCCATATTTACATTGTGAGGTGTCATAGTTGGAACTGACAGATGCCTATAGGATCTGAAGTACTGAATAATTACATTCATGGGTATTTAGTGAATTCAAACTAGGGTAAAGGGTTTAGGGTTTGAGTTAGGGTTTAGGGTTTAGGACTTAGGGTTTAGAGTTTCAAAAACAATAAATACCCAAAATGGTCTTTCACAAAATAGCTGAAATGATTTTTCATGTTGAAAATCCACATATCTAATTTTAAGAGAAATGTAGCATCATTAGACAATGTCACGTGTTCTTCCGTAACACACAGTGAAAAGCACGGGCGGTATTTCTTGTTGAGATTCATTGCAGACGGCGTTAGTTGTTGGCTGAAATGGGATGACAGGTGTCAAACAGTAGTGGCTGGGACAGAATTGGCACAGAAGATAAAACGTTTCTCATTACAACAATGCACCCCAAATAATTGTTTCTAACGAGTGTGCTAAATATAATTTCAGCAAAAAAAATCCCTTTAAACTTTCATTTTCATGTTGGTAAAGAAAATTAAGCTGATCTTTGCACCAGTTACAAGCCTCAACTTTATCATGAGAACATGCACAATAGAGGTCTAGCATCTTAAGAAAAATTTAAGCAGTTGAAAGTTGAAACTAACACTCCATATAAAAATCCAATATAAATTGGCTATAATAGAACACCTGCATGGTTTCCAAAAGTGAGAATGGAAGGAGCTGCAGTAAAAGGAAAATGGGAAGACAAGTGCATGGTTTCCAAAAATGGCATACGGCCAGAGCCTACCTGCTGCTGCATTGTACTTTGGATACGTATCAGAGAGATCATAATTATTGTAGTTGACCTAAGACTCATTATATAATCCCTCTGTACTTTCTGCTACTCTCACTATCTCACATTATTTTGTTTCTCTCTTCAAAGGTCCAATCTTTCCAACTTTCTCTCATCTGAATTTTCCACTCTCTTGTTTCAGCAAGCTGCACACCGAGGCAGGTAATAACCTTCTTCTTCTCCTGAAAATCTCTATTTTGTTATTAGTAATACTCTGATATAGTGAAGCAGAACAGAAAATGCTTCTAATAGTTATCAGAATTCTTAGGTAACCTTTTAAAAAGAAGCTATATATCCTCCCTTTTTAGTTTCTTTTCCAAATAGTTGAGCAATGTTAACATGTATAACCAAATTTTTGTGGGAACTTTTTCTTTAAAAATTCTCATGAACATAATGTGGGGTTGAGGGATTTATACAGGCCGGGGTCTAAATCTTATCAACAGCGTGTTTTTGCAAAAGATTTTAAGCCTTGATTTCTCTCTGCCTTCAACCACAGTGGAGAAAAGGGCACACCAAGTCACCAATAATCTGTTTTGAAACAGAAAGAAGGCATTCACATAGCACTAGAAATGGAAATTATGGCATACAGCTAGCTAAATTTGTTCATCTCTTGCTTCCATCCCAGTAGAAAGTTTTATGTTCTTTCATAAATTAGTGAAGAACTCATTTTCGTTTCAATTTCTGTTGCCGATGAGACGTGTCTTAAAATCATACACTCCTATAGTCCTATTGGGTTTTAAGAAAGTGTTCTTGTCTGCTTGTTTGTTTCCTTGAACATTTTAATGTACAGAAGTGAGTTTTTCATGATACTATTAATGAAACCAGTGTATTTTGATTAGAATGACTAAAGAAGATAGAGGCTTTTCTTTACACTATTAAGCATACAAATGAGCAGGAGTGATAGAGATAGCCACTCTCTGTTCAATACCAGACTTGGCAATTAAACATATCCGCATTATAACTTTCACTTAGTTTGATAATGAAGATTTATAGTTTTGTTTTATGATGGTGCAATTTATTGGTGCAGATCAGTCAATGGCGACAATCAAAGGTTTTGCAGGAGCTGTCCTGATACTGGTTCTTGTGGCATTGTTTGTTTTCTTTGTCAAGCATGAGATTGATGTAAACAGCAATCACGATTCTCCCACACCACCAGCATTTCAACCGTTCTACCCACCAATCCCAATTACATCAGTGCCTGTAAATGCTCATGCTCCATCACCGCCCTACATGTTCCCACCACCAGCTGATCAGGAGTAGGAGACCACCTGATCTGCATCTCATCACTATCTTGATTCTTGACACTACTTTATCATTATTATCAGTTTAGGCTCTAATGCTCCTTTGAAGTTTGTGTTGCTTCAGGCCGCTTCTCTGGTAGAATTTCCAACTGAAAATTACCATTTTCATCTACAATAAAATGATCTTATTGTTCAGAACCCTAAGGATTGATGTGCAAAGTTTATTTGTTGGATATTTGCTTCTGTTTCAGCATTTTGTACTCTTATACCGCAGCCCTTATTAGTTCTCTTTAGTTTTCTTCTCTTCTAAATGATGAAAAAATCTGCGTAACTGTTTCACACCGACATTCATATGGTGGGTGTTGTAAATCTTCTTCAAGCTTTGTAAAACCTTGAGTTTCCAGAGAACAAAATAATTTACATATTGCAAACCAGAGAACAAAACATCAATACCATTATAGCAGCATAAATGTATTCAGTTCAAGCACCAATCTCCTTTATATATATATATATATATATATATATATATATATATATATATATATATATATATATATATATATCTGTCAGCCACTACTATCTGACTGACTGCACAAACTCTTCACCCAAAAGGTCTTAGCTAAACATATAAGGGCATTTAGAACTCCTGGCGTGCCTGCTGAACCAACACAACAATAAGAGTCACAAGGGAAGCATAAACTGAGGTGGGTATACGTTGCACGACCTTCCCAACATGTGGTACACCCTCAGTAGCCCTCTTCGTCGCCATTGCAATTGTTGGTGCTGCAACCAATGTGACGATCAGTCCTTGACTGACAACACAAAATGTGTCAGCAGTAATCTGTTTGATCAATTTGGCAAACTCTTCCCGGTCAATTTCTCCATCAAGATTGATATCGTGTTCCTGCATATAAACAAAACTTCTCAATGTATATTTCTGATTCCTTTAGCTAACCAAATTTACAAGGCTTCACCTTAAGAATCATTGAGCCTAACAAGATTTAGTTAGGAAAAATCAACAAAAATTATTCTGGAAAGAAATCAACAAAAATTATTCTGGATATGAGGTTGGGCAGTTTGCACATATTTTCCAGAATCCAACGTGTCACTATAAGACGGGAATAGAAAAAAGGCTGTTTCCCCTGTCTAAAGAGTTTATATGAAATCTCCGACACAATTGGATTCATAGTTCGTACCAGCAAAACTGTCAAATGATATATCTTTTCCTTAACTCGTTGAACATAAGAACTCTACAACCTTCACTACAAATTGAATTTCTCCTACTTATATACAGGACAGACTTAGAAAGCCTAGCGCTGCAATGGAACTATCCCCCTAGTCATGTATTCAAGAAGATAAGCTTCTTTATAACACTAGAGATGGTATTATAAATTCCATATATTTAACTGGAATATGCACCCCAGTAAAAATATCCAACATGTAGAGACTAGCCATGCCATAATAAGGAATCATGCAGAGTTGAATCCAGATGAAAAGAACTTAGTTGTTTTTCTTTGTTTATTAGTATTTTTCTCTTCTACACTAAGAGCCTACATCTCCACCTGCTGTGCCACCCTCTGCCCCCTCCCCAAAGCACCTCCAAAGTATCAGAGTTAGTGACTTAACAATTGACAGAAAGCTCTACGACAGGTGCAGCTAATGAATACCCACATATTTCTTTTCTTTCTTCTTGGATGTTAATGACTTTGGGACATACTTAAATCCCCTGAAAACCCAGCTAGAGGTCCTCCTGCCAAAAAAGGTAGCTAGTGGACATATTTAGGAAATTACTAACAATTGATGCGTTCATTGGTAAGTAATGACACGAAGAGCAATAACAAAACCTCTCCATCAGCTATAACATTATGGAGTTCAAAAAGATGCTAAACATCAGTTTCAAGTGGAAAATAGACTCAGGAGAAGAAATTTCCTAGATATGGAGACCGTTAAATCTAACCCTTCAATACACAAGCAAATACACAGAGTTATATGGAAGAACTGAAGGACAGAGAGAAAAAAAATTCATAAGGATCATACCATGAGATAAGAGCCACATAAAAAGATAATCAAAGAAGGCTATATGCCTAAATAGCTTCGGTTCAGGAGGAAAGTAAATGGGTAGTTTTTCTTTGTTAGTGTGAAGAAGGTACAAGAAAATTTTTGGATATTAGTTATCCTTTCTTCCTGTGATGGACTTCATCAGATGCGATAACGATAGTAAACACACGATAATACCAAGAGACTAATACTACACTGCAGGTTCAGTGAACCCCAAAATGAGAAGAAATCTGGTGGATGCTAATCAAAGGACGGTGAAAGCTAATTTGCAAGTTGAAAGGATACAACACAATGTGCAGAGTTACTATTTTCCTTAATCCTGAGATGGACATGGAAATAGAAAACTAAATATATCAATAAAATGTAAGAACATCAGTAAACCCATCATAGTACTTGGGAACCATCAATACACTAAGTGACCTTATACTTACCGAATCCAACCTGTTCCTATAACACGGGGATAAAAAGAACCTGGCTCCCCTGTCTAAAGAGCTTAATTATATGAAATCTCCTACACAATTGGATCCATACCATCTTTCCCTAAACTGGTTGAACATTGGGGAATCACACATGATCAGTTTGTATCATGACCATTCTCAAAACATTCATATAATCTATTCTACTACAATAGTAGGTGCCGTTTAAATCCTAACTCTTAAGTCATCTTCCATATTCAAGTTCTTTCAGGTCTGCAACCAATCATAAGCACATTTGAAAGAGCAGAATAATATGGTAGACATTCAGCGCTATTAGATACCTGAATCAGAAGCCTGACAGAATCTTTAGAGGGAGGATCGAAATGCGGGCCAGGCAACCGCTTGTTGATATCACTACAGAAAGACAAGAAAACAAAACAAAATCAATTATTAGAACAATAGGGCCAGACTAGCAGCATGATTCATAGCAAGCAAAAGAGATTTGATAGATACTAATTAGCTCCTTACTTGTATACAAGCAGTACACCAATGTAGACATCCTCGAACCTCAAATTTGCGGTTCCAGTCTCATTCTTGAAATGATCAAACACCTTATCGGTAATCTTCCTGATTTGCTTTTGCCTCCATTGCTTACCTTCAAGAAAGTGACAACTTTCAGACACTAAACATGACCGCATCTAACGAGCCTCCCAGAACATCAAACTGATCTGCATAATATCTGCTGGTTTGGTTACGATGAAGAAGAAGTCTTTTATTCATATGTTTGTTGTCACAGTCCAATTAAAATAGGAATGATATGGAACACCTGTGCCGGCTTCATATATCCAAATTCCCAAGGACAACATAGTCCTAGCAGCAGCTAGCTGGTGACTATCCAAAGTTCCAAACTTTTAACTTTCTCTTTACATCACTTTCACCTCATCTTTTTCCCAGATACCAAGTCGTTCTGGTTTCCAATTATAACTAATTAATATACTGTCCAGCAAAGTAGATTACTGAAAGTTCTGCATAAAATGCCTAAGGCCATCACAGCTAATTCAAACTAAAATGGCAGAAGTCTTGCTCTTTAGAACATGGTCAAGTGCTTTTTCTTTGAGGTAGTTTGGGCTCTGAAGCTCAAAGATGTGCCATATGATACCATCTTTGAAGATCTCTCAAACAAAAGCCCTTTACTTGTTCAATACAATCCCGTTCATAAGAAGATTCCAGTGCTTGTGCACAATGGAAAATCAATTGCTGAATCTCTTGTGATCCTTGAATATATTGAGGAAAAATGGGAAAAAAAGCCCTTTGCTGCCTGAAGAACCTCATGATAGAGCCACTGCGCGCTTTTGGGCCATATTTGGTGATGACAAGCTAATCTAGCTCACCACTACTATATATTGAACATTACTAGATTCGTATGGAGTATCAAGATTGATATATGAAATAAGAAAAGGAGAGTTAGTGAAAAACAAACCGAATTGATTAAAACCCTACGATATAATTACAATATTATATTTCTAATATGACTTACGCTGACACTCCCCCTCAAGTTGGAGCATACACATCAATCATGCTCAATTTGCTTAGTGAGTCATAAAACGTCTTCCCGGATATTCCTTTGGTGAGTATATCTGCAAGTTGTTCTTCAGTAGGAACAAAATGAAAGCTAATAATATTGGCATCTAGCTTCTCTTTTATAAAGTAACGATCAACCTCCACATGCTTAGTACGATCATGTTGCACTGGGTTCTATAATATATCAATTGTTGTTTTATTATCGCAATACAGTTGCATAGCACATTTGGGTTTGATACTGAAATAACGTAATAAATTTCTCAGCCACAACAACTCACATACTCCATGAGACATACCTCTGTACTCAGATCAGCACTAGAACGTGTCACAACCTTTTGTTTCTTACTTTTCTATGTAATCAAATTACCTCCCACAAAGGTAAAGTAACCTGATATAAATCTTCTGTCTGTAATATTTCCAGTCCAATCTGCGTCTGTGAAGCCACAAACATCAAGAATATTGTTGTATTTAGAAAACAATACTCCTCTTCCAAGAGCTGATTTCAAATACCTTAAGATTCTCACAGCAGCGTCCACGTGGCTCTCGTTTGGGTTATGCATGAACTGACTCACCATACTCAACGCATATGCAATATCTGGTCTAATATGGGTTAAGTAAATCAAGAGCCCAACTAACCTCTGATATCGAGCTCGATTAGTAGGTACATGGTCTGGATACTCTGCCAGATGATGGTTCTGCTCAATGGGTGTGTCAATAGGTGTGCAATCCAACATACCTATCTCTGTCAACAGATCAAGAATATACTTTCTCTGGCACGTACAAGTATATCCCTTCTCTTCCCTAGCTACCTCAATTCCTAAAAAGTACTTGAGATCACCCAAGTCATTCATCTAAAACTCAGTGGCTAGTTGTCTCTGCAATTTGTCCATCTCAATAGTATCATTGCCAGATATTACCATATCATCGACATAAATAATTAAGGCTGTTACAGACCCTTGTTGATGCTTGAGAAACAGGGTGTGGTCTGAATTACTCTGTTTGTAACCAACCTTACGCATAAACTGTGAAAACCTCTCAAACCAAGCACGAGGTGATTGTTTAAGACTATACAAAGACTTTCTCAATTTGCATACAAATTCATCAGAAGAAGCAGCTACATACCCATGTGGAAGACTCATGTATACCTCCTTAGCTAACTCTCCATGAAGAAACGCATTTTTGACACCAAACTGTCGAAGTGGCCAATTTAAACTAGCCACAAAAGAAAGCAGAACACGAATAATATTCATCTTGGCAACGGGAGCAAATGTCTCATCATAATAAATGTCATACATTTGAATAAACCCTTTTGTAACAAGACGTTCTTTGTACCAATTCACTGATCCATCTGCATTGTGCTTTACAGTAAACACCCAACTACAACCAACAACCTTCTTGCCATATGGTGGAGGCACAAGTTCTCATGTATCATTCTTTTGTAACTCATCCATCTGGTCTTCCATTGCTTTTCACCAATTTGGATCTCCCAATGCATCCTGCACTTTGTTAGGTACTGATACAACTGATATTTGATTCACATATGATGCATATAACTTGGATAATCTTTTAGTGGGCATATAATTAGCTACTGGGTACTTTGATTTAGTGTGAAGAGTGAGTTCATATATTTTAGGTGCTTGACCTCGAGTAGACCTATTTGGTAACACATATTAACCACCATTAGACTCACTAGTACAAGTGGGGGGACTTATCTCAAATGAGTGATCTTCAGTACCAGTAAGCTCTGGGTCAGGGGTAGAAGCAGTGAAGGCAGGATGGATGAGGATACCAGGGAAGTCTGGACTGAGGTGATGGACGCCGAATTCTGGACAAATGGTCTGAGTTTGGGCTAAAAGACTTGCCGACTGGTCGGGATCTGCTGATGATGACGAAGACAAAAAAAGGCGTTGCTGGACGACGAAGAGAAGGAGCAGCGGCGTTTGCCTGAAAAAGCAGGCAATTTGGGTGCCTAAAGAAACTTTTAGGGTGACCAAAGCAATAGAAGATGATGATGGCCGTCTCTACTGGAAGGAGACGAAGCTGGGTAGAAGAGGACCTCGTTCGGATTTAACGATGGAAACCTTAAAAAAGTGAATCCAAAGTGAAAAAGTGGAAGACTTACTGTAGACAAAAACAAGAAGAAAACCCTAACGCGGGTTATAACTCTTCAAATTGAACAACAAAACAAAGAGACAAAGTCCTCTCGGATCTTTACTCTGATACCAACTCAAATATAATGAAGATAGAAGAATGAATTGTCTAATATATTATTCATCTCACGGTAGAGGTTTATATAAGAGATTACAAGGAAAACAATTGGTAAATAAAACCTTACGATATAATTACAATATTACATTACTAATATGACAGAAGTGAAAGCAAAGGATAACTTGAAGTACTTGGAAGAAGAGCTAAGTGGGAAGAAATTCTTTAGGGGAGATCAAATTGGATTTGCAGATATTGCGCTAGGATGGCTTGGGCATCATCTGAAATTGCTGGAAGAGATAGCTAACATGAATCTGATAGCATTAGAAGAACTCCCATTGCTATTCCAATGGCAAAAGACTTTTGCAAATGCTCATATAATCAAAGAGAATTGGCCAAGAAGTTGAAGCAGACACCTAAATGAATTGATTTTTCACAAAGATGGACAGGAGTAAGAGTCAGGTATCATTCCCAATAAGTGATAGAAGTAACAGATTGGAAATTGTTGTCTTCCTTTTCATCCAGGGAGCTGCAGACTGTAAACTCTATCTTTGCACTACTATTTTGACCAATTTGGGTCACCTCATCATGAAAATTAGTTGTGTTCTGACTTTCTCAATCAGAGGATCCAAAAATATTCGCATAATTCAATAAATATAGGAATTTGTATCTGCATATACAGAGGCAAAAGTAATTGAAGTCAGCATGCACTATGCAATCCTCAAAGTTACCTAGTCTGTAGACATGAAGAAATTTTCATTCCATTGGCAAACTTGAATCATTGTTAGGTGACAAATGCAGGTTAACACTCCTTTATATCAAAAATATTATTGCAAGCTTTGAGAAACTTTTTTTTGTTAGACAAATGCATGACACAATATATAGAACCTAATCAGAATACTTGTATAAACATGGTCATATATGCAAATCAACTTTAAACTATAGAACTAGCGATCAGATAAATAGGGTCTTAGCTAAAAGTTAAAAAGCTTACTTGCTGGCGTTAAGAGCAGTGACCTCTATTTCACAATCATACTCTAATAATAATCTACTATCTCAAATGCCTGGAAAGAGGAGAAACATTGATGTGAAATTAGCATCGTAAGCTCTTGCATTACACATTTAGGAATAATGGACCATGAAACAGATGTTCATTAACCAAAAATCATGCCAAAACAATGGTAGTTTGATTGGTCTTAATCTTCTCCAATTTATGAAAGTTAGAGTTATAAACTACTTATAACTCCATAGACTACTGCTGGCCTTCTTTCGAAAAACCTCATATGTGAAACTAATGTGGTATATGTCAGTATATTAGGACATGTTCATCTGTTTTTGTCTCCTTGGATCAATATTCCTTGCAATAATCTTAGGATTGTATGCATATATATATTCTGCTACCTGAATGAGAAATATATATCTGGAAATTCATGAACTTCTCAGTACTTGAACTTGACTAATAGTAAAAATCTAAAAATTAATGTGATGAGAGTAATAATATTATCTTGTGTGCATTTATTTGTAAGACCAATGTACCTGGCCTGCATTGAGCGTTCAAAACTTCAAATGTGATCATCCCATTTTCTGAAGAAAAGAAGCGAAAAAAATCTGAAAGAAATTATCATGTTAGTTTAAGCATGTGGATACCATACATCTTGAGGCTAGAAGTACCTTGTACTTATTGGACAAAGAAAATATGGGGACTTTTTTCCAAAGCCGCCTGCACAATATGTCTACATTCCAAAGAGAACAAACAGAACCCTTCTTCTTGTTACATCACACCTTACGTGAGAATCCAAACACTATTTACATACCCTAATCCTTTCAGTTTCTCAAAACTCAATTTCACCCCCATATATTTCTTATTTGTCAATCATTCTGGAAACTACTGAGGTGCTGTAGAATCATGAATAGTAAAAAGACTAACAAGAACTAAACCAAAATCAAGGTTTCACCACAACTAACAAACAAATGTTTACTGGAAACATAATTCTATCCAAATCCACGGAAGAAGTCGTCAATGAAAGTGTACATTTCTCATCTGAATCTAAAGGAACCATATTAACCCTCTCTCGAGGGTAATTTAACCTGACTAAATGGTCACCTGTAATCCTTTATAGTTATGAGAGTTTAAATCTTGCATGTTACTGCTAACAAAAACAAATCAAACTTAATATGAGAATTTTCCATTTCTATGGCCCAAGTCATATATAGCAACAAAGAATAGGACAGAATAATAAATACAATGTTAGAAAGGGAGACAACAGCAAAGTTCCCTGGTCCAAGTTCTGTTTAAAAAGGCCTAAGCTGCTCTCACAGCTCCTTCCAACCAGAAATGGCAGAAGTCAAGCTCTTTAGAACATGGTCAAGCCCTTTTGCTTTGAGAATAGTTTGGGCACTGAAGCTCAAAGATGTCCAGTACGATACCATCTTTGAGGATCTCTCAAATAAAAGCCCTTTGCTACTTCAATACAACCCTGTTCATAAGAAGGTTCCAGTGCTTGTGCACAATGGAAAATCAGTCGCTGAATCATTAGTGATCCTAGAATATATTGAAGAAACATGGAAAGAGAACTCTTTGCTGTCTGAAGATCCTCATGAAAGAGCTGCTGCACGCTTTTGGGCCAAATTTGGTGACGAAAAGGTAACCTAGCTGAACAACTACTATTGCATAGCTTACATATATTTGCTTGAACACTAGAATCACATGGAGTTCTGGTATTGATGATATTTGCTACAACATATGATTATTTTTAGGGAGATTCAACGTGGCCATAAATATATAATTAGGTTTGTGAATTTACATGAAGGTTTTGATCTCTATTTGGGAAGCCTTTATAAGTGAAGGGAAAGAGCAAGAGGAAGGTATTGTGAAGGCTAAGGAAAATTTGAAGTATTTGGAAGGGGAGCTAAAGGGGAAGAAATTCTTTGGGGGAGAGCAGATTGGATTTGCAGATATTGCACTCGGATGGCTTACAGAATATGTTGATGTGTTTGAAGAGGTAACTAGCATGAAATTGATAACAGAAGGTGAGCTTCCATTGTTATCAGAATGGAAAAAGAATTTTGCAGCTGCTCCTATAATCAAAGAGAACTTTCCTCCCAGAGACAAACTATTCACCAAATTTCAGGCTCTCCGTGAGACCATCCTTTTGAAAAATGTACCTAAATGAAATGGTTTTTCGCCACAACAGTTGTATTAAACTGTAAAGCATAAAGAATAAGGAGTGTTATGACTCAAGATCACCAGGACCTTGTATCAATTGTATGACAATATCACGGCAATCTATAAAGTGGAATTTTCTTGTGTGCCAAATGCAACTCAAACTTTAGTTTCATATAATCAATACAAAAAAATTCTCAGTCATCAACTAATTCAAAAGTTCTTGCCCTTAGCGATTCAGTTATAAACACCAAAACAACAATGTTCTGTCAATGATCAAAGACCTTAAACTTATTTACTAGCCAAACTAGAGGTTACCAAGAGTTTAGAAACCAGCTGTAATATCAGTAAAATTATCGTGAAACATGATAATCAGTCTGGTTTGGTCATATGGCACAATCCTATGGAATCGAAGTGAAATCTAAGCCACCATGTAGTAATATACTCATTATAGACCATACTACTGATCTAGAATCAAAATTCGGCATCCCAGCCAAAAGCTAAAAGTTAAGTTTTCCAGGTAGCCATCATAAACGATGCATGTTATATCATAATATTGTCCCCAAGAGACTAGAAAGGGGAGAAATATTCAGGTGTGTAATTGGAACCAGTCAGAGCGGGCAAACCGATATCCAAATGAGGGCAATACCAATGGACATGGAAACTGTACATGTCCATTGTTGTTTTTCACTCTGCACAAATATTTTGCACAATTACTACTCCAAGGGGATCAGATTCAGAGTGGCTTATTCAGTTTCTTGTTCGGAGTACGCCTGATAGAATGCTCGGATATCAGGTAGTTAGGACCCTAAGTCTCAGACACTGTAGGGCCTTAAAGGGCTCTATTGAAGAAAGTTGATGTCTGAGGTGGCTTGGATCGTGGGAGCTTGTAAGTAAAGATGTAATCAAAAGCGAGCAACCGTCTTTGTCGCTCTGAAAGGCTGTCACTACAAAATCTTAAAACAACCAAGATTGAATTGCTATACTAATACTCATGTAGCTTGACAGAAAGAACAATCAAGCTAATATTCAGTCAGCATGTTAAACACGGTCTTCATATGTTCAAATGATACAGTAAATTTTTATTGAGATCTATGTGTGCATGTGTGTCTGAATATATATAGTACATTAATAGAAGATAAGATACGTTTCCTCATTCCTGTAGGTAAATTATGATGCAGAAACCACTTATTAATGACCTGGATAACCTATAGATTCCAAGTGGTATCACTACCAAATGTTCTTGAAACTTCACAAAAGTGAGGAACTTCGAAAGAAGGGAACCAAATTTTAACACCCGCTTGCAAATTTAAGACTTCCCGGCTAATGACGACAAAATTAGCATAAAGTTAGTCATTAGGTTGTAATGCGACACAATACTAGACTAACTTATATTGGAGTTTTATTTTTACAACTACATGAGAAAGCTACTGCCATATAGTTTGTACATTATACGGTAAAATCTATGTATTGAAATTACTCAGTAGGTCACAGAATTAAGTACAGTGTTTTTCTTACCACTGAGAAGCTTCAATAAATCTTTAAATCCAAGTGGACTTCAGTGATCAATACATCAGATCATTCCAGGAACAATCTACCTACAATCCACCTGTTAATATGCCTCAAACTATCAAAATAAAGCACTTCTGTGAGTCGAAACCCCGTAATCATTTATGTGGCTCATGATCTCGTCTAGCAATTTGTATATGTGTTTACTTCTTTTATGTGATATGTCTCCCTTTCTGAATTCATGAACAACACCTTCCAGTTCAATTGAACTACAACCAGGAGTTTTCTTCATCTTCTTTTCTTTCATGGCCCTTCTCAGCTGCACTGCATCCCTCCATTTATTTGCTGATGAATATATGTTAGACATGAGTACGTATGCACCATCTCTCTCTGGCTCTACCTTCAATAGCTTTTTCATCACGGCTTCTGCAAGCTGGACTTTCCCGTGTATCCTGCAAGCTCCCAATAGAGCACCCCAGACAAAGGCATCAGGCTCAATTGGCATGTTGTTAACAAACTCCTGTGCCTCATCTATTAACCCGGCACGACCTAAAAGGTCAACCATGCATCCGTAATGCTCTGTATGAGGTCTAAGCTTGTACACAGTTGACATATCCCTAAAATACTTCAGACCCTCTGCCACAAGTCCTCCATGACTACATGCTGCAAGGACACCTACAAATGTAACCTCATCAGGTTGGATGCCCAATATAGTCATCTCAGAAAATATATCCAATGCCACGTCCACCTCCCCATGCATAGCTAATCCCACAATCATCCCAGTATACGTGTATACATCTCTTTGTTTCATACCTTGAAAAACCCTAAAAGCCCGGTCTATGCTTCCACACTTGGCATACATATCCACAAGCGCATTCCCTATATACCCGTCAGCCTCAATCTGATTCCTGTCAACATAAGCATGCACCCACTTCCCCAACTCGAGTACTCCAAGATTCGCACACGAATTCAAAACACCAACTAAAGTAACATCATCCGGTTCAAGACCAGTTCTCTGCATCTCCTGGAACACGTCCAAGGCTTCCTTATACTTCCCTTGATGCGCCAACCCCGATATCATCGAATTCCAAGAAACCACATTTCTCACCGGCATCCCCTCAAACACCCCACGCGCGAGCTCATCGTCACCACACTCCAAGTACATATTAACCAACGCATTGCCTATAAACACATCCGGGTTAACCCCATGATGATCAATGTACCTACTTATCTTCCTACCCAAGCTCAAGTCCCCCAACTTAGAGCAAGCCGACAGCACAATGACCAATGTCATCTCATCCGGCATCATCTTGGCATCATGCATATCAAAGAAGGCCTCCACGCCTTCCCTAGCATAACCCATTTTAACATAGCCCTGAATAAGCGTAGTCCAAGACACCAAGTCCCTCTGAGGACTTCCGTCGAACACTTTCCGTGCATCATTTATAAAGCCGCAAACTGCGTAGAGCCTCATGATTGTGTTGTTGACGTACACATTGGACAAAACAAGCCCGGATTTGATAGCGTAGGCGTGGATTTGCTGGCCTTCTCTCAGCGCACGGCATTGCGCGCACGCTTTGAGAACAGAGGGGACAGTGTAGTGGTCAGGAAGGATGTCATTGAGGAGCAAGTGGCGAAGTAGTTCAAGGACATGAAGAAGGGAGGTGGTTTTGTTTGTTGGGTTTGAAGGGAGGCCTTGGATGATGGAGTTGTAGAGGCTGAGGGTGAGGTCTGGTTTGTGCAAGCGGTTTAAAAAGGAGAGAATGTAGGTGAGGCTTTTGTGATGAGGAGATGAAATGAGGTGTTGGGTTGGGAGGGGAAGAGGAAGAGGGGTTGTTTTGATGAGAAGTGTGTGAGTTTGTTTGAGGTGAGCTATGGTTATTGGTTTGCATGATCTGAGTCTGGTATAAGCATGCACCCATATCTCTTGGGAGTTCATGCTTGCTTTTGCTGTGATTTTAGCAACGTGGAGGAAGGACTACATGAACAAACTTGAATCGGGTGACGTCCTACAAAAAACAAAAACTTTCTTACTCTATCTCACCCTTACACCGATTTTAGCATACTTTACCTTTGTTCATATTGAGAGAATGAATTCTCCTTATCTTATTGATAGAATGAAGCTCCTTTATATAGAGAAATACATGGGTCTCTCGGGCTAATACATGGGTCAATGGGCCTCTTACATGGATATGTGTAAAACTCTATTACAACATGGTTTACTACATAAAGCCCGTATACAAGGCATGGATCAAGACACACATATATAACAAATATCCTAGAATAACGTTTTAGTTTTTAGCTATTTTAGAGTGTGTAGCTGTTTTAAGAGCTACAGGAAATTAGCCAAAGTATAGCCATTATAACTTTTAGTTATCTATTTAGTTAGTGAGATGCCTAAGATGATGTTAACTATAATTTAATATATTTCTTGTAAAATATTTTATGTGATATAAATACATTTTAAATTATTTAATCTTTCTTCAATGAACAATGTTGATGTTATACTAACTAAAATAAAAAATATTAATGCAATCACATTTCTAAAATAGCAAGCCAAACTAACACTTTATTTAACTAATTTGACCTTAATTTAACTCAAAAATGAATAACATTACTAAAGTCGCTCTACCACACTAGCTAACCAACATATCATATGCTCATGGCTCACCGACCAGTTGATGCATTATACCTGACCAGTTGAGTGTTGACTTGTCTTTTTGGCTTTGTATACTATTCAGGACCCATAGTCCCAAATTCTTCGCTACAACATTTTGTACTAAGGGTTAGTTGTATTGTGTGAAACTGGTTGGTTAAATTAATAGGAGGAATATCCTTCACCATATTTTATCATCTCTGAGTTTATTGAAATTTGAACACGTTTAGGGTTTTCAAGAACATACCTGTTGAATTCAACTTCACAAACTTGTTGAAGAATTCGACTCAAAACCTAAATGCAAAGCAACAATAACCAAGCAAAAATACGGTAGCGGCAGCTAGGGTAGAAGTTGAGGGAACCTCGGTAGCAACTAGGTTTAGCAGCTGCAGCAGGAGTGCAACAACGGCATGTGCGCCCGATTTGGGGTTTTGAAAAAAAATCGGTTTTTGGGGTTTTGAAAAAATCGGTTTTTGGGGTTTTTTTATGGCTTTTGCTCTAGGGTTAGGGCTCGTGCTTATAATGTGTTCAGGTAGAACAGAATTCTAGAAGATATTATTGATAGGGTTGAACTCTTTATATAAAAACTCACTCTACATATATTAGGCCAGACCCTTCCACATTGGGCTAAGCCCATATACCTTTACTATTTCAAACAGATAACATAAAGCTTATCGACTCGGCATAGACCAAGAGCACACACATGTCATATATCCTACAACAGATACCTAATTTTAATTAATGATATGAACTCTTGAAGACCCCTGCTTTTTTTTAAGTTACCTATTGTTTCATTAGCTTTCTGAGTCTAAAAATATCATCTGCTGGCCAAAAAGAAAAGGAAGAAAATTAGGAGAACGATATCAGAGATTACAAACTGATGACATCGTTTATCATCTATTTGTGAAACCTGTAAAGGCTCTATGGTAAAATCATTTTGTTAATTATTGTGTTTTACATGATGAGGGTATAAGAGGAAGTTTAATGAAAAATGTTGGCAAAAACAATTAAGGTAAATGTATTTAGTATTTAAGGATCATCGGTTAATTTCTTTACATAAAGAAAAAAAAAGTTTGGCATGCGCCGTGCGCCTCATAAACCTTTGCAGCAATGGATTAAAAGCTTGGGTTAGAATAGTAAATGGACCAAAAACTACATGCAGCGGGCTTAAACCGGTCTGGGTAATGATGGGTCCCATGAGGGACCCAGCTAGTTGACTAATACGTAGGTTGAGAATTAGACCACAGATTGGTCTGGAGTAACAGAAAGCAAAGGACCCACGTGAAAGACTAAATAAATTTGCTACATACTCATGTGTTGATATCCACAGAAATGAAAAAGACTAAATTAATGGGTCTTGATTTGGGACATTAGATCAAATGGATTATATTTAAAGCAACTATTATTTCATATTTTAATTAAATAATCTAGTCTATACCCAACCAAAATAGGGTCTGAAAAAATTGACAATTATTGAATTTCTATATATATAGAGCGGCTTGGCTAAGGAGGTCTGCACCGAAGAGTTTGGTGAGGATGTGTGATTTTGTCAGTTAAACAGTTCAGGAACCGTCTGTTTTCTTCATGGTAAATCACAGATTTGAATGCCTTAATGATCACCAAATGAGATGAAATTTTACAGAGATGATTTATACATATATACCTAGACATTAAACGGTTAAGATCTGAAACTAAGATCGAAAAGTGGGGCAAAATCACACATCCGCACCAAACCCTTTGGTGAGGACGTCTGCACCTGAGAATTGTTGTATATATATATATATATATATATTCCAACAACAATTTGTGTATAAATAAAAAGAATTTTGTGTATAAATAAAAAAAACCGTTGAATTCAATAATAGACTAAAAGACAATAGTTTTTTATAAATAAAAAATTATTTTATAATATGTGAATAGTAATAGATCTTCATATTGGTCTCGTTGGTGTATCGTCGAATCTAAGACCAAAGACTGATTTGGATGAATAGTGTATTAACCCGGCTTAAGAATTGGTCCAACCCACCTAAAATGGGTGCATTTGCTCTAAGGGTTTGGATTGTTTTGAACAAAAAAACAAAGACAACATTTTGCCCCGTTTGGTTGACTGAATGTTACGGTGAGAAATGAATTGTAGTCATTTTTCTTTCAATGATGGAATGAAATTGATTTAGCATTTCCATTTTAAAGAACTTAAAACTTGATAATATGAAATGGTTTAAAACAATTTATTTATTAATGGTTTTTCATTAATACCCAATCAAATTAAATGTGTAAATTTAAATTAATACATTTAAGTAAATAATCATTTATTGACTACAGTCTATAAGGCAATATAAGTAAACTTTCAATTTCATCTAATGAAGGAAATGAAATCTCACCCTCCTAGAATTGGACTATGGTCAACTCATTTAGTTTACTTTCCATTCCAAACTGATGACATAACCAAACACCATAATCTAATGAAAATGAAACAAATTCTCATTTCATGCCATGTTTTCCCACTAACCAAACGGGGCCTTAGACTCGAGCCTAGATAACAATAGTATTCACTTGATAATTTCCCTTCGCCGCTCTTTTCCGCTCAGCAGCACAGACGGCTCGGGTGAGAGTAAGAACTTCAATCTCTTTGTTGGAAAAATAATGTAAATAAATCATAGTATATAATCATTTTTAGATGGTTGTGGATGAATGAGAATAGTCACCATAGTAATGCATAAAATGGTTAATCTTTCACCTTCTATGACTCTTTGTTTTGTAACAGCCACTACCAGAATAAGTATCATAGCCGACGAAAAAAAAATTAACAGGCCGACGAAATTTTTTTTCGTCGGGTAAAGTCTATTTTAGCCGACGAAAAAAACTTTCGTCGCCTAAGTGAAATTTTCGTCGGCTAAAGTGGATTTTTAGCCGACGAAAAAAAAATTCGTCGCCTAAGTGAAATTTTCGTCGGCTAAAGTAGACTTTTAGCCGACGAAATGTTGTGTCGTCGGCTAAAATAGTTTTTTTCGTCGGCTATAGGCTGTGAACTATAGCCGACGAAATTTTAAAACTTTGGCCGACGATATATATAATTTCGTCGGCTAAAATGCTTTATATTTCCAGATCTAGACGGTAGCTGATTTGAAAGAAAAAACGGGAGAAAAAGTTTTGGGGTTGGCGAAATTGTTGGGTGTTGTCGAAATCTATCCGAAATTAGTTTATGGCGCTATATATAGGTACGTATATGTATATATCTTGTTTTTGAGTTGATTTAAGAGTTTTATTTTCGTTATGCACATTGATTTTGAGTTTTAATTAGAGTTGATTATATTGTGTGATTGAGTTGATCGATTTGGGTTTGATAATATATATGAAGTTGTTGTTATATATATATATATATATATTAATTTGATTATATTAATTAGTAATTATTATATATATGCATGTATATATATATTAATTGTACGTTAACTGCAGATATAATATAAATTGAATGATTCGTAAATTTAATTAATTAGCGTTTATACATATATATTATGTTATTTTCTCAGGATATGGATAAGAGTTGGATTTCGCTTCCAAAATGGGACAAAAGATATGCTAAAGGAGTTGTTAGTTTTATTGAATATGTGATCAATAATGCTAAAGGGAATACAATTTTCTATTGTCCGTGCACTAAATGTCAGTGTCGCAGCGATATGTATCAATTTCCAATTGACAAGGTTTGGCAGCACCTTCAAAGTAATGGGTTTTGGGAGAAGTACACATGTTGGATATATCACGGTGAAACATCATTAAGGGGTCCGCATGATCATGGGCAATTTTCTGAGACGGGCAGTACATCCAACGATCCAACAACGGCCTTCATCAACGATATGTTTCCTTATGAGAGGGGTGTATGCTCTGAAGGACCGTATATGTCTGACCCGGTGCAGCCCTTCTCTAGAGTTGTCAACACTGCTGGTATTGACAGGTACAACAAACTATTTGCTTTCCAACAGACCCCTGTGTACCCCGGTTGTCAGAAAACGGTTCTTGAAAGTGTGATGGACGTTATGAAGATTAAAGTTGAGACAAAATCGATTGTGAAGGCTGTTGATGAGTATCTACAGTACACTGCTTCGATGCTGCCCCACGGTCATCGTCTTCCTACCACTCATCATAAGGTCCGATGTATACTGAAAGATCTTGGGTTTTCCTACATCAAGATCCATGCATGCAGATATGATTGTGTTCTCTTCTGGGGTAAAGATCCAGAAGGGAATGACCTTGGTGACCTTGACACATGTCCAGTATGTCAGAGTGACAGGTATAAGTTGACTCCTGCAGGCAATAGGAAACCTATGAAGGTACTTCGGTATTTCCCGTTGAGGGATAGGCTGGAACGGTTGTACATGTCATCACACACGACCAAATCTATGAGATGGCACGCTGATAGGGAATTGCAAGGCGAAGATACCCTTATACACCCTGCTGACGGGGAGGCCTGGAAGCATATAGACAGGGAGTTTCCTCATTTTGCGTCTGAGGTCCGAAATGTGAGGCTCGGGCTCTCATCCGACGGGTTCAATCCTTTTGGCAACATGAGTCTTCAATACAGTGTATGGCCGGTGATTTTGGTACCATACAATCTTCCTCCATGGATGTGCATGAAGAAGGAATACAATATGTTGAGTTTGTTGATTCCGGGACCCGGTTATCCAGGGAAGTGTCTCGATGTGTATTTGAAACCCTTGATTGAAGAGCTTAAGTTTTTTTGGGACGTTGGTCATCCCACTTATGATAAGTTCATGCACGAGATGTTCCAGATGCATGCTATGGTTGTTGGTACCATTAGTGATTTTCCTACTCGTGGGATGTTGTCGGGCAACGTTGTTAGGGGATACAAGGCTTGTCCAGAGTGCCTAAGCGATGAGGGGAGCAGTAGTCATTGCAACAAGATATGTAGATTGGGTCACCGTACTCTCCTTCCGTATGATCACGAATGGCGGTTCGATGACAAGGCATTTGATGGGACTGTAGAACTTGGTGTGCCTCCTAGAAGATGGACAGGGAAAGAAATTTTAGCAGTGCTTAATGAGTATGATTTTGGGCAGCTCAGCAATCATCCCAATATAGTGGCGGCAATACCTGACAGACCCGACAGGTATAAATTTTGGACACATAAGAGCATATTCTGGGAACTCCCATACTGGAGTAAGTTGTTGATCAAGCACTACCTAGATGTGATGCACATAGAAAAGAATGTGTGTGACAGTGTGGTGGGAACCGTGCTGAACTTGGAGGGAAAGACGAAAGACGGTCCGAAGGCACGCATTGATCTTACGTGATGATTCTGATTACGAGCCTTCTTAGTTATTTGAATTTGTAATACAATTTGATGTGTTTTAGTTGGTACAAGCTCTACAATTCATAATGTATCTTAATGTTGGTTATATATGCAGGAAATTATTATGGGTACGGTTAAACCAACTGTTTTTTTATCTATTTGACAGTTTTAGCCGACGAAATATAACATGTTTCGTCGGCTAAGATACTTTAAGCCGACGAAATACAACATGTTTCGTCGGCTAAGATACTTTTAGCCGACGAATACCCTAATATTTCGTCGGTTAAAGTTAAATGAATAAAATAATAATTTATACCGCTAGTTGCGTCTCCTCGATATGAAACTATTTGTAGTTGAAGGTCCGGACAGAATACGTAATTTAGGTGGCAAAATCACCGTTTGTTTGTGTTTAGGGGTTTGACCAACGGGATTGACCATGCGGATCGAGCCCTTAAGTGTGTCCGATGATGCTGAAATTTTACCCTCACACATGTTTCAACATAATGATGATATCTGACGGTCGGTTTTTCGTTTCACAAGATGGATTGTCACAATCAAAATATGCCTACTAATGTTGTATAACTAATTTACTAAGTGTTAAGTAAATGTTCCGTTTTAAAAACAAACTATACGTAGATGCTTCAAACAAAAAAAAGTCGTGAGATAAGATATGACCGGAACGATGAAATATGTCTACGGTTGAAATTTCACGTAATTTCGATAAGTTTCGGTGCCAATACTTGCGGTCATTGCATTTTTTCTATTCGTTCGCCATAGAGAACGCCCTATCTCCGACGGTTATTTTTCTTATAAATTTTATACCGCTAGTTGCGTCTCCTCGATATGAAACTATTTGTAGTTGAAGGTCCGGACAGAATACGTAATTTAGGTGGCCAAATCACCGTTTGTTTGTGTTTAGGGGTTTGACCAACGGGATTGACCGTGCGGATCGAGCCCGTACGTGTGTCCGACTTGGCTGAAATTTTACCCTCACACATGTTTCAACATAATGATGATATCTGACGGTCGGTTTTTCGTTTCACAAGATAAAACAAATAAATTGTGCATGAACTTACTAAATAATTATAAAATATACTTTAGCCGACGAAATTACTAACATTCGTAGTAATTTCGTCGGGTAAAAGTTGAACTATAGCCGACGAAATTACTAAAAAAATTTCGTCGGCTATAGTTGGACTTTAGCCGACGAAATTAGGGTTTTGTCGTCGGCTAAAGTCCAACTATAGCCGACGAATTTTTTATTTCGTCGGCTATAATTCTTCCTATAAATTCGAACCCAGCGAGACCGAACCCACTTTCTCCATTTTCTCCACTCGGCCGGACGGTTTCTCCCTCTCCTCTCGATTTTCTTTCGCCATTTTCGACGGTTTCCGGCCTCCACTCCGCCTCCATCATCTCCCAAACCAATTAGGTATGCAATTTCATGTTTATATTGTATTATAGAACAAATTTCATTTGTTTTTTCAATATATTGCATTATATTGAATTGTGTTGAATTATATTGTGATAATGTTGAATTGTATTATGTTGTGATAATGTTGGTTATATTGGGTGTATTTACTGAATTTGGGTGTATATTTGGGTGTATTTGGGTGATATTGGGTGTATTTGGGTGTTATTGGGTGTATTTACTGAATTTGGGTGTATATTTGGGTGTATTTGGGTGTATTTGTGTGATATTGGGTGTATTTGGGTGTTATTGGGTGTATTTACTGAATTTGGGTGTATATTTGGGTGTATTTGGGTGTGTATTTGGGTGTATTTGGGTGTATATTTGGATGTATTTGGGTGTATTTAGTATATTTGCGTATATTACAATATTAATTGGTATATACAAATAAATTTTTGTTAATGTTGTTCATTTTTTATAATTTCTCGCATTTAACAAAATATTAATTATATTATTTAGGATGAAAGGATTATTCAGCAAATCAAAGAGTTCGAAGGGCCGGGGTGAATCGTCAGAGGGAACGCCTAACAACCCTCGAGGTTCGTTTCAGGGCCCAATGACGGCCCGACGGGCGTCTCTTCTGGAGCCGACACATTCCTCCAGGCAGCCAGATGGCCCTCCCGCCTCCACGCCGCCTAGCGCCCCTCGCTCCTCCGGCCAGCCGGACGCCCCTCGCTCCTCCAGGCAGCCTAGCAACCCTCGCTCCTCCGGCCAGCAGGACGCCTCTCGCTCCTCCAGGCAGCCTAGCGTACCGCGCTCCTCCAGGCAGCCCAGCGTCCCTCACTCCTCGAGGCAGCTGTGGCCTCCGACTCAGGCGGAGGTGTCTGCACCACGTATGCCTGAGATACGTAGGGCACCGGCACCGGGCCCTAGTGCATCGGAGGGTGGGTCTTCCGGGGTACAGATGCCGCCGCCTCTACTCTTCCTTCCGCGCTTCATACCGGCAATACCTGCAGTCGATGACTCAGGGGCGCCTATTTATCCACTACCCCCGCAGGTGACCCCATCAGCGGTGTATCAGTTCGTGCTGTTTGCTACAGAGTTAATTTCTGCGAGGGTATCATCGTCGGCGACAGAGTCGGAGTCCGTCGCATCCGCCCCAACGCCCTCAGGTAATGATTGACAGGACCCACCCCGGGTTAAACCCCTTTTACCCGAAGTAAATCCTGCGGGGACCACCTCAAGGGAACTTCTTACTGAAACCCCCTTGAAATGGCCAACCCTTCCTACCAAACTAACTAAACCGGGTTAGTCAGAGCAGTCTACCGAGATGATTACCCCAAAGAATTTCAAGCAACAACGGAATGATCGACTATGCCTCGACTCTCGTACGCGCTCGACCTCCTCTCAAGAACCCTGCATCACTGGGCATTTAAAAACGAAAGGCCCAGGAGAGAAACATTGAAAAACTGTTAGAGTGAGTGGACGAAAATCAAATATAAAAACTCGATTTCCTTTAATGCTCTCCCAAAACTTTAATGATTTAAATAACAGTTATGCATGCCCAAAATTACTAAATTTCCACAAATGCATGATAATATAAACCAATAAGGATTATGGGAAGAGTAATATTCACAAACACAATAAGTCGGGCCTCTCAGACTAGGGTCGGAGCTAAGAGCTCTGGTTGCGCCTTCACGCTATGCTAGCTATATAAAACGGTAATGGACAACCCTTAATATATCCACCTGACATCTCAGGCGTGTCTGTCCTCTCAGACCAGGGTCGGAGCTAAGAGCTCTAGGTAAGTGGTGATGGACAACCCTTAGAATATCCACCTGACATCTCAGGCGTGTCTGTCCTCTCAGACCAGGGTCGGAGCTAAGAGCTCTAGGTAAGTGGTGATGGACAACCCTTAGAATATCCGCCTGACATCTCAGGCGTGTCTGTCCTCTCAGACCAGGGTCGGAGCTAAGAGCTCTAGGTAAGTGGTGATGGACAACCCTTAGAATATCCACCTGACATCTCAGGCGTGTCTGTCCTCTCAGACCAGGGTCGGAGCTAAGAGCTCTAGGTAAGTGGTGATGGACAACCCTTAGAATATCCACCTGACATCTCAGGCGTGTCTGTCCTCTCAGACCAGGGTCGGAGCTAAGAGCTCTAGGTAAGTGGTGATGGACAACCCTTAGAATATCCACCTGACATCTCAGGCGTGTCTGTCCTCTCAGACCAGGGTCGGAGCTAAGAGCTCTAGGTAAGTGGTGATGGACAACCCTCATAGTGCACTACGTAATTTGTCTGACCTCTCAGGCTAGGGTCGGAGCTAAGAGCTCTAGTAGCGCCCTCACGCTACTCTAGCTAGCATAGTCATTGGACAACCCATAAAGGAAATTCACAACAATACTGACTCAAATACTCTTCCCAAACAAATAAATAAATCTATTCCTCGACATATAAACATAAATCCAAATATAATATCTGAGCACCCGAGGAACATATCATACTCAAAACAAACATATAAACCATGCAATTATATCAATAATTAGGGCATGCATTCATTTAAATAAAATAATCTGTCCACTCACAGTACTATTGTGACCTTCCCGCTCGGAAAGCTCCTCGAGCGAAACCCTCGAACTACCCGCGTAGTCGAGCCCGTCTCACGTTCGACCAGAGACTGTACAACAAATCACCAAATTAGTCAATCACCGTTAACTTGGTCTTTTCCTAGTTTGACCAGGAAATTCCTATTTGACCACATGTTGACCAAGTTCCTTTCTTTAGCACTTTAACCTTTTTAACTTTCTTTCCCGGTCATCGACTCTTACTCAATTTACCGAAAGTCCGACTCAGCTTCCGAACTTTCATTTATTACTTTAACTTGACGTTAGGGTGTCACGTATTAATTCGTCAAATTACTATGGACACCCAACGTGTCACATTAATCAGTACAGTTAACCTTGAGCCGATTTACCGATTTAACCTTTCCTCTTAAATTCCAGTTATCAATTTCCGATAACAAATTAACATTTTACCAAATTAACCAATTAGTGTCCAACTTCATTGAACTTCAATCCTTTAACCATTTTTCTGAAAATGCTACTTTCCCAAAGTGGAAACTTTCCCTTAATGGAAACTTCCCCAAAGTGGAAAGTTTCCTAACGTGGCAAGTGTTCTTTAGCATGGAACGTTTCTCAAAATGGAAACTTCCTAATTACGTTCAACTTTCTCCGTAATTATTCAACTTAGGAATTAACCGTACTTTTCGACTAAAAGCCTAACAGGGAGAAATGATTCCTACCTCTTCGGCATTCTGCCGGTTTAATCGTATTCCCGGAGTTTGCCGGATTCCGGTAACTTGCCGGAATTTCGCCATACCCTCCCTGTTTGCTCCGATTCACCAAGTTACGACAACAGCAACAACAACAACACAATTCAGTAAGTCAAAATCACTTCAGCAACAACACCATTATATTAGTCACTCTTCTCATAACTTCAACGTAATCACAACTCACCCTATAATCAAACGACAGCAGGAAACTAGCTCCATTGACGGAGAACACCGTGAGCTTGAATTATTAGCTTTTCTTCCTTCACCTCAAATCACCATATTCTTGAATTCATAGCTGACCCATACCACCCTGTGCAACCATCTACAGAAAATCACAGCATCAAGGTCATTCTTATACTGTATCCCTCAGTCCAAATCTTCCAATAAACTGTAATTAACAAGAACGACCTCAATCCAAAATATAATACCACGCAGAACAACCTAGAGTTGAACCAAGACGAATAACTTACCAAAATTAACCGAGGACGAAGAGTTGATCGCTGTCCAAACAGAAATGGACCAAGAACACCAGTACAACTCGTAGGCGTCAACGAACACGATGGAGCACATGCAGATCGAATCACCCTCAGTCGCTAGACACACGGAAAATCCGTGAAGAATGCATAACAGGCAGAATTAGGGCTTTTCAATTTAAGGTTCCAATCGATGAAATTAAGCCATAGAACAGAAGAATGAAAAGAGGGGGAAGGATTCCACCAACCATTGTCGCCACAGTCGTCGAAGCTCGGAGGAGAGCGAAGAACACAGCAGCACACCATGATCGATCTCTCTCCACAGTGTATATATATATATGTTTTGCTTGAGGGGTTCTGTTAAGGGGAGGATATTGGGTGTTGTGGTGGTGGTGCGCCGGCGAGGAGGCGGCTGAACGTGGCTGGGTCGGGCGGAGATCACCGGGGACGAAGCGGAGTCGAGAGAGAGAGGAGGAGACTCGGTTGACCCGAGTCTGGTCCCTTTGACCGGGTTGACCGGTCTCTTCCTTAAATACCAAAATGAACGGCCCCGATTTGTTCTTAATAAAGATCAACGGTCCAGATTTAAAGTAGGTGAAAAGTAAAAAGGTTAAATGGTAAAACTGATTTACCGGATTATAATTAAAAATTACCATAAACTTCTGAAATTCACAGAAAATAGCCAGAAGCTCCGAAAAATATCCCGAAAATACCGGGAGACTCGTGTTGACACATACTACAACATCGAGTCATCAATTCAGGTATTTGGAGTACTTTTAAAAACTCGAAAATTAACTCGAGCGATAACTTATTGAATTACCGATCGCAATTAAAAGTCCTCGGTAACTCGTGAATCTCTGTGAAAGGTAACTTTTATTAACTTCAAAAGATTCGGGGTGTGACAATGATTATATAAGTAATTTGTTATGTTATAATGTTATAATAAAATTAATTTACTAATCATCAATTTATGATAGGCACCGTCGGAGCCAAGCCGACAAGGAAGAAGAGAGGTCCGGTCACGGGGAAAGCTCTCGAGAAGACAGTGAGTACATCGGGAAGGATCGTCATTGATACTGACGAGGATGGGAACGTAGTATTGGGCGGCAAGACGAGGATGTACTCTGGCCGCGTGGGAGCGCTTATTAGGGATAGAGTCCCTATGTTGTGGTCAGACTGGGGCGAGGTCCCACAGGAGGTTAAGGACATGGTCCACAACGCCATGTCGGTAAGTATAACAAAATTCATATTTAACATTATTTATTACATTGTAGATTTATGAACGTCTAAACTAATAAATGTTTAAATGCATGTGTGGTTTGACGTTCCCGAGTACCTGAGGAACACCTGGGCGGACGTTGTGCACGAGGGAAGGTACGTTGCAAAGTTAAGGACAAAAAAAACTATGTATAATTTATAATATTTATATTTGTTTTGGCGTATTACAGGTACAAGGAGTGGAAGAACGAGTTACAGACCCACTGGACTACACATAGGAACGAACGTTCCGGCACCCCCCTTGAGTTCCAGTTCAGGGAGTACGAGTGGCGTTGGCTTCTGATATCGGAATTCAACAACCCACATAAACAGGTAATTATAAATAATTATTTATTATATTGAATTATATTTAATACGTTTTAAAATATTTTACTAATTTGATTCCTTTGTAGGCCGTTTCCCGGGTGAACGCTCAAAACCGGCAACGCAACATGAGGAACCATCATGCCGGTTCTAGACCGTTCGCATCGTTGATGGAGGAGGCGGCCAGGGAACATCCAGAGGTCAACCGGTACGTCTATACGTACGAGAAGGCATATCCTGACTCCCAGGAGGATATTGTAAATCATTTTACGTTTTAAAATTTAGTAAATTATATGTATATATATATATTTTAAAATGTTAATTAATTTTTTTTCCTATCAAATTAGGCGAGGGTGAGGCAGGCTAGTGACGAGGTGATGGCTGCTATAGTCAGGGAGACATGGCCTGACACGCAAGAGGAAGACATGTCCGAAGCCATGTCCCGGATCGACAGTTCGGATCTCAGCGTTGGGGCCAGGATCATGGGCACAGCCTTCCCACCGCGAGGAAATAATTTCTACTGTCGGGGTCTGGGAAAGAAGGGCGAGGGGGTACTGAAAACCACTCCTGGGTTTCAGAAAAAAGGAGCCTCGACCAGCAGCAGAACGACTCAGCTTGAGGCGGAAGTTCAGATGTTACGGGAATAGCAAGCCGCCCAAGCAGCATATACTGCCGAGAGAGAGGCCGCCCAAGCAGCATATACTGCCGCTCTACAGGAGTACAATGTAGCAGTCTATGCCGCCCAGCATGCACAGCAGCAGCAGATGATCCAGTACATGCAAGATTTGATGGCTGCACAGCAGCAGGGACTTCCGCTTCCGCACATGCCCACGCCTATTGTCTTACCTCAGCCGCCGCAACCTCCCCAACCTCCCTAACAACCTCATCCTGGAGCAGATATTGATTTAGACGATATCGACTTCATTTAGTTTTTTAAGTTTATGAACAATTATTTATTTAGTTTTTTAGGTTTATGAACAAATATTAATTTACTTTTTAGGTTTATGAACAATTTATGAATTAATTGAAAATTTAATGCAAAATGTTATGTTACTTTAGATAGTGTGTTGTTGTTGGTTATGAAATTGTTTCTGTAATTTGCAGCTTGCTTGGATGGTAATGTATAAATTTTGTTTGGGTTTCTAGTATAAAAAGTACTATAGCCTACGAAATTTACCATATTTCGTCGGCTATGCTAGTTTTTTTTTTCCAACAACCTTTAGCCGACCAAATTTGCCATATTTCGTCGGCTAAAAGTATCATAGCCGACGAAAGTGTGCTAATTTCGTCGGCTATTCTCTATTTATTTTTTAATTTTTAAAAACTTTAGCCGACGAATTTTAATATTATTTCGTCGGCTAAGTGTTGGATTATATTAAAATTCGTCGGCTAAGTGTTGGAGTATAGCCGACGAATTACAATATATTTTTTTGTCTTCTATAATCCAACACTTAGCCGACGAAATAATATTAAAAATTCGTCAGCTAAGTGTTGGAGTATAGCCGACGACGGACTCTATTTCGTCGGCTATAAGTATAGCCGACGAATTATAGCCGACGAAAATTGTGAACAGGTCGACGAAAAAATTTCGTCGGCTAAAGTGCTTATTCTGGTAGTGGCATCAAATTCAATAAGGTTGTAACCTATTCATGACATTCATGTTTGTTCACAATCCTCCTTATATAAATAGGTGACTCCTTCTCTTATTCTATACACACCAACTCAAAAAGTATCTCCTCCTCACTTGAGTTCTTTTTCACCCTCTATGAGTTGCTTTCTGGTGATAGAAGAAGGTATTTCAGGTTCGTCTAGTACGTGTTCTTAGTAACAGTACAGCTTCAAAGAAGAAGTGGTCGTTGTATCCAGTGGCGGAGCCAGAACTAAAATATCACATGGGCTAATTTAAAACATGCAAGCGTTTTTTGGGTGTGTCTATTTCCACCCCATAAACCATTTTGCTCACCTCACATTCTCTTCACACCTCATTTATATATTTTTGATTTGTAGTTTACTTTGTTCACCCCTTTACAATACCTAAAATACTCATTTCCCAATTCTACTTTATTCACCCTACGTATGCCAGATTTTCTTTGTTCACCTTACAATCTCTTCTTACCCCACATATATACTTTTTTATTTTAAATTTACTTTATTCATTCATTCATTTGCAATTCATACAATATCAGACTCTTCCAATAGCTATGAACTCCAAAAAGAAAAAGAAACTGAAGAAAACCATAACATTTAATATCATTTATTCTAAAAGTACTTGGACCCACATCATATATATGTTGAAGCATCAACAAGAAAAAAAAAGAACAAATATAAGAGAGAGAAAAGAAAGAAAAACAATTTAACCTTTAAAAAACAGTTTACCTCGTCTTCTGACTGCAAGATGTTTTTAGATTCCATAAAAACGATAGAAGACGATAAATTCTAATGGAAACAATTATTAGATTTTATGAAAAGATTCAGTTTCAAACACATAGTTTGTACAACAAAAATAATAAGGGAAAAAATTTGTAATTTGCAACAACGTATTGTCCTTTACTGTAATTTTATATTAGGTAACTTGGTCTTTTTTAATTAATCAAGATATTATGGGGTTAACAAAGTAGTTTTGGGGTGCTAATAGATATACCCTTTTTTTGGTTGAAATTTTATTGAAAACAGACACGTCATATAATGTTATAAAAACAAATAATATTAGCATAGTTCTACGTAGCGACAATTACGTAATTTTATTTCAAACTCTATATTTCTTTAAATGATGCATATTGCTATCCAACACTAATATAAAGAAGATTCATTTGAAAAAAGAAAAAAAAGACTAATAAAGAAAGAGATAATTAAGAAGTGGTCAACCTCTTTGTTTTACCAAACTAAATAACAAAATCATTATGACACAAACTCTTTTTTATCTCTTCTCTCGGTCTATCTAATCTTGGTCTGTTTCACAAAATAGTGTAGTTCATTTTCTTTGAACTCTCTACAACCTCTCCCTCTGCAGGCGATCATTTCAGTCCAGATCTCATGTTTATTCAATTTATTGTTCTATCATATTCTACTCCGTAATCTACACTCATTTCAGATTTTACTATCGTTTGAGATCTCTTTCTTGCCCATGATTCTCAGATTTTACCTTTTCTTAGTTTGACATTTGGTATTTTTTCTGGATTTCATTCTCACTTGGGCTTCATCCTAGTCAAGACTAGAATGGCTCTGCTCCCTGGTTGTATCTTGTGAGACAAGTGTCAACAAACCTTTGTACCGTAGATGAGACATAATTTGTCTTAAGGAAAGTGTGTGAGACACACGACTCGACTTCAAAAATTTTCTATCCTCCTAAATCCGAGTTGGTAACATTGGTGTTCATCATGTTGTTTTTGATTTTATATTTATAATTATTTATTTAATTATAAATTGAATTTGTGTTATTATATATTTGCAATATCTAGCCTATTTTTCTAACAATCTTAAGACAAATTAATATTGTTTGGTTTATGAATCTCTTCAACTAGGCGTACTCAATTGGGCACGATGTTTATACTAGAACCCTTGTTGCAATTTTCTTAAGCGAGTTACGCTCCACTAAAACTTCATCTTCTTACTTGGTGGTGTCTGATTAAAATTACCGAACGGATTGAGAAGTATCCAAATTAATATTGATATTGTTATATATATATATATGTGTGTGTGTGTGTGAATAATTAGTTTGTGTTACCCATTGTTAATTATTGTTGACTTGAACAAAATATTTAACGTGTGCTATTTACATATTTAAGAAAAAATGAAATTTGATTCTGGAAAAACTGTTGATGAGAGTAGCGCTTCGACCCAAGTGTCAATAATTCCTGTTGTTGCTGCTGCACATGTACCAGTCTCGATGTTTTATGGAGAGAAACTTGAGAAGTTTAATGGACTGCACTTTAAGAGGTGTCAGCAAAAGATGATGTTCTATCTGACCACTCTGAACTTGGCAATGTTCCTAACTGAGAAAGCACTTGAGCTCAAAGTAGATGAGCAAAATGATGAGGCAAAGATTGCTCTTGTGAATGCATGGAGTAGTCATGACTATCTACGTCGAAACTACATCATGAATTGTTTAGCTGACTCTCTGTACAATGTGTACATTAGCATGGAAACTACTAAGGAGCTGTGGGAATTCCTTTAGAAAAAATATAAAATAGAGGATGCTGGTGTCAAGAAATTTATTATGAGCCGCTTCCTTGATTATAAGATGGTGGATTCCAAGACTGTGATGATTCAATTCTCAGAAATCCAGTTGATCTTGCATGAGATTCACGCTGAATGAATGCAGCTTTGTGAAAAGCTTTCAAATGGTATGTGTTATTGAGAAAGTGCCACCAGCTTAGAAGGACTTCAAGAATTGTTTGAAGCACAAGCGAAAGGAAATGAGCATGGAAGATCTGGAGGTCAGGCTTCGCATTGAAGAAGACAACTAAGGATCTAAAAAAAAGCATGGTTCATTGGCTACTATGCTAAGGCAACTGTTGTGGAATATGATCAAAGCTCCAAGACCAAAAAAGTTTAAAAATTAAGGGTCTAAGCTGAGACAAAGAGGAGGCATTGCTAAAAAGCCTATATTTGAAGGGAAGTGCTTCAATTGTGACAAGACTAGTTACATGGTTGTTGACTGCAATAAGTCAAAGAAGAACAAAAATAAGGAAGCCAACATGATTGAAGATGTCATAAGAGATGTCTCTGACATGAACCTCTCTGTTGTGGTCTTAGAGGTGAACATGGTGGGCTCAGACCTAAAAGAATGGTGGCTGGACACTGAAGCTACTAGTTATGTATGTGTTGATAAGAAGATGTTTTTCAAATTTAAGCCTAGCACTGATGGGGAGATAATGTATATGGGGAACTCAGCCACATCAGTCATTGAGGGCAAGTGCAAGGTGTTTCTGAAGATTACCTTTGGAAATGAGCTAACTTTAAACAATGTTGTGTATGTTCCTGATATCCACAAGAACATTATCTCTGATGCATTGCTGAACACTCATAGTTTCCGCATTATGATAGAATCTGACAAGGTTGTTTTGTCTAAGGATGGAATGTATGTGGGTAAAGGTTATATGAGTGGTGGAATGTTCAAACTGAATGTAATGACAATTGTCAAAAATATGAATGAAGTTAGCACTTCCACTTATATGTTTGAGTCTGCTCATTTATGACATGGTAGACTAGATGTTAATTATGATATTTTACGAAGACTAATTAATACGGAAAACTTACCAACATTTCAAATTGATGCGAAACATACGTATGAAACTTGTGTTGAGGCAAAACTAACAAGATCATCTTTCAAAACCATTGAAAGAAACAATGAACCTCTTGATTTAATCTACATCGATGTATGTGATTTGAAAGCAACATAATCTAGAGATGGTAACAAACAATTCATTATCTTTATTGATAACAGCATGAAATATTGCTATGTGTATTTGCTAAAGAGCAAAGATAAGACAATAAAAAAATTTGTTCTCTATAATAGTGTGGTTGAAAATCAACTTGGTAAAAAATCAAAGTATTGAGAAGTGATTGCGGAGGTGAATATGAATATCCATTTGGTGAATTTTGTGCTCAACATAAAATTATTCATGAAAGAACTGTACCTTACTCGTCACAGTCAAACGGTGTTGTGAACGGAAAAAACGTATTTTGATTGAAATGATGAATGCAATGGTACAAAAATCTGGCTTGCCACCCAATATGTGGGGAGACGCCATTTTGTTGGTTAATTACCTTTAAATAAAAAAAGAGAAAACTCCATATGAATTATGGAATGAAGGAAAGTCATCCTATGATTATTTGAGAGTATGTGGATGTTTGGCCAAGGTGGCAATCCCTAAACCTAAAATGGTGAAAAATGAGTCCAAACTAGTTGATTGCATCTTCATTGGATATACACAAAATAGTACGGCTTATCGCTTTCTTGTGCATAAATCAGAAATCTCTGATATACATGAGGACACTGTAATGGAATCTAGAAATGCATCAGTTTTCGAGAATGTGTTTCCATGTAAGTCTACAGAGGAATCGAGTTCTTTAAAACGGACATGTGAGGTTGGTACTGGAACTAACCAGGCTGCTAAGGAAAACAGTCAACATCAAGAAACTGAGTCTGAGGTTGAACCTAGACGAAGTAAGAGAGCAAGGACATGAAAATCTTTTGTGTTAGATTTTTTGACATATATGCTTGAAGGTGAACCTCGTACCTTTAAAGAGGCGGTCTCCACTGATAATCCTTTATGAAAAGAAGCTATCAAGAGTGAAATTGACTCCAGTTTGCAAAATAATCATACTTGAGAACTGGTGGAGCTTCCACCAAGTTGTAAACCATAAATCTCTAAATGGATTTTCAAAAGAAAAATGAAAGCAGATGAGTCAATAGACAAGTACAAGGCAAGACTTGTGATTAAAGACTATAAGCAAAAGGAATGTCTGGATTATTGCGACACTTATTCTCCTGTGACGAGAATAACATCGATCAGAATGGTACTTGCAATCGCCACATTGCGGAATCTTGAAGTACATCAAATGGATGTAAAAACCGATTTCCTTAATGAAGATGTCGAAGAGGAAATTTATATGGAGCAACATGAGGGTTTCTCTGCTCTTGGCTAAGAAAGGAAAGTGTGCAAATTAGTGAAGTCATTGTATGACTTAAAACAAGCACCAAAGTAGTGGCATGAGAAATTTGACAATATTATGATCACCAATGGTTTCAAAATCAATGAATGTGATAAATGTGTGTATATTAAAGACACAGAAAGTGGATATGTCATCTTGTGTTTATATGTTGATGACATGTTTATCGTTGGAAGCAATGGAAAGATGATCAAGTCCATTATGAATATGTTAAATTTCAAATTCGACATGAAAGATATGGGTCATGCTAATGTCATATTGGGGATTAAAATCACAAGCACACCAAATGGACTTGTTTTAAGTCAATCACATTATGTGAATAATATTCTCAGAAAATTTGATAACAATAATTATGGAGTTGCAACAACTCTGGTGGATATGACTCTACATCTCTCAAAGAATAAAGGAGAGAGTGTCTCACAATTAGAGTACTGTAGAGTCATTGGGAGTCTAATGTACTTAACGAGCACAAGACCAGACATAGCTTACGCTATGAACAAGCTAAGCACATACACGAGTAATCCTGAGCTACCACTGCATTGGAGGTACACTCGAGATTATGGGCTGCACTATACCAATTATACAGCTATCCTAGAAGAATACAGTGATGCAAATTGGATTTCTGACATGAAAGACTCAAAGTCCACTAGTGGTTATGTGTTCACATTGGGAGGTGCAGCAGTGTCTTGAAAATCCTCTGAACAAACGATCATAACCAAATCCACGAAGGAGTATAAGTTTGTCGCACTAGAAAAATGTGGGGAAGAGGTAGAATAGCTACACTAATTCACGGAGGATGTTCCAAGATGAATAAAACCTGTGTCTGCAATATGCATACATTGTGATAGTCAATCTGCAATTGGCAGGGTACAGAGCGCGATGTATAATGATAAGTCAAAACATATTCGTCGAAGATATGATACTATTAAATAACTACTTTTTACTGGAGTTATCGCTATTGACTATGTGAAGTTAAAGGATTATATTACGGATCCACTAACCAAGAGGATTATATCACCTAGTCCCAAACTCTCTGTGTGTAACCCCATATCACACCTCGTCTTCCTTCTTCTCTAACAAATCCACAAAGATCTTTGTCCCTCGTCGGCCACCATGTCCTCGTGATGTTCGTTGGTGTCAAGAAGCTCTAGGCTTCAGCAACCAAGTCAGTCATGATTCGATTTCAGCCTCTGGTAATTTTGGTTGATTATTGGGATTGAATCAGTTTTGTGCCTTTGTGGTTTGATTATTGCAGATTTACTTCATTTTTTATGGATGTAAGGTTTTCACCTGCAAAATTGAATTTCTAATTTTCGACAGTAGCAGCATCCTAGCCTTAGCATCGGAGTTAGCAGCGCCCTAACATCAGAGTAAGCATACTGCGCGATGGTGAAAAGTGTATTGTGCCGTCATGCTTAAGAATGCTACTGCGTCGTATTGTTGCGTTATGCTACTGAGTGGTGCTGCTATTACATCTTATTATTGTGTTTTGCTACTGAATGGTGTTGCTACTGTGTGGTGGTACTGCGCGCTACTACTGTGTGGTCGTGTTTAAGCCTACTACTTCATCGTATTGTTGCCTTCTGCAACTGAGAGATGCTGCTACTACGTCGTTTTGCTACTGAGTGGTGCTGTTACTGTGTCGTGGTGAAGATGGGTAAAAAGGTCAATTGAGTGATAACAAATGACAACTGCATATCTAGTTGTCCTTAGTTGTAAAAATTTGTCCTTATATGTGTATAAACATCTCTAATAAATATATTTGTAAACTGAAATTTAATTAGTAACTAAAATGTAGTTTACTATTAGGTTTTTCTTTATGGTTTGTTCTTTTAGGCACATTCTGTAACAAAGTCCTCAGATGAAGATGTCTGCACCCCGTATGCCTGTGATACACCAGACGCCCACTTTAGGGCCACTGCTTCGGATGGTGGGTCATCTGGGGTACAGATGTCTTCGCCTCATCTGTTCCTTTCATGGATGGTACCGGCCCTACCTACAGTCGATGGCTCAAGGATGCCGATTCATCCACGGCCCCCGCCAGTGGCTCCATCATCGGCATACCGGTTCGTGTCTTTTGATATGCCTCTTATTTCCGAAGGGGTATCATCATCGGTGATAGAGACAGAATCATATCGTCCACCGCATCGCCCTCGGGTAATGAAAGATGAATATTTTTTTTTAATAATAAAGGAGGATCGTCATCGTTACTGAAAGGGATGACCACATAGTATATGACGGGAAGTTGAGGACGTACTCCGACCGCGTGTGAACGCTCATTAGGGATAGAGTCCTTATGTTGTGGACAGACTGGGACGAGGTCCCGCAGGAGGTTAAGAACATGGTCCACAACGAGTGTCAATGAGTTTACAAAATGCCTCAATAATATTATGCATTACATAGATTGTTGATTTCTCGAAAAACTAAACTAATAAACGGTTAAATGCAGGTGTCGTTGACGTTCCCAATCACCTGAAGACCAGTTGGGCGGACGTTGTGCATGGAGGAAGGTAAGTTGGGAAGTTAATGAAAAAATAAAATTTTATGTGATATTAATAATTCTAATATTTTTGTTGTATCTGTAGGTATAAGGAGTGGAAGAACAAGTTGCGAACCTATTGGACTACGCACGGGAACACACGTTCTGGTACCCTTGTTGAGTTTCAGTACATGGAGTACAAGTGGCGTTAGCTTCTGACATGAGAATTCAATAACCCTCATAAACAAGTATTTTAAAAAATAAATTGGTTAAATTGTCATTAAGTGCGTCCGTTTTTAAATATTTTACTAATATTTTTTTTCTATGAAGGCCGTTTTCCGAGCGAACTCTCAGAACCGACAACGCAACACAAGGAACCATCATGCTGGTTCTAGACCATTCTCTGTCTTCATGGATGAGGCAACAATAGAACATCTAGAAGTCAACCGGTACATCTATACTTACGAGAATGTATATCCTGACGCCCATGAGGATATTGTAAGTCATCTTACGTTTTTAAATTTTTAATTTTACTTATATATATGTAAAAATGTTAATTAATTTTTTTCCTATCCAATTAGACGAATGTGAGGCATGTTAGTAACGAGGTTATGAGTGCTATAGTGAGAGAGACATGGCGAGACACGCAAGAGAAAGAGATGTCTGAAGCCATGTCCTGGATCAATACTTCGGATCCGAGGGTTAGGACGAGGATCATGGGCACAGTCTCCCCACCTCAAGAAACCAACTTCTACTACTAGGGTCTTGGACAAATGGGCAAGGATGTCCTGAAGACCACTATAGGATTTCAACGAAAGACAGCCTCGATCAGCAGCAGGACGACTCAGCTAGAGTTGGAAGTTCAGAGACTAGGGGAACAACAAGCCGCTCATGTCGTTTAGATCGCCGCCTAGACAGCCTATACTGCTGTCACACAGAAATATAATGTCGCGATATATGCCACCGAGCAGGAGCAGATGTTTCAATACTTGCAGGAGTTTACAGTTACCCAGCTTCAGGGACTTCCGGCTTTGCCCTACGCCTATACCGCTACCTCAGTCGCCGTAACGTTCTCAACAGCAACATCCTCCTCAACAGCTCACAGAATCAGATATAGATTCAGACAATATAGATTTTGTGCAGTTGATCAATTATATAGTTTTATGTGTTTATGAATAATTTTTATTTTTTTAATGAAAAACGTGTTTTGTCACCATTTTTGGTGTTGTTGGTTATATGGAATTGTTTTGGTGTATTTTACAGGTTGCTTGGAATGATAATTTACAAATTTCTTGGGTTTTTTTACTGAAATGGAGTTATAGCCTATGAAACTTGCCATAATTCGTCGGCTATAGATTTTTTTTTAATTTTTTTAAGGTTTAGCAAACGAATTATGACAAGATTCGTCGGCTAAACCCTAGTAAAGCCGAAGAAACTTACCATAATTCTTCGGCTATAGTATTTCAAATTATTTTAATTTTTAGTCTTTAAATTATAACCGATTTTATTATTTATTTAAATTATTCTTTAGCCAACGAAAACTCGTCGGCTATAGTTGTTTTTTATTTATTTTATTACATATTTTAGCCGATGAAATCTTGTCTGTTTTGGAATTACATCCTAGCCTTAGCATCAGAGTTAGCAGTGCCCTAACATCAGAGTAAGCATACTGCGCGGTCATGCTGAAGCCTGCTACTGCGTCGTTGTAACACCCCGTCCCGAAATTAACATTTTTACCGGGATTAGGCGAGTTACAGAGAATAGTAACCGCACTGTTAATTTTCCCCGAATTAATATCTAGATATTCTCGATTCTGGGGGAAATTAGAATTAATGTTCCAGGGAGTAGATTATGTTATTACGAGTTTCCCGGTATGTCCGGAAGATTTTCCGGAGCTACGAGTTGTTAGTTACGAATTTATTCAATTTACGGAAGTAACAAATCTTAAATTACTTTACCGTAGAAAAAGATGACTTTGCGATAAGTCGGGAATTTGAGGAACTTTCCTTCGGGAAAGATGTAGAGGACGTTAATATGAACTCGAGGGTATGTCCTATGAATTAATTGGAGTTCGTATGTGAAAGTTATGCGGGATTAAGTGTTGTTACCGTGCGGTAAAAGTAAATAGTAAAATGTCTATTTACTGTTCATAGTAACTAATCTTTGGCAGATCTGGACCGTTGGATTTGTGAAATCAAATATATATATATATATATATATAGGTATTGACCGGTGGGGGGGACTCTCTCTCCTCCCTCGATCTCACTCTCCGTCTTCGCTCTCTCTCTCCCACTCTCTGCTCGGGTTTTGACAAGAGGGGGAGTGAACTCACTCTCTCTCTTCTGATCACTCTCTCTTTCTCTTCCTCCCTCGTGTGGTCTTGAGGCTCGGTCTAGGTGTAGTTCAACTGCCGATGAGCAGGGAGGAGGTGACAGGGAGGTAGATAGAGCTATCGAAGCTCGGGGAGGTCGCAGGGGGCGCGGTGAGGAGCTGTTAGCGCTGCTGACGTGAGAGAAGGAGCTGCTGAAGGAGGCCAGGCGAACGACGCCACTGGGTTCGGGCTCCCGGGCAGGGACCCGAGGTATGATCTCCTCTCTCATCAATTCTTCCCCTCGTTGGGTTGTTCTGTAGTGTTGCTGTTGTTGTTGGTTGTGAGTATGAGAGGTTGTGGTCGGGAATAGGGGAAAAATCCGGCCAGTAGACCGACCGGTACAGTTAGGGGTAAATTCTCAGAGAGTTACCGCGGTAGATCTGGATTTTTACCAATTTACTGTGTTGGCAAAATGACAGAACTGGCAGGTTAGGGTAATTACAGGGGTGCCACCCGGTTGGAATCCCGGAAATACCCCTGGTAGTTTTGTTTATTTACAAAGCAGCCACTGAGATCAAAATGACAGGAATACCCCTGACTGATTTGTTTATTTACAGGGGTGCCACTAAGGCTGTTATTCCCAAAGGGCCCCTGGTAGTTCAGATTAATTACGAAACTGCCATTAAGGCTAGAATGTCCATGTTGCCCCTGACAGTTTTAGGCTAATTACAGGAATGCCATTGAGGTGGTAATTCCATATATACCCCTGGTAATTATAGTTATTTTCAGGGATGCCAAGTAGGAGGAATTATCTTACATGCCCAGGGTTGTTTGGTTTATTTACGTGGATGCCACTATGATTTATATTTAAAGTTATGTGTGTTGGTTGTTTATAATCGTGTGATTGCCTTTATTATCCGTCTTGCTGTGTATGGATGTTATTGATATGAATGGTAGAATGTTCGTTTTAATCCCGAGGGTTAGTTGGTCGGTGGATACCTCATTTGAGAGGGTAACGCAGGACATGCGTTAGGTGTATGCTTTCATCATTTATGAAGCAACCGATATATAGAATAGCGGGATTCGCCCGGTTAGGGTGTTAGTTAAAACAAGAGCTACGTGTGACTTGATCCCTGAAGACAGGGTACGTAGGCAGCCTGACCGGGATTCGGGTGCAGTCACAAATATTATTAGAACCCTTAGGTTCTTTAAATGGTTGATTTGAGATCCAAATGTGGGAATCGGGATAACCTCCGGTTTGAGGTCTATTCCGGCACCGTTTGGACTGTTTGAATAGGGTTATCCTGGCACAAGGGGGATTTCGAGTAAATCTCTCTTGTGTTAGGTCCCGCACGTCTTAACCCAGGGTTAGGGAGGTAATCTTGGGTCGGGGCGTGACAGTCGTATTGTTGCATTATGCTACTATGTCGTTATGCTACTGATTGGTGCTGCTATTGCGCCTTATTATTGTGTTTTGCTACTGAATGGTGTTGCTACTGTGTGGTGGTGCTGCGCGCTGCTACTGTGTGGTCGTGTTTAAGCTTACTTCTACGTCATATTGTTGCATTCTGCTACTGAGAGGTGCTGCTACTACGTCGTTTTGCTACTAAGAGGTGCTGCTACTACGTCGTTTTGCTACTGAGTGGTGCTGTTACTGTGTTGTGGTGAAGAAGGGTAATAAGGTCAATTGAGTGATGACAGATGACAACTGCATATCTAGTTGTCCTTAGTTGTAAAAATTTGTCTTTATATGTGCATAAACATCTCTAACAGATCTATTTGTAAACTAAAATTTAATTAGTAACTAAAATGTAGTTTACTATTAGGTTTTTCTTTTTGGTTTGTTCTTTTTAGGCACTTTCTTTAACAAAAAAATACATGGAATAACAACTCACTACCACAAACAATATTAAAACACAAAAAACCCACCATTAAAAAGATTTAAACAAATAAGGACAAACAACCCAAACACAAACTAATAGAAAACAGATTTGGATCTACTTGTTTCTATAAAATGACGAAAATAATATTTTTGTACAATAATTACGAGGTTGCCACTGGATCTGATCCACTTTCTTTTATTAAATGACAAAAATACTGTTTTCTGAACAATAATTACGAGGCTGCCACTAGAATTTTAAAACTTTTATTTTTTGTTGCAAACAACTTTTTTCTTTTCTTTTTTTCTTCAATTTATTATCTTTTTCCCATCTCTCTCTGGTACGGTGATGAAAACCAATCAATTTTATTCAACGACTTGGTTATTGAACTCGAATTGATTTCATTCTTCATTATCAGATTCATCGTCTTTTATCCAAAAGGATTGGAAAGCGAGATGCGCTGTTATTGTTCGTGGTTTTTTGTTAAATTTGTTCTCTTCTTCCCATCAACCACAGCGTTGAGAAAAAGACATTGAATATAATAGTTTGAATTTAGTATATTTGTCTATTGTTAGATGCAATTTTTGTTGCTTAGTATATGAACACATTAGCAGGGATATTGAATTGAGTGCAAATGTCATAATTAGTAGCAGGTTTGTACGAGTTGTGTAGCAGTAGGTATGTACTAGTAACTGTGTAGTAGCAGGTTTAAACGGATATAGTAGCAAAACTCTTTATAAGTAATTTGTAATAGCGGGCCTGTACTAGTAATGTATTGCGCAATAAAATGTTTAGACGAATATAATAGTAAAAGTGGGCAAGTATGAATGCAATAGCATAATTAAAGAGTAAAAATGCAAGTAGTTGCAGAACTAGAGAATTGTCGAAACATACTTGTGCTACTACTAGGATGTGAACCCTTGCTACTTCTACTAGGATGTTAACCTCTGCTACTACTTCTATTGGAATGTAACCCTTGCTACTACTATTACTAGGATGTTAACCATTGCTATTACTTCTACTGGAATATTAACATATGCTACTACTTTATTGGAATTAACTGCTACGTACTACACTAAGTTATTGAAAAACCTGCTATTGTATTTTCAAATAATGAAAAATCTCAAAAGAAAAACTTTTTTCCTTCTAAAAACATATTTAATTAGTGTAATGTTAGTTTGGTAAATTAAACTATGACACATGACATGTAGATAACATATTATCCTTATTTATTAAAAGTTGACCTTATTTGTTTAACAACAATATAAATAAGTTTATTTGTGTTTCAAATCTTTTTAAAGAAGGTATTTGCGATTTCGTAAAAAAAATATGGTAAAAACATAAAACAAAAAAAGAAGAGAAAGAAAGAAAAAAAAAGAAACCAATCAATCCTATGGACAGTAAAATATATAGTGTGACTACTTTTTTATAACAGTAATGAATGGTAAAAGGAAAGATTTCAAAAAAATTAATTTAAAATGATTTTTATTAAAGCAAACCAAACCGGTTAATTTCTTTATAAAATGAAAAAAAAACTGGGGAATGCGCGCCTCCTAAACCTGCGTCTCTTAAACCCTAAACCCTCACAGGGTTTGGATTCCGTTTTGAAACAAAAAAAACCCTTAAAGGCTGGCCGCACACTAACGTCTCCTTCAGTTCTCTTCCGTGTTCTTCAATCAACATCAGAGCCCAGGTATCAAATCGTTTCTCTTGAATTGGGTTTTTGATGTATGGATGCGTTGCTCTCTAATAGCATTAGCACTAGCAAACCAGTTCCTTAGATCCCTTTCAAGATCTAACTATTGAATCCTGTATCCGCCATTGTCCAGGTGAGGATGCAGCAGCACAAGAGGAGGACCAGTGCCGCAGACTTGGCTCATCTGCGTGAGCTTTTCCGGCACCACATTGAGTCTTTCGATTACCTCGTCACCGCTGGCCTCGGTGTCATGCTCCGTGACATCAAGCCCGTCCAAGTCGACAATCCTTTCACTGACGAAACCCTTCGCAATATCCTTTTGTCTCTTTTCATTTCAGTTCAATTTTTCGTTTAAATCTCATAGTATTCCTGCTATTATATATTCAATAATTAATTCCTTGACTCTTATATTACTCTGGTTCGCCGATGATCCTATCGTTGGCCGACCTCTCAAGGATCGGAGCAGCGAGCCTCTCTATCCTTTTGAAGTAAGCTCTTGCTGTTTTTTTGTAGGATAGTAATTGGACTATGTAATGTATTGACGGGTGTGTTTGTGTATCAATACAGTGTCGACAGACTCGAATTTCCTACACAGGGAAATTGTTGGCAGACATTTATTTCCAGCGTGGGGATAAGGCTCCTGTTAGAGAGCAGTTCAATTTCGGCCAGTTTCCCATCATGCTCATGGTGACTATTCTTTTCCTCCTTATGATATCCTAATTTCCAACTGACGTGTTGTGTCTGAGTTTTCAGCTTAGATATTTCTTTTGATGGGCGATAATGGATATATTGCTTGTCCAATGCAGTCAAAGTGTTGCAACTTAAGAGGTCATGATCCTCAGCAGCTTGTTTCTTGCAAAGAAGAGTCATCAGAAATGGGCGGGTAAGTAAATTCGTTTCTCTTGTCTTTACAAGCTAGTCTATCCTTTTTTGATACTTTTTAGGTTTATTTTCTGCTATGATAGTTCTAATTTTTGTTGTTGTTGTTGTTGTCATTGTTGTTATAGCTACTTCATCTTAAATGGGCTCGAGAGAGTTATTCGACCTGTTATAATGCCAAAGCGGAACTATGTAAGTGAACCTTTCCATGCTACGCTTTGTGTGGGTTTTCTCTCTTGAGGGGTCCACCTTGGTTAGGAAATGTTGGAGAACTAATTCCCAGTTTCTTGTAAATACTTTTGGTCTGCTCCAAAATCTTCCTAAAAGGTTTTCTGATTTTTGGTCAGCCAAATGACCCAAATAACAGCAAACAACAAGCATCCCCATAAAACTTTGGCCTTCTACCCCTAAATTTTTATCTAATGTGCTAACTGACTGAGCTAGTTGGTTACCTAATTGTATATAGTTAGAGGGGAAGCATATGGCCTGATCAGTTTAATACTTCTATGTGTATTTCAGCCAATGAGTACGGTGCGCAATTCATTTCGTGATCGAAAGGAAGGATATACAGATAAAGCAGTTGTGATAAGGTTTTATCTCTATTCTCTAAAGTATAACACGTGCGATTTTTTCTTCAATTGCTGCCATATTCATCCCTGTCCTGGTGTTGGTAGTAAACAGCTTGAGGCATCGTATTTAAGATGCTATATTGATCAGATCTCTTGGCATACATTATAAGTGCTTGCATTCAGATTGAATTCATGTTGACTATATTTATCAAATCAATGTGGTAAATAAGCAAGCCAATCCAGTCCAATGCAATCCAAGTGACCATTGGATTTGTAATTAAAAAGAGAATCGGTTGACGTTTTGTAATGGCACAACGTTTTCATGTTTAGTGATGTCGGTATCTTATCCAACTTCTCCCTTACCAAACGATATGTTTGGCTATACCGACAGATATGAAAAGTTTATCAATTTGCATCAGTATTCAGTTGAGTTATTAGTTATCAGCATGCAATTTTTTTTCAATGGAGTTAATAGTTGGATAAACAGTTTAGAATATAAGTGATTTACTATCCACTAGATTTTTAATTAATTTTTGTTTGATCTGGATTGAAATTTGATCATTTGCCTTGGTTGATTAATCGGAGTTTCAGCTTATTTATGGAAAATGTAATGTTGTTTATTTGGTTTGATTCTCCTTTCATTCATATGTTAGATGTGCAAGAGATGATCAGTCCTCAGTAACAGTCAAATTGTACTACCTGCAAAACGGAAGCGCAAGACTTGGTGTTTGGTAAGCAGTTTTAGGTTTGACTCTGTAACTGAACTTTGGTTTGCATTTTATTGACTTCACTGTTAAAATGTCTTGCATGATTTGCAGGATACAGGGGAAGGAGTTCTTGCTTCCTGTGGGTCTTATTTTAAAGGTGCTTTTGAGGCTATGAGTTTATATATATATATATATGTGTGTGTGTGTGTGTGTGTGTGTGTGTGTATTGTGTACTTCTGCCGAGTCACTGCTTAATCATATGTATTTCATTCTAATCTTAGTGCATTATTAAATTTGTTATATATATATATATATAACACGCGCACACACAGAATTATATATATATATATATATTTATATGTATATTGTGTACTTCTGCCGAGTCACTGCTTAATCATATGTATTTCATTCTGATCTTAGTGCATTATTAAATTTGTTATATCTAGTTTTATGTTACTGTGCACTAGACTAGTCTTTTAGTCATGATCAAATGTCTATGTTTAAAAGTTCTGGATGGCTCTCCCTCTCTCATATGCATATCCAAATCAAAATATATCTTTCCTTAAGCTATTCGGTTTATCCATTTTTCTTTTTCCTTATTTGTGCAGTCTGAACTTGTTGGGTTCTGCATACTTGACACTCATGATCATGTTGCCCTTAAACAAAATTATAACTCTGGCTTTTGTGGTAATAGGCTCTTATTGACACTCCTGATAATGAACTTTATGCGAGTTTGACATGCTGTTACCTGGAGAAATTTGAGAAAGGAAAGGGTGCTGTTGGCACTCAGCTTGTGGGTGAGAGGGCACATATCATTATAAATGAAGTAGTGGACTTGGGTCTTTTCACACGCAGTCAATGTCTACAACACATTGGTAACATACTATTGTCTTCTGGTGGTCTTTCAATGATTGAACTTAAAGATGCATGTAGTAATCCTTTATTCCCTTTTACCATTGTCAGGTGAGCACTTCCAACCTCTAATGGGTGGACTGGAAAATGAATCTTATTCAGTTGTAAGTCGTGTTCTGCAATCTTTTTACTCTCCCTTGAAACGGACAAGCAGCTTGTGATTTGTTTGGGTTCCTCTAAAGTTTATTTCTGCTAATTCATTCTGTTTTGGTAGGTTGGAGATGCGGTTCTTAAGGAATACATATTTGTTCACCTAGATAAGAATGAGGACAAATTCAATCTCCTCATGTTAGTTACTCTCTCTCTCTCTCTATATATATATAAATATTTATACATATGCCTACTATAAGAAAAACTACAAAATATCTTATACAAATACAAACCATAACAATCCATTGATATGTATTGTCCGTATGTTAGGCCCTCACGGAAGTTTCATCCTTACAGGAGACAATGACTTGAGAAATCTTTTTGCATTCTTATGATGAGCATACACTTATTTGGTTTCATTCACCTTGCAAATGTTACTGTATTCCTGATAATGTTGATGATAATCATATGGTCAATCATCATGGAAAAGATCCCTGTTAAACAAAGATCATCTTCGTGGGATTAATCTCGCTTTTTGAAATGAAGCGTTATGAGGGTAGTGTGTATATATATATGTGTGTGTGCGGGTTGTATGTATTTTTACTTTTTATTAAAGAGTGGCGAAGTTCCCTATGAAGAAAGAGATATATTTTTCTAATTTTCTGTAATTAGATCATGTTTTCACTTTTTACTCTTCCTCACTATAACCTATTTATTATTTTAGATCTTTCCATTAGTTCTCAGATTTCTACTTTTGCAGATTCATGTTACATAAACTTTTTTCGCTGATGGATCAGACTTCGGTGCTTGATAACCCAGATTCCCTGCAAAATCAAGAAGTCTTGCTTCCTGGGCACTTGATTACCATATATCTCAAGGTAGGTAAAACAGCTGTGGTTTTTATTTGATAAGGGATATTGTTTGTGTACTTTGGGGAAAATATAAAATTTAGATTTCTGGTCCACGACTCCAGATTGCCATAGTGCTATGCCGGTGTGGTGCGCAGAGCAGTAAATTATAAAGTATTCTATGGTCCAAAGCTTTCTATGGTGCTGGATTAATATGTAGATCTAGAGGAGTAGAATATTCATTATGTTAATGTTCACTGTGTTTAGTTTTCTCCTTAAATGAAAAATGTACCTTTCATAACTTTTTTTTAAATGCTTTAATTTTTTTTGAATCAAAATTGTAATGGATGTCTCAGTATTAACAATAGGAAGTAAAGTCATTAAGATTTAAGTGCTCAATATAAATGTTATTTGCTTATTTGTCCCTTTGTTCCAGCCTGTTCTTGAATAATAGAATAAGCTTTGAGTCAAGGTCTAATGAAATCAAAGTTTAAAGATTGAAGTCAGAAGGTAGGATGAGAGATAAAATATGAATAAGAGAAGTTGAATTTAGTGAATAACTCTTCAATTCAGACATTTTTTTATGCTCTGTAGCAGTAACTGATTAATTTAATAAAAAAGATCACATGGATTAACATTGAGGTTCCAGCCAATATCCACTTTTATCTAAGAACAAAATCTAGTGACTGAGAATAACCAAACAATGATTCACCCATTTGATATATGATATTTGCAGAGCCCATGAAATTGTCTCAACAATAAGTTTTCTTTCAGTGAAGTTTTATGTTTTTTATTTATTATTTGATTTTCTTTGTGACGACAAGATTCATGCAATTGTCTGCCATTTCTTTTTCACTCATAAATGCTTGCCTTTTGTCTGTGCAATCTTTATGGATACTTGCTGAAATGAGATTTTTATTCTTGAGGTCTAGGCATTGCACATAACTCAAATGGACTATATGACTACCTGTAGTACTAGTTTAAATGAACACATGCTTCAAACTATGCACCTGGTTTAAGTCAAATTGTTATTGTTAGTTTTGTTTATTATATTCTAGTGGGTAAATTTTCTACTGGGGTTAATTTTCTACTCTCCATGATCCTAAAGATCTCTCAGTAGCAAATTAGGTTTCGAGGGCGTACATCTAATGAAACAATCATTCATTTTTAAGGTCTAGTACTAGTAATGTATAAAACTAGTGTATTATGTGTTGTTTAATTTCATTATTGCCTTCACTTTATATTTTTATCCTCTCTCAGGAAAAACTAGAGGATTGGTTGCAAAGGACCAAAAAACTTCTTCAAGACGAGATAAAAAAGGAAAGCAACAATATCAATTTTGGCAGTGGTATGGTTTTTGGTTAAAGTTTCCGGTCTTTCTATGTATTGAACAACTTACTAAAATTGTCGTTTTTCCACATTTTCTACATTAGTTGCTTATATCTTTTTTCATGAATTGACAATTCCTTTCTGATAATGCAGTCGATAGCTTAAAAAAGGTTCTGGATAAAAATCCTACAAGGCAAATCAGTTTAGCGGTTGAGAACATGTTGAAAACCGGAAGAATTAATACTCAAACAGGTCTAGATTTGCAGCAGGTATTGACTTCTGGCTTAGCTTTCTTCAAGTATCATAGGTATCTTACTAAATGCTTTGCATTTTGTTTTCTCGTATCAGTTATAGATATTTGAGTGGTTTTAGGTTGGGGTTCTGGTTCTGGTTCTCAGTTATGTGCTTGAATGACACAAAAAAGTAACATGGAAATTGTAAGAGGTCAAGCATAATATACTTTTTTTGTGGTTGCCAAGTTACCAGCTTATCCTAATTAGAACTTATATCTAGGTTCTTATTAGGGGAGATTCAGTTTTTATTATATATAAAAGGGGTTGGAACCTTGATTTGAAGCCTTAAGTGTCAAACTCATAGGACTATTCCTGTGCGGAATTTTTAACAAAAGTACTTCAATTCTTTGCCTGAATTTGATTAATCGTTAATATATCAAAACTTTCCTACTACTGATATATTGGAAGATTCTACTCTGCTCACCAAAAAGTTGTTCTTTAGTTATTCTAACCTCCTGTTTTCAAAATTATATCTTAGAGAGCAGGCTTTTCAGTTCAGGCAGAAAGGCTGAACTTCTTACGATTTCTATCCCATTTTCGTGCTGTTCATCGAGGCGCTTCATTTGCTGGGCTTCGTACCACAAGTGTTCGGAAATTGCTTCCTGAGTAAGTATTGCTTTTTAGGCTCTTCAAAATTTAATTGTTGGTTACGATTCATGTTTTCTTTTTTCTTTTACTTGCAGATCTTGGGGTTTCCTTTGCCCTGTGCACACTCCGGATGGGGAGCCATGTGGCTTGTTGAACCATATGACTCGCACTTGTAGTAAGTATTACACATTTATATCAATTAATTACCTTAAATTAATTTGTACATATGATTTATGCTACATGTAAATAGACCAGACATAAGTAACTCACCCTAGTAAATAACTTTAATTTCTGACCGCAAGTATTTGCCTTCTACTACTGAATTGAGTAGTTACCACATTTTCTTATAATTTAGATTGTTAATTTCATTGTTTGATGCCCGGAATGAGAAAGACAGATCTTTAGTGATGGGGTACACTTAAAAGTTAATAAACCATCTATAGCTGAAGCTTCATGGCCAGCCTTAGGAAGACCAATAAGCTTGTTTAAAGGGAATAGATGAATAAGGTCAAAATATTAAAAATGATAGGGGGAATATAAGGATCAACTTTGCGGTTTTAATTAAACGGCTCTCTTTGTGTCATTTTTGTGAAGTGTTATAGAAATTATTTTCATCTCGAACCAGTTCCTGAGTGCATAACAATCATTAGGTTTCATTTTTTTCAGTGTGCCCCTTGATTTCTGGTTAAACACCAAAGTCAAATGGGTGGATACAATTTTGTGTGATATAGTGTGTGATCATATTGGGCCTGACACCTATAAGAAATTTTGAATTGCCTATAATTTAGATGCCAAATAAAGTTAAAGCATCCTACCCAAATTGGCAATGCATGAAGAGCCCATGATGTATTATAGTGTTTTGGTAGGCTTCAATTAGCCTTTAGTGTTTTTGGCGAGCTATATGGCTAAGTCTGGTGATTCAGAACAGCAGTCTCATCTACTATGTTGGATTTGCTAGTTTTTGTGAAGTGAAACTTGATTCTTGAGGTGTTATATCATTTAGAGCTGTTCGGTCTTTTAGACTATTTGAGTCAACTTTCTGCTTTTATTGCTTCCTGCTGTTGAGTGTGACTTGTTATCAAAACTTTCTACATAGTTCTATTGTTTTATAAAATCTTATCTTTTAAAAGAGAAAACTCTGATGATCCGTAGTATAGCGGACCGGACTGAGCCAAACACATGGATCACTTAGAATTGGTAGCGTGGAGCATATGTATCCACATTTGGCTGGCCTGTGAATGAATTATTTCTTCTGATGCCATTTCAATGTTGGGTTAATCCAAAATCAAATGTACTAGTTGATATATCTCTACTGTGTATGTACTGGGCCATGTTTTTGTGTTATTGTGATTTTTGTTATATATGTTATTGTTGACTCCTGTTTTGGACTTTTATGCGCTGTTGCTACTATTCTCTGTACTCTTTTCCAACTTTGTTTTACTTCTCCTTTTTGTGGCATGGGGAGTAAGTTGAGTTTGTGAAGAGAGTCGAGAATAAATAATATAGAATTTAAGACACAGCTTCTTTCAGGCCAAGCAGACTCTTAAACCCTAATAAATATAGCCAAGAGCAAGGAAATACCCCAAGACTTTCTGTAAAGGTTCTTCATGTCAACCTCTTATGATCTTCAAAGGTTCTTTCCAACCACAGAAGTGATAGCATCATGTGAAGCTATAGACTTCTTACTTTCTGCAACTATCACAACCTTTGAATTAGATTATTGGTGTCATCTTTTGTGGGGGTTTTGATCCTTCCTGAAAGATACGGAAAGAAAAGGTTACAGTATTATCACTCTTTTTATTTTATTTGATTCAAACCCAGCCACCCATCCCATAATGATTGAAATTTGGGCCCCTTGACCTCCAGTGTTTGGTTCTTCAATGACCTGCAGACCACAGCTCAGTGGATGACAACTCTGCTGAATGCTCCAGTAATGTTTCCATGACTGCTTTCTAAGTTAAAGAAAAAGCTGGTATCATCAGCAAGCTGGAGATGATTTCCACCCTTTCTCATCCTTTCAATTAGTGATTGGGTTTCTGAATGTTTAAATTTTCGTCCCAGAATTGAATTTTTTTCTATTGTGGTATGCGGTGGGCATATCCAATCAAGCAAAGTATGTCAACTGTCATGATACATTTTTACTAAGAGAGCCATTTCCAGAGAAATTGTGCATGTCATTGCTTAAATAAACACTGATGTGTCATGTGTGCATTCTAATTGGCTGCAAATTAATGTGGATGTATTTTAGTATTGTTTACTGATGTTTGATTAATGATATGATATATGACCACCAATTACTCAATTCCATCGTACTTCTATCAGGAATTACATCATACTTTGATGCTCAAGGGAATATTAGAGATTTCACTAAGATGCGGATGTCTATTCTCAATGTTCTAATTGAAGTTGGAATGATACCTTCACTGCCAATGCTGGTTCATGCGGGTCTTCCTGCCAATCTTTCTGTTCTTTTAGATGGTCGTGTGGTTGGTTATATATCTTCCACTCAAATTGAGAAAGTTGTTGCTCATTTAAGGAAGCTGAAAGTGTCAGCTGCTTCAGTGGTCTGTTATCTTTCTTTTATCTGTTTCATTTTTTATAATCCGTTTTAACCATGATGTTTGTGACATTATCACTGATGATGGTGAAATGGTATATACCTCAGATTTCAGATGACTTGGAAGTGGGATATGTTCCTCTCAGCATGGGTGGGGCATATCCTGGTCTCTACCTTTTCACATCTCCTTCTCGATTTGTTCGGCCAGTTAAGAATATTTCGATTTCTGCTGTTGAAGGCCAAAACATTGAACTCATTGGGCCCTTTGAACAAGTTAGTACTGAATTTCAGATTACAATTCCTCCTTAATAAAAATTACTTGTCTGATTTGTTCACAAGGTCCTTGCAGGTAGGAAAGTAATAATATGATTGGCTACCTCATTTCTTGTTATACTAGGTGTTCATGGAAATTAGATGTCCCGATGGTCGAGATGGTGGAAGGAATGATGCTTTCCCTGCTACTCATGAAGAAATTCATCCAACTGGGATGCTCAGTGTTGTTGCTAACCTTACTCCCTGGTCAGAACATAATCAGAGTCCACGGAATATGTACCAGTGTCAGGTTCTTATTTGTTTTGCCCTTGTGTTAATCATATGATGCTTTTGCTCTTTGTTGGAATGTGGTTTCTATGACAGTTATTTACATTCCTATTGTTTTGAATTATAGATGGCAAAACAAACAATGGGATTCTCATTACAAGCACTTCGGAATCGTGCAGATCAGAAGTTGTATCATCTGAAGGTTGGTTATCTTCATTTGCTTGCTATCAGTTTGCTATATGTTTACATATAAAGAAGGAAATCATGTCAATATGTCAGACATTCACATCTATTAACTATTCCATCATAAAGTACCAAAATGACAGTGTGGGTTGGGCACTACTGTTATACAAGGAGTCCAAGGATTATCCTAAAATGGAGGGAGAGGAAACAATTAATAATTATAGAACATGGTTTACTAATGAGAAAGTGGTTAGCACTTTGCTTGGAAAGTATCTCTCCATTGACAGATTTTGGCATTTGGGCTTTGTTTTCATTTCTCTATGTAGCTTTCAATTGGTATGCAACTATTTCCTACAACACAACCAGTTATAATCTTTTTTAATGTTATTCTTATTGATTCAGCATGTTTAGCAAATTGTCTACCTTCAGCATTTTCACTGTCCTTGTTTAATGGTACGGCACAATTGCTCTTATTCTATGAAGCACAGACACTCCATTTTGCCTCCGTATCGCGTATCGGATACGGATACGCGTACGATACGCTCGGATACGTTGAGATACGATCGGACACGCGTATCTTATTTGGACACGCTGCGGACACGCTGCGGACACGCTGCGGACACGCGCGTATTTTAGTTAGATACGTGAGTATCTGGGTAGGACATGAAAATAAACAAGATACGAGGGGTAAATTGGACATTGAGCAAAAAAAACTCAATTAGGGTTTAGGGTTAAGACTCTACAGCATGTAAACCTCTGATAGTTTTTCTTATCATTCTACTATTGTGACACTATGAACTTGGTAATAAATGTAAAATAAAAAAATATTTAATATTTAAATAATAATATTTATAATATTTAAATATTTAAAATAATAACGTGTCCACCACGTGTCCATATACTATAAAAAAAAATTTGGCCTGTTCACGTATCGTGTCGGATACGGACACACGTACCCGTATCTATGCTACTTTGCTCTTATTATTTGATGCATGTACCATTATGTTGTATGTTTTAATCAACAATTCTGCTAATTGTTTGTGCATGCTACTTCATGGTCATCACTACTCACTGTGTTTCCTATGGCTCTTTAAAACTCACCCTAATTCTATGTGATGCTAGACTCCTCAATCTCCCATCGTCCGCACAAAAACATATACAAAATACTGTGTAGATGAATATCCAATGGGCACAAATGCAATTGTTGCTGTACTGTCATATACCGGGTAAGTTATTTTGACAATAAAGAATGTTGGTTAATCTTTTGTAGCGTTTATGAATCCAGTTTTTTATATGACATGTAGGTACGATATGGAAGATGCTATGATTCTAAGCAAGTCATCTGTAGATCGCGGAATGTTTCATGGACTAGTGTATCAGGTTTGTCACGAAGTTGTACATCTTTATAATATAGAGGGATATGGATATTTGTTATGATACCCTAAACTATCTGAAACTTAATCTGGCCAAAAGTTTTCTTGTAGGTAAATTGCTTTTATAGAAATACCACCAAGCTATTTTTTTAGTGGAGTCCATCCCGACTCTCTCTCTCTCTCTCTCTCATATGTCAGTAGATGTATGAACTGATGATATGGTTTCTCATGGTTAAACCTGTACTCTTACTGATCAAATCATGGGTTTTGGCAGACGGAAACCATTGACTTGTCTGATCAAAAGGGTAGGTCAGGATCCCAGAGATCATTCAGGAGAAGTGCCGCCGACAAGTCACATCATTCTCTAATCGATTCAGATGGTCTTCCTTATGTGGGTCAGGTTAGTATGTATAAAACCTGATAATTGCGATTTTTGCTCACTTTAAGTTGGCCATAGGGTAAGTTTGATTAACCTTAATCCTTGTTAAAATTCAGACAATAAAACCAGATGAACCCTATTATAGCATTTATGATGAGGTAACAGGTGCGATAAGAACGACCAAACGAAAGGGGTCAGAGCCTGCTATTGTCGACTATGTTGCTATGGATGGGAAGAAGCATCTTCAGAAGGTGAGTGGACAACGGTTTTATACTGGAGATTGAGTTTCGTAAGTTGAGTATTTGAATCTCTAGAACCAAGATTGAACCAATAGAAGGTTCACTACTGAAAGAAAAAAAAGATATCAAGGTTGTTTCTCAATCATCAAATGGCCAAGCTTTTGTTGACTTTTCCCCACAGGTTGTTTTATACTATAAGTGTGGAGTGCTTTAAACATTTCACTGTTGTGGATTATAATGAGGCTATCATGTATCTCGTGGTTATTATGAGACCCATTGGTCAAGAAAAGCATGGGTTGTATTTTGCAGGCTTACATTTCTTGTGCTGTCCTCTATTTTATATTTACCTCTTCCCTTTTTTGGGAGCAGGTGAACATACGGTTTCGGCACCCTAGAAACCCTATAATTGGTGATAAATTTAGCAGCCGACATGGACAAAAAGGAGTTTGCTCCCAGTTGTGGCCCGACATTGATATGCCATTTTCTGGAGTTACGGGAATGCGCCCAGATCTTATTATCAATCCACATGCATTTCCTTCAAGAATGACGATAGCCATGCTTTTGGAGTCGGTTGCTGCAAAGGTACCCTGGACTTATTGAAATCCTTTTTTACATATGCTGGTGTATTGTACATTTCCCATGGTGCAGAGGATTTACATTTCCACTTTGTCCTCACATGTATATGCATGCATAATTATAAAAACAAGTGCAATTTGATGATTGATAGGCATAAACTTTTCTTTATTGCTTTCTTTGGAAATACTTTTACCAAAGATCCAGGTACTTAATTGGAACTATATATTAATCACCTGTTAATATAGTTGAGAAATTCAATCTTGAAGGACCAAAATTGTAACGTGACCCTTTCATGGATATTATCTCTGTGGTTCTTTTGGTTATATGTTGTCAATATGCTCTTTCACTGTATATCCTTCACTCATTTTGTTAGAAAATGGAGTTAGATGCAATTCAGTGATTATCCTTAGCACTGTTGAAGAGATTATTATAGATGCTGAAATGTGTTTTGCCACAGGGTGGTAGCTTACATGGAAAATATGTTGATGCGACACCATTTGCTAATTCAGAGAAGAAAGTTAATGAAGAAACTAACGGAGATAAATCCAAAACCCTTGTTGATGAACTTGGTGAAATGTTAAAGGTTAAAGGGTTTAACTACTATGGTGCAGAGGTATTGTACAGTGGTGTCTATGGAACAGAACTCACGTGTGAAATCTTCATTGGTCCTGTTTATTATCAACGATTACGGCATATGGTTTCAGACAAATTTCAGGTTTAAGATTCTCTGGATAATTCTTTTTTCACCACGTATGGTTTGATCTGTTTTTGATTATCGGTTCCTTTGCTAATGCATTCTGTTCCACATGCAGGTTCGTTCTACGGGAATGGTAGATCAACTCACACGGCAGCCTATAAAAGGACGAAAACGAGGTGGTGGTATACGTTTTGGTGAAATGGAGAGAGACTCCTTGCTTGCACATGGGGCAGCATATTTATTGCACGATAGACTTCATACATGTTCTGATTATCACATCGCTGATGTATGTTCCCTTTGTGGATCGGTCCTAACAACCTCGTCAGTCCAGCCACAAGTACGGGGGGTTCGTGAAATCCCGGGCATGCCCCCCATGAGAGCTCCCAAGAAGGTGACTTGCCATGCATGTAAGACGAGTAAAGGGATGGAGACGGTTGCAATGCCTTATGTCTTTAGATACTTAGCTGCTGAGTTAGCAGCTATGAACATAAAACTGAACCTTCAGTTGAGCAATGCAAGGGGAGCTTGATATCATGCAAGAACCTAAAACTCAAGCCAGGACTGAACAGCACTGTAAAATGTCACTTGATTTGGATAGAGGGTGAAGTCTTTGTACCTTGAACAAGTTTAGGAATAGAGCTAATGATTTGTTTGGAAATATGCCTGTATTCTAATTAGTAATACAATGTTGTTGTGAGTAGAGGGTTAGGACAGGCCCGAGTTATCTATGAGTGAAAGGATGGGAGAGGCTCAATTTTTATTTATAGAGGTTTTACTGTATTTTGATGTTTCTACCTTTAAAGACTGACATGTTATATCTATACGGATCGATTTTGATCCAACAATGTTTTCAAGCAGTACATGTAAACGCGTTTGGAGATATTCCTGATGCATGCTGTGGCTTCATCTCACGGTCGGTTGGTTCTTATGGATGAGAAATGAACCGGATTTGTTATCTGGACATAGAATTGAACTCCCATCAATAGGGCTGATAATCTCTCCAGGGAGCTGAGATAATGTCTTCAAAGTTGTCAGCTCCTCCAAGCCCCCACCTGCTTCCTCTTCCGGCGAGCACTTTGTTGTTGTAATGTTAACACAGCTTGATTGCTATAAGATGTCTCTTTCACACTAGCACGTTTGAGATAATGCTCGGTAGTCTATTGAATGGGGCAATGAATGTTGGTGCATAGTGTTGAGATTCACTTCCTCATTTTCTTCATAATGGCTTTTGAGGTCGAATGAGATATTGTCTCTTAGTTATGGTTCTTACTTATTACTGTTTATTCTTATATTCTTTCTTCTTTTGTGTTGGTGTTTTTAGAGTATTGTAAAAAGGTTTTTTATTGTTCCATTTCAAGGCTTGCTAATGATATAGTTCACTGGTCTTCCTATACCCTTTTGCTCCTTGGTATTCACTAATGCTTTTTCTATTGTGCTATTTTGAAACTTGCTATTGGTTTAGTTTACCGGTCTTACTATACGCATTTTGTATACTTCACATAACTAATGTGGGTTCCAATCAATGTATTAAAAAACAAAACTCAGGCTCGCCTTGAGGGTAGAAAAGCGCAGAGGCGGCCAAGGTGCTGGAAAAGACGTTCAAGGCGCCAGAAGCACATCTTAAGGCGTCCAAAGCAGATGTTTTCTCTTTCGCTCTAATTATGGATATCAATAAGTGCATCCTTATTTTGAAGAAAATGTGGAGAACAAAATAAACTACGACAATTGCATCATAACATGGATGTTGAGGCATTAACGATCAACTGCGAGGTTTAAGTATTTTTTTGTTGACAAATGACGTTAGTCTACTTTAATGATCATAACTTGAGAATAAGCATAACAGTATGATCATGATCAACCCGCGACGCAATGCTAAAAAAGAACCATGCAAGACTACCTAATAGAACTATCTAGTAGACACTAAGCAATCTTTATGCTGAAGAGCATAGGATGAAGCACTATGATTTCTAGTAATCCAGGATTTCATTCATGATTTCTAAAGTCGAATGATCATTGGTGAAGTGAATAGAGTTCTCTTCACAATCTGGCAAGTTGTGGCAAGACAAAGAGAATGAATGATTTCCTCCCAGAAATAGAGCCTGATTGTGCAAACTTTCCACCTTCTCCCACTTGAACCCTTTACTAATACACTAGCCTGTAGATATTAAAGTGCATGGTTCTATAGGGACGACAAACATCGGGGTATTTCCCTATAGAACCATGCACTTTGTCTACAAGCTAAAGTGTATTAGTAAAGGGTTCGAGGGGGAGAAGGTGGAAAGTTTACACACAATCGGGCTCTATTTTTGGGAGGAAATCATTCATTCTCTTTGTCTTGCCACAACTTGCCGGATTGTGAAGAGAACTCTATTCATTTCACCGATGATCAGTGTTGGGAAGTGAATAAGAATTACAAGTACTCTACTGGTAAGAATGGAGTTGGCTATGGGGGTCATGATCTTGGAGTATACAACATACATGATGATATTGTGAAGCCAATGCTGTGTTATATTTAAAAAAAACATTTGATCGCTATCAACCCACCACCCTTTTGGATTGTTCCTGATTTAATCTATGGAATCTGAGTGAATCACAGATGGGGTAAAAGAGATTCCTTTTTTGATTTGCATGCAGTACACATTTCTAAAATTTTACTTCTAAATCATCAAGGTTCAAAGTTTTTTTGTTCGAAAAAAGAAAATTTTATTAATACTGCTGGATTTTACGTAGGGGCTAATGTGGCCTCATTAAAAACCATACCCAAGCAAGCAAGTAAAAAAGAGTGTCACACCCCTTAATCAACAAAAAATAACATCAACTAGACATATCCTCAACTACATACTTATTGAACCAAGAAGCCCTACTTCCTTTCAAAACTTAATGCCATCAGATTTAGCTGCTCCCTTGGCCAGGATATGTGCCACCTAGTTATTGCATCTTGGGATCTTCCTCAATCGCACTTCTTCAAATTCTCTCTTCAAAAATCTGATTTCATCAAATATTGGCCATTTCATACTCAAATCATTATCCATATTATACACGGCTTCAATTACATTAACTGCATCAGATTCTACTTCAATCTTCTTAAAATCATTCATCAGACAGAACCTTAAACCAAAAAGAACAGCTAAGGCCTCACTAGAATGAACAGAAAAAGCCCCATTTATACCATGTATCAAAGCTCGTTTCAAATTCCCACACTCATTTCGTACCACAGCACCAATACCAACCTTTTTCACTTTGTGAACACAAGAAGCATCCACATTCTGCTTAAGAAAGTCAACAGGAGAGGATACCACTTCACATTCCTAGGACTAATTCTTGGATGAGAATAAGAAAAAGAATTAACATTAGAAGGAATAATAGGATCTAACCTTAGTTGAGCATGCTGAAAGTTAGACAAACATTCATTCACTTGAACAACAAGTTGCTGCCCTTTCCATAATCCTTTCCCCAAACCGGCATGCATTTTGGTTCTTCCACACAAACCAAGAGATAACCCCAAACAATTCTAGTTCACTTTGTGAAGCCACTCTTGCAATTCAATCAAACAAACTAATGAAGCTTGATTCTTTCCAGCTTTTATAGACGGAACCCAAGAAGTTCTGCTTCCATGTCTTCTTGGCATGCCTACAATACCACAAACAATGAATAGTATCTTCTATTAGGGCACCACATCTGAAACAGGACTGATCCGTAATTATATGTCGTCTTTTCAAACTAGAGGCACAAGGCAGAAAATTATGAAAGGCACTCCAGAGAAAATTTTTAATTTTGGAGGCAACATTCAGTCTTCAGATTTTGTCCCAAATTGCCACACTTGTTCCTTCATCATCGCTACTACCTAGACTCCCGGCATCTTTATTCTTTAACTCTTGTGCAAGCCATGCTCCTGACTTGACAGTGTACTTTCAATTCTTCCCAAAATGCCAAACAATGGTATCACAATGTCTCGGACCAGCCAAAGGAATAGATAGAATGGTTGCAGCTTCGTGAGGGAGAAACAACAACTGCACTAAGGGGACATTCCACATATCGTACTGATCTAGTAGCTGGCTGACTCAAATTTGGATCACCATTAACTGGGCTAACCGTCCGAAACGTCCAAGGTACTGGCAGCCATTTGTCCTCTCAGATTTTGATGTTTTCTCCATTACCAACTCTCCACCTCAAACCCTTGATTAAAATATCTCTTCCCCACAGTAAACTACTCTAAATCATTGACACACCTGGACAACTTCTCACATCAATCCAATTTGAATCCTTAAGATACTTTGCCTGAAGCACCAAGTGCACTAAAAAATTAGTATTCATTGCAATTCTCCAAATAGTCTTTGCTAACAAAGCTTGGTTAAAACCTTGTACATCTCTAAGTCCTAACCCACCATGCTTTTTACTTCTACATAATAAGCTCCAACTCCCTCAGTGTATACCTCTCTTCCCTTTACCATCTCCCCACCAATAATTTGTCACCTTGGATTGGAAGGAGCGACAAACACCTTTAGGCAATCTAAAGACGTTCATTGCATAGTTAGGAATAGCTTGTGCCACTGCCTTAACAAAAACTAGCTTCTCTGCCTTAGATAAGAATTTACCTTGCCATCCATTCATGTGAGAGTCCAGTCTATCAGAAATTCTCTTAGACATTTGCTTCTTATTTCTCACTGTTACTGTTGGCAAGCCAAGATACCTCTCATGGAAGGGGACACAATTGACATCCAGAAACTGCTGAATTCTTCCTTTGAGATCATCTGACACCCCAGGCCCAAAAGATACAACTGACTTTTGAAAATTAATACGTTGTCCAGCCGCCCGTTCATAGAGTAGCAAACATTGTTTAACTGTCATAGCATCCTCTAGAGTTGCATTTGAGAAAATCAAACTATCATCTGCAAAGAGTAGATGAGAGATAGATGGAGCTCCCATTCCAACCATAACCCCATTAATTTGCCCCTCTCTGCCAACTCTTTGTAACAAACTAGATATCCCTTCTGAACACAGCAAGAAAAGAAAAGGTGATAGTGGTTCTTCTTGACGAATACCCCGAGAAGGGGAAAATTTACCAACCGGCCGACCCTGCCAAAGCACAGAAAAACTCACTGACTTCACACATCTCATTACTAAGTTAACCCAACTAGCTACAAACCCGAGCTTAAGCATAATCCCTTCCAAGAAACTTCATTCAACTCTATCATACGCTTGACTAATATCTAGCTTCATCACCATCTTAGGAAAATCCGGTCTTTTGTTTGACCGAATTGTATGAACCATCTCAAACGCAGTAATGACATTATCATGAATTTACCTCCCCTTTATAAAGGTGCTTTGGAATGGTGAAATGACTTGCGGTTGAACAACTTTAAGTCTATTGGCAATTGTCTTGGATATCAGCTTGTAAACCACACTACATAAGCTTATAGGTCTAAAATTAGTCACAATGGTCGGGTGTTCTACCTTTGAAATTAGAGCAATCAGAGTTTGATTCAATTGAGAAACATCCTCACCCTCATTAAGAACTTTCAGACAGAATTCAGACACATCATCTCCTACTACACTCCAATATCTCTGAAAAAAGAGAGCTGAGAATCCATCTAAATCTGGTGACTTATTTGGTCCCATTTGCTTTAATGCTAGCTCAATCTCATCTCTAGTAAATGGGGCAGTTAAAACCATATCCATCTCCTCATTCACCGCCATTGGGACTGTATCAAATATAAGTTCTTCATGGGCAATACTCTCTATTGTAAACAAAGACTGAAAATAACCCACAAACACCTCCTATATACCATCTACATCATCATGCCAAACACCTCTATCATCATAAATTCCAGTAACTGTGTTTCTCCACCCTTTCGCTTTCGCATAATTATGGAAGAACTTTGTATTGTTATCTCTATCTCTAAGCCAATTGATACGAGCTCGTTGTTTCCAAATCTCCTCATTGTAACTGGCATACTTTGACAATTCCTCTCTCACTACTTTCCTCTTCGACTGCACTTCTGTGTCAATGCTATCAAAGGGTAATTGCTCCAATTTTGATCATAACCTCTGCATCTTCTTCGATACATCCCCAACGGTTGCTTTATTCTAGGACAACAATGCTGACCCAAGAGATTTCAACCTCTCCAATAGAGAACCACTTCCCATACTATCCTCCCAACCCTTGAGCACTGTATCACCACAGGACCTTTCTCGTACCCAAAAAGACTCAAATTGAAACCGTCTTTTTTTTCTTCTAAGTATCTGGAAACATATTTCCTCTCAAATTGAACAAGAGCGCTAGATGATCAGATGCACCTGCGTCAATATGACACTCATGAACATGAGGCCACAAAATCTTTCCAGCATTATTAATGAATCCTCTGTTCAACCGTTCAGCCATATGACCATCTGACCAAGTAACCATTGGACCTGAAAAGGTAATATCTAGCAACCCACAATCAAAAATAGTCTCCCTAAATTTTCTCATATGTGCTTCTGGTCTAGCTCTGCCTCCAATTTTCTCTCTCTCATACATAACTTCATTGAAATATCTAACTATTAGCCCAGCCCCATTGATCGTACTCAACAACCGTCTCAGAAGTGCCCATGATACACATCTCTGTGCCGTGTCTGGATTGCCATAAAAACCAATTAGCCTCACTGGCCCTTTCCCTGTACTCACACAAACATCAATATGACCTTTTGACCACCCCACCAGATCAACTTTAATTCTTGATTTCCATCTCATGGCTAAACCACCACTTTTATATTCTTTCCCAGAACTTCCGACTACAAAATAATTTACAAGGCCCAGTTTAACACACATCTCCTCCATCATTTCATTTTTCTTTTTTGTTTCAAAAAGAAAAACAATATCAAGGGAATGCGTTTTTAATAAACGTTGGAGTGTTTGGAAATTGTGCGAGTTCCCCAATCCCCGCACATTCCAACTTAAGATTAACATTGCTCATGATGGGTCTTTTCTCTGAGACCCATCACGGATTGAATTTTTTCAGATACAGTAAAAGACTTACCCCTGCTTGTGGTCATGACAGCACCACCCAGTTTCCTTCCTCGTCCACCCACCAGAAATCCCCTCTTAGAGACATAAGTTGTGGTTTCAACTTGACCTTTACCTTTATTCTCTGGCTTTTCCTTCGCATCAACCGACACCACCTCCGCCTTCTTGCCATTCTTCCTTATTTTTTTAATTTGCGTTTCCTCCTCTCTTAGATCTCTGAGACTCGGTTAGTGGAGAGGTCTTTAGAAAATGACTTGGTATTGGGCTTAAAATTTCCTTGGCTGGACTTGTACTTTTTATTGTTTTGTTTGACTCTGGCCCAGCAGTTATAGGAGACCTATTAGGACGCGTTGAAAACCCTCCTTTTTTTGTAGGTTTTAAATTTGAAACCAAATTTTTGGTCGAGGATCCGTCACTCCTCCCAAAATCGCCAATCAACTTAATAGCTTGATCAATTATTGCCAACGCAGTGTCGGTATTTACCAAGGGAGAATCTTCAGAATTTTCTCTTCTGTCCCCCGTTTGTGCCTCTTGCTGAGAATTCGAGACCAGTAAGGGAAGAGTATTAACACCATCTCCTGTAATCACGCGCCTTCTCTTTGCTTCCGGCGCCGTCACCATCTCTGCACCATCGCCGGAATCGACCCACATCTCATTGTCATACCTTATAGAAAATTCTTCTCTTGATCTCGATACTCCAAACAACGTAGGCATAGGGGCAGAGATCTTCCATCCAAAAATCGTGGGTCTCTAAAGAGGCGCCTTCATTGGATCAGATCCTCCGGCCATCGCCGACATCAGAAACAAAGCATTGTCGAAAGTCCACGGACTGCCGTCCAACACCTATTCCTGTCACTTTCTAGTGGAAAGGACATCAGCACCCTATCTGAATTCTCCCAAACTGCCATAGAAACCTCCCCTCGCACCTTCCAAATTCTCTTCAGGTATTGATAAGAGACACCTTATTATAAGCTTTTGTGGTTAAAAGTCTCCCCACAGCCCAAGATCTCTTCAGCGCCACCTGCTCATAATCCTCCAATCTGATAACTTTGAGGTCCTCCGCCTCTGAAATTACCAGTTTGGAGGCCAAACCTTCCACCACCTCTTCCATAAGATTTAACAAACTAATCCAGACTAACCAGATTTTCTCTAGCAGACCTGATCTCAACCACATCCAGCAGTTCAGATCTGGATTTTGGGATGACGGCTAGACAAAACCGAGCGTCCTAGAAACCCTTATTCGAGGGCGAAAAGGGACTCCTCGTTTGGGTGTGTGAATTGAACCACAATTTCTTATCAAGGTTCAAAGTTTTGTTGTGAAGTTTGTGAAAACTGAATGACCTTTTAAGACATGAGAATTGTAAGAGAGAATATCACACTAATCTATTATGGACAAGTGAATTGGATTGATGGAGTCCTCTGAAGTCGATCCGAACGTTGCATCGAGAGAAATATATTGTTGATCAATTTGGAAGTGCAAAGTGCTTTACATTGCAATCCCATAATGACGTAAAGATATCATCCCTAAACTTGGCTATGTAAGTCGCTTGTATCCAAGAGGCAAATCTAATATATCAGATACCATCTACTATTAGTAATGTTCATCATTTCACTTTACCTTGACAAGCAGATGACACACCTATTGGTTCATCATTTCACTCTCATAAACGCATCCGGGCAAAGAAGGAATGCAAATAACATTGCCTTCCATGGAGTTCCAACATATGACAAAGCAAATCAATAGGAGCATTATTACTGGGTAGAGAATGGATCTGCTGAAAGGACATGCATGCTCCTTTAGTGAGTTCACTGTTCTGCTTCTGAATGGATCTGCTGCCAAAACAATTTGCATGCATCCATCTTTTGCTATCTCACCCTAATCTAGATTCAGTAAAGTGAACTTAACAATCCTCTACAATCTCATTACCATTAAAACAAAAATGGCCATATCAAAACCCCAAGCACCACATTAAATCCCAGTTCATTCTATCACTTATAGACATTTACTGACCACGAATTGAAATAAGATAACTATCTACCCAATCACTGTGCTTATTTGCTGTCAGTGAAATCTGCATCGATAACATCTCCTTCAGGTCCCTTGCCTGATGAAGATGATGATTCTGAAGGTCCGTCTTCAGCACCAGGTGGTGTTGGCCCTGCACCTGCACCAGTTGCACCAGGCTGGTTGTAAAGGGACTGTCCAAGCTGCATAACTTCCTGGTTGAGGGCTGCCATCGCATCCTTAATAACCTGAGTTGAACCCCCAGCAATCGCCTCCTTTAGCTCTCCGAGTTTTGCCTCCACCTTCTCTTTAACAGGGGCTGGAACCTTCTCTCCCAGCTCCTTAAGCTGCTTCTCAGTCTGGTAGACAACAGAATCTGCCTGGTTCTTTGTATCAATGGCATCTCTCTTCTCCTTATCCTCCTTTGCAAACTTCTCTGCTTCATTAACCATTCTTTGTACCTGTATGTTTCAAGACATTTTCCAATATAAGTCAAAGAGTACAAACATAGATAGCTGTGGGCCATGAAGTGCAACACGTGTTTACTTTGGCCAGAATTTTTTTTCCCCAAATTATATCAACTCATCTGTAAATCATACATAACAAAACCAACCATTTTTCAGCTCTCTAATCAGGTACATCATAAATGGTACATACCTCATCATTAGGAAGGGTGCTAGCACCAGTAATGGTAATATCCTGCTGTTTTCCGGTGCCCTTGTCAATAGCAGCGACAGAGAGTATACCATTGGCATCAATGTCAAACTTCACTTCAATTTGAGGAACCCCGCGTGGAGCAGGCGGGATACCATCAAGACGGAAGCTACCAAGAGATTTGTTATCTCTAACAAATTCTCTCTCTCCTTGAAGAACATTGATCTCCACACTTGTCTGCCCATCTGCAGCCGTTGAGAATACCTCTGACTTGGAGGTAGGTAAAGTGGTGTTCCTTGGGATGATCTTTGTCATGACACCACCAAGGGTCTCCAAACCCAGCGACAGTGGTGTCACATCCAACAATACAATGTCACTTACGTCTCCAGCTAATACACCAGCCTAGAATCAGGCAATAAAAGCAGCACCAGTCAGGTAACCATAATACATCAGTGCAATGCTATCAATTGTAGAAAGAAATCATGACCCACCTGAACTGCAGCACCAAGTGCAACAACTTCATCAGGGTTGACTGTAACATTTGGTTCCTTCCCAGTTATCTTTCTTACAAGTTCCTGAACAGCAGGTATACGTGTTGAACCACCAACAAGTATTACCTCATCTAGGTCTTTGAAGGAGAGCTTTGCATCCCTCAAGGAATTTTCAACCGGTGTTTTAACTCTGAGGTAAAACATAAAAGAAACAATCAGTATTTTGATTGCAAAGTGTCCAAAAATTAGACTGTTGCACAACAAGAATCTGGTTTGCAAACACATTACAACAATAGGTCATACCTGTCAAGGAGATCTGAGCACAACTCCTCAAACTTGGCCCTAGTAAGGGTTGTCTCAATATGCTTGGGGCCATCTTGTGTAGCAGTAATGAAAGGCAAGCTGGAACAAAGCAATTTTGAACAATAAAAGACTTCAAGTACTAAAACCCATGGAAAGTGCCAAAATTTGAATTATATCTCAGAAACAAACCTAATGTTTGACTGCGTCAAAGATGACAACTCCATTTTGGCCTTCTCAGCCGTCTCTGTCAGCCGCTGAAGAGCTTGTTTATCCTTCAATAGATCGATTCCTTCATTTCTTTTGAAGTCTGCAGCAAGCCAATCAACAATCCTCTGGAAAATATAACCACCATTATTAGTGTTCATCTCACTTCACCAAAAGGGAAGAGTCTTAATAGGAAGGGAGAGTAGATTCGAAAGTGTATCTAATGCAGCAGAGAGAATGAACAAGGAATCAACTGCTGACCTTATCAAAATCATCACCCCCCAAATGTGTATCCCCAGAAGTCGATAGCACTTCAAACACTCCATCACCAACCTCCAGAACTGTAACAGAAACAGAACAAATTGGTGGTTAGTAAACTGCTTCAACTCAAAATCGACAAAGATGACTAAAGGCAACATGTCCCAGTAACAAACACCCTTACCTGAGACATCAAAGGTACCACCTCCAAGGTCAAAAACCAAGATAGTTTCATTGTTCTTCCTTTCAAATCCATACGCTAAGGAAGCAGCAGTAGGTTCGTTTATGATCCTCAGAACCTCCAACCCAGCAATACGGCCAGCATCTTTGGTAGCCGTCCTTTGAGAATCATTGAAGTAAGCAGGCACAGTGACCACAGCCTTGGTGACTTTATCGTTTAAAAACTTTGAAGCGTCATCCACCAGCTTTCTCAAAACCTAATTCACAGCACAAAACATTATTTTTCAGAATAAACCAAATCCTATCAACTAGTTGTATTGGACAAATACATGTAGACCAATACATCATACCATAAGAAAATGAAACATTCTGAATTTCGTAATCATCGATAACAACCAAATGCAGATAAATTCAATTTGCGAATTTTGCATAAACAAGGAAGTGGTACCTGAGCAGAGATTTCTTCGGCGGCGAACTGTTTCCCAATAGCAGGGCAATCGAGCTTAACATTCCCATTGTCATCCCTGACAACTCTATAAGAAACCTGCTTGGACTCTTCGTCAACCTCAGACATCTTCCTCCCAATGAACCTCTTCACCGAGAAGAAAGTGTTCTCCGGGTTCACAACGGCCTGCCGTTTGGCAATCTGGCCCACAAGCCTATCACCAGTCTTAGTATAGGCCACCACAGACGGCGTCGTCCTCTGCCCCTCGGCGTTGGTAACTATGGTGGGCTTCCCACCCTCCATGGCACCGACGGCCGAGTTCGTCGTCCCCAAGTCGATGCCGACGACTTTCTCGTTGACCACGCGGAGCGGCCGGGAGCGTCGCGCGGCGAGGTTGGGCCGGAGGGTGACGAAGCCCCTGAGCGGCGCCGTTTGGCGGCCGAGGAACGGCGACGACTTTGGGGAAGCGAAGTTGGGGGAGGTTCCCAGGACGTTGATTTGGGCGGAGAAGGCCATTTCTGAGAGTGGGAATGAGGAAAAGCACCCCAACCCCTCAAAACGAAGAGATTGGGTTTGTTTCTCAGAAAACTACTAGATAAAGCGTGGAAGGGTTCTGATTCTCTACTATTAACTAGAATCTACTAAAGGTTTCTCCAACACTTGCCACCTCATCAAAAGGTTTCTCGAGTGTTCCCTTGGCACACTCCAAAACGCCAACCTTTCTCAAGGTTAACTGACAGATCAATTAACGGAAGGGCAAGTATGTAATTAGAAGTCGTCACGTTAAGTGATTGATTTTACTACAAAACTGGAGGACAGAACAGAGAATTTGCCCTAAATCATAATTCAAAACGCCAAGATAACGATGAGAGTAGAGTCAACTCAATTCAAAGGGACCTAGAGAGGTATTACAAATGAAGCTTAGTGCAGACTGCATAGTCGAATATAATCACTGGTAGCCATCATCGGAAACTCATTACAAGCTAGCTAGGTATGCAGGTAGTTTTTGGTGGGAGGTACCGGACTAGGTGTGGAGTTTCATGTATGAAAGCAATTTAGACTGCTAAATGGTACGACTACTTGGCCCACTCTGTGGGTTGTGGCAGCGACGTAGTTGCTCTTCCCTATGCCGCTACGTCGGCCTCTCGACGGAGGAGACGTGGCTCATCTTCATATAGCGTGTATTAACCTCCTCTTTTTCACCCTCACATGTTATAGATAAGCCCTGAGCTTTTCTCCAGACAAGTTCGTCATCGACGGAAATGTTCGTAATCCACAAAATTCATTTGTTGTCCCTCCACCATTTTGTCTGCCAATGAAAACCTGACACGTGTGTCGGTCTCCCCATGTTGTACAGTATAACATGTGTATTTCAACGCTTTTCAAATTAAAGAAAAAAAATAGAAATCAAATAAACAAAAGTAAGTATGAGATTTTAGTTTAGTTTAGTTGTTCTGGGTATGGTGGCGCTTGTGGTGGTTGAGACGGCGATAGAGGAATCAATGTTGTGGCAAGCGATGTTTGCTATTGACTGAAGTTGGTAGCGGTGGCGGCTAAAGGGTTTGACGTCTAAGTGTGCAACATGGTTTAGGGTTTGATGGTGGACTAGATGAAAGTGTCGAATGGGTCTGGCATGATCCTTCCAATTGGATTGCCTTATGAGCCTCTATGGTTTAGCTTTTCATTAGTTATTTACTAATCCTTTTTGCTTCAATTTGTTCGATTTATTCTAGGTCCACCCTTTAATGGTTCAGATTCAAGGACAAATTCTTTCCAACCAAGGGAGTCTGATACAGGAGCATAGATGCAATATTTAATTATAGATTTGTAATCTTTTATCTTTCGTTATTGAGATAGTTTAGGGAATTATTTTATAATCATTATGTTTTATGTTTAATTAGTTTCTTTTTCTAGTTAAACCATATTTGCTCTTCAAATATTGTAACCCATATAAATATAAGCATTTGAATAGTTGTGGGGGTATTATATTTTATGAAATAAATCAGTTTATTGCTGCATGGATTTGTAATATTTTATAAGGTTGCTACTCTTTATTTTTGGTGTTTGTTGAGTGACATGTGGAGGCATGTTCTTAATACCTGATTCGCATCACAATTTCTCAATTCTGGTCTTGAAACTACATGATTGCCAAGCCAGTGAAGAATCCAGCTTCTATTGAAGGCTTGCGAAAGCAGTATACCGCTTTATTGATTTGGTGGTTTCCACCTACGTTACTGCTAGTCATATCCTTCATTTTTTCGAAGCTCTAGTGTACTTCAGTATTGTGAATTTCTAATTCCACCTAGTTGTTATATGTCGTGTTATTGTTGTCGTGTGTTATATTAGATTGTCAGTCGATAGGAGAATTAGGATGATGTATAATTTTTTCCTCAGTTCCCCAATTCATTGCTGCTGTTACTGTTTAGCTTCTAGAAGGACAAGCGTTTTCAGTTTGTATAGGTGTTACTTTGTTTCATGAACACAATACAGTTCGATAGTATCCTTGACTAGACACTCATACACGACTTATGCTGGTTCATTACTCCTGTAATGACGGGATTAAGAGCTTTTTCCAAGAGGTTCATGAGCTTTATATCAAGGCAAGTTACTCCTTACCAGCTCTCTTCCTAAAGATCCACGTTATACTTTTATAATATGTTCTTAAAAGTATGATAGATATGTTCATTATGAATTTCCATATCTTGTCTATTGTAATATCTTATCATGTAGCCTTAGAGCAAGCCCAATAGTTTTCTCATTTTATTGGTATTCTCAAATTTAAAGAATTTTTGACTGTTTTTAGATCTAATAGATTTTCTATTTCATTCTCTAAAATAGAGATGAAGTAGAAAGAGAAGTATTCATTCCTCAGCAATGTCTTTATTCTCTAAAATTTAATTCTCCATATTCTTCAATGAAATAAAGTCATTAATATAATATTTTATTGGGTATTTAATTGTTACAAAAAAATTAATTTTTTTAGTCATAATTAATTATGATATAATATATTTTATTGCTGCATTAAATGTTAAAATCTCCAAAATTGAGAAGTTGTTGGAGTTTAAGCATAATTTTTTTAGAGATTTTTGTTTTTGCTTCTCCATTTTAGAGAAATTTTAAGGAAGCTCTTGAACATGCCCTTAGGATATAAATTTAGTATAAGCAACTTATGTTCTTCCATGCCATTCTGTAATTAAAAAACTTTAAATGTAATATTAACATATTTAAAGTAGCATACACAAATTGTTGACATATCAATCACACATCGGGAATATGAGACATTGTTTGTGGGTTAATAAAAGTTTGGGCCAATCCATCTATTGCTAATTGGTTTTGAATGTGACATGTGAACCCTAAACTACTTTATCATGGTAGTGTGTTACCCACGTTCACGTGTGAAGCCCAAACGATCACATGAACTTCACGTCACCTCAAAATGTTGTTCACGTGTTAGGCTTGAAAATTCGTCACACGTGTGGAAACGTGTTGAGATATCTATCACACATCGGGAATATGAGACATTGTCTGTGGGTTAATAAGGGTTTGGACCAATCTACTATTGCTAATTGGTTTTGAATGTGAAACCTAGACTACTTTATCAAAATTATCTGATGAAAAATTCTGTCATCATAAGAGGCTACAATCTTAGATAGGATTCCTAAATCAATTTGTTTTATTCATAATGCATAGATGAATACCCTGTATGTGAAGACCACCTCAAGTTCATTGTTTACCGGAACTATAAACCATAATAAAAATTTGGAAATATAGGGTCTCCTGTGTTTTGTTTTCAGGGACTAATCTTTCCAAAAGCATTTTCTATGATATCCTTCCTTGACTCGGGGGCTTCTCTAAATGTACTCATTGTTCTAAAAACCTTTTATTAAATAAACTCACACAGTCCTACACACTACATATAATAATAAAGTTTGAATCTATAACCTCAAAGTTGTTATTTTAAAGAGTAATACCTAAAGGCACAGTGAGAAATCAAAAGAGAAGCTGCCAACAAGAAGGGCAACCGAAAATAATAGTTGATTGTAGTGATTCACTTAATAGGGTTATTAACTGCCCATTAAACTGTGTTAATTTCCCTTATGGAGACACTGATTATTGACTACAGTTTTTGTGAATTTGCAAACTCTTCTTAATCCAACCTACTTGTCTGGTTCACGAATAACATCTTCACATTTTGTTAGGGTTGAAACTTTAAAACCAAAAACCTAAAAATAATCGCACCAAAGCAGAACTGTAACAAAAAAGTAGATAAACAAAAAAATCATTTTAAACCGCACCGAGTGTGGGACCCCGCACGTTTTAACCGTGGTTAATGGCGAGTTACTGAGGTTTAAGTCGCATTCGGTAACTTCGCGAGTGATCGACCACGTTCATTTTCGAGTTTTTAAAAGTTCTCCAAATACTTGATTTAATGACTCGATGTCATAGTACGTGTCGACACGAGTCTCCCGGTATTTTCGGATTATTTTTCGGAGCTTCGGTTTATTTTCTACGAATTTTCAAAGTTTCCGGTAACTTTTAATTATTAATCCGGTAAATTAGTTTACCTTTTACTTTTCACCTTCTTTTGATCTTGACCGTTGGAACTTTTCCAGATCAGATCTCAACCGTCCAATCCCTTATAAAAAGGGGATCAGTTTTGACTCGGTCAAAACCGTCCCCTCCCCTTTCTCTCTCTCCCTGACGCCTCTCGGCCGAGATTTTGAGCTCGACGGTGCTCCGCCGTCCGGCCACCACTGGCCGGCGCTCCACCACCACCATCTTCTTCCCCTCCTTCTCCTCGTTCTAACCCTGTCCTCAGTTTGCATTGACGTCCGCCGAGGGAGGAGATCGAGCGCCACTGCACTCGGCGGTCAACGCCGGATTTTCGGCGATCCAGGCGGCGTTAGGGCGCGTGAATGGTATGGTTCTTCTTCTCTTCACTTCCTCTTCCTTTTCCTTGCTTCTGATCAATCGATTGGAGCTTGAATCGAAAACTCCTTAATCCACTGTTCTTACTGTTTTCTGTGTTTTACGGTTTCCTGGGTTCTTGGCTCTGGCGACGTCTTCTGATGAGCTTCTCGAGCTCAGGTGAAGCTGGAAGCAACGGTTTAGGGTTGAGGAGGAGCTTGGAGGCAACTGATGGAGTTTTGGACCGAGGCAGTGAGCTGCTCGGTGTGCTGCAGCTGTGGAGGAGCAGCTGGGCTCGGTTCAGCGTGGCCCAGAGGGTGGAGTCCAGCAGGGAGAAGGCTGAGAAGCTGTTCGATCTTGGACTGGAGTAGAGACACAGAGGGTAAAGATTCCCTCTCTGAACTGTGTAATTCTTCAGTGTTCAACCTGTTGATCTGTTGATTTGTTGTGTTGGGATGATAATTTGATGTTGTTTTCCTACGCATGTGTCGAGAACTTGGTGATTGAGAAACGAGGGAAACTCCGGCGAAATTCCGGCAGGTTGACCGGAATCCGGCAGAGGATTCCGGCAAGTTGACAGGAATCCGGTAACGATTCCGGAGATGCAGTGAAACAGGCAGAAATGTCGAGAGGTAGTCTTCGACTCCTTAAGATTGTGTTGTTTCCGTTTACTTGGGTTAAGTGTCGTAATTGGAATTTACGTATAAGGAAACGTATAAAAAACGAAAACTAACCATGTTTGGAAACCTGCTAATTTGGGAAACTTTCCATTTTGGGAAAGTTTCCATTAAAGGAAAGTTTCCATTTTGGGAAAGTTCTATTTTTCAGAAAAATGGTTAAAGAATTGAAGTTCAACGAAGTTTGACACAGTTTGGTTAAATTGGTAAAGTGTTAAATTGTTATCAGAAAATGATAACTGGAATTCTGGAAAATGTCAAGTTGACCATGTTAAGTAAAGTTGGTGCTTCACGTAAATCGGTAAATCGACTCTTGGTAAATAAATTGATTAGTGTGACACGTTGGGTGTCCATAGTAATTCAACGAATTATTATATGACACCCTAACGTCAAGTTAAAGTGGTTAAAGGAAAGTTCAGGAGTTTAGTCGGACTTCCGGTAAATGAGTAAAGAGTCGATAACTGGAAAAGAAAGTCAAAAGGTTAAAGTGCCATAAAAGGAATTTGGTTGGTCAACTTAGTCAATGTGGTCATTCCTGGTCAAACTAGGAATGCTGAGGTCTGTTGACTGTTATTACATCTTGGTTGCTAAGCTACTTTAATTCTGCAGTGATTATTGGACGAGGTAGCTTACGCGGTGACCTCGGTTCACCGAGGCAGCTCCGGGAAGCTTGGAGCTTACGTATGGAACGGCAATTCCAGGTAGGGAACCTGAACCCCCTTGGTAGTGGTTTTATTTATGTATGAGAAAGTGCATGATTTTGTGTATGCTCATGGTCGATGCCTCGGGAAAGTTTTCTGTAAATGATAAATGATTTATGATTGGGCCAAGAAAACCCGAGGCTAGACGTAAATGATTTAGTGTGTGTGTGTGACTCGGATCAAAAAGTAGTACCGTCGTCCTGATTTCCGGTGCTTAGCCTGAGAGTGACGGGACCTAGTATCTAGCACTCCCGCGGTGTCGAAACCGTGAACCTCCGGAGGGGCGATGCCTTGTTTATTTTAAATATCCCGCTTAAGCTCGTCTCGTACAGAGTTAAGCGAGACGTAAGTGCGGTGCGCTGTTATTTGGGCATTTAGCTGTAAATGGACACTCTCGCTACTATGTGTTTTCGAGCGCATAGGTAGTTGGCCCCGGTTTGCTGTGAAGACAGACCCGGGATTCGGCTGTCCAGATCCGAGGAGTCCTGCAGGCTGTACTTGTTCACTGAGCGCTCTGGGCCCCTATGTTTTAGCATACTGCACTGTTTTCCTAAAGGATATAAAATGATGGTTTTTGTGTGCCAAGGATTTTATAAATGGTTTTATTACGAGCTCAAATCTATATGTATATAAACGGTTTTTGGTTTTCAAACCTATCATTGGTGGGCCTATATGTGTGCACGCGAGGACGACGCTCACCCCTACAACAGATTGTTTGCAGGTACTGTGACGGGATAAATAAAGAGAGCTGAATGTGTGGAGCTTCATTCCTTACTCGATGTTCGGTCCAAGTGTACCCCTTATTCCGGTTTTACCCCTTTGAGTCATTTACCAGACCCTTTTTCATAAACAGTAAAGGTGTCACCCCGATTTGTTAACCATGTTGTACATTTTTATTATTGTCGCTAAAGTTTTAAATTGTCCCCTTTATTTTGACCACCTTCCGCGAAATTAGATAAACTCTGAGGAATGTTTTAAGAATTTCATGTGGTGCCACTCAAAGTATTAAAGTTTAAATTCTATTTTACTTACTAAAAAGCCTACGACTTTAGGTTAATAAGTTGTTGGCACGTCCTTCGGACGTGTTGGCTTCTTATTGGCTTAAATTCGTGGCTACTGTAGTTTACCCCCCAGGGGTGCTACACCGAGAAACCAAAAAACCGAAAGGTTTGGTTTGGTTTTGGTTTTCGATGTTTGAAAACCGAAATCAAACCAAAAAACCGATAATATATATGGCTATATATATTGAATATGTTTGGACGCAGTATGATAAATTGTTATGCGCAGAAAAGCGAGATGCATGGTTAAAAGCTCAGTTTGCAACACAAGTGGTGATACTAGTGAAGAAGGAGATGGAACCGAAACTGAGTCCATACTTCAATGGTGGAGCTAGGTTTGGTATGCTGAAATGACATAAGGGGGGTTGGTCGATGCAGGCCCCAGATATTTCAGTTATAGGGATGGTTCGCACAAGGGAGGAATAGAGTACTGCGGAGGCGATCAGAGATAGTGTTGTGGCCGGTGGTGAAACAGATGGTATGGTTTTAGATTATGTAGATGGGACTGCGACGGAGGAGGCGGAGGGTAGCCTCAAGCGCTGTTGGATAGGTGATGTGGCAGTGATGGATGAGGAAGCAATTAAAGCTTTGGGCGATATTAGGAAGGAGGTCATCTCACCTCCAGATCCAAATCTAATTCACGTAATGAGCAGATCTGGAGAAAAGGATGTGGACAGGAATCTAGCTCTAATGGTAGCTACTAAAATGGGCGGATCTGCATGCAAAAGTGGGGCAAATGGCCCTCATTCTTTGGGGCAACGATTAAAAGTTGGCTTGGACAATGGACCTGTGTTGACTAGGCCTAAGGAGGAAGCTGTGGTAATAGGAAAAACTTGTTTTTGTCAAAGGGCCAAAAGGACACTTGGGGGGCCCAACCAAAGACCTCGTTGGACCTAGTGTATGGAAGACGTGGAAAAGGGAACTCTCCTAGTGATTTCAGGACTATTTGGAGGGGTTTCGCTGTGAGGGGATCCCGTGAGCAGGGAATGATGATGGTTTAGATAAACAAAAAAAATCATTTTAAACCGCACCGAGAAACCAAAAAACCGAAAGGTTTGGTTTGGTTTAGGTTTCCGATGTTTGAAAACTGAAATCAAACCAAAAAACCGATAATATATATGGCTATATATATTGAATATGTTTGGACGCAGTATGATAAATTATTATGCGCAGAAAAGCGAGATGCATGGTTGAAAGCTCAGTTTGCAACACAAGTGGTAATACTGGTGAAGAAGGAGATGGAACCGCAACTGAGTCCAAACTTCAATGGTGGAGCTAGGTTTGGTATGCTGAAATGACATAAGGGGGGTTGGTCGATGCAGGCCTCAGATATTTCAGTTATAGGGATGGTTCGCACAAGGGAGGAATGGAGTACTGCGGAGGCGATCAGAGATAGTGTTGTGGCCGGTGGTGAAACAGATGGTATGATTTTAGATTATGTGGATGAGACGGCAACGGAGGAGGCGGAGGGTAGCCTCAAGCGCTGTTGGATAGGTGATGTGGCAGTGATGGATGAGGAAGCAATTCAAGCTTTGGGCGATATTAGGAAGGAGGTCATCTCACCTCCAGATCCAAATCTAACTCACGTAATGAGCAGATCTGGAGAAATGGATGTGGACAGGAATCTAGCTCTAATGGTAGCTACTAAAATGGGCGGATCTGCATGCAAAAGTGGGGCAAATGGCCCTCATTCTTTGGGGCAACGATTAAAAGTTGGCTTGGACAATGGGCCTGTGTTGACTAGGCCTAAGGAGGAAGCTGTGGTAATAGGAAAAACTTGTTTTTGTCAAAGGGCCAAAAGGACACTTGGGGAGCCCAACCAAAGACCTCGTTGGACCTAGTGTATGGAAGACGTGGAAAAGGGAACTCTCCTAGTGATTTCGGGACTATTTGGAGGGGTTTCGCTGTGAGGGGATCCCGTGAGCAGGGAATGATGATGGTTAAGGGTGAAGAGCGTCAACCTAAACACTCATCCTTGATGGGTCCAGTTTTACCCATCACTAGCTATGAATCTTCTAAGTTGGAACTGTCGAGGAGTTGGGAATCCTCGGATAGTTGATGGGCTCAAAGGGATAGTATCCCTCATAAATCCCAGTTTAATTTTCTTATGTGAAACACTCTATACTCTAGGGAAAATGTAGAAAGTGAAGAACTCTCTTGGTTGGAAACATTGTTTTTCAAGAAAAGAAGGGTGACATTAGTAGAGTTGGTGGTCTCTGCCTTTTGTGGAGTGATGATGTCAAAGTACCACTTAGAAGTTTTTCAGCTAATCATATTGACGTGCATGTAAGTTCAAGCTCTGATAAGATGGTTTGGAGGTTTACGGGTGTGTAGGGCTTTCTAAAGACCTCTGATCATCATCTGGCCTAGGCGCTGCTCTCGTATTTTGGTCAACATGATGGTGGTCCTTGGTTGTTAGGCAAGGATTTTAATGAAATTCTTTGGAGTAGTGAGAAGTAAGGGGGTCCAGGTAGAAATTTTAGACAGATGGAGGATTTCAGAAAAGTCGTTGGTGCCCTAAAATTGAAGGACCTTTTTTACTTTGGTCCTACGTTCACATGGTCAGGCAATAGGTATGGAGAGGTGATTAAAGAGCGTCTGAACCGGTTCCTGGCTTTTGAGAGTTGGTCAACTTCGTTTCAGCTGTCTAAGGTGAAGCATCTTAACCCAAATGACAGTGACCATCTCCCGATCATGGTGGACATACGGAAGAGAAAAAACGGCGACGTAAGAAAAGGAAGAAAGAGAAGTTCCGCTTTGAAAACTCGTGGATTAGAGAAGCGGAGTGCAAACTAATTGTGGAAAAGGGGTGGAACTGTTCTGGAGGGAGTGAGCCTTTGAATGCGGTGTGTACAAAGATTGAAAACACAAGACATGAGTTAATGCAGTGGAGTGAAGAAAAGTTCAAGGGATTACAGAAAGAACTGGAGCTCCTGAAATCTCAACTAGCCTCTTTTTTTACCCTAATTCTTCTTTATCGGCACAAGACAAAGTTAACATGGAGGCTCAGTTGCGTGAGCCCCAAGAGAAGGAAAATGCTTTCTGGCAGTAGCATGCAAAAGTTTTTTGGATGACTGATGGGGACATGAATACAAAGTTTTTTCACCAGAAAACAACAAATAGATGAAAGAAGAATTTGATTAAGGGGTTGCTTGATGCTTTGGGCAACTGGTGTACATATGATGAGGATTTGGAGAGAATTGTCATGCAATACTTCTCCTCTTTGTTCACTTCCTCTTGTCCTACGAATCTGGAGGAAGTAACCAATGTGCTTCCACGATTGATCTCATGTGATATGAATGCTTGTTTAGTCAGGGAGAATGAGGATGAGGAGGTATATGAGGCATTGAAACAAATGCACCCAGATAAGTTGATAGGCTTTGATGGCTTCTCTCCGGGTTTCTATCAAACGTTTTGGTCGATCGTAGGTCAAGATGTCGTGAGAGCAGTTAGGGCGTTCATTGGTGATGAAGTGTTAACTCGACAAATTAATAATACAAGTGTCACGTTGATCCCCAAAGTGAAAATTCCGGAAACTATGGCACAGCTCCGTCCGATTAGCCCTTGTAATGTCATTTACAAAATCGGCTCGAAGGTATTGGCCAACCGCCTAAAACCTCTTCTTGATAGTCTAATGAATCCTCACCAGAGTGCATTTGTGCCAGGAAGATTGATATTTGATAACTCTTTAATTGCTTATGAGGTTTCACATTTTTTTGAAAAAGAGAAGGAGGGGAAAAAAGGGTTTGCCGCTTTGAAGGATCTAAGTAAAGCGTATGACCGCGTTGATTGGAATTTTTCGGCTGCGGTTATGGCCAAGCTAGGGTTTTATGATCGCTAGATAGGGTGGATAATGTGCTGCATTCAAACTATGTCATACCAGTTTGTGGTTATTAGGGAATTAAGTGCTACACTCCTACCTAAAAGAGGACTAATGCAAGGGGATAGTATATCACCATATTTGTTTCTACTGTGCTTAGAGGTTTTATCTCGCCTCATCTCAGAAGCTGAGACGCACGATATGCTTCACGGAATACAAATTTGTAGGGGTGCCCCAAGCGTCAGCCATCTATTTTTTGCTGATGATTTGTTTATCTTCTTTAAAGCATATTTTAAAAAGTGTTTGGAGTTGAAAGATCTGCTACAGAGCTATGCTAGGGCTTCAGGACAGAGCATAAATTATGAGAAGAGCTGTATCTTGTTTAGCCGGAACGTTGGGCGCATCCGACAGGATTGCATTGTTGCTGTATTGGGAGTCACAAGGGTCGAAACACATGATAGATATCTCGGCCTGCCTACAGAACTAAGCTATTCTAAAGTAGATGTGTTCGCTTTCTTGGTAGAGCGAGTTCCTAAAAGAGTTCAAGGTTGGAGGGAGAAGAATCTTAGTTACTCCGGCAAGGAGGTGTTGATTAAGGTGGTGGCTCAGTGTGTCCCAAATTACGTAATGAGTTGCTTTGAATTACCCTGTCTCTATGTGATGACATGCAGAGGTTAATGGCTAATTTTTGGTGGGGAGACTCTATTGATAAGAAGAAGCTGCATTGAGCTTCATGGGACAAGTTATGTGTCCCCAAATCTACTGGGGGCTTGGGATTTAGACATATACACACTTTCAATCTCTCTTTGTTAGCCAAGCAGGGATGGTGCCTGATCAAGTTTCCAAACTCTTCGGTGGCGTGAGTGTTTAAAGCAAAGTATCACCCTAAAACTAACTTCTTGCATGCTGAGGTGAAACAAGGAATGTCTTATACATGGAGGAGTATTCTGGCTGGGAGGGAGCTACTTCTAAAGGGGGTTCGGTTTCAAGTCGGTAGATGTGACCAAATTAGGATTTGGCATGACCCTTGGATTCCGGTTCCTCATACCTTTAGACCATACACTGGTGTTATGGAAGGCACAGAAGATTGGAAGGTAAGTGATATTATAGATAATGAAGAACATGATTAGAACAAATTGATGCTTGAAGAGTTATTTTCAGAGGAAGAGGTGGTTTCAATTTTGCGTATTCCGATTAGCCTACGGGGCCCCGATGATCGTTTAGTCGGGCACTATGATTCCAAGGGTCAGTTCACAATTCGAAGTTGCTACCATGTTGCCAGAGCTCTAAGTGATACCACCCTCAATACTGCTTCTTCCTCTGGCGATAATGTTTTAAAAGCCTACTGGAAGAAAATATGGAGAGCTTCTATCCCGCCAAAGGTGCGCTCGTTCATATGGAGGTTAATCAAAGGTTTTCTTCCAATGAAAAGGAATTTGGTAATGAAGCATGTTCTGATTGATGACCCAGTGTGTGTTTTCTATCATAAATATATGGAGGATGAACTACATCTTTTCCGAGACTGTAAGAAGGTGAAGCCTATCTGGTTAATGTGCCTATTCAAGAGCCATATTTTTGAAACCCCAGCTCCATCCTTAAGGGAGTGGTTTTTTGATTTGACAGAGGCTATTAGTAGTAATGAGAGAGATGTGTGGTTTGTTTTGATGTGGGCAATATGGAAGGTTTGGAATGAGGTGGTATGGCTGCATGGAGATTTAGATGCGTGGTGGTTGTTTAACTGGGTTATAGGGTGGCTGGGTGACTATCAAGCAGTTAATGTGGTGACTCACGTTAAGAAGAGTAGGCCTAAGGCAAAATGGAAGTGCCCTCCGAGTGGACGACTCAAACTTAATGTGGATGGGGCTTTTCAGATTGAGGAGGTTAAGGGTGGCATTATGGTGGTGGTGTGTACAAAACAAGGCCTATGTATTGCAGCCTTAGCCCGTCCGATAAGGTTCGCTGCTTCTACATTTCAGATGTAAGTAGAGGCTTTGCGTGCTAGTCTCCTTCTTGCTATTCGAGAAGCATGGGATGGTACTGAAATAAAGTGTGATTGTGCTTTGCTTGCAGCGGCCATCGCACGTACATATGAAGACTGTTTTGAGGTAGGTTGTATTGTAGAGGATTGTAAGGCGTATCTGACCTGCCTTTAGTTCTGTACAAGTACAGCTTATCTATCGTGAAGCAAACTGCTTGGCTAACAGGTTAGCTCAGCTAGTTAGTTTTTCTGGTATTGATGACATTTAGTTAGAGGAGAGTCTTGATATTATTCAGGATGTTCTTTTTGAGGATAATATTAATGTTTTCGATATACCACGGTGTTCAGACAATATGTCATCTCCGTCAAATAATTCTGTGGTTTGAGTTTTTTACTAACATTGGCTAGGACCCTCCCTAACCCTTTAAAAAAACATTTTTACGATACACCCCCGAACAGGCCCAACCCAAAACTCCTCTATAAATACACCCTTATCCCCCCACTCATTTTAAAAGCCACACCCTTATTTCTCACTCCCCCATTCTCCCAAAATGGTTCAAACCCTAGTCCGAACCATAGCCATGACCGCCGCCACCGCCACCACCACCGCAATCTCCTCCCTCATCCCCAAGCGTCTCCTCTCCTGCACCTCTAGAATCACCCGACCCCCCTCCATTCCCTCGCTCATCCTCGGCCGTCGATCTCTTGCTCCGCTCTCCCACGCCATCCGTCCCTTCCCCGCCTCAGCCGCCACGCGTTTCACCGCTATTCGCTGCCGCGTCAACCGCTCCGGTGGTTCGTACTCCCCTCTTAACTCCGGTTCAAACTTCAGCGAGCGCCCGCCGACGGAGATGGCTCCGCTCTTCCCCGGCTGCGACTACGAGCACTTCCTCATCGTCATGGACAAGCCCGGCGGCGAAGGCGCTTCCAAGCAGGACATGATCAACTGCTACATTCAGACCGCCGCTAAAGTCCTCGGCAGGTAATAATCGCCTTTACGATTTGATATATAGATATAGAGAGTTGGAGATAAAATGTGTTATTTTATGGTTTTTTATTGTGTTAGGACTTATTGTTGATGTTATGGTGCGATAGTGAGGAGGAAGCGAAGAAGAAGATCTACAATGTGTCATGCGAGAGGTATTTTGGTTTCGGAGTGAACATTGATGAGGAGACGGCCAACAAGCTTGAAGGTTTTTGTTGCATAAATGTGTTTAGTTTTGTCATCTGTAGTGGGGTGGCGTTTTTGGTGGTATATGAGTGTGTGTGTGTGTATTTGTTAATGACTTCTTGTTATCAGGTTTGCCCGGAGTTCTTTTTGTGCTTCCGGATTCGTATGTTGATGCTGAGAATCAAGACTATGGTGGTAAGTTCATGATTATAAAATTATTGACCTCAGTATGATAACAAGTTGCATGAAAAAATTTGGTGCCCTGTTGAGTTTTGTTCATTATTTGAAATATTATGTTGCAAGTTATTCATCTATCTGTTGATTAGAAATTTAACTTACCTGATTTTCATTCATGTGCATATTTTGATTCTCTGATGGTGTGCAGTGTAAATGTACTATCTGGTTCGTTTGAATTTAGTTTTAAAATTTGTAGTCCATCTTGGAGAAGTTGAACGGGCTTTTACAGGCATTATTTAGCTTCTAATGCTAATGGACTTACACCAAATGTCTCTCTAGACTGTTCTGTGCTTCTTATACTCTGTGGAGATGCAGATCAGTGGAGATGAAACATTTTATCATATAATCTATACAATTGAATAACAGAAGAATGCTATGTTTTATGATAAGAATGCATTCACTAGGATGCCAAAGTACTGTGCTCATAATTGTTTTGGTTCGTAGTCGATCTTGGAGAAGTTAAATATGCTTTACAAATATAACGACTGGTATCTGTTTATGAATTGAGTTTTATAATTTTTGTAGTCCATCTTTGAGAAGTTGAATGACCTTACATGCATTATTTAGCTTCTAATGCTAATGGACTTACATCAAATGTCTCTCTAGACTGTTCTGTGCTTCTTACTTCGTGGAGATGCAGATCAGTGGAGATGAAACATTTTGTCAAATAATATATTCAATTGAATCATAGAAAAATAATGTTTTATGATACGAATGCATTGACCAGGATGTCAGGGTATAGTGTTTTTAATTGCTGTAATCCCTAGTTGATCTTGGAGAAGTTAAAATATTACATGGAGATGCAGAATTGTGAAGATTAATTGTTTTGTTGAAACTGAAGTGTGGTAAATGCACAATTGAGTATGAGTTAAACCAGCTTTCCATTCGTCGCCTAATTTCTTTAATAAGATATTTTGTATATTGCATAGTGTTCAGGAAATTGGCAGTTGCAATTGCGTAAAAATCTCAGATACCGAGATACCTGCATGATTAGAGGAGCTTTCTTGTCTTATCATTCAAAGCTAGGCATTGCCCACTTGAGGCTTCTTAGCTTTGAATGCTAATGGACTCGCAATAATTCCTTCCATCCATATTGGGTTTCTCCTTGTATTGGGTGGAGACCAGAATCATTGAAGTTGATACATCTATTTGCAACAGAAGTGCAATTTACCTTTTTCATTTACAATTATGACTGTCAGACAGTTTTTGGAAACTTGATTTAATATTGTTTTGTAAGTTCATCTGCATTATGGCTGCCTGCTTATCTGGCTGCTTTGTATGGGAGGAATTCAATGATTCGAGGGATAAATGTCATTTAGTTTCAAAGTTATGTAAATTGTTTGTGGAAATCAGAAGCTGCAACTTTCTTAATGCAGCGGAGCTGTTTGTCAATGGGGAAATTGTTCAAAGGTCTCCTGAAAGGCAGAGGAGGGTGGAGCCACAGCCATCAAGGGCTCAGGACAGACCCCGATACAATGACAGAACTCGATATGTGCGTAGAAGGGAAAATGTGCGGTGAAAATAATGGATGGCCAGCAATGTAAATAACTATGGTGAGACTCCGGTGAGGCAGTGCATGCTTTCTGAAAGCATATCCTTAACAAGTACTTTCAAGTGTATGAAATTTGATGAGACTGGAAGCCTAGAAGCAATTAGTTAATTTGTATAATTTGAATTGTTAGTAGACTTTAGGTAAAATTGTTTCTTTGTCAGTTGCGGTGTTATGTTTTATTGCAAATCTTTCTGTAATTCATTTATACTCTTTTAATGTCTGTTTGAAGCTGAGACTGATTTTTTTCTTATTGTATTCTAGTGTGTAAAGTAACAAACCAAGTAAAGAAAACTTGGATAAATTTGAATTTTTGAAACAACGGGATTCCGTTACACAAAACACGGTGTAAGATTAGGGTTGTGACTTCAAAATTGAAAACCAAAAAATAGCTGTACCAAATCAGTTCCTGAACTGAAATAAACTGAGAAAAAAACTGCACAAAAAACCGACAATTGAAAGATTAGGTGTGGTTTTAGATTCAGATGTCTAGGCACTAAAACCGTACTGAAAAATCAATTATAAATTATATATATTGTAAATGACCTGTTTTAAGATATTTATATATATATATATATATATATATATATATATATATATATATATATATGTCTTGGTTCATACTTTGTATACGGGTTTTATGTAATAATTCATGTTGTAATACGGTTTTACACATATCCATGTAATAGGCCCATTAGCCCATGTAATAGGCCCATTAGCCCATGTAATAGGCCCAAGAGGCCCATGTACTTCCCTATATAAAGGGGTTTCATTCTATCAATATGAAAAGGAGAATTCATTCCATTAATATTATTCTACAATACGTTATCAGACACTTAGCTCTAAACACCAAAAAGAGCAAGTAAGCCACCGAAAAAAAGGAAAATTCTGTCGTGCGCACGCCTGTGCACTGCCGCGCGCACCGCTGCGCACCTCTCAGGGCACCGCCGCGCACCCTTCAGGGCATCGCTGCACACCTTCTGGGCACTGATGAGCACCTTCTGGGCACCGCTACGCACCGCCTTGGGCACCGCCGCGCACCCCTGTGCACCTGCGCATCAATAAACCCTAAAATCTGCCTCAGGTTTTAAATTTTCGAATTGGGTTTCGTCACGAACAGAGAAGTTGAAGATATTGTTGTCACGATTCCAACGCCGCCAGCCTCATTCCAAGAACATGTCGGGAAGGTACCGAACCGGTCGCCGGAATCCACAAACCAGTCGAACTGTTCAACCCACCTGTTCGGGAACTTTTCGAAGTCCAAATTCTGTGAAATTTGGAGAGATTATGCACAAGGATGTTAGGATCCTTCAGTCAAAAGGGCACCTCCAGAACTAGAGAAAAAATGGGTGAACCGTTCCTCCCAATGGCTGCAATGCGCATAGGAATCACTTTTCCTTGAGAAAAACGGGTTGTATTCCTAATTTCTCTTTGAATCCTTCATATGGTTGATGTTTTTCAATGATTTTCTACTGTTTTATGGCAAGATTAACTAACCATATGATTTTCATGTGTTTCATGGCCCCCACATGCGACAATTCACGATGGAATTAAGAGAACGATCGCCGAAAGTGCGTGGACTTGAGCATGGAAGCATGGAGCAGCTTATATAAATGCAGTCTATATAGCAGACTAGCAAGTAAGCTTTACTTTTTGAGTAATTTCAAAGTTCAATAACCTCGGGGAGGATAAAATCCGTTCCTCCCTTCTCCATTTCCATTCTATGCTTGGGACGTTTGTCTTTGCCGGTTCTTATGAAAATCCTAAAACATGTGCATTTGGCTACCGGCATCACTAGCCCACATGCTACTCGTTGTGCGCTGCTTTCGAGCATTGTGCTCTGGCGCGTGCACAGCTGCCGACCGCTGTGCCCTGACACACGTGCGCTGCTACCGAGTGATGTGCTCTGGCACGCACACCTACTGACCGTTGTGCTGCCGCGTACACCTATTGACTGTTTTGCTGCCGTGTGCACCTGCTGAGCACTCTTGCATGGGCCTGCCCCTGTGCACATGCACGCTGCTGCAGGGCTTGCCCCTGTGCACGCGTACGCTGATGTCGGGCACCGTATGTGCACCTGTCTCTGTGTGTGTGCACGCTGCTGCCTGGGTTTGCCCCTGTGCACGCGTGCGATGCTGCTGGGCACCGTATGTGCACCTACCCCTGTGCGCGTGCATGCTGCTGCCAGGGCTTGCCTCTGTGCACGTGTGCACTGTTGCCAGGCACTACAAGTGCACGTGGCTGCTAGCTGCCGAAGCCCTGCGCACTAATTGCTATGCACTGTCGAGTGCTGACTGCCGATTGCTACCGAGCGCTGCCTAGGGTAGCTGCCGAGTGACAAGCACTAGTTGCCATGCACCATGCACCAAAGATGTTTTCAGGTCCACGTTGTAATGTATCCAACGATGGTTGTGCACTTATATCAAGGACAAGCACTAAGTGAGCTACATAACACAGAACACTCGAGACGTGCACAGGACATCGACTGCCGAGCACTGGGCACCAGGGCCAAGCTCTATGCAGCAGCTGCCGAAGCTATGTGCACCTCATGCTGAGCACTTGAGATAAGCTGCCGAGCTCCCCCCACTGCCCCATACAGTGCGCCATGGGCACCAGCGGTTGTGCAGCCACCGAATGTTGTCGAGTGCTCGGTGCACCGACATATGTGTGGCTCCTCAGGCACTACGAAATGTTGCCAAGTGCCTAGTGCATTGGCATACGTGCAAGCTGCAAATGCGGGCAACCAAAAACAAAAACAGTGAATCTGCCACTTTCTGAACAGCAACTTCCGAAGAGCTTTATGAACAACTCCAGATGAACAAGAATGCAAACCATATATCACTGGAAAGCTACGTCTGTCTAGTTTCCAACAGTTTTCGCGGTTCATTCATATCCATTCTAACGAAGAAGTTATGACTGTTTTAGTGAGAAAAGGTCAGGCTGCCAAGAATTCTGCAATGCACACGGTTGTCTTCGGTATTTATGTCTTTTTCTCACGTATCTACCTTGTTCGATAGGTAGGTTACGTGAAGAAATTGAGTGTCTTGCAGACGGTGGGACTACCAACACAATCCTGAGCAAAAGAATGAATGCATACAAGAATCGTACGAAACATCAAATGGATGCCTCTGACATTTGATGTCATGAAGGACTCTTTGATTTTATCCAAACTAAATGAGATATCGATGAAATCGTTGGTTCGATAAGTGTATTCACACTATGACATGATCATGCACAGCCTTATGAAGGTGTGCCAATTCTTGATTTAGTTTTCATCTAACAGCAGATTTTCCATCATCAGAAGACGTGGTTAACCTCGGCAAAGGTTACCTACTCCCTTGATTTTGGATCCCCCATGTTGCTGTTACCAAATGTCATCCTTCATGGATGTTGAAAACTTATAATTCCATACGTACGCTTTACTTTTGGGTCGAGGATTACTCCTGCGATGCCACTTTAAAGTTGAAAGCTTCATCATGTCAAAATCTGCGACCACAGTAAGTTGAACCTACTGTATTGTAACTTCGTCAGAGTTTTCTGAATGGCTCCAGATGAACTAGAAGCCAAATTTTATATCATTGGAAAGCTACGAGAGTCTTGTTTCCAGTGGTTTAAGCGGCTCATTCATAGCTGTCCCGAAAAAATAGTTATAGCAGTTTAAGTGTGCACAGGTCATGCTGCCAGATGGTAGACTGTATCCTACTGTCCCCTTAAATTCGTTAGAGCCCCCAGATCAACTCCGAATACACTGGAACGTACACTTTATATCATTAGAAAGCCATGTGAATCTAGTTTCGAATGGTTCCAGCGATTCATTCATATCCATCTAGACGAGAGAGTTATGGCCGTTTTAGTGAGTATAGGTCATACTGCATACTCTTCGCAGATTGTGAATCCTTTTTGTGACTAAGTTTGATTGGATCTTCACCATATTTTATAACATGGTTGAATCAATTCTTGATGCCTTAGGCTCGATGATCCAAGTCACAAATGCCCTCCTTATGGTGAGCGAGGCAATCAAACATTGAAGTGTGTTTTGAACATACACACCAACGATTACTGTGAAGAGAATGATTGAGACTTTTGTGTATAATTCTCATGAGTGCTGATTGAGAGCATCATGGAGAAGAGTATGAGTCCTAAGGTGTCGCCAATAAGTATATTTGGGACAATTGACTCAGACAAGCTATGACATTTGGTCATACCGGGTGAGATATGTGAGCCAGAATTGTTTGATATTCTTGGGTGTCCATTCCCCGACAACAACGAAACAGTTACGAGCTGTCGTGCATCAATGTAATGATGGTAAGTCGTGGATGAATTTATACATGTCTGCATGTCCCTCTTCAGGGATGGGTAGTGAGCCCATAAATACATAAGCAGCATGTGGTAGACGATGGTGCAACACATGACCAGTGTGTTAGCCCTTCAACCAACACCATAAAAGCGTATACGGTATCCATACGTTGGTTGCATCGATCTACAAAATACCTCTTTGGATTTCCAATAAGAATGGTATCTTTTGTGGCATAGCATAAGAGGATCTTTCACCTTACTTAGCTAAAGAACAAGCCTTACACAACGAAAACATGAGTACTGTGCGGCTACCGAGGGCATCATGTCGACGCACAAACACAACATACAATCATGACGTAGGATTGACATGAAGTTGTAATCCTTGAACTCGGCAGGATAGTAACGGATCTCCAAGCCTTGAGTTTTACAATGTGCCAAATTGGACTGCCACAGTGCCCAATGATGATGTGTCGCATGAGATGAATGTATTCTAAGGTTGGATAGGAGTCACTTTGGTGCTCTCCACCTTAAGCTCCTCGACAGACGATCTCCTTAACTGCTACATTGCGGATTGTCACTTTGAGACTGTATTCCTGCCATTAGGGGGAGATACGAACACCAGGGTTCAAGTGGGAACGACGTGAATGTCGTGGTTGGTTACCGCTAAGTCTCAACATTATCCCCATAGAACTATAGTGACAAGATCAATAATGCATATGTCTGTAAGGAATGATGTCCTACTAAGAGGACATGGCTCAACCAAATTGAGGTGGTCTTGATGCCATGGCTCAGCCATATTGAGGTGGTCTTGACGTCGTCACCTTGTGTGGCGATATGAGGGCGCCATAATGTGGCAACATGGTGTCCTAGGCCTTGTGGCTCCCCGAAGGTTAGGGTTGAGGCCTTTGGGTTCGATATACACTTGCACTGAGAGAGAAAGCGAGTTTGACACTACTGGTCCATTGATCAATGATACTTACTCCGTCTCATGTTAGTCTGAATTGTGACTATCGTTGGGGGACGTCTCAATGTCAAATCCAATTCATATAAAGAGATCTCTACAATGACTACACTATGAGGACATGGGATGATGAGTTTATCGAACCACACGTTTGTTGATATGTCGACAAAGTGTATTGACCTAAAATGGGAAGATGCGACTCAGACAAAGGGATAGGTCCTTGGGTAGGTGTTGCCGACACCACAAGCGTAAATCCTATCAAATAAACCTTTGTGAGTTAGCGTAGTGAGAACAAGAGTCTCAGACTCCCTTATGGCGCAAGGTTTCTCATGAACACGCACTGAGATCGACTACAATAAGAAGTACTCTCGTAATGGATGTTATTGCACTCCACTACCTTGTCAGTTTGGTAGTTCCTCAGTAACTGTACATGCAGCCCTATGAATATGATCATAGCACGTCTCTATGAGATCAGAGATATGCATGAAGATCTTAAATAGACTTCATAAGCCAAATCAAGTGGAGCTTGAGTTGGCCAAGTGTTTTGGACGCATAGTACGTGACTCCTTGATTTCGGATGGGATATGATGAATAATACCATTACGTATTGATTCCAGATGATCGCAATATATGCTGGATATCTGATGTTGGAATGCAAAGTATCTTGGGAAAGACACAATCTTGTATTGAAGTCGATCGATTGTGTATTGATGATGTATTTTCATCAATCGGCTTAGGTCCTCTGAAGAAGAGTGGAACCTTCATAGACTCCCATGATTAGTCAAGGTCTTTATTCCAAGGGAGAGTGATCCGTTTAATCAAAAGAAAGACCTGACCTCACCTCCATTCGTTATAAAGCTAAGTAACTTTGCGCCCACGCAAATACCAATGATATGGTAAAGGACATCACTTGAATACTCTAAGAATATCTAGCATATTCAATCCCTATGGCATGAGAGAAAGGTTGTTGCCTATGCCATCGCTAGCCATGCATGAATGGAGATGCATCGGAAGCGGAATCATGATCTAGGCACCGGTTGGTTTAGTGGCCGAGTTGCCGGACATGCACGCTGCCTGAGAGCTGCTTGTGCGCTGCAGGGGCGCTGCCTGTGCACTGTCTGAGCGCTGCATGTGCACTGTCTGTGCACATGTGCACTGTTGCCAGACACTATACGTGCACCTGTGCACCCAGATGTCGAGCGCTGTGCACCAGCTGCCGAGCGTTGTGCACCAGCTGCCGAGCACTGTGCACCTAGCTGCTGAGCGCTGTGCATGCCAGCTGCCTAGCGTTGTGCACACAACTGATAGGACCGTGCACATAGCTGCTGGCACTGAGTAATGTCACATTTGAGACATGTTAAAAGAGCATACATATGCTAGGTTGTCAAAACAGCTCCGTGGTCACTAAGGATCCGGAAGCGCCCTATGATTGATCTTAAGATCAGGGGAGATGCAGATTTGAAAGAAAGTCTAGCATATACATGTCATGATCAAATGTGAAGGGTGTGGTTGTTTGTGTCAACCATGTTGCACTCTTTTTCCTTTAGTCACAGCTTTTTGTCCCACTAGGTTTTTGCTTGACAAGGTTTTTAACGAGGTAACATTGCATACACCATTAAGACTATTGATCCCCATTTGTGGTTGATCATGGCAGACTTGTTCAAGTCTTGGCTCACATCTACTTTTGAGAAACATGTTGAAATGCACCATTCATCAGGAAAATCCGATTGAAGTACACGTCAGGGAGAGCATCAAATGGCGAGTTCTCAATGGAGTAGTTGGTGCGTTGTACTCTTTTCCATTCGACCAAGTTTAGTTTTCCCACAGGGTTTTTGTTACTTGACAAGGTTTTGAGGCAACACCGTAAGCACCATTCCGGCATGAAGACACGCGACACAAGGGGGAGTGTTCTAGGATATTTGATATATATGTGTGTCTTGGTTCATGCCTTGTATACGAGCTTTATGTAGTAATCCATGTTGTAATTGGGTTTTACACATATTCATGTAATAAGCCCATTGACACATGTAATAGCCCAAGAGGCGCATGTATTTCCTTATATAAAGGAGCTTCATTTTATCAATAAAAAAGGAGAATTCATTCCCTCAATATTATTCTACAACACTATAAAATATAATCTATAGAAAATTTTATATAAAAAATTAAGCTTAAATGAAGCTCAAAAAAGAGATGGTCAACTTTCTCTCCAAGTCCAACAACGAAGTATAAAAAGGTAAAAAATGTGTTCTTTGTTTATAAATGGGTATAAATGTGTTCTGTCTCATTTAGTAACCCTACTAACCCTAATTTATAGAATTTGGTATCCTTTGTTTTTTTTTCCGTTAAAATTCAAGAGAGATTTTATATACACACCTTAAATCTCTTAATACAGATCCTTTTTATTTTATGTTTTAAATTAGGTTTTGTAGGTATCTCGTCCAGTGCCTCTGAAAGTTATCCGTTCCTGGGTCACCAGTTGATTGGGTTGCTTTCCATCCTGTCTCCCTATAAGCTTCTGGCTATCCTCTGTCGTCCTGGTGGCGAATCCATCATTTGTTTTCTCCATCCTTCCTCTGGGAAGTGGTGGAGACTTAAGCTCTATGTCAAACCATCAGAAACGGTCCAAAAATGGTGGAGATTCTTCCTCCGAACTGGAAGCCATTCGAGGGGAAGATTTGGATGCCTCTGTCCAGCCCCTACCACTCCCTGCTCCTATGATGTTCTATGCCAGTACTCTGAAAAACCCAGTAAGTCACTTTGAACTCTCTCTGGAGATTTTAGTTCAAAAATTGAAATCTTGGCCTCAGCTCTTTCCCAATGGAATAGGAATGTTTTTGGGAACCTTTTTCACAAGAAAAGAAGACTGCTAGCCAGAATTGGAGGTATCCAAAAGGCCATGGACATATCTTCTAACCCTTTTCTCATTAACCTTAAAAATGATCTCATTCTTGAATATGAGAACATAAAAAATTAGGAGAGTATTTTTTGGAGACAAAAATCTAGAGACAACTGGATTAAAGGTGATGATAGAAATACAAAGTTTTTTTTTCACTTGAGAACCATTGTCAGAAGAAGAAGGAACAAAATTGAAAGTCTATTTGATTCCTCTGGGAACTGGTGTACCAGTTTGGATTCTATGAAGAAAATTTCTGTGGATTTTTTCTCTGATCTCTTTTCCCAGCCAGAAATTGAGGACTTAAGAATTACAATTCCCTGGTTATTTCCTGAGATTGACCAAAGCTCATGGAGTGATGTCTGCAGACCTATTACTTTAATGGATGTCAAGCAGGCTTTATTCTCTATTGGTAAACTCAAAGCCCCTGGTTGTGATGGGTTCCCTTCTGTTTTCTTTCAGCACCATTGGAACCTATATACCTCAGACATCCTCAAGGTTGTTGTTGATGAATTTACTTATGATGTGAACATGTTAATTAACAAATATTAATGAAATTTATTAAAAATTAAAAATTTAAATAATTTATTGAAATATTAATGACATTTTCATTAATTTGATTTAAATTAATATTTTAAACATGATGAGCGGTAATTTTAGATCGATGAAGAGTTCGAAGGGCCAAATGTCTGAAAAGTCTGAGGGAACCTCTAGCAACCCTCAAACGTCATTTTGGAGTCCCTAACATCCAGACGTGCGACCCATTTGAAACGTTTTCCATTCCTCGAGACAGCCAGGTGCCACCATTTGTCGGGGCAACTGGGCGTCCCTCAGTACTCTAGGAAGATGTGGCCTCAGACCCATACGGAGATGTCTGCACCCCGTATGCTTGAGATACACCGGGTGCCGACTCTGGGTCCTACTTCTTCTGATGGTGGGTCATCTGGGGTACAGATGTCGCCGCCTCTTCTGTTCCTCCTGCGGATGATACCGGTCTTACCTGCAGTTGATGACTCAGGGGCGCCAATTTATCCACTGCCCCCTCACGTGACGGCGTACTAGTTCGTGTCTTTTGGTACGGATCATATTTCTTCGAGGGTATCATCATCAGCGATAGAGACGGAATTCGTCGCGTCCGCCGCATCACCCTCAGGTAATGAAAGATAAATAATTTGTTTTCTTAGAATGTCATAATAAAGGTTCTTCGATTTTAATAATCAATTTGGTTTATCATGTGATAGGCATTGTCGGAACCAAACCGACAAGGAAGAAGAGAGGTCCTGTCACAGGGAAAACTCTCAAAAAGACCTTGAGTACCTCAGGGAGGATTTCGATACTGACGGGGATGACCACATAGTATCGGACGGGAGGACGATGATGTACTCCGGCTGCGTGAGAGCGCTCATTAGGGATAGAGTCCCTATGTTATGGTCAGACTGGGGCAAGATCGCGCAAGAGGTTAAGGACATGGTCCACAACGCGATATCAGTGAGTTTACAAATTGCCGCAATAATACTATGTATTATATTGTTGATTTATTGAAAAACTAAACTAATAAACAGTTAAATGCAGGTGTGGTTTGATGTTCCCCAGTACTTGAGAACCAGCTGGGCAAACGTTATGCATAGGGGAAGGTTCGTTGGGAATTTAATGAAAAACAAAATTGTATCTGATATTAATAATATTTCTAAATTTTTTGTTGTATATGTAGGTACAAAGAGTAAATCAACGAGTTGAGGACCCACTGGACTACACACGAGAACGCATGTTCTGGTACCCCTATTGAGTTCTAGTACAAGGAGTACGGTGGCGTTAGCTTCTGATATCAGAATTCAACAACCCTTATAAACAGGTAATTAAAAAATAATTGGTTAAACTGTCATTAAGTACGTTCATTTTAAAATATTTTACTAATATTTTATTTTTTTCTTTGAAGGTCATTTCCTGGGCGAACGCTTAGAACTGGCAACACAACACAAGAAATCATCATGACGGTTCTAAACTGTTCGCTATTTTCATGGACTAGGCGGCCAAGGAACATCCAGAAGTCAACCGGTACGTCTATATGTACGAGAAGACATATCCTGAACCCAGTAGGATATTGTAAGTCATCTTACGTTTTCAATTATTTTTACTTATATATATGTAAATGTTAATTAATTTTTTTTCTATCCAATTAGACAAAGGTGAGGCAGGCTAGTGACGAGGTGCTGATTTCTATAGTGAGAGAGATGACTAGACATGCAGGAGGAAGAGATGTTCAAAGCCATGTCCATGATCGACAATTCAGATTTGAGGGTTTGGGCGAGGATTATGGGCACATCATTCCCACTGTGAGGAAACAACTTCTACCGTTGGGGTCTAGGAAAGAAAGGCGAGGGGGTCCTGAAGACTAAAGCAGGATTTCAAAGAAAGGTAGCCTCGACCAGCAGCATGACGACTCAGCTAAAGTCAGAAGTTTAGATACTATGGGAAGAGCAATCAGCTCAGGCTGCCGCTCATGCCGCCCAGATCACTGCCCAGAAAGCCTATACTGTCGCTTTACAGGAGTATAATACCGCGGTATAGGCTTCCCAACAATGTTCCAGTACTTACAGGAATTTTCCGCTGCCCAGCTTCAAGGAGTTCTGGCTCCGCCCATGCTTATGTCTATACCGCTACCTCAACTGCCGCAACCTCTTCCGCAGTAGCCCTCAGATGCGGATATAGATTTAGACGATATAGATTTTGTGTAGTTAAATGATTATATAGTTTTATGTGTTTATGAACAATTTATAATTTTTTTTAATGAACAACGTGTTGTCACCATTTTTGGTGTTGTTGGTTATATGGAATTGTTTTGGTGTATTTTGCACGCTGCTTGGAATGATAATTTAGAAATTTAGGGTTTTTTTTACTGGAATGGACTTATAGCCGACGAAACTTGCTATAATTTGTCAGCTATAGTAAGTTTTTAAGGTTTAGCCGACGAATACTGGCAAGTTTTGTCAGCTATAGTAGTATTTATCAAACAAATTTTGCTAGAATTCGTCGGCTATAGTTTTTTTTAAACTTTTTTATTGAATAATTTAGCTGACGAAAATATTAATTGTTTCGTCGGCCAAAGACTCAGACTATGGTGGACGAAATTATGTTCCGTGGGCTATAGTATGAAACTTTAGCTGATGAAACAGATAAAATATTCGTCGGCTAAAGTTTCAGACTATAGCCGATGACGATTTCTAGTTTCGTCAGCTAAAGTCATAGCGACGAGTCTTTTCCGACAAAACCATACCCGACAAAGACTTGTCGGCTAAGATCTAAGCTGACGAATTTAATTAACAGGCCGACGAAAGATTTTTCGTCGGCTAAAGTTCTTGTCCTGGTAGGGAATTGTATGTTTTCTACAATCATTTATCTTTTATTGATTTTATTGAACAATGAGTATTTTGAAAAAAAACTAAGGAGGTGTAGAAGCATTTTTGTTTTATGTAAAAGTAAATTATAGGTCCATTTAGTAAAGAGGCTTTCATAGCCGTTTTGGAGGTTTGAATTAAAGTTTCCTTTATTTTATTCTATATATATATATATATATAATAGACCCGACTTGTAGAAAAAAGCCTACCTTCATTTGTTCGATGTAGGCTGCATTATCTTCATAAATGTATGTGGGCTCTTGATCTACGCATTTTACGCTTGATTATTAATGTCTTTCTCTCTACATTTAGCTTTGTTTTATGCTTAGTAAATACGTTTTAACTTATTTTATGTTTTTAGGTAGAAATAAAGGAGGAAACAATAAAGGAGGCGATTTGGAGCAAAGTGAGTGCTAAGGGAGACGTTCCTAATTCCGAAGAAGAACGGACGGTGATGTAATGGCTGACAATCATGGACCTTCAATTACATACTTATGGCTGAAACGGTTTTTGTATAATTGCATAGCATGAATGGATGGAGTGAATGGCTGGATGGTTACACATGGACCTTTAATTTCATACTTATGGCTGAAATTAAGTGCATTCATGTCAATCATCTCCTATATAAAGAGGGCTTTGGAGGAAGAAGAGATGATCACAAATCAAAGAGCCGAACCCCTGTCCTAGAGTCCTCTCAAGCCTCTCCAAAACGTCATAGTCTCCAAGGAAGCCGCACATCTTCACAAACCGCCTCCACCATCCTTCAAGGACCGAATACATAGCTTGGCAATCCCAAGGTGTCTTCATCCTCCATCCATTGAAGGAGCATCAAGCACGGATTAGTATAGGGCAATTCCCTTACTCTAAAAGTGTAACCATGTCTTCTTCTCTTTATTCTTCTTCCTTGTGTAAATTTACGATTACTATGGATTGGTTTCTTGAAGTCTTTTGGTTAAATAATTTTAATTAGTTTTGTATGACTTGTTTGGTGTTCTTCGAAATTGGTTACTCATGCTTATTTGTTCCTAACGCTTAATTTGAATGCAGGGCAATTCCCGGTTTAGATTATGATGTGTTGAATATCGGGCAATTCCCGAGTTTGACACTTAATTATGAGATATGCATGTAAACGTAGCTAATGACTTAGAGACCAAATAGGTTGCATGAAATTGGTTAGGTTATTAAAGGATAGGTAACTTGATGAGTTGATCTTGTAAATATTAGATATAGATTGATTTTTGACAACTATGCATGCTTAGGGTTTTTAGGGTTCTTGATTGTTTGCTTGTCTATGAGTGAAGCATGTTAGAATTCTAAGGTTCCTATTTGTGTATGGTTGCCACGTTTTGTTCTTATATTTCATAGAAAATTAGTTAAACAAACCAACTTTGCACCCCCATTTAAACCTAGCATAGTTATGCATGCACCCTCAATCCCCGGTTAAGAACGATCCCTACTTATCAATGCTACATCTACAAAGAAGGGTTTTAATTGTTTTCGTGTTTGATTGAGTGTTTAAATTAAGTACTTGAAAAGAATGTGAATCAGCTCTTCAGTGGTAGAACATAAACCATTGGTTCCTCGAATGTGTAATGATGGATCTTAACCGTATACACTCACAGACCACCTCATGGATGACAATGATCTCAGATTGGTTTGATGAGGTAATCACTAGGGTATTCTTGGTTGATCTCCAAGATATCATCGTGTTTCTAATGGTGAATATATAACCAGTTTAGGAACGTCCTCTATGTGGGTCAGGGAGGTACCCAGCATCACCAAAACCAACCAAAACATTGTTTGGGGTTTTAGTTTGTCATTCGGGATGTACAATTCCATCTGTTGTCTCATCTCTGTTTTTATAGGTAAGGTTGCTTCGACTCTATCTGCGGCGACGTGCCCCTTATTGAGGTTTTAACCTTACAGGCATTTGCAGTTAGTATGTGTGATCTCGTCACTTTAAAATTATCTTTAAACGCATCAGGCATCGAAACTGTTACGTTCTAGATATCGATTATGTGGGGATCAGGATGAGACAGAGTAGTGACAAACCACAACAATTCCTGTTGTTCCTTTTAGAAAATCATTTTCTTATCTCTCCCTAACGACGGAAAGACTGTCTCATCAAAGGGAAAATTTGCAAATCAAGCGGTGAGATCACCTATAAGACTTCTAAATAGAGGATAATTATTAGAGGTGCGTATCAAACACAAATATGTATTCGTTTATGAGGACTTATTGAAATGCGATGTGGGGCGCAATAGACACATATGCTGCGTACCCTATTATGCGTAAATCTCAGACTCATGTCCAGTTACCAACTAGTACGCATGAAATGTTTGGCTTAACGGTGGAGCTAAAAACGAATTAAGTATAGTTGCGTGCAATATTACATAACCCCAAGTAGATATAGGCATGTTGGTGCACATAACCAGTGCCTTAGCTACCATCTATAGTCTTGCTGTGGTGGCTTCCGCGAGACTATTTTAACTAAACATATGGGGTACAAGATGCTCTTCATTGATCTTGATAGATATGCAACAATCATAAAATCCTTTTGATGCTAACTCCTAACATTGTCAATTCCTATAGACTTTATAATCAGGGTGGTGAACCCTTATAATATAAGATATAGCTAAGAGTTTTGCAAATGCAGCATTATTGTGGACAAGTATTCGACATGTGACCAATGTGTCGAAACATTCTTCAAAATCATAAAGTACTTTTAATGGTCTATATTTTTTGATGAATAAGTCCACGATAATCACGTTGTATTCTTTGCGGAATGAAATACTCATATGGCTAGTAACTATAGATATTTACTATTTTAAGGAGTCAACTGGAAAAATATGTCTTTAAAGAAGTAAAATATTATTTGTAGAACTAGAAATTTAGTGTCAATTAATTCGCTGAAGGCAATATAGGTACTTTCTAAGTTATTATTTCCACTAAGGACTAATATTATTATTTTACAAACTCATAGTACAACTTTAAAATAATTGTATGCATATTATGCATTAACACTTGTAGAATTTCTTGCTCATCAGAACCTCAAAGATCCATTTGAAGTTGCAAATTAGTAATTAAAGTTTCATATAACAAAGATAACATCTTTCATTGTTTTTTCCTAGTTAAAAGAAAAAAAACACTCAAAGAAAGAAACTTCATTCCACTTATTTCAATTTGAAGTATCAGAGGTAGCAGTTACCAATAGTATTTATTGGCGGAACCAAGAATTCAAGAATTGTGCCGTTTAGGCTTTCGACAAGATGTCATTATGCATAACATCCAACAAAACATACACAAATCAGTGACCATCTCTCATATGTTTTCTCTGATTTTCCATTAAACTATCTCTCAAACATCCCATTAAACCAGTGACAGAGCCACTAAGACATGAAGTGGGGCATATGCCCCATTTATCATTTTGAATAAATTGGTCCAGGTTACTCAAGGGGCATAAATAGTGAGGGTGCCTCAGTGATGGAAAAGTTTACTTATTTCTCCAAGGTTTGGGGTTCAAATCTCCAAGTTGCATTTTTATTTTTACTCTTTTTTTTCCTTCTATTTAACCTTGAGTTAACTTTCTTTCTTTTTTTTCCTTTTTTTTAATTTTTTTTCTTTTCTGTTTAACCTAGTTAAATTTTACTCTCTCTCTCTTTGATGTATTTGTTTGTTTTAAGGTTTGATTATGTTTCTTTTATCACCACCTTCTGTTTAACCCCGAGTTAACTTTCTTTCTTTTTTTCCAATTTTCTTCTTTTCTGTTTGACCTAGTTAAATTTTACTCTATCTCTTTAAAGTATTTGTTTGTTTTAAGGTTTGGTTATGTTTCTTTTATCACCACCATTTTTTTGAATGAGTTAGTGAAATTATTACTAAATGTCACATATGATTTCTCATATTCGTTTAATGCGCGTATTAATTAATTTGGTTCACAACACCATTATACGAAATTTATTAGTATTACAAAGCTAATTTCATTCAATTTCAATATAAAAATCATGTTACACACGCTCACCGTAACATTATTTAAGCATATACAAATTTATTTAAAGATCTTTAAAATTGTGTCCTACTACGTCTATAATTCTGAGTCAGCCGTTGCATTAAACTATCCTTCACCTTTATATAAGTATAGGAGAAGAAGATAGAATAAGATTAGTTTTCTAATCATACAAGTATAGAAGGAGATCTATCCTTGACCTTTTCTTTTCTTCTATCTACGTAACTCTCATGAAAAAGCAACTTATAAAGATTTTTCTAACATTACTTAGCTCATGTAAAGAACTAGTCTTACGAGCTATTATCTCATTTCTGTATCAATAAAAGCAATGATCAAAATAATGGGATGCATATTGACTAAGACAAGTTTCAATTGAGCAAGCAACCATGAATCCATAACAAGCTATAACTTCTAATAAACAGAAATTGATGGGATCAAACACTCACCCTAGGATGCATTGCAGACTAGGGGTGGACTTTTCGCCACTCAAAAAACTAAAACCGGTCAAAACCGTACCGAACCACACCAAATAACCGAAACCGAATAGAACCGAGACAATCGGTTTTAGAATTTACAAAAACCGACTAGTGTGGTTTCGGTTTGCGGTTCTGTGATTTCTAAAAACCGATTAAACCAAACTGAACCGACATATATTCATTTACTTATTAATACTTAATTTTACATTATGTGTCATGTTCTTATTGATTATGAGTTACAAATAGTAAGCTTTCAAAAACATGTTTATATTTTTAAGTGTTTAGGTCTACCTAATTCTCTCTCATATAGTATTCCCTTTTGTTATATATGAATATTTGAGGTTTCAAATGAATGATGTAAACATTTTATTTTTTCTTTTCTAACAATTACTTGTTTAAACTTATTTGAAGTATTGATGGCTTACAACTTTGATATTGTTTATGCTATTTGGTTAATTGTGAAATATATAAAGGATAGTCGGTTTTGTAACCGAAACTGCACCAAAACCGAACCGATGTTCAGTTAACCGACAAAAGAGGTTCTTATATATTTTTATCGGTTTTGGTTCTAATAAATAGAAAATCACATCTTCGGTTTCGGTTATAACTTAGTGTCTAACAACCGAACTGTTGGGACCGAGTCCACCCTTAGCAAACCATAGAGCAAGGATGAAAATAAGTCCCTGGAAATTATAAGGAACTAGCCTCTTAACACATGCTAGCGTGTGTGTCAATTTTTTTTTCTCCTATTGTTTTATAAAAGAAAAAGAAAAATAAATTTTTTTTTTTCAGATATTAATTGCAAATAACCACTACTACAGTTGGTATTTCGCAAAAAACTTCTTGTTTTTATATTTTAAAATTACAATTAAAATCACCAGGTAATAAATTAAAGTTTTCTTAGTATGTAATGATTAAGTGTATATAATTCGGGTATTTTAAAAAATTGTTGGTCTTAAACCCGAACAAGAAAAAAAATTGGACAGGACCGGTCAGCATGACTAGGACAGACCGGGCCGGTCGGTCCAAAAGCCCGAAAATATTTTAAGTTGTGCCATTTAGCCCAATTATGGGTTAGTTTTTCAAGCCCAGAGTACATTTTAAGTTACAATTGCATACTACTATGTATACAAACGACCAAACGAGATGATCACCTTCTAATAAAACCTTATCTCTCTTGTCCTAAAGAGCACATCATCATCTTCTCAATTATTTTATTTATTTATTTTTGAAGAAGATCAGATGATTTCACTCCTACCCCCATGGTGACTCGAACTCATTACTTCATCAATAAGTAGTAGATGCGCTTACCACTGTGCTATAACCATCTTCTCAATTATCACTTTCTCTCATGTCTATACGGACTACAACGATGCAGATGGAAACAAATTGATCGAATCAAACTCATAATCTTGACACGTTATATCTCGCTAAGGGCGTGTCAAATGTTCGGTGTGAAAATGTCTTTTTCTTTGAACAATCAGCTCTTGACATATCAGTACCTTTGAGTTAGGTACAACTTGATATTCTTTTCTGTTCGCACTCTATCTTGACTTCTCTTTAAGCAATTGTGAGCAGGTCTTGATCAAACCTGCCACTAGATTCTTTTTCAGAGCTAACAGATGGTTGCTAGGATTTTTCTCCACTCCACGTGCAGCATACGCTTCTTACTCAGACCGGTATGGTTGAACAAAGTCAAACAATATCAAGATAGGATATTTGCCAAAGATTACTCTCTGATCGGAAATATTTGCTAGAAGTTTTACGCTCTAACAATGGTTTTTGGTGGATTTGCGCTCGTGATGAGGCTTTATGAACTGGGGTTGAATTGTTGCCGACTAGGCAGATTTGGTGAGGAGAAGTGGAATTTGCCGATTGAGCTGGATTTGACGGAATTAAAGACCATGTGAGTCTTTTTTGTAGAAGTTATCTGATAGAGGCTTGTTTTACAGTGTTACAAGATTGTTTGTAAGTTGATATATGTTTTTATGATCAACCATTGACCCCTTTATATAGAAGACTATGGTTCGTCATTTCTTACTGATCAAGATAAATCAGATTATCTCAATCAATTAAAAAAAATCTTTCAAAAAATCATAAAACAGATCCAAACAATCTGCAAATTGCATAATGCATACCTAAACAGTATACCAAAGGAACTTTAAGATATTCACCAAAAAATTTATTTTGACCCAAGTATATCAAGGAAATTTTGATTACGTTATATGTTTTGCTCGCCAAGTTGTAGTATCCTAATTGCATTATTCCAATTTCATCATACTGATGTTTCCTCTAGTGCAGAGAATAGCACTAGAAACTGTACAACTTGGTCAAAATACAACTGCGCCAGGCCAATTTCACCTGCTACTAGTTGATTCCCAACGGGGCCAGGCCAATTTCACCTGCTATTGGTCCACTTTGCCTTCCCCAAATAAAACCCAAATTGAAGATGGTAGAATATAACTATATATACTTGGTGTCGTGGTGACCTTCTCAAGCAAAAGAGAGAGATATGGCGGATCTATTCCTCAAACAATCAAAGCAGTACGCTGTGGGTCGGCCAGGTTACCCAGAAAAGCTGTTTCAGTTCATTGCTTCCAAGGCTGCCGCCCACGATCTTGCGTGGGACGTCGGCACCGGTACTGGCCAGGCTGCCCGATCCGTAAGTTTTCTTCTAGCGTCTCAAATCCTCAACCTTAAATCTATTGGTTCTAGAGAGTGATGGTCCTCTTTTCGTAGGACAATTAGAGAGCTGATATTGCATAGTCCTCTTTGTTCGTATTATTCTATAGTTGTATTATGCGGTATCCATAGTGTTTCATTGTTAGTGTCGCAGCAATTTGGTCATTTTAAACTTATTGCATTGTGAAAATGATAGAAAATCGTGTGTTCCATACATACATTTAAACAAAGAACAGTATGTGACGTAGGGAAGCAAATGGTGTGGGTATGGTTAGTTCACCTTTGCTTGTTGTTCTCATTTCGAGGAATTTGGATTGAAGAGGCTTCTCCTCTTATTGAGGATGCCCTATTCGAGAACTTGTATAAGAGTGTTCGAGGTAATGGTCTATATTGAGGATGCGTGACGATTTTGTGACTGTTCTTGGACCATTTGTAGGTGTCTCGATCTTTTTCTTATGCTTTCATTGTATAATTCATTTCAGCTGGCTGAGATCTTCAAGAATGTGGTAGCCACAGACACAAGCCAAAAGCAACTCGAATGCGCTCCAAAACTCCCCAATGTTCGCTACGAGCACACTCCTCCAGTCCTGACCATACCCGAAATTGAACAAAAAATAGCTCCAAAATCAAGTGTTGATTTAGTGACCATTGCACAAGCCCTACACTGGTTTGACCTCCCAAGTTTCTATGAACAAGTGAAAGGGGTGCTTAAGAAACCTGACGGAGTCATTGCTGCATGGTGCTACACTTTGCCTAGAGTTAACAACAATGTTGACACTGTCTTCGATCGGTTCTATTCCATTGATGTCGATCCCTACTGGGATCCAGCACGTACATTTGTCGACAAGAAGTACAGCACCATTGATTTTCCGTTCGAGCCGGTTAGCGGAGAAAGAAATACAGGACCGTTTGAGTTTGTGAATGAGAGATTGATGAGTTTGGATGATTTTTTCACGTACATAAGATCGTGGTCAGCTTACCAGACTGCTAAGGACAAGGGTGTTGAGCTTCTAAATGAGGATCTAATGGAACAATTTTTGCAAGCTTGGAATGCTGATGGTAGAGATGGACAGAAGGTTGTGAATTATCCTATCGCCTTAAGAATAGGAAGAGTGGGGAATTAGCAGTGTTGTTGATGCTTAGATTGCGAAATGTAAAACTTGGATGTCATAATAAGCAAGATGGTAGCTAGCATGAGTTTGGTTGAATTATGTAACTTATATTGATAGTGGAAAATGACACTTAAATTTCACCGGTTTCTGTTTAGCGAGGTTAAGCGGTAACACTTTGCTCTAGTACTTGGTGATTGGGAGGTATTGCTTTCATGCTTGTGTTTGCTATCTTTCAGACACTAGGTAAATGCTTGATCTTTTCCATACTTGCCAAAATGTTGCATATTATCTTAGAGAGGCAAATGCATTTGAGGTTACAAAAAGACACATAGGTAAACCCTAAAGACATATATGTGAGAAACAATATTGAAATTTTCTCACCCGAGGTTGTGGACTATTAGTATACACTGTTTAGATGAGAACAAGCTTCAACAGAATTAGACATGGAACATGCGCCGGCATCATATGATTATTCTCTCTCCCTCTCTCTCATATGTTACACACGCAAATGCTTTTGATGTAGTATTGCTACATGTGAATTTCTTATTGTAACTAGCCTTTCAGCTCAGATTTACCTGTAGATGATGTTAATATGTGACTGAAAGTGAATGGCTTTGATCATGAAAATATATTTACATTGTTAGTCTTGTTCTTTGCGCCTTTCTCAATTAAAATGTGCACATGAAGCCTGATGTACAAGGAGGCAATTGCAATTGTGAGAACTTTGCTTGGTCCTTAACTTTTCGAAACTAGAGTGACTGATCCAAAATACATAAGAGTACCGTTCACAGTTTTAGTTTTATTGTTTTTTCATGGTTTTCTTATTTGATGTGCAACCATCTCGATATGCAAGAAATGATTGCGCATGAAGATAGAGAAGCAACATGTCGAAATAGTATTTCAAGCAGTGATGAAGTAGCAGTCAACCCTTCAGTTCTTATATTTTGTTAGTACTAAAAAGAATTTGTTTTAGATGGCATCAATAGCCGGTATTGATTATTTGCTGAGGGTTAAACTACTCTTAACATGTTTGCTTATTGTTTATTATTTATTTCATTTACTGTTTAGAAATGTTGGAGACGTTTTGTTCACTGAAGACTTCAGACTTCAGACTTCAGACTTCTATATTAGGAGACTAACGAAGGTTGCATGAAAGTCTACAGTTGAGAGTTGAGCATAGATAATGAGCTTCTATAATTCTGAAATATATGTAAGAGCATCATAAGTTTCCAACATTTAAATGCTTTAAGGCAATTATTGATTTTCATACTTGTTTTTGAATTTTTGTAAAGGTGATGTGAGCCTATTCAAAATTATGAAAGCCAATAATGGATTACAATTTTGGCAGGAGGATTGTTCTATGGGAAATGTATCAGTTTGGTCAATGTTCTGAGAACTAAGCATAAAGCTGGTGCTTGGAGGGCTATGTCGCTCATCAATTAGTCATATCGGATCTGTGAGGTCACCGGAGACGTCAGCGGAGGTGGAGGCCGTCTTGCCATCAACGATTTGGTCACTGCTTGTTCTATCTGATTTGATGCAGAGAGAGAACAGAAAGAGATTGGGAGAAGACTCAGAAGAGAGTGAATGTTAAAGTGAGAGTGTAAATATAATTCTGTTATGAAAAGCTAGAACTGTAAGCAGAAAGTTTTTTTGTATCTAAGGAGCATTTTTTTCTGTTTTTATAATAAATGGACATTTGCCCAAAATCATATAGTATCATGATATTATTAAAGATCTTAAAATAGGGCAAGTATGAAAGCCAACGTTCTAAGAGCATCTCCAACAACTCATGTAAAACTAGAATAATCTCTATTTTTGAGGAAACATCATTTTTTAGCTCTAATAGCTCATGTAAAGGATCCTCTATTAAACAAAAAGTGGGAAGAGAGATAAACATATCCTTTAAATCTATAGAATTTTTATAAATTTGTATCTTCATGTACTTTATTGCTTACCTTTTTGAATTCATTTTCTTCCTTAAAGAAAGAACAAAACGTCATTAAGTTAAAACAATTAACCAAATAATTAAAGTTTGATTTGAATGAATTTATATATTTCTATAAATTTATTAAATTATACGAAAAATATTTAATTTTGTATATAAAAATAGAAGAGCTGTTAGAGTTTAGCTCATTTTTTATAAAGATTTTATGATTTTTTCCTTTATAATAAAGAATTAATACAAAAACTGTTAGAAATGCTCTAATATAACCTTATTCAAGTGAGAAGGGAAAACAGAACCCAACAAGACGTCGAAACTCATAAGGACTACAAAGCCATATCCAACTGAGGTACACAACTCAAGCCTAACCATCACCATTCATCCTCAACACTGACCAAACTTGATAGGACTCCTAGTGCAGCCCCGCCATCGTTGTTTGGGCGGCCTACAATGACACAACAACATCTCTAGAACTCCTTAAAGCCAACCCAAAGATTAGCATCAAAAGGGAGCCCAGAAAGCGACCAAAGCCTGCCTGGCTGAAACCGGTCTGAATTATAACCTTCCTGTAAACCTTGTCATTGCCTTAAAGTTTGACGACCTTGCTGGATCCGAGCCCCGCTGCTATCAACCCAAAATTCAAACAACTGATCATAGTTTACAGCTCCAATCACCACATTCCGCACAACCTCAACTAAAAGCCACATGTACCTAGACTGTCTCTCACAACAAACCCAGTTACCCAGCTGAGAAAACATATCCCCTCAAACTTTGAACGCGTTATTCAGTTTAGCCGGAGGCCCGGAGGGACACCTATCTGAGCGCTGAAACCATTGCCCTACCTGAAAATGTTTTTTAATCGTTTTTCGTTATTGTTTGTTTTGATTTTTGGAAAATTCAGCTATTAATGGCTTCATCTTTTTCTCATCCTTGCCTTTTCTGGATAAATGATGTTACCAGTTCGATGGGATAACTTATCACTCTTTAACAGTTCATTGTGCTTTCCCAAATCCATCATATAATTGCATTAACAGGTTAAATATATTGTTGACAGGAGAGGTCACAACCAACTCCACAAATCACATGTGTTTCTTTGTCAATCCAGATGTTCTCATGACTGACCAATACAAGGTTGAGTACGTAATCTATCCTACATTTTGTCAATGATTGGTTTCCAATTTTCACCGTTTTCCATTCAAATATTACATTACCTTCTTGGACAGGCATGTTAACCATTGAATCCATCTCTTTAGGTTTTCAAGACCGGGTGACGTCATGCGTATAATAAATGGAGGCTCCAGTCAGCGTCAAGGTCAGGCGTCTAAGGCAGAAGATTTCAAGACCATCGCTGAATTAAATGCAATCGATCCTTAGGCGTATCAGGCAAAACAAATAAGTATATCTTCACATATCATTTAAATGGACACAGCTATTCAAGAAACATACATCTATGAACATTGCCATACATTGCTCTAAAAAAAAGAACATTGTCATACATGATTCCTTTGGGGGGTTAGAAACAAATACAAATACTAACCCAACACATTTTTCCATGACCAAACTGTTCGGCGCAGTGGATTAATTCAGAGGTTTTCAGACCGAGCTGGCTGGTGGTATAGAAGCTGCTTAGATATTGCGAAAGAAAGAGGAGCATGCTAACAAATATTTCTATGATCATGGCCTGCAAAGACCGCAACCGAGGTAACAACCGATATTAACTATTCTCTGTCATTAAATTCTTTCTAGCTAGAGCTAAATTCACTGTTGTTGTTTGATATTGTGCTTCATAAAACTTTCTAGCCAGCATTAACTTCACAATTGTTTTCCCATTGACTGGGATGCAAACATTGAAGTTTCAAACAACTATCTTAAAACCGTAACCCCTATAGTTATATAACTATATAACCATCTATACTTATAGTCATTTAGTTATATATATATATATATATATATATATATATATGTAACTATATAACTACCATATGTATTATAAGCAATGAAACCTACAAATTTCACTTATATAGACTTTTATTTATCTAATTATGCACAAGACTTTAATTAATAGGAAGTGAACTTGGCACTATGTAAATCCACCACTGTTATGTTGGGGTGATATCTTGGTAGCTGCAATTGCAAGATTGAATCATAGAGAAACCACAAGCTGCTATACATTGTCAGTTATATAACAAGGCAGGGTAATTCAAAAGGATTTTGGGTGTCTGCTTCTGTTATCAATCTAGGTTTGGCCAAAGAATCAGTTGCTTGGTTGAATAAGCAGGGTTTACAGTTATTAATAGATTGTGAAATGGCATGCCAATTGGATATAAGCACAACATCATGTCCTCTATCAGCTTTGGGATCATGTGACGGCATTAGTATTTGGTTTTCTTATTTGTCTTTCATGTTAGAAACTTATGTATTTCGATAGGACCAACCCGCGCTGGCGCGGGCATGTTGCCTAGTGGGATACATTCATCAAATTTAGTAGACTATCAAATAACGGAGAGCAAGAGAGTGAGGGAGAGATAAAAAGAAAAGAGAAGAAAATGGTTAAAAAAAGATGCTCAACTGAGTGTTGGAGATTGAGTGGGGACAGTGGACCTCACTAGTCACTACCTGAGTCCCAGTGTATGTATTGTTGTAAAACTCAGTCAACTCAGCCGAGTACTCAGTTTGCCGAGATGATTTTCGTCTACTCAGTGCCTCTAGTCGGTCGGAAGAAAATCGGCCGAGTACTCGGTCCAACTCGGTCAAGTTGGTCCAACTCGGTCAACTCGATGCAACTCAGTGAACTCGGTCAGCTGGGAAATAAAAGCAAACGAAGTCGTTTTTGTTCAAACTTAATTCTCTAACTCTCTCTCTCGCTCTCTTCTCTTAGTCTCTCACACTTTGTAGCTCTCTGACTCGCACAGTCGCACTACATTGGATTGCCAAATTGGATATGATATGTCACACTGTGTTCTTGTTCAGTTGTTTTAGTGTTCTGTGTCACAAAAGTAGATGATATGAGTTTTAAATTTGAGTCAGATTCGAAGGAAGTACTAGATGGATATGGAGAGGAAGAATTTGAGGCATAGTTACAAATGATATGCTTGAAATTGTTTGCAAGAATTGAATTTGGTATTTCCTTTTATTACTTAGAATTTATTGAGTTATTTTAATTATTGTTTTTACTTTTTGGACATTATTATCTCTTGAATATGGTAATGTTTTATTGATTATTTTATTATTTTGAATATTATATATTTTAAAAATAAGAATTTAATCTAAGAATTAAAAACCGAGTACTCCCCCGAGTACTCATATATTCGCTACTCCCCAGCCGGCCGACCGATTAGCGACAAGCGAGTTTTAGAACCTTGGTACTGTCTAGCGTAGAATGGTGTTAGTTTGTGATTTTTAATGCAAGTTTAGACTTTAGAACAAGGACTAAAATATTCTCGATACTCTCTTGAAATTGTTGTTTTTTACAAGCATCGATGTTAATTTTTATATTTTTCTGATATATTATATTTAGTCTATTTTATATCGAATATAAAATTTATACCGATATTTAATAATTTTTTAATATATACATTAAAATTTCATTTTTTGGAAGTACACAAATTTTTATAATTGTTGATATTTAGTCATTGTTTTAAACCATCACTTGAATGCTCAGTCTAGGCTGATTCTAGGGTTATAATTTTGTAATGAAAAAAAGAGAAAATAACTGGCAGCACACCTTTTATAGCCAGCTCATCACCATCTCTGCCACACTCACTCACCCATTTGTTAAATCAAACCCATTGTTCAAAACATCAACACACTCGTTCTCTTTTTCACAGGTGACTCTCTCTCTCTCTGTGCTAATTGGTACTCGTTTCTTGTTCTTGCTTTCTGGGTAATTCTTGTTTTCTGAAGCTTTACAGGAACTGGGTTCTCTTCTTCTTCTTCTTCTTTTTTGATTCTGGGCCAGAGCCAGAAACCGAATTGGATGAAAGAATGTTGGTGGTGGTTAGATGTTTCAAATCTGCATGCAAATTGGTGTAGGCAAATGTGCAGAGATGACTGAATTGATGAGACCAAAAAGTCTATTTTTATGACCATGGCAGGAATTGTTGTGTCTAGAGTCTAGAGTATTAGCAACTATTGGTCAGAGTTGTTTTTATCAGTCCATGATGTGGCAGGGTTCATGTTAGATTTATTTATCTGTTTGGTTTTATGAAATAGCAAGAGGAAAGCTGGGTAGAATTAGGTTCTGATTCGAATGAATATTCTTATGATTTGGTCAGCGATGAGACCGAATTGAAACGATGATGGTGTTGCTATAGAACCTTTGAAGTTGCTTGTTTATTTATTAAATTTTTATGTTGCATGGGCAATTGGGCAGTGCTTAAAGATATCTGCAGAGCCTTAGCTTATGGTTTGTTTGGTGTATTATGATGCGAATACTAAGTTCTTTTATGCAGGTTATCAGTTTTCAAACATGAAGAGGCCATATCCATCAAATGAGCAGGTTGATATTATATCATCAGATGACTCATCTTCCTCAGACGCAGAGATGGAAGTCACTACTGAATATGATAGCAAGCAGTTAATAACATCTGAAGGTACTTGCACAATAGAGTTGTCTTGCTGAAACTAGTGAACTTACCTAAAGAAAACTAGTTAATAAGATTATGTGGTCGTATTGAGCTTGTAATCAGTAACTTTCTCAGAAATGTCTTGACTTGTGAGTTTGGAATACCTCATCAATCTATTATCAAAGTAATCTTTGAAAAAGAAAATGGATAACCTCTAGAATGTTTTGATTATTTTCATTAATGCCATGGAGAAATAATCAATCTGTAAAAATCCCTGATCCAAGCTATGCAATGCTGTTTGTTTTGTTAGTAATATAACATCTTTTTGCTTCTAGGATTATTTCAGCAAGTGTTTTTCCTTATTCTACACCAGGGTGTCGTTGTAGTTGTTGTGATATTTGGAGCTATCATCCACTGGATGGAGTATTGCTAGTGTGTGCTAACCTATTTAGAAATCATGAGTATCATTCCTGTATATAGCATCTTGAGAAGTTGTTATGTTCATCTAAGGTTATGTTGTTGTTCTTAACAAATATGTTTCTTCTTTGAATTGCAGGTGCTTTGATGAGGAGGGCAGAGATGTATCAGGAGTACATGAAGCACATCCCAATCCCAACACATCGTGGCTCTGTAATTCCATTTACCTCATGGATGGGTTTAGGTAAGTCCATTAAGCAGCTTTATGGACAACCTCTGCATTATCTCACCAATATCCAGCTCAGACAGTGGGACAAACTGAGGATTGGCAGTGAGGACGAATTCAGACCCTTGGATGCCATCATTCATCCTAGTAAAGCCGAGGCCACCATATGGCTCATTGAAGAAGTTCACCGAATCACCTCATCTCATCATCATGTAGCCAATTTGTGGCTATTGGATCCAATGCGCCATGCCTTTGTTGATTCCATCTTTCCCCAATTAGACAGCAGCTCGTGAATGGGTGGGTGAAAGGCCTTCACTTTGGTATAGTTTGGTTGTGTTTGCTTGTTAACTTTGTTTTTTATTTATGTAAATTTTTGTTACAGTTCAGCATGAAAGCAAAAATATTTTGTTTGTCATAACTTATAACCTTGCAAGCCTCAACAAACACATACTTTGTAAAAATACTTGTATTAACTTGCTTCATTAGGTAGTTGGAAAGGAATTCTCTGTATTTTCAGAAAGGGGCACAAGAGGTGTAGTGAGACTGAGGTAAATAGCGTCTGATATAAGATTTGGTCCAAACATATGAAAGGTCTTTTAGTTAGTTTTTCTGTTAACTATTGTCAGTTAGTAGAATTCTTTGAAATTTCATGGGTCAAATTTTCAGAGAGATCTGTGGTGATAATGCAGTCACTAAATGTGTCAAATTTTCCTTCCTAGCTCCAATCACTTCAGGTGCTATGTAGCCTACACACATCCGATTTGTAAGAGAGTTCCAATGCCGCCCTTAAACACTTGGGGTGCTATGTCGCCTACGGTGCCTCTTGCAGCAGTCATAGATACGAGACTGTCTTCCTCGGAAGTTATAGCGAGTGAAAGAGAGGAAGAACAGGGTAAGATTTTTGGACCTCCTCTTCGTTGAGTGAAAGAGACGGCAGTTAAACGAAACGAAGTCAGCATCGTAGTTCTCGTTACTAATGGATCTCTACATGCAGCACATCCAAACAAGAAAACACAAACGAGGGTTGGGGAGCTGTTATATGGCCTGGTGGGGGTGTGAACTAGAAAGCAGCCTTCACATACATACATTGTGGATAAATCGATTCAAATTTGGGCAGGGCTCTTACTGAGGTTTTGACGTCTCCATTAGTTGCAACTTTGGCTATCTTCTTGACAATTCCCTTGCTATGGTTAGCCGTCGTTACAGTGCAATCTACATATTTGGTTGCATTCAGTTGCAGAAGACTCTATAGGCAATTGCGATTGAAATAAGCAGAATGTATCACCATGTTACCCTGAAATACCCATGCCAATGTTAGGTACCATCATTTATAATGCACCAATTATGAGACGAGGTTCGAAGCAGTTGCTCCTCTAAATGAAGCTGCTGCAGGATGGGAATCCCTTTCAATCAATGGAAGCCCAACATTTCTTGTTTGAGGTATAGTCATTATCTATGATGCACTAGTACGGGTACGGGTTCGATACGATACGCAGATACGTTTTTTATCGAAAAAATAGGATACGGGTACGTTTTGATATTATATATATTTAATATAATTTAAAAATATATAGATAATTTTAATGGGAAATAACACGAAAATAGCCTAATTTTACTAGATCTATCACACAAAAAAATTATAATAATAAATAAATTTCAAATAAATCTAATCTAAATCATCTAATTAAGGAAAATACAGAAGAATATTCAATTATAATCGTGAAAGAGTTAAAACAGAACAGAGATTGCTACAAATTAGATAAGATATTACTACAAAAAGTCAACAACCTAGTATTAATTTGGTCAAAACCTCCCTAAATGATCTAGGATACGTTTGAATATCTTTGGGTACGTATCCATGACGAATCCCGTGCGTACCCGTATCAGATACGGGTACGATACAACATACTAAAATTTTTACCGTATCCGTGCATCATAGGTCATTATATATCCCTATTTCACAAGCACAACCAATGAACCTAGAGTCATATATCATCTACAAACCAAACGCAAACTCACTCTCTTCATCCTCCTCAATATTCAAATTCAACCACTAGTACTAACGGGTGTTAGCGTCACTAAACAGCAGCTCAGATACGCGCCGCCGAAGTATCGCGCGTGAGGCTCACGCGCCACCTCACCCATATGGTGTTCAAGCTACTATGCCAAAATCGTCCTCTGCACCAAACCCGTTTTCTAACTAACAAAAACGAAAGGAGATGCCGGAAATTACCTTGAAGCCTAATATTGCTTTGCCGGTTGGAGAAAATGATCCGACACAGTCCCGGGACGGGTCGCCGCAGGGAGAATTTGGGGATTAAGGGCTTATTTTGGCAGTTTGGCAAATCAAAATCAAGAACAGGTTTGCTATTGCATGTTGCTCTTATCTTTTACTATTAGATAGAAAGTCAGGTGTAGCATGTTATCTCGAAAAATTAAGACAGTAGAAATTTCTTCATAAATTAAAAATAATATTTATTATGGATTTTATTATAGAAAATTCTTATAAATACAGTCGTTTATATACATGACACAATATTAGTCATTCATAATAATTCATATGTTTGATCACCCATGTAGAAATATTATATCCTCTAATCTCAACCGTTCACATGTGTCATGTACATACATAGCCGTGAATTAAAGATACTCTGTTTATTATAAAACACCATTAAAATCTTAAAAGATAAAATATTGATCCGAAAGTTTCATCACACTTTTTATTTTTATTTTTTTAAATAAATATCTCATGTTGACATTAAAACTCAAACCAAATAAGCCATTACATACTCTTGCTCTAGTGACAGAGGGTAAATAAGAAGTTTGTGATTATTAGATCATAATGATATATAGATTAAACTCATTATGTAAGTAGTAGTCAAACTCATTCTAACCATATATAGAACTCACAAATTGGTGGCTTGAGGAGGGAGAAATCCGATCTAGATCTCCTACTGTACACTCGGTAATCAAATTGAAATTTCTCCTAAACCAAGGGGAGATAGGTCGAAAAGCTTACCTAGAATTGAAGTAGACTCAGAGGCGCTCCTTTTGGGACCAGTACGGCGGCCTGAGGTGGCCTGGTTCGGCGACGACGCCGCGAACGTCTGGCAGAAAATCTGCCCAATTTTTCTGGTTTTGGGCTATTTATCGCCATTTTTTGTAAAATTACCCATATGCTCCTGACTTCGAACCCTTATAACTTCTTCATACGAACTCCGATTTGAGTGTGCTACATGTCCACGAACTCGTATCGACGTCATCTACAACTTTCATGAAAAAGTTTTCCCAAATTCTCGACTTTATGAAAAGTCAACTTTACGGTCATTATACGGTCAAACGGTTACTTTAAATTGTAAAAAGATAAAAATAACCAACAGTAAAATAATTTAAGAACCGGGATGTGATAACCATAGCGGTGAAGGCTCTTACCTGGCTGCAGATCACTGACATCTTAGATCTAAGATTTTTTATTGTTCTTAGGGTTTTAAGCTAAGGCTTGTATTTAAGTTTTCTTATCGCTAAGATGTCTATTAAGCCTTTAACCTAAAACTTCTAATATTTTCTACATTCATTCAAAGAATTTTCGTTTAATAAAAAAAAGTATATATCTAACAGTCAACAGTAAATTATTGATATAGAAACCAGCTTCTTCTTCGTAAAGTTGACTCGTTGAAGCTCAGTTGGTGACTAACTGAGCTGTCAGAGAACCCATCACTGCTCCTTGTATCTATAAACCCCTCTCCTTCCAAATAATCCGATCAGCAGTCACCAACCATGGCCGGAGAGATCTTCGTAGTTTCAGCAGCCGGGCAAGGCCACCTCCAACCCTGCGTGGAGCTCTGCAACCGCCTCCTCTCTCTCCACTACCACACCACCATCGTCATCCCATCCTCTCTCTCCTCCGCCATCCCCTCCTCCTTTTCCCAAAACCCACTCTCCCAAATCGTCCCCGTCACCGCCTCTTCCGGCCCTCCCCGACCCGGACCCGACCCGCTCCGCCAGCAAGCCGCCCTCGACCTCGAGCGCCACCTCGCCGCCCGCCCCGCCTCCTTTCCCCGCCCTCTCTGCGCCGTCGTCGACTTCCAGATGGGCTGGACCAAGGATGTCTTCTGGAAATTCGACATCCCCGTCGTCGGATTCTTCACCTTCGGCGCGTGCGCTGCCGCCATGGAGTGGGGCGCGTGGAAGGTCCAAGCCACCGACCTCCGCCCCGACGAGACCCGCCCCATTCCCGGCCTACCCGAATCAATGGCTCTCACTTATTCCGATCTCAAACGTAAGTCCGGCGGCCCGCCACGTGGCGCTACAGGCGGCCCGAAAGGTCCGCCGGGCGGAGGAGGAAAAGGTGGGGGAGGAGGAGGTCCGCCGAAACCAGGGAACCGGCCGCCTTGGGTCCCGGAGGTCGAAGGCTCTATAGGGCTGATGTTCAACACGTGTGACTATCTGGAGCGTCCGTTCATCGATTACATGACCGATCAAATGGGGATTCCGACGTGGGGAGTGGGCCCGCTCTTACCGGAATCATACTGGCGGCCGTCGGATTCTTCTATCTCCCACCGTCAGATCAGAGCCCAGCAGCGCCAATCGAACTACACCGAAAACGACGTCGTGAAATGGCTGGACGCAAAGCCCGGCGGGTCTGTGCTGTACGTGGCGTTTGGGAGTGAAGTGGGCCCGACAGCGGAAGAGTACCCGCAGCTGGCCAGCGCATTGGAGGAGACAACCGGGCCGTTTATCTGGGTCATTCAATCCGGGGCGGGTGGGTCCGAACCCGGGTACTACCCTGACTTGTTGGAGAGCAGAGTAGGGGAGAGGGGCTTGATAATAAAGGGATGGGCGCCACAGCTGTTGATACTGAGCCACCCGTCAACCGGTGGTTTCTTATCACATTGTGGCTGGAACTCAACCGCCGAGGCGTTGGGCCGCGGCGTGCCGTTTCTCGGCTGGCCGGTGAGAGGTGATCAATATTTTAATGCCAAATTGGTTGTGAACCATCTCAAGGTTGGGTACAGAGTGGCCGAGGATTTTTCGGAGATGGTTGGGAAGGAGGACATTGTGAGAGGAATAGAGAGGCTGATGGGGGATGAGGAAATGAAGAACAGGGCCGTGGCGATAAGGAAGAAGTTTGAGGATGGGTTTCCGGCCAGCTCCACGGCGGCATTGATTTCTTTTGGTGATTTTATTACTAGCCAAAAAGCAACTTAGAAGTTAAATTCATAATTGTTATGATGGGTTTGTTGTGTGCTGTGCTTGATTTTAATCTTCTGTGGCTGCACTTAGTCAGACTTTGGTTGACTGCCGCAGCATGCTTGAGTATTCAGGAGATTATGTATAATTGTGAGACCTTGTGCTAGTTGCTTCACCAAGTAAAAAGCTCAGTGGCTCAATAATGTTGTAAATATTTTGGGTGTATTAAATTGGTAATATATTGGTACTGAATGATTCTACGGAAGATTTTTCACTTTGAATACCATACTGTGTTTTTCTTGATACAGATTTTATGTTGAATTTATTTAGTTCATAATACGTGGTTCCATTTGTTTAGCTATACAGGTCATTCCATATTTGGACTCGCTATTCATAGTCGGTCTGTACAAAGCTTCACAGGCGGCCAGGTAAGAGTTCAAGCATTGAATTCTTTTCTTTATGCATGCTTAACTTCCAAAGACAACTTTTCTGCACATTGTTATTATGCTGCCATCTTTAGTTTTTGACTTTTGATGTTTATTTCAGGGTCATAGTAAAAGGCTTTTCCCTCTGCAAATTCAATCCTTCTTCTGCTGTGTTTCTGATTGTTTTTCTGATCTGAAACAGAATGACGTGAACAAAAATGCCTGCGTTCTGTTGTCATAATACTATAAGACGCTGAATTCACTGAGTAAAAGCATAATTATGTAGAATAAAGAAAAAAAAGTTTCTGACCCTCAAATTTGGCTGAAATCCTGATAAGTATTGTCCAGATTTTCATTGTTAATCCACTTCTGAACTATTTTAAAGGAAGAAGAGCACAAAGAAATCCATTAGCTTGTACAAATAAGAAGAATTGCTATTGCTTCAAAATGGGCAGTTACATGATGGCATGACCAGCTTTATGTAAAGACAATCTTGGGGACCAAAATCTAGTTCTACTACAGTAGATTTTTCTGGATGGGAAAGAAAAAAGACTGAATGATTCATATTTCTTAAACTTATGATTGGTGTTCTGTTTGTAGCTACACATTGTTCTGGATAAGTTAAATGTTGAAGCATTGAATCCATTTTCTTATGCATGCCAGTTTTCAAAAGCCAACTTAACTGCACCATGCTTGTTGGAAAAATAATGCTGCCATTTTTTGGTTTGATCTTTATTTGCCTCATATAGTAATAGAGGCTTGTCCTTCTGCTAATGCAACCTTCCCTTCTGTGGCCTGTGGGTGATTTTTTTTCTTTTCCTTCTTTTTTCTTTCTGTTTCGTTTATTTGATCAAACAGTGATGTGAATAAAACTTCAGCTGTGTCCTGTTGTCATAAGTGTTCATGACTATGCTAAATTCCCTAATAACATAGTTATATAAAGCATAGGAAAAGTAATTTGACCCACAAACTTGCTGATTCCTGAATCCTGTTCAATTATTGTCTAGATTCACATTGTTATTCTACTTTTCACCTATTTATTAGGTAACAAGAGTGCGAATAAATCAATTCACTTGTTTTCAACTCTTATATCAGTGTATGTAATAGCTCTTGTTAGTTTTCTTCCTCTTTGAATGCTTGTTCTGTATTAACGTAATTTTGGTGTATTGTGAAATGCTTTTCTAGGTTCTTAAGATGAATTTCTGTCCGCATTGCTTCTACATGATGGTATGACCTGGTTTGTTGAAGTTGGAAGTTCTCAAACACAATCTTGTGATTCATAACTTGTTTTTGGTTGTGTAGAGTTGTATGGAAGGTGGAAGAACAAAGAGTGAATGATTCACATGTCCTGAAGTTCTATTAACATGTCTTCTTTCTGTCAAATATTGTAAATTACAGGAATGAAGCTTTGAACATCTACAACAAGCAATTGTTAAGGAAGAAAAGAACACATGAGTGGCATGACGTTTCAGTTTCTTGCAAAATATTTCAAATTAGCTTTTTAATCTAGGGGAACCCAAGGATGTGAGATGGACATGCAATACATGGAGAACTTCCAACCTAAAGATAAGATCAAGAGGTGTAGGGATGGATTCATCAAGTTCCATTGAACGAGGATCTGCACAAGGCAAAGGCAAAGTATTAGACTAGCGGAGTATGCACATCAACTATTAAGCTCCTGAGTTGGGCATTTGGATCAACCGAGTCCTCTGAGTTTCACAATAATCCATCACAGAGGAGGTAGAAGCTGATATTATAAATGAGTTATGAATGTGAAAGATAGGGAATTTGAATCTGGGGATGAAGCTGAAAAGTATGGCATTATTAACTGGACTATCTTATGTTTGGCTTATGTTACTTGCTGGATTTGTATAATGATGAATACTATTGTAGGCAATCATTGGAATGTGAGAGCTTCTGCTAGAGAGATTGTGAAGTCTGCTGCTTATTAAAGAAGACACTGTTTGGCTGATATGCTTGTTACTGCTGTTGGTTATTTACAAAGGAAATTGAATACATATTATTACAGATACACTATATGTTCTCGGCAGTATGGATCCATGGATCATGTTTCAATATTCCCTATGGCTCCTGATCAATGTTCGCTGGTCTAAGAATAATAATAGAATTGGCTGGTTGAAAATTTGAGATCTCAGAGGAAAGTACTGATGGGGTTATCCTGGGGTAGTTTTTTCCTTTGCCTTATGACAAATATGGAAATGTAAATGAAGAGCTGGATTGAACCACCATTGAACTCAGCTTTATATTTATATATCTTGCAAGCTGCTACTGATTGGTCCGCTGCTAACAAAGATGATATTATGCATTATGGTTCAAAGTTCAGACTCAGAAATGATAGTTGTAGATGTTGCCTGGTCAAGATAGCAATGGTGAATGGTTGGTAGATTCACCATTTATTGGGGAGAGATTTGACATGGATAGGCATTCCAGTTGTTCACCCTGAGACTATTAGGTTCTGGATGGATTTCCACAGTTGACTGAGTTGAGGTCATGGGGAGTGGATGGCATAATTGGGCTGGTTGGCAGGGTTGAACAATTTTGATTTAGCAGAGATAGACTAAACAAATGATGAAAATTATTCGGATGGTGCACGTGACCTGCCAATCTCACACAGTCTGATTGCGTTCTCAACGATAGATGTATGCACTATTCACATTTGTTTTTTTTCCTTTTTTGTGCCATGGTGATGTGCCATGGAGTATTCAGTGCGCCGAATACTCCCCCAACAAATGCCATGGTACAAGGAACATGGATGAAGATATGAAGAACATGCCATGGTGATGTGCCAGATAAACAAGATAGATTTCTAGCAAGCAAAGAGGCTGCATTGGTTGGTTTGTTTTATGATTTGAAACATATTAAAGGGCTATATCTGATGACCCCAGCTCATGTTAATTCCATGACTGGTTAGCTTTCTTGCTAGTAACTTCGGTTACCTTTTATCCAGTGGAAATATTGCCGAGGTATGGTTATTAGTGCTTGTATGAAATAACATTCTTCTCTTTCGTCATTCACTGTCATTTTAATATTACTTTTTTTTTTACTTTTACTTGGCTACTTATATTTCATAAATGGTATTTGGAACATCATTCAGTCTGTAGTTGTGGTACATGAAATTTTGACCTACTTATTCCGAGCTCTTTTGGAAAGGACTTGGCTTTGATCTTGGAAGCGTGTATCTCTCTCTTGAACAGGTTGGTGTCACTTCTCCAAATTCATAACATATAAAGGATCAGGCTTGTAATTCCTTGCCAGGTATAGAAGTGAAAGTAGTCACTAACTGAGTTCATGACCCCATGTTGATAGGTGAGTATGGATTATTTGAACTTAGAGCAGTCAATAGATCAGTTCTGTCAGTGCATTTGCAACAATGGTGTCCTGTAGAAGGGAAAGCGAAGGTGTGTAGGTAAAAATGCACATAAGTACGTCCATGCAGAAGCAACAAAGGCTGGGAATTACATATCAGGTAAGGTTGAGTGAATTCTATTATCACAATGCTGTGCTTGAACGCATTTAGTAGAAGATTTATGGGGTTTTAGTTCCTTAGCCATCCTAATCCAGTTTTGGGATCATGGTGGATTGTCCTTGTGAGATCTCTACCGATGAAAGTCTGTTCGACACCCGAAACCCACCTAGGGTATTTAGTGCCATCAACATCAAGGACGTCGAATTCAGCCTGTGCAGAATCCATCTGCAAAAACAAGAAAAACCAAGGTGTTAGCAATTGTTTGAGACCTTGTAAAAAGGTACGATGCTAAATGGTTTGTCCAAATATATTTTTCTCTCAAGGATTCGAAGATCCGAGCTTCTTACAAGGGAGGCCGACCTAAAAAGATAACCCTGATTTGGGGATTTTAAAAACCTGTAATTTTCACTACTCCAAATATAGAATGGTGTAGAAGAAATGAGGAAACCGATTTATCCTTCCCGAGGTTATTGAACTTGAAATGAGTTTAAGTTTGCTTTGAACTTACCTCAGAATTAGCTTGAAGAGGACTTGAGAATATAGCCTCGGATGAGTCTCGAAATTGGGTGAGATGATCTCGGAGCCGACGACGGCTGATGAGTGGCCGGGAAGCGACGACAGCGTAGCGGCGGGCAGAGGAGTCGAGAAGAAGGAATCCGAGGAAGAGGAGCCGAGGGGGCTTGAAGGCTTTTTGTTTTAGGGTTTATGGTTGCTATAAACTTCAGAGCTGCTGATAACGTGATGAAATATGAGAATAATACGAATAGATAATCGTGAAAGATATGTACTTTATAGGTGCATCTATTTATAGATGATTACATAGGACATATTCTTAAATAACTAGTAAATCTATCTCTATACGGTATATGAATTCCTTATCCTAATTGCATAAGACCAAAATACACATAATACAATATTGTCTATAAAAATAAAAATAATTTTTACGTGTCCTTATGAGTTGACAAAGTTAATAAATCTTTTTTAAAGGAAGACGACATGCATTTTATTAAGAGGAGTGAAATTTACGCTCCCATTTTTACATAGGTCGCTCCCATTTTCACTTTAATATTTTAATTTTCATAATTACCCTCTTATAACAACTCCAAGTCTCTCATACCTCATATGTATCTACTTCATATATCTTCTTCGGTTTTTCAGCAGCAGTGGCTTCCAAGCTATGTCAGTGATATTCTAACCGCATTAGATGGATCCCAAATCAAATAGCCCACCCATAAAAACATCACATAATCTTGAAATTGACCGAAATTAAGGTTTCTGGATTTGTGATGGCAGAATATCTCCAGGAGGTTTGAATCAGAGAGGTTATGAGGTAATTATGCCAATTTTCTTGCTCTTCCTCGTAAACTCTCTGTTGGTTCGTCAGTGATGGATTTGGCATCAAGTTGAACTACCAATCCATATCACCACTATAAGCATCTACTTTATTGGTTTACTTAATGATCTTCATACCCATTAACTAGAGACGCAAATAGATGGAAATTAAATCATTGAATAAAAAAACTGAATCATGTAAGATGATAGACTACATAGTGCAGAAGAGGAAAACTGGGAAACGAGATGAAACAAATGAGGAAGATGAAGTGAAGGGTAAATTGGAGATTTCTATGCTTGACGGAGTGTGGTTTGTAAAATAAGAATACAAATTTCAACACTCTAAATTAGAATTGAGTATTAAATTAGAATTGAGTACATGGAGCGATGCAGATGCATCGAAGAAGATAACATAAACATAACTAGATGCACACATCACATCTAATACAAAAGTAATAACTAAGAAGAAGCAACAAAAGGGAAAAGTAACCATATGACCTGATGTTATACGACATCGCTGCACTGCATATGTCAAAAGCAGTGTAAATAGGGTAGTAACAGTTGCCAAAATCGTAACTGTAACTAGGGATATACACCATGCTAGGAGAGTGAGATGTAACTCCTGAGAGATTGAAAACCGCCAAGTGAGTCAGCAACTTGGAAAGCAATCGTACCCTGAACCATATATTTGGGTCTCTTATATTAGAAAGAAATAGTCCAAAACAACCTATCGTCTCCACCTGGGTCCTAGATCCCAACCCACTAGTGACTGGGCCGAGAAATCAAAGCCATGCCCAACCAAGTCAAGCCCAAATCAATCCAGGCTTGCTTTAGGGTTGCAGCTTTGATCTGGGCACCCTACACGGACCCTTTGGCGGCCTCCACTGACGTCGAAATGTCAATCCTCGCCGACCCATCACCATTCGTCGTCTGGAAAAACCAAAAGGCGTCTCACCCTTACATCCCGAGCCTCCATCTACAACTCGTCTCACCCTCCAAAACAAGATCGGATCGAGCCGCAACATAACCTCCCCGTACTGCCAATAACGACATTGATGAATGGAGGCCAACTATCTTACCATCTCTAGAGAATATACGGCTGACCTCAGCTTGGCACCAGAGTCCCACATCTAGTTTGGATTAACTAGTCCATGGTGTCGCCTCATGTCGTAATAAAAGTTGACAGAAAAAAGCTCCTCGAAGGTATAAATAACCATTTTGAAGGTATAAAGGGCGGACTTCATTCCTGTTGGCGCTTTTCATTTCGTTCGATTATATTATTTTCGGCTCAATATTTTTGTGGATTCTTGTGTATATATTTTTTCCTAATAAATATATCGATTTTCATCGGAAAAGAAAATATAAATACATCGATATCGTCACCACCAACAAAACAAAAAAGAAAACAACAGTTCGGAGAGGCCTCTTGGGTTTAGCCACCCAGAAAACCCTCGGGTCTCATACAACAAATTTGCAGAGCCAACTCCGGCGGTGATGATGTCACTCTCCCTCCCTCACACTCTTCCTCGCTGCCCTCCACCGCCTAGAATCGCACCCCCGTATCACCGCTTCACTGTTCCCCGATGCTCCTCCGCCAACCTCAGTTCCCCCAATTCCAGACTCAGCGTTCGACTCTCTGCTGCCGCTAATCAACCAGGTAGTCATTTCGTATGATTCGAAAGATTATGAAATAGTAACTAGAGTATGTGAAGCGGGATCTATAGGTTTCAATTGACCCTAGGAGAAGACAATTCTGTATCTGTAGCATTCTGATGAGCTTTAATTAGCTGTATAGATAGAAAGTGTGCTTATATTTATTGTTTGAATTGCGAATGAACTGTGGAGTTGAAGCTCTTCAGATAAGATACAAGATACATTATCGGTGGCCCTCGGTAGCTTTTAGCTCTAGTTTAGATTTTGTCTTTGTTTTTTATTTTATTTTTTCTCTTGCTTTTCATGAAATGAAGCCCGAGATTGTTCTAGAAGAAAGTACTTTACGGAAGATGGGCAAAGGAATCCGTAGGGTAACAGAGAACTGCAAAGTGGTAGAGACTAACAAAGAATGAACCCTAAAGACATGGCCAAGCTAGTGTGACTTTATTGTGGCTTACATATTCAGCAGATTGAAGGAAGGGGTTATAGTCTGTGGGTAGTAACTAGTAAGCATTACCCTTTGAGTAGGCCGAAATTGCACCCAACACCTAAACTCTTGCACTTGCATCCCACCATAATCTATAATATTAGTTGATTTTGCTCTGTCAGTGTAACCTTTAACCCACTATCATTAAGTAGCCACACTTGGTTTTAGCTTTTCTTAAAGCCTGGACAGATAGAACATGGCGTGGTCAACCCCAACAAGCTTCACACGATAGTTGGTGCAGAAAAAAAGCAGGGTGTAGATGAAAAATTTCATCTCTTCCGCTCATAGAATACACCAACGAAGTGTAAATCAAACAAATAGTCTCCTCTTTTGAACATGACCACAGGGTTTTGAATATCCTCCTCCAAAACTCATACTACTTCCTGTCATTAAGTTCTATATATAGAACCAAAATCTGAAACTTCTAGTTTTAGACTTTGATCGGTCTGAAGGGTTCACAGGATGAGTTAGTGTAATTCTTCAAGAAGTAATATGCTACTCTATTTCAGAATAAATATCCTTCACATTATCTTTGATGCTAAACGTGGCTGCTTGATCTTAACAAGGAATGATCTTAGCTTACATCATACATGTTCTTGATAACAAGATCACTATTTCTTGACGTGGTGCTTTTGTATGTATTTAATACAGTTACATCTAAGTTACAAGTGGAACGTTTTGCAAGCATTTCTTCCTCAAACACTCAAGAAACATCTTCTGTTGGTATCAACCCACCACTCTCAACACATCCCCCGCCCTCTAATATGTAATCATTTCTTCTTATGACTTATTATGTATTTTATGATAGTTTTATGTTTTGTTTCCCATGTCTCCAATAGTCATAATCTACTAATCTTTTCATTTGTTTGTTCGTTTGTATAGAGGATCACCTCTATTTTGGATTGGCGTTGGTGTTGCGTTTTCTGCGATATTTTCATGGGTGAGGACAATGATTATTTGCACTTGTTATTTTTGAAAAAGTTCTTAATTCATTTGACCAACTCATCTGTACTGTATTTTTAACAAGTTGATTTGTAATAACAGGCGGCTGGAAGGTTTCAGGTGCGCGTTTCTTTCTCCTATTTGATTTGTGCTTTGGTGTTTAGTAAAGAGTTTGTTTTACATGGGACCTCACAGTTGAATTATGTTACTTGTGTGTTAGAATTAAAATGTCCTCATTACTTGGGAAAATATTTACTAGTTGAGGGACGTTTATTAACGGTAAATGCTACTTAGGGTCCTTTAAATGCTTTTTAGATAGGTAGGGAAGGTTACTTCTTCTAATTTTCCTCTTCATTCTATATCCTTAAACCCTAAAAAGAGTGTAATTTTCAGTGATTTAATTTTCAGAGATTTGCAATGCAACAAGCTTTCAAGAGTGTGATGGGCCAGATGAATACACAAAATGACCAGTTCAGCAATGCTGCATTTTCTCCGGGTTCACCCTTTCCATTTCCATCAGCTCCAGCATCGCCTTCTGCCTCTCCTTTTTCAGGACCCTCTCAACCATCTTTCACAGATGTATCTGCAACTGAAGTAGATTCACCAGCCTCATCAGCCACTCAGTCGACACCTGCTACTGATGTCAAAAGTGAAGAACCGGTGAAAGAAAACAGATTTGGTAAGAATTATTCCAAGCAGTTGCTACTTTATGTTGCATGCACAATTTTTGTCCAGCTCATTTCTTAATCCAGAGTTCTACTATAACTATATATCATTGCTTCCAGCCATAATATTTGTCTGATAAATAGTTTTTATGCTTTATAATGTGTGTTTCATAATTTATTTGAACATAAAACTATTATAAAAAATTCACTTTATCTTGGACTAGTAGTCCATCGTTTAAAATACTCTTTTCAATGCAACAATATTGGTGTAATTAGTAGTTAATTGAATCTTATTATAAGATTGTAATTTCAATATTAAGTTTTCCAAACTGCCATAAAAGAGTGCTTATAGTAGAACTTTGAAGCTTTGTTCTGTTCTACATGCAAATCCTCATGAAGTAAATTACCAGCGTTTTGGGTTTCGGGAAAAACAGGATGACCGAAATGTTGCAAGAACATGGAGAACATTGATTGGCTTGTTACTTTATCTTCAAATTGGCTTGGCTTTAACGATTTTGGTTACAGATGAGTTAGAGAATTGCGTTATCTTTAGTCTATTTCAAAGAACATCTTCAAGGGAATTTCCCTTAAATTTTTCATTCACTTTCTTTTCTCATGCAAATACGTCAATAAATAATTTTGAAATGTAGGAACAATGTGATTCAGTTCTACAAACAGCTTTATGATAGAGGTATCTCCGTTTTTATGTTTGAACTGCATACCCTTTGTCATGATCAGTCATCTAGTGACCCATACATGGATCTCATTCAATTTTAAAGGGAGAACTCTCCTGCTGAATACCTGTCACCCTTTGTCATGATTAGTCATCTAGTGACCCATACATGGATCTCATTCAATTTTAAAGGGAGAACTCTCCTGCTGAATACCGTGATGTGATGTTTGATGTTTGATGTTTTTTTTCCTGAAAATGATATAGTGGGCTTTGCATTGATATATCGGTTTTACGTGCCTTTTGAAGTTTCAAGCCTTGCTAAGCTTATTTTCCTGCTTGCATTCATTTGTGTTTGTGCATACATATGGATGTGGGTGTATTTGCCTTGGCTGCATCTTGCATGACAGCGTGATGGCTTATGATTTAATGATATCACTTCTTTATGCCTTGGAAATGAAATGGGCCACTTTAAATAAATTTCTGAGAGAATTGCTTCCTCTGCTTACAGCTTTTGTAGATGTTACTCCAGAAGAAACTGTGCTAAAGAGTTCTTTTGAAAGTAGCGTAAATGATACTGAACTAGGTTCATCTAAGGAAATCAAGAGTAACGTGGAGCTTATTTTCCTGCTTGCATTCATTTGTGTTTGTGCATACATATGGATGTGGGTGTATTTGCCTTGGCTGCATCTTGCATGACAGCGTGATGGCTTATGATTTAATAATATCACTTCTTTATGCCTTGGAAATGAAATGGGCCACTTTAAATAAATTTCTGAGAGAATTGCTTCCTCTGCTTACAGCTTTTGTAGATGTTACTCCAGAAGAAACTGTGCTAAAGAGTTCTTTTGAAAGTAGCGTAAATGATACTGAACTAGGTTCATCTAAGGAAATCAAGAGTAACATGGAAGTAAGTATCTCCTCGTGATATTTCTCAACATGTTGCCATTTTTCAAATAATATCCTGATTGAATGGTTGGCAAATGTTATAAAGGATTCCCAAAATGGAGCTGCTTTTAAGCAAGAGAAAGATGATTTGTTGGGGTCTCAAACTACTGGTAAATAGATACAACGATTCCTAATTGCATAACTTGGTGATATTATTCAGTATGATTTGAGTGGCTAGTCACCTCATGTATCAGTCTGTTGCCTTCAACTTGTCAAATGTGCTTTGGTTAAAATGCTGTGGTTCATAAATATCTTTGTCTAATTTTATCAATTTTGTATCTCTAAAGTCTCTATCAGGCTGTTTACTTGTGGTTTCATTTCTTACTGGATAGGAAAAGAAAATTCTGTTTTGTCAGTGGAAGCATTGGAGAAAATGTTGGAAGATCCGACTGTACAGAAGATGGTTTATCCGTAATACACCTCCTATCATTGCTCTAAAAAATATCTTATATCATTCTTATTCTATCATATTGAAATGAATGATTTTGCTTAAAACTGCTTTTACGGTTCAAGATAAAAAAAATTAGCTACATCATCGTTATGATTTATGACAGACAGTGTGTTATGTTTTGGAAAGTAGTTGATGATTACTAATTTTCGCAATTGCATAAAATTTTCTAATATATGTAAAATGCAGCAACTTGGTCTTGTATATAATCTTTTTGTAGCATCTACAGTGTACAATATGTGCTGGTTTATATATTTGTTATAGATTCACACATCCATTGGAAAGAGGTTAATTGTATTCATATATTTTCAGCTATTTACCCGAGGAGATGAGGAATCCCGCTACGTTCAAATGTAAGTCTATTTACATAGCCATTCATTACTTTCTGTTTCAACTGTCATTTGCTGTAATCACTTGTTGGGACAGTGTGGAGCGAGGGGATGGGGTGGGTTGTTTACTGTTATGTCTTTAACTTCAAAGCATTTGATTCCCTGAACCAATTCTATGCGTTTTTTTGATAGGGATGCTGCAAAATCCACAATACCGCCAACAGCTAGAAGACATGTTGTAAGTGCTGTTGCTTTTCTTTACGTATCCCAATTCCTGTTCCCACTTAGTATCTGTATTGAAATATTTCGATCTCAGGAGTTTGACCCAAATTATGATTTTTTCCTCAATTATATTTCTCAACCAAATCCCAAGTTTTTGAAGTGGGGAAAAATTACCCATCAATTGGAAGCAACTAAAAGAATATCTGCTATAATCGAGCTAGATGCTTTTTAAATGAACTCAATTAGAGAATTTTTAAGCCTTTGATTCTTAAACTGTGAAGAGACAGCAGAGGTTGGACTGATATGCATTCTGTGCTTTGTACCTCACATATTGCATGGCATTTTGTATTAGTCAGCGCCTCAGTACACTTTCTGTAAGGAAACCTTGACCATGGTTGACAAGACAACATCCTTCAATGCCTCGAATTAATAAAGCAGCTTGCTTTAGTCAAGGATCTTGCTCTTAGTGTTGCAAAATTTTCAACATATCAGTTCCGTTTATCTGTATGTGTTTGTAATTGAACCACACATTTACTCATTATGCATCTTTTTCATATGTATTTATTTATGTGGATTTACATTGATTTACTAGTACCTTAATCTGTTTTACTGTCTAATCAAATCTTTAGATCTTGTTCATGAATAGCCACAATATATTTTGTTCAAGGCTCCAACACTACCATGCTTGCAGACTGCAGAATTAATACTTTAACATTTATGGCGTCTTAGGACAATGAACATTTGGTTTAATTTCTAATGCACTCTATTGGCAAGGTATTAATTTAATTTTGTGTTTGACATCTCTCTCAGACGTAATATGACTGGAAGCAGTGAATGGGACAATCGAATGATGGATTCTTTGAAAAACTTTGACCTTAGCAGTCCAGAGGTCAAGGAGCAGTTCGGTAAGTTTGAAGTAGGTTATTTTGTGTGGGGTTTTTGATTTATTCGGGATTAATAACTCACAAATATCATTCTTTCCAAACATTATATCTTAGTCTGGATGAAATTCATTAACTGAATAAGTGCAGATCTGCAAGGTTGTTCAGTTCCATATTGTCAGATCAGTGTGTTAGAGCATTGTTGATTTGGTTGTTTCAGTATAAACCATAATTCTAAAATTTGTTAATTGAATAATTTCATCAATATTTGATCTTGTTTTTAGTTAATATATGTATGTGTTTTCCCATTTTGATGTTGGTGTTGGTCATGAAGCTGGCCAACAAATAAGAAGCAACATAAATGGGAAAAAGCCCATCCAACCCCCAATTACCCAGCCAAGAAATATAAGTACAGCCTCATTGGGTGGGTATATACACTGGTTTCATTTGGAAGGTTGAGATGTTGAATGGAAGGTTGTGGTCTTCAAATATTCTTTTCGACACTACATGCAAACAACTTTCAGTTTTGAGCATATTTTTTAAATTAGAACAGACTGTAATGATTAAGTAAGTCTTTATTGCAATTCTATTGGTTTATTCTGGCTGTATTTTGTTTAATTCATGTTAGCTTCTGTTATACAGATCAGATTGGGCTTACACCTGAACAAGTTATTTCAAAGATAATGGCGAATCCTGATGTTGCTATGGCATTTCAAAATCCAAGAGTTCAAGCTGCCATAATGGATGTATGTGTTTCCAGACTACTCGGGTTTAATTTAGAATGTTCTTTTAAAAAAACACTTAAAAGTGTACATTTAAACAAACATATCATCTGTAAAATTTCATAAATCCCACTTTGAGAAGGGAGGACCAAGTTTCTTTCCATTATGGAATGTGTTTCCATGCTGCATAACACTAATGTATCAAGATTATTCTGCTTCTTGTGCAGTGTTCACAGAATCCAATGAGTATTACAAAATATCAAAATGATAAGGAGGTATGGTAGTCTTGTTTTTTTTCCTTGTGGTACAATTTAGAGCTGTAATTAGTTACAAAATTTTAATTAATTAGAAGTATCATTATGGAGATAGAAAGGTTATTGAGTCGCTATATAATATATATACAATTTCTTTCTTGTGTAGCGTTTAAGGTACTTAAATTAGATGTCTTGGGTGCAACGCCTCCCACGAGTAAACATATGTGTAACCTTTATGACCTGAATCCCATATTTAAATCTCAATGATCATTTGTACAATCAGATGTGATGTTTGGCTATGTTCTAGTGTAGCAGATCTTCTGTTTTTGTTTTGAAGATTGCACAAAAGGGTTTGCTTGCAATTTGACTTTAAATTGATGCTTGAGGTTTCAAACTTTGGGTCAAGTTGATGTGCTATAAGATAGTTGTTATATCGTAAATTAATGTATATAATGACCTTTTGTTCTTGTTTATCCCCATATCAGGTGATGGATGTCTTCAATAAGATATCAGAGCTTTTCCCCGGGGTGTCTGGCTCACCTTGAGCAGGAATTCATTTTGAGGTAGTAATTAGATGTCCTGGTGTGATCAGGTGGATGAACTGAAAGAAAAATGTCGCTGTGGGAGTAAGGTGTATATTGAGTTTTGAAGATCTTTCTAGCATCCTTCAGTTTTGTGCGTTTTTCTAGTTGTATTTGAAACATTATGTAGCAAATTCTGAACAATTCTAGCCAATAAACGGATAGGATTTACAGGCTTCCCTATGGTCGAAATATGAAATTTCAACATCTATACTTGGTCATGCCATAGACAACGTGTGATGCATATCTCTAGTGATTGAATTTGAGTTGTATTCATATACAACTGATTGTATCTGTGATTCATTAAATAGGTAATGGCTATTTGCACAAAAAAAATAAAAGTCAAACTCTATTCTAATAAAAATAAGACTTTGAAACCCAATTCAATAAAAGATATACCTTTGTCTCTTATTAAAGAGAGAAGACTTTGTCTGAGCACTGTCGGATTCCGGTCATCAATTACTGAGCCCTAGTAACCGTCTGTACCTCAGTTACTGACACCCATTAACTAGGGATTTCTTTTGTGGCCAGATTCTGGTCACCGGTAACTCGGTTACTGACCCCTAATAACTCAGTTATTGACCCTCAATAATCATCGGTACTCGATTATTGATACCCAGTAACTCAGAATTTCTCCGATCGTCGGATTTCAGTCACTCGATTTTCTTTGATCACTCAGCTATTGACACCAGTAAGCAATTATTGACCCTAGTTTTCAGTTACTAACCCCAATAATCGTGTGACAGACCCCAGTAATCATGTTACAGACCCCAATAATCAGTCGAAGCACATAAAAACAGAGAAGATGGAAGAAAAAGAATAAGAAGAAGGTGATTTTCAACAAACAAAAAAACAAATGAGTACATGAAACAAGGCACAACACAGACTACAAGATATGGATCAGCCTACAATCTATACGCCACCCAATGATATATAATGGCTTGAAATATGATTGTATGTAAAAAAACTGTATGGTTCTTCTGGTACATATACTCATTACCAATGCTATCGTACGCGTAGAAGCAATACAGTACCTCTTAATTTTCATTAGCAGAATATAGCAAAACGTTCCATATAGTGATTGAAGCGAAAGGCGATGTCTTAGGAAAAATGATTGAAATATAACATAAGAAGTTGCTTAGTATGCAACAATATTCATTAGAGGAACAATATTGTTGATCAGAGGCGAGGCATCATCGTCGAGGTGTGTGCTGGCTTAGTCGCCAGGGAGGAGATCTGAGAGGCGAGATAGGAGATGATGTCGGAGAGGAGATCGGAGATCGGAGAGAGATGGTGTCGGAGAGGAGAGATCGGATGTTCACTGCTTGTATGAGCACGACAGACCTCGATTTCATACTCTTTGGAGTGGGAAGAAGGGGCGGATGTGGAGGGTTCGTCGGAGGCTGAGTCGCCGTGGATGATGGTGTGGCGGAGGTGGAGAGTTCGTCGACGGCCAAGCCGCCTCGATTATGGTGTGGAGGTCTAGAGAGAGAAAAAGAGAGTAGAGAGAGAATAGAGAAAAAACAGATCGGAGAGGTAGAAGGGTGAGTGTAACACCCCGTACCTAAAAGTTACACTTTCACAATGGTTTACGAGTTACCGATAGCTGTTAACTGTGACCGATGAATTATAACGTTATTGCTCGAGTTTATTTTTGAATTTTTCAAAACTCTCCAAATTCCTCATTAAATGACTCAATGTTGTAGTTTGTGTCGACATGAGCCTCCTGGTATTTTCAAAATATTTTTCGGAGCTTCCGTTCATTTTCTACGAATTTTCAAAGTTTCTGGTAATTTAATTTATCATTTCAAACTATTACTTTTTACCCTTCCGGTAATTAATTTTCAACCATTCACTCTGGGCCGTCAGATCTCTCCTTCATTAAATCTTGGTCGTTGGTTTCATTATAAAAGGAAAAGGAAGGGCTGACTCGGGTCATACCCTTCCCTGATCTCTCTCGACTTCGTTCCTCCCTCTCGTCGTCTCCGACGAGAACAGTGGCACTGCACGCCGTCCGGCCACCCCACACTGGCGCACCACCACCAATCTCTTCCTCTCCTTCTCCTCTTCAAAACCCCTATCATTATTCACTCAGAGAAACAAGGAAGAGGGAGATCAATCGAGTTGGGGTGCGGCAATCCTAGGCCAAAATCCGCGCGAGCCAGGTGGCGATTCAACATATGGAGGTTATTTTCTTGTTCCTCTTTCCTTCTTCTTCATTTCCTTGTCCTTAAATCACCGAATTGAAGTGTGAGACCCCGAAATTTTAATTTAATTTTTCCGACACATTTAGGGTTTAATTCCGATTACTTTTCAGTACGTCGTCATTTCGTCTAACGTTTTTACGTTAAGACACGCGTCGCCACATGCGTGAAAGTATTTACGGAATATTTTCCGGCACTTCACGTATTTTTCGTACGACTTTTACGTTTAAATTTGACGTTTGGTTATTTGAAATGAATTTTCGAAAATGGTTTTGGTTTTGAAATTATTTTGGGATTGGGAACGAATCGTGGCCGTTGATTCGATGGACGAATCGTGGCCATTCGTTTTTCTTTTTATACCCTACCCTTTCTCTCTTTTTCTCCACACCTTTCCTTTTCTCCTCACTTTCCTCTTTCCTTCCCTTCCATTTTCGTCTCTTTCCTTTTCGAGCCGAAGCTCTCTCCTCCTCTCTCCTCGACAGCCACCACCAGGCACCAAGACCGGCAGCGCGTTGAGTCTCACCACCTATCCCATCAGCCTCGCCTCACCCCGGCGACCTCAACCAGACCACCGGTGAAGCCAGCGCCGCCCAGCCGAGGGGAGAACCCAGGAATCACTGTGCAGTACAGATCGAGTCGTTTCAGGACGTTTGGAGAGCTAGGACACTCCCAGGCGCCACCAGGAGCCGCCCAGGAGCAAGGAGGAGGAAGGAGAAGGCCGGTGGAGCTCCGCCGGAGGTGTTTCGCCGGAAAACACAGTGGAAGCTTCAAGGGTATGAAAACTTGATCTTTTCCTTCGATTGTGATGTTGTTGGATAGCCTAGGATGTGTAGAAGATGTTAGGAGTACTCAGGGGACTCGATTTGGCCGGAAAAGCTTCGAAATCCGGCCAAAACAGTGGTTAGAACCGGCACGGTAAAAACCCTGGTTTTTACCGTGTCAGATTTACTTTTTACTTTAACCCAGGGGCAGAGTTACCATTTTGCCCCTAACTGTTTAAGTTATTTACGGTTACTGTTTTTACTATTTACTTTTACTGTTTACTGTTTACTTTTACTGTTTTACTGTTACAGTTTTACTTTTACTGTTTACTTTTTACTGTTGACTTTGACCGGTTGACTGTTTGACTTTGACTTTTTTGACTTTGACCGTTGACTTTTTGACCGTTGACTTTACTGTTGACCGTTGACTTTTACTATTCCAAAGTTGACTTTTTTTTATGCCGTAGAACACCTATTTTACGTTTTCGAACACTACGGTTAAACGTTTTAAAGACTTTTAACTTGTAAACGTGGCAAAAACGACGTAAGTACTGAATAAGAAACAATTCCGATTTCACACCGGTTCGAGAATCGGAGTGTCAAACAAGTCAAACCCTAATGTCAGAAAGATAAACAAAGAGTGTTTATCGAGTCTTAGTCGTAGTTAGTAGATCCTCGAGTTACTTATACCTGACTATCACTGTTGTCTCACCCACAGACTCAGGAGCTCGTCTACACAGACTTCAGGTGGACCAGGGATTGGAGCGCAGCCAGCTGTACCATCATACCAGGTAGGGGGAGCACGCCCATTGGGTGAGCCGAAGCCCTCTTGGGTCGGCGGCTCTTTTACTTTTACGTATTAAATAAAGATGCATTGTTTTAAAGCTTGACCACATGCTTCTTATAGCACTTGGTGTGTGTGTGTGAGTTTTGGATCGAAAAGTAGTACCGTCGTCCTGATTTCCGGTGCTTGGCCTGAGAGCGACGGGACCTAGTATTCTAGCACTCCTACGGTGTCGATGACCGTTAACCTCCGGAGGGGCTATGCCCTGTTTATTTTCATTCATATATCCCGCTTACGCTCGTCTCGAACAGAGTAAAACGTGACGTAAGTGTGACCTGCTATTTGTTGGGCGTTAGCTGGAAATGGACGCTCTCGCTATTCTGCGCACTCGGGCGCTTAGATAGTTGGCCCCGGTTTGCAGTAAAGACAAACCCGGGATTCGGCCGCTCAGATCCAGAGAGTTCTTTCATATGTGGTCACATGATTTACCGAGCTTTGTGTGCGTGCCGTGCATTTACATTCCCACATGCTCTTTCGTACTTACGAGTACATATACATATATAAGAAATGTTTTCTCATGGGTTTTAAACCCCGACTTGGATGGCTTTGGCCCCATTTGGGTTAACGAGGACGAGTTGCTCACCTCTACATCTTTTCAGGTCTACAGCACCCGACACTAGAGGAGCTGGACTAGGCCGCGGAGCGTCGGTTATCGTGCACTTCACCTTTCGAGGACTCCCATTCTGGTGTGGTTTTCATGTTTCTTGATTTCCGTATTTTCATATCTTGTAATCTGTTGGATACTCTGAGACTTTATTCGGGCCCAGTGTACCGAGACTTTTTCATGTACTATTTTAGTCTCGGGTATTTTCTATTATCTTCCGCTTGTAAAACATTTGTGTGCTACTCTGATCATTTGTAATTCAGTATTTGACATTCATATTATTATTCATTTGTTGTATGTTTCATTCATAGCCTTGTGGTTTCGGTCCGGTGAGTCATCAATACGTCGAAAGACGTATTGATTACTTGCTAGATCGGGGTCACGGCGGTTACCGTCGTGTTCCGGGACCGAGAATAGTCCCCGGGATGCGACAGTAATTACTTGGTATCAGAGCATCGTTTTGGTACCTTCCATGTCATTAGTGTACGACCAGTTTGTTTTCTTCGAGTCGTATGCTTCGAGTTATTTGTGTGCGATGCTGACGTCATTGCATGATCTCATGATGTATTCATTCATACGGAAGTCAAAAGTTCATTCATGTTCCAGTAGTTGCCATTCTCATTATCTTTAATCACTGGACATTGTTTCGATGACTAATCCTTGTTTCTTTTCTGTCAGTCACGATGCCGCCGCGCCGTGAGGTGGATGAGGTCACTCGTGCGTTCCGAGCCATGGGGAACGTACCACCTCCGACTCCGCAGGACTTGGAGAGGGAGAGGAGGTCCAACTGTTTGGCGACCTTCCTGAAAGTTAGGCCACCTAACTTCACCGGTCTTACAGAGGCCGTAGATGCTGAGATCTGGCTCAAGCATATCAAGAAGCTGCAGGGGACGGTCAATACCCCCATTGAGTACCGAGTAGCTTTTGCAGTTCACTGCCTCACAGGAGAGGCTGATAGTTGGTGGGATACCGTTGCAGACCGCCATGATCCCGATCAGATGACTTGGGATCAGTTTGAGGACTTGTTCTACGAGCAGTATTTTCCCCCGGTCTTGAGAGACCAGAAGATTGGCGAGTTCTTCGGCCTTACACAGGGGAGCATGACAGTCCACGAGTATGTGGTGCGGTTTACTTCTCTGCAGAAGTATGTCCCAGGCCTCACCGAGAAGGTGAAGTCCCAGAGGTTTGAGTTTGGTCTACGGGACTCAGTTCGCCGCGAGTTGCTCTCTAATACCACTCGCACCTACAGGGAGATTGTGAGCGCAGCTTACAAGATTGAGGCTGATCAGGCGACCTTTCCTCAGGGCAGAGTTGACTATGGCGGTAGTGGCAGTAGGTCCCACTCTCGGAGCAGAGACAGGAAGATGACCAAGAGAAACAACAGGAGACCTTTCGGCGGAAACGTCAGTGCTGGCAGTAGTGGCAGTGGGTCCTCAGGAGGCCGGTCAGGGCCATATACTTGCTATGAGTGCGGTCAGGTGGGACACACCCGTTGGCGTTGTCCCAACAGAGACATGGGTACGGCTTCAGCTTCAGGTTCTTCCGGCCGTATCCAGCCTCAGGGTCAGCAGCAGTATCAGCAGGGATCGCAGCAGCAGTCTTACTCCCAGGTCCCACAGCAGCAGCAGTATCAGCAGGGCTATGCACAGCCATCTTACCCTCAGGCACCTCAGCAGCAGCCTGCCCCGAGTCAGGGCAGTCAGGCTAGTCAGAGTTCACGCACTAGAGGCCGGAGTGGACGCAGTGCTAGGGGACGTGGACAGGTCTATGCTTTTGCAGGAGGTCAGCTAGCTCTCGATACCTCGACAGCTCTAGATGGTACGATCATTGTTTCTAATTCAGAGGCTAGAGTATTGTTTGACACAGGAGCTTCTCATTCTTTTATTGCCACGTGGTTTGCGGATTCTTTGGGATTAGAGTCCGAGTCCACGGGTAGCACGTATTGTTTCAGTTCTGCCCTTGGAATGGGGGCAGCCACAGACAGGATCTTTCACAAGTGTCAGCTGCTGGTCAACGAAGGAAGGTTACTAGCAGATCTTTACCCGTTAGACATTGATGGGTATGATCTGATACTTGGGATGGATTGGTTGGAAAAATACCGAGCCCTCATAGACTGTGAGAAGAGGACAGTCACAGTGAGGACTCCAGGCAAGGACAAGGTGATGGTGATCAGGATGGATGAGCGACTCACACAGCCGAGTCCACTCTTGCGACCATGTTTTCGTGGGAGGAGGACTTTGACTTGCTACAGTATTGTGAGATCGTCAAAGGAGAAGGATGAATCTAGTGGGGACAGATATATTCCGGTTGTTGATGAGTATCCCGGAGTATTTCCTGAAGATTTACCAGGATTACCGCCACATCGGGAGGTAGAGTTTCAGATTGAGTTGGTTCCAGGAGCCACACCGATTTCGATTCCACCTTACCGTATGGCACCAGCTGAGTTGCAAGAGTTGAAGCTTCAGTTGGAAGATCTCATGAGCAAGGGTTTTATCAGGTATAGCTCATCACCGTGGGGAGCACCGGTGTTGTTTGCCAGAAAACATGATGGAACCCTTCGTCTCTGTATAGATTATCGGAAGTTGAACAGTGTCACTGTGAAGAACAAGTACCCACTTCCGAGGATTGATGATTTGTTTGATCAGCTTACAGGAGCTCAGTTCTTTTCCAAAATTGATCTGAGGTCCGGTTATCATCAGCTTCGGGTACGGGATAGTGACATAGAGAAGACAGCTTTCCGTACACGCTACGGGCATTTTGAGTTCCTCGTCATGTCGTTCGGGTTGACGAATGCACCCGCAGCTTTCATGGATCTCATGAACAGAGTCTTCCGACCTTACTTGGATCAGTTTGTGATCGTGTTCATTGACGACATCTTGGTCTACTCCAAGACCCAAGCAGAGCATGAGTATCACCTTCGCACTATTCTCCAGACTTTGTGGAATCATCAGCTTTTCGCCAAGAAATCAAAGTGCGAGTTCTGGCTTTCAGAGGTGCAGTTTCTTGGGCATGTAGTCTCAGGTGCAGGCTTGTCAGTGGATCCTTCCAAGATCGAAGCAGTTTTGGATTGGGAACATCCTCGGAATGTCACAGAAGTGAGGAGTTTCCTTGGTTTAGCTGGATACTACCGTCGGTTTGTGCAGGACTTCTCAAAGATTGCCACGCCACTGACCAACTTGACAAAGAAAGGAGTCAAGTTTGAGTGGAGTGACGCATGTGAAGAGGCATTTGCAGAATTGAAGAACCGGTTGACCACAGCCCCAGTCCTCGTTCTCCCCAATGGTGTAGATCCGTACCAAGTGTATACGGACGCTTCAGGGACTGGTCTAGGTTGTGTACTGATGCAAAATGGTGGGGTAGTGTGTTATGGCTCTAGACAGTTGAAGCCACATGAGAAGAACTATCCTACACATGATTTAGAGTTGGCAGCTGTTGTACATGCTCTAAAGGTCTGGAGGTGTTATCTCTACGGAGCCACCTTTGAGATCTACACGGATCACAAGAGCCTACAGTACATCTTCACCCAGCGTGATCTTAATCTACGGCAACGGAGATGGATGGAGTATCTTACGGATTATGAGTTCACCCTACGATACCATCCAGGGAAAGCCAATGTTGTTGCCGATGCCTTGAGCAGGAAGCCGAGGTATGAGATTGCGAGTATTTTCCTCTCTCGCATGGAGGCTTTGGAGACACTGGAGGATTATGATTTGGACGTACGGTTTGGGGATTCTCACGGATTCCTGGCCAGTGTGTCACTCAGGCCCCACATCCTACAGCAGGTGGGGGAGTATCAGTGGAATGATCCAGAGAGCCACTTGGTTCGAGCACAGGTCTACTCAGGTGAAGCTGACAACAAGTGGAGTGTCAGTGATGATGGGCTCATCAGGTACAAGGGACGTGCCTTTGTCCCCAGTGATGATTATATCCGGAAACTAGTGTTGGAGGAGTCACACCGGACTAGTTTCACCATGCATCCAGGAGCCACCAAGATGTATCAGGATATGAAGCGCCAGTTTTGGTGGAAGGGCATGAAGCAGAGTATCGGAGAGTATGTGTCTAGATGTGATGTGTGCAGGCAAGTGAAGGCTGAGAACAGACATCCAGCAGGACTACTTGAGCCTTTGGCAGTTCCACAGTGGAAGTGGGACCACATCACCATGGATTTCGTCACCGGCCTACCCCGTTCACGGGAGGGTCATGATGGGATTTGGGTGATAGTTGACAGGTTGACGAAATCTGCACACTTTCTACCTGTCAAGATGAGCTCTCGTACTCAGTACTTTGCAGATCTGTACATTAGTGAGGTGATCAGACTTCATGGGATACCCAAGAGCATCATCTCAGACCGTGACCCACGTTTTACTTCCAAGCTCTGGAGGTCGTTGCAGAAGGAGTTGGGTACCGAGTTGCATTTGAGTTCAGCTTATCATCCACAGACAGATGGACAGTCCGAGCGTACGATCCGTACCTTAGAGGACATGCTTCGTTCCTGCATAGTCGATTTTGGTGAAAAGTGGCATGAGTGCCTATCTCTTGCAGAGTTTGCCTACAACAATAGCTACCATCGCAGCATTGGTATGGCTCCATTCGAGGCACTGTATGGACGACCATGTAGATCACCTACATGTTGGTTGGACAGAGAGGATAGAGTTCTACTTGGTCCAGATGTGATACAGGAGACTTCAGAGAAACTCCAGATTGTCCAGGAGAGGCTTAGAGCAGCCCAGAGCAGGAGCAAGTCGTATGCAGATACACGTCGGACACCCCTTGAGTTTGCAGTGGGGGACTTTGTGTACTTGAAAGTCAGTCCCCGCAAGGGAGTTAGACGATTTGGGGTTAAAGGGAAGTTGGCCCCAAGGTTTGTAGGGCCCTTCCAGATAGCCCAGAGAGTTGGATCAGTTGCATACCGGATTCACCTGCCACCACGACTGCAGCATATACATGACGTGTTCCACGTCTCACAGTTACGGAAGAGCCCACCGGGTGCCCCACAGAATGTTATTTGGACTGATGTACAGCTGCGCAGCGATGCTTCGTACGAGGAGAGACCGTACCGCATCTTGGATCGTGATGTAAGGAAGCTCAGGAACCGAGAGGTTCCAGTGGTGAAAGTTCAGTGGGATCACCATAGTGAGGAAGAGGCCACTTGGGAGCTTGAGTCAGTCATGCAGCAGGCTCACCCACACCTCTTCTGATGTCAGGTAAATTTCGAGGACGAAATTCAATTTAAGGGGGGTAGAGTGTGAGACCCCGAAATTTTAATTTAATTTTTCCGACACATTTAGGGTTTAATTCCGATTACTTTTCAGTACGTCGTCATTTCGTCTAACGTTTTTACGTTAAGACACGCGTCGCCACATGCGTGAAAGTATTTACGGAATATTTTCCGGCACTTCACGTATTTTTCGTACGACTTTTACGTTTAAATTTGACGTTTGGTTATTTGAAATGAATTTTCGAAAATGGTTTTGGTTTTGAAATTATTTTGGGATTGGGAACGAATCGTGGCCGTTGATTCGATGGACGAATCGTGGCCATTCGTTTTTCTTTTTATACCCTACCCTTTCTCTCTTTTTCTCCACACCTTTCCTTTTCTCCTCACTTTCCTCTTTCCTTCCCTTCCATTTTCGTCTCTTTCCTTTTCGAGCCGAAGCTCTCTCCTCCTCTCTCCTCGACAGCCACCACCAGGCACCAAGACCGGCAGCGCGTTGAGTCTCACCACCTATCCCATCAGCCTCGCCTCACCCCGGCGACCTCAACCAGACCACCGGTGAAGCCAGCGCCACCGCCAGCGCCGCCCAGCCGAGGGGAGAACCCAGGAATCACTGTGCAGTACAGATCGAGTCGTTTCAGGACGTTTGGAGAGCTAGGACACTCCCAGGCGCCACCAGGAGCCGCCCAGGAGCAAGGAGGAGGAAGGAGAAGGCCGGTGGAGCTCCGCCGGAGGTGTTTCGCCGGAAAACACAGTGGAAGCTTCAAGGGTATGAAAACTTGATCTTTTCCTTCGATTGTGATGTTGTTGGATAGCCTAGGATGTGTAGAAGATGTTAGGAGTACTCAGGGGACTCGATTTGGCCGGAAAAGCTTCGAAATCCGGCCAAAACAGTGGTTAGAACCGGCACGGTAAAAACCCTGGTTTTTACCGTGTCAGATTTACTTTTTACTTTAACCCAGGGGCAGAGTTACCATTTTGCCCCTAACTGTTTAAGTTATTTACGGTTACTGTTTTTACTATTTACTTTTACTGTTTACTGTTTACTTTTACTGTTTTACTGTTACAGTTTTACTTTTACTGTTTACTTTTTACTGTTGACTTTGACCGGTTGACTGTTTGACTTTGACTTTTTTGACTTTGACCGTTGACTTTTTGACCGTTGACTTTACTGTTGACCGTTGACTTTTACTATTCCAAAGTTGACTTTTTTTTATGCCGTAGAACACCTATTTTACGTTTTCGAACACTACGGTTAAACGTTTTAAAGACTTTTAACTTGTAAACGTGGCAAAAACGACGTAAGTACTGAATAAGAAACAATTCCGATTTCACACCGGTTCGAGAATCGGAGTGTCAAACAAGTCAAACCCTAATGTCAGAAAGATAAACAAAGAGTGTTTATCGAGTCTTAGTCGTAGTTAGTAGATCCTCGAGTTACTTATACCTGACTATCACTGTTGTCTCACCCACAGACTCAGGAGCTCGTCTACACAGACTTCAGGTGGACCAGGGATTGGAGCGCAGCCAGCTGTACCATCATACCAGGTAGGGGGAGCACGCCCATTGGGTGAGCCGAAGCCCTCTTGGGTCGGCGGCTCTTTTACTTTTACGTATTAAATAAAGATGCATTGTTTTAAAGCTTGACCACATGCTTCTTATAGCACTTGGTGTGTGTGTGTGAGTTTTGGATCGAAAAGTAGTACCGTCGTCCTGATTTCCGGTGCTTGGCCTGAGAGCGACGGGACCTAGTATTCTAGCACTCCTACGGTGTCGATGACCGTTAACCTCCGGAGGGGCTATGCCCTGTTTATTTTCATTCATATATCCCGCTTACGCTCGTCTCGAACAGAGTAAAACGTGACGTAAGTGTGACCTGCTATTTGTTGGGCGTTAGCTGGAAATGGACGCTCTCGCTATTCTGCGCACTCGGGCGCTTAGATAGTTGGCCCCGGTTTGCAGTAAAGACAAACCCGGGATTCGGCCGCTCAGATCCAGAGAGTTCTTTCATATGTGGTCACATGATTTACCGAGCTTTGTGTGCGTGCCGTGCATTTACATTCCCACATGCTCTTTCGTACTTACGAGTACATATACATATATAAGAAATGTTTTCTCATGGGTTTTAAACCCCGACTTGGATGGCTTTGGCCCCATTTGGGTTAGCGAGGACGAGTTGCTCACCTCTACATCTTTTCAGGTCTACAGCACCCGACACTAGAGGAGCTGGACTAGGCCGCGGAGCGTCGGTTATCGTGCACTTCACCTTTCGAGGACTCCCATTCTGGTGTGGTTTTCATGTTTCTTGATTTCCGTATTTTCATATCTTGTAATCTGTTGGATACTCTGAGACTTTATTCGGGCCCAGTGTACCGAGACTTTTTCATGTACTATTTTAGTCTCGGGTATTTTCTATTATCTTCCGCTTGTAAAACATTTGTGTGCTACTCTGATCATTTGTAATTCAGTATTTGACATTCATATTATTATTCATTTGTTGTATGTTTCATTCATAGCCTTGTGGTTTCGGTCCGGTGAGTCATCAATACGTCGAAAGACGTATTGATTACTTGCTAGATCGGGGTCACGGCGGTTACCGTCGTGTTCCGGGACCGAGAATAGTCCCCGGGATGCGACATGAAGTCTTAATCGGAAATTCCCCTTTCCTGTTTTTCTAGGTTTCGCTCGAGCTTCTCTGCCGCTGTGTTCTTCGACTTTTAGTGACCTCGTCGAGTGCTATGGTGACTGACCGTGATTTTTGGGAGCCAAAGGTGTTCTGATGTAGCTTGAGAGGTAGCCATCGTTGTTTTGGGTTAAATCGGCAACTTTGCTGAGCCTCTCGTCCTAGATGGAGTCTGGCAACCCCAAATATCGAGCTAGGAGGAAGATTGAGCCAAGAAGACCGGCAAGGAGGTTACGGCTGAAGTGAGGTGTTGATATTTAGTCTGAAGGTGAGTTTTCTTCAAAAAAAATTGATAGGTTACTGTTATGTTGTTTAAACCATAGTCTCGGGTGTTGATTACACTATGTTTGGTGCTAATTGGTGTTTATGTCTCTGTTTGCTAATTACTATATGTTACCTAACGTCAATTGAAATAGTAAGGAAAGTCAATACGTTAAGGTTTTGTAATCGGAAGTAAACGTATTGGTTGAAGGGTTGATAAAAACGAAGGATTTTGGTCAACCCCTGGTCATATAGGATTTACTAGTCAAACTAAGAAAAGATCAAGTCAACGGTAGTAAGACTAATATATTGGATTAATTTTACAGCCAATGAGATTGGACTCAACCATGTGGATATTTTGAGATGGCGCTCGAGGAGTATTCTGAGCATTGAGGAGGCCACATTGAGTACTATGAGTAGACTTTTATTTTTAAATATAATGCATGCAACGAGTTTTTATTGAGTTTCTTTTTTATTTATGAGAATTTTCTCCATGTTGAGTTTTTTGGTGATTTTGAGAAAATTGGGGATTTATTATTTTTCAAAGATAAGTGAGCCGGGAAAGAGGTTCATACATTTCTCGTGGGTTTTAAATAATTTCCCTCGAATATGATTTTAATTCGTTTTCATCATTTTAGGTTATGGAGGGGGATGATATTTTAAAATGGAGGAACTGGCTCTTGGATTTTAATGATTTAAAGTAAAGTCAGGGAACCGGTTTCAGATGCCTGTACAAGTTTTAAATCCAATGTATTTACGAAAAAAGACATGGATGATTTTTGACTTGGATTTTGATTTAATTCGCTATGTATGTGTGTGTGTGTGTATATATATATATATATATAGCTGGAGAGTGTTTCTGAAAATGAAAAACTTGAGACTGAAAAACTTCTGAAAAAACTTGAGAATGACTGAAGGAGGGGGCTCCTTATAAAGACTTGAGGCTCCGGGAATCACGCTGGGGAGACAGCTTTTACTGTAGAGAATCTGCTTTTACTCAGAAATGGACAAAACAGGAAGCAGCACGATTAGCTGTGTTTTGTCATGTGAGTGAACAGTAAAAAGTGATTTTACTATTCATGAATAGTGACTTGTCTTCAAATTTCAAAAGGATCCTGACTGTCTTGATACTGGGTTTGTTCGTACCAATTAGTTGGTAATTTTGATGAACTGGCAGGCTTCTGGGGGCTTGTATAACTTCTCTGACTGTGGGTCGAAGAGTGAGAAGAAGAGGAGTCTTGGGCCCTTTCTTCTTGGGCTTCTTCTTCAATTTTAACTTGGGCTGCTTGGGCCAGTAATTGGTCTGCTAACTGCTTGATTTCTGCTGAACTTAATCCTTTGCTGGATGAGGATGACTCGGTTATTTCTTTTCCTCTTGATTTTGGTAACTGTGAAGTTGGGACAAGGGCCAAAGGTGGCAGATTTGGAGTGGCCGGAGGAATGACTGATGCTGATGCAGCTTGGACTGGAAATTCAGTATTGAATGCGTCAATGATGCGTTCGGATTTGAATTTGTCCCACCACTTGACTAAGTATTTTCGGCTGACTATGTAATCCTGTAATTCAAAATGCCATTTGAAAATCCAAGGGACTTTGTATTTGGCAATGAAGTGCAGAGTGACTGGAAATCTTTTCTCATAGTCTGAGAATTCTCGAGTTGTGAAAAATCCAGAGACTAAAACTTGAAGGGCTTCTGGGAGGATACCGATAGGGCACCCAAAGGTGCTCCACCAATTTTCAAACCACATTGGGAACTTGCCATTGAATTTGTGGTCAAAATTGAGGAACCAAGAGTGACTGAAATCTTCGTTTTGATGCATGAAAATTTTGAACCATGCATCTTCATAATCATAATAATTAAAAGTTAACTCGCCTTCTTTGTGGAAAGTATAAGGAGGATCTTTCCAATCAGATAAATGAATAATGTTTACTATATACAAGGAATGGTAAAGTAACTTAGTTGAATCTTTGGGATCAAAAATCCCTTTGATTGTGACTGAACCTGTTGCAAAGAGAATATCCCTGTAGAATTTGAGGGAATAACTTGGGTGATTAGGAACAAAAAAGAAGCCTGGTGGGCAGTAATACTTGACTATAGAGATTGGGTTTTTCAGGTGACTCATGTTTGTCTCAACACAAAACATGTCTTGACTAGTGCGTAAAACATAAGGTGATGATTTACGAAAATTGGGCCTGGAAGGATTTGGGGTGCTGACTTTGAAAGGATCATGGGGATTAACCAGGGCTGACTGGAAACTGGGCTTATATGGGCCAAGAGTAGTGCCAACGAAGTTGGGCCTTATGGGGTTTTGACTGGAATAGGGGATTAATTCTTGTTTTACTGAGTGCTGACCTTGGGGTTTTTCTTCAGGTGGGCTTTGGGGATTTTTCCCCGTTTGTGATCTGGTCCTCATGGGAGGATGCATGAGTTGAACCTTGAAGAAATTCTCTGGTTAGAAAATCAGGGATATGATTGTCACTGCCTTTGATGAATGCAATTTCAAAATCAAAAATACTTAAAATTGCTTGCCAACGGGCAAAAATTTGTTTACTAGCAATGTTTTGAACATCTTTTTCCAAAACGTGTTTAGCACTTTTGCAGTCAACACGGACTAAAAATTTTTGATTTAATAAGTCATCTTGAAATTTACTAATACATAAAACAATAGATAAAATTTCTTTTTTAATAGTACTATAATTGCGTTGTGATTGTGACCAAGCTCCAGAATGGAACCTAACTATTTGTTCTGGCTGGTTGGGAGAGATCTGTTGCTTAAGGATACCTCCATAGCCTAATTCTGAGGCATCAGTTTCTACAATTTTAAAAGAGTCTGTTAAGGGAATTCCTAGACAAGGTAGAGTTTTCACATGAGTTTTGATTTCTTGAACAAGAGTAGTATGAATGGAAGTCCAAGGAGGAGGGTTTTTCTGTAATCTGTCAAAAAGCGGTTTGCATTTTTGTCTGAGATTTTGATAGAATTCAGCAACATAATTTAGGGAACCTAAAAACCTTTGAAGTTGGTTTTTATCTAAGATAATATCTGGGAATTTATCAGCAAATTGAATAACTCTGTTGATTGGAGTGATTTGGAGTTGGTGAATACTAAATCCTAGAAATCGTATCTTTGTTTGGAATAATTGAATTTTTGAAGCCGAAATTACGAGTCCATTGGTTTTGATGATCTGAAAGAATTGGTGTAAATGTTTCCAATGTTGTTCAATGGATTGTGAAAATATTAGAACATCATCAATGTATACGATTAAAAAATGACTATAAGGATTGAGTATATCGTTCATGATGTTTTGGAATTCACTTGGGGCATTTTTGAGCCCAAAGAGCATTACATTCCATTCATAATGACCGAAAGGGGTGACAAAAGCAGTTTTGTATTTGTCATCTTCATGTATCTGGATTTGCCAAAAACCAGATTTCAAATCGAATTTGGAGAATATGACTGATTTATTTAATCTGTTAATGAGATCTCGTTTATTAGGAATAGGGTATCTAATCCATTCTAAAACAGTATTAAGTGGTTTATAATTAATTACTAACCTTGGAGTACCTCTTTCAAGTTCAGCATTTTTCTGAACGTAAAAGGCAGCACACGACCATGGAGATTTACTATGTCTAATAATTCCTTTGTGGAGTAGGTCTTGGATTTCCTTTTTACAGAATTTCATTACTTCGTGATTCATTTGTATTGGTCTTGCTTTCGTTGGAATATTCTTTTCATTGAAATCCTTTATATATGGAAGGGTAACAATATGTTTTTTCCTATGCCAAAAGGCAGTAGAAATATCGGAGCATAATTCTTTAATAATTTTCTCTTCAAAATTCTTAATTTGTTGTTGGAGTGATGGATTATGTAACTGGTCATCAATTCTCTTAAAATTAATTTCTTCTTTAAGAAAAACTATTTGTTTTTGTTTTGATTGGATCAAATTAATTGTTTTTGAGATTGAATTTTCTTGAAATGCTTTTAATGTATGTATTTCAGGATTTGAAAGAAAAGTAAATTTAACTGGTTCACCAAATGGGTAGGTGATAATACCATTGTATTCAGTTGTATATGGGTAAAGTAAAGTAATAAAAGGAAGACCTAGAATTACTTTGTCAGTTAAGTTTTGGACCAGAACAAAAGATGTTTTAAAACAAACATTGTTTTGACAAACATGGGCTTTAGAGATTTCATATCTAATATTCATTTTTGAGCCGTTAGCAGACCTAAGGGACTCTTTTGTTTTCTCAAAATATTTAGAGGGAATTAGTCCTTCTTGAATACAGTTGAGGTCTGCACCAGAATCAATGAGTGCAGTGGTAATTAATTGAAAGTCTTTTATTTGTAATTGAATAGTGACATACCATTTTTTTTAAATTAATCTGTTGAATAATATTGATAGTATTGTTTTCAGAGATTTCTTCTTCACGTAATGTGGATGGTTCTGGAATATCTTCATTTGGGAACTGTTGTAACTTAAGAAATTGGGTATCAATTTTTAATATGTTTAAATTGTCTTTGATGTCTTTATTTTCACAGATAAGATTTAAATGTTGATTTTGTAAAGTTTGTATTTGTGTTTTAATGGTTTTGATTTCATGTTGGAGATCCTGAAGTGTGATTTCTTTTCTTTTATTTTTAAATTTATCAAAAGTTGTAGTAAGGGATATTTTCTCTTGGGGGGTTTTGGTTGTATTTTCTTGAGTGATTAAATTTTTCAATTTTTTAAGGTATTCTGCTTTTAGGTCTGGATTATCAATTTTTCCTATTAAGTCAATTAATAGTTCTTCTTGTTCTTCCTGTTTTGAAAGAACATTAATTGTTTTTGACTTACAGCAAGTATCTCCACAACCTAAAGCAATATCAGGTGAGGAATAACTAGCAGAATCATATGAAGAGGAAGATGAATTTAGTTGTAGAGATTCATCTCTACTTTGGTCAATTTCAGAATCTGTGTCTTTTAATTCTAAGATTTGAATGAGTTTATCTTGATCTTCTTTACTAGTAATTATTTGTTTGATGGTATTTTTGACTGGGCATTTATTGGCAAAGTGTCCGGGTTTGTTACATTTGTAACATTTGGTGTTGCTTTTATCAAAATTTTTGTTTCTACGAAATTGGTTATTTGGCTTTGAACGATGTTTTTGGAATTTATTTTTAGAATAAAATGTATTTGGTTCAAAAATATTTTGAGCATATCTATTGTGTTTATGTTTTCTTTTATGGAAATGATTAGAGGTGTAATGTTGTTTTCTTCTTCTCGAAGGAGGAAGAGAAGGCAAGCCATATTGTTCACAAAAATTGCCTAATTCGTATTTGGCTGTTTTCTTATCAGATTTAAGTTGGGCATTTAACTTCATATCGATACACATTTTTAATCCTTCCTTTTGTATTGTAGTAATAATGTTTCCATATGTGAGAGCATTATAATCAATATGACCCGTGTCAGTACTTAAAACTTGCCTGATTTTATGTGCAAATAATTTAGGTAAACCATTAATAAATTTTTCTTTCCAGAAGGGTTGATTACTGTCATCTCTTAGCATGACTCTAGAGATAAAAACATCTTTATACCATTTGAAATCACTTAAGGTTGGACATTTTAAATTACTAAGTTGATCATGAATTCTAGAAGTAATATGACTAGGTGTACCAATAAAATGTTGGATAATGGTGAAAAATAAAGTGTTAACTGCATCTGATATTCCCATACCAGTGCTTTCATCAAAAATGGCATTTCCATTGTCATCACGTCTGATTGCATGTTTGATTTCCATACGTGCTTCATTCGTTAGATGTTTGTCCCACCAGGAATGGAGCATTCCGGTGAAACCAGTTGAAAGTATTTCAATAATCTCAGGTTGGGTAAAATTGTGGTTGGTGATATAACTATTGGCGGTTATTGACATATGATGGAGTTTATTTAAAATTTCTTGTTCAGATAAGTTGTCTATGTTCCATTCATAAGTTTTGTCAGAAGAAACTGAGAATTGATTATTAGAGAAATTAGTAGGTTGAATATCAATAGGTAAAGGTCGTTCAATACTATTTCTGAATCTTGATTTTCAGGGATAATTAAGTCTAGATATTTGAAGGTTTTGGAATGTTTGGTTTATTTTAGAAATTGTACTGGAATCACTATCAGATGAATTAGATGTGTTTTCGGTAGCATGGATGACTGAGATACTGTTACTAGGTTCTGGTTTTAATTTATTTAGCATTTTTTCAATTTTTTGAACAGTAGAGGTTGGTTTGAGTGTGGGTTTATTGAGATTACTGAAATGTATTAATGGTGGTTCAGGTTGAGATTGGGGAAGTATGCTAACTTTAGAACATATTGAGTCAATTTTTGTTTCGATTTTATCTAATTGACTTCCTATAGTGACTAGACTTTGGTTTGAGTAATTGTTTTGTTCAATTATCTTCTTATGATCTGGATCTGGGTTTTCATCAGGGATTTTATAAGGCGAGGCCATAATATGTTGGTTTAAATGATCAATTACTACAGTTTCAACAGGAGGGTGAGAAGAGGTAACCACTGAAGAAGTAGTTTTCCATTTAGATTTAGTTAAAGTCTGGATTTTATTTTGGTTTATTAGATCAATAAAGTCAAGGAAGAATATTTCAGTTTTAGTTTGCAACATGTGATTTTTTCAATCTTGGAATAATTGTTTTCTCTGTTCAATTAAAGGGAACTGTCGTCGATAAAGATTGCGGCGAGGAATGTTTTCTGTTAATTCCAAGTTTTGATCTAATCTGGAATAATTGATGGTGAATGATTGATTAAGAGTATTTAGTTGAGGGTTAATAGGAGGAATGACTTCGAAATCACCGGCTGTAGGAGCAGGGGAAGTGTCTTCGTCTTCTTCTGCTTTATTTGGAATCTCATATTGAGGATAACTCACTTGAGAAGTAGTTTTAATATTTTTAATTTTTAAATTTTTTATTTCTTCTTCTAATTCTTGGATTCTGAGATTTTTAATTTCTCGATCTAGATCGGCATCTCTTCGGGAAATAGAAGAATCAGCCAAAGTAGAACCAGCAAAAGAATGTCTGGCTGAAACGAAGGAGTTTCGAGATGACTGTCCTAACTGTCTGGAAGATTGGCCTAATTCCTGGATTCTAGTTTGTTGGCTAGGTCTGGAATTTAGAAAATTGATTTTTACTGTTCCATCATTATTTTGTTGGATGAAGTTTAAATCAGAAATATTGCGTTGTATCTGAACAGGATGGTTTTCACAAGTGAGAGACCATTCTGTAGGAAGATGGATTTCTGACCATTTAATTGTTTGTGGAATTTGGATGTTAGCATTTTTATGACTGCTTTGAATTAATAAAGTTTGATTTTTAGGACTTTTAATAATGGCTTGAAAATTTATGTTGGTACCTGTGACTTTGTAATGGATTCTGTAAACTAAGGCTAAGGGTTGAGTTCCTTCAAGTACATTATATCCTGATGTTTTAATGTTTAACGTTAAAGCTTTTAATATGTGAGGATCACTAAGGCTGATTGTGAAATCAGGATAGCAATCAAAATGAATTGGGCCATTAAAAAGGCTTGATTCAATAACTCCAAGGGTACTGTCTGTAAAGTCAGTAAACCTTGCATCTCTTAAACATAAGAGAACCGAGGCATTAAGACCTTTTCTGGTTAAAGGTTTAATACCAACTTGTACTAATCCTATATGTAAGAAATTGTGACCATCTTTTTTGTGTTTTTTAATTGATTCTGGGCTGAATAATTGACATGTTTCATGTTCTTTACTTAAAGCATAAACTTGTTCAACTGTTTTAATATGATGTTCATTATTAAAGGCGGTCAAAGACCATTTTTTCTTGTAAATTTCTTTACTGCGAACTTTTGGAATGTTCCAATCGTTTATATCTATATTGTCATTTGACTGATATTCTAATTGTTCTTCATTAACTATAGTAGGAATCCTATTAAGGGAGGAGGATCTACTGGAACTGGAGGTAACTGAGGATGATCTAAAGAGTCTACTCATAATTAGAAGGGATCGAAAGGCTGACCTGAAACTTTAAAGATAAAGAGGTTTTCCTGAAAGGACTAAGTGTCTAAAGGACTAGGTTTTCTCTTCTCCGCTCACGCCGCAACCGCTCAGGCCACACTTGGGTCTTACTGTTTGGTCCTGGAAACTTACTGTTTGGGTGGAGAAAACTAAGGCTCAAGACAGGAAGACAGAAAGGAAAAACCAGGATAAATTAAAGTAAAAGGGCAGAGACACAATCACTTCACAAAAATAAATAGATTTCAAAGAACAAACTCAGAAACCACACCTAGGCGGTAGTCCGCCACCTGGGG